>JALIRH010000025.1:7684942-10624354 GCA_023055505.1 Callipepla californica brunnescens
AGCAGGTTTGGTGCTTGGGGGGAGTGCTGACCTGACCTGATTGTGTCCAACAGTGAGAGCAGTTCTGCTTCAGTGCAAAGCCATTCAGAAGGAAGCTGCTTAGGCGACAACAGATGGTACAGGAAGCAGCTGGTAGGGAATACTTGAAAGAAACTGTACCCTGTTTCATAACATGTTCATTCCTTTCCTTTTTTTTTTTTTTTTTTTTTTTTTTTTTTAATTTGATTATTATTTTTTTTTAACTGTCTCCTAAAAGCATTATTTAGGTATTTCCAGAAAAGTTCTGGATGAACAGTTTTTCTTTACTGTTTGCTGTTCCTTTAAAGATTTTCATTAGAACTTAGTGCTTCTCTGTGTACAGATGAAATTTGTACTATCCCAGGAGTACAGATGAAAAGGCTTCAAAATGCTGCTTCTAACCACACAGGAAAACAATTACATATTTGAGGAAAGGGCACTGAGAGGTTAAATGAAGTTGGGCCTAGAGGAAAGCTGACTGCTGTGGAACAACACAGCAAATTGTTTTTAACATGTTACCCAGCAGAAGCTTGTATCCAAGTTAAAGTAACTTAAGTCAATTATATTCAGCTGTTATAAAATCCTTAGCTTTAGTCCTTGAAGCCCCTTCTCAGCAGAACTGGAAGCTAAGTCATTTTCAGTATGTGTGAACATTTTGGCCTACTATTAAGCATGCACAAATTTTTGTTAACATTGAAAAGTAGAACTTCAGTTTTGCTCATCAGAGGGTGTAAACTGCTACAGGATCATAAACTATTAGAGTTACTACAGTCTGTATTAGCTGCCCATCCCACCTGTGGGCTGTCTCCCTGATTCCTAGCAAACAGCAGAGGCTGGGATCCTTTACTCCTCTGGTATTTCACCCAGAAAATGCTGTGGTTAAGCTTCTCCACCAAAACCTGTGGCTCAGCTCTGACGCAAGGGAGCCACACCTTTGGAAGAAGCAGGCTAGTTCACTCTCTGTTCATTCCTCCATCTCTTTGTTGAGGTGGTCAGCAAGGATACCAATTGTGATGGTGCTTTTCTATAATATGGACACCTGCCTGTTAGGAAATGGACTGAGACCCCCAACTCATTTCACACAACCTAGCAAAACAGCTGTCAGATGGTAAACAACTTGTGGTCACTGTTGTTCCTGGCTGGATTAGAACCAGTGACCCAGAGGTGAGCAGCTCATATCCTGTTACGAAGGACATGTGTCACAGCTCAGTAAGCAGCTACTGCGTTTTATGTTTAATTGGAAAGTTTGAACTGCATGTACCAATTTTCAGTTTTATATATTCTTGTACATTTCAAAGCTTCTGTTATTTTTTTTTCAGATTGCACTGTTGAACTTGTTCATTTTTTTTATTTTTTTTATTGTATTTTGCAATGTCTTGACCCAGAGAGACACCAACCCAGAAGTATGTGAAAACATAAGTAACTTATTCAAGTGATCTGCGTGTTTTACCCTATCAGTAATAATGTATATATACATCGTGGCTATGTCTGATACAAATGTGTACATGTAAAATCAATTTTACTTGGTTTTTAGAAAGAAAAGGTTTTAGCCTCTAAGGTTGCGGGGAAAGTTTCCCACTACAGTCTGAGGCAGCTGTTGTTGGGCTGTCTTCCTGAGCCTGCAGACAGCTTTGTGTCCTTGTCACTGCTCCAAACTTTGTCCAACTGGCAGAATGAAGAGTCATCTTTGATGTGTGTTTTTATTTTTTGCTATTTGTAGTCATGTCAGCTGTATTGAAATTTGTAACAGCGATGCTGGAGTCATCCCCAGCATCTGTGAGGAGTAACTTAGGACATCTTGGGAAGTAAAAAGCATCCTTTTGAAGTGCTTTTGGGTTTTGTAACTATTTTTTAAATATGTATATTAAGAAGAAATTATTGAGATAATCAGTTTGCTTTTAGAATTTCCTTGAAGCCAGTGGTCCTTAAGGAGATTGAAGATGATTGAGTCTTTATACTGTGATATGCTGACTTGTTGTCTTGTTGCACATAAGCATGGGAGGGGAGAGAAAGGTGTGGATTGTTACCTGGATGTTGGGAAAGGAAATGGGATAGTGCTGGCAGCCTTAACCTGGGCAGGCACAGTTGTTGCCATTCTACATGAGCTGTACAAATGCAGGTGTGTGTATTCAGCGGGGTGAATGCAGTGCATGAAGACCTAGATGCGGAGGGGTGTTTCTGAATGACTGCAGTCCAGTGCCTAGCAGAGGTCATGTTTAATTAATTACGGGATAAAGATGATCATTTTTCGTTGAGCTGTTGGAACAGTCCACTGAATGACCATGTAATCTCTTCAAGACGCTGTCTTACCACTACTTTCCAGCTCTTGCAAAAATGTAATTTCCCTTGAAGTTTCACATGATCTTATTAAATAAATGAGCAGAAAAAGAATTGTGCAAAATTGGTAACCAACATTTTTTTCAAATGTAATCCTAATAAGGTGACAAGACCCCTCCTTAGCTTCATTAGAATTTTTAATGAAAATGTTGTACAGTTCCTCCAGTACCTCTTGTACTTTGCCAATCAGGACTAGAAAAAGTAAATTATGAGGAAGTTAACACCTTACTTCTTCTGTCAGGAAAAATGAGGATGCTAAGCAGTTCTGTCTGTGTGCAGAAAAACTGTATTCTACGACTGACAAAGAACATGATGAGCAAGCAGCACGCACAGGCTCCTCTGAGAGCAAAAGGAAGCTTTAAATCAAAAGGCTGTTATTTCCTGTGCCCAATAAGAGGTAGGGTAATCTTCATACCTGCCAGAGAACTCAGCTCTCCATTTCTTTTTAGGACTTTTCAATCCTATGTGATTTTTCTTAGGTAGTGGATTCTGTTCCGTGACAGGTACAAATGTAAACATTTAGGACAGGGAGCTGAATCTGTGGTGGGCTGGCTCTTCTGCTTTCCGTTGTAATGAACTGCAACTTCTTCCAATCTGCAATTTTTGAGCAACATACCTATAAGGATCTAATAGAAATGGCAGATGGGAACAGCACAAAGAGAGGCTTGGTGAGAAAGAAGAGTAGAAGGAACAGCAGTCGGGCCAGAGAGAGATCTTGTTCTGGTAGCAGGAGGGAGTGTGCTGGAGGTGTGTGATGGCTGTGGGCATCCCTCAGGCGGTGCTCTCATGACTCATGTAAACAATTCTGGAAAAAATGTATTCACATGTAAACACTCTTTGGAAGTCTTTAGAAGGTGAAGCCTCCAGAAAATTCTGTACTATTCATGCAGCTGAGACGTGCCACAGAAAACCTTTAGATTCCCAGACCAGTAGTATTTCTGGAAATACTGGCTTTAGTTTCTCAAAGTCTTGTCAGTGTCTCAAAGTCAGTGGCAGGCAGACATTTGTATCCCAACTATTGGCTCTCAGGAATGTTCTTTTTTAGGGGGAACTTGCCTTCTGCTAAGGTAGTTGTACAGTCATGTACATGGTAGCTATTGAATGGTTAATATAGGTTGTTTACATATCTGGAAAAGAAAAAAAAACCAACCAGAAAACGCTCAGGCTAAATTTTTTTGCAATTCAGGAACCTGAAATGGAACATTATAACGTGTTCTAAAAAAGAAGCATTTCATGCCTGTTGAAGAAACAGGCAGTTAATTAGTGGGCAGTGATTTTTAGCTATCATTTATTGCCTGATTTAGGATCTGTCTTTTAGTATTGCAGAGGTCAGATTTGCTCTTAAAGTGCTCAGTATGGAGGAGCCTGCAGTTTGCAGCAAAAAAATTGCATGTTACGAGCACATTAAGGCAATACCGTGTATATTTTGAATGCTAATCATGGGATATATATATATATAGGACAGCAACAGTTGTGTAGAAGTGCGCTGAACAACTCAAAAACTTTGAAATTGTCAGTGGAAATGCAGTCAGAAGCTGTAATAAAGGCAGGTATGTTTTCACTCTTGCATCACTTGAGGGTGCATCAGTGTTGTACAGATGTGTACTAGAGAATAGTAGTTTTGGTTTTGTGTTTGCTTCTCATTTAAGATGCACCAGAACATTTTAATGTGATGACCGAGATACAGGGACTGTGACCTAAGTGCTTGGTAATGGGATATGGAGCCTTTCACTTACAAGGTCATAGGTTCAGGTCTGCCTCAAGTTAAAGATGACTAAAACTTGTTACCACCTAACAGCTGCTCATTGCACTCAGGAGAGAAAGAGATGGTTGTTCCTAGCATGCTGATGGTTACTGCTCTCCTCGCCCTTGGGAAGGGCAAAGGATTCTGTACCTTCACCAGCTTCTGTTTAAGCAGGAAAAATGTCTTCAGTTGCACGCCAGCCTTCACACACACCTTAGAAACTTACAGATTAACTGAGATACAGTTCTAGGACAGTGATACTATTATTTTGTCTTGATATATGTTTTCTTCTTTTTAAAATTTTCTTGTTAGCTAAATTTTGCAGAAAATGTGTTTATCATGTAGACAGACAGCTAAAATCTCTTGACTCCACTTGAAGGATAGTGTATGTCATGAGACAGATCTGCTGTTAAAGTCAGTGTTATGGCTTGCAGGCATTTGTGTCACCAAACCAGCTGACTTGGCACTAAATCTGATAATAAAGGACTCAAATGCTATCGAGTGACTTCCCATATATCAAAAAAGGAAAATAAAGTATGAGTTTTGTCATCAAGATGTTGAAGGAAACTAGCTCTGTCTTTGATAGGGAATAAAAGCAGAAATACTGTTACTGCATGTTATGTGTACAACAGAACTCCATTGCATTTCAAGTACTGTTGTCACCAAATGTAAAAAAAAAAAAAATAGAGCCATGATGGAAAACCACAAAATACCACTATTTTATTCATTGGTTTTATTTTCCATTACATCATTTGTCCTATAATGTTTTTTCACATAATCGTGTCTTTGGCAGTCAGAATTTTCCTCTGCAAGTTTACAGTTTCTTTGTATATGACTGTTACATTGTGTGAAGTATCTGTGTTTGCTGGTGGAGTTTTCTTTGCTCTGTTTGGCAGAATAAATGAACATAATGGACCTGTCAAATAATTAAATGGTGTAATGCCTTAAGAAGAATGCAGAACAGACCTTCTGTTGAGTTCTGGAATATGTGCCCATGTTCCTGGATGGTTTTGCTGTTCCTATTTTGAATGAAAAAGGGGGAAAAGCAGCTTCTGTTCTGTTGGCTGACTTGTGTGATGCAGTTTTGATTAGCTAAATCTGCCTTGTTCTGTGAAGTTAATGTGGTTTGACAGGACCTTGATTAGGAAGCAATCATTTCTGTTGATAGTAAACAGTTGGTCACTTTCAGCAGAGATAGGAATGTCAGCCTTTGTCTTGCGTGACATATGATTTGTTGTTTCAAGTCCTAGCTAAATTTGAAAGTGAACTGTGAGCAGAATGGGAGATAGTAGCAGAAGTAGGTGTTTATGATGAACTCCACAGTTCTCATAAAATTGTGTCTTTGTTGTCTTGGCTGGCACGGAGATGCAAAGAGGGAGAAAGGTGTTCTGTCTTCTGAAATGCTTGCTGTGTGAAGGGCTGCAAAAGAAGCTCTGGCTCCATGGCACACAGATTAGGCTAACTGTGGTTTTCTGCACCCTCTCGTTATTCCTGCAAGAAAGAGCAGATTTCATTAACATATCATGAGAGCGCTGGATGGGGCAGAGAGACGGCAGTGATCATGAACATTAGGCTGCTGAGTGAAAGTGTTGGGACTGTGTAACGATTCCCCCCACAAAGAGACTATGACAAATATGATACAAGACCAAGCAAACTAACTTTCCATCTGTAGTTACTGTTTGACATGGATGACTTGATGACTTGAATATGCATTTAGCGGTAGTTCTGCTTATGCACAGTCAAAACATCTGAGGCAAAATCTTAGCTGTCTTTTGTGTTTTATATGTGATATAATTTAAACAACGTTTTTGTTACCATGTCTGTACACTGGTATAATGGATGTTAAGAAGTAATAGAGGGAATTTAGGTGAGGGAGATGTAGCTGATGTGTTTTTCTTATTGTGAGCTGACCATTGTTATTTGATGCGGAGGAGATAATGCTGCTAATGACGAACTCAGAAAACAGAGTGTTTGTGGAAATACTTTTTCAAAGGATTAATGATCCAGAAGTTAAGTGATGCCTTATGTCAAAATAACTAAATGATTCTAAATTCTGACAGTTTTAATCCGTGCCCAGTTTCTTGCCTGGTGGTTCACTTAGCCCTAGGTATGGCATATGCATGGGTTGAGGACCCCACTCATATAAGAAGTATGCTCCTGGCTTGTCCAGACTAGAGAATGTCATCTCCCACGTTTCCAGCTAGTTACAGATCAACATATGTCCTAGGAAAACATAGGTGTGCATGCCTGATCTCTGTTCACACTGTTGCACAACTAAATTTCAGCAGTAATGCAGATAATCAGTGTCAGTGTGACTGGCACAGAAAAAAATGCAATGAAGTAGCTTGGGGTAAGAGTATATGGTATCTTTGTTCTCCTTATCTGCATGTGGTCTCAATTCAGTTAGTTGGCTGAATTAATCCCCCCCCCCCCCCCCATGCGTTTGTTAGATAGAGAACGGAGGAGGTTATATACAGTATGCAAACTCTGGCTGAATGCTCATTTCTAAGGGGGAAGATAATTTTCCATTCTTATGTAATATTTCTGGCAAGAAAAATTGAATATGGCTCCCTCTAGAGCCTGTCTGCTTTGCAGTTCCCCACTGCCTGTTCCTTCTTTTTTTCTTTTTTATTTTTTTATTTTATTTTGTTTTATTTTTTAAACCATGTTTTGATATGAAGCACACTGTTAAGCTCTTCTGGATTTATGATACAGTCGCTGCATATTCACTGTCTCCTGCATCACAGAATGTTACTGGGGCAAATAACACTGTAGACATTCCTTCCTGCTACATTCAAAGCTAATTCTCTTAATGTTAACTTGATATTTTTTCTTTTTTATTTGAAAGAAGTCTCCCCATCCCTCCTTGCATTTTTAACTGAAGAGAAACATTCTGCTGTCTTTGTCAAGTTATTTAGGAACAGGATTTAAATTAAAGCCATTTATCTTGAAATGTGCTGTTGGAGCAGCCTGTTCATACAAGTATATGCAATTGTGACAAAGAAGTATTTGATCTGATCCAGAAGAGTTATAGAATCATAGCATGGCTTAGGCTGGAGGGGACCTTAAAGATCATATATTTCTGACCTCTTGCAGTGGGCAGGGCTGCCCCCCCTCCAGCTCAGGCTGCCCAGTGTCCCATCCAGCTTGGCTTTGAAAGCCTTCAGGGATGGGGCATCCACAGCTTCTCTGGACAGCCTGTGCCAGGGCCTTACTGCCCTCTAAGCAAAGAGTTTCTTCCTAAATTCTAAACTAGATTTCACCTCTTTTAGTTTAAAGCCATTCCTCCTTGTCCTGTCAATGTCAGGCCTTATTAAAAGCTGTGCCCCTCCTTCTTTGAAGCTCCCCTCAGGTACTGGAAGGGCACAGTGAGGTCTCCCCAGAGTCCATTCAGGCTGAACCAGCCCAAATCCCTCAGCCTTCACAGGAGAGGTGCTCCAGCCCACTGATCATCTTTATGGCCCTCCTCTGGACGCGCTCCAGCAGCTTCACGTCTCTTCTATACTGGGCATCCCAGACCTGGACACAGTACTCCAGATGGGGCATCAGGAAGTGCAGAGCAGCAGAGGGGGGCTAATCCCTTCCCTCGCTTTGCTGACCACCCCTCTTTTGTTGGAGCCCAGGACGCCGTTATGCTTCTGGGCTGTAAGCACACACTGCTGGCTCATGTCCAGATTGTTTGTCCACCAAGATCCCCAGGTCCTTCTCATCCGGACTGCTCTGAGGGAGTTCTTCCCATCTCTACTCACACCTGGCATTGCTTTGACCCAAGTGCAACACCTAGCACTTGGCCTTGTTGAACCTCATTAGATTCTTACGTGCCCACTTTCTGAGTCTGTCCAGGTCCCTCTGCATGACATCCCTCCCTTATGTTGTTGACTCCACCACTCAGCTTGGTGCTGTCAGCAAACTTATGAGGGTACACTCAGTAAGGAAAGAAGTTTTTTTTTTTTTTTTTTTTTCATATTTATGTGAGGAGGATTCATTACAACATAGAAAAAAAAATTGTTTAAGGCTTTGGTTTACACATCAGTACAGTAGGAGCAATTATGCCTTAATGAGTATGATTTTAGCAGTATTACTAAAGTAAATTTCTTACTAGTTTTAGTTACTCTGATCATTTTGAGGTAGATTCATCCATGAATGTGGCATAGCTTTTATGACTGGAGGATGCTTATTGTGGTCATCACAAGTAAGCAAATTTTGGCTAACACAAAACTGTTGATATTTTTACATCAGTTGGTGGACGAGTGAGTCGGGAGTTAAATTACACACGGCAGAAGATTGGAGAAGAGGCCATGTTTAACCCCCAGCTCATGATTCAGACTCCACAGGAAGATGGAGCTAATGTACTAACAACAGAAGCACTCCGACAGCACCTTGACTCTGCACTTCAGGCCAGCAGAGTACATGTCTATATGTACAACAGGTAAGCGGAGAAGCAAAAGTTTTCTCGGTGATATGTAACTACTGAAAATTGGACACTTGCTTCTAAGATATTTCTAGGAGATTAAAACTTTTGAGCCTTTAACTTTTTTATTTGTCTGCCACTGTAAAGTATTTTTGGAAGAGATTCTGACAACGTGGCCCTGTGAGCAGTTCTATGATATTCATCATCGATCTTCCTTAAGAAGTTATGTCGGTGCTCTCAGTGTAAAATCTTACTGATGGTATTTTTAATATAGAAAAAACGTCCACATTAGGGGTGTATTCATTCACTGAAGCACCACCTTGAATCACATAATGACTGTAAACACTAGTACAATTACTGTCATTCCAGAAGTTTGTATATAAAGGGAGATGAAAATCTGTGAGAAGTGTCAGTAGATAGAACAACAGTTATTCAATGAGGAAGGTAGTCAGTGTTGACCTTCAGAGTGGCTGTGTGCACATACTGAAGACTGGGAACTATGTGGTATCCAACAACAACAAATGTTAAGAGTGCATCTTACGAGGCTACCAGCTTTGGGCTAGTGAGATATCTGCTTTACAAGTGGTTCTTCCAGGGTTACTGCTCATATCATAAAAGTGCCTAAGGATGCTTTCTGAGTCATGAAGCACAGTATCTTTCAGGATACCTTTTCAGCTGATGCCTGAGTCAGCTTGTGCTCAGGCTCCAATTAGCTTTTACCTGGCTTCTGCTTTGTGTTAAAAGTGCCAGAAGTCACATCAGTAGAATTGGTAATACAGCTGAGAAGGGAGGGAGAAAGCCTAACGGTTTCTTTCCCTCCTGCATGTGTGAGTCAGTTTAGGAATATTCTAGTCCGCTAAGCCTCAAGATGACTTTTCTCTTGGTCACATCACTGACTGATAACTGAAGTCACAAGTGGTCTCGTTTACATAAAGTCATACTTCTGTCCCTTTTAATCATGTTGATCAGTCTGCTCACCCAAAAGTAGCTCTGTTTACAGAGTGTTTAGAACAACTGAAACAAAAATATCTTATTCTTTAACTTCAAAAAGAGCTTTGCTTTTTATGTGAGGTGTGGCATATCTATGTACAATAAAATTTGCCTTCTTCAGTGGTTTGCTACTTGAAGCCAGTAAGTGAGTGTAAGTTGTAATTTTGTATTTATGTTACATTTACAAGATAACTTTTCAGTTATTGTGGAAGAAAAATATTGTTCTTCTTATTGCAGACAGTGGAAATTGGAACATTTATGTTATAAATCAGGAGAACTCATCACGGAAGCAGGTTACATGGACCAGGTATGTGCAGCAGCCATTTAGTTTTAAGCTTTTCCTATAATCATAATGCAATTTATGCTTCTTAGATTATATTCTAGTCTAACTGTGTATTTACCACTTCTCATTTTGACAGATCATAGAGTATCTTTATCCTTGCTTAATTATCACTCCTTTGGACTGCTTCTGGGAGGGAGCAAAGCTACAGTCAGGAACTGCCTATCTATTGTAAGCATGCTTTTATTTAACTTGGTCTGACTAATTTTAATCCTATAACTATGTTTGATTTTGGGTTGCATTTCTACTGTTCATTGACATTCTGGTTTAACAGAAATAAAATTGTAGTGTCTCTACTGAAAATATGCATGGATTTTTTTTTTTTTAATTGAACAAATATATTTTTGTTTCTGTAAGATGATTTGTAGGCATCAGTTTGATTCCTCCATTGTTTTTCTCACTCTGCTAGCATGCAAAAGAAGCTTTAAGTTCTCAAACTAAGCTTTAAGGGCTTTATGCTTCTTTTGGAAATAAATTTGTCTCCTTTTTTCTTAATTTACTGGTAACATTGATTAATTGGCAGTTTTACTTCTAAGAAAATTTCTGGAGTTAAATCTCAGATCTTCCTAGGGAGCAAAAAAACAAATCCTTTGCTTGTAAGATCATTAAAGAAACTTTTTTTTTTTTTTTTTTTTTAAGAGCAGTTTCTCACAATTTATAAGTGTTCTTCAGACAGTTAATTGTTGATATGTGCAGGCATTTTCTGTTAATTATGCAAGAGTTAGCATTTGAGTTATTGTTTCTGTTCTGGTTTGCGTGTTTCTGTAAAAGCAATTTGCAATGGCTATCTCATAACCTTTAGTGTACATTTCTAGATGGGGAAATAAGGGGGTTTGTGTTTTCTGGTTGGCAGATTTGGAATAATGACTTAAGCCTGGTTAAGCAGATACAGTGTGGTTTGAACCACAGAACAAGGCAGCCAAAATCCGTTCTAGTCTGTCAACATCACAAATTCAGAAAGTGGGGGGGTGAGAAACGTGACAGTGATAGTAATGGCAGCCATGGTAGCAGGAGAGCTTGCTAGCTGATAGTCAAGCTGTCAGGGCATTTGAAAGAGCATAGTATTGTTATAGATAAACAAAGATCAGCTGTATTGATGGATTACATCTGCAGGATGATTATTGGAGTAGGAAGAAGTAATATGATACTATGAGAAACCCTTTCTTTCTTCAGCCCCCTCTCTTCTTTCCTTCCCCCCTCCCCCTAACTATTTGAAGCAGCAGTTGGCTGCTTTTTTATTATTTAGGTGCGCAATAATTTGTTTTCCTTTGTTTGTAAATAGAAGTACTTCTAACTTGTGTAGTTGCATTTTATGCAACAACTTTGTGAAAACCTATTTTTTTTTCTAAATGACAGCAAGGCTACCAGAAATGTACATAAACAAATATATTTAAAACATGCCTTATTTTGTATGATTCAATCTTCTCAGTAAGGGCAGTAGCTTATAAAACAAACATACTTTTTAAAAAAATCAATTACTTGTGCTAATATGAATTGTAAAAGTATGTTTCTTTCAGTACTACTTTTGTCTTCCTTTATTTTAATCATTCCTCTCTGATTTATTTTGCAGAGGGAAGCCTCCTTTGCAGTGGATCAACTTTGACCCCTTAGAATTCTTGGAAGAGTTAAAGAAAATAAACTACCAAGTGGAGAGCTGGGAAGAAATGCTAAATAAAGCAGAGGTTGGTCATGGTTATATGGATCGACCTTGCCTGAATCCTGCTGATCCTGATTGCCCAATCACAGCTCCCAATAAAAATTCCACCAAAGTAAGTTTTCTGGTGCTAGTTTGTATCTTTTAATGGGGAGGATAGAGGCAGGGAGGAGAGAAGCAGCAGTATGGAGGTCTTACTATTGACTGATGATACCTGCTGCTGAAACAGAGTCGATAATGTTCTGTCATTCTGTGATGCAATAGTTAATCCCCCAAGTTTAGAGTCAGAGTGCAGTTAGCTGCTGGCCAAGCATGGCAAAGTGGCAATGTAGCATTTCAGAAGACTTAATTCCTCAGACAGAGATAACCACTGCTGAAATGCCGCTGCTCTGTAGGCTCGCACCAGACAGCAAATCTTGCCTTCCTTCCTTCAGGTAGGGCCAATTTTATTTCCTTTGTGAATAATTTGATGTAATAGTCCCCAGTTTTATACGTCTGTGTCTCAGTCAGGCTTTGGAAGAGTTAACTGTTCAATTAATACCTGAATGATTTGTCCAGTTGAGTTGCTGAGCATAATTTCTCTTTTTAGACCTCTTAGACAATGTTTAATATAGTTATTTGATTGCACAGCATTTTGATTTATGGTACAAGTTCGTCTGAAATTATGCAACTGATGAATTTTTTCTTTATGACTTTTTCTAGCCTCTCGATGTAGCGCTTGTTTTGAGCGGTGGATGCTACGGACTATCAAGAAAGTACATGCATTGGCAGGAAGAGTTAATTATAGGTGGAACAGTCAAGAATGGTTCTGGTAAACTTGTCAGGTAAAGAAACAGATAGTTAAAGAACATTTTGAAGTTTTTCTGTGTTAGATTTTATTTCTTAGGGCATGTGTATTTATCCATCATGTGTATTATGAACTCTTTTAGGAGGACGTGCGTGCCTCAAGATAACAGAATTTAAAACAGTGATTAGACAGTTGCTTAAGTGGTGTCATTGTTTCCTGCTACTAACCTCAGAACAATAATGTACGTTTCTCAGAAATAGGGTATTTTTCTGGCAGCTTTGTTGTTTGGCATATATATATTTAACATTGAACAGTGTCTGAAACACCAGACAACTTTGAGCATTTCTTGAACTGCCGTCAAAGGAAAAAGGTGGGAAAAAATATGGATACTCACTCATCTGACTTTTCTTGAAATAAAAACTAAGTTTTTTGTTGAGAATCAGTATGGAGAAAACTATATTCTTTATGTTATTACATCTTGAATATACTTTTTGTCAGAATACTCTTTTTCCAACTCTTTAAGGAAGTTATGACAGTCAGGATTTCAGTGAGGGGAAAAACCTGTGAGAGAACTATTCTGAAAACTACAGGACTTAGTAAGCTAAATGAAGCACAGTTCTTAGACATTTAATAGAGATCTTTTCTACTGGAAGTCTTTGTATGGATTCTGAACTTTTTTTTTTTTTTAACATTTCCACTAAACATTGTAAGTTTATTGCTTGCAGGAAATCTTTCAACAATTAAGCCAAACAATATACTTTTAGTGAAAAATAAAATAGTTCATTAAGCTTCTAAGATTGTTGGATATAGGTGCATATTGTGGAAAGTCACCAGAGATAATTGTTGCCGCTGTGTATTACTCTCAGTTTGCCAGACATCAGGAGTTAACTATGTCATTTCTCTCCAAGGGTTGAAGACGAACAAGGTTTTCTAATGACAGATTGCCAGTGGCATCTATAAAAATAGTTATTTCTATAAGATCTTGTGTCATCTTCACAATAACGTGTCATTTGTTAATCATGATTCTTATAATTGATTTGTAGGTTTGCATTCTTTGCTACCCAAAGTGATCCTATCAAAAATAATTGTGAAATAAACCTCAGTGAAACTAAGTTTAACCTCAGTACTTAAAAGACCCATACAGCTGTACCAGGTGCATAGTAGAATAATTATGCTCTGTTCAATTTTAATATGAATATGTACTCTTTATTTTAAAGAGCTCCTGCAAGCTGCTATTAGGCTCTCGTCTGGGATCTCATGCCAATTTACTGAAAATACTTAATGTCTCTTTCATCTCTTATTTCTCTCTGTTACAGTGCCCAGGCTTTGCAAACCATGTTTCAGTTAATGACTCCTAAGCAAATGTATGAGCACTTCAAGGGATATGAATATGTTTCACATATCAACTGGAATGAGGATAAAGCAGCAGCAATTCTGGAAGCATGGCAGAGGATGTATGTCGAGGTAAAACTGAAAATAACCTATATACCATAGTATAAAATATTACTGAGATACACTGTCCTTCGTTATGGCTTTTTATAGTATTCCTTCAAAGAAGATGCCTAACTAAAACTGAGTTATTGCCTCCCAGTTTTAAAGTTGATTTAGTCTTTTTTTTTTTAATTGAGAAGCTACTTGGACATTCACGTATGAGAAGCCAGGAAGGCTTCACTGTTTGATATCTTGAACATTTCTGCTTTGTTGAGAGTGAGAAAGGACTGAAGACCTACTTGGAATTTAAAAGCAATTGGCTGGCATGATTGTTCTAAAAGTGTCTGGAAAATATTAGCTAGCCATCGATTGCCCTCCCAGCAGCAGTCCGGGTGGGGAGGCCCCATGATGGTGCCTGGCCTTTGTGTCCCAGACTGTGACCTCTTCTGTGCTGCTTCTGACCTCTGTGAAATGGCCCTGCAGTGGGGGAAAGAGGAGCACTCTGAAGACCATGTTGGACTTGGATTAAAGGAAAAACTTACTCAACAGCAGAGTTATGGAAAGGGAAAACCTTCACACTGAAATTAAATCGTCTGTCAGTACAGTAGACTTTCCTAAAGGATGCAGATTCTTACTTGATAGGCAGTAGCTTTCAGGAAGTAGTTACAGAACGTACTTCATCTAGAATCAGTGAAATCTCTTGTGTAAGGTGCATGCTATAAAGGCAAAAACAGTTTCAGGTGTTTGCTGTAGAAAATGTGTTTGTGGTTGTTTGTTTGGTTTTTTTTTTTAATTTACACACAACTGCTTTTTTGATTTTCTTTTCTTAGGTTGTTCATCAAAGTGTTGCACAAAACTCTACTCAGAAGGTTCTTTCCTTTACTACAACTACCCTGGATGACATTCTGAAGTCATTTTCTGATGTCAGCATTATCCGAGTAGCTAGTGGCTACTTGCTAATGGTAATAAAACAAATGATATTTATTTGTCACAAGAAGTAGAGCGTGGCTTAAATATCTGCTTTATTCTTACAAGTCAATAGTCCAGAACAATTTTCTCAGATCTTGAAGAAAAAAAAAAAAAAAAGAAAAAGGTGCAGTTTGTAAAGTTTTGTCACTTCAGTGTAAAATATCTGTTATGTCTGTTCTGTTTAAAAATGCTTGTAAAGATGTGTACATGGAAGAGTGAGATATCACTTTTAAGAAAGGATCCATTCTAATATTTTGATTTTATTTTTTTTTCCCCCTTCTCCCCTCACCCTGACTCTTCCTTTCAGCTTGCCTACGCCTGTTTAACAATGCTGAGGTGGGATTGTGCCAAGTCTCAGGGTGCCGTGGGGCTGGCAGGAGTCTTGTTGGTTGCACTGTCAGTGGCTGCAGGCTTGGGTCTGTGCTCATTGATTGGAATTTCCTTTAATGCTGCCACAACTCAGGTACTTAGAAGCTAAAAGTGTAATTACTGGTACTTTGTTAGTGAATGAACATATCTGAATCTTTGAGGAAAATAAACTGCCAGATTATTTGTATTGCTGATTTTCATTTGTGCCTTTCTCCTGTCTAGTAACTGAGCTGTGAGAGATTAAGTGATGATGATGCTGAATGGTATTAAAGAAAAAGACAGATACTCTTTGGTTTATATAATTATTAGGACCTGTATACTTTGTTTTTATGTGTCCCATTATAAGTCAAGAGTGTAATGTTAAAGTTACTTCAACTACTCGTGCAGTAGCAAGGTGCATGATAGAGCATAAAAGAAATCTTTGTTTTCGCTTGTTTTGTTTTTCCCCCAAGGTTCTGCCTTTTCTTGCTCTTGGAGTTGGTGTAGATGATGTTTTCCTTCTGGCCCATGCATTTAGTGAAACTGGACAGAATAAGAGAATTCCATTTGAGGTAATGAGAAAATGGGGAGTTGGGGTGAAATGAAAGGCTTCCTATAGGGAAAGATACTGAATTAATAATGAGTTAGTAATGATTTTAAAAAGCAACAGGTTTTTTTGTTTGTTTGTTTTGTGTTGTTTTTTGTTGTTTTTTTTTTCCCCATAGAGGCCTTTCTCTGGTTTGCATAACCCAAAGTTTACTCAATATTTCAGTAATGTGAATTTGGGAACAAACTCCTATGTGAGTATGACATTAAAATGATGGAATGCTTTTAATAAAAGAGCACAGTTTTAGAGTAAAAACAAATGTAATGAAATTACGTGTTATCTTTATTTGTTAAGTCTTTAATTTGTGCTTTTAAGGTGTTTTTTTCTCTTTTCCTTTCATGTTCTTTATAACTGACCATGACATTTCAAAGTATAACATTCATATTATGAAATCTGGATGTCATCACTTCTGAGATTTTTTGTTTTATTGACCTTTGTGTCTTCAGTCCAGATTTCACATCCATAGTACAAATAATTTAAAAACAACATAAATTTGCCCATTCTGTTACGTACAAGCAGTGTCTTCCCTGTACAAGCAGTGTCCTCCCTGAGCTGTTTGTGGGTGGTTCAGCATGCAGTTGTTTCATTGGTACTCAGTATATCCTATTTGATTGAGAAAGTCTCCAGTGGTTGTTTCTCTTGATTTCTCTGGGCGACTGTTGTTGTTTTTTAATAAGTACTTCCTGGGTTTGTAGTTGGTTTTTTTTTTTGTTGCATACTTCAAGATGTGTAGACTTATAATTATGAGTCTGTGGTGTTAATGCATGCCTATGTTGTCTGAAGAATGGGATCAGATGGACATCCATTGACTCCATCAGCAGACAATGTGTCCTACTTAAATTACAGATATGTTTGATATAATGACAGTATCCATTTAGTTTTCCCTTTTGAAACTAGAATCAGATTTGATAATGTTTTCTACACACTAAAAATAAATTGGTATTTTATGTGTCACCTGCTTCTCACCTGAATGGTATACTTAGTGTATGTTTTATTGATATGCTCTTAAATGCACACTTGTATTTGGAATTTCCGTGTCATAGTTTTTCAGTAGTGCTGTGTTGTATCTAGAATGTAGAATGATCCTTCCACTTCCAGGACATCTCTTTATTCACATGACTTTTAAGTTGCACCTTTTTTTTTTGTTTTGTTGGTTTGTTTTTTTTTTGCAGGACAGAACAGGTGAATGTTTGAAGCGAACAGGAGCAAGTGTTGCCCTTACATCCATCAGCAATGTTACTGCATTTTTTATGGCTGCCTTAATCCCTATTCCTGCTTTACGAGCATTTTCACTCCAAGTAAGTTTACGTGCTACTTTGTTAGCTCTTATTGGTGTCCAGTTGTGGGAGACCAGTGATGATACTTGTTAGCAACAGTAGCAAAGTCCACATTCAGTGCTTCTGCAGGCCACTGAATTAGTATTTATTTGTGGTTTTCCGTAGATCTGGTTAGTAGCAGCAGCTGTCTGCCCTTGATTCTGCTCCTCCTGTGGAATCTCTTGTATTCTATTCACTGATGATAGACTGCACTGCCATTCCACACCTGGATTAAGTGCAAAAAGCAAGATGTGTACAGCTAGGAAGAAACAAGTCACTAGAAAGACTTGGATTGTTACTGCATTGTACTGCACTCAGGAGCATTGGGCTGCGCTTGAATGAATACCTTAATGTTCCCAAGTGGGAATTCAGTTATTTCATTCAGGAACTGTATGGGTTGAAACATTATTGTTCTTTCCTCTTTCCCTCTGTCATCTTGTATTTGTTTCTGATAATATGCCTTCAGAAGGATGATATATGTTAAGGATGCTTAAGAAAGCTTTTTCTAGTAACAAGAGCTCCTTGAAGAAAGCCTTGGGAGGTTCTTATCAGACACTGCTTTGACACACAAGCAATTTATAGTACTGCCTGACCTTTGTGTAGAACAGGCAAACTGTACTTTTCCAGTAGTCATTTTTCTTCTGTTACAGCATGGGTTCTCCAATTATTTTTCATTCTCCTGGTGCCCTTGGCTACCCAGAGGAAGCAAAGGTTGAAGTTTTTCTTAATATGTGTGGCAATTATTGCTGTTGCCAGAGATTTAGATGTGTGTGCTTTAAGCTGTAAAGTAGTAAGCTGTTGGTGATGGCAGCTGCATGACCAATAAGTGTAAATAACTCATTTGCCATTTTCATCTCAATAGACAGTTTGGTATTGAAAATGGAGGAAGTATGTTTTGCTGCACAGTTGAGAAGATATCTGTAGCACATAAGCTATAGCTGAGTCTTGAGTGATTAACAGAATTTAGCTCTGCTGACTTGTTGAAACTTTGATGTCTATTCTACCAGTGACATAACAGTAAATTATAATTGAAGCAAAGACTGGTATCAGTATGTGAAGTATATTTTTGAAGTGCAATACTTTGCAAGAAGTGTTTTATAACTTCTCAATCTGTGGTCCTAATTCAGCCATCCAGTATGGACCTTAAACACCTAACAGCATACTGGACATCCTCACCAGGAATTGGAGAAGTCTTCTTTTCCTGTTGTAGTAGTAACTATGCTTTTGTAGAAGTTACTACAGCTTAAACACATCTCATAAGAAGTACTCAACAGAGATGAGCCGTTTTGTCCTAGTCATACCTCTAAGTTATTGAATGGGAACCAGCAACACTAGTTCTTTCTTTAATTAGATTTTGCTGAGCCTGTCTTATTCTTTGCATCAGAACATGAATGGATGCCTTTGGATAGTAAGTGGAGACGACAGCTGCATATATTACTGTAGTCTCAGTACAAATTAAATGTACCTATCCTGAGGTATTTTCTTGCCTGCTGTCACCATGTAGACTGAATCAGAAAACAAAAAAGCTGTCCTCAGAACAAAATGGCAAGCAAGAAGATCTCAGTGAGATTTCAGTGTAATCATGTGAGAATGTTGACATAATTCAGAAAAAAACACTGTGCTCAAAGTCTGTTATAAGGTAGTGATAAATATAGAATTGATATGTGGGATTACTTCTAATGTTTCAATGGCTCAAACTTTTCTCACTTGCATCCGTAATCTGTATGCAAAAAAGGGCAGCTGAAGGCCTGTGCTGAAGAGTTATTGGAACTAGAAAATGTGTGGATAAATAAGGAACCACTAAAATAACATCCCTTATTGTTGGAAAGGAACATGTATTGCCTGCTTTGTCTAGCTTCACCAGAATCAAATAACTTCAGCAGGTTTTCATGGGTGTTCTGTATTTATGTGCGGATTTCTTTACTTACAGTCTTCTTTCTCTCTTGAGCTTGTTTAAAGAGCTCATTGCCATCTTCGATAGCTTCCTAGCAAGACTCAGAAACCAATGAAATGCTGCAGTTTGCTTTCCACCTTCTTCTCATCTAGATAGTGAATTTTTAACAGATGGGCTTAGAAAAAGAATTGCTCTTGACCTTATTTTACTCTTCATTCACTTTTCTTAAGACACTACAAGATAATTGTCAAAGTTTCTGTAACTTTTGAGGCCCAGTATCTGTAAAATAACACAGCTGCTGAGGGAGAATAAACGATTTCCTGTACAAGTTCATCTTCTAGTTGGAAACTCACATTTTGCATATCAATGCTTGCTTCTTTTTTGGCTTCTGTTCTGTTTGCAAGCTCAAGCATTTCATTGATAGCCCTGAGTTGGTCATTACTTCATGGAACTAAAACTCTGCAAACTTGCTGTTGTTTTTGGAGTCTACTAAATTTAGCTCTTGCTGAGTTTAACAACAAACAAACAAATTATTTTGAAAGTGGGATTTCAAGAGACTGTGTTAGTTTTCTGACTGCATTTTTTTTCATTTGACCTAATTAGCCCCTTATTGTAACAGTTTTAGGCTTCGAGGAGCTGATAGTTTCTCAAATAATTCAGTCCTGAGGATCACCTATAAGAAAATGCTGAGAACTTTGAAGGATTAGATTCTGAATTTTCAAATGTGTTTCATTTATTAAAATTGTGGGTGGGTGGGATAAAGGGAGGTAATCAAAGAACTCTGAAGTGAAGTTCACAGTAGGAATGTCTTAAATATTGTTCTTTGTTTTGGGTTTAAATGAAGGAGGTTTGGCAGAGTGTAACTACCATCATGCCTAATTCTTTCCTCGAACAAAATATTCAGGTACCTTTATGGAATACATTCTGCCCCAAAAAAGAGAATGCACAGCTTCATAAAAATTCACCTAACTTTTCTTGCTTACAGTGGAAACTTCCTCCCCAGCAGTCGAGGAATGGTGTAGATTCAGTAATGAGTAAAGGTGGAACTTTGCCCAACAAATCTTAGCAGTAACTTTTTCCCTCACAGCAAGAATGACAGGTTGTTTTTTTCCTAAATGTAAAAGTGCATTACCAGGTGGTGGTGGTGGGTTTTGTGGAGAGAAAGAATGTCAGTTTTTGAACTCACTCAGTTATGTTACTCTGCTGAAGTGGTTTGTCCCCCTCCTTTTACCCACATCTTTTAGCTTTCCCTGCTCCTGACAAGAGAATTTAACAAGCAAAATTAAAGCCTTAGGGGAAGAGGAAGGGGGAGATCTGAGTCCGTGTGCTGTCAGGAGGGAGACGCAGATAGGCAGTGGTGGAGTGGAAGTTTCCCTGACAGACCTCCTCATCTGTTCATCACCTCTAGCTATACAGCACACCCATTCTCCTTGGGTGGGCTGCCAGGAATGGCAAATAGCAGCACATACCTTAAGCAGGGCCCCAGCCTACCAGCTTGGCTCCCTTCTCCCTTGCTGCCTCCAACACAGACTGCCATTCTTCTGTTTCAGTTAACAGTTGCAGCAGCAATAATATTTTGAGGCTGTACGTTATGAAAAGATGCAAAATCAGAGCAAATTTCTCAGAAAATGACCAACATTTTTTCTGATTAATTGAATATTATTTTTCATTCCAACTGATCTCATTTCCTTTAATGCTTTATTATACTTTAGTATATGTTTTTCCCTAATAGTAATCTAAACTTTGTTGATTCCTTAGGCTCTTCCATTTGATCGCTCCTTTCTGAAGGGATAAGAGTAGATGCCCTTTTCCCAAAAATCCTAAGCATGCTTTCAGCCTTAGTGCTGCTAGCAGATTGCCCCTACACTGGAAGCTGTGCTATTACAGAACTGTTGGCACTTCTCCAGTGAATGTAATCATTATAGATTGGGAATATGGCCACAATTGCATTTTTTGTGTTTCCATTCTGAGCCATCAGATGTCTTAACCAATACTGGGAGGGGAGGTGGTGGCTGATATGTCATTCCACAGACTTAGTCACCTTCACTAGTTCTTCCTTCCTTCTTTGCAAGTCTGACCTTGAACTGCTCTCTTATGTTGCATACTTCCATATGCTGTTGGAGCTGGGAATGTGCAGCATGAGCTGGGAAATGTGCTGAACCTTGTCAGGTCATGGTGAGTCTTTCGACAAGACAACAGACAGAACTGATGAAGGAGCAAATGTTTTGGCCTGTCTAATTTTGAAAGCTGAGTGCTTTTGCAACCTGGAAATGCTGGTGAAGTAGGTGAGAGAGAAAAAGCCTGCAACATGCTGGAAATGTGTTAAGCTCTAGGGATCTGTTTAAATACAAATCAGAACAGAGGGGATTGTTTAAAAGCGTTTGACGTCTGGAGTTTGTAGTACTTCAGCAGTGGTAGGATGCATTGGAAAATCTATCTAATCCTAGGAGGAATGCCATGCTAATAAGCAATTTTACTATTTCTAGTTGCATTAGTTTTGATTCTTCATTAAAATTAACATGTGAATGTAGCAAACTAGTTTTATCTGTGTCGTATGCTTAAGTATTCATTCTAAGGTATAGCAGTATTTGAGTTTCAAGGATTTTGGAGTCTAAAGAGAGAACTGAATAGGTATGAACTCTTTGCAGAATTTCATAGAGCAGGAATAGGGGACTTCCGTTAGTTCTTCAGCTACTCGGGAAGGGGTAAGAATTATTGTCAGACCTCAGCTGAGATTTTTTTTTTTTTCCAGTAAAACTTCACATTTTAACATTTTCCATAAAACTTAACAGAACAACTTTGTTAGACACAACTGATTATTCATGTCATAAGGGTGACAGAATTTTCAGTGGTTTAGTAGCGATATAGGAAGTGCTTGTAAAAATCTAAAAATCGGGTCCAGCAAACACCTTGTTTGCAACAACAGCCATTTATTTTTGTGACAGATTCAATTTATTCTGGAGAGGATCAAAAGGAAATGACTTTATCTCGAAGTCTTAGCTATGGCCTTATGTACCTTTCTATGTGGCTACCTATAAATCATGAAACAGTTACTGGATCTTTTCTCTCAAATATGGTTAAATGATGATTAGACTTTAAGTACTAGATAAACAGTGTAGCAGTAGTTAAGTCTGCAAATAATGAGCCAGACCTGTCTGAAGACAGCAAAAGAGAAACATCCGAAAACCCTACTTCTGTGTTCAGTGTATTTGTGATTGAACTAACAAGGCAGTATTTGAATAATTCACTGTGTTCTTAGAAAACACAGAAGTAATATCTAGTCTCTTTGTCATGCTTACCAGCTTCAGAACTCTAAAAATCATTCAGTAGATTAATACTTCGATTTTGAAGGGTAAAAGAAAAATGCAGTACCATAAGTCAAGAATTTTTAAAACACAAACATCTTTTCAGCTACGAAATTTTAGGGCTGATTGTTCAAGATCAGAAGCAGCTACTTAATTATTTTGGAGGCATGACGGCACATTTATATTGAGTACACCACTTGATTTTCATTTATTTTTCTTTCTGTTCATTCTGTAATTTCATTATGAAACTAGACTGCTTGTTGCTTACTTAATAAAATAGAAAGTCTAAAGTAGATGGATTTCAGTTGCTTTTTTCTCACTTGTTGATGACTCAACCATGGTTTTTTTTTCCAGTGTATCTCTTGCTATCCTACTGGTCTTACCTGTGCTCAGGTTTCCCTTTTTGACAGCTACAGCCCTTAGTAATTCTACATTGCAAGTAAATGTTATTAATAGTAACAATAAATGCTGTGTTTCATATATTTATGGAGATTTCATGAGAGTCTTTGTGTGGGAAAGGATTTGAAGTATGGTTTGAAGGTGATTGTGCAGGGAGTTTTTGTTGTTTTTTTTTCTGAGTGTTCTCTTAACAAATTTAATCAAGTGTTCTTCTAATTTAAGATGCATTATTGTTCCAGTTTAAGACTTGTTTTGTTAGACTGGATCATTAATCAGGGTTTGGTAAGCACAAATAGGTAGACACATAGATTTACTATGTTATTGGATTAATTTTGCTGCTTCTAAGAAAACATGACAAGATATTCCCATAATGCTTTTTCTTACTGGACTTTTAAGCTCCTTGAAGTGCATAATATTAGCAGTTTCATTAGAATTTGATTAAACCTTTACTTCATCACTGATTTTAAAATGTGCTTTAATGTTATTCTGATGTTTAAACAACATCTCTTAAATGTGAGAACTTCAGTCCTAATTCCAGATTTGCTTATGCTTCCACCTTTTTTATAATGGGAGACTCTGCGTGGAGCAGAATCTTAGGCAGATGAGTGATTTATCAAGTTTGTTTTTTCTGCTTTATAAATCATGGTGCTGCTACATCTTCTGGCACAGGCAAAGTAAAGCATATGAAGTCTAGTATTAAAATAAACTAGTCAACTACTATGGGACTACAATAATGAAACTGGAAAGTAAAAATATATCTCCCAGTTTCCTTGGGGATAGGCTTGAAAGCATCTAATGGGTAAGCTAGAGAACGGAAAGGATGTTTAATGCTGTGTAAGAATGATGGCCTGCGTGAAGCTAAGTAACAACACTGCTTCTCTTATGATTGATCTCTAGGCAGCAGTTGTGGTGGTATTCAACTTTGCAATGGTTCTGCTAATTTTTCCTGCTATACTGAGCATGGACCTTTACCGTCGAGAAGACAGGAGGCTGGATATATTCTGCTGTTTTACAAGGTGAGAATGTATGACATTGATGAGGTGTGTCCTTTTGTGGTCATGAGTGCTACTGTCACTTGTCAAGAGTAGGTGTTCACGGCAGTAAGGTCAATATTTTATTGTCTTGATCATATTGCTGGTGACCGAATTACGTTTGCTACCATGACCTGTTTCTCTCTGTATTTGACCTTTTGATTCTGATATCAAAGAGAGAAAGCACTTTCCAAAATTTGTTTTAGTGAGTGGTTAGAACAGGGAATTGCTCGCATGACTGGACTCTCGCTTTCTGTTTCTGATTAAGTTGTATTTTCACTGGATGACTTAATGTGTTTTAGTTTTGGAGGCCTAATTCTCAGAAGTAGGAGGCAATCAGGCTGCCCATTTATTCTACCACCGATAGTTGCACCAAACATTTGTCAGAATTGAGCCTATTTATATATGAGGAAATTCAGTTAATGACAGCTTGTTTTGTTTAGGTAAGCAACATTCTGAATTCCTTTTTTTTGGTAGGGTATATTCATTTGATGAAAAATATATCATTTTCTGTCATCAGTTTGTCATTTCTTATTTACAGGAAGAGATTTATCTCTGTCAATTAAAAAAAAGAACAACTAGGTATATATTACATTCTTGCATAGGCTAAAATAAAATAATGCTTTAGAAAATACTTGTGAAATGTTGTATGTTCATTTAGCCCATCCTACCTGGGGTATGCCTATGCATGCTTTCATATGTTTACTTCATTTTTAAAACATTCAGTGAGTGTGTGGTAGGTGGTTTCAAGCTGCCTCCCAGAGGACTGAGATTTTATGCAGAAGGCCCAAATATTATTTAACAGTTACTTCAGTTGTTCTAAACAGAAGAACTCAGTACTTTATGTGTTTACATTTTCATTTAAATAGCCTAATTCTCAGCATGAGCACAGGAATGCAAACTCATATACACATTGGGCATTCAGGCTGTGTGTGCCTACCTGGCTATTGACCTGATTGGCGTGTATAAGTAATTAATTGAGTTATATGAGTGTACCTCAATGTCTACAGACAAATGGTTGTTTCTACTTTGTTGAGAATGATAAATCTGTGCATATTTACAATTAAAATCATGTCTAAGAAGCATCTGCATTTAGAGATGCAGAAGATTCATGTCAAAGCATGATAATTAACATAAGCCATCTGAAAGTTGTAGAAACAGTTTCAGGCAGAAGCAGATTATCCAGCCTAGTCTGATTAAAATAGGAACGTAAGCAGCTGTTTTTCTCTTCTCTTACAGTCCATGTGTCACTAGAGTGATTCAGATTGAACCTCAAGCATATGCAGAAAACGACAACACTTGTTACAGTCCTCCACCCCCGTACAGCAGTCACAGTTTTGCACATGAAACTCAGATTACAATGCAGTCTACAGTGCAGTTGCGCACTGAATATGATCCTCATACGCAAGTGTACTACACCACTGCAGAGCCGCGCTCAGAAATATCAGTACAGCCTGTGACAGTGACTCAAGATAGTCTCAGCTGCCAAAGCCCGGAAAGCACGAGCTCGACAAGGGATTTGCTTTCCCAGTTCTCAGACTCCAGTGTGCATTGCCTCGAGCCACCCTGTACAAAGTGGACGCTCTCAACTTTCGCAGAAAAACATTATGCTCCATTCCTCCTAAAACCAAAAGCTAAGGTAATCAGAGAACAATTTATCTGTTTGTCAAAAATAGATTTCTGCATTGTCTGCAAGCAAAATCACCCTGACAGTAATAGTAAACATAAGAAATAAATATAATTACTTTGCAGTAAGAATTCTTAGTAATTTTACAGCTGCATTCATGCTTGAAGTTTTATCTTGATAGCAGAATAGTCACAAAGCTTCGAAGGTGAGTAAGTTAAAAGGGGGATTTTGTTGACTTTCAGTAACGTAAGCTTGTGAAATGTGCAACTAAAGCCACTGTTTAATTTTATTACCATGCAGATTTTTTCATCCATGTTTTAGAGACCTTTCAATAAATGCAAGGCTTAGGTAATTTGTGTGTATGTGATGCACGCATGAAAAAAACCAAACAGATAAGAAAGACAGGCTTAAGCGCGTGTAGTGATGGGAATTAATTTTGAAGCTGGTTTTGTAGTGTGCAGTTATGAATTGTTAGTTTCCTCAGAAACCTGAAACTAAATGCATTTCTGTTTTTGTTGTTGCAGGTTGTCGTTATTTTTCTCTTCCTGGGCTTACTTGGACTCAGCCTCTATGGAACTACCCGGGTGAGAGATGGACTAGATCTCACAGACATTGTACCACGGGAGACACGGGAATATGACTTCATTGCTGCACAGTTCAAGTACTTTTCTTTCTACAATATGTACATTGTGACACAGAAAGCAGACTATCCAAATGTCCAGCACTTACTTTATGAACTGCACAGAAGTTTCAGCAATGTGACATATGTTTTGTTGGAAGAGGACAGGCAGCTTCCCAAAATGTGGTTACACTATTTTCGAGACTGGCTGCAAGGTAAGAGAAAAATGGCACAAATTTTTCTTCATTCTGCAATAGCAAACTCTTATTAACTGCAATAATATTTCTATTTTCCAATATGTACACACAATTAAAGATTGCTTACAGCAGGAAGGTGCTTAGGTTCTGATCTGAGTTCGAATTCACTTACTGTTTTCTTCATCAGTTCTGTTCTTTGTGGCTAGGTCTACTCCTCCTTAAGACAGTGTTGAAGCTTTTAAAGATTATAACTGTGAGAGGCAATCTCGTGACATTAATTTCCAAACAACTAGTGAGGAATTCTGATTAAAATTAGTGGCCAAATATGGCCCACTGTCTTGGGAAAATAAACGTTTGCTGAGTGTTTTGAGAACAGTAAATGAAAAGTCCCAGTTCAGCGATGTATTTTGGCAAGGGCTTAACTTTCAGCACGAGTGATCCTGTTGGCTTCAGCTGGGACTGCTGGCATGAATAAAATTCAGTGTGGTTTAGGCATTTTATTGGACCACGAGTGCAGCACACATTCTAGATTTCCAGTGAAGTGTCTTCGCTTTTTTTGTGGTGCTGCTTTTTCTGAACTGAATTATAAAGGGCGTGAGGGGGAATATGAGAGACTCACAGCCTTTCAGGTACTCTGATGGTAATTACTCTTGTGTCAGCTTATTAAAGATACTATAATTACACGTGTTGAGACAAGTGACTTTGTTGCATTTAACGTAAATGGTACAGTTACATCTCAGCATGTTTAACTGTTACGTGTGGTGAGCAAATGCATTCTTCCTAGAAATATGCCTGTCTTACCTCTGCCATTTTGTTGCAATAATCTTAGCAAACTTTTTGCCAACAGAGAAATAAATTATGCTGACTTGGTGAGACTGTATATTTTACCCTAAACTTTTTACAGATGACTGATGCAGCCTACAATTCTTAGAAAACATTTACATAACTACCAGCCTTTGGGGGTATTGTCTTCCCTCTGAAAATGTCTTAGGCAGTATTGGGAAAGCAGAGGCATCTAAGGGACACAAACAGTAAAATTATCAAGTCTATTATGCATATAATATGTTGATAGAATCAAGCAGAACAGAGTCTCAGCTATCAGTTTTATTTCTGTTTTTAAAATACACTGGATCCATTCATTACAGTCTCTTTACTTGTAAGCTTCACCTAAAATATTTTGCTCACGTGAGTAAGGAAAGGCATGTCAGTAGGAACTAAATTCTGTACAGCTTATGTGTTTTGCCACATTGGAAGCTTAATATACTCTGTAGCTTCCTAAGCAAACATCTTCTGTGTCCTTTTCCGATCTCTCTTATAATGCTGCTGTTTATTTTATTTATTTTGTTTGAACAACCAAGAAATAACCGCAGTAGAGAAAATAGATCCCACCCTTGGAACCTGTGAGATGAAAATCTGAGAAGATTGTGTTCAGGATTTTCACTTACTAGGGCTGAACTTGAGCACAGTCTGACAGTGGTAAAACTAGAAAAAGATGCCCGTGCTACTTTGTTGGCTCCTCACAGTGAAATGCTGGAGGCTGGCTCACTTGCTGTTGCTCTGGGATTGCTTGCTTTTCTGTTCCTCCCCTCATAGACCACCTCTTAGCTTCCAGTTTTGATGCCTCTTTCTAATCCTCTCCTCATGCTTCTTTACCACCCAGTGCCTTCATATCTTGTACATGTTCATATATGACCTTTCCACATTTCTGCTAGTCTTGAGAGTGTTACTGTTCTCCTTTCTAGTCCACTTTAGCCTATGTGTCTTCCTTCCTTACCCTCTGCCATTCTCCCATTAGAGGAACTGTGAGTATCCTGGTACCCTGGATTTAGGGAGCTAAAATTCTACAGAGGAGTGGTCAGGGATGCTTCCATGAAGCCCTCACTTGGGATGGATCAAGTGGTTGTGCCAGCTCTGTGACAGAAGGCACATTGTTTTGCCTTTTGATCATGCACAGGGTTCAAATTAATCATTTTGATTACTGCTTTGTGTTTAGGGCTTTGTCCGTACCTCTTTGTACCTTCCTCAGGCCTGGCACAATTAGAACAAAGCAGCTAGCTGCTTTGTGGAGACAGGGCTGTCTTGACAGATACTGCATTTACAAAGTAGCGAAGGATACAAGGCATTAACACAGGGGGAAAGTGAACTATTATAGTAAAACTTGTCACTCTTGTCATAGTTAAGGGATCATCTGAAGGTGCAGAAACTAGTGAACAGAAAGGTACATGGTCATTACCAACTAGGACTGAAACCAAGGTAGTAAAGAGAAGGGCAGATGAAAACAGAATTTACAAACGGGGTGGAGTTTTAAACTGGATTGAGGGAGTGTCCTTTATGAGGTGGGAATAGTTAGCTGCTGCATTTTTACATGCTGAAGAGAGCAGGATATTCGAAGTAGGGATGACTTCTAAAGTATGTGTTTAATTCCTGCTGTCTTCACTGTGCGTTAAGTACTGCAGTGATTAATGGTTCAAGATGGCCTTCTGACATTTATGCATTTGTTCAGCAGTTTACAAAATGGACTGAAGGGAAGAAACAGTGTATGAACAAAAGCAATTTTTTATGAATACAGCCTCCTTGTTTTAGCTCCATGCTTGTAGTTTTTCTATAGCGTAGTGCTATCAGAGTGATGACACGCTTGCTCTTGCAGTTTTCCCTGTATTTTTCTTCCCGGTATCCAGTCATGTTAATGTATTTTCTGATACTGAAAATTCAACAGAAAAAAAAGTTAGCAGTGATCGTTCATTTAAATTGGAAATATTAATGTTATTTTTGTAAGTGACTGAATATAAATGAGGTAGCTTGAAATCCCTGGTGAGTTGTAATTAGGTTTGTTTTCGCAAAGTGTAATCTTGTATTTCACAGTGCCAGCCGTTCACATGGGTAAGTAGAAATTCCTTCGTCACCTCCTTTTCAGCATCCCCCATAATTCTGGAGGATTTCACTTCCTTCTGAACTAGAAAGCAAAAGTCACTACTGATCTGAGGAGGTCTCACGTGTAACATTTTACGAATTCCCTTATTTTTGAAAGATTTATCTGAAGAAAGGCATCAACAAGAACAACCCAAAGTGTAAATTACACCTTCTGAGAAATAGAGATAAAAAAGAGAGTGGAGCTTGAGGGTTGATTGGACTTTTAGGAACAGTGAAGGGGAGATATGAAAGAGCTGAATTTCCTCTCGTTATTGTAATGTAAAGCATGCCTGTGCTTTTTTAACATGTCTTGCAACACAGGTTGGTTGGGTTTCGTGTAGAGTATATTTGGTTTTCTGTATCAGGTTAGCCCTGTGACATGAGCTACATATTAGTCTGGAAATTCTTCCCCAGATATTGGTTAGAATAACAATTTGTGTTCCCCTGATACCGAAGGAAGAAATTTCTCCTGTAACGTGAAAGTTACGCTGTTCTTCGGTGGTCTCCCCTTTCTAACCACGTGGTTTTTTCACAGCCTGCTTCCCAAAATCATCACTTAGATGATACTTATGATAGCAGAAATGCTCTCACCTAGCCGCTTCCTGAGAGACTGAGCATTGGACTGTGTTCAGGATTGATGTGTATTTCTGCAACTCTTAAATAGTGTTTTCCCCAATCAAAGGGCACCAACAAGCAGCACTGTTAAAGGGGCTGTGAAGTTCCTTTGGTGATTTGAAGGAGTCTGGGCCGCTGCCAGGGGGCTGCAGTGGCAGTTTTGGCAGGCCTGTTGTGTCACTTTGTTCCTAGCTTCCTGGCTTTACCAGTGGGAGCAGTTCTGTAGACAGCACAAGGAGGCAGCTTTCTAAGGGAGTGGGGGAAGAGTTTGTCAGTGGTACCTCGGCCCCAAGGCAGTGTCACTCAGGCCGTGTTTTCTCTTCCCTCACTCTTATCTCCTCACAGCTGTAGCTAACCAATCAGATCTGTAATGATGGTTTTCATTATAGCTCCTCAGTGCAGCTGTGAGGTGGGCTGGTGATTTCCACCGCTGCCACCACCCCCTGGCCTTTTCCTTCCCTTCCCTGGACATGCGGTTTGTCCTCTATTCGCACAGAGCCCCCTTGTACCGGGCTGCGGCTTCCTGTTCTAAATATGATCCAAATTTGTGCCATGAGGTGTTCCTCCCCGTTAAAGGGTGGCAAAGAGGAAAATAACAGTTGAGACTGAATAGGTGTTGGCTGTGATCTTTACATGAGCTGGCAGCAGATCCCACGACTTGTATTAGCTACACAAGTTGAACAGATGGAACAAATTGACAAAATCGTGTTCACTCACGCTGTGCTCGAGAAGCAGCTGAGTTACTGTTTGAAGTTGAGAGTCTGAGTGTGTTTTTTTTCCTCTTGTAGTGGAATTTCTGGTTATATCGTATGAGCTGTTGCCTCGGTGCTCTGCAGTAGCCCAGAATGGTTAATGAGAGTGGTGTGTGTCCTCCTCCTCTGTGGCTTAATTCACTTGGCCAGGATTCTGGTGAGGGAGTGGGGAGTGTGGAGGGTGTTTCTCTGCCAGATAGTGGACTAAGTGGCTCTCTGGTTTTAATGCCAGGGCAGGCAATGATGTTAAACTAAAGCTGAACTCAGCCTCTTCTGTTTTGGCACCATCCAAGTCAGCTTTGTTTTGAGGGGCAGTAAATGCAAATGTGGTAGTGGATTTTGAGTGTGATGATTTGTAGTTCATGAGGATAAATACTTTGTATTCCAGACATCTTTAATGCTTTCCCACATTTTTTTTCCAAGTAGAAGCAGAGTGCTTGGTTGCTGTCTCACATATAGCATTGCTGTTAGGCAGTGATGAGGCTATGTAAACTCAGGAAAATCTCAGAGTCTTACTCTTATCCCAGACCACCTCTATGCGATGAGGTTGCTGATTATTGATGATGAGTAACTTCAGTGCAGATTGCATCTACCATTTGCTAACTCAGCTTTGCTGGTCATCACAATGTGAGAATGGTCTTCAGGCTTCTCCCTTGTACCTTCTTGCTCCTCTAATTTTTTTCTTTTGCACGGAATACAGAATGTGCTGGTGGTACTTATGCCTTACCACACAATGACTGTGAATGAGGAGTGCAAATATGGGAGGTTGCAAATGGATAATTTTCTTCTTCCCTTGAGGGTCAGAGTTTACAATGAAAAGAGTAATTCTTCTTTCTTCCTACTGAAATTTGATTCTGGTATTGATTTCTTACCTGTTTCTTCTATTTTCTGCTTGCCTCTCTAAACTCTTCAGGACTCCAGGATGCATTTGACAGTGACTGGGAAACTGGGAAAATCACTTATAACAATTATAAAAATGGATCAGATGATGCTGTTCTGGCTTACAAACTCTTGGTACAAACAGGGAACCGAGCAAAGCCCATTGACATCAGTCAGGTACTGTATCAGAATCTTTACCGGTTTATACGGCACTGCACAAATTCATCAGGAGCTGGGGAGATGCGAAGAGCATGTTGTAGTATCTTTTTTGTCCTTCTGTGCTGAAATATCTGAGTCAAAGCACACTGCATGGCCTTGCCGACTTTGATAGATCTATGTGTAATTGCTGTCTGGGCTGTGCTGCAAAGCCTTCAAAATCAACACTGGGAATACCTGTCATTGGTGATTACTGACTGATGTGTTACCTGATGCTCCTGTGTCAAACACACGCTGTTTCCACTGATTTGTTTTGGAGGAGGCGTAGCTGCATAGATGGATGCATGGAGTCTGAACCTACTCGAGACACAGAGCCTATCTTAGTCACATTGTCTTAAGTAGAATTGCTCCTGATTTGAATCAAATTTCCTTGTAGGATCAACTTTGTTCAGCTTTCTTCTGGGCTGTTGCACCTGGTATTTGCTATCACTTCATTAAAAACCTGAACTTTAAAGAAGATAGCTGATGAATGGTAGTATCATATTCTTGTACTGTTGTCATAAATACAGATATACTGTGCTACGGCCAGGAATGACAGTTGGCTGAACTGCCAAATAAAAATCCCGACCTACTTTTATAGGATTATAACAGTGTACTACTACCGTAGCTATTGTCAGACGGAAACACTAGGTTTGACTTCTTTAACTGAAATTGTATTTAAATCAATTTCTTCTTTAAAAAGAAGAAAATATTCTGCAGTAATCTGGCTTCTACTTTCCTTGAATCATTATTGACTTCAAATGCTTTTAGGCAGAGGAATACTGTTTCTAATGAGTTTCTTGGCAGATCTGCTTGTTGTTTTTCTTTCTTACGCTGGCATTAAAGGTGAAAGATTTTACAGAGTACACTGTTCAAAGTTACACTGGTGCGTAAAACACACTGCTGTAGAACAACATGCAGCATGCTGTCAGATCTGAATGAAGCTTCAGCAATGAGTTAAGGAAATAAAAGGAGTAGAAGAGAAAAGCCTCAGTGAGGTTTTGTTTATTGTGTACCAGGTACACGGTGGAACAAATGTGATTGGACTACAGCTGCTGATATAATTTCCTGTGCCTGGGAGGGAGAAAAGTGTGGTGCACCCACAGGGGCTGAGCGCTGTACTATGCAGTTTCGAAGACAGCTTGAAGACATACAGTTGTTGCATATCCTGTGAATTAATTAAATCCAGATCTTTGGAATCCAGCTTTTTTTTTTTTTTTTTAACAACCATCACTGTTGTTTTTCATTTCATTAAAAAGACCTGAAACTGGATTCAGGCCAGAATTTTAAATAAACAATGCAAAACAAAAACAAGAATGCTTTTTATCCCCAGGGTCCTCTGTCGGGGCCCTAGCTGTGGAGTGTTTGGCTGCAGAACCTTAGGAGTGTACCACTGCTGTTTACCCCACAGACACAGTTGCTCACAGTGACCTGAGTAACAAAGGGCACTCATCTACTTTCTTGACGCTGGGCATTTTCTGAATGCATAGGTCATAGGAGGCAAGTGTTAGCAAAATTTATACAGATGTTGTTTTATTTTTATAGCTCTCCTCCATTTACTGGGTGGCATTTCCTTCAGTGTTAACAACAGAGGTTAACTGCACACAGACGTGTATAGGGACTCTTGCCAGATTTTCTTCCCTTTCTCGAAACGTTTTTCCAATGTGGTTATTTTTTGCTCATGGCTGCAGGCTTTCAGAATTCAGGTTTGATTGCTTCTTTCTATTATGGAGCTATCTATAGGTTTAGTGGTTATAGTAAATGCTATATGAGCATTAATTCGTAAATAACCACTTTCTTGTCACTAGTTTTTTGGGTTTCATTGTCAACCATCAGTGCTTTTGTGGGTTTGGTTTTTTTTGTTTGTTTGTTTGTTTTGTTTTTTTCTGAAAACATTACATCAGGGCCTCCAAAAGCAAAACTCATTCTGAAAGTCTTCTAATTTTTCCATTTTGCAGTTGACTAAACAGCGTCTGGTGGATGCAGATGGAATCATTAACCCAAATGCTTTCTACATCTACCTGACAGCCTGGGTTAGTAATGACCCTGTGGCCTATGCAGCCTCGCAAGCCAACATCCGGCCTCACCGCCCAGAATGGGTGCATGACAAAGCAGACTATATGCCAGAAACAAGGCTGAGAAGTAAGTAACATTTCATCTTAATGTCTTACAGTTTATATAAGTGCCCCCACTCCTTCCTTCAAGGACGAGTAACTCTAGTTGGTTGATGCTATGCAGGGCTCAGAAGCATAAACAGAACGATATATTATGTTACTCTGTAGCCTCAAGAGAGAAATGCACCATTGCGAATGTGGTACCACTGCAGTGTTTTATCATGTTGAAAAATGAATTTTATAGCAGCTGAAGTTTCACTGGAGCAGGTTGCCCAGTGAGGTTGTGGCTGCCCCCTTTCTGGAGGCGTTCAAGGCCAGGCTGGATGGGGCTTTGAGCAGCCTGGTCTACAGGGAGGTGTCTCTGCCCATAGCAGGGTAGTTGGAACTAGATCTTAAAGGTCCCTTCCAAACCAAACTATTCTGTGGTTTTGTGAAGCTTTAAAAACTGATAATAAGCATTACTTTTTAGTGCTGCTGGATAGTTCTGTATTTGAGAGGAACTTGGAAACTGCGAGAAATTGCTGCCTATGTCATTCTGTATTGTGTTTGTCTTCAATTCTAAATACCTCAGGGATTCTTATCAAGTTAGCTCCTATGTCTGATCTTCCAGCACCAATGTGGGACAGGAGCTACTTGGGCAGGGGAGCAGCCCTGTTCTGTGCAGTTCATTGTCTCCCTGAGAAGTCAGTTTGCGTTGCTTTGCTTCAGTTTTGAAATGTTTGGGAAGATAGCTAGTTGCACACCAGTGGGAAAGTGGAGAGGACATATGGAGGGGCCTGATGCCTTTGGAAATGTGATTGGGTAGCAAGCTAGTTGTGCTTCGGTGAATCTGAACCCTAGAGCTTCGTGGCAGTCAGCCAAGCCTTGTCTTAATGAAAATTTATAGTTGAGATTATAATAGGGCAAATCATGTTTAGCAAGTCAACTGAATGACCCTGCAGGGTCTGGAACACACAGATGCAGTAACAAAATGCTTGTTGTAGAAACTTTTTTTTTTTTCTCATGTGGTACAGCAGACATAGCATTATGCTCAATAAGAAGTATGGATAGCTTTGGTTTGTCAAATTACTGAAGGATGAAGGTTATGTCCTTCCTCACTGAGCTGTTACTTTTATTTTAGTTTTGTTTTCTTTTTTTTCAGTCGTTTGCAAAAGTAACCTCAATTTCTGGCTCAAAATAGTGAAAATCTTAGAATTATCAACGAACCTCACTGAATGTAATTTTCCTCTATTTATTGTCAGTGGGCCTCTAATTTCAAAGTAACTCCACTTGCGTAAAATGTGGATGAAATGTTTCATGTGATGTGATCTTCTATTTTACACTGCAGATGGGGACTTTTTGCTAGATATTCATTAAAACGTGCTGTAATGCTGATGAAGACTGAATACATCACAATGTATCTGTTACTGTTAAATTTCTGTGAAATTGTTTGGGAACCTGATATGGACTGTGTTCATCCCCTTGCAGTGTATGATGAAGCGTAGTCATCTTGTGTATTTAGCTGTAAAATCCTGATTGCTGAAAATGCTTTGTTGATTGTGCTCTCTGTATATCTTCTTCTGCCTAAACACACGTTTCAACATTGCTGTCCTTTTCTTAGTTCCAGCAGCTGAGCCCATAGAATATGCTCAGTTTCCTTTCTACCTCAATGGATTGCGTGAGACTTCTGACTTTGTGGAAGCTATTGAGAAAGTGAGAGCTATCTGTAATAACTACACCAGCCTCGGGATCGCTAGCTACCCAAATGGTTACCCGTTCCTATTCTGGGAGCAGTACATCGGGCTTCGTCACTGGCTCCTCTTATCCATTAGTGTGGTTTTGGCTTGCACGTTTCTGGTGTGTGCCCTCTTCCTCCTAAACCCCTGGACGGCTGGGATCATTGTAAGTTTATTATAAGGGTCTTTGTTGAAGTCAAATTCCTTTCAGCATAGCTCTTGCTGTAGTCGGGAAGGTTTTGTTTATGTCTGGGCCTCTGGTGGAGTATGTATATTGCATCATTCATTATATATTTATTCAACTTGAGAGGGTAGGGTTCACACTAAAGGTACAAACTTTAATAACCTTAATCCTTTGGCCACCTTTTTTGCAGTTTTAAATGTTCCTCATTAAGGTATATAAACTTATGCCCTTGCTCAGATGCATATTAACGTGAGAAGTAAAGACATAGAGGAAAATTGGGAATTACGTTGAAGTTATTTCTATTTATTTATTCCTTCTCCTCTTTTATCAGACGGTGTTAGTTCTCAAGGCAGTTGCTTGTGACTAACTTACCTGTAAATTTTCCTGCTGATTTCTGAATATAGTCTTTCTGGAAAAACTGCGATGGTTAGGTTGTACAGTGCTTACTGTGGAGGGAGTGTGACTAGGCTATTGATGAGAAAGAGTCATAAAATTCTAAACTGAAGAGAATACTCCTCCACGCTTTTTGCACGGCACCGTAAGTCTCACAGTAAACATTCAAGTTAAATTGAATGATGAGGTTCCTATGTTTAAATTCCACAAACTATTGTATGGTTTATAAAATGGCTGAAGTAGAAAAGCATAAAATGGTTACTGGTTTTTGTAATGTACGTTTATACGACAGATATGTTAAAAGATAAATGTTTAGTCTAGAATGTTTTTCACAGCACTTAATCAAGCAATTTATGTTATTATTCTTGATTTGTTAACTTACAAAATCATTTATTGTAGTGCATACTTTTTTCCCTTACAAAAAAAAGATTTTTTTTCATAGCCCACCACAACTTGTATGTCAGTCTTTTTCTTGCTCAGCTTTGAAAAACTTTGAAGTTGATTCTATGAATTCTGTCCCCTCCCTTTTCCTCAACTTTTTGTACAGGATAGATGAAAGAAAAATAAAATTTTCCCTTAGATGTAACCGTTCACTTTGTTCATGTCAGTCTCTCCAAGCATCTTAAAAGCTCAGAGCTCCTCTGTAACCTGAGAGTCATAGCATTTACTTATAGGCTTTGAGTGTACTAGAACTCATACTCACATTTACAGTTCTACAAAGAAGTGTTCCAAAGTTACTTTTTAAAAACAAATGTTTGTCATAAAAAGAGATAAGAGTGTGTGCTTTGATAGGTATCCATCAAGAAAATCAGTTTTCAGGTCACCGGTAAATTGTAGTTAAGAAAAATCAATGCTTGGTCTGATAATTTAAACCAGCTCTTCAGCAAGTCTGAGCATAATGAGACATGATTGTTATGAGGTGTACATTCTATAGTTAAACAAGTTGTTCTGAAGTATCTTTTTCTTCATTTGTACAGAGTATGAGAAATTACTAATGGCTGTTTAAAATGATCTAGGTGGTGGTGCTGGCTCTGATGACTGTGGAGCTGTTTGGCATGATGGGTCTAATTGGAATAAAACTCAGTGCAGTGCCTGTGGTTATCTTGATTGCTTCCGTTGGAATTGGTGTGGAATTCACTGTTCATGTTGCTTTGGTATGTAGAACATTTTCAAAGTATTCTAATATGAAATGGTGAATATCTTCTAATCACAAATCCTTACTTTGTTAAATCGGTGCTGTGATTCTCAGAAGAAAATCAGACACAAATTTCAGACAGTTATTTGACATATGTATTGTCTGAAAGAATTGAGTTGATTTTGATGAAACTGTTACTAACTACTGTGGTTAAGGTCATGGGTAAGTGTGTTCTATCTAGCTGTCTAAGTGATAGAAAATAACTGATCAAGCAGAGCTCTTAATGTGCATTATTTCAGACTAGATTCATTGTCAAGGGAGGTGATCCTCCCCCTCTACTCTGCCCTGGTGAGGCCTCATCTGGAGTACTGTGTCCAGTTCTGGGCTCCCTGGTACAAAAAAGACGTATCTCCTGGAAGGAGTCCAGCGGAGGGCCACAAAGATGGTGAAGGGCCTGGAGCTTCTCTCTTAAGAGGAAAGGCTGAGAGGCCTGGGCCTGTTGAGCTTTGAAGAAAGAAAAAAAAAAAGACTCGGAAGGGATCTAATCAATGTCTATAAATGTCTAAGGAGTGGGAGGCAAAGGGACGAGGCTGGACTCTTCTCAGCAGTGTGCGGTGATGAGATGAGGGGAAATGGCCTCAAACTGAAGCATAGGAAGTTCTGCGCAAATGTGCATAAGAACTTCACAGTGCAGTGACGGAGCACTGGCACAGGCTGCACAGAGAGGTGGTGGAGTGTCCTTCTTTGGAGACATTCAAGACCACCTGGGTGCCGACCTGTGCAGCCTGGGCTGGGAGCTGCTTTGGCAGGGGGCTGGATGAGATGATCTCTGGAGGTCCCTTCCAACCACTACAATTCTATGATTCTGTGTCTGCAGTGTGGTTGTTGTTGCTGCTGTGCTGTGTAGCTGTTTGTTGCCTCTTGTGGAACAGAAGGTTTTCATAATTACATAGTGTCATTTATATCTCCAAATCATTAACATTTAAATGGGTTTGAGTTTATTTTCCACATGAAAAAGCTGCAACTTGTTTTCAGAACTCACTAACACACATCAAGCACACAACCTGTAGGAAAATGTTTTTCCAATGTTGATGAGAGAAGTTCTTTATCTGTTTTATGTATGGGAATGTAAAATATCCTGGATACAGTAATTTTCATTCCACAAACCACTGTTAATCCAGTACTAAAGATTAATGTTGTATGTTTTGGCTTCCAATGCAAATGAGGGCTGGAAATCTTTCTCTGTATGTATAAATAAGTATCCATCTCTGATCTTCCTGTACCACCAAATTATTTTTTGATGTGCTGACTGATTCCAGCCATAATTTGTCAGGGAAGTGAAAATTAGATTCTGGAGGAGAGAGACTTAAATACAGGGACCAAGAGGAAGATAACTGCATGAGCTCGTGTGTGAGGAAGTGATTGAGAATTCACCTAAATAAAGGTCACAAAAAGACTATCACTTAGGTTGCTTTCTTAAACTGTTAAATGATACAATGAGAAGATGCGTTAATAAGAAACACCGTTTGAGGTTCCCTTGTACAGCTTGTCAAGTAAGCAGTCCGAGGGAGAAAGGCAGACATTTCATGAGTTGGAGTGTCTCAGTTACTAGAGTGTTCAGCATTTTTCTGCTAGCTTTCAAGTAGTAAAAGGTAGAAGTGGCATTCATTCTGAGTGTAAAAGCAGCACACAGTCTATAGAAGTTCTGTATAACACTTGTGCTGAATTCACTGGCAGCTCTCTGCCATGTCGGCCTGGATCCTCAGACATGTGTGAAGAAATGCACTTTACCAGTGTACACTTGTTACTAAAGTGAAGAAGGACCCGATGCTGCTACTGGGAATGCGTGCATGAACTTACAGGCTGCTGGTCCGTGATTAGTGACAAGTGGATAGGAAAACCATTTTTGTAACCATTGCTATTTTTACAGCAAACTTCCCATGGCAGTAACAGAAGCTATGTCCCTTCGAGAGTGGTTAGAGTAGCCATGCGATTTTTATACATAAAGTATGAACTGAATTATTTCCAGGTGTAAATAAGCAATGCTGACAACTTGAAAAGTCAGCTAGTGCAAGCGGAAGAAGTTGTTACTGAAACTGTTAGTGTATCTGTCTCTGACTGTGTGATCAGTGCTTACTCTGTCTGTGTGACTTAGCAGCAGTTCTGTGCTATGACTGTGGATTTAGGCTGTGTCTGGAAGGTTAGCCAGCTATACAGATACTTTCGTACACTGTACACTGAAGTAATTACCTTGCAAAAAAATGCATGCTATGAGGAAATCTCTCTGACGTGTTGTGTATGTCTGTGTAATTAAATGAATTTTGTTCTTTTATAGGCGTTTCTAACTGCCATAGGAGATAAGAACCGTAGGGCTGTCCTGGCCTTGGAACATATGTTTGCACCAGTGTTGGATGGAGCTGTGTCCACTCTTCTTGGAGTGTTGATGCTTGCAGGATCAGAGTTTGATTTTATTGTCAGGTAAATCGTTTGTGTGTTTCTTGACTTTATTTTTAAATGAAAATAAGTATGCTTTTAATATTCAATCATTTCAGTGTCTCTGTACTGTTTATTGTTGTGCATGGTGCATCAAGCATGCTTGCATCATGGTCCTGCTTTCCTTCTGCTTTACTGATTCCTTGCTGTGTGCTAGACCTAGTACTTCTGGTATTGCTGGTATTAAATTCTGTTCCAGGGAAATCTGACTCCCAGGATGAAGGGGAACAAGAATGGCCCCTCTTTAGCAAAGCTGGCGTACTACGGATTTGAATTAGTTCAAAATAGCTGGTACTGTTCAGTATTAGCTGGGTTTGGCATTTAACTTTTAGATGCTCCAGGCGTCTTGTATGCATAAAAATCTGTGTTGAAAGGACGCATGAACTTAGAAATGTGCTGTAACTGTGCTGCAAGTGATACTCTCTGAGCCATCTCTTTCTGTTTTATGTGACAGATTTACAGCAGTGCAGATAGCAGGGAGAGAGAAAGCAAGCTCTGGTTGGGAGCTAGGGAACCATAAGCATGACCACAGAACTTCATATTAAAATTTTGTAAAGCAAAGCCTGAAGGCTCTTCTGTTTAAAACTACAGGTGAACTGTTTCTTGCGGATTTAATTAAGAACGTGAATCTGTCAAGTGTGAGAGGAGAGCACGTTTTGGGGAATTTGAGAAGTGCAGTGAAATAGATCCTAGCCTATTCCAAGTAGCCCTGTAAAATGGGTAATCTTAGCAGCCACACAGATTCCTTTTAGCATACTGCAGCATGCAAAGAAACCCACAAGTCCTAGAACAGGGCCGAGGTGAATGAAAGTTCTCTGAAAGGTGACTTAACCACGTGGGTCGATGTAAGATGGATAGATGACTGACATCCACTCAGCAACAGCAGCAAAACGTCAGCAGCAGAAGTTGGGAGAATGGTTGTTGAATCTTACAAAGATTTGTTATTTATGTTTGTAAGATCTAAAGGAAACAAGATGGTAGGAAGTTTCCTGTTTGACCTCATGAAACCTTTGTGGAGATAATTCTGAGATCAAGATCTTTTTGTTTTATTTTAGTGATGTTGAAGAAATAAGGTAGAATTATTCTTTTAGGACCTGATCTTGTTAAGAGATGGAATGCTTTGGGCTGTAGTTTACTTACAGATTTTAACCTAAATATGCAGGGGTACATTTGGTGTTCTACTTCCCTATTTGACAGACTAGATTTTGGCAAGCATATTTTTGTGTCATAGCAAATAGATGATTGTGGAAGCCCTTCACACCAAATTTGGATTAGATATTCTCTTCGTATATAAAATGAGCCTTTCAACTTTTCAACTTACATTATTTTACTCTTTTTGGCCATCAGTTTCTCGTTTTCTAACACAATCTGACTTCAGTTTGCCCTATTTTAAAAATACAGTAAAATAAACTATCAGAACCCAAGTATTGTTATAGTGGGTGAAGAAGATTCCAAACTTCCGGAAGGGGATGGATTAGTCCAACAATGTGGAAGATTAAGTAAATTAACAGACATTGTATACACCAAGTGGTCAGAGCTAAAATCCTCCTGTTTATCCTAGTGTTAGATGGATGAGATGCAAATGTTTTTAATGTCTGTTGTTGATTTCTGTCCCAGTATAAAGTTCTGATGGTTTATGTTAGTAGAGTAGATTGGTTTGCTGATTTTTTGCTAATGCAGATCAGAAATTCCAAAATGTTTACAATAGCAGGATATTTGTACTTTTACAGGAGTCTGATATATTTGATCAGATGTGGAAATAAGGGGGCAGTAAAGTTTGTTGCCAGCTAGACAATGTAATCAGCAGACCCATTAGTAACAAACTTGCCCTCGGTTCTTCTCCTACCCCTTCTCCTCTAGGAATTTACCAAGGCCGAGTCCTTGAAATCATTAGTTATAACACAGCCTTAAGTTTAGTCTGAGCCCCAGCTGTGCCGAATACCAACTAGCAAGGCTTTCCTTTTACTGACAGGTTTACCTTGGTATTCATGAAGGATCCCAGACCTTAGCCCTCAATGATGGGAAAGGACAACCACTTGTGCACTTTCCTCTTCTTCCATAGTGCTTCAGCCTTTATGTTTGAATTGGCTGACGCAAAACAAGAGTATTCAGAGATGCTAAATTGTTCAACAAAAGGTTAGCCTGCAATGCAGCTCTGCCATTGTGGAGTGCTCTTACTCAGTACAATGCTGAAGCTCACTATAGAATGGGCAGCATTTTCTTTGCAGAAAGTGGGTTCCTGTATTGTAAGAAGGTTGCAATTTGAGCCGTTTGGTAAAACTGGAACTCACAGAATTCTAGGCGTAAAGTTGTGATTAATGAACAGCAGCAAGGGAAAGCCTTACCTGATACACTAGAGATTTAATTAGAGATTCTGCTGTAAGATGCAGAAGCATTTCACAGTGGATTAGCTGCTGCGAGAAGAGTTCTTTTCCTTCTAGGCTAAATTGTTTAAATTCTACACCCTTCACTTCATTTGTTTGCTTCTGCTGGCTTTTCACTAATGGGGGCCCCTTTTCATTGTATTTGTGCTTTCAGTTCATTCAGCTATTCACTGCACATTCCATATTTTTGTGTTTGTGTAACACGTTCATAAATAACATTGCAAACGTCCAGATTCTGAGAAATTAACAACTGTAATTTTTTTCTTTCTTTTACAAACTAACGCTTTGAGTTATGGAATGTCACTTGTCTAATCCAAAAGGTTAAAAAAAGAAAAGAAAAGAAAGGAAACAACACTATATCTATACATAGAAAATGGTATAATTATTTAGCATAGTATGAAAAATACATGAGGTTCAATTTAATGTATGTATTATCCTAATGTATTTAGGAGTAGTTTATAATCTCTTACTGCTAACGGCATTTGTGGTTCTTCTCTCTTCCTCCCAATCCCTTAAACTTCACTTCAGGTATTTCTTTGCTGTTTTGGCAATCTTAACCATTCTGGGAGTTCTCAATGGATTGGTGCTGCTTCCTGTTCTTCTTTCATTCTTTGGACCGTACCCTGAGGTCAGTAAAACTAACAGTGAATACAAGAAATAATAATATTGTCTTTGCACCCACGCCTTCCAGCTCCACTCCTCTTTTATAGAAACCTTATATATTTTTATATTTTCTTGGATTTTAAAATGTTGAAGATTCTTACTCTATTTTTATTTAAAGCCTGTATTAAATTTGCTGCATTTATTTATTTGATCTTCTTCTACTTATATTTTTTTTTGGTAATTATTGTTTTAGAGGCTGACAGCAAGCTAGGTACAAATGTAGGTTTTAGTACACTTTTAAAAGCACTGTGTGGGTACAAACAAGTCTGTAAAACTAGACGTTTCCCCAGTATTTCACAAAAAAACATTCCTTTTGTACATACACCTTCTCCTTTCTTACCTCACTGCCTCTATTGCATTCCTCAAAATATTTAACTGAGGAGACCACCAGGAAGGCCTGTGCGGGCCAACATACACCAGTGGTGGTCCACAGACCACACCTTTATAACCATGACCAGAAGTCTGCCAAATGGTTCCCCTGTCCCTGCAATATGCTCTTGGCTCAAGCTAAGTTCTTAACAGGCTGAAGGTTTCACTTAGTTGTCAGTGCCTTTACAGTATGAAGCCCAAATCCAGAAACAAACAAACAAACAAACGCGATTCGTGCATTTGGTTGTTCCTTACCTACACTGTACTACACAGAATTACTGTGTTACCTATGGAATGCTTTGTTATGCATTAGAAGAAGTATTCTGTGCTTCATGGGCCTGTATAGGAGTGTTTATAAAAGCAGTACACTATTTAGGTATATAGCAGCTGTAACTCTGGAGGTGTTTGTTTTATATTAGTAAAACATCTTTGACAACAGTGTGACATGTCTCATCTTCATAACAGATGGCTGATGCCTTATTCAGACAGCGTATATATACACGTTACTACAGTTCTGTTAATATTATTGATGTATTTGTCTCTGTTTGCAAATAGCCACCGAACTGTACTGTACATGCATGTTTGAGATCACTTGTGAAACCGCCCTTAACATATTCTGAAGGGGGAGGAAAGACCACATACTATTTGTTTATCTTTTAAGTGGAAGTGCATCTGCATGTAGGTGTACGTGCTGAAGTAATATCTAGGAAGATCTCTGCAATCATTCTTACATGTGTATCTGCAAAAGGAGAGCTTGTCTTTCTCTTGTGCGTTTTCTTCAGTTCAGTAGAAATATTCATCAGGAACCTGGTGCTAAGATTCTTGCTGCATTGAGGGGTATACTTGGCAGAAGAACATTTGGGTCAAGCAGTAATGATTAAGAGGGTGATGATAATTGCGTGTTGCTGATCACTTGCAATTACAGTTAGCATTGTCATCATCAGGTTTCTCCAGCCAATGGTCGGAGCAGATTACCTACACCATCGCCTGAGCCTCCTCCCAGTATTGTGAGGTTTGCACTGCCACCCGGGCACATAAACAATGGGTCGGATTCCTCTGATTCAGAGTACAGCTCTCAAACCACAGTGTCAGGCATCAGTGAAGAGCTCCATCATTACGAGGCTGCCCAAAGCCCTGGGGGACCAGTCCACCAAGTAGTAGTGGAAGCCACTGAGAATCCTGTCTTTGCGAGATCCACTGTGAGTATCTCACGTGCTGACTGCTGGAAGGGCAAGAATGTTTGAGTATTTTTATTCGAATCTGTTTTGGTTTTTTTTGGTAGACTGTTTTATGTTTCTGGCTAACTGTGCTTCGTGACTCTGTGCCAAAACTTAGAGCACCCGTGAACAGGGGGTGAAGGCTTTTCTTGAGAATGAAGTTGAATATGAGATGATGGTGCAAAGGTGAGCTCTTCGGCTTGTATTGTTGCTATTACATCGTACTGGCAACAACCACAGGAAAGAGCTCTCGGTCTGTTTGGTGACTGCCCTACATGATCTGCTGGACAGAGAGTCAGGAGAGATTAAGATATTCAGACCTCTTCCACGTATCCTGTTCTGGATCACTGTCTCATATACCTCTTTCTGACAGCAGACTTCGGGGAGAAAGATTGATAGAGTCCAGAAGAAAGCAGTTTCATTCAGGGTTGTACCAAATCTTGTGCCTGTTGCATCTTGGTGCTGGGTTGGCATAGCTGCAGTTTCAAAGGAAAGCGAAAAAACTCTTGTCTCCTACCCCTGCTGATGCTGCATGCTGAGCAGCAATGTGGATCTGTTTTTGTTCAGCAGAGGCCTAGAAATAGGTACAAGCAGAGCCACATTTGAAGTTAGTCACGGTTTATTGACTGATGTGGCTGCTGTGCTTCACGCTTTTTACAGAAATCAGAAAACAGATTCCTACAGTCTATACAAACTACCCTACTAACATCCTGTGTATATACCCTGCATGGAATACGGGCTTTTCCAAATGCCTGCAGTTCTGCTTGCTGAATCACTTAAGACGAAGTGCTTGTTTTCTGTCCTTTTGAAAACATGGTCCATTGCGTAGGAAGCTTACAATATTTTCAGCGGTAGTCCTGCACTTCTGTGATGCTAGGCTTTCCAGGCATGTATAACTTCAGACAAAAACTATCCGGAAAAATCAACAGAGTATTACCTTTGCAGAGTCACAGCCTAGAGTAACATGTAGGAGAGCATAGCGTTTGTTTTCCTTGCTTTGACAGAGGCGTAACTGTGCATCTGTCTTTCAGGTGGTACAGCCAGAGACAAGGCATCAGTCAAGTCCCAGATTGCAGTCACATCCAGAGGCCAGCACACAGCAGGTGTGGCGTCAGGGCAGGCAGCCCAAACGGGAAGGGAGGGAAGGACTGCGACCACCTCCTTACCGCCCTCGCAGGGACGCTTTTGAGATTTCTACTGAAGGGCATTCAGGACCTAGCAATAAGGATCGCTTGAGCCACAGGGCTCGTTCTCATAGCGTGAGAAGCCCAGCGTTTGGTGCCATGGGTGTTTCAGGATCAGCGTACTGCCAGCCTATCACTACTGTGACTGCCTCAGCTTCAGTGACTGTTGCTGTCCACCCTGCTGTGCACAGCCACAGCTCTCGCGGAGGGAGCTTTCCGTCGTGTGAAGGGTACCATGAAGATGACCATGGGACGTTCGAGGACCCCCATGTGCCTTTTAACGTGCGATGTGAAAGAAGAAATTCTAAAGTAGAAGTTATAGAGCTTCAGGACGTTGAATGTGAGGAGAGGACAGCTGGCAAAAGCTCAGAATAAGGTGAGCCTTTCTGTCTGATCTGTGAGATTTGCCTGCGTCAGGCAGTGACATGCAAAACAAAGGGGTGAGATAAAATTTCTCTGGATGACTGTTAGGTAAGTTTACTTCTTGTTTCCTCGTTGTCTTAAATCTGCTGACTGAACACCTTTCATTTTGCACTAGATAACGTTGCACATTACAGCACCAGCAGTGTATAGGTGGTCCATAAACAAACAATTTCCAGTCAGTTTGCAAAGCAAATATGTAAGGTGCAGTCTCAGTTTACTACATCAGGAAAGTGAAGCATTTTTGTTACGTGTTCTGAGCTGTGTGATTGCATTTACCGTTGATAGATGCTGTTCTCTGATTACTGAATGACATAGTCTAGCAGAGTGTAAAATGGCCAGCTACTTTTAGAGTCTTCTCCTGAAGAAAATTCAGTGAAAGAGCTTGAAGACTGTAGTAAGGACTGAATCCATTTGGGAGATGGTCTGAATGAGAGAGAGGGGAAGGCTTCACCTTGCCCAGTGCACTGCTGAGCTGTGGGGTGTTCCCTGAACTGTGTTCAGAGACGTGTTCAGCCTGTTCACAGCTTGGAGGAGTCCCCGGGCCAAGCTCTCAGGTGCACACACTCAACACATTTGCGAAGGTGACCCCTGCCCTGATGTGGCATGGCATGTAGTATGTTCCTGTGAGAAAACATTTCTCCTGCTTCGCACAAGAATTTGTGAGATCTGAAACACGAATCATTGTCCTTGTCTGAGTTAGCCATAGAAAAGTTGCAGGTGATGGTGCAGTTGAGAACAGCTAAGATGGATTACCAGATGTTTTCTGGGAAAAAGCTGTTTACTTTCATGAACATGTTCCGTTAATCTCACAGGGAGTGCTTTGAAGAGGAGAAATGGGTTTTTACCCTCAAAGATTTTTTGGGAGCTTTTTCTCGAAAACCAATCCCCGCTATTTGAACTCCATTTCTCTCTTTTCAAGTGAAGTGCATAACTGTTTCTGAGCTAGGGATCCATATTGTCTCTCTTTGTTTTATAGAGCTCTTGAGGGACAGACACCAAGTGTGACCAGAGCAAGCCGTTTTATTTTGGCTGTAGAACTATTCTGTGCACACACACGTATATAGAGAGAGTTCTGATTAAAATTATCGATGACTTGTGATACACTTTCTTTCTGATGACTATAAAGCTTCTTTACAAGCATCTCAATGTGCAGATAATTCTGAATGCCTTTAGCCTCACAGTCTAGAAATACTGCAAGTAATAGTATTGAATAAGGAAATACTTGGTCTCAGCTTTCACTAGTTTGACTGAGTTCTAACCGTACCTGGTGTCCGTTATAGCTTATCACACCTTGAAGTGGCCATCGGTTTCGACTGCATTTGTGGCAGAATTCTAAGGCTGGGCACTCACAAATGAAAGCATCCGCATTTTTTAATTGGTACTGGTCTTTTTTTACCAGGAAGTTCATGACTGAGGTGAAAGAAAAGTGCACGTTTCCTGACCGCTCATTGTAACCACAGGAATCACGAAGCAAGTCTAAGATTAGCTTGCTCTGTTTGCTTCTCTTGAGCTGTAATGAATGCTTATTTTGTTTGTTTGTTTGTTTCCCTCTTTTATTTTTGAAGGATAGTAAATGAAGCAAAGAGGAGGCCAAAGATTGAAAACTGTATTTCCAGAACTGCTTGAAGAGAACTGCTCGACGTTGTAGAAAAGGACATGCTGCATCAGGACAACAGTTTACCGTTACTGTAACCTATTGTATTATTTTGTTAAATATTTCTTTAAGTATTTAAAAGATGTACACATATGTAATATACAAGAAAACAATGTAAAGTAGTATAATCTGGAGTCATTTGGCTCTGGACAATAGAGTGGGGACATTATCATTTGTGCTCTGTACTTACTGTACATTGATCTCTGTGCCACAACTAAGCTTAATCTAGGTCTGAATTTCAGCATAAGTTGCTGCTGCTTAAATATTGTATAATTTACTTGTATAATTCTATGCAAATATTGCTTATGTAATAGGATCTTTTTTTGTAAAGGTACGTGTCTGTCTAAAATATTTTAAGTCTGCATATCACAACCCTGTGGTAGTACGAGATGTTACTGTTAACTTTCGAACACGCTATGCGTGGTAATTGTTTAAAATAAGCAGATATGAAGAAAAGCACGTTAATCTTGGAGGCTTAAATAGGTTTAGGCATGTGCAGGTTTTGTTTTGCTGTATGTATTGATGTGTGCGTCTGGAACTGTGCGTGCCTGCATATGTACGTTCCTGATGTGCTGTAGTTTCTCTTTTACTGTATGGTAACCCACTGATGCTGATGTGAGTCTGCCTTTCCTTCTTAGCAGGCAGTAGTGAAAACCGCTTGGTGTCTACTGCCATATACCATAGACTGCCATCGTAGAGGCCCAAGGTAAAATGGAAGAGAAGACAGGGAGTCAGGGTTTGGGATTGTGGTTCCGCTTCCCACGCTACGAATGACTCGGTTCACATGGCTTTGGTCAAGTCACATAACTGCCCTGTGCCTCAGTTTCTGGTTCTGTAAAATGGGTATAATTATTCTTACCTACCTCCCAGGAGAGTTATGAGGCTTAGTTACTGTTCATGAAGTGCTTTGATGCTTTTGTGAAAGGTGTCAGGTGTGACCATTATTTTGTCACTTCTGAAGGTGCCGGTGGTTATAGGGCTTCCATGAGCTCCGTCTTGATGTTGATACTGTTAAGCTGCGAGTGGCATTAGAAGCTGAATAGTGGGGTGGTCGGATGGGGAGCCGCAGCTCAGCTTTGTCTTTACAGCGTTCAGGGCAGTATCTTCTGTCACCTTGCTTTCATGGCAGGAAGGAAGTTAATAGTAAGCGATAAAAATCAAATGGAAGGATAAAGAAGTATATAAAAATCTTCTGTTTTCACTTATTAAGTATAAATGGCTTTCTGTTGGGTCCAGGGCCATAATTAATGGCACACAAAGCCTGGGGTGTTCTTTTCTCTGTTGTTTGTATTTTCCCATGCTGCATTGGCACTTTTAATTAAAACAGCTTAATGGGGATCTCTTTGCAAAACTAATCTAGCTTTTTGTATTATTATTTTTTAACTAAAGATGGATTGCTGCAGGTGAAGGGTCTGAAAAAAAAAAAAAAAAAAAAGCGCTATAATGTGTGTTCTGGCTGGAAAGAAACTCTGAGAATGGAGAACCTGAGTTTAAAGTGCGAAAAGATTTCATTTCATCTGTCGTCCGCCTTCTCCATCTTTTTTTTCCTGCCCTTCTACGGGCTGTTTTTCAGAGCAAGCAGAAATGCAGGCGTGCGTTCAGAGCCACGCAGACGTGGCCAGCATTGAGTTTCTGAACGCAGTACTGGTGAGGCTTTTCTGTAAGCATGGTGCCTGAACGGCAGCGGCTGTTTCTTGGATGGGAAAGGGTATTTCTCCGGCGGCTTGACGGAGTCTTACCTTTGCCCACAGACCTTCCTAGCGCAGCAAATGGGGATAACTAGAATGCACAAGTTTCCATGCCTTTTTTGCTCACTTGAAAACACTTTGAAATGAGGCACTTGTTTACAGATCTCCAATGTGAACGCTCAAAGAGCAGGTGAGAGCCTGGTATTGTTCCCATGATACATAAGCTACTGTTTCAATGTACACTAAGGGTTAACGTCGCAACTGCCTACTGGTCCAGTTCACTGTCTAGCCTGAAAAACCTTAATGACAAAAAGATGAGGGGCCCCAATTTAGCACGAGCAGCATAGTGACCTCAGATCATAAAAACTCTGCAACGAGACTGTATGATACTAATTGGAAGCTACCTTCAACTGCCAAGTGTGTGTGCTCACGTGTCAGAGGTCAGCAGGGCTCCCTCTGCCACGGCTGCTGCCTGGCCACAGGGCCGAGGCCTCGCTCCTCCTCGGGGCGGCGGTGGCCAGGAAGGGGTCTCCACCTGCCCCGGCCCCTTCCTCCTCCACACGCCTGTGCCTGAAAAGCTGCCTGCTGCCCCTGTGCAGCGTGTGCCTTCTTTCCGACAGCGATCACATTGGCCGAGGTTGAACTCAGTGGCTGGCAACGTTTGAGTTTTGTTTTTAAACGTTTTTAATCATGGGTGATATTTATATTTTTGTATCATAAGAATGTTTTCTTACAGTATTTGTCATGCCAGTTTATAGCAAACAAAATGCAGGGATTTTTATTTCTATTGGAAACACTATTACAGCTATGTTTTTACTTTTTAATGGATTTTTATTTGTATAGAGTGCTTACTAATGTTAAATAGGAAAGAGTATATAACATTTACATTAAGGACTCTTCGTAGCTTTTAGCGTAAGGAGTTAAAAGGAAAAAAAAATAAAAATATTCAAACTGGGTCTCATTTCCTGCCTGTTTTGGTAGGAGTGGGTTTGTGTCATTTCAGTTACAAAGATAAAATTATGCCATATAATTTATTTATATGAAAATTTATTTTTGTAGTGTACATAGTAGTCATCAAGTCTTTTGACAGAAGTATATTTTTAAAGAGTTATATGTAATGATGATACCAATATGTTTTGGAACACTGCTGAGATGTGATTACAGTGCACACTTTTCCTTGTAAACCCCCCTAGCAGAAAAGAAAGTGTTTTAACAGTGTTAAGAGAGAGAGTGTGAATATTCATACAATTCTGAACTGTGTTGTAGTTACCATTTGTGATCTAGCGTGGTTCTCATTTTAAACTTTGAATGGAAACTGTACAAACTCTCTAAATATTAATGTTCAAACACTGATAGAAATTCTAACATGAATAAAAACAATGATAACTTACTGGTTGTGAGCGTGGTTGTTTTACAGAGTGCTTTTTGTATAGGGCATTCAGCTGTGCGGATGCGATTACGCCAATTTGGAGTGCGGATTTGGGAAGTTTTTGTATTCGGGATGTTTAGGAGACACAAATTTGGCTGTCCCGGAGCCAGAGCCACTTCTAACACTGAGCCTGAAGTGGTGCTTATCTGCTGATTGCGTTGCCCTGTCTGTGTTAGGAGGATGTGGTTAGGACTGGATTAGACGTTTCATTTTCACTCTGAGGAAAACATTTTGCACAAGCATCCAACACGAGTAAAGCAATCTACACGTGGACTTTCGGGGGTTAGAAGTATCAGGAAGTTTCCTGTATTTTCCGATCTCCAGTTTGTTTGTTGAATCGTATTGGAGAAGTAACCCGCTCTTCTTACCTCCATGCAGCATCAGCAGCATTACAGTTGTGAGCGCGGCAGCACTCCTTAAGATGGGAGGCTTCAGGAGTGTGCAAGCGTGTGTGAGCCAGAGTGCGTTCCTGTGCCCGCTCCAGCCCCGCGTTGCTGCCTGAAGTCACTAGTTCCACATTGCCCCTGTGCTCTGCCATGTGCAGGCAGCTTGGCCGTGCATCGCGGAGCGCCACAGAGGCAGCCGTGCTCTGCTCTGTCCTATAACCCCTCCGTACATAAATCACAAGTCTTCTACGTTTCCCATAAACAAAAGCCCGAGTGTGTCTAGAGATAATTTAGAATTCAGCCCCTTCGTGACCAGATGGAAGTACAAACACAACTCCTTACATTCTTCAGAAGTTCAGGCACAGAAGAGGACAGAGTAAAACGTGGTGCAGATTCGTCCTTAGTGGGTCACAAGCCGTAAGAACAGCGTCCACCCATGGCGTGCACGAGCTGAAATGGCTGAGTTTGCCCATCGTGTCCCGGCTGTGCCCAGGAGCGGCTCCACCCATTGACTGGAGGCCGTAGGAACAAATCAATCTATCCTTCCAGCCAGAACGCAGCATTTTTCTTCCAGGATCCCCCGTCACATCGATGGTAGCTATTTTCCTTAAGTAGTCATGTTTAGATTTCTTTAAAATGTCACTTCTTGCTGTCAGTCCTGCTAACCTCAGGGAAGTCTTTAATCAGATTTTTGTCAGAGATCGGCCATATTTATTCAGGCCTTAAGTAAAAAGCGGCCAAATTTTTGTTGGCATAATGCACGTATTTAACAGCTTCAGGAATGCTGCATGCTGCCGAACTGCAGCAGCACTGATGTATGAACAGGTGTTTCATTTTTGTTAACTTTCACTCCCAGTGAGCATCTGTGACACCGACTGTTTATATCTGAGAACCACCTTTGCCAAATTGTAATTACTTTTAATGGCTGCTGCAAGTAATGAGAACAATTACTACTTCCCCGCTTCGTTTAATCATTCTTGTCCCTTTTGCTGCAGACACGTTGGACCTTACTGCTAGAGCAGGACACACGCCAGAAAACTGCAATACGCAGCAGCGCTGCTCTGACAAAGGCATTTAACGTATACATGGGCGTTGGTACTGCAGGAGCCATTCTGACTCCAAGCGAAGGAATCTCTGCCTCAGGTTTCTGGCCGTGGCATTATGTACAGCCATCCAGGCTACTCGCTGCACCACGGCAGCCTTTCTGAGGAATGTTTGCACCCGCTCTGTAACAGTGTGGACAAGTCACTGGTGTTAGCACTGCCATGGAAGCTCCTGGACGCTGGGGTAGGGTAAGGCTGCTGGGGAGTCGGTTGTATCTGCCCTGGGTTGGTTGGTGCTCTGTAACTCGACTCACCCCAATAAACACCAAGTGCATTAGCATACAGCTCAGGTGATCTTGCTAATTCGTGCATCCCTCCAGGCCCCTCTGTGGGCTTAACCCGGCAGTTTGAAGTGGCAGAGTCTTTGAGCGGTGAGTCTGAGTAAGGGCCTCACGTTGGCATTGGCTGTGCACAGCAAGGCACAAAGCCCCTGGCTCTCTTGTCCAGACTTTCTGCCCCTTGCTCTCAGCCTGACACAGTGGAGTGACTGTGCAGGTCCGCCTGCAGAACCAGTGAGCTGTGCAACTTGCTGACGAGCAAGGCCAAAGCCAGGCCTGGGGGAGGAGAGGAGTCAGGAGCTGGAGGCTGCAAGCTGCTTCCCAAGCAGGGGAGGTCTCTGCCTTGGCTGGAAAAGGGAAGTCTGTGAGGCACGGCCCACTCATGGGTGATTGAGTTCGGTGGGTTTCCCCATCTGCCGAGGGCTAAAAGTGCCGCTGAGGTGTTTGAAAAAATGATTTATGGCAGAAGGGAGAAAGCCTGAACGCTTTGAAAGATAGAGAGCTCCACCATCTGATTCAGGAGAGCCAGCATTTAAAGCCAATGCATTTAGAGCCTGAGTAAGACCAATCGTTCCTGTTCCAAGCTCTGTCGGTTTTGGCAGCCCTAGGTCTCCTGCTGGGGGATAGGCCCGTACTAAGCAACATCTGTCTGGCCTTCTGGAACACCAGGGAGGGGAAAGGAACCAAACAAGAATGATTGGGTAGATAGACGGTACTCGCAGGAGGAGGAGTAGTATGCCACTTTTTTTTTTTTTTTTTCCATTTCCATTGCACTACCTCACCGAGCATAGATTCCCCGCTCCCCCTCTCACAATGTCTGTTGTACTCTGCACAGAAGACGTGGGGTTGTGGCTCTCGGGCCTACCCTCATGTGGGGACTGTCCTTCAGCAGGACCGTCACTTCCCAGGTGGTGCTGGAGATGGGATGCATTAAAACTAGTAATTTCAAGATTAAAACACCAACTTATCCTTATCTAGCTTTGAAACGTGTAACTTGTAAGTAACCTGCAATTCCAAGAGCCTGATGGATTATTTCTTCTCACTAAATGAGAAAGCAGATACTTTATTAGCTGTTAAAACTTTTATCATCTTACAATTTGCAAAAAAAGCTGACAACGAGATTCTTGTGTAGTTAAATGAATGGAATAAAAATGCTTATCACAGTACAAGCTCTGTGAGCACCACGCAGACACTGCCTCGTTCAGCCAGGCGTGCACTGAACCGAGCGAGGAAGTGGAACTGTAAATCAAGAGGAGTTATTTTTAGCCCTCAGTGAGGTCTGACTATGAATATAACTGGTTATTAAGCATATGATCTGTGAAAATGCTAACAAATACCTGAGCTGCAGTGACCAGCTGTCCTGTTTAATTTGCTTAACGTTTCTCCATTCAGTTGAACCTCTTGCTCTGCATCTCTATGCCACTGTCAGGCATTTCAGCATAATTTTAGGGAGAAGTGTACATACGGAGCCAGGAAGTGCTTTAAGCACGTTGTCTGTAACAGATTTAATCTCATAAATATGTTCCCCAATTAATTAGATAATGCACGGATTGAAACCAATTTCAGCGGGATGTTTTCTAACGCAACAGACTGTAGCGCTCCCAAGCAATCGCTACAGTCCAGTGGATCAGTAGCCCATGAATTAATGAGGATTTACACATTAGCTGGTTATGGTTCCTTGGGAACTATTAAGAACTTTTAAACATTTTGTTATTGAAATGAGCATACGGGAGCATCATGGAAATTCCTGCCAAATCTGATGGGAATAGACCCTGAGTCAGCAAGGGTGTTTAAGAGCCTGGAGCAAGAACTTCTTTTAAACTGTCTTCAGCTGGATTACTCATAGGTAAATCTGCATCACTATCAATCTTCCCTGGTTTGGCTGCAGGGTGTGCACTGCAAAGCGTGGTCCTGCTGATGCTGTCCACACCATTTAACCCGCAATATGTGCCCTGGGCACAGTAGATCACCCCTGTGGAGGTCTCTGTCTGTTGTCAGCGACTACAAAAAGCGCATCTGGACTTCTCACTGCAGATGCTCCAAATGACATTTGATCTATGTTCCAGAATTGTGGGTGAGAATCTGGTCAGAGTGGTTTTTAACTCCCTTGAGCTGCAAACTGTGCTTCTGTCACTGACGTGTGGGGACATTTTGAACAGATTCACACACCTGGGGAGACCTTTTGACCTGGAACGGAAACAAAACTGCACAGATGGGAGAGGAGTTTGTGGAAGTGCCCAATTCCTCTGTCACGTGCAGAAGAGCTGTGCCAAAACATGCTCCTGAAAGTAAGTTCTAGGTTTTGAGCTCACTACCATTACATCCACTTTTCTGTCTCCCTTTTGGTACTTTAAAATTGAATTCTGTTTTGGCCGTTCGTCATTGAAGTATCATCTTTTTATGTTCCTTTTGCTTAAAAATTACAACACTTAACAAGAGAGCTGCCGTAACCTCCATGCAGTGACCCAGACTGTACCTTTTTACCTCTGTGGATCTCAGCAGGGAAACAGCTCTTTATTTTTTCATTTTCATAGGACTTCAGTCCATCTATGACATAGTTTTTCCTCTCTTTTCCCTTCCCCTTTCATGCTCCCCACCTCTTATGTCCCATATAGCCGTCCCTGAGGCATCTAGCAAGGCTCATCATGAACTGGCAAATGCAGCAATGCTTGGTGACCTCCGTGGCCTGAATGTTTGAAGGGAGTTCCTCTAAAAAGCCAACGGAAAAAGCTGGTGCACAAGTACAAAATTTATTGCGAGCCTGTAAGATAATAGACATTGAAGGTGCAGGGAATCCCCAGAATGGTATCACCCTTCAAGGCCTCTCAGGGAAGAGAGTTCTCTGGGAAAGGATTATCTGAATTTCTTCTGCTTCGTTTTGTTTCTCTTCTTTGTGTGTATGTTTCACAAAGCACTGCATGGTTCCAGTTTTGCATGAGTCTTAGGAAGAGTTTTACAAACACGCACACGTGCTCTTCTTTTTGCTAGCTTGCCTTCGCAGAAGCAGGGAGAGCAGATGCTGAGATGGACAGCAGCAAAGAGCTGTGAGCCACACAGCAGAAAGTGAAGGAAAACAGCAGAGAAAGTGAAACAAGAGAGAACTATACCTGAGTGCATGTGAGAGGACTCACAAAAGTTTCTTTAGGAGGTGCATTTGAAGTCTGTGTGAAATGACAAGGGGTGCCGTTCTGCTGGACAAGGGAGGCTTAGCTGTGCCTGGATGCTGAGCATAAGAGCCCAGTGTTCCCGCTCGTAGGGGAGGCGATAACTTGCTTTGGGGGATATTTTTTATAATGTTGATGCTGGCTTTTTCAATGTTTTTCTATGCAATGTGTGTGTGTCTCTCTGTGTGTGTATGATGGGAAACACACGAGTGTGTAGAGAGAACTGTGGTTTCAGTGTGTGGAATTTGCTACTGGCAAGTTATTCTAGCATGGAGGCCAAGAAAAATACCAGGTAGGCTCATATTTTTTTGCATGTGCTTTTTTTGTTCTGAAATGTTTTAAAAGTCTTCAAAAACTCAGGAAGTTGCACCTGGGAATTTTCTTGGGGCTGATGTTCCTGGTGGACATCTCTTAATATATCTTCTGTTTCAGTTTTTGCTCTTTGGCAAACTCCTTGAGGGATGCTTAGATGAAGAGGCTCCAGAAGACCGACCTAGCCAGGGGCCAGCTTCACTAACTCTCCCTAAAAATTTTCTCCTGTCCCATCCTACCGATTCTGTGAGTCTGCAGACCTCCTTTCCATACTCTGGTTCTTTTTCTTCAGGGTACAAATAGGACTAAGCAGAATAGAAGGGCACTGACTGACTGCAAATAGTCCTGATAGCTTAGTGTAGCATTACTGTTAGTACGTGTAGTAGAAGAAAAGGATTTTTAACTGCAGACACTCTGCTGCTTCATGTAAAATCATTCTGCATCTCTAGTAAAAAGGAACTGAATGAGTGAGTGGACTTTACTAGCCATGAAAGCCAACGGAAGGGCAGTGTAAATGGGCCAGGAAGAGCGCTGTCTGAACTGTGGGTAGCAGCAGCAACATCCCCATGAGCAAAACTGGGAGGCAATGACGGCCAGGGAGGCATTGGGAAGTTGGCTGAGCAAGGCTGAAAAGGACATGAGCCTGGAGAGAATGGGCTGGAAGGAGCAGGGGACTGCTGGTAAGGGAGCATGGGCTGCTACCTGGGGGACTGCAAGGTGCAGGGATCAGCTGTGGGAAAATGGACAGAAAAGTGAATGAAACACTTACTCTTACTTACAGTTTAAGAACACATCTACCTTCTGCATTTAAAAATAGTCAGAAACTTAAAATACTCAGAGCTTTGTAACAGACCACAACAAGAATATTGCATAAAATGGACAATAATGCTTTTGCAATTAAAATAAAACACAATGTATTTAAAACATATTTGCCTCACATCGAATCATATATTTTATAATACTTATTAAGTGCATGGGATGGTTAGGCTCTGTTCAGAGTGCTCTCACTCAGAGCCCTTACAGTCCTGATGAATACTACAGTGGATTAAAAATCTGCTGGAGAGGAAAGGGATCAGGGTAACTGATGCAATTGCAGTCCACATAAATGAGAGACAGAGTGCTGTGTTGGCATCTTGAACATGAGGTCCCCTTATAAATGTGCTTCAGTTGACACTTTGCCATTCATAGTCATATATTTTTTTCATAGTTTTCCATGACACACAAAACAAAATCCCCAAATACAAGGGGACAGTGTTGCCCAACAGATTTACTTCTCTTTCAAAATTCCACTGGGGAAGAATACATTTTATAACTTCCTTCCTGTTTTGGCTACAAGTGGTTTCTTTTTCAAGATCAGATTCATAATTGTCTTTTTTTAAAAAGTATGAATTAAAAAGAAAACTTGATTTGGGGATATCATGGTGTCTGTGGACGCCACTGATACAACCTTGCTAAGAATATCCATAAGCAGATTGTTTATCTTATGCTTGCAAATTCATCCTGCTGGTCTGCTGTCCTAGAAAAAAGCACATCTCACTGTGTTAGCATCTTGGGCTGTTTTACTAAAGCTTTCAGAACAAAACAGAGCTTAAAAGCAAGCGGGAAAGAGCTTCAACAGAAGTAGGCTGTGACATTGTGAGCAGCAATGAGCGGAGCAGGGAATTTTGCCTCAGTAAGAGCTCTGTCTGGCTGTGGTTTATCTTGTGTCCCTCTCTAGGTCTGTACAATTTCATTCAGTAACCAAACAGGTCACCAAATTTTTGGGAGAATCTGTGGTTATTGTGTTGGATGCTGTCCCTTTCGTTCCACCCTACAGAGGTGGGAAAGAGGTACCAAAGCTTTTCTTTTATTCCCGAGGAAGTGGGTTCTGGAAGCAGTCACTGCTGTAAATCGTGGCTTAAATACAATACTTGTTAATCTGTTCAACTGCTGATCTGCATTCTCAAGAGCGCTGCAGTCTCAAGAGAACAGAGGTAGAGGTATTGTCAACTGAAAATATACAAAAATCAGAATGGTTTGAAGTAGTTTACACAAGATACTGCTATTCACGCTTGCTTTAATCTATTTTAAAATTAAAAATGCCTATACATCTTATTTATAGTGTGCCGTGAATCCTTCCCCATTCTCTTATATTTTGTAATAACTGATAAAATGTAAGCCTTTCATCCATCACAGACTTTCCACAACCCAGCGGACCTGTGATCCAACATGATCTCCTTAAACAGCGCAGAGGGTCAGGGCTCCAGTGAGTTTTGAACTGCAGCACATTTCATAACAAGGCCCTTTTATCAAGATTCACTCTGCTATTCCAATGGAAAACACAGATTTCTGATCTGCCCCTCGTAAGATGGTAAACAAAACTATTATTGTTGGACTGCTTATGTTGATACTGTCAGAAGTTAACTCAGTATAATTCCTCTAAACCACTGACCGCTATTTTGTGTGACTGCATTCTGAGTGATCCTGTAACTTAGAAATTGGTAAACAGACTGGCAGTGTGATTCTTCAGACCAATGAAAAAGTGTGTAACTCCCAGCTTCATACAATCATACCTGACTTAAAATCCCTCCTGTTTCCTTATTAGGTTTTTAACTCTGTTGTGCTGAAATTTTCCCTGGAAGGAAACGTTCCATGCTTAGTGTCTCAGAAGGAAGAACTGAGGAAGGACAACTTTAAGAAGATACGCACTGAAGTGAATGTAAAAACCTGACAGTAGTATTTATGCTGTGTGCAAAGGCCTCAGATCAAGCATCCTGAGCAGATATTTACTTACCGAGCTTTGTGTGTACAGCAGAATCTGTTGCTGAAAATTTGTTCACTGTTTCAGCAAGAACACAGCCACAACACTGGTCCTGTTTCCCAAGCCCCCTGATAACACCACTCTGCCTAGGTGTATGCTCCTTTAAGCAGTTTGTTATCACAGCAAGGGAGAACGACAGAGCTCCAGAGAATATGAAATTGAAAAGTACGTGCTGTTTGCAAAGTGCTGGAAGAAGACACTGCCTCTATTAGATGAGCAGCTTTGTATGCTGCTATTTGTAACAATCTATGCAGATTCTAGGGGTCTAATGCCAAAGCATCTCTGTTGGATTCTCTTGAATATTTTTAAGGCGTATGAGGTAAAATACAGATGATAAATCTGGGGATGACCCTGGGAATACATAAAACTATATGTGGAATTCTGTAAAACTAAAGATGGAATTCTGAACTTCTATATCTTAAATCTGTGAATTAATTCATCTGAGAGGATGTTCTGCACTCCTTATGAATGCTGAAGTGCTCCAAGACGTGTATATCACCTTCTAGAACTTTTGATAGGTATACATTCAAGCTATTATTTTGGACATAGAATAATAAAATCATGGAATCAATAAGGACTGAAAGGACCTCCAAGATCATCTAACCCAACCATCAACCTACCACCAACAATTTCCCACTAAGCAATGTGCCTCAGTGCAATGTCCAAACAGCTCTTGAATACCTTCACGGACAGTGACTCAAAACACCTCCCTGAGCAGCCCGTTCCAGCACCTGACCACTTCTTTGGAGAATAAATTTTTTCTAACATCCAACCTGAATCTCCCCTGGCACATCTTGAGGCCATTCCCTCTAGTTCTATCGCTAGTTATGAAGGAGAGTGACATCCACCTTGCCAGAACTTCCTTTCAGGAAGCTGTAGAGAGTGATAATGCCCTCAGTCTTCTTTGCTCCAGACTGAACAGTCCCTGTTCCCTCAGCTGCACCCCTAAGACTTGTGCTCAAGATCCATCTTCAGCTTTGTTGCCTTTCTCTGGACATGCTCCAAGGCCTTGATGTTTTTCTTGTTGTGGGGGCCCAAAACTGAACACAGTACTCAAGGTGCGGCCTCACCAGAGAAGGACAATCACTTCCTTGCTCCTGCTGGCGATGCTATTTCTGATCCAAGCCAGGATGCCATTTGCCTTCTTGGCTACCTGGGCGTACTGCCAGATCATGTTTAGCCGAGTGTTGTCCAATACCCTCAGGTCCATTTCCTCTATAGTCTTTCAGCCATTCTGCCCCCGGCCTGTAGCGTTGCCTGGGGCCAACGTGCAGGACCTGGAACTTGGTCTTGTTGAATATCATCCCATTGACCTCAGCCCAGTGATCCAGCGAGTCCAGATCCATTTGAAGGGCTTCACACTCTCAGGAAGATCGATGCTTCCTCCTAACATAGTATCATCCGCAAACTTACTGAGGATGCACTCAGTGCCCTTGTCCAGGTCATCAGTAAAGACACTGAACAGAACAGGCCCCGGTACCAGCCCCTGGGGAACACCACTCGCAACCGGGCACCAGCTGGATTTACCTCCATTCACCACCACTCTGGGTCCATCATTCTGCCTGCTCCTTACACAGCCATGAGTGTAGCTGCCCAAGCCACAGACTGCCAGCTTCTGCAGGAGAATAATGTGGGAGACAGTGTTGAAGGCTTTGCTGAAGTCTAGGTAGACTGTGTCAACCACCTTTCCCTCATCCACCAGATGGGTCACTGGATCATGGAAAGAGATCAGGTTGCTCAAGCAGGACCTGCCCTTCATGAGCCAGCTGGGCCTTGTCCCCAGGTTGTCCCACACACGCCATGCAATTGCATTCAAAATGATCTGCTCCATAGCCTTACTTGGCCCCACGGTCAGGCTGACAGGACTGTAGTTCCCCAGATCCTCCTAACAACCATTCCTGTAGATGGGAGTCACACTGGCAAGTTTTCAGTTTTCTGGGACCTCTATAGTTGAACAGGAGTGTTGATAGATTGTGAAAAGCAGCTCAGAAATCACCTGCGCCAGCTCTTTCAGCACCCTCAGGTGGATTCCACCTGGCCCCATGGACTTGTGACAGTCCAGGTGGAGCAGTAGGCCTCTAACTAATCACCAGTTCTTCTACTATTACAGTAAAATATAGGAACTCAGGCACAGATTATTTTAATTCTTCGTGAAACCTAATCATATTGCCACACAAGCAAATCAGAATTATGAAAACAACTTAGTGAGTGCTGCTTAATAGAGTCTGTGCTTCTGTATTTCTTTTATTGATATACAGAAATTTGTGTTAACTTCTTTCAGCACTTTGCTTTAGATCTCCATGTTGCTCATATTGCTCTCCTGTGTTTTTCACTCAGATTTTCATTTGTATTTGCTCCAATTTGCTTCTTTCGCTCAAATTTAGAGCTAAGACACTTTCTGAGTCTGGTCCTCTGAATGGCTTCTAGGTGGCATAGAAATAAAAAATGCAAAAGAAGGCTTCATTTTACTTTGACGCGACACATTCAGCTTGGGAAAAAAACAAAAACAAAAACAAAAATTTCCTATTCAATTGAGTGCCATCTCAGTCCTCACAAGGAAGGGTGTCTATCAATTATGATTAATATGAAGCGTTAGTTCTTGGAATAACTCAGTGAAAACAAACAAAAAAAATGTCCAACTTTTTTTTCTTCTTCTTTTTTTTCCCCCGAGTATTTGTTTGCAGAAAGATGAGCTGCAGTTTAAAACCTAGAGGCATTTACATCTTTTTCCATTATCCATCCCAAATGTCTGGTACAGATTTCAGGGTTGAAGCTATCCATTTGGTGAGAAATTTTTGTTCAGAGCAATGTGCAACATGTTGGACAATCAGATAGTGCTAAACTTGGGTATATATCTGGGGTGCTATACAGCGTTTTGGAATGGTGGTTTTATTATTAATTGTCTGGTTGAGAGACTTAAACCATTTGGTGCTTGGACAAATTGGAATCCTTTAAGTAAATAGTTTAGTCTTGGCATCCTTTCACTCTTAACTGCTGCAACTTATCCAGTTAATGTCGGAGGGGTGGATGTTTCATCTCGAAAGCACATTTAGAAGGACAAAATTTGATTTTATATACACTGTCTCTTACTCTAAAAGCACGGATTTCCAAACAGTGTGCAAAAGTCCATAATTCATGCCCAGGCACAAGCAGCATTTGCAACTATTTCAGACTAAACTGGGAAAGTGCCCTTTTTATTTTTTTGCTACAGAAACCTGAATTTTTAAAGTATGCAGAATTCAGACTGGAGCTCTGACTTCATGAATTGCGTTTGGCTATTGCTGTCAGACGTTGGTGGCAGAATGGAAAAATTCACTGTCTGTGAACAGACAGTACCATCGCAGGAGATGATCACGCTTAATAACATATTACAATAAAAAGCATTTAAGCTTCAATTTTGCAAATGTTTATTAAGTGCTTACCTCCCAGGGGACTCTCAAGTCTATAAAATTAAGCAGATGTGTAACTGTTTGCAGTATTTGTGCCTTAGAACTTGCTCTGAATCCCACCTAGCTCAATGGAGAATGTGCTTGGGATTTTTGGAAGCCTTCAAATAACACACACACATTGTCGGGATGTTGAGAAGTTTTTGAGGCAAGAATAGAAGAAACATCCTTGTCAGTGGAAACAATCTTAAAACAGGATGGAATGGTTGTTGAAGTGTGTATGTTTGTATACGCGTATGAAAAGAAAGCAAACGTGTGAGTTTCAGTAGAAATGACTTGAGATTTTGTAGTGCAACAGGATGTCAAAGAATTGTTGGAACCACCTTTTGCTCTGCATCTTTGAGGTCCCTATGCAAACACTGAAACACTGTTTGCCCAGCAGGATGACTGGCTTTAGGAACTATGCAATCTACTGACAGTGATTCCAACAACAGCTAGGAGGGATATGTTGATATGTACCTTCATCTTACTGGTAAAGTGCTGAAGAGGAAGCCTGAAGCCCAAAGCCTGGCCACCTTTCTGAAGAGGTATTAACTCAGGGAGCTAAGTTTTTGTGAAAGAAAACTCCTCTGTCAGGGGAGTTGGACTCGATGATCTCTAGAGGTCCCTTCCAACCCCTACAATTCTGTGAATCTGTGATTTGTTTGAAAAAACAGAATTGGGTTTATGTACTTCCCAAACTCAAAAGCTTCAGAAAATTTGCCTGATTTGTAGTCTTAATATCAATAGTGAGATAGAATACTTTAATATCATACATTTGGCAATGCAAGAGGATTTAGCTATACGTGTACTGGGGCTCCTTGTGTACAAACACATAAAACTATGAAGTATGTGATTTTTTTTTCCACTAAACTTCCAGAATTTCCTCCCCTCCTGCTCCCTAACAGCAAAAATATTTCAACAGCAACATTTTTACTGTATTTTTTTTTTAATTCAGAATGCTGCAAAAGTATAAAGCAATGTAGATGGCTATTCTGAAAGATAACTGATTTGTTTGAAACGTAAGACTTAAAAATTATTCAGTAGTTTGTAGAAATTAAATCAATCCCTGTTTTATTCAAAATTGCACAACTCCCATCTCCACTTATGAGCAGCAATATTTCCAGTGACTGCCTCTTTTCTGTTACAGCAGATCAGTTCCAAATGTATTTTCTTGAATTCTTCTTATGCTATTACACTGTCTTCCCAGAATATGTTTTAAATGGAATTATTTATTATTTATAGGCTCTTGTTTAAGCCTATAAAATCCCGTCTCTGTTAAATTTTCATTTTGGCCTGTTGGACAGCTGTTATTCTGAATGATCATGTTGTTGTGCAAACATACCAGATAATGAGGAGAAGACCGAGTATGTACTTCTTGGCAAATATATGCACATTGCAAAGATTTTCTTTGTTTGCTTGGGAGATAAAAAACATCCTATGTCTGCTAAGAGATCTGAAATGATAATCAGATAAACTTATCTGAAAAGTCAGAGTGCTTTGCTTCCATTTTTCATAATAAGTATAATTAAAACTGTATGAAGACTGGAATGCCAAGAGGTGACTCAAGTAATTGGCTGGTTAATGTTAAGAAGGTGTAAATTCTCCAGAAAAGCCATATGCATACCAACTGAAAATGCAACCCTCGAAATAAATCCATCTGCCTACATTTGTTTTAACAGTAATACTGACCTTGGAGCAAGGTATTTCCGAAAGATTTTTAATGACCAGCTGGAATTAATAGCCTTTGGCTGTACCTTAGGCTTTAAACTCTGCCCAGTCAGTCATTAATTCTTAGGAAATGCTCTGTTCCTTGATTGTTACTGCTTAACTGCATGACAACCTGGACTGTAAATAATTGTTAGCAGAGAAAATGTAATTACTGTTAAATGCATATAGTACCTTCCTTCAGAAAAGATTCCAAAGTATTTACAAGCTGAGGGTCCTGAAAAAAGTATGCTCAGAAGATTTTTTTTTTTTTTTGCTGGGAAAATCGCCTGTTTGGTAATAGATAAGACTAAGAAGATTCTTAGTAAATGTCTGGGAAATTAGGTGCCTTTAGGGCTGTCTTGATTGTCCGCTGAGCATTTCTGGCTATAGGCTAAAGAAGCATTACTTACTTCTATCTCTGCCTTTTGGTCAAGAGGGTAAGAACATTGTGGATATTTACCTATCTTCTGGGAAAACATGTCAAAAGTGTTCAAATATCTGCCACCAGAGCTTTGACATGCAGAAAAAACATACAGTTAAGCCTATGTTATACGTACAATATCTAATGCAGCACAGCCTTATCTGCAATGTCTGCATGCTGCAGGGGATTTAGGTGGGGAACATCAGATTACTGAAAGAGATGAGCTGGGCCAAGTAAATCTAATTTCTGCCATGTCATCAAGAGTATCTGCAGAGATACTCATAGCCAGAAGAATGAAGGTACAGACTCAGTGAAACACAACGCATGAGAATCAGAGGAGTGAATGCCAGATTTTTTGGCTTGCTCAATACCAGCAACGCGGTCAATGACTTAGACCATCACTTTCCACTCAACCACAAGCACTAGTGAGGTGCTGAGAAATTTAGTCCTGATGCTCGGAAAAATAGACAAGTTTGTGCTGAACAGTGTGCATACCAGCTGCACTGTCTCTTGCTGGCATCATAAGCAAAGGAGCAAGGACTTCACCAAACCACCAGCCAAGGCTGTGCAGAAAGCTTTCCTTAGGCATGCAGCTGCACTGTGCGGAAACACAGAGCTTCTGAAGTTAAAACAAAGTCCTAGGAAGCCACTAATAGGCCAGCCTCTTTCTTATTTGTGAGTGAGAGAAGGCTGACACTACAGGCCTGTAGCAATCCTAAACTTGAAAAATGACTTTTGGCCGATGGAGGCCAAAGAATTTTATCATGTGGATACAAAGAGAAACAAATGATAAGCATAACCCTGTATGAGACTTCAGTTACACACAACTTCAAATCCAACTGACAGATAAAACTGTGTTGTACAGACAATATATCCTTCTAATTACATCATTATTTGGCCTAGTAAGCTTTTCTAGATCTAGTATATAATATATATTAATGTAATACATAATTATAATAATGTACAATAATATATATCTAAACCAGAGCTAGTTGATTCTTCAACGATTTTAATTTGTGTGTTTCCAGCTAATTCTGAAAAATGACATTTAAAAACTTTTTTTTTTTCCTCCTGAGGCTGCAGACTTCCTTAAAAGAACAGAATTCTCACATTTTCTCCCTGCTGTTTCTTAGCTATGATTTCTTCTTCATTCCTATCTCTCAACTATTTTTTTTTGTCTGTACAATGAAGATTGGACTTCCTTTTCACATCGTGCTTTACTCCTAGAGTATTTTCCAATGACAATATCATTATTCTCATTTAACAGATAAGGAAACAGATCTTCCCCTTGGAGGAAGCAAATAAAATGTCTTCAGCCACCCAGAAGACTCATTGTTCTTCCATGCTCTCTTCACAAAGATCTCTGTCACAGAGATCTGTTTTAATTGTAATTTTATTGCCTATGATGTGCTTGTGTGCACGGCACTGTGGCCTTAGTGAGAGAAGGTAAAATAGGTGGGATATAAATGGATGCTCAGGTCATCAGCTTTTTCGTGAAATCAGGGTGGATGCATTTTACTTTCTGACAGAGTTGGAAGATCACAGATGAACAGGGTTCAAGGGCTGTCCTCTTACAGTCAAATACCACCTATTTCTTGAGCTATTCCAAACACAGTTCACCTTTCAGTCAATCTGCACAACCTGATTATCTATTGTTAGCAAGAAATTGAGAGGGCTTTTGATATGTGGGAAGTAGAGAATAGCTAGTATTTCAGAATGTTTAAATTATAGGATGGGAAATGCTAATTATATTTCTATTCTAATTTGTACAAACTACAGCTTAGGAGTAAAGAAGCTACCATAGTAGATCAGGCCACCCATATAGCAATTCAGGTCATCCACCTGCAGCGTCAGCTCATAGATAATTAAGCCAGAGCTGCTATCCATGGTTGCAGAATTGCTTAGTGTTATTGGTCACTGCAGATTCTGTGGTTCATGCTAGCTCAGTTACTGGTAACTGAAAGGCTCCGTTGTCCACCTCGGCCTACACAGCTGGTTAGGCTGACACAAGAGAACTGAGAAGCTCTTAACAGGTGGATATGTCATACTTAATATGTCGGACTTCATGCTCAATTTCTTTATCAAATGTTTTGCCCAGACTACTGAATTTCAGATAAGAGCTTTATAGGCAAGAATTATGGTTGCTTACACTTAGTGTCATGTTACTGAGAACCCCATGTGGTACAACCTAGTGGAGAGGAGGTTCAGCTTGGTATTCTTATTTGATATCACATTATTTCATGAAAAAAACTACAACTATTTTATGAGATTAAATACAAAATAACCTCTAACAATGCTGTAGCTGCTCCTAGAGTTCATATGCGCCTTACGAAATGAAATGCCTGTATATACATGTAAAAAAATGCATAGCTGAATTCTGGGATTGAGTTAAGCTCAATGAATGACCCAGCTTGCAGGGTCACCTTTAAGAGAAAATAAGGGACATGACATTGTGGGTGACAAAAAAAAAAGCGGGCACAAGCAACTCTTTCCAAAATTAACAAAACTATGTATGGAGCAACAAACCCTATATCTTAATTTTGTGATTATTTCGCCAACAGCGCTATGAGATTTTTTGCCTCTTACTTAGCATTTTTTAGTACATTTTATTTTATTTGTGATATTAATTCTTATTAGCTTGTCTTTGCACTGGTGAGATTTGTGATAATTCAACACAATTCATGCTGATGTTTTTGTGGCTTATTAATACATATTCTCAGCTTAATTACCATAATTCATTTCTTGTCTTTGCTGCTTTACTATATATTATGTATTTGTATACACATCCTTCCCTTAAGAAGATACCTGAAGCAATGCCTCTACAACTGGATTTTATGGATGTGTACAAAGCTGTACATGACAGTTTTGAACTGTATGCATTACATGCATGTAAATTATTATCACTCATGAATCATGTTCACCGTATTAAATTACAGAATATTTTAAAGTCAGTGAGGAAATTAAGGAAACAAAGGAACACTTATTCAGTGAGAGAATGATAGAAAACAAATTGATATTTTGTCTGAGATGTCATAAAGAAAGGACTAAATCTGAAGATAGACAAGGTTAAAGAAAGGTTAATACCAATAAAGGAAGAAGGATTGCTAAAACAACTGAAAGGAGATTTATGAAAGAATGCATTCCAGAGATTTGCAACTATGAATATTGCAGGCAAAGGAGTGTGGATGACAAACTGTTTAAAGAAGCAGTGAAGGCACTGGAATATTGGAGTTATATTTCCTTTGCAAGGTCAAAGAAGCACCATATTGTAGTGTCCAATAAGCTAAACGAAGGAATGAGAAATACGAGGTTTCAGTTAATGTACAGAAAATGAAGGGGCAAAGCCAAGCATGCCACAAATTCACAAATTACAATTCTTGTTTTGTATTACAGACCCGTATTTTTTCAACCTTGTTTTGATTAACACCAGAACAAATACAACTCTACAGAGCTGCTTAACTGTTTCAGTAGTTACTTTAATATTCAGTCTTTTTTTTTTTTTCAATTTTGATAGTAATCCCTCAGGAATTCTTAGGAACTGGTTTCGCGTGACAGAGATCAGCTACACTGAAGAAATAGATAATAATCAAAGGCATGAAGGCCAGGCCAGTGAAATGGCCTACCAGACTGAGCAAAAGATCACACACAACATTCAGCAAATGCTTAATTAATAATGAAGACTACTGAGATGATTTCTTAAGGATGACTTCATGGGATTGGGTTAAAACCTAAGAGTTATCACATCTCATTGTCTTTCCATCCAACCCTCTTCTGCTGCATCTTATGGTCTTTTGGATTACATTTTTATTTCTTACTCTTTGGGTTTTTCTTGTTTTGATGGAGATTATTCTGACTTCTGATGGAAAGACATAGGACTAAGATGAAAAGGCAATCTCCTGTTTTAAGAGAAACTGTGATAGTTTGGTAACTGTGCTTCTATTTTTAATGCATCTCTATTTCATCCAGATGATACAATACAATTCTAAGAGAAATTTATCCACTTACATGCTTACAGTTTCTCCCTGCATTCTCACTCTTGCACTCTCCCCCAAGGACAGTGACTGTGTTTTGATGCATTTTTTGAGCAGCAGGGTATCACGTGGCAACATTTTGCTTTTGTCCCAGTTAGTCATTTCTATCATTGTATGAAAAGTTGAGGCATACCTCTCACATATGTGAGTTTTGCTTTTTGATCACTTCAAAATTTCTGTGCTCAATGGAATAAATAATTATAAACTGTTTTACTTGCAACTTTTTACTGTTCCATGGGCTTGCTTGAAATCTTAGCTTCAAGAAGAGCTTAACTCGCTCATGAATACACTTAAACTATGAAGAAAAAATAATTTATTTAATTTCTTAAGTTGATAATCTCACTTCTAATAATCAAGTTTGCAAAGTAAAAATATATTAAAGGCTTTCAGTGGCTGATGGTTTAGATTTCACTGATGTACTTTTAATTATGTCAGTAATTTCCTTTTCTAAAATTTAATGCTTCATATCTTGACATGTGTCTGAATAATGATGTAAGTCACCAGAGAACATAAAGTTTTGTAGCTGCATTTTGATTCTGAAAAGGAAGTTTCCCGAACATCCAAACCTCTGTAAACTGGTTCAGGCATGATCTTCATCACATTTTGCTGATTTGCACCTGCTTGGTGCCAATCTGTGTTTCCTCTTCTATTACCTTAAATTTTGCTCAAACTTCTCAGGTTCTAGGAGGTGTAGATAACTCACCTGGTTAAGCAGTGTATTTTATAGACGGTTAGAAGGAATACAGCCACATACATGGAACTGAAATTCTCACTCAAGTATTTCATATTGGTAACAGCTGTCACTGAGACAACAGGTCAAAGCAAAGTCATTAATTTTCCATTCTGCAGCAAGTATTGTATGCTCCTCCTGTAAGTCACAGAAATGTTTCAGAGTATCAGCAGGGAAAAGCAGAGAAATAAGCTCTCAGCTTCCACGCACTGTGCATAGCTCCTGCTGACAAAGCTTCAGGAATGTTCCAGTGTTCACACATTCCACAAACAGCAGAATATCAAGGAACATATTTTTATCTTGCTATTTTCTTCATGTCTTGGGAATGATCATCTTCAGTCATGCTTTTTTGTACAGCATCTGCTGAGAGTGCAGATATGTACAGGGATAGGAATATACTCAGGATATGTATCCATGAGGAAATTTACAGAGACAGAAATATAATTAATCACTACATTATATGCTTCAGCTTGGGAAGTAACGTGTACTGAAAATACATGTATTGAAAAGATGTTCAGGAAGACAAACTATGACAATCTTGTCAGTGTAAAGATTAGCTCATTGATCAATACTTGGTACAATTTCCAAATTTCATTCTTGTATACATGTATTTTGCACTAGAATGGGAAACAACAAAGGCATAGCTGTAATAAACACTAGCAGTTCTTAAGGCTCATTTCAAGGAGTATAGAATACCACCGACACATTCACAGACCATTTTTGGGAACCTTGCAGGGGCTTCCCAGCTCCCCGTTATTTCTGTTATGTATATATATATAGTCATAAACATAGATAAGCATAATATATGTGTACACATGTGCATGTGACATACTGTGGTCTTCTCTGGAAGGAAGAGAAACCTTTTGACGGTTCCTGACACTATGTTTGTCACACTAATAGTTGGGTAGTTCCAGTTCCATTTGTAAAGGACTGCAATATATATTCACTGGACAGATCACCTTGTTGTTGTTCTGCAGCTAGGTTTTGAACTAACCAGAGTTATGTGGAGGTACTTAGCTCGTTTGCTTCAGATAAGGGGTCTGAGGGCATTTTGCCTGGTACTGTGCATTTGTGAAAGCAGCAGCTCTTCAATCGTTAAAACAGCACATGATTTTTAGCTAACAACTATATTGTGTATAGAATATACTGCATATGTGGTGGCCACGTGCACTGATAAATTATATTTACCACTCACCTTTGAGCGCCTCACCTGCAGTTTGTCCCATTAATCTATCTTCCCAAGTATTTATTCTAACATTCCAAACCTCTGAGCAGCTTCAAACAACTGTGATTTTTTTTCCCCCAAACCTGTCAAAGATGTACTTCTTTCTTTTCTCCAAAAATTAAAAAAAAAAAAGGGGGGGGGGGGGGGATTTTTTTCTTACCAAATCAGTAGTGTCCAAAAGACAAAAGGGTGAGAGTGTGCCTTGAATCAAAGTGTAGCATCTGCTATACGTCATCAAAGTGCAGAACTTCATGAGCGGCTTCTGCACCATAGCTAAGCAAAGAAGAAACTGCTAGGTTCTCAAGAAAAATTCCTTTCTGACGTGTTCATATGATGCTCAAGTCACAGCATTCTTATGCACAGCAGTGCTACTTCTGGTGAGTTTTAACAGTATCAGTTTTTGGAAGGTTCACATATTTACTACTAGTAATTTTCCCTTTGAAATTATATGGTTGAATTAACTGTATGCTTAGTAGTACCTGTTGTTAAAGATCAAGGCTATGAGAAATAGTCCTAATAATATTTTTTGAACACTCAGATGTTTTACATTAATTAAATGTACCAGAGGGGCAAACTGCATGCAAAATGTCTGAAGTAGCAAAACATTTGTATTGGCATTCACTTGATTTGTACTACCTAATTCATTATTCAAATCAATACCACTTCTTTATTTTTTATTTTTTTGGCTACTTAAAATAAGGGTCATTTGAAGGTAATACTAGAAAGTGTTCTTTCCACCTATGTGAATTTAAGCATGTTAGTCATTCTTTTTTTTTTTTTATTATTAAACGCCTGGGTTTATTTTTCACAGCTTCTGTTACTTCACAATGATCTTTGGCCATACGTTTGGGTGTGCATGCGAATGAGAGTACTGATCCTTGCTTAGGAAGATGAAAATTGGCTCTGTTAAAGGTGTAAGCACCAAGATGATTAACAGTGGCAGCTCTTTGCTGCTCTCTGACTATGGGATAGAAATAAGAGACTGGACGACCACGAAACATAACCAGTCAGAAACGTGAAAAATGATGTTATCAAAACTCTTGCACTCCAACTAATTCCACAGCACCAGGACAGTTTCAGCAATCAAGTAATTCATTTTGTTGACATCCAAGGAGCTGCTGACACAACTGATGGTAGGAAACAAAAACTCTCCCATGTTTTCTTTCGACGGAAAAAGGAAGGCGTGGAATGATTGAAGACTTGTACGAGCTATGAACCGGACTCATAGCGTGAATACGGGTGTCACACTCAGAGCTCCGAGCTGTGCTGTGCAGATGTGCTGGATGCGTGGGAAGCATCCTCGCCACTGGATTGCCTGATGAGCAACTGCTGATTCCCACAGAAGTACTCTGGAATTTCTACAGCTGAGCCCTCAGGTGCTGGCAGCTCAATAACATTAAATGCGCACAACGAAGCTCCCACTCGCTCACTGTTTAACAGCGTGAAGGCACGCTGCCCGGTAAACCCGACCTTTATTAAACCCAAACTTCCCTCACAGATCTCGCGCTGGCACGGCCCCGCCCGCCGCTCAGCCCGGGGCCGCCCTCAGCGCCCCGAGCACAGCCCTCCCCCGCCGGCCCCGCCCCCTGCGCATGCGCACGGCCCTCACAGCCGCCTACGCCGCGGCGGAGCGCGCGAAAATTCCAAACCAGCGGCGGGAGCGGGGCCGCGGGGTAAGCCGTGAGGAGGGGGCGGGGCCGAGGGGCGGCGGGCGGGAAGGGAAGGGAAGGGAAGGGAAGGGAAGGGAAGGGAAGGGAAGGGAAGGGAAGGGAAGGGAAGGGAAGGGAAGGGAAGGGAAGGGAAGGAGCAACGCCCTTTTCGCGCCCCCTTCGCCGGCCGTCCCCCCATGCCTGGGGACGGGTGGGGACGAGAGGGCGGGCGGGCGGGCGGGGGTTCACGTGTTCCTACTTTGGGTCTGACACTGACGCGGGCAGGCGTCGGTTCTAGTGGGTCAGTTCTGGGTACACCTGCACAGGGGTCTGTGTGCCTGTATATGTGTGTATATATATATATATATATATATGTACACGGTATTCGCTGTACCTGTGGTAGGTGGATAGTGTATGCCCTGCTAAAGAATAGGGGCCGTTTTGAGTTTAGGCTCACAAATGTAGATGATTAAACTGCAGCTTTCCCTTGAGCCTCGTCCAAGTCGTTCTTGATGTGGAAGAATAATTAAAACGGGATAGCGGCTCTGATGCTGTATCTGAGTGATCCATCCTACCTTAGGTAAGCTAGGGGACATCACGTTCTAGCAGTATGCCTCTGAAAACGTGGAGAACGTGGAGAATTTGGCAATTTTTCCAGTGTGTAATTATAATTAATAATTTGAAGCACGTTTATTTTAAAATTCTTCCCAGTTCAAAATCCTTGAGACACACACACATGCATATGTATGTATATGTATTTGTAAAAGTAGAACCTCCTGTTACCATCAAACCAAAGATCATTCACCTGATTTCTCCATTACGCTGTTTATTTGTATTCAAGTCCATATTCTCTGTCCGAGGTTAAAAAATTGTGTTACAGAGAAACCCGTATGTTATTTCCAGCAGGGTTTGAGATATTATCAAGTTACGTTGTGCGCTGATGTCAATGAATATCTCCTGCTCGTTAAATTCTGGCATTGCTGGAAAGCCCACTTCATTGGCTATGTTTTTGGTTTTTTTTCAGCCGTGCCGTGCATTTTCCCCCCCCTGTATGTTTGTTCACCACTGCCATCTCTTGGATAGAAGCAGGTTTGCTGAACGTTCATCATAATGTGTCCTCTAGCGGCTGGTTTTGTGAGAAGTGTGTAAGCTCTGCTCCATCTGCCCCTCAGAGGAGGCTTGTCTTTGGAAGTATAGGCACTGGGAGTCTGAAACAGACACTGAAGTCTGTATTTTTTCTTACAGGTACAGTCGAGATTTTATGATCATTTCTGCGCATTTTTAGTTTCCTATGGAAATGGGGTCTACGTGATTTGACATCTTCCTGCTTTCAGCTACTAAGAATTGAATGTATCAGCCAGTTTTAGGTAAGTTTGAAAACAGGACAGAAGCCTTGAAAGCAATGCCTTTCCTACACGATTTCTAGAATATGGACTGAATAGCATAGTGAGTGAAACAGAGTGTGATAGGTGAAACTCTGTTGTTCCATATGTTGTTTGCCACAGAGTCCTCCAATCCTGTGATCCCATACCTGTGGGCCAGCTGGCCTCTCTGTGAGCCAAGTTAACCATAGGATGCTGTCCTGATTAGGGACACCAGTATGAGATGGCTGTTTCCTGAAATAATCAGTCAGAAAATGTTACAGTCCTTCTATTTATGTGGAGTTATTCTGGGCATTTACAAGGAAATGCATGTATTGCATGAAATAAAAAATCTTCAGTTTGTAAGACTTCTTTTATTTTAACGTGTGCAACATGATTTATAACAAACTGGTCTGAAAAAATGGGTAAAAATATGACAGGCTGAGAAGAGCTTATATGTTTGAACAGCGGAACAGCTGCTGTAATTCATGTAAAATCTTTAATTAAATGATTTTCTCCAAAGTGGATATTCTCATATCTGTTTTTCTGATTAATATTGTTGTAAATGACTGCTGTTATTATTGATGTTGCTAAAATGGTAGCATTCGTGAAAAATCTGTATTTACTTTTATGCAGCTTTGGACCCTTTTTTCTGTCTTGAAACTTAGTGGCAAATCCCACTAATTTCCGGGAGTGTTTTAGGTCCAAACAGTGAAATTATTTTTAAAATCATAGGAGTGTAGAATATGTTAAATATTTTCCATAATGATACGTTGTTGTTCCGTCCCAATAACTTTGTGGCTATTTTGAAAGTATGTAAAGACTGGGAAGACTAGTCATAGATGTGTTTAGTAAGATGATTAATCAAAGCTATGCATAGGCTGGACTTAGACTTATTTGTGCATTTTACTTTAGAAATGGTGATTTTTAGGTGGCTATGACAAGTGGTGTACAATAGTCATGATTTGTATCGGTGATACAAAAGTACTCGTGAATATTGGAAAAATTGATATTAATGAAAACTTACAATTTGAATCTTCTGAACACTAGAATTTTTCAATCGGAGTCTCTTCAACACCTTTAAGGGGTTCTCTACCTGTAAGAGTCAGGAATGGACTCTCATCAGATCTACCTTATTTGCAAGATGTTTCTGTTACATTTTTTAAACTGTCAGTATGTAGTTGCAGGTTTATGACGTTTGACTTCTCTGTGTATATTTTTTATTGTTGTTTTGGGTGAATTATTTGCTTTTAATAGAAATTCTGCAGGTAAGTAATGCCCTGACCTATAGTTGTATGAACTTATACCTTAGAATTGGTCATCTACCATCAGACGACCCAAACTGATAAGGAACTCTCCTCCCACGTAAAGCCATAGCTATATGGCTTTAATTTCTTACCAAGGGTGATGTTGTTAGATTGTGACTTTTTCATGAGCAGATGAGACTAAAAATCTTAGTGGTAAATCACAGGATCCACTATTAGCACAATAAAAAGCACACAAGCACAGAATAACGCGGGAATAATTGACTTAAGAATTCCCCACATGAGTGCCTCGTGGGTTTTAATGTCAGTGCTGTGTCTCCAGTCTAGCTGCCTGCACAGTCAATTGTTCCTGCAGTACAAGTTTGACTGAGTGAATCACTGAAAGCCTTTGCTCTCTATGTTTCTGAGGAAACTTATCTCTTCTTATTTGCAAAGAATGAATGGGCTGATTTAATGCCTGTGAATAGCATGAAACCCTGTCAATGGACTCAAGGGACAAATGTCTGTGGGAGTGTGTTAAAATAATGTACAACAAAAAGGTGTAAATGTTGATGTGGATATCATGAAGTTATTTTTTATTCTTCTAAAGAATACATTTTTCTTTTTCTGTCAGGTGTACTTAGTGCCATAAATACATCTTTATTCAGAAGATTTTTTTTTTTTCACTCTTGAGGCTATTTCTGGGTGTGGGTAATTGAGGAGAGGGGACAGAAGTGTCCAACTGTTTGGCAAGTTTTTCTTAGGCCTAAATAAATCAACTTTCTTCACTTGCAGACTCACTGATACTGTGTGCGGGCTATGTGAATGCTTTTTTCAGAACTACAGTGGCCCCAGCCAATGTTAGAATAAACACATACAATTTTTACTTACTCTTACCACACAAGTATGTATCATAAAGACTGAAAAGAAAATACTTTCCATGTTTTTTTGTCTGGTCGTTTTTTTCTGGGTGGAAATTCCTCTTTACCACTGCAACTGTTGTGCCATGTTATTATTCTATATTTGAGAAGTTTAAGTTGAATAGGAGCCTATATTTGAGGAAATCCTTGGGAAATAGTTATGGCTAATGCTTTAGAAAATATGAGGCCCATGTCTTTTACTTCCTGTAATTTGTTTCCTTAGTGACTTTGGAGAAGTTGTTTGCTGTATGTGCCTCTGTTTCCTTGCAATTAGGATGGTTATCTAAAAATACTTAAATGCTGTAGAGCTGACATTTCAATGAAAGGGACCTTCTTTACTGCATACTACTTACTACTATAAGTAATAGAGGTTCTTTTTTCAGTAAACTTTGGGAGAAAAATAATTTACTTTGTTACAGCAAGACAATTTTATAAGCTGTATTGTGTATCATAATGATGAGCAATATTTTCGGTAATGTTCAGATTCTTGCGCTTGGATGTTGTATCTTGTCTTCTGGTATTTTTGTGTAAGTCAGGGGTAGAACATGGGCTTAACAAAGTTGCCTAGCAATTGAAGGAACATAGTTGTTGCAATTTAATAGACTCTATTTGTTTTTCTTTATGTTTAAATAGATTGTACTACCCCCTCTGCTTGGATGTTTGTTTTCATATTCAGATAAATTTTTTTTTCTCAGTATGTTCTGTAGAGAAAAGGATAGTGAAAGCCTTTTTTACTTCTGAATTTACATTAAAAATATGTACCTGAATTTAAGCAGGAGGAGACAGTGATAATGGGATGTAAATATTTAGCTGAGAAAGTACAACTTGTATGTGGTACAGAAATGACTCTGAATATGTCATTACAGTTCATTCACATTTTTGCTCTGGATTATGTAAAGCTATGTGAGAGGATACTATTTATGTCTGAAGTAGATAATGAAAACTTAAGGCGAAGTTGCTGTCGCATGAAGCATGAGATACTGAGTGATGCGTTAGCTGGCAAACTGGGTTTAGGAGAAATGATGCAAATGGTAGCTTTCATCTTAGAGTGAACAGTAGTGTAATTTTGCTGATGTTGCCAGCTCGGTTGGTCTTTCTTATCTGGGTAATGTCAGTGCTGTCAGTGTACCAGTTGAAATTTAGTCTCCGGTGATACTTGTTAAAAATAAATAAATAAAAATCGGCTTTCATCATACATTTTTACTTTTCTGTGGTTGTTTATCATGGTGTTCTGAAGAGACACTGGTCCACAGGTGTGAAAGAAAAAAGTAAGTAGTTCAGTGGTGAGCTAGCAGGCCCATTTCTTTCTAGTCTGGCTTCTGTTTTGGAGGATGTATTGCTCTGCCTAGTATCAGTATACACCGTTCAAGTCTGGGATTTACTTTATTGCCTTGAAACAAATTTCCAGTTTGTACATTAATCTAATTCCCTGCTTTGTGATATGGACAGCTTTGTGTGGGCCTTACTGGGTTCTGCTCCGATGCTGGAATTCTGTTATATTAGCCCCTCATATTGGTCAGCAGTTTACTTGATTGCATAAGTGCTTTGTCAGAGATATGGTTTGTTTTCTTCTGTTACATTTAACTTTTTCTTTCAAATTCTTGAATTGTTGGGTTCTTAATAACCCCCTTGATGCTCTTTTTCTTGTTTGTTTATTTGTTTCCAGAAGAATCTTCCTTTGGCTTCTTATCAGACTTTGTATTCATTGGTGTCTGAAGACATAGTAATCTGCTATGTGGGCTAGTGGGTGCATCTTTTGAGTATAGAATTAATAATTAATGGCCTTGTCCTGTTAATTTTCATTAGGGAAAGGTAACAGATGACGTCTGTAAAATTCATCAGTATCACTCCTAAATGTCCTTCACATCTTTTGCTGCTCCCTAAGGTTAAAGATAGGAGTTGGGTGGATGTTATGGGATATTATTTTCTGTCTTTCACATTAGAGAATGCTTTATTCTTAGGTAGCTCAGATGGTGAAAATCAGAAAGAAGGTCTCCTAAGACAAGCTTGCTGTTAGAATCAAGTTCTAACATTAATTTTTGTGTTATTGGGGTTAACAAGGAATGCTCATAAATAGTATTTACTAGTTCTGAGTGTCATAGCCTGGTGAACAAGGAGTAGAAGTCTATGATTGTATAGCCCTTTGGCAGGGCAGAAAAGTGGGAGGTGTAGAGTTTTCCAAGCCTTGTAAAAATGGAAATTTTGCCTGAATCCCAGCAATGCAGTACATACTTCCATAGAACGCCAGGTCTTTTCCATTCCTGCAGTGTAACATAACAAAACTGGAAGTACTACTCTGCAGTTTTTAATGTTATTCAGAGTGAACTTGTGTAGGAGGTATGTATATATACATAGGCTGTCCATGAAAGTAATCCTGTCAGTGGCCGTAGTCCCTTCATGGTGAGAACTGATCTCTTTTCTCAGTGAGGCCTGACAGTGTATTTTGGAAAGCAGATGTGACAGCTATTAAAATACCAATACTAATTATCAGAGTCAATAGAGAAAACAAATACTACTTACTTTCTCTTGTAGATGAGTGATTTTATCACCATTTACATCAGCTTAATGACTAGTTAACCAGATTTTGCATCTTGCTTAACAAATGTTGGCTCCTTTCTTTTGACAAAACTCTGTTGTTGTGTTTTTTTTTTGTGTGTGTTTGTTTGTTTGTTTTCTGGAGGAAGATATATTTGTGCGCAATTTGTTTTAACTTAGAAAGTCCGCATAAAAGCATGCTGTAACGAGTGTTTTTTCTTTCTGGAAAATATATGGGTTGTGGCCACAAAGGAGAGCAGGCAAACTTGCTTTTATCTGAAGTTATTAAATTAAAAAGTCAACACTAGTCAGCGCCGCATGTAAGCATACCATCCTTAATCACAGTGGAAATTGTTCTGTAGATTATTTTTGATTGGTAGACTGCCAATGAGTGTATGTTAGTTGTAACACCAACCTATAAGCCAGTCAATAAGTCTGCTTTCTCAACAAAGGATACTGAAAAATAAGAAGACAAGAATAATAGTATGTATATTTAATCTGTATATAGTTTTTATTAAATTTGTCTTTCTGAAGTTTCTAAAATATGAAATTTTTATCAACTACTACATTTTCTTTATTTTTTTATATAATCCCAAAATATCATCTAGTAGGAATTAAATTTGTGCTTTGTTTGCAACTGTCTTTAAAAGATAAAAATACTGAGTTAATAGTCTTCTCTGTATTACTGTGTCAACTATGCTATATCATAGCACAGTTAAGGAGGATTAAGGATTCAAAGTCATGCTGTCTTTTGATTATAAAATATATCGGTGTTTATAAATCTCCCGATATCTATTAGAGAAATAAGCATGAATAAGAAGACTATTCTGCTTTTTGACGTGTTAACAACCCTAAAAAAACATTTGGAATGTAGACTGTCTGTATACACTCTGTTAGCTCTGTGGTGAACAGTTCTGCCTTGAAGACTTTCCATCCTGATGTGATGTAAATATTTTAACTGGTTTTCTTTTTTTTTTTTTTTTTTTTTTTTCCTTCAAAGCTGGGATTGCTGATGTTTATGATTTGAGAGAGAAGTTGAAAGAACGGTAAGTGAAGTGTTCTTTGGAGTGTGCAGCAACTTCTCACCAGTTCATAAGAGTACACAAATGAGAGCTTTATACATTGAATATAACTTTTCATCACTGTTACTTGGAAACCTTGAAGCTATAATATAAAGCAGTATTATACCTTAATGGTTTATCAAAGAGCCTTCTACTTGAAATGCTTTTATTTATTTAAAAATAGTAACGGAATATACAAGATTGAAGACCAACAAAGTAATAAAAGTTTAGTAGTAATTTTTGTTAGTCTGTTGAAGACAAAACTGGGGACACCAAAAGCTATGAAAGTTTTTTGTTTGTTTGTTTGTTTGTTTGTTTTTTCATGGAATTTTCTAGATAGACAAATTCTTTATGAGGAACTGTAATGATTCAGCAATGTTTGATTCTCTTAATGTTTACTATATAGCTTATTCCTGAATTTCAGGATTTGGACTGTTGAAGAAGTTGCTTTGCTTTTATGTGACTTCTGCCCTGGATGATTTCATTCTGAAAGATTTTATTTGTATAGTTCCAGGGAAGAAGTCTTTGTTCTTGCCACCTTACATACTGGTTATACAAATGTGATTTCATTTTCAGACCATATACAGAGATGGTTGTGGAGAAATTTTCTTTGAAGCTTTGCTAGCGTGTCATCAACTTTTGCAAAGAGCTCTTTATTCAGCTTTGGTGAATGGTATTTAATTGTGTCTTCTTTGGATGTCTGTCTGAATGTGAATGGACAGATTTATGTCTCTTCTGTACTGAGGACTCTGCATTTCATGCAGTATTCCATGTCACTCCCCACCAGCAGAGAGCAGAGGGGCAGGATCACCTCCCTCAACCTGCTGGCCATACTTTGGATGCAGCCTAGAGTGTGGTTTGCTTTCTGGACTGTGAGGGAACATTGCTGGCTCATGTCCTGCTTACCATCTTCCAGTACCCCCAGCTCTTTTTCAGCAGGGCTGTGCTCAACCTTTTCATCCCCCAGCTCGTAATGATAGTGAAGGTTGCCTGGGCACAGCTGCAAGATCTTTGGTGAATCTTGTGAGGTACACCTGAGCTCACTGTTCAAGCCTGTCTTGGTGCATCTGGGTGGCATCCCGTCCCTGTGGTATGCTGACTGCACCCCACAGCTTGGAGTAGTCAGAAAATTGCTGAGGGTGCACTTGACCCCTCTGTCAGTGTTGTGGATTGAAGATATTAAAGAGTATCAGTCCCAGCACCGACCCCCATGGGTCACCACTCATCACTGATCTCCATCCAGATGCTGAACCATTGATCACCGCTCTAAGGATTTGATCCTACATCCACTTCTTTGTCCATCGAGCAGTCAACCCATCAAGTCTGTATCTTTCCGATTTGGAGAGAAGGATGTTGTGGGGTACTGTGTCAGAGGACTTACTGAAGTCCAGATAGGTTACATCAGTGGCACTTCCCTTGTCCACTGATGGAGTGACACCATCATAGAAGGTCACTAGGTTGGTCAAACAGGATTTGACCTTGTTGAAGCCGTGCTGGTTCTCCTGTGTCACATCCTCTATCTTCCATGTGCCTTTGCTTAGCTTCCTGGAGGATCTGATCTGCGATCTTTCCCAGCACAGAAGTAAGAGTGATAGGATGGTAGTTCCTGTGGTCATCCTTCGTATCCTTCTTAAAAATGGGTGTGATGTTGCCTATTTTCCAGTCACCAGTGAGTTCACCTGATTGCCTGGACTTTTCAAATATCATTGAGAGTGGCTTGGTGACTACATCAGCCAGTTCCCTCAGGACTCTGGGAGGCATCTCGTCAGAACTTACAGGCTTGTGGATGTTCTGGTTCCTCAGGTGGTCACAAGCCTGATCTTCACAGTGCGAGGGATGTTGCTTCCCCAATCCCCTGCTACCAAATGTAACGTTTGAGGGCTGTGTGGCAAGCAGTTTTCAGAGAAGAACAATGCAAAAAAGTTCTTAAGTATCTCAGCCTTCTGCTTGTCTGTTGTTATCAGCTTGCCCATGTCACTCACTAGGGGCATATGCCCTGCTGGACTTTCCTTTTCTGTTTGGGGTACCTGTAGAAATCTTTCTTTTTCTTCTTGGAGTCCCTTAGCAAGGGTGTAATTCAAGCTGGGCCTTGGTTTCCCTGGCCCCATTCCTACATGCCCTAGTAGCTTCTTTATAGTCCTCACATGGTACCTGCCCCTGCTCCCACTGCCTGAGCATTTTCTTCTTGCTCTTCAGTTTGACTAGCTGGTCCTGATTCAGCCATGCTGGTCTCGCCTTCCTTTCCTGATTTGATAGACCTAGGGATGGTGAGTTCTTGCATCTTGAGGAAGGCTTCCTTATAGATCTGCCAGCTCTGCTCTGCTCCTCTGCCCAGGAGGACAGTTTCCCAGAGTGTTTTGTTGAGTAACTCTGAGAAGAGCTTTCCTGAAATATAGCATCCTAATTTTACTCTTTGCCTACCTCATACCCTTCTGGAGACTCATATCCCTCAGCCATAGCATGGTTACTACAGCCAAGACAGCCTCCAGTCCTTCTGTCACCAATTGGTTCATTTGCATTGGTAAGCAACAGGCCCAGTACTATAATATACAGTACTACAGGGCTTCTATTAGTTGACTCCGGAAGTTATCCTCAATGCATTCCAGGAGCCTCTTGGATTGCCTATATCATGCCGTGCTACTTTTCTAGCAAATGTCTGGGTGGTTAAGCCCCCAACAGTATGAGTGCTTCTGATTGCAACACCTCCTATAGCTGGAGGTTAAGCACTTCATCAGCGGGCTCAGCTTGATGGAGTAGCCTGTAGCAGACACTGATCAGAAGTCTCCCTTAGCTGCCTTAGTCTCTATCATCCATAGGCTTTCAGCTTGCTCATGACTGTTGTTTAGAGACAACTCTTTGCATTCTATTCCTCTCCTGATGTATATATCAGCATCTCTCTCCCCTCCTTCCTTGCCTGTGCCTTCTGAACAGCTTGTTGTCGTAGATAGCCACACTCCAGTCATGGAAATCATTCTACCTGGTTTTGCTGATGGCAGCTATGCTGTGGTTTCCTAGTACCATAGTAGCTTCCAGCTCCTCCTGTTTGTTTCCCAAGCTGTGTGCATTGGTGTAGAGGCACTTCAGCTGGGCAGCTGGTCTTGTCACCTCCTTGAAGGATAATGTCTTCATTCCTTTTAAATATTTCCCTTGATTTTCTGCATTGCTTTCTCCTATCGCCCCAGCAGCCACTGCTTCATCATCTTAGGATTTTGTATGTGCTGCAGTGTTGCTAGCACCTCCCATGGCAGCGGGTTCTTCAAGGCACCCTGCTAGCACCTTCTCCCTTTTTAACTGTGGCATCCCACACCTTATCATAAGAAGGCTCACTATCCCCCGTTTCCCCTTCAGACCTATATTAAAGTCCTCCCAGTGAGCCCTGTTAGCTTTTCCTCAAAGACCCTTCTCGCCCTTTCAGAAAAGTGACCCCCATCTGGTGTCCATAAACGTGGTGTCATGTAGGCCATCTGGTTGTGAAAAATGCCAAAGTTCTGGTGACAACACCAGCCTCAAAGCCAGGTTATTTAAAGATAAGATCTTTTGGTTTGTTTCCATTTCCTTACCCAAAACAGGAGACAGAAGAAAAGATGATCTGTGCATTCAGTTCCTTTAGCTGTTGTACCAAGGCCCTGAATCCCCTTTTGATACCACTTGGTGCACATGTAGTTGCTTCATCTCTCCATATGTGGAAAAGCAGCAAGGGGTGTGGCCTGATGGCTGTACTAGGATTAGGAACTTCCAGGTAACATCCCTCATCTGAGCCCCAGGATGACAGCAGACTTCTAAGAAGACGGCCTTCTTTGCATGTTGAATATTCAGTTCCCTGTAGGAAGGAATCACCTACAACTAATACCTATCTCTTCTTCAGTGATGTAGTCTTGATGTTTCGGACAGGTTTTTGTGGTTTGGTTTTGTTAGGTTTTCCAGACTGAGTGGTCTGTGGACATCACCCACAGACCAGTCTTTTACATCCAGGGCCTCATACCTGTTGCAGGGAGGCATCTGGGGTCATAAAGCTAGTAAGAGGAGGGTTTTTGCTTGCAGATTCAGTTGCAGACTTGCCTACATCTTCACCTTTGCTTTGTATTCTTGCCTTCAGCCTTGCAGTTTTTTTCCTTAACCTGATGTGATACAGGCTGCCTTGGGTTTGTGTTGTTACCTTTGAAGTAACTTGTTTGTGCACAAGTGAACTGTTATTTCTTGTCTCCTTCTGTTCATCCCCCATGATGTTTTTTAATCTATGTATTTCATCCTGTAGCCTCACATCAGGCAGAGCAGATCCTCTGCCTGCTCACACCTCTCACAGCTGTTAAGTTGGCTGCACCATGATGCCAGTGAAAGATTCATGCACTCTACACAGCCAGAGGTCTGAACAGCTAAATGATTGCCTCCGAATTCAGTCAGGGTTGCAACATCTGTCGTGACAGGCAGACACCCTAGCCCTCCTTCGGGTGGATGCCATCGCTAAGTCTCTGTCTTCTGGGTGTGTTAATCTTGTAGCTTAGAGTGGGACAACCATGTACTTCTCAGATGACAATTGCCTGATGAATGCATCTCTTTAGCACATCGGGTACTTGTGCTCCCTGCTTGCCTGTGCTGCACAACTGCCTGTGCAAACTGCCATGCCACTCTCTTCTGACACACCACTCTCTGCCCATCCTGTCTGCCCTGCTCCTGAGTGGCAGGTTTTGTGAGCAAGGGAATTCAGCCACTGTTACCCTGGCTCCACCCACACTGTGTCAGTCCTGCTGCATGTCAGGGACTGATCATTCCCTTAGTAACAGCTTTTTTTTGTGGATTTACCTTTCTTTTCTATTTTGATTGGATATAAGGAAGGAGTCTTTTACGATGCAGACAGTGTGACACTGGAGCAGGTTTCCCAGAGAGGTGGTGGGTGCCCTGTCTTTGGAGATGCTCAAGATCAGGCGGGACCAGGCTCTGAGCGACCTGGTCTAGCTGTAGGTGTCCCTCTTCATTGCAGGAGAGTTGAACTAGATGGCCTTTAAAGGCCCATTCCAACTCAAAAGATTCTATGATATATTAAGGTGATCTGTAATAAATACAACTTCTGAATTTCCCATATTCTAGAGTAAATAGTAAAAAAATAAGGGCCAGATCTGGATTTTTGGTAACTGATGTAGGAATCCCAACTAACAGAAGGGAGTGGAAATGAGACTGAAAAAGACCTTGGGAATACATCCATCGGTATGACAGGTCAAACCAGGTATTTACTGTGTATAGTTTCAGTAGAAACTCCTTCCCTTTCATGATCTCAAGCCAGTATTTAATTATGCCTGATTTGGAGTTGTAATTTTTGTTCTTTATTCTTTTTATTTTTTAAAGCATTGTGGAATGGCCCAGGATACTACAGTGCCTAAATTGAACTTCAAATATTGGTTGGATAAAGCTATTGAGTGGGGTCAAGCCACCACTTTGGAATCCCAGAAGGATGTCTGTCTTCACTTGCCCCAGTTGCAGGAGTTTCTACATCAGACTTATGAAACTCTGAAACATATGGTAAGTGACTTTTACAGGAAGAGTGACCTCTTTTGAAGGCAGCCTCAGAAACAATCTGCACCATGTTTGGAAAAAAGGGAATCAAAGAGGCTTCTGTTTCTAGCCTGAGGTGTCACTGGATCAGAGAAACAAACTGGGGAAACAGTCCCAGGTAATATAAACAGGAATGCGCTTACAGTTCCCCTGATTTATGGGGGGGTGGAGCTTTTTCTTACTCACAGAATCACAGAATTGTAGGGGCTGGAAGGGACCTCTAGAGATCCAACGCCCCTGCCAAAGCTGCTCCCTAGCCCAGGTTGCACAGGTAGGTGTCCAGGTGGGTCTTGAATGTCTCCAAAGAAGTAGACTCCACCACCTCTCTGGGCAGCCTGTTCTCTGTCGTCTGCACTGTGAAGAAGTTCTTAGGCATATTTATGTGGAACTTCCTATGCATCAGTTTGTGGTTGTTTCCCCTTGCCCTGTTGCCATGCACTGCTGAAAAGAGTCTGGCCTCGTCCCTCTGCCTCCCACACCTTAGATATCTGTTAACATGGATCAGACTCCCTCTGAGTCTTCTTTTCTCAAGGCTGATCAGACCCAGGTCTCTCAACCTTTCCTCATAAGAGAGTTGCTCCAGGCCCTTCACCACCTTTGTGGCCCTCTGCTGGACTCTTTCCAGGAGCTCCCTGTCTTTCTTGTACCGACGACACCAGAATTGGACACACTACTCCAGATGAGGCCTCGCCAGGGCAGAGTAGAGTGGGAGAATCATCTCCCTTGACCTGCTTGCCTCACTGTTTTTAATGCACTCTAGGATCCCTTTGGCCTTCCTGGCCGCCAAGGCACACTGCTGGCTCATGGCCAACTTGTTGTCCACCAGGACACCTCAGTCCTTCTCTGCAGAGCTCCTCTCCAGCAGGTCATCCCCCAGCCTGTACTGGTATGTGTGGTTATTCCTCAATAGGTGCAAGACTCCACACCTGCTTTGGTTAAATCTTGTGTGTCAGCCGTTCCTCCCACCTTTGTATCATCATTAACTTACTGAGGGTGGATGCTATCCTCCTCATCAAGGTTGTAAATGAGTATGTTGAACAAGACCAGAGCCAGCTCTGAACCCTGGGGAACACTGCTAAATACAGGCCTCCAACTGGACTCTCTGAGCTCTGCCAGTCACCCACTTTTTAATTAGTTGTCATCATGTGTGGTTTTTTTTTCCCAGCTAATGCTGTAGTCTCTTTAAGACAAACGAGATTTTTAATTTCCTGCTTGATAGGTGTTAAGTGGAATTATTTAGAGGCATTCACATGCAAAATTGTAACTGATACTTTAAAATCTCAGAGAGTCTTCTGACATGCTAACCCCAAAACTGTGGCATATGTTGTGAACTCTGTCAGTAGAGTCATTGAGTCAGGCTGCTAGCTGTCCTGTTCTGTAATTTAATTATTGTTAGCAGTTACTAGAGTGCTTTCATGTCATTTTTAAGTAACAGTAGTTATTTTAAGGCTTAGTTGTTTCCTGAGCATGACTTCCAATTTATGTAGTCATTTTAATTAGCCATAGAAATATTGTCTTAAGGTATGAGGCTGACTTCTTCTTTAAAGAATGTAGAGCTGTTCTTTTGTTATTATTTCTGATCTGAACCTGATTTTTACATATGAGATTCTTTTAGTAGTATTTTTTTTCCTGTGGATGCTTCTTTTACTTACGAGAAAAAGAAGTCTATTTTAATATTGCTACTTCAGGTAATCTGAGGCTTGGCCTGAAATGGACCTTGTGAATATGGCCCCAGAAAGTCTAGGGCTAACCCCAAACGTGAGACAAATGTAAGGAATTTATGGCAGGAACAGGAGATGGTTATCGCTCCTGCTACTTACACTTTATGTCAGCACAGCCCCATTTTTAAAAGCTTTCATTTATTAGATGGCAAAGCTACAAAAATGGAAAAATAAGACTGATTGCCCAGGGTCGTGTACAAATACAATGCCTACTACTTTAGTAAAACTGCTTTCTTTTCTGTTAGATGTTAAATGGCAGTTTGTTCCTGACTAGTCATAAGCAGGCAGAAGCAACTGAAAGGTGCTTAGTAGTTTTTTGTTGTTGTTGTTGTTGTTGTTTTTTTGCTGTAGTGAATATTAATTTCTTCAGAAACTCTGTGAGACAGTGTATTAGTGAGGACCAACAAATCTATATTTAAATTTTGCTTTTACCTATCACAAAGTCTTTGTTATCAGTAGCGTTCTAATGATTACTGCATGCGAGGGAAATAATAAATTTTCTAACACAATTAGACATTAGCTGAGGAAATTACTTAAGCTTTAACTTATTTAACTTATAATGTTATAGGTGATTTCACTGAGTTCTGCTTTTACTACCTACCTGCAAGCATTTTCCTTCCAGCAGAATCATCGGGAATGTAATTCACTGTTATCTATGTCATTAACAGTTCTCTTAATTTGTTGATGTGTAGTGTGTTGTTATGTTTTTGTTTTTGTCTTAACAGAATTCAGTTGTAGCAATTCAGCAGTTCCCTTTAATTGGCCAGTTACTAGGAAGACTTTGTTGGAATCCTGTTGTTATAGGATATGGTAAGAACCTGTTATGATATTCTTTAACATAAATTTTGTTCCTTAGGAAGCAAAAAAGTACAGCTTGGCATATACTTTGAGTTTGCCATTTAAATGCAGCTTTTTTCACTTAAGTAGAATTTTGAAATAAAAATATTAGCCAAGTTATTTTAAATATGTAATATATAAATCTTAAATTAACTTCTGGTGATAAAACTCTGTAAATAATCTATTAAATTAATTAACTTGGGAACAGTTTTAAATCCATTGAGTATATATGTGCATCATGATTCCTGTTGTGTTTCTAATTTTCTTATTGTATTTATATTTTTGCTGGATTCCCAGAATGCACACAATCTAATGCTGAAGATTATTTTCACCAGAGGTTTCTTCTAGCTATGTATTAGAATGTCATATTAGATAGGTTAACAGAGAAAAAATGTTTTTTTCTGATACTGTTTTTTTTTCATCAATGAAAACCTGTACTCTATTATGGTTGTGTTTGTTTTCGTAGATTTGATTTTGTGTTTTCCCCATCTTTTAAACTTGCAAAAATACACAGATTAGAAGTCAAAAAAGTAATGCAATGACGTAGAAAGAAAAGGTATGAAAAATCAGAAGCCTTTTACTGTTAATATATGTGTTCAGATGAGATGAAAGGAAAGGAGAGCAACAGCGGGCAAGAAAACTGGTAGAAGGGAGCAAACTACACATGCTACCTCTTACATACTTGTAGTATTCTTAACATGAACTGAGATTTTGAGAAATGGTTTACGATCTACTGTTAATCTGAAGAGTTATTCTAAACTTGTCAGCCCTTGGAAATAGACTTTTTCTGATCCTCTCCTACAGCTACAACTGCCAAAAGAAAAAGGGTTGCAGCTTTTCTCTCCTGATCCTTTGGAAAAATGTGGGAAAGGACAATTTTTTGTCATCTCTTGGAAGAGCTTATTAGGTCAGAGCACTGAGCTTAAAATGATCATATGTCTTCTGGTTCAGATTTATCTTCTTCCATTCAGCTTCAAGCACAGGCAGAATATGTAAAGCACATGATAGACATGTGTTAAGTTAGCACTTTCCATCTGAAAGTAAGATTTGGGAGGGAACTGTAGATTTAAATGTAAGTCATTATTGCAGAGGAACAAATGTATACTTTTGTGTCACCTTTTGAGAGGGGCCTTCTTTTACTTTATGGACTAAATTTTTTTGATGAAGGAGTTCCCATTTTAATTGCAGCTGCAGTTTTTGAGAATGATGATAACTGTTTACAGTTAAAGAAGTACTTTTCTTGCAGTTGTTGTTGGAAACATGCAAGTCTCTAAACCCGCCAGTGTGAACGAACTGACAGTATATTATGTTAAATCACCTGTATTTTTTTATTTCATCAAAGTTGAAAGGCGTTTGATTCGGCTTTCTGCATTTTTATAACAACCCTGGCTATACATACCTACTTTCCTCTATTTCAGAATATCTCTGCATTTTTTGAAAAAAGAAATATCTTTTGTTTTTAGTTGATTGTTACCTCTGCAGATTGCAAGAGATTGGAGTTTTACTTCAAGTTTTTAGACTTGGTTTGTTTGTGTTTTTTTGTTTGTTTGTTTGTTTTTTGGAGTCAAGGTTGCAAGCTATCAAATTTAGGGGACTTAGTCCAAATAGAATTCTTTACCTCAGTGTTTAGAGATGAGAGGAGGAGATTTCCTGACACCAGTAGACCTGAAGCGCCCTGCTTATCCATTTCTACCACTACATAGGTTTTGAACCACATGTGTTCTTTCTGGACTGCTGGCACACAAAATTTCAGCTAATTTTCATTTTGTTTGGCGCTGGTTCTGGAGATGCTCTATAAGATAATGCTGGCCATAGCAGATACTGACTTTTTACAGGGTTTAATGTAACTTATTATTTGAATAAATAGCTCATGTGGACATGTGTCTAAGACCAGGCCACCCTTGCTGCAGAAGGAAATAATTCTGTTCAATGAGCAGAAGAGAAAAAACTTGTCATTCTGCATCTTGTCTAAACCAGAATGCCTGTCACGTTAGATAGGTATGTCTGTTGGTGCTGGATGCTGACGTAGTTGACCATACAGCAGGAAGCATGGTCTCTAAGGGAGAATAACTTCCTCATAAACACTCTTAGGCAGGAGGTGCCCAAGTTAGCCCTATTTAGAACACTAATGTGGGGGAAGCATGACCAGAGTAAAATTAATGCCTGTACTTGTGGTCCTGTACAACAAGAGATACATGAGGAATTCAGCCTCGGTAAGAAATTCCAGTGTAGGCCCCTCATGGGTTAAGTTTTGAGTCCAAAAGTCTTGAAATCCAAACTAATACTGAAAATGCTGGGGAATTCAGTGATGGATCTCTATGTCAACATGTATGTGTGAGCATCCATGTATTCATTTCCACAGAAATTTCACTCTTTGCTGATTGCTCTTTAATAAATCAACTATTTCTCATATATATACATATTTGTATATATAAGATATATTTTATGTATATGAGAAATATGTATTAAATACATATGCATTTTTTCAATAACATTTTACAATGAGCTTTAAAAAGAATATTTCTAGTTCTAAAATTAGTGTTTTCTCATTAGTCTCCTGCATCTGGTCCTGTTAACTATGGGTTGCCGACAAACAGATTACATCACAAGATGATTGAGACCACACTGTTATATGTTTTTTAACCCTTTTTTTTTTTTTCTCTGAGGGAGGGACATTGGAGGAGTGCAATGTAAATAATAATGAAACACTTGATTTTATTTTTTCAAAACAGCTTTCAAACTGGCTTAAATTTCCTACCCCAAATTTTAATTTGCTAGCTGCAGTTCTAACATTAGCATGTGTAGGTTGCTTCCGAAGTAGTGTCTCCTATTTATTTCCTTGGAAACTACAACAGATACAAAGAACACAGTAATGCTATTTGATAGGGCAAATTGTCAGTTGCAGAACTCCATTTTCGTAGTCACCACTCTTAGCTATGCACTTTTGCCAGCAGTGAGCAAGAACATGCATGCTGTGCTTGTGAAAATCTTCATCAGCAGAGTTGACCCACTGTCATTGTCACTACTGTTTGAAAGGCCTCACTATGCTCACATCCACTGTTTGGTCTCCAGACAAATTCTGAAAACACTGATGAATGTCAGTGGATGCCATTTTTTCCCACACATTTGCGCTATATGCATTTCCATGTCATTAGCCATTTTGTCAGGCTGCCCCTCTGCTGCCATCTGTTACGCAGCAACAATATGTAATGGAATACTGGCAGGAAGATTCAGCCTCTACTGCCATACCACTAACATCTGCTTCTGACATCATGGGACAACATGATTTATTAAGTTATAGGGTGCATTACTTTTGGAGCAGCCCTCATGTTAAGAAGTCCGGAAGAAAGTTGGTAACAGTCTTTTTTCTTACAATTTCCACCTTTGAGTAACTAATTTTGTTCTCTGAATGTCTTAGCTCGTTTAATTGAGCATTCTTTCACACTGTAGAAAGATTCAGGTGCTTTGATTTATACCCTGAAAACGATTTTCAGTTCATGCTGCAATGATATGTTTTTCACATTCATCACAGTAACTAGAAAAGTTGGAGGGAAAAGAATTGGAAGTCATTTGATGTGATTATTTTTCACAGCTACCAAAATTATTTTAAGCAGTTCTATACCCTTTATTCGTAGTCATTCCATGTTTATTCCCCAGTTCAAAAGCAGTAGTAGAGGAAAGAATGAACCTGGATGAAGTGAACTGCAGATTATGAATGGGTATTTCAGCATCTGAGTGATTTCTCTCTTCTTTTCACAAATCTGTTTTGCTGTAGCCAAAAATATAATCTTGTCTGAGTAAGATGTTAAGCTGTTAAGCACCTTATTTTCTGGGAACTGATGAGAGGGCTATGATGCTAACATAAACTGGTTTCAAATCGTGAAATTGTAGAATGGTCTGGGTTGAAAAAGACCTTTAAGATCACCTAGTTACAACCCTGCTCGTGTAGGGAGGGACACCTCCCACTAGAACAGGTTGCTTAAAGCTCTGTCCAGCCTGACCTTGAACGCCTCTGGGGAGAGGGCATCCACAACCTCACTGGGCAACTTGTTGTGGTGCCTCACTACTCTTACAGTAAAGAATTTTCTCCTAATATCTAGTCTAAATCTACTCTCTTCCAGTTTATAGCAGTTTCCACTCATCTTCTCACTACCTGCTGTTATAAAATGTCCCTTCCCAGTTTTCCTCTAAGACTCGTTTAGGTACTGACAGGCCATTTTAAAGTACCTCTGGAGCCTACTCTCCTCCAAGGCTGAAGAGCCCCAGATCTCTCTGCCTGCCCTTGTAGGGAAAGTGCTCCAGGCCTCTTACCATCTTCTGTCCTCTGGAACAGTTCCAACAGCTTAATGTCCTTCTTCTGTTGGGGGCCTCAGTACTGAGCTGGACTTGGTACTCCAGGTGGGGTCTCAAGAGCAAAATAGAGGGGCAAAATCACTTTTCCTTGACATGATCGCCATGCTTCTCTTGATACAACTCAGAATACGGTTGGCCTTCTGGGCTGCAAGTGCACATTGCCAGCTCATGTTGAATCTTTCATCAGCTGTCACTCCCAAATCCATCTTCAAGTACAGGCTGAAGTTTTAATCTATATATCTGTGTCATCTCATTATGCTGAGAAAGTGCAGTTTGTTCATCTCAGCTTTATGTTCATGATTTTGACTTTCGTCGTACCAATTTGCATTTCTGACAGGCAGTGTTTTTTAATTTTATGGCATATAGCAAAAGGCCATCTGTCCAAAGTCTTATTCAGAAGTTATGTTTCCTCTCTCTTTTTTTTTTTTTTTTTTTTTACCTTTCAGTCAATGCAAAACTAAACTTAATTTAAAATGGCAGCATAAGATGACACAAAGATGTACAGTGTAAGTAGAATAAGGCAAAAGAAGGGGTACATTAATTTTTATATGCTTTATTCAAGATCAATGGCTTGTTTTATGTTTTTATTTTTGGACTTTATACTTGCTGTTACTAAAAAGTGTCTGTCTGTATCGTTCAAAATGATAGCAAGTGTCAATCATTTAGATGTTTAAACAAAGAAAATTGTATGTTTAATTTTTAACAGTCAGATCACTGGGAGTTTTTCTAAGTGAGAATTTTTTTAAAGCTTCCTGTTAGTGTCTTAATGCTGGTTGGATACAGTTAGAATTTAAGTACAGGGATATTTTGAATTTCTGGTGAGGATTTCACAGGTTGGCTCTTCTTACTCTGATCTTAAACAGCCTAGAAAATCATTAGCCTTGTAAAACGATGTATTAAAAAAAATAAATCCCTGAACATGCAATGTAAGAACACCTCAAACTGCAGCCAGTTAAATGTGTATGAGAAACCACTTCAGAGCAGAGATGCTTCTCAGTGGGAGGCCTGTGATGGCCTACAGGCTTGTTGGACATTTATTGAGGAATACTGGTTTAAGTCAGTATAAACATCTCTGATCACCTGGTGAAAACACAGGCATTACTTAATTGAGCTCTTTTTCTTCTGGCTTCATCAACAAAGCACTTCTAAATACTCTTTATTACATCCTGGATAGCAAATGCACAGAAAGCAAATCATTTACTGAGCATGACAATGCTTAAATTGTCTCCTAATGTAATTTCTGAAACTCATGTAATTACTTGCTTATCTTATAATAATAGAATTTATGTCAATGTTATGTCAGCTACAATGCTAGATCTGGTTTTCATGACTTGAATTACAGCCATGCAGTTTTACTCTAGAGTAAAATTCAGTGTAGAGTCTTTGTGTCTCACAAAGAACATTAAAAAACAAACAAATAAAAAAAACCAACCTATTGGAGATAAGGTGGTAGGAAAATATCACAAGTTAAATGCTTTCCAGCTGCTTACTCTGCATAGTCAACTTCTCTAGAAATGTATCTGTGCAAATAGTGTGACGGTATTTATGCATATAGTAATTTTTCAGACTAGGCAACTTGTTTCCAGAAGTAGGTTAGAATTAAGTGAAATCTGATCTGAATCTGAACGGAAAGAAATAATAGGATTTTTGTCCATCAGCATTTGGGTGTTACACTGCAGAAATGTCCTTTTAATGAAGCGTGGAGAAATCTTAACATACTCTTCAGAGAGCTCTGTTCTGCATTGTTGTTATGAATGATCTCATATTTGCAAACTTAAAAATGCTCAATGATAAAATATTCAGTTGTGCAGACTTTTGACATGAGGTAGTAACTATTCTACTATGGTCGATTATTGTTTATCATTAACAGTATTATTTAAATACTTGATTGAATGACTACTTGGTGATAGCTTGAGGTGTTTGTTATGTAAATTATTTGTTAGGTCACATATCTTAAAAGCATCTAATTATTCTGTATATTTTAAACGGCTTTCTTTTCAAATGCTGTTGAAGGAAATGGTTACACAAGAACTACATATGAATAATATCGTGTTGTGGAAATCTGGCAGAATAGTAGCATAGTGAGTTGTGACTGATATTTAGGACTTCATTTTTGTGGATAGGTAGAAACTGTGTGCAGTTATATCTGTTTTGATGTGTTTTTTTAATTTTTCCTTTAACATATCCTTATTTGCTTTTTTTTTTCCTCACTAGATGAAAGCCAGAAGACTCTGATGTGGTGCTTATGTTGTCTGTACAGCAGCGAACCACAGAACCCTGTGGAATTGAAGGCCAACAGCTGGATACGAGTAAGTGCATGAATCCTTCCCAGGGCTGCTTTGAATTAAATTGATTGTTTAAAGGTGCTGCATCTACAGTATTGAGATGCTGTCATTTTAGAAACTGCTTTGAAACAGAACTTCCATACATATTGTATTGAAGTGTGTACTACTCTAATTATAACACTATCTGTGGCACTTGTTATTTTAAATATTAAAAAGATATGGCATTTTAAAGTGGTATTTTTGATGGCTTTTTGACCTAGTAGATTCACTAAATCTAGTAACTGAATAGTGAGAAAAAAACACGAATCAGAAGGTAAGCATTACTAAAAAAAAAAAAAAAGAACCTTTCAATTAAGATAAAATAAATAGTCTGCAGAAATACTATCTTTGTTTAGAAAACAGCTTGTATTTTCTCTTTAATTTCACTCTTTTTTTTTTTCTTTCGTTTAGTCTCCTGCCTATGAAGAAGCTAATTGTATCCAAACTTTCTTCAAAGGCAGTCATAGAGGGGAGTAGTAGTACTTATGTTTGGATTTATATTTAGCAGTATAAGGAGTCATGAATCCTTAACTTTAATCCCAAACTTAGAGGCTTTATGTGGGCTATCTGATCTTGTTTTGTATATTTGTAAACTGAGCTAGCAAAACACATAAGGGTGTAAATACTGCAGCATGTTGATGTATAATGCAGTATCTTGCAGATAGCAACTTGAAGGTGCAGCATTGTTGGTTTTTACCTCCTTCTGTTCTCTGTGTGTTCTTAGAAATGTATGGTTAAAGATACTATTTGAATTGTCAGTTCAATTATAGCCCTTACAACTAGCAAGTCAGCAGCAACCATCTCGCTATCTTTTCTGAAAATTTTAGTCTTAGGTGATCTGTGACTAGTTTATTCCTTAATTACTAGTTGTTTTTAAACATCAGTTTTTTCTAGGTATTCATGTTGGTAAGTAACTATATTTGAGTGTTGTTTATTGTGGTATGCTAATTCTCAACAGTGAAGTTCTCACAAACATTCTGATACCTCCAAGTTCCTAAGTGCACTTATGAGTTTTTCAACAACTTAGTACTAACTAAAATTACTTTGTTTTGAACTTTTCTCAAGAGACTTTGTGAGGTTAGGGCGCTTGTTATTCACTGTGAAGCAAAGTAAAGGATTTTTTCAAAGTCTGCTTGAACATCAAAGTAAAGTGCTGCAAAAAATAATTGCACCTTTTCTAATGTGTTCTTACTAATCAGAAGTATTCTTCACATGGACATCTGAGATTCAAAATAACATCCATTTAGGTATTACAGAGAGAAAAATTTGTCATAGTATTTGTTATAAACAACTGCATATGGATGTGATGTGGTGAAGGAGAACAAAATTCTTATTTTCATTTGCGGGGAGGTTAGAAATAAGTCATCTGTTTTAACCTATATCAGTTGCCTGATCTGATTAATGTAACTGAAGTCGTGATTTTGATGATACGAAAAAGAGTGTCAAATTAAAGAGAACAGAGAGTTGGAGATAGATGCAGGAGGGACTGCTGCTATTGGCAGCACCACCACTTGAGGCTGTCCTGTGTTGGGATTAATTTAAATGTTTGAAATAAGACACTGTACTCCTCAGTTTTTTCTACCTGCTCTCATATGTTTGAATCAATCTTAAATACTCACAGTGAATTATAGAGTCAAGAATAATGTAAAAGGAGTAGGGAAGATGATGTGAAGGAGCTCAAAGCACAAACATTTCCTAACTGTTTCTGTTGTTCAGCGCATCCCTAGTTGGTTAAAGAGTGTGCAGCATGATGCAATTGAAATTCCAGACACTCCATAGTGTCACCAAGGTTGTAAAAAACCTAAAAGATCAACTAGTCCAACCGTTCACCTATCACCAATAGCTCCCACTAAACCATGTCCCTCAACACAACATCCAAACGTTCCTCGATCACCCCCAGGGTCAGTAACTTCACCACCTCTCTGTGCAGTCCATTCCAGTGCCTGACCACCCTTTTAGAGAAGAACGATTTCCTAATGTCCAGCCTGAATCTCCCTTGGCACAGTTTGAAGCCATTCCCTCTAGTCCTATCACTAACTACACGAGAGAAGAGGCTGACCCCCAGCTCAACACAACCCCCCTTCAGGAAGTTATAGAGAGCAACAGGGTCTCCCCTGAGCCTCCTATTCTCCAGGCTGAACATTCCCAGCTCCTTCAGCCTCTCCCCATAAGGCCTGTGCTCTAGGCCTCTCTCACCAACCTTGTTGCCCTTCTTTGAACATGCTCCAGGGCCTCAGTGTCTTTCTTTCAGTGAGGGGCCCAAAACTGGACACAGTACTCGTGGTGCAGCCTCACCAGAGCCGAGTACAAGGGGACAATTGCCTCTCTGTTCCTGCTGGCAACACTGTTTCTGATGCAAGCCAGGATTGGCCTTCTTGGCCACCTGGGCATACTGCTGGCTCATGTTCAGCCCAGCAACAATCAATACCCCCAGGTCCATTTCCTCTACACAGTCTTCCAGCCATTCTGCCCCAAGCCTGTAGCATCACCTCGGGTTGTTGTGGCCAAAGTGAAGGATCCAGCATTTGGTCTTGTTGAACCTCATCCCATTGACTTCAGCCCAGCTCTCCAGCCTGTCCAGATCCCTCTGTAGGGCCTTGCTTCCCCCAGGCAGATTGACACTTCCAGCTGATTTGGTGTCATCTGCAAACTTAGTGAGGGCGCACTTGATGCCCTCATCCAGGTCATCAATAAAGATATTGAAGAGGACAGGCCCCAGCACTGGCCCCTGGGGAGCACCGCTTGTGACCAGTTGCCAGCTGGATTTAATTCCATTCACCACCATTCTCTGGGTCCATCCCTCCAGCCAGCTCCTTACCCAGACAATGAGTGTAGCTGTCCAAGCCATGGGCTGCCAGCTTCTGCAGGAGAGTACTGTGGGAGACAGTGTCAAAGGCTTTGCTGAAGTCTAGGTAGACTACTTCATCAACAGCCTTTTCTTCATCCACCAGATGGGTCAGTAGATCTTAGAAGGAGGTCAGGTTGCTCAAGCAGGACCTGCCCTTCATGAACCCATGCTGGCTAAGCCTGATTCCACTGGTTGTTCCACACATGCAGACTGATCTCCTTCAAGACGATCTGCTCCATAACCTTCCCTCGCACCAAGGTCAGGCTAAAAGGCCTGTAGTTTCCCAGATCCTCCTTACAACCTTTCTTGTAAATGGGAGCCACATTGGCAAGCCTCCTTACACTCCTTGCCCTCAAACTCTTCACCATATTCACAGTCCTCCTTTGCATGCTCTAGCAGTTTTATGCCCTTCTTGTATTGTTGCACCCAGTGCTGCGCCCAGTACAGAAGCTGAGGCTGTGCAGTGCAGAGCAGAGTTGGACAGCCCCTCCTTCACCCACTGGCAGTGCTGGGCCTGGTGCACCCCAGGGTATGGTTGGCCCTTTTGGTTGTCACTCTGGTGGCTCAGATTCAACTTGCCATCAACCAGAGCTTTGACAACCATCCTCATGGTTCTGCTCTTGGGCCAGTCATCTTTCAGTCTGTACATATACCCAAATGTTGCTCTGACTCAGGTGCATAATCTGGCACTTACTCTTGTTAAAGTTCTTGTGGTTGGTGATTTTCCAGCCCTCTGACTTGTCTGGAAATCCCTGCAAGGCCTTAAGCTTATCCTTCCTAAGTGTTGTCTGCAAATCTTTCCAGTATAGCTTCAAGTCCTGTATCCAAGTAATTGATGAAAACATGAAGGAGAGCGTGTCCTAAAATGGATGTCTAGGGAACCTGACTGGTTACCAGACATTGTCTTTATTTAACCCTGTTCACTAGAGTCCTTTGAGCCTCACCTGTCAGCTGATTGCTTGCCTGTTGCATTGTGTTTTTTTTTTCTAGCTGAATGCTGGACACTTCCTCCAGAAGAATGTTAGAAAAAAGTATATATAGTTGAAACAAACCTTGAAGTGTAAAGAAAGGTTATGTGGACAAGATAAACACTGCCACAGATTTGTCACTGATGAAATTAGTTGTGATCTAGTGAAATGTAAGTGGAACAGAACACTGGAACTGGCTGCCCAGGGAGATTGTGGGGTCTCCTTCTCTGGAGATGTTCAACACCTGCCTGGACACGTTCCTGTCTGACACCATTGGTGTTCAAACTCCAGCAGGGGGTTTGGACTAGATGATCTTTTAAGGTCCCTTCCAATCCCTGACATTCTGTGATTCTTTGAAATCAGTTTATCAGAAACTGATGTAGTTTCTCCATCTACCTTTCTTTGAGTGGAGGTTTCTGGAGCTGTGCAGTGTGGGTAGTTCTTACATAGGCTTCTGTCTAGTGGGGCTAGAACAGTTTTATTTCGGTCACTTACGGTGACAGATCATCAAGAAGAGGGTGTTTATGGAGTATTTTTCCATTTTATTAATTTGATTAAATCTCCCCCTGTCCTCTACATTTATAAACTGTGTTTAGGGATTGGTTACTGCTTTGAAATTTGTTTAGTTTATTATACTACCCTGCTTTTGTTGCATTGCTTCAGAAGGCCACACAATTTTGTGAGGATGTTGTAGCCCCACTATTTTCAAATTTGTTAAATAGGAAATGTTAATATCTGTCCCTTTAGTGTTATGTATTTATTTATATTTTACTTCAAAGGAAAACCAAGGGAGTGGAAGGTCTGTCAGCATTGGCATGGATTTTTAATGGTGTTTTTTTGGGCCTGGCCAAATTTTAATTTGGGGAAACATACAGTTATTTTGGGTATCTGCTGTGCAAAGCCACATTTAATTAATGACCACAAATGTAGTAGGTGTCTTTTGTAAGGGTAGTTTTTAACAGCGCTAGAATTACAGAACTATTTCTGTTATTTTTTAATGAAATATCTAATGGAACTTGTATGGTTTATCTTTGGTAAGATTTTGTATGTATTTATCTTCTATCAGTGTTATTGTGGGAAGTCTTTAAATACTATCATATGATGCTAAATTAATGTAAAAGTTTTGATTCAGAAAGCTTTCATTTTATTACAGTAGAGAGCTTCTAGTTCTTCATCAGAACTGTGTAAAATGAATGTTCTTAAAAAATGTTAAAACTGATTTTGTAACAACAACGCCACCGCTCTAAATCTCAGACTCATCTATTATTCTTTCATTAGTGCTCCTGAAATGTTTCTGCTGTAAGATCAAAGTTTTCAATTACTGTTTGCAGTCCTTGTCTCTCCCTATGTCATTGAGCTTAACTTCAGTTTTCTGCTGATCTAAACAGTTCTAATGGGAAGGTGGTAAACCACTTTTTCCGAAATATATGCAGTGGGGAGCAGAAACTGTATTATTCTTTTCTTTGGACACTCCTAGCACTTGGTGAACAGTGATAAGCATCTGAATAACTCTATGAGAATGGAGGCGTTGTTTTATCAGAAGGATTTCCATTTTGCCAAATGTGGTCTTTGCAGCAGGACTGAAAAACTTGGTTGCTGGAGTTTTCCTCATTTTTAGGGAAATACGAGATATGCCAAAACTTTGATATAATCTCCTCAAATCATTTTTGAATAGCAAGCGTGTAAGCAGTTTGAAAATCATTCATTTAGTTTGGTAAATGTTACATAAAGCTGCTTACACAGCAACACTCAAATGCTTCTGGTAAAAAGGGGTTTGTGTGAGTCATTTATTTATTTATTGTGGTGGTGGTTTTTTGTTATTTCAGACATTAAAATGACAACATTGTGCCAAAGATAGCTTTCTGGTCAGTATTCCCCTTCAGTAGCGACCCATTTGCCTCCTGTGGAGGATGCATTAAAGCATTTGAGTGAAAGTGTTGTTTTCCAGAAGAATGGCAGGCATATATCTATCTTCAGCATGCCAAGCTTTTGACTTACCCTCACATTCTATTTGTTTAGTTTAAATTTGGTAGACTTCTGTCTATTGTATTGAACTGCTGAGCAGTATGTTGCCACTCCTCAAATAGGCCAGAACAAGAAATTTACTGCCAATTAAGCACAGGATGTTTGAGAGTTTTAGTGATGTTCTCCGGATGACCTGTTTTCTTTTGGTTTTTTTTTTTTTTTTTTTTTCTTTCTTTTATGATCATCTTGACTTTTTCATTGAGCTACAGTTTTAATTGAGTTGGTTCAGTTAATGAAGTGCTGACCTTTCACCTCTAGTTCTGAATCTATGCCAGAATTTTCAGCAAAATGCTCTTTTAGGCCTTTGCTTTCTCTGTAGCAATATTTTTGTTCTTTCATAAGACCAACAAACAACATTTAATGAATGTTGTTCTTATGTCTAAGATTGAGATTGATTAATCTATCACTGAAAGGATGATTTCTCAGCGATGGCTGAAAATTGAAATCTCTGTGATTTACTTCTTGGAACAGTTTCACCTGCATTTAAATGTGTAGTCACCTCTTACTATAAACTTCAACTGACTAATGAAGTATTAGAAGTTTGTTGTTCTGAAAATTTCATTCAGTGATGTATTCTTGTTAGGAAACAATATTCAGAAATAGAAGGAACATAACATTATTATAAAAATCGGAGTTCTGCAAAGTGAAACTTATAATTTTGGAACTTAAGAGGACTTCCTGTTTTTTTGTTTGTTTGTTATCTTTTTTTTTTTCCTGTCGTTGAGAAGGAGTTGCTAATCTTTTGAATCTTTTCCCTTTTTATTGGAAGGTTGCAGGATTACTTGCTTACTTCTAAGGAAGTGCCATGCAAATTGAGATAGAAGTATTATACACATACACACATACTTCTAAAGGAATATTTACATTTTCTTTTTATAGCATCTCTCTAGATTAGAAGCCAACCTCACTATTGCCTTAGCTGTGTGACAATACCTGCAGTGGTGAGAATTGTGCTAAGATTTCTTGGGATTGTTAACAACAGTTTAGGATACTCACTAATAGTAAAATGAATTTAATGATCTTCCTCATTTCCTGTACACATAGTGTATGCAGTGAACTCTCTTTTGTCTTTTCTTGTCCACAGTTATTCCGGGTGTGTGGAACAATTCTACCTGTATTTTCACTTGCTGTTATGATAATGGCTAATTCTTGATATCTGGAGACCTTGTGTGTTATAATCTGATGTATTAAACATTGTATACAAACTATTTAGAATACATTATTTGTTCTGAAGTTGTTACAATGAAATATTCATCATGCAGATAGAACTTGGAAGAACAAAATCAAAATAACCAACCATTCTGGAAATTACATGTAGTACATTCAACAGTGCAAGTGTTTTGTAGCTTTCTTTCCTTGTTCTGGTCTTCCTAAGCCTTACTGTCTCTGATTTTATGGTGACTCATTTATGTATGGATTTTCACTGTACTTTTAAGGGTAAATCCTTTGTATTAGACCAGAACTTTTTTCAGTATGTCTATCATCCTATTATTAGGTTTGCTGCTTCTGTCTTCAGTTCATTCAGTCACCTTTTCCACTGCAGGTAGTTTCAAAGGTCTATTCTCTGTAGGCATCAAATTATCCTCACAATGATAGCTACAGCATAGCATCCAATCTTTTGTTTCTGATACCTTGTTAAGAGCTAGCCTTCTGCAATGCATCGCGGTACCAAAACTAATAAAACGAGAAAAAATATTCCACCAAATACCAGCAGATGGCACTCTAATCATTAAGGGATTGCCAGTATGTGCATTCACACAAGTGTGCACACCTGCATGAGCATACATTCTTACTGTTTTTGAACAGTAGGTTAATTTAGAGTTTGTTGGAGATTAAGCTAATGATAAAATGTTGCAACCTTTTCTTGATTCCATCTCTGTGTTTTGCTAAGAAATCTAGTATTAGGTCCTAATTTTGGTTTCAATTTGTCAGATTTGTCATGAGGATGATAAGTAAAGACCAGTCCTTTGTCTTAGGGAGGGCCAAGTTAGACTGCGCTGCTCTGGATGTGTGCAAGGAGCTTGGAAGAGACAGAATCAGAGCAGCTGACCCAAACTTGATCAAAGGAGTGTTCTGTACCATATGGTACAATGAAACTGGAGGAGTTGATTTGGGGGCTACAACTGTTCACAGACTGGCTGGGCATCAGTCCGTGGGGGCCAAGTAATTGCATTGTGTATAACTTGTTCTTGTTCTTGTTTGTTTAGGGCAATATTTTTTTTAGTTTGTTTTGTTTTTAATTAATGAGTTCTCATACTGGTTTTTCCACAGTTCTCTCCCCCATCCAGTAGGGATGAGAGAGCAGCTGTGTGGTGCTGAGATGACCACTAGGTTAAACTGCAAGAGTCCTTTTTGCACACACAGCTCAGAGCTGAGATGATGCCAGATCTGATTAGAGTATGTTAGAACAAACTTGTAGTTTAAGAACTTTATTTGCATAATAGTTGTTGCTCCCAGTGTTGATTAATTTGCCTTCAGAATATGTTTATTTGCTTTCAGAGTTGTTTTATGTAATGGCTGTCTTGCAGTATATCACCTCTGAGTTCTGTCTTAGGGTGGCTTTTCCTTTTGTCAGTTTGCACAGTGTAACATTAACTTGCTTTATGCTGTCCATGAACATGCTGTGTGATATTTATACTTAGTATTGCTGTCATCCTTGAATGTGGGGAACCATCACTTGGAATATAGCAGCAATTACACTTTCTGTCCTTACTCCTTGGAGACTCATTCTGTGTAGGAGACAGTGAAGGACACTTTCTTTATCTCCTTCCATTTACCTGTAAGGGTGCTGAATAGTGAATAGTATTATTGTTTGATAGGCACAGACCAGACCTTGGGAAGTGCAGTGAGCTGCAATGCTTTGGCATTGCCAGAATCTATTCAGGATTCCACAGTTGTTCAGAAATGAATTCTGAAATATCGGAGATGACAACTGTCAGAGATGTGTGCCCACATCTTCACATCTTCCCACTCACCTTGCCACCCAAAACCTTCCTGCCTCAGGGTAGATCTTTGGGTGATATTCTCAGATTCCTGTTCAACCTTGAAAAAAAACAAAAAAAAAACACCTTCAGGGAACTTAGCAACAGGAATATGCTGGCTTGAACATCCAAAGGATGTTCAGAATTCTCAAGAGCTATTGTAACTTGTCTGGAGAACAAAGGAAGCTGAAAAGTAACTCTTCCTCAGTTGAAACCAGGACATTCTTATAATTCATGATTCATCAGAGCACTGAAGGCCTTTGAACTTAATGTGATTTTAGAAAAGTTGTTATGCCATGCAATTATCAATGTACTCATTATTTATGGGGTTCTTAATCCAATTCTGAATCCCACATAGGCTTATATCCTGTGGACAGGATGGGATTTATTTGACATGTTAAAGTTGATGAGCAATCAAAGAAGCATCCAAGAAACCTGAATGTTATACTTATACTTGACTTTTAAGTCAAGGAAGAATAAGGAAGCATATCTCTAAGTAGAAAGAGCTCACCTAAGTACATTTTCCAGATATAAGGGGAAAAATGAAAAGCATTTCTCAGTTCTATAATAGAAGTTCTCTTTAATAGTTGTTAGTAAGTCAGAGAAAACACATTTTCAAGTTCAGCCCCCTCCATAGGGAAGACTGCTTCTTCATCCTTGTCAGTCATTTGAGTTGGGTACAGCAGTCAGTTTGTCTCACCAGAGCATGTAACGTGTTTGAAAATAAAGAAGTTCTATGAATATGCAAGAAAGGGAAAAAAAAGACCAAACCCAGCAACAACATAGAATTAGAAGCTCAAAGCCAATTTTAAAAGAGTCAGGACTTTTGAATTAAATAAAACAAGCAAAAATTGTTGCAGAGGGGTAACTTACCCACAAAGGATTGGATAGCAAGACAGGCAATCCTAAGAGGAAGGGTGTGGTATGAACGGACTGTGTGGAGTCTTTTGAACGGAGCCTTTGTATTTAATCAAGGTGCCCAAACTGTTATTGTAAGTTTAAAGTTGTTCAGAGCTGTCTACTAATTCTTCCCTTATTTTTCTCAAAATTGTAATAACTGCACAGAATTTAAGTAAACAATCCTCAGTGTTCGTTATCATCCCTTTCTCAAAAAGTAGAGAGTAGCACCACAGTCACGTTACAGCCTTGAAATTAAAGTGGGAGAATACTGCTGTCCATATCATGGGCATAACCAAGGTGAGAGTAAGAATTCCTACTGTTTCACTGGCCCTTGTTTATGCAGTTAAATGTGTGTCTTTTTTCTTTGTGAGAGTAAAACTTCAGCTGAAATGATGATAAACCAGTTATGGCCAATCAGGGATAAAGGTTTGAGGATAAACATAGCAATCAAGCATTTGTCAGCTCTGAGTATAACATTTACAAACCTAAATTCAGACCTTGAAGATAATTTTTGCTTAATGGAAAATCCAATAAGCTTTTTGAATAACCTTGCTGAGTCAAAACTCACAAAGTGGGTCAACTGTTTTGATGAGTATCACATCTAAGTATGAAAGACAAAGGCTAATTGAAAGGACTTGTCCGTTGCTTGTGTGACATCGAGTATGGGGGCACAGATGAAGCTTCACATAGATAAATAGAGAACTCTATGCATGGGGGTGTGAGGGAGCACCAAAGGTAGGCTGTTCCACACAGGAAGACAAGCCAGGGTCCAGTGACAGTAACCAGACCAGTGGCCCAGTTCATGGTTACAAGGCAGGTCCAAGGTCAAACCAGCAAGTCAGAGCCCCAGATCAAGTTACAGAGCAGCAAGGTGTGTCACAGACAGATGCGACATGGCTCAGGCAGGGACCAAAGCTGATGCTAAATGCAATTCCCAAGCAATGCCATGAACAACACTGCACGGTATCAGAGCTGTCCTGGAGCATAGATGGCCATCAGCTTCTCAGGTGGTCTTTATTACTCAGGAGTAACAGCTTGGACTAACAACGAATGTTTCTGTGAAAAATGGCACCACCCAGTAGCTGTTACTCATGCACAGAGAGTATCATGAGATGAATTAAAAAGAGGAAAATACTTTATGCTGCTTGAAGTTTATGACAGTGGATAGTCTGTGTCATGAGTACTTGGTGCGGTTTGTCACCATTTTGAAAGAGCACAAGGGCTAGAAGAAGTGAAGAGATAAACTACAGATATAATCACAGGTTTTAGAGGGAGTCCATATATAGGGAATGACGTAGAAGACATTACTGTTGTAATGTGATGAGGGAACAGAGGGCAGAGTTTTATTGTGTATGCAATTTGTTCACCTTTGTTGGTATTCATAGTAATTTTATTTTGACTTTAACTGTGGGAAGGGTTTGTGTTTTTTTATTGATACGCATATGAACATAGTGATGAACGCATATTTTCATGACAGACTCAGAGGGGAGCTGATCCTTGTCTATAAGTATCTAAGGTGTGGGAGGTGAAGGGATGAGGACAGACCCTTCTTAGTAGTGTGTGCTGATAGAATGAGGGGAAATGGCCACAAACTGAAGCATAGGAAGTTCTGCACAAATGTGCATAAGAACTTCAGTAAGGGTGATAGAGCACTGGCACAGGCTGCCTAGAGAGGTCATGGGAATCTCCTTCTCTTCGTAATAGCTCATGCCTATGGCCAGATGTTTAGGTTTCCTCAGGAACTTCTGTGAAGGTCTTTCTATCAGTGGGTATCTCAAGAAGTTTGTTATCTTGCACTAAGACAAATAACTGTGAGAGAATGCCCTAGCAACTCAGGTTTGCATACACGTTATACATTTTGAACAGCCTGGTAATTCAGGTAAGCAATAAAAAGTACATTCTCCTTCATGCACGGTTAATCTAAGGCTGAGTATACATTTCCTTTGTTGAAAGAACAACTGTGGACCTTACTGGGAGATTGACATGACTAGTTCTCTGTAGGAACACTTCACAAAATGTTGTTATTAGGAAATAACATGATAAGAATAATCCAAAAATAACATTTACATACATTATAACTTTTTTTTTTTAACTTAGTATTCACTTACTTTTTAGAGGCAAATCTAAAAAGCTTTTCCTAAAAGTTTTTCTGGGATATGTGGATTTGAGGTAGCATGGAGATAGTAAGAAAAAAGTGGGAGATGAAAAGCTAAACTGAAATATTTATTTTGATGTTATAAGCGTAGCTCATCTGTTATTATTGAGAAAAATTAAAGGAGAAATAATGTTTCATAGAAAATAAGTTTTAATGTGGTTTCATTTCATATATGTTACTTGGAACTTAATCGTTGTTTCTCCTTTCTAATTTAGTAATTCAGACAAATAAATAGTTACTTTAGGCTACTTCTTACGTTAGTAATATTATTACTGTAGTATTTAACTGTAGGTAAAACACAAGATAATTAGAAACTAATGCCAGTTTAAGAGAGCTGGGGGATCTGTTCTTTTTTTTCCTCATGGTTGTGGGAAGAAGGAGGTCTGTGTTACCTGGGGCATGCTTCCAAGGGAGAAATGGAAAATGTTAACTCCCTTGGAGTAGTTCAAAGTTACTTAATCACTTTCTGAGACTCACTTTTGTGGTTTTAAGGGTCTCATGGCTTTTTTGGTATGTTTGGAAAAGAGGAGTTGTCATTCCTCCTCTAACCTGTGCAAATAATCATCAGGAACTTTGATCACTGCAAAGACCGTAGCATATTCCTTCAGATGAAAGACATATGATGGTAATTACAGTAGGTATCTTGTTTATACTTCTCAGTTTTTTCTGTATTTTCCCCCTCATTCTTCAGGAGTCTTTGTGGCATTTTTCCTTAGTCACTGTATGTGGAATTTAACCTTGCCTGCAATGAAAGGTTTATATCAAAAGGGATCTAAAGACATTTCCTCAGGAAGTTGTCTGGAGTGGGTGGAGATGAATGGATTTTTTACCCAATCCTTGAATTTTTTCATTCAGCCTTGCCTCTGGTACGCCCTTCTTCCATCCTTTGCTCGGCAGTGGCATACTCTTCACTGTAACACTTCATAATTATAGCCAGTAGACAATCTGTTATTTTCACAGGGGCATCTATGCAAAAATCTAGGCAGAATTGTTGAAATGGTACAGTCTGCCTCATAAATTTGGCAGGGAAGAATGCATTAGCAACCATGTGTTATGCTTTCAGCAACAGCATTGTAATGCTTACTTTTGAATGACGGAGCACCACGCATCAAAAGAATGTCTGGAATGCAAGATTCAAACTTTACTACATAAAACAAAGAACAAAATTTGAAATAAAATTTTCTGGTACAGTAACTACAACTTATTTTGATGTTTAGGGCTTTATTTTTCTCAAATTTACTATTACTATTAACCATTGAGCACTCTTAAAGGAAAAGGGGTAAGTTGTAATGCATTTAGATGTAGGATCTTTGGAAATTTTCAGTATGTGCATTCATTTAACAAAGTAACAGATGGAAGTGTTATAATTGAGTGCTCCCTTGACAGGTATCTAATCCTCAAGACACACAGCTTCTGTGCTTTAAAGATGTAAAGCTTATTATAAAGATGTAAGGTAAAGAAGTGATGTGACAGTGTGTATCTTCTGATAAGAGAGCAACTGTTTTGTTGGTAGACTATGACACTTCTGAGTCTCTTCTCTCTGATGACAGGTGACAGGACAAAAGGAAATGGCATCAGGTTGCTCCAGGGGATATTCAGGTTGGATATAAGGAAAACCTTCTTTACAGAGAGCACTGGAATAGACTCCCCAGGGAGGCGGTTGAGTCACCATCCCTAAATGTGTTTAAAAACTGTCTGGGTGTGGTGCTCAGGGCCATGATTTAACAGTGGGTTGTTGGAGTTAGGGTAGTATGGTTAGGTTGTGGTTGGACTTTATGACCTTGAAAGGTCTTTTCTAACCTGAGCAATTCCATGATTCTGTGATTCTGGTTGTACTGTAAGGCAAAATATTTTAATAAATTTGAAGTACAGGTATTTAAAGTATCCAGTTTTTGAGCCTCTTGTGTACATCAAAATAACTTGATATTCATGTTCAGTGTTTTTCTTGTTGGACAGTGGAGAGAAACTTAACTGCAACACATGCAGTAGTTTATAAGAAGACTTCAGGTATAGTGATTACAGGATGAGGTAGACTTTGCTGACAGATACTAGAACATAGAACTCTCTTTAATCATAGTACTTCCCGTAGCACGGGTGGTCACAGACTGTAGGAGTTTTAGACAATCCATTCTCTGTGCAACAGCAGTTGTAAAAAAGAACAGAAGTAAACAGTATTCCACAGACTTTCAAGGTCTTCAGTTTTGAGAAAGTACAGTTTCTCTTTGCCACTCTTCTGGTCTACTTGTTTCTGACAGCCATTATCTTATCAACTATGCTTCCTACCAATTAAATTCTTCTCGAAGCAAGTAGTATATAATATAAATTCTTCAGAAATGTTTTCTTTCTTTGAAATATCTGCTGCTTTAAAAACTGCTTTTTTTTGTTTTGTTTTCTTACGGTAGGATGTCACTCCTAACATAAACACTGTGTGATGTTTAATCTTTTTTAAAAACCTTTCATATTCTTTGCTTCCCTTTTCCATTTCCAGTATTCGAATCAGTTGCAGTTGAGCACAGATACTGTCATTCTGTTATATAATTGCATGAACATTAAAGTCAAAATGTGTATTTTGGTAGATGAGTTTTTACATGGTATTTAAGTATATGTGGAAAGAACTCAAGTATGTAAATGAGTGTGAATGAAATGTCTCAGCTCTTTCACTGGATAACATCTAGTTTAAAGTTAGCTTTCCTTTGAATCAAACAGTGAGCAGAAGATTGCTAAATGAGATGTTCATTTGGACATTCTCTATGCACACATGAATAATTACTTGGGAGAACGTAAAATTATTTGCATTACTTGTTTTTATTGCCGTATTCTTCTGATCAAGAATAGAATGATAACATGTATAAACTGGGGGGAAAAACAGACCCCTGTTCTTTTTTTTTTTTTTTCCCAAATAGGTAATTCTTTTAATAATGCCAAGTTAAAAGATTTAAATAATTTATTGGTTTCTAGGCCAAAGTAAGCAAAAGCTGAGTATCTCAAGGAACAAAATAAGAAATGAAAGATTCTGCTTCCTCTAAGTCAACTTAAACTTTAACAGAAAGTGTTGCAATTTGCGAGCCAGCCAGCCAGCTTTCTCAGAGTATTTTAGTATTGCCAGGTGGCTTTAGTAAAGAATAATGATTTGTTACTGACAAAGAAGAGGTGTTTGTTTGAAGAAATTCTGATGGCTTTTGAAACTTTTTCTCAGCCTACTATAGTGACTGTCTGTTACTACATCAGCATCATATGTGTATTTCGTGTATTTTTGCAAAAAAGTTCAAGAACTTTTAAAAATTTAAAACTTCGTTAGTCCAAAAAGAATGGAGTAGAAATAATTTCTCTCCGACTTCATCCTGCTTTATTTGCAATGCAGACTAATTTCAAGCATAAAAAATATTGATGATTTACTAATAAATAAAACGTTTCTAGAAATTACTGAAGTCACAGATTTAGACTATAAAGTAAAACAATGATATGATTTATTCAGTCTTCCTAAACAAAAATTCCTTTTTTTTTTTTTTTCAGTCATGGATTTGAAATTATCTTGCCTGGGAAGCTTGCTTTTTGTCTTTTGGTATTTGTGGAGGGAAGAGGGACCTCTCTGGCTACTTAAATCAAAGTGGTGAAAAAAGAGATTTATGGTTGATTCTGGTAAAACTATTGAATTTCCATTTGCAAGGTAGTGTAAATGTGTGTTTTATTTCAGCAGCAAAAGTCTCTCTAATACAAAGAGTAATAGCACTTTCTAAGTGGGTGTTTTTTAAAGAGAGGAGAAAGAAAGGAGATTTGAAACTACTTTTTCTGTTTGAGGCCAAGCGTAGCCTCAAAGCTGGCCAGCCCCACAGTTTCTAAGCTTTTTCTTACAATTTCCAAGGGCTTTGTTAGTGATTTGCAGATGGAACTTAGGCTTTGGAACTCATCCATTCAAAAGTTGTGTGGTCTTAGCCACAGTAGTGGTGCAACGTGTTTTTCCTATGGTAGTCTCACAGAAGTTAACTGAGCTTAAGTTGGTGAGAGAACAACAGTGCAGCTTCCCTCCCCCTTTCCTGTAATTTTATTTACTGCATACCACTTGGAAGTTAGGATCAGGTTCATTTTGAATTGTGTGGAAGAATGTAACACCTTTCTTCCATTTTCAGAATCAGAGGGAAAAACGTAAGCCTCATCTTTTTAATGAACTACATGTATCAGCAAGATGAATGGAATTCGTAGCATACATTAATTTCTAGAGAATAATATCAGTCTGAATTATGTATTTGTTTTTCTTTTTTTCTTTTTTTTTTTGTCAGTAGACTTTACTTGTAGGTTTCATGCTCCTTCTGTCTATTTTTGCAGCCATTATTTAAAAAATAAATAAATAAGAAATCGTAATTACAACTGTTGGAAGCGAATTAAGTAGATTTGCCTCTGTTGTGTGGAGATATGTTGTGGAGAACTTAGAATCCACGCTTTGCTGTCCAGGAATACATGCAAACCAATGAATCCTGTACATCTGGCAGCACTGATTTGTGAAAGAATATATATGTATTTAAACTCTGAAGTAACATTAAGTCTAGTCATTCATCAGTAGATTTTTTGTAACTTGATCAGATTCTCAAATGCCAAAACCTTTGTCTCTGTAGGAGTGTTTAGCAAAGTAATTTGTTTACCATCAGCTAGTCTTTCATGGTTATCAGTGGAGATTTAGATGTGGGCAAATTTCAGACCATCACTCCATGCAAATAAGAAAAATGAGAAGCTCCAACAAACCTTGCCAAGTACTTGTGGCCAACAGTTTTATTTAATGTACTGGTATAGAAATTGAGCTGATGAAAACCATCCCATAAATGCAAAGAATGTGTATCCACCAATTAGGCTGAAACAAAAAAAAGTCTTTTGGACAGTAAATGTCAGAAATAGATGTAGGAAGAAGACTCCACCCCATCCAATACTTAGGCACTTTGGCTCTGATCCAGGAAATTAGGGAGGAATATTTTAAGCTTAAAATTACATTGAATTATGTTGGAACTTAAGTGATTTGCTTGTGCAAACCTTTGTGTAGTTACTTGAATAGACTCCTTCTGGTATGGTGAGAGATTGTGTTGAGCGGCTAATCACTGGAATGTGTACGTGTGTACAGTGACATTTTGTCCATTTGAAATATGTTTGAATCTTAAGGCAGAAGCTGGAGATTTTAACCCAGTTATCATTGGTAAGTAGTTAAAGAATTTATTTTTTTTTACTAGCTTATAAAATACAGTCTCACATTTTGGTTATAATTAAGTTGTTAACAGATTTGTGCAATACAGTTTCCTGTAGTTTAAACACTGAGGTTTATATAAAATCTTTAGAAAAGAGTTTTGCTTGAAGTGAAATACTGCTCTAAAACCTAGGTTGTGTTTAAATATGTATAATGCTATACTTATTTTCTTTCTGGTTTTGGATTTTGTGGAAAACTAATTTTCTGTCTTTTCTTGGAACTCAGGAATGAGTGAGCAAGAGGTCCTGTAAGCAAAATTAAAAGTCACAGACTTTGTTATGATTGGATAAGTGCTTGGAAATATGAATTGTGTTATGTTAGCATCCTACCGACAGAATTGGTTTCGTAAGTGGTTGGTGTTTAATCAGCCTGCATGAGTCATACATGGACTTAGCCACTGTGATTCTCCATTACTGTTTATTTCATATTAAAAAGGTTCTAAAAATACCAGACAAGATGTTTTTTTATTGTCGATCATTTTATCTCTATGGCACAGAACACAATAAAACTGTTATGCCTCCAGGCAGGATTAAAAAAAAAAAAAATACTGAAAATTATCTGCAGGCATTTGGTTTGGAGTGAGCTGCTGAAAGCTAGTAAACAAACAAAAAGCCCTGGGGGTGAATTTAGCCTTAAACACATCAGAGCAATGCGTTTACTTTGCTTCCTGAGGACTCTGGTCAAAAAATTTGGGAATTAATTGTTGAAGTCAGGATGCTACCTCTTTAAGGAGAGTAATAAAATGTGTCGTACAGCTTTTTGTGTTTTTTTTTTTTAATGGAAGATGATCTAATTCATTAGTAATGCTATAATTGATAACGTAGTTTTGAAGTATTTCTAAAGCCAGTTTGGACATAGAATGAGATCTCTTGTATTCTAGACCTGTGTTTAAACCAGTGGACCATCTGACGGCACTAGGAGCACTTCAGAGCAAAATTGATGTACACACTCTTTAAATCATTGCCACATAGGAAATACTCTTTCCCAAATCTGTTAAAATGCAAAGAGGCCTTACTTCTAATGCTTCCCCTGGATAAGATGGAATTATTTATTTATTTATTTAATTATACATCATTTTCTTAGTAAAGCAGAGAAAATTTGGTTCCTGTCTAGCCACATGGAAGAACTGGAACCTATTAACCAATTACTTGATCAGATTTAAGAAATTTTGCCTTGGGTATCCATGGTGTATGAATTCCACCAAATTCATGTAGATCATGATTTTCAGTGAAATCTTACTAGTGATCAAATTTTACTAGTGATGTCTTTGCAAAAAATAATTGCACTTCACTTTGAAAGATAATACACTAAAAAGAAATAATCTTAAAAAAAAAAAAAAAAAAAAAAGACAGCTGCTTCTGTTCCATCCTGATTGACCTGTTGCTTCGATTGAGTCATCTAAGTTAGCAAAAAGACCATGACAGTGTCACTGGGAAACCCTAGTTAATAATATCATGTTTGATAGGCTCATCCCAGTGAAGCCATCCGTGTTTTCCAAAAATACCCTTGTCCTGTTGATTTCAATATCTGCTTTCAAGAACATTGAGAATCATAGTTTAGAGATAGGATGCTGATAAGTTTCCAGAAACAAATTGGTTATTTGGTTCCTTGGACTGCCTTTGAAACTGTGTCATAAATTCCGGCATAGTTGTTACACACATACAGCTGTTAATTTAAAACTTGTCTTGTAGTCCTGTAAGTAAAAAAAAGCAACAACAAAGCATCACTATCTTATTAATATCTTGATAATCTTGTGAGCCATCATGAATCAATTAAAGGTCAACGAGGGGATAAGTCCCAGTCAGCATGAGTTCATGAATCCTGTTTCACAAACGTAATTTCATTCTATGACAAGGTGACCTGCTTAGTGGATGAAGGGAAGGCTGTTGATGTGGTCTACCTGGACTTCAGTGACGCCTTTGATGCTGTTCCTCCAGCATCCTCACGGGGAAGCTGGCTGCCCATGGATGCAGCGTGAAACACCGGGTGTATGGCCAGGACCGAAGAATTGTGGTCAGTGGAATTAAATCCAGTTGTCATCCAGTCATGAGTGGCGTCCCCCAGGGCTCAGTGCTGGAACCACTCCTATTTAATATCTTTATCAATGATCTTGATGAGGGGATTGAATGCTCCCTCAGTAAGTTTGCAGATGACGCTAAGTTAGGAGGAAGTGTTGATCTGCCGGGGGGTAGAAAGGCACTACAGCAGGACCTGGATAGACTGGATTGATGGGACAAGTTTAACTGTATGAGTTTCTGTAGGGCCAAGTGTTGGGTCCTGCATTTGGGTTACAACAACCTCAGGCAGCCCTACAGTCTTGGGGAGGAGTGGCTGGAGAGCTGCCTGATGCAAAGGGACCTTGGTGTGCTGATGGACAGTTGGCTGAATATGAGCCAGCAGTGTGCCCTGATAGCCAAGGAGCCAGTGACATCCTCGTTGTATCAGGAATGGTGTGGTGAGGGTACTAATCCTCCCCTGTACTTGGCATTGGTGAGGCCCCACCTTGAGTACTGTGTTCAGTTTTGGGTACCTCAGTACTGAAAGGACATTGAGGTGCTGGAGCAGGTCCAAAGAAGGGCAACAAGGCTTGTGAAGGGCCTGGAGAATAAGCCCTGTGAGAAGTAACTGAAGGAACTGGGGCTGTTTAGACTGGGTAGAAGGAGGCTGAGGGGAGACCTTATTGTTCTCTTCAAATACCTGAAATGTGCAGTGGCAGTGGTTTTGGTCTCTTCTCACTGGTGACAGGAGACAGGACGAAGGGAAATGGCCCCAAGTTGCATCAGGGGAGAATCAGGTTGGATATAAGGAATAACTTCTTTACAGAAAGGGTTGTTAAGCACTGGAATAGGCTCCCCAGGGAGGTGGTTGAGTCACTGTCCCTGAATGTGTTTAAAAACTGTCTGGATGTGGTGCTCAGGGCCATGATTTAACAGTGGGTTGTTGGAGTTAGGGTAGTATGGTTAGGTTGTGGTTGGACTTTATGACCTTGAAGGGTCGTTTCCAATCAATTCTACGATTCTGTGATTCTGTGATATTTAATTTCTAAAATAACTGTGTTGTTTTTTTATGCCCTTTTTTCTTTCATTTTTTTCCCATGGACATAAGCAAGAAGGCATATTTTGAGGCAAGAGTTATCCTAAAAGTATTCTATTTTGACTCTAGTACTTCTTGTGAGGCAAAATCATTGAGGCATAAGGTAAGAGTATTCTATTATGTCCCCAGTGCAGAATTATTGAGGAGAAACAAGGCTGTACACCGACTAAAGCTGAAGTGGAAAGCTTTAGATCTATCACTTATGGATTCCTTTTGTTAAACCAGTATGTTGGTTCTTAAACTGATGTACTAATCCCTATTGCTAAGCAAGCCGACCTGTATCAGTTTCCTTGGGTCTGTTAAATGTTTCATTTTGTCTCTGTGAAACAGTGTAACTCAGCAAATGTTACAGTATCTTCTTTCTTTACCTAGAAAGAAGTATCCCAGAGTTGGCTTAGCTCATTGAACAGTGATAAACAAGAAACATTTCTTCAGTTACTTCTTCTTGTTTAGATACAGGCGGACAGGTAACAGAGAACACAATGATTGTTTTTCTGTTTGCATTCTTGGAGGAAAGTCTTCAGTTTCCCTTCTACTCTCACTCACTCCACTTTCCTTGAATGAGTTAATAAGGGACACCCTTATAGCCAGTCAGTAATTCAGGTGTAAATGTTAAATCAGGCCTCCCATGCTTCAAAGCCCAGTTGATATCAAGCATTCTTTTTACACCGATGAAGTTAATATTCTTTTATCCTATGCCTATACTTACAGGGTCATCTGTTTGTTAAAAGTATCAGAAATTTCAGTGCATCAATGGAGCTTGAGTATTACTCCATACAAAATGTACAAATAAGATAAGAACATAAGAAAGTTTGAGGGCTTATGAAAAATGAAGGCTTCTGAAAATGGATTAATTTGATGTCAAGCTGAAAGGGATGTCACAGAGCTTTAATCCAAGGCTGTGATGATGTGTGTATTCACTTGCCAGTGGAACTTGCTACTGAACTTCCTGCTGAATCAGCGACGAGGGAAATTGAGCTAGAATGGAAAGAAAGAACTTCTGATATCACAAGTATGCCTGTGCCAGTGGTTTACAGGCTGCTTGGGTCCAGTTCCATAACTAATGTCGTGGAGGGACCCATGGACCCATGCCTTGGGAAAAGGGTTGAGCTGTATTCTTTGTTGTATTAGATCAGAATCTATGATTGTGACCATGAGCATACGACTTCATTTAATATTGACACTGCTCATCATCTTCTTGAATACCTTCTGTTGGGTTTCACATTTTTCCTTGAAGCTGATTATTCTTAAATCATTGATCTCTGATCTCAGGAGTCCACGCAGTAGCTGTTACATGTTTGTTTCTTCCATGATGCTTTGAGGAGGCTTTGCAATACAGTAATGGAATCTCTTATGTCTTCTGAATATTTCCAGCATCCTGTAAGAATCTTTTTGACAAAATCCTTCAAAACGATCTAGATTTCTCTGTAGTGTTTTCTAAAAGAGTTTATTTCAGTAGTGAAAAGAGAAGGTTATGTGTAAGAAGCTACTCAGTCTCACAGCTGTCTGGTTTTTAACCCCATTCCGTAGTGTGGGATAATGTAACTACTGATACTTTCCTTTTAGGTCTTAGAATCACTGGAATGAAATATACAAGTGTAACAGAATCATTATGTATAAACAGAGTTAAGTGCACTAAATAAGCTACTTTTTCTGAAGAGGGTAATTTTCTGAACATCTGTTGTGGTTTAACCCAGTGGGTGGTTGAGCACCACACAGTCATTCACGCACTACCCCCCTTCCCAGTGAGGTAGAGGAGAAAATCGGGAAGAAACAAAGTAGAACTTGTGGGTTGAGATGAAACTGTTGACTAAGGCAGAGAATAGGAAAAGGAAAATAGTTATGACTATATATATCTATATAAATGCATATGAAAAGTGATGCACAAGCAATTGCTCACCACCCCCTGACTGATACCCAGCTAACCCCCAAGCAATGAATTCACACCCCCTTCAAAACTTGTCTGCTTGAGAGCAGACTATCCCTTTGGACAGTTTGTGCAGGCTATCCTAATTCTATTCCCTTCCAGCTCCTTGGGCTCTTCCTTGAGCTTCTTGGCTCTGTACAATACTGCTTAGCAGAAGCTAAGTTATCAACATTGTTTTTCTCCTAGAATCAAAACGTAGCATCATACCAGATGCTCTGAAGAGAACATTCCATCCCAGCTGAAACTAAGACAACATCTTTTGAACAAAAGAAAGCATTTAAACCCAATTAAAGAAAGATAAATGAACAGTTATGCTTTATGGTTTCTGAAGCTCTTATCTTCGTTACATGTAGGTATCTCTCTGGCATTGCACTGGCAACAGAGTCTGTAAAATGAAATATCAAAGACATAGAGTTGATTTTTTGATGTTTTTCACCTTTTGGTACCTGAGTTTCTTTTGTATATCTAAGAACTCTTCTCACATTGAGAGAAGCATCTCGTTGCCCCTGTTTCCTTTGCCTCCTTCTGGCTATCCAGACATTTGATATATTCCGAATAACCCCCAACTAATCTACAAAATCCCATCAGGGATGTGGTGAAATGCACAGAAAAGGAAGATGTGAAGAGGAAACCAAAGGCATGCAAAACAAACAAGCAAGCAAGAAATACTGCTTGTAGTACTTACAGAACCTTGATAGTGTTCTGAAAACAAAGTCTACCTTGAGTAATGGTTGCAATGGAAAATAATACTATTCATGATTGTATATTAGTCAATCAGTACATGTTTGGGGGTTGTGCAACTTAGTAAATTCGTATTTAGAAATTTGGACTTTTTGAAACCCCCATTTTAATGTTTTTTCCTTAAGAATGCAGAAATTACTTTTGAGGTACTTCTGAAACTAAGATGCTTTAGCACTTTGTGCATTCTTTAGTTTCAGATTGTATTCAAGTGAATACAAGTCACTAGGTGGCGGTCGAACAGCAGTTTATCCTGGTTCAGTGTGTGCAGGTAGAAACATTCACACTGGAAGACAAGAAAGGCAACTTAAGTCTGCAAGGTTCTAAAACAATCCTAAACAAAAGTACAATAAATAATGTGTCCCATATGCTTGTTGTTTCTTTTGATAGTAATGTTTTCTTGTATATTTGTTGTGCTTCTCCTGATTCTATCATGTCTCATGTTAATGTATCAAACATGGAATACAACTCATTTTGATGCCTTCTAGTGAAATGAAAATTTTGTCCACCTGCTGCTACTGCCAGGCTGAGACAGAAACCCAGATGGAAAGGGCACAACTTTCCTGGGCTGATGTGTGCACCCAGATAGAGCTCCGAAGGAGCAACAGAGTTTGGATGAGGAAAGCTCCAGAATCGGGAAGTCTTTTCTAGAGCCCGAGAGCAGATGGGGGTGTAATGTGTTTACACCCATTGTGCCCATCTCAATGAACTTTTCAAGCAAGCAGTCATGTTAAGGGAGGAAATCACCAAGCATCATAATGGGGAATCTGAGAAAGAGCTTGATCCATAGTATTGTGTAGTGAAATGGATAAACTGACTGCCTTGTCTTATGTCCCTGCAAGAGAAAAAATGTAAGGTAGTCGAAGGAGACAGGTGGCAACAACAGACAAGATAAGGGAGATGGGGCAAGAAGGAGTCTCTCTCCCTTAGAGAGCTCCCTGAAGAGCCCCTACAGAAAAGATATGAGGCTTTGTGGTTGGAGAAAGGAGAATGTAATGGTCAAGATCCAGGATGGGACAACCACATTGGGTTGGTGCAGCCAACGTATTAGAACTAATACCACCAGGAGTGGTGAAGAGTGTTAGTAAGTGGGAATTCCTTGCCGAGAAACACTGTGGTTCTCACTTGCCACCTGGACAAAATCTCTAGTGAGGTTTGCTGCTTGCCAGGGCATCAAGAAAAGCTTACCATGTTTAGCAAAGCTAAAGGATTACTACCCATTCTTTCTTTTTCAAGTTCAGTTTCATCATGCTGCAATGGGGGGCCTTGAAACTAGTTTTGATGGGAGAAAGGGATGGAGTTCTGTGTGATGGTGAAGGGCTGGAAATACTGTCACTTCAGGAAACAGCAGGGAATAACCTTTAGAATTGTCCCAAAGGAGATAGAGATGGTTCTTCTAAGAAAGTGATGGGCCAGTAGCCCAGTTGAAGGGCCTCTACACCAATACATGTACCATGAGAAATAGGCTGGAGTTGGAAACCATGGTATAATTAGAAAGCTGTTACCTAAGCATGCTGCAGCCTAATACTTTTTTGCATTGTTCTTCTGTTCCTTTCTTTCAGAGCCTACTGTGCCATCTCCTGTCTTCTTCTAAATGGGAAAGAATTGAGGCTGAAAGCAGTGCATTCATATCAGCTCTTGGCTACACATCAGCAGATTATTACTGTCACTTGGTTGAAAATGTAAGTATTTTGTGCAATTGAGATTTTGTTATTAATAGCACCAGTTTATAAGCACATGCATGGAGCTGTCAGTGTTACAAGGAACATGAACTGAACTTCATCGTACTTCAGTTACTTTTGCAGCCTTTTAAGGGAGAAAATAGAGTGAATGAAATGAATCTCTGGACGAAAGAAGACAGTTTTTTATTAGATCATAGTAGTAAAGGTTGATAAAACATTTTGTACCTGTTGTGTTATGACCAAAATGTCTCTCCTATCATTCATTTTTTCCCTCTGAAGTTTAAACCATATATATATATATAGTGTGCGTTAGAACATTAAGTTTGAATTTTTTGACTGTGTGCATTGCAGTTAAAATGGTAGATGAACCTTAAATCTTGAAAAGTGTATTTTATGTTTGATATATTAAAAAATGGGAATAGTGTTTGATAATAGTCTAAATCAGATGAGACATCTAAAAATTTCTGACTTTCTGAATGTTTTGAATGATTTATTCAGTGATCTGGACAGTTTTAATTTGGCCTTAATAATTTAAAAACAATTTGAGTGAAAATGGAAAGTTATTTACCTCCACAGAATATCAGTGGTATAAACTACCATGCAACTAATGTCTGTTTATTTGGAGAATGGGGTTATTTGTCATGGAATTTATTTTGGTTTTTTGTTTTTTTTTTTATTTAACAGACAGTCTCCTCATTAGTAACTGAACTCAGAGGGAATCAATTTAATGAACTTAGCCTTCAGGGGAGGTAGGTGTTATCTAAATATCATTTTGATACATTTTCATTTCAGTTACAAGTTCACTGAGCAGCTTTTTGCAGTCTTAGGCATGCAAGTATTTAGGCTTCAGTTGGAAATCTTTGGTTACTCGTGTAGATAGTTTCAGTTGTGAAGAAGCTTGTTAAATTATGCATCATATAAGAATTTAAACTTACCTGATAATTATCATGTTTACTGATTAACTTCTTGTAGCCAAACATAACAAAGAGCAAAAAGAAAGTCCAAAAGGATTTTTTTTTTTGCCTTTATGTGTAGTGGTTTCATATGCAGAATGTTGTTGTGTTTTTTATTAATGAGAATATGTACCCATGCTCATTTAAAATTAGCTCCCTCATTTTCCTTCTATTATTAGGTCTTTTGTCTGGTACCACATAGTATTGTGACACTGCAATTTGTTACACAAACAGATGTTTTAAATGTACCCAAGCACATAGTGTCTCCACCCTTTAACTGCTTCCTTACCCCTCTTGTCTGAGGAAGAAAGTCTGGGAAAATGGGTGGGGAGGAAGCTGTGATATGCTCTGGTGAGGTCTCCAATTCAGATTATCAGGAAGTGCTAACAATTGTCTTGCTGCATTGTATATTATGTTTCTACATGTCTAGGTGTAGTCAATAAGACTGCATACTATTTAGATACAGTAGGTCAAGCCAAAATCTCTGAAAGGGAATTTACCTAACACTGCTATTTTGGACATGACTGTTCTCCACTTGCTTTGAAATGCAGATCATAATCTTTTGTAAATACTTAAAAAATATATTAGACTATATTGGTAGATCTGTCTTTCTGACTGCATGTAAATTCTGTGTATTACAGCTGAAAAAAAAAAAAAAGGTGTATGGTCTTGCTGTGCATACTCTCTTGTTCTTCAGACTCAAATCTGCTGACGCTGATGAAATGAGTTTTATTACCCATGTAACACCACTTAGGCTGTAAAGTTACAGGAAAGAGGAAGGTGTCTGAAAGATCTTCACTGTGTCAGACCTTCTGTTTTGTTTTGTTCTGTTTGGCTATTTTCCACAATTCTTTCCTGCACCTGGATGTTTTTGTAAGAATGAATAAATGACCTGAATTTATTAGATCTAATTTGTACTGCAGTCACATAGACTGGCTAGTTTTGGTCAGTGTAGAAAACAAACACTCACATTTTACAATGCAGACTAAGCTGCAAAATGAATGGGAAATTAGAGGAATATCTGATTTGTACCAGGAGTTTGTACTTGTGGATTTTGAGCATGGAAATTATGACATAGCAGTTTGTTCATTTTGTGGAGACTGATTTAGTTTGCAGTTGGAGGTGTATATGTTTTCATTTCTTTGCTTAGTGATGCTTACAGCAACATGGGCAATATCTGTGGAAACTTCCTTGCCTCCATTTTTATCTGCAAGTGCTCTAGTCACACGATTCAGTCACAGAGATAAAGGCAGGGTCTGGGGGAATGAGGAACTACTCAGTATAGAAGATCAAGTTGAACACCTCCTAAGATGTGAAGGTGCACAAATCCATGGGACACAAGGAGAGATATCTGCAGGTCCTAATGAAACTTGCCGATCAAGTTGCTAAGCCACTGTCCATCATATTTGAGAAGTTGTGGCAGTTGAGGGATGTGAAATTTCAACTCCATTTCTATGAATTGAAGAAGGAAGACCCAGGCAAGCCAGGCAATCTCACTTCTGTGCCTGGCAAGATCGTGGAACATAGTTTCCTCCTGGAAACAGTGCAGAGGAAAACAAAGAGGTGACTGGTGACAACCACCATGGCTTCACAGGGGCAAGCTATGTCTGAAAAGTTTTGTGACCTTCTACAATGAGCTTACAGCAGTGATGGTTAAGGGAGGAGTAACTGATGCCATCTAACTATTTGACACTGGCCCACATGCCATCCGTGTCTCTAGATTGGAGAGACGTGGATTTGTTGGATGGACAAATCAGTTTATAAGAAATTGGCTAGAATTTCTGTCTCTTCTGATCTTGTTAGGCCCCATCTGGGGTACTGCATTCAGCTCTAGGACCCGCAGCATGCCCCCAGGGCATGGACCCGTTGGAGAGAGAGTCCTGAGAAGGGCCACAAAGATGATCAGAGGGCTGGAGCACCTTTTGCTATGAAGACAATCTGAGAGAGTTGGTTTTGTTCAGCTTGGAGAAGGCTCTGAGGAGACTTCATTGTGGCATTCCAGTACCTAAAAGGGACCTGTAAGAAAACTGGAGAGGGAGGGACTCTTACCAGGAAATGTATTGAAAGGACAAGGAACAAAGGCTGTAAGCTAAATGAGCATAGTTTTAGACTAGTCAATAGGAAGAAATTCTTTGCTCAGAGAATGGTGAGGCAGTGTAACAGGCCGCTCAGTGAAGCTGTGGATTCCCCATTCCTGGAATTGTTGCCCAAAGGAATGAGGTCCTGTGAGGTGTCCCTGCCCACAGCAGCAGAGGTGAAAGTTCCTAGATAATATTTAAAGTCCTTTCCAACATAAATCTGTTTTTTGAAATTCATTGCACACAGTGGACTGCATTGCACAGTATTCTCCAATAACTTAGCTATTTTTAAGCTTATGCAGAGAAAGAAAAATGTATTTACAGAGTTTTCTTCTGGAACTAAGAGTAAAGTAAGCAGCTATTTTGCTAATTCTGAATGAGGAATTAGAAACAGAATTTTGTAAAGGGGACTGATTTAAAAAGTGCCTAATCCATGTCGACTTTATATACAGAGCTTGGAAAATATTTCTGCAGAATAAGTATCAGTCCAGTAATTATCATTCTAGAGAATCACTTCTCATAGCCAAACTTGGTCTCAAAGCATTTCAGTATGGAAAACCTTAGTCACATTTTTTATTAGGTATTAATGAAAAATTGAGTGTTTGAAAATGTTTCGTGTTTAATTTCTCTCACTGAATATCACTGTGATTATCTAACAGTTGTAGCATTTGTGTCACAACTTATGCTGACTGTTAGGCAACATGTTAGCTTCCACTGTTCATGAATTATGTTTCTAGACCTGTGGTGAGCTGTATCACTGTCTTCTGCTATTTACAAGTGTGTGGTTTTAGCAGGTCATGTGAGTAGGTCATAAATAAAGATTGAAAGACATTACACAGTCCTTCAAGTATAGATTTGTAAGACAGATAGTTTTTTGCTTGAATGCTTAAAGACAGCAGGATTAATGGAAGTTATACATCAAGAGGAGGGAGGTCGAGAAAGCAACAGGAAGTGTTAAAAGCAGCATTTTTTCTTCTTAGAATCTAGCAAACTTACACATGAGCTGTGAAACTGTAGTTTTCTTTACCTGTGCTTTGCTGTTTCCTGGAAAAGACTAAGAATTCTGTGCTAGGAAGTGTGTAATTACTAAGCGAACATAACTATCTGCATTTCAGAATTGACTACTGTTCTTCACATGGTATGCCCTGACCACTAAAATATCAAAATTTTGAGACTTCTAGACAGTATGTCTTGATGAATCAACAGTATGCATCTCTTGTATTTAATCTTCTGCAACAAATTTTATCTTATTTTACCCTGTGGATTTAGTTATTAAAGTTTTTATTTTTCTAAAATGGAAACTTTATTCATTTCTCCTCAGAATTTCAGACAGTCGTGTGAATGCTGTGTCCCTTTTCTGTCTCCCACTTATTACTTTGCCTGATCTAACTCCATTGCTGGAAACTCTTCTTGTTTACCATGGGGGAGCATCAAAAGAAATTCTTAGCTTGGAGTTCTTAGAGGCTGTGAATGATGCCTTTTTAAAGTAAGTAGTATGGTCCATATGTTTTTTTGCTTCTTATAAAGATTATCCATTCAAACAAATGGCTTCTCTTTGGATTTGAATGCTGAATGCACCATTCATCTCGTATATTATAAAAAAATAGCTCCTTTGTATTTGAATGGCAGAGCTCAGGGGCATTTTAAATTGCTGGTGTACAAATTGCAGCAGAGCGGCTTTAAATATTGACTGAAAAATTGTCACATCAGTTTCAAAAATGGAGGTTAAATTATATTTCAGGAGTTTAGTAAGCTGGTCAAAGGTATTATCACTTTCCATAGAAATATTATTTACCTTTTGTGTAAATGTATCAACATTCCTAACTTGAGTTTTGAGAGCCACCTGTAACTTTCCACATTTCTCTTATTTTTACTGTGAAAATGGTTATGAAGATTTTCAATTTTGCTGAATTTCAGCAGATTCCTTTTAATGAGACTTAAGAAAGCAGTTTTGAAATATAGCTTTGCTTGTTTTGCTACTGGTAATCAGCTGATGTATAAAAGCCATCTGAGTGAAGCTGAACATTAGAAAAACTGTCTATGCCATGAAAGGAAAGGTGGCTTGATTTATTCTCAGTTGTTGCTGAGAAGGTTGGTCTTGAGTTTTGTTCAGAGTCAGTGCTGTTGCATGCCTGTGTCATGTTTGGTCAGCTGAGACATTCCTGTGATGATGGCAGATGACAGTCTGTCCTCAAGGTAGATGTCTCTTTCATATTCTGTTTGAATGGAAGTCATGAGAGATAGCTGCTTCTGAAGCTACCAGATGTTACAACATATTTACTAGATAATATAGGATGTAGACACAAGAGTATCAAACCTGTGCACTGCTCATTACTGTAGGACGACATTATTTTTTGAGAACTTGACAATCTTTATGTGGGACAAATGAAAGATCACTTAGTGCTGGGAAGATACAACCCAAAGCTTTAAAAACAAAAAGCACACAGAAATCTCATAATTCTTATGAAGTTGCTGTTATGTCTTAAGGATTTTTTTATTTATGATAGAAGGGGTCCTTTGTGAACACTTTAATTCAATATACATGCACATTTATTTCCTGTTAAGTCAAAGTTTTAATTGCTCCCTCTGTACTCAACATTGTTTTTGAGATGTTCCAATGGAGGTTATTGTATATGTCATTACTCCCCAAGGGTTCCAGCAAACATAGTCAATGGTAAAAGGATATATACTGCTTTCTGCATATGCTCCTGGCAGTCAAGGAAAATAAGTGGAAAACAAATGTGAAATGGTGATTCCGAGTTGCTTTTTGCCTTTGTTATTTTATACCAAATTGAATACTGTAAATGAGATCTTCTCTTCTGCTGCAAGTTGATCTTTTTTTCTTCTTTTTTCCCCAAGTGTGCTTAAAAAAAGAAAAAAAGGAATATTTTTTGTGCATCTCCCACTTTCTCATGGGAAAAACAATTATTTTTCTCTCAAACCAGAAAGAAGATCTCCCTTTCTGAATCAGCTGTCTTCAGCCTCTGGCATCGTCACTTACCGAGCCTTGAAAGCGCTACATTACATCTTTTGGACCAGCTGATTTCCCTTCAGATAACTTCTTTGGAAAAAGTGGCTGGTGTCATAAAAGATTCGCTTCTGGTATGTTAAACACTGTAGTGCATTTGATACTGCTCTTTCAGGCTTAATATGTGACAATTTTTAAAATATGTGAGCATTTTAAAGAGAAGCGGTCTGTCATGTGGTGTAAAACTTCCTTTATCTGGCTATAACTGCATTACTAAATGCAACTTTTGATTCTTGTGCATTTCACTAAATTTCTAGCTTTTGCAGTGAGATGAGACCAAAAAAGAACTTCACCCAGAGATGAAAAATAGATGGAGAAACTGAGAATCAGGTTGATGTCGGTACTGAGTACCTGTCTGTCTTTAAAAATTACAAAACTCTTTCCTGGGATGATTTTTACTCTGTGCCCTTGGAAATTTAACAGTTTAAGCAGTTGAATTCCTTGTAGGTTACTTCACTGTGGACTGCTAGTTACTTAGTTTTTTCTTGCAGACCTGAACAAAGCTCTTAATATAAAAAAAATCCCAAACTGTAATTAGAGTTTGTTTTAAAATTCTGTGTTACTCAGTTCACTAAAAATCTCATTTCCTATTAGAAAACATAATGACACAGTACCCCTTTCAAAGTAATGAGCCTGGCCTGAGTTGCACTTCAGGAGTTGTCTGAGGTTCTGGGTGTCCCAGAAGAGAACGCTCACGTACAGGGCCTGTGTGTCGTTTCTCTATCAGAAATGCAGTGAGTTTAATGCAATACATGATGCCACAGTTGGCTGAGAAAAAAATAATCTATTTTAAAATATGAAAGAAATATAGAAGGAAATAACACTATTTAATTATTGGGTTAATTGTTGCTTGTTAATGATTTTCACTTTGTTTTCGTATTTACCTTTTTTTTTTTTTTACAAAGTTTCCCTTAAAAGAATAGAACCTTCTGTACTAGCACACTTTGTGTATGTTTGCCTCTGCTCCAAAAACTTGGGGTGCTTTCAAAATAAAGCTTTCAGAAAGAGGAAGCACCACTGCAGCAGCTTTAAATGCTGGTTTACAGAGGACATCCTGTGGACAAGGAGTGGAATGAAAGGAAGCATAAATACGAATGCAGTTAGGAGATGATACTGCTTTTTGGTAGGAGCAGTTAAGAGAGAGGGTGTATAAGGGGGAGATGGCTTAACAGTTAAAAACAATGGGGTGAGAGGCTTCAAATATTGAAGAGGGAGAGGATTGGATCCAGAAATTATGATCTGAAATTCTAATGATATTTTGAAAAACTTGTACAATTTGAGGATACTTGTCTGTTATACCAGTCAGCACCTTGAATCCAACAGCCTGCTTAAAAAACATACGAATATATAATTAGTGGTATTAATTAACATTTTTTGACAGTTTGATTATGGTATTTGTAGGATGTAACCTCTTTGTTTTAAACAGTAACAAAAAAAGTGGGAAAGTGAGACACAGATTAGTTGATTTTTGTGTTTCTTCCATTTGCAAGAAAATCTGTAGTGTACAAATAAGCAGTTAGTGTTTTGATTACAGAATATTTTAAGATGGAAAAATCACCAAGCTATTTCATAATTGCAATATCAGAGGCATTTATCTAAACAAAATGTTTCGAAACAGCAACCAAACAATACACAAACCTTACAGTACCTGCACTATTCCAATGCTTGTGCTCTTCTGGGGAAGAAATTTGAGATGCGGTATTCTTACATTTGAATTTGGGGGGCTGTTAATAGTGTGATGACCCACTAACTTGTGATTAATGAGGTAAGCTATTAGGCTTGTGGTTTCTTAGGTTTGACTGGAAATACTATTTTAAATTGTGTGTCTGTTTAGAATTGGCAAAAAAAAATGAAGTGACTGCTACAAAATTTCTTCTAGCTTCTTCAGAACTTGGTGGGTGGGTGGATGTCTTCCTTTCTGAAGCAATACTGAAGTTTGTGTGTGTGAGTTAACAACTAATATTTAGCACATCAGAATTTTGCAGTTTACTAGAAATGTATAAATATGTATGTAAGCAGATTCCTAAGCTCATTTTTGTAAACAAATACATCAACAAATCAGTGTCAGTTGTAGTTTACGTTCAACTCTTAGATAGCTTTCCTGAGTGATTTTATTATGTTCAAAGTCATGTTGCAAGAAAACCCTGTCCTAGTACAGTAGTTTGAGAGGCTTAGTGTTTGTCAGCTTCTCCTTTATAAATCAGCTATGATTGCTGTGCTTTGTTTTTCCACATTATGCACTTTCTGAAGTCCAGCTAAGAATTAAAAGTACATTGTGCTCTATAGTTAAAGCTCTCCCTGTAGAGCCTTCCTTGCTGCTGATGCTCCTACACCCTTGAACTGTCCTTCTATTTCGCCTTATCCACAGGTTTTGTCTGAGATCAACACTTAACCTACCTCTTGTTTCCAGCTGTGCAAATTAAATAAGTATTAAAGAGGGAAAAGGAAAATGAATTAGGAAGTCAAGAGAACTGGTGCTTCTTTTAATACCTCAAATATTTTACTGTGTGATCACGGGTACAGTTTGTTTCCTTATGCCTACTTTTACTTAGCTTTTGTTACAATACCGAGTCTGATATATTTATCCATATCTCATTTACATGCATCCTGTAGAAGCAAATATGTTTTTTTATTTCTTCATTCAGTTCTGGCTTTGTATTACACCGGCTGTTCACGATTCTTCTTTCAATTGATACAGATAATAGAGTACTGTAATTTTATAGAACTTGTGTATGTAGTATTTCACTTTACTATGTCTTTTCCTTACTTCCTTACTACCTTTTTGTGTGAGGTGGTTTTCTGAAGTGCTCAAACTCTTTCAACATGTTATTGTTATATCACACATGCAGTTCCATTTCCCCACGTTTGAATCTTCTGAATTGTTGTGTTATATGAAATGTGTGTATTTGAAAAGAGCTGGAACAAGCTCGCAGTAGAGGTGAGATTTTCTGAACTTTCTCTGAAAAAAAAAAAAAATATATATAGTTACACATACATATATAGTTACAGATTAAATTATTAAATTATAATAAGATATTATCTGTGGGTGAAAAATAGGGGGAAAAAAAAAGAAATTGTTAAAAACCTGGAAGTCCTCTGAGAAACCCTCCCAAACTCAAGCATCTCTCCCTCCTGTCTTCTATAGTGTGGCATACTGCATCAAAAGCACATCTTCACATTGCCTGGGAGACTGTTATGCTATGATAATACTCTTACTTGAGTACTTTCAAATAAATTGCATACAGTCCTTTGATCAAAATCTTGTAATATGAAACCACTTTTCCTTTCCAGTGCTCATGTATATTAAGTAGAGGAAACTATTAATGGTGTTTCCTTGTATTGATTATTGTTGATTGCTGCTGTACAGGAGGAAAGAGTGAAATAGAACACATCTATTTTGGTCTTTTTCAAAGGAACTATGGTTTTGTTTTGATATATGTGGCTGGTTGAACCTTACTAGTCTTAGGGAACAGTGGTTTTGTGTGTTAAATATAGAATATCTGAAAAGAGAGCAGAGAACTGAATTTAACCCATAGGACTGGTGGAACACTGTTTTCACACCCCACTGTTTCCAGAAAATGTTAGAAATTGGAAAAGACCTCTGGAGGTCCTCTGGTCCAGGATTTCCTCTAACAGTGGAATTTGGGAGTCCAACCTTGCAACCAAATGCCTGCAGTTCGGCATGTCTAAGAAACCAACTGTAAATACTCTCGAACACTAGATGGCACACATGGAACAATTTAGCTACAGCCCTATCACAGAAAGTAAGGTAAAACTGGGAACAAGATGCCACGTGCTATCCAGCATGCAAAGACAGCAACGAGAAAAAAAGGAGCTGTTCTTGTAAGAGCTCTTCTAAGTCGTTTCTATTAAAGTTTGTCTCTTAATTTCTGGAATTATTATCTCAGTTAAAAGTCCTCACTCTGCACATGTGAAATTAAATAGAAAATTATTCTGCTTAATACTTCTTAGCTTGAAACAGATGCAGAATTCTTTGGGATGACGCTTCAGACACTTAGGCCTGTTAACAGTGTAGGCCATGTGTAAACACTGGTCCTTCAACATATTCTGAAGTCTATAAAATGCTTTTTATTAGACATGCATCATTCCGAATTGTTCAGGAATTATGTTCTCATCAAACCTTCTGGTGCTAATTTCAAAAACACAGGGCTTTTCCTTGTTTTTAGGTTTAGTTTTTAAGCTAGGCTACATGTGTAAATAGTTACTTAGTTTTGTTGCTGTACAAAAGCTTGCTTAAATCTTAGAATTTCAGAGTGTGGGATTAGAAAGTAGTGTGTTTACAAGAGCATGTTTAAAATAACTTTCTTTAAACAGAGTTTAAAAAAAGTTTTCAAACTTTCTTAGTGTGGTAGTACCATGAGTATAAAAAGCTTCCCTAGTAAAAAAGAAATATGTCTACAATCTGATGTACTGAGGTAAATTTGTAATGTTAGCAGCTCTGCAGTTCAGAGAAGAGCATAATATCTGTAAAAATGTCCTAGACCAAGGTACATGCAGGTGGTCTTAAAGACAAGGAGATAAATTTAATTTCTGGAATTTAATTTTGAAGGTGTATCAAGAATTTCTAAGTGTTCCCAAAAGGGATTTTCGGTAAAGGCAGGCAGAAAGCTTTTAGTAAACTTATTGGTGTCTTTTGCCTCCAGCAATTGCATGCAATGTACTACTTTGTTTCTCCTACCACTCTTCCTATTTTTAGTGCTTGTTGTCATAAACAGTTTTTAGCCCAGGTGTTGTGTTTATTTGCTGCTCAGCCTGCTTAGTGTCACTGTAGCTCTCTATCTGTGATTTTGAAAAATCAAATCTTGAGAAACTACGATAGAAGGAGTTGATTTGAGATTTACAATTTCGTAATTGCAGCGTGATTCTATCCATAAGACATAAATTATGCAGTGACAGTTGTTTGAGTTGCTTCCTCTAAATGACTAATTTCCTTCCATTTGTTTGTGAACAGCCACAAGCTGCAAGCCATCCTGCCATTTTCAGAATTGTGAATGAAATCTTCAAGTAAGTTTTGAAAATACAGTGGGAAGTGTTTCTGATGGCCACTTAGTACACTGGGGATTTTCTTCATGCAGATATGTAAGGTTATAATTTCTGGATGTCATGTTCTGTAGCTGAGTGCTGCAGGGTACTCTTCTGTGTATTGTACTGTAAATAACAGTCAATGTTAAAAATCCCAAGAACTTTATTTGAAGTTCAAAATATAATAATTGTTGATACAATTGACTACCTTCTATTTTAACCTTTAGAAGTTAGAATTCATTTTCCAATTTAGTGGAGAGTTGTAGTTGAAATACTATTTTGATATGAAAGCTATACATGATCTGTAATATCTTGGCTCATACCAGCTTGCAGATGGTGTGTAGCTTTAATGTTTGTACTTGCCAACATGGCCTCTTTTTTACTATGTTAATAATCCTCATTATTTAGATAGATATGCTCTTGCAGTAAATTACTGACCTGCCTGTTCAGTGAGTTCATGTTTTTTTTTTGTCGTGGTCATTTTTGAAGCTATATATGTTGTTCACCACATGGGGGCTTCCAGTCATTTGTAGTTTCAGTGGATTTTACCCTTTGCTTGCATTTCTTCTTATTTTACCATTCTTTTAATGACAGTCTAGCTCTTGAAAAACGATTTGCGTTATACAGCTTGGAGATTGCACTATGTATCTATACCTGGAATAAAATTTGTTTCATTGGAAGGTGTGGGGACTGAGAGCAAGGGTGGCCCTAAAACTCTTTTGGAAACACATATCTAAAACTTATATGTTTCTTTCAGGAATAGCTTTTCCTGTTCTTTACCTGACTGTTCTAAATTGTTTTACCTCGTGTATATTAAGTTGTTTCCCCAACTTCTTTCCCTCACTAGAGGCATGCTAGTTTATAGTCCATTCCACATACCTAGCCTGAGTTTATATACTACTTCTTATGTCTGATTTGCCCACAGTTTTATGAAATTTCTAAATTACAGTAGTATGTTGGTTGTTCTCATCTCATTAATGGCTATGGAAAAAAAAAAACAAAAAAAACCCTAGGAGATCTCAGTGGTAGCTTACTTTGAACTGTTTTCTTTACACATTGTTCAAAGATGAGAATGAAAATTGCTCTTGACTGCCCGCGTACTTTTGTCTTCTATTTGTGCATTATGCCTTATGGAGGGAACAGTTAAAACATTCACCTTCCTGAAACTCAAGAGTATATTTGATGATTTCACCAATGAAAACACTTTGGAATGCGTCAATCTGTAATGAAATCTGTAGTAATTATGGATCTAATGTGCCTTTGGTATGTAGTTTTTTGTGATTGTGCTCATTTATTGATGCTGTTCACTAAGGAGTCACAGTGACTGACTTGTTTCTGTATTATTTAATATTAAAGTTTTATCTCCTTATGTAATTTTTTTATCTGTGGAACTTTTATATTTGAACAACAACTTTTTTCTTCTTTACCCTGACTTTATTGAGAGTGCACTATTTAACAATTTAAGTCAAGATATACATACGTATATTTTGTGCTTAAGGTACCATATCCCAGGAGATTGTAATTTCACTCTGAAATGGCTGTGAGTGCCTTCCATCAAAGCACTTACATATGCTTAGTTGTGGGTGTGGGATTAGTTGTATTCAACCCATAAAACTGATACCAATTTTACCTAATGAGGTTGTGATAGTCCGATTTTTAATTTTATCATTTTTTCATTTATTGTTAAATGATATGCTTTTGTTTGTTTACTCTATATACATAATAAATCCAGATTATTTATAGGGGTTACATACATTTTCTTTAAAAAAACAAAACCCTGCAGCGTTGGTACTTCTGGCATAATTAGCATGATGAGCTCAGGCGTGGCTTGAAGCTAGAACATGTAAAGAATGTATCTTTTTTTTTTTTCTCATCCCTTCAATAACATTGCTGTAGTTGGCAGACAAATTATCTAATCTGTCATAATCTAACTTTTCAATGCTTAGGAATGCACTGTTGGAAACTGATGGAACTCCTGAAGTTATGACCATAATACAAGTATTTATGCAGCTCTTCGTTCAGGTTCAGCAGAATGAAAACAAGCAGGTTAGTCAAGATCTAATCCTTAATGTTTCTCTTCAGTCAGAAGATACAAAATTTTGCAAGAAAATATCAATTCTGCTGATAAGAATGGTCACTGAATGCAATGAGTTTAATAATAGTTGTCCCCCTAGGGTTGTACGTATTTGCCAAATTTCAGTTCAGACGTTTTTGTCTGTGAATAGAAATGCAGTATGAAGCCAGGATACATAGTGGAGAAGTTTACCTGAATTTATCCTGGAATAGTCCTACAACCTGAACTATAATTTTCTCAGGGGCAATTAAATTGTTATCATAGAGTGCTTCTATGATTTTTGTTATTCATCTTTGACAGAACAGGCAAAAATCTTAATACTTTTTCTTTTGAAGTAGCAGAGTTCTTGAGAAAAAAAAAACCAATACATAATAAACCCCACCCTATCTCCAGTCCTCTCTATTGTCTGCTCTTTGCATCCCCATCCAATTTGTGGCTGTTAATAGTGACCACTCAGAAAACTTTCCTGAGTTTAAAGCTTCAAATTTCCCAGCTTAGCATCTTTCCTTTTGCACAGGCTTTTACACTGTTCATACTAAACTGAATTTAGTAGATTAATTTTTGTATGTATGACTTTAACCAACAGCAGGTTCAGCTTCTCACTTTTAATGTTTAAAATGGGAGATACAGAATGGTTCTGTTCTGTTTATAGGTAACAAACTCCTTGTTAGTTTCTTAGATCACACATGATAATCATGTTGGTTTTTTTTGTTTGCTTTTAACTCCAATGCCTATGTTGTAATTTTGGAAATTATCATTTAAATGCTTTTTGTTTTAGACTTAAGGAAATTTTTCATTCCTTTGAGATTTGCAGCTTCTTGGGGAGATGGTAGTTAAGAAAATTTGGGGCCTTCATGTGGAAACTTGTGGTGTACTGACCTTTAATTACCATTGTGATTGAATCTATCATCTTCTATCTTCAGGCAATATGACTTAAGAATGAAACTGCAGCTGTCATGTTTAATGTGTAGGTGCTGTACATGTTAATTTTATGCCATTCTGGTTGCATATGGCAGCAGCACATTGTGTAGCCTCAGGTGTGGGTGTCTGTGTGGAGAAAACAAGTGAAGATCCCACACCCACCAGACACCCAGGGCTAATCCTGTTGTGTGTGTGGTGGGTTTGCATCACAGTCTACAGTCCTTCATCTACTGACATTACAGCGTGGACTCTTGCCTACTTCTCTGAAAGTGGGCTTAAATGTTTTCTCTGTTTGAATGTTATACAGTTTAATTTATGAGGCTTTAGTTAAGATGCTTTCTTCAATATTAGGATTTAAAATCCCTTCTTTCAGAGTTTCTGAATTAACTGTAAAGTTAACTTATGGTTGGCACAAAATGATGCAGGCAGATTACTTCCTAAACTCTGTTTAAATCACTCTGTATTTTTTGCCTTACTAATATTACACAGACACATAGGGCACTCATCTTTGTCCACCCTGTTTTCCGGATGTCTGTCAATGATATTATTTCTTTGGAGAATGTTAGAATGATTAGTAATGACAGAGGATGAAGAAAATTGTGACTAGGTCATCTAAGGTCTTAGGGATTTTGAGTACAGTTAATTGAAAAGAGGCAATGTGAACAGAAATGTCCAGAAAAACGTTTTGACTTTGTAGACTTTACTGGGATCCAGTGTTGGGATGATCCTCCCTGTGCTTTGTAGAAGCAGATTCCTTTCAAGTTTGTGATGGTAGCAATAGCTGACTTAAGGATTTGGGGTCAGGTTATTTACAGATTTATGAACTTAAAGCTACTGTTTTTATTTGATGGAAACTGTTGGTTTTTTTCCAGAGTTGATTTCTATTAGGACTGTAAGTGGTTTTCACCTGTGAATGTTGTTTTAAATAGCTAGATAAATATTTTATGAATTTTCAACTTTTATTTTCAGTTTTACATCGTAGCAATTAGAATAATCCAAGCAAGTTTGGGTTGTTAGAGTTAGGGTAGTATGGTTTGATTGTGGTTGGACTTTCTGATCTTGAAGGTCTCTTCCAACCTGATCAATGCCATCTATGATTCTATGATTCTGTGTCTTAGAACCTTGTTTAGCAATTTGTGATGGCTTATGTAAGAAAAGAGTTATCTGTCTGAGCTCCTATGTATGTATTATTGGAAGCAAAAATGTTTGGTTTTTTTTTGCTTAAACCACATTCTGAAACTGGTTTTCTCACAATAAATAATTGCTTTACAATACTGTTTCTCATATGTAACTTATGATGTGGGTTGTCTTGGCTACTAAGCATGTCAAGGGCTGCTTTTTCAAGGGGATTTTTGATTAAAGCTAATTGACTGGATACATACTTTAATAGAGGGATCATTAAGTTCTACATCATAAGTAGACTTCTAGCCTTACTATACTAGTGATACACTGGCTAAGATTACTGTGTATATTAATATGCTATAATTTCAATTTACTATTGTTTACAGAACAAAAAAGTGAGCAGAGAGAATGTGCCATTCTGTTTATTTATAAGGTATACATGTGTATTTCACACATGAAGTATGTTTTCCCAAACTGAATGTGATCTTCGTTGGGTTTAGAAACACATCAAATTCTATAGTCCACATTCCCAGTCTGCATCTCAGGAGTTGATCTTTCTTACTAACTATTCTCTTACTCCAGAAGGCCAGTTCTAAGGTATGGACAACTTTGACTCACAAAATAACTGAAGCTGAAAGGGATCTGTAGAAGTCATGTGGACCCAAACCATTTGTTCATAAATGGCCACCTAGAGCAGGTTTGCACAAGACTGTGTCCAAACTGCTTATAATATCTCCACAGACAGAGACTCCACCACCTCTCTGGGCAAACTGTGTCAATGATCAGTTACCTGTGTAGTGACAAAATGTTTCTTAATGCTCAGAGGAGCCCACCTGCGTTCCAGTTTGTGCCCATTGCCTCTTAACCTATCACTGGGTACCACTGCGAGGAGCTTAACTGTATTCTTTGCACCCTCCTGTCTGGTGTTTTTAGACGCTGATAAAGTTGAACCTGAGGCAGCAGCATTCCCTGGCAGCCCAAAGGGGCAACTGTACCCTGGGGTGCGTCAGGCCCAGCACTGTGCGTGGGTGAGGGGAGGGATTGTCCTCTCTGCTCTGCCTTGTGCAGCCTCACCTCCTGCAGTGGGTACAGCACTGGGTTCAACAATAGAAGAGGCACATAAGAGTGTCCAAAGGAGGACTGTGAATATGGAGAAGGGCCTGAGGGCAAGGTGTGTGAGTCTGAATTGCACACACTCAGATAAATAGAGGATCAGTTTGTTACCTGTGACTGCCCTGCCTTGTGCTGAGTCACATCCTAAGAATTTTATTTTTCCATTTTTATACATTAAGCAATAATCTACATTACATCCTTAGATTTTGTTGATGTTACTAATTCTTAGTTTGGTATGGTGCATGAACCTGCTTGCAGTAGAAAAGGAAATTGAACTAGTATCTATTTTAGCCTTTTTGTATTAAGGATGAAGGCATTCATGATTACAGAAAAAAGCCTGTTAATATTATTAGGTTATATCTTTCTATCTTAATATTAAGATGTAATTTTCTTCACACTCTTAAGTCATTTTTTATGCATATATTTAAAAAAATCTATGAGCAATCCATAAATAATAGAAAAGCTTTTCACAGCTATCTATCTCCCTTCTTTGTGTAAAATCTTAAAACAAAGTGTAGAATTCTGTGTTCTCTTGCTTCAGACTGTGTTGCTGGTTACTATGTTGGATGAGGTTGTTTGCTATGGGCTTGTTTTGAAATCTGACCAGAAAGCTCTTAAAATAATAATTTTTTATCTTAGCATAAATTTCCTCTGAAGGCCTACTTCCCTCACCACCACCAGCCTCTTGTAATAGCTTTACTAAGACGCCCTTCTGGTAAGTTTCTTCAATTCACATTTGCAGCATTTTCTACCTTGCATAGTCTTTATATGTGTTAAAAAAACTTTACAAAGGACTGTTTTCTGAATTTTGCCATTTCCTAAACAGGATGTTTTGGTGTAGCAATTTTCACAATGTTCTTTTATTGCATTTTTTATTAGAAACATCTAATTATTACATGGCTGTAACACAGATATAACTTTAAAGAAAACCATAAGAGACAGAGTGCATTATTTTTGCATTAGAACTATTATATTAGGAATTAAGAGAAGATATGAAAGCCTGAGGCATACTAAACATAATACACTTAACTGTGATCATATGCCATATATGTAAAAAAAGATGTATTGACTTGTTTGTCACTGAACAAGAGAAGTTTGAGTTCTGCTGTCTAGGTTCTGCAAACCTAATTTACTTCTTTTTTTTTATTTTCTATTTTGATAGATCGCAGTTCTTTTAATTCTGTTCCACTCACAATATGTTAATATTGAACTAGAGTTTACACGAGGGTACATCAGCCTTATTCAAAGAGTATTCCTTACTCTAATTTCTCACATGACTCTGTCAATGAACTGTTCTAAAAAAACACAAAAACAGTTACTGTTGAAAATTTGATAATTTTAAGAGGAAATTTTGGTTGCTTGTTGATAATTGAATCCTGTGCAAAAGCTTTAATGCTGTCTTAATGTGTTCAATTTTATTGTTCTGTTCTAGTTGGACAGAATTTTTTTAAATAAAAAACTGAAAAGCCATCTGCTAAGGCCTTTCTTTTCCTTTACTCTCCTCAGAATTGCCATCTACACACTGGGTGCAACATTTGAAACACATTTCAGATATGCTTAAATCTGTAGTAGAAGATACAAACATTAGGTAAGCAGTATTTCTAGCTTTTTGTCACTTGAATGTGTTACTTTGTGAAAAGTTATGTCATCTGAAATTACCACATTTCATTAAATCCATATTCTTCTCTTAAAATTAGCTTTGTTCTGGAGTCTAGCACTTGAATTACTTTCTGAACAAGGACTTTGTGGCATCTGTACACCTGGCCAATATGCCTAAGTTAAAAAGACAGCAACACCTTGTTTGTTAAATTTCAGCAAACAGCTAGCTGTGACAGAAATGCTTACCTGCCTACTCTGCCATTTCTCCCATGAAACTTTACAACTGATTCAGAACTGCATTTCAGTTCTGTTTAACCATAACTTCCAAAGCCATTGTCATGTCTAGAGAGGGTCCAATGCAAAGTTAGCAACCAGAACCTTTCCTTAGCAGTGCCATAACCTGTTCCTTGTCCTTAGGATGCAGAATCTTAAAGACGTTAAAAAAAAAAAATAAATTCCAGGAACCAGTTCAGTTTTGATTTTAAAAATGGAGTATTTTAATAGAAACATATAACACTTCAGTATTTTAAATGGCAGGCCCGTGAATCCTCACTTTGTCTCAGTTAACATGTGAAGGCTTTTATTTTTGTTAATGCCAAAAAAAAAGCTTTTTGCTGTTCCCTCTGAGGCCTGGCTGTCTGGTGCCTACTTCTTGCTTTGTGTATGAACTGCAGCTCAGTGCTGTGTCTTGTCTGTTCTGCTCTGAAGTCTGTCAAATGTTTTTGTCCTTGAAATTGACCAGTGGGTGACCCTGTTTTCTTAAAAATATGTAACTCAGAATAAATAAAATATCATCCATCATAATGTATTACAGTAAAAGAAGTATGTCTCTTTTCCTTTGTTCCCTAGCCCGTTATTGGCTTATATTGTCTTTTCACTTCCTTTGCCTCGTTAATACACTAGTTTGAATGGTATTGTACTTGCCAGAATATCTTCCTACTTCCTTTAGAATTCACGCAACAATTATTTTTTCTCCAAAATCCCATTCAGCTGGCAAGAAAAAAGATCTAAGCTAAGTTCTTAAGTACTAATATCAACAAGGAACTGTATTTAATTTTCTTTCATTGCTTTATTCCTGATTCCATATCCTTTCTGTGTAATAAGATTAACAGAGGAGCAAAAATAGCTACTATACAGCATATCCTTTTCTCTCATAGACATTACACTCTGTTGATAAGGTGCTCTCATTTTCCAGTGATTTTGTTTTTCACCAAATACTAAGTCTTACAGCAAAAAGCTTCCTGTGCTCTTCTAATAAACAGGTTGCTTCATGTTTAGGGACATGATTTAGCAGTGGGTTGTTATAGTTAGGGTATTATGGTTATGTTATGGATGGACTTGATGATCTTGAAGGTCTTCTCCAATCTGAGCAATTCTATGATTCTATGAATCTACATTCAATTACTTTTATTATTAATAGTCATCTCAGTAAACTGTACATGTTATGTGATATTTTAAACAAAATGCACTTACATAAGTTTGGGAGAAAATAATGTCCCAGAAAAAGTGAGCCACAATAGAGTGGTTGACATAGTTTCCACTACAGAGTGGGAAGAAATTGTGATGGGAACACAAGTGGAAGTTACATGATCCCAGACCAATGATCCCAGTCATTGTACAGGAAAGTCATTGGGAGTTGTATGCTTAGTGGTGTCTGAACTGTGTAGGTAAAAAAGAGGATTCTGTTCTGCTTAGTGCCTGTTAAAAGCAGTGTAATACATACGTTTAAGGACATGTGTTTCCCCTTTGAGCCATGAATGCTTCCAGTCATAAATACTGCCAATATTACCCACAATTGTCTGTTCTCAGTAATAGCCTTTTAATTAATTTTTTTTGGTTTGATTATGGATCATTGGGTTTCAGACCCAGCCTATCCAGTATGTTGTCATGACATTGAATTATGGTCAGATAAGCAGGTTATTATGCTGAAGGGAAGGCTGTTGTGTTAGGTCACTATCCAGGTTTTGTTTTCAAAGTGTTTTCAAAGGTTTTTGATGTTGAATTTCCTGATTCTAAGAACTTCAAAGACTTCAGCAGCGCTGATCATGTTCCCTTATCTAAGGAATTTTAGTCTGATATTTTGTCATACATCTCCAGTTCTTTGCAGTCAGAGACATTCTGCTACCCTATCAAAGTTGTAGAATATCAACAACAGTGTCGTCTGTATCAGTTATCTCAGTAATCTGTTTTTCTGCCAATATTATACTAACCTCTTATGTATGAAGGCAGTGGTCAAGTTTATCCAAAAATAATAATATTGCATCCTAGGAATTGAATTTTGCCACCCCAGGATTCTGTGACACATAAGCAGAGTCATTTAGAGAGTCAGTAATCTCTGTGTTACCCATAAACAACATGTGTCAATAGTATACATGACACATAGGTTGTTATCTGCGCACATCAAGTCTTCAGCCATAAAATGGGACAACACAACTCTTCAGAAAGTCATAAAGGTAAAGCAGTTTATTCCAGCTATCATTTTGTCACATTCCCCAGGTGATATACTGGTATTAGAGAAATTCATTTACTCTAGAAATTTGTAAAATGTCTTGAAGTTTCCTGAGAAGAGTGATACAGAAGCTCTGGATAACCCCAGGAGTGAAATTTAAGAAAAATCTGTGATTCTTAAACATGTTCCCTAATTTAATAGGACTGTTCTTGGTTCTTAATCTCCTTTCAGCTATTCTTTGGTCTATCACAGAATCAGAGAATCATAGTGGTTGGAAGGGACCTCTGGAGATCATTCAGTTTAACCCCTGCTCAGTCAGGTTCCCCACAATGGTTTCCACAGGAAAGTGTCCAGGCAGCTACTGAATATCTCCAGAGAAGGAGAATCCACCACCTCTCTGGGCAGGCTGTTCCAGTGCTCTGTCACTCTCAAAGAATAGCAGTCCTACCTCATGTTTACCTCAAACTTCCTGTGTTCCAGTTTCTGCTCTCTGCCCCTTTGTTCTATTGCTGCACACCACTGAAAAGAGCCTGGAGCCATCCACTTGACTCCTGCCCTGCAGGTATTTATAAGCATATTTACAAGCATTGATGAGACCATCCCTCTGTTTTCTTCTCCAGGCTGAACAGGTCACTCAGCCTTTCCTGTTAAGGGAGATGCTCCAGGCCTCTCATCATCTTTGTGGCCTTTTGCTGGACTCTTTCCAGCAGCTCCCTGTCTTTTTTGAATTGGGGAGCCCAGAACTGGACCAGTGTTCCAGATGAGGCCTCATCAGGGCAGAGTAGAGGGGGAGAATCGCTTCTCTTGGCCTGCCGGCCACGCTCTTTTGAATACAGCTCATTTGCTGGCAAGTCGTCAGCCTGCTGTCCACAGAGCATCCAGGTCTTTCTCCTTTCCAGCAGGTCAGCCCCTCCTTAGCCTGTACTGGTCATGCAGTTTTTCCCCCCAGGTTTAATGCTCAGCACTTGCTTCTGTTGAAACCTATCACATTCTTCTCTGGCCAGTCCTCCCATCTGTTCAGATGTTTCTGAATGGTGGCTGGATGTAGTCTATCCCTTCATCCACATCCTTGATGTAAATGTGTAATAAGACTGGATCCAGTTCAGCTTGCTATGTGCCTCCAACTAATCAGGAAATGGATTTCCTTAAAAGCTTTATTCTTACTTCCTCTAAATATATTTCCTCATAAACTACCAAAAATATGTGCTGTGTAAACAAGACAGAGAAACTGAAAACTGAAACATGACAGCAGTATATTAGAATGTAAATTGTGATTTAAAGTTTTGGTAATCCTTAGACTGGATGGTATACAGTAAGAATAATTTATGGTGTATATTTCAATACATAATATTTTGTCAATGCTATATATTGGAAACTGGTGTTAGAGATATTCTGTTTTATGGGCAGAGTTAATCTGTTAATAGCACTGAGTGTGCCCTCTTTGACCTTTCTGCAGATAGCAGAATAAATGAGTCCGCTTAGCAGGTAGGGCATTATCTTAAAATGATCTTTATTTTCATGTCAGTGTTCTTTGCATTTAATCTAAGATTTTTGAAGTGTTTCACAAAGTATTTAGTTGCCTCTTCTTCATTTTCCAGCTCTCCTGCTGACCTTTATGAAACTTGGTTTTTGTTTGCTTGTTTTGGAGAATGGCTGGATATTGCAGCAGAACAATTACTGAAGGCAGCTGTAGCCCCAGATGATTTGCTATGGCTGTTGGCATTTTACTACTGTCCTCAGAATGAAAATCAACAAAGGACTCAAACAATGGTGGGTAATGTAGTAATAATCAGTAATAATCAATCAGTAGTCTGCTCATGCCTTGTTGCTATAAAATAAATTGTGTGCAACAGAAAACTGAAAGCTTAATACATCACAATAATATAACATCCTGCTTTCATTTTACATCTAATTCTCCAGCACATTTTATAATATTTTGTGTCCTTCCCTCCCCCTACTACGTATGCAAGCTTACATGTCAATCACTTTTTAACTTTTTTCTCTTATGCTCCAAGAGCAGAGGTGGAATATTAGTTGAATTAGGTTAGAGGTACAATGGAGTAAAGAAACCAGAGTTTTAGAATATACCGTTGGGAAAGTACTCAGTGCCCAAGCAGCAAATATGGCTTAGAAAAGCCAAAGGCCTTGTGTATGCTGAGATCTATACATATGCAGCATTTTTCAGCTCCAGCACCTCAGAATGAAGTCACTTTGTCCCATATGTAAAACCTTATTCTTGTGTGTCCCTTATACTACCGGTTTGTTATTCTCAAACAATGTATGACAAACTTAATGAGAAGAAGGCTTTTCCACTGAGATCCCACGCAGTTACTCATCTATTCCTGGAGGTCTCATATTTCAATTCTCTATGAGCCTTTTTTTGAGTTACTTAGAGTAAAAAAAAACTTATTTTCAACAGAAAAGGCAACTTAACATGGATTCCTACAGCTTATGCTAAGCTTATGCCTGAAGTTAGGTCTTTGCTTTTTTATTATAGCCTTTTCAGACTATTTTATGTTAGTGGGGAAGGAATGAGAAAAAATGAGTTTAGATAACTGGTAGAAACAAGTTGTCTTTCTGAACATGGTTGAGAAATGTTTGTCCTTTTCTTTTGAGTTTGCAAGGCTCTATTTTTTCCCTTGCCCCAGCACTTACATGATTGTAGGTTAAGTTTTTATCTTATTTATTTGCTTCTTAATTATCAGTTTGTTTAGTTGGATTTAGTAGAGTGAAAAGAATTAATGTTAGTTTAGTTCTTTTTCTGTTTTGTAGGAGCCAAAGTCTTCTGTTTTCTGCACCCAGTAAAAATTAGTTTTTATTGGCTAACTCAGAAGGTAAAAACATAATTTGCAAACAACACAGGAAGATGGAAAAAATGGCATTCTTACCAGAGCATTTTATCAGTTGAGGTCAGGTTGCATGGGGGTTTAATTGATTTTAGCAGCAATACTGAAATGAGCCCTTGAGGATCCTATGTTCTTTTTCCCACAATGCAAAAATCTGACTGTGTTCTGCTGAGGGACTGTCTCTATTTCCTTTTATTATTAAAAAAGGTCAAATCCTGGCTTTGTGCCCTTCTTGCTTAGTTTGCAAGAATAAAGAAAGTTAACAAATCCATTCTGCCCACCTTTGTGTGTGTGAATCACTTTAAAAGAAATGTGTACTGCCCTTCCTTCCCTGTTTGCCCAGCTGCCTCAGTGCAGACTTTTTTATGTTTGTGTACTTCTGCCAAGTATTTAGTTTCCTATTAGTGAATAAATCCATAGGAAAAATACCATCGGTAACCTTTACTCCTCTCTGATCCTGCATCCTTTGAAATTGTTCCTTACAGGTAGAATCTCAAGCAGTCTACTGTCATCTAATGATGCTCTACAACCGTACTGTCCTTTCATTTGGAGATCTGCAGGCTTCTGTAAACAATATAGCAGATACAGAACAATATCACATCCAGTGTCTTAGAACACATCTTCTTACCAACTTTCTACTCTTTTCTTCTGGAGGACATACGATTGCCCAGGAATTTATTTCCCATGTAAGTGGTGGTGTTTTTTTTTCCTTTTTTTTCCCTCCAGTTTAAGTAAAATATACCTTTCTTACAACTTCAGATTTAAGATTCTATGTCTTAAGAAAGAGAATTGAAGAAGATTTGACTATACAAACAATAGTTAACCTGCTATAAAATCGGAGTAGGTCACTTTGAAAGGAATGTCTGCTATTTATTTCCACGAAAACTGCATCAGAAAAAAGGAGCACAATAACACTATTAGACTGAGTAAATTCTTACCTACAAAGCATTATTTTTCTGTATAGTCACCACCATTAGCTATGCATTTTCTCCAGGAATGAACAGAAGTCTGCATGCCACGCTCATAAAAATCTGCACTAGCAGGTGTGACCCACTGTTTTACTGCTGCTATGATGGCATCTTTGCTAGCAAAATGTTGCCTACGCAGTCCTGCATTGGCCCAAACAGATGAAAATCAGAAAGCACCAGATCTGGACTGTATGGTAGGTGCAATAGGACAGTCCAGTCAAGACTGGCATTGTGCTCCAGGGTCTTCAAACTGCTTTGGGGCTTGGCCGTACCGTGTTAACAAGAGAAAGGTTGTCTTCTACAGCCTGATTCTGGAAGTTCGAGCCTTCAGCTTGGTAAGCAGTCAGAATTGATGGTTTGTTGGTGTTCCGGGAAATCTAGGAGGATCACCCCTTTCCTATCGAAAAAGACATTGCAAATTACTCTGCCTGCTGAGCTGAAGTGCACTTTCAGTTTTTTCTTCAGTGAAGAATTGACACGTTGACACTCCATATTTGTATGGAGTAGTGGAAACACCACATCTCCTCACTGGTAGTGATGTGATTCAGGAAACTCTCACCTTCTGCCTTGTATTGGTTCAATAGGTCCTGACAGACCTTCATATAGTGTCCCTTCTGCTCCCATATGAGCATTCAGGAGTCTACCTGATGCAAACTTTGCTATATCTCAGTGTTGTCATCATAATTTCCAATGCATTGAAACTGCTTTCTCAGTTCTGTATGCAGTTCCCTGGCCATAATCCACTGATATGGATGAGCTGACCGAGATGCTCTTCATTTCATGGCACGAGAGCAGTGGGTGACTGTTCAGCATGTGGCTTGCGTTTCACGTCGCTGTCACCACTGCTGAAATGCACCACCCACCACCTCACTCTGCTACATCCACTGTTTGGTCTCCATAAACATTCAGCAAGCATCCATGAATGTCAGTGGGTGCACTATTTTCCGTATGGAGGATTTCAGTGACAGACCTTAGCTTCATACACACATCAGTGTCAGACTGCCACTCAGCTGCCAGCTGTTGCATGGCACCAGGATGTAATGGGAAGGTTCCACCTCTACTGCCATACCATCGACATCCTCCTCTGCCATGGTGGGCCAACATAAAAGAGGAGGCATTACTTTTGGAGCAGCTTCTTATTTCAGCTACAATCTAACTATTTTCCTTCTTGACTCATCTTGGTAAGGTCTCACTGGAAAAAATATTCTGTCCTAACACTAAAGCTGCAGAAATTCTCCAGGCAGAATCTTGCAACTAATGGATGCCTATAGTTAACTTAGGCTCTCTAGTATTATTATGTACTTGTTATATTATGACACCCAAAGCCACGCACAGCACCAAATTGTACTGCACAGCAGTGACTGCACTGGTTAGCTTAGTAAACTTTGAAATTAACCCATTGCAAAATCTGCAAAAATTGTTCCTTAGGGTCTTTCTGTGGTATTTTGTCATCATCTGGCAGAGGAATATATTTTTTATTTCTGAAACATTATATCTGGGCACCCATCAGAAACTTAATATACTTCCAGTTGGCTTCCAAGGAGACTAGTCCTAAATGTTTGCACTGTCTGTCTATTTGTGTTTAAAATTTTTCTGATAACCTTGATTTGTTTCACTTCAACCTTAGATGTCTCAAAGATGCTGAGTTCATTCAAGATGTGTCAAAAAAGAATGCTTGGGAAAAAAGAAACATTCTTTTGAGTTCGGCTTTTGTTTTCAGAGCATCTCATGTGTTCAGCTATAAGGGACAGACCTGTGGTTATGTTGCTGATATTAATAGAAAATAACTTGCACTTACTAAGTTAATTGCATTCTTTCCCATTTGTCTGTTTTCCTTCAGATTACTGAGACAACTGACATGAGCAAGGAAGTTTGTAGCCTCCTTATCCGTACTGCATACAGAATTAAACATAATGGAGGAGAAAACCAAAGGACTGTGAAGCTCTTGAATGAACTTCTTCAAAAAATAGCATTGGACGTTTAGGTTTTCAGTGTTGTCTCTATCCAGTCAGTGAGCTAGAACTTTATTGGGGTGTTCACGAAAGTCTTGCACTGCTGGTTAACAGGTGCAGAAAAAAAAATCTCTTTCATAAGGATATCCCATAAGTATGTCTTTCCCCGTGTCATTTAGGAATGCAAACTGAAGACAAAACAGTATTAAAGAAGGTTGAAGATTTCATTCTGAGCTCCTTTTACAAGAGACCTATGCCATTTAAAGCAGTTTACTCATCTCCTTGTTTATCTGGCTGTGGGTCAGTTTTTCTCCCAAATTACTCATGGCTTTATGACCAATTTTATCCAATTGTTTGGTTGGTAAGTTGTTTCTAAAATGTTTTGTTCTATAATTCTGCTTTTGTGTGACTAAAGGATGATCTCAAGTGAGAGTTAATGATTCATGGTGAATGCACTCCATGTTCTCAGGAAATCAACTGTGTTTCCTGAACTTATTAATTCTTTTTGAAAACATTTTCAAAATAAAGCTCCTTTCACATTAGTTAGATGATTATTTAACAGTGCTGCACTTCCATAGGGCAGTGTTCTCTGCAGTGTATGATGGAAATAGCTGCTCTCTGTCCACAGATGTGGCACAGAAGTTTGTCAGTGTATTCTGTGTGTGCACACACTCAGGCTACTGCTCAGGAAATCTTTTTTTTTTTCATGGACACAATATAGGGCAAGCAAAATGTAGTTATAAGGAAACTCTTACTTGAGTAATCCCATATTTCCAAAAAAGAGAGAATTGTGGTTGCAAGTCGTCATCTTCTTTTCTGTCTCCAAGACATATGGTTTCTTTGCTTACTTCATTTCTCTGATGAGAAGAGCATGATCAAGGAGCAGTGCCTTCTTGTTTTATCCAAGAAGTTTTGTCAACTTGTTTCTAGCTTAACTAAATAAAATAAGCATGAAGAACAGTAAAAGTTGAGCATCTGAACTGATTTCATAGAATCACTCAATTACAGGAGTTGGAAGGGTCACGTATTACCTACCTACATTTCTGTGTTAAAAGATACCACTTTAAATCCTTATAGGTCCCTTCCAGTGTGAAACATTCTGTGATTCTGTGAACTAGCATTCTCGCATATAACATCAAAAATGTGTATCTTAAATTACTACAGCTTTATGGGTGTAACATTTGTTTCTGAGCAAAGAAGAAAAGCAGTGTTCTTAGTTTTCCTTGGCTACAAGAAGTGGAAGGATATTTTCCGTTAACTGCTGACTGATTACTTACAGTTTTGTTCCTAGTGAGTCACATCAGACTGAATTACAGAAGTTACGTGCCCTCTTGGCACGTTAATGTATTTGTGATGTTTGATTCTAGCCTCTGAAGAAGAAGAAAGAACTTAATATCTTTTTCAAGAACACTGCTTTTTGTCTGTTTGGATTAAATGAATGAAAAAATCAAAGAGTGTTATCTAGCTTATTTTTAGTTGTTGGTACATATAGACACAAAATCAAACAACCTAATTTTCTATTCTCTGATTATTATAACTGAGGGGCAGGTAGAGTTTGGTGGAAGGATGCCCTCCCTTTGGCTGAAGAGCAGCTGGAAAAAGACTGGTTAGGCAAAATCAATGCCCACAAGTCCATGGGCCCCAGTGGGTTTCACACACAAGTGCTCAGACAGCTGGCAGAAGTGTATGCTGGATTGTTCTCTGTCATCTTTGCAATTGCAGACCTGGAAAGGTCACGGAGCAACTTGTTCTCGAAGTCGTCTCCAAGCAATTGGAAGAAAAGAAGTTTATCAGAAGTAGTCAGCACATATTCACCAAGGGGAAATCGTGCTTAACCGCTCTGGTAGCCTTCTGTGATGACATCACAGTTTTGGAATATGAGAGAAGAGCAATGGATGTGTACCTTGGCCTCAGCAAGGCTTTTGACACCATCTCCTACTCTTGTAAAGATGAGTAGGAAATGTGGGATAGATTAGTGGATCAGTGAGGTGGATTGAAAACCAATTGACTCGTAGAATTCAGAGGGTCATGACTGGTGGTGTACAGTCTAGTTGGAGGCCTGTAACTACTTGTGTTCACCAGGGCTTAATGCTGGGTCCAGTCATCTTCAACATCTTCATCAGCTACCTGAATGGAGGGATAAAGTTCACCCTCAGCAAGTTTGCTGATGATTCAAAGCTGGAAGGAGTGGCTGACAGAGCAGGAGGTGGTGCTGCCATTCAGCAAGACCTGAACAGACAGGGCAGAGAGGAACGTGATAGGTTTCAACAAGAGCAAGCATTACACCTGGGGAAGAATAACTGCATGACCAGTACAGGCTGAGGAGGGGCTGCCCTGCTGGAGCTCTGCAGAGAAAGACCTGGATGCTCTGTGGACAGCAGGTTGACGATGAGCCAGCAGTGTAATCTTGAGGCCACAAAGGCCAGTGATATCCTGAGCTGTATTCAAAAGAGCGTGGCCGGCAGGCCAAGAGAAGCGATTCTCCCCCTCTACTCTGCCCTGATGAGGCCTCATCTGGAACACTGGTCCAGTTCTGGCTCCCCAATTCAAAAAAGACAGGGAGCTGCTGGAAAGAGTCCAGCAAAAGGCCACAAAGATGATGAGAGGCCTGGAGCATCTCCCTTAACAGGAAAGGCTGAGTGACCTGTTCAGCCTGGAGAAGAAAACAGAGGGATGGTCTCATCAATGCTAGTAAATATGCTTATAAATACCTGCAGGGCAGGAGTCAAGTGGATGGGTCCAGGCTCTTTTCAGTGGTGTGCAGCAATAGAACAAAGGGGCAGAGAGCAGAAACTGGAACACAGGAAGTTTGAGGTAAACATGAGGTAGGACTGCTATTCTTTGAGAGCAACAGAGCACTGGCAAAGCCTGCCCAGAGAGGTGGTGGATTCTCCTCTGGAGTTAGTCTGGAGATACTAACTCTGGGTTAAACTGAATGATCTCCAGAGGTCCCTTCCAACCACTATGACTTTATGATTCTTTGTATTAAACCAAATGGTTTGTTGAACTGAGTTATTGGTGTAGTGGAAATCCCTAAGGCGTGTTTCTCCCTGGGATGAAAAACATCCTAGAATTTGTCTCCAAAGGACAATTATTCTCCCATTATTTGATGTGAGATTCCTTAAATTCTCTCCACGTTATAAGTATGTTTTTTTACCTACTTAAAACGATTAGCAAAGAGTTGCCATGTGTGATTCTCGCAGATTTGTTAATTCAGTGGTATGGGTATTACGTTTCTGTAGGTGAATTTTTAACCTCCCTGTCACCATGTGGTTTTTTTTAACCACTGACAAAATGCATGGAAACTCTTGTAACTTTCTGAAACAAGATCAATATCCAATTAAATAGATCTATTCAAGGAAATGTATATTCATCGCAGAAAGAGCAAAATGAGCAGTGGAAAGGTACATTCTTGTTTTCCTGTGTTTATCTTCTTAAGAAGTACTGAATAATTTAAATTTTACAAGGAGGGTTTGCTGTCTTGGGGAGACTTTAAAGAAGAGCAACCAATTGATGCTATCTGTAACTTTAAAAACAAACATCTGTACTGGCATTTCTTGTGCCTAATTTAGTATAGTTGTTATAAATCTTCAGCGTTCTTTTTCCTTGCTTTTTAATAGTGCTTTAATTAGGATCTAACATTGATATAAACCATGATTTTGTGGGATGTTGAAGATGCTTTTGTCAGTGTGTCAGTGTTAGGCAAAAGAGGTTTTTTTGGCAGATCTGAGTAATGGAAGATTTCTCCTATAGTGGATCCTGCATCATCTGTCTAATGTGTATCAACTTCTCTGCAATCTCTGCTTTCTGAAGAAGTCCTTTGGAGACTTCAGGGCTTGTACTTATATGCAGAACGAGCCAGAAAGTCCTGAGATTGGGGCTACAAGTTGCTTGTTCCCTTCCCTCCAATCTCTGTGTCACCACACACTCTTTTTATGGGTATTGTACAGCATAAATAACTTTTAATAATGTTATGCTTCAAGGAGTTGCTTTTAACAGGAATACAGCATGTAAATTTAGTGTAGTTGTTGATTATATTTTGTTCCAGCCCAAGATTGTCGTGTTCCAGCCCTTTGCATCTTGCAGGCTTTCCACCTAGGAAAGGGGGTGGTTGGCATCTGTCGGTTTTCTTCAAAAAAAGCCACTTCTGTGGCTTCTCTGCAGTTAGGATCTCAGTGCAGTCCACATACTAATCCGAATGCCCTTTGTTTTACGAAGTGTTTTTAGCTGACCAGCAGTAACATATTAATCTCAGAATCGTAGGATCACCACGGTTGGTACAGACCTACAAGACCATCCAGTTCAACTGTCTGTCTCCAACAGCTGTCACTAAACCATGTTCCTCAACACAATGCCTAAACATTCCTTGAATACCTCCAGGGTTGGTGATTCCACCACCTCCCTGGGCAGCCCGTTCCTGCGCCTGAACACTCTTTTGGAGAAGAAATGTTTCCTAATGTCCAACCTGAGTTTCCCCTGGCACAACTTTGAGGCCATTCCCTCTCCTTCTATCACTAGTTACAAGAGAGAAGAAGCCAACTCCCAGCTACAACCTCCCTTCAGGTAGTTATAGAGAGCTGTAAGGTCTCCCCAACCCTCCTCTTCAGACTAAACAATCCCAGCTCCCTCAGCCAATCTTCACAAGGCCTGTGCTCCAGACCCCTCACCAGCTTCACTGTCCTTCTCTAGGCACACTCCAGGGCCGCAGTGTCATTCTTGCAGTGAGGGGCCCCAAACTGAATACAGTACTCGAGGTGCGGCTGCACCAGTGCTGAGTACAGGGGGACAATTACTTCCCTGCTCCTGATGGAAACACTATTTCTGATGTAAGCCTGGATTGGCCTTCTTGGCCACCTGGGCACACTGCTGGCTCATGTTCAGCTGAATATTTATCAGTATCCCCCAGGTTCATTTCCTCTACTGGATTTTCCAGCCACTCTGCCTCAAGCCTGTAGCGATGCCTGGGGTTGTTGTGGCCAAAGTGCAGGACCCAGCACTTGGTCTTGTTGAAACTCATCCCATTGGTTTTAGCCCAGCTATGATCTATTATTTCTGGATTATTTGTAAAGTCCAAAGATGTATCCAAAAGAGCTTGAAGATGCAAGTGAAAGAGTATTAATTACAGTAGGTTATATTCATGCTGTGGAGTTGTATCTTTGGCTTGGTTTTGGATTGGGGTAACACAATCAAAAAAATTCTTACATAAGTTAGCAATGAAAGGTCAGGCAGAAATAATGAACAACTACTAAAGCAAATGCAAAAAATACGAGTTTGATGCACATATTTCATAGACTATTGGATGGCATATAAATACATAAAATGCTGATGTTGTATGTGAATGAAAAATGTTGTGCTAAACAAAATGCAGGTTTTATGATGTTAGAAAGAGTACAGGAATCTGAGAATTTCTGAACCTGATCTGTGGCTGCCAGACCCGAGTCTGAAAAGTCAAAACCTGTGATGTTAAATGAGGTGTGCTGCATCTGACACCGAGTGTGTTTTTAGCCCACATCTTTAGACTTTCCATACAGTCTTCAATGGCTGTGTTAGGCTGTCACATTGTTTTGCTGGAGAACACAAGTTGTACCACTGCAGCCAAACAAGCTGGTGTCAGAGGCCCCCCTCTAGCACCTGATTCATAGCAGTATTCCCTCATGAGTCTGTTTAAGTCCACCTAGCTCTCCTCTTTCTTCTCCCTCATGATGGATGTTTTCCTTCAGATACTTGTCTGGATGTTAATGCATATGCTAACGGCAGCCAGTTCTGCTGCTGCTTTAGCAGGGAGCAGCTTATTCCGGGAATGTGTTGTTGTGTGGTCTGTTCACAGCGAGTGCCAGCAAGGGGCTTCCCATGCTTGTGTTGGCTGCCTTCCTGTAACCCACTGTCTATCTGCTGGAGGGAGTAAACCTCACCAGCCCCCTTTGTTGGCTGAAGAGTACTCGTGGTGACTGAGTTCTTGTAAAGGCTGGGATCCAGTAAGAGTAGGGAATGAATTGCCATCAGATACTGCGTGAAAATCTGATATTTTTTCTCAGATGAGGTGCGGAAGAGTTCTAGTGATGTTGTCAGTAGACACAGACTGTGCCTTAATTTGTATTTTGTGTTCTTCCATATGTGCAAAGGGAGAGAGGAGAGAAGGAAGGAAAAAACGAGCATGCTGAAACTCTGTTGCAGAAATTCATCAGTGATTTCCATATTCAATTTAATGTCAGCACTTGTAGGATTAGGAAATAACAATTCCATCTGTAACAATCTGAACATCATCAAATAGTGGAAAAGTTCAAACAATGCTATCTGTGTCTTTAAGAGCTCCATGCACTTCCCAGATTCCCATGTCTTGAGAAACCTGGCTGTTGCAAAGGAAGCTCCATAACTCTTTCATGTTATGTTAGACAGACTCCTTCAGAGAGCAGCAGCCCCTTGGAAACAGTGCCCCTCTCTGTTGTTTGGAACAAAACTACCTGTCATGCCCATCAACTTTTGCCAGTGCGTATTTCCATCTTGAAAACATTCTGACAAGTTCTTGACCCTAACGAACAGATCCATTTAGTAAACTATGTTCTGAGTTACACTGCCCTCGAGACTCCCCACATGCGTGTGCCCACTCAACAGCTCATTCCCTCCTTGCTGTTTTCTTTGTGGGTCTGGTTGGAGACTCCCAAAATGATGCACTCTGCATGTTGTGTGCTACTGACAAAAATCCCCCTAAAATTTCATGTGTGAGGAAGTAGCCTTTTTTTTTTTTTTTTTTTAACTGATGGTACTGTAAATTCTAGTGTGTTTACCTTGCCTAAAAATAAGACCTTTTTTTTCTTTAAATTTTAAACTAATTTGTAGCGGCATCTGAAAACACAGGTTTCCAGCCCACTATTCTCTTTCTTGGTAGAGGCCACTGGTGAATCTTCTTAGAAATCTGATGATTGTGCTGCAATTCTGCATCAGCTTGAGCTGTTTGTAAATAGAAGAGGGAAAAGCCATTCTCAAATTATTTGGAAGAGGGAAGCTGCCTTGAAATTTGGTATGGAATAAATTCTTAAACTGGAAATTATAGATATCTCTGAGTAGGTGGAATCATTACCATCTTTTCTGGAGACATGAGAAAAATACAGATGTTTTCTCTGTAGACCAGTGAGTTTGTTCTTGAAACATGCTGAAGAAAGCAATTATCTTTCAGATTTCCTTTCTTGTTGTTTTGTTTCTTTACTAAAATGAGTGAGCAGCGTTGGGCAGTGCACCCCATGCTGCACCCCAAGGGCCATGATAAACAGCTGTCCTTTCCTGCCCAGCCCAGGCCATGGGAGCATGCTGAGCAAACACTCAACCCAAACCTTGTGATAAAGCAACACTATCCCGTTTGGAAAGATACTTGTGTGGTGATTTAAAGATTTCAGATGACAGCTTTTAATTATTTTTCATCATAGCTTTTCTTATCTCAGTTTCTTTTCAGTTTTACTTGCACACGTGGCATTGGCAGTGAGTGAGCTTCCGGACTCAGTTGCTCTGCACACGGATATTTCCCTCTTTTTCTCCCCACCTTCATCTCCATTTCCGCCTGGGATCCCAGGCAGATGTGCTATGGCCCATGGCAGATCTCTAGGAAAACATGAATCAAGCAACCACAGCCAACGGCTTCTTTCTGGGCTGAATTGGAACAGCATGAGTCAAGCAGCACACCTGCCAGAGGAGGGAAGAGACATGTCTCACACTCTCCCATGTGCCCATGTGATTCCAGCTCTCCTACCAGGCACTGCTCTCACATAGATTTTCATACGTAAATTACTGTATAATTCCCACCGATAACCTTAGTTGCACAGATTATTTTTAGTAAGGTTCACCTTGTCACCTGGTAGGCTGATGGGCAGCTTCTGGTGCTTAGCAGCAGAGCTGGAGACAACACTCTCTGTCACTACTTAGTGGAGGAGGCAGGTGGAATCAATAATGGATCCAACACTTCAAATAATTTCTGGACTATCTTGAAGTTAGGCAAAAATCAAGGAATAAAGCTGAAGGCCGTACATGTAAGATCACACCTTAGCCTAATGTTTAGAGGACCGTTTGGTGTTACGTCTGTTCTATGCTTGAACAGCCTGGTAATGAAATGCCATTTAAACATTACAGAATCATAGAATCACCAGGTTGGAAAAGACCTACAAGACCATCCAGTTCAACTGTTTGCCTGTCTCCAATAGTTCTCACTAAACCATGTTCCTCAACACAATGCCTAAACATTCCTTGAATACCACTAGGGCTGGTGATTCCACCACCTCCCTGGGCAGCCAATTCCTGCTCCTGAACACTCTTTTGGAGAAGAAATATTTCCTAATGTCCAACCTGAATCTCCCCTGGCACAACTTGACGCCATTCACTCTCATCCTATCACTGGTTACACAAGAGAAGCCAACCCCCAGCTCACTACAACCTCCCTCAGGTAGTTACAGAGAGCAGTAAGGTCTCCTCTGAGCCTCCTCTTCTCCAGACTGAACATTTCCAGCTCCTTCAGTTGCTCCTCACAAGCCCTGTGTGCTCCAGACCCCTCACCAGCTTCACTGCCCTTCTCTGGACACTCTCGAGGGTCTCAATGTCTTTCTTGCAGTGAGGGGCCCAAAACTGAACACGGTACTCCAGGTGCTGCCTCACCAGTGCTGAGTACAGAGGGCCAGTTACTTCCCTGCTCCTCCTGGCAACACTATTTCTGATGCAAGCCAGGATGCCATTGGCCTTCTTGGCCACCTGGGCACACTACTGGCTCATATTCAGTCAAGTATCAACCAATATGCCCTGGTCTGTTTCCTCTACCAGCCTCTCTGCCCCAAGCCTGAAGCACTGTCTGTTTTTGCTGTGGCTGAAGTGTAGGATCCAGCACTTTGTCCTGTTGAACCTCATCCCATTGGTATTAGCCCAGCAATCCAGCCTATCCGGATCCCTCTATGGCCTCACTACCCCCAGGCTGATTGGCACTTCCAGCCAACTTGGTGTCATCTGCAAATTTACTGTGGGTGCTCTCAATGCCCTCATCCAGGTCATCAATAAAGATAATGAGGAGGACAGACCTGAATACCAACCCCTGTGGAGCACCACTTGGGAATGTCTGCCAGCTGGATGTGACTGCATTCACCACCATTCTCAGGGCCTGGCCCTTCAGCCAGCCAGTTCTTTGCCCAACAGAGTGTGTCTGTCCAAGCCACGGACTGCTGGCTTCTCTGGGAGAATATTGTGGGAAACAGCATCAAAGGTTTTGCTGAAGTCTAAGCAGACTACATCAACAGCCTTTCCCTCATGCACCAGGCAGGTCACACAATCGCAGAAGGAGATCAGGTTGGTCAAGCAGGACCTGCCTTTCATGAACCCACTTTGGCTGGACCTGATGCCCTGGTTGTTCCATGCATAGCATGTGACCTGATCCATAACCTTTCCTGGCACCAAGGTCATGCTGACAGGCCTTGGTTCCCAATCCTCCCTGTGACCCTTTCTATAGATGGGTGTCACACACTACCAAGTCTCCAGTCTTCCAGGACCTCTCTGTGTGACCAGGAACACTGATAGATGATGGAATGGATCTCATTCAGCCCCACTGATTTGTGTCAGTCCAAGTGGAGTAGTAGGTCTCTAATTGTTTCCACATAAATAGTGGGGAGCTTATTCTGTTCCCATCCCAGACTTCCAGGTCAAGGGGTAGACTACCCTGAGGATAACTGGTATGACTTTGAAAGAGAGGCATAAAGAAGGTATTGAGAACCTCATCCTTTTCCTTATCCTCTGTTGTCATGTTCCCAGCTGCATACAGTAAAGAATGGAGATACTCCTTGGTCCTATTCTTACTTTTAATGTATTTGAAAAAGAGTTACTTGTTCTGATTTGTCCCAATATCCAAGTTGAGTTCAAGCTGGCCTTTTGCCTTTCTTATTTTGCCACTGCACATCCCAACACCTTAATTCTGCTTCAGGTCTGCAGAATTCTACTGCAGAGTGAGGTCATTCCTGTGTATATAAAGGAAATATGGGGAGGACTGCCATACACTGTGTGTTGGGGTGCCAGTTTCATCTTTTTTTTTTTTTTTGTCAGTTCAGTTTTCTGTCATGAATTTGAAGCATTGCTGCTGTTCTTCAGCTGATCAGAGTGAGTGCCTCTTCCCTGGCTGTGCTAGGAGGAGAGGACCCTCAGCACCTAGGGAATGTGCCAGGAAACTGTCTTTGCTGTGCTCTGTGACAAAGGGGGTCGCTTTTGGTAGTTTTGGTTCTCGGCTGTTAAAAACACAGTTTTAAACTAGAGCACCCCTCCCAGCTCAGGGAAGTCAGCAAAGGCATGGAGCAGTCCTGACTGGGGAGCAGGCAAACACAGAACTGTGCTGAGCTGAGAACGAGGTTCTGCTTTCTAAATCGTAAGTGATCAGGACAGACTGTATTGTCACACAACTTCAGTTACTGATGCCTTTAAATAACAGCTGTGTCGAACGTCAGTTATTCTGGTGGCAGCTATGGGCAGAAGGAAATTAGGACTTACTGCTGTGTAGCAATACGCAGACAGTTTTAGCCATGGTAGATGGATAAGCACATTTTATTTCCCAGGCACTGGGCAGACATCTCAATTTCCTTATGAACCAGTGTCTCTCACCAGCAGAAAACCTCAGCCTGCCATCGAGAGAGCTTCCTGAAATAATTATTCCAGTATGAAGAGATCACTGAAACAAGGGCCACCTCCACATCAGCGTGTGTGCCCCAGTATCACTATCTGCCTAACCCTGGTGGACTAATTATGAGATTCAAGCTGACTCTGGCTCCTTTTCTGTTCACTTCCTTGTCCTTTCTCGCAGTAAATCTGTTCTCTGGAGCACCAGTCAAGGCATCTAAGACTGGGGACAGGAACATAGCTGCTTTTAACCAACATATGTGTCTTCTGAAACTACAGGGGACATAAAATCTCATGGATGCTGGGAACTGCAGTGCCACGTTGATAGTTATTTTGGATTTGTTTAAAAAAAACATCGTTGATTTAATATGCTTTTAGATTCTGAGATTCAGTGTCCTGGAATCAAGTTTGTAGTGAATTAAAGAGTAATATTTTGTGTTCTGTGTGTGGGTTTATGTCAAATGGCAGTCCTATTGCAGAACCACGTTATTACATTACAGGAGTGCTTTGCTCAGGGGAAAATACCATTAAGTCACAGATGTTAAGATCTAAACGCTTCCAGATAGTTCACACACAGCTATTCCTGACTTTAAAACCATACACATGGAAACAGGCCCACGGGAGCAAGGACACTGAACACAGAGCCAGGCCACAGCACCAGGCAGCAAAGAGCCACAGCACGAGGCCTGGACTGCCCTGCAGCAGATAATGGGACCAGGACAGAGCAGTGCGGCCTCGACGGTACTTCCTAATACTCCTCACATTCCTCGTGGAAGGAACTGCCTTGAGAAGCTTCTGCACAGAACAGAGAATCATAGGATCATGGAATACTCAAAGCCTGTGTCTTGAGAGCATTGTCCACATGCTCCTTGAACTCTGGCAGCCTAAGGCCATGCCCACTGCCCTCTGGTGAAGAACCTGCTCCTGATACCCAGACTGAACTGTGCTGGCAGGGGGTGTCCGGGGTGCCAAATTGTGGTGGTAGTAGGCACTGCTCTGTGGGGGGAGGGGAGAAAGAAGAAGGAAAGCTGAACGGAGTATGGCCACTTCTTAAGCGCAGAAGCTAAGAGGTATCTTCTGAAGAATAATTAATACTCTAGCAAAAAAAAGGAAACAAATAGCTGCTCAGTAACGTGACTGCTAGTTATACCAAGATGCCCTGGTTTCCTCCCACTAATTTAAACACAATTACTAAAATCTTCTGTAATAGAACTGACTTAATGCTCACTAGCTAAACCTCCATCAGCTGTGAAGACCTAAGCTGTCTGGCTGCAGTGATCTGCATTACACACTATGATGGCATGGCCCTATAGAATTTATTTGTTTCGCAGTACCCTTTTTCACGCAGCCCAACATCCCATTATTCTTTGTGTTAACTGAGCAGTGGTTTCCAGCCTCCTGAAGTCCTTTGTCCTTTTGTGTAGCAAAACACAGTTTGCTGTGTCTTCGCAGAGCACCCTTTGTTTTCGGCTGTACACACATATTTGTGGTCAGGAAAAAAAAAAAAAAAACAACAAAAAAACCTGCTTTAAAATCTCTCCTATTAGCAAAGCGTGTTTCTGTCTGCCTGCTGCCCAGCTGTAGCTGCAGTGCCACCAGGGCTGAGCTGCCCACCACAGCCCCTCTGCCACCTCACGTCATGGCTGGCAGACATCCCATCCAGCTCCTGGTGCTCCAGGCTCAACATTCTCACTGGGGCGGCACTTCTGGGGAGCGCTGTCTCCAGGCCAGATCTGCTTCCTCCCATGATGCGAGAGGAACGTGCAAACTGGTACACTTAATTCCCCCTTAAAGGAGAAAGAACAGAGCTGGAGCAGCTGCAAATACATCCCAGCAAAGCTGAAGACAAAACAAAGCGGAGGAACTGCTGTCAGCAAATTGGTATGTTTTAAGCTGCGCCCCTAACAGAAAGCATATGATCAGGAATGCGTCTGGTCTGGGGGCACGAGCTATCTCACTCACGGTCTCCTTATGGGCTGCTTTCCACTAAGCAAGTGACCCTCAGGGAAACAGATGGTGCTCCTTGCCTAGCTCCACAGACAGGCACAGTTTCAGCTTAATCTGAGATTCATTTTTTACAGTTAAATGCTACGATCAGTAAGATCCCAACCATCTGCTGTCCTGGTGCAATGCATGGGACACGGTCCCGCTTCCTGCACAGGGACCACAGTGCTACCCAGGGCAAAACCATCAGTATGGAAAGGACTACATCAGGAGAGGTTGGGGGGGGGGGGGGGGGGGGGGGGAAGCATGCTTTATTTGATTCAGACTGGGTTGGCTATGAAACAGAACAGGATGAGATGTAAGCAAGTAGGGCAAGAACACAGCCACATGCCTGCCAGTGCTGTCCATAGACACATGCACTAGTGTGCAATGTCTGCTGCTCTTAGAGACTTGGCATTCACCTCCAAAGAGACTCAACAGTGCTGCAAATTTCTGCCACGTTCCCCAAGTACCAGACTCTATTAACAAAAAGACTGTTTACAGATCCAGCTGTTGATTTCACTGGATTTTAAGTGCTGGCAGCCAGGCACAGATATATCACCTGGTAAGACAACTCTCCAAGTGGTGATTTTAGTAAGTTACAATAAATTTAGATTTTCTTTTTCCTTCTCTCATTTACTCCAAAACTAATCAGTATCCACAACACTCTTCTCTAAGGCAATTAATGTAGGTACAGCCACACTGGGAGAGTTTTGAGAAAAATATGCAGCACAAAACTTTTGGCTTTTAGTTTTTTTCTAGACTTTTCACCAGGCTCTACTAAAACTCAGATAAAAAATTAAATACAATTTTGTGTGTTTCACTCTCAGAGCTTTTCACACAATTCCCAAATATTTGAAATTCATGCTACCGCTTCTATCAGGCTAACGAAGCCATCGTTTCATAGATGTAACAGCCTCAGTTACTGGCACCAACTGCTAGAAGAGAACCATGTCACTCTAACTTTGTAATCTGAAGCCTCGTTCTATTCAGCAGCATTTGGATTAGCACAAGTGAGCACACAGCCCCAGCTGCAGGGCGAGGGCTGCTCCCTCTGCCATTTTTTCGGTTATGCAGTGTTAGGGTTTTATCTCCTGTCCATTTAGCTGCTGCAGTGCACAGTGAAGGACAAAGCTGTGTGAGGACCACCAGTGCTCAGAGGCATGCTCATGTTAACACTGCTTAAACAGACTGCAACAGCTGCAGCAAGCTGCCCTCAGTAAACATCGGGGGGGAAAAAAAAAAAAAGGTAAGAAAAGTAACTGTTTTTAAAGACATTTGGTGATATTTGCAAAGTATGGAACATCTCATGATCTCAGGTACCAGGTAGCTTTCAGAGTACCGACCTTTGCAGAAAAACCTTGTGAAAAAACAGTGTAACTCTTTAATAAAAAAGTGAGATCCCTTAATAAATACATTTGTAAGTGTAACTGCATTACACCTTGTTGCAGTACAGGTACTTGGTAAATCTCCCAACTCCTGCTACATTCAGAAGTTGCTGGCCGATCTGTAACTCAGGTGACAACACTGTGCCTGTAGAGGGGAGGTCAGGCAGAAGAGAGAAGTGAAGAGGGATGGGACTCCTTGAGCTCGTGTCACCAGAGAGGCAGGCTTTTAACAGACTGCGTGCACTGGACTTCTCCTGTGTAACTTTTCTTATTAATATCTGTTAACCACTTTCAGATTCTTCTGTCTTACTGTGGAACTGGAAATTATTATTTTTTTTTTCCTTAGGTTTACAAATTAACTTTGAACTGCTATTCAGTGGAGAAAACACACATCTTTGAAAAACATTTTTATTATTACAAGGATTGGACGTAAAACAGTAAGTGTACAAAGTAAGCATGTTCATGAACATTTGTGTTTTAAAGTCTTGTTTTCTGATAGGAATAGCTGCATTGCAATCAGTGGAGATGTCAGTCCTAGAAAAGAACAGCTACACTTGATAGATCACTGCAAAACAAAAACAAACAAACAAAAAAAAGAGGAGTAGAACAGGGCTATGGAAAACATTTCCAGAATTTGAGAGGTACATTTCTGGTAGAAGTTAACCCAAACAAGACAGGGACAAAATTTTCATCTTTCCTTCGGTCCCAGCCCATCACCAGACCAATGGCTGGTCACTTTCCAGAGACTATTCCATCTTCCAGTTAATCTCCCCACTCTTGCCATCCAGCTGTCTTTACATGAACTTTCTGAAGTGACACAGAAGTTACAAACAAAAGTACAGAATAAAGTTTCATCAGATTTCATTGCTTCCTGTCAAACTGGTTGTGTGCAAGAACTACCTAGAACCACAACAGATTGTGTGTGTGTGTGCGTGTGTGTGTGTGTGTGTGTGTTAAGCTGGTTTGCTTCTGTGCATTTTTACCTGTTCTTGGTTACAGTGAGCCTCTGGAAAACAAATACTGAAAGGTAAATGTTTCTGTCAGCTGATTGTTTTAGCAGTCACTTAATCCTTCCTTTGATGTCTTGGGTCAATGAAATCCTAGCACCACCGGGGTTTAGTAGGAGATAGATTAAAAGAATTTCTCTGTGATCTTTCCTGCAAGGGAAACAGCAGTAAAAGTTATTACTCTGTCACAACAAAGCAGTATCTCTGTATTCCTGATTGGCCCATTATTCTCAGATGTTATTATCTTTTTAGGTAGCTAGTACAGCATAAATGTGGTTACAAAGGTAACAAAGCTGAATTTCTATTTTTAACGCACTGTTTCCCCTTGTATCTTCTGTGATAGAAGTCTCAGTACTGGGAAAGGAGATCTCCTTAGAGCTACCACAGCAATGTCTGGAGAAGACACAGAAGAGCCAAAGAACAAGCAATTGCCCCAGTTATTAGCAGGTTACTCTGAAAATAATGGTGGAGGTGTTACCAAGGTAATGCTGTGCAATGTTATACATATCCACATACCTCTTGTCACAAGCCAACAGTTCTCTAAACAGTACTGAGGTATCTTTTCCACCTTAAGAGTATAGTGTTTAACGTCAGGACAGCATAATGTATACTAACTTGATTTTAGAGAGAAAACAGTAACATTTTTCAAAGGCTCTCAGCAAAGCACATGTTTTTTGTTTTTTGTTTTTTTTTTGCTGTAGGGCTCGACTCCTGTTCCTGCTGAACTGAGCCAGTATGTAAAATCAGAACTGATATCAGCTCAGTAGGCACCGGAGGACGGGTCCATCCACGCTTGGAACAACAGCAGCAGCCGTAAGTGGCAGCTCCAGTCGGAAACAACCATTTCCTGCAAACAATACACAGCACTAAGCTACAGCTGCAGAAAAAACACATCCATTGAAGAAGAGCCTACAAAACAAAGCTTTACAGACTATTCCAGTTTAACATCATGAACACTGATTTCCCCTGACCTTTATAAAAGCTCGGTAACCAAGTTACTGTAGGAAATACCCTATTTTTGCAGTCAGACGGAAGTTAAGGAGTGTGGTTTATTTTTGTCTTTGGTCCTCTTCAACTGTCTCTGCCTCTTAGTGTCTACACACTATTTGGCACACCAGTACCTATTGCAAAGCTGCCCATCAAGCTGTGAATACTCTCCACCCTGTGCAGGCTGACACTTAAGAAACATCCTCATCTCACCTTCTCTCCAGGTGCAGAACTTAGCCACTGTGAACAAAGAGGGAAACAATCACTGTTCACCAATCAGCTAAGCTCTGCACCTCACCAGAGAGGTCTCTGTCTCAGTACCATTAATTATCAGATGAGGTTCTTCCATGATGCGTCTGCTCCTTTCCTCTTAGGACTTTTGTTTAACGGACGGAGAGGATGCCACAGTGTTCATGTTATCAGATAGTTATGGTCACTTTCAGAGTAGCAGCTGCGGTCATGGCTATGTGGTAATCCCTGGCAATGTGATTTTAATCTTAACTCACAAATCATCATGCCAGGAACCCAAACAGCCACAACATTACAAGAAAGCTGTGCAGTCACACAGACACATTCCTAGCGGTACCTTTCATTTTATAGCTCACCACACATTTCTAATCTTCCTAAGAAGTCAATCAGGCGATTCTAGACTATTGTGCATAGATAATACATAATATTCCTGTGCTAGAGAGATACTTACCACCAGCAGTTGTAGAAATGTTTATGCCATTATTTAAGGAAATATAGAAAGATGGTGCCGAGTACTGCAGTACCAGAATGAACTGCATTTTCCTATTCCTGGCATCTACCAGATTATAAAACGCTGTATGTAACTCAAATCATTGTAGGTCCCTGATAACCAGGAGATCATGAAAGCAAGTCCCTTAAACCTATTTAATTAGAAGGCAATCTCCTCCCCATAACTGCTACCGTGGCATGCTTCAGTGTCTACTACATTTCCCATGAAGATTTTCTGGCAGACGTAGTGCTTGTCTATGCTGAACGTGACTGTTCATAAACAACCTTGTATTCATGGTGTCTGCTGTGCTTCACAAAACCGAATACCATGAATTCAAGGGGAACTTACAATCAAGTAATGCCCTATACACAGGCTTGAATGGGAGAAAATAAAAAATAATCAAGATTCCTGCTAAGTACAAGTTAGAAAATAATGATTTTGCTACATTAGAAGCCATGAGTTTGAAACCAAAAACCAACTATAAGGGTATGAGAACAGTCAGGGCAATTAGTCTGTCAGATGAGCTATAACATGAAGCAAAAAACTGCAGTATACTGGAAGAGGTATTCACACCAGTCCTAATTGGCTATGTGTTTAACACGTGTACAAACACTGAGAAGCAATTCAAAGAGACTTAGAAGTGGTGAGTACCTTTGCAAATTACTATTTATAATTTTGTGAATATTTCTTGCAATTTTGCTTCTTCTTTACCGAATCCTCTCAATTAATTTCAAATACAAGTTAGGTTATGTATGACATTAACTAGCTTGTTTATGTTAAGGCTACTCTCATAACCAGTCTCCAAACACCTGACTACACTTTACATGCTTGAATTAACAAATTGTTCTCACAGGATTCAGATTTGGTTTGAAGTGCACAACTCTGCAGTTCCACTTTGGGCTCGGATTCTTTTCAAAGACTGTGCTACCTGTACAATCAGCATGTACTTTGTTAAACAGAAGTGCTTCGCATGCAGGTGCAATTTTGTATAAAGTATGCTGTAGATGGTTAAGAATTCAGAACAGAAAACAACTGTAAGTGAAATCTGGCTTTTGTACAGTCCAGCACAAAGTTTACAGCAAAGCACCTCCATGCTCTCCAGCAAGTGCCTACACATTTAACTCACGCTCCAGCAGACGGGCTTAAAAAAAAAAAACAAAAAAAACTGAAAAGAAGATATTTAAATAAGAGTTACTTCTTGAGCTAAGCAGCCACAAGCTCTGTGGTATGTCAAAGTTTACTGTGTTCAGTGAGCTCTGCATATTCTTTCTTAATGAGGCAAGATCAACGTGTTTAATTTAAAAAGAAAACTCACTTCTTCAGAATAACATCTCTGCCACCACTTTGGCTGAGGACGTGTCCATTTGTTCTCGTGCTGCAGCAAAGCATTTGTACGCAAGCTCTTGTTGCTTTGCATCTTCGTTCACCATTAATTCACCATAGAGATACACGCCCATTGCCTGAAAGAAGAACACAACATACAGTCATCCTGTTATGACTAGCTGGACAGTTTCCACTTTGTTAACCTCCAAATACTCATTTAATCCAAAAACACCACAGTAAAGGCCTTATACGCTATTACATACCTTTCCCCAGAACGTAGTTTCCTCTGTCTCTCTGCGGCCTAAGACTGCCTATGTGTTGTACTGAGTGTGTAAAAAGAGAATACCAATTTAAGAAATGTCGTGACAAGAAAATGCTTTCTCACCCCATTTTTCTTGCTGCTTTTGAAGTTGAAATCTGTTTTCTTTTATCCACTACCTGAAACATTTCCAAATGCCCTTTAAGAAAACAACTTGTCCTTCCTTCAACAGGATACACACTTTCTTTCCAAAGGGGACCTTTCCAAACGTGCTAATAAGGAGCACATCAGCTGGAACACCCACAGCAGAATTCCCACCTGGCAGTTCTGTAACTCAAAATCAATGCTTTGTGGCCAGATCTGTGTTTCAGAGTTTCCTCTTTACATCAGAGACATGGTTGGACCTTCTGTAAGGACTATGTCCTTTCGTGCTCATCCTGGACAAAAGCAGACAGCCAAGCATGTGGGGGTAAGATGTGGGCCCCTTTGATGGCAGGTAGCAAAGCACTGGCCAATTTCATGGGAAATGCATTAGGTACTGCCTTTTTTTTTTTCCTTTTTTTTTTTTTTTTTTTCCAAAGACAGAAGCTTTCAATCAAATTATGAGAATTCTGTAAGTGTTAAGCTGCACTTATCAAAATCACACATGTGAAAAAAATTAGCAGCTTAGCACGTTAACTTTTACAGTTTTACTTAATGCTTGGACAGTTGCAAGAGAGGAAAAAATCGGAATAATATTGAAAAACACAGTTTATACTACCTCAACATTTTCTAGGACTGACTGGTGAGATTAAAAATTAAGCTTCAACAGAAGGTGAAATGTGTGGTTTAATACTGACCGAAATTAAAGGAAGTAGCCTCAGTCAGACATAAGTCTGCCAGATGCTGTGACAGTGCCCTAGCCACACGCTCCTGCATCCAGAGACCCAAACCTCAGATTTCCAGGATATGCAGCTGCAGATCTCACCAGGCACACGGCCTTGGAGCTGGGTTATGGTTGTTTCTATAGAGAACTTCAAAACAATGGAATTTTGTTTTAATCATTTTCCCCTAAACCTTTACACTGAAATGCAACAAACACTCTGAGTTTTTGTAATCCTGCAGTCAACTGAACGGCCACATTTGCATTTTTTCCAGACTTAAAAAATGAAATATTTCCAAATATCTCACAATCAGTAAGGATACACAATCACTCTGATTTGAGTTGTAATGATTCCAGAGCCCGACTGAGCCATAAACTGTTTCTACTGTTGGTACATTGAATGAATTCAGTGAAAGATTTTGAAGATTACATGAAAAAAATGTTGCAAAAATTCCTTCCCTGAACTGCAGAAAACATTTGTATTTATTTATAACCATATTTGTTCTAAACATAAAGCAAATCAATATGTTTGTTTGTGTGAACTTGATGGGTTTTTTCCCCTTTCTGCTGGAGCATATCTGCATCCTTCCATATGATTAAAATATACACAATAGCACGATATATATAACTCCTCGTTGTCATAAATGATGTTGTCATATCCTGGGGGGGGGGGGGGGGGGGCATTGTGTGTGGGTGCTTTATTCTTTAAATAAAAAACTTGCCAAGATGTCTTGGGACTGTATTTGGCTAATATGTAAATAGGCAGTATGCTCCAGAACTGGAGGCATGAACATAAGAGGTTGTGTCACTGTGACAGAATTTAGTCTGAAAGTAAAAACCTCACAGGTGGTACATACCTTTGTTCATTTTCAACATAAAAGGAAAAGGCATGAAAATCTTCATGATTTTTACCTTGCAACATTTTCTATTTTATAAATCTCTCTTAAATGTAGTCATCATCCTGGGCAGTGAAGATGTTGATTTTACAGAGAATAAACACAAATGGAAGTGAAATCAAAGGAACAAAGCAGAAGTACAATTACAACCATAAGATTGTAACACCTTACATTAATAGCCTCATTAGAGACATTCTGTATGGCTGGCCTCTTAAAACCTTCAGAACTCACTCACTAACAGTGGAGATGCCTGCATTCTCTGGAAAAATGTAACAGTGCTATGCTTCACCTCCTGTACGTTTTATTGAAAATGTTAGTCATTTTTTTGCACTTAAGTCATACCTACTTAGGTTAAAATTCACAACTAGTCTTGCTTTTGTAACTCTGCAAATCCAGCCAGTGCTGAGAAGCATTTTCCTGCTATCACTGTTACCTCTGGCTTGCATATAATGGAATCAGAAGGAGAGCCACCTACCAAAAGGTTACCGTGTTTTATTGGGGCTGATTATACCTAGGTAGCTTCCTCAAATTACAGTGTTCAAGGAAAGGGCAGAACCTGAATACTTACTCAACGTTTCAAATGCAGAAAGTAGATGCAATAACAAGTTTTTATCTTCACAATAAAGGGTACAAGAAGGTGTAAGAGGTGATTATATTGAAAATGCTGATTATATCAAACTGACCTGATCTTCCCTGAGAAATTTCTCAACATCTCCATATCCAGGCACATACTTGTGTTTAACAACAAGTTCACACCACCGATGACGAACCTACGGGAAGAGGGAGAAAAAAGAAAAAAAAAGGACATTTTATCTGTGTCTTTCTAGGACTTGGAATCCCACAAGTCCCAAAGATAAACCTCTACTTCTAGATTAGTGAAACAATCCATATTCTAGCACCTATTTGCAGCATCTTTTATTTACAAATCTGTCTACACTTAAAAAGCTAGGCTGCTCTGCCACACAAAGGAACACCGGTAATTAACATATTATAATGAAAAGAATTAAAGTTTTCAAGCAAATCACAATTGAAATATTTAAGTAGTGTGAACATGCCTTTGAAACACACACACTTTTTGCTGACTTTAAATTTCTGTTCTTTACCATCCCTGCAGCACAAGCATTACCTTGCATTCCAGCATATCTTCCTTGGTTGCAGACAGTGATCAGTGTGAAGGCTTTAACTGCATTACTGACCCAGCACTGAGCCCAAAGCAAAACAACAAATACAAAAAGCCCCACCAAAACCAACGCCCACTCTCCAGCTCCTCTTGTTTCAGCCTCATAATCAGCATTTATAGTAAGAGTAAAATGTAAGCAGTCTTAGTACATTTTCCCCTTTGTGCTACAGGACAAAGTCAAAGGACCTTTGCGTCTAAATTCCAAAAACAGCACAAGCACCTGGCTCCCACAGTGCAGAAGTCAGTTCTCAAACTGTTTTTCATGGACAGAACCACAGAGAGCAGAGCAAAGCTGCTGGTTTGAATGTTCTCACATGCTTCTACTACACCTCATATAGTGCAGGTCTGCCATACATTTCTGTCACTGCCCGAGCACTTGAATTCCCATCACTTTGCAGAAGACGGAGCAATTAAGCTGTGTCTTTTCCTTAATCATTCCTTCCTCTACCAGGTTCCCGCTCCTGGCAGTAAAGCTCCTTTCAAAGAGTTTAAAAGGAAAACATTGATTTGTTGAGTGAGATCTGGGACAGCACACACTTTTCTTTCTCTCTTATCTGTTTTTCTCAGGGTCATTATGAATCCTGGCACGTTCCCAGCCCTGCCATGCTGGAGAGCTGCCAGCTGGGGCAGGAGCAGCATGTCTGTTATCCTCAGATTACACCTACCTCCTGCTTCCCAGAAAGCCCCATTACAGCCATGGTGCATCACACAGCAGGAGAGCACGCCGCTGCTGACAGGCCCACGAAGCAGCCAGCAGCACTGCTGGCCTGTGGCACCTCTTGGGTGCAGCGTGGCAGCACCAAGGCTGCTCAGTGTGCAGGAGGGCATGGCAATGCCAGGGAGATCTGGAGGGTCGCTGGGAGCAGATTTGGCCTACACAGCACATAGGCTGCTGCATAACACAGCAAATACAGTCTCTTCTTGGACCTGAAGTACTACAAAGAAACATTTTTTTCTTCTATAATCCAAGCCCTCGGCTCACAGCACACATGACAATTTTATTCGTGTAAGAGGAGGATGGAAAAAGTAATTTTGGTTCTTGATGTCTCATCCATTGCTCAGAGCAAGAGAAGTAAGCCAAGCCCCTCAGCTTTGCAGAATAATGTACGTGTCATACAAGCAGGCCCTTCCAAAAGCCAGTGGCAAAAATAAATTCTGAAAGAAATTCTTGTGGTAGGATTGAGCTAACCATACTGCATCCTGTGTATGCTCGTCTTGGCTATTCCTTTCCTCTCAGAAGCAAATACATGGTGGTGAAAATAAGAATTCATCAGTCTTTTCCAAATTTCCTCTCCTGCATGGTTCAGAGATGCATGCCATATGTCATTCTGGCTGGCTATGTGGGACCAGCTAAATCTCAGAAGTGATTCATAGCCACCCTTCCTACTGCTGCTGGCAGTGGGAAGCAGCAGATCCACAGCAGTACCTGCCACCTCTCCAGAGCTCCCACTGCCTGGCAGCTAATGGCACCATGTGCCAAAGCTGGAAACACTGCTGGTTCCCCTGGCCTCGGCTTCAGGCTCACAACTGCCCTTCCCAGGAGGGGCCTGGTTGCACCTCTCATCCCTAATGCATCCTTCTGACTCTTTCATTCCTTCAAACCTTCTCTGAGGTTTCTAAGTCACCACGTACCTCAGATGTACATTTCTGAGCTTCAGCTCAGAGTCAAGACGACAATCAGACAAGTCACTGTCTCAGGTTTGACATCTGAAAACCCACTGACATGTTTCTACAAAAATAACTGTATCAAGATCTGTGTTACTGCCTAGCATCTAGGTGGAACACCTTGAAGGGCTCCTACAGTCAGTCAGCACAGAGTGCCCAGGTTAGGACCTCCTCCAGTGATCTCATATTAACTTGTAATTTCACTTCAAGAAAAACAGACGGTATCACAAAATATTATGTGCAACTCAAATACCACCTGTATTTTGCCAGTGCAACGCAGAATGTTTTGAAACCAGTAAGATAATGTTCAGATATAGTAAACTCTACGTAACATTTCAAGTGAAATAAGTGCTTACATAACGGTCATTAATAACATAGCTTTAAGGCAATCCTTTTTTTCTAACAAAATGGACTACAATCTTCTGGTAAATGGTGCTTGAGGCTGGTGGAATACTCATGCCTGGCCTCTGTTTCCAAAAATAAAGCTTCCAGTAATGTATCTGTAAAACTATATATTCAAGTGATAATTTTTATTTTCTGACCAAGGTAATAACTTGCTTTGTCTAATCTGTATTACTCTCCTGAGTAGATGAATACGAATTATCAGGCAAACCTAAAACAAACACCCTCATTGAAATATTTACGTGTTATACTCTAATGGTCTAGCTTCCTTATATTCTCAATCATATATATGCAAGCAAAAAATAAATATTTTACTTCTGAGATCTACAAATAAGACTTAGAAAGCAAGTAAGAAAATAGAAGAAGAGGTGAGAACAGGAAAAAAAAAAAAAAAGAGGAGAAAATTAGAGTTGTACTCAGCTCTTGGTCTGCAGAATGGGAGACTAGCTTAAGGGAAGATGAGTACAGTTTGCTAATCGCTGGATCCGACTTAAAAGATGCCATGAGACAACAAATCTAAATCACAGAACAAAAGCAACACACTTAAGAGATTCTAAAAAACAGTGTTATGTGAAATACAGTATGAGCTACTGCCACCAAAGTGGAACCTTAATTAAAGGTAGGAAGCAGATGAGATCTTTACAAATCATGAGTTCAGACCTGACTGAAAAAAGAATTTATTTCAACAACTAGGATTGTAAACATTAAATAAACAGCCTCAGATGCCAGTCTCTGTTCTAATTTAGAGAAGAAAAATACAGCAAAACTTTTTTGAAAAACAATGCTGTCATACTATAGATTAGCTTTAATTAAGGAGAGGGAAGATGGCATCTCCAGAACAGCAGAATGCTGCTCTGTTCCATTTGAAATTATTTATTTCCAGTCTCTTCCCATCTACAAGTAAATTGGATTCAAACATTAGAGCATTTTCAGACAATTAAGGAACAGTGTCACATGCTACTGGGCAAAGTAAGTCAGCTTAATGATTTTTTTTTTTTTAATCTCCCTCAATCATTGCAAGAGCAAAGATTTAAGAACAGCTAAAATAGCTACTCTTTAACACACCAGCCAGCTTCTATCAGTGACATTTAATAAAGCCTCCATTTCACATTAGCATTTCTACCCTCCAAACCATTGGATACGCACACTTTAGTATGTAGATTCGGTTCCACAAACATTTACAAAGATGATCAGGGATGCTAAATGAGCTCAGAAGGAGTAATGAAACTGCTGCACGTGTTACAACTGTGCTGACAGAATATCAGATTGACAGTCTGAAAAAAAATGTACTCAATAGCCAAAAACCTGGTGAATGCAAGCAGAATGGTTTCACCACTTTGACAAGGAGTCTGAAATTGGGATTTCCATGTATGCCAAAGGTGTCTGTCAGGAGCCCAAGCAAAGAAGCTGTCTAACAGCTTCTTCTCTCTTTTTTTTTTTTGGTCCAGAAACTCACTGAGTCTTCAGTGCACAAGTAACTTAACACACAGACAATGGCAATTCTCTGACAACACTGCAGGGCCAGCGAAACCATATCCAGATATAGTAGTGCAGAAGCCAGCAGTATTGACAGCTACCCTTGTTTCCAAGACTCTCACACTATCAAGATTCAATTAATGCTGTGTTTTACACCTGTAATGTTCTCTCACGGCCTTACTAACATTGCTTTTCACTTCCCATGCTAGAAGAACTGCTGCTAAGGGGGAGCATGGCTGGTGGAACCCCATTCTGATGGAACTCAGAGATCCCCACCATGCCCTGCATTGGACAGTGACTGCACATGCAACTCTGCATAATTACTGCCCCCCTCCCACTTAAAACATCATTTTTCTCTCTGTCCCCTGCACAAGTACCTCAGCCCATGAGCAGTGTGACAAGCAGGAGCATGGTAATTTGGGAAACTCTAAGCTACCACTGCGTGGGCTGACCAAAATGATTTTTGTCAGGAGACACTTGCTACTTCCATAAAGATGAAGCAATAGTACATTAAGAGAGATGTTTGTGGTAAGGGAGGAGGACTCCTCTCCTTCTACCTTCAGTCATCAGCTCTGACGGAGGCTGTGGGTCACATGCTGTGACTGCCTCTGTTTACCACGAGGGAAGAGAGGGCCTGTGCAATCTGGGTTTGCAAAACAACTTCTGTATCCTGTGCTTTGGCCAACTACAAAACATGGGACAGCTAGCAGCATGTGGAGCTGTAAGTGTCCCAACATACCAGAAAGCCAGCTGCCAAAAGCCCCAGCTAACCAACAGGCATAGGCTTGAACCTCCTTCCCTTCATAAATCTGATTTGTGAGCATTTCTTTCCTTCCTGTGCCTTCACCTCCCCTTCAGCTGCAGGCCACCAAACCATTCCTGCACGATATAACCAACTTCCACTTTTACAAGGTTACTAGAAATACCATGGCCCTGCTGAAGAACAACCAGACCACGTCCTTCTTGGCTGGGTCCCCCACACTACAAACAGGATTCCAGTTCCAAATGAAACAGGTGCTTTTCCACAACCAGCAGGGAAACTCCCACACAAACATACAGAAGCCTAGGAATCATAAAACATGCTGCTTATGATGTCCAAGCAGAGCAGAATACATCACTGCTGCTCTCTGTGATCAGGAAGGTTATGACTGGAGAGCAGCATCCCAGGAAAAATCTTCAGCCCTTAGCAATGAAGAGAATGCCAAGAGCTTGTTTAGAAAAACAAATGTCCTTTTTTCCTCACCTATGGTTCAAAAAGGAAAGCTCCCAATTAGAGAGCAGGCATTTTTCGCCCTGTATGGGCCACATCTGTGATCAATGACATCCGTGTTTGTAGAAACTTTCCAAAAGAAGGCAGAAAATGAGAGACTAAGAAGCCATGTCTAATCCTTCCTAAAAGGACATACTGGCTGTGCCTCAGTCTGGGTATCAAAGCTCTTGTTGTGAATCACTGGCTACAAACGGACACTTCATGCTGAGATCCCACGTGCTCCTTAGCCTGCCCCTCCTTTCTCCCTTTCAGCACAAGACTGGCACCCAACAGCAGCTGGCTGTTCCTCTTCCTCCTATGGGCCAGTGAAGTGATGGTAGGATAGCAGTTTACAGAAAGGTTAGATAAAGAAAGAGTAGAAATAGCATGCACCAGCACCAAGGCAGTGTGGCAGCTTCAGCAGTGCCTGCCAGGAGAGTGTCCCCACTGCACCCGAGGGCTTTTCCACCACATTTCCATCTAAGCTGCCACAGTCTCTGCTCCTCTATCATAATGCCATGTGGGGTAAGGAACTGTTTAACACAGCATGTGAAACCATTCAGATTGAAAAACAAAGGTTTTTAAAAATAAGCCTTAATTAAAACCATAAATATGCTCCTTGCTCTGGAACCAAATGCTTACCCCTTTCCCCAGACTTTCTGCTTGTTCAGCAGGCTGGAGTACTAGTATGTTTCACAGCTTGCAGTAAGATGGAGATAGAAGAAGTAATGTCATTGGCTGCCACATGAACAACTTCATTGGAGATGTGTGTTGAGCTGAGCTTTGCCACGGTGCTGCTCACTCTTGGCTACAGGGCTACCTCCTTGCAGCTCTGCCCTCCTGCACCTCCCCGCACCTGCAAAGCTGGAGATGCCCCGGCACAAGGACGGGGCCCTGCATTGGTGGGGAGCAGGTCCCAGCAGCCCCATCCATAGCACTGGCCCCATGTGAGGTGGAGGGAACAGCAGCATAGCACTCAGATGGTCAGGGAACAGCATAGGGTGGTAAGGTCCGGAATCTCAGAGAAGAGAGAAGGAAGGACTGGTCCTGGCCTCAAGTCTAGCTTTGCTCTGCAGCCTCCACCAAGAAGTACTGGGAGGAGGAGCTTTCTCCCCTTGTTGCATATCTGTCTGATACACAACCCTGTCCAAAATCCCTTTGACACCACTTCCACCCATAATACCTAATGACAATAGTGGCTATAATACCTTTTGTTTTTGCCACATTGCAAGTAGTTCAAATACTGCCCACCACACTGCCTCTTCTGCCTGTCTCCCAACCAAGTCTTCCTACAGTTTTTACCCATACAGTATTTGCAAATATATTTCATTAGCTATTTATAAATTCTGCAAATAAGAGTATGTTGAGCTTATAAAGCCAAACAGTGTAGCGGGAAAAAGCACGTTAAACACACCCCACACATGTGAAGCAGAAATCTATCCCCATAGAGTTTGACGTGGGGCACACCAACCTTCTGTTACCAATTACTGAATCGTAACTCCTGTTCAGCAAAAGAAAAGGCTCCTGTAAGCATCAGCAGACAGCAGACTGCCCCTTAGCTTGCACCCCTTTCCTCTGGTTCTATGTCTTCCCTGTTGTAACTGGAGGCAAAAAAATGCGTTCTTTTTATCTTAGGTTTCCCACAGTGACAGTGGTCCAAACTTCCTTCATTTCCAAGCAAGAAGACAGTCACAGTCAGGGTCTAGAGCTGTGTGTGAAAATGAGACACAAGTTCCAGGCAATGAACAATGTGGCTGCCTGGTTTCTCTGTGGCTTCAGTCACAGCCAGACCATCAAACCTCTGCTCACATCCTTCCACTTTTGCATAGTTTAAAACCTTGGTTCCGGCTTTCAAAACAATTAAACAAAGTTTAGACTCTAAAGGCACAGAACAGACACATCACTCATACACACCTCTCTTCCAATCCCCAGGAAAAACTCTCTTAAGAGAAATAGATATTGATTGTACAAGCTCAGAAGAAGCATACTCACTGCCAAAATGGGAGCACAAATGTTACACCACGTTTTGAATTTCTGACTGCTCTCTTCTCTTGGTCCCTGCCCTCCAGCAAGACAACTATGCCTGCTGCTCAGGGCGATGTTTGCTCCACCTGGAACACAGCATGACAGCTCTCCAGGACACTTCAGCCCCAAAGGTTTTTTAGTGGAACAGAGACGAAAAGAGGACAGCACAATTTTACCCACATATTTACTTGTATGTCAGTGACTCAGCAGTGTAACCAGATCTGTGCAGCTAATGTAATGATGTCAGAACCAGCTACAGTTAGCAATTTTGATCTGCCCTGTTTCTTGCGCTGTTTAGACCTCACGAGCTTATGTCATGCTCTATATTTTCCTTTGCTGTGATCCCATCCTATATTTGCATCAGCCTTTATGTAGGCAGGAGAGGTTGATGAGCAGTTTGGACATAGAATCAGATTCAGTTTATTTAAAATAAGAAAACACCTTCATGTTTTGTTCACAGTGAAGAAAAAACACCACAACCACCACAGATAATAAATTACACAAGAAGAAACATCCACAGCTTCATAGTCAAACAAAGAGTTGGGGAAAACAATTACTGATAGCTAGGAACCTTTTTTGGTATTTTTCTAACATAGTCCTAGCAGCTATCATACACATACAAAAAGGATAACCCTTTAAATTTCAAGACAAGGCCAGGTGGTTTGTACTACAGAGCTAGCTCTGTACTGCCCTGCACAGAAATACTGTATAAAAATTCAGATAAAACAACTGCACCCAATTCAGACAACCTTTAAAACTGACTTCAGAAGTCCAGGCACCGGACACCACATTATCCTTCTTTTCACAATACAGAAATGTAGGAATGATCTCCAACCCCTTCCTCTGTGGATTATTCAAACAGCAACCATAGTACAGTAGCAGTAATAAAAATTCGCTATGTGGTTCCCTCCTAGCACCAGCTCCCCCCACTTTTCAATTCTCACTAAGTTGTTGGGTTGCCAGATAACAATGAATTTAAGTGCTAAAACCAGTTAGAAAAACAAGGAAGGAGAAGAAAACAGCACTGGTAATAGCACCAGGCAGGGGCTTGGAAACTCCTGAGAATACCACCCAGCAGCAAGTGAGATCACTTGGAAGAGGAGTGTTGCTGTTGGCTCTTGGAGGGTTGGGGAACAGGAGTGCTGACTGGTGCAAAGTTATTTTGAGTGCTCCATGAATCTTGAACTCAGATGTGCCTTTCATGGAGCTAATGCTGATTGAGGGATTTTCTGTTCTCAAGCCCATATAATTTTCATGTAGCATCAAAACCCAAATTAAAGCGACCAGAGATTACCTTTTGATCCGTTTTACAAATTCATTCCAGCACATCCACTCAATTGTGACAGACACATCAGCCAGAGGAGTCCTCAAGGGACAACTGTTACTGGAAGCATTTATCTTCACCTTGTGCCAGTTGTTTTGGATTCACACTGCATTTTGAGCCTGATCCTTGAAAAGTTAAGTGCCATGGTCTAGGAGATCTTTTTTGTGGGGGAAGAAAAAATTACAAAAAACATCACCACCACTAAAACCCAGCTCCTGCAATGCATTCTGGTGAAGAACTATCTTCACCAATGGCAACACTAATACCATACGTCACAAAGAGTCTGCAAACTGCAGCTAGTTGCAACACAAAAACTGTAACAAGACGAAGATTCAAAGCTATCAAGATCACAGAGGATCTTCTGAAAAGTGGCTGCTGCTCTGGTCAATACATTTCCCATCCAGGAGATAGAGACAGTATATACCTTACTCCCACCTTATTCAGTTTACTAGTGAAAATGGGAGAGGTTTCCAACAACAGTCAAATATTCTTTTCGAAGTTTTCACCACTGGAAGTATGAGGAGAAGGGCAGTGTAAAATTTAATACTGCTGTGGCGATCAGTAAGAAAAGACTTGACTTGTACAGAGATCTTACTTTGTAAGAACTTGTATTTCTTCTGTTTTCTTTCTCTTCTATTTAAGATCATGACACCTCAAAAACATTTGGTATTAAAGTTTCAAATCTGACTTATTTCAGAAACAAATCTAGCACACACCCAGACTATTCTATACAAGTTTTTTCTAAGCCCCTAACTCCTAAATAACTGTTAAGCAAAAATAAAACATTCTTCAAAGTAATCTTACCTACCTACAGTGCCACAATGGTGCCCTGAAAATAACATTAATAAAGAAAAAGGCAGGTGAAAAGGTACTTTGCATCAGTGATACATTTTCACAGCAGCTTTGTCAGTCCTGCAAAACATATGCTCTTGTAAACAATAAGGTATCTCCTCCTAACTTGAACTGAAACTGAACAATGAGTTGTATACTCAAATTAGAAAGTTTCTTTGTCTACTGCAGAAAAAAAAAGTAATGGTTGTTTGCAATTTGCTTTCTTCTTGAAGAAAGCAGTGTTCTATAAAATGACCATCAGTTCAAGTTGGCTTTTTCATCTACTGAACTGGTCATTCACACACAGGTTACATAAAAGGATAGCGTATTACACAGAAGTATTTCACTGCAGCAACCCTACCTGAAGCATGCCTAAATGCTGCTCTGAGGCCTAGTAAAGAAGGAATGGTAGGCCTACCATTCCTTGTACCACAAATTCCTCGTACAAATACAAGGTATTTGTAAACACTACTAATTACAAAAGATGGAGATTGCTCCTGAACCCTTGCCCCGAGTGCACCTGGCAAGAAAGGCCTTGCCCTACCTGACCTGAAAGGAGAGCTCACTCAGTGCCTTTTCTGCCAGCTAGCACGGACTGACCTTTGCTGACCAGCTCCCTTTTCCCATTTAGTTTCACACTATACTCCACAGAGTACTACTCTGTAAGGGCGCCTTTCAACAATACTCAGTGACAACCTGCAGAACAGCTGAGCCATAATGTGTGAAAATGTGCTCAGCTTAACCCACTGAGCACCAGATGGGAAGCAGCAAGACGGATATCACTTCGGTCATACTTCTGTGCCTCTCAGTATTTCACAGATTAGGAAAGAACAATGGAAGTAAGTTACACTGTCCTAAACCCAACTCTTGCTACTTTAAGGATGCTGAGCACCTTATATGGTTTGCATTAGTGTGACTGGATTTCTGTCAGTGAAATAAGACTCCACCATTGTTAGCTTTGGTCACACAGGGAGACCTCATACACAAAGAAGTAACTGTGAGAATCGCTTTAGGTCACTCACATGACTTGCAATATTATGATCTTAACCCATTTTACTCAATTTTTTTTGCAAAAGCAGCCTCTCTCCTTCTCCACTCCCCCAAACATACCACATTATGGTTCTGGGTACAGGGGAAGCATTATGTAAGTGAAGAGTATTTCAGCCAATGTGCTCAGACAAGAAAAACTAAAAAAAACAGACTTTCCACATGCTGTGCAAGCAAGACATTTTATAAGAATGTGACGTCTGCAGTAGGAAAGAAATAAAAGCTAACTCAGTGGTGAAAATTCTGGGGAAATACACCATAAATCTTCCTGTTTAATCCACCAGATTTTATATAATTCATCAATAAGTAAAACACACTTGCAGAAATATTGCCAAATTGTAAATAGGACTGAAAGATTAATATATATATACTGCCTTTTTCCTCTTGTGTTGACAACTTTTTTCCTATCATCTTTGTTATTATTCTGCAAGTCACTACTGGACGTTTAAGTGTACAGAGCACAGGCCTCTCCCCGTTCAAGTGAAGATGTTAGAACACAAGGAATATAAATAACCAAAGTTTTTTTCTGCATGTGCTCTTGGGCAGCCTGCTCTAAGTGTCCTCTGCTTGAGTAGTGGGACTGGACCAGTTACCTCCTGCTGGTTAGCAGATTCACAAATTGCTGTGAGTTGTCAGTGCTGTCTCTAGATGTTTGTAATAAACAGTTTTGTAAAGGCAAGTGCTCAAAAACCTATGTTCAAATACATCAAGCTTGCATAATCCTATCAAAAGAAGTGTCACCAATCTTAGAAGGATTTAAATACTTTCCAAATAAGCCACCTCCATTTTCTGTCTGAAGCAAGATATTTGTTAACTGTGCACATAACTATCACCTGAGAAGGGAGAGAAAAAAAATAAAAGGAAATGCAAAAGCCCAGCTTGAACTCAACTTTGTCACTAGGGTAAAAGAGAATAAGACACTCTTTTACAAATATATTAAAAGTGAGAGAAGGAACAAGGAGAATCTTCATTCTTTACTGGATGCAGTTTGGAACATGACCACAGAGGATAAGGAATAGGCCGAGGTTCTCAATGCCTTCTGTATGTCTGTCTTTAAAAGTCAGACAGACCAGTTATAATCAGGGTACTCTACCCCTTAACCTGGAACTTTGGGATGGAAACAGGATAAACCCTCCACAATTCAGGTGGAAACATTTAGAGACCTACTACTCCAGTTGGATTGCCACAAGTCCATGGGATTGAATGGAATCCCCTTGAGGGTGCTGAGAAAGCTGGCAGAGGTGAAAGTCAAGCTGCTTCCCATCATCTATCAGTGTTCCTGGTCAACTGGAGAGGTCCCAGTAGACTGGAGACCTGGCAGCGTGACTTCAGTCTACAAGAAGGGTCATAAGGAGTGACCTCCCTGGTGCACGAGGGAAAGGCTGTTGATGAAGTCTGCTTAGACTTTAGCAAAACCTTCGACAGTATCTCCCATGATATTCCCCTGGAGAAGCCAGCAATCCATGGCTTGGACAGACACACTTTGGCAAAGAACTGGCTGGCTGAAGGGCCAGGCCCTGAGAATGGTGGTGAATGCAGTCACATCCAGCTGGCAGACATTCCCAAGTGGTGCTCCACAGGGGTTGGTATTCAGGTCTGTCCTCCTCATTATCTTTATTGATGACCTGGATGAGGGCATTGAGAGCACCCACAGTAAATTTGCAGATGACACCAAGTTGGCTGGAAGTGCCAATCAGCCTGGGGGTAGTGAGGCCATACAGAGGGATCCGGATAGGCTGGATTGCTGGGCTAATACCAATGGGATGAGGTTCAACAGGACAAAGTGCTGGATCCTACACTTCAGCCACAGCAAAAACAGACAGTGCTTCAGGCTTGGGGCAGAGAGGCTGGTAGAGGAAACAGACCAGGGCATATTGGTTGATACTTGACTGAATATGAGCCAGTAGTGTGCCCAGGTGGCCAAGAAGGCCAATGGCATCCTGGCTTGCATCAGAAACAGTGTTGCCAGCAGGAGCAGGGAAGTAACTGGCCCTCTGCACTCAGCCCTGATGAGACTGTACCTCGAGTACTGTATTCAGTTTTGGGCCCCTCACTGCAAGAAAGACATCGAGGCCCTCGAGAGTATACAGAGAAGGGCAGTGAAGCTGGTGAGGGGTTTGGAGCAGAGGAGTGACTGAAGGAGCTAGGACTGTTTAGTCTGGAGGAGGCTTAGGGGAGACCTCTCCCATGTAGCTAGTAATAGGAAGAAATAGAGGCAACAGCCTCAAGTATCGGCAGGGGAGATTCAAGTTGGACGTTATTAAATACTTCTCCAAAAAGAGTGCTCAGGTGCTGGAATGACCTGCCCAGGGAGGTGGTAGAGTCCCTGGAGGCGTTCAAGTTCAAATGTTTAGATGACATACTGAGGGACATGGTTTAGTGGGAAATATTGGTGATAGGTGAATGGTTGGACCACATGATCTTAGAGGTCTTTTCCCACTTTGGTGATTCTATGATTCCAAGGTTTCAGCAGTAAATGGACAATGAAAACATAGTTTGTTATAGAAATTGACTAAATAAAAAGGGAAGGACTCCAATTAGGGTAAACACCCTATGAGCCTCTTGTAGCATCTAAGACTGGAGGCAGTCCAGCATGAAGTGTGGTTAATTCACAGGTACCTCAATCCTGGCTCTGGAGGCTTGCTACCACAGAAAGATCTGCTCTTGACTATGAATCAGAAGTATGCTACCTAACCTTTATTGTTTCTTTTTTGTTTGTTTTTAACTGAAGCATCTTTGTCAGGAGGGAGAGTCTACTGATATAGGAGGGAAGTCCTCCCCTTCTCCTCTGAAGCTGTAAATCTGTCATGAAACCTCCAGTGAAACAGGACAGTTGAGTTGCTGAGGAAACCCATGATACCTCAAATAACTCCCTCGGTTGTTCCTTGAAAATACTGCAACAGTTAAATTCCAGGCAAAGGCTAACTCATGTCACTCCTTTCTAGTTGGTACGAAGGGATCTGAGAAAGGTGGATAACCTGCTGACAACTCCCTGTTCCTCTCTGAAGCAAGGTGTGGCCCATAAATTGTTAAGACTGGACATACATGTGATAACAAGCAGTAAGGAGTACTAAATAGTGCTGCTGGTAGTCTTCACTGAGTGAGCCCAAGCCCACACATCACCATGTGCAAGAGCAGACACTGAAACTTGCATGCATTACAAGTGTGATGAATTCTAAAGTACAAATAAAGGTATTTCAGAAATATAAATACAGAAGCTTTAAGAAACAGGAACCAGGATGTTCCATGCAGTGCTTGTGTAAGACAAAAAGACACACCCCAGAAATGAGTTTTCTTGCATCAACTGTGAAATTCAAGGATGGAATGTAGTGAGCTACACAGGACTCTAGATGAGAGAGCTTCAAAATAACTCCCAGGCAAAACAAGACCCATGCACTTCTATCCTGTTCCTCATCAAACATGCTAAAGAATGCTTTTTCCCAGAACTGTCTCAGTGTGGTGTTGCAGTATCCACATGTTACAGAGGTAAAGCACAGAACATTACCCTCCTTTTCAAAGGGCAGAAGAAAGGACTGATTTCATCCCAACAGTGAAAACTATCAGGCAACCGTCCCCTCTACTTCTCCCAACACACTTATCCAACACGGTACAGCCATTAAAACCCTTTATTTTTTTTCTTATCAGTGCTAAGAAGCTTGAAACATTTTCACTAACGTGAGAGTAATCACTTCTACATATAAATATTATTCTTTATATCCCCTCTGATGCTGTAAGATCTTCCAGCTAACTGTGGTACATACACAAAAGCCTTCCAACTACCAAAGGTGCTGACAATATTTTATATACAATTTTTAAGATGAAACTTTGTTTAAAATACAAAATAAGTTACTTCTTTCCAGGCAACTCACACATATTACTAGCCATATCATTGCTAATTCCCAACAGAAGATCAATGTGAATACAAACAATACTTGCTGAAAATAATAAAACTGGTTCCTATTTCTTAGCAGCTTTTTGCTAGATGGAACACAACAACTGACAACTTTACTTACAAAAATAAAACTTCAGGCATGGAAGGGTTTTGCTTTCTCTGTTGGCCTAACAACAATTTTTTATGTCAGTATCTATTTCTGACGTCCAGGTACTAACAGCATTTGAACTTCAGTAACAAAATAGGATCATTATAACTAAAAAGTGTATTCACAAACCAAATTTAGACAAGAAAAGCTTGCTATAAGCTTTCACTGCAATTCTTTGTCCCTGGGTCATTACAGGAAAAATACCCTGTGCACATACCAGAATGAGAGACACAAACGACCCTTCTCTCAGGTATGTAAGGGTAACTAAGCTAACATTTCCTTTAAAGGTTTGTAGCTCTCTGTGATCTGATGACTGGTAAAATGCTAACGGTAATGTTATCTCAGTTGTATCTCTGAAGATCTGCAAAGCTCTTGGCTTTGCTTCATAAAATGAAACTGAGATTATAATCCTTTCACCAATGTTGAATTATTATTTTTTTTAATAGAAGAAAAAAAATCTGAGAGAGACCTTCTGTAATTTTATGTGACACTGCAAAGAAGAAAGCAAGTATGAGAGTAGAGAGAAAAGAAAAACTTGAGAAGCTCAAGGTTGAGGCCTGGTGCTAACAATTCTCTGGCAGGGAGCAGCAACACCACAGCTATTGCTTTGATCTACCTCCCTGTTTATTTCTCTTCCCATTGTAGAGCCCATAACATTCCATTGGTATTCAGAAGAGACCAAAATATATTACAATACCTATAAATAGAAATGTTGCTTCAACTACTAATTAATAACAAGTCTGGCATTTGGAAACTTGCATCAATAAAAAAAAAGTTACAGTAAACAGTTGAAATGTTGCCATCTTTTTCTGAGAAAAAGCTAGACCTCTGTTCTATTGACATTCTTGACAAGAATGTTTGGATTGAAGAAGCATTTATACGTACCTAGTCAGCAGTTTCAGTATATGAGTAACACGAAAGATTTTGCTCTCTCCTTCAATGTTAATATTATCACCATAAAATTCCAATTATAACACGGTAAGATACGCAAACTACCTTTCCACAATCTTCACAGTAGTTTTTAATTAAGAAGAATTGAAAGCCTGTTATTTACCATGCTCCCTCATTGTACATCTGTTTGATTACATGCTCTTTCCTAACTAATCTTTTTTTTTTTTTTTTAAGTACACACTTATAACATATATATAAGTCTAAACATTCTTATTCTGATTTCATCTTTCCTCTCCTGAAAACTTGATACAAACGGGCACTAATTGCAAGGAAGTTCTCAGGAGCAAGTTCTGTAGCCTTAACTTTCACAGTTCTCCCAACTTGAGGCACCCATTTGTGTAGTTGGGACTACACAAAGTGGTCAGAACTGCACATGGTTAAAAGGATTTACTAGTTTGCACCCAGCCCTCCCAGGACATCAAGCTATTTGGAACAGAGATACTAGCCTCGTGCATGTCTGTCATGGGGGAGGCACATTTACACTATTACATAAAACCGTATTTTCCCCAGTGGCTGTTAATGCTCTACATGCAACTGCAGATAACTGATTCTTCCTTAAAAAACTCTGGAAAGTGTTCTTTTCAAAACTGCAAGTGAGATGTGGGAGTGCTCAGAGAGGAACAAAATGGGCCAGCCATGTAGAAACTGGACTTTAGACTGCAACAGACATAATCGCACTTGGAGACCACACAAAAGACTAAGATGAACTGATCTCTACTACATAGTCAATTATAACAGAGTGAGAAAGGTAGCACTTGAGTGAATATGCTGCCTGAAGTATGCAGACAATAGTATATGACGTCTACGTTGTATTTTCTCCTACTACAGCATCCAAGCATATCTAGACTGACTCAGCACACACACACACACGCAACCACTGGACAATTAAGGCATCTGGAGATGCAACAGGAGCTCAACACATTCAATTTTATACTTAGACTAGGAATATACAACTTGAACAAGCCTGGCTTCTAGTGTATCACTATTATTCCCAGCCAACAATGCATTGAATGATTTCCTAGGAGATTTTTTTTTAGTGACTTACCTCAGCATCCTGGTCATGGAGCTGGTATGTTTTCTCTAAGCACTGGAGTGTCCTAGGACACAATGTTTTCTCCTCCAGGAGATACTCCAGAAGTAAGACCAGCTGGTCTGGGAGCAGCTAAAAGGAAAAAAAATGCTGCTTGTGAACAGAGCTCTACTTACTGAGCAATTAAACCAAAGAGGACAAGTCTGCGATAACCTCTGCACTTCCAGCATGCATGAAATATGGCAAGAAGTTACAGCTGATTTCTGAAAAACCTCAGGTTTTATGTGTCTGTATTCTGAAATGCTGTGTGTGGGGCCCAATGAAGACATTTTCCATGGCTCTTACTACTACAGTTAGATGAGATCTGAACAATATTTATCCTTCTGAAACATAATCATAGCTTATTAAACCAAGATTGTTATGGAATACATATGTTACGTAATTACATTTTGTTTGAGCTTAGGTGGAATAAAATAAAACAATAGCTTAGGGTGCATCATTTCCAGAATCAAGCATTTGTAATTGTTGACTGGCACTTTCAGCTGCTACATTAGCAATTGCTCAGTATGCTTACTGAACATGACACAATGAGTGAACCATAAAACAGTGTTAAAGCATCACATTCTGAGGTATATTCTAGCGCAAAGAGTCAGGAGTTATCTGCCATCACATGGAAAGATGGCATGAATGTTATGTCTGTAGTACACACAGTATGTATGTACATATGTGTATATACAGTAGTTGCCTGTCATGTTTTCAAGTTGAATCTAACGCAGCTTAAAAAAAAAAGACACTAGTAGTCTGATGTAGCAAGTATGCTTAAGTGCTCTGTTAAAAAGGCTTATTGGATGAACAAATAAATAATTCAAACAGAGCTTAGAGAGAAATTACACCAGCTGCCAGGAAACATTTATTGGAAATTTCCATTGAAAGTATGTTATATACCTCAAATATTTTCACTATTTATCCAGACTTGGTGGGCACCAAAATTCTAAAGGGAAGACAGGAAGTATTTAAACCTTCACACAGGAAAAGAAATCAACACTGCTTTTTTTCTAATTCCTCCAGACAGACTAATGAAAAAAAAAAAGTTCTGTCACTTTAAATCTACTTCCAATTTTATGCCATTTGGAGTTGCTCTGCTGCCACCTCACTGTATCTAAATTATCATAGCTAGCAACAAAGCCATATGACATTTTCTTCCCTCTCAGTCTGACATAATTTACATTAGTACCCAATCAGAATAAGGTGGAAAGGAAGGTTCTAGGATATAAAAGACTAGTTTCTATTCCTTTTCCTTCCATTTATTTTATTATTTAACCTGTATTCTTAGTGACTGAAAAAAATCCTGCATCTTACTGGCTCTTACTGGAACATATTCTAAGTGACTCTCGTACCTGCTAACAAAATGGAATTAATAAAAACCATCAGCTGCTTATAAATACTGAGTATTCAGATCTAAGAACAACCCCCTGAAGTGCCAAGTTGAATGTTCACTGGATGGTCCAAGAACAGCTGCCTGGGAAGGATGGGGAGGTACTTCAAAAAACAAAACTTCTGGGAAGCAGCTCCACTTGGAGACTGAATTCATTCCAAACACTAACAAAATCTGAAACTGCAGAAAACCACACACAGAAAGGTAACTTCTTATTTAGAAGAAGAATCTTCCCTGCTAACTAAGGTAACAGCGCACAACAATTTTAGAAACTGTAGAACAGCTGCTTAAATATGTGTATAGTTGCACTAGAGGAGGTATTGAATAGCAGTTATCTATCCTCAATATAATTGCTTTACACATTCACCCACAGACAGCTATTGTCTGAGATAACACTACAGAACGTAAATGAAGCCAACAAAAGCAAAGCAGCAAAGCAACTGCCACGTCCTTAATTTACCTCCATCTACTGCTGCATTATGGGTGAGGAATCTTCAGAATTACCCATCACACTCCTACCCTCCCTCCTGAATGGGAGACTGCAGAGCAAAAACTCCTGAGACTACAGTTTCAGTTATCTTTTCACTCTCTAAGTATCCGAGAGGAAACTTTACACACTGGTCTGCAGCCCGTGGTCTAACTATAGTTCAAGTTACGAGCTAGAAAACACAGAGAGAATGGGTGTGAGCACTAGCAGAAGTGCCGTCAGATCTGTAACCAAACTGGCACTAGTGGGCGTAGCACTTAATTTTTTTTCTCTCATTTACTTCCAATAAAAATAAATAAATAAAAGGAAGAACATCTTCTCTTTCCTTTCTTAAATTAAGAAGAGTCTATGTAAGACCAAACTATCCCAAGGAAAGAGGCAGAAAGCTCAGCTGAAGTTCCAGGGCACAAACTACTATAAAATTCCTCCTGGTGAGGAGGAATTTTCAAATTCTTCTTTTTCTCAAATAAATCAACACAATTAACTGTGTCTCCAAAGCAAATTTTCAAAGGTTATAGATAACTTCACAAAATCACATCTGAGCCAGTCCATTCATTTTCCTCACCACCATCCTTATTTGTCCCACCCACCTGTTACTTCTCTTCCTTTACACTCTGAAAATTGTTCAGGGTGCACACTGCAGATTTTCCATTTGTCTTATGCTTAATACAAAGAGGTCCTTGCTGTTAAGCGTTACTAAAACACATGTCCTAGAGAAAAACAAGTTATTTTGTTTTGGATATTGTGAAGCCATTTTCATCTATGACAACTCATGTTTCACAGATGCATCTTGAATATCTAACATATGTAAAACTTATACAACGCAGCTACAGCAAAATACACCAGTATAGATTCCACTGTGTGAAAACTCTCTCCATGACGAAAACATTCAAAAAACAGCCACAACAGATGAGACACAACATTTTTATCTCTGATCTTCGTTTTTCTTTTAAAAGAAGGAAAAAACACTCTCTAAGCTGCATGGGAACACGGTCAAAATGCTCAAATGTATGCAATTAATAAAGGAGATCCCTTCCACCAAGAAATGAGGCAAATATCCAGAAACAGCACTCATGGTGACTAGGAATGCTCCAACACCATCTGTCTATATTGCAAAACAGATAGCCCTGGCCACAACCTGTGGCTGCTGCACAGAAATCACATTGCTTTCTCAGAGAATCCCCTCCCCCAGTTATGAGTACTGACACTACAAAGAAGGAATAAATTAATATTTTGGGATCAAGCACACCAGAGGTTTCCTGTCACATCCCATGTAATTAACCATCATACCCACTACAAAGCTGTACCCTAACACTGAGTTCTTTACCTTGCCCTTAAATCTCTCCTGCAACTTTTCGGTCTTTTGAAAGGGTTTCACTCTGTCTTCCCACTAAATAGCTGCCTAATTTTGACTTCCCTGGAGTTTCAAAGTTTGAATAATTAAGCTCTTGCCTCTGAAAAAAACAAAAACAAAATGCCAACATGATACGGAAGAACCAATGTAAGCACTACCAAACCGGAATCGTAACTCAGCATCCTGCTTGGGGCTGAAATTCAATGTATACCAAATGTCCAGGAACTAAGAAACAGCATACTTAGTATGCTTAGTACTACTATGCTTTGTTAAAAGAGCAGCTCGAGGCAGTTTTGAAATAGTTTTTACAGAAACTATTGGGACAAAAACGTGAGTTTTCTGAATCCCGCATCCCTAACCTGGAAAAAACACAAAGGAAACAAGCCTTGCCTCTGCGAAGGCATGATACTACCGCCTCAGAGGTCATGGGGCTCTGGTCCCAGAAGACCACCCACACGAAGGAGTGTATTTATCAATTCTACATTAACAAATGCAATAAATGCCAGATTCACCCTTTATACTAGAAAAATTACACTGAAACATTTGACTACTGACCTTTCACAGCCATAAAATGTGACACAGATATATCTACTTGAGCATCCACAGGACCAGCACTCACACAGCACCCCTAAGCCAGGACGCAAATCACTGAAGTAGTACAGCTGGTATGCTGAATATCCCATTTGCTCCAGTCTGCACATGAATGAAGTCATTGAAAGCCTCCTCCAAAGGGAAATGTGCCTGCAACTAATGCAGCAACTGATTGACAGTGGCGTGATTTCTATTATTACTCCATTATCACACTGGGATCTGTGCCTAAATGAGCATACTTCCTCCCTGATGCCATTTCCTTTTATCCTGACTCTATTCTAAAAGCGGATCAATGGGAGTAATATATATGATGTCACTTCAATTTACAGCTACTGCCTCCCTCCCTCACATGCACAGATAGATCAGTTCTTCCCAAAAATGGTTAAGAAATGCATGGGGAGACTTCTCCCAGAAAAGTGTTCTTGGCTATATTTGTCTGTGTAACCACAGCACAGCAAGGAACTGTTTACTGACCAAAAACAGGAGGAAAAGTAAATAATAAAAAAAAAAAAAAGTCACTGCTGTATACTAGAAAATGCTGGCTGAACTACAACACACATAAGGCCCAAAACAGGAAAAAACAAAAAACAAAAAACAAAAAAACAAACAGGGAAGTTTCAAGTCCTCAAAACAAGAGATTTCTGCAGCATTTCTCTGGGAGAAGGTGGTCCCCTCAAAATATGACATGTCTTTTCATTGACATTTTTACAAGAGTTTCCAAGGCCAAACTGAATTCTTTCCCACCCCTCTCTTAAGAGAGAAAAAGAGAAATCCCACCCCAGCATTCAATAGTGAATAGCTCCCTTCAGACAGAATTTCCTCATTAACGTCAGATAAGAAAGCACTGCTACTAGTTCAGCAGACAGGATTCGTAGGACCAGCCCATCTCTGCACCCATATTCTGAATCGATCAAAGGAATCCCTACACGAATCTTGCTTTATAAACTTCCCAAACAGATAATTTGCCTTGAGGGTTGCTTTCTCTGGGCTGCAATTGAACGAAAAGACTAGGTAAAAGAAATCTCCTTTCTCTTCAAACATACAGAAAATTAGTATCTTGAAAATTCAAGAAAACGCTGTATACTCAGCAACATTTTAAAGTAGAATTTGTCACTGTTTATCTCAAACAAAGTTCTTGAGACAACTTTTTCAACTGCATGGTGATCATCTTTGACATGAAAGAAAGGCTTTACCCTCCCCTTCCCCCACTCCAGCTCCTGGGGCTAAAATGCACTCATATCAAGTGAGATGAATTCAGTGAAAACATCCACACTCAGCAGCTGTTAACTAGCAAAGTGTGATACGCTGTACTTGAGAGATTCTAAGCCTGAGAGAACTGGGCTGCAGTTGAAAACACAGAAAAAAAGAAAAAAAATAATCTGTAGCTGATGAAAAATGCTTTGAACTGGATGGCAAAATTAAACCCATCTATTCCAGAGACTGGCAAAATTTCAGAAGTGCACAGTGAAGTAGTCTGTACATTTTAACTTTATTTAGGTCAGTTTGTTTATGACTTTCCTCTTGTTGAAAAACCAGCTCCCCTTCAAAAGCTTACAAAAGGTAAGTAGACATCACTGTATTTAAAAACAAGACAAATATCTGTTTGTAACACATTGTATTCTACCTCAGAACTGCAGCTCTCTGAAACATATTCCCACTGCGTGCAAATTTGCTCTGTCTCTGCTCAGGGAGCTCTTAATGTGCTTGGCAAATTACATCTATTCTAAAAACAATAAGACTAAACATGAATTTTAGTGAGGTTTTACAACAAACAAAGTCCTGTGAAGTTTGCTTTAAAAATACTGATTATGGGACGCTTGAAAGGTGCCTCATACTAGCGGGACAAAAAATGATACTGAGGATAATTGCTTTAATAAACATCAGGGCTTACACTGAGTTCCCAGTTACTTTCTTCTCTGTACCATCAAAATTAAGGATTTATTTTTAGAAGCAGATCTTTTATGTCAGAAATCATTTTAAGGACACTACCTGCTCAAATATTCAGCTTTGACTTGTTCTGGCCACACACTTGTAAAAGTGTTGCTGGATAAGGGGCACAAATGCTGAAGAACAGTACACAAAAAAACAGCAGACAAGAACACAAGTCAGATGACTTGATCTCTGTTGACTTTTAATATTCCCGTTCAAGTCAAGGATAAAAATAGCAGTAATCAGAGTGCAACTGTCAATATGCAAGCAGTAAGCATTATCCCACGTAACACAGCTACTGTTTAACACAGCCTTCTGGAGGACTCAAAAAAAGTTTTTGTGTAAGTGTCCAATTTTAATTACAGTTTCATCTGATTTACCAACACTAGCGTATTCACAAAAATTCTAAGTAACCCATTCAGCATTTATGAAAGAGGAGTTGGTGTAACAGCACCTTAACTAGTGTGGTCCTGCCTCTGAAACATCCTCTCTAAAACCTGTCCTACATCACCATTCACTTGTCACATAACATTTGCATAACTAGTGCTGTGCTTCTCGAAATGTTATGGACACTCAATCTGAAAAGGCTGTTGGGATCTCTTATGCGCATAAACTTCTACACATTTACACAGTATTTCTGTTCTGTGACATTTAAACCGAGATTTTTTACAAGTCACATGTTACTGTAAAGTCCTCATCATGCAATTCCCAACAAACTCTTTCTTATGTATGAAACTTGACAGTGAAGAATATTTGTGGAGGAGCATTAGATCAGTATCAGACAGGGAAAATGTGAGCACATAAGAATGCAACAATTTCATTTCATTGGTATTTTAAGCTGAGTTTTAATACAGGAATCAGCAACACAAAACAATGTTTTAAACTGTTTCACATTCTGTGCCTGATATTCTGGTTACGTGCTGCCAGCAATGTTTTAAAAGGCCAATCATTGCTACCAGTCCATCCCCAACTTATTTTAATTTAAGCTAGAATACAAAATATTTCCCCATAATTTACTTAACAAAGAGAGAATTCACTTACAAGAAAAATACGGTATCTGCAATCTAATATAAACACACTGAAATATAAAAAATGATTGAACCTTTATGATCTAACATACTGCTGAGCCAGCAAAATAAAAACCATTTGGCTTCTGCTGCAGGTCCAGTCAGGTTATACAGTGCTTTTCCTCAAACCAAGTTTTCACAAATAAATGTTTCATCATAACTTTACCCTAGAGCATGTTAACTCCCTTTTAAGCCTAATAGGCTACACATTGTCTATTCTGTGCATGTTATCATCTCTGCTGCTCACTGCTTTCAGCACATGCTGCTCCTGCTTACTATTTCTCTGAATAGTAAAGCCTTCTCTCTCTCTGTAGAGAGAAGAGGATACACCTCCTTCCTTCTGCAACCTTTCACCAGTCTGGCTGATGCTGAAGAAAGTTGTACCAATGCCACTTAACCCCTGACTATAGCATATAAGACTGCTTCACCAGTCTCATAGCCTAATCATAAAGCTCTAATAATGTCACAGGGCTTCCCGGAGAAAAGGTTGAAAGCACAGACAAAACTGCACTTTCATCGCTTGATGCACTACTCCTAGAATTCCTAAGAATTAACACTTTTTTTCTTTTTTACTTCTAAATTTTACAGCAACAGGTAATGAGTGGCTTCATGCGTAAGTATGTAACTCAACTTTTAACATCTGTTAATCAACTGCATTTCCAGATCTCAGCAAGCAGTATTTTCATCTGACCTAAAAACTGGTTCTGATGCATTCTGCATTCAACACACCCAATTCATCCCCCTAACAATTTATCCAACATCCCTTTGATTCTTAGTGCTGGTTTTTATTTTTGTTGTTTTTTCTTTCATTCACTACTAATATAATCAACTAGATTGGACTTTAGTTTAAGAAACACGCATTTGCACTGAAGACCTTACATCTGATGTAACTGGAACAAGTGTTCCAGATCTAACCCTAAGTCTATGGAGGTGACGTAGGGAACTTAGACAAGCTGTATGACGAACATGAAGTAATTCAACAGCCTCCTTTGACCACAGATGGAGGGACTGATCCACTACCACAGTCCTCCCGAATTCTTTTTTTTTAACCAACCTGTTAAAATTGCCATGATAAAATCTCCTTTCATCTGGGAGAATTCATTCATCATGTCTGAAAGCAATCACATTCTGTAGCCATTGCTTCTCATGCAAGTTACCTCAGCATCTCAAAAATAAGCCTTTGACACTTCAGAAAATAACTGGTTGTGGGCACTGCACCAGCACCATAAGTTACCACTTGACTATCACACTGGTTTCCCAGTCCCTACGCCGCTTCCCTTGAATTACCTCACACAGCCTCTGCAGCCTGTGCTCACTATCCTGAGGAGGCTACCACCTCTCAAGGCCAGTCAAGGATGACAAGAAACAGCCTGCATCCCAAACTCTCTCTCTCTCTCTCTCTCAAAAAAAAAAAAAAAAAAAAAAAAAAAGTGTTGACTTCTTAGGGGGGAGTGGGGAAATAACTACTAATTAGTTGATCTAGAACAGCACTGTGAACTACATGCAGGTCATACCACTTCCCACTCCAGACACATAGCAAGTTTTTCAGTTTCACCTGCTGTAGTAAATGAATATCACCATACACTTACCTTTACATTGAATAAAATAAATTTAAAAACAGTTCTTTCTCACTTCCAAAAACCTTTCCAAAGCAAAACACCCCACTGCACACAGCTCTCTTCAGAGGGAGAGGATGAGACAACAAACAACACGACAGATGTTTGTTCATTGCTTAATGTACTCGTGGAGGCTACTCAGGTCCTAAGGTGATGAATGTGGTATGGAAAAAACATCTCATTACTTTTTATTCCTGGTTTGAAAAATATGGATGAGATTTCATTTAAAACTGTCATGAAAGACATTTACTGTTGGAAAAAAAAAAAAAAAAAAAAAAGCCCTTTAAAAGATCCACGGGTGACTGTTAAAACATCAAGTGGAAGAGCACTGCATGACATACTTATTATGTCCAGTGCTATTTAAAAAGATGCTATAGTTATTAGCAAGGACGTAGCTGTCAGATTTTCTGCTTCAAAATCCTATATAAGAGCATTTAAATGAACTCTAAAAATAAATCCTAGTCAAAACTTGCTGGACATGAACTTTTCCAAATTGCTGTCTGACTTATGTGTTTCTAGTTTGAAGAAGTGCAAGAATTTAAATGGCTTGAGACAAGATTCGCACATAACTAGTGTACGCAGGAGCTGCATTTCGCATTTCCTTTTTTTTTTTTTTTTTTTTAAGGAACATTAAAACAAAAAAAGCCTCACTCTAATAATTGGTTGAAATACTAATATTTTCAGAAGTAATTACCAGATAACATGTGATATGAGAAAAGTATCATATCATGTTTCTCAGATGAGACTTGCTGCAATGCCAAGGGCAGTACATGAATTATTAAAAGTGAGCAGGAGTTAATTCTATCACATGTACTGATAGGTACCTCCACATATAGATGAAACATTAATAATTACTTCCATATCCAGATAATGGATTTGTTTCTTGACTTGTAACTGCATCTGTGTGGAAAAACCTCTATTCAATTTAACAGAATTACATCAAAGCACTAGCCTCTAAAGTGCTCTCTTGGAAGAAAAAAAAAAAGTGCTTTCTTACAATTATAGGAATGCGTGCTGCTTTTATGACAGTGAAAGTGATGGACAATGCAAATACTGCTAAAAGGAAAATGGCATTTTAAGACACGTTAAGCAACTACAAAGTTGACGAAGAGGAATGTAAAAAATACAGATGCCTAAGACACCAAGTCCTTTACAAATTAACCACCATAGCTGGGGTAAAATTAGAGGGCAAAAGTACATTAATTACCTTATAAAAGAGGGATCCACATAATTTATTACACTTACACGTAATACAGATACATGCATGTAAGCATACAGACATATTCTCACACAGTAACTCATTGGAAAGTTCTAACATCTCTCCAAATCACTCTATTTAATGACAAGTTCCATTAAAAAAAAATCTACATCTATACCTATATCATCTATTTATTTATTTTGTCTGTAAGGCTGATTCAATGAGCTGCTTTAAAGCCCTTAATTTCATAAACCTCCTTCATTAGGTTTGTGTGTCCTGTTCCAATGTACCTGGAATCATTTCACATTTAATGTACTTACATAAAATCCAAGTGCTTGCAGCTTATTGCTGAAGGCAGGCACGAAGGAAAATCTTGTTGAAATGGCACAGTTAACATTCTCCAATATTTTCCATTAATCTTTTACTATATCCTTCATTGTTTAAAACTTTAAGTGCTTTGCAAGAGAAAGAAGAGGGTAAAGGAGCTATTGCAGAAAAGAGGGCCAAGAAGCCACACTCTGAAGCTACTTATTTTTATTCCATAAATGTGCAGAGAAACTACTCAATTCACTGCCTCCTGTTTCCACACTATTTTTCATACAGCAAAACAACCCAGCAGGTGCAAAGCACAGGCTGTCCTGAATTCCACACTTCTGGACTCCCTTCCAGGCAGCTTACGCCCCATTGCAGCTCAGATATTTCACATAGACTTGGACAATCTGCTACAGGCAGACTGATCCTTGGCAAGCAGGTATCAAAGTAAATCACTGCAACTGTTGTGGGGGAACCCAACCTCAGCAAAAACTGCATTTGGTTATTTGTGCATCAGTAAGTAAGGCTATTTCACTTCTCCCTCTTTAGAAAAGGAGGGAAGGGGAAAAACACTCATTTCAGGGATGAACAATCACAAAGAAGCTGACCTGTGGCCTCATTCCATATTCCTACTGGGAAGAAAGTTCCTGCTAACTCCAGTGGAATATTTACTTTAACGTAAGGAGTGCAAGACTGGTACCTAATCACTGAAATGATGTACAAATGTGAAAAGAGACAAAATAATCAGATAATGCCAGGGAGCAATGGGTTGTCTGAGAAGTGGTTGAGCAATATTTGTTAACTAATGGGTGGATAACCAGTAAGTTTAGCGCAGTGCCTCAGCAGTCATTCATAATCTTATCTAGTTGACTGAACTAAAACGTCGTATACAGTGTCAGAATGAAGTTGTTTGTTAAAATTATGTAACCCCATGTTTAATTTACAAAATTGCCTAGGAACATGTTCATTTAAATCCAATTTAAGTCATAAACATATCCAAACACTGAAACAAAGCCTGATTCACATTACAAACAAAATACCTGCATAGTGGAGATCACACTATTAAGCAAAGGTAAGAGTCCATTCCACTTCCCATCTAGTGAAATCAATATTTAGAAACCTCTTTTTGGATATACTGCTGTATGCTGCTGTGGCTGAAATAAATCTGATGTTTCACTTAGGAACTTTTATTCTCGGGTGTTCATAACTTGACTGTAAGAATTCCCTCCAGCAAAACACTCGGCATTAAAGTTCTCAGCCTCTAATAGATTTAAAATGAGTTTGTTTCACTATTTTTTTCCAAAGAAAGTGTCTAGAACAATTGTTTAAAGACAAATGTATATAACCCAGCTCCCGCTTTTTAGAAATTAAAATGATTGATTAACACAACTAGTCTGACTGCTTTTGCAAGTCAACAAAACGAGGACTGCTATAGCAACAAACAAATAGCTATGACTTCTAAAGAAGTACATATTTTCAGCTGGCAAATTTAACAATACATAGCTCTGTCTTAAATAAGATTAAAAACAAAACAAACAAACAAACAAAAACCAACAAAAAACCATCCACATTCTCCAAAGGATAACACTTCTATTCTTTTAAACTGGGAAACAGGGATTTCCCTCCCCCCCCCCCCCAACCTCCCGTGTTTAAAAGAAAACCCCTGAACACGTCTTTCACAGTCGTGGTGACATCAACACCTACCCCAAAAAACTCCAAGACAACAGCAGTTTATGGGCACAGCTCTGCAAACAATTGCGTGTGATTAACTTTTTATGTCCAAGTTCCTCCAATGAGATGAAGAGCAGCACAGAAGTTGGCAGAAGTTTATAAGATCAGACCTTCCTAAATGCGCCCTCTGCAAGGACACTGACAGGATTTAAAAACTAGCTTTCATGCCGGAAAATTTTGCAGTAGCAATATGTGTTGGGTTTTTTTAATTATTATTTTTAAACAGGCTCAGAACTCAGGGCTTTGTGTTAAGATTACAGAGATTTACAAAACAATTCATGTTAAATGCTGTTTACTATCTCTAGAATCTAATGAACTCATTTTTTATAAAATATTTTACCCAGAGCAATCCGTTCTCTGTACTGATATAAACACAATACATTTTTTTTAAATCATGCTCTCTAACACATTTCCCCCACCTTCCCTTTGTAAACATGGACATGTTAGCTTCAACAACATGCTGGATCCAAAACACCCTAACAACTTGGGAAACAGAACATCACGATCTTAATGTATGCATTTTAAGTGCTCGAGGAAAGCAGGTAATATACACTGAGATCTCCAGCTTCTCTCTTTTTGGCAATATCAGTTACTTCACCATTGACTCTTAGGAGCGTGAAATCCTGTCCACAGTCAGCTCAGCTGCGAATCAGTGTATTCATCTTCACTTTGCTGATTATCTAAATTCCCAAGAAGCTGAAAGATTTACTCTGAAGAAGGAAAAACACCTGAAACTTAAGTCTTTGATTTCACCACTTAAAATTTTTAACCTCGAATAGACACAGGAAGATGATTTCATGGGTATTAGATTTTTATTTTTATTTTTTGTAAAATGTTCCTAAAAATGTTGCCCGTATCTCATGACGGAATAGATACTAATCACACTGCAAATTCCCAGCCTGACACCAACAGGTAAACTATGTTCAGATGAGTATTACTGTTTAAATATTATGGCTGAATCCTGCAAAGGATGCCAATATTCTTACTTAAACTCTGTTGCAACAAGTGATTCATAAGAAATCTGAATTCTTAACTGCTATTAATTGCAAATGGACAGGAGAGGGAAGAAGATCACTAGTATTAAAAGCAAATGCTGTGATCAGCAACAGATAGATTGCTTCAAGAATTGCAAACTAAATTCAGTGCTACTCTAGAAAAGCTGAAAGACAAGATTATACTTACTGAAAACACAATTTCAGTTCCAATCAGTTGGCCACAGCAGAAAGTCCTTTAACTTGATTACACCTTTAGTGTGGTGACTCTATAACATTTGTCTTCTCTTCAGACTAAATACACAAGCTCTTCTTCTTAATCTAAATCCAATCACAAGCCAGTTTTAGACATGCTCCACCCTTGCAATTACACATTGCTCTTTGTGATCATATTCCACCTCTTTCTTTCCCTCCTCCTTTCCTGTGCTGTATCTCTTTTTAGTCAATGCACTTCTGGGAACATTATCTCTCATCTCTAATAATCATGTTAATTAGAAATTTTAATTTTGGCATTTTAACAACATGAAACTAGTTTTGACAAATCTTAGAATTCCAGAGGCCATAATAACATAAAAGTAAAGCCCTTTTTAATCCGCCCCCAAGTGTACATGAATTTCTAAAACACAAAACCAGAAGAAGAAATGTTATCCCACCACCTCCCTACTGTAAATGAGAGTATCCATGAACGAGAACACTATTAATTGCAGGGACCAAGGCTCTGTCTTCAAGGAAACGTAAGAAACGAACATATCCTTTGGCTTTAACAGCTGAAACACCACATAGAGACACTGAGGTTTGCCAAGGGCAGCATCTATTTATTAATCTTCAGAACAACTGCACCTTATTTTACAGGCAATTTTAATGTAAAAAAAAAGCAAAAAGTAGCAGTCTATTGGAACTGCAGTTTCTGTTCATGAGGAATACTCTATAATTAGCACGCTTACAGTAAAATCTTAAGTGCGGGTCTGTGTGGTTTCACAACACCAATCTCAGCTTACAGTGATTCTGTCTGTAGTAAACAAATAGAGCAATAGCATTCAACATGGTTTGTATCACTGACATAGCATACATAAGAAACCTTTCCACTAGGTACTGCCCTCCTACACTAGCCTTCATGGTCAAAAAAACATTATGTTCAAATGTGTTCACAATGCTGATTTGTTTTGAGTGTATTGGTATGAAGTGAAATAATTTGATCTATACCTTTTTTAGACATGTCTCATAAGAAAGAACAGAAATTGATTATAAAGACTTGCTGTGATACGTCGCCCAAATTCTATAGAGTGGAGATTATTGGTTTTCTCTGGAAAACATATTTTCCCCTTTTCAGTCCTCATGGGATCCTTGGCTGTACAATGTGAACTGAACTCCACAGGACAGATTTGAAAAAAGAAGCAGGAAAAGAAAAAAAAAGAAAAAAAAAACCCAAACAACAAAACCCAATCAATTAAACTAAACGGTCATACGCGGCATTCTCTGTATTTGCACAACTAAATTCATATCACCATGGTAATTACTGTTTATAGGTCTGAATCCTGAACATTACCAACTTACATTTAGCAACCCTGCAAATGACAACATTTTCTGCATACAATACTGAAGCCATATTCAGGGCCTGACAATGTGTACAGTGCCTCCTTCCATCTTTTTTTTCCTTTAAATTCAGACTTTCAGTTCCACTAGTACTCTCACAAGTGCTCTCTGTATAGGGTACTGTGACAACGCAGATATGCAGCATACGTAGCGTGGTTCTGAACTGCAGGGAGGGGCAAACAGCAAGAGGAATTAATTTAATCTAGATTTTTTATTTGAAAAATTGAAACAGACAGAATGGAAGCTGTCAAGTCTGGCTGCACAGATCTCAAAATCATGGGAAAATACACTGCTGGCCTTTAGCCAATTATTTCTTGAATGCTTTTCCTCCTTTCCACTTACATTACTACTGGTTAGGGCAGTAAATCAAATATTGCTGTCTGTTTTAAAAATTGGTTGGAAGGTATCCTTAAAAAAAAAATGTGAACTCCATTAAAGCAACATTTTTTTTTTTTTTTTTAAACAGGCACACTTTTTCTTCCAATTCCCTGTCATTAGATTATTTTTTTTTAATGTTTACTTAATGTTTGACATCTTCTGTTTCCTCTGAACAGTCAGTTTCTTCCTATTCTTTTTTTTTTTTTTTTTTTTTCTCCAATTACTCACACGGCAACAGGGGAAAGAAAATAAAACAATAATAATTTTAAAAACCCTCTCCAGGAAGCTGGATTATAAAACCACTAAAACTGGCAGAGTGACAAAGAACGGAGAGACCTTAAACATTTTGTAGCTAACATTTTGAAGCTGACTAGATTTCAGCTTGATAGTCTAAAAAAACAAAAAGGAAATTTAACAATGCTGATTTTGAAACATATTTGCTTGTTGGACAGAGAGCGCTCTGGCAGGAGATTTGTTGGTTTTGTGTTTTTGGTGTTTATTTTTTTCATAAAATTCAATAAGAGGGAAGAAAACACTGAAAAAAAAAATAAAAAAACAACCAGCCACTGATACTGTGACATTTTCCTTTCACTTTAGAGACTTTACAGATTCCACCATTAAACTACTCTTCATAGTCCCTCTTTTTCCAGTATTCCAGCACAACTAAAGTTGAACCCCCCTGCTTCTTGTTTCCCACATTTTCTGTCTTTGGATGCTGGTGAAGAAGGAGCAGGCCCCATGCCCTGAAGCCGATGCACACCAGCAAGCTGCTGGGCCTGGAGCAGCACCCCGAAACCCAGCATGGAGCAAGGGCCACCGCACACATCAGCCTCAGGAAACACTCTGCTCCACTCTCAGAGCTCTTTGTCATGCTGCTTCTGAGCAGCTCTCCTGCCCTGGGCTCACTGGGCTCTGATGGTGCAGTGAAAACACACCTGGAAACCTCTACATGCCAATTGTAGGCACTTGTGACTGAACTGAACTCAGTAATACACATTTGAAGGCAGAATAAAGCTGCTCCACATGATCCTACTCAGCTGCTACAGGAGGATTTTTTCATTCAAGCTGAGCTTTGCTATTATTTGTTTTCTGCAACCTAAAGAAATACTTCCATTTCAAAGTTTTAATACACAGAAAATAGATAACATATATTCAGCTGAGTCACTACAAACTCATACTCCTCAGTAAACCTGTATTCCAAACAATGATCAAAGCTTCTGCTTAAAGTAGCTTTTACAAAAGGCCGACTCTAGAAATAATCTTGAAATAAGTGAAATTACTATTCAAAGAATTTTTTTTTTCTAATTTTTGTATTTAAAAAGGAGGGGGAAGAGAAAAAGGGGGGTGGGGTGGGGAGGAGAAAAAAAGATTAAAAAAACAGAAGGGAAATAAAGCACAGAAACAATAGGCTCAGGCTCAAATCAAGGATTGCTGTTTTTCTACATTAAGTTTGATTTTAACTTTCTGTCTTCTATTAACTTACTATATAAATTTTCATAATTGGATTACATGCAGTACACTTTGTTAAATACATTAAGTATCATATTATTTTATCAAAGGAGCTTGGCTATGCATTTACAATAGTTGCATGTTCCTGACAGACTGCTGCTGTGAAAAAAAAAAAAAAAAGTACTGTCCATAACTAAAGAACTGTTTTCCCTCATTACTCAGGTATATCACAACACTACTCTGAAGAACTTCTTCAGAATACAGATTTCATTATAACTCTATAACTTAAAGGGGATAAGAAGCGAAGTCACTGTTCAGATAAATGTTAAGCACATTTTCTGCACATTTGTGCCTCTGTCACAACTTGCAAATAAAACTGATCTTTGCAGGGCAAATTAGGAGGTCTTATGCAAAGTGAGGATACAGTTGAACATTGCTTTTCCAACTAATGTGCACATTTGCCATTACCAGGGGAAAAATACTATTAGTGGGGAAAAAAATTACATTTCATATACACTCTACAAGAACAAACAAGACACTCATTTAAAACATAATAGCTTGAATGGGTAGCTTTAATAGCATGTGAATGCTGATGGAACAGATGTGACTGCACCAACAGAACCTACTTTTGGCTAAAAACGTTTCAAGAAGAATATTTTGTATCAACAATCTTCCAGATACCAAAATACAGAAGAAAAAAAAAAACTAAAAAGACCACAGTCAAGTTTTCTTCTGAAAATATTATTACAGAAACAGGTTTGGGTAGTTGGCATCAGCAGCACTTTGTGTTGTGCTACATAGCCTACTACTGCCCAGTAAAAGAATTCCTTATTTTTTTAATTCATTTTAGAAACTACAAAACTTTAGTTCCAACTACTTTGCATCAGATTTATATGCTAAACATTCATGACATAAGAAACTTGATTTTGCAGCAGTACTTGTTGAGACAAAATTCCCAAGAGATTTCAATGAAACTCATCTGCATAAGGATTGTAGGGTGGGGCACACAGCACCCTCTGAGTAATCATTTTAACATACACATACTACATCATGTAAATTCATTTTGTTCCTTTCGTATTCTTGGCTTAGCTTTAAACCTTCAGAGCAAAGCCGAAACATGTAAGCATTAAAGTGCACAACATAAAGCAAAGTGCTGCAGGCAACAACCTTGCTCAAATCTAGGAGAGATGGAAGTTAACACAACACATACTTTGTTCACAACTCTCATTTTTTAAGACATTCACGCAATATCAATTCTTTACAGATACCACGTATACAAATATAAGTCAAACTATTTTATTATTGCAAAAAAAAAAGTTTCAAAATAATATATAGAGAGTAATATATGTGCTAAATAATGAAAAAAGAGTATAATGATACACTTGAACTATGAAACTCAGTGAAAACACAGGCTTATTTTCCATGTCAAATCACAAAAAGATTTTGAAATGTAGCAAGAAATCACTATATGATGTAAACCAAGAAAGCATGTAACCAGAGCAAAAGAAGTACTGTACTAACATAACATATTCTGACATACACTTTAGCCACTGAAGAATTGTCCAAGAACATGTTCATCTGTTCAGGTGATCAGCAGTAAATGCTTCATAAAAACAATTTCTGCCTATGTAGGCAAACAAACTAGTACAAAGTTTTAGTTTTGTAAATAAAAACAGCCAGATATGCATGAACAAACAGTGAAAATGGGAACTCTCACATGTTCTAGCTGTAATGCATACAATTTAGATGTCAGCTGCAAAATGAAGATGTCCTGCATTATGATATTTTATTTACAGTTTTTTATTTTTACTTTTCTTTAATTTGGACACATTCTGTGGAGCCAATCCTGCCATATTTACACAGCCATGGCTTACAATATTTTCTCTCTTGCACAGCAATGGCAAGATAGCATATTTTTTCTCCTATTTTTCTGCTACTGCTGAATAGAATTAGCTAAATCACATGTAGATGTTCACAAGCTGCTTGCAAACTGTGGGAATCCTGGCTTTCAAGCAACAGGAAGAAAGCACATAGTTTCTATGTTTTTCCAGCTTCATAAAAGGATAAGTGTACTTTTGGCATATGCTCCCTAATGAAATAGAGATTTACCGAATGGGAAAGAGATGCTTAAACATTTACAGTGGACCATAAATATACTTTTCTACTTAAGCTTCCTTACTGAAGAGTTGAGATGTTAAATCCAAAAGAAGGTACACAGATAAAATGAGCTTAGCTGTCTCAGTTCAGATCCTGCTACAAAAGGCATCCGTATCACAAAAGCTGCCCTCAGAACTCACAGTTCTGACTGACATCAGGGCTGAATGAGTGTGGAAATTGAATTATATCCCCTCTCCCTGCAGGTGGTCCCTATAGATCAGACTACCAGAGTACTTCGGAAGTCAGGGCTGCACCTGAGTGCGACGCATCTGTTCAGCACACAGAGTGCTTCTGACTGATGCTCGCTCTGTCTCAAACAGTGTCATGCTGTAAATACCATTTAAAAAATCTCTACTTTAAACAGTAATTTAAGATAAATGTCTATTTGCAATAGACATTTGCAATAGGAACTCTCTTTGCAGGCTCCTGCTAATCTGATTTAAGTATGATTTTGTTTCCACTCAGGAAGCTTAAATTAATTTAGATGTTCCTGAGCACTGTTACAGCAAGATGAAGTATTCCGAGGCTCACAAATACAGTTTCTAGTTCAACAACCACATCTGCTGCACAGTGAGGTTATGCTGATTTTTTTTTTCTTCCTTTAGCTATCATGACACAAGGGATTAATACTATTACAGCTATCTGTTACATTCAGTTTTTAAATTTGTGCAGATTGCCTGGAGACTACAAAGCAGAAGAATCCATATCCTCATGCATGCTAAATCAGAAGCTGTGAGAAAATCTTTGGCATATCCCTCATACTGATGAGACTTTGTCTATAATGCACCCCAACATTAAGAAGCCTGATGTGATCTTAGTTCTCACTATCTCCTACTTCCTTACTCTATAGTAGGATTTTATTTGCTGCATGGAGGATGACATTCTGGAGAACAATACCTATGATCAAAAAACAGATAGGCAGTAGTTAGTGAAGAACAAACTGAAGCCTCTCATTGTTTTTCAGAGACTTTCCAAATTGCTTTTTTTTTTTTTTTTAAATATATATCCAAGGCTTCCAGAATTACATGGAAGACTCCATCAAGTCACTTCAAAACAAGCAAAGAAACAAAAAAAACCCAATGCAAACAAAATCCCTCAAAATCTCTTACTCTTTGAAGATTCCTAACCCAGTGAATTTTCTTCAACTGTCCCCTTCAAAGTGAAAGATAAATAATGACTGACAAAGAAATTGCGACAAGTTGTTAAAGACTGCCAGAATTACTGTGTTCAACAAGATGAAGGACTTAATTTAGAGGGTCCTCCTCATGCGTCATACACGATACAAGGGTCTGTAGAAAAAAAATCCTGGCATGGCTAACCTGGTTGGCTATCATTTAAAGAAAAAGAAATAAAACAAATCAATGCCACAAGAAAACAAAGAAAATGGGAGAAAAATACCTATATGTTTCTTGTTGTCATTTTGAAGCAGGCGGCCATACAGAATACCTAAGTATCATCACAACAGTCAAGATCTTAAGTTAAATTGCTTGCTATTCCTAGCAGAAATGAGGTTTCCCCAAGGTTCTCCCCACTACTTTTTCATTTAAACTCACAGGTTTCTATCTGTGAATGGCAAGTATCATACCAGGCTCACTTTTCTTTACAGCTTTCTTACTAAAGCAAAAATTCAACATGCAGTCCAGGAAACGCTTTAAGATGAAGCTGGCTACACTCCTAGAATTAAAAAAATGAAAGTTTCAGTAAAACTTGACATCTCTCTGTAAATTACACCTTAAACCCTCCCCCCCTAAAACAAACAGGAAACGACACTATTACCTAATGTCTGAAAATTCAGAGAATATATTCATTCATGGAAAATGCTTTTGCAAGTGAAATTAACAGAAATTATTTCCTTTGTTTACCGCATTGTCAACAAGATACTCAAACTTTTTAACCTCCCTCTGCCTTCCTAGAAATATCACATGCTTTTTTTTTTTTTTTTTAATTTGAAACAGGTAATCTGATAAGCATTAAAATATGCTTAATGAGATAGAACCAGACACTCATTAAGAAGCATGCTACAACAGTTTCTGGTGTGATTCCCCAGCAATTCATGATCTCCAGCTAACCACATTATGGTACTGCAATAAAATATCACTTCCGCTATGTGTTCAACTGTATTTTTCAAAGAATTAACTTCATCTGCAAGATGCAACTCCAGAATCCACAGATCTCTAATCATAGCGTGCAACTGTACAACCACAATCTTTCCACATAGCTCATGTGGCTATGACTGTAAATACAACACTTGTGGCCAGTTCAAAACTCAGACAGGAACAAAGGCCACATCACCAGGATGATATTACACACTGTGCCTCTAATATTAAACTGTTGCTTTCATGGCCACAGCTTTCCTTCAACATCTTCATTGTAGTAACATTTGAAGTAAACAGAATTTTCCTTCTTGGGAAAGCAAGCCCTGGTAATCTCAACATCTGCTCAGAGAAAAGCACTGTATTATTGCTTTTGTTGCTTTATGTCACAATAAAAGCATTTGAGTTCAAAGATAACAAGAAGAAAGCCTTCTGCAAGGCGGAAACATTAAGACTCATTTCTGTGCTGTGTTAATCTAGCACATTTGAGGGTTCCTGCATTTAGGAATGCACTTCTGTAAGTGATGATGCACACGCATGCTGCCTATCCCCATGCCAAGAGGGCTCCTCCTCCACCGGGCACAAAGAAATGCATGTTCCTGACATCCAAGACAAGCCAATCCAAAGGACAATTTTAAACAAAGGCTAAGGTGCAGCAGAGCGCAGAAGAAACTAAAGCACTGCCTTGAGAGCAGACAGACTTATGCATAGGTAGCAAAAGCATTCATCTCCCAGAGGACCGTTAAAGGCTAAAACATATTTAGCAGCTGTTTATTTCTTAAAGGGAGCTTAAAATCAGAAGAAAGACTGACTTTTTATACAGGCAGTGATAAGGCAAGTGAGAATATTTTTAAACTAGAAGAGGGGGAGATTCAGGTTAGATGTCAGGAAGAAATTATTTACTTGAAGGGTGGGGAGGCACTGGCATAGGCTGCCCATTGAAGCTGTGGGTGCTCCATCTCTGGAATTGTTCAAGTCTAGGCCAGATGGAGCCCTGGGCAGTCTGATCTGGTGGGTGGCAGACCTACCCATGGCAGGGGGCTGGAAATGGATGATCTTTAAGGTCTCTTCCAATCCAAGCCATTCAGTGACACTATACTTAAGACTTCAAGCTCTGTACTATAAACAAAACATAAGAGAGTGAAGTAATGCATATAGACGCCTGCTGTGCTACAGGTTAAAAGCAGCAGGCATCTATATGCCTCCAGATGACCAAATCCTTAATGTGCTCTACTGGGAGAAAAAAAGAAAAAAAGCAAGAGGGGGGAGGAGAAATACTTCCCAAATAAATATTTTTCACACTTGCCCATTATACAGCTGAGATCCAAGGGTTGCAGCATCTCCTGAATGGCTCACTGACCTCCCTGTTCTAACTCCCTTTTGTGTTTTTTTGGGGGGGGAGGAAATAGAAAGCATAGTCAGCACAGTAAGGCCACAGGCTACATCAACTTGCTGCAAGTGGCTCAAAAGTACCTTTTTTTGGATTAGTTCTATGACTGCAATACTCATGAACCAGCAGTTAAAGAAGTAGGTTATTTAGCAACAAAATTATTCCAGAACATATAAAACAAAGCTCCCCCCTGTTAACTCAGGCACAGTTGCCCTTCCTTTTACGACTGCATCTATGTGAAATGCAGCACACAGAGATCACGCAGTATGCAGTCAGAGCAAGCTCTCCGAAAGCAGCCATCCTCTTTCACACTCATGTCTTGCCTCCACTTAATACAGATATATTTTTAATATTATGTCTCCGTAAAGACAGAAAAAGCTACAGTTATGTCATTCATATTATATAATACCTCCTTTCAGAAACTGTAAAGGTCCACTACAATTATTTAAAATATTATTTACTGGGCTTACGTTCAGAAAAGCATTGATGTATGCAAATGCAATCAACAGCAGTCAACAGCACGGAATTATTTTCTACATATAGAGAGGCATGTTACAACAGCTACGGAGGGAAAATAAAGCCCAACCTTAAAATCCCCCACAAAATCTGAAAAGAAAAACAGCTATGGTGGTCACTTATTTACAGACACAAGAGGAACAGTTAACCAAAGTAGTATGAGGTACTGCTTACTTCTAATGAAATACATGTGAAGTTGAAATTAATGATATCCATTTTATCAGAAATTCACAGCAGAAATGTACTCATCAGTATAGATATCTCACCACTACTAAGAAACATTATTTTAGGAACTCACACACCTCACAGTTTGAAATGGCTGCAACTTTTCTATTTTATTTGATGACTGTATCCTTAGGACTTTAAAGTTGAAAAACACAAGTAAGGAGAAAAAACACGTTTTTTAATGCTCAGGAACACCTCTTGATCTATTTCTAGCTCTCCTCCTGGCCTTACAATGGGACTCAGAACACTGAGGGAGAAACTTGATAGAGTCATTTTGCTTCTCCTTATCAAATTCCCAGAAGGCAGTCTTGCCTCCCCTTCACTTTTCCTTAAATAAAGCCTGGCCTGCAAACTAAAACCATCATTTTTAATATGTCTTAAAAGCAGCCGGAAACAGATAGATGGTAGTCTTCTGATTACATGGTGGGAGGAGAGGCAAGGAAACACTGTAAACTATTAATTCTGCCAATAAAACTCTGAAGCCATAGAAACCTTATAAGTCTTCCTAAACCCCATTTTGTCATTCGGTTGCTAAGCACAACTTCTATTTGTTTGAAATAAAAAGCAGGACTCTGGCCCTTTGCTACTGGCACTGTGACACACACAAAAAAATACAAAAGCAATGTACATTTCCTCCTCTAGATGTATACAAAAGAACATTAATGTACTCTAATCCCACTTGGCACCACAGCCATCTCCTACAGGAAAACATTCCATACTCATGCAAATACCAGGAGGTCCACCCTCCCTTTACACTGCCACATCTCAGCAGAAAACACAGTCAGATCTGCTGAGCAGCTGTGGTCCTGGGTGTCCACAAGGGCCAAATCCATTGCAGTGTCTCCTATGTACACTCTCTCTCACCTTCTAAAAATAGTCACCATGTGTGGAGGAAGTCTACATCCCTGGTAATGGCCAATTTCACACAAATATGAGATTGCAACAATTTAAGTGAAGCGAATCAGAAATTTAATTTTGTTGTGTAATTTACTATGTATGTGAAGGATCAAGAGCTGAGGAAAACAATAGGTAAACTTTAAATTACTTAAAGTAAACAATTTGTATTCTCACATAGTAGAAAACTAACATGTTTCAAAGCTGACAAACGTGTTCCACTCTTCTCTATTTTAGAGCAGAATGACACTATTAGAAGTTATTAAACATAACTAATTAGCAAAGCATTAGTTCTTGACAACTTTTCAGTTTTAATGCAAAACACTGTTCAGACAAAATGACTCAGATAAGGTAGCATACTTAAAGCACAAATATCAGCAGTTTCTAAGTTGACAGCAGTTTTTGACTTTGCATTATATAAGATTGAGGTACAAAGTAAACACTCAAAAAAGTAAACGCTCTCCTCTCATATTCTTCTCCTCCTATTCTTATCCTTTCACTAGGATACAGAAGTAAAACTAATAAGGAATAAGACTGCTCTGGTCAGCGATTGCCCATATTCAGAATTATGTATTTAATTTAGAAATCAGTATGTTTTGATGTATTTGCATATATAGTGAAGACAAGGGGTGGTGACTCTTAAAGGCATAACAGAACAATGAGATGATACTTTCTACTGTCAAACTGGAAATAACCACTCCAATGCTGGAGATGGAGATCAGCAATTCTCTTGGGTTGCCTCTTTTCATGAGGTACAACTTCATATGGAACGTTCCACCTCATCAAAACCAGAATAGTATTTTCAATTGGAAAGACATTTTACAGAAGTTCAATTTGCCTATCACCAAAACAGTCCCACGGAAACACTTTACAGTGACAGCTGAACAGGACAAATAACTGAGTCAGGCTTGTATCCTCAGGTTTCAGCAAGAGCAGATTCAGCATTAAAAAAATAAATAAATCCCTTCAATAATAAAGTACAATGGCTCTGGATAAGTCTGGTGGTTTCAATTGGTTACATGAAAGATAAGGAAGAAAAAAAAATTTTTATTTTTTTTTTGTTTAGATGACAGAGGGCTTGCCTGGCTGAGGAGGTTACTACATGTGGATCAAGAAGTACAGCCAAGTACGGAAAAAATTGGAATCTCTTTCTCAGTCATTGCTGACAAACGGGTTATTGACATAAAAGTTCACTTTGTGTAAATACCATTGAGAAAAACAAAGAAATGATTCAGAAATAGGTCTTCATGCTACAATATCAAAACAACTGGAATCTAGAAACACCCCTCTGCACATTTTTCTGAACACACTGGCATTCAAAGTAACACTCTCCACACCCACTTTTACAGACATTCAAAAAGAGACTTGAAATAATACCTACTAGCCAAACCATAATGTATTACATCAGGGAAAGAAACAGCACTAGAGCCCTATAGAACTGAAGCATACAGACTATGAAGTATAGCAACAGAAACCATGAAACAAAGTAGCTATTGTAACACAAGCTATTAAAATATAGTACATTAGGCATTTAATTAAAAATTCTTTGCACTTGCAAAATTATCAGTAGCAAACATACTTTTTTCCCCCTCCCCTTGCAGTTACACCATGACCTTACAAGAAAAGCTTGCAAATGACTCGCCCAAAATTAGGACCATTTCTGGACGGCAGGAGCATTCACTGACTGCATTTCACAGTGGATACAGTATGTCTCCTCTGGGCAGAAAACTACAGAAAAAACAGAGTGAATTAAAATAACCTTCTTATCAGTTGTTGAATAGGACTGAATCCACTACCTCAGTACAGATCCCACGTACTACAACAGTGCTATACACTATGACACTCAGGTCAGAAGTGCTCTACTAGAGGAAGTTTAACAATTGACTTCAAGAAAAAAGACTGAAAAAAATACTGTATTGTTGCTGTACTACATTTTGATCAGATTAGACAAGCCTTCAGCCAAAATTTCACTTCTAAACAAATCACAGAATCATAAAGCAGCTTGATTTGAAAGAGACCTTAGAGACCTTCTAGTTCCACCTCTCACACTATGGAGTTTCTTTCTGGCTTTGCTGAGGAAACCAGCCAAGATAAAAAAAAATAATAATAATGATAAAAAAAAAAACAATATGAACCAGGCCCAGTTCTGACTGATGTGCTGCTGCTGTGTACCCCCACCTAAACACAGGGAACTCAGGCTTTACCTAATACTGCCTGAGAGGTTGTGAGTTCATATTAGGACCTGTTGAAAGAATATCCCCAAAACACACAATACAGTATCACAGGCACATCATTGAACAGTGCCACTGTGAACACTCTTGCTTCATGATAGTTAAGGCATTCATGGAGGCTGCAGGGCAATTGCCACAGAAGGGCCTGGGTTGAAAAGGACCTCAGAGATCATCTAGTTTCAAACCCCCTGCTGTGGGTAGGGCTGCTAACCACTAGAGAAGGCTGCCCAGAGCCACATCCAGCCTTTCCTTGAATGCCTCCAGGGATGGGGCAACCTCTCCGGGCACGTCACCACCCTCTACGTGAAAAACTTCCTCCTAACATCTAACCTAAATTTCCCAACTTAGTTTAAAACCATTCCCCCTTCCCCTATCACCATCAACCCATTTAAACTGTCATTCCCCTCCCTGTTTATATACTGCATCAAGTACTGTAAGGCCACAATGATGTCTACGCAGAACCTTATCTTCCCCGAGCTAAACACAACCAGTTCCCCCAACCTTTCTTCATAGGAGAGGTTCTCCAGACCTCCGATCATCTTAATGACCTTCCTCTGGACCCATTCCAAGAGCTCTGTGTCTTTCTTGTGCTGGGGGTCCCAGGCCCGGATGCAGTACTCCAGATGGGGCCACACAAGAGCTGAGTAGAGGGGAACAATCCCCTCCCTCTCCCTGCTGGACACCCCTTTTTTAATGTAGCCCAGGATACAGTTGGCCCTCAAGGCTGCAAGTATGCACTGCTGGCTCATGTCCAGCTTCCCATCCACCAGGATCCCCAAGATCTCTGCAGGACTACTCTCAAGGAGTTTCTCCTCCTGTCTATATGCCCAAACTTATGAAACAGTGTGAACATTGAGTGTATCTAAATATTTACTTGTCTTCCTGAAATTATTATTGGTATTAAAATGCTCAGGGTTTGACTTAATTTCCTCCAAATTAACTCATTCCCTCCGCTGTCATAATTAATGTTCATTGGAAAACAGATGTAGCAGACACTTTCGAAAGCACTATTAGTAAAAATGGACACCTATATTCTCTTCCTTCTCAGGAAACCCACTGTTTCACAACAAAAAACTTCAAGTCTACCAGGTACCTTACAATAGCATAATTCTATACTTTCTTCAGCTCTTACCAAAGTGAAAATTAACAATGCTGAACAGTATGGGAAAATAAAAGAGAAGCACTGACGCTACTGCTACTGCTGTCAGCACTGTTATTCAGAATACACTTGTGATAATATGGCATCAATGCAAAAAAAAAGCATAAGATCTAATGAACTGAACTTAATGTTTAAAGGCATACACCATGAAAAAGCTTGACTGACAATGCAACCTTTCATTTCTCACGTTCAAAATCTTTCATAAAAGTAGAAACGTCTATACCATAGAATCATAGAATCACCAAGACTGGAAAAGAACTACAAGATCATCCAGTCCAACTGTCCACCTATCACCAACAGTTCTCTCAACATCTTCTATCCTAAAATTCCCACTGTTAGTAATACAATTTCATTGTGAAATTACAAAGAAATTCACACAAAACAGATTCTTTCTTCTAACTACATCAAGGAAAAATACACTGTCAAGCCCAATCCATAGAAATTTTCAGCAATGCTCAGCAAAGAAGATTTAAGAAGAGCAGAAGTTCTCCGCAACAAACACACTGGCACAGATAATGCCTGATCATGGCAATGATCAGATACCAAGTGAATAGTTACTCGCTATATTCTGCAGTCCTCTCAGCTTGTTATAGGTCAGGCAAGTCTCATAGGTCACTCCCGAGATCAAACTCTTTCCCTGGGGCAGTCACACAATCAAGAATTTAGTCAGCATATCCATTTACATAAAAACTTAGGTTCAAGCATGCTTTTCTTCAATGTGTTTTATTTTCAGAGGCTATTCTGCACCTCTCTTTCTGACACAGAAAGGATGGCCAAACTACACTGTCAAAGCTAATAAACCTTCCAAAGCATGACATATTGTTCCTCTGTCTGCAACAGCTCTGTACAACATATGCAACTATTCTGCAAAACAGCATTTGAGGATTACTAGTGTTTTCCTTGTACTCTGGCAAAAGCACTGCATTCCCTTATTTGTGAGAAAAGAAACCACCTAGAGTCTCTCTTTTCTGTAGATTATAGAATGCTAAGTCTTTCCTTCAAAGGACTTGCCTTCACTAGTGGAAGACTGTGTACTGCATGGAAAACAAGAATAACAAGGATAACCATTCACGCACAAACTCTTGCAAGGCAATAAAACATACTGCACATGGGATCCATCAGCTGACATAAATACAGGGTGCTCCTATGACAAACATACAGATTCATTCAAAGCAGTCATTCTTTAAAATGCGTGTGCTTATTACATGAGAGAGGAGTATTAGGTTTGCTGTCTACGCAGCTGAGAAGGTTGATGTAGTGTGGTGAAAAAGGAAAAAAGCAAATTAAAGAAAAAAAGGCCAACAGAGGGACAAACAAACAGAGGGCCAGAAGGCAATCATGAACACAAAATCTGTTAAGTCCTTGGTACCTACTGGATCCTCAAAGAACAAATGCATTGACTAGGACAAGAAAGAAGTCAATCAGTACACTAAAAATCCTGGAACAGAGTTACTATAGTTAACAAGCAGGAAGAGCGAAGATTCTCTTTCCCGTTAATGTTGAACACAACATAAAAAAGAACCTGCTTCACAGGCCACTTTCATTTCACATGGAACAAGAGAGATTTACTTATTCCATGCAGACCACATAAGATTAGCAGGTTCTTACTGCTGTAGACTCCCAACTCTTTTACTCAAAGTCAATAAGAATTTTTGTCCCTGCCTCCTTCTCTTTTCTGTCATACACATGTTCTGTCATACACTTGTTCTGTCATACACTTGTTCACAGCAGAGAAATACAAGACTGGTAAAATTTAATAACAGTAATGTGGTAAAAGCCCTCCCTGAACAGGTTTTCCCTAAAGAGGAAATCCAGTAAAATAAGCTGTACTTACCATAGCATTTTTAGCCACAAAGAAGCAAAATAGAATAATCAAAATAAAAAATAAGAGGCTTTCTGTTACTTACAAGCAAGCTAAAGAAATAGGCTCTTCTTCATTAAGAAAGTATAATTCATCTTAACTAATGATGCACGTACAGCGTATTTAATTGAATTGTGAATTACTAGAGAATGAGACAACTATTGTACATAAATAAGCTGGGAGGAGAGTCCACCATTCTTTTAAATTAATTTGCAAGACATTCTGAAATATTCTTCTAACAAATAACAGTATTTACATGGCATACTAGAAGAGACCAAACAGCAAGCTGTTAAACTCTCTCAGCAGTCAAATTCCAGAGATAGCATGCAGTTTAGTAATAACAACAACATGGGTGGACTTCAATGCCAAATTCTGTCTAAATACATCCTCATATAGCGTAACTTCGGGGAAAACAAAAGACAGAAACTTCAGACTCTAATACCCTTACTCACGGTGTCTGAAAGAATATCAACCACATCACTTGTATTAACAGTTTCCCGCACAGATAAAAGCTAGGAAATAAAATACTGTGAGATCCTGAATTCCCTTCTGACATTTCATATGATGTTTCAGAAGTTAGCCCTACATCCTGAATTACTTTAAAGCCTGGTTCAGAATCTAATCACTATCTAAAAGGTTTTTAGCATTTGTTCTCCTTTCTGCCAAGCACTGCTATGCCTGGCCACATTATGTTATCATATTTGAAGGTATGAAAAAAAAAAAAAAAAAGTATGTGCTCAGAAGTCTTCTTCAAGGAACACTGTGCACTGAAAGCAAGAGCACTAATCTTATTCCCTTATACAATTTTCCATGCCATAACTGAGTAACTTTTGAAAAACTGATGCACTGAAAGCAGAAGCAACAACATGCAATTTGGAATGATTTGCAACATTTTTTTTAAAAGTATTTTGTTTTTGTGCCCGTATACAGTATTTCTGCAAATCTACTAGAATATATAGGAAAGGACAGAAAGTGAGTCTTTGAAACAGGAAAATGAAGCCAGTAATGGAAGGCCAACCAGCCCATTCAAAGGCCTACTGGTCTGCATTCTTTGTGATACCCAGTGAAAGATATCTATACAGAAGTAATTAGTAGAAAAATCTATGGTGAATTAAGTTTACCTAAAGGCACCTGGTTAAGCAGCATCAAAATAGACTTGCATACCCTGATTCCTAGCTTTAGGTACACCCCTGTGCCTTTGACTCTACGGTAAGAGGATGATGAAACTGCTTGAGCGTGAGTTTCATTTTATCACAACGAAGCACCATGTAAAAAGCTATGTTGTTCCAGAAGCAACTGAAGGAAAATCCAGGTTTCCCCTGGATTTGTGTACTGTGGCTGACTGTAAGTTCATCCAAAGTTTATACAGGTATTTCCAGGGCCTTTAGAGTAGAGTTCCCTAGGTCTAACAAATCACAAGCTCTCCTTCGATGACATTATTTATTGATCCTCCTTCCTCTGGATGGCTGGTGTTCGCTGTATTACTGTCCTTTTGTCATACTTGATTTAAATATGCCAAATCACTAGAGAATACATATTAATAAATGCTGAAATTTAACCTATGTGAGCAGGTGTGATAGCAAATGACTAAAATAATCTCTGATCCTTCTATAGGGGGTAAAATAAAAACTTAATACAGCATTCAAGAAGTTTCTTAAAAGCATCTATTAATACCTCAATAGCACAAACCCAACCCTGAAGTTACCAGAAGAATTTCCTGGGAGCTGATCAGTTTTCCTCCTCTGCTCTGAAATCAGACAGGAATGACCTTGAAGCAAATTTATCATCATAGAGAACAATAAATGGGCAAAGAGGAAGAGAGATTTCAGTAATTTGGGTAAAACACTCAGTGGAAGTGACATTGTGGCTGGCAGCAAAATCTGCAATGGGTGGAGGAATCTACTTTTAAACTTAGCATCTTGTCTGGAAGTAGTGGTGGAGAAGTAAGAGGCACACTGGTGCCTGGACTGGACTTCAGGAGAGAGATAAATCTGTACAGCATTAGGATGGTATCTTAAATCACCTCAGACATTACTCATCAACAATTCACAGTACTGCACCTCAGCTGATGAATACAGCCTCGACTAGAAACAGTCAACACAAGTTATAAGATCATGTCTTGAGATCAAATATTGTGCATACAACTACAACCTTTAATATATGTATGCATGGATGGAATGGAATGTGGAAAACCATTTGGCTGTTGGAATTCAGCAACTCAGAAGAAGGTAACTGAAGCAAGCCAAGCACAGAAAAACAGATACACAACTAATACAAAATTTTGTAATGGCAAGTAAAAAAAAAATCCTCAAAAACCAACCAAACAAAAATACCTGTCCACCCAGAAAACCTGTTAATAGACAAATGGGAATCTACTAATTCAGAACAAACAACAGACTAATTCCAGTTAACATCACAGTTTTAGGGGAAGTAAGTCCTTTTAAATGAATCTGATTCCATTCTGTAAGAAAGACAAAAAAAAATCTAAAAGTAGGGAAGGCAGATCTGATGGAGAAACCATTACGAAAGAAAAACTGTTTGTCTAAACTGGAAACTCTGGCTTTCACAGAAATGCACCTAAACTGAATTAAATGAGGAACAGGATCTTGTGCAGAACATTGAGCAGGAACACTCCCAGAAGGACGTGCCACACAGATGTTTGATCTTGCACATTAGCCCAAACCTGGGTTTCCTTTTCCTTTGCAGTTAACGTTTTACTTAAGTGAATCACTACTTGCTTTTTCTATGAAAGCGCAGAACTAGACATACCTGTAAAGAACTATGAAAAGTTCAAGTCACTAGGCACATACATACCCACTCCTATAACTACATTAATGTAATGTGGCCTGGCAGACTATCCTACCTAAAATCATGAAGTAATCTCTTTTATACGATCTTCTCAATACAAGCAAATGCTGTGGTATTTCTGCACTGTAAAATATCTGGAAAAGTTATAGATGCAGCCATTCAACCTATACACACCACACGGGTAGCAGAAGAACCTGCACTACACGTGTTCAACATTTTGTCTTGCCTGGGCTGCGCTGAGTAAAGAGGAATTGTTTTGGGCTGCAAGTAAAACATAGAGTATAGTTAGTGCATGTCAGTAAAAAAAAAGTCTTTTTTTGAAAGAACTGAAAAAGACAGTGACAAAAAATAGTGGGATATTTGTTCTGTTGTCAGCTGTGTAGTCTGCACTTGAGCTGTATGCAATCAGCTCATGAAAAATATAACTAAAAATCACAATGTTAAAAGTTTACAGTCTTGTGGGGCCACATTACTAGCTGTTGAGGGCAGTAAATACATTCAGTCACGGTAATTTTTGAAGGCACATGCAGTGGAATATTGCAATATTTCAGTTTCCTGTTTAAGCAAGTGAATTTCTGAATATTATCAAGAATGGGGGAGAATTAAAACTCTGACATCTTTTCTCCAGTTTGAAAAGCGGATGCTCCTTCGATTGAGGTACACTGTGACTACAGTGGAACTAATGGGTACATTGGCATCACATGCCTGCAGTGGGTTTGGTTAATCACTGAAACCTTACAAATATGACACCACTGAAGAATTACACTGCCTAGATTTGAAACTGGCCCAGTATTACAGTGTCTGACCAACAAAAGAGAAAAAAAGTTTGGGCTGAATAAGCTGCTTTAATTCTCTCAGAACTGAGCAGAAGAGCATGCCTCTGTCTTGATCTGAAGTACAAACAAAAATGAAAAGTGAAAGCTGAGCTTCTGTCCCAAAAAGCAGAATTTGTTCAATCTCAATGGTTTCATAATTCTAGTCACATTTTCTTCTTCTTGTCACAAAGGTTACAATTTAATAACAAACAAACGAAAGTATTTACTGACAGTTAATTAGAAGGAGCTTACACAGTCTCGAGTGATAACACAAACTCAGAATAAGCCTTTAGGCTCTAACCTTTTAGCCATTGTAGCCAGTAAAGGACTGACAAACAGTACACACTAGCACGAGGCTAGCAGGAGGCCTCTGGAGGGCTATTGTGGCTATATTAAAGCAGAAGGGGCCAGGTGAGCAACTTAAAACCAGACAGCTCTTGCACACTTCCAGTATCAGCAGTGAAAAAGGCAGGGATGATTATATTCTCCACACATTCCTGGGCACCTGCCTACCTACCTCAGGGACTTGACTGAATTTCAAGCCATCTGAGCCATAGCAGTATCCTGGATGTCTCCCCACATCCTTGAGGACAGTGGCTGCACATCCAGCATAGCATGTAAGAAATACCAGTCAGGTTGTCAGTGGAGCTGTGCCCACACCAGGCCACACCAAGCTCCACGGGCAGCAAACAGGGACAGCTGGCAAGCATATCAGGTAGAGGAAGGAAGCTCTCTGTGGGCGCCAAGCACATTCAATGTAGAGCAATCAACACTGCAGAAATCAGTTTGCATTCTCTGTTGCCAGAAACCCAAATATATGCACATTCTTGTTCAAGCCTAGGTATTTTGCTGAAGCACAGATGCACAGTAAAAGACACTGTGCTTGCAGAGGACTAAGCGAGGACTTAGAGGGATTTAAAAAGAGAGACAGGATTAATTATGCCTTCCCAGCTAGTAATAATCAAACACAAGGTTGAAATCCCTGACTCTTATCTGCTGAATTAAAGATCGAAAAAGCAGCATTATCAGTCAATCACAGCTTTAAAAAAGCATTTTTAAATGCATTGTGTAAGCTACAAAAGTTATGTTGAAACCAGTTACAGTTTGACAATTATGATTCTCAAAACACAGCATTTATTTTTCTTTTTTGGGGAGGGAAAGGAGGCAAAGCCAAGTAGTATATAAATATATGCTGTGCCTTGCCTCATCTCAATACAGGAGCTGGTCAATAAGTTAAGAACTTAGAGAAAGCTTCCCCTTAGTCTGAGAAAAAAAATCAAACCTGACAAGAGGTCTCTGTCAGTTCCATTCCACTAATACTGCCTATGTTTCTTCAAGAAAACAGTACTTCTTGTTTCATTTGTTCTTCCAGCATTTTGCTTTCACCTACATATTTTGCCTTCTCAAGCAGTAACTTCAAACTTGTATTTTTCCACTATGAACTGACATCAACTCAAAACCTGCACCTTAACTATTCAAGGGCATGTAGGCACAAAAAAAATACTGTCCTCCTGCGCAGGTTGGGTGTGGTACTTGAATGTTGTACATTCCTTCAGCTAATTGAAAATTATCTCTCTGCTTTTCAAAGGTTTGGTAAACACATGGCTTGGCAAAAAGATACCGAGAAACAAACCAGGAATACCTATTTCAAATTACTTTGATTTCAAGCATGCTGTTAACATATACATTGATCCACAACAGAATTTCTAGTACTATAAAACACCATCCTTCTTTAAAACCAAGAAGAGGAAAAAAAGTACTTTACTACAAAAACATACAAACCTGGGGAAGAGACAAAATATAGATCTTTATCTATGGTTTAACTAACCTCAGTGAATCAGAACAAAATCGAGACCCATATCCCTACAAATTAAGACAACTTCCTTCCTTTTTTTTTTTTTTTTTTTTAATTTTCATTTCCCTAATACAACCAATTTGTGGCAACCACATCCATTCTCTAAGATAGGTCCCATCTTTTCCTGACATGTAGCTGTTCAACAATAGAGACTGGGGAAAATTGAGCCGCTATCAGTATTCTTTTTTTATTTACCAAGGTACCTGGAAAATAATTCCATAAAACACCGATTCGCAGATATGACATATTGCCAGAGACACTAGAGTTATTAAAATAGTACCAAATGGAATACTCAGAAAAAAAGACAGCTGAAAATTAAGGGAAATAAAACATTTATATACTGAGGTATGCCAACTTTGAAACAGCCTAGTTCTTCCAAATGCTGAAAACTGATAGCTTTATCTTTAGGGCTCATAATATTTAAAAAAAAATCTTATTAAGCATCCTTTTCACACAAGCCTTCTATCTCAATAAATGTCATGATTTGCCATCAACTTATAAAAGCAGTGTCTCACATACGTTTTACTTTGTCTTTAGTTATACTCATGGATTAGCTCCTTAAAACTTCAGGTAGTATGATTCACAGTTGAAACTGTAGAAGTTTCCAGAACACAAAAGTATCCAACTGAGGTCAGCTTCAGCTGAATGCCATTGGCACAACTGACTGGATTTCACAACAACATGAATTCAAAAATAAAATGCATTTGCATACGACACTAAGAACAGTTTTGTGCACTCCCGCTGTCTGGAGTCAGCCGGACTGTCCCATCTGCAATCACACAATGGACTAAGATGGTGAACACAAATTGTTCTCTGTGCTGAAATGTCAGTGCCATCTGGTCCTGACTTCAAGTTGCAGGCATGCCTATTTTTCTGTGGAGACGAAGAAAGAATCATCTTAAAAGACCTTTAAATTGTTAATAAGAGAAATTTCCCATGATACACTGAGGGCTTGCCATTTTAGCCAACAAGCACAACCTATCTCCTAGAAGAGTTGGCTTGTTAATTCATTTGGTAAATCAAGTTTAACAGATTTTAATTAAGTCTCTGTACTCTAGATACTCTGCATTCAGTATCACAGATTAAAAAAATATTTTTAACACTATCAGTAACACAAATACGTAATTCCATTTGTCAGGATTCCACATAAGGCATCTTTCCTGAAAGTTGTATCACCATCTGAACGGGAGCAGCAAATGCGCCATGCCACAGAAATAATAATTTATCTTTCTCCAATATCTTTAATGGTGGCTCACTCTTTAAAGGGCCTGCCATGCTGGTGTGCAGTCAGATTAAATGGGATCTCTACTCACAGCCATGCAGCTCCTCACTGCTCTCTGATCTTAGCACAGAAGGTCAAGTCCATAATAAATAACAGGCAACTGAAACTACACAGTTATGGCCGGACATCCTGTTTGCTATGAATTCTATTTTTGATACTTTTATTATGTTAATAACGGGAACTCCTGGTTCAATCAGTTCATTTGTTGTCATGAAGTAATTAATCTTGCAGTTAGTTAATCCAAAAATACTTTACCAGAGATCTAGGTGTGTATAACTCCCATTTCTCACTGTCAGTTTGAAGGTTCTCCTCCCCACTGCCACCCCCACAAGTGCCTGACCTGCATTTCAGGACATTCCAGACTGTCCTGAGTGGCAAAGATGCAGTCTTTCGTAATGACTTCAAAAGGGTCTTTCTGCTATCTAATCTGAAAGTAATATAGTTAAACAAGTTTATAATGTAACACTTCTATATGGAGCCAAGACATCAAAAAGAGTATAGAACTCAAAACAATCTATGCAAAAATTTTCTAATAGCAAACTACCAGAAGGCCACAAACATCACCTGGGGGATGGATGCTCCCATCTGGGACAAACCCTCTCTTTGCAAGGACAAGCACTTCTTCCCTAATAACTTACAGCTTGTATCCCATTTAAATTCAGGTTCACTTATCATATGGTCTTTAAAAATATTACCTCCTTCTCTTTGAGGTAATAACTGGAAGACAGCTGAGAGATATGACTAACTACCCAGTGTTCGCAAATATCCATTCACTACTTCCTACTGCAAGATGTCTTACACGCTTTCAGCTTGGCAGCTCCTAAAATCAGTCAGCTGTCTCTTGCCTTCTGTCAGTTTACCCATCATGATTCTAATTGACTTAGCAATGGCTTTAATTTTAGAAAAGCTTTCTGACTGAGCATTTATACAGATTACCTTATATACACCATACTCAGTTCTTATTATCATAGTCTGTTCAAGGACATGCTCTCTCCCTGTATGAACTGCAGATTTCTAGAAGGGACGTCACACACAGAAGATATATATCAGTAAAACAAAAACCTCAGAGTAAATAAATGAAAACCAGTTTCTTTTCCTTTCCAGAAGAAAGTGTCCAAAAGATACAAAGTTGAGAGCATCTGCACCTACTCTGGAACCTCAGATGTTACTTATCTTCAAATCCATCCTAACCTTGGCTTACGCTGAAACAATCAAAAACGGATTTTAAATAATATCAGATCTCATCAGCTGTTTTAGGAACTACTCCTACTTAGAAACCTACACTGAGCAACCTTTAGACACTGCAAACTTCTTAGCCATAACCAATCCTGTCCATGTTTGAGTTAAGAAACAATAGACTCTGTTTAACCACTCCAGCCCTTCCTAAAAGCAGAGTCCACTTATTTAAACAAACAACGTACAGTAAAAATACTTGATCTGGATGAATATCTGATAGTTGTACAGTTAGTTGGATTGAAAAGAAAAACAAAAACCCCTTCACTCCACTACTTTAGGAACAGCCCATTCTGTAACAAAAAGTCTGGTGAAGGGTCATTTTTGAAGATCAGTGAGAAGTTTCTACCTGAACTAGTAGGGAACAAAAACAACAACAACAACAACAACAAAAAAAAAACATTGGCAAAAATGACTCCAATACTCTGCCATAAGGATATGCCAGCATAGATCATATGTAGGCAATCAAAACAAACAGGAAACCCACTAAGACACTACCACATCAAAGGAGACATTTGATAAAATATTTCAAAAATAAAAGTTAACCTAAACAGAAAAAAAAGAAATACCAACAGAACAAAACAAACAAACAATAAATGATGATAACCACAGGTCCTTAGGAAACAGGGGGCAAGCCGCTTTCTGGGAAAAAATATCTCAAGTGCAGGATGCCACAGCAAGTCTGAGGGCAAAGAAAAATATAAATGTAAAAATTTGCATCCCAGTTGCCTGCTCTGTCAGTCACATGCTTCACAAAAACTTCAAATAACTTGTCTTGTAACCATGCCTAATTTAATATGAAAGACAGAATTTCAGCTCAAGCCCTTAGGGGAACTCAGCTGGATTACTGTTAAATCTTTGCCAGTGCTTTGGAAAGTCTGCACTGCAAAACACCCACCCAGACCACTCTTAACTAAGCCAAGATGGCAATAAATTCAGTAAACTGTAAATAGATAAATAAATACAAAAAACACTTGCAGTATATGCTAGCTTACAGAATACAAAAGATATCCCTGTAAGAACATCTTTAACTTGACATTTGCTCTTCTCATTCCCATCTCTCAACATTAAAAGCAAACACAACATAAAATTAAGTAGCCAAATTCTCCCTACCTGTAACTTAAAGTGACTTCAGTTTTATGCCCATTTCTGGGGTGTTTCGCAGCCCAGCAATGGGACTATCTGTAATATACCTGGAGGAGAAGGGAAGCTGTCCCAGTGGAACAGGCAGGTACTGAGATGGGGAAGGGGAGCACAAACAGCCTTCAGCTTCAGCTTTCCATCTGCAGTTCCTTTCCCAAGGCTACCTAGATCTCCTCAGTCAAGATGCCAATAGCTATGAGCATGACAATTAAAATCTCAGTGAAGTTACTTGTGTTGATTACACTTCATGGTTTGTTCACATTGAGTTTATATAAATTCCTCATTAATGTAACCAGAGTCCTAATAAGGTGTCAGTACGTTGATTAAACTTCTCTCACTTCCCAATTTGTCCTCTGTGTAATGAATGTTAAGCCACTGAATTATTATTTTTTTAATCTGCAAGTGAGTAACAGAGTTCACATTTCTGTGTCCACGATCATGTTTTTGTGAACATTTAACAGGTAATGACAACAGTATGGTCAGTTAAAACTCGACAGAAGAGTCACAAAATGTAACTCTTTCCAACAGTGGATTTGTTGATTCATAAGGAATTTCCACTGGCATCCAAAGTCAATTTTATAATGTTTTATTCGTTCAGTTTGTTCTAAGACTCCAGGGTAACAGACATACTCAGATAAAAATTACTCAAGAGTAAGGAAGCTGAAAAACATGGGCTTTCCATCTACGGAAGGAATAGTCAAATGCTGGCTAGCACATTATTCACAAGTATCAGATGTATAGCACAAAGAACAATTACTCAGGTGCTCTGACACCAGCAAGAACAAAGAAGGACTCCCTCAACTTCCAGTCATTGCATCTCTCTGTCTCTGAATGTTTTAGAAATATTAACCTGGCTTGACTAAAGTAAGTAGATTTCAAAATTACAAAGAAGTGGATCTCAGTCTTGCTTACTTTCCCTACATACTAAAGATCACTTGTGTGGCATAACAAAGGACAGAAGTATGTTTCAGTAACTCTGCAACTCACTCCATAACTGCAGAGATGGAAACTTCTTCAGGGGTGTCCTCAAGATGCCCTCAAGACCTCAGTGGAAATGGAAAGGTAGCACCCAATTTCTCCTTAACTGAAAGAGACACGTCACGTAAAGCAGCAACAGCACCACAGCCCAGGTAGAAGATGCACTGAGACCTACAGTTTACTTCTCAGCTGAATGCTGAGATGGGAAATGAGGAAAATAAAAGCTAAGGGGACCAGAATTCCAAACTCCTTTTCACACAGCCATCATTCTGTCACAACAAAAGTGGTGTTGCAAAAACAGTATAATTATGGAGGAAGAAAAATCACCAGTCTTTTAGACATGATTATCTCAGTAGTCTGCAATAAAACAAACCACTTACTGTATTCAATTTAGACCCACAATGAAAACAAAAATCACAGACATACTGAGGAGCCCTGTCTTCCACATCCAAACAATTCAAGTATGACACCAATATAGGCTGAAGTTTTTGAGTACTGTCTATCAAAAACAGGCATCCAAAATAAAAAATTGTAAGCATATGGCACCATGAAAGAGTAAACAATATTGCTTTTGGATCTAGCCAAGGGATTTCTGTTGCACGAGGAAGCCAAGGTTGACTTCTAAAATTCTAAAAATAATTCTATGAAAGCTTCCTGTCTCAAAGCTCAGGAAGAAAGAAAACAAATGAAAAGACTTAAGTATCTACAAGCTATCTAGGTCACTGGTATTATACAACCTTTCATTTTAAAAACTCTTCAAACAAATTCCTACATGGGACATTTGCAGACTGTAACTGATCAAAACCAAGTGCAAGATAAGAAACACACCCTGTAAGTACAAAATTGTTTGTTTTTTTGAAATCCCTAAATACCTTACTAACTGAAAAGGAAACTGTAAGAGAACCTCATGGTCTGACCAAATATTTTAAACTGAATATAACCCTTTAAATGTTTACTTACATGCCACTTTATACCAGAAGACTGTAAGGCTACAGAAGACCTTCACACTGGATATCTATGTTTTTGTCTTAAATAGTCTTAAAGTAACAGGCACCAGTAACAGTCACCTCCCTCAGCTTGCTTGTCATGCTTCTTATGATGCAGCTCAGCATATGGTTGGCTTTCTTCACGGTAAGCACACACACATGACTCAGGTTGAGTTTTTCACCTTTCAGCAATCCCAAGCCCTTATCCCCGGAGCTGCTCTACAATTCATTCCTGCCCAGTTTGTATATGTCCTTTTCAGCATTCTGACTCAGGTGTAGAACCTTGCATTGGGCTCCATGACATTCCCATGGGACAACTTCTCAAGCCTGAAAAGGTCCCTCTTGGTAGCATCTCTCTCCTCTCTTTCTCTGAAAGACACTGAGTAAGCACAGAGTCACATTACAACTCAAGCTTCATGCAACTACATATTTTGTTCCAAGAAGTCCAGAATGTAGATTTTATGCAACTCAAACCTGCAACTCAACTGCTATAAAAATAGGAGCAATGCATACAGCACCAAAAAGCATTTTGTTATCATGCCTTTTTCTTCTCCTGTCCTGATAAACAAAATTTGTTGTTTTTCAAGGAGTAAAAACTTAATCTCTGAAAAAATTTTACAGCTGTTGTAGAATAAGGTGTGAAATAAGGACAAAAGCATGCTATATTAATCACTCGAAGATTTGCTAAAATTTTAACAAATCTTCATTTAACTTATCTGCATCAGTAAACTCAAGGAAACCAAATCCACCACTCTTAGCTTCCAAACAACCACTTCTCTTAACTATTTGCACACAAACGAGACTTAATCAGAGTAATACAGAAAATAAGTTGTCACCTAAACTTAGGTGAAAAAACTAAAAAGACTTGCACTTATTTCCATTTTGTGTGTTTCTCACGGTATAAATCCAGCACATTTTCAGAACGGTGCTGTCTGTAGTAGGGAAGGGAAACTGCAGGAGAGGGAAGAAAACTGAACATAAGACAAATGAATTCTACAATTACTCTCCCTACAATTATCTCCTCACTTGCCCCAAAGCCCTATACAATGGTTTCTTTTATGCTGTAAGTTGGAAAAAACACTGTATCACATCTCCCAGTAAACAAATACTCCAGGCAATTAGGAGAAGTCAAATCTCCTCCTCAATCAGAAAAGCGGTTGCTTGCAAGAAAGATGTTGAGAATCAACAACGAAGGCCTTCATTTAAACATCAGTAGTTTTACTAAACACATCAGAACTGCAGCCAAAACATGGAAATCTCTTGAATTTAAACAAAATGAAGGCCATCATATCTATTCGAAGATCAGCCCCAAGCCAGACACGTTTTCTTTGAAATAAAGAAGATCCCAGGCACGGAAACATTTAATATTCTGGAGATTTATTTCATTTCCTTTCACAAAACAGGCGAGAGAACATAAGAAAGATATTCATCAGCTTTCCAAGCTATGTCCTAAGCCCCTGTCTTCTCATGTATTGTAGTGAAGTTAAAAAACAACTGCAAGGCAAATTCACGACGTGGCTGTTCACTGCATGCAGGGTATATGAACAGAAGACTAAGTATGATACAGTTCATAAAATCAAAATAAAATAAAACTGTACTTAGCAGAAGTAATGAAATACAGTTTTTTGATAACCTGTTTCTCAACACCAAACTGTCTCATACATTCAAAGTTCCACAGAAATGCTTTCTGTGGTTGGGACAGTCATAACATCACTGTTATGCATCTGCTAGTATTCCCATAAATGACAGAGCTCGTGCTTCTGTCTTGGCTTTACTGGGGCTCTTATAGGAACATGTCAGATTTAGGATACTAAGAAATTTCACTGGAAATGAAATTTCACTGGAAATGAAATTTCACTGGAAATTTTTCAGGATAATATAAAAAAACTTTTCTTGAGGGCTGATTATTAACTAGAACATGGTTGTGAGACAGGAAGACAAGAACATTTCTTATACTTTCTCTGTTAACTGGAACTGGGTATCATGTCTGAAGCCAAGCTATGAAAAAAAAGGAAATATAAATATGTAAATATCCTACAAATATTCATGATAATGTTGAGATACTGCAAGCTAGTTTTAAATGCTTGCACATAGTACAAAACCTGTGAACAACACATCCATATGAAGATAGGACCTAGCCAGTTGTGAGCAGCCACTCCATTTGTGCCTGCAAGAAAAGTAACGCAAAAAAAATAAGCATAATGTAATCTACACAGTTTTAGGAATTTAATCCTTTGTGCTCAATTAAAGCTACACAGCATTTACTTGCTTTAACAGTGAGCTACCTTTTTTCTCTATGAGTTTCCTGGAGGGTAGATGACAAGCAGAAGGGCAGCATTATAAGAGTAATCTGTGGCCACTACTGAGTCACTATAGCTATCAAAAAGGAGTCCAAGAACTTCCAAAATCTTTAATTGGTTCTGTAAAAGCTCCAGCCTTTGCCTTCTGTGCTCATACTTTTTATTCAAATGATTAATGATAAATGCTTTTACTATACAGTATCTGAATATAATCTAAACTGATTAAAGACAGCCTGACAATGACTGCCAAGAATCATTATTAAAAAGTATTACACACCGTCCAAACTAGGTTTAATAAATGTTAAGTCTAAAATGCAATGAATGTAATACTGAAATAAAGCATGTTCGAGCAGGAAGGTTATAATAACTCCTTTGGAGTCTTCAAAATCAGTAACAATGAGAACTCGAACAATCCACTTTATCTAAACATCTCCAACTGCCATGCAGAACTGTATATTCTCGAGTAATAAAAAATCTTTTTTTAGGTAATTCTGTAGGTGGCTTATAGAGTACTTGAATACAGTGTACCACTACTTTCAAATGCAGTAAATTGCTCCAGTTCCAGATGCCCCCAGATGGACAGCTTCCTGCCTTACTCCAGCAGTCACCACATCACTGCTCAGAATTTATTATGTAAACACTACTGGGTGAGACATTTGAGAAACATTAAAAGCAATCAAATCCTGTTTTTGTGTTATTTTGGAAAGAACAAATCTGTTATCACATTTTCCATTTCCTGTTTTATTCAAGACAAAAGTTACTCATAAGCTAAGGCATAAAGGCACACATAGCATCCACACATGCACGAAAAAAAGGGGCTTCAGTAGACTAAAAAGTTATTGGTATTCATAGACTTCAGCAATTTATCTTGTTAGTATTGTGATAACATGCACAAAGACAGCCTCATTAAAACACCTCCAATGAGACTGACTGCCAAATACTGTTCCACCACAGGAGTAAAAACCACTTCTTCCTACAAATCAAAACAAATAAAAACCCTCTGCTAGAACTGCTTTTTTTCTTTCCTGTTCAAACTTTATATTTCACACTAAAGTGACCTCCTTAAACTTTCACTGCATGCAAGGACGACTGCTGGTGGTCCTAAGTATGGTAACTAGTAGTCACGTAATTATCTGTAAACCACAAACTATGTTTCAACACATGGCCACATGAGCTCTCCAAATTTAGAAATGGTCACCTCCAGATCTGAAAGGGAACCAGTGCATCACTGTTCGTGTGGTGCCAGGTTGCTTCATTGATCCAGAAGCACCGGAACAACATGCAGCATTAACAAGGATCTGGGAGAGGCACTGAAACATGCAATGCAACAACAGGTTCTAAGGGAAACAGGAATTACTAAAAAAGACATCCTATCCTAACAGTACTGCAAATAAAATACAGCTGATACTGGATTCAGAATTTTTTTAAATTATTATTATGGCTACATCAAAAAACTCCACACGTTTAGCCATAAGAGCCCCAAATTACATGTTAATAGGGTTCCTAGAATCCTTTAAAGCTAACCAAATTCAGAAAGGTAAGGTTCTGCAAATGATTCCAGTGAACACTGATGAACACTGTAGGATTTTTCTGAAATATTAGTTGTAACCGAAGTCTGGATTTAAATTAAGCTTTGCTAGTGCCAGGAAAGTCTCGCTCCCTTTCCTCTTCCCTGACTCCACTGGAAAAGCCATCATTGCAGTGACCAAACTCACAAAGAACGTAACAAATCCCACCCTCGATCAATAGTTTCACTACCAAATGTAAGGTCACTGATGTGCCCTTTTGTTCCCAGGGGGTTGAGTATCCTGCTGATGCAGTTCTGTGACTGCGCACTGAACCTCAAAGGATTATTAATACTTATAGATATTAGAAGAAAACATGTATTCGTACCTTTAATTCATACTGCTGTTCACAGACCTTGCAACAAATTTATATTCTTTATAAAGTGAGCACGTCTTAGTTTAGTACTTTTTTTTCCATTTCTAATATGATTAGTCTACTTACTAGAAGTCTGTCTTGTAAACCTTCCAACAGTAGGACCTCAACAACCTTTCAAATACAAACTGAATGTTACCGGTAAATGTGGATTTTGTACTAAGGAAGATTTTTCCAATAAAAAGAAATGAAGAGGCTGTAACAGTATGAAGTGCTTTTAAGACTACAATGAAGAGATGGCAGTGGACCTACTTTATCCTTTGTGATTTCAAAATTACTTCAAATTGTATGCAGTCTAGCTTCTATTAGGGCTATTTCTATCTTCAGTGCATTTTGCTCAACAATTCACAGATTTTTGAACTGTTAAGAAATCAATATCTACACAGAACAAACAAAAAATGACAGACTTGCAAATAAGCATTCACATACATGAAAATAAACAGAAATCGAATTACTTGGTGCAACAGTTTATTCAATCTCTGTTTAGATCGCATCATTCAGATGTATGACAACATAGAGCACCTTATTCTAAAACACACGTAAATTGGTGGTGTTTTTTAAATGCACCACAGAGCTGGTGAATCACTCACATACAGTGATGCACTTCGTAGACATTTGTCAAATACTGCAATGTCCATACTAAGGCAACACATCCCAAGAGCTGGCAGTCACGCTATCAGCAAGAATTTGGCTCCAGAAACAGCAATGATTCATCATACATTCTAGAAGCACTGTCGAAACAGCAAAACAACATGCTGCTATTCTGATCCTTTAAAGGTAACGTTTTTAAAAATAATAATTAAAAATGTTTCTAAAATCAACATAAGCAAAAAACCCCATAAAATCCTGCTAATGCATTTGGAAGTACATGTTTATTCATCAGTGGAAAGCATTAGAAACATTTTTATTATTTTTTCCTCAAGAGAACATTAAATAGTTATTTAATAGAAGTGCCAGTTGATTTCTTACCTCCCTAATTTGATATTTAAATGGTCAACATTATAGGAGGCAAACAAAAAAAAAATTGTAAATGAAAAAAAAGGACATGTTTAAATACAGTTTAATTTAGCTTGTATACAGTTTATAAAGTACTCCGCAGTAATTTCTAAAATAACCCCAAGACACTCTTGAGTTCCCTTACCATGCAACTATACAAACGATAAGAGTTAGAAAACTACTCTGCCCAAAGTGCCAAAAGCATCATCAGAGCATCTGTTTGAACACAGGCATCATAACTTTCACTGTCCCAGTGCTCACCAGCACAGACTGTTTCTCAGCTAAATCTACCTGAAGATTTACAAATAACAGTGCAGATCCTGTCATAAGCTCTTGTTCTCAAGAGTTATTGATATCTCTGATGAGAGTGCTCTCATCTTTCTTCTGCAGAATGATCAAGTTTAACATAAAAACAGGGAACTTCTGTCCCTGAAATTACAGGCTAATGATTTCTTTCAACTAATAATTTATTACAATAGTCACGTAGTGACACACTGAGAAATTAAGAACACCTCTTTATAGCTTATAAGGCATCAAACAAACCCAGAGTGCTGCCCTTTGCCCGTTTACACAAACACATAACACGAACCCTTACCTTCTGAAAAACGACTTCATCCTGCTTTCTTCTCTTTTTGCCGCTTTTTCTGATCCTCTGGTTTGCCCGAATCCATTTTGTGACCTGGAGTATATATATACACAACTATACAACCATAGCACTTTTTTAGAAAGAAGATGCGATCAGAGCACAGCTACTCAGCATTAATAAGAACCTATAAACAGACTCGAGACCATTTTTTCCATTGCTTCACTGGGAGAGGAAAAGCACTTCTCCCATCCAGAATGTGGTCTTAGGTAATCTGCTCGGTTACTCGAGCAGGATCGAAGCGGGATGCTGTTCTTCACGCTGTGAAGCACTATCCTTCGTTCTTTTCTTACTAAAGCAAACTTACATTTCAGCTTAAGGTCGCTGTGCTGTTTGCTCGTTTGTTTTTAAAAGAAAAGGTATCTGAAGGCAGACCGGGCTGCCAAAAATGTAAAAGTTATCACTCCCGCGTGCAAAACCCCTGAGGAAAAATCTCTGCACTCCATCCCTTACACCTTCTTAAACAGAAACCAGAAATGGACTTCCAGCCACCATCCATCCGAACGCTGCGGCAGACCAGCAGCGCCGACGTCAGACGGCGGGGCTGTTATTATTAACAGAGTAACAACACGTGCAATCCTCACCTCGGCGCTCACTTGCCGCACCAGCCTGCACTCCTTCCAGGTCTGTCCCTCCTCCAGCAGCGGCTGTACGGGGAGAAAGCGCACGGTGAGGCCGGGCCGGGCCCGCCCGCTCCCCGAGGAACGCCGCCGTCCCCGCCCGCAGCCCGGCAGCCCTCGGTAGGAAACACAACACCTCCGCGGGGTCCCCCGCTCCGGCCCCGGAACCCCGCGGGGAGGAGGAGCCCGCCTTAAAGACGTAGGGCCGGCCGGCTCCGGGGTGGGCCCGGCGCTCCGCGCTCCCTCCGGCTTCCCCCGCTGCTTCCCTGACGTCCAAGAGCACGGCTGGTAACCGCGCTGCCGTGCGCCCTGAAGGGCGGCTCCGCGTTTAATTGCTGCCGCTGCAAGCCCCGCACCGCGGGCCTCCGGTGAACGCTTGATGCTCAACACGAGAGCAGGTGAATCAGTTTAGCCGTGGGACTTCAGCAGGTGTCAGTGCGCTCTTTGAGCGGGACGACATGGGAGGCACCCAGCTTAGGTCAGCCGTGGAAAATCTCAGTACCAGAAATCCTCAAGTTGGGTTATTTTTAAGGCTTTATGTTTAGCGTTTAAGACAAGGTGGATTGAGTCACACCTGGTATAACTGTGCTATTTTCAGCATTTTTGAACTAACTTATGCTCTGTGCTATAAATGACAATTCTCTGACGGCTTCTAAAGGAAATCTGTGCTCCTGTTTGAAAAAAGGGCTCATCATAGCATGTGCTGGAGCAAACTCTCCCACATACAAAATTAGATGGACTTTGCAAACAGAGTTAAGTCAATAATGGTAGGTCCAATTACTGCCTGATAAATCTTGACAGTACCCCTTGAACTTTATAACAAAAAAGAAAAAAAAAAAAAGTCTCTTGTACTCTTTTTTGTTTCACTGCCACAACATCCTTCTTGCGAGATCAAAAGCTACAGATCAAAGCCAAGATCAAACTCACTGCTTTAAATAGAAGCAACTTTACCATGAACTATTATACAAAGAAGAGCTTTAAAATAGAGCAATCACAATAGAAAATCTTATTATAGGTTTATTATTTCATGCTCACGACGGGCCCACTTAAAACTAGTGTCAACAGCCTAGCTTTATTTTGTAAAATAGTGGGTTTTCTTCTAAGTGGTAGTTCTGAAAAGCTCCTGCAAATTGTCTCTTGAACTGAGTATCTGAATGACGAAAGAATGATGGAGCACAGTTCAAAGAAAATGGACAAGAATATGAACAAAAAGTGTTACTGGCAAACAAATTAATGCAGCTACCAATAAATAATATGTTCCTTTGAATCATTTAATAGATTACATGACGCATTCCCACAGAAGTTGTTATAGGAAGGACTGGGTCATAGAAACAGTGAGATGTATTTTACCAAAATACTTTAAATAACTACTCTTCCTCTCCTGTCAAATGTTTGGAGAAAACCAGGGCAGAAAGCTGGAGAAGACACTGATTTTCAGACTAGCAGACCCTGAGGCTGACTTGGGATGAGAAAACCTGAACAAACAAACAGAAAGTGTATTAAAACTCAGAAGTAAGCTCCTGTTTTCTCCTCAGTGTCCGCACAGCAGTGAAGGAAATTCAATAGGAATTGTTGTTGACCTTTTATAGAGGCAGTATGCCTTGTGGAGCAACACTCGAGGTTCCCTGGTGCTGGCTGCAATGCATGTCAAAACTTGAACACTTGTCTTCTGTAAGATAATTAGATGACTACAATGCTACTGAAGGCAAGAGGTAATGTGCCTATACAAACAGAGTGCAGAGTTAAAGAAAGCAGTGAGCCGAGCAGGGTGGGCCTAATGAGCCTGTGGCCACACAGCACAGTGGCTGTGCTGTCAGCTGTTAACCGTACTTCTTGATGCCTCAGTAATTACTGACTTAGATCAGTATAGGAGAATTTGCTTGGAAAATGGAGAGAGGGAGAATGGAAAGAGATGAAAGGAGGGGGAGTGAAGGCAGAAGGGGATGGAATAAAGATGATTTTAGAAACATTTGTTCTCCTACTGTATTCTTTCATATCCCAAATGGAAAGATCTAATACTAGAAAAAAGGGCAATAGAACACCCAACTTAAATGGAGAGTCACTGCCTCACCTTTCACCAGCAGTCCTCTTTTCTGTCCATATGACAATGATCCGTCACTCCTGAATCCCCACACAACTGAAATTAAGAGATTAGTCCAATCTATACATCCTTTCGCTGGGTTGGCTTTCTTTCAGAGATTGTGAATAAGGCTGTTCTTTGTAACACTCAGATTGGGAAGTATTTATACACCTCAAAACATACAAAGGATCCTTTTCATTCTTGCAGTGGAAGGATTAAAAATAACTAAATGGGGGACTACAGAGGAGGAGGTATCGCTTTCTACCAAATGGGTGAAGACAGGCTCAATATCCTAGTACGCACCGTAGGCAATGTTTTATACATGAACTATTCTTAAAGTCACACCAGATTCTAAGCATTCAGTGAACTTTCAGGGCTGTACATAGTCTAGAAAACAATAAGATCTATGTGGCATGTAAGTAAAGCCTAGGGACTTTACCACTGTATCATATTTGGTCCCAGAGGATCTAACTATCTTCACCAACCTACAAGTTACAATTTTGTACCTTTCTCTGTCTTCTCACCTAACATTAAATAATCTTAGGGTTTTTTGTTTGTTTGATTGATTTTTATGGAACTTAAATGATGCCACCGACTTTTCTGGATGGTGTCATCACTTCTGTCATATCAATAAATAGTATTTTAAGGAAACTACCACAAAATGAAAGGCAAATTACTGTTTTTCCTATAATGCAGAACTATATCAAAACCATCAGAGGACAGTAGTTGAAACTGGCAGAGTAACTTACTTGGAAAATCACAATAAGACAGTTGGACTAGATGATCTTAAGAGGTCATTTCCAACCATAACAATTCTATGATTTAAGACACGCAATCATAACAGACTCTGTGACCTGAAATCTACTTCAACAGAAAAGACTTGCTTTGCAATCCTTTGTAAAAACGGTCAGAAAATTAAAATATAAAGAAGGATTTTATCTGGCAACTCACAGAACAATTAAATATTGTTTGAAACATTTGATTTTATTGTATTCCTCAGGGGCAACAATTTCAAAGTTCTTAAAATGCTACTGTTACCAGAACTTGGCAGAGAGGGAAGAAGCATTAGGCTACAAATGAAAATGACACATGGGTTGGTGGAGCCGCATGGCAACCTGTACTTTCAAGGGGCAGTAGTGTTTCAATGGCAGATCAAAATTACTGAAAAAGAAATCAAGTCCAAAATATGCTCCTGTAAGAACAGAAAGCCATCCAGCTGACTGCATGCATGGGGACATGCACATGGGGGACAACTTTATTAAAGGAGGTGGAAAAGTAAGTTGTTTCAATGCTATGTGTATTTTAGGAAAGATGGTCATTTACATTAATACCACGAATTCAGATGCTCTAAAATTCTTCCAGACATCTCTGTGATGGTGTAAATGCACTTTTTTCAGATCAGTATGTTGCTTCTAACATTCTTTAATGAAATAATCCTATAGAGGTGTTATGTTAAAGTCAAACTTGCTCTTCCTGAAAACACCTGTTTCTCTGACCTCTAAATAGTACACTTACAACTTATTACTTAATAATAATATGTAGCATATAAAACAACATACAATTTATATATCATATAAATAATAATATCTTCCGAGATCCTAGTGAGCAGTGAATAGTTATAGGCTTGACAAAATACATAGGAATTTGCAAGAATTTATTTTATTTATTTGTATTTATTTACTATTTTTACTGTTGTCCTTTTCCTTTTTTTTTTTTTTTTTTTTTAACCTGAAATTAGAGGGAAAAAGCAAACCCAAAACACAAAGATAAACATGCTTGATACTGGACAGTCCTGCACCACTCATGTGACAAGTAGTTCTTCCTATGGTATAAAAAAACTCAAAAGAAAATGAAGCTGCCTGTGTTTCCTGTTTAAAAAAACAGAATAGCTCTCTCAGAGGCTTACTGATCTCTTGAAGTACGTAGAAGTTTGGTATTTTTGAAGAATGTGCGAAAAAAACAATCAGACTCCAGACCAAGAGCTTCCATGCTTGCCTCTGGCCAGTAGAGAGTGCAGTGTAAGGCTCTGTGTCCACAGGAGCACTTTGTTGCTGACTAGATGGCTGGACAAATCCACAATTGCATTGGCCAGCATTACGGAAGGCTGCACAGACTTCATAGTATATAGTATGTATTTATTCATATGCATGAGATACACCCTTCCTACATGTTAATTCCCTTCATTCATAAGCGTATTCTTCTATAACTACAGAAAGAAGGGCAGTCTTTCAGGCAGTGAAATGAGTATTTCTTTCAAAATCCCTCATCTGCTGTGGGGAAGGTGACAACTTGTTCCTGTCAAATACAATTTTTACCTCAGCTTCACTGCCATTCTCCTGTACTAAAAATATCTCACACATTATTTTCTAAAATAGCATTTGACTGTTATTATTCCATATCCTGTGTCCAATTCAGTAAAATGAGTTATAATGGACTCTAAATTTGAGATATTTCACTCACTTAGAGGCCTACTCTTTCCAAAACAGCTTAAAAATATTTTAATCCTCTAAGAATTGTTTCCATTGAAATTAATTGGTTGCTGACTTCTTTTCACAGGATATTTTTACAATCAATGGATTAAAAATCAATGTTCATTGCTGTACAAGCCCACCTGTGTCCATATTTTGCAATTCTCTGTTCAACACTTCTGTAAAAAAGGACTGGTCCTTCCATCCTCTGCTATGTTTCCACCCCCTGCATACGTAGGTGGGAGAGTGGGAGCTTGGGAATGTGAACTTGATCCAGCACTGACTGACCAGGCAGCAAACCCTTATTGTTCTGGAGATACCAAACATAACTCCTTTCTTGTAGGGATAAGCTCAGTCATTCTGCATACAACATACCTTTTGTGTTCAGCAGTACAAACAGAAAGAAGGAAATAGAATGACTGCTGAAGATTTGTTAAACTTAAAAGAGATTCTGATGAACAAACGTGTGGAATCCAGTCCACAGTTGTTTTAGAAATGGAACATTATTTCAAATGCACTTGGTACCCCTGAGCTGTACATGCATAATAATGATAGGCAGCCTGAAGGAAAACAGAAAGATGATTGTGAAAATCTGACTTTTGACTGGAGACGTGGGCCAGAGTTAGCAGATCTTTAAAGTTAATCCAGTCAAGTATCCTCCTCAGCCTAACTGTGTATGTGCATTCCAGCTAAAAATCCAAAACTGACTTCTTTTTTTTTTTTTCCTGAATTGTTCAATTACTGGCTAAACTACAATTCATAAGATTATGTTCTAAATATCACTTTTAGAAATTAGAACAAGGGAGGTACTGAAATGCAATGGCCAATATTTTCCGTTCTAACATTTAAAAGTGAACTTCTACTTCCAAGTTACTGAGCAAAATGCGTGACAAACTTGATGAAGTCTGCTTTCCAGTTTTAGAATGGGATCATGCAAAAATTCTTGCAAATGCTACTTTTATCATGAGTGTCTATGTTTTACTTCTAAAATCAGAAATCACTTGTGATGCTGAAGAAACTTACCAAAACTGTAACAACACACTCTAAGCTACGACTTAATTTGAAATGTGTGTCATAAGTAAACTTGGTGATTTATCATGTTATATGAGCAGTTTTCTTGAATTTTTGAATAGTTCAACAAACAAAAATATATTAGTGTTGGGCCTCGTTTAGCAATATTAAGTGCAATTTAGAGGAACAGCTTAATAAATTAAAATGCTATTTTTTGACAATAATCTTCCTTAGATTTAAATATTAATAGGTCTTATTACATTTTTGATAGTTTGCCACAAATGAAAAACCCATCATTTTTTCCACTTTGCTCTATCCACAAAGACTTGTGGATGCATAATTATTATCTAAATACAATGTCTTTTTGTCTGCTTTTTTTTGTCTCTGTTATTCACCTGACAATTATGGACATTACAGTACCATACTGTGTATTCCAGACTCCATATTCTGAGAAAATCAGACGTGAAGTTGACAGTAAAATGAATTTTTTGCCAATTTTTGATGAAAGACAATGATTCAATTTGACAAACTTCTCCCTTATTGACATTATCCTTACAGATTCCATTTATCAGTTTATGTTGCTGATCTACGCTGATTCCAGCAGCAGCAGCACATCACTGTTGTGACCAGTACTTACTACCTAGTTTGAAATGAATCTAACAGTCACAATTTAACTTTTAAAAATAAGTATGAAATCTATCCCTCTTCATAACTCTTTCCCATTTTTTCCCCTCAAACTACAACCTTGAATAAGCCCTTCTTACTTGTAGGCCACTCTTGCTGCCAGTGCCTAAAAATTTACTGTATCTCAACAAACATTACAAATGTCCCTTGTTTACTGTCTCAGTATTGCTATCCACTCATATACTGCTGTTATATACATCTAGACAGAAAAATGGCAAAATAAGCATAACTAGAAGTATGAACTGTTAATACGTGCAAGCCTTAAGTTATACTCTGACCCAGTAAGAAATTTCTGTGCTGAAAATTTTTCTAGTACCATCTATAAACCTTAAGTAAATAATTGCTAAAGATAATTCTGAAGGACAATAGCATTATTTTTAAAAAACTGCTTGAATTTGTTTGTTTTGTTCTTAATTGACTATAACCACTCAACTATGATGTATTCTGTTACAGAGCTATCCCTTCATTTGTCATTTTCTCTTAGCAAAAGGAAACAGGAAATTTATAAAGTTTATAATTGGGGCAACAGTCAGGATCCTTTTTAGTAACAAATGGCTTCATTAGAAATCATACTATTCACAGACCGTATTATTATTCATATTAAGTACTTGAGCTGCTGCTATAACATCCCTTAAAATTAATCAAATCACACAAAGATATTACCTATACTGATATAGGACAATTCATAAACTGTTTTACTTCATCTTTTAAAAATAGTTTATTGAAGTTACGCTACGGGTTTTGTTTAGCTATGCAATCTATTTCCTCAAGTAGGACGATCCAAGAACCAGCCATGTATAAACAAAACCAGAAATACTACGAATAAATGAATATTCACCACTGGAAGAATTCTCTTGACAATGTATTTCTAGAAATATGGTTGATTTACAAGAAACATTATTACGTAGGGATTAAGCTACTCCTTCACCACAGTTACAAAAAAAAACAAAAAAAAACAAAAAAAACTAACAGAGAGGAAAAATAATATTTTTAAATAGAAATATTCTTAGCACTGTAAGAGCAGGCTATCTTGCAAGGTTCACTAAAAATCTGAAATCATGGAGTAGTGTTCACCTGATGCTCACAACAAGCTGCACATATTCTGAAATACCTGTTGGTAGTAGCTGCTATTATAAGGAAACACTGTTTGAGGTGAAAAAGGGGGAAAAATTAGGCTTTAACAGGTGGATGAAACAGCAACTCAAGAGTAAATCTGAATATCATTTTCATAACACGAGGTACCAAATCAAATGCACATTCAAGGAACATTCAAGATGGATAGCAAATTTACCAGTAAATAAGAGCAAGCTATGAACAATGCAGCTTCACAGAGGCAATAAAAAGGTAGTAAAATGAGAATGAGATAGAAAAGTACTTCTAGGAGTTTCTCAGATGCAGCAACTACCCTAGTGCTTATTCGTCTGTTAATCTATTAAAAATGTCCAGTGCTAAATACTTTCAGTTTATTTTTACAAAGATAAACTCTCTATGGTAGAATATGAAATTAACACAAAGTAAATGGTCGCTATAAAAGAAAGACAAACCTATGCAGAACATATCCTCCACAAGCATACAGCCTTTTAGTTTTAAACTGTGATTAAACTACAGCAGATCTATTACACAGACTGAAACAGAAACCATACTTCAGAGAACAAATCATCAGTGTCATGAATAAAGTGGAATTAAGTGAGCTCACAGGTGTTTTCCTGTTCTAAATGCTATTTCATTCTTCTGATTCTACTGCTTGCCAGCTTAAATCACTGACTAAAGTTAGTGGTGTTATGTCATTACTAGCCTTGCGCGTGATGAAAGTATTCTATAATCCTCCGGTGAGTCACTTCTGAGACAGAAATACATGCTGGAGGGTTGCTGATACTTGATTTGATAAATGGTGTTTTCAACAAGACATTTCACCTTCCCACAGTGTGTTCCCAGGAAAACATCTTCCCGATGGCTTGTATTTCAGAAAAGCTTGCTTGCTTTTCTGATCCTTGTTGTTTTGTGTGTGAGAAAACCTTACTGAACAGCGCGCTTCAAGAGAACCATTGTGCCGTGGCACTCTCCCATTTATGAAAAAGACTGGCCAGGAATTAACCATGCATCCTCTTTTTATAAGATTAATCTTTAATGCTTTGGAAGATTTAGAATCTGCAAGTGTAACCTGGCATGCAGAATTCTGTCTTTCATGGCAACAGGACAAATTCTGTTTTTATTTACTGGCACGTCTCCTTTAACTCATATAGAGCTACTCTTGATTAGTACTGGTATACACAAGAGCCCGGAAACTGTCCCAATATTTAGAAGACCAAATGGCTTTTATGAGAGTTTAATTTTAACAAGAGACTGACTAACAGTAAGATTTTGCTAACTGTAAAAAACAAGCTGAAAGGAGTGTATATGTGTTTGTATACATAGTTATGTACGTATACATACTGTTCCCTGGATAGAATTGTAGGCAGGATTGGGGAAGGCAAAAGATAGGCAGCATAGGTAAAGGAGTACAGATCTCTGAGACCAGTGTCGTAATGTGTGACTGTTAGGAATACAAAATGTTAATTTCTCCACTGGAAGCAAAATGTTAAATAAGACTTCTTCAAGCAGTATAATTGGAAAGTAATTACGCTCAGCGTTTTCACAAGTCCCTGGTAATGGTCTCAAGCTAGACACCATCATGAAGATGCTGAACCAAGGGGAAGGCTAACAACTCAGTTTTAAGAGCCATGTTGTTACAAAATCTTACAGAGTTTTGGTTTTGTACTAGTATTACCTTTTTATATATCCAGGGAATAAAACTCTTAAATAAATACTTCAGTAGATAATGCTGTAAATAAACTGAGAGTAGTGAATTTCCTTTGTGTTCAGTTGCTGACGTAAAATTCCTGAGCAAAACCAACCCAAACATTAAAACCGGAGACACCATGGAAACAAACAAGGACACTATAAGACAAAACACCTCACATATGGGAAAGATACAAAAGGAAATATGTTCTGATTTAATTTCCAGAATTGACAGTATGATGTATATTTCCCAATCCCATTACTTAAAATAATCTCTCTACTAAGGAGGTTTCCATTCTAAATGTAGTGAAGTCTTGGATATTACTTGTAAATTAAGAGACATTTTAACTACCATGCTACAAGACTGTATAGTGCAATATGTAAAATAAAATTAATAAGCAGAAAGACAACAGCTCCTGTGTAAGGCACTGGACACTGCTGCTCTGTTTTTGGGACACCTCTGGAGCAGAAATTCACTGCTTTCCAGTGGCTCCACCACTCAAGAAAGGCAACCAACTGCAAAGAATATTGGGTACCTCATAAAGCTCACACTGCCTGATTAGCAAGCTCAGACATATCATTTCAGGCAAAGAAACAGGCAGAAAGCTTGCTATACACTTGCTCAGTCACCGGCAACCTATATAAGAGAGCAAAAATCAACCCCATGGAGTTCCCCAGCCCCAGTAAGTGCTTATAATGCAGATAATTCACCAGACATAAGCAGATGTTTCATGAACATTTGCAAACCCAATTCTATCACAACAGCTAAGGAAATATTCTGCTGGGAAAAAACAAACAAACAAACAAACAAAAAACCCCATAATTTAAATACTTCTTAAGGTGTTTTCTGCTTCTCTTTTACAGCAAAGCAGACAATTTATAGTTCTCTAGTGAGTAAATAAAGATATACACAGATTATAGATACAAATGTATTGAGAGCTACTAATTAGCCTCAACAGTCTTGATTTTAGGTATAAGGCCTCTCCAAATGTTTTAATAAAGCAGTAAGTGAGCAAGGGTTTTTAACATTTCTTTCAATGAAGTAGCAAACAGTTCCTGGAAGAGCCTGAGAAGTGCTGAAGGCAACAAGAGTAAGAAATCAGGCAGGTTACTGATGGAAGAGATAGAGGAGAGTTAAGCATGCTGATTCTCAAAAGAACAGCTATATTTGTGCTATATGTTTTACCTACACACTCAGTAGGCACTCGCAGCATATTATGAAAGTACTTGTTAGTCATTCTGAACAGCTTACAGCACACATTCAAATAGAGTTCAGTTTTCACACTAATCAAAGTTATTTTGAATTCTTTAGTCTACTCCTACCTTCCTTATTTGTGATTTCAGAGCCAATAGTGGAAACAAGTCAGGCACATTTTTCAGAGAGACAATTCTAAGTAAAACGGTAGAACACTCTTTTATTTCAGAGCCAATTCAGCACCTTAAAACTATAGTTCTGCAACATGAGTTTATCTGCAGCACTTGAATCAGCTGTTCTACAACCTATTGAACTTTGTATTCTCTTTATCAAAACACAGTCCTTTTTCAAGACATGATTAAACATCAAGGTGCATGACTATACTGTCCCTTCTCTTGCACCTTTCCAATTAAAGTAAATTTTCAATAGTTTTACTGTGCAAAAAGGAAATACAACCTTGACTTTATATTATCTTAAAATATTAGTCTTCAAACATTTCTTGTCTCAGGACAAAACCTCCCAGAGAACTTTCTGCAGCATATACAAAACAATGGAAATCCACAACACCTCTAAAGAGAAGAAAGAGCTCAATCACAGCATCTGAATAAAGCTCAGGTTCAGAGGTATTGACAGTTCTATTCTAACAATTCTACCTGCAAATCTGCTCACTCCTTAGAGCGTCAGTCATGCTGCCAGCCAGCTTTCACTTCTGTGCTTACAAACTAGGACTTATCGTTCTAACTCTTAAATATGCAAAGTGGACACAATTGTGAGCAACTGTTAAGATAAATTTCAAGCAACTTAACAGTTAGAAATTGGGCACCAAGTGTATCACAGAAATATATTTGATAAAAAGCTATTTTTGAAATCTTCTATAGGGATATACCTTTCTTCAGCTGACCTCAGTTTTGGAAAAAAATCAATTTACAAAGCCTTCAAACAGCACTATGCATTTTCAGTTCACGTAATACATGTATAATTAATATGAAAAGTAGTAATAAAAGCAGAAAATAATGACTGGTCTTAGATGCAACAGAACTGGACTGCCAAAGAAATGCAGGAGATTCATGCAGGAAATCCATGAGAAAGTCACCATATCCATAAACTATCAAGGTACAAATAATCTAACTTTGCAAAATTACTATTGTCAATATGACTGAAAGTAATACATTTATTGAGTGAGCAATGCTCCTTACATGCAGTATAGTCCACCACTATACTGTACAGCATACTTTGAAATGACTGCATATTAAGGAGTAGGGAACATTTTGTAAGACTTGCCTTTGGGCAGGTTCACTGCGATGACAGTAGATGCAACGAATGAAAACTAACAGTTTATGAACACTCTATTAAGGTGAAGAAAGCAATCGTAATAAAAATTGTTCAATTAAAAATAACATATTATATATATTCAATGTGAAATGCAGATCTCCAGAAAGAACAGAGAACAAATGTTTTGAATTTACCTTTGGTATGCCAGAAGTGTCAAGCCAATTCTGGGAGATACTTTCAACAGTTAACCCAGACCTTTAAAATAAAAAGAGAATACACACAAAAATTACAGTTTTTCACAAGAACTTTAACAATGTGGTAGCTAAGCAAAACCCTGAATTCTAAGTACTGGATGTAATGCAGTAGTAGTACATTATGGATTCTTTAATGAATAATACCATCAGAGCTGATATGAGCAAGTTAAAGACATATCAGATTTTTTTGTGTGTGTTTAAATGAAGGATAAATGACTATAAGGAGAGAAAATCTAAGATGGTAAACTGCAGCTATGAAAAATAAATTATGAATAGGTGCTCTAATTTTTGTTTCTTCTACTGAAAAAAAAGGCAAAAACCAACAACCTAAAAATCAAAAACAACAAACAAACTCAAAAGCACAGGACATGGAAGTTTAGCTGGAGACATTCAAAATCAGTTCTTACAGAAGCAGCCTATATGCAAATATAAAGAACCAAAGAAGATTAAATAAAATAACAACTTCTTTAAACTTACGGATTTTAGAGGCACCCATGGATTTTAATCCTCAGAGTAACTGAGTAGCTAATATATTTTACTTTAAGTTTCATCTCTTCTACATTTTCCTTATATGCCAGCAACATTCATAGTGATGTCCAGAATAGTCTGGAGCCTCAGCTAATACAAAAGGAAATAATTTATTATGACCAAGCTGTGTGGGACTAAAATAACCACAGGCAGGGTTGTTTGCACATTCAGAAACAGTATTTCCACTTTCGCTTTTACAAGTATCTTCTGCTGAATTAACTTCAACCTAGGCTGAAAAGGCTAAGAAAATTATATTAAAAAAATTACACTGTTCATGCAGCATCCCAATACTGAAAAATAATACTTGAATAAGCTGTCTATGAATTCTGAGAACAACAACACACATGAATGGTCTTGTGCATAGAAATATCTTGGCAAGACTCATTCCAGTATGTGCAGTTACCTTCAAGTGAACAAAGTGCCCAGGAAAAGAACCTCCATTCTGAAGTTCGAAAGCAGGAAGGCAAGCTTCTCAACGCTGGTATTAACTACATGACAGAGAATCCTGTTGTTTTTATTTTCCCCAACTCTGACAAAGCTCTGCCAAAAGTTCTTACCCTATGGGAAGTATATTTATGGACTGTATCCATGACTGTGAAGGATTTGTAATGAACCCATCAATCATTTTTACTGAATGATTTTAGAACACCTTTAAATATTAACTTTCGCTATGCCATTGGGAGACAGATCAATCACAGTGATGCCTGACATGCAACTAGGAAAAGTAATGTTCAGAGAGCTTATGAAGTCTTGAAAGCAGACAATCAAAATGTTAATGGATGGAACACTTAACAAATTCACAAAATAAAAATTTGCATATTTAATGCTCACAGTAATTATTATTTTTAATCTTGTATACATTACCTTGGACTGACCAAAGATTTAAATTATTGATACTGACATGGTTAGCAGCAGCATTTTTCCAGACATGGGTTATATTTTGACTTACATATTCTTAGCTTTATTGAATTCAAGATGAAAAGTTTCCCCTCCATCTCTCAACAGAACTATGTGTTACATTCCTTTGAGGTAGAACTAGTAGATACAATCTCTATTGCATACACCATGTTGCTGGATCCACCACCCCACTTAGCAATATTCTGAATAAAGCATCATTAAAAGCAGGTCTACTTAATAAAATAAAATTCTGGCCATTTGAATTAGAGGCAGGAGTATCTGATTAAAACAGAGTTAGCTGGCTACTCATTGAGTAATTGTTCAATGGTACCTGCAAAAAAATAAGCAATCTGATCACAATAAGCTTGTCCAAAATACACAGGAATTTTGTAACAGGCAAAAATGAATCACCAGGTATCTTAAACATAAAAAGGCCTGTGCTTACAAGTGCTGCCCTGTGTCTTTCAGCTAATAAGATACACATGTGTACGCAGGACACAGCATCATTCTAAATACTGTAAGAAGCTGTGAAAGGTCAGTCTGTTCACAATGACGAAAAAGCTATCTCTACATGTTTTCAGTCTCTATTCTTGTAAAATTTTATTTCGCTTTAAATCAGCCACATATAATGTTGCTGGCCAAGGAGGCTTAATTTGGAAACATAACTAGTCTATTTAGTGATAGTAATATATTTCAACAGATCATGCAATTTAGGTCCCAACCTTTCTTTTAGGCTCCTTACAAATGAGAGACAGCACTGCAAGTCTGGCTGAGGTGACTTAAAAAGTTCTACAAGGAAGAATAATTCCCAAAGAGAAAAAGAAATCTCCTTTATTAATAAATCTGAAAAATCAAAATTCTATTGTGTGACATTAGAAAGTAGAATGCCACAGACTGAAAAACATAATTGTGAAATTTCTCAGACCATGTGATTCAAATAATCAGAGCATTCAGTAAGAAGCATTTTTACATTGGTGGGGATTATGAATTTTCAGGAAATTACCATTCTGTATGTCTGATCACTATGATTATTACTTTTATTCAGATAACTGAACTGAGATGTCATACTTATAATGGGGTGGTGTTCTATATTCAAGTGAATTTCATCTAGATTTGGTCTGCTTTTAATAGTACCTTGTTTTTTATGCAAATTTAGAACATTTAAATGCCAGGTCCTTCAGGCTATAATTACATTTACCTCCATGCAGTATTCTAAAAATTGGTGTATAATCTAAGCTTGTCAGTTGAATTCCTTCCAAAGGGAATGGAGAGGAAAAAAGGTAAGTCCAAACAGTCAGTCAATACACTTTCCTTGGGATGACTTTTTTTTCTTTTTTGAGCAATTCTTACTGCCTGGTTACTGCAGGAAGCACACACAGAACAAGCTTAAATTGAGAATCAAAATTTTGTATAGACAAAGTTAGATCAGGTGAACCATCTAATTTATTCTGTCTCAAGCAACATAATCAGAGGAAGATTTTTTCATTTTTTCGCTCATGAATCAAAACCAACACAGCTTTATTTTCCAAAGCTGTACAAGAGCTAGGAGCTAGGGAAAAATGCTTTCACTTGCATTTCACTTGATTTTTTTTACCTAGGGATAAGAAACACAGCTTCACATAGCCAGTTTCTCCACCTCTTTAGTTAACAGCCTAGGCAAAACTTAAAATGCAAGATTCCCTCAGACAAAAGAATAATCTACATGAAGTTGTTGCACCATATTCTCTATGTAGTGACTTTATGTAATATACCCTGTGGGGTTTTTTTGTTTGTTTGTTTTATTCTACTGCAACAGTAGAAGGAAAACATCTTGTGGGAGGGATCCATGTGGAGTAGGGGTAGAGTGACCATGAAGGAGCAGGAGAGAAAAAGTGTTATGGACTAAATGCAGTCCCCATTCTGGGTTCTTCTGCAACCCCTGGAGAGAAGATGTAGAAGACAGTTAATGTGGGGCAAGTTTTTAGCTTGCTGTTGGTTTGTTCTGCTCTGGTCTGTTAGGAATAGGCAGTTATCTTCCTATTTTTGGATCTGTTTTGCCCATGATGGTAGCTGGTTAGCAATTTTCTCGTCTTTATCTCAACCCCTAAAATCTTTTCTATCACATCTTCCCCCTCTGCACTTGAGGAGTGGGAGTGAAACCCATCAGGGTGAATACACTAGACCAACTTAGGATATTCTTGATAGCATTTACCGAAAATATCAACTTGTTTTAGCATATTGCTTTTTTATTTTTCTTCGAATGTGTTAGTATTATGGAGACTATTGCAAAGATGAGGAATGGACCTCAAAGATCATCTAGTTACAGTCTCCTGCCATGGGCATGGACACTTTTCTCTAGGTTACAAATCACTTCTTCAAAACCTACAGAAAGGACTCAGAGCGAAGTATTTGTAGAGGCTGCAACTCAGTAAAGCACCAATATTCAGAAAGAGCACTTACCACGTGCTTATGTTGCATTTCACCAGCTGTAGGGACTTTAATCTGTGTGTCTGATTTTCTAAAATGCCTTTTTCTTTAGGTAGAGTACAGGGCTATGGCAATCTGAGCTTGTGACATTGTACAGCAATTTCTTTAATTGCTTTGTACCACTGTTCTCTGCTGTAAGAACACTAGTGCCTCCATTATCTTATGTGTTGTCAACTGTTTAGACTTAGCTGATCAGATGATGAATGATCTAACATGTATACATACAGTATATGGCCAGATGCAATGCTTCAGAAGAAGCTCTGTAAAATACTCACACTAATGATAATATCAAAGTTAATGGTATAAAACTCATCTACATAGCAAGCTTTCATTGCACTAGGCCCCAAAGCACTTTGGAAACTTTAAACATAAACCCACTTAATTCCTCAATCAAGAAAGAGAATCCACATTTAGAAAAAAAAAAAAAATGTTCAAATAAACAGAGAACAAGAAAGAACACAACTTTTTTGGAGGGAGAGAGGGAGGCAAAGGAAGGCAAAAAGTCAGCATATGCAGCTGAAAATAATTAAATAAGCATATTTATTTCATCTGGATGTATACATTCATTCACATAAATGATTTTCAAAGTACGATATTCCAGCTAAATGTTAAAGCAAAGACTAGTGACAGATCAGTGACTGTCAAGAACCTAATAGCTTCCTACAGGTAAGACATTTTTCCATTTTTAAAATTATTTTATTATAATTATTATTCTTTTTAAGTGGAATCACAAATACTGAGAAAAAGCATTAGGTGCCCTCCAACTGTATGTCTTCCACAAAATCAGCACATTCATGGTAAGTAGCTTTCAGCGTGAGTACACAAGAGAGAAAGCATGAAAGAAAGAGGCATATAGTTGTATAGATGAGTGTTTTGAAATTACAGAATTATTTTAGCACAGATTTCTTACTAAACTAACAGTTTACAAACATGTCCAGAGAATGCGGTTAGTAAGTCCAAGTTATCTGCAATACAAATAGCAGAAATTTAACACAAGTTTTTCTTTGTCTATCCTATATCATTAGAACCACAGGTTCATTTGTCCTCTTATTTATTTTATTGAATTGAATTAAAAAAAAAATATCACAACAGAACTCAAAAGAACAGAACTGTCTAACGCAAAAAGGACCTGCAGTCATAAAGAGCAAAAACAGCTGCAACTCTGATTTAACTGAGGCTGATGAAGTTCATTACATGGTACAGGACCTTAAAAACAGAGTCTTTGCATGGTTTGCATGTTGGGCAGATGTAGAAAGGATCGGTTTACATCAACAAATACAGATTTAAGCCTTAAGAAGAGCAAAACCATGGAGAGTTTTGATCAGATTTAGTGGACCACAATACACAGACATGTAAGAGCAGTTTTGTTGTTGTTTGGTTTGTTTTTTTTTTTTTTTTTTTTTTTTTTTTTTTAATAAAAATAAAAACCTGCAATGAAGTCTCAAATTATATATGAGGAAATAAGATATCCCAGTTACAAATGGACAGAATTACAGATTTCTTACAAGTTAATATAGGACTATAGCCAGTGGATATTATATTTAAAAAGGCCTTGAAACAATGGCAGATAGGTACTTGTCCTTCTTGCCATTAACCCCTTAGAGAAAAATCAACCTCGGGTGCAAGCTTGGAGATTCTAGGCCTGTCTGGTCAGTATCCAGCCATAGTGCAGAAACAGAAGGGCCTGACTCTGATAATGGATTCCTGTAGCTAGCAAAACTGAGTCAGAGCAGGAAGTGAAGTAGCTAGGTATGTAATCCTCCTCCTCTAAGCACAGAGGCAGCAAAAAATCAGAGACTGCCTTTTAAGAAGTTGTGTCTGTATATTGGAGCTGTTCATCATTGGGAATGTACTAAAAAAACCCCTGTAACTAAAACCTGAAGTACTTAAGTACTGCGAAAGTGAGAAACTTAACAGTCTGCTGCATCAAAAAGTGGAAAAGTAATGTACCATTACTCCAAAGTAATAGTTACAGAAAATTTCCACACTTTAGTGTGATTGCTTTCTGCCAGTTCTAATGCTACTTTCATTACAAATGTCCCTGTGAGCCAAACTCTTCTCTTAGCAACACTAGTTTGCCTCTTTTGTCATAGTTGAGCGTAGGTCTTGGCTTCATTCCGTACTAGTAATTTGTTTTTACTTCTTTCTTTCTTTATTATTATTATTATTATTAAGTGCCATGGTAATGCTCTACAAATATTCTAATACAGTATTACAATGCTCTATATTATTCACTTAGGAAGTGTTTTGGTTTAATGTTAAAATTTTACTTGGTAGACTTACACAAGAATGAGTGATTTTGTGTGCTACAAAGAATTTTAATTGTTGCTCTGGTCTTGATATGTGTTTTATTCCTGTGGTTGAACCTTGGTGCAAAAAAAACCAAACACTCATCAACAGATGATGCCTACTGATACATTGTTTTTAGCTTTTCTCCCTTCACTTTTCCTTCTGGCTGTTTTTGTCTGCTACCAACAGCACCCATTCAAGAATGAAAAAAGAATCTCTGTAGCAGTCAAGGAATAAATGCCTACTCTCTGTTCAGATGTTCTGTTACTCTAGGCACTGATGTTGATATCTACATTTAGGGTAATTTTGTGAGTAGAGAAGTTCAGATAAACTATATGTCTGGGTGTAAAAAAAATTTCCATAGATCTAAAATTTTCTACATATTATTCTGGAGGGTGATGCAAAGTGGTGCCATACTTCTTTTGCATCAGTCTCACTAAAAGTTTACACATATCTTGGCATGAACCTTGGCCAAAAATTGGCTGCCTATTCAAATAACACTTTGTACTAGGATTGGGCTTTGGAGTAACACATGAGAAAATGAAAATGGAGATTTTACTAACAAATCAATCTGTAATCAAATCATTAAGCAATTCACTTCCTCATATTCTCCACTTAATATTTCTGATTTTTGTGGGGCTGGGAATCCCTGTCCAGTAATACAAACCATGTAGCATTCCAGTGTAGATCTTTGGAAAGTGTAACACCACTCATGGTGACACAAACCAATATCTCAACCATAAGTATCCTCCCTGTCTCTCACTTCTTAGAACAGAAGTACTTCACTAAAAATCTCACCAGATCTGACTTCAGATTTATACAAAGAGCTTCTCTTTTGTTTGTTGTTGTTTTTTGTTTGTTTGTTTGTTTTCAGGAAAAATATAAACCCAATGAAGACTCTTCAGAATGTTGCTCCCCAAAAATGTGTTTTTTCCAGTGAATGTGCTATTTTTTAAAATATGCCAGACTCCACTGTAGAAGAACATGTACTTGCAGTACAGACCATAGTAACACAGAATATGTCAACAAATAACCAGTGATGGATTCAAATTACTGTTAAAGACAGACTGAATCATGTTCAGCCAGACACAGAGGAAGATTTTGAGGGACATGAGAGATGCTCAACACTGGATTTCCTTAACTGTTTTCCATATTTCACTCATCTGGCACACTGCGTGACAAAGAGAGGATACTACTATACTACTGCTTGAGTAAAATCCTTCTCTGCTGTCCTAGATTCAGGGCAAAACTCTGTTTTTCTTCCTCTGCGGCTCCATATGCCAAAAGGAGTTGGCAGGAGGATCACAGATTAAGCTAAGCAGCTGTGCCTGGCACTTCAGGTCACATACTGAACACAAAACCTTAATGCTACCTTAACATTAAATAAACTGCTTGGTGGGGAACATGGGATAGCAATATCATAAATCTTATATTTTTGTTTGTACACATGAATGAGAATTTATAGAGAAAGATATATGCATATGCTCAAATCAAACATTCAAAAAATAATAAGTAAAAAATCAAATCAAACATTCAAAAAATAATAAGTAAAATCATATTTCTGGCTAACATCACTGAAAATTAAATCCGACTGCTATTTTCTATGACTTTACTAACCTCATTGTAACTTACTCTTTTAGTTCAGGTATGTCTTCCAACAGCATGGAAAGAAAATCCTGGAAAACAAACAAAACACCACAAATAGTATGTTTATGAAGAGAAAACCATGTGTCTACATTGCTAAAAAAGCAACAGATATTTAAATACTGCATACAGTAGAATGATAAGAACAAAGTTTATATTGCCCTGGTGCTATTCTGCTCAATTATTTATACAAAAAGCATTGTCAGTTTTTCAACCCATTAATGGAAAAAGAGTCAATACTGAAAGAAAATGGACTTGAAAAGCCTGATGACAATTTTAACACAATCTTACATTCTCTTTACTTACTCTATAAGAATACACAAAATATTGTTGTTAAAAGCTGGAGGTTCATGTACTCAGAGGATCATAAACACCAGAGTCATGGGTGTTCAGATTCCGTTCACTGCGCTTGTGCTATCACGTTATCATTAGCATGTAATTATCTATGATTATGTAATTAACTATATGAACATATTTTACTGGGGTTTTTTTTGTTTTTTTTTCTTTCCCTCTATGCACTTAGTTGATCAGAAGGACAAACGTACCCTAGCAAAATTCACAGTCTTGCTGTGAATTACACCATGGAGTAAACTCTTCAAAGAGAAGGAAGACAGGAACTTCTTTCATGGAATAAGAAGGAAAGTGTTATGCCAGTGGAACAACTTTACTATCATCCTCATAACAGTATGATAAGTCCTCTTTATAGAAAGTTCCACTTGACATCACTGAATGGCTCTCTGGCACCCCATGCTATATATGATGTAGCACTATTAAAGACAGTTCAGTTTGGCACAAAACATTCTTCTGAACAACCTCAATAGAAAATGATTTATTAATTTGAATTATTCACTTATATGCTGTTCCATAAAGTAATCCACTTTATTAAAACTGATTTCTCTGAAGATAAATCTCATAGCCTTCTGAAGTTCCTCAGTACGGTGTATGTGTAGAGTCTGATTTCTGACTTTGAGTACTTGCTTTGTAAGGTTTTGCAGAATGTTTTCTAAACTACAGAAAAATTTTCATTTATGGGCTGCTACAACATTCAGCAAAAGCTGCTGTTCTTCTGTCTGCCTATGGCATAGTTAAGGAATCTAAGAGTACGGAATACTTCTATTAAATCTTCTTCCTTCAGATTGCAATTGAGATCTGCACTATGTTGCAGTGGCTGCACAATCTGCACATGAAGAAAGATGAATTGCAGAGGGCTGAGTCTCAGTGTTGCTATGGCAAGAGTGCCATCAACTGTGCTAGGGTTAGTTTTGTCCCAAATACAGTGTGTTGCTGACATGATGATAAAGCATGAAATTCCCTTATTTCCTACTGTAACTTGTAATTATGTTCCATTATTCTGTATAATGATAGAGGACTACTATCACTTTTCAGTTGTGGAAGCTTTGCGGGTGGTACAGAGTAAGCTCACATGGAAATAAAAAGAACATGAAAAGTCAAGGAAAGACCACCACTTAACTTCTTTCAAAGAATTAAGTGTCTGAAAAGTAATACTGAAGTGTTCAGCCTTGCCACTGTGCACAATGGCATTAATGTAGTTAGATTCCATAACTATATTCCAACAATTTTTATAATCAATTCAATTGTATACTTGAAGATACCTCTTATATGAATGATGGTTTTATATTCTCTGTATTTTACTGTTAAATTAAACATTTTCTTTTTATTTAAAGCTCTCATTTGTCTAAATCCCTACTAAGCATAGGAATCATTCTTCGCACTTTCTAAAAGTTAGGATTCATCTCTTCTCTCTTATTTTAATTGTTCACATTTCAATGTTCCAAAATAGAACAGGAAAACTTGTACCTCATGTTGACATGTCTTCATGTCTTTTAACATTTGCCTGTTATCAGTTCAGCCTGACAAATCATCATCGTAAGACTGACTTTTTAGTTGCTTATAATTTTTCCAAATATTAAATATCTGAAATATTACCCTCAGGCTCTTTTTGCCTTCCCCTTCGGCTAAAATGGTTCAGAAAAGCTAAATGGCAAATCTAAGAAATGTGCTTGTTTTAAGCTTTTATGCCATTTGACGAAGAGACTGTAGTGACATTATACTTCGAAGCAAAGACTTGTGGATGGATGGACAGGGTAGTCACAAATGCTGAGTCAAATCATAAAACAGAATACAGTTTGCGTTTTTTCTTTCTGGCAAGTAATTCAGTGAAGTAAAAAATACAATGTGAAATGAATAATGAATATTAAAGGAAAAAATCTGCCTCGTCAAAAACTCAAATCTAGATTGTACTACCACTTTATGACCAACAGATAATTTCAGTTCAACTCTTCAATTAAGATACAGATAATAAGGTTGTATAAAAGCAATGACTCGAGATGGTGCATCTAAAGGGATGTTTGGTCAGCAACAAATTCATTTTTTGCTCCAGATGCATGTACATCCAATTCCTTATGGAAACTACTGACTCCAACTATCTCAATCAATTTCACAATTTTTAGATTGCTTAAAAAATGGGCAAACATTACTTTGTCTCTTTAGGGGGTGAAATTAAATAATAAGCACCCTTCTTAGGATGCAGATGGAAGACTAGATGTGAAACAGCAAGTCCACACTTGCAGCCTAGAAGGCCAACTGCATGTGGGATGCAGCAGAAGAGTGGTGGCCAGCAGGGCAAGGAAGGTGGCTGTCTATCTCTGTTCTGCTCCCATGGGGCTTCATCTGGAATACTGCAGCAAGGCCTTAGGCCCAGATACAATAAAGACCTATCGGAGCAGGTTCGATGATCAGAGTGCTGGAGCACTTCTCCTATGAAGAAAAGGAGAGGATGCTGGACTTGCTTAGATTGAGAAAGGCCCTGAGAGATCTCATGGTACCATTTAATACTTAAAGGGAGCTTACGAACAGAATGAAGACTAACTTTTTACACAGACAGATAGTGATTGGACAAGCAGAAACTATTTTTAACTAAAAGAGGGGAGATTTAGATTAGATGTCAGGGAGTGGTGAGGTACTGTCACAGGCTGCCCAGAGAAGCTGTGTATGTCCCATTCCTGGAGACATTTAAAGACAGGTTGGACGGGAGCCTTGGCAACCAGATCTAATGGGCAACAACCCTGTCCACAGCAGGGGTTTGAAACTGGATGATTTTTGAGGACCCTTCTAACCCAAGCCATTGTATGATAAATAAATACAAGCTTGTACATATCTTCTGGTAGCACTTTGATTCTGGAGCCTATGCTCTCTCAAGCTCACTTGAAATGTAACAACACATATGAGTACCTATCAAAAAGATGAGGAACTAAATGTTATATATCAATGGCACTACAGAAACTTCAACCATTCCTTCAACTTCTCCTTATGATTACTCAGCATAAAATCATTGATAAGATTTGATTGATTATTTAAACCTCATACATACAGTTGGGACAAAAACTGTAATTGTGACTCAGCAGGCACCAATAAACTTCACATGCTTTGGAAGTTCCCCTTTGTCAGTTTGCTCTGGTCAGAGTTAAAGAATTTATGTCTTTTTCTATCCTCTCCTAGCTCCACTCCTCTCTGCTGTTTACCCCAGTTCCATTTCTAGCCAAATTTCATAGTAAGTTGCTTTATATTTTAAAGTACTTTAGGTTATTAATTATGAAAATATCAGAAGAAACAGGATGTTTTCTTGTGGGAATACGAGAAAGACTGTTCATAGCAGAAGCTGCAGAGCAAGATGAACAGCATGAGAAAGCAAGGCTGAGAACCAAGAACACTCTATAAGAAGAAAAACAAAGTCAATTAAGCTGCGTGATGGCTATGTGATAATGATCCTGATTGGAGGAAGAACACACGGCTTGGAACAACTCATGGCCCTGACTGGATAAGTGCCTGCATGCATGGTAAAGGAGTCTTTCACAGAATCACTGAATTGTATGGGTTGGAAGGAACCTCCAGAGATCATTGAGCCCAATCCCCCTCCCACCAAAGCAGGCTCCCTAGACCAGGTTGCACAGGTTTGTGGAATGTTCTGTTGAGAGGTAAAGGTGGGTGGGAAAGTTGAAATAGAAAACTTGTGAATGTATAGAAGGGGTGTTAGAACTTGTATTTACTGATTTGGATTGTTCATATCTGCGTGTGTGCCTCAGACGCTGCATTTTTCTCTCCAAAACAAAAAAGTCTTATACCAGGTTCATCATTTTTCTAACTCAGTTTTACTCATTTAAAACTTCATATGTTCCTTCTTTCAAGATTCTTCCACTTGCAAAGTAGAGTTTTGTGGCCTAAAACTATTCAGATTTGTATGTATTAACACATTCAGATACCAAAATGTGCCATGTAACTAACTGATCTATACATTAAACAGCTGCCATACACTAGCAGTTTAAATATAATCAATGTAAAGTCAAAATATCTGAGTTTGTGAAACAATTTAATGTGTTTAAGTTTTAACAAAATAAGACATTGAATACAAAGAAAAGCACACAGTATGGCAAATAGAGTGCCAAGTACTGAACGATGAACGGAGAACAAAATACCAAGCAGCTGCTTTACATCTGAGCAGCACCTATTTTACACAGTCTTTGAGAAGATCTTATGTAAAGACCTTTGGAAAAAAATAAAAACTAAAAGAACTGTGATCACATTGTGGTCAAAGATTGTCCCATTCTGAATACGTGTAAGGAAAGCCAATAAAGGCTCCTGCTACACAGCTATAAAATTTCTACAATAAATTAAGAATATGTTCACAGAATCACAGACTTATAGAATGGCTTGAGTTGGAAGAGACCTTAAAGCTGATTTGTTTTCAACACCCCTGCCACTGGGAAGGACATCTTCCTCTAGATCAGAGTGCCCATGGCCCTAACCAAATAGGCCTTCAACATTTCCAGGAGCATCCACAACTTCTCTGGGCAACCTGCGCCAGTGTTTCATCATAACTGTCATAAAGAATGTCTAATCAAAATTTATACTCTTTCAGTTTAAAGCCCATGCTCTTTGTCCTGTCGTTGTGTACCAGTTCAGCTTCCTGCAGTTTTCTAAGTATTGGAAGACTGCAGTGAGGTCTCCCTAGAGCTGAACAATCTGTTATATCAGATTTTCTTCGTAGGAGAGGTCAACTGAAAGAGGAAACTAACTCAATATGGGTAAAACTGACCCATTTATTTCTGTTTTCCAAGCTCACAAAGAGTAAAGAAAGACAAGACCATTGTCCTCCAGGCTGCTGTGGCTGTGACAGAGTCAGAATCCACACCAAACCCCATGGATGTCAACAGCTGTTCACACAAGTTAAAGTCAGCCAAGCGTGGAACAGCTGAAGCCAAACTGCAATTATAAAAGCTTAAATAAAAATGACTATTAGGAAAAGATTCTGAATGTTGACACAACAAAATATGTGTAGACTGCATTGAGCTTCCAATTCTAGATTAAAGAGTTCTAAAAACAGACTATTGAATGACCATTTGTGGGTGCACAAATGAACTTCTGATGTGAAAAGATAACTGTATGCACATACATAAAATGGTATGCAGGAAGATCTAGATGTAGGTATATGCACAGCAAACTTGGATTCATACATCTGCCTTTAAAACTTTCAAGTATAGCATAAAATGTTATTTTTTTATGTGCTGTCTTCTTAACCATAATTTTACAAGAGCAAATTGTAGTGCTACTGGATGACTGAATGCTACAAACATTTGGTTATTATTGTAACAGAACTACACAAGAATGAAAGGCTGCAAACACTTCAGTTCCCAGTATGCTCTTATTTCAATATCAGACTGAACAACAGCTTTAACTGCATTATGAATATCAGCAACTTGCACTCCTTTCTATTTATTCATCATCAGTAACACTCCATTCATTATTTAAAAACTTTATCCAAAGCAGCTACTAAGTAAATTTTACAGAGAAATAAAAATGGATGGTTTTTTTATAACCCTTCATGGAGATTCCAGACTTGCTTCACTTGCCCATTGATGACTCAACTAAAATAAACAAAAACTACTATTAAAAACATACTGAGCATGCAATCGAAATGAGGGAAAAAAGCATTGATTAATGTTTCGCATCTGAAGTCATTTCCTTGCACCTGCAGCTCTCATCTAGGGAAAGTAGTACAAACACCACTGAAAACAAGAGTGGTATTCAGAATGTGGGCAATTATTTTCACCACTCTTACTTTCCCCCTTCCACACAATCCCTAAAACTAGGAACCTCTACAATTATTTTGGACAAGGTGGAAGTACAACATTATGACACTTAAAACTTACCACTCATACCTCAATTTTTTTTTTTTTAATCTTTTAAAGCTTGAGAGCATGTCTTCTCAGGAAGGAACCTTAATAATAAATTTTACTAATTTGACTTCACTGCTTCTGCATTTTCAGTTCCTGATGTGATTATTTATCTACCAATACCAACATAAATACAGTCTTTAAGACTTTTTACAGAGAAAGAAAGTAAACTTACAGTTCAATATAGTCCTATCTGCTTTGAACATTTTAACACACTGATTAAATAACAGAATCATGCTAAAATTCAGTCTTGTCCTTAATTTAGAACTGTACACTTCCTAAATAGTGGATTAACTCTTCCCATCATCTTCAGTAGGAACTGGATTTAGGCTGGTGTGAAACAAGGTGAAATCACAAAAAAAGCATCGCCCCTTAATACCTGACTCTCAAGCAAAGCAATTTAGGAATGTTCAAGACATCCAGCTCTTGCTAAAGATATTTACTGTATCTAACCAGTATACTTTTATAGTATGGTACATAGTAAATCAAAATGCACCAAATCAAATGTCTTCAAATAAGTAAAGCACCTGTTTTTGTTCTACATTAAGTACATAGCAATGAACATATTCAAATAAAAAGCGGCCAAGGAAAACTGAAACAGAATCATCACTTACTCTTGTTTGAATAATTAAAAATACTATAAAGGCTTTTATCCAATTGCCCAAAACAATAGTCTCTGTGTGCAGAAACAGCTAAGGAGACTGGAATAAAATAAGCTATAAAACGATGTTTCAAAGGAGAGTGCTGGGCAGAATGAGAAATCTCTAGGTACAGTAACTAGCAGCATGATGTGCTAAAACATCTTGCAACAGTTACATAGTCTACCTGTATAACTTGTCACATGTCAAGAAAGAGAATGAGTAGCAACAGGACCCCTTTTCCTCACCAAAATTCCTGCAGGTGACTACAGTCAGATTAAAACTCTAGGCTGCTTCAGGCTTTTAGCAGTTTCATGATTTCTGTAATTGTCAGAACACCTTCAACTTTGTAAATCTGGAGCTCACATTTATGATTTTGGACACCATAGTAGGGACAAAGCTTGTACAGTTACTGGTATTTTACACTCTAAGTACAACTGCTTAGGGTCTTAGTAACGGATACAGATAGTACAGATACAGCTATAGCAGTAGAAAAATTAACTGCCTCAGCACCCTCTCCAGGGCAGAATTGCTGCAGTTGAGCAATTAAGCCTAATTTTTGGGTCTTGACGTACAAAAGAATGCACAGGCCAGTGAGTTATTTTTAAAGATACACAGGGACAGATAGCCCCTTCAGAGTGAGAACCAAAATACCAGGTGCACTGATCTGCACCTGGAAGAAACAGGAATGCGCTGGACTCCATTCCCTCAAGAGCAGAGACCACATACTCTGTGTTGCAAGGAGATACTTATCTATGATATTCTCTATCCTGAAACCCCTTTAAAATTTAAACTGTAACTCCACAAAATATAGTCTTCAACAAAGAAACTAATTTCAGAAATTCACTGAAGCCTCTTCTCTCTTTTCCTGCTCTTCACTCTAATCACATTGCACTCCTACTTAGGCCAACTATTTGCCATGCCAAGGCTTTTGTTCCAGGCCTGTTTTTAACTATGATGACTTCACTGAACTGGTTCACACACCTCCACAAATGGCTATGTTTGTAACATTACAGTTGCAACAAGATGCTGTGCTGATTTCATCACTAGTGAAAAGTTGCCTAGAACTCTGGGCTTAGAGAGTCATGTCTTCCAACTCTCAAAACTAGTGGACAAGACTATATCTTTTTTAGTGATACAGACAGAGGTTACAGAACCTTTTCAGAAAGGCCTGAGGGAAGTCAATTTCTATTTATAAATGTAGCTGGATTTTCTACCTAAGAGGTGCCACAATATTCTGTGGCATGACTTGCTCAATCTTTCCTTTTGAAGCCATTCTACTTTGCATGAAGTAATTATATAACATTTATGTCAAGAAGGGAAGAAACTAAGTCTGTAGTCCAAGTGATTCATACATGTAGTTGGGCTTCAGGAGGGCAGACTGATTCCTAATTCCATGCTATTTTTCAAAGGCCAAGCCTTCATCAATCCAGGAACAAATCCTTTTCTATGACATCTGTTCTTGGCTGCCACTGCACATTATCACTGCCAAAAAAAGTCTACTGAAAGAAAGAAACAGTGTTTCTTAAATATCACTTGTGGATTAATACTTAAGGAATAGATAGAGAAAGAGTACTGTTTTAGAAAGCATGGGAGTATGGAGCATGATGAGAAAACCTTTAAAAATGCTGCGATGAGACTGTGATAAGGGTGTGTGCGATGTCAGATGGTGATAGCATGACACTCCCCACTGACTTTGTGAGGAGGAGGCAGTCTTCATAAGAAAGACTGAAATTAAAGAAACCAATGAAGCAACACACAGAGAGGAAGGAATAAAGGCAGAACATGACATGCATACACTTTACTACTTTTAGAGGTTTTCAGTTACATGCCTACTCCGTGTTTCTTCTCCCTCAAGAAGAGTTATTCAGGAAGATACTGATTACAGCTAAAATCCGGAAACTAAAAGAATACAAGAGTCAATTACAGGAAAATTAAATGACCTGTATTTGAGAACACCGGAAAGTAAGAACATGACCTTTCTAAGTACCAAGTTGAGAGCCTAAAACAAACTTAATCCATTGCTTACATTATGTGATACCAGCAAGGAATCAGATTTATGTGTCACATTGAAAAATGGTATTGACTCCCAACAGGCAGGAATACCACCAATACTGCTAGGCTACCATTGCTGTTCATTTTCCACCACAACCAGAAGTAGTCATTTATATAGTCAAACAGAAAGTTTATGTCCTTTGTTTTTCAAAATGTGAGTAAAAACCCCAAGCACAGTACCTGAGAAAGAACAAGCTGTCCATGGAATTTATGGACAAATTTTCGTAAAGATGCAAGGTATGAAGCCTCTCCTAATGTACTTGCCAGAGATTGCAGAAGGAAATAACCCTGCAAGAAATTAAACCAAAAACAGATAGGATGCTATGGGTACACTGATATCTATGAGAAAGAAATCTTTGTAGTATCAATAAATCAGTCTCAATAAAAATCAGCTTACAAAACTCACCTTCAAATAATGAACCTGCATGAAGATTTTTTCTGCTTTAAGACCATGTTTGACAACGGATGCTCCGGATTCACTCACTTCTCCTGTGCTCTCCTTGTGAGGCCTAAAATGGTAAGAGACTAGTGAAGCCTTGGATAAGTAAGAAATAACTCATACATTACATCTTCTCACAGTTGAACCACTGGGAGAGGGGAAATTGGGAAAAAGAAGAAGGGGCAGAGAGATGGGCCTGAAAACAAAACAGCAGCAAGGAGCTAAGGGAGAAAACTCATTTACTAAATATGACAGCACAATGTGAAATAACACAATATAATACAATATAATTGGAATTGAAGCTAATAAATCAAATAAAATGAGAGACAATATCCAAAACTGAAAGCCTCACTCTAATACCAAAGGCAAGATGGCAAAGGAGCACAGACCACAGAGACGTCTCACCACAGAGTCGTCTCATGACTTGTGAGCAGTTTTATCTTTCCCTCTAAATGGAAAATGGAAATAGAACAATGAAAGTCTTCTGAGAGATGTAGTTCTTCTCTTCTGACACAGGTATAACCAGAATTATCAATGACCCACTGAACTGGAGCATTAACTCTTTAACTCCCATTGTACAACATGATGTTATGATGTGGAACACCAATAACAAAAATCATGAAAACCATGTTGTGCACATTTGGGTGTTTCAGACAAATCTAGAATAAAGTTCTTCACTGCTTGATTTTAAAATGTAATACAGACTCTGGTGTGCAATAAATTTACAGCAGTGAAGTCTGAAGGGTTTAAAGGCTCTTACAAGCACAAACTGAGACTAAACAGAAGCTATGAAAACATAGCTTTTTTCCATTCAGAAAAAATCCAGCTAACAGTGGTCTGAGAAGAGATGTTTGTCTTAACAGCCTACCCCTGTGACTGAAACAACCTGTTTTAAGTCTCCTGGCAGATTCTGAATGGCTAGCGTCAGAAACCAAACATAATTCCCCTCATTCAACAGAATAGGAGCAACACAGGCCACAGAGTGCAGGCTTCTTCAAACCACATCCCCCACTTCTCAAAAGCTAGTCCCAATAGTCAAATTTCTTTCAGACCCAGATCTGCTTTGAGAAAAATATTCTTTCTTTTTTTTTTTTTTTTGGTGTCTGTGTAGTGGTTTCTTACTACAGTTTTGTCAAGAGTTAGTCTATTTTTTTCCTGTTAATTGCTATGTTTACAGCCCGAGCACATCAAATTCATTACGCAAATTAAAGTCTCAGACAAAAGGTAACTGTTTAAAATAAAAAAAGATAAAGTTTAAATTTTACATTGTTTCAAACATACACAGTCCTTTATCACACAGTATTTAAACACAGCAAAGGAGGTAAAGGATAATAAGAAAGGCTTTTTTAAGTATGTCAACAGAAAAAAAAGACTAGAGAAAATGTGGGTCCCCTACTAAATGAAGGGCGTGTTCTGGTAACAGAAGATGCCGAGAAAGCAGAGATACTGAACGCCTTCTTTGGATCTGTCTTCACTGCAAAGACCCCCCCTTGGGAATACTGGGCCCTGGAGGTAAGTGGGACAGTCTGGAGAATGAAAGGTTTCCCTTTGGTGAGGGAGGAGATGGTCCGAGAGCTTATAGGCATCAATGTACATAAATCCATGGGTCCCAATGGGGTGCATCTATGTGCGCTGAGGGAGCTGGCAGAGGTGATTGCTGAACCGCGCTCCATCATCTTTGAGAAGTCCTGGAGAGTGGGAGAGGTGCCTGAAATCTGGAGGATAGCCAATGTTACTCCAATCTTCAGAAAGGACAAGAAGGAGGATCTGGGGAAATACAGGCCACGCAGTCTCACCTCTGTTCCTGGAAAGGTGATGGAACAGTTTGTTCTGGATGCCATTTCCAGGCAATTGGAAGTGAAGAAGATTATCCATAGTCATCAAAATGAGTTCACAAGGGGGAAGTCATGCTTGACCAACTTGGTGGCCTCTTGTGATGTTATCACTGGCTGGGTGGATATGGGGAGAGCAGTGGATGTCATCTACCTTGACTTCAGCAAGACATTTGACAATATCTCCTACAACAAAGATGAGGAAGTGTGGGATAGTTGAGTGGACAGTGAGGTGGGTTGAGAACTGGCTGACTGGCAGGGCTCAGAGGGTTCTGATAGTGGGATATAGTCCAGCTGGAGGCCTGTACTCAGGGGTCGGTACTGAGTTCGGTCTTGTTCAACATCTCCACTGGCAACTTTGATGAAAAGATAGTGTCCACCCACAGCAAGTCTGCTGACAATATGAAGCTGGGAGGAATGGCTGACACACTGGAAAGCTTTGCTGCTATTCAGTGAGACCTGGACAGGCTGGAGAGTTGGGCAGTAATAAATCAGACAAGGTTTAACAAGGTGTAGAGTCTTGCACCTAGGGAAGAATAACAGCATGCACTGTATAGGCTTGGGGATGACCTGCTGGAGAGGAGCTCTGAGAAGAGGGACTCGGGGGTCCTGGATGATGAGAGGTTGGTCATAAGCCAGCAATGTGCCCTGGTGGCCAGAAGGCCAATAGCATTCGAGAGTGCATTAAAAAGAGTGCAGCCAGCAGGTCAAGGGAGGTGATCCTCCCCCTCTACTCTGCCCTGGTGAGGCCTCATCTGGAGTACTGTGTCCAGTTCCGGATTCCTTTGTACAAAAAAGTCAGGGATCTCCCAGAAAGAGTCCAGTGGAGGACCACAAAGATGATAATGGGCCTGGACCACCTCTTTTACAATGAAAGGCTTGGAGACATGGGTCTTTCAGCCTTGGGAAAAGAAGACTCAGAGGGGATCTGATCAGCGTCTACGAATATCTTAGGTGCAGGAGGCAAAGGGATGAGGTCAGACTTTTTAGCAGCACATGGCAATAGGACAAGGGGAAATGGCCACAAACTGAAGCATAAGAAGTTTTGCACAGATGTGCATGGGCACTTCTTCACAGTGCAGTGGCAGAGCACTGGCACAGGCTGCCCAGAAAAGTTGTGGAGTCTCCTTCTCTGGAGACATTCAAGACCCACCTGAACACCTGCCTGTGCAACCTGGTCTAAGGAACCTGCTTTGGCAGGAGGGTTGAGCTAGATGATCTCCTGAGGTCCATTCCAGCCCCTACAATTCTGTGATTCTGTGATTTTTATTTTCTCTCAAGGGAGATCTTCCTTCAGTGTTGAAGGACAGAGATGAATTAAGGACACCTTTTATGATAACTTCAGTTTTTCAAGACAGTGTTACTATTGACAATACATAGGCAATGTCTGTAACAGTGTATAAATATTCAGAAAGTTGCTGCTTTCTGCTGTCAGTACTTCAGAACACTCATGTAAAGCAGTGGCTAGTGTATTTACAGCACACTGAAGGTAGAGAGACTGAAAGTTCGTTATACTGACCTACAAAACCTGACATCTAATCTAGCAGATTAAACTAGGCATAACAATGAAAGCAAGATGAATGAAGGTATTTAAGCTACTACCTGATAGATTTTTGATACTGACACACCTCTGCAGGAAGCAAAAGACACTGCTTTTGTTTGTGAGGACAAAGTGAAAATACCAATCACTAGCAAATCTCTGGTAATTAAATGGCCTGAGGTAGTAATGAAAAGCTGAGGAGAGACTCCTCCCAGAGTGATAGAATAAATACCTACAGAGCAGGCACAGATCTGTTTCAGGAACGAAACAGGTAAGATCACTGATCTGACTCAAGTAAAACTCTCAAGAAAACTCATAGATATCAAAACTGTTTTGTCTTCGTGAAACAACTGAAGATGAAGCTCAGTCACAAGGAACAGGACATGAAACAATCTCAGCACCGTTTTTTGTTGCCGCTAAAATAAAGAAGACATCTCTAGTCTTTGTTTTCATACCATGAGGAAGTGGAAAACAGAGCAGGCATTGATGATGGCCAGCAGAATGAGTGCCAGGATATATTCTGCTTTTGTCCCTTCAGGTTTGCTTCAAATTCTGTGAGAAAATACACAGTTTTGTCTAATATCATATCATGTATGCATAGTACATTTTACTGCCATAAATCCCTTCTTTAAGATTTGCTGGTGCTGCCTTTCAGAGTTGCTGCCTGCTGAAAAGATTTAACTAGTTCTTTCACACCTGGCTTCCTATTTTGCAGGTAGTATCCAAGAAGCTACTATAACATAATAAAAATATGCACAATAAGAAGAAATATAAAATTAGAAAGATATAATACTGATGATTGTATCTAAACAGGAATTCATTTCTTGAATCAAAAGTGAATAGGATCAACTGTTGAATTTTGCAAAGGTCTTTCCTGCTGTCTGACGAAAACAACAGAAAATCATACAACTATCCAGGAGAGAAGAAAAACACAGGTGAAAAATAAGGTTATGCTAAGAAAGTGGGCTGGCTGATTTTTGTCTTCCAGATGTAATTAGCAAGAAGGGACAGCTATCATTTATTTTTAATATCCTTGCATAAAAATATGAGACTGAGCCATCACACCTCAATAGAGACTTAAAAATCAGGGCAAATCAAGGATATGAAATTTTCTCTTTCATATCAACACTAGAATGCACAATGACATGCATTCAGGTGGGAAAAACAAACAAACAAAAAAAAAAACCAGTACATTTGTAAAGAAAGAACATTTTCAAATCCATAACAGAAAAACAAAAATAGTTATAAAAATAAAAAACTGTAAAAAATATTTATATCTGACTGAGAGCTGTAGAAAGTCCTTAAATGCAACCACAGGAAACTGGAGTGTAATCAGAGAGACAGAGATTGACAGAATCCAAACTGTCATCATAACTGTCTCCAGAAGTACATAGTAGAGGCATATTTTTCAAGCAAGAAATGATTTGTCACTCTGTGTATTAGCGCTGAGAATATCAATACGCAAAATGCAAGCAGCTTGGTTATTACAGAGACTATGTAAGTCGACAGAAAACTTAAGTTTGAGTTTCAAGATCATAGGCTCATTGAATGGTCTGGGTTGGAAGGAATACTAAAGATTCATACAATTGAGCCCACTTAGCATGAGAAAGCTCACCAGACCTGGTTGCCCAGGGCTCCATCCAACCAGACCCTGAATGCCGCCAGGGATGGGACAGCCACAGCTTCTCTGGGCAGTGTTCCAGGGCCACATCATCCCTGTCATAAAGAATTTCTTCCTCATACCGAATCTGAGCTAAAGACATTACCTCTTGTCCAGTCACTAGACTTTCTGACATGAGTCTCTCTCTAATAAAGAATTCCCTTTTAAATACTGGAAGGCTGCAGTGAGGTCTCCTGGAGACTTCTCTTCTTCGGGCTGAACAAGACCAGCTCCCTCAGCCTTTTTCATAGGGGAGGTGCTCCAGTCCTTTGATCACCTTTGTGGCCTCTTCCAGAACCCTTCCAAAAGCTCCATGACTTTCCTGTGCTGGAGGCCCCTGACCTGGAAACAGTACTTCCATGCAGAACTCTGGGGACAATCACTTCTGTCATCCTACTACTTACAAGATAAATAGATCCCTCCTGATTTCCAAACTCTAACAGATATCTTGGACCTTAGAAAAAACAAATAAATTAATTTACAACACGTACACATCTTAGTCATATCATTTCATTCAGATTTGGCAGTTAGGTGCCATCCTCCTGTATGTGCTTATCTTCAGCCACCGAAAATAAATCTGTTACATTTTCAAACAAGAACTTTCCTCAGGAAATTGATTTCTTTTCTCCCTCAAATGGAGGGAAACTCTTGTAAACTGCTTAGAGACATTTTATAACAAACTAAATCCCATGTTTTTGAAAAGCTTTCTGTAGTAAACAGAAAAGTAATTGCATTATAGAGAAGATGAATAACCTCATCAATTTAAGTTGACTTTTTTTCTTTAGAAGGAAATAAGGAAATGCAGTGGATTTAATCAGACGTACATCCTTTGAAAGGAGAAAATAATGGAAAATAGCAGGGAGGGAGGGAGAAAGAGAGGGAGAAAAGAATAAGAGAAAGGGAGGATTACATTTTTATAGTTTTACCTTAAAACTTGCAGCTCTTCTTCAGAGTTCTGTACTTCATCTTTGAGTCGCTGCCAGCGAAGTAAAGCTTTCAATTCCTGCTGCTCTTTTCCTTCATCCTGCGACAGCTGCTCAGTAAAAAAAAATTACCAATTATTGAATGGTGTTTCCCAACAGATAACAAAACTTTCCAGAGAATAACTCATTTTGTTTTCCTTTAAAGTGTAAGCAATGAACGACAGAGTACAAACACCCATGTTAAAAAAAAAAAAAAATACAGCCCCTTCTCTTAGAGTTAATAGCAGAACTAAGAAAAACAGAAGCCTCACTGGGTGCATCAAATCAATATTTGTGTTTTCTCTTTAGTGACTGGATATAAGATAACTGAACACACAGTACAGATACCTTTCATACCAGTTCTGGTTGCGTCTTTACTTTTCCCAGCCTTGAAAGCAAAGAGCTGTTTCATGTCCTAATTTGATCTCTCTTTCCTACTATGTCTGTCACCCTGGTGAAAGTTCCCTGTTGTAATTTTCCACATTAACATAACATTAAGAGACACATGCTTATGAAATAAATGGCAGATTGTCAGCATACAGATCAATAACTACTTTACACTTTTTGTTATAAGATGAGATAGGAGAAGGTAAAAGGAGCTAATATTTTCCTGCATTACATCAGTAATTCAGTCACAACTGAAATTACTGCTAGGCAGTATGGAATACATGCATAATCTTACAATTGCAGATCACACAGAATCAAAGCTGCTCAGAAATATTATTTATTTAATAATAAAACCAATAATAGATTTTCTGACCTTATAAATGAACAAGGGAATAATCATCCTGTTTTGTTGCTCATTGCTTTCTATGCTTTCTATTGTTTTCTATTTTGTTACTCTATGCTTTCTTTTGCTATTACTTTCTTTTTTACCTACTACAGTGAAATTACTTTCAAATGACCAAGAAAAGTCCAGACTTAATGTGAGAAGCTCACAAAAGGGGAGTGATACCCAAATGCAAAAATGAATTTTAAGATTAGAAGGGAAAAGTAAAGCGTTTGGATAGCCTTCCCATCTCTCTCTTTTCAGAAGCATTTTAAGTATCAAGGAACTCGAATTTGTTTAGAACTATAAATGCACCCGATAGTTAATAAAATGGAAGCTCAGAAGAGCTTGTGATATCAGATCCCAGTCTCATCTTCTTGCCCACAGATGGAGCTCTGAGAATTTTAATGGGAGAATTTTAATGGGAGAATCAGAGCCTAACTGACACAAGCACAAGAACAGATGATGAACATATCAAATGCTTGAAGTAGGAAAAAACAAGAACTGGATCAGAAGATCACTTTACTAGCTAACATGCAATATTTGAGCTTTGCACTTTAATACAGGCAATGATTTCTAAGCTACTAACAAGATGCTAAATCTTAACTAGGCAATGCAAGAGCCAAAAAGCATTAACTGCTAGTGCTCTGTGTCATCAGCTTCCATTTTGCTCCGAAGCTTGACTTTTGGCTATTCACAGTCAAAAACAGACCATTTTTGTTAAGAACCTGCAATATTCAGTAAGACCCTGGTGATTATTCTACTTTCAGGAGCATGGCACAAATGGAGAGAATGCACGGCAACTGTTTGATACCTGAATGGTAATATTTAGGTAGTACATCTGTGGGAAGGTAAACATTGATGAATAGATGTTTCCATTTTTATTTGCACTGATCTTTGCCTTTATAAACATTAGAGTTGATTATGGATAGGTAAGGAAAGATTTTTTTTTTCTCTCTCTCTTTTTTTCTTTTTTATATCAAGTTACCCTGCAAATTCCTGTATTATTTTAAAAGACTTAGCCTTATAACATAGAACATTTTATTTATAATTAATTCACAACAAATTTGCTCCAAAAGTAATGCCTTCTATTTTATTTCCATGGAAACTGCAACAGATAGAAAGAACACAATAACACTATATGATAGAGCAAATTATCAGCTGCAGAACACTACTGTTCAACATAGGCAACTCCATTAGCTATGTATTTTCACTAGCAATCAACAAGAGCCTGAATGAACACCTGCACCAGCGGAGGTCACCCACTGTCACCACAGCCAAAATGCACCACCCACCGCCTCACTGAGCTCACATCCACTGTTTGGTCTCCTGGAACATTCTGCAAGTGCATGATGAATGTTCATGGCTGCCATTTTTTCCACATGGAGGAATTCACTGACACACCTTAGTTTCACGTGCACTTCCATTTCAGACACCATTTTGTCAGACTGCCTCTCTGCTGCCATCTGTCACATGGCAACAACAGGTAACAGAATACTGCTGGGAAGGTTTAACCCTACTGCCATACCATCAACATCCAACTCTCATGTCACAGGCTAACATAATAAAATAGGAGGCATTACTTTTAGAGCAGCACTCATATATAACTTCGATTTCTGCAGGATTAAACTGAGAACTAGTGCATCATCAGCTTACCTGTTGAGCCCTAACCCAAAATACATCTTCTAAAAAAGTGGCAAACCCTTCACTTAACCACTCTTCAGTCCAATCACGAGCACCAATGGCCAGTCCAAACCAAGAATGAGCGATTTCATGGCACAGTCGTGTTCCACAGAGATGGCTCCCTCCCGGCAATACACTCTGTGACAAGAAGATGATGTGTGGGCTGCACAAGGGGAACGAAGGACAAAATACATTATCGGTCTGTTGTAACATCCATTGCATGGCCATAATAATACATAGGCTCTATTAGCCTTGTCAGCCCATTATTACAATATGCAAGCTAGGTCATGAAAAGTACTTTACAGCTCCAATGATTTTAGGAATTAGGTTGTACTTTATCATTGCTTGGCAGAGAATTAAACTAAAATTCTGCCAAGCAGTTGTTTTGTATTCAACCATCAAAGAGTTATTACCTGTAAGAAGTAACTTAACCTCAACTTCTATATTTTTCAAACTACAAGGCTGATTTATGTAAACAGAAACATTTATATGTAAGCCAGGACAATAAAAGATGACCAGATGTGAATACAGACAGCAAGTATTTATGAGTTAAATGATTAAAGCTGGAAGTAAAGAAAGAATAAACATTTTATAAAGAAAACAAATCACTATCCAAACAAACAAGAGCCACATAAAGTAAAGCACTGTGCTTGTTAGAACCTAAAACAAGCTAAAAAGATACTATCTGATAATAAAGAGTTGATGATTTATACAAACACAAAGGAAGAACAAAAGAACACCCTATGCTACCAGGACAATTGCAAAATGAAGGCTTAGATGCCCACTAAACATCTTTTCACAACAGGAGAAAATAACACAATCTGTATCTACTCTACTTTGTACTCAAGTACTAAAAGAAAAAAATGAGGAGAAAAATACCTGCTATCCATGCTTACTCTGCTACGGAAAATGCTTATTCTGAACTACAAGTTTCTGCAGTTCCCAGCTCAAGTTCTGCCATAAGACAATTTCTGTTACGCTTACAGATGTTATAAACCACTGTCTACAGACTATTCCTGCCACTAACCCTAGGCATCCATAATCTGCATTTAAAATGTTTTCTGTTAGAAAAGAAATAAAGCACAATGGTAGTATCTTCAAGACTACAGATCTCTAAATTTAGCTTCCTGAGTGTGGGAGGGCAGCACATGGCCTTATGACATTTCCAAGAGTCAAATATTATTTGTCAGTACTCGATTGCACTTCCTCACCAATCCTACCCTTCCACTGGAAATGTTAAAACACCCCCAGTTTTCTTGCAACCATTTCACAGTGCCTGGAACTAAGAATGTAAAACACAATACACACATAAAAGGAAACTCATACTCAATAACAATCCTCTTGTAAAAATGATGATGATGATAATAATAATAATAATCATCATCATCATCAATAACATCCTCATCCAGCACATTTCAATCATTTGATATTGCAAAAAGTAATGTAAGAAATTAGAGCCCCAACAGAGGAATCAAGTCACAAAGAACAAAGAAAACAAATCTTTGTTAAAAGCAATTCTGATTAAGAGAAGTGAAGAAGGAAGAGAGAGGAAAAAGTATGAGCACAGAAGCTGCGGGACGTGATAAGCCTTTTACTACAGAAGCACTATTGAGAAGAATTACTGCAGCTTTGGTGGTATTATTTTGTCCAGTTTTATGTAAATGACCCCAGATTGTGCCATGTGTACAGTGCTACAAAGAAAAAATGGAGAAATGGACCAAGTAAACAACATTCCAGACATACTGCTGGCAGTGTTTTGGCCTTTTGGCTAAGCAAAACACAAGTAACTTCATGCCATATAAGAAGACTCACAGAACGATTTGTGTTATAAGTCTATTGTAGATATATGTATAGAAATATAGATTCTTTCTTTTTCCAACAAAAATAATAGAAACATCACAATCAGAAAAAATCTTTTATGAAAGGATCAAAAAGCACTGTAGCAAGAAAAATGAATGAGTTGAGTTTTGGGCAAGGAATAAGAATGCAACTTCAACAATGCCTGACAAGGTATGCTCATTTTTTAAATTACTCCAGCTGATGTCTTTTCAAGACTGGCCCAAGTTTCTAATGCAGGTCAGAACAGGTTAGCTGGATGTGGTAAAAACAGATGGGAAACCTCCCCAAGTTAACAAAAAAAGAAAAACCTCACCAGTCCTCCACCTCCAATATATGTATGCTCTTAGGGAAAAAATAGAAGTTAATGACTTGTTTTCAATGAGTAAGCACTTGGTTACACTTTTAAAGTAAAAGATTATTATTCTGACCAGAATTACACCCTCATAACCTACATGTCTGTATCATTTGACTGGAAGAAGGAACAATCTCTTTCTCCTGATTAAATTTCAGTTAAGGGAAATCTCAAAGGAAACTCTGTAACTAACGTATGAATGGGAGGACATTATGAAAAATCTTTCCTCTTTGAGCAAGAATTTCTTGGAGTGAAGGACTAAAAAGTCCTGATGTTCCAGTCATCCAATTCATGTTCTTAATAAACAAATGTTCTCTGTAACAAATAAGAGGTTTCCAATGACTCTTTGAGTTATGAGCAGGAGCCAGAGAAAACTTAGAAGCCAAACCTCTGACATGAATTTTGCAAAACTTTTTCTCCAGGCTTATGACTTGATGCAGATACAACTTTGCACAGATGCCACATAAGCTATTTTTGGCTGTTCACATATAGACAAGAAACTCTAAGCATAAACGCTAGCCAAATGTATGTGCATGAACTAAAGCATACATGTAAACTAAGCACACTAAGCACATTTCTAATAGGCTTGTTGCACTACTTTTGAAAGAGAACTCTATATTCAACATATAGGGATTTGTGGATACATTTTCTCAGGTACTTTTTGATGTTACAGAGCTGAGACTCTACTGCATGGCAAATTATCCTCTGGAGTCAAAAACAGTGCCTAAAATCATTATTGCAGATGGAAATGAAAAAATAATAATTATTTTCACGTTTTGATAGTACTCTGCACATTGTTTACCTTTTCCTTTTTAGAAAAAAGATTCAGATAGTAAATAGGTTACTGACTTATTGTATTTCCAGAAAATTCCATCTTAAACATATAAATGGAAGCAGGAAAAACATTTTCACAGAAACGTATTACAATTGAGATACACATTTCAAGGTTACTGGAATTTGAGTCAGTCAATTAAGTGACATCTCTTTACAAACACCTTTTGCGAACTCTTATCAGCTGACTTCAACCTCCATTACTTTGGTGACAGAGAGAACAGTAGTAGCATATTGTTTGTGGTGTCTACATCAGACTTCAAATGTTAGTTTACTTTATATTTGAGAACTTGTGCCATTTGAATGCAGACACAAGAACACTCCACATTCAATTACTTACCTCTGTAATCACCGGAATTCTGTGGTATATTACAATTTGGTACCAAGAAAACTACAGAGATGAACAACCCTTTCTGATCTTCCATGCTCATAGTGTGCCAGAAGCTCAAAGATACACACAGATGCAGTTGTATAGACAAGAATTTCATATTTAAAATACCCTCAGCATTGTGCCAGATCTACTGGAAACTTCATAAAGATATCTTCCCTGTAATCATACTGAGAAATCATCAAGTGAATGGATATTACAGATGAAATTTTTAGAGCAAATGACTGACTGCTATAAATCCTGCAATAATATAGCACTTCAGTAGGCAGCAGGGAAGAAAAGAAAACCTTGTGTGCTGGAAGGAGGATCATATTAGCCAATCTCAGAACATAGTAATTCAACATCCAAACTTCAAATTACAGAGAAGAAAGCATCTAATCACTGATCTGAACACCTGAGCAGCAGCTGCTCCATGGGCTGGCAGGCAATTGCTTCAGTTCTGCTTGTTTTGTTGTACTCAATCAGATTAGTCATAATACGAATAAACAAGAGTGCCACTCGGGCAAGACTCCTTACTGCAATTCAGAAGCAAGAAGCAAACCAAGCTACTGAAGTAGTTCTTTTAAAACAAGATCAGTAAGAACTAACCACATACGGAGTGATACTGTCTATTAACTTCCCTGAACACAATACAATGGTCAATTTAAAAGCAGGATTCACATTTCATACTTCTATTTTCAGGGACTACAAGTAGAAAATGCAGAGCTGTACCTACTAATCCAAGATATTTATTTAGCTGGCCAAAAAGGCACATATCTAGCAGACAAGAAATACTTCTGGAGGTTTTTGTTTTTGCCACAGTCTGCAAAAAATGCTCCTTATTCTTTTTCTACTTTTTTTCAGCTTTCTTCTGGGGCTCAGCTCAACTGTTCTCTATAATCCAACCAAAATATACTATCTTAAAATAGTTGACAGAAAACGCCACGTCCCAGAAAAGGGTTACAAGTATTTCCCTAGATACAGCTCTTGAGATCAGCGCACAGAACAAAACAAATAGTTCGGTAATAATGCAATTAATTTGTTTAAACAGTACTTTCATAATCTCTCTAACACCCACAGAGCACAGTGCTATGGCAAAAATTTTAACTGTGATTTTACAAAATTCACAAAACAAAATATCTTGTCTGTGGTTGATAATGTGCAGTCATATCATAGCAGTAAATCCTACCTGCTTCAAGTGTTCTAAGTTGGGAAGTAATCCAAGAGGGAAAGATTTTGCACACTGGTTCTTCTTTTATGCCTGAGAACCAAGTATTACCAGTGTAAAAACCCGAGTTTGTAACAAGCTCAGCAGGAAATAGAGATGACAAGATAACCACCAGTCCACTCACATTAAAACCATGGAGCTGAAGAGCTACTCTCCATTTGATTTCTGATGTTCCCAGGATGCCTAACAGCAAGTGAACTTCAGCTCACTTCTTTTCATCTTATACATTCCGTATCACAAAGAAGCACTTCCAGGGCATTAATCGCTTTGGATTTCACTTCCTTATGTCTTATTATATAAACCCAACAGTTATCTATTTGTTTAGAAATTTACGTACTCCCAAGATCTGTGGCACACAGCAAACAGCCTGCTGTTGTACAAAAGAAAAAAGAAATATGGAAAATTACAGGGTAAGAAGAATGAATTATAGATTCAAAACCTTCTCAGTGCCCATCAAGATTTTTCATTCTTAAAACCTCCTACTGAAAACAAAAAACAAAAAAACAAAGCAAAACCATGAAGTAATGGAAATGTCTTATAAAAATCAATTACACTATGCTTCCTCGTAACAAACAGTTGCAACACTGTCAAAAAATCCTGCATATTACAACATCTTGAGGACTAAATACTGTACATAGTAGAATTAATTGTTCATATTTAATTGATTCACTGATAAAAGCAAGTACAAGCTCCATTTCCAACACTCACATCTCAAATGCAATTACTCCTCAAAAAGTACTGACATTGCTAACGTTGAAAATAATTACAAAAGAGGTTCAGAGGCTGAAAAGAAAATCCGGTGCATGACTGAGAAGATAAAGCACAGTAATCCCACTAATTTCAGTAAAAACTTTATATTAACATGCAAATGCTATATTTGGTTTGCATTCTGGATTTGTTAAACTCCAGATTTCATATGAAACTTTCACCTCATTTCTCTGAGCATTTGGAAAATGGAAATCATATTATATTATTCTCTGTATGTTAAAATAGTTAAGAAAAATATAAGCTTGGAAAGTCCATTACAACATTTTCTCACAGAATTTCAAACATGGTTAAGGTTGCAAGGGACCTCTGGTGTCCTACGACTCTGCTAAAGCCATTTCCCTACAACACGTTCCATAGGATTGCATCCATGCAGATTTTTAATAGCTCCAGAGAAGGAGACTCTACAAGAATTTGTATTCATTCCCTCCCAGTTAGAAATGATTTATAAAATTCCAAACTCAAAATTAACCTTAAACATTTGCTTAAACAAAAATAAAAAATAAAAAATGATCAGAAAAAAAATGAATGGACATTGATCACTAAGATTATGTCAAAAGACTGTTCATTTAAGTCAGAGGCTAGAGAAAACAGATACAGATGTAGGTACTTGATCTTCTCATTTTAGAAATGCAAAATGGTTTCATATGATTTTTTTCTGCTTCCTTCTCATACACTGAAGAGCAGCACTTGTTTCATATTACCAGCGCAGACAGAACTTGTTTCAGTCTTTTAAAAATGCTCTTCATATTATCACTGAAGTGATTAATACGATAAACTGTCTCAAACAACATTTCTCAGTTCCAGTTTAAATGATTACTTTTGTCACTGATGGATGCTGTGTTTCAGTCATGGATGGATTTCATTATTTGTAGTCTTCCATCACTGCAATTACTGAAAGGTCTGGATTTCCTTTTCTATATCATGAAGTTTCTGGTAGATATGAATGCAGAGCTGAGAGACAAGGCGTAAATAACCTACTAAGATAAACAGCCAGACAGGAGCAAAATGTATCTGCTCCTCCAAGTTAAGGGCCAGGACATAATAAAATCTCAACAGAGGATTTGAAGACAAGACAAAATAATGGTATAGTTTTTTTTCTTTACTTAATACACAGAAGATAGCATTTATTCATATACACTAGAGAAAACAAACATACAAAAACAGGTAAATCATAAAGAAAACAAAAGAGGTGGTTCTTATTACATCTCTACAAAGTACAGCTAGTATCCCAAAACAAAATAAAACTAAGGAACACTTGATTTTTACAGTCTCCCCTCACAAATATTTTAATTGTAGACCAGAAAAACTCCAAATAGATCTCTGAACCGTTGAGAAAATCCCTAACATTGGAAACGAAAAGAGAGCTACAATTCTGTGATATTTCAAAGGAAAATATATAAAAAGGTAAAGCCCACAGTTGTTGCTTTTTTTGCTTTGTTTTTAAGTCACAAAAATTTCTCAAACCATAGAAGAGGTACAATTCTGCTTCAACAGAAAGTTTAAATCTATTGCACTCTTGCTGTCTGTGCTATCTGTACAAGGGAGAAAATAGTGAGACGAAGACAGCAATCCAGTTTGCTTTTGATAGGCTTTTTGCTAATATGTAGTACCACCCACAGTTCTTCTTTTAAGAATTATTATCAATAAAGCCACTTGCTGAAGTCTTTCATTCTACTTAAAAGTGAGTGCAAAATCAATACTGTCATGTGTATTCTGACCTCCAACATTCCTGCTGAAAACATTCTTTCACCATCTGTATATATAACAAACATTACAACTACAAGAATCTTCATTTCCCTGTCTTAAAAATGGTTTAGGCAATAGAAATCTAATTAATAAGTCTCACTACCCTTCATTACCTTCTTATATTCCTCACTTGTGAGCACCTGATGTAAAATGTAAGCTTTACGTTTACTGAATGAAGATCCAGAACTTGTTAGAATGATTAATGTTATTAGGAAAGAAAAAAAAAAAAAAAACCAAAAAACAGAAGAATAAGTAATGGCTTCAAAATTATTTTCTTAGTTTATTTTGTGCAGCAGCTATACAAGCCTTCCTTTCTGTATGTGTCAAGCCAATAAGATATCTGTTGTGCTTTTGAACAACGAACAAAGATGCCTTTATCAATTTTCAAAAGTCTGTGGGACAAACCATTCACGCTGTCAAACCTCCTAAAGACCTTTCAGCAAATAATGAAATCCAGCACTGACAAATGTCAAAATACTAATTTGTTACATACAGAACAAAAGCAACATTCAGACTTGGTGCCTCATTTCATGTTATATCAGCCCTTCAGTTTGCAAGGACTTCATGGCAGCCCACAGATCATGTAATATTAAAATATAGCTGTAAATGGCTAAAACTAGAACAATCCGCTCTATTACAACACATACTTAACAGTTCGAAAAAACAAAACTGTAAACAAAGTCTTTTGGGAACACCAAACGCTTTGCAATGTAGTATTTTCCTCCTTTTTGGTAGTAATTTTCCAAATAAAATGCTACATCCAAACACAGACTGTTTCACACACAGTCATACTTATTGTGCTGGTGGAAAAATGAGACCAAATTACATCAGATCCAGTGACAGAAGCACATCAAATTATTTTATCTATTATACAGAGCATGTAGCTATTATTGTTAAATCATATAGAAAAAGGACGGTTTAACTGGAAGTATGTGTGAATTATTTTATTCATCCTGTAAGTCATCCTGCTATTAGTACTGAATTGCATAGCATGAGTTGGTTTAGACTGAAATAGCTATCATACCTAAAAACTGTGCTAATGTCTCACAGTAATGAACTTTAATACCGTTTCATCTTCTAACCGTTTAGCTTTTCTCACAACTCCAAATCAGTTTTAGTACATCATAAGGACTTATCTAAGTATTTTCCTAGTTCTTCAGGACACTAACACAGAATACATTTAACTAATCATTATCAGGATGCCAAAAAGAAGCAAACAGCATTGTGTTCTACAAATATCTATTACATTCAGCACTTCTGGAGATTTCCAACATTGGTATGTCATTTTGAAAGTAATGCTTCATTTCCATGGAATCTACAACATACATAAATTTGACAGAGAATTTGATAGAGAAAATTTTCAGCCACAAAACACTGATTTTCAACATAGTCACCACCATTAGCTGTGTATTTTCACCAGCAATGAAGAAGAGCCTGCGTGTCATGCTTCTTAATGTTTGCACCAGTGGAGGTGACCATTATCACTGTTGCCAGTTCTGAAACACACCTCCCACCACTGCACTGTGCTCACATCCACTGTTTGGTCTCCAGAAACATTCATCAAGAATCAATGAATGTCAATGGATGCCATCTTTTTCCAGATGAAGGAATTCAGTGACACACCTCTGCCTCATATGTACTTTCATGTCAGACGCCATTCTGTCATACTGCCCCTCAGACTGCAGCATCTATTGCACAGCAACATGTAACAGAACACTGCTGCGAAAGTTCAACCTACACTTCCATACAACCAACATCTACCTTTGATGTCATGGGCCAACATAGTTACGTAGGAGGCAGTACTTACAGGGCAGTTCTCTTTGTGCATATGGCCACGTAATTTGTGCTCTGCACATTCACCATGAACATGACATGAAATCAAGACTTCACAGAGACTGCAGTCCTATGGTTCCGCTTTTATTTTATTCTTAAACTCTTTCATCCAGTAAAGGCAGATTGGTTTATTAATAGCTGAAAATCAGGCATCTTCATGCCAGTAAACTGATACATTAGCCGAATATTGCTCTGCAAGAGTAATGGATTGAAAACACTTATCTCTGTACTATTTTAAGATGTCTTAGTGTCAGATTAGTTGCAGGGGAAATGTGATAAACACAACTTAAATCATGGGACTCAGAAGGAGGAATTCATCTCTAAATCTGTTTGTTCCAAGACATAACTTGCATGTACTGCTTTTACATATATTAATAGGTAAGGTTTAACATTACAAATACATCACACAAAATCAAAAACAGCAGCACTGTTATGAAACACTACATTACTGTGCTACTGAAGTCACTGGGGAAAAGTTTTAGCAGCTCGTGATCATGTTCCAGAGTTATTCGGAGATAACTTGGTTTTCTCTCCAAACTAAAAAGCTCGTCTCTGATAGTCTGCTTTTATTTATTTATTTGCTAATTTATTTATTTTTGTCTGGAGCATGTGATGTATGCATAATAGGCCTTCAGCTAGCACAAGCTGGTGATTGTACCAGAAACATACTCCTATTAGTGAAAACTGATCTTTTTTGACAAAACAGCTTTGTACCCAGCAAATGATAAAGAATATGCCAACAAATTCACTGTACTGGGTCGTTACACTTCACAACACTACACTGAATTTCAGCTTCACACACTTTAAGCAGAAGATAGCAGTTGTAAAAGTAAGCATAAGGATGCTTGAAATTCTAAAATCATGTTACAGGGAAACAAAAATTTAGAAATATCAGTGCAGCATCATACCACAAATGAGCCAGATTAAGAAGTGAGTATGATTGTTCAATTTCAGCATTCAAAACTAGCCAAAATCAGAAGCCAAAATTATTAACTTGTAATACCACAGCACACAATAAACCCATTTGTCACACAGAGACATAATTTATGCAATACTGTACAAATAACAAGCACAAACTAGGTGTCTATCACCTCAGAACAAAGAAGGATCTGCCTCTGAAACAAAAAGGAATGAAACCATCCTTTATGTTACTACATATAAAGGAAAAACAAGAACCATCCAAAAAACAGATATCTCAATTCATTTTCCCTGAAACTATCACATTCCCAAATCCCTCAGAGAAAAAGAAAGTACGTAGCATCCTTTCCTCCTTCTTGGAGGCACTCTCAGCAGTCTGTTTCTCCATCTGATCTTCCGGAGGACAGAAAGTTCTTACACACATTTCTCCACCAACTTTTATGAGCTAACTTTTGACCTTTACCAGAAGATCCCAATTATTCCCAAAGCAAGCCCTCACCAGCAACAAACTGACAGTAAGCATGTGTTTGTAAGGAGAAAATTCATATAAGAATATTCAGAATTCCATGTATTGTACATCAGTCTGAGAAAAAAGTATATGCAATTCAATGACTCACAACACAATATATGCTAACTTTCATAGGACAAACTATAACATTTTGACATTACACTGAAGAATATTGTAGTTCGACAGTTTAGCTTTTGTCAAAAAACCTCAACACACTTCTGCTAAGTAAGCACAATCAGAAGAAATCTGTCAGAATTTCAATCACTAAAATGTAAAACAAGGCAAAAAAATCTCTTTAATGTTAATACCACCATCAAATCCTAAACCTTCGAACACTTTTGGAAGTGTGAAGGTTTTTAACTGATATTATTATTCTAAAAATTAAACCATGTTGCAGTGCTTTGGATATAGCAAAAGTTCAGACCAATTGTTTTGCAAGGGTAATAGTTTAACAGTTTAAGAGTTACTTCTCTCACAAAAACAGGTAAGCGAATCTGCTTGAGGCTTTCAAAGTATACTTTTTCTATGATGAATGTTTCAGAAAACATATTTAGACCAAACTATGCTTGTTAATCCAGTTTTGAAGGAAATATTATTATTTTGACTTTAAACATAGTGAAACAGACACAAGAGTTACATGATTGTTCTCAGGATAGAGGATTCTATTTTTATTCATTCCCTCATGGAGATGAGCAACACATCACAGGAATCTTTTCTGTAAAATAAAAACCTTAAAAAGCTGTCAGTGGCAGAAAAAGTACAAAAGCTAGCAAATAAATTTTTCAAATGTTTGGCATACAATAATTCTAATGACCATCCCTCACTGCATTTGATTTATCAGGACATTCACTGTAAAAGGCTCAGAACAAATTAAAACAAGGCATTACTATAACATCTGCTGAGATCATCCTCAAGAAGACTTGTAATATCTCCTTTCAGTAATTTTCTCATTGACGTTTATTGAATGTTCCTAGGTATACATTTCCAAAATGAGTAAGAGGACACTGACACTGTGAAAAAATACTGTATGAAATCAGCTCTATCCAAACAGTCTCCTCTTCTGTATATACACATTAACAGAGAAAATAATGAAACTTTAAAGTTTTCTATATATATTGTGAAAGAGAAATAATCCATTGCCAAAGAGACATAACTCAATTGATTTAAACAATAATAAGCAGATAACAATTAGCTGAAAGGTTGACATTTGAGCATCAGTGATAACAACACCAGCCCTGCATTTTTAAATCAAGCATTTTCAGCAATAAGCAGAAAGGGACCAAAATATGAATACACTCCATTGCTAAGGGATTTGCCAGACTTACTGTCACTGTGAAGATTAAAACCACCTATTATTAAGAACTGTATGTATGTATCACATTCAGATGTCAAAAGACTAAAAATTATGTGATCAAGAGAGTGATTTCTGAGCAGATAATAAATAAAATACAAGTTTGGAATAGAAAAGGTAAAAAATATCCAAATAATTACTCATAAAGAAGTTGACCACTTCTGTTATTCCTATTGCATTCAACAGGCATAGGACCGTGTTAAAAGTTGCCACAGTAATAGTAAAAAAACCTTTTCCTCTAGCTTAAGATTAAAAAAAAAGATATCATGATAAAGCAAGAGCATTTGAAACTACCACAGTAACAATATTAAGCAGCTTACTGACACATTGTGAGAATTATGGCATCACTACGTGTGTTTTTATGTTTTCACCATGCTTTCAAGTTTAATGACTAAATCCTCAGTAAATCTACGTACCTCTGCTAGCGCGAAAGAGAGGGGAAAGGGAATCCTTTTGTACCATGTTATTTTGGTGCGCCACTAACATTTTCTTTCTATCACTGTTTTTCAAGCAGGAAAATTAGTATATGAAAGCAAACCAAAGAAGTTGTGTGTAACAGCTGCAGCAGGGGACACAGGAATTTCAAATTGAATCTACTGGTAAGTTTAGCATCTCTAAGCAGGGTTAAAATATTTTTATTTTTAAATCCCATTTCTATGACAACTGCACTAAAAGTGTTTGAAGTTAATAATAGACTACATGTCCCTCCAGCAATGCCAGATCTGGAAGAATCTAACTCCTCCCTTAGCTATGTTATCAGCATTGGCTGGGAGCCAGAAGAAATAACCACAGACAAGCTCTTTACCCTCAATAAGATCCTTAACTTTCAGCTGCTTCCTTTAAGATGTCAGTAACCTTGTAATTGCAATTTCATTCTGCCACATTAATAAGCAGAAACTGATCCAAAACGCTGGTGTTGGTCCAAGTCTGGATCTTCCTGTGTACCTGCTAACAACTGCAAACACAAAGATTTTTAGGTGACTGACCAGAGTTTGGAGCTTTTACACACACATATATATATATATTTTTTTTTTTTTATATTATTTATTTTTAATTACTTTCTTCTGGAGCCTTAAACCACATCTCAGAAATATTTCCATATTTCTCTCCAACCAATTCCTGTGGCTCACTAGAACATTCACCCTTCAAAATACTGTCAGGAAGATCTGGTGGTATTCTAATCCAAAACAGAACACGCTATTTAAGCATGCACACATGGGAACAGACTACAAGTTGGTTCAAGAACCAGCAACATAATGGTCCTGGCTGGCTCCAATGCTTCTGTGAATATGTGTTGTGTATATGATGCTCATCACTGAGCCACAGATGCACCAGAAATCTGGATTTAGACATAAAATAGCTCACTAAAGGAAGATCTCCAATCTGTAATGCTGATTTGTTCAGTATATGGAGAATACACTTTTTAACAGGAGATTCTGTACTGTATTATTTTTAAGCTGAAAATGTTCAAAGGCTTGTATTTTCCTTCCTTTGTAAACATCAAGCAGCTAGGTATAGAAAGCTGAATGATAGCACCACTCAAATAAGCGAAGACAAGTCTTAAACATAGACATGCAACTGGTAAAATGGAAAAATGTCAGTAGCCTTAGAACAGAAGAACAAGAGTTTAGATCGTAAATATGTTGCTATCATACCTCTCATTTTCCCACTTACTGCAGCACTGTAGCTGTATTTGATAATTTGATATAGTTAGAATGAAATTTGGTCTGGTCAAATTACAAAAGCAGAAACAGCAGAGCAAATGTGCAGGAGACATAATCAAAGCTGCTAACAATGACTGGTGCTCCCTAGAGGTACATGGGCTGGCTGCATCACAGCTACGGTGGCTATGTTATTTGCTTATGATCAGACCAGTGGTTGTTCATCAGCTTTGGGTCTCCCAGAGCCATAGACCATATCCTTCAATCAAATCAGAAAAAGCTATTTTCAAAGACAACTGAAAAAGAAAATAATGTAAAGAAACTCTAAACACAGCCACTTGTAGGAATCATTATATTTCTGTGTTGCTTATGTTCTGAGCCCTTTTACAGTATCTCATACAGAAAAATGAAAGAATGTATGTTCAGAAATTATGTTCATTTGAGAAAATGCTGAAGCCCAGTTTCATTCTACAGGTACATGGTCAGAAGAGACACTCCAGAGAGTGTACTTCTTGTGATAAATGGGAAGGGAACGCTGGCTACAACAGGCATGGAGAAGGCTGAATACACAACAAGTTCTTTGCGTCAGAGTGCACTGGCAGACAGACAGGCTTTCAGGCCTTTCCATGCCTAACCGCAGCTTCTAGGGGAAGTTGTGGAAGTAAGATCCCTCCCACTGTAAGAGAAACCCAAGCCTGAGATGGATTTATGAGACTGAATCTGTAGAAGTCTATGAGACCCAATGACATATAACTCAGTGTTACGAAGGATCTGGCTGAGAAGCCACCTCCATCATATTTGAAAACCCATGGCTGTCAAGTCCACGGTGACTGGAAAAAGGGAAACATAATTCCATTTCAAAAACAAGAGAAAGGAAGACCTGAGGAACTACAGAGCAATGAGCCAAATCTCTGTGTCTGGGAAGATTATGAAACAGACAGTCCTGGAAGATATGAGGGATGAGCAGGTGATCCAAAACAGCCAACAAAGTTACATGCCTGACTAATATGGTGGCCCTTGTATCATGGAGTGACAGCAACAAAGGAAGAGCAACTGTTGTTATCTACCTTGATTTCTGCAAGACCTTTGACATTGTTCTGCACCACAATACTGTCACTAAATTGGTGAGATACAGGTTTGAAGAGTGGACTGTTTGGTGGGTAAGGAAGTGGTTGGAAGGTCGCAACCAAAGGGTTCTTGTCAATGGCTTTATGTCCAAGTGTAGGCTTGTCACAAGTGGTGTTTCCCAGCGGTCAGTCTTCAGTACTCTTTAACAGCACTAGTATTAACAGTACATTTCATCAATAGCAACGACGGTATTGAGGACACCTTCAGCTGACAACACCTAATTTAGTGGTTGACACAACAGAAAGAAAAGATGTCATCCAGAGGGATCTGGACAGGCTTGAGAAGTGGTCCAATGTGAACCTAATGAGGTTCAACAAGGCCAATGGCAAGGTCTTGTTCTTGGGTAAGGGAATCACAGATTACATACACAGACTGAGAAAACTCCTTGTGCTCTTGAGTTCACAACTGGTGGTACTGTATTCAACACTGGGGCTCCCATCACAAGAAAGATGAGGAGCTGTGAGAACAGATCCAGAGGAGGGTCATGAAGATGATCAGAGGGCTGAAACACCTCTCCTGTGAAGACAGGCTGAGGGAGTTGGGCTTGCTTAGTTTGGAGAAAGCTCTGGGGAGACGTGGCAGTGACCAGCAATAATTACAGGAAGCTTAAGAGCAGGAGAGAAATCAACTTTTTACAAAAGTAGATAGGACAAAAGGGAACAGTTTTAAACTAAAGTGGGGATATTTAGGTTAGATGTCAGGGGGAGATTTTTCACTGAGAGGGTGGTGAGGAACTGGAACAGGCTGTCCAGAGAAGCTGTGGATATCCTATCCCTGGAGGTATTCAAAGCCAGGCTGGATGTGGCCCTGGGCAGCCTGATCTAGTACTTGATTTAGTGGTTGGTAACCCTGCCCATCACACAGGGCTTAGAACTAGATAATTTTTGAGGACTCTTCCAACCCAAGCCATTCCTTTCTTCAGACGTAGTGTGTTTCACTCCTGTTATTTCAATAGACACCTACGTAACTCAGGATATAACTTTATTCTAATACGTATTAGAATCTTTATATCTTAATATCTATATATTCTAATAGTTTTTATGATTCATAAGTCTAAAACTCCTCTCAACACATAAAGCTTTGGCCAAGTTTTAAAAAAAAGAATGTTCAATCAGAAACCTCACAGCAGATTTCTGCTAACACACAACGGTCTATCCACATCCAGAACCCAAACAGGGGGATCTGAATTCTCTTAAATATCAAATATAGCTCATTGACAAGTAATTGTCACTACCGATTTGTTGTCTGGTAAGAAAACATGCTTCTTACAAAAAACAGTTGCATACAAACATCTTTCTGGAGTATTAATGGAACCTAATAAAAAGCAGTATTTGATACTTGAATGCATGCATTCTTTTTCAGTAATGGAATCATATGAACAAAAAAAAAAAAGCATATATATTTTTAAGCCATCTTATAAGAACTATCTCTAGCGTAAACTCTGCCAAATTCTTCTTATGTAAACCCATGAAGCAATCAAACCCTGGGAAAGCAAAGCCTGCACCACCTGTGTATGACAACAGGGAGGTGGATAACTTCAGCATACTGATGCCATAGAAGCAGAGACCATCTCAAAGTATCTGTTGCTTTACACAAAAGAATTGCAAGAACTTCTCAACGCATATTAAGAAATAGACCTAATTCTCTGGGATCTTAAAAAGGGATATATGCAATTACCATGCAGAGCTGCACTAATGTCTTTTAAAGAAATACACTGCTCTCTCCAATTAGTACCAAGACAAGAAAATCCTAAACCATCTGTACTTGTAGGTTCCTTGTCCAATAAATGTTCCAGGCCTATTTAAACATCAAGGGATATGAATTAATTAAGAGCTGGCCTCTGCCCTACATGCTTTCCAGTTTCTTTCTGAATTTTGTACTCTTTTTGACAAAAGGAGTAGTAGAGTTTGTATACTTAACTATGTTGTGAACACTGACAATTTAACAGGAAAAACATAACCTATTTGAAAAGAAAATACATGGTGCTCTTCAGTCAACCAAAAAGTGATCCTAAGCCTGTCAGTGCTAGATCTGTATCTCTGACACTTGTTGCTCCAAGCCATAAATGGCAATGGATTATTCTCAGCTCACAGGTAGTAACACACTCAGCAAAACCATGACCAAAGAAAGGAAATTATCTTGAAGCTCCTTGCCTCTGCATGACATAACTGTGGAACCACACAGCAGCCTATTTTAGCACAATTCTTTCTATCTGAACACTGCCTAGATTTTTCTATGAATTATGCACTTGGGAACAGACAGCTGGGTTTTAAAATGCTGCAATTATTTATTTATTTTCATCTAATTTCTATGGAAAGAGTGAGAGAGAACCATAAACTAAACAGAAATAATTGCTTCCAGCAGCATAATCACTTAGATTTCAAGTAACACAAATGCATACATAAACTATTCCTTTTTACAGCTTTTTGCATACAGAGTTAATTTAAAAGCACCACATAAAATAAGGAGAACTAGCTATTTTTGACATCTTTATTTTTTTTTAACTACCATTTATTTATTTACTTATTTATTCAACTTCTTGAACTCAGGAGTAAAGCCCGCTGTGCTAACGAGCCATTGCTACAGCAAAAAATTGCTAGTTTATTCTCACAACAGGAACTTGCATATAAGATGAAAAATCTTGGTCCCAAACCTCATATCAAACATAAAGTAAACAGCCTATTGTCTCATCCCCACTTTTTTGGATGCATTTGGAGATCATTATCTCATAACCTAAACAAACCAAATCAGCCACCTGATTTATACAGGCAGGTTATCAGCAATACGATCTCAATAACACAACAGATAATTTAGACCACAGTGTTCATATGCAGATAAAAACTTTGGAAACAAACAAACAAACAACAACAACAACAACAACAACAATAATAATCAAACCAGGCAGAAATTTAAAAATCTCCTAATTTTAGAGTTTTAACTTTTCCCAAACATCCATCCACCAGAAACACTGATACTTGGAAAAAGAAATTGTTTGTCTGTTTTATCTCAACTTAAAAGCACACTGCACACATGACGTACGCTGGTCTTCACTGTGCATGCAGATCTTTCAGTAACCATACTGACAATCCGTATAAAAAAGAATCACACATGTAGATATGTATTGTATATTCGAAAACATAAATTTGTTTGTTTCATGCACACATCATACACATGCATGATAACCAAAATGTTGAAATGGTGGGAGGAGGTGGCTAAGATTTGTAGTGTCTGACATTTCAATCAATTCAAGAGCAGAAAAAGATCAGTGTGGCAACAGTTTTAAAACAAGAAGGATTTATTCTTGTATCAATTTGGAACGTTAAAAGTAAACTTCAATCAGAATGAGAAGAAACAAATTGGCAGACTAAGAAAATCTTAGGGTAACACAGCCATTTTTTATTGTGATATTGTATCGTTACCTTCTCAACACAATTATAAAGCAATGATATTACATTCAGATCAGCATAGTTAGAGCCTTACTACTTTTGGCTATGACAAATATCCAAGGTAGATGGTAAGCTTTCTAGCACATCCATCCATCAGCTGAGACTAGTTAAATTCAGTATTTCAATTCATTTTTTTTTAATGAAAACAAAACTGGTGCAGAATTGATGCAGATCAATTTCTCTCATTTTTTTAGACGTCAAGAATTGCATCTCAGGAGTGCCTTGCATAGGAGATACTATAGGAGATTAAAACATCTAAAACTATTTTTTGCTAATCTATGCATGTCTCTGTATTAAGGTATTTCTTTGGCTTCTACACTCTTGCTATCTAACCACTGATCCATGTGTTACGTATTTACAAACAAACATCTGCGCTCTCCAGATATGACATCAACAGCAACACTGTGAAAAAAAATCTTAAATCAGAATATAACCCTGAAGTCTTTAAAAACAACATCAGAGAGACTGTGTAAACCTCAGACAAATGGCTGTTCGCCCTCTCTGTGAGTATGTGATACCCATCAGCATTATGAAGATCTATGCATATGTTTCAAAAGAGCAGAATATATTGTACAAAATCAAAGCTTTCTAAGCCAGTTATGGTATGATATCTCCCAGATGACTAAGAAGCAAGGGCAGTGATCTGAGGTGAGCTTAGCTCTTTCTGAAAAACTGAACATTTTCAGTTCCTAATGGAAACTGAGAGCACACAATTGAACAGTGATAAGCCCTGAGCCGAGAAATTCAGGTGATAACACTTTCTGAAACTATAACCAAAATACTGCCAGTAAACGTTCCTTTTATCAAGAGACAAACTACTAAGTATATCACAGCTTATGTGAGGAATGAAAACTACAGAGAATTCTGACTGCTTCATGGGACTGATTAGTTACAGCAGCTCTAAAAAATCTGTGGGAGTGGAGACTTAACTTTAAAGCACAGTAAAGACAGTGCACATACAAAAATCATGACCTCTATAGACGCCAGTAGTTCACTGTACTATAGTGCAGCCATAAGATCTCCACGTCACCTTTTAAATGAAATGAAGACTGCACACATTAAAGAAATGCATATTAAATTCATTCTAAGTAGCAAAAGATCACTGGGAAAAAAATGTACTGAAACTTGTAAGTTGTATGACTTGTGGTTTGTGTAACTTTTAATGGTCTACTATCGTGACAGTGTGATTAATGTGAACACTAAGTGTAAGTAGAGAGAAATGTAATGATGGAAACCTGATCTTTATCTGGACCACCTAATAGTTTGGCCTTCAGAGCAGTTATTACTGGAAAGGTATTTCTGTTTTGATACATTCTGCATCCTTGTTCAGCAGAAAGCTACACTGTTTAGAATATGGTTTCATACATGAGTTCAAATGTCTATCCATTTTAGGACAAATTATTACAACAACCTACAAAGAAGAGCTCATAAACAAATGCAGCTGTCACAAAATAAGAATGAGATCACTTCTGTCCTTTCACAGCACAGGATCACAGTACAAGATAATATAATACCAGCAAGAAAAAAAAAAGTAAATAGAAATACAAAACAATTTGTTTTGAAGCTGAATAATATATATACACTGCTTGCTCTTACCCTCCTTGACCACTGCACTAATCAGCGATTTATACTGCAGATATAAGAAGCAGGGTGTATCATTTGTGTTACGCAGACATTCTTAACTGAAAGTTCTTAAGTCAGGAGATGTTGGACATTTTTAAGCATAATGTATTTATTTGCTGAATTCTTTTCAAAAAGAGCACCTATACTGAACCCTTAATATCAAACAACTTAAAAATACCCCAGAAAATGAAATCTGTCTTCTTTAAATAAAATATTATCTGATAGTAATCCCTGGAAAAATTCTTTATATATTTAAATCATACTTTTTATCAAATGTTGCCTCTAACTTCAGATCTTCTAATTGAATTACTTTTCATTAAATTTTCAAGATGTTTAAAATCATAGAACCACAGAATCCTTAGACTTGGAAGGGACTTACACAGATCACCTAGTCCAACTCCCCTGCAATGAACAGGGACATCCATAGCTTGATCAAATGCTCAGAGCCTTGACCAGCCTGGCCTTGGAAGTCTCCAGGGACAGGGCATCCCCCACTTCTCTGGGCAGTCTTTTCCAGTGCCTCACCACCCTCATGTAAAATATTTTTCCCTTATATCCAACCTAAATTTACCTTCTTCCAAGTTTGAAACCATTTCCCCTTGTCCTGTAAATGTACAAGCATGTACAACTGCACACCAAATTAGCAATATATTCAATATTTCATTTCTGTTGTAGTATACATACTATATATATATAATACTATGTATACAATTATAGCATATATACAATGCATATGTACTATTAATTAATAATTAATAACTATATATACTATATGTGCTATATATATATTTACAGTACATATACTGTATAGATTATTACTGGTATGTATGTGTATAAAAACAAAAATACAAGATAGTACTTCACCAGAATCCTCCTCAGTTTTATTAACTCACACTGTGTAACCAAGTAATAAAACAAAAAAATCTACCATTAAAGCCACTTTTCTAGAGTTCTTCTTGTCATATTACTGAATTACTTGTAGGGATAGCTTTGATAGCTTTTGCAGCACTTCCCAAGTGAAGATTAATGAAGCGCAAAAATGACTATGCAATCAGAACAAAACTACAATGCCATTTGGAAAACAGAAACTAACAAATACAATTTTCAACATAATACTGTGCAAAACTAAGACACAGTGTAAATAACCACATTTGTAAAACAAGATATATTCATAGTCTTGATCACTGGAAAAAGAAACGTGCAGACTATAAAATGTAAACATTTTGCTAATCTTTAAAGCAACAATAAAAAAAAATACAATAGACCAGTTTGCTATATAATTCTCAGAATCTTTACGTTTGAGTGGATGATTCCTGAAAATACACAGTGCGCGTAAACTGAAGGTGATAACTGAATTGTTTTAATCAACGTAAACACACAATAGTATAAAGTTCGGTAAAATCTTCCTAAACCCTTTAAATCTAAACAGTCCATACGTTGGAGCAAAATTCATCTCAGTCTCTTTATACTTGCATAATCTGGGGGTACTTTGACTAGATTTCAGTTGAGGTAATGTACTAATGACATCATGGCTAGAAGCAAATTTGGATTCTGTACAGTTTTATAAATTACACTGCATTAAGCCATGTAACTAACATCTGTTCTACATCGTTTTTTCTTTGATTGTTTCTCCAGGGGAAAGGCACAAGCAAGGATGTTTCTTGTTTTGATAGGGAGATATATGTATATACACACAACATTAAATATTTATGCAAAGCAAGCCTGGGCAACAACATTCCCCTTGCTCTTGGTAACAAGGTGATTTAGTATGTCCTGTTTCTACTTCCTGGGAGAATTCATTTGGCAAAATTAATTTAATCCCAGTGACATCTATCCCCTGGATATTCTTGTTATCTTCAGTTTTGCTGTGCTGCAGATCGCCACAGGTTAAACCATCATAAAAATTTGCATGGTTCTTTAGGATTTTGTGCTAGTATGATAGAGTGCTCGTCAGTGCGCCATCAGCACAGGACACAAGAAGCCTCCTTTTTGTTACAGCGTGGTCCTCCCAGTACCTCCACACCCAAGTCCTCCTCACTTTAAGCCTTGAAATAAACATGTTCTAAATTCTATGGAAAGCCAATCTGAAAAACAGATGATTTTATATGTTCCTGAAAAAGCTTCTGCCTATTCTGTTCCATCCTACTATCATAGCAGAAGTCTTCTTTACTGTAATTGTTTCACAATTTTGAGCCACAAATGTTATGTAAACATGTAGGTTTTTGTTAAGCAATACCTGCTCCCCACTGGTGTTATGCCTACATGCATCTCCACAAAAGTTCTAGTTATCAGAAAATAAATGTAGTTAATTTTGGAGCTCACTGACACCAATTTGATTGCTGTCAAGCAAGAGACTTTGCAAGTATCACTGGCTCAACACATCCAGGTTGCTACTAATTAGTTTCAGGATTAATTACAGTTTTTTTCCTAAAATTGTCTGGAGTTACTTGGGCCACACAGGTTCCTAAGCAGGCCTGTTCAATTTATTAATATTCTCCAGACAGGTGTTCCGTGGACTCTGTTCATCAGTATTTTTATCTTGATGAGACAAAGGTAAAAGATCCATTATGGTACTGGTATTATACCTCTTCCCTGTCTAGGATATGTCTCATCTAACCACAGCTTACCAGATTGACACTGGCTTGCAAGACCTACTGATAAACGGTTTCTAGTCACAACTTAACCTGAATTCAACACTCCAGACACAATTTTTCCATATTTTAATGTTTAACAGAACTTCTGTGGGAAAAACAAGTTATAGAGAATCCTGAAACTAAGTCACAGAAGATAATATTTCATTATTATCTTACTTATTCTAGTAATATTGTGGAGAATTGTCATGGTATGTGTGTGAATGGGTATGCATGAGTGTGGAGGTACCAGGAGGTCTACACTGTAACAAAAAGGAGGCTCTCTGTGTCCTGTGCTAGTGGCACTTTGATGAGCACAGCAAGACCTCAGCACAGCTAATTTATAGACACCTGAATCTGGAGACAAAAGACAGTGAACAAAGCCTGATGAATCACAAAGTCAAACAGAATGGAAACACTGATCATAGTCAGTTTTCTACTAAGGTACAAAAATATACATATTCAGAAAGGCATATTCAAGCCCTATGTATCACTGCCAACTCAGGATGAACCTAGGAGACATTATGGACCTGAAACATGATTTTCATTTCATCCTAACTGATGCAGAACCTAGCATCTGAACATGAAGTATCATGGTGTGTGAGTGACTTATTGAACACCGCACGTGTGCTTCAGTGTGATAGTGACACCTATTTCATTTCTGGTTTTATTGTAGATATAATCACTCGTCCCACCTAAAATATCTGTTTGTGGATATTTGCTATTATTAATACAATGTTGCAATACTTTTGTCTGCATTACAGTTTAATGCTGTCCTTATTGTCTATATGTGATATATTTAGTACAGTTTGATAGTTTTAATTGCTACGAGGAGCTAATGTTTATGTACCCTTTAGAGTTTTAAATCAAATACTTGAGTAGTTCATATCCCTAAACTGTTTCAGCTGCCAGAGAAAATTTGCTGTAAATCATCTGGATTACTTTTCAAGAAGGTAGAACAGGAATGTGTGTTGCAGGTGTGCACCATACCCCTCCAACAATAAAGTAAAGACCTGATCAAACAGTGCTCATCTGAGCAGCTTCATATTTAGCTCATGGATCGACAGATGATCTAGTGCAAAGTACACCTCTCCAAACATATGCATTCTAGATGTTAGGAAGTCTATAGCGACGACTTCAAACTACTTCTCAGCTCTAACTGCACTGTGTTACTTGCTAACATAGACAATGACAATCATAAGATGGATATTTTAAGTTTTGTCATCTGATTTTTACTTCCCTTAATGTTTGCTTTAATGCAGTAATACACAGAAATAATCAGAAGTAAAAATATCCAGAAACATTTGTGCAGCTACTGACTTGCACCTCTAAAGATAGTTATTTCTAAATTACATCTCATCTCAACTATGTGTCGTTGTGACTTGCTTATCACACTTAGCCTTTGAATCTGATTTCCCTGCAAAACGGGAAGATAATGAACTTACTATCTGATATCTGAACTGAATTAAAGGAACTGATCATGTGAACTCACTCAACTCAGTTGAATTTCTCAGGCTTACAGACCTCTATGACAAAACATAAATGACATTCAATACCATCCATGGAGTTCATTTTAAGCAAAAGCCCAAGATTCCATGTACTTCAACATCTGTTCCCTTCATTTATTATAGTTAAAAAAAAAAAAGTCAAAAGAGGTGAGCCAATCCCCTCAACATACACTCTCCAAAAATAACAGTGAAAGATCATAAATTCTTTCAATTATTGCTTGGGCCAGCCTTTCCAATAGTATAAAAATGTGTACTTTTACTGACATATTAACACTGTCCAAGCTGCTTTAAGCGGTTTGGAAGGTCACGTCTACCTTGTAAACAGCTGCAATTTTTCATCTGAAAATAGAAAGCTTTCTTGTGGAAGGTCTGCTAACCTCACTATTCACCTCCAAATATCCTTAGCCTAACCAAAAAAAAAAAACAGAAGTCTGTTTAATTTTAAAGAAAGACTACAACAGTGATGTGTAAAGTAGGCAGAAATGATACACAGGATACACAGGGGGAGGGAACCAGAAAGAAGGAGGAAATTACACTCCGCGGCAGAACGGGTTCAAAGCTGCCAGCATCTGATAGTGGCAGTACTCAAAACTGAGTTCTTCTTAGCCAAACAGCAGCAGCAAGAGCTTTTTGAAGGTTGTAATCACAGCTCAGTAGCAGATTGAGCAGCAAATTTAACTAATCAGCATATAAATGTCAGAATAGTAAAACTGGACAAGTAGACTGGATTAGCTACTCTAAAAGCACAGAACAAGTGATAGATAAGATGCCTTCTGACACATGGTGCAGAATCCCATAGATTATGGTCCCAACTCAGAACCATAAAGACGCCCTAAGTCAACGTTCAGCACACTACTGCTGAAAAAGGGTAAACCTCAAAATTCACATGATGTATCAGAGCAAACATAGTCAGCGTTCCTTAAACGACTAACAACGGATTGTGAGATTTTATGGAAATATTTTGCTATTCCCTCTCACCAAGAGTAACTGAAATTTGACCTGGGCCCTTACGAATCCCCACAGCAGCAGATGTGGGGACTGAGCACGGAAAGAAGCAGTGCAACAAAATGAAAAAGTGGAAGAACAACTAAGGTGAAAGAGCTGCTGAACACTAATAATTTCATAAAACTGTCTTTCAGGAATTAAGTCTCTCAACTGACAGAATGACAGCAAAGAAATAAGGATTAGAAATCCAGGAAGTATAGGATCAAAGCCATTAAGCAGAAAGAGACTTAACTGAGTGGTCATGATGTTCTACTGAATTACAACATATATGAAGAAAAGGGACTATACAGTAGTTTAGAGGAAGTGTGGTTAAAAAGAAAAAATAGACAGGTAGCAGCTGAGACAAGTAATCAAAAATCATAAATGCCAATGCTATTAAAAAAAAAACACTGTGAGATAAGTTTTCAAAGAAGACAACAAAAAACAAGACCAGAAGTTACCCTGAAATACAGGAGGATTAAGTTACAGTCAGAAGCAATAAGCATATCAAAAAGTACTTGGAGGCAGTCTCAGAGTTGGGGGGAAAACAAACTCTGATAGGAAAAGCATTCCTGCCTCCTGATTTATACAGAGTAAGAGCTTCAGCACCAAGCTTTGTTTATGTAAGAATTTACTGAAGAAATTACATGTTTCTGGAAACAAAGATGAGCCCTAAAGTACTGTAAAACCAAGATGTTTGAAACCTGGCTGCAGAGGCACCTAGCACCCAATCACTTAGTACTCAATAAGAAAAAATTAATCAGATCATAACAATAACTTAGAAAATTATGTTGGTGCCAACAGAAAACTTTCTTCATGACCAATACGTGATTCCACTAATTATTAAATATGGCTACGGTAAAAATTTTTATTGTGGGGTGTTCTTTTTTCTGTCAGCGAGTAGGTTAACAAGAATATTGCTACTAGAAAAAAAAACAAAGTGTATATTTGGGAATGTTTGTAGAGAAATGTGGAAAGAAAACACAGCTAAACCAAAAATGATTCACTGCAAAGGAAAACCTATCTTTATCACTTCATAGTCTGTGTTTTCCAAGTGCTGTGTCTGGATTATTTTTGGCTTATGTTAATTTTTCTTTTAATTTGTCTTTCTTCCTAACCTTTCTGGAATTAAAAAAAAAAATAAAAAATCTTGACTGCTTGCCCCAGAGTAAATAATTCACTATCTGTGTATTTCACAAGATCTAAAAGCTTGTGCGTGTGATTGACTTAAATTACCTGATGATCACACTTTTGGAAAAACATAAAACAGCAGCAGAAAGACTTCAAAACACAGACAGGGAGAAACATATAGCTTCCACAGAGCTCTATTTTCTGTTTGAAAACATTCCGTAGTCCTTTCACTTCCTTCACAATCAAATTAGACTTGAAATTCCACATATCAAAGCTTCTGTTTCAAATCTCATTTAGTAAGAAGAAATGGAGAAACATTAAAACAGGCTTTTTTAGTACCAGTTTATAGGAAATCCATTCAAAAAAGCCCTCCTGGAGGAAATGAGAGTAAACATCAAATATGCAAAAAAACATATATAAAAACTTTGCAATCCTCATTTCACCATTTTGGGCAGGTGTTTACTTTGCTCTTAATTAAAAGACACTTTGGGGCCAGTTTTGTTTAGAAAAGACCCCAAAGCAGAGCACATAGTATCATTATTATCAATCATAGAAAAAAAAACAAAAAACAATCTAATGAATAGCTTTATCAATCAATACAATATTAGACTCTCAACAGGAGACTGCAATAAGCTCTGAACACACACTCATCTCCCTTGTCCACCATTAACTTTTGTCAGTTAAGAATGCTCAGACTCTGAGAACCCTAAAGAATGATTCTAACACACAAACAATTCCTAATAAAGGCCAAAAAAAAAAAAAAAAAAAGCCTTGAGTAAGGTGCTAGCCCCATCTTGAAGTCTTTCAGAATTTCTACAGAAATTTTATGCAAAAGTAAGTTTGAAGATTTGCAAGTTTCAGAAAGAAATTAATGCTGCTTTTTTTCACTCTGCAAAAACAAAGGGAACAACGTTGTTTGACAGGGTTATGTGTTCCTTACCCTAATTAGGTAGGTTTGGAGGACCTTCTCCTTTACTGTGGCTTTTGGACACTGCCCAAAATTAAAATAGTAACAGACAGAAATAACCTGCAGGAATTGGTACTGCAGTAACTTACTAAATTCGTAATGTTTGTACTTCATTGGTGTCAAATATAAAGCTTGGAGGACCTGAAGGAAATTTGCTGTTTTTCATTATGTCATGCAGCCTACCCCAGTCAAAACTGTTTTCTTTATCTACATATCTAGTTGTGCCTGGAATAGGTTCACTATGTCTTCATCACCTTACAGACACCTGCAAGGGAATGCACTATGTTCTTGCTCATTTCTATTTATTTTACTTCATGATATCACGGTTCAGTTCCTCCTTTACCTTTTTTCCTCACAACATAGATAAATTATTATTTTGCATACTACCAGATAATTTCTACATCCTGCAGCTAAAAACAAGCTGAACAAATACAGGTCAAGGCCTGAACAAGTGCCTAACCTGTGAGAAAGAGCTCATATTAGGGAATGCAAGTAAATTGCCTCTAGTTTTCTGAGTGTAGCTAGAAAAAATTCATTTGTCAGAAACTTCTCTGTAGCTGTAAAGAAGTCTCCTTCCCTTCTGCAAATGACCTTGCCTATTCTGATACATGATGTTTTATTGTATCCTTCTGTTACATATATCTATGAGCATGGTACTAAGGGGAGCTAGCGTACATCTTGCCAGCCAGCTGCCACCACTATCTGCTGGGGGTAATCCCAGGGCAGACACAATAATGGCCAGCTGCCACCAGTACTGAGAACTTGGCTAAGACTGACTGTCTGGCTGCTCCCAGTAACATGAGAAACTCTATATTAAACTGATGAATGTTAACTAGCATCCATGTACTTTGTTCAGGGTTGGTAAACCTTACACAGAAGCGCTGGAGCTTTTGCATTACGGCCAGTGGTATGGCCTCCATCAAATCACTAAAGAAAGTGTCTTGAAAACAGTCTTCATGCATAAAACTGCCAAAAAGAAGGCACCTCAGTATAAGTACACATAGCTACTGCGAGTACTGGAAACAGCCTGTGATTGTTAGGATTACCATTACCTGCAAATTCTCCCTCTTTCTCAAGTGGAAAGCAGTGAGATATGCCTAGCATAACATACACTATAAGCAAGACAAAGGAGAACTGACATGAGGATTACCTCCATTTTTTCTGGTTCTTTAATGTGTGTTTTTTTCCCCGTACATTAGAAGTGGCACTCTAAAAACTGTGCATTACAATTGAGCACAGTCTCAACAGTCTTCATTTTCTGCTTCCACAAAAGGAACATCCAGAACTGATAGAGATGGCAGGAAATCCCATCTCTATCTGCTGAGTGGAGACAGGGCTTTTAATTTGACAAATGATTAGGACTCAAGAAAAAGGTGTGTAATTGCTGAATTCACAGAAAATTATTATATGCACGACTACCCATCAAAACCTAAATCTGTCTAAACCACAGGTAAAAGGGAGAAATCTGTGACTGTTCAGCCTGGAAAAAAGAAGACTGAGATGAGATCTTATGACACTTATACATATCTAAAAGTGTGTGGGGCCAGGCTCTTTTCAGGTGTGAAGCAACACAGGGGGGCAAAAACTGCATCACAGGAAGTTTCATACAAACATGAACCCTCCAGTGTAAGGGTGATAGCACTGGACTAGAGAGGCTGTGAAGAAACCTTCTCTGGAGATGTTCTAGACTCGCCTGGACAGTCTCCTACACAACCTGCTGCAGGGAACCTGCTTTAGCAGGGTGCTAGATGATCTCCAGAGATCCCTTCCAATGCCTTTGATTCTGTGATTCTTGGAACACCCTTCTCATTTCAGCCTTCATGTTGCTGTACAAAGCAGTGAGGTCTCACCTCAGTCTCCTTTTCTCAAGACTAAACAACCCTATTTCTGTCAGCTGGTCCTCATAACTCTTGTTTCTAGTTCCTTCACCAGTTTTGTTGCTCTTCTCTGTACCCACTTTGCTTCAGCAATTCCATATCCTTACAGAGAGGTGCCCAAAACAGAATGCAGAATAGTCACTTACTTCCCTAGTCCTGCCAACAACTACATTTTTCTATGCAAGACTTGAGCCTTCCTGGCCATCTGGGCATACCGCTGTCTCATGCACAGCCAGCACCCCAAGGTCCTTCTTTGCTAAGCAACTTCCAAGCCACCTCTCCCCAGTTCTACACTGCTACATGGGGTTATTACAACCCAAATGTATAACCCAGATAGCCTGTGTAGATAATTCAGACTCAATTACCTCAAAACTGTTAAATGTCACATAGCTACTTTTCAAAACAGATAAGCAAATAGTACCATTATCAGTTTAACCATCCATATTGATTAAAGAAACAAAACTGCTTCTATCACAGTCTCAGATCTTCTCCTTTAAATGTGCAGATGCTGGAACACCAGCTGATGGTGACTCAAGACAGTGAAAAACAATTTTTAAAGTGGTGGGAGGCAACAAATAGTAAATAACCAAAAAAATATTTTGCAACAGCTAACTTCAAGATCCCCCTTCACTGTAGTCAAAATTCTTAATACATTGTGGGGGTTTTTTTGTCAGTGTGCTGCAGCAAAGATCACTGACATCAAGACTCTGATGCAAAAATCAAACCATATTTGCCTTAGGAAGCTATTCATATATTTCTTGAAATGTTTGTTAAACAGAAGCAGACAATTTATTGACCTTATTTACTTATTTATTCAAAACACATGAAAGCCTGTTTGCTAAGTTAAAATGAAAGAACTCTGAACGTATTTTGTAAATGCATATTTTCAAGAAACTGAGGAAGAACTAGAGCTATCGAAGGTAAGAAACTTCTGTATTAATGTTTTTAATATTACTTTAAAGAGGAAAAAGGAATAAGAAATCAACTCATGGGTTGAGATAAGGTCAGTGAAGAACAAGGAGCAGAAGGAAGAGGAAGGAATACACAAATCAAGTAACACACTACACAGTTACCATCAGCTGAATAATGCTGGCTCCCAAGCAACAGTGCCCACTGGTGCCTTCCTGCCCCCCAGCCAATTCCACTTATTTTATTTTTCAGCATGTGCTCAGATGGTATGGAATACCCCGTAGGCCAGTTTAGGTAAGAGGCCCTGGCCATTGTCCTCCTTCTTGTGCACACCCTCCTTGTCAGGGCAGTATAAGAATCTGAAAAGCCCTTGTCTTAGTGTAAGCACTGCCTTGTAACAACTAAAACATCAATTTCAGCATGGATGAACTTTGGATACCTCTGTTCTCCTGAAATAGAATTGTAATGCTCTAGCGAAGGTAAAAATTACCAGATCTCTGTCACTATATCTATGTTACATTTCCTAAAAACTGAACCTAAATTCTATAGCTAAGACAGTGATAAATTTGAGGAAAAGAAAGCCTAGAATGAAATATAACATGCTGAATATTTAGACGGCTTGAAGACTAACTCTGAATCTCTTAATTCAAAACTGATTATAGGTTATACCCCCTAAAACCTACAGTCAGTTTTGAATTTCATGCCATCCAGGACTGTCTGCTTTTCTTGTAAACCAGCATTTTAAATAGATACCCAACTTTTCTTCTCTTGTCAAGTATTTATCCAGCTACTATCACATTTCCCTTTCTCCATTCCAAAAGGAAAACCTCTGGTGTTGCTTTGATAAACGTAGGTACACTATGATTACTATTTATATCAACTCTGTTTTATTGCAACAGAGCATGTGAGGCTAGCAAATATCTTCCACAGCAACAACTACTCATACGGAACACCATGTAAATTGAAATGAATCTCTGCAGTTACAACTTTAAGTCTTTTTGCTAACCAATATTGACTTCATAGATAGTTCCCACAATACTAAAACAAACAAACTTTACTTATTTACATATGATTTTACAAAAGAAAAAAATGCTAACTGAAAAAACTGCATGTGAAAAAAAAAAAAGGTAATTTGCATCCTTTCTCAAGAATTCAGCCTAAGTGGTGAAAAAAAAAAAAGGTTTATGCTCAGTTCTGCTACAGCACTTTCATTTGCATTGATGAATGCACTACTTGTTATTTTCAGCCCAATATCCTGCTTGATTCTGTATCGTAGATACACAAGAAGAACTGATACTTCTTCCTCTTAGGTGGACTCCACTATGGATTTCAAATTCTATTAAAAAAAGAAGCAGTGAGAGTTTACCAAAGCACCACTACTTGCAAATATTTCTACTAAGTATAAGCTTTCTTTAAATTTAAAACACATCAAAGTTGCTTGCATCATTAAGTCAAATTTAACTTACAAATTTCAATGACTTTAATGAAGTCATCATCCTAGCAAAAAAATACATCAAGTAAACATGCACATATGGTTTTTGATCAAAATGTAAAGGATTCTTGCATGCAAACTTGAGGACATGCAAAATCATTTTCAGGATCGATGACTAGATTACCAGACAAGCTGCAGTCTCTTGAGTAAGAGGATCCCACCAGACACAAACAAAAATGTAAGAAAAATTTCATTCCACAATGAAACAAAAATACATTTAGTTTCCATTTTTCTTTATCCAGACATCATGCGACTTCTCTTTTTCCTTGAACTGTTGTTCATAGTTATTTCTGGCTGGGCTGGATAACTAACTAGTGGTATGCAGAAAACAGACCAAGGAATGTTCACATTTAAGGTTTACTCTTGCAAATATTTCCCTAAACTAACACAGCTGAAAATAATGACCACCCAAAAGTTTATGTGAATGTATACTCTTAGAAAAGGCACCTAGAGCTGAGGCAAATGGTCAGTCATAATTCCGTAAGGCTGAACAATACTAGATTTGACATTTGGATTATTTCCAGCTGTCCTGGCTGTTTTTACTATGGACTTATCAGTTGTTATTGGAACACTGCAGACAAACAGATTGGATAAATGATGGCTGCAGACATACAGATCAGAGAGGCTGCTTGGTTTGGTTCATTGCTTTTTGTTGTTGTTCTGCTTTGATTTGTTCTGTTTTATATTTTCTCCCTTTCCATTTAAAAAGTTAACAACCTTACTGACATGCCTGGAAAGACTCAAGAATTCTACTGAGATAGCATTCTTCAAAAAAAAAAAAAAAGATCTTCTTTCTCCCGAAATACCATCAAGGACCATTTACATGACAGGAGAAAAGAGTCTAAGATCTTTAGTGTCTACTGGGTTGCCAAATCCTCAGTTCACCAGCAATATAAATGTACATGATTTATGGTTATTCCAAAGACCATCCATGTTTCTGTCATCAGACACCATTTGGACATTGTATAAAAGTAAGGCCACTAATTTCAGAGCTCAGATAGGATTCAAATAGCCTAACATTGGCATCCTTTTCTGAAAACATCATTATCTTGCTTACAAGTTATTTGCTGTAATAACAACTAAACTGCTAAGTCCAAAGATCCATCTATCCCATTAGTTTGTTTTCAGCAGTTAGTACTAGTGCTGGAAAAACTCAAGAGTAAGGTGCATACCAAAGAAGACTTCTTTCATCATACTCATAGCTCTCACTGATGCGTGATGTGACTATCTCAAAGAATATTCAGAGCTTGGCCTACACATTTTTTTAACGTGCAAGTGCCTGTTTTCAAATTTAAACACAAAAAGTAGTAATCTCATGTTATGTAAATTATGTGTGCTGCAAACAAAAAAGAAAGAATTCTTGAGGTCTACTGTTTCTAAAAAAGTCCTCCAACCCAATGAAAATAAAGGCTCTCAACTCCCAAGGGAGTAAAATAAGTATCAGTGAATTTACCATGAAAAAGTATAACGATGGCAAACAGTTTCTAAGGCTCAAGAAATGCAAAAGATTAGTGTGACTGTGAAAGGCTCGCCATGGTTAGCAAGGAAGCAACAATGACTTACATGGAAAAAGAGGACTTACAACAGCGCAAGAGGGTCAAGACTCAAACACAAGTTCAGGTGGCACAAAAGATTAGAGACTATATATAAAAGAATGAAAATTTGGCAATGAAAGAGAACAAGAAAATCAGAATCTCTGTAGGTTCTGCCAAAACAAAAGGAAATTAAAGAGTTGAAGATCAGTAGGAAGAGATTTTGAAATACTGGCTTTCAAATGGGATCAACAAAACTGGTTTGGAAATGAACTAAAGAGACTGAACACACCCAGGGAACACACAGGCCCTGTTTTTCATTTGAATTCTTTCAGCAAGTTTTTTTCACTTGAGTAACTTTACTGGCTCACATGTGCAACCATAGTATTTATATGCCAGAAAAGCCTACACTTAATTTCTAAGGGTCATCACTAACACCACCAACACTGAGGAGCTACTTTTAATCTCTCTCTTCCAGCCTGTTAGTACTCAGAGCATACAAATGATGTTCATCTTTTGGTGTAATATGAGGTCAGGTATTTCTTCCCTGAACAAGCTAATTAAAAGTTCTAAAATCTTCACAGTGTCATGTGTTTCCTAACCCTTTTTCCTCCAATTCTCTACCTTGTGAAAGTGAGAAAAAAGAAATATTGTTTAGGCATTTGTGCAACCCTCAAAGTTCTGCAGAAATCACTAAATTTCTAAATTTTAAGCTGTTTAAATTTGCTCCCCATGCAAATAAACTTTTTTCTTTTTTTTAAATGTAGAGTTTAAAGAAGTATCACTAATGAAGCTATCTGGGTCACATTATTCTCCTACTAGCACAAATTTCTGAGAAGCTATACTGAGTCACTTGAACTAAAATATAATGATATCAAGAAAGAATGCCAAATTAAGTTTTTGACTTCAAAGACACACAGGAAGCAAGAAATAATGACTGCAATTATTAAATGCAATCAAGATTTTGTTTTCATACAAAAATTAAGAGCAAATTTTAGAAGACAGAAAAAGATGTAAAGAAAACATAAGTGAAATGTACATGCTTTCAAGCACAGTTTTTCCCATAAAGTCAGACTTCAAGGGAAATGCAACTAACACACAGTAGCAGCTGCTGGAATATAGAGCTTAAAACACCTAATTAGGTCACTCTGTGCAGAACTGTCATCATTTTAAGCCACCTAAAATGCTGAGGAAACACCTCCTTAAGAAAAGGAAAGTATCTGGGGATATAAAGACACAGCAAGTATTGGATAATGAGGAACAGACAAAGAAAGTGCCAAACGCTCTAAAGCACTGATACTTAAGATGATAACAAAAATTTGGCTGTTACCTTCCCTAGCAGACAGGACTACTATTAGCATTCTCCAAATGGTAGTACCTTTGTGGTGGCATGCTGTATTATGGGTATACTGTTAGAGATAGACCTGAAGATTAAAAGGTAAATAGTACCCTTTCTAACCAAAGGTAATAGCAAACTGTTTGTTTGTTTGGTTGGTTGTGTTTTTTAAATGTGGGTTTGGGCATGGTTTTGCACACAGCTTAGTCTTAACTGAAGTCATTCATGTAGTTATCATTGCATGAGCAGGAATAAACCATGTAAGTAGCTATGTGCAGAGAATCTCTGGAAAAAAAAAAAATCACATGAAACAAGAACAAACGAGCCCCTATGAGTCACTTAATAATTTCCTTTGCTGTCCAAACAGCTTGACATTTAAATAACTTAAATTATCCCTTTATTAAAATTAAAAAAAAAAATTCAGTGTGCTTGGCTTGAAGAACTGATGAATGGAAAGCATTAGGAAATATCCATGCTCCTTCTTTCATCCTTTACTTACATTCAATGATAGGGATCACTTGGAATGAACAGTCATTAGAAGAAGCATAAGGAAATACATGCAGAGGTTTCTCATCTCCTTCACAAAGAAAGCATTATTCCAAATTCCAAACAGACAGTCTGGATTCAGATAACCACAGATGGTTTTGCAACAAGAACAGCCTCCAGGCATCCTTTTCCTACAAATTCTGGGAAAGGTACAGTGCAGGGGAAGCACTGCCATCCTCCCAAAGAGCAGTAACATACCAAAAACAGAATCTTGAAGATTGCTCCTACTCAATATTATCATTTTGTCCTACACGTCTCACTCCTTTTTTTTTTTTTCCTTTTTCTGTGTGTATATCTTGCATCCTTCATGGTTCCACTGGTCACTGTGGATCACACATACACTGTGATCCATCATACAGCTAAGAGAAATGTGTAGTCTTTTTCTCACTCACAGAAATGACTGATAAGGACATGTGTCAGTCTTTGAGTACCATGTCTTCGAAGTCAGAATAAATTACTAAGCAGCTCTCTCAACTTACAACAAAAACTATACAATATTATTACATGACAGCAATTTTGTTTTAAATTTTTATCCATGAGGAGGATTGCAAGATGAAAGCTGAATAAAGAAATCTACAGGAAGGCACATCAAAACATCTAGCATGAAACATATATTTTCATACTTGATTAGTTACACAATTTATCAGACACCATTTTGTCAGACTGCCCCTTTACTGACATCCGTCACACAGAAACAAAATGTAAGGGAATACTGGCAGGAAGGGTCAACCTCTACTGCCATACAACCAACATCTGCCTATAATGTTATGGGCCAATGTTATAAGATAAAAGGCTGAAAGGAGACCTCCTTTGGGCATGTTACGCTATAATACATATGCCTAAAAGCTTCTAGTCTAATGCTAGTACTAGGAAACAGTAATAAAATAAAAAAAAAAACATTTTATTCTCTGCTACTAGCGAATGCTATCTGATAAGCAACTACAATATTTATAAGAAAGTTAAAAAATAAATAGGGAATTCTAATTGCTAGAAGTTGTACTAGCTGTACGAGTACTAGAGCTAAAATTCTTCTGTTATGCACAACTGAAAATTGAACTGTAAAAACAAAAATATTTAATTACATGAACACTTAACAGTTTGCCTTCTTCAGCTTTCAAAACCCAGTGTTTGACTAGAAAATCTTAAACCACAAAAGGCTTGTGAACAAAATACATATCTTCTAATGCTTTTGCTCTGTCAGGACATAATGATAAAGTGATCAACAACAGCGAAACATGATGAAATGATATTAGCATCAAGTACTGCAATTAATAGAACTAATTAAAAAACCCTTCAGTTTTGCAAAGAGGAAATTCAGTTGCATGTCTAATGAACTTATACTTTACTGCCCAAGCCCTTACAGCACTGAAACTAAAGATCTCATCACAAAGTTGGCAAGTAAACCTACCAAGCAAAACCCAGCTAGCAACAACTAGCATTTTAAAACTGATTTAAGAAAAATAACACAGCAGCTTTATATTGACAGCAATTTGACTATGCTATTTAGCTGATAAAAAGAAGTCTAACAAAATACAGAATTAGGTATGATAGTAAAAACAATATTTACCTAGCCATTCCCAGGCTGGAAAAGTTTGAAGGAACTATCAAAACATCAAGCCTGGAAAAAGGATGGGTGCCCAGTGTGGAGTAAGCAGCTGAGAGGCACCGGGGAATAAGCTGAAGTAAATGTTCTTCACAGCATTCCATAAGGCACAAGGGAGCAAAGACTCTATAAGGAATGATTCTTTGCAACGTAGCAGCAGGATTTTGGAAACGGCATGGATATTCCACATGACCACAGCTTTCTTTATGCCATCTGACAATAACAACAAAAAAATAGTTTAATATGATATCAGACATGCGCAATTGAATATACCAACATATAGATACTTTCCAGACACCAAAACAATACAGATAGTTAACCTACATACAGATCATTTATCTTCTTATACCTTTCACCCATGTTTAGCACTGTGAAAACATAGGTCAGAATTATTATTATTACATATCTGTAATATCTATTATTATTATATATCTTACACATAACTAAAAAAGAAGAGGTAGCCAAACCTTGCTTTTATAATAGATGTGAATAATAATAAAAAAAGATAAAACTAAGTAACAATACAAAAAATACTTCTCTATTCAGAGTATTTCTAGTGAAATGATTATCAAAATTTTTTTTACTTCCTTATTTCATGCAACTACAATACAATTCCAATTTCTTTTCTGATGTCATTTTTAGTAAAAAACAAACAAACAAACAAAAACTCCAGGAGTTTTCTGAGTTTTCAGTTCTTGTTTTTCCTTAAAGTAGGTAGGTATCAGTTCAGTCTGACCAACACCGATATCACACTAGGATCAAGATAATACTACGTTACTCTTACAGCATATACAAAGTTGTGGCTAGAAAGATGGATAAATCTGATCCTTCCTAAAAACTGAGTCATACACTTTATCTGTCCAAACAGACTTGTATCTGAGCAGAAATCAGCTTCATGTTTTCACCTGCTAGCCTGTCTTCTCTACAGGGCAGAGCCTCACCTTAGTATCAGATTTGAGCTTCAAGAAGTTGGTTCTTCTATGCCTTGACAGACAAAACACTTACTGCACCAAGCATCACCAAAAAAGCATTTACATTTGTAAGAGCATGCTCCAGGTGAGCGCTGATACACAAAAACAAATAATAAGACGTAGAAAAGAACTATGCTTCTCAGAAATGACAAAATTTCTAACTGTCAAACATCACCTTGTGTAAAAGAAGTGGACTTTTATTACATAAGCAGAAAAGTTACATCTACCATTAAATACTTTATTATTATTTTTTTTAATTTTTACAAGGGTAGTCTAAAACAGAATATTTTTGTTCTATCGATTTGTTAATTGTCAGAGTTGAAATTAAACAGGAACATGAAAGCTAGCACTTCAACTCTCATAAAATTTACCTATTAGTCCTTATGGAGATAAGAAACTTATATTCTAACTCCATTTATTATATTGATGCAGTCTCCTCAAACCAAACTCACTGGTGCCTGGACATAAATTATATTACACATTTAAGTAACTTCTTTCAGGAATCCTATTTCCTGCTGCCCAAGAGTGCATTCTCTACACTAAATACACTACTTTAGCATCTACTTGATATAAATTTCATACCCTTTCTTAAAACCTGTGATACTGATTTGGTTATTCAGTCTTAATGACTTAAATAAATGAGTATTTACTGAGCTAACTCTGAAATGTGCTTTTTTAAAAAATCTTTTTGGGTTAGTTTTTCTTCTGGAGCTCACCTGTTGCAGATACATTACCTTACCTGTTTCAATTTACTCAATCAAAAGGGAAGATAATAATAACCATTACACTGATTAAAATTTGCAATAATTTTTTGCTACAGAAAGATAAAAAAGATTTCCCATTTTCCAAAAGTTTTACACAAAATAGTATAAGTATGAAATAATAATAAGTATGAAACACATTCTCTCCTGCAACAAATCAAGATAAATACTTATACTGAACATACTGTCCATTAGAGAAACATGTGGTTGACAATCACTGAGTACTTCTGTTTAAGTAGCCATATAGTAAACAAATAAAATGTAGAGGGATAAAAAGAAAGCAATTTCTAAAAGCTCATCATGTCTATATCATGTCTATAAACTGCTTTAAAGCTTTCATAGGCGTGTGTTACTAACATTAGGCAAAACATTCCTATTCCAAAGATTTACGAGAATTTTTTAAAATTTGCCAAGCTGCAAATCATCAGAATACTTAATTATAGCAATTATGTCCTCAGTTCCAAAATCCTCACTAACCCTGCCAAAATGGTAAGGACTTCCACAATCTCAGTGTTAAAAAAAGTATTAGCCCTAAAACAGATATCTAAAGAGTAAGTTGTGGGGTTGTTTTTTTTTTGTTGCTGTTGTTGTTTGCTTGGTTGGTTGTTTTTTGTTTGTTTGTTTGTTTTTAAGATGTTTCAAATTGCATAATTGAAAAAATATTTAAGGACTCTGAAAAATTGACTGTAATATGTGAGAGAATCAAGCGCTGTGTCTGAGACTTGTGTTAGCTAAGGTGAATGCATATGGATTCAAGCTTTACTGCTCCAGAAGATCAATTTTTAACTTCAGTTGTCATTGGAAGGAATTTATGACATTATAATGTTCATTCACAGGAGACAGCTATCTCCTAGAAGGTGTCCAGTAGAGGGACGCAAAGATAATAAAGAGCCTGGAGCATCTCCCTTTTGAGAAAAGGCTGAGTAACCTGGGTCTGTTCAACCTGGGAAAAAGAAGACTGAAGGGAATCACATTAATGTTTCTGAGCATATAAAGGGAGATAGACAACCCTGTAATAATTTCATGTAATGAACCTATTTGACTAGATGGGAAAGAGAGATAGATGTATCCAAAATAATTAAATTTCTACAGGCTTTGTGAAAGACAGCTAAGTAGCCACTGCATAGACTAGACAACAGACTATTTTCCATTGAACCAAATGAATGTCTAACATTCTTTCATAGAGCCACTGCAAAATTACACAACCCAAATAAACAGCTGTGCAGGGCAGCTCTAAACTGCAATGGGACTACACAAGAAAGAAGTAGGGACTTGCACTGGTTAAGATCTATGGTACTAGTGGGCATTAGATAACCAGAATGGCCCAAGTTCAGTACCACTGAGGATCTTACAACAAAAGACTGCAATAAAAAATGGAGAATCTGGTACTCTCGCATTAAGCATCACAGGATGTGAGATGCAAATCCAGAGAACACTAGGATTAGCACTATTGCTCACCAAGCAGTTTCTTTTTTACGCAGAAAGAACCACACCCTTACTCATGAAAAAAAGGCCTTGTGAATTATTTCCCTGTCAAGATTTTTCTAGTAAGATAAAAAAAGTTCAATTTTGATTCCTGTAGTGAAATGGCTTATTGTCACCTTCCATGGAGCAAATGTCACTGTGGAGTAAGAAAGCACTTTTCAACAACATTGCAAATACCAACCTGAAATCAGCTTGTGAAAATGGCGTGGGAAACTCATTTTCTGTCTGGATATCAGCTGTGAAGCACTGCTGTTTAACCTCCTGCCAGCACCCCACAGCAATAGTGAAAGTGGATGCTGGCATTGGCATAGTTACATAGTAGTACCAGCTTGTGATACCTGTCAATAAAAAGAACATTTGCATAGATTCATCAGTCACGGCACACAGACAATACTTGATATTTTAGTGTTCTTCAGAATTTGGGTCATATCTGTCACCTTATGTCCTAGTGTTTTTGATGAAGAAGGAAAAAAAAAATCACTGAGACATGTAAGAGCAGTCATATGTGACCACCACGGATTCAGTATCTTTTACATAAGATCTTAACATTCCTCTAACTGCTGATGCCTCCAGTTGTAAAAAAATAATCTGTGGTTACAGAGATATTATTAATGTAAGGATTGTACTGTTACAGCCCAAGAATTGCATCAGATGTGAAATCCAATAGCATCTTCAAACACAAAAGATTAACATTTAATTCTGTCGACCCTGGATCACTTCCTTATGGTTTTGTCTTGTCTATATGACATTACAAATATTACAAACTCTCTGTCTGGAGAGTAAAACGCTGACAGAAAAGTTTTAACAAACAACACTAGTGTTGTTTGGATCAGACCTGGCAATCAAAGATACAGATGTGTCACCCAGGCAGTTAGAAATTAAAACTCAGAAACAGACAAGATATTGCCAAAGATAATGTTTTAGTCAAGACCATATTTTAATCAAGACAATCCAGGAGCTGCTATAACAATATTAGAAAATCTAACAGAAAGTAAAAAGATGAGAGTTAACAGTATAGGTAGTGCTGGAAGACAGAGAGTATCCTATATGCTTACTATATGCAAACACATATTTGTGGACAACCTTAAAGATATTTTGGAGCATTCTACCTTTCATTAATCTAAATATTGCTTAGATTATCCTTTTGCTCCTCTAAAAAGAGCACAGCTTTAGGGTCAGATTTAAGTATCCATTTATGAGCACAAGTACACTTGCCACACCATAATAATAGGTTAATCACACTTGGAAAGAGCCTAACCTACAGAATTGTGTGCAAAAAAGTGTGGCCATGGAAACTATGGAAACATACAAACTTCATTTATTCTAAGAAAGCATTAATACTTGCAATAGTATTCTAAGCAGGGCTATGGAATACTATCAAAAAGAAAAAAAAAAAAGGTGCAGAGGTTGGAAATAATCAAGTGTCTCCAAGGGCACAGGGGAATGAAAGGAACTGGTAATTATATCCTAACTTAATGACACTAGAAAGTCAAGTTGTCCTAAGAAAGGACAAGTTAAAAAACTTAACTGCTCAGCCTTGACAGATTTTGTTATATACCATTTAGTCTGATAACAATGTTTATAAGGCCTTGTGAGCGGCCGGGGCTTTATCTTTCTTCATCTGCCACAAAAAGCCCCTGCCTTTTATATACACTTATACTCTCACTGTATTCCACTTTTGGCAAAATCTACCACTACCATCAAAAAGCTTTGATCAGTATTGTCAGCTGAACTTATATTACATTAATTTTCTTAATGTCACAACAGTATGTGAACAGAAGGAGCTTATTTGCTCCAAACATATTTGAAACAGAGGATAACTGCTTTACCAAATTCTCTCTCTCTCTCTCCCCCTTTTTTTTATTTACCAAAGCCAGGAAGGAGCAAACACAAGCAAATTCCATTTTGAGTGAAAGATGTGGCCCAGAACAGTACCAATTTATTCTTCTGAAAAGAAAAACAGACTCTCAAGAGTAGTGTAATTTGGAGTTTCATTGATACAAACTTTGCTAGAGGCCAAGCCTGCTAATATTGAAGACAACAGCAGCTTTACTTTCAATTTAAATGGGTGCAAGAGGCAGAAGAGGTAATCTGTACAACTTCACTTCACTGTAGTTCTGTTACACAATGCATTAAGAGCAATGTTAACGACAAAAACTTCAAATAACAGCAAAGAAAGAGAAAATTTGACGAAAAAATAATACATTTTCAATGGAATTCTGAAATAAAAGTGAAAACCAAAAAGGCACTCACAGAAAGTTGTTCAAGATGGCAGAAGAAGTAATAGAGAAGACTAGCAACAGTGAGGACATTGTCTAAAAGTAAAGGAAAGAGGCTACGCAAACGGAGTGGGAAGGGTTACAGCGATAAACAAGTTTAGCAAGACAGGCTGGAGCAAGCAAGACCATAGAGATTTTTGGTTTTTGTTTGTAAGAAAAGAGGGAGGGTTATTTGAACAGAATGTCAAAATCCGTTTGTACTCCAGAAAGAACAGTATGTACTGCATTCTCAAATTTACATGGACTGGCTATGAACACGATATTCAGAGGCAGAGCAAACCCTGAAAAAGGATTCAGGAACAGAACAGAAGGAAAATTAAGTTTTCTTGATATGTGTACCCAGATTCGTCTAAACTTGAGTTTCCTGAATAAGAGAAAAGCAACTAACACAGATCCTCTCCTCTGTTTTCCCAGTCTCATATAATTTGCAGGCATTTTAAAGACCATGCAAACTCTGGATACTCTTAGTACAAGATTCATACTGTCTTCACACATGCAGCCAGAACTTAATCAATTTCCTGCAGAAATTTTAGATGCCCTCTCCATACTCTAGAATTGCATAGGACAACTAAATATTTCTCTTACAGTGGTCTTCCCTTGAGCAACTGAATTACATGCACTGGTATGAACACAGTAACACAGAATAGCTTGGGCTGGAAAGGACCTTAAAGACAATCTAGTTCTACACTCTGCCACGGGCAGGGTTGCCACTCATTAGATCAACTTGCCCTAAGTCCCATCCAGCCTGGGCCCTGAATACTTCCAGTTTCTGTGGGCAATCTGCTCAGTGCCACCCGCACAGGGAAGAATTTCTTCTACAGGTTCTCCTTTTTCCCCTTTGTAAACATGGCTGATATATTTCTCCTTTTCCAGTCACCAGGGACTTCATAACTTTTCAAATATGACGGAGAATGGCTTAGCAACCTAACCTGCCAGTTCCTCTAAAACTCTGGGATACATCTCAATGGGGCTAGACCTGAGTGTGACTTAGCACACTCAGGTTCTTCAGATGGTCTCAGATCATCGTACAGTGGGTAGGACTTAATTTCCCCAATTTCTACCTCAAGACTTGGGAGGTATAGTAAGAGCAAATGCTGAAGAAGACTGAGGCAAAAAAGTTGCTGAATATGTAAGCCCTCTCCCTGTCAGTTGTAGCCAGGTTCCCTATCTTACTCATCAGAGGTCACAATTTTTTACATCTTCCTTTGCTCTGTTCTATACCTGCAGAAACCCTTCGTGGTATTCTTCACATTCCTAGCTATGTTTCACTCTTGCTTGCCTCTCCCTGTCCCAAACCTAAATTCCCAGGCTGTGTCCTTACAAACATCTCAAAACGTAGATCACTGCTTCCACTGGGTGTGTTTCTATTTTCTATTTCAATCTGCTTAAGAGGTTCTAACTCAGCTACACAAGTGAGCTCACACTATAAGGACAATAAGTGAGCTCTCTCTATAATGTGTTCACTGGACAGTGACTGAAGTGGTCTTCAGATAGGCAACACTTCTCTATAGCAAACAGCATGAAGTACTGCTTCAAACAGAGTTTAACTCTCACTGGTAGGGCTGCCTCTCAGCTTCCTCTTTTCTCCCATAACTTCCTTTCTTTAACTTTCTTCAGATCAGTGTGATTTGTTTTGTTTGCTATTATTTGTATCCTCAGTAAGTACTGGGATGACAAGCTTCACTCTGTTCCTTTTCCCCTTTATCCTCCGTTCTCCCGGCTGTCCTCCGCTTACCGGGGGCTTCCTTGTAGACAGCACCACCTCTAGGGTAAGAGAAAGAAGTGCATCAAATGGGAAGATCTCTCTCTACTAAATACCACTATGTACCACAAAAACATTTTCAGACTAAGCAAGGACATCTTGAGAACAAGAGGTTAGAAAGGGATTTGCCCACGGGAAAGGAGGAGCACACCAGTTTCCGGTCCTTATATCTGCAATCGTTATTCCCTCTCCTTAAAATCAGACTTAATTTAAAAGCAATTCCATTCCTGTACGTAATTACTTTGTCAAAACATTTTCTTACAGGTAATTTGAAAATCGTTAAAAAATTTTTTTTCTCATTTCTGCAAAGCAAGTTCACCTTATAATTACACAATTCCTGCTGCAACAATCGTGTATTCTATGAGATAAAACTGGAAAATAATTCATTCAAAATTTAGGACTATGTTTAACAAGAGTATGAAATTACAAGCTATTTTTAATTGTCCAAAAGGACATCTTAAAGACCATTTATTTACTGTATTTGAAATAATAACAGTTAATCATGAAATTACTTCTTAGAATTTTAATGCATTCAGCTATATTTGAAACTACGAAATTAAGTCCTGCAGAGTTTATTGCAGATGAAGAACCACGTGAGAGCCACTGTCTGATAATACCTGATGGATTATTAAGATTGTATTTTGTGATGTTTAGATTTGCGTTCGACCCCCTCCTCTGAAAGGGGCTACCTTTAATGTTGCATTTGCTTCTTCCCTGCCCACTACACACCTTTCACTCAGCATACTATTAGCACAGTGAAGCTAAAATGAATCATCTCCTCTCTATTAACCTTTCCATTAAGGACTTCTTATACTATTTCTTACTTCCATGGAGCTCTTAGGGAAGGATATATAATGGACTGGTTTTAGAAAATTAATATAAATAAATAAATAAACAAAGCTCTACATTGACGCATGAATTACTGATTACAACTACCCCAAGGATTTAAACAAAACCCCCTTATATTCCACACACAGTGACAGTCTGACTGCAGGTCACTAAGTGCCAATCCTATCATTTATGATATGGTACTGTGATATGATCTTCAGCGCTCCATCAACTGCATTTTAAAAATGGTTTTCCCCAGAATTCGTTTTTTCTCTTAATTCTACTACAAACATCTAATGGATTCTTTAAACTAGAGTCACAAAAAAATGTTAATGAGGAAATAATTCTTTCATAATACAGACCTTTCAACTAGCTAACTGGTCAAAGAGAATATTAATTTTAAATGGCCTATGCCCTTTTATGTTGCCTGAAAATCTTCCACAGGTTTCTGTTTCTAAAAATTAACATAAGAATTCTTCTTATTATTAATGCTTTAGACCATGCAGGCACCACTAAGGGACAGGTAACAACTCATCAGCAAGGTAGGAGTGTGGATAAAAATTAATTACACAATAATGTCAGAACTGTTCTCCTCGCCTAAAATCAAGAACACTTTCTTAATACCAACGCAGGAAAATACTGTTGCCCAAATGAGCTGAGAAGCTCATCACGGCAGTTTTACACACTCCAGCAGCAGAGTCAAGGCTTGAAACATGCTTCACATATAACCAAATGACTGAATAAATCAGTGCAAACTGATGGCTCCCAAATCAAGGATACTTTTATTTACATTTCTCCTCTCAAACAGAAATCTGACTCTTCAGAGGAGAATTTTTTTTCCCAGAAACACCTAATTCTAATTTTTTTCATAAATTTTCATTAAACAATCCTTTCACAGAATGAAAACTTTTACAGAAAACTACTACAGTCTACAAGAAGTATGCCTGAGCTACTTTTCAGAATCCAAATGCTTCAGTATGTTTCCCATTAAAGAAAATTTTGGCCATATCGAAATATAGGCATCAGCCCCTTTTTGGAAGTGCTGAGATCTATAAGCTATGAACAGATTTTGAAAGATTGTAACAAGAAGTCAGTTCACATTGCAGTAGCTTAAAAAAATCTATTAAACTTTGCCTGAGTGGTGAATTAGAGAATGAGTGAAACTGATCAAAGCAATTCTTCAAGACAGAATAAGTAAGAAAGAGTTAGTCATTTCTGAAGACAGGTTTATTATGGAAAATAACACTTTGCTGTAAGTGTTGCAAGCTTGGATCCTGTCTTGTAATCACTATAATTATTGTAAGTATTGAGACTTTCAATTACTTCAGAACTGAGACCTCCAAAACAGTTCAATTGGAGGACGGCTTTTCCTGAGTTCTAACAGCTTCTTTTATCAGAATGGGTGAGATATAAGGATTATAATCCTTATTATCCTTATAATCCTTATATTTCATTTATTTTCAACTAGAATATAACTGTGGATGGGTGGGCCTTGTCCAACCATAACTTTCTCCTTTGCAAAGGGATATTTATTTAGGGATTTAAACTTAAACAGCTTTAAAAAATCAGTGCACATGGCCACCAGCTGGATGCTGGATTCACTCCACAGAAATGTTCCTATTTAACTTACCTCCATTTCTGTGTGCAAGATTTAAGTGCACTTTCTACAGCTCCACTGATTAGCACTGCTTAATGCTGCAGTGGTGAAGTACGAATCCTGTTTACTTCATGTGTCAGGGGGAAAGTGGGAATGAAGAAGAAACCCAAGACTCCTCTCCTGGTTGTAGCATTGGACTAATCAGTACTAAAACTAGGCCCAATTAAGGAAGGATATTTCTAACTATTAATATTATTGAGATGCATGAAAATCCTAACTTCACACCGAACATCAGTGACTAACACTTCCATAAAGCAGGCTTCATATTTAAAGCTGTGACAACAAAACTACTTACACTAGAAAATACTGACCCTGCTTCTAAAACAATTCCAAATCTAATGGTTCAAGGCATACTTTGTATTATGTAGATAACTGCCATAGAAACTTCTTTATCTGCGCAGATGGAGTTCTAAAGAAAGTATAACCAATAAAAAAGAAAAGTACTTGCTTTCAGTTGCAGACAGTGTTACTGACAAATGTCAAACAAACAAACAAAAAAAGCCCACCAGATTTTCAGAGTACAGAACTGTTGCTCTTCATCCATTCAGTATTTTTCAGGAAACAGATATAATACAACAACAGCTCTTAATCATTGCCACACTAAGCTACAACTGGACTGAAGAACAGAAACTGAAAGTTTAGTTTATCAAGGCTTGGATTTGTCAAGCTCCTGATACAGTACTGTCAATCTTTCAATCACAGAGCAATTAAAATAAAGTCAGTTTACACCAAGTGAAATCTAGGTTTGGGAAAAGTAGATGTGAAATCTAAGTCAGTAAAATATCCTTAAATTCTTGCAATTTCATACTGAGACCTTGAATAGGGAACCCTCTCAGGTCCCCACTGGTAGACATGCTTTAAGTGCTTTTGTATCCTTTCAAAAATTGTGTAATTACTTAAGCTATATCTCTAATTACAAAACAATTGAAAATAGTTTGATGTAGAATATAAATTTCACCTTCTTGAAGCTGGACTGGTTCTGCTGAGTTTTCACCACTCATCAATACAACAAAGCCTGCAGATGTTCGGACTGATGCTTGCCATGTTGACAAGGCAATGGGTGGTTCTTGGCATGGGAAAAGGGCTCTGTTGTTTATCGGTGATCCCATCGTATAAACACATGGCCTAAATGGAAGGAAATGAGATGGTACGCAGAGTTACAAAAAAAAAGAACAAAACACTGAATTGGGTTTTCTGTCAAAGACCAAACATACTGTTGTATTGCTCTTATAGTTAACTTTCTCAACTAGGTTTCAAACCATTCTGACAAGAATCAAAGCACCACTTAAGACAAGATAAAGAGAAGCAAAAATATGATGATGATTTTTACATAAACAACAAAAGAATTTTCTGAATCAGCTTTTCAGTCTCATCAATAGCTCTAAGCTGAAACCATATGACCAAGAAAGGCTTCTGAGTATCTTCTGAGGATTACATTGCAGCCTTCACTAACATTTATGACATTTCTCTACTGTCATCTCATTAGCACTTCCATTACCATTAATCCCATCTCTATGTGCAACTTGATGGCTCGTCCAAACAGAGCAGTAGAATTGTGCCTTACTCAGTTACAGTCTCAATAAATCTTGACTTTTTAAATTTTTCCTTCTAGAAAGGGTATACAGGCTTGTTCACTTGCCTTGCAGCTACATACGATCAAAAGAAAGTATTTCTTCCCTGTCAGCTTCAGTCTCCCTTCTGCAACCTCCCTTCTGTCGCTGCTCTTTTTGCACTTCTTCTAATGCTCTCTTTAGGCAGCCTCTTCATCTGCTGACCTTCTGCTAACTCAAATTCAACATTTCATGCCAGCCAATTTCTTATTAGCAGCTATGACATAATTGGGAAGGAAACAAGGCCTCTCATTAACTTCTATATTCCTTTTGCTGATGCACAGATGTAATACTTCCTCTTTTGATTCTTCTGTTATATTTTGCAGTCTTACTAAGATTTCTAGTACTTGTGTACTATTGCCCCTCAAGAATCATGCATTTTAGAGATATTTTTTTTATTACATTAAATAAGCATAGTCAGTAGCTTCTACAGCTAAAGAAAAAAAAAAGAAAGAAAGAAAAAAAAACCTTAGAAAGCATCACTTTACTTTGTTGAGCCTTTTAAATCCTGGGATACTCAAAGTCAATATTCTGGGAAGACGAGACTTTGTTTTATGAATGCTTGAGGACAAAAGCATTCTGATCAATTTCTTTCAGAACCTGAACCAAAAAAAATTATCAAAACACTTCAGAAAATAGGAGATAAGATGTTAGGCAAAACCTACAATGGCTAACATCTGAGTATTTTATTTTCTCCCCCACTGACTCTTTGAAATAATTATTTCCCCAAACCCCATTCTAAACCACACAGAATGAATGTGGAGATGGCACAAAAACACTACAACTGATAAAATGGGCTGGAAGAATAACACTGGGCAGAATGTTGAAGCACAGTTCAAATTTACAGCAGAGGGATGGGATGAGATGTTTTGTATTGTTCAACAGTCAGTATACAATCACCAAATCACAGAATACCCCAAGGTGGAAGGGACGCACAAGGATCATGAAGTCCAGCTCCATCTTCACACAGAACAACTAAAATCAATCCTGCACCTGGCAGCTCCATGCCGTTCCCTCGGGCCCTGTCGCTGCCCTCTGCTCCCTGTGAGAGCTGCAGCCACCATCAGGGCTCCCCTCAGCCTGTCCTGCTCTGGGCTGGGCAGACCCAGCGATCTCAGCTGCTTCCACACATACCTGGCTCCTGAAGCCAAACTTTTTCCCAAGATGTGAAAAGTTGAATCAGAAGTGTCATATGAATATTCAAAGTGTTCAAACCTCACACAGACAATTGCTATTAGTTAGCAGAATTCAGAAGAGTAGCCAATAAAGCACCATACTATAACCTGCATTTATTTTAGTGTACAGAGACTGGGTACTCAGTGTCAAACACAACATAAGCAGCACGGAACAGATACTGCCTACATTATTAATGTTATCTTGTTCTCAAATAGTACTTCTAACCTGCAGGTCACAGTGCTCCAGAATTTATATTAACATCTTTTTTCACATAGGGAAAATGAAATGGAATAAATACACCTGCAAAATGACAGTGCAGAAGGACCTAGAAATGTAGTTTCAAGCCTCCTAGTCCAATAGCCTTTGCATTGTACTAGGAATCTTCTCTTTATGAGAAATATAATAACATATTACATAAAACTTTTCAAACATTTTTGTGCTAAAATGGATACAAAGTGAGTTAACAAGTATCTACAACTAAGGCTTCAGCAGACATAGAATTAGAAAGGCAGAGAAAGATTGGACAAATATATAATCTGTTTTCACAAGAATCTCCACTTGTTACCAGTGGAAAATACTATTTTTGTCCAGAGACAAAAAGTAACTCAATTACTCCAAATGAAAATTTATTCAAAAATGTCCAAATCTGACAGGAAAATAACCATGAAACACAACAAATATTCCTAATTTTGAGAGGAAACTGTCAGAACAACGATTAGATCAGTTTTTAATTAGCCATTCATGCATTAGCAACTAGATTCTTGCTGACTGATCGTATGTGATCAATAGAGATGTCAGCTAATAATTAATAGTCTGCTGTTCTGCTTTTGGGTGCAGGGTTTATAAGATGAATTAACTGATGATGATGGAGAATTTTCTCCTTTCACTGGAATTTTTAATCCATTTTCTTCTCACTATAAATGTACCCCCACAGATTTTATTGCTTTCCCTGAGAAATTTTGTTTTACCCTGCCATTCTTTTTGTACTTTATTTACATTACTAATTTCTTTTTAACCGCAGTATTAACAGTGGAGTGTTACTTTGGGATGCTGATTGTAGCTGGCAGTTTTCTTTGTTCTTGCTCAGGCAGCACAATTCCAGTGCAAAAGAGGACCAGAAACAAAATTTGTATCCTGATATAGATTTCTTTTTATCTGGTGCCAATGATGTCATCTAACTTCCTTTAAACAAAATTTAATTTCATAGTTGTAATTCCAGTTAAAATGGTAACAAAGATTGAAAACAACTGATTAATGACTGAGAAAATAGGAGACATCCTAATTGCTCTGTTTCTGCAGTAGTGATAAAAAAATCAGTCACTTGTCAGCCTCAATGTTTACAAACAGAAGACAGTTTTCTTTAGCATATCAACAGTGATCCAGAAGGATTTTCTCATCTCTATTCTGAAATCTGCATTGGTTTCTTGGCTATCTAACTCATATATACTCGAGTTTTGATTTGTCTCCACATTTCCCATATCATAGTCTTTTTCACTGTTCTTACTGTATGCTTAGTTTGCAAACTCATTTTTTGGTGCTTCTTTGCCCCTGTTGTGCTTGAAAGAAAGCATTAGCAGGTGCTTGAAAGAAATAAGTAGGGGGAAACAGTGTGATCTAACCTTTTAATCAATATAAATAACTTTTTTTTGAGCATGCTTATTGAAAACACTTTACAAGTCTAGCCAAAATGTAGCAAATGTAAGTCTGGCCTGAAGTGTAAGCTAGTATGATGATGGAATGACTTGTAGTAAATACTTAAAATATATCCACTGTACTATGCTGGTTCACATTAGTTAAATGTAATGCTTTGTTCTTATGTGCCAGTCACAAAGGACAACAGAAATAATTTTGCAACATTTAGATGGTCCTCTGACCTTCCTCTAGAACAAAAGACACAGTTCTAAATACACACTTAGAAATCTTAGTTTGGAAAGCAATACTTATACACACAAAATGGTGACACTTTGAATTTTCCATCAATTTCTGGATGACACAAAATTATGTCATAACCTAATGAAACCAGAAGAAAACATACATTCTAAAAGGCATTACACTCAATTTCCTGATTTTAATAGTTATCATTTTTGTAGCACTTGAAACAGTACATTCAACTTGAAACAGTACATTCAACTACCCCAAACATATTTCTAGGTTATATCTCCATATTCAGAAAGTCCATGTTCTTTTACATGTAAATTCTAGAAAAGTAGAGATCACTGCTCCAGAATTCACTCAAAATTTCAAACTTCAGAAGAACATTCAAGAAACATGTTTAACATGTTTCCAATATATAAATATTTAGAAAAGGTAGTTAATAGCATTTAAAAGATTCCAGTCTTTCAAGAATGAATAACAACAACCAACTAATCCTTAAATAGTCCAAGTTTTACATTTCAAAGTTGCTATGTACATTTCTTGACAATTTTTATTTTATATATTACTGTATTCAACATACTGTGTAAGACTGTTGATCGACTGTAATGTCAAAGAGGAGTATCAGTTTTTAAGAATTTATTTTCAGAGGTACTACAATTTATGAAGAGCTGTTTTCACCAGTACATCCGAACGATTGCAAATAATGTCTTACACCTAGGAATTGTGTCACTCTTCTTGCCAATGAGATCCAGCCTGGTATGGACACCTGACACCCCCTGCCTTTGCTCTGCCTTCATGAGACCCCATCTGCAGTACTGTATCTGGGCCTGGGGTCCTCACAGGAACATTGTGGAACCATTGGTGTGGCTTAGAAGAGGCCACAGAGAAGCTCAGAAGACTGGAGTATCTATCTTACAAAGACAATATGAAGGTGCTGCGCTTGTTCTGCGTGCCAGGTTGGACAACACGTTGCCAGTGCAGTCCAACAGAAGGTATTTCTGCTCATGGCAGGAGGTTGGATGAGCTACCCTTTAAAATTATCTTCTAAACTAAACCATTCTTAATGGTTTAATTCTTAATTTACATTTGCCTAAGTGAAATGAAAGGTAACCATATTTCACTGCTTTAGGAAGGAAAAGCAAGTATTCACTTAGACACAATTTCTTCATCATCTTTCAACTTTGCCCCCAGTTTCCAAGTATCAAAGAATATACAGTAACAGCTATTAAAATCCACCTTTGAACATTACAGTAAATCAGTGGTACAGTTGTGTAAGTCAGAAGTGGATTGTGGATCCCCTCCCATAAAGACCTTATCTTGAAGATTTTTGTATAGCACTGCGTACTTTCCTAAAAGCCAGATTAAAACAAACAAACAAACAAAAAAACAGTTCACTTGCTTAGTTCAATGTATTTTATATAACCGGTGAAAAAGATTTTAAAACTTTATAATGAGAGATTTACAAGGAAAAGACTGCATCTCTAAACTAAGTACAATGTTGGTAAAAGATTAGTTGTGAAGAAGTTATATTAAATGTTAAAACGTATTGATTTTTATGTGGTATGAACAGTTGTTTAAGCTAGAAAAGAGAATGCAAGTACTAAAATGAAAACAATCTGTCACATATAATTTCTTTCCTCAAAATGATAATATCCTATTCCCTTCACACACTTACTCTAATACTCAACAATTACTTATTCCCATTTAGTATGAGGAAGCACAGACATTTAGACAGGCTTGAAGTCTGCAAGTGCTGTGGAGTTTCTTGAGCACAGTTGATCTGTAATCCTTCAAGACAGCAATAGGATTCAAACCAAGTACACAAGAGATACAATGGAAGGGAATGCTCATCATCTTCACAGAGCTCCTCAGGATTACACAAACGAACATTCTTGCAGTTGTGTTTAAAATTAACACGTGCAAAATCCTTCAGTTAATTTACATACCTGCCACTCTGGTCTGTAGTCCATGTAACAGATCTTCCCTCGGGTTTGGTTCTGTACCATATTCTTATAGCATGAGGAAAGTCTGTTGGAGTCTGAACTCCCCGTTTCCTTATCTCCAAGCTCCAGCTGCCAGTAGTAAACAGAAGCTCTCCACAGCCAGGTGCCTGGCTGCAGCGAGAGTAATAGTATAGCTGCTCCTGACAGCGATCCGAAGGTAAAGTCACAAGTTTGTGTACAATCTGATTCCTGAGATTTTCCAACTCCTTTGAAACATCCATTAGCTCAGTAGACATGGCGAATTTCTCAATGTCTGACACAGCAGCAATATCTACCTCTTCAACCTTTAGCACAGATAAATCACAGCAGTCCAAAACCAGCAGAAAATCCCTGTTCCCATGACTCTCTGTGTCACAGCAGCTCTTTGAACTAGAAATCCCAGAAGCTTGTTCCTCGTTGCTATGGTTACCATTTCTACCAGAAGTATCTTTTTCACCTTTACCACAGACAGCAAAATCATTATATTCCACTTCAGATGAAAAGACACTTGCATTTGACAAAGGAATGTGGCAGGGTTCTAGTGCCCCAGTTTTACAGGTTTCATTAAAGTGTGACAGGCAGTCTTCTCTACCAATACTGCTGGCTTTCCCATATCTGCTCCCCGTCTCCAAAAACAAAACTATGATTCCTTCAATAACTTGACTTTTAAAATCCACATCCAAGTCCAATACGTAGTGCTTTACAAGCATGTGGCTAGTATTGGCCATTAAAGGTAAGTCATCCTTCGTGGGGTCTAGCTTTGCCTCCATGTTTCAGTCTGGTGGTCAAGTTTTACAAAACCTTAGCCATCTGCTACTTAATGATGTCTCCATAAGAAGCAAGAATGTGAAGAAAAAAAACAACAAATCCAAGTCAGATAACTGTTCCACAACTAAAAGAAGCATTTTGAAAAATACTTAAAAGTCCAGTTGCTTTTATTAGTAGTAGTACAGCCAAACAGCATCTCCATGGAATGAGATCAAGCTAGTTGCTTCAGGATTTGCTATCAAGAAGGCTTTATGTTTCAGAGAAAATTCCACGTCAGTGTACTTTTAGACAGCTGTTATAAACTGAAACAAACTTCACAAAAAGCCTCTAGATGACCCAATTCACCTACAGAAATACTTAAGAGACACTGTTATGCAACATCTAAATTTATTACTGGATCATTTGTTTCCAAGGTTCTTGTATTTATATCAAATACTTTAGCTCAGAAGATCATTTTCCAGCTGTGATTCAAAGAAAGAGTCATGAGCCTACATCACTTCATATGGTATAAACTTTGAAGTAACAATCTGATTTATACAAGGCAACAGCAGGGACTAATATACTTTGCACATGACAACCACTCTCATAACAGCATTTCTACTGAATTACAAGAAAATGAGTCCATTTACTGTAAGTGCATTCTTAGTATTCCTCTGAGATGGTTCATAAAGATTTTTTAAATTTATAGTTGTACTTAAGTTACATGATTACATCTTAATAGCTGGAAACCCATTAACACTCAGGATAACAGCATCTTACAGAAAACAAAAGGTCTTTCACTGGAAAACATGCAAATATTACAAAAGCAAGAATGTATTAAAATACATCAATATTTTCTGCAACCCCTTCAACACAGAATTTTAACTGCCATGCATTCTATGATTTGCTACGACCACTGAGCTTAATTTATATGTTTTTATCCCACTTCAGTCCTTTTTCCCCTGCTTTCTAGACTAGAAGTCAAAGAAAGAAAGAAGCAATTTCCCGTTAAGACTTTTAGTTCTCTCTGCCAGATTAGTGATGCTCTCATGACACACGGCCATGTCTGTTTTTAAGCACCTTATGTACACAGATAGTGGCTTGAGTCATTGGTTTATTGTTTCACAGCCTCATTATAGATTTCAGTGTCCAACGTCATTCCTGCGGAGTTTAACTTAACCTAAGCAGAGAGGAGAACCTAGACTCCCGTTAGACTTGCTATTTGGTCTGTATGCTATCAAACTGGGACCAGTAAGTGAAAGGCTCAGGCCATGAAACGATTAAAGTGCCATCTAAACTTAACTTCACACAAAGCACACAGCATTGCAAAAGGGGCTTCTTTGAACACTCTCCTCTACTCAGTAACAGCTATTACAGGGATGTCTTTGAAAAAAGCAGAAAAAAATCTTTCACTTTATATTGATCCACAAACATCTGAAATATCTCAGTAAATTCAGAATAACTTGAAGATCATCTGAAAGAGACACTGGATTTTTTTAACTAATTCTGACAGATACTTCTCTGTTCTTTGAGGGCTTTCCCAAACTTTTTCTCTGAATTATATGTTTGTTGATCATAACAGTTTCTATTTCAAGTGCTTTCAAACTTTACATGTTTAAAAGAAAACATTTCACATCTTGCACTGATGTGCATGTGTACTTTCAGAATTTAACCTTCTATAGGATCAAAAAAAGATATGAGTTCCTGCAGAGCACCAGTGACTTCACTAATGCTTTGCAAAGATGACTTACATTTGCACATGTTCATTCTGTCAGTTTGACTTAAAAGCAAACAAAGAACAACAAAAATAAATAGAGGAATGCGAACCATCATGTACTCTGCAATGTATACTGGGTTCTAGTTTATTTATTTCTACTTAAAGAAGTTTGGAAAACAGAAAAAGAAAAGTGGAAATAAAGTACTTAGGAAGACAAGTTTCAGAAGAACCCAACTTGCTGAACAAGAAATGTTCATAACTAGCATATAGGTATTAAAACCATTTCCTGCCATAACATCTAACTGGGGAAATCAGTAGAGCAGTCAAATGTTGTAAATGCTGTGACATGAGCAATGTGTCCATGACGTCTGCTATTGACAACAGAGATCAAGCTTGGTGTTACAAAACACATAAATAAATAATAAAAAAAAAAAGTTAAAACTATCTTTGGTTGTATCTGCCCAATCTCAATTCCACTACTTTACACATATCTATTTCTATAGTATCAGTAAGTATCCAAAAAGTATCCTATACACCTAATACTCACTCATTAAAACCAGGAACAACTACCTGCAGAGGGCTACGTCAAAACATACCCTGCATATGTGAAATATTATTTTAGCAAGCTACATGTCATTCACATAATAATGTATTGTCATCAGACATTGGCATTCTACTTCCATCGCATTTGGCCATTCCTACCCATGTAATCCAAACTCTCAGTATAGAACTAGATGACAATCCTCGTGTGAGATGTGAGAGTAAAGCCATGGAAGAACATTAATATTCAGCAGTTTTATCAATAACTAATTCTTAAAAATGCTGAGCTGCTAGCAGCAGTCACTGAATACATGCAAATTTTTATCCTAAGACTATATGTATATTTTTATCTTATACTGTTCTCAAAAGATAACTTGAGAGTTATCTCTGGAAACTTGGAAGAGGAAATGCTGAGAGCTGCTCCAAAAGCTATGCCTCCAATTTCCTAACACTGGCTCACAGTGGATGTTGGCAGTACAGCTGAACCTTCTCACCAATATTCCATTACATTTTGCTGCCACATGATGGATGGCAGCAAAGGCGCAGTCTTATACAATGGTATCTGGGATGGATGTGTGTATGAACCAAGGGTGTGTCACTGAATTCCTTCATGCTGAAAAAACGGCACCCAGTAACATTCTTCAATGCTTGCTTGCTGAATGTTTCTGGAGCAGTGAGGTGATGGGTGGTGCGTTTCATCATTGGCAAAAGTGGGTCATCTCTGCTGGTGAAGATGCTTATGAGTGCAGCACACAGGCTCTTGTTCACTGCTAGCAAAAATGCATAGGTAATAATGGTGGTGACTGTTGAAAAATTGTGTTTTGTAGCTGAGAATTTGCTCTATCAAATAGTGTTCTTGTGCTCTTTGTATCTGTTACACTTTCTATGGAAATAAATAGAAGCCATTACTTTTGAAGTGACCTATTTATTTTGCCTTGCAAATATAATTACACTCCATATTCTGAATTACATCAAAAATATTTTTAGTACAAAAACCATCATTTTTCTATTCTGCAGAGCTGTTTTGTTTTTTTTTGATTGTTTGGTTGGTTGGTTGGTTTGTTTGGGTTTTGTTTGTTTGTTTGTTTTTTGTTTTGTTATTTAACTGAGAAACTGCATGAGAAGTAGGCTAAAAAGAACAAATAAAGAACGAGAACAGACATTATTTAAAGAAGAGAACAAACAGAACATTGCTCTTTTGCTTTAGGGTCAAGTTAAGAAGAAATCTGTAGAGTAGATGATCTGTGCATATATAGTAAGACTGTATCACTCCTTCTGAAGCTGACCTATTTGCCACGTAGTCTTATGTTTAAATTCTATTTGACTGCTGTATTATTAGGGTGATCTTCCATGCAGTATTAAGAATGGTGACTTAAAAACGTCTTTTAACCAAGCACAGGTAGATGCATAAACAACATTATATATATTATTTATATACTAGTTATATGGAGTTGTTTAAAAACTTCCTTAAGAATTTTTTTAGAAATACACTAAGACATCTTTTGTTAACTGTGTGACAGACTTTCAGTATGTTTATTGAGCTATAGAGATAATATCTTGTATGAGGGTATCAAGACTGGCACACTAAATGTCTGCTTAGGATCAGAGGGATTAGAAAAATGGATAAATAAACACAAAAACAAACGGATAGTAAACTTTATTTACTCCTTCCCATGACTAAAAAGATATAAAGCAGAATTACTGATTAACACTAATACAGAAAAGACTGGAGAAAATTATCCTTAAAGTCATTTTCTGGGGGGATGGGAGGAGGATTAAATCAATTGCTACCTCAGTAATAAATTACTCAGTAATAAATCCATCAACAAAAAGTTCATTAAATAATTATACTTTCTAATATTATTTTAATTATCTATATTATGTTCTGGTAAAAAGAATTTTAATGATAAAATGATGTTGTTGGATTTTGTTTTTTTTTTTAATACAGAATTTGCAATATAAAAAAAAAACAACAACAACAACAAAAAAATAGGCAATCTAGGAAAAATATTCAAAGGTACATTTATGATAGTCATCTGAGAAAGAAAGACTATTAAAATGTTCCATTTGGGCCATTTTGCAAAGGAATTTAATCTAACATGAGACAAACAGATCCACTGGCTTTTACACTAATTTTACTAAATTAAAGTGCATGGATAAACGTTTGTGTTTCAGACAAGATGGATATCTAGTCAGTACACCTATGTAGGGCTTATTAGATACTGGGTCTAAATCATCAAGGGAATATGTCTCAACTCTATACAAGAAGAGCAGACAGGAATGAACTGTTTACTTGGCCCAAACAGACAGGCCTTTTATTATTAAAAAAAAAATAAAACTCAAGGCAATTAATGACTACATACCAAACCTGTGTAGCAATGAACTAGAAAATGACAGAAGTCACATTACAGCAAAACAGAAACCAAGAAGGAAAGTAAAGACAAAAAATAATGAAGGATCAATGCACTTCAACAGAAGTGGAGCACACAGTATCAGAGATAGAAAAGACTTGTTATTTTAGTTCCTTACAAAGGACACTGCCAAAACCTGCAAGTGAAGAAGAAAAAAAGGTACACATAGACTGTTATAGCTCCACGTTTATTTGGGTGCTTGTAAACCTTTGCTTTCAGTTACTATCCTTATTTCAATAATATTGAAAAAAAATAAAAATACTGGTATTATGTTTAAAGTTTATCATCTAAGCAGACTTCCCCTCATTAGTCTAACAAAAATATACATTTATATCTGTCAGATGAGACAGAAAGCTTTCATGCACAGAAGCAAAGAATGTGTAATGACAAATACAGGAGACAAGCAAGAATAAAGTGGAAAAAAACGCAAAAAATATGCTTGCACAACAAACATGCTTGTAAACCCTATGTCCACCTCTTCACTTGAACTGCAATTTCATTCATAGAAATGTAATAATTTAGGTTTACAAAATTAGGTAACAAACAATGACTTAATCCACCCCTTCAACTTCTATTACTTCTGTAATCAAGTGTTCCCAAAAATTTACAAAAATCAAAGTACAAATATTGAAGCAAAATGTTCCCAACTACAAGTACAAAAATACAGCTTATCAAAATATAAACCAAATCAGTATGAGTTGCAACATTATGCAAATTGGCAAGTTGGGCCCAGGTACTCCAAGACAGCATTCTCCATTAATTTTCTTTCTGATTAACTGAATACAAATTCTGGTGAAGTGTAACAAACTTGATTCCCAAACAATGTATGATCATGGAACCCACTCAGATTAACACTTGTTCTTCAACATTTTTCTTACTTCCACCAAGAGAAGGACTCTGAAAGATATGAAGGGAAATTGGGCTTTAAAAATAAAGTAAAATCCATCAAACAAAAAAACCTGACTGTACTATCTGCTCATTAGATGGAAAGTCTATACATTCATAGATACTGTATTTTACAGATGCCGATGTAACAGAATGTGCTTGCATGCATTCTGCTAAAACTACATCAAAGTACACAGGTATCACTGGTTTTAACTTTTTATCATCTTTCAGTTGAACTCTCTATTACATTTTATGACCAAGCTACGTAACACACCCTCTCTCTGCTCTTCCCCAGACAACCGCAGTCCCACAAAATTGCCATAGTCAGTGAGTCTATACCACCCATGGCACTGGCCAGAAATATGTTACAGCAGGACAGGGTCACACTGGCATGACTGGCATCCTCTGTCTTGACAACAGAAATGCACGCTCCTATGTCTACCAAAATGTCACCAGAACTAATTTAGGTTCAACAACGCATGCAATTAACAAATCATTTTCCTTGGTTGTGAGCCTCCAAATATGCATCCACCTTTCACCCCCTTCATCACCCACTTAAGAGGGGTGAAGGAATTAGTTTCCTGACAGGTCCAGTGACCATTTGTGTTCCAAAGGAGAGATACTAGGACCTGGGGCTTTGTCGGACACCCAGCCACCAGCTTCTTGAGTCTATATGTTGATAGTCCATCCATCAAATCTCATGGAATTCCCTTTGCACAGCCCAGAGTCCAAAGTCTACTATGATTATGATCAATGTTTTGCCTACCCATTTTTACTGGGAACAAGTCCCTTCCAGGTCTGTTGTGCCCTCAGCTGGGTGGGCTGGAGCGGAACTAACTGCTGCATGCTTCATCCCTTTTGGCTTGAATTTACTACTGGTGGAAGAAACCACCAGTCCATATTTTTGCCCACAGTCAATTAACTCTTAGGCAACCCCTCCACATCATAAAATCACAGAATCATAGAATCACCTTAAAGATCATCTAATCCAACCACTACCTAACCATACTACCCTAACTCTAACAACCCTCCACTAAATCATGTCCCTGAGCACCATATCCAAATGGTTTTTAAACACATCCAGGGATGGTGACTCAATCACCTCCCTGAGGAGCCTGTTCCAGGGCTTAACAACCCTTTCTGTAAAGAAGGGTTTCCTGATATCCAACCTAAACTTACCCTGGCACAACTTAAGGCCATTTCCCCTCGTCCTGTCACCAGTGAGAAGAGACCAACCCCACTCTCGCTGTAAGCACCTTTCAGATACTAAAAGAGAGCAATAAGGTCTCCCCGCAGCCTCCTTTGCCCCAGACTAAGCAGCCCCAGTTCCTTCAGTCTCTCCTCGTAGGGCATTTTCTCCAAGTCCTTCACAAGCCTTGTTGCCCTTCTTTGGACCTGCTCCAGCACCTCAATTCCTTTCAGTACTGAGGTGCTCAAAACTGAACACATTACTTGAGGTGAGGCCTCACCAGTGCCAAGCACAGGGGGAGGATTACTTCCCTAGTGCTGCTCACTACATCATTCCTGATACAGCCAGGATGCCATTGATCTTGGCCACCTGGGCACACTGCTGGTTCACATTCCGCCAGCTCTCCAGCCACTCCTCTCCAAGCCTGTAGGGTTTCCTGGGGTTGTTGTGGCCAAAATGCAGGACCCGACACTTGGTCCTATTGAAACTCATACAGTTAACCTTGACCCATCAATCCAGTCTATCCAGGTCACTTTGTAGTACCTTTTTCCCCTCAAGCAGATCAATACTCCTTCCCAACCTGGTGTCATCAGCAAACTTACTGAGGGTGCACTCAATGCCTTCATCATGATAATTAATAAAGATGTTAGATCGAAGTGGCACCAGTACCAAGTCCACACTTGGTACTTCAGTTGTTGACAATTAGGGGTTACAGTTTCTTCCAATGATGCCTGGATTCTCTCTCCTTGAGACACAGCCTGTATATTCCTTGTAATTGTATACATACAGGTTTCAATGATTCTGGAAGACCCCTAATTAAAGGGATCTTCCTCTCAGGATCAATGGGCATCATCATGGGAGATTCTTGGTGCAGCAGAAGCTTTCCATCATAAATAAGTTGGACACATGCAGTCTTTTGAACACTCTCTACTAATTGAATGACTGTTCAGAAATGGCAAGAGGGTCGCCCATGCCTTGTTGGTTAAGACCACCTATCCAATAGGCAGCCCTATCCAAGGGGCCCAATTGCTACCAGTAGTCAAAAATACTCTCAGTCCTCAGTATCCTTCAGCTTCCCTTTCAGATAACAGTATCTGGTCTCCAACAGTAAGGCTAACGCTCCACATATATTCCATCTCCAGTTCCTTCGAGGAACGGACAAATCTGTTTTCAATTTTGTTAATTCAGAAGAAGAAAAAGGAATCTCTTTAATATTAATCTGAGGGTTTAAGTCCTCACCATTTTTGTATGAATATTTGATTTTTATCAAAGGACACAATCGGGTTGCTGAGGTTCCTAGTTAATCTAGTTTTGCCTTTATTTATTCCAGTCCTTCCAGAGCATAGATAATTATTATTCTTTTTAATTTAGGAGGACTACAAGTACTAGTTCTATTATCATCCTTGCAAAACAGCTGTTCCTTCAAGGCCTCCTGTAACAGTGCTGCATCATGTCTTCCATTCTCTAATTGCCCTTCAAGTTTCTCTACCCAATTCTGCTAAGTTTTTTACCAGTTCTTGCAATTTTCTGTTCCCTGACTCAAGTTCCTCTATCTGGTTCTGTACAGACTGTCCAGTTAGGCTTTCTGCCATAAGTTGTTGTTCTCTGAACTCTGTGGCTGCAAGCAGAGCACATACAAATGACTTTCTTTTTCTAGCTCAGGAATAAGCATCTTTTTGCAGAGCACTAATGCAGTCAGAAACACTTTGCAAGTTATGCCAATTCTGGAGTGCCCAATATACCCCTGATAACAAGGGTCTGGAACCATGCTTTCCCAAGAGATCAAACAACATATTTCTGTTTTCTATAGTGGCTTCAATACTGTTCATCTCACAAAATGCAGGGTGACCTTCACGGAGAGGCAGACACATATCCAACAAACGCAAATACTCAAAATTACTCCGTATGTCCCCAAGAGGTACACACAAAAAGTTCCAACAATACACTTAAGTTACTAAATGCAGACTGATCTTCCCAGAGAGGCACATGCGTATCAAACAAATGCAAATACTCAAATACACATCAGCCACCCCAGGAAGGACAACACCCTCACTGTTGGGTATCTTGCCTCAACTATGTCATTTAATAGATGTCTTGCTTCAATTATTAGAGCAAGAGGGGAGATTCTTTTATATACCCAGATTGAGACACAGATGTGGTCAAATGTTAGCCAACCAGTTCGTCATTAATTAAAGTTATGGCGAAGGGAAAGGCTGGTGTTTATCATGAATTAGGACAATAGGGAAGGCGAATGCGAAAGACAGGAAAAGAGCAAGAATTATGTAAAATGCAAACAATCACCACCAAGAATCCAGCACTGTCCTGTTGTGTGCTGTTCTGTCAGTCCAAGGCCAATGCAGGAATAAGGGCACAGGGGGAGACAGCAGAAGAATGGCTGGCCTCAGGCAGCAAGCAGGTAAACAGTAGGCAACCAACAGCAGGCCCAGGAGAAACAGGCAGGTCTCAGGTAGCAGGCCCAGGAGAAACAGGCAGCAGGCAAGTATCATGCCATGAGGCATCGCATAGTGGGTACACACCTCCTTGGTTGCAGGTGCCTTTTTTTATCCTTTTCTTCTGCCAGTGTAGTGTCATGAGCATGCATCTGTGGGCATGCAGGCCCTCTGGATGGCTCTCTCCTGAGATGCGTCCACAAAAGGCTGCTCTTTGGTTATTTAGCAGCTGCTTAATTCTGAGGGCTGCTTATCTCTAGTGTCCCCTGACCTGCAAGTCTTCAGACAGACGATTTCTTGGACTTGTCCATTTGATGAAGTTATCCAACAGCAAGTTTCGAGACAAAATTGCAGAAATAGTCTCTTACACAAGGTAGTGTCATCATACTGAAGATACTAGAGCTACTGTTTCTGAATTTTTTATTGAGACACTTCTGAAATGTAGTCTTCTGCAATATTACGTATGTTCTGTACATAATATAATACCTGGATTTCATTTTTCACAAAACGATGCACTTCACCTTTAGAAAGGCATGTACACTAGCTGAATTATAAGCATTAAAAAGATAGGAACAGAAATGGTACTGTAAAATCCTGACAACCATTTCAAAAACACTTAATTCATACTTCTACACATAAAGAAGTGACAAATTATTAGCGCATTTTAAAAATATATCTCACATTCAATGCATTGTCCTTGTTGAATGCACTTCATAAATCATTAAAACATCAGTCAAGCTAACAGCATGGTTATATGTTTTAATATTTTAATAGGCAGATATTTGCAAAGGAACAAATAATAAGAATAGCAGATGCAGGTCAATATAAATAGAGTCACTCTTGATCGATCATCTATGCATTAATGAGTTGCATAAAAACAGAAAGATGAGAATGGGAAATGGGGAAGAAGTGATCCACGGTAATTGTATAACATTGCCTTTCTACTTTATACAGAAAGCACCAGCCTGAGTCATATGCAAACCTGAGAAAAGCTTCCAGGTAAAATAAAACAAGTTTGCAAAGTAGACTGGATTGAAGAATAAACTTCCTAAAACTATCTATAGCAAATACTATTTGTGTGCAGTAATATATACAACAGAATGGACAAGGGAAGGGGAAGAAAAAGAAAGAAGTAAGAAAAAGGAAACCTTGAAAAATGTTATAGATTATATACATAATCATCAGAAATGACAGTAATATAATGACACAAGCTACAAATACACCATGCAGGACATACTAACTTCTACTTCCTTTCCACCAAACACCTGCCTCATACTCTTACCATGAAAGACAGCAACAGATTGTCTTACCTTAGCTCATCATAGAATCATAGAATAACATGCATTCGAGGGAACATTAAATATCATTCATTTCTAAACCCCAGCCATGGCAAGGGCTGTCATTAACCAGATGAGCCTGCCTGCCTTGAACATCTCCAGGGATAGGGCATCAACAACTTCTCCGGGCAGCCTGTATCAATGGCTCACTGCCCTGGGTAAAAAACTTCTTCCTAACATCTAACCTAAATTTCCACTCTTTCTATTTAGAGACATTCCCTCTCATGCTATTACTGTCAGACCACATAAACCGTCGTTCCCCCTCCTATTTATATGCTCCCTTCAAGTACTAGAAGGTCACAAAGAGGTCTCCCCAGAGCCTTTCTTCTCCAAGCTGAACAAGCCCAGCTCCCTCAACCTTTCCTTCTAGCTAACACGCTATAACAAAGGAGAAGTGCACAACACCATTTCCTAAATCTTCATGGTGAAACATGACTATGCCAAATATGTGATCACTTCTGTGCATGACATGAGACATGGCTTATCATCGTGCACAACCATAGCTGTTTTGATCAACACATTTACAAACTCCAAGAGAGCAGGAATTAATGACAGAAAGGTTTGTATGACAGAAATATCAAGAGAATGACCGCATTTTAATTGAACAAAATCAGCTGCACAAATGTTGTTCACATACAAATGCCAACACAAGTAGCAAGCATTGATCCCAAGATAGAGGCCACTTCTAAATCAGATTTTCTATTTACTGTACAGCACACCAACTCGCTTCCTGAAATAACAGCCATTTAAAGCAATTATTAGAAATAGATGCCTAAAAACTAAATAGTTCTCAGTAATTTTAAATTGATTTTCTTCTAAGTACCTAACACTACTAAGTCTATTTAAGGCAGGCAAGAACTTCTCCATAGTTGAAAGCTAGGTTGAAACAACATAAGAGAAGTACTTGCTGCTGTTACACTACTGTAAACTTGTCCATACAAGAGTTGAGAACTTCAGTCAGAGTCGCAAGAAAATCAGCACACATGGGAATAAGACTTCAAAGTGAAAGTTTAGTTTTGTTAACTGCTCCTCCTTCTGAGTCGGTGAACTATAGCTGCTATGAGCAGCTACAAGTTAGCAGTAGAAGTTGTCCCCTGTGAGTTGAGATTATTGTGCTCTTTGTATCTACTGTGATTCCCTTAGAAATAACAAGGTGGCATTACTTTTGAAGTGACTTACAAAACACAGAAGTCTTCAGTTGAATTACAAAATACTATTTATTCAGGCATGTATTTTATCTTTTATGTTTCCAAGCACTAGAAGAAGCCAGCGAACTTGTTAATGACCTCCAGAGCTTTAATGTAATCACAGGTCAAATTCTCTCAGGAGGCTACACTTCACAATGGAGCCTTACAAGGGCACGGACTCAAGCTGCACAAACAGTTTTCAGCGAGGAAAAACAGAAAAATAAAACAAAAAATAAAACAAAACAAAACAAAAAAAAAAAAAAAAAAAAAAAAACAAAGCCTAATAATAGCAAAGGTTAGAGCTTATTGCTGACTGCCCGTCCCTTCTTACTGCGCATTTTCACTGCTCTCCTGCTTACTGCAGACAAGTTTACTCAGAACACTGGGGCGGCAACTTTGCCCTCCAGGCTTCCAGAAAGACCTTGCACCGACCGGCTCAGAAGCAGGCTGCGGGACAAGGCAGGCGGCCCCACGGAGCGGGGCTCAGACGCCGGCGGAGCAACGGGGTCATCAGGCAGAGGGCTGGCGGCGAAGGAAAGCCAGAACGCGAGGGACCATTACTAACAGCCACCATCTCTACCCACCCCCCTCGTGCCCTGACGGGCGCCTGGCCGCCCAGCACACACGGCTTTACCTGGCACGCTCTCCACCGAGCCCACGCCGCCCCCCAGCCCAGTTGCGGCGCGCGTTGATGACGTCACACGCACCACCCCGCCCCTTCCCTCAGGCCCCGCCTGAAACTGAGGCGCCCAGACATCCTGCTGGGAGTCGTAGCGGGGCGTAGCCTCTCCGAGAGCTCCTTTATTGGGTGCGTGGTACAAATCAATCGTAATGCAGTTAGCAGCAGCAGACCAGACTGCGTCGTACAAATTGAAAGCTGAATTTCCCAATCCCGAGGAAAAAGCGATAAAGAATAGAAACTTCCCTTCCAGACAGCTGATGGCAGATTGCAGCCTCAGAATTGCCTGATTACCTGTACCACTCTTTGCAATCGTGTTAGGATGACGGGATGGAGAAGTGTACCTTTTTTGCAAATTAAGACAGAGTGCTCTCATTAGTGGTGAAGGTAGCAAAAATCCTATTGGCATCAGCAGGGGATACACATATTTATTTTCACATAATAAATTTAACTAGATACTTCATTCTATCATTTAGTTTGGCAATGAATAGTTAAGTTCCTGAAGCAATTCGTTATTGATTAACTGCTGTCATAGCTACTTTGCTTTTGTCTCAGAGCACACAGGATGCCGGAGCTGTTAGCTGGCTGCTAAAGAAGCCAAGGATGCTTGTAGCTGGCAAATTATTTTGTCACTTCTGTCTGCAAAAGGAATAATCCCTAAAAATATCCAGCGGTGCCAACACTGAATCAGTGCTTCAGTTTAGGAGAGGTAGACAGCCATCAGCAGTTAAAATCAAGAGCATGGAAGGTCTTAGAAATATTTAGTTTATAAATGCAGTGGTTAATTTTGTAAGTCCTTCTGCTTTGGGACCTACTTGGAGTGTGGGCTAGAGTGTTAGAAGGTAAGGGGGCCTGTGGGAGCTGGTCAACATTTAAATAGTGCTTCTTCCAAACTCAGGATCAGGGCATCTGCATGAGTAAGAAATCAGAGAAGAGCGGCAGGAGACCTGTGTGAATGAGCAAGGAGCTCATGCATAAATTCAAAGGGAACACAAAAGTCCATGAAACATGGAAAAAGGGTCTGACCACTTGGGAATAATATAGGAATGTTGTCAGGGCCTGCAGTGATGCAATAAGGAAGGCTAAAGCTCACCTGGAATTGAACCTAACAAAGGAGATAGAGGATAATAAGAAAGGTTAATAATAATAATAATAAAGATAATAAGAAAGTATGTCAGCCACAAAAGGAAGAGTAGAGAAAATGTGGGTCCCCTTCCAAATGAGGAGGGTGTTCTGGTAACAGGGAATGCTGAGAAGGCAGAGATACTGAACTCCTTCTTTGCTTCTGTCTTCACTGCAAAGTCTTCCCCTTGGGAATACTGGGCCCTGGAGGTAAGTGAGGGAGTCTGGAGAATGAAAGATTTCCCTTTGGTGAGGAAGGAGATAGTCTGAAAGCATCTAGGCAACATCAGTGTACATAAATCCATGGGCCCTGATGGGATGCATCCATGTGTGCTGAGGGAGCTGGCAGAGATGATTGCTGAACTGCACTCCATCATCTTTGAGAAGTCTTGGAGAGTGGGAGAGGTGCCTGAAGTCTGGAGGATAGCAAATATCACTCTGGTCTTCAAAAAGGGCAAGAAGAAGAATCCAGGGAACTACAAGCCTGTCAGTCTCACCTCCGTGCCCGGAAAGGTGATGGAACAGTTTGTTCTGGATGCCGTCTCCAGGCAGCTGGAAGTGAAGAAGATTCGCTGGAGTAGTCAGCATGGGTTCACCAGGGGGAGGTCATGTTTGACCCACATGGTGGCCTCCTGTGGTGTCATCACTGGCTGAGTGGATGGGGGGAGAGCAGTGGATGTCATCTACCTTGATTTCAGCAAGGCATTTGATACTGTCTTCTACAACGAAGCTGAGGAAGTATGGGATAAATGAGTGGACAGTGAGGTGGATTGAGAACTGGTTGACTGGCAGAGCTCAGAGGGTTGTGACTGGTAGTGTGGAGACTAGTTGGAGGCCTGTACTTAGTGGTGCTCCTCAGGGGTCGGTTCTGGGTCCAGTCTTGTTCAACATCTTCATTGGCCACCTTGATAAGAGGATAGTGTCCACTGTGTCCACCCTCAGCAAGTTTGCTAATGATACAAAGCTGTGAGGAATGGGTGATGCACCAGAACTCTGTGCTGCCATTCAGCGAGATCTGGACAGGCTGGAGAACTGGGCAGAAAGGAACCAGATGAGTTTTAACAAAAGCAATTGTAGAGTCTTGCACCTAGGAAGAAATAACTGCATTCACCAGTACAGGCTGGGGGATGGCCTGCTGGAGAAGAGCTCTCCAGATAGAGATCTGGGTCTCCTGGTGGACAATGAGCCAGCAGTGTGCCGCAATGGCCAAGAAGGCCAGTGGGATCCTGGGGTGCATTAAAAAGAGTCTGGACAGCGGGTCGAGTGATTCTCCCCCTCTACTCTACCCTGATGAGGCCTCTCCTGGAGTGCTGTGTCCAGTTCTGGGCTCTGCAGTACAAAAAAAAGACAGGGATCTCCTTGAAAGAGCCCAGCGGAAGTCCGCAGATATGATAAAGGGCCTGGAATACCTCTCTTACGGAAAGGCTGAGCAACCTGGGCCTGTTCAGCACTGAGAAGACTCAGAGGGGATCCGATTCATATCTATAAATATCTAAGGTGCAGGAGGCAAAGGGACTAGGCCAGGCTCTTTTCAGCGGTTTGTAGTAATAGGATAAGGGGAAATGAACACAAACTGAAGCATACGAAGTTATGTACAAATGTGTGTGGGAACTTCTTCACAGTAAGGGTGATGGAGTACTGGAACAGGCTGCCCAGAGAGGTTGTGGAGTCTCCCTACTGGTGCAACCTGGTCTAGGAAGCCTGCTTTGGCAGGGGTGTTGGACTTGATGGTCTCTAGGGGTCCATTCCAGCCCCTACAATTCTGTGACTCTGTGATTCATATATTATAAGCATGCAGGTGCCCAGGCTTCTTGGTAATGCCAGCCTATGGTGTAGGGGATAAGGGAATGGAAGCATCTCCCTAACTTGTCTGGTATCAGAAAAATAATAAAATATTCATTGGAGCAGGGATTCAAAGCTAATTTTCCACTGTTTACAGCTTGGTAAAATCAGATTCTCCTTTTCTTTAGCTTCATGAACATTTAATTATTTATGCCATATGGAAAAACAATGATAGGGGAAATTGTGAGAGTGCCTCTCAGAACACCAAGTTGAATTTTCTAATTCATTTCTAGGGACAGAGGAAATCTAGATTCAGATCTTTGCTAAACAGAGAAATTTGCAAACAGGTTTCCCTCTCCAAAAGCAGGTGCCATTATTCTTGAATTACAGGGAAAGAAATGCAAATATCACCTTTTGTGCAGATGTTATATTCCCATTGGACAGGGTACAGTACTTAGAAAAATTTGAAAGCAAAAGGATTTGGTTTAGTTTTAGGCATATCTACATGGAGTAATACAGCACTTAAAAGACATTTCCTATTCCCCCAATTTAGAGAAGAGCCAATTAAGTTTAAGCTGTGCATTCTTTTTATTTTAGTTGTATTTACTCAGCAAGAACCCAGTTACAGGGTGGTCATCATCAACAGGAAAAGTCTGAAATGGATTCCAATGTCAAAAATGAAAGGCAGTGACAGTTTTTAGGAGAGTTTTTAACAGTTTAAAAGCAAGCTCTTCACTGTCTGAGCAGAATTACTGCAGTAGCCTGACAGATCAGCTCTGCAGAGAAGTAGGAGAGAGTATATATCATGGAAGAGTCATTTTACTGGCAACACACTGGACCTCATTTAAAATATTGGTATGAATCATCTCAGTGACTGCATAATAGCTGTTACTGCCATCAAAATTCTGATCTGGAAAACAAAGACTGACATTTCCAAAACAAGTGTCCAACATCAGGTTTTTAAACTTACACTAGACAGAAGTGTCCTGATATTCAGCAATTCCCTGCTTCCCACTAAATTAGGTTCTAAATTCAAATGCTACCCTTTTTTAGAGAAGTATCTTGTTTGATTTCTATTCATGGATTCTTCTTTTTACTTCACATCTCCTTAGAACTTTTTCTCTTCAGACCATGAGGCAACCAAATCCTTTGCCTTTTCCCTGCTGTGATGGTGTGCCAGTATTGCAGTACTTTGTTATTCAAATTCAGTATGTCTCTCTGATTTAACTTCTGGTAAAGGATATGGTCTTTACAAGAAGTACCTGCAGCAAAATTCATTTATATGAGGAAAATAACCAGAGCCTGTACCTACTCAAAAATTCCTTGCTTATTCAGACAGACTTTTATGTGCTGAACTTACATTCTCTAGCACTAATGTTAATATTTATGAGTTACTTAAATGCATGCTATTAGTTGAAAATTGTGTGATTATTGCTGAAATTACAATGTAGAAAAGCATAGACCTTTTTCAGTCCCCAAAATTCTTGCTTTGGATTGCAGACAGGGAAATACTAAATTAGTGGAACTAAAATTGAGTTAAATGTGAGAACAGATTTTTATTTTACTTTAAATACATAGTTAAGCATTCACAGAATGGCAATAGTTAAAAAAGCTTTCAGAGGAGTTTTTCATTGCTACTGCAGTCCATAAGTCACAGTGTCCTCAAGTAGAATACAGAAGTTTATCTGTCCCTTCTGTTGCTTTCTTCTTTAGCATTAGTGTGTGATTCACCCATCACATGTGAAACAGATTTCTGTGATTTAATCCAGTGTTTGTAAATAGTTTGGCTAAATTTGTACACACTGACTACATTAAAGTTTGCCTGTGATGTTTCTGGGGCAGACTGTTCCTTTTCCTGCTTTATGCCTTTTTTTTCTCAATGAATCTTGCAATGCAGTGTAGCCAGCTGCCCTGCTAGGAACTGAACTCATGTATTTGCAAAATGACATAGGGAACCACACAGAGATACAGTGACTTCTACAAATTCACGTATGTGAATGGAGTCAGATGGCTACATGCTTTAGAAACATGTGCAGACCATGTAGGATCCCTCCTTGTTCCACTCGAAGGGAGAGATGAGCCACTAACCTCCCAAGGCTTGCTTGCACCGTGTGTGGGTAGCACTGTGTGTGGGTAGCACTCTAGAGGAGCATCCTGATGGGTCAGCAGCTTGTCCCAGAAATGTAAGGACAATCAGGTGCCAGCTCTGATGCAGATTTCCCCCATAAAGAAGATGTTGCAGAAGTGGAGTGCTAAGTCTCTGCAGCTGAGGGGCATTGCTCTCTACAGCTCCCTGAAAAGAAGTTGTAGCAAGGTGGGAATTGCCCCTTTCTCCTCGGTAATAGAGAAATGACAAGAAGGAATGGCCATGATGTTTTCCAGGGGTGGTTCAGGTTAAATATTAGGAAAAAATTCTCCAAATGAGTGGTGAGGCATTGGAACAGGCTGCCCAGGGAGGTGGTGGAGTCACGGTCACTGTCCTTGGAGGTGTTCAATAAACATGCATGTGGCATTGTGGAATATGGTTAGTGGGTATGGTGGGCATAGGATAAGGGTTGGACTAGATCTTAATGGCTTTTTCCAACCTTTATGATTCTATGTTTCCATGAGAGTTTGCATGTGCTGCTTGTTGGCCCAAAACCTGCAGTTACTCCTGCCTGGTGGTTTTAGGGAGTGCTGGACTAGGCTGTGGTCTGACATGGAAGCAGCACTCTTCCAAATTTCAAGAGACTTCTGGGTTGAAAACAAACCATGTTTAGGAGCAGACAGGAATGGTTTGCTAAGATCAGCTCTGAAATTTGCAGGGGATTCAGAGTAGGCCAGGGTATGGCAGGGATCACCACATGAACTCTGGGGTTCAGACTAGGGTAATAGGTGACCTGCAAATCCCAGTTGTTAGTAAACAAGAGGCTACTCAGTCCTGATTATAGAAGAAGTAACATTTAATCTCTACCTGGCAGCAGCCATTAGGCAAACCCTGAGCCTGTAATTAACACTTGGTTTAAGAGAAATCCCATGGTATGTGCAGGACAACTGGGGGATCAGGACCAGCCAGCAAGATTTCATGAAAGGCAGGTCCTGCTTGATCAGTGTGATATCCTTCTATGATCAAGTTATCCACCTGGTGGATGAGAGAAAGGTTGTTGACAGGGTACACCAAAATTTCAGCAAAGCTTTTGACACTGTCTCCCTCAGTATTCTCCTGGAGAAGAAAATAGAGCCAAAATTAACATGCAAATTGCAAAGGATAAAGGTGTCAGAGAAGTTCTGAATGACAGAGGAAGCTTTGTCTTTATAAGCATTGTAGCAGATCGTTTGAAATCAAGGCACATTCACATCTTCCTGTTTTTTCTCTCTTCTCTCGTTCTCAGATGGTGGTCTGCATGGAATAAGGTCTGTGCTTTAGTCTCCCGTCTGCACAGGACCAGCAATTCCGTTCGTCGCTACAAAATGATGCCCTTCCCCTAACTCGCCCCAGGTCCACGTTGGCGGGGCTTGTTCCAGCGGAGCATTGCCACCTGACGGCCCCGCTGCGGTGCTGCACGGCGTTCCCTGCCTCGGCCGAGCTTTTAAGGGCCTCTTTCTTTAAGGAAGTGGCCCAGGGAGACGGTGGAGTCACCGACCCTGGTGTTGTTCAAAGAACATTTAGACGTTGTGTTGAGGGACATGGTTTAGCGAGAAAGGTGGACTGGATGACCTTGTAGGTCTTTTCCAACCTTGGTGATTCTATGATTAGACTTCAGTTTTTCCTACATTGTCTTAACGATTCTTTTCTTCTAATGAATATCCTGTTTTCCTGAATGAGTGGCAGGAGAGCAGTCATTTTTATATTTGCAATATGAAAAACCCTTTTCATCCTTAATTGCCTTATTCCTAGCTTCTCTTTGGAGACAGGATGCTGAAATCTTTTGCTCTGCTTTTGCATCTTCCTTCTCTGGGCCTTCTGTTATTTGCAGCGAGAAGGTGCCATCTCCTTTTAAAAAGAAGAGATCCTAGATACGGATCACTGCAGAGTTCATCAGAGAGAGTAACCAATCTTAGCTCTTGCTGGGCATCACAGGGTCTTTGAGCCAGTCAAGATGCCTCTGATATGCTCAGAGAAGTGGGGGCCTACAGCTCCTGCTGAGTTTGAGCTATATCTGTGCATTTTTTCTCTTCTTCAAGAACTCATTAATAACTTGTTGCTTTACAAAAAGAATACAGTAACATTTTGTTATTTCCCTTTAAATGGGAATTAGACTGCAGGGCAGCTCCTTCATGTTCAGATTAGTCTCAGGTACCACTTATATTGGAATCTCTTACTATTTTGCCAGTCAGTGTTGCCTTCTTTATGTGTCCATACTGCTCTCTTCAGCCTCACAGAAATGGGTTCAAACAGCAAACTCTGCTGCTAGAGTGGCAGTGTCATACTCCCCCAGTATTCCCACACTCCCTGCCACTCAAAAATATCCCACCTCAGGTCAGACCTCCAGGTGGTGTTCTTAAATCATTGTTTAATTTTTAATATATTCTGAAACATTCATGACACACAGCAATAAGAGGACTCTGGTTTGATCATCTCACTGAAATTCAAAATTCTCAAGAGCTATTGTAACTAGCTCTAGAGCTCTAGGGAAAGAAAAAAAAAGTGAAAGGGAGGCTGAAGAACTCCTGGAAAGTGTCCTCCCCTATCTCCACCATAGCCAGGCACTCCTAGGAGACAAAACAAAAGGTCTGATTACTAATAGCATCAACAATATTGTTTCCATAGCCAAAAGATGACTGCAATGCCAAATATTCACAAAATATTAGTTTATTGGCTGCCAATTTTATCATGATATAAGCCAGAGGCACAAAACATAGTAAAATAAAAGCCTTAATCCAATCCCCAGAGATGACAGTACAGCAGGGAAAATAAGCAGCAAGCATGGTGCTACACAGTATAGTTCCATGAGAAGACTCTAAAGGAGCTCCATAAATAGGAAGAAAATCAACATCATGACCAGCAGTTATCAAACTACCACAACAACCTGTGTTAGCATGCTCCAGACAGGTCTGCTGTTCTCCCAGCCTTTTGAACCGCACGTTGAGCACCAATTTGACTGCTTTAGTTTAATCCTGCAGTTGACTGAGAACGACAGTCTTTCACTCATTTCCCCCTTCCCAGTGGGATGATGGAAAGAATTATAAAAGGAGTAGAACTTGTGGGTTGAAAGAAAACTATTTATTGAGATACAGAAAAGGAAAATGGTTATGACTATAGATATATGTATATAAGCCATTACCCACCACTCTCAACTGATGCCCAGCTAGCCCCCTGAGCAGCAGAAGAAGCAATGAACTCCCACCACCTTCAAAACTCCTCCTGATAGATGTTCTCTCCCAGCTCCTCATGCCCTTTGCTACAAATGGCCTTGGCTCTGTGCAAAACTGCTTATCAGCAACTATGAATGGCAATGTTATCAACACTGTTTTTTCTTCTAGAACCAAAACATAGCATCATACCAGGCCCTCTGAAGAAAACAATTACTTCCCAGCTGAAATCAAAACAGTGTTCCTAATCCCGTCACAGATGTCAGGGAGCAGGATGGGAATGGAATGCAGGAGGCCTGGCTCAGTTTCAGCTGCCACTGCAGGGCTGAACTCGCATGAGACATGTGCCTCCCTCCATTTTGTTGTCTAAAGCAAATGGGGATCCAGCAGGCCTGAAAACTGGAGGATGAGGAAGCTGAAATATACTTCCCAAAGAGTAATCAAAAGCTTGATTCCAGCATTGCTGCCTGTGCCAGTTTCTCACCACACATGACACATGCTGCATTTCTATTACTGACCTTATGCTGTGTGATGAACTGGCACTGTGAACTGCAGCAACACATTTGAAAAGCATATGCTGCAGTTTAGCCTACACCCACCCATTCATGCTGACATGAGTTATGAAAATAAACTCTAAAGAAGTCTAAAAAATTACCCCTCCCATGTCAGCCCTAAGTATCTACTCACACACAGGTGAATTCAGTATTGCCATGGGCTGTTTGATCAGAACAAAAGCATGTAAGGTCAGGGAGAAGTTATACAGTATGCTCATCAATCAGCCCTGATGAGTTCTTTTCTGCGTCGCAGTACTGCATGCGAGTTCCAGCTGCAGATCAGACCAGGTCCTGGTGTACATAAAATGCAACAGTGACACATCCAAGACTGTACTATCAAAGGAAGTGTTTTTGCTACTACTGTCATTGGTAAAGTGAGGTTACTTGCAGCAGCGATGGGAAAATGCAAGATAAAAATCTAAATTTAAATCAGAATTTTATCACTATCTATAGCTATATATATTTCTCGATATGCATCAATTAATTGAAGAGGATTAAGCTGCTGTTTATTCACATCATCACAACCAAATGGATTTGTATAGTGAAGAAGAGGTTTCTACTCCTCTCTCACTCCCATTTCTAAAATCATACCACCTCCCAGAAGAGCTCAAGCTGTATGGGCAGAACTTTCTTGCTGCTTATCAAGAGCTGACCCAGCATGTGCTTGGCATCTCCCTTCTCTCCTCTGTGTAGTCTGCAATTCCATCATCAAAGAAGTATCAAGTAAGCAGTGCAAGAGGGAAAACACAGAGAAGGTCAGAAGGGCAGTTACTTCTTTTGTAAGTGCTTCTTTTTCCTATTTGCTCCTTCTGCCTCTCAGAGTGTGTGAATTCCTGACATAATCAACCAGATGTTCATTTATACGCAGGTTTCCTCTCTGGACCAGGTTTAAGCCTTTTCCTCAATCTTGTCTTCTTGCCTCTTTATATTACAAGACAGCTATCCTGATTAGCTAATGCTTAACCAGAATTTAGAATCTGTGGCAAGGAATTGAAGCTATGGATAGAATTGATTTTAGAAGTGTAGAAGTTAGAAGTCATTTTAAGTAGCTTTGATTTTTTTAAGTACTTTTGTCATGGAACAGAATATAGTTTCTAAAGAACAACAGAATAACTATCAGCAGTCAGTCTCCTTTCTTGGCCGTATAATTCACAGGCTTACATGAAAAAAGACTTTTGTGAGCACCGTGCTGCATTTCCATATCTTTCTCTGTAGTCTGTATCTCACTAACAGTAGCTTCTGACCAGACCCCTCACACTGCAAATAAAGCTGGAAAGGCCAACCACTGTAATTTAATTAAAGACTTGTTACTGTGCTGGTAAACACCTGTTGTGATATGGAAACTGTACTAAAGTAAAAGTACTAAAGTGAAACAGACGCTCAAGTCAGACCCTCACAGCTGAACCTTCTGTGCTACCATTCGTTTAAATTGCGCAACAAGATCTGAAACAACTGAGCAGATTGCTCTACGGGGTGAAATGACATAACTAGTCATTTAATCTGGCAATGAGATACGCAAGGACACTAATGATGCATCTGCCCAGAAGTCTGCCTTAGGACCAAGGTCTGAGCAGAGAATTTGATCTTTTCCAACATGTTCTATTTCTGGCGATTGCTCTTGAATTTTTACACTTCTTGTTGAAATATAGAAAGGCAAAGTTTTTCAATTCGATTGTTGCACTGAGAAATCATATCATGCAACCATGGCATTATGTTGATAAAAAATATTTCTTCCTAGAAAAGGAAGAGTCAAAAGACTAACTCTACCATTTGATTGTCTTAGTACAGAGTGCACTGAAAATTCCTCAGGTTACCAGCAGTTTTTGAACCTTGTTAGCGTAGACTTGCAATGATTACTTAACAAGCTTTTGCTTTAGACATTTTACAAGATGGGAAAGTAATAGTAATTTCAGATAGCATACCCTTTGCTCTGTTTAGAAAGTAGAATCGTGGAAAAAGTAACAAATACAAGGTTTTAAAAATGACAATAAAAACTGCAAATCAGCATTTGCTTTTCAGATGCATACTTTCTTTTCAGCACCTAGTATCTGCATGTTACATGCTTTGTCAGCTCACGGAAAAATCCAAATGAGCTCTCAGATGAGCCGGCCCTGCAGCGCAACACTGAGAGCGTCAACACGCTGCTTCCACGGGAGGGCAGTGTGCAAGCGCGGCTTGGAAATCCCTTACAGCAGCATTCATAGTGATATCGGCTTTCCGGTTCAATTGGCAAAGTAATTTAACGTATGATATTAAATTAATCCCATTTTGTAGCCAATATACTTGACATTAATTTTCAGTTGATTTGTACTCGTAATTGCATCCCTTCTAAGTTTATGCCTTCTGGTGTATTTCACCTGTTTTCACAGATGTGATGTGCTTTGCTGTCACAGACATAAATAAATACTCTGGGATGCTGGCCCAGCATGCAAATTAAAGTAAGAGAAAATCACTGAAGCTAAAAAGAGGAAAGATTGATTGCTTGGATATAAATTCACCTGGGCCATGCATGACACCATGTCACCGTGCATGACACTCTCCCCTGCCTGAAGCTTTGTACATACTACTGCAGTTTCTCCCAATCCATCTCTTGCAGAAAATGATGACCAGCCTCAGACATCCCCTTCATAATGTCTCATTCCACTTACCATGGCATGGTGAGATAGAAATGCTGTCTGTTAGCTATCACCCTCTGACAGTTAGATCTGACTCTCACATCACCCACCTGAAAAGAAACTTTCACATCTGTCAGACTTTTGCACAAACAGAATGTTTCTCAGCAAAAGTGGGATCTATGTTTCCCTTCCAGCGTGGACACTTACTTCAGGGGAGAAAAAGCCTTTCTGAAATCACTTTATTCCCATTGTCCTTTCGGCTGTCACTTGAAACTACAAAAGGTAGTAATGTATCTAGTAATTATTATATGTCTTATTTTCAACATAATAATAATATCTTTTGAAATGTTGTGGATTTTCACAATTACAGCTCTAGATCAGCTGTGAGCCATGCCTAGTTGGATGTCATCTGTTAGCAAACAAGACCATGTTTTCTTCTGTACAGAAATGACAGAGAGTTTCAGCAATGTTTAATCAACCAGCACTGACCTTTCTTCTCAAATGACAGAAATTCGTTTTCAATAAATGTTTAACTACTGATTTCTAGAGGAAAAGTTCAAAACATGCGCAGACTACTTTTAATCCTATCCTACTTTTATAGTTACCTCATAGCATGGTTGCTGTAGGAATCCTATGTGTTGAATCGTTTTACAGTCCAAGACACTTGCATTCTCTCTTTTTTCCCCCCACTTTGCTCCTATTATTTACACTGAGGGAACTGGCTGATGAAGTTCCCAAGCCACTGTCCATCATATTCAAAAGGTCATGGCAGTCTGGTGAACTTTCCACTGTTTGGAAAAGAGGAAACATAACCTCCATTTTGAAGAAGGGGAAAAAAAGACAATCCAGGGAATTGCAGGCCAGTCAGTCTCACCTCTGTGCCCAGCAAAATCATGGAACAGATCCTCCTGAAGGCCCTAATAAGGCACATGGAAAATAAAGATGGATTATTGGTGGTGACTAACACAACTTAACCAAGGGCTGCCAACCTTAGTGGCCTTTTATGTTGGAGTTACAGCATCAGTAGATAAAGGAAGAGCAACTGACATCATCTACCTGGGTTTGTGCAAAGCATTTGACACTGTCCTGCATGACATCCTGGTCACCAAGATTCAGAAAAATGAATTTGATGGATGGATCACTCACTGGATAAGGAATTGGCTGGATGATTGCACACAGAGAGTTGTGGTCAGTGCCTTAGTGTCCACACGGCAACTGGTGATGAGCGGCGTTCCTCAGGGATCAGTGTTGAGACCAGTGTTATTTAACATTTTTTAGGCTACATGGTCAGTGGGATCAGCAACTATGCAGGTGACACCAAGCTGAGTGACGTAGCTGACATGCTAGAGGGAAGGGGTGCCATCCAGAGCTTGAGAGGTGAACCCATGCCAACCTCACGAAGCTCAACAAGGCCAAGTACAAGGTCCAGCCCCTGGGTCAGGGCACGTAGATTGGGCAGAGAATGTCTCTGAGGAGAGGGATTTGGGGTTATCAGTTGATGAAAGATTAAATATAAGCCAGCAATGTGCACTTGCAGCACAGAAGGCCAACTGTATCCTGGGTTGCATCAAGATAAGTGTGACCAGCAGACTAAGGGAGGTGATTCTACTCCTCTGCTCTCATGAGACCCCACCTGGAGCCTTGTGTACACTTCTGGAGCCTGCAATACTAGGACACCGAGTTGTTGAAGTAGGTCCAGATGAAGGCCAAAAAGATGATTAAAGGGCTGTAGCACCTCCCCTACAAGAACAGGCTGAAAGAGATGGTGCCTTCAGCCTGGAGAAGTCTCTGAGGAGACATTATAAGTGGCCTTCCAGTACCTGAAGGGGGCCCACAGGAAAGCTGGAAAGGGACTTTTTATCAGGGCAGGTAGAAACAGGATGAGGGGAAATGGTTTTAACTGGAAGAGGGTAGATATAGACTAGATAACAGGAAGAAATTCTTTACTGTGAGGGTGGTTTGAGCAACCTGGTCTAGAGGGAGGTATTCCTGCCTATAGAAGGAGGGTTGGAATTAGATGATATTAAAGATCCCTTCCAACTCAAACAATTCTATGATTCTGTGATCTTTTGGCATTGCCTTAAGATATCTGAAAATACTGACAAAGAGGCAAGAATTACACCCATACTACAGCACTCAAAAAATTACTAAGTTCTCTTTTAGCAAATGCATATTTGGGAATTGATCAAAATCATCTCAGGATATACCAGTGTTGCTGTCTAGGTAGTGCAGGAAAACTAGCCAAATGTCTCAGCTAGATAGCCAGTTCTCACAGTTGGGAACAAACTGTACAGTACAGATTCTGTCTGAAAAGTTGTGTGAATATTAGACTTACAGCGCTAAGCTTTACATTCTCACAACTAGCCTGTCCTTGACTACTAGATCTTAGTTATTTAATGACAAGTCCACTTTCTACATGATAATAGAATCTCAGAAATGACCCGTGTATGGACATACTCTAGGACCACAAACATGAAAACATGTTGCTTTGACTTTATAGATCATAGAATCATTGAATGGCTTCGATTGGAAAGGATCTTAAATACCACTGAGCTCCAAGCCCCTGCCATGGGCAGGGCTGCCACCAACCACATCAGGCTGCCCAGGAACCCACCCAGCCTGCCCTTGAATGTCTCCACAGGGATGGGGCATCCACAGCTTCTCTGGACAGATTGCGCCAATGCCTCACTTCAGAAAATTATGAGCATGATATAACAGCTAAAAATAGTTAAGTTACCTGTCCACAGTGGAAATGCACACCTGGGTGGACCAGTATGAAACCAGCACTCTTTCAAATGACTCTCTCAATTCACAATTTGCTTGTCTCTACCTGACTTCCATGGTAGGAATGCAGGAGAGAACTCTTGCCCCAGACACCTCACCACCACCAACAGGAAACAGGTTTCTCTCAGAACTTGAAGAACTTCCCAATAACTGTAAAGAAGGTAAAACCATAGGTTGCAACTATTCTGATCAGACCATGACTATTTTATACGAAAGTATAGCTTTTATTACAGGTTACTGGTGTATTTATTAGGGTCTTCACAATTAAGCTCACAGATCAACACTTTCAGCTTTTTGCTTCCATAACTCCTATTTCCAGGCTCTCCTAGCTCACTTGTTTCTACACAGTTTAAGCTCTCTCATCAAACTCTGCAGAATACTTGCTATTAATTGTTCTCAACTATCAATACAGATGGATGTAAAGAGCTAATAAGAGTGTTTTATAAAAGCTCCAAAATCCACCAGTACCTCCAAGGAACATCTTTATGATTATGTAATATTAAGTACTGAATCATCCTGTTCTGAAGAGCACAACAGCTACTTACAGCTATGGTTTTCAGGTTTGTCTGTAATGCCAGGCATGGCTGAATTAGGCCAAAGCTGTGTGCACCTGAAGTAATAGGTGTTTATGCATACCTCTGGTGCAGGAAAGGTATAGATGGAAGAAAGCATACACGCATGTGAAGATGTGCCCTGTGTTTCATAGTACCTGGAATGTACTATGTGTACGTAGTACCCATGGCTTCAGTTTTACCACCTAAGGCTGTGCCTTTCCAAATCATGAATTATCGTAACTAGCGTAAGTACTCACAGTATCTTGAACTCATCTCTTTAGATAATGTAAATATCAAATGATGGGCAGTAGTGGAACTCTACGTTGTAACAAGTGGATCACTCCATGCATGTTTGTATTTTTCAGGTTAACCGTGGGAAAGGTTGCACATGGGCTCAACTGTTGAGCAAACCTGGTTTAGTGCGTGCATTTTTCTGACCAGATAAGCAACAAAATGTACTTTTTGGTTTCACTGCACAGCTCAGAAGGCTGCAACCAAAAGCAGTGGGTTTCAGCAGGGTCTCAGCTCCCGGCGTAGTTTCGCAACAGTATTTCACTGAATCACAGTAGGATCCATTTGGAAGGCACCCACACGGATCATCGAGTCCAACTCCTCTCCCCGCACAGGACCACCCAAATTCCAAACCCTACCTCTGACAGCAGGGACCCAACCGCGCAGCTCCAGCAGCCCCACTGGGCGGCCCCGGGGGCGGGGCGGGGGGAGGGCCGATGGGGGGCGGTCCCGTGCCCGGGTGTAGGTGCGGAGCCGGCGGCGGCCCCGCCGTGCCCGTCGACCCTCGCCGGCAGCATGACGGACCGCTCCGCTTTCGACACCAATGTCATCACCATGACCCGCTTCGTGATGGAGGAGGGCCGGCGGGTGAAAGGCACCGGGGAGTTCACGCAGCTCCTCAACTCGCTCTGCACCGCCGTCAAGGCCATTTCCACTGCCGTGCGCAAGGCCGGCATCGCCAACCTGTGAGTGACATCTCTCCTGCCCCGAGCAGGGGGTCGGGGCTGCCGGCAGGGAGCTGCGGGAGGTGGGATGGCCTGACAGCATCGAGCCGCACTGCCGTCGGCTCTTCCGACGTCACTGCAGCAGCATCTCAGACAGCATATCTCCCCAGGAGGAGTAGGCTGTTACCCGCTTCTCGGTCCCTCTAGCAGATGCTGATAAACCCTCACACAGACCTTCACCAAGCAGGTGCAGGTGTCTTGAACTGGAAAAGCAAAGGAGCATGCTGAAAGGCAGAGACTATCCAAGTACAGCTGGATTATTGCCCCGTGTAGTCAACAACTCAGTGTCAGAGCACCGTTTTGTGCTCTGTGGCACCTCATCAAGCTGTGCTAATATATATATATTTTCCACAATGCATTGTAGCAGTGTGAGTGGATTCAGAAGCCTTCCTCAGGAGCAGGCTGTGGCAGCTAGCAGAGCTGGCACCATGGAGCATTGCTCCAGGAGCATCCAGAGGAAATCAGAGCTCACAAGGTGTTAAAAGAAAAGCAAAACTATTGCAGATAACTGCTTTACTCAGTGATATAAATCACTGTATTGTCGATATAAGCTACTTCATTACCTAATGAAAGATGCAACGGTACCACGCTATCTGCACACTATGTATGCAGTGGAAATGGTTGAAGGCAGTACTGAGTAGTATTTATTACAAAATGTATTCTTACTATCAGGGAGCTGAAAAGTTTGGTGAAGTTAATAAAATAGAAGTACTCGATGAAACTGTAAGGATATTCCACTTCATATATTTTTGAATTATTTTGCTCTGTCTTGACTTCTGCTGTTATGATTGCCATCACCTTTCTGTTGTTACATGCTAGCCACTTCCAGCACCTGCTCTGCTGACCACTGAGGACCAGGGTTTCCCACTTGTGCCCTAGTTTGTAACGGCTGAGGTCCCATCCCTCTTGTCTCCCTCTGTTGCTGTGCTGAGCTGCCACAGGCTCCTTGTTTGTGCCCTGTGTCCCTTGCCGGCAGCCTGCTGGGCACATCCCCTACCAGCCCCCAGCACTTTGGATGTGAGGTCTGTAGCTTCTGGGCTCATGTGGAGTGTACTCCCTGCTTTTCTCAACCAAGTTAGATTTTGAGGTACAGCACTGTCTAGAAACACTTTCACGCTTGCAGAAAAAAAAAAAAGTTCAGGGTGCCACAGAAGAAACAAAGGCAGACAGACGCATAGAGAGTCATGGCAGGCCTTTTTTTTTTTTTTTTTTTTTTGTCTCCCACATGCAGCACATTACTGCATTCCTAAGTTCAGCATTATTGCAAAAAACCTGAATTACCAGTATTCAGGATGATCAGTGGCTGCAGTACGTAAGAGAAATCGCCATGTGTGCAGAGCTGGGTTTTGTTTTTCTCTGCTGAGAGCTGAACTTCCTGGTCTCTCTTCTGGACACTTTCAACATCGCCTATCACAAGGTCTCCCAGTACTTCCTGATGCCAGACAGCAGTTCTGATTAGCTGGCAGGGCTTTATTTGTGTTTTGTCTCTGTGTTTCTCAGTTTTATTCCCAAATAAATGTTTATTACTTAAAATGAAAAGCTGAAAACATTGCACTGTAAAATTGTTGATTTATGTGTGAGCAAAGCAGTCGTTTTGGAATTTGTACGAGGAACTGCTTACCAAGAACAAACTACATTGAGAAGTTATAGTGTAACTAGCACAGTCAGATTCACTTGTTAAGTACAAAGTTTCTAGCCAAATCTCAGCTTTTACTGGAGGCAGCTGTGACAGTGGAGATAGGATGGAGGGACAACGTTTAGGTCTTATCGTTAATATAAAGTAACAGTTTCATAATTCAGCCTTCACAGCTTGCTCCGGCTATATTTGTCTATATTTCAGGGACTATTGATAAACGATTCCTTCTTTCATGTACCTTACCTTCACAGAATCACCAAGAACCTCAGAAACGTGGGGGTTGGAAGGGACCTCTAGAGATCATTTGCCAAAGCAGCTCCCTAGCCCAGGTTGCACAGGTAGACGTCCAGGCGGGTCTGGAATGTCTCCAGAGAAGGAGACTGCACCACCTCTCTGTGCAGCTGTGCCAGTGCTCCGTCACTGCACTGTGAAGAAGTTCCCACACACATCTGTGCAGAACTTCCTATGTTTCAGTTTGTGGCCATTTCCCCTCGTCCTGTCACTGCACACTGCTGAGAAGAGTTCAGCCTCATCCCTTTGCCTCCTGCTTCTTAGATATTGTAGGCGTGGATCAGATCCCCTCTGAGTCTCCTTTTTTCAAGTGTCTTCTAGATTTTTCGATATTACACAGGTAATATTAACAGGTCTCAACAAGGATCCATTGGACAGCAAATAAAAAAAACAGGTGCAAAAACCTGATCACCCATCAGTACTGTTAGTTCTGCAGGATGTTGTACAAGCATACACTTGTCAGAAATGGAGTGCTTTGGAAGCTGCAGTGCAGTCCTCTGACTGGACATTCTCTCCTTACCTTACTGTAGGTATGGGATTGCTGGTTCTACCAATGTGACAGGAGATCAGGTGAAGAAGCTGGACATCCTTTCCAATGATTTGGTCATTAACATGCTCAAGTCATCATTCAGCACATGCGTTATTGTGTCAGAAGAAAACAAGGATGCTGTGATAGTGGAAGCTGACAGAAGGGTTAGTAGCTTTTAAAATTCTCAGTATTCTATTTCAGTTTAATCTTTACAATAGTATCTTTTCAAGTGTGGGAAACTGAGACTGAGCAAAACCTTTCAGAGAACATGTACTTTTCTACATTTTAGAATTTTAGATCTGAACAGATGTGATTACAGATCCTCACAGATCACTGAGGGAGGTTCAATGTTAATGCTTTTTTTAAAACAAAATGTGAGCTAATACGGTGCTTTTATCAACATTTCTGGGTTTAAAAAGGTTTTTGGCATACAGGATTGCATTAAATGAAAAGCAAAGGTGCAAACACAGTGTGTGTGATTATTAGCGATTGTGGACAGAATAAGGGAAAAATGAGCTACATAAAAAGTACAGTGCAATCAGCTGCTTTCCCTGTACTGGCAGATTCCTTTGTCTGCAAGAATCCTTAATATGACTGTAGGAAGAAACTGTTCCTTTCTGGGGGAAAGGAACTCCAGCCCACAGGGTAAAACTGAGAACTGGCTGCAGTAGTTTCTGAGCACCTGTCCATTTCTGAACAGTGGGCTTTGTTAATCTGTTTAAAGTGGAATATGCAGTAAAGTGTATAGTTTCTGAATGTCAGATGTTAAAGTTGTTTTTAATGCCTCTAATTTTAGCTCTTAATAATAAAAAAAAAGGTAGACCTTCTTGTATTTTTCCTTAAAATTCAGCATGCAGTCTCTTTAAAGATGAGAAAATGTTAACTCAAATAGTAGATATTAAAGGATGTCTATCAAAATGGATCAGTTTTAACTTGATACATGAAGCTAAACTAATTACTTAACTTTTTATATATTAAAAAAAAAAAAAATCGAATTAAAAAAACAGCTTTGTTGTTTCTTCATCTGTTACTCACTTTAAGGATTCCCCAGGATCTACTATGACACAAACCACAGTTCTGATCAATGAAATGCAGATCTAAGACCTTCCATTCATGGAATTCTGTTCCTTCATGGTCTATAAATGCATTTTAATTTATACTGATCTGGAAATGTCTGAGAATACTTATCTACTGAATAGTTTTATCTGTAGGAGGTAAGCAAATAACGTTATTAATCTTACTGCTCCCCATTTTATATTTTTAGGGTAAATACATAGTGTGCATAGACCCTCTGGATGGATCATCTAACATTGACTGTCTTGTTTCCATTGGGACAATATTTGGCATCTATAGAAAGGTAAAATGTTTTCCTATAGGATCAGAAAAAATATTATTGTGCACCTTTGGATGAAATAGAATTGCATATGAAAATGTTATAAAACCTAACTAAACTCCTTTGTGAAAGAGACTTTCCAGGACTGACTAAGTTAAATCTGCTGTTTCAGTTGTTTACATGAAAGATTTGTAAGGGATTTGCATCACTGTATTAGAAAATGAACATTAGAAGAACATGGAAGCCTTGCTGATATTTAATTAGTCAGCTAGAGGAGTCACCCCTTACAAACATAGCTGGAATTAGATTCATCAATAATTTTCTTGAGACAAAATACCATGTGATTGTTATTTACATGGGAAATGTGCTTTTAGGTTTTCTTTGTACTAATAATTATGTTGGCCTGAGGACAGGCTTCAAATGCAAACCACAGCTGAAATATGGCATGTGCATTTGAGTGTCTAATTCACTCTGAAAGGCAGAAACCCTGTCTGAGAAGCCTGAAATACTGGACTTACGTGACACAAGATGGGAGAAACAGAAAGTCAGATAAAAACACACTCAACTGTCTGTGTTAATCATCTTTTGTAAGTTCTCACACACCTCAAAGTAACTATTTTCAACTTAATTTTTGGATGAAGCAAAGGAAAATAAAACAACCCTTGTCATTTTGCTCAGCTGTAAACTCCATGCATGAGTCATGTTTCATTGCTTGCTTTTCAACTATGCCTTGGAGTTTTGCTTCCAGCGCTGTGTTCATCACCACCTACAAGGAGGTGCACAGCTCTATATTATCACCTTAATCCTTTCCTGTTTCCTGCATTCCAACAAGGCTTATATAAGAGCATTTCCAGATGAATGTGTTTGTCTCTTCTATATAATTTGTCCATTATATGTAATGTATACAATAATAAAACACATCCATTAGGAATCCTAGTTGTAGGCCGTGCAAGCACTTGTGCCATGTGTTGCATGGATACGCAGTAGATTATCCCTATTTCAGAGCCCAGCTATATTATATACCAGATGAAAAAATGAAGTAATTTTTTTGTGCTATTATTCTAGATATCCCCCGATGAACCTACTGGGAAAGATGCTTTACAACCAGGGCGTAATCTCGTGGCAGCAGGTTATGCTCTGTATGGGAGTGCTACCATGCTGGTACTGGCCACTTCTGCTGGAGGTGTCAACTGTTTTATGCTTGATCCGGTGAGGATGTATTCTGCTTGTTTGTTTGTTAGGGATAACATGGTGCTGTTTGTAAGACCCATTTGTCCTTCAAAAATGTCGGAGGAGCGATTTTCAAATTAAAGCTGATGTGGAAAAATGAAGTACATTCCATAACTTGTCAAAACTAAGATCAAGAGATTTTTGCATTCCTCCTGCCTGCTGCAGTCAGTGATTCAGCAATGCAAAGACAGTCAAGTCAGTGAAGAAAATATGCAGCATGTGTCAAATAATGTGGTACTTAGAACAAGCCATGCAGAATGCAGCTGAGAATTTTTTTTTCCTTTTCCCTTAATGCTAGGGCCTTAGAAAACTATTGAATCATAGATTCTTAACTTTCTTCTATGTTTTCAGATCTCGCCATGATGACAAAAGAGTAAGTGATGTGTGTGAATGCATTAGACACTGTTGAACGCATTGATGTATAAGTTTTAAAATCAAAGACATACTGACCACAGCAGAAAGTGGTTTGCTACAATAACCCATGTTTGTGTTATCAGTTAACCAGCATGTGCCCGCATTACGGTTTTAAAACTTGCAGTGGTCAAGAAGCGGGAAATATAATGTGGTGCTCCCTGTAAAGAGCTTAATTACATGCGTGTGTTTTTGTTTATATTCAGGTAGAAGACTTAGCTTTAAGCATATGTGAATGTTATTTTGTTTGCTTTTAGCACTAACATAGAAACTCACATCAGTGAAAACTAAACAGCCCAGCCCTTGGTTACAGAGATTAAATCCCTTGACTTTAGGCTTCTAGTTAGTGAAAGGTAGGACTACCTGGGGTATGTTAGTATCTATTTGAAAACATTTGTACAGTGCTTCAGCTGGCACTCTCAGTTTCTGAGCTCTTTATAGCCATTCCTTCATTTTGAGTTTAGCAAAAGTGTGGAGAGCTAAATGAATTTACAGGCAACAGCATTATTATTATTATTATTTTGTGTAGAAAACTGACAGAGAGCTGGGTAATGGTTGTATAAAGAAGCTTGCATGACCCTAGAATTCATGCTCTAAACTGCATCTGAACAGCAAATGCTATCTTTTTCACAGGTATTGAACCATTAAAGAAAGTAGTAGCTCTAGTAATTATTTCCTAAACTGTGTGTACGATTGGCTTTCACTTTATAAATAACTGAGAAAACAACATTAACAAATTATTTTTCTTTCTTAATTTCAGGCAATTGGAGAATTCATTTTGGTTGATAGGGATGTGAAAATAAAAAAGAAGGGGAATATCTACAGTCTCAATGAAGGCTATGCTAAATACTTTGATTCTGCTGTCACTGAGTATCTAAAGAAGAAGAAATTCCCTGAGGTAAAGAAAAGCTCTCTGGTGACAAGTTACACTTAGTCATTCCTACTTTAACATCAGTCACTGTCTCATTTATGAAGTTTCAGAGCTTGTTTTTAGTTTATCTATTTAAAATGTATCCGTGTGTGTAGGACTGCTGGTTAGCGCAGCTGCCCTTCAGTACTGCACTCCACTTGTGCTTTTTCTTCTTTCTTTTTTTTTTAATTTTTCAGTCCTAGGCAGGGGCCCGAGTAATTGTTCTGGGGTTAAATCTAGGCATTTAGTGATAAAGTAGAGAGGAAGTCTCATCCGGTGATGAAGAAACATTTTCTACAGGCATGTTAGGTTGCAGCTGCCCCATCCGATTGGATGGAGCAGCTGAGCAGGGATGTTGGCCTTGTGCTCAGTGATAAGATGGTCTGTGTCCCCAGGGGCCTCTGACATGAAAAGTTCACGTTGTTTCAAGGTCTGCTTTGTGGCTGTGCAGCTCCCTGGTATCAGAGTGCTTGAAGCTCTGTGAAGTACCCACAAAAACACGTCCATTCTCATGCCTTCTTTCTGTCCTCACTGCAGTTATTAGGTGAATAACTGTGTCAGCATGTAGTATTGTAAAGTGTTCATCTCCACTTTTGACTTCCTCAGCTTGCTTTGAACAAAGACTGGTATTTTCTTCTGGTGATTTGCAGGCTTAAGGAACTGTTTATCAAGATACTAAAATTATGCTAAAAGATACTATCTTCAGTATACTGAGGAACAGATTTTAGTAGTCAAATGTTAACTTTCTGTTGACAGAAGTGCTGTAACAATTGAAGCAAAAGGGTTAAAAGGATTACTAAAGATCACTTTTCTTTATTATTTTTTTTTCTTTCTCATTACAATAGAATAAAAACCCAACCTCAGTTCCCACCACTTGATCTATTTGCTACAGTGTTTTCCAAGGGTTAGAGGACTGATGCAGAGCTGGGCAGCATTTCCTGTTGTTGGCACCACCACTCATCTATTCTGAGATCTTCTGTCTGTCCATATCCTTGGCTTTTCTCAATTACAAAATGAGGAAGAAACTGAATTTTTAACCTAAGCTACCTGGAATACTGTGAATTGCAACATGGAGGAGTTAGATGTTAAAAACACTAAGAGGAAGGAAAAAACAAAATCTGATATGCTCAACAGTTACCTTTATTTGAATGTCTTTCTGTAGGACGGCAGCTCGCCGTATGGTGGAAGGTACATAGGATCTATGGTGGCTGATGTGCACCGCACACTGGTGTACGGAGGAATCTTTCTGTATCCTGCCAACTCCAAAAGTCCTAAAGGGAAGGTAAATCTGCATAATTCTGGTTACAGAAGGTGTTGCATTACATAGATATTTCACTCTCGTGGATCAGTATTTTTATTCTAGAATGTAATTCTTACAACTTGGTAGATGATATGCACATATGATCCAGTCTTTGCACACTATCACAGGAGACAGCACCCTGTTGTCAGACACCAATTTAGGTCTGCTTCTTGCCTGTGTCAACTGTACTTATTTTTCTTTATATTCAAACATACACGGATTATGAATCATTAGCATACATACTAGGGACTGTACTCCATACCATGTCTGCCCAAATTGTGGTGTCTCCAGCTAAGTGAAAAATTACAAAACAAAATAAATGGCTCACGTTATGCTGAGATTCCTATTACAATCTGAGATATCAGAAGCTTAAGTGTAATGTGCTCCTTAAGAGAAGCTCTGCTGAACAGAAAAACCTCTGCATCTTGTTCTTAGTTGTGCTGCCTTATCAGGAGGAGCTGTGCCTGGCTGTTTCTGCAGGGCAGCAGGCAGTCCCTTGTGGAAAGGCATGCTCTTGGGGGCTGACAAGGTGACTATTTATTCAGCAAGGACCTTTCATCTGTTTTGTAACTGTCCATAAATTATTACTTCAGGTTGCAGATAAGATGCAGTTACTCATTAGAGAAACCTAATGGTGTACTCGGGGCCAATGTTTTTCTTACTGCATGATCTGCTGCCTCATTAAAGGTTGTGTCTTAAATATGAGATTTATCTCTGTGTAAAGAGCACAAATCAAACATGAACTATGGAGAAAGCGCTCCAGCTGAGCAAGCCCAGCACTCTTTCTGCTTTATTTACAGAAAGAATCCACACAATTCTGGATTCAAGTTTATATTAAATACAGAGTACTTCAAGTGTTGACTGGCTTTAAATCAATTGCCAAATAGTTATGTGATTGTGAGCATTGTCTGGATTGACCATTGCCATTTTGATTTTTGTCTTGCAGCTGAGACTGCTCTATGAATGCAATCCTATGGCTTTTGTTATTGAGAAGGCTGGAGGAATAGCAACAACAGGGCATCAGTCAATACTAGACATAGTGCCTGAGGATATCCACCAAAGAGTGCCTGTTGTCTTGGGATCTCCTGATGATGTGAAGGAGTACCTGGAAATAGTCAAAAAGCATGCAGCTAAGTGAAGAAGGCCTGCTGCTGTCACTGTGCAGATGGGAAGAAATGCCTTAAAGCTAAACCAAAGAACACACTGCAAGTCTGAACTGTCAGACCTTTGTAACAAGAAAGGGGATAAGCCACATTTAATAAGATTTTTTTTAAAGTGCAATTGTACTGTACAACAAAAGGCATTAAAAGATTGTATTAAAGGGTGCATTTAAAGAAAATCAAGAGGAAAATATGTTTGTGTTTTTTTTTTCATTTATCTTCTTTAATTATACAGTTACAGATGAAGTTACTGATGCTACAAGAAAATATTGTTCTCTGTTAATTGATACCTAACTTCCTCATACAAACAATACTATCACCAGAATATCTTTTCTAAAAATCTTGCGGCCTCTTACACCTTCCTCCACCAGTCCATAGTTCTTTGATGAAAGCATAAAGGCTAACATGGATGATTTCACATTTGCACAGCGTTTCACATTGTTTCCAGGCTCTACGAGTTACTCAGTGTACTTCAGCATGGACTTATCCTAAATGAGAGTTAACATTTGTGAAATACATACATGTGGTACAGTAACTCTGACACATCCTGTTAATACTTCCAGCTAGTTCTCTGTCAGATCCAGCTACATAAGGATGGGAAATGGAAAATGAGTTTTTCTGAAGAGGGGTTTTGAATTGCAGAAAGAGCACGTGCAGCTTGATACTACTCTGCTGTGATGATATGCCCATCATTGCCAGAAATTAATCTTGTTGTTTGGTAAGAAAAAGAACCCTCACCTGGTGTTCTTTGTGTTATTTTGAGAACATGCATTACCACAGAAGGAAAGGATTGTGCTGTGTAAGCAGAAGTAAACTGTGAGGATTCCCACAAAGCATGCCGACATTTAATGTGCTGATTCAGAGCATGCTGCTGGGAACACAACGTCGGTGCTTGGGAGCTAGATGGACTGTCCACCTGTCCAGGTCTGCAAATGCCTTATAGGGTCTCAACAGTCCTGACTGTCCCCTCTCAGCTCATGCTTTGCCTGTGCTCCAGCTTGCAATGTTGTGAAGACATGTGCCTGGCCCTGAGCAGCACTAAGCCTTCTGCAGGCCATGCTGCAGTCTGGAAAACAAGGAGGCAGTCAGGTGGAAGAGGACTAGGGTCTGTGTGGCCAGGCATGTAGGACAGCTGGACTGCTGCCTGCCAAGTCACCCTTGTATCCCAGGCTATCCTCCACAGGCTGTCTTGCTCATGCTAGGCCAAGTGCGCTCCCTCTGCCTGCTCAGGTTGGACACCACCCACTGGGATGTAACCACACTCTCACTTTTATAAAAGAAAGAAAATGTAGTCCTTGCATCTGTTTTATCTTCTCTTAGTGATTTCAAAAGGAAGAGGGAGTCTCACATTAATTTTAGATGATGCGCCCGTGCTGCAGCTCGTCCTGGGGGAACCGCATGGCCCTTTCTCCTAGAACATTAGCACTTTAAGAGAGCCCCTAGCTCACCAAACCAGCCATAGCAGGTGTGGTGCTAGGAAGGACACCTCTGATATTCTGGATGCTGCCCCTAGAGCAAAGTGTGTGACTGTTTCTGCAGTACATAACATATTTAGACCCTTAAGATTTTAATCCAGTATGTTCTCAGAGCCATAATTGGACACTTCTATTTAATACACTAATTAGAAGAGAGCTGGGAGCCCTTACAGTTTTTTTGTTTCTTTTTTTTTTATGTTTTTTTTTTTTTTCTAAGACAGCACCCGACAGCAAGTCATTTCATCCAGCTATAGTAACTCCTCAGCCATCAGCCCCTTCAAGAATTCCTTGGGCTGCATGCATCTATTTTTAAGACAACATACTGGCAACTGGGAAAGGTTATAGAAAGAAAAGCAATACTGCCTGTGTTTACCAGGACATTTTCCAATGTTTTGTGTTTTTCTTTTTTTTTTTTTCCCTGTGTTGACATTTTGTAGTGAGTGTTTTTCATCTGAAGAGTTGTTTCTTTCTGTCTGTAATACATGTACACATGATAGGAAGTGCTCTCATGCAGCCACTCGTGGGGAGAACCCCTCCATCAGCTCACCCGCAGCTCCTTTGCAGGGCTATCTCGGCGTGTCAGAGCTGTGCAGAAAGTCTCGCTTTGGCAGGGCATTCATCTTCAGCTCCTGCACTACCTCCTGCCCTGCTCAGATGCTGAACTGTGGCATTTGGTGAAAGGTCACCAGCTCTAATTTCAGCCAGCACCATCTAAGCGACTAACATTTATGAGCAGTTAGAAGAGGTGTCACCTTTACGGTATGGGATAGCCTATACACTAATGGCAGTGGGAATCAGCCTCAAGAGCTCTTGTGTAATCACTGTATTAGGAAACAAACCTGCAGATCTGTCAAATTAAGCTGCTTTTTTTTGTTTGTTTGTTTGTTTTGTTTTGTTTTGAGTATCTTTTCTGTTGTATTACAATCCAGTTTATCAACTGGTTTATAGTCATCACACATTTTAAAAACAATCTTATTTGTTTTTCTTCCACCTATTAAATAATAATACTTTGTATATCTCAACAGTAGGGCTTTTTGTCATTTAGAGGACCCTCCACAGTATTTATCACAAGTTTATCTCAGCCAAGATCAGCCAGAGTGAAGATTTCTTCCTTCCCATTCTTTTGCCATTGGCCAAGTTTTATTCATTTATTTCTCTTTTTACTCTGCTGTTGGCTGTAATGCTTCTGGCAAGCCTGATTGAACTACCCACTACCTGAAGAAAGCATTAGGGAAGTTTTCAGTAAAAAAAATAAAAAAGAAAGAGGGAAACAATGACCTTTGAACACCCTTTGAACTGCTAACTCCAAAACAAACTTTAGACGTGGTTCTGAACTTTGTCTTTTTGATCAGTGTACGAGATCACTTGGAATCAACAGCAAAGAAGGTCTACACGTGATGTTTTTGACAAATGTTAGCCATAATACACAGATGCCCATGCCCTCAACAAATCTTATTTGCGAAGTTAATTAGGTACCACTGTGGTACGCAGCAAGGAGATTCTGCAGTAAGAGCATTTTAGTACTCCTCATGCTGAGAACCGCTGTGATGATGAAATAACTTGCAGTATGTAGTGGTGGTTGTATTTTAAACCAGCGGATCTGTTGACATGCCTAATGTGAATCTTTCCCCTCTTTTCTTCACAGGTGCATCATGAGATATCCCACAGCTCTGTAAATATGTTAGTTTTTGGTTTTGTTCAAAGCCTCTTGAAAGAAAGAAGGATTCCTGTCCTGGCAAAAAGTGTTCTGGAATATTTGACCTGAGATACAGATGGCTTCACAGACATTCAACTGGATCACAGAAAATAGAAAATGTTCCTAATAATTTTAATTTTCCACCTTCCTGCCTTTGGGGATAGAGTGGAAAATCTGCCTGCTACTCCATCTAAGTTGCCATGCTCACCAGTCTTCTTTGCCCTGTGAGTTGCACATGACAGGGCAAGAGGCAATAGGCACAAACTGGAACACTGTAATTTTCAGCTGAATGTGAAGAACAACTTCCTTACTGTGTGGGGACTGGCACAAGTAGCCCAGAGAGGCTGTGGAGTTCTCTTTGAAGATCTTCAAAAGCTGTGGATGTGATCCTGTGCAACCTCTTCTGCATGTCATGCCTGAGCAGCTGAATATGGTTACCACCAAAGGAGAAAATCTTTGCTTTCAGATGTACCACACATGGGGAAAGAGAGACTTTAAGGAAAACTGTGAGAAATTATGAAGTGTAGAAAAGGAATGAAAAGGGACGTCAGAACTCTAGGCCTACAGCTGCAGCTCCTACAAACAAAAATAAGGCCAAACATAAGTTCTGTTGATTAATTAAATTTCTTCTTTCCTGTTATGATTCTAGCCCAATAATTTGGTTTCAATGATTGATAACAATTAATCTCATTGACATTTTCTGCTTTAACTTCAGATTTTTTAATTTTGTTGTGGGCTTTCCAGACCTTCATCTTAAAAATAAGAGAGTGCTATCAGTAAGTAAAATGAAGACTGCAACATGTGATTGCTCTGATTACCTCCTCTGAGTGGAAGAACAGAGCTGCAATTGAGAGATGTAATTCCAGTGCTCCAGACGATAGCATGTGCCAAACTTACTGCATTTCTACCCGCCTTCATGCTAGTGCCATGTGATCCAGGTTTATTCCTTGCAAGATAATGATGAAAGAATTATCTGTAGCGTAATTGCGAAGTGAGACATATACCTACATTTGCATAGAAACACAGAACCACAGAATTATGATGGAGCCGAGATAAAATCAGATAAGTATCATGCGTAGATGAAGGAAGGGATAATTACTTAGGAAGCTTCAAGCCATAACTCACTCAGTAATTTTCATTTATGTAATCAGTACAATATTAGAAGCAGCCTAGACTGAGAATTAAGCCATTAAAATGGCACTGCAGCTGCAATAAGAAGCACCTTTAATAGCTTCATGTCTAGCTGCTCAGTGTGATAGAAACTGAGTTCTGTACTTTCAATACTTGTTAATCAAACCATCTCAAGACAGATGTGTCAGTACTTTTCCGTGTGTTTTTCTTTTCCTTCTCTTAGAACTATGTAGTTTGTAGAAGACTTAAAAATAGATATATAAATGTTTTTGTAAATTGGAGCCACAGCGTCTTGTTCTAATACTTGTACAGATAGCAGTGACCTTCTAAGGAACTGAAAAGAAGAAAAATAAGCGGGAATCTTCTTTTAAGCATGCATGATTAGAGCTGAAGGAGACTGCAGTATTCATCTCTGCAAAGAGACAGAGAATGACTCCCAAATACCAGCTGGCGCAGCCCAGAAAGAAAAGATAAACACGAATATAGAGATAAGAGACAATAAAAAGGGGGGGTCGGGAGGCCCCCGGTGCACGCCTTTGGTAGAGCCGAGACTCCAGGCCGCCCAGCGCTGTTTCGCTCGTTTATTGCTTACTCAATAAATTTCTTACTATTGACAACGATTGGTGTGTATTGTTCTCCACACCTATAACACTCAGTGCTCCCGTTCTGTAGTTCATAATGCAAAACCCCTTGGAGTACTCAAGGCTTAGACCTTGATGAACCCTTTTCCATGCACATTGGATTAACTTCCAAGCCTCTATGCTAGGTAGTTAAATGGTATTCTGGCTTCAGATGCAGAGCAGCATTTTGCCCTGGGAAGTGCTGTGCAGCCTGGCCCCTATGCCAGCACTGTGGAGGGCCAGGAAGGGATGGCCAGGCAGGGGACAAGGTGATGACAGGGCACCCAATTGTCACCCTTCTGCTTCTGGCACTCTGCAAATTGTGCAGGGCTTGTCTTGCTTAGCCACTCTGAGCCTGCTGCTGCAGGAAGACTGTGTTCAGCCATGAGGCTAGTGAGAGCCTTTGCTAAGAGCAGCCAGTGTACCGCAAGAGTGTGTTGTGAGAGACGTGTGCCAGGAAGGGGAGTGTATGGAGGGCTGCGTGGAGGAGTACGGTGCCAGCCCAGGCACAGCTATTCTGGGACCCCATCACATGGTCTCAGAAACATCTGAATAAACTACAACTGGCAGCACAGCCAGGAACTTCCCCTCAAAATAAACCAGCTGCTGGGCATCTCAACACAGCTAGAAAGCACCCAGTCCAACCAGGAAGATAGGGGCACAGGTATCCAGCAAAAATGTCGGACAAAACGCCCTTTGAAACAGACATGCTGACTCTCACACGGTTCGTCATGGAGAAGGGACGACGAGTCAAGGGAGCCACCGGAGAGCTGACACAGCTGCTCAACTCCATGCTGACTGCCATAAAGGCCATCTCCTCCGCAGTCAGAAAGGCAGGCCTTGCCCACATGTGAGTCCCACTTAGGTGTACGGGGAGGAGGAGGAGGTGGAGAGGCAGCTGCTTGCACCGCGAGGCGGGGAAGAGGGCAGTGTTGTCCAAGTGATTGCGGGAAGGAGGTCAGGGAATGGGCTGTTAGGACTGGTAAGCAGATCTCTTCTTTTTGGAGCATTTTCACAACAAGTGCAAGATAAGCAGTGTTGATGTTGTTCTGTAGTATGCTTCAGGACTTTGCTGTTCTCTTCATTATACTTTGTAAGCGTCAGCACTGATGTACTTCTAAATTTATTGTGAGTGTGCTGAACATCACATTGCACTGTTTCTGCTGGCAGCCAAGCACAGGGCTGAGCAGTGCCATCCAGGGCTGCTTCTGAGCTGAGACAATAGTGTTCTGCCTGACTACAGCGTAAGTAAAGCTCTAAAACAACAGCTCTGTGAGAAGAACTGTCGCACATGGGTACGTTGCTTCCTTGAGTAGTATCAGGGTTGCAGGTGGAGAGTCCTGAAAGGCCCTATATGAAAACAAATGGAATAATTTGGAATGTAGTCACTTAGAAAATCAAATAAAGATTAGCCTTTGCAAAATCTGGAATGAATTGAGCTGTTCTTCAGGCAGCCAGGTGAGAATGATCTCAGTGTCAGCCTTCTATCAGTGATCTCTCAGAAGCAGCTCAGAGAGATGAAAAATTTTAATAAAATCCTGTATTTAAAATATGCAATTGTTTTTTTTATGGATTAAAAATTTTATTTGTATACATTCCTGTGTATGTATGCATGAAGAAGACAGGGAAGACAGACATGGAAGAAGGACAATAATTTTTAATTTATACTTTTTTTTTTCTTTCCCTGTGGTAACACCAGAGCATACAACACCTTGGGGTCCTTATATTTCTGCTGAGTCCTCAGTGATCTCTGACAACCAAAAATTCAGTGTCTCAGTACTGCCACAGTCACCTGACAGGTGTGGACCATAATTTGTAGAGAGGACACAAAGTCAGCAGTAGACTCAGGATTTTCTGCTGTTTAATGGTTAAATTTGTCTCCATTAGGTGAATCTGAGCTGTTCTGCCTCCCTGACTTAGAGGAAGTATTGCTTTCCCTAATTCTATCTTTCAGTATACAACTTCTAGTGGAGAGAGCCACTGTTTGATAGACTAGAGGTGAAATAGTCCCCTTGCACATGGGACACACAGACAGTCTTAGTACTACAAGAGTCTCGCTTTATAACACTAACGTACATTATACCAATAAGCAAAAGCTTTTTCTATTAACAAAAGCTTTCATGTAATTATAAAGAAATATTTAAGATATCCAAACACATGGATGTGTAACATGTATCACTCAAATTGCTGCCACTAGCCGTGAAATTCTGGAAATTTCTGTCAAAAACATTCAACCACAGTGACTGGTTTTCATTCATCTGTGCCTTCTTCCCATAAGCAAGACCTGAGATCTTAACATTAGAGAAAAATGCAGCTAGAGAGCTCTTATTTTCTCTTGCTTCTCCACACAGGAGAAAATGAAGTGTCTTTGATGTCAGACATCTCAGCATGAGTTTTTAACAGATTTGCCTTTCAAAGATGAAGGGCTTCACAAAGCTATAAACTTGGTTTGGGAACCTGCCTGGAAACATGGTAATTGGAGATCGGATGCTTAGCATGCCCTGAAAATTGCATTCCTTTCTAGTGCCTCAAACTCAGCATTCCAGAATGGTAATACCTGAAATGGTCAGTACTTCTGGAAAGCTCAGGCAGCTTTGAATGAGAGAAAAAAACCTGTCTGCAGCAGCTAATGCTTGATGCTGACCTACACCACAGGGATTAATTTCTTTTTTGTAATGAATAAAAATGCTGTCTAGATTTCCTTTGTTTCTGAGCTGCCCTCATCCAACACATGAGGTTAAAAGAGTTTTTTTTGTTTCAGACACAGATATAAATTTCAGACATACATATGTATTACTACATTCAGCATAATCAGCGTACTGATAAAATCAGGATGTAGGATGGAATCATTATCCTAACCTAGCCAGCAATCGCTGCATGACATGGGTGAATTAACTGAATAAATCTAGAGGAATGGCTTAGAATGGTTTGGAGCTGTCTCTGAAGCTTCTGTTTTTGGGGCTGGACGGAGACTGTGGCATGGAAGGCTCTTGGGAAATCCGTGCAGCTGTGTGAGAAGCAGGTGGGACCAATGGCGAATGTCATTTCTCCATCCTCAAAGTTGCTGATGGCTCTTCCTGGGGCTTTGGGAAGGACTGGCAGCTGACAGCAGAGCTGTGGGCTCTGCTCCTGGCTTCCAGAGTATCCACAGGGAAGCGAAGAGGCCCCACCGTGGCCCCAAAACGATTCCATCACCTTCTCCCTCGTTCACACACGCTGTTTCTAGAAGCAGACGTTTTCCCTTCTCCCCAGGTTCGGCATAGCAGGCACCGTGAACGTGACGGGGGACGAGGTGAAGAAGCTGGACGTCTTGTCCAACTCCCTGGTGATCAACATGCTGCAGTCCTCCTACAGCACCTGCGTGCTGGTGACGGAGGAGAACAAGGATGCCCTCATCACCCCCAAGGAGAAGCGGGTGGGTGCTGCGGGAGCCGCGCGGCGGCAGAGGGCGCTCGTGCTCTGGGAAGGGGCCGGGGAGGTCGCGGCCGAAGAGCTTTGGGGGGAGGACTGGGATTCAACTTTGGGGGAGGGGGAAAGATTTCAGAGCTGCCATCGCACCCAGCTGCCAGACACGTGTGTGTATTACATTCCCTAGGCGCTGGTGTTGCAGTTTTGGATTAAGTTAATATTTAGGCGAGATAAAGCGAGTCGGGAAAGCGAGGGAGAGGCCGGTAGGGCTGGGTTTTGCATTACAAGCACCTGACTGCTTCACAGGGCTCCCCGAGGAGTGATCCTGTTGCTGCTTGTGCTGACATAACCGACTCCTGCCTTATGTTTTTTTTTTTTTCCTTCTGCCCTCAAACCGCATGTTACCAACAAGTTCTTGGGATCCGAATGCAACTGACTAAAGCACACCTACTCAAACAAGATGCTGTCTTCCAGAATGGCTTGTCTTCTCTGCTCTCAGACTTCTCACATGACCTGGAAACACAGGACTGCGCTTTCCGTCAGCAGACTTAGTGCTGTGTGAGCAGAAGTGCTCTTTCTCCTATTTCCCTGGCAGAGGAGGCACGGTGCTGCAGGGCCAGCTGAGTCCACGGCACTCTGCTGGGCCTTGCGCAGGCGTGGATGTGGGACTCACAGAGTGAAGGGAAATAGCAGTGCACGGCAACTGGACAACACAACATTTAATGCTTCCCTTGCCCCTTCTGTTTTAGGGTAAATACGTGGTGTGCTTTGACCCTCTGGATGGCTCATCCAATATAGACTGCTTGGCACCTATTGGAACAATATTCGCAATCTACAAAAAGGTAAGAGAACAAACAAAGCACGCGTGGCAGAGTTCTCTTGGCAAAAGCAAAACAACTTGGATGTATCAAGGTGTATCAACCTGCTTGGTTCCTTCCTTGATCCTTTATGCATCTTTGTGCTCAGTAGAGCCTTGCAAAGAGAGAAGAGGTAGAGCATGAGGTTCACCCATGCTGAAGAGCTTCCTGAATTCCCTGGAAGGGGACTCTTAGACCTTGCTGGGTAACAGCACTTTCCCACACGCTGGCACCTAGATAAGACTCTCCCACCATCAGGCAGCAGGGTAGCTCACCTCATTGCAAGAGGGCTGAGGGCTGTCACATGTCTACCAGTTGGTGTCTGTCATACCAGATTCTGACCAGCATGGGTTGAGGCCCTGCCTGGTCCCTATCACTGCTAGTGCTGCAGTAGTCTCTTGGTATGCATTTCCATACTGGTTGCAGATGATTGTTTATGTGCATGCTAGCCCTGGAGGACACCTGAAGCCAGGAGAAGCTGTCACCTATGGCTTCCAGGGCGACAGGTCCCATTCCACAGAGTTGGACAGACTAGCAACCATGCAGCCAATTAAAAATTCTGATTGCTACAGTCGTACTGAGTCTTGTGACTCGACTGCTAATCTCCCAGCAGTTGCTATTTTGCTTAAAGTCTGAGCTCACGGTCATATGACTGCAAGAGACCCTCAGCCATCATAATTTTGAGGAAACATTTGCAGTTCTCATGACTGCAAAGAAATGCTTGCAGGCTCAGGCACTACACTTCAAAAGTATAAAGATGTGCTTTTAATATCCTCTCTCATCTTTTAACTCATGATTTTCCAGACAATCTTTATCTTTACATTTATGGTAGACAAAGGCATCATTGCTGCTGAGCACACTTCTGCTGATAAATCAAATAGTCGTGTCACAGCCTGAGCATTCATGGCATATGCGAACTGCTGGTATATGACTGACCATGTTATCCATGGTTAGTGCCAGCATGCTCCACACATTCCAAAACAACATATCCTGTACGGCTTGAGGGACTACTTCCAGTAATTCTGACATGCCCCTTTCTGCAGGAAAGAGCTTAGCAATCCATGCCACATGTCCTGATTGTATGTGAAGTCTCATTCTTTCCATGTATTCCTGTAAAGACAGCTGAAAATACTGCAGTTTTTTCCTACATTAAGGTAGGCAGTAGCAGTGGAGGGCACTGTGTCACAAACATGAAACATTAACTTTCTGTTTAGAAGCATGTCTAGGTTGCTCTACAAAAATGTGAAAGCAAGTGCACCATGTGATTCATACACCAAGGCAGGTTGAAATACAGACCTGACTTCTCTATAAGCTTTAGCTCACCTGTTGAGGCATGTAAGAACTGTGGGATACCCAACATTCCCCAGGTTTCTGTGTCGGAACAGAAACATTTCCTAAAGAACTTGAGTCCTTTCCAAACACTTCTTCAGTTCACTTTCTCATCTTTCTGTATTTGCTGTCATTATGTTATGTGTTAATGCTTCTGTTATAAATACCTACATTCCTGTTCTTATTTTTGCCTTTTATTTCATGTGAGTGGACACAGTTTGGAACTTTAGAAAGAAAAAAACTTAAACTGTTTGGTGTAAATTTTTCATATCTGAATGAAAATACTGCTTCTGTGATAAAGATAGTTCTTTGCTTACAGGAAAAACTTACCAGTTAGATTGTGTTAGAAACAACACTGCATCCATGGACTTCCACCTGGATAATGCTTGGATGTTAGAATGCTGTTTCTGAAGTAGATGGTAATTAATGTGCCTTTCTCTCATATCAGACAATTTTGCAGCACTTCAGGACTATTTAATGCTTTAAAATAAGTAAATAATGATAGCTTTATTAATTATTAGTGTAGGGTTGTTTATCCCATGGAATGAGAAACATTTATTAAAGAAATTGTAAGTTTATTTCAGTCTGTTTAAAGCACATGAAGGCTGTTTTGGAAAAGCCAGAATAACTGTAATTCCAGTGGATGACCCTTAGCACCTCTGATATTTAGTGCCTTGCAGTTCTCCAGTCAACTGCACTGCTGATATTCCAACATTAACACCTTAATCCCATTCCCAAAGGCACGCATTCCTGAAATAATACCTTGAGGATTATCAACACTTTTCTATAAAGATCAGACTTGGTCATTATGTTTCAAATCTGAAAATGATTACCTATTGTTGCTCCTGCTTTGGGGCCACCAATGCAGACCCAGGTAATGTCACCTCCTGCCAGAAAAGCACTGCATTTGTTTCTTAGAGAAACCACCAGGAAATAAGTTCCATCTTAGATTTATTCAATTTTCGACCTGGATTTTACATTCCAAAGCAGGCACGTTTTTGTTAAAACGACCAGAAAAGTCAGAATAGTGGAGCTGAAGGGCTTGCTCAGAATAAGCCAGCTGAGGGGTAAGACCTTGGCAGTCATTCACTGGCTCTGAGGTGCTCGTAGTTGGTGGAGTGTCAGGATGTGGTGATAGTAAGTACATTTCCTTGGATTCCTTCTGTATTTTTTTTTCCATGCTACTGAAATAACTGTGCAGTTCTCAATTCACTGTCAGCATACAGTCTATGAAGCTCTAATCTTTGTTGAGTTTTGATTTTAATTTGTAACTATGCTCAGTGCATCAGATGGCTTTTCTTCCTCTCCTCCACTGTCATGAGGACAATGCCTTCCCTGTTCCTCTTTCCCCCTCCCACTTCACACTGTCCCTCATGGGGAAAGTGTAAAGATTCAGGGCAAATATGTTTTCATTAAATACATGATATTGATGGAGACATGGAAACCATTGCTTCCTAAAGTTACTCCCAGTGCTGCTGTGGGCAAATCATGTTTTTTGGCAGACCTTACATGTAAAAAAAATTCAGATTCAAATAGCATCTGGGGTACCTGTGCAGCCGGACTCTTATCTTCCATCTGCTTTGTCACAACAAAGAGCAAAAATGGCTGTGTAAAAGCTTGTAATAGCTTCTAAAAGACAATGTCTATTTCAGTCATTTGCATAAAGATTTAAAAAGAAATTTCATTACCTCCATCTCATAGTCAAAACACAGTAGAAAGGAAATCCATCTGTGAATCAGACAGAAGTGAAAATATACACCAGCTATCAGAGTGAGTGTAAATCCCAGGTTTGTTCCACAGTGCAGGCTCCTGCCAAGCTCCTGCAGTGCTAACAATGAAATACCAGCTGATTACTAGCATTTTTACATTCCAACAAGCTCTGCAAAATATTTGTTTGAGGCTGAACTTTTTTTGCTTTCTTCTGGAAGCGGTTTATATGGCATGTTCTAAAACACAAACAAACAAAAAGACATAGTATGTTTGCAGCTACTTTTACTGTGTAAAGATGTGTTTAATTCTGCATTTAATGTTGCAAACAATCCATCTAATATAGGCATATCGGCAACCAATGTCATTAATGTTGAGATGTATGTGCCAGGAGGATACAGTTTTGAAAGAGAATATGCTATGAAGGATACAATCACTGGCTCTTAAAAGGAATTGTTTAGCAGATGATTAACAGCTAGTCAACTAGTAAACAGTCTGTATTTCCAGCTCTGATATGTACAGACAAATTTCTTTTAAAATTCATTGTAACCTTTCTGAATAAACAGTTTTGGACAGAATAATTCTAAAGGACCGTATACCAAGTGTAATTTTACATGTTATCTTTCATGAATATTTAATTGGCACCTAGTTGTTTTTTTCCAGAGAACATTTGACAAAATAGTATTAAAAATAACTGTGAGCAAAAGGTAGCTATAAGGTCTGTAAAATAAAGTAACAAATTCTTTCAACCAAAATCTTTCAGTTGAAAATAAATACATTCTGATGAGAAATCATTGTCCTCAGATATTTTCAAAGAAGTACTTCTGATGTCACATGTGTCTGCTTTCCTATAGATGGTGGTATCCTACGGTGAGCAGGATTCCTGGGTTACCCCAATACTTTCACTTTTCTGGGACCCAGTAGAACCTCTGAGAGTTTCTTGCCAGAGCAGAAAATTTTTATTTTTGTTGATGTGGGAGGTTGTTTTTCTTCAGAAATAGCATGGATAGACGTTCTTGATTTTTTAAATAACTAACTTGATATTTATAAAATATTTGATTTTCTGCAGAAAACATTCTTCAGTGGTTTTTATATTTTAATGCGATATTTTGGGCTAGGCCTGCTATTTCTATTTAGCTGCTACTCAATCGAATTAAGTCCATGCAACCACTGAGAAGCTGCATGAGTTTGAAATGACAAAATGCTAAATCAGGACCCCAGTGAAGGGTCTGAGCAGATTCTTATTTTAATTCCCAGTGAATCAGTATCAAAACTTCCACAGAAAATCCACCACAAGTGACAGCCTCTTTAAGAAGCATCAGTATCAACCATTCTTGCTCATGTTGTAGTCAGGTGGAGCAGGCTGGAGCCTGCCTTCCCACGTGCTTTCACCAATTTCTACTAAACTATTGTTGAGGCACACCCCTGGAGCTGGCTAGAAATTTTTGTGCCTGGTCTGCTTGTTGGGTTCTTCAGTAATAACTGCAGTACCAAATGGCATCATGAGAGATGGAAACTGATGCCAGGCTAAAAGCCTGAAGTAAAATGACATGTGAAAGTTCTGTGCGATTAGGTATACAAACCTACATGAGCACACACATTACTTATGTAAAGATGTTTATTTTGTTAAGATATATGTAGAAGCTCTTATGCTTCAGTTACATATCTCTTCATCAGCAGAGACAAAGGCATGATCCTGGCTTCACTGCCTTGCAGCATCTGCCATTTTACTCTGCTCTAATGGAAGCAATTTCTCTGCAGTGCAGGGGATGCAGTGTTAATTATCACACTCATCTCACAGTTAACTCCTTCAGACTGATATCAGAATGACTGCTTATGTCTAAATGTATAGAAAATTAGTAGCTTTCTTCTGTCTCAGATTTGTGGTATCTTGAGTCAGTATACTAGGCTGCATTGCCCAGGTATGAGGTTTTGTGACAGATATCATACTGATTGCATTACATGCATGAAATGACAAATTCACACTGCTCTGTCCGAGCACGCACATATTCTTGTATTGAACTTGCCTCGAGCTAGTGAGAACAGTCTCTAGTTTGATTGCTTTGAAGGGTAAGACACAAAAAGGAAATCTACCCCAATCTGTTATTTCAATGTTGTTTTTATTGTTTCTTATAAGAATTTAACCTCCAGTCCAATGGTCATTTTTCTGTAGGAGACAAATGATGAGCCCTCTGAAAAAGATGCTTTGCAGCCTGGGCGTAACATTGTTGCTGCAGGTTACGCCCTGTATGGCAGTGCTACACTGGTCGCCCTCTCCACCGGGCAAGGAGTGGACTGCTTCATGCTGGATCCGGTACAGTTGTGGTGTTGATAACATTGCCACAGTCTTTTAGAGCTTCCCACGGTTGGGTCTGCCTGCTTTTGTTGCTCATTGTGTCTGTAACCTAGATAATCTATGCTGTTCTCTTTTCACCTTCATCCTGGAGCATCCCACTGCCATCTTAATCATGCTTAATAATTCACAATTATGTTGGTTGCACTGCCTCTGCTTGATGTCTTTGTTCTGTGAGTTAGATTTTAAGTTATGCAGCATCTGGAACCCTGTTCATTCAAACCAGACTGCTGGTTTGCCCAGAGAAACACTTCAAAAAGCTCGCTCCAAACAGTATCTTTGCCTCAACTGGAAGGATTCCTGCTGCTTTCTAGGTTTTGCTTCTTGTGTGCGATAGAACCTCAGCATGTTCAACGTTTTGTCTGGGCAAGGGAGCATTTGTTGACAGAGGTCAGGTGGAGTGTTGCCTGAATTCCTGACAGCACAGAAGTTTAATGGCTGCAAACCAGTGATTTGGAAAAGCTGAAGTGTAACCACACAGTCAGGCTTGTGCTGTTCATTGCTGCTCAGCCCTGCAAATGTTGCTGGAGGAATGAAGGAGACTGCATGTTTGAAAAACTGGCTTTAGATTTAGGCAGTAACACAGGAGTTGTTTTTAATAAAATGGTGCTTTATAATCAGAATTCCTCTTAATTTTTATAAATAAGCTCTATCCAAGCAGGAAGAACTGGGATCTGAACAGACCTGATCTGGTTAGAGACAGGGTGAAGGTGGAGGCTGCGCTCCAGCTGAAGACAGCAGCATCTGGGAGGAACTGACCACATTCTCTTTAAGACATTTACACAAGACAGTCAAGGGGAGTTCAGAAACAAAGGAGAACATAATTTCTTCATTTGTAACCTCGTGATCTGTGGGCGCCAATATGCTATATGCTTTCAGGGTTGTCTGGTGTGGCTAACTATGCTGGCTTTTGAAGGCAGACTGCTTTTTGTTTATGCTAATGATGAAACAAGTCTTCATTAAACAGATTCTGTGCTTTCTGCTCAGTTTGAATACTGCAAAGTTGTTCACAAACCTGGTGCTGAAAGGGCGAAGCTGTGCTAGTATTTCTGCAGTCTGTTAGAGGAAGCCAACAAAGCAGTCTGCTTCTTGCTCATAATTATCTCCCCTGTCCTTCTGTAGGGTCTTGGAGAATTTATTCTGGTTGATAGAGATGTTAAAATCAAGAAGAAAGGGAAGATTTACAGTCTCAATGAAGGTTATGCAAAGTATTTTGATCCTGCAATGACGGAATACTTAAAAAAGAAGAAATTCCCTGAGGTAAGAAAATACTAGCACTGTTCCCAGTATCATGTTTGCTGGCCAGTACTGCCTTGCATGCAGTCCATAGTAACGGGAAGGGATTTGAATATATCTCTGAATTTAGGTCCTTGTAAACTTTTGGTCCCATTTTGGGGATGTCTAGTGCCATGACATGTTTTGTAACTTAGATTTTAGTAAATAAACTCATGGCCTGTTAGCTACTGCATGGAAGAAACTGTGCTGTAAATGAAAACTCATTTAAAAACAAACAAAACAAAAACAAAACAAAACAAAACAAAAAGACAAAACAAAACAAACAAACAAACAAACAAAAAGCAAAGACAGCTCAGTAGCCATAAAAGGTGGATGTGAACATACCCTTGTTTTCTAGCCGGCCCCATCCAGCCTGACCTTGTACACTTCCAGGGATGGGGCATACAGTTTCTCTGGGCAGCCTATGCTACTGCCTCACCATCCTCATTAAATAATTTCTTCTTTGAACTAATCTAAACCTAACCTCTTTTAGCTTAAAGCTGTCAACCCTCATCCTGTCACTGCACTGCCTCATAAAGAGTCCCTCCCCATCTTTCCTGTAGGCCCCCTGTAAGTACTGGAGGAATGTTAGAAAGCCTGACCGTAGCCTTATCCTCTCTGGGCTAAACAACCCCATAATGCCCAGCCTTTCTTCATGGGAGAAGTTCCCCAGCCTTTCTGCAACCGTGTGAAGTTGAGTCCTATTGCAGCTGTTGACTGTGAGTCACACTATGGAGACTCCTTGGTTAAGGACTCATCTTTATGAGTCCTTAATGCCATCAAAAGTTACCATCAAGGACAGGAAACTTTCTTCAGCCAGCCAGACCAGCTGTGTACAAGTGATGTAAGAAAAGCAAATAAAAGCAGCATGTTTTTTCACCATAAATGTAGGTAGAGGGAAGCATGCAGTCTATTGCGGCTGCAGTTTAGAAAGGATTTCTTCCAGTTCACTCTCCTAGTTGTCACAATTATGCAAGAAAAACATAGTCTTGAGCTGCTGCTGCAGAGGAACATGGTTTTCAGATACTTGTAGAATAAGGAAGTGAGAAAGTGTCTTCCATCACAATGCAAAGAGAAACAATCACAAGACCTGTCTGTCAAAAAAAAAAAGCAAAGGGTGAAACCAAGAGCAATATAAGCTTCCTCAAATGCCACAGATGCAGGTGAAGGAAACATCAGAGTTCTCCAACTCTTTCATTCACATCAGCTGTAACATTGCAAAGTTCCCACTGGGCAAACACACTGCTTGACACTATTCAGATCTTTGGTTGAGTTTCCCTAGCATTTGTGCTGTTACTTTGATTGAGAATGAAGGCTAAGCAATATGACAACAATTATGCAACACCTATTAACTTTCTCATTTGTAAGAAAAATATATGATTAACCAAACTGGAGAAACAAGAAGTAATGCATCTAGTAACTGAAAGGATTTTATTCCTCCTGAGCAGGTAGCTGGATGCTGAGGGAAGTGAAAATTTTGTTTCAGTTTGTGGTTCAAGTAATTACCGTACCAGAATGCAGTGATTTCTCTTCTGTATTTTTCTGAGTACAAAGTGCTTCTAGGACCTAAGAGGTTTCTAGAAAAGGCATTTCTGTCAGGGTAAGAAGCAACACAGATGCTTACTGGACTCACATTAGCCTCACTTTACATTGCCTACGTACACATAAATTGTGTAAATGACCTGCATGCGAACAAGAGATCCAGCACATCCGAAAATGTCTGATGCTTTGCACACAGGATGGTTCAGTTGTGCAGCTCATGCTGTATGCTTGTGGGCTGACAACTCCTGATCTGATAATGTCATAAAAGCAGTTCAAAGCATGGCCTGCTTGTGACCAGTGTCCTATGGCTTTTTCTATCTTTTTCTTTTTTTAACAAACTTTTCTTGTAGTCCTCTCCTGAAACGATGTGAAACTCTTCCTTTGTTTGCTTGTTTGTTTTTAAGAGAAGTTTAGACTATAATAATGTATTTCCATGAAAAGTTTACTTTTCAAAACTACATTTGGTCTCTCTTCATCACTTCTGAAGGTGTTTTTGTCTGACCTCAGATTTCATTAGCTGCGAAGAATTAAGTGCTAACTACAACGAGGTAGAGAGGCTATTCTTTGAAGTCAGAAGATGTGATTGATTGAGTACAGGCCATGGAAATTTAGGGATTGAATACCTGAAATCATTGCTCAGTTGTCTCTGGAAGCGGTATGACCAAGACCCAGGCTTAAGCAAAATGTAATATAAAAGCTCCAAGTTGTGTCTTATTCAATGAGTTGGTTTTTTTTTGTTGTTGTCTTTACAAGGAAGAATTATGGAAAGTAGCATACGAACAGCTGAACAAGGATTGTGGCTTAGGCTCGAACAATTCTCCATTCCTGTTTTACTACCAGCTGTAACAAACATCTTAGTGTCTCATGCTGACACTTAGAACTCAAGTTTCTAGTGTTTTATTACATTATACTGTATAAATTCATGAGAATCTGTTTGCATTTTAGAAGACAGTGAATATCAAGACTTCATAGCATGGAACAGTTAGATAAAGCGATTGCAAAATAGATAATGTTTTTTCTGTATCTATATTTTCCCCTTCTGCTTTTCCTCTTGAATTTTTTCTCTCCTAGGTGACCTTATGATTTTGCTGGCTAACTTGTGATATCTAGGCTCTTGGAGCTGGCATTGCTAAACAAGTTCTCACTTTATACGTTTCTCTAACAGTAGTACTCATTGTAAAAGCACTGAGGTCTTTTCATTAGACAACTGATCCAGATAGATTCAACATGCAGATGTCTTTTAAAACTTCTGGCATTCCAACATGTATGTACATTGATTTTCTAGGGGAGGCCAAAATTCCACCTCCACTTTGTTGAAGACAGAGTGAGACATCTGAAGACTGTTAGACTTCTTGGCATACGAGCTTTCAAAAACCTTTTATTCATTTTACATCTGTATTTTATATTTCTCCTTTGCAAATGTAGATTGATGCTTCATTTTTCTTATGGTGGAGCTTATTTTATTTGTGCAGATCACCTTGCTTTTCTTCTGAATTTTCTGTCTTACTGTTTTTTTGGCCGGCAAACCTGAAACCAGTGTGAATATCTCCCTTATTACTCTCACTAAAATGACCTTTCCTTCAGTAATGTCAATTTCTATTCTGAGTGCAAGGAAAACTACATTCATGAATAAATTCCTGTTATCTTCCAATATAAACTCCAGTGAACTCTGTGACCGACTTCACAACTTAAAAATAAGCTAGAAGGAAAAGGCCGAGAGTCCTCTGGGAATTGTCTAGACTTGTAGTGAAAAGCGATACTTATCCTCATCTCCTGGCTTAGGGACCACTGACAGATCAGAAGTCAAACAGGTACCTTGTTCTGACAACGTGAGGAATCTTTCTCTCTCTTTTTTCACAGGATAGCAGTTGGTACCAAGTTGTGCACTCAAATTACAGACAACCTAGTTTCCACACTGTGAATACAGCTCTTTAAAGCACTTATTTTATAATCTAATCCCTAGGTCTCACAAAAGACTAAACTTCAGGCTGGTTTAGGCCTTTACCGTGTCAATAAGCAACAGACTATATATATATATATATAACAGACTGATACCTGGTTTATAATAAAAAGACATTTTCCTGTGCTAACAGCTGTCTAGCCTAGTAGATATAATGCTTTATTTGAATGTTTTTCAGGATGGAAGTTCCCCATATGGTGCTAGGTACGTGGGCTCCATGGTAGCTGATGTTCACCGTACATTGATGTATGGTGGGATCTTCATGTATCCTGCCAATCAGAAGAGTCCCAAAGGAAAGGTAAAGCATTTGACTTCTTCTCTGGTAATACCTCTGGTTTTCTTGGAGGTGCAAAAGAATCATTTTGATATACAAACAGATAATAATTTCCCGTCTATGGAGAGTATTGTTAATGAACATGATGGTCATCAATCCAGTTTAATCAAGAAGTTCAGACAATTGTCAACTTAGGCAAGAAATGTTCCTTTCTGTTTTTATATTACAGGCTGATCAGTGTTTTTCACTAAAATCAAAAGGTTTACACATTTTTCTAATGAAAATAATTTCAGCATGATAGAAGCCACTGAAATTCCTATACACTGCAAAATGCTGATCAAAAAGAAACCTCTGCCCTTTCTGCTGGCAACTAGAGTCCAGAGGGGATATACTGAACTCTCCAGGGTTTTGTTCAGTGCTAGCCAGCTGAGTTTGCCTGCCTGCTGTTTCCAAAAGTACTGAACTTGTTATCTATAGCCCTGAAAACACAGATTTCTATTAACTGAGCAAAAACTCAGTTGGTGGAAGGTGAGACTTGTGTGTATTTAGATAAACATTCTGTGCAAATACCTGCATAGAGCACACTGTCTTCATGCAGTGCAATGCAATGCAGTGACTCCACATGCAGTGTAGTGAATTCATCAATGTGCTGGGTCATGGACTGTAGTGAACCTCAACTTTTCAACCTGTGGCATCAGATACCTTTATTATCAAATTTCTAAACAAAGATGTTTTAAGAGCAGTTTGTGTATATAGCTGACCTGTGGACTACAAGTAACCTGCAGGCCATATTTAGAAAACGAGTGGATCAGTATGTAACAGATAAAGCACAGCGTTCTGATTCCAAGCCCTTCTTCCTCCCATGTCAGTGCCAGAGTTAAAGTCTTATATTTGATTGCATTTATATCCTTCGTTGGCATGCGCAGGAATTTGCCTTCTTAAAACTACTTGCCCTATCTCTTAAGCTCATGTCAGAACATAATGGCGCCTGTAGTTCTTTTCTGACAGAGGACTACTTGTTGCATCCTTGTGAATATGTATTTACCGGAAGAACAGCAGATCCAAAAGATTTGGGAAATGGGGTGAACAGGAAAAGAACAGAATAGACATCAGAAAAGATCTCCATGTCTGTCCAGGCAAATTTGATTTAAATATGCGATACAGTAATTACATTACTGCCTGAAGGAAAATCACTTTTCTCCAGCCATGTAGTCTCAATGAAGAAACAAAAAACTCAGTGCATGGTTCCACACTGGTACTACTGCTGTTTTCTGCCTCTTTCAAAAGCTGGCCATGCACTAAGAACAGTGAAAGTTTTTGGACCCGTGTTACCTGACAAATGGTGTTCTTGTACAGAATGGTGTTCTTGAAACAGCATTTCAGTGGACTTTAAAGATAAGAATGATGGTAATACATTTTATTTAGGTTTGTGATATGTCATGGTTTTATTTCAAACACAGTGATAAAGGAACTATGGGCAGCAAAGTCCTATGTCCAACCCATTTCTCTACCTCTCTCTATAGCTGCATTCTGCAACACTTCCTTTTCCTCAGGAAGCACTGTCTTCTGCACATGTAAAAAGTCTTTTAAATACAATGTGAATTAACAGAGTAGAACAGGAGTAACTCAGAATGTCAATGAAATAATGAGCTAAAAATACAGAGGCAATGTCTGTTAGAAAATAACTAGTTGTCATTTATATCCTTACAAATACAGAATATTTTGGCATATGTCCTAAATATGTGTGCATTTAACTGGAACGCAAGCATGAGAGGTAACGCTTTTAAGGCTGTGCGCAAATACTGTGGTCTACCTGACTCGAACTTAAAAGTGAAAATTTACTTTAAAAGTTACTCTAAATCTACTGGTATCTGTTCACATTTCTGAAGAGCTGCAACCAAAACCTGACATTTGAGACTGGGAGCATCAAGTTTCAGACTCCAAAATATCCTGACCAAATGCAATGTGATTACCCCACGCTTTGAGATAATGAATAAAGCCTTTACATTAGAAGAGTCTTTGTCTTTCCTTCCCCAGTAATATTACCTTAGCTGGCTATAGTGTTTTGCTCATGTCTATGGGCTCAACAGCTACTTTTGACATCTTACACAAAACATGGCTTCACTGATGATGCACAAGAGTGTGTCAGCTTGGAAACCACAGTTCTGATGTGTGGATGTGGAGTCAAAATATGAAGACTGAAGGGAGATGAAAGGAGGAAAGAAGAAGGGACTGATGAGGTAGAAATACTGCTACTTACATCATTAGGCACTTCATACAAAAATGGCCAGAGTCACAGGTTACATTCTGGTAATGCACCTTTGATGTAATTATCCCCAGAAAGAGTTACATGTTCCCTCTTTCTTTCTAGCTCCGGCTTCTCTATGAGTGCAACCCGATGGCCTTCATCATCGAGCAGGCAGGTGGGATAGCGACTACAGGGACAGAGGCAGTGCTGGATGTGAAACCTGAGAGCATTCACCAGAGAGTTCCTCTCATTCTCGGTTCTCCAGATGATGTGCATGAGTATCTTGCTTGTGTACAGAAACATCAGAAGAGCAGCTAAAGGCTTTTCCACTTCAAACCTTGCTATTCTGTCCTTTCAAGTTATCCTTTCAAGTTGGTGGATTCTAGCATTTCAACACCCATTTCTCAGTGAATATCCCCCCTGAATGAGAGCAAGAGAAACAGTGAGTATGGCTGATGGGAAAAGCAAATGTTTCATTTCTCCATGCAGACAAGTGTAAAAATCCTTTCATTCTGATTTATGCAATGCAAATGTAGAAACATAAGCCTAATTAATAAACAGAGGCTACATACTTTACATAACATTAACAAAAAGAAGGGAATGGTGTCAGCACCCCCATTTGTTCTGAAGCTAGACATCTGACACTACATGATGGCATTGTTTGAGACATTTTCATACCAACATTTACAATACCATTATCTGTTTTTTTCTGCCAGAAATTTTGTTGTGGGTACTTTTTATTTCATCAGCCCTGAGAAGACCACAAGCCTTGTGCTGTTTGAAACAGTGTTTTCAAGCTCCAAACGATACATGTCATGGGTAATTAATAAAGATGAAAAGGTAGTGACATTGCTAAGGAATGTCAGTTTTTATATGAATGGAAAGATGTCTGATGTCATATACAGACATGTAACCTTCAATGGAACAAATTAAAATAAACCATTGCTGCAAACGTGACACTGGAATCATCATTTATAGTCCACTGCAACAGAAAGTGAGTTATTGACCCAAAGCCATTGTAGCACCTCCATTTTCCTTTAGTTTGACAGGTTCTTATTTCAGATTTACATTTGCCTTGTTATATACCTTGCCATTCCTGGACAGTTCTACTGGTGCCCTACTGCCAGGTCTCTGATTGACATTGCCAAATGAGATGTGGAATGATCTCTGATACAAGCAAGCATTCATTGAGCAATGAGAGAAAAAAATTCTCAATTATTAGAAATATGTAATTATGTTAAGCAAAAGAAGAGTGAAACCAGATATTTAGGTCACTTCAAAAATCCTTTATAACCCTGGTCTCCTGAGGCTCTCATCAGATGGCCATTTCTTTTGATCGTCTTGTCTGAAGCAATTCCTGCCCCATCTGCTCATTTCTTGCTCCATGCCCCTAGCCATACTCAGATGAGGTTTTATTAGGAACTCACCATGAACTGCATTAAGACGTGGAGAGAAATTAAAAATACTCCAGGCAAGAAACCCCAGTGGTTATTTTAATATTACAAGTTTATTCAATTACTCACAGAGAAGTCCCATATTGAATAAATGCAGATGTAAAATTGTATGGAATGACAGTTTTCCTGCAGGCATTGTTATCACAGTGGCTTGGTTGTGATTTCAGTACTGCCTCAGCACTCTCTCTACAGGTCTTTATGTCTTTGTAAAGTTATAGCAGTGTCACCTGCCTAGGATCAGCAGGTACACCATGTACTTACTACTCTGTCATGTGCTTCCCAAATATCCTCTATCAACAACAAAACACAGCAACACTTAAATCCTGGAGAATGAAGTAGAAGCAGAAAAAGTTAGGAGGGTATAGGTGACAGCCACAACTATCATACCACAGAGATTGTGATTGCGTACTCTGAGTGGTGCACCAGTTTTCTGAACACAAAATATACATGTTGTATGTATATAGTTATAGGTATATGCAGTCTCTTTCTCTCTTTCCCCTTCCCATCTCCATATAAACACACTTGCAGCAGTTGAATTTAGTATTATATTAAGAGATTCTGTTGCATTTCTAAAAAGGAAATCTAAACCATAGCATAATTTGAGGCTTGTCTCAGATGTTTGCAATACCTGTGCCGCAGAAGAAGTGGGGCCGCTGATAACTGCCCTGTTTCCAAAGGCCAGGAAGGACAGGGACTTGGTAATTCTCTGAGTAACCGCAGGGGCCCTAACCACTGCTTTTAAGGACATGCTGAAATAAAGTGTGTATTGTGGTGGGTAAGCTCACCCTAAGATCTGTGTTTCTGTGCGAACAGGTAGAACACTGTCTGCATACTGCAATGTCTCAGGCATTCAGTGCCTTATCCTCACCATAAATGCACCTGAGCTGCCTTTAAGAATGACACCATAGCGAAATGTGCATACAGTCCTAGGCATCCTTCAGTGCAGAGCCCTGCACAGTGTTATTGATGTTTCAATCAGCTGCAGTTCTAATAGCTGCTGATGCTCAGACAACACAGCTCAGAATCTGTGGGCTGCTGGGTGGCAAAGTGAGATCAGTATCTGCTCAACAGAAAGTAATCTCAGCTCAATAAGCAGCCTGTGCAAACCCCAAACACAGATTAAATAAGCAGGAACTTTCTTTGGTGCGCACTGTGTTTTTTCTTCACCAGGTCCCAGTTTATCCTACATAACCCAAACAGTATTTTGACGTGTTTACATGGTCCCTGTTATGAGTGGCAAAACTTGCCACTGGCAGAGCAGGGGAGAGGGACAAGGGGAAGGGCACAGCACTGTAGGCAGTGCAGCAGTGCTCCAAACAGGAGGTTTGGACCAGCTTGCACCAGCTCACACCTCCATGCCTGGAGATGGCCCTTTTCATACTGCCAGTCCAGAGCTCAAAGTTTCCCTTCCCCATGTCAGACCTGTTCAGGCTGTTTCCTCAGAGCTGTCTGGCACAAGCCACAGGGTTGTGATGCAAGGTTGTTATCCGCAAAGCCCTTGTGCTTGCTGAACCGCAACTTCTCATGTTCAGCTGTGTGAGGACATCTGGACAGATGAGAAAATGATTCATGGTATTTCATTTTCTTGAGGATCTGGAAGTCACATGTAGTGATTGGAGAGGTGAAAAAGACGACGCACCAGCAGCTGCCTACAAAGCTGATGGAGAACAGGGAACCCAGTGCCATCAGTGCTGAGCCCAGGCTGAAGGCACATTGTCTCTGCTTGTGGAAGAAGCTGGTGCTTTACATTATGCCTCAAAATTGCACCAAGTTCAAGATGCATTTTCACCTGTATCAGAAGTAAAATGAAAACAAACTGGCTGCACTAACTGTATCCAAAAACAGAAGAAAACGCGGAGACCCCAACTGCTAATGAACAGGCAGTTGTTTTCCATGTTACTTGGACTGGGAATTAAGCTTGCCTGAGTAGCCAGGCATGGAGAAAAGCAGCAGCCTCGTGACTAAAATCACAAGGCTGGGAGTTGCAAACAGGTCTGGGCTGGTGTGGGTCCAGCAGGTCGCTGCCTCAGAACCCGGTGCAGCAGAGCTGTAACTGCAGGCCTGCAGCAGCAGGACAGCTCAACTCAGACTCCAGGGGTCCCCGACACCCACCTGAGAGAGCAAGAGGTCTGAAATACGGATGCTGCTTGAAACTGGGCTTTGAGCATTAGCATCATACATCTGGCTTTTATTCTGTTTTCTACAAATACATGCAGGCAGTTCTCTCGCTTTTTAACAAAGCCAATTGATATTTCTGGAAAAGTCAGGCAGAAAAAGTTATCTTCTATAAAATGGAAGCAGTGTATCTCAGCACAATTACAAAGCCAATTAAGTCTTTAGTTTATCCAGATGGATTAAAAAATAAAAAGGGTGATCAGTGCATATAGAGCAGAAGCGAAAGATTAACCAGGGGAAAGATGACAAAGTTGTGAAAACCTGAGACTTTGAAGTATCTGTTTTCCATACATAATTGGGATCTATGTATCCGTAGACTTAAATTTGATTAAAAATTAACATATTGACCTAGGGCCTTCATACTAACAGTCATTAAGAGGAACAGGAGCTCACACGTTTTTAGGAAACAACGCCTACCACTCCATGCCATCATGGACAGTGCTCGCAAACTACACTCATTTCTACTGGAAATGCTTTCCAGCTTTTGTTCCTTGTTTGCTGCAAAAACAGACCTGATTTCAGCAAATGTGACAACAAAGACTGAAACCAAGCCTGTATTTGGATTACGCATGACTCCATTGAGCCGATTTTAATGCTTCATGGAGCATAACGGATAGGTATTCATGCTGGGATCCATCCTGCAGAGTTGCTCCGATTCTGCTCAGCAGTTTGCAGGATCGTGTTCATAAGCCAAGTGGGTCTCTGGTGGCAGCTTTTGAAGTTCTGACCATGACTATCAAATAAGGGTGTTCAGCAAGCACACTTGCAGAGGGTGTTGGGGTGTTGGTCCTTGTCAACTGCTGTACAGGTTGCCTGCCGGATATTTTATCACTTCTGAGGAGAGGCCTCTGCAAGGAGATAATTCCCCTGCTCGCTACAGGAGCTGTGGGCTGTGCTAAGGCAGAGCCCAGGCATGACTGTGTGCTACACCCTACTGGTTCCAGCCCGCACTCCAATGCACTGTCAGCACATGCCTGGGAAGGAGGAAGCCAGCTTTTCCCCACACCCAGCAACTGCAACACAGCAGTCATTGCCACGTGCCCGAAAAGTGTCACTTAGCACAGGCAGGCCCAGTGCCTGCCCAGTGACATATTGTGCTTCACCTTTCTGGTGACCTCATTTCCTGTTTTGTCCCTGCGTGGACAATTTTCTCTCTCTTTTAACAAAATAGCATGATTTATTGTCCTAACATAGGCAGAGGAAAAGGAGACTGCTTCTCATTGAAAAGAAAGCAGGGAAGATATGTGAAGAGGAAAGGGTTAGGCAGACAAAAGTCGGCCTGGGATTTCAAGTTAGTAAAAGACAAGCTGTATGCTTACCTCTTGGCTCTGCTGAAGTTAGCATGGGAAAAAGCAAAGCCAGCATTCTCTCAGACTCACAGACACAGCTGCTGATCAACTGCACAACCTCTGGCAGGCAGATTCATTGCTTTTTCCTCTCCCACCCTTCAGCCGCATGTTAGTTCAGATTAAAAGCTTGATGGGAAGAGGGACTCACAGAGCACCTAATAAATGGGACTATAAATGGGACTATAAAGTTTATTGAATGTGTGCAAAATACTGCAATTGAAATAACATTTCACAACAATCCCTAACAGGTTTTCTGTGACCATAGGTACGCTTCTTAAATGTTCTGTTATTCTGAGAAAGATGTGATCAAAACTTGTTACAGCACTGAATCAGAAAACACAGGTCCCCTCCACTTCTTCATATGGCTACCAAGTAACTAATAGCAAAATGGCAGCAGTATTTGCTCTTAAACTCTTGTACAAAGGCTTCATTTCTAGGTTATAAACACAGGCATGGTGTCTAGTAGAGACTTAGATTACGTGTCAGAGGGAAATTTTCACTGAGAGTTTGACTGGCACAGGCTGCCCAGAGAAATTATGGATGCCCTGTCCCTGGAGGTGTTCAAGGCCAAGCTGGACAGGGCCCTGGACAACCTGATCTAGTACTTGATCTAGCTGTTGGCAGCTCTGTCTACAGAAAAGGGGTTGGAACTTGATGATCTCTTAGGTCCCTTCCAACCCAAGCAATTCTATGTTCCTTTCAACTATGAGAGTATAGTCATAAATCTCTAAAAGCCTATGCAACTTCATATCACAGTTGATGTTTTCAGTATATATTTCCATTCCAGAAAAACAGAAAGCAGCCTTATAAAACAGCTGTACACCAGTGCATCCAGTGCTTCATGCTTAAATGAGAAAAGCAAACTGCAATGCTAGAGAACATGGACGAACAGAACAAATCTTGTAAGGACTGTTGCAGTCACATTTCTTGCATTGCTATGATACTGTGTCCAAAGATTTTGGTAGGCAATTGGACATACCTAGGAAAACTGGGCATACCATGCAGCGATAAATCGGTCAGAGTTGTATGGGAAGCCTCATTTATGGTTATTTTCATGACCTGTCAGCCCCATACTTTGATATATTACAGAGAGAAGCTGTGGTACTTCTTCCAGTGTGTGAGAAATCATCTATGACTCAGCAACTCTGAAGTCACACTTATTTCACTTGACTTCTGGATTTTAAGAAAAGCAAATGTGTTCCAAGAAATATGCTACAGCCTATTGATCAGCTGCAAGGAATTCTTGGCATCTCAACACTGCCTTCCCAGACACACTGAACTACTTTGAGGATCTGTCAGCCCGGTACTGTAGATATTTTTATATCACTGAAGCTACACGGGAAGCTTTCACTAGTGGTTAAAAGAAATCAACTAAATAATTAAAATCAGAACTTAGAATAGTTTCATCACAGATCCTGAGGCTGCTAATGTCCCCAGTGGGACTAACTATAAGAGCTTTGGATGCTCTCTGTGGGACCCCAAAAGAGCACTCTCAAACCATTATCATTCTGAAGGAACACACATTGACATAAAGAACTCCATAGCATAAAGTTAACTTGAGATGAATATCCAGAGTTTATCAGACACCATTAAGCATATGGACAGCCTTTAGCAGGCTGGATAAAAGTCTCATCCTTGCTCAGATCGCAGCACAGCCTTTCTCCTGGGGCACTCACAAAAGCCAGTCTCACCAGGAAGCATCTTCTGAATGCAGCTGGAAGGGGGTAGGGATAGCTTAGTCTCTGATTTTGATGTATCTTTGACCACTTCTCAAATGAGAAAAGCAGCAGAAGGTAAAGGGGTAGGAACCAGAGCTATTGTGCTGCATCTAACAATGCACATCGATATATCTATATCTAGACAGCTACTTCCAGAATAACTTTATTGAGAAACTTTATTGAGAAAAGCTATCAGGTTGCACTGAGAAGGAGGTTTGAGGTTTCCTGGAGAAGGTGAGAACCATAAGTGAACAAAACAAAGAAGCAGTGTTTTAAAAATGTCATTTTTTATATAAATTCCTGCCATCTTGGTTTCTTTAGCTCACTAAAATTGGTAGCAACTCTTCAATAGATATGTGCATGGTGAAAGCAAGTAGTACTGTGGAAATCAATTTTCAAGACCACTGGGAAATGAACATTTCTGCAAATTAGTGTGACAAGAAGAGAAATAAAGCACAAAGAGAAATTAAACACCTGTAAACACAAGTGGAGACTTGTTGTCTGAGGCCTCTAAAATAACAAAATTAACCCTTCCCTGGATCTCCAGCAGTAGACAACCCTCATCCTCCTCAAAGCTGACAGTCGATACGCAGAGAAATCTTACTGAATGTCACCATGGTTCCTTTTTTTTTTTTTTTTTTTTTTGTGAATGGGATGAAGTTTTCTGTCTGATTTTATCCTTTCTTCCACATGCTTTAGGTATCCCTGTACCTACCTGAAATGTAAGTAATGATTTCAAGATTCAACAGAGTGGAATAAAACCTACTTTGTCATGGCAGTCCTTATTAAAAAATTTTGAAATTTTCATTCCTGCACAGATTCGGTAGAGGGATAATAGGCTTATTTAATAAACTGTAAGATTTCAGAAACTGATTAAACATAGCAATGAAGAAAACCAACGCACATTAAAGAAAAATGAAGTTCAATTGTCCTTAACATTCACTGATAGGATGAGAAAATGACTGCTTTTTAAGAGAAGAGGAATACATTCCTACATGATGGTTAAATCGATTTCTCATAGAATGAGAAAGTTCAATTTCTCAAAGAAAGATCAGTTTCTCGAAGAATGACCACTTAATGTGCAAGAAGAGTAATTTCCTTTCACGGCTTTCCTTGCCTTACAAACGCTTCTGAACCACCCACAAAGAAATACAATCATTCACCAGACAAACTGGAGAGATTATTCTCATGAGACCCCCTAGGACAAGTCTAATGGAAGAAGCAACAGCACACAGAAACTCCCTTTTCTTTACAAATATAAATAAAACAGTTCATTTTCACAATAAAGACGAAGGCAAGCAATGATGGCAGTTTAATCACTGAACAGAATTGTCATCTACCAAGCACTCAAATCACATATTTGGATTTGCACGATAGAAGAATCCATTAGCAACATCAGCAGCTCCAATACAGACAGGGCCTACACAGGACAGTCTAGAAGGGACATTCTAGTGCTAAGAAGTGCTCTAGGATATTTTAAAGCAATACATCTTGTGGAAAAACACAACTTTGGTTATCAACAGGAATGTAAATTTAAAGAAAGTCCTCAAAATTTGTGGAAACAAATATATAGGAACATAGGCAGCAAGAGCTTTAATAGCTCATGGCTTTTCTGAAGACAACTCAGGAGCTTTGTCTGTGCTTACCTAGCATGTGTTTGCATTGTCTTTAGGAAGAAAAAAACCTCTACAGAGATACACTGCTTTCCCCAATAGGACATATACCCATTAGCTGCCATATAAATCTGTGCTGTAGAAGTACTATTAAAACAATTCTTGAAGTTCAACAGGTTTAAATTTCTACCACTGGACTCAAACACAACTCACACAAATTGCTTGTTTACAGTGACACGTAAGGCAGTCTGGGCTGAAGCTTCTACTTAAGATGTCTGTGTAAATATCTGGTTATCTGCATGACCCATTTTACCCTGTCTGCTTCTCGATAATACCGTTCAGAGGGGAAGATGTTTAGCCAGAAGAGTCAGCAAGTTTTAGTGCACACAAATAGCTGTTTTATCATGTTGCTTTTTTTTTTTTATAAGTCATGGCCTGGTGTCTCTTTTATGAACAACATTCCCATTTATATGCATATGGCTTCAGAAAGTTATTTCCTCTTCCTTTCCTTTCTATTCATAAACAATATCTTGTCTTCCTGGCAACTCTTAGTAACCTTGGCTTTTGTAATCTACTGCTTTATTTTTCCTTTCAGCTCAAGTACTAGCAGGCATTGTGTTGATAAAATACCCTTGGTATTTTATCTTATTTGAAGAAAGACAGAAAATCAGTAATACCTTGTGTCCAGCACTGAAATGCTGAGAGAGACAGGTTTCTGTTCCAGGGTTGCAAGAATGAAAATTAGCTAATGCATACAGAATTTATGCAGTCAGTTTCCTGGCATCTTGAATGTAGACCGCTGACATTTCCTTCCAAACATAATCCTTATGGGTACCACCAATTGCTTTCCTTTGTTTCCTACATAGCTTCCATCAAGCAGCGTGGAAGCTCTCCGTAACAGGTTTAACAAGTCAGTGTAATAGCTCAATTCCAACCAGTGCTTCTGGTCTGTAGCTTATTAAGTTGCCACTGAGGGAGGCTCTTCCTTTAGAAAAAAATGTTTGCAAGGAGATTCAGGTTGAAAGAATTCATCTGCTAACAGCACATGGATGCAGCTAAAAAGTAGTTAAGTTTCAATTACTCAATATTTAGTATTTTTCCCCTCCCCCAAGAAGGGATTAGAAACTGCATACTTTCTCCACAATAAGGAAATTGTGCTTCCATAACTTCAGGTGCTCCACTGCACACACGACTATCAGACTCAGGAAAGATACCATACAGGAAAACTTACAGCTTTATGAATCCTGAGCCTACACTAGCTTACTTCTGCTTCAGAAGAAGTACAAAACCGTGAGCAGACAACTTAAACACAAGGTGTCTTCTCCCAGCAGATGTTTCTGGTATTGTCACTTCTGCTTAGTACAGGAAGTGCTGGTACCCAAAAGACATCCAAACAGCAGTGTGGAACACCTAGTAACAGTGTTCCAGCACCAGAGATCTACATAAGACAGAAATCCCTTCAGGTTAAACGCCAAGGCACCACAGTGCAGTCAAGAACATCCAAGGAATAAACTCAAATTAGCTGCTCCCACTTAACTACTTTCTGCAGGAAGAATCCTTTTCCCCCACCCCTCTTTCCCTAACTAGAGGTGGGGCAGAAAGGGAAGTAGAAAGCTCACTACAATCTAGCAACAAACTGTCTCACTGAATGCTTGCTTTAGGCTCTTGTTTTACCCTACAATGCTCACAACGAGAGCAATGCTGAATAAGCTCATATGGAGTAGGATGAAGAAACATTGAGGCTCGAAATATGGTATTCCAGGTAAGAAATAATCAGAGGATGAACACAGGTCAAAAATACTGAATTGCTGACAGTAGCAAGAGCCATGTTATTGCCCCTGGGTCACTGGAGAGAGACAATGTTCTCTTAGAACCATATTCCAGATCAACAAGGAGTTTTAAAGAACATACATCCAATTTCAGTGGAAAAAGCAGGAATAACTGAAGACATCTTTCTTTCCCTTAAAAATGGGACAAAGGCTGTTATACTGTTTATAAAAGCTGTTCACCATTCCCAAGTCCCTGATGAGAAGACAGGCTTTCAGAAGCAGTACCACGTAGGATGCCTAAACAATGAGCTCCAAGTGGAAAGAGAGATTAAAAGCCAGTCATCTGTACACACTAAATCAAGTTTTTATTTAAAAAGTAAACCTTTGGGCACATCTGCAGGTTAAAAAGAAAAAATACACAGAATCTATTAGATTAAGCAGTTAAAAGCCAGCAATATTACAAGCTGTGTACATACCAACATTCACATTAATTTAAAATAAGTGGCATGTGACCAACATGTAAAACAAATGTCAGGAGTTAATTTTTTTTTTTAAAGTTGACTTTTGAAGAATACAAGTCTACCACGTGTGTGAACGTGGGTTTGGTCATTCAGTTTATTATCCCCTTTTACGCTGAAATGTTCAGTCTTCAAACTATACAAGTGGATAGCTAGCAGCTGTTGCTATTCCACAGTGATTCTTCCTGTCTTTGGCCATGTAGATATATCCTTTGTCACCCCACTTGTCACCCCAGCTGTAATAAGAAATAAAAGGTTTATTTCCATATTCCAACACTTTTTCTTTTTTTTTTTTTTTACACTACTCCTCCATGAAGAGTTTAAACTGAGTACTGCCTTCCATGTTCATAAGATGTTTTTCTGTTCCTCTGTTACATACAAGGTAGTGCAGCTCTACACTGAGGTCTCTGCCATATAAAAGGAGGATTTTGGTCTACAAGTGCTGGAGCTCAGACAGCGCTCCCAGACTGCAGGCAGCATGAATATGGTGTCCCACTAATGCTGATAGCATGAGACTAACTCATGTGATATGCCCTTAGGCATTAATTTGTTTTTTTTTCCCCCTCTTCCTTCCAGCCCAGAAGGATAGGGCAACATCTGAATTTTTGGAATGCAGCTATCTCACACCAGTGAGTAGCTCCACTACATCTGAAAACTCATGTTCCCCCCCCACCACCACAACCTGTTTTTCCTCCTGCTCTTCTATGCACTACCACTACTTCTACTAGCTGCACAGGCTACTCACCAAGGTCCCCTGATCTCTCAAATTCGCTGAAAAGGCAGAGGAATGCATTTGCTGCTCAGATCCCACTCTACTAGGCAGTCAGCATCTAAGCTGGCTTTTCACTTCCATTGTGCAATACCTCAAGAACAGTCTACAGATTGTGTGTAGATTTTAATTTCTGTTGCCTCCTCATACCACCCTAGGGCAAAAGACAAACTACCCCCCTTCCTCCCAGAAAAAGCATGAAGCACACAGAAAAAAAAAAAAGTCTTACCTGTTCTTAACAATCCAGTATTTCTTTCCATCTACATCTTCACCTTCAAAACCATAACCTACAACCAGAACACCATGGTCCAAGTCTTCACTGCTACAGTCTGGTTCATAGTAGATACCTGAGGAAGTAAAAGATCACACATGAACAAACTTCCCCTACTAGAATCAATACGTGTTCAATATAGTGCTGATCAGCTCAAGCTGTGCAGAGAAGGGAGCGATAAGTGGAATGTATCACTGGGAGACAAGTAAGCAGCAAGCATAAGCATATACAAGAGAAGGATAGAGTGTGGGAATCTGGGCTGGAATTAAAAGGACTCACATGTCCTACTTCACAAACTCAGGGTTTTTTTTTTTTTTTTTGCACTTATTAAACTGAAGAGTAAGTGACTACTGAGCATTCAACACATTCTCTTCATGCAAGTTACTAACAAATCCCCACCTGACTGATAAAACTGGAATGAAGAATGGCCTGCATCAATAGCAACAGACACTGGACCCACAGCTGCTACTGCTTTCATGAGCGCTCTTTCATGTCCTTGAGGGATGTCAACAAAGCCAGTATCATTAGCAGCATTGTATTCTGCCTTGTAGCGACAGTCTTCATCATCCTGAATTAAAAGAAATAAGAAAACTACTGGTTACTACATAGTTCTCTACTTAACATATAGGTGAGCATAAGAGCCACCAGACATACCACAAGTTCACTGTATTGAAAGCATGGCACTCAGAAGGACCTTTTTCCCCACTTAGGGAATGCTCTGAAAGAAAACCAGATGCAGAAGAAACTGCTTTTGAGTTTTTCAGAGATTCAGAAAAAGGGGAAAAGAGCATGGGGCTAAGAAGCCTACAATGAAAGGCTTATTGGGATGCAGAAGACCATCACATCTAGGAACACTGCATTCTCTAGTAGGAAATACATACTTCTTTTCTGAGACAAAAACGTCCAGAATGCATTAATAGGCAAAGAAAGAGAGCCAAATATTCATTAATTACAAAGCAGTCCAGAAACGGCTAACTGAGCAAGCACTTAAGTCCACAGTCTGTCAGTCTGGTAAACCATGAAGAATGACTTAGAAATTACTCATTTTTAATGTAAGAGCTTGCAGTATTCCTGTACTTCGGGCTTCTTTACTTTTTTCTTCACACACAGTGAAGCCTGAACTGCGTGTGTTACAGGCATTTGACTCAGGAGAGAGGTCAAGTTGGGACATCTGGCAATTTGATATGAAAAAAAAAGAAAGGACGCATGTCCTGCTTCATCTGCGTGGTGAAACTAGAGCTTGAGTTGCCTCTCCAGCTAAAAGAACATGGGCCACGTGCCTCAGTTGTTTACTTCTCAGACTCAGCAAGTTAGCACTTCCTATAAACAACTATAAACAAGCACTAGAAGAGCCACGTTTTTTTGGGGGGGAGTGGGGGGGAAAAGAAACAAGCAGACAGGAATCCAATTCTTCAATGTTATTTACAGTGAATGTCACTGCTACTGCACATTTTGTCAACAGAAGACAAACTGAAAGTCTCCAGAGAGCAGCAAAACTTGAAGTGGTGAAAGTCCAAATGGCAGGACTTAGGTGACACCACCATTTGTAACTGCCCTTCTGTCCTCTCATGCCTGTTTAACTTTCAGTAGATCATTACAGGTATTTCAGAAATCTCCTCATTGACTGCATTTATGCAGATTTTGTCCAGAATTAGTATATAAGGCATAGTCAAATCTGAGAAAATCCACAAGTGCTGCAAGAATTACTTGGTCTACGGGCAACATCTCATAATATCTTAGTTATGAAAAGCAAAAATGAACCCCCAGGACTAAACATCAGTTCTGACAAGATCCAAATCCTGTTTTGGCATGTCATTAAAGGTAAGGCCTGGCATCTGACAGGAGGGAAGCAATAACAAGATTTACCCTAGTTTCTCCAACTGGTCTGGTAAGATTTTGACCCCACAGATCAGTGCAGTAAGTGACTGCTACAGAACCTAGGGCAAGCAGCCATCCTAGACCTCTTTAGAAGGATGCAAGACGAAAAGCCGATGTACTGATGACTATTTAGCCATTTTCCTTTCCAGGTGTGAGGCTTCTCAACCGTTGTAGTTCACACTAAAGATGCTGTACCTGCAGCATGTTCAGCCATGACATTTACCTTTGCAGTGTATGGGTAGGAGTCCTCTGAATCAATTCCCCCATTATCTTGTACATACTGAAAAGCCTGGTCCATGAGACCACCGTTGCAGCCTTGATTTCCTTCAGGGCGGGAGCAGTCCACAAGATTCTGTTCACTGAGTGAAACAAGTTTTCCAGTTTTCCTGAAATGCTGGCCTTCAAGAGCACCAGTTGTGCTGAAAGCCCAGCAAGAGCCACACTGACCCTGAAACAAGAAACAAAACCACAAGCTGCTATGTTGGACACATCATGCAATTACAGGTGCTGTGCCACTGATCTAAACATTATAAAAGCAAAAACCTCAAGACCAACTTCAGTTTTATGCTCCTACTATGCTCAAGTTTGAGTTTTATGACATTTCGTACAGATGGTGTATTCATCAGATCTAACAAGGTACAGAATTTCACCAGAAAGGAACCTAATTCAGTATGCTTGCACTAAGGTTCATTAAACAACACCATCTGTCCTCAATGAAAATGGAAGCTGCGTTCAGGAAAAAATCCACCACCATGAAATACCTGGTCTTTCACTGGAGTTACATATCCCTTCTCTCTCCAGTCTACAGATCGCGGTGCTTCAAGGAAGCTGGGCTCAAGAAACTGGGATCCTCTGTACTTCCTTTCTGACTTCTTGTGTATATAGCCATTCATCAGCTGCCTGAACTCCTCTGTTGTCTGAAGAAAATTCAAGACATGAAGTCATCATCTGCTACATACTACTGCTCAGAACTGGTACGTTTCATGTTTCTGTACATACCATGTCACCAAACTGATTCATCCCCAACTTATAACTGTGTTTTCCTAATGAATGGTCCAGGTTATGAAGTTCAATCATTTTCAGATTCTTCTCCCATACCACTCTCCTCCAGCTTTCCTCCCTCTGAGAAGCCAAAAAAGCAACATTTCAGTGAGAAAGTTCAAAATCTGACTTAAGCAACACCATGCTTTGTTATAGCTGGTATACTCAGGCAAACAAACTCCTCTAAAAAAAAGAGCTGGAATGCTTTCAGAAATGGTCACTTTGCCACTCCCATGCAAAAAAAGTAGCACAGCGTAACTGAGCAGTTACATGAAAACAGCAAAAGGATCCAGGAAGGGAGAGCTTTGATTCCACAAATACAGATCGAGGCCGGCATTAAAACAAAGCACTCGTGACTCAGCCGACGGGGCCGGCCGAGAGCGCTCAGTATATGCTGAGCTGAACGCACACCCCAGGGGCCACCCAACAAGCACTCACCTCGTGATAATCTTTACTGTGCCAGGACTTCCACAGCTGCCAGTGACTGTCCAAATCGGGATCTATCCTCGGAGCAGCGGAGGTCAGCCCCAAGCACAGGGACAGGACGGTCAGGCACACGTTCATATTGACAAATCTGCCGGAGATTGAGCAACGCCCATCGGGAAAAACAACACGCACACAAGCCCCGCTGGCCTCACAGCCTCCAACGCTGGAACAAATCTGCTCACAACACACGACTCGGGTCTCCCCTCCTCCCTTACAAGGAGGAGAAAACACGCCGGGCCCAGATCCCGAGCAAGGCTCTCTTTGGCTCGCAGAAGAAAGCACTCCGCTCCTCCCCCCCTCACCCCCGAGCTCTGCGACCGGCCCTGAGCACCGCGGCTCCGCCGGGCCGTGCGGGCAGCCAGGCCGCAGCCTCCGGGCCGTCTCGCCCCTCCACGGCGCCGCGGCGGTAAACAAGGCCGGGCTCAGCGGGAGCCTCCCGGGCACGGCGACCCCCGGAGGAGCGGCGATGTGCGAGACCCGCGGCGCCTGCAAACCCGTCCGCCCCGCTCACCTCGGCTCCCTCCGCCGCTCCACAACCCCGCAGCGCCCAACCGGCGGAACGGCGGCTGCCCGTGTTTTATAAGCATCGCGGCCGCGCCCGCCCCACCGCGCCCATTGGAGGCAGCGCCGGGCTCGCCCCGCCCGCCCGGCTCTGTGCGGTGGGAGCTGCCCCGCAATACCCCGGCTGTTATTGCAGGCGCTGTTTTAGGTCGCGATGTGGATGCTCTGGCCGCGATTTAATTTGTGAAAACTGTTTCGTTTAGTTTAACGTTATTTATTTATTTTATTTTTCTTCCCTCCGGACCCGATGGAGTAAGGATTGGGTGTTTCACCGCCTTACGCCGTGTCCGGACTTAGTGTGGGAGCAGACAGGCTTTGTTTTTTATCAGGGTGTTTGCCTCTACAAGTGGAATACCTGTAGGAGCGACGTGAGGCTCCTCTGTAACTTGTAAAGACAGCGCTTCTGATTGTGTTTCCTTACAAACGCTGGGTTAAAATGTGGGGCTTGTGAACTGTTGCACAACAGAGAAAAGGCAGAAATCACATGATACGTGTTTCTCCCCTTTTTGATGTCTTAAGACACAAAATGTGTCACAACACACATGGACAAACAAAACGTGTTTCCTTAACCAGATTATCACGAGAGCAGTGTTTGGCCCGAGGAAGCCCCACAGAGCCAAATACACACTGAGAAGCTGAAGAGGTTGTCTTGTCTTTTCAGAGTACTCATTACACACACACACACACAGTCATGAAGTGCAAATACACCAAGAATAATAAACTTGCCTTGCAAAACCTCTGAGAAAACAAGACATTTTAAAGCTGAGCTGCTTACTTAAGTTGAAGACTGTACACAAACACTTGGGGCTGTCATGATTGTTCTGTGCGTGCAGACTTGTCACTCTGAGTAGGAAAACATGAGGTTCTTTGTAAAAGAAACACTGAAGGGATTTCCTCAGAGTTGGAATGCAGCAGATGCATCCTAGAGGCATCATGATTTTTAGAACTTACTTGCTCAGCGTTTTTAATTTGCAAAGATGTGTTGTCAAAATTCAAGAGGTCTCCATGGACCAGAGTTCTGAAAGTTTCAACTTTTGACCTGCGCTTCTGTGTTTTGTTACAACTAGTAGAGGGCTGACCATACCGCCACTGTAGAAGTCATATTTTTTTTGGGGGGGGAAGAAAAAAGCATAATATAAACTGCAACAGTTGTGCAATTGCACAAGAACTGCTAAGTCTGTTAACATCTGAAAATATCAATATCCTTATTCTACTCAACTAAACACTTACCATTTGTAGTTTTAATTGCCAAACTACAGTTGTTGTTGTTGTCAAAGACTGGCCTTTCCTAAGGAAAATGTTCTACTCCCTTATTTGAGAGCAGAATTTAAAATATATACACTGAATAATATACGTTTGTATTTTTCCAACTTGAAACTTTGCTACATAGCTAGTTTATGTGCAGATGATTTGTGATAGCGAGATAATTTCATAGTTTGTCTCACTTATGGGTTGTTGTGGGGTTTTGGGGATGGGGGGATGGTAGTGAGTTGTGGAATTTGGAGCACCATTAATCACTTGTGTGTGCTGTAATGTGCCCTGGGCTACACCAAGACAAACCAAAGCTAACCCAGATAACGCTATGTCCTGCCTCTGGGAGGTTACCATGTCACCAGCCAGTATGGGATCCCATGGTGCCCATCTACGGTGCTGCTTCTTTTTGTGAGTACTCTTAGTGCATGTTCACAACACACAAAATGCCAGATGCCATTTTCACTGTGAAAGTAAGCTCATGTTACAGGTTTCTCTACCTACCTAATAAAGCAAATATTATCAGAGAAATTCTGGAAATTCTTGAAGATAACAGGAATACTTTCACCTTCAGCACGTTAAATTACAGCTTGCTTTGAATCATAACTACTAGGTGGATGTATCAGTTCCCCAGGTATTTCTGTAGGTTGTTCAGCTACTTTCTCCAATATTTTTTTCTTCAAAAGTCAGATTCCTTTCTGCCTCTCCCCACTCTGCCTTTAATTTCATTGCTGTACATACGTGAAAATACTTTCTCTCTGCCTTCAGGACTCACCAAGTCATCCTGTCTAAACCATTTATTCAACCCAACCACACAGTTACTCACTGTGGCTTCTCAGTAGGTGAATCTCAAGGTCCTGAGTCTCTTTGCCCTTGATGAGAAGCAAACATACAGGAAGCTTGCAAGACCAGGTACAGAAACATAAGCAGATGTGAAATAATCATGGCAGCGGCTATGGTCTCAACTTGGCCATCACAAGAGCGCCATTTAGAAATCTATGATGGGAAGCTGGCCTAGGACTCTTGTGTCTCTGGCTCCTGTGCAAGCAACTCCTGTTTGAGAGTTGTCCTCAATGTGAAGACCACCAGCCATACTGCAGAGCCTGGTGACAGCCTAGATCAAGCTAAATATGCCTTATTATACAGCTAATACGTAGTTTTATTTTCAGCGCAGCTCCTAGGCCATAGACTGTGCTGTCACAGCACTGTTCCTGTTGCTCCTTTCTGTACACCATGATGTGTTCACACACCAGATTGCAGTATGGCGGTGTTGTGGTCAAGTGAGTGGTGGGCCAGTGGAAGTGCTTAGCGGTAATGAATGGACAGATACAGCTAGAAATCTTTTCTCATCAAATGCTGCTAGCTTCTGATGTCCTACTGCAGTCACACCAGCCACAGTAGTTTTTGTTCTTTTGAAAATATCCCTGCGGGGTCTAGTATCTTGTGTACAAAGCACTCCTCTCAGGCTGGAAGAAACGGTGAAAGGCAGAACCTCCTTCAGCATCAGACAGAGACAAGCAATGCCCGTCTATAGGTAGCTGCGCTAATCACAGTAGTTACAGTACCTTCTCCAGTAACACAGAGATCAAGAGTGTGAAGGATCACAACCTCTGCTGCCTATTAATTTACACCTCTCTTTTCTAGAAGGTAACATTCCTGATTGTTTCAAGCTTTTGAAGGACTCCATACATGCAAAATTCCAGTTATTTTGGCAAAGACCCGCCATTCTTCTCAGTGGCGAGGACGACCCCTTAACAACTCGTCATGTTCCCCTTGCAGCAGCTCCAAAACTACTCTCAGCTTCCACAAGCCACCAGGTGACAGAAGCTGTCTATTTCTCAATAGGCACAAGAACTTTGATTATTTGAAGTCACAATTTCTGAAATTTGTTTTCCTCTTCTACATCCTCTTTCGCCTTCATTATCTTCTTGCAAATGCAAAGATGAATGGGCTTACCTGTATCTGCCAGAAAAAGACCCAGAAATCCAAAAAGCAAAACTTCTGCAAAGGTAGCTGACTTGCAAAGCTGCAGCAGGTTGACAATGTGTCAGAAACATCTGTGCAATGTGAATAAAATATGTCATACTTCTCTGTGGCAAGGGTGTGCACTGAAGAAGATCCACAGACCAGCTATCTCAAGGTAACTTGTGTGCCATGCTCCTTATTGAAGTGAAAATGAATGGTTTGTTTGGATACCATTTCTCCCAATGAGAAAGAAAGGGCACTATACTGAGCTGAACGCTGATTTTTGGGGTGTTTATATAGACCAAATTCAAGACCTTTACTCCTGGATTACATAAAGCCAAATTAGTTTAATTAAAAACCATGGTTATTAATGTGTTTGTTTAAACCTGGTGAAATCCCTCTGTCTTAAATTTGGCTATCTACCATCAAATACAAACTACTACATTTCACTGCAAGCTTTTGCTGTCTAACATTGATCCAATTTAAAAACAACAACAATAACAACAACAACAACAACAAAACACAAGAACATTTCAGAGAGCACTGTACCAGTTTTAGATACCACTGCCTGGCTTATGTTTGAAAAAATGCCAGAGGTACGTAGGATGTATGAAGGAAACGTGTGTAGGAAACAGAACATTAAAAAAATAGGTCAGGTTTCTTAACAGCAACATAATCGATCTGTACTTGTATTTTACAGTAAATGTTCTTACAGAAAACAAGCCTAGTAAGTTTGCAGTACCAAAGTGATTGTTTCTGACACTTAGGAGTGTTGTGGAACAGATGTATCTGTGTTACCTTAAGTACTGCTTGCTTTAAATGCATGTTTTTAATGCTAGTTTCAGTAATGTTTTAGAAACTGTGGGTATTGTTTTACATCACTCAATTTGAATATGAGTGATAAAGAATACCAAAAAGTCTGAGTAGTTTTTGTTCTTGCAGCTCCATAAAAATTCCTTTCTCTCCAAGGCAGGGCATTCTGCACCAAGGACCTCAGGTGACTTTGGGGTTTATAATGGTCCTTCAACATTAAAAACATTTTTAAGTACGCACTTAATCTTTGTTTTGGTTTCTCGTTAGTACGAAATCAGATTCAAACGTGCTTCAGTTGGAGCACCTATAGTGAAGTCAGTTGCATCGTTAGTAGGTTAAAAAAGGAACACTCTTCTTCAAGGGAACACAAACAGGGTTCTGTTGTTTCTGACCACCTTGGAGATGGCTGCCTTGGAGATGGCTGGGGAGCAGCAAAACAGCTTTTCTTTGTTTTTAGTGGTCTCGTGATCCTTGTGATCTCGGAAAAGATTAAAAGCAACAGATAAAACTGCATTCCAGTTTCCCTGATGGCCTACAAGGCAAAGGTGGCTGCAATTTACATCTCAATATCTCACCTGGTCACAGGAGTTGGGGAATGATGCAAGGAATTGCTTGCCTTGCAAGAAGGAAGGAGGGGGGGATCTATTATCACTACTTCTTCAAAGTTGGATTTTCTGAAACTCCTCAATATTAATTTCCCTTGAGGTTTTTCTCATAAAGTTACATCTGTATACATATAAAAAGATTATGTATAAAAAAAGATTATATATATATATACACACACACACACACACACACGCATGCATATATATATATATATATATATATATATATATATATATATATAAAAGAAAGAGCCTAAATACTGAATCATATGTGAAGTCAGCTCTTGAAGATTTAACCAGTGTGTAGACTCTTGCACCTGAAACTGCATTCAGGATTCCTTAGTCTTACTCAGTGTCTCTTGATTTCTAGTGGATAGTAATTTCTGAGCTCTGGAAGGTTTGTGATTTTAAGAGTTAGGGAAAAAGTAGGAGGATAACTTTCTGATATTGAAGTTTGCAGATCTAGAATAAGTTTCACATTGCATTGATGTTTCTCTAAAACGTCAGAACACTGATGTTCTTCCTCATGTTAAAAATGTTTTTTTCAAGTTTCACACACAAGGAGTTACCATTTCCTGGCTTTCTTAGTTTTTATTCTAACAGTCTAGAAGCTGCAAATCCTGTCTGTGTTTTAAAGTTCCTCTCACTACCCATTCTTACTGTAGAGATCACAGTGGAGGCATTCTAAGAGAATTTCAAGAGGGCTTAGGGGAGTGCTTCATATCCATCTGAATTTAAAGAAATAAAGAGCCAAAGTTTCTGTTTTGAAAAGGAAGTAGTAATAAAGTTCAGAGAGGTACAAACCTTTAAGTCCCTGAGTGCGATGTTTGTGCTTCAGCGAGATGTTGCAAACAGTTGCAGAGCATGAAAGAAAATCTGTTTGTCTGTCTCCTGCTGTTCTCGAGCAGTGTTGTCTAAAGGGCAGTTTCCCATGATAAGGTTAGAGACTGTGAGTGATGTGAAGAATTATTTTTAAACTTAAAAGTTACAGTCTGGACTTCATTAACAGATCATGTGAGGGAAGGTTAAATAAAAGCTACCTTACAGAAGAGGAGAGAGGCAGCTGAAGCAATCAAATACTGATTTAAACTTTGTTTTCCTTACAATAAGCTAAGAGGGAAAAGAAATGAGTTCACGTGCTTTTTGGGTAAGAACAAAGGTGGCTCACAATTGCTTTTATTCCCCCTTGACAAATGGGAAGACTGAGGGAAAAAAAAGAAGCAATGCCACTGTTGTTGCCAGTGAAGTGAAACAAGTAACACATGGATTTTTTCACTCAAGGTTCTTCACAGGGGAACGGTAAATAACGTGTTCCTTTTTCTCACACTTCTGCTAATAAAAATTGATGCAAGTGTTAGCTCATTTTGGGTATGCCATCAGGTGCAATATAAATGACTGCAATATGCATTGCTTTGCTTGTCTCTGAGGTCTGCAAGCTCAGCCCACTGTACACCAGGATGCTGGTAATTGCTGTCCATGTGAGGTAGTCATTTCAAGTATTTTAATCACTGTTTTTGAAATGGCTCCTTAATCACTGCGCTCTTGACACACTACACCAGGTCTTTCACAGGACCTTTCTGGTCACAAAAGATCTGCTTGATTGGAATCTCTTCTGTATCAATGGAGCAGAATCTCCTTTGGCCTCTTTACCTTTGCCCTCAGCAGGCAAAGCACACTAAATGCACACCTTGAAACTTCAGGACAGCACAGCTGAAAGGAAGGGAAGTCTGAGCTGGTTCCTACAGAGGCTCTGGAAGTGAGCGTGCATAAAGGGTCGTTCATCTGGATGTGAGCTGAAGCTGAAAGTTTCAGAATAGTTTAGTTAGTGATCAGCATTAAACAGGTAATGTCCTGTTGACTCCATGACAAGGCCATAGCTCAGCCTTCACTGAGCAGAGAACTGAAATGCTATTCCTCCAACTTGTCTCATGAGCAACTATTCACTTGCACAATTTCCTCTTGCTCCTTATGGAAACATTCACAGGGAGTTTTCTAAACAGTACCCCTAGGCTTGCAGAGGAGCACAGCGATTAGCTGACATAGTATTCATACAATGAATCTCATGCCCACCACCAGTCTTCCTTTTCTCTCAAAGAAGGCAATCTCCTGATGCTTAGTTCTTCAGTGTGAGGAGAGTGGGATTAGCATAAGATTATTGCAGTGCTGCCTGTGGTTCCACATAGCTGTGCTGGACTGTTGCCCAGCTGTCTAAATTGAGCTTGCTCAGATATGTGTTTCACCATTCATGTGCCAGCATCTTTTACTAGTAAATATCTCCTTCCCCAGGCAGCATTTCTGGAAGTCAGGGCCTCAAGTATCAGCCAAGTAGGCTGCTTTACACACTGACTTGCAGAAAACTCATTACTTGCAATAGTCTTGATTTGATGCAAAAATCCAACCTTTGCCCATCACTGGTAAGAGGATTTTTCCCAATACCATGTGCCTGAGCTGGCTCCTGCTCCCTTCCCCAGATAGAGCCCCAAATGCTTGCCATTAGCATGCCGGGCAGACAGCTGAGCACACACTGCAATCCAAACACAGTGCTGGCCCTTCCCTGCTTTGCTTTTGTTGAGGATTTTGGATTTGATTCAGCGAAGAATGACTGTTCAAAACGCAAGATCCACGTGAGTGAGACCAGCCTGGGCTACTTGAATTTACAAACCCATGTTGCAGGGCCACAGAAGTGGAAGTGTGTCTTCTCCAAAGCACAGGAATTAGTTTGTCTGGCTACTCCAGTCACTGCCTCTCTGCTCAGGGGTTTCCTCTGCTGCAGGCACTGGTACTTAGCTCTGGCACTCAGATCTACAACTGGGTGCATGCACAGCCTGACCGCAAAAGGGTCTCTCTTTGACAGACAGTTAGATGAGGGAGTCAGAAAGGAAAGAGATAAAAAAACTATCAAACAAGTTAGAAATCCAGAGTTTACCTATAAAATCTAATTTTGGGTCTGTTTTTATTGTCTGTGATATCTGAAAATCAATTATTTTCCATTTTTGCTGTTTATGACTTCCAAATATAATACTACACAAGGTAGTTTGAGCAATGTCCTAGAAGATCTGCCATTTTATCTAACTGATATAGCTTCCAGATGTATTGCTTCTCTGTGATAAATTCCTAACTGCGATGCTTGTTCAACAATAGCAACGTCCTCTAAATGGGGACTCAAATCCAAAAAAGTAACCAATCAGTAGAAGTTAGGTGGAAACTGAGTGTCCTTTTAAAACCTAGAAAAAATGATGAGGGGGACATCTCTCCGAATGACTGCCAAAGATGGTGTATCCATAACCCATATATAGCATTACAATCATTGCTTTGCATTTTGTTCCATGTGCTGAATTTGCACTGTCCTAAACCACTCAGAATTAGAAAAAAAGGTAAACCTTTAGTGTAAAAACATGTTTTAACAGTGTTCTGCACCTAGTATACTAAAGATCATTTAAATTAAAACGTTCCCCCAAAGTAGTATTAAAGTTTCCTCACCTCAGAACAGTTGCAACTAAACCTACCAGGTTCTCTACTCAAATACCAGGATTAGACTTGGTTGATTTCTAGTATTAAAAATAACCAGATTTGTTTCCCCCGTTACTGCCCAACGAAAGGCAACCCAATATGGGGTGGCAAAATCTACCAAGACTAGCCCACACTTCCTTCAGCACTTGGCCACATTGTAAATGGGCACGAGATGCCCACTGCCTGGTATTCACACTTTCAGTTGCCCACACTGTATGAAGGGGACTGAAAATGTTCATCAACTTGTATAAAGCTACTGTGTCAAGCCCAGCAAGCACATGCTGTCTTTAAAAACCAGTTAAGGTAGTTCAGGCTCAGGTGGTTAGCTAGCTTTCTGTGTTTACTGTTTTTTGCTCTGCTGCTTGGCATCCTTTGTGAAGGACTCTACCTCTGCTGAGGGACACACACCTGCAGGCCCTAGACTCCTGTGTGAGAAGCTGTGTGAGCACACCAGCCCCTGTATGAGGTAGCCTGCTTCCTCAGCACGTCCCTTCTGCAGCCTTGCCTGACGTTGCAAGAGTTGTGTGTTGATTGTTCCTTGGGCTGAAAGGTGAAAGTAGAGGCAAACAATGGCAGCAACGCCAAAGCAATTGGCACAGTGTGTGGGGTTTCTTCTTCCACCCATCAGCCTCCTTCACAGTCCTTTGTGTTGCTCCTTTAGTCCTCAACAGCTACAAAACAAAAATAAGCAAAAGTAAGATTTTCTCCTTCCTTCACCCCAGTCTTTATCAGCAAGACACCTCACAGTGAAGCTGGGTTTTGCTGAGCATTGTCTTTGCCTTATCACCATCCTTTGAGAGAAGAGTAGAAGGGAACAGCCACCTGAGACACAGCGTTAATGTACACACTGCATGTTTTCAGGTAAAACTTCATTGAAGGTAATCAGAACAAAATAAAATGGAGATAATAAAATACCTCACTATAATGACATTATGACCAAATGCTTTGCATTGATTGAATGCCTTCTTCTCCTGTGACTGTTAACTAATGATGCTTTGGTAAGAAAATCCAGAGGAGGAGTGGGAGGTCAGTGCTGAAAATAACCTGTGACTGCTTTGTCTGTAAGATCTCCATGCAGCCTTTGGGACACTCTTCTACACATTCTCCTACCTAAAGCTACAGTGTCAGAGGCAAATCATTTGGACTGCACAATTGGAATATGTATCACCACAGGTCTGCCTAAATTTTTGAGATGAATGCTAATGCAATACTCATTTTCTATTTTTTAAAGAGAAAATGTTATTTCCATCTCTGAAGAAGGTTTGGAGCTGTTTCATGCAAAACACCGGAAAAATTTGAAGAGTTCCTCAGCTCAGTTCATAATTCATTATCCCAGATATAGTTCTGCATCCTGAATTCACTACAGAGCCTGGAGAAGGAGGAAGCAGCAGAACTGTAATGTTCAGGTCTATTGAGGTCTTGGCTGAGCTGCTGGTCTCCTTAAGCAGGGGTCATGGAAGATACTGGGTCTATGACCTCACACAGCACAGCAAAGATACAGTCATACAAACCCACCTGCAGGGTGCAGTGTTTATTTTTCCTGATAAGACTGCTGATAGACAGACTTGGTTGGCTCTTAATGGGTGAGACTTTTTTTTTTTTTTTTTTTTTTTTTTTGTCCAGTAAAGTTTTGTCCTCGAATTCCCGGACAACCTTCTCCACATCCTCAGTTTTGTACTTGCAATTGTGCATATCTCGCTTGCCTCTTCCTTGCTGATTTCTGTGTTTCAATTGCTCATCCCTCACTCTAGTTCTGGGAACAGCCAGCGTTACCTCACCTTACCCAAACAGTTTTGAATTTAGGAGGAGATTCTCCTATACTGGGGCTTAGTAGAAGTGAGTGAATTCACGCTGACTGGCATGGATAGTTGCAGGAGCCAGTGCTGGACAAAGAAAGTCAGTTTGTTTTCTCTTTGAAAGATGAAGAGCTTCAATACATTTGTGTTAAGCCAAGCATTTGCAGAAATGTGCAGGTATGCTGAGTAGGGGCCCTGCTAGTGTGGTAGCACGTGACGTATTTGACTTGCAGCTAAGGCAATTAAACAAACTGTGCCAGTAACTTGGGCTGACATAGTCTTTTTCCCATTAAATAGTTCACAGCATGCTTTTCTGATTTGTATTCCTGTTTATCAGATTCTTACTCTGGCTGACAGATAACCTGAAGGCACAATATTGCAAAGGGGCAGTAGTGAGGGAGAGGTCCCTCCTGCTGAGGCACAGGGCTTGTGCTGCAGTGCCCTCCATGCTGCTACATATGGGGAGAGGAGAGGGGCTGAGGCATGCTGCGCTCTGTGTTTCAGCAGCTGCAGGACCACGTCCCAGGGCAGAGGCTGCAGCCTATGCCGCAGTGCACTTGGTGCCTCTAGCCTTATCCCCCTGTGCTAACAGGTCACACCACACACTGGCCATGCAGGAAATAAAATGTAACAGATACGCGGCTGTGTTGCAAAAGCCTTCACCTTGTGAAATCACATCTGTTTGTCCCATGAAGTGACCTGATGAGACGTCCCTCACCTCTTTCCATAGGTGAATTGAACAGACTGTGCCTCCAGGGTGGCAGGGACAAACCCAGACAGTCCCTCTCTCCTTCCAGAGTCAAATGCACTCAGTGTAGTCAAGGAAGGGCTGGCTGTAAAGCAGCCAAACAAAGGAGGAGTGTTGCAAGAGGCATTTTGAAATAAACCTGTTTGTGACAAGCACCGACTGTGGTGATATTTGTGTGATGATTCATACTGAAGTGCAGCACCTGCAGTTTTAGTCTGGATGGCTTATAGGACAGAAGCTGCAGCAAATACTCTTCTAACATTTGGGAAGATGAAGAAAAAAAAAAGCACTGGTGGCCCTAGGAGTGCTTTCAGCTTAAGTGTGGTGGGCAGCAGAAGCACTCTGCCCAAGGTGAAGCTGCTCATGAGTGATGGAGAGGGGTCCACACTGCTGTTGTGCCTCTCACTATCTCATCTCCTTGCAGCATCTCCTCTCTTTTACATGCTAATAGCAATTAAAATGAACTCTTAACTGGTGTAGGCTGTACTACATGAGGGCTACTGGGTGCCCTAAGAAAACCCCTTGCAGCATCTCCTGCTTCTTCTGGGTGACAGACAGGGCTGGATATTCTTATCTGTGTCTGCTGAGCTACTGGTTACAGCGTCTATCACTGTCTGTGAGCTGTGGGTGCCTGTCAGCAGCCTCTTCACATCAACAAATACTAGAAAGCATGTGTTATTTCCCCCATGCTGCTGATAAGTGAACTGATGCAGCTGAGAGGGGGCGTGGCTGCTGCCAGGTCAGTGCTGCAGATAGCTTTGGTTGTCTGCTCCCAGGGGCTCATCAGGCTCTGGTGGGCATCCAGGGCACTGCAGACACCTCTGCAGTGTGTTTGCAGAGGTTTACAAAAATACAGTGTGGAGCCTTCAGGCCAGAGAAGCTGCAGAGCTGAGGAGGCTCTCTGTCGTGCACTAAGGCCATCACTACGTGTCTTGGTGATAAAAATGCCTAGTGAAAATGGAATCAGGAGAGGAAGCATCTACAGCATCTACAGTTTCCTCCAGGAAGCAAAAAATCTTAACATAAGCATTTCTGCAGTCAGTCTTTTGAGGATATTAAGCATTTTTTCTAACAAGCATTTAAAATACTTCAAAGTGCAGTGAGAGATCTTCATACACCCTTGTTGAGTGACTCCTCAGCCCAGCATTACACATGTTCTTTTGCTGTTTTTTTCCTGGTCTTGGCCACCAGAGCTACTTTTTGAACAGTTTAAATAAAACACCCTTACATGTACTTAGGTGGAAAAAAAAAAAAAAGAAAAACAAAAAAGAGAAAAAAGTAGTTTGATCACACACAGAATTGCCTGTCCAAACACTCAGAAGTGTTTGCTGGGGGAACCTTCCTGCCAGCACTTCTCCCTTCTCATCTTCTCACCTGTTTTTTCTCTTAAGATTTTTGTTTCTTTTTCATATCCATATCAGATAAGGTAGATGACCTTCTGTCTTCTAACCCAGTGCAACGTTATACCTCAGATCCCAGCCTCTCTCTTTCTCTCTTTTTTTTTTCCTCTCTCTTTCTCTCTTTTTCTTCCTTTCTTTCCTTTCTTCCTTCCTTTCTTTCCTCCCTTCATCCCTCCCTCCTCTGAGCCTGGCCATCCAGCCAGTTTTTTACCCAGCAAAGAGTGTACACTTGCGTAAGCTGAAGGCTACCACCTTCTCCAGGAGAATGTTGTGGAAGAGTCAAAGGTTTTACCAAAGTCTAAGTAAACTGTATCCATAGCCCTTCCTCCACCCACTATAAGGGTCTGCTGTCATTGAAGGACATCAGGTCAGTCAAGCAAAAACTGCTTTTAATGAGCCCATGCTGGCTAGGGCTGGTCCCACGGTTGTTCTGCACATGCTGTGTGATCACACTCAGGTTGATCTGCTCCAAGACCTTCCCCAGAACTGAGGTCAGGCTGATAGGTATGTAGATCCTCCTGACTCCAGATCCTCCTGACTCGTTTTGTAGACAGTCATCACACTGACAAGTCTCCAGTTGCTGACAAATGGTGGAAAGCAGCTCAGGAATCACTTTTGCCAGCACCCTTGATATTCTTCTGTGGATCTCATCTGGCTTCATGGACTTAAAACAGTCCAGGTGGAAGAGCAGGTTGCTAAATGTTTCCTCCTGAAATGCGAGGGGTTTATTCTGCTCACCATCACTGTCTTCCAGTTCAGGGGGTTGACAGAATGAAAGGTGGCATTGAGAAGCTCAGCCTTCTCTTCATCCCAAAGCACAGTCCAGTGCTTCTCACTTATTTATTTTAATATTATAGTTGCTTTAGGAGGAAAGAGGAAAATATTTTGCAAGTTGAGACTTGCAAAAGCTCCACCACAGTCATATACTAAAAGCTTTACTGTTTTGTTTTCCATGCGCAACAGAACAAACAAAAGACAAAACCTAAGGATGACTAGAACTACAATCATCTCTGTGTACTCTCCGTTAATATACATACTGAGTAACTAGAGATACAGAGACTCCAGAAATAGTACATCACCTCCACTCCATGCGCAGTGTGATGTCTCAATATGAAGAGTACAATCAGCACCTCTGCAGAGTGTGTCAAGCCTCTTCCTGCCAGCAAAAGGAAAGGTACTGCAACCTCCTTGTGGAGTCAGTGTGGAACACTCAGAGAAAAGCTCTCCCTCACCTGTGGTAATGGCTTGTCTCTGACACTGCCTGGAATTCTGTACCCAGCTACCATACCTGGGAAGAGCCCACCCTGACTCGTGTTACAAAGCACCTAGCACTGAGCACCAAGGTGACTTGCTCTGGCTCTTGGCATGGTGTTTTCTGACTGGGACAGCCTGTGCTGTGCATCAGCCACTGTAGGGCAGTCTGGCCATTCTCAGTAAAGAATGGGGACATCAAATGAGTACCTAACTTCCGAAGCAGGAACAGAGAACATCCTTTACAGTTATTGGGGTTTATTAAAATACTTGACAAAGGGCTTTCTGATTCACTTACTTTTTTTTTTTTTTTAATTAATGCTGTTCCAGGTAGAGCGAACTAGACTTAGGTCAGAAACCTGGCAGTGGTATTTGATGTGTACAAAATGGAAAGTCTAGGCTCACCGTCTAGAAACACTCTGATTTTTAATTACATTTGCTCATCGTATATGTTTAAGAAAAAGCATCTGAATGTCTGCTGCACGTCTGTAAAATCATTTATTTTTCTTCTTTTCTGACTCAAAGGAAGGTAACAAACCCAGATAAGAACAGACTGAGTATGGCTGCTGGGTATAACAAAAGAGAAGGGGCAGATGACTTGCAGACTAGTTATATTCAGAAATGTTTGGGGGAAAGTAGCACCATACTTCTTCTTTGTCTTGTATGTTCTTGTTTGCTGCAGGACTGCAGCGTGCCCTGTGCTGATCCCACGAGGGGACAGACAAGCACCCTGGGTAATGGTGAGCTTTCTTATGGATCTTCTCTGCCAAGGGTCACTGACACCAGATCTCATGACCTGTGGAAATCTTTCTAGCTGAAACAAATACTGAAGTCCAGTTCTCATGGTGTTGTTCCAGCTTTGGTGATGATGCGGATAAAATTTTAATTTGAAGCAGAATGGAAATTGCTTATGGGTGCATTCCCAAGGAGCTTAGCTTGAAGGAGCTGAGGCTGTTTAGTCTGGGGAAGAGGAGGCTGAGGAGAGACCTTATTGCTCTTTTCAAACACCTGAAAAGTGATCGCAGTGAGAGTGGTGTCAGTCTCATCTCACTGGCGACAGGTGACAGGAAAAGGGGAAATGACCTCAAGTTGTGCCAGGTTGGATGTAAGGAAGAACTTCTTTACAGAAAGGGTTGTTAAGCTCTGGAATAGGCTCCCCAGGGAGGTATCTGAGTCATTTAAAATCCTTTTGTATGTGGTGCTCAGGGACATGATTTAGTGGTGGGTTGTTAGAGTCAGGGTAGTATGGTTAGGTTGTGGTTGGAGTTGATGACCTTGAAGGTCTTTTCCAACCTGAGCAATTCTATGATTCTGTGATTTGGACCACCATTACTTCTGAAAAGAGGCCATTTGGCCCTGCCCTTGCTGGCAGCCCCTTGGCCTCTAGACACGGCAGTGAGCAAACCAGGCCAACAGGCCAAGCCTGCAGGGCCAGCAGCAGGCTGGGATGCCTAAGCACACAGGGTGTGAGCCCAACGGATGAGGCTGCAGTGGAAGATGGATGGAATAGGACCTCACCCTCAGCACGAGGTAGCTTTTGCCTTGTGTAGGATACTTGGGGAAAAATACTCCAAAACCTTGCAGGGCTGAGACTGGAGTGCTGGCCTGAGCTATGCAGGAACTTGTTTAACGACTCCTAGACCCTGCAGGGGTTCAGACAGCCTGTCAGTGATTTTGCCTATTTGCATACACAAATTCTCTGTTTAGCTCTCTTCGTTGCTACAAGAGTATCCCAAAAGAATTAAAAACAAATTGGAAACAGATGCTGCTGCCATGGGGCACGTAGCCCCCATCAGCTGTCCTGAGTAGGGTTACAAACACACATGCACCCACGCATGAACTGCCCCGCAAACAGAAGGCCTTGGACAAATCTGCTGGTCGGCTGCCAGCAGTCTCCTGACTGAAAAACATGGACTGAGGATTGAAACTGTGGCAGTGACCCAGTGGAGCACCTGCTCGTTTCCCTCTGCCCCAAACACACGCTTAGCCTGGCTGCTGAACCACTTGGTGTTGTTTACTGCTTCCCACCAATCTCTGCAGTGCATCAGGTGAGGTGGAGCAGGATGCCTGCCAGGCCAGCAATACAGGACAACCTGCAGTTGGTGTAGCTGGCTCTACCAGCATGGGATGTATGTGGCTCTCTAGGAACTTCTACAAGCACACAGGCTCCATCCTACTTAGAGAGAATGCACTGTCATACTTCTGTGGTCCATCTGGTGTGGCTCGCAGCGTGGCCACTCTGAGCCCCGCTGTGCCACAGTCTCAGGGTGGGTAATCGCTGAGCCACAAAATCTTTAGAGTTGGTAGGGACCTCTGAGGGCCACCTAGTCCAACTCCCCCACAATGAACAGGGACACCACAGCTAGATCAAGCTGCACAGGGCCTTACTCAGCCTTGCCTTGAAAGTCTCCAGGGACAAGGCACCAACCACAACACTAGATAACCTGTTCCAGTGACTCACTACCCTCACTCTAAAAACTTTATCTCTAACCTAAGTCTATCGTCCATGAGTTTGAAGCCATTTCCCTTCGTTCTGTTGCCATAGACCCTACTAAAGAGACTGTCCTCTTCTTTCCTGTAGCTGCCCTTTAGATACTGGAAGGCTGCTCTCAGATCACCTTGCAGCCTTCTCTCCTCCAGTCTGAGCAGCGCCAGCTCCCTCAGCCTGTCCTCGTAGGAGAAGTGTTCCATTCCGCAGATCATTTTTATGGCACTTCCCTGGACACACTCCCAACAAAGTCCGTGTCGCTCCTGTACTGAGGACTCCACATCTGGATGCAGTACTCCAGGTGAGGTCTCACCAGTGCAGAGCAGAGGGGCAGGATCGCCTCCCTCACCCTGCTGGTCATGCATCATTTCACACAGCCCAGGATACAGTTGGCTTTCTGGGCTGTGAGGGCACACTGCTGGCTCCTGTCCAGCTTCCCATCCACCATTACCCCCCAGTCTTTTTTTAGCAGGAAAATAATGCAGAATGGAAGGCAGAGCAGTTTGCCTCTGCTTTCCGACGACATCTAAAACCGCCTCTCCTCCCTAAGGAAAGCAGTAGAGATGTCTCACAAAGGTGAGTTCCATCAACGTGCTTTCTAGTCTGGCTATTTCAACACTTAATTACTACTGCACTCCTACTGCCCAGAAGGTTTTATTTGCGTGGCTCCAATCGTCACAGAGAGGCCTCAGGCGGCAGAGGTTAGGAGCATTATCTGGCTTCTTGAGTCTGATATAGTTCCCGAAGTGGTGCCCTAGTGGACTAAAGTGGAAGGAAAGACTGCAGGTATTTGTGATACAGGTAGAGCCTGTGAAATCTGTTATTCCTGCAAGAACATCAAACTTTTTGTGACCCTAGGCTCTAATTCCAGTCCTTAACATTTGAGCACTGCACCTATGATAAAAAATTTCAAGTACTCAACCATCTGGAAGACAGAGAAGTACTAATTTCACAAGTTTCCTTATTTTCTTTTATATCCTATTCTACTTCCATCACTACTCCTCTTTCATATAATTTACATATAATTCTGCCTGGGTGACAGAAGGTGCTCCCACCCACACAGGCAGCTTACACCACAGCTCTTGCCTCTCCCTGGGATGATCAAGACAGTTGCACGGCCAGGCAGTGGTGTGAGGAAGCTGCTGCTGGCTATTGCTGGGGAGAGGAAGGAGAGGACTTGTCCAGCCCAAGCCTGGCTCTGCTCCACTGTGGCTTCAAGCCATCTTTACTGCTGTGTGAGTTGGCCAATATCCCTGATCAACAGTTTGACTGATTCACACGCTGACGAGAGGAAGGACATCCTCACAATTAAGCATGTGTCACATGAAAACTAAGTGGGAAAGGCAGTTTAATAACCAAGCACCACGCCCTGCTCAGTGGAAACAGAGCACATCAAGAGATCACTCTTGTTGGCAGTGCTAATGGAGGTTTAGTTTGAAGTGAGAAATAGCATGTCTTCAGCTGGAACTTGCCAGTATTGAGAAGCACTGTCAAACAGAGGCAGTGACTCAGAGGCAAAAACAATAACCATGTCAGTAAGGAGATGCAAGCATCTCCTGGTTAATGTGCTGACTTAGCAGTAGCCCAATACAGAGCTGCTTTTGCTGCGTGAAGGCAGGCCAAGCAGAGGAGAGAGAAGTCAGGCTTGTCTCTGGACAGATAGAAAGTGCTCCTGGATAGTGTTTCCAATGACCAATTCAGCCCAATCTTTAAAGACTTTTTTTTTTGTTGTAGAATCCCAACTTTTTATACTATAAACTTTCTAGACTTTGTTACGCCCCTTAGGTTTGAAGAGACAGATTATCTGCCTTTGCAGATTTTTTTGAAACTGAAATTTGCAGAGAGAGAATGAAAACAACTTGTTGCTGAAAGACATTTCTTGCACCTAGTCTCACAGCTTTTCACAATTATCATCAGTAGTGTTTGCACACTGCTATTTGAAGTTCAGCTCATCTTGGTTAATACACAGAGTTGCAGGCAGATTTAAAAAAAAAAAAAGGTTAGGTAGAGTAATGTGAACCCCTGGATAGGACAGAGGCTGGGCCTGCAGGTCAGTTCTCCTAAGCTACAAATTGAAATATTTTAAGGAAACATCAGCTCTAGGCCTGGTAGATGCTAGCAGCAGGGCTGAATGGTATAGGCAAGCCTCTGTTGGCCTGCAAAGGCGTAGGAAGAGCCCCATGCTTCTGTTATACTGAGCACATGCAGGTGATGGGTCTCTCAGTGCCTGCTGGGGCAGGTAGTCTTCATCCTTTTCTACCCCTAACAGAGGCACACAGGAGGTGCAGCTGCTGTACAGTCCCTATACACAGATGTGTAGCAAGGACTAGTAACTCCGGGTAGATGGTGGACTAAAGGAGGTGCTTATATCAGGTTTTGACAGAAACAATTTGAATATTACCTTACTCACCACTCAAAATAATGGTTGGAGGCAGTCTCTATTAGGAGCTTCTAACGAGTGGAAAACTGCTCCCAAGATTTAGGTTTCTCTGTTGATGAAAAATTTTATTTCAGAGATGTCATTCAAACCACATTCCAGAAACAATGTCTAGAAATGGAGATGAAAAACATGTAGCGAAAACTTCTTTCATAGATACCAGAACTACTTCTGGGAGTGAAAAAGAAGACCAGGAAACACTGAAGAGTTTAGGAGTATTTCCATAAGTGCCTGATGCAGTAGCATGTGGCTGCATGCACACAAATGTCAGGCCTGAGTTTCAGAGACATCTCCCTGCTCTTACACAGCCTGCTCCAGGGCTCACTGAGGGAAGGTGAAAGATATTTAAGTTTGTTGCACTGTGAAGAAAATAACTGAACTCTTCCCTCTCTTGTCTCCAAGAGACATGGCATTTTCAATTGCTATTAACACCATGGGTGATCTGGAGGGGCCACATCCAAAGAGGAGCTATGAGAAGGGGAAGATGTGTGAGGAGCATCAGGGGAAGGGCAGCTGAGGGTTACGGACAGGGTCTACACCAGAGGGCGTGGGCATGGAATGGGCTGCACAGGGCAGTGGGCACAGCCCCTGGCTGCTGGTGTTCAGGGAGCCTTTGGACACCATGCTCAGACATAGGGTTTGGATTCTGGGTGGTCCTGTGTGGAGCCAGGAGCTGGACTCCATGAGCCTTGTAGGTCTCTTCCTTCTTGGGATATTCTGTTCTTCTGCAACTGGGAAAGGTCTGTCTGAGGGCCAAGGCCCGCAGCAATCACTGTGCCAGGCAGCTGGTGGCCTCTGCAGCACTGCTCTGTCCAGCTCACACTGCGGAGTGAACGTGGCACCAGCCATGCAGTGCCATTCACAAAGTGCGTATCTTCAAGCAGAAAGGCAGCTTTAGTAGGGAGTATGGTGAAATACCACACCTCCGCAAATGTATGAAGGCCAGGAATTTAAATAACTGGCTGTTCTTAGTGCAGCCCAATGCACTAAACACAAACCAACCAACAAAAAGAAAAAACAATAGAATTTCTCCATTTCACTTATGCCCTTCTTTCAACGATCAGAAGCAAGATAATCTGAGATGCATACTGCAGAATCGTGGCTGGGAAGGCAGTTCATGGTCTAGCGCTCCTTGGCTTTCCATTGCTCTTGGAAAGGTGCTCTACTCCTCAAGTAACATTGCTCCCTGGGGAGCAAATGGAGTGGTAAGGCTGTGGCTTTGAATTGGTACTTACACCTGACCCATACATCCAAACTGCAGACAGTTATGTTCATTTTTCTATTTTCTCTAGATGGGAGAGACCACCTCCTTAGCTAAGTTGTGTAACATGGGATGAGAAGGTTGTACTCTGCATCTGGAAATCCCTCTCCTCCCAGCAATACCTCGAAGCTCTGAGTCTTGATCGGTTCCTGGAGCATGCACTAAAACTGCATCAATCCATGAGCTGAAGTGTCCACACAGCTCCTTTCAGAACCTCTGTAAGCAGCCTGCTTCCTCTGCAATTCTTACTGCAACTGAAGCAGTATTTCCTTCTGCCTATGAGAATCTAAGGAAATTAATCCCATCCTAATGTAGCGCTAATTTGGTTGCAGTGACTCATCCTCTTCTGTGATTTCCAAACTAATTATTACAACACTCCCCTGCTACCAATAGTCCCCAGAAGCCTTTAGAAGTGTTTGAGTCAAAACACTTTAGTGCTAGAGGGTGGTGGTTTAACTCAAAAGATCAAATAGTCTAGTCCTAGCTGTCACATGGGTGGAAATGCCTTAAAGTTAGGGTTAGGGTTTCTCTTTCTTTCATCCTCTGCAGGTAAGTGCCTTCAGAACGATGAAATTATCCAGATCCACTCGATGGCCCTCTCACGCACAATTTTGCTCTCGGAGGTGGTGAAGGGCAGCAGCACCTGTGAGGAGAGGAGATGCTGGTTTGGTTAGCCTGGGAGCTGCTGATGCCCATTCGAGCAGGAGCAGACCAGCTGAGCTCCAGCTGGAATCACAGCATCCATCCAGGCTTTCCCTGGGCTGGAGCCAAGCCCTTTACGGGCAGAGCTGTGCAATAGACAGACCAGGCTCTTCTTGGTGCTGTGAAGCAACAGGAGGAGGAGAACTGGCCTAAAGCTTGTACACAGGAAGTTCCATACTGACATGCTGAGATTGGACTCAGCGAGCTCATGAGGACCATTGCAAGCGCTGTGGCTCTGTGATTCTCCCTACGATTTCGTTCACCTTTCTTCAAGATCTATTTTGCTGTTTTTGTGTTGTTTCCTTGTTAGAACTTCCACGTCAGCAAAAAAGATTAGGAGAATCATTCCTTTCCCAGATTTGAAATGCAAACTCAAAATGGAAGATCTTTGAGTCCAGATTTCTGGGTCTCCAAGATACAAAGGAAGATGGTTTTGTTTCTTTCCCTTGAAATGAAAACCCATTTGTCTTAATGCACATGACACTCACGCCCAGGCACACAGCACTACTGAGCGAGCAGGAGCGTTGCTTTCTGGTACTTCACCTTTGCAAGAAGTTAGAAGAACGCAGAATTTCTTGCAGTCTACCTGTCTAAGGCCTAGCAAAATGAGCCAGTACATAGCTCACATCAGGGCCAGCAGCACAGAGCTGCAAGCCAGCGCCGTACAGATACTGCCTGCTGGCTTTGCTCTCTCAGCATCAGAGTTGTCCTGTCTGACAGGGAACGGACTGCCAGACTGACATCATCTTCCAAAGGCTTGAGGGCTGCAACAGAGGGAAACAGAGCAAAGGTGAAACCCACCGACCTGCAGAGACCCACCAGCATCCCCTCCGGACCATGCCAGCCCCACCCATTGATTTTCTGGATCAGGAGGAGCACACAGACTAAGAGGTCAGCTGGAAGCCACTGCTCAGGAGTGCCCCACCTGCCCCTGCAGCATTTCCTTGCAGCAAGGCAAGGCACAGCTGCACACTGCCCAGACTCTGCCCCCTGCCTTCAGCCCCGGCACACGCAGCGCTGCCCTCACTCACCACTGTAGATTTCATTCAGCTTTTCCTCACTTTGGTCCCGGCAGTGCTGTACAGCCAGCCCTAGGTAGAGAGATCCCATCAGACCCCGGTTCCCTAACATGCTCCCAGGAGCTCATACTCCATCCCTGCCAACCCAGCTGCTTCCCGTGCTGTGCCCCAGGCAGGGAGGGTGCCCGAGTGCAGACTTGAGCAAGGCACCCATCGGGGCTACTGGCACGTGCAGGATGTATCTGTGGGGTGCAGGGCTGCGCCACTGCCGACAGGGCACAGCCAAAAGAGGGAAACAGGGGCTGCACTCACCAATGAGTTTGACTGCCTCGCATCGCACAGAGGACTGAGAATCCCTCAGGTATGGCAGGCTCTGCCACAGGTATCTTTCCGCTGTCTTCCTGCCCTGCTGCATCTGGAGAAGAACACAGAGCCATGAGACTTGCAGACCCTCCCCAGATGCTGGCGCAGCTCCTTCAGCCAGCGTCCCCTTCCCCAGCAAAAAGGTGGGGGCTGTCAAAGTGTCCTTACCAAGCACTTCATGATCCCCTCTTTGTTCTCCTCCCGGGCCCGGTGCTTCAGCTTCTTCCACTTCAGGAACTTTGCACAAGCCACGAGGGCTTCCCTTGAAGCCTACGGAACAACAGATGCTGGGAGATGGCACCACAGGCACACATCCCAAGAGCTGAGATGCTTCCTGCCCTACCCTCAGTTCTCGCACCGCTCCTGAGGTGTCAGCACACCCTAGCCTGCATTCTGGTCAGCCCTGAAGTTTGTACCTGTGCGACGCTCGGGGTCTCATCACTCAACCGAAAGAGCAGAGGGAGCAGGCCCCTGCGCACGTTCTCCTTCATGTTTCCCCAGTGCCACAACACCACAGCCTCCATCAGATCTTTGAAGAGGTGGATGGAACACTCTCGCACTTCGCTTGACACCTGAGGGAGAAGAGCAGGAGGAGCTCAGCACCACATTCTTGCTGCTCAAGGTGAGCATGAGCGTAGGCATGGCTGACGAGGGAGATGCGTTGAAGTCCCATTCTGCATAAGGATGCTGTGCCCTCATGCAAAGCAACGCAACAGGTTTCCAGCACGAGGTGCCTGTGTCTCAGAGTGCTCCCCCAGACACCCCACCAGGTCCAGACAGGTCGCCTCGGATTGGGCGAAGGAGGAAACAGCGCTGGCCCTCAGCAATGCCTCTGGGGCACATGCTGCCTGCTTAGCCTCCACCTCCCTGCTGTGGCACACAGGGAGAATGCCCGGTGCTGAAGTAAAGGGAGCGGTGGAGGGTCAGAAAGTAATCCGAGGCAGCAGGTGCTTTATTATACAGCAGCTAAGCGGGTTCCCAGCACAGGGGCCTCACAGTGCCAAGAACAGTCAAGCTGTCAGGGACAAGGCCTGCTAGGCTGTAGAGCCCAGAAGATATCCCACGAGAGCCCAGAGGAACAAAGAAAGGAGAAGGGTCTTTTGCTGAGCACCCAAACGTGCAGCAGACTTACATGATTAAAAAGAGGCAGGAGATTCTCAGACAGCTCCAGAGCAAAGGAACTGGCCTCTCTCTTCCCCAGATGATTCAGCGTGTTTCTGAAGACACTCAGCAGCTTCAGAGCAATGTTCGCGTTGTCAGACAGCACGGTAAACATGTTTGGAACCAGGGCCCGTATTTCTTTTGCCTGTCCAAAAGACACAATTTCCTTTTCATCAAGAGAGCACTGGCCACCCTGGAGTAAAAGCTCAAGTTACAGATAACCAGCCACACGCCTTGCTTCCTGGCAGCTGCAGTAGCAGACTCTAGGTAGGTGGTGGCCATGACTGCACCGATAAGGACATGGGGAGGAAGGAGAAAGGAAGGCAGGAGAACAAGGACTCCATGTCCCCTGCTCAGCCGCTCTCTGTTGCAGCAGGCCCCCAAGTAACTCATCTGGAAAGCTCCCGGAAATCTCCCCAGACCCCACCACGGCCATCACCCCAACTCCTGAGTCTCAGGCAAGGCCACGGCACAAGGATGCCCACCATCGCCAGGCTGCCAACGGGGCTTCACTTGACTAGGTCCTGCTCACCGTCTCGGGTGTCTGTGACAGCAGGTCAAGGCCTCTGAGCACCAGCCAGAGTATCGGCAGGCTTTTAATCTTCAGAAGCCTCTGGAGCACTGCTGGCTTACACAATCCTGTCAGGTTCTCTTCAGTGGGAGACATCACCTGAAACAAAGGCAGCGGTGAGAGCCAGACACAGGCAGCAGGACTCCCTGCACCCTGCAGCTCCTGGCTCCTCTGTCAGCTCAGGGCAAAGTATTGGGGCAGCACAGCCTGGCCTGGGGCAGCAGTGCCTCGGGAAGGCACAACGGTCCCTCTGTGCCCCAGGCCTAGCACTATGCAGGATGACTTTTTTGGTCTGCACACCCTGTCCTCTGACATTCTAAAGCCTTCGAGGAGCACCTGCCCAGCAGAAGCTGGCACAACAAAGGCTCTGGACATGGATGGCCACAGACACTTTTCAGCCTGCTCTGCCTGCGTGGAGGCAGTGGCTCTCCCCAGCCCCAGCCGTGGCTCTGCCTCTGCTACGGCCCTGCACCAGGGAGGGGAGTAAGGCAAGGGGAGACAGGGAACTGGGGAAAGAGAGTCCTGTAGGAGAGCAGGGTACCGTGTCCTGTAACTCACAGTCAGTCGAAGGAGTTTCATCTCCACTGTGGTGATGTTAGGTATGTCACATAACACTTCTCGCACTAGAACAACGAGCAGTTCGTCACGGTCTTCTGCTGATGTCTCTCTCAGGGTGAGAATTCTCTTCCACATGTCCAGAGTAGTGCTGCAAATGAAGATTAATACCGTTATAGCAGGACGGTTCCTTGGGAATGACCTGCAGCTTTCCATGGCTGTGGCAGCCAGAGAATTTCTGAGTCACACTCTTCACACGGAACTATAGTGCAGGGCTGTCAGGGCTGGTACCTGTCACACTGAGGAAGATCCAACAACACACTCTTCAGCACATCTCTGGGAAACTGTTGGGTCAGTATATCCAGCAATGTTAGGGCAGTCTGCTGGAGCGATCTGTGATTTTCTTTCAGGTTTCTATGAATGGATCCCAGAATCTCTGACATCTGTTGGGAGGATACAGAAAGAATATTACTGCTGCTGTACTGCAGTCATTTGCTCTGCCTCCAGTGACATTACTGCCTTCCCATTACTCTATGCTGGCCTAAAATGGTGTCAGATGCCCAAGAGCTGTGGAGAGCAGGCCATAGCATTAGCATGGCTGATGAAAGGGAGATGCTCCCGGGTCACACTCTGCACAAAATCACTGTGGGCCTAAGCAAATCAGCGCAGCAGGTTTCCAGCACGGGGTACCTGTGCCTCAGAGTGCTTCCCCGGCCACCCTACCACAGCAAAGCAAAGCTCCCCGGGCTCCAGGCCTAGGAGGAAACAGGGCTGGCCCTCAGCAGTGCCTCTGGGGCACTTGCTGCCTGCTTAGCCTCCACCTCTCTGCTGTGGCACATGGGGAGAATTGCCAGTGGAGGAAATAAAGGCAGCAGTGGAGGGTCAGAAAGCAACCCTACGCAGCAGATGCTTTGTTGTACAGAGCCTGAGCAGGTCCCCAGCACAGGGGCCACACATCACTAAGAACAACAAAGCTACCAGGGACAAGGCCTGTTCCTCCTGCCCTTGGGCCAGCACAGCCTCTTGCTCTCACATCTTTGAAAAGAGATTGACCTGCAGGAGCTGGCACAAAGTTGGTACCAGACATGTGTGGCGACAGCTCTCCTGGAGCCAGGCATACGGCCTCGACTCTGCCCCTCCCCTGCCTCAGTTCTCCTGTCTGGGGGTCAAGGCAAGGCAGGGAGAGGCAGGGAGCTGCAGAAAAAAAGAGCCCTGAAGGCCAGCAAGGGGCATGGTCTGGTAACGCACCGTCCAGCGAAGGAGTTTGATGGCCACTCTGGGTATCTTGTGGTAGTGTCTATTCTCGAGCAATAAGAGCAGCTCTTCTAAGACACTGTCTGATGACTGTGCGGTAGAAAGCATAGTATTCCACATCTCCATAGCTGTTCTGCAAAAGAAGAGTAATGCTGTGTCAGCACATCTGCCCCACCAACTGCACCATGGCTCAGGCAGACACAGCAGGCCTGGGTGGTTTGTACACCAGCCCTGGCCCTGAAGCCGTGCATGCCTGGAGAGGCCTGGGGACCCTGTGTGGGTGAGCAGGAGGGGCTGAGATGGCCTTCCCCAAGGCACAGGGCTGGAGCCTGATGGGGAGCTCTGGGCCGCCTTGGTTGGCTATGGCTGCTGCAGCCCTGAGCAGCCCACCAGCACTGGAAAGCACATTAGGTTGGAAGGCTTGCTGCTTGGAGATGTCCTGCAGCTTTCCTTGGATCTGCCAACCAAGAGGGTGTCTGAGCCACACTCTACACATAGAACAAGCCCATGGGTCTGTGAGGGCTGGTACCTGTCACAATGAGGGTGGTCCATCAACACACTCTTCAGCACACCTCTGGGAAACTGGCAGGTCAGTATATCCACCAATCCAAAGAGAGTCTCTTGAAGTGATCTGTGACGTTCTATCAGGTTTCTGCGGATGGACCACAGAATCTCTGGTATCTGTTGGGAGGACACAGAAAGAATATTACTGCTGCTGTACTGCAGTCATTTGCTCTGCCTCCAGTGATGTTACTGCCTTTCCCATTGCTCTATGCTGGCCTACAATGGTGTCAGATGCCCAAGAGCTGTGGAGAGCAGGCCATAGCATTAGCATGGCTGATGAAAGGGAGATGCTCCAGGATCAAACTTTCCACAAAACTCTGTGGGTCCAAGCAAATCAGTGCAGCAGGTTTCCAGCACGGGGTGCCTGTGCCTCAGAGTGCTTCCCCGGCCACCCTACCACAGCAAAGCAAAGCTCCCCGGGCTCCAGGCCTAGGAGGAAACAGGGCTGGCCCTCAGCAGTGCCTCTGGGGCACTTGCTGCCTGCTTAGCCTTCACCTTTCTGCTGCGGCACATGGGGAGAATGCCCAGTGGAAGAAGTAAAGGCAGCAGTGGAGGGTCAGAAAGCAACCCTACGCAGCAGATGCTTTGTTGTACAGAGCCTGAGCAGGTCCCCAGCACAGGGGCCACACATCACTAAGAACAACAAAGCTACCAGGGACAAGGCCTGTTCCTCCTGCCCTTGGGCCAGCACAGCCTCTTGCTCTCACATCTTTGAAAAGAGATTGACCTGCAGGAGCTGGCACAAAGTTGGTACCAGACATGTGTGGCCACAGGCTCTTCTCCCCAGCCCTGCAGCCTGCTCCATCTGAGCGGAGGCCACGGCTCTCCTGGAGCCAGGCATACGGCCTCGACTCTGCCCCTCCCCTGCCTCAGTTCTCCTGTCTGGGGGGCAAGGCAAGGCAGGGAGAGGCAGGGAGCTGCAGAAAAAAAGCCCTGAAGGCCAGCAAGGGGCATGGTCTGGTAACTCACCGTCTGGCGCAATAGAGTGATGTCTGTAAGGGTCCTGGTGAAATTTTCCACCTTGAGAATGAAGAACAGCTCTTCTAAGACCCTGTGTGATAACTCTGGGGAAGAAAGCAGACCCTTCCAGATCTCCAGAGTGCTGCAAAAGAAGAGAAATGTTGTGTCACCAGGTCTGCCCCAGCAACAGCACCTTTGATCTGGCAGGCCCAGCAGGCCTGGGGGGCTGCGCTGAAGCCTTGGCCATTCTGCTCCACGTCCTTGTGGAAGCCTGGGGACCCGGCGTGGGTGAGCAGCAGAGGCTGAGATGGCCTTCCCCGAGGCACAGGGCTGGAGCCTGATGGGGAGCTCTAGGCCGCCTTGGTTGGCTTTGGCTGCTGCAGCCCTGAGCAGCCCACCGGCACTGGAAAGCACAGTGCAGTGGAGAGCTTGCTGCTCAGGGATTTTCTGCAGCAGACAGAGTGTCCCTGTTTTCACATGGAACAAGCGTGTGGGGCTATCAGGGCTGGTACCTGTCACTCTCTGGAAGGTCCAACAACACACTCAGCGTCACATCCCTGGGAAAATGGCTGGCGAGTGTATCCAGCAATGTTAGGACAGCCTGCTGAAGTGATCCTTGATTTTTTTTCAGGTTTCTGTGGATGAAACCCAGAATCTCTGTCACCTGTTTGAGAGGACACAGGAAGAATATTACTGCTGGTGTACTGCAGTCATTTGCTCTGCCTCCAGTGATATTACTGCCTTTCCCATTGCTCTTTGCTGCCTCTAAATGGCTTTGGATGCTCCAGAGCTGTGGAGGGCAGGGCATGGCAATCCAGCCTCAGTCTGCTTACATCCATCAGCCAGGAGACAGGGTCTTTCAGAACCATCTCCAGTATAATCCTGGCGTACTCCTGGTCCTCAATGCTGCAGTTTCCAGCGGTCTTTTCAAGTGTCATGAGGACTACGTCTGTCCTCTGAGTTGGTGGGAGGAATTCTTTTAGTGGCTGTGGTAAAAAGGAAAAAGGGAGGGAAGACATGTCAAACTGGGAGAGAGACTGTTGTCCGAGGGAAAGGAAGGATTAAGATCCTCCCTTCAGGGCAGACACATGCTGAGGGTTCCCAGGTATACCCAAGCTTGCCTTGCAGGTACCCCTGAGCTGCAGGCAGCTCTGGGATGCAGAGAATGGGAGACAGAGCGTGGCTGGAATATTCCTGGCTCCTTACCTTCAGACAGAAACTGCTGGCCGAGAAACCACAAAGCTTCCAGGTCTGCTCGATGGCCCTCTCACGCACAGTTTTGCTCTTGGAGGTGGTGAAGGGCAGCAGCACCTGTGAGGAGAGGAGATGCTGGTTTGGTTAGCCTGGGAGCTGCTGATGCCCATTTGAGCAGGAGCAGAACTGCCGAGCTCCAGCTGGAATCACAGCATCCATCCAGGCTTTCCCTGGGCTGGAGCCAAGCCCTTTACGGTCAGAGCTGTGCAATAGACAGACCTCCAGGATATTCTGCAGCTCCTCTCCGTCAGAGGTGCAACTGCTGAGCAGCCATACTTGCAGCATTCTGTCCATAGCACACAGGGTCTGTAAAGGCAGCAACAGGTTGTGAGAGTCTTTCAGAGGGCCCTCTCACCCCGAGGAAGCTTCTGGGAACCCCTTTACTATAAGGAAGGACACTGGCAGATGCATGCCCAGCCCGGGACAGGCTCCATTGCCACAAGGATGCTGTGCGCAGACCCGGTGGTCAGTGTCGGGGTGGGGGAAGCAATGCCAAGACCCTGCCTGCAAGGATCCTTGGTAATGTCTGCACACGAATAATGGGATCTCCAGTAGTTTACCCAGTACATACGTGATTGTAAAGTTCAACGTTCAAGTCCTCTTTTGGAGGAAGGTAGAAGACGGATTTGAAGCACGCATTTAAAAGCGGTATTATTTTGTCCTTGGGAACTGCCTTCAATTCACTGCAAATAGAGAGAACTTGATGTTGGGGAGCAGCAGTGCCTTGATGCCAGAGCAGGGTTGGAACAGGTCCTCCCCTGGACAGGGTTCCCTGCAAGGGAAGTGGAGCCCTGCTGCGAGGCACCTCCACCATGGGGCTGGCCTGGGCTGAAAGACAGTCCTGATGCCTCCTGCTGTGGGGCTACAGCTGAGAGCCTGCAGGAAGCTTCAGGGCTTCCTCCAACCTCATGAGAAGCGCAGAGAAGGGGAGAGCTGAGGGCCTCCCTGCACACATTGGGGGATGCATCCAGGCTACGGTCAGGGCCACCAGGATCGTGATCAAGGGATGCGTGGGCAAAAGCAGGGTTGGGCACGTACCTCAAGGCGGCGATCGCAAGCATGGCTGTGCACGTCTGCTCTATGGGCTTATTTTCCACCATTTCCTGTTGGGAAATTACCGGGATGAGACCTGGCAGTCACCATCACCAGCAGACATGGTGCTGGTCGCCAGGGCCAGAGGAGCCCCAGTACTCCCAGCCCAGCACCAGAACGCAGAGCCACCCTGTGTCCTCCTGCTGAGATCTCTGTGGCACCCACAGGCCCCCAGCCACCCCTGCCTCACACACTGCCAGCCCCTGAGGGGCTCTGCACCTCCCACAACCCTTTGTATTGTCCCCTCACCTGTATTCTCTCTGCCAAGCCTTTTCGATGGCAGAAAAGAGACGGGCTCTCACTCAAGGCCTTCCCTTTCCTCATTTTGCAAATGTTGCAGATGCTCTCCAGGAGCATCGTTGTTAGCATCTCGTCCTGGCCACCACAGAGAGACAAGGAGGAAGTGTGAGTTGGGAGGGCCGTGTCCTGCAGGCCCAGAGCACTGCAGGGCGCGGAGCAGCACGGCATGCCTGGAAGGCAGCAGCTCCTGCCAGCCAGCAGCCCTCCTGCAGCCTGGCAGCAGAGCTGGAGGGACTGTCTGGAGTTGCAGGCACAGCTGAGATGGAGACGGCTGCCGTTACCTTTTTTGTCCTCTTGAGGTAGGCCTCGATATAATCTAAAGCCTCCTTTTCCTCTTCTGACACAGGCAGCCAGTCAGCATCTAACCAAGGAGAAGAGTGAGCAGCGCTGTAGAGCGGCCGAAAGCAGGCGCGAGCAGAGGAAGGAGCTGTGGAGCTGTGCCCTCTGCAGCCCTGTGCCCGCTCGCCTGGCTCAGTGTACCCGTGGCTGTCAGGACAAGGGCCCTGGTGTCAACCAGGGGGCACTCGCTGCCCCAGCCCTGCCTGCCAATTCCGGGGACCCTCGCTCACCGGCATGCATCGGCTGCATCTCTGTCACCTCGTAGGGCTCCAGTGAAGGTGTTCTCTCCCGGGGAGCCCCACTCTTCTCCCAGGCCACCCTCGGTGGGCCGGGGCGTCTCTCCTCCATCCTGAGGGATGAGGACTGAAGTTGGGAAGGAGCAGCCGCGGGGCTGCCGGGGGTAGAGGGAAACGACTTGGGCTGCGCTCGGGGGCTCCTCGCCAGACCCGCACACTCCTGCCCTGTCCCCTCGCTGTCCTGACGGACACTGCGGGGCCTCCGTGTCGGTGCCAGGGATCCCTGGCTCTCACAGGATTGGGTCACAAAGGGCCCCGCTGTGACACGCTGCCCCGCCTGGGCGGGGCTGGTTCCGGGCCCCGGGCTGAAATGGCTCAGACCAAAGTTCCCCAGCGGGAGGGATGTGTGCCCCTGCCTACCCAGAAAGTTTTGCAGGAGTAGCCAGACTGCCCAGGCCCTCGTGCTTCTGCTGTGAGGCCAGAGACAGCTGCAGCAGGACAGAGGGGGAAGACGAAGACTCGCTGTCAGCTCGGCAGCTGTCTTGCTCACGGGCCTGTGAGCTCCAAGGCATCCGTTCCTGAATCATAAGGATGTAAAGGATGAGTTCCATACAGGATATATAGTCCTGTGCTCTCATTTCTGATTCGCTGACAATACGCTGTCAGATAATTGGTAACAGTGCTGTCAATTGGTTACGGGCCAGTTCAGCCCGGTTCCGTGACTCATGGGGCAGGGGACACACGGAGCCACGCCCCGGGAAAGGGAAACGGGAAAAGGGAAACGGCAGGGGGATGGGCCTAAGAACAAAACAGCGACAACGAGCCGAAGGGGAGAAGTAATTTTCTAAAGAACATATCGGAATGCAAAATGACAGAATATAATACCGTGTAATGGGAACTGAAGCTAAGAAACCAAATAAAGTGAGAGAGCGTCTGAAACTGAAGGCCTTAGGCTAAAGCTGAAGGCGACTTGGCTAGGGAACTTCCACTGCTGAGATGACCAGTGAAAGAGAAAGTCTCGGGACTTGCGTGCAGTCTTCTCTTTCCCTCGGGGTGGAAAATGGGAACGCAAAGTCCTCTGGGGTATGTAGTTTCCTGCACACTTTTGAGTTAATTAGCAGTTCTTAGAACTTAATTTCATTCCTGTTGCATGGCCTAGGATAGATACCAGTCACTACTTACTTACAACTTGTTTCAGCACTAGAAGGCAGCAGGCCGAGGGAGAGACATGAACAGAAGCCCAGTAGCATGCAGAGTTGCTGTCCTTTCCAATTGTTGCACATTAATATTTATATATTTATATATTAATATAAATATAATAATAATAATACATAAATATATTAATATAATTTATAAATATAATTATATATATATAAAAAAATATATATATATTTACATATCCTCGAGACCTACTGCTTTGGATCGGCACAGCTGGAGCTGCAGTGACAGATTTTGAGGTGCAGAGGGGTTTTTCGGGAGTTTCCTGTCTCAGGGGAAATGAGGGAAAGCGGGTAGTCCCTTCCGCTCTTGGCAGCTCTCTCACGAGAGGCTGACGTGGCGTAGGCATTGCCAGGGAAACGGCACCCCTGCCCACACCTTCAGCTCTTAAAAGGCCTCAGGGAGGGCAGCAAGATGTCGCTGCCTACCAGGCTCAAGGATGAGCAAACTACGTGTGAGTACCACCCCTCTCTATTATACTGAAGCTAGTTGCTAAGTGTGGGAGATTGTGTGGTAGGATGTAGGATTTCTATCCCTCCTCTCTTGCAAATTCATCCTATTTATTACCGGTCTCTGTGTTCTCAGAGTTGTGTTCTAGTTTGTTTTTTTTTAACTTTATTGCTTATTTTATTTTAATATTTAATTATTATTATTCATACATATATATATTTATTTATTCTTTTTATTTATTATTCTTTTATTTTTGTGCGATAGTCTCTACTAGACAGAGGGCTTGCTGTATAAAGGCTGTGGCGACCCAGACAGAAGGTCTGCCTAGAAACGTGGCTACACAGGTCTCTGGTTGCAGTGAGTGCCAGAGCCTGCTGCTTCTGGAGGAGGGTGGCAAGCAGATCTCCTGCACGAGGTGTGACCAGGTTGAAGATCTGCTTATCATGGTGACAGTGCTGAAAGAGGAGGTTGAGAGAGGGAGGGTCATCAGGGACTGCGAGCAGGAGATTGTCTGGTGGAGTAGCTCCCTCGAGTGCCAGAGAGAAAGGTGCCGGGGAGATAACCCCAAATTTGGTGGTGGACTCCCTGACCTGCCCCCGTCAGGCTGAGGTGGGGTATCTGAGGGATGGGGAGGGCTGGCAGCGAGTCTCAGCTCGGTAGCGTTGGCGCTCTCCCCTTCTGCCTACCTCATTTCCTCAAGTCCCTCTAAGTAATAGGTTTGCAGCGTTGGACGTTGAAGGAGAAATAAGGGGGGAGGAGCGGGAAGATTCTCCCAGGAAGTCACCAATGGCAAGGCAGTCAACTCCGTGCATTGAGACTGCCGCTGCCAAGAAAGAAAGAAAGGTGATCGTGGTGGGTGGTTCCCTTCTCAAGGGTACTGAGGGCCCCATTTGCGCACCATACCTGAGCCATAGGGAAGTGTGCTGTCTCCCTGGGGCCCGGGTCAGGGACATAACTAGAAGACTCCCAGATCTGATACACCCCACTGACTACTATCCATTGCTCATAGCTCAAGCAGACAGCAATGAAATAACTCAAAGAAGCCTGCGAACTATGAAAAGAGATTTCAGGGGTCTAGGGTGATTAGTTCAAAGGGTGGGAACACAAGTGGTGTTTGCTTCCATACTTTCTGGGGTGCTGAAGGACACAGAATGGGCTAGGAAAACACAGGTGATTAATAATTGGCTGAGAGGCTGGTGTAGAGACAGACACTTCGGGTTTATTGACCACGGGGCAGTTTATTCAGCTCCTGGCCTGCTACCTGCTGATGGAATGCACCTGTCTCAAAGGGGGAAATGAATTCTAGCACAGGAGCTAGCTGGACTCATCGAGAGAGCTTTAAACTAGCTGTGATGGGGGAAGGGGATAAAACAGGGCTCTCCAGTAAAGAACCCAGGGGGGCTGTGCTGGAGCAAGGTGTCACGCTCCAATATAGTGGAGGGGGACGGGGTTCTTTAAGATTATGTGTATAACCCAGCATGAGATTAAGAAGCAACGGTCCAAATGTTGGTCTGACCAGTTTATTACCAATATTGACCAGGGACATGGGGAAGGGGAAGGCGGACACTGTTAAGGGTGATGGGGAAGGGAAGGCGAGCGATAGGAAAGACAGGAAAGAAGCAAGGGTTTGTACAACGCAGGGAAAGTCACCAGCCAGGATCCTAGGGGCGATCCAGTTGCAAACGGCTCTGACGGTCCGAGGCTCACCGTGTTCTTTGATTATGTGTATACCTGGTGTGAGATGAAGGCACAACGGGTCAAATGTTAGCCCAACCAGTTTATTTCAAATACTAGTTGCTTAGGGATATGGGGAAGGGAAGGTGAACGATAGAAAAGAAATATAAAAAGCAAGGAGTCTTGGCAGAAAGCAAAAGTGCTATAATCACCATTGTGGATCCAGCGAGGTTCATAGTAGGTCCGCTGATCTCAGGAACTTGTCTAGTCACCGCGGGGGATGGGAGAAAGCTAGGAAGCTTCGCAGCAAGCAGGCCAAGGGGTTCTTCCAAAGAGGTTTTCCCCTCAGGGAATTCTCTGCCAAAGCTTTCTTCTCTTCAGCAGTTCTCTGTCAAAGATTTTTTCTTTGGGAGTTCTTCTCCAAAGTTCTTTTCTGGAAGTTCTTCTCTAAGAGTTCTTCTCCAGGAATTCTTCTACAGGAATTCTTCTCTAAAATCCTTGGTTCAGTGAAGGCCTTTTATTCCCCATTTCTCAGGGCTTTTTTCTTTTCTCTTTGTTTGTCTGGCATGTCTGGCCCAACAGATAACGCAGCAGAGAATGTCACCTTCATTGCCATGCAGCAGTATTGTTGTCTTTATGTGGTGGTCAGCTTCTCCAAGCCATATCTGTTATGTCATTTTTCTGTTCTGTTCTATCAATATTACTTCAGTGCCTGCTTTAGAGCACAGCTATATGTTTGTAACCTGAGGATAATTAAATGCAGTGGTGAAAACCAGATGTGACACATCTGGGGATGTGTCAGCTGAAATGCAATAATGAGAATCAGCCATTACAGGTAAGGCTGCAAGGCAAAATTCCCTGTTGGTGTCACTCCATGAACACTCCATGAGTTAAAGGGTGCGGAGCATCTCCCATATGAGACTGTTTAAGCATGGGGAAAAGAAGACTGAGGGGGGAGCTGAACGATGCTTCTAAATGTCTATGGGGAAGTGGGAGACAAATGGAGGAGGCCAGGCTCTTCTTGGCGCTGTGAAGCAACAGGAGGAGGAGAACTGGCCTAAAGCTTGTACACAGGAAGTTCCATACTGACATGCTGAGATTGGACTCAACGAGCTCATGAGGACCATTGCAAGCGCTGTGGCTCTGTGATTCTCCCTACGATTTCGTTCACCTTTCTTCAAGATCTATTTTGCTGTTTTTGTGTTGTTTCCTTGTTAGAACTTCCACGTCAGCAAAAAAGATTAGGAGAATCATTCCTTTCCCAGATTTGAAATGCAAACTCAAAATGGAAGATCTTTGAGTCCAGATTTCTGGGTCTCCAAGATACAAAGGAAGATGGTTTTGTTTCTTTCCCTTGAAATGAAAACCCATTTGTCTTAATGCACATGACACTCACGCCCAGGCACACAGCACTACTGAGCGAGCAGGAGCATTGCTTTCTGGTACTTCACCTTTGCAAGAAGTTAGAAGAACGCAGAATTTCTTGCAGTCTACCTGTCTAAGGCCTAGCAAAATGAGCCAGTACATAGCTCACATCAGGGCCAGCAGCACAGAGCTGCAAGCCAGCGCCGTACAGATACTGCCTGCTGGCTTTGCTCTCTCAGCATCAGAGTTGTCCTGTCTGACAGGGAACGGACTGCCAGACTGACATCATCTTCCAAAGGCTTGAGGGCTGCAACAGAGGGAAACAGAGCAAAGGTGAAACCCACCGACCTGCAGAGACCCACCAGCATCCCCTCCGGACCATGCCAGCCCCACCCATTGATTTTCTGGATCAGGAGGAGCACACAGACTAAGAGGTCAGCTGGAAGCCACTGCTCAGGAGTGCCCCACCTGCCCCTGCAGCATTTCCTTGCAGCAAGGCAAGGCACAGCTGCACACTGCCCAGACTCTGCCCCCTGCCTTCAGCCCCGGCACACGCAGCGCTGCCCTCACTCACCACTGTAGATTTCATTCAGCTTTTCCTCACTTTGGTCCCGGCAGTGCTGTACAGCCAGCCCTAGGTAGAGAGATCCCATCAGACCCCGGTTCCCTAACATGCTCCCAGGAGCTCATACTCCATCCCTGCCAACCCAGCTGCTTCCCGTGCTGTGCCCCAGGCAGGGAGGGTGCCCGAGTGCAGACTTGAGCAAGGCACCCATCGGGGCTACTGGCACGTGCAGGATGTATCTGTGGGGTGCAGGGCTGCGCCACTGCCGACAGGGCACAGCCAAAAGAGGGAAACAGGGGCTGCACTCACCAATGAGTTTGACTGCCTCGCATCGCACAGAGGACTGAGAATCCCTCAGGTATGGCAGGCTCTGCCACAGGTATCTTTCCGCTGTCTTCCTGCCCTGCTGCATCTGGAGAAGAACACAGAGCCATGAGACTTGCAGACCCTCCCCAGATGCTGGCGCAGCTCCTTCAGCCAGCGTCCCCTTCCCCAGCAAAAAGGTGGGGGCTGTCAAAGTGTCCTTACCAAGCACTTCATGATCCCCTCTTTGTTCTCCTCCCGGGCCCGGTGCTTCAGCTTCTTCCACTTCAGGAACTTTGCACAAGCCACGAGGGCTTCCCTTGAAGCCTACGGAACAACAGATGCTGGGAGATGGCACCACAGGCACACATCCCAAGAGCTGAGATGCTTCCTGCCCTACCCTCAGTTCTCGCACCGCTCCTGAGGTGTCAGCACACCCTAGCCTGCATTCTGGTCAGCCCTGAAGTTTGTACCTGTGCGACGCTCGGGGTCTCATCACTCAACCGAAAGAGCAGAGGGAGTAGGCCCCTGCGCACGTTCTCCTTCATGTTTCCCCAGTGCCACAACACCACAGCCTCCATCAGATCTTTGAAGAGGTGGATGGAACACTCTCGCACTTCGCTTGACACCTGAGGGAGAAGAGCAGGAGGAGCTCAGCACCACATTCTTGCTGCTCAAGGTGAGCATGAGCGTAGGCATGGCTGACGAGGGAGATGCGTTGAAGTCCCATTCTGCATAAGGATGCTGTGCCCTCATGCAAAGCAACGCAACAGGTTTCCAGCACGAGGTGCCTGTGTCTCAGAGTGCTCCCCCAGACACCCCACCAGGTCCAGACAGGTCGCCTCGGATTGGGCGAAGGAGGAAACAGCGCTGGCCCTCAGCAATGCCTCTGGGGCACATGCTGCCTGCTTAGCCTCCACCTCCCTGCTGTGGCACACAGGGAGAATGCCCGGTGCTGAAGTAAAGGGAGCGGTGGAGGGTCAGAAAGTAATCCGAGGCAGCAGGTGCTTTATTATACAGCAGCTAAGCGGGTTCCCAGCACAGGGGCCTCACAGTGCCAAGAACAGTCAAGCTGTCAGGGACAAGGCCTGCTAGGCTGTAGAGCCCAGAAGATATCCCACGAGAGCCCAGAGGAACAAAGAAAGGAGAAGGGTCTTTTGCTGAGAACCCAAACGTGCAGCAGACTTACATGATTAAAAAGAGGCAGGAGATTCTCAGACAGCTCCAGAGCAAAGGAACTGGCCTCTCTCTTCCCCAGATGATTCAGCGTGTTTCTGAAGACACTCAGCAGCTTCAGAGCAATGTTCGCGTTGTCAGACAGCACGGTAAACATGTTTGGAACCAGGGCCCGTATTTCTTTTGCCTGTCCAAAAGACACAATTTCCTTTTCATCAAGAGAGCACTGGCCACCCTGGAGTAAAAGCTCAAGTTACAGATAACCAGCCACACGCCTTGCTTCCTGGCAGCTGCAGTAGCAGACTCTAGGTAGGTGGTGGCCATGACTGCACCGATAAGGACATGGGGAGGAAGGAGAAAGGAAGGCAGGAGAACAAGGACTCCATGTCCCCTGCTCAGCCGCTCTCTGTTGCAGCAGGCCCCCAAGTAACTCATCTGGAAAGCTCCCGGAAATCTCCCCAGACCCCACCACGGCCATCACCCCAACTCCTGAGTCTCAGGCAAGGCCACGGCACAAGGATGCCCACCATCGCCAGGCTGCCAACGGGGCTTCACTTGACTAGGTCCTGCTCACCGTCTCGGGTGTCTGTGACAGCAGGTCAAGGCCTCTGAGCACCAGCCAGAGTATCGGCAGGCTTTTAATCTTCAGAAGCCTCTGGAGCACTGCTGGCTTACACAATCCTGTCAGGTTCTCTTCAGTGGGAGACATCACCTGAAACAAAGGCAGCGGTGAGAGCCAGACACAGGCAGCAGGACTCCCTGCACCCTGCAGCTCCTGGCTCCTCTGTCAGCTCAGGGCAAAGTATTGGGGCAGCACAGCCTGGCCTGGGGCAGCAGTGCCTCGGGAAGGCACAACGGTCCCTCTGTGCCCCAGGCCTAGCACTATGCAGGATGACTTTTTTGGTCTGCACACCCTGTCCTCTGACATTCTAAAGCCTTCGAGGAGCACCTGCCCAGCAGAAGCTGGCACAACAAAGGCTCTGGACATGGATGGCCACAGACACTTTTCAGCCTGCTCTGCCTGCGTGGAGGCAGTGGCTCTCCCCAGCCCCAGCCGTGGCTCTGCCTCTGCTACGGCCCTGCACCAGGGAGGGGAGTAAGGCAAGGGGAGACAGGGAACTGGGGAAAGAGAGTCCTGTAGGAGAGCAGGGTACCGTGTCCTGTAACTCACAGTCAGTCGAAGGAGTTTCATCTCCACTGTGGTGATGTTAGGTATGTCACATAACACTTCTCGCACTAGAACAACGAGCAGTTCGTCACGGTCTTCTGCTGATGTCTCTCTCAGGGTGAGAATTCTCTTCCACATGTCCAGAGTAGTGCTGCAAATGAAGATTAATACCGTTATAGCAGGACGGTTCCTTGGGAATGACCTGCAGCTTTCCATGGCTGTGGCAGCCAGAGAATTTCTGAGTCACACTCTTCACACGGAACTATAGTGCAGGGCTGTCAGGGCTGGTACCTGTCACACTGAGGAAGATCCAACAACACACTCTTCAGCACATCTCTGGGAAACTGTTGGGTCAGTATATCCAGCAATGTTAGGGCAGTCTGCTGGAGCGATCTGTGATTTTCTTTCAGGTTTCTATGAATGGATCCCAGAATCTCTGACATCTGTTGGGAGGATACAGAAAGAATATTACTGCTGCTGTACTGCAGTCATTTGCTCTGCCTCCAGTGACATTACTGCCTTCCCATTACTCTATGCTGGCCTAAAATGGTGTCAGATGCCCAAGAGCTGTGGAGAGCAGGCCATAGCATTAGCATGGCTGATGAAAGGGAGATGCTCCCGGGTCACACTCTGCACAAAATCACTGTGGGCCTAAGCAAATCAGCGCAGCAGGTTTCCAGCACGGGGTACCTGTGCCTCAGAGTGCTTCCCCGGCCACCCTACCACAGCAAAGCAAAGCTCCCCGGGCTCCAGGCCTAGGAGGAAACAGGGCTGGCCCTCAGCAGTGCCTCTGGGGCACTTGCTGCCTGCTTAGCCTCCACCTCTCTGCTGTGGCACATGGGGAGAATTGCCAGTGGAGGAAATAAAGGCAGCAGTGGAGGGTCAGAAAGCAACCCTACGCAGCAGATGCTTTGTTGTACAGAGCCTGAGCAGGTCCCCAGCACAGGGGCCACACATCACTAAGAACAACAAAGCTACCAGGGACAAGGCCTGTTCCTCCTGCCCTTGGGCCAGCACAGCCTCTTGCTCTCACATCTTTGAAAAGAGATTGACCTGCAGGAGCTGGCACAAAGTTGGTACCAGACATGTGTGGCGACAGCTCTCCTGGAGCCAGGCATACGGCCTCGACTCTGCCCCTCCCCTGCCTCAGTTCTCCTGTCTGGGGGTCAAGGCAAGGCAGGGAGAGGCAGGGAGCTGCAGAAAAAAAGAGCCCTGAAGGCCAGCAAGGGGCATGGTCTGGTAACGCACCGTCCAGCGAAGGAGTTTGATGGCCACTCTGGGTATCTTGTGGTAGTGTCTATTCTCGAGCAATAAGAGCAGCTCTTCTAAGACACTGTCTGATGACTGTGCGGTAGAAAGCATAGTATTCCACATCTCCATAGCTGTTCTGCAAAAGAAGAGTAATGCTGTGTCAGCACATCTGCCCCACCAACTGCACCATGGCTCAGGCAGACACAGCAGGCCTGGGTGGTTTGTACACCAGCCCTGGCCCTGAAGCCGTGCATGCCTGGAGAGGCCTGGGGACCCTGTGTGGGTGAGCAGGAGGGGCTGAGATGGCCTTCCCCAAGGCACAGGGCTGGAGCCTGATGGGGAGCTCTGGGCCGCCTTGGTTGGCTATGGCTGCTGCAGCCCTGAGCAGCCCACCAGCACTGGAAAGCACATTAGGTTGGAAGGCTTGCTGCTTGGAGATGTCCTGCAGCTTTCCTTGGATCTGCCAACCAAGAGGGTGTCTGAGCCACACTCTACACATAGAACAAGCCCATGGGTCTGTGAGGGCTGGTACCTGTCACAATGAGGGTGGTCCATCAACACACTCTTCAGCACACCTCTGGGAAACTGGCAGGTCAGTATATCCACCAATCCAAAGAGAGTCTCTTGAAGTGATCTGTGACGTTCTATCAGGTTTCTGCGGATGGACCACAGAATCTCTGGTATCTGTTGGGAGGACACAGAAAGAATATTACTGCTGCTGTACTGCAGTCATTTGCTCTGCCTCCAGTGATGTTACTGCCTTTCCCATTGCTCTATGCTGGCCTACAATGGTGTCAGATGCCCAAGAGCTGTGGAGAGCAGGCCATAGCATTAGCATGGCTGATGAAAGGGAGATGCTCCAGGATCAAACTTTCCACAAAACTCTGTGGGTCCAAGCAAATCAGTGCAGCAGGTTTCCAGCACGGGGTGCCTGTGCCTCAGAGTGCTTCCCCGGCCACCCTACCACAGCAAAGCAAAGCTCCCCGGGCTCCAGGCCTAGGAGGAAACAGGGCTGGCCCTCAGCAGTGCCTCTGGGGCACTTGCTGCCTGCTTAGCCTTCACCTTTCTGCTGCGGCACATGGGGAGAATGCCCAGTGGAAGAAGTAAAGGCAGCAGTGGAGGGTCAGAAAGCAACCCTACGCAGCAGATGCTTTGTTGTACAGAGCCTGAGCAGGTCCCCAGCACAGGGGCCACACATCACTAAGAACAACAAAGCTACCAGGGACAAGGCCTGTTCCTCCTGCCCTTGGGCCAGCACAGCCTCTTGCTCTCACATCTTTGAAAAGAGATTGACCTGCAGGAGCTGGCACAAAGTTGGTACCAGACATGTGTGGCCACAGGCTCTTCTCCCCAGCCCTGCAGCCTGCTCCATCTGAGCGGAGGCCACGGCTCTCCTGGAGCCAGGCATACGGCCTCGACTCTGCCCCTCCCCTGCCTCAGTTCTCCTGTCTGGGGGGCAAGGCAAGGCAGGGAGAGGCAGGGAGCTGCAGAAAAAAAGCCCTGAAGGCCAGCAAGGGGCATGGTCTGGTAACTCACCGTCTGGCGCAATAGAGTGATGTCTGTAAGGGTCCTGGTGAAATTTTCCACCTTGAGAATGAAGAACAGCTCTTCTAAGACCCTGTGTGATAACTCTGGGGAAGAAAGCAGACCCTTCCAGATCTCCAGAGTGCTGCAAAAGAAGAGAAATGTTGTGTCACCAGGTCTGCCCCAGCAACAGCACCTTTGATCTGGCAGGCCCAGCAGGCCTGGGGGGCTGCGCTGAAGCCTTGGCCATTCTGCTCCACGTCCTTGTGGAAGCCTGGGGACCCGGCGTGGGTGAGCAGCAGAGGCTGAGATGGCCTTCCCCGAGGCACAGGGCTGGAGCCTGATGGGGAGCTCTAGGCCGCCTTGGTTGGCTTTGGCTGCTGCAGCCCTGAGCAGCCCACCGGCACTGGAAAGCACAGTGCAGTGGAGAGCTTGCTGCTCAGGGATTTTCTGCAGCAGACAGAGTGTCCCTGTTTTCACATGGAACAAGCGTGTGGGGCTATCAGGGCTGGTACCTGTCACTCTCTGGAAGGTCCAACAACACACTCAGCGTCACATCCCTGGGAAAATGGCTGGCGAGTGTATCCAGCAATGTTAGGACAGCCTGCTGAAGTGATCCTTGATTTTTTTTCAGGTTTCTGTGGATGAAACCCAGAATCTCTGTCACCTGTTTGAGAGGACACAGGAAGAATATTACTGCTGGTGTACTGCAGTCATTTGCTCTGCCTCCAGTGATATTACTGCCTTTCCCATTGCTCTTTGCTGCCTCTAAATGGCTTTGGATGCTCCAGAGCTGTGGAGGGCAGGGCATGGCAATCCAGCCTCAGTCTGCTTACATCCATCAGCCAGGAGACAGGGTCTTTCAGAACCATCTCCAGTATAATCCTGGCGTACTCCTGGTCCTCAATGCTGCAGTTTCCAGCGGTCTTTTCAAGTGTCATGAGGACTACGTCTGTCCTCTGAGTTGGTGGGAGGAATTCTTTTAGTGGCTGTGGTAAAAAGGAAAAAGGGAGGGAAGACATGTCAAACTGGGAGAGAGACTGTTGTCCGAGGGAAAGGAAGGATTAAGATCCTCCCTTCAGGGCAGACACATGCTGAGGGTTCCCAGGTATACCCAAGCTTGCCTTGCAGGTACCCCTGAGCTGCAGGCAGCTCTGGGATGCAGAGAATGGGAGACAGAGCGTGGCTGGAATATTCCTGGCTCCTTACCTTCAGACAGAAATTGCTGGCCAAGAAACCACAAAGCTTCCAGGTCTGCTCGATGGCCCTCTCACGCACAGTTTTGCTCTTGGAGGTGGTGAAGGGCAGCAGCACCTGTGAGGAGAGGAGATGCTGGTTTGGTTAGCCTGGGAGCTGCTGATGCCCATTTGAGCAGGAGCAGAACTGCCGAGCTCCAGCTGGAATCACAGCATCCATCCAGGCTTTCCCTGGGCTGGAGCCAAGCCCTTTACGGTCAGAGCTGTGCAATAGACAGACCTCCAGGATATTCTGCAGCTCCTCTCCGTCAGAGGTGCAACTGCTGAGCAGCCATACTTGCAGCATTCTGTCCATAGCACACAGGGTCTGTAAAGGCAGCAACAGGTTGTGAGAGTCTTTCAGAGGGCCCTCTCACCCCGAGGAAGCTTCTGGGAACCCCTTTACTATAAGGAAGGACACTGGCAGATGCATGCCCAGCCCGGGACAGGCTCCATTGCCACAAGGATGCTGTGCGCAGACCCGGTGGTCAGTGTCGGGGTGGGGGAAGCAATGCCAAGACCCTGCCTGCAAGGATCCTTGGTAATGTCTGCACACGAATAATGGGATCTCCAGTAGTTTACCCAGTACATACGTGATTGTAAAGTTCAACGTTCAAGTCCTCTTTTGGAGGAAGGTAGAAGACGGATTTGAAGCACGCATTTAAAAGCGGTATTATTTTGTCCTTGGGAACTGCCTTCAATTCACTGCAAATAGAGAGAACTTGATGTTGGGGAGCAGCAGTGCCTTGATGCCAGAGCAGGGTTGGAACAGGTCCTCCCCTGGACAGGGTTCCCTGCAAGGGAAGTGGAGCCCTGCTGCGAGGCACCTCCACCATGGGGCTGGCCTGGGCTGAAAGACAGTCCTGATGCCTCCTGCTGTGGGGCTACAGCTGAGAGCCTGCAGGAAGCTTCAGGGCTTCCTCCAACCTCATGAGAAGCGCAGAGAAGGGGAGAGCTGAGGGCCTCCCTGCACACATTGGGGGATGCATCCAGGCTACGGTCAGGGCCACCAGGATCGTGATCAAGGGATGCGTGGGCAAAAGCAGGGTTGGGCACGTACCTCAAGGCGGCGATCGCAAGCATGGCTGTGCACATCTGCTCTATGGGCTTATTTTCCACCATTTCCTGTTGGGAAATTACCGGGATGAGACCTGGCAGTCACCATCACCAGCAGACATGGTGCTGGTCGCCAGGGCCAGAGGAGCCCCAGTACTCCCAGCCCAGCACCAGAACGCAGAGCCACCCTGTGTCCTCCTGCTGAGATCTCTGTGGCACCCACAGGCCCCCAGCCACCCCTGCCTCACACACTGCCAGCCCCTGAGGGGCTCTGCACCTCCCACAACCCTTTGTATTGTCCCCTCACCTGTATTCTCTCTGCCAAGCCTTTTCGATGGCAGAAAAGAGACGGGCTCTCACTCAAGGCCTTCCCTTTCCTCATTTTGCAAATGTTGCAGATGCTCTCCAGGAGCATCGTTGTTAGCATCTCGTCCTGGCCACCACAGAGAGACAAGGAGGAAGTGTGAGTTGGGAGGGCCGTGTCCTGCAGGCCCAGAGCACTGCAGGGCGCGGAGCAGCACGGCATGCCTGGAAGGCAGCAGCTCCTGCCAGCCAGCAGCCCTCCTGCAGCCTGGCAGCAGAGCTGGAGGGACTGTCTGGAGTTGCAGGCACAGCTGAGATGGAGACGGCTGCCGTTACCTTTTCTGTCCTCTTGAGGTAGGCCTCGATATAATCTAAAGCCTCCTTTTCCTCTTCTGACACAGGCAGCCAGTCAGCATCTAACCAAGGAGAAGAGTGAGCAGCGCTGTAGAGCGGCCGAAAGCAGGCGCGAGCAGAGGAAGGAGCTGTGGAGCTGTGCCCTCTGCAGCCCTGTGCCCGCTCGCCTGGCTCAGTGTACCCGTGGCTGTCAGGACAAGGGCCCTGGTGTCAACCAGGGGGCACTCGCTGCCCCAGCCCTGCCTGCCAATTCCGGGGACCCTCGCTCACCGGCATGCATCGGCTGCATCTCTGTCACCTCGTAGGGCTCCAGTGAAGGTGTTCTCTCCCGGGGAGCCCCACTCTTCTCCCAGGCCACCCTCGGTGGGCCGGGGCGTCTCTCCTCCATCCTGAGGGATGAGGACTGAAGTTGGGAAGGAGCAGCCGCGGGGCTGCCGGGGGTAGAGGGAAACGACTTGGGCTGCGCTCGGGGGCTCCTCGCCAGACCCGCACACTCCTGCCCTGTCCCCTCGCTGTCCTGACGGACACTGCGGGGCCTCCGTGTCGGTGCCAGGGATCCCTGGCTCTCACAGGATTGGGTCACAAAGGGTCCCGCTGTGACACGCTGCCCCGCCTGGGCGGGGCTGGTTCCGGGCCCCGGGCTGAAATGGCTCAGACCAAAGTTCCCCAGCGGGAGGGATGTGTGCCCCTGCCTACCCAGAAAGTTTTGCAGGAGTAGCCAGACTGCCCAGGCCCTCGTGCTTCTGCTGTGAGGCCAGAGACAGCTGCAGCAGGACAGAGGGGGAAGACGAAGACTCGCTGTCAGCTCGGCAGCTGTCTTGCTCACGGGCCTGTGAGCTCCAAGGCATCCGTTCCTGAATCATAAGGATGTAAAGGATGAGTTCCATACAGGATATATAGTCCTGTGCTCTCATTTCTGATTCGCTGACAATACGCTGTCAGATAATTGGTAACAGTGCTGTCAATTGGTTACGGGCCAGTTCAGCCCGGTTCCGTGACTCATGGGGCAGGGGACACACGGAGCCACGCCCCGGGAAAGGGAAACGGGAAAAGGGAAACGGCAGGGGGATGGGCCTAAGAACAAAACAGCGACAACGAGCCGAAGGGGAGAAGTAATTTTCTAAAGAACATATCGGAATGCAAAATGACAGAATATAATACCGTGTAATGGGAACTGAAGCTAAGAAACCAAATAAAGTGAGAGAGCGTCTGAAACTGAAGGCCTTAGGCTAAAGCTGAAGGCGACTTGGCTAGGGAACTTCCACTGCTGAGATGACCAGTGAAAGAGAAAGTCTCGGGACTTGCGTGCAGTCTTCTCTTTCCCTCGGGGTGGAAAATGGGAACGCAAAGTCCTCTGGGGTATGTAGTTTCCTGCACACTTTTGAGTTAATTAGCAGTTCTTAGAACTTAATTTCATTCCTGTTGCATGGCCTAGGATAGATACCAGTCACTACTTACTTACAACTTGTTTCAGCACTAGAAGGCAGCAGGCCGAGGGAGAGACATGAACAGAAGCCCAGTAGCATGCAGAGTTGCTGTCCTTTCCAATTGTTGCACATTAATATTTATATATTTATATATTAATATAAATATAATAATAATAATACATAAATATATTAATATAATTTATAAATATAATTATATATATATAAAAAAATATATATATATTTACATATCCTCGAGACCTACTGCTTTGGATCGGCACAGCTGGAGCTGCAGTGACAGATTTTGAGGTGCAGAGGGGTTTTTCGGGAGTTTCCTGTCTCAGGGGAAATGAGGGAAAGCGGGTAGTCCCTTCCGCTCTTGGCAGCTCTCTCACGAGAGGCTGACGTGGCGTAGGCATTGCCAGGGAAACGGCACCCCTGCCCACACCTTCAGCTCTTAAAAGGCCTCAGGGAGGGCAGCAAGATGTCGCTGCCTACCAGGCTCAAGGATGAGCAAACTACGTGTGAGTACCACCCCTCTCTATTATACTGAAGCTAGTTGCTAAGTGTGGGAGATTGTGTGGTAGGATGTAGGATTTCTATCCCTCCTCTCTTGCAAATTCATCCTATTTATTACCGGTCTCTGTGTTCTCAGAGTTGTGTTCTAGTTTGTTTTTTTTTAACTTTATTGCTTATTTTATTTTAATATTTAATTATTATTATTCATACATATATATATTTATTTATTCTTTTTATTTATTATTCTTTTATTTTTGTGCGATAGTCTCTACTAGACAGAGGGCTTGCTGTATAAAGGCTGTGGCGACCCAGACAGAAGGTCTGCCTAGAAACGTGGCTACACAGGTCTCTGGTTGCAGTGAGTGCCAGAGCCTGCTGCTTCTGGAGGAGGGTGGCAAGCAGATCTCCTGCACGAGGTGTGACCAGGTTGAAGATCTGCTTATCATGGTGACAGTGCTGAAAGAGGAGGTTGAGAGAGGGAGGGTCATCAGGGACTGCGAGCAGGAGATTGTCTGGTGGAGTAGCTCCCTCGAGTGCCAGAGAGAAAGGTGCCGGGGAGATAACCCCAAATTTGGTGGTGGACTCCCTGACCTGCCCCCGTCAGGCTGAGGTGGGGTATCTGAGGGATGGGGAGGGCTGGCAGCGAGTCTCAGCTCGGTAGCGTTGGCGCTCTCCCCTTCTGCCTACCTCATTTCCTCAAGTCCCTCTAAGTAATAGGTTTGCAGCGTTGGACGTTGAAGGAGAAGTAAGGGGGGAGGAGCGGGAAGATTCTCCCAGGAAGTCACCAATGGCAAGGCAGTCAACTCCGTGCATTGAGACTGCCGCTGCCAAGAAAGAAAGAAAGGTGATCGTGGTGGGTGGTTCCCTTCTCAAGGGTACTGAGGGCCCCATTTGCGCACCATACCTGAGCCATAGGGAAGTGTGCTGTCTCCCTGGGGCCCGGGTCAGGGACATAACTAGAAGACTCCCAGATCTGATACACCCCACTGACTACTATCCATTGCTCATAGCTCAAGCAGACAGCAATGAAATAACTCAAAGAAGCCTGCGAACTATGAAAAGAGATTTCAGGGGTCTAGGGTGATTAGTTCAAAGGGTGGGAACACAAGTGGTGTTTGCTTCCATACTTTCTGGGGTGCTGAAGGACACAGAATGGGCTAGGAAAACACAGGTGATTAATAATTGGCTGAGAGGCTGGTGTAGAGACAGACACTTCGGGTTTATTGACCACGGGGCAGTTTATTCAGCTCCTGGCCTGCTACCTGCTGATGGAATGCACCTGTCTCAAAGGGGGAAATGAATTCTAGCACAGGAGCTAGCTGGACTCATCGAGAGAGCTTTAAACTAGCTGTGATGGGGGAAGGGGATAAAACAGGGCTCTCCAGTAAAGAACCCAGGGGGGCTGTGCTGGAGCAAGGTGTCACGCTCCAATATAGTGGAGGGGGACGGGGTTCTTTAAGATTATGTGTATAACCCAGCATGAGATTAAGAAGCAACGGTCCAAATGTTGGTCTGACCAGTTTATTACCAATATTGACCAGGGACATGGGGAAGGGGAAGGCGGACACTGTTAAGGGTGATGGGGAAGGGAAGGCGAGCGATAGGAAAGACAGGAAAGAAGCAAGGGTTTGTACAACGCAGGGAAAGTCACCAGCCAGGATCCCAGGGGCGATCCAGTTGCAAACGGCTCTGACGGTCCGAGGCTCACCGTGTTCTTTGATTATGTGTATACCTGGTGTGAGATGAAGGCACAACGGGTCAAATGTTAGCCCAACCAGTTTATTTCAAATACTAGTTGCTTAGGGATATGGGGAAGGGAAGGTGAACGATAGAAAAGAAATATAAAAAGCAAGGAGTCTTGGCAGAAAGCAAAAGTGCTATAATCACCATTGTGGATCCAGCGAGGTTCATAGTAGGTCCGCTGATCTCAGGAACTTGTCTAGTCACCGCGGGGGATGGGAGAAAGCTAGGAAGCTTCGCAGCAAGCAGGCCAAGGGGTTCTTCCAAAGAGGTTTTCCCCTCAGGGAATTCTCTGCCAAAGCTTTCTTCTCTTCAGCAGTTCTCTGTCAAAGATTTTTTCTTTGGGAGTTCTTCTCCAAAGTTCTTTTCTGGAAGTTCTTCTCTAAGAGTTCTTCTCCAGGAATTCTTCTCCAGGAATTCTTCTCTAAAATCCTTGGTTCAGTGAAGTCCTTTTATTCCCCATTTCTCAGGGCTTTTTTCTTTTCTCTTTGTTTGTCTGGCATGTCTGGCCCAACAGATAACGCAGCAGAGAATGTCACCTTCATTGCCATGCAGCAGTATTGTTGTCTTTATGTGGTGGTCAGCTTCTCCAAGCCATATCTGTTATGTCATTTTTCTGTTCTGTTCTATCAATATTACTTCAGTGCCTGCTTTAGAGCACAGCTATATGTTTGTAACCTGAGGATAATTAAATGCAGTGGTGAAAACCAGATGTGACACATCTGGGGATGTGTCAGCTGAAATGCAGTAATGAGAATCAGCCATTACAGGTAAGGCTGCAAGGCAAAATTCCCTGTTGGTGTCACTCCATGAACACTCCATGAGTTAAAGGGTGCGGAGCATCTCCCATATGAGACTGTTTAAGCATGGGGAAAAGAAGACTGAGGGGGGAGCTGAACGATGCTTCTAAATGTCTATGGGGAAGTGGGAGACAAATGGAGGAGGCCAGGCTCTTCTTGGCGCTGTGAAGCAACAGGAGGAGGAGAACTGGCCTAAAGCTTGTACACAGGAAGTTCCATACTGACATGCTGAGATTGGACTCAACGAGCTCATGAGGACCATTGCAAGCGCTGTGGCTCTGTGATTCTCCCTACGATTTCGTTCACCTTTCTTCAAGATCTATTTTGCTGTTTTTGTGTTGTTTCCTTGTTAGAACTTCCACGTCAGCAAAAAAGATTAGGAGAATCATTCCTTTCCCAGATTTGAAATGCAAACTCAAAATGGAAGATCTTTGAGTCCAGATTTCTGGGTCTCCAAGATACAAAGGAAGATGGTTTTGTTTCTTTCCCTTGAAATGAAAACCCATTTGTCTTAATGCACATGACACTCACGCCCAGGCACACAGCACTACTGAGCGAGCAGGAGCATTGCTTTCTGGTACTTCACCTTTGCAAGAAGTTAGAAGAACGCAGAATTTCTTGCAGTCTACCTGTCTAAGGCCTAGCAAAATGAGCCAGTACATAGCTCACATCAGGGCCAGCAGCACAGAGCTGCAAGCCAGCGCCGTACAGATACTGCCTGCTGGCTTTGCTCTCTCAGCATCAGAGTTGTCCTGTCTGACAGGGAACGGACTGCCAGACTGACATCATCTTCCAAAGGCTTGAGGGCTGCAACAGAGGGAAACAGAGCAAAGGTGAAACCCACCGACCTGCAGAGACCCACCAGCATCCCCTCCGGACCATGCCAGCCCCACCCATTGATTTTCTGGATCAGGAGGAGCACACAGACTAAGAGGTCAGCTGGAAGCCACTGCTCAGGAGTGCCCCACCTGCCCCTGCAGCATTTCCTTGCAGCAAGGCAAGGCACAGCTGCACACTGCCCAGACTCTGCCCCCTGCCTTCAGCCCCGGCACACGCAGCACTGCCCTCACTCACCACTGTAGATTTCATTCAGCTTTTCCTCACTTTGGTCCCGGCAGTGCTGTACAGCCAGCCCTAGGTAGAGAGATCCCATCAGACCCCGGTTCCCTAACATGCTCCCAGGAGCTCATACTCCATCCCTGCCAACCCAGCTGCTTCCCGTGCTGTGCCCCAGGCAGGGAGGGTGCCCGAGTGCAGACTTGAGCAAGGCACCCATCGGGGCTACTGGCACGTGCAGGATGTATCTGTGGGGTGCAGGGCTGCGCCACTGCCGACAGGGCACAGCCAAAAGAGGGAAACAGGGGCTGCACTCACCAATGAGTTTGACTGCCTCGCATCGCACAGAGGACTGAGAATCCCTCAGGTATGGCAGGCTCTGCCACAGGTATCTTTCCGCTGTCTTCCTGCCCTGCTGCATCTGGAGAAGAACACAGAGCCATGAGACTTGCAGACCCTCCCCAGATGCTGGCGCAGCTCCTTCAGCCAGCGTCCCCTTCCCCAGCAAAAAGGTGGGGGCTGTCAAAGTGTCCTTACCAAGCACTTCATGATCCCCTCTTTGTTCTCCTCCCGGGCCCGGTGCTTCAGCTTCTTCCACTTCAGGAACTTTGCACAAGCCACGAGGGCTTCCCTTGAAGCCTACGGAACAACAGATGCTGGGAGATGGCACCACAGGCACACATCCCAAGAGCTGAGATGCTTCCTGCCCTACCCTCAGTTCTCGCACCGCTCCTGAGGTGTCAGCACACCCTAGCCTGCATTCTGGTCAGCCCTGAAGTTTGTACCTGTGCGACGCTCGGGGTCTCATCACTCAACCGAAAGAGCAGAGGGAGCAGGCCCCTGCGCACGTTCTCCTTCATGTTTCCCCAGTGCCACAACACCACAGCCTCCATCAGATCTTTGAAGAGGTGGATGGAACACTCTCGCACTTCGCTTGACACCTGAGGGAGAAGAGCAGGAGGAGCTCAGCACCACATTCTTGCTGCTCAAGGTGAGCATGAGCGTAGGCATGGCTGACGAGGGAGATGCGTTGAAGTCCCATTCTGCATAAGGATGCTGTGCCCTCATGCAAAGCAACGCAACAGGTTTCCAGCACGAGGTGCCTGTGTCTCAGAGTGCTCCCCCAGACACCCCACCAGGTCCAGACAGGTCGCCTCGGATTGGGCGAAGGAGGAAACAGCGCTGGCCCTCAGCAATGCCTCTGGGGCACATGCTGCCTGCTTAGCCTCCACCTCCCTGCTGTGGCACACAGGGAGAATGCCCGGTGCTGAAGTAAAGGGAGCGGTGGAGGGTCAGAAAGTAATCCGAGGCAGCAGGTGCTTTATTATACAGCAGCTAAGCGGGTTCCCAGCACAGGGGCCTCACAGTGCCAAGAACAGTCAAGCTGTCAGGGACAAGGCCTGCTAGGCTGTAGAGCCCAGAAGATATCCCACGAGAGCCCAGAGGAACAAAGAAAGGAGAAGGGTCTTTTGCTGAGAACCCAAACGTGCAGCAGACTTACATGATTAAAAAGAGGCAGGAGATTCTCAGACAGCTCCAGAGCAAAGGAACTGGCCTCTCTCTTCCCCAGATGATTCAGCGTGTTTCTGAAGACACTCAGCAGCTTCAGAGCAATGTTCGCGTTGTCAGACAGCACGGTAAACATGTTTGGAACCAGGGCCCGTATTTCTTTTGCCTGTCCAAAAGACACAATTTCCTTTTCATCAAGAGAGCACTGGCCACCCTGGAGTAAAAGCTCAAGTTACAGATAACCAGCCACACGCCTTGCTTCCTGGCAGCTGCAGTAGCAGACTCTAGGTAGGTGGTGGCCATGACTGCACCGATAAGGACATGGGGAGGAAGGAGAAAGGAAGGCAGGAGAACAAGGACTCCATGTCCCCTGCTCAGCCGCTCTCTGTTGCAGCAGGCCCCCAAGTAACTCATCTGGAAAGCTCCCGGAAATCTCCCCAGACCCCACCACGGCCATCACCCCAACTCCTGAGTCTCAGGCAAGGCCACGGCACAAGGATGCCCACCATCGCCAGGCTGCCAACGGGGCTTCACTTGACTAGGTCCTGCTCACCGTCTCGGGTGTCTGTGACAGCAGGTCAAGGCCTCTGAGCACCAGCCAGAGTATCGGCAGGCTTTTAATCTTCAGAAGCCTCTGGAGCACTGCTGGCTTACACAATCCTGTCAGGTTCTCTTCAGTGGGAGACATCACCTGAAACAAAGGCAGCGGTGAGAGCCAGACACAGGCAGCAGGACTCCCTGCACCCTGCAGCTCCTGGCTCCTCTGTCAGCTCAGGGCAAAGTATTGGGGCAGCACAGCCTGGCCTGGGGCAGCAGTGCCTCGGGAAGGCACAACGGTCCCTCTGTGCCCCAGGCCTAGCACTATGCAGGATGACTTTTTTGGTCTGCACACCCTGTCCTCTGACATTCTAAAGCCTTCGAGGAGCACCTGCCCAGCAGAAGCTGGCACAACAAAGGCTCTGGACATGGATGGCCACAGACACTTTTCAGCCTGCTCTGCCTGCGTGGAGGCAGTGGCTCTCCCCAGCCCCAGCCGTGGCTCTGCCTCTGCTACGGCCCTGCACCAGGGAGGGGAGTAAGGCAAGGGGAGACAGGGAACTGGGGAAAGAGAGTCCTGTAGGAGAGCAGGGTACCGTGTCCTGTAACTCACAGTCAGTCGAAGGAGTTTCATCTCCACTGTGGTGATGTTAGGTATGTCACATAACACTTCTCGCACTAGAACAACGAGCAGTTCGTCACGGTCTTCTGCTGATGTCTCTCTCAGGGTGAGAATTCTCTTCCACATGTCCAGAGTAGTGCTGCAAATGAAGATTAATACCGTTATAGCAGGACGGTTCCTTGGGAATGACCTGCAGCTTTCCATGGCTGTGGCAGCCAGAGAATTTCTGAGTCACACTCTTCACACGGAACTATAGTGCAGGGCTGTCAGGGCTGGTACCTGTCACACTGAGGAAGATCCAACAACACACTCTTCAGCACATCTCTGGGAAACTGTTGGGTCAGTATATCCAGCAATGTTAGGGCAGTCTGCTGGAGCGATCTGTGATTTTCTTTCAGGTTTCTATGAATGGATCCCAGAATCTCTGACATCTGTTGGGAGGATACAGAAAGAATATTACTGCTGCTGTACTGCAGTCATTTGCTCTGCCTCCAGTGACATTACTGCCTTCCCATTACTCTATGCTGGCCTAAAATGGTGTCAGATGCCCAAGAGCTGTGGAGAGCAGGCCATAGCATTAGCATGGCTGATGAAAGGGAGATGCTCCCGGGTCACACTCTGCACAAAATCACTGTGGGCCTAAGCAAATCAGCGCAGCAGGTTTCCAGCACGGGGTACCTGTGCCTCAGAGTGCTTCCCCGGCCACCCTACCACAGCAAAGCAAAGCTCCCCGGGCTCCAGGCCTAGGAGGAAACAGGGCTGGCCCTCAGCAGTGCCTCTGGGGCACTTGCTGCCTGCTTAGCCTCCACCTCTCTGCTGTGGCACATGGGGAGAATTGCCAGTGGAGGAAATAAAGGCAGCAGTGGAGGGTCAGAAAGCAACCCTACGCAGCAGATGCTTTGTTGTACAGAGCCTGAGCAGGTCCCCAGCACAGGGGCCACACATCACTAAGAACAACAAAGCTACCAGGGACAAGGCCTGTTCCTCCTGCCCTTGGGCCAGCACAGCCTCTTGCTCTCACATCTTTGAAAAGAGATTGACCTGCAGGAGCTGGCACAAAGTTGGTACCAGACATGTGTGGCGACAGCTCTCCTGGAGCCAGGCATACGGCCTCGACTCTGCCCCTCCCCTGCCTCAGTTCTCCTGTCTGGGGGTCAAGGCAAGGCAGGGAGAGGCAGGGAGCTGCAGAAAAAAAGAGCCCTGAAGGCCAGCAAGGGGCATGGTCTGGTAACGCACCGTCCAGCGAAGGAGTTTGATGGCCACTCTGGGTATCTTGTGGTAGTGTCTATTCTCGAGCAATAAGAGCAGCTCTTCTAAGACACTGTCTGATGACTGTGCGGTAGAAAGCATAGTATTCCACATCTCCATAGCTGTTCTGCAAAAGAAGAGTAATGCTGTGTCAGCACATCTGCCCCACCAACTGCACCATGGCTCAGGCAGACACAGCAGGCCTGGGTGGTTTGTACACCAGCCCTGGCCCTGAAGCCGTGCATGCCTGGAGAGGCCTGGGGACCCTGTGTGGGTGAGCAGGAGGGGCTGAGATGGCCTTCCCCAAGGCACAGGGCTGGAGCCTGATGGGGAGCTCTGGGCCGCCTTGGTTGGCTATGGCTGCTGCAGCCCTGAGCAGCCCACCAGCACTGGAAAGCACATTAGGTTGGAAGGCTTGCTGCTTGGAGATGTCCTGCAGCTTTCCTTGGATCTGCCAACCAAGAGGGTGTCTGAGCCACACTCTACACATAGAACAAGCCCATGGGTCTGTGAGGGCTGGTACCTGTCACAATGAGGGTGGTCCATCAACACACTCTTCAGCACACCTCTGGGAAACTGGCAGGTCAGTATATCCACCAATCCAAAGAGAGTCTCTTGAAGTGATCTGTGACGTTCTATCAGGTTTCTGCGGATGGACCACAGAATCTCTGGTATCTGTTGGGAGGACACAGAAAGAATATTACTGCTGCTGTACTGCAGTCATTTGCTCTGCCTCCAGTGATGTTACTGCCTTTCCCATTGCTCTATGCTGGCCTACAATGGTGTCAGATGCCCAAGAGCTGTGGAGAGCAGGCCATAGCATTAGCATGGCTGATGAAAGGGAGATGCTCCAGGATCAAACTTTCCACAAAACTCTGTGGGTCCAAGCAAATCAGTGCAGCAGGTTTCCAGCACGGGGTGCCTGTGCCTCAGAGTGCTTCCCCGGCCACCCTACCACAGCAAAGCAAAGCTCCCCGGGCTCCAGGCCTAGGAGGAAACAGGGCTGGCCCTCAGCAGTGCCTCTGGGGCACTTGCTGCCTGCTTAGCCTTCACCTTTCTGCTGCGGCACATGGGGAGAATGCCCAGTGGAAGAAGTAAAGGCAGCAGTGGAGGGTCAGAAAGCAACCCTACGCAGCAGATGCTTTGTTGTACAGAGCCTGAGCAGGTCCCCAGCACAGGGGCCACACATCACTAAGAACAACAAAGCTACCAGGGACAAGGCCTGTTCCTCCTGCCCTTGGGCCAGCACAGCCTCTTGCTCTCACATCTTTGAAAAGAGATTGACCTGCAGGAGCTGGCACAAAGTTGGTACCAGACATGTGTGGCCACAGGCTCTTCTCCCCAGCCCTGCAGCCTGCTCCATCTGAGCGGAGGCCACGGCTCTCCTGGAGCCAGGCATACGGCCTCGACTCTGCCCCTCCCCTGCCTCAGTTCTCCTGTCTGGGGGGCAAGGCAAGGCAGGGAGAGGCAGGGAGCTGCAGAAAAAAAGCCCTGAAGGCCAGCAAGGGGCATGGTCTGGTAACTCACCGTCTGGCGCAATAGAGTGATGTCTGTAAGGGTCCTGGTGAAATTTTCCACCTTGAGAATGAAGAACAGCTCTTCTAAGACCCTGTGTGATAACTCTGGGGAAGAAAGCAGACCCTTCCAGATCTCCAGAGTGCTGCAAAAGAAGAGAAATGTTGTGTCACCAGGTCTGCCCCAGCAACAGCACCTTTGATCTGGCAGGCCCAGCAGGCCTGGGGGGCTGCGCTGAAGCCTTGGCCATTCTGCTCCACGTCCTTGTGGAAGCCTGGGGACCCGGCGTGGGTGAGCAGCAGAGGCTGAGATGGCCTTCCCCGAGGCACAGGGCTGGAGCCTGATGGGGAGCTCTAGGCCGCCTTGGTTGGCTTTGGCTGCTGCAGCCCTGAGCAGCCCACCGGCACTGGAAAGCACAGTGCAGTGGAGAGCTTGCTGCTCAGGGATTTTCTGCAGCAGACAGAGTGTCCCTGTTTTCACATGGAACAAGCGTGTGGGGCTATCAGGGCTGGTACCTGTCACTCTCTGGAAGGTCCAACAACACACTCAGCGTCACATCCCTGGGAAAATGGCTGGCGAGTGTATCCAGCAATGTTAGGACAGCCTGCTGAAGTGATCCTTGATTTTTTTTCAGGTTTCTGTGGATGAAACCCAGAATCTCTGTCACCTGTTTGAGAGGACACAGGAAGAATATTACTGCTGGTGTACTGCAGTCATTTGCTCTGCCTCCAGTGATATTACTGCCTTTCCCATTGCTCTTTGCTGCCTCTAAATGGCTTTGGATGCTCCAGAGCTGTGGAGGGCAGGGCATGGCAATCCAGCCTCAGTCTGCTTACATCCATCAGCCAGGAGACAGGGTCTTTCAGAACCATCTCCAGTATAATCCTGGCGTACTCCTGGTCCTCAATGCTGCAGTTTCCAGCGGTCTTTTCAAGTGTCATGAGGACTACGTCTGTCCTCTGAGTTGGTGGGAGGAATTCTTTTAGTGGCTGTGGTAAAAAGGAAAAAGGGAGGGAAGACATGTCAAACTGGGAGAGAGACTGTTGTCCGAGGGAAAGGAAGGATTAAGATCCTCCCTTCAGGGCAGACACATGCTGAGGGTTCCCAGGTATACCCAAGCTTGCCTTGCAGGTACCCCTGAGCTGCAGGCAGCTCTGGGATGCAGAGAATGGGAGACAGAGCGTGGCTGGAATATTCCTGGCTCCTTACCTTCAGACAGAAATTGCTGGCCAAGAAACCACAAAGCTTCCAGGTCTGCTCGATGGCCCTCTCACGCACAGTTTTGCTCTTGGAGGTGGTGAAGGGCAGCAGCACCTGTGAGGAGAGGAGATGCTGGTTTGGTTAGCCTGGGAGCTGCTGATGCCCATTTGAGCAGGAGCAGAACTGCCGAGCTCCAGCTGGAATCACAGCATCCATCCAGGCTTTCCCTGGGCTGGAGCCAAGCCCTTTACGGTCAGAGCTGTGCAATAGACAGACCTCCAGGATATTCTGCAGCTCCTCTCCGTCAGAGGTGCAACTGCTGAGCAGCCATACTTGCAGCATTCTGTCCATAGCACACAGGGTCTGTAAAGGCAGCAACAGGTTGTGAGAGTCTTTCAGAGGGCCCTCTCACCCCGAGGAAGCTTCTGGGAACCCCTTTACTATAAGGAAGGACACTGGCAGATGCATGCCCAGCCCGGGACAGGCTCCATTGCCACAAGGATGCTGTGCGCAGACCCGGTGGTCAGTGTCGGGGTGGGGGAAGCAATGCCAAGACCCTGCCTGCAAGGATCCTTGGTAATGTCTGCACACGAATAATGGGATCTCCAGTAGTTTACCCAGTACATACGTGATTGTAAAGTTCAACGTTCAAGTCCTCTTTTGGAGGAAGGTAGAAGACGGATTTGAAGCACGCATTTAAAAGCGGTATTATTTTGTCCTTGGGAACTGCCTTCAATTCACTGCAAATAGAGAGAACTTGATGTTGGGGAGCAGCAGTGCCTTGATGCCAGAGCAGGGTTGGAACAGGTCCTCCCCTGGACAGGGTTCCCTGCAAGGGAAGTGGAGCCCTGCTGCGAGGCACCTCCACCATGGGGCTGGCCTGGGCTGAAAGACAGTCCTGATGCCTCCTGCTGTGGGGCTACAGCTGAGAGCCTGCAGGAAGCTTCAGGGCTTCCTCCAACCTCATGAGAAGCGCAGAGAAGGGGAGAGCTGAGGGCCTCCCTGCACACATTGGGGGATGCATCCAGGCTACGGTCAGGGCCACCAGGATCGTGATCAAGGGATGCGTGGGCAAAAGCAGGGTTGGGCACGTACCTCAAGGCGGCGATCGCAAGCATGGCTGTGCACATCTGCTCTATGGGCTTATTTTCCACCATTTCCTGTTGGGAAATTACCGGGATGAGACCTGGCAGTCACCATCACCAGCAGACATGGTGCTGGTCGCCAGGGCCAGAGGAGCCCCAGTACTCCCAGCCCAGCACCAGAACGCAGAGCCACCCTGTGTCCTCCTGCTGAGATCTCTGTGGCACCCACAGGCCCCCAGCCACCCCTGCCTCACACACTGCCAGCCCCTGAGGGGCTCTGCACCTCCCACAACCCTTTGTATTGTCCCCTCACCTGTATTCTCTCTGCCAAGCCTTTTCGATGGCAGAAAAGAGACGGGCTCTCACTCAAGGCCTTCCCTTTCCTCATTTTGCAAATGTTGCAGATGCTCTCCAGGAGCATCGTTGTTAGCATCTCGTCCTGGCCACCACAGAGAGACAAGGAGGAAGTGTGAGTTGGGAGGGCCGTGTCCTGCAGGCCCAGAGCACTGCAGGGCGCGGAGCAGCACGGCATGCCTGGAAGGCAGCAGCTCCTGCCAGCCAGCAGCCCTCCTGCAGCCTGGCAGCAGAGCTGGAGGGACTGTCTGGAGTTGCAGGCACAGCTGAGATGGAGACGGCTGCCGTTACCTTTTCTGTCCTCTTGAGGTAGGCCTCGATATAATCTAAAGCCTCCTTTTCCTCTTCTGACACAGGCAGCCAGTCAGCATCTAACCAAGGAGAAGAGTGAGCAGCGCTGTAGAGCGGCCGAAAGCAGGCGCGAGCAGAGGAAGGAGCTGTGGAGCTGTGCCCTCTGCAGCCCTGTGCCCGCTCGCCTGGCTCAGTGTACCCGTGGCTGTCAGGACAAGGGCCCTGGTGTCAACCAGGGGGCACTCGCTGCCCCAGCCCTGCCTGCCAATTCCGGGGACCCTCGCTCACCGGCATGCATCGGCTGCATCTCTGTCACCTCGTAGGGCTCCAGTGAAGGTGTTCTCTCCCGGGGAGCCCCACTCTTCTCCCAGGCCACCCTCGGTGGGCCGGGGCGTCTCTCCTCCATCCTGAGGGATGAGGACTGAAGTTGGGAAGGAGCAGCCGCGGGGCTGCCGGGGGTAGAGGGAAACGACTTGGGCTGCGCTCGGGGGCTCCTCGCCAGACCCGCACACTCCTGCCCTGTCCCCTCGCTGTCCTGACGGACACTGCGGGGCCTCCGTGTCGGTGCCAGGGATCCCTGGCTCTCACAGGATTGGGTCACAAAGGGCCCCGCTGTGACACGCTGCCCCGCCTGGGCGGGGCTGGTTCCGGGCCCCGGGCTGAAATGGCTCAGACCAAAGTTCCCCAGCGGGAGGGATGTGTGCCCCTGCCTACCCAGAAAGTTTTGCAGGAGTAGCCAGACTGCCCAGGCCCTCGTGCTTCTGCTGTGAGGCCAGAGACAGCTGCAGCAGGACAGAGGGGGAAGACGAAGACTCGCTGTCAGCTCGGCAGCTGTCTTGCTCACGGGCCTGTGAGCTCCAAGGCATCCGTTCCTGAATCATAAGGATGTAAAGGATGAGTTCCATACAGGATATATAGTCCTGTGCTCTCATTTCTGATTCGCTGACAATACGCTGTCAGATAATTGGTAACAGTGCTGTCAATTGGTTACGGGCCAGTTCAGCCCGGTTCCGTGACTCATGGGGCAGGGGACACACGGAGCCACGCCCCGGGAAAGGGAAACGGGAAAAGGGAAACGGCAGGGGGATGGGCCTAAGAACAAAACAGCGACAACGAGCCGAAGGGGAGAAGTAATTTTCTAAAGAACATATCGGAATGCAAAATGACAGAATATAATACCGTGTAATGGGAACTGAAGCTAAGAAACCAAATAAAGTGAGAGAGCGTCTGAAACTGAAGGCCTTAGGCTAAAGCTGAAGGCGACTTGGCTAGGGAACTTCCACTGCTGAGATGACCAGTGAAAGAGAAAGTCTCGGGACTTGCGTGCAGTCTTCTCTTTCCCTCGGGGTGGAAAATGGGAACGCAAAGTCCTCTGGGGTATGTAGTTTCCTGCACACTTTTGAGTTAATTAGCAGTTCTTAGAACTTAATTTCATTCCTGTTGCATGGCCTAGGATAGATACCAGTCACTACTTACTTACAACTTGTTTCAGCACTAGAAGGCAGCAGGCCGAGGGAGAGACATGAACAGAAGCCCAGTAGCATGCAGAGTTGCTGTCCTTTCCAATTGTTGCACATTAATATTTATATATTTATATATTAATATAAATATAATAATAATAATACATAAATATATTAATATAATTTATAAATATAATTATATATATATAAAAATATATATATATATTTACATATCCTCGAGACCTACTGCTTTGGATCGGCACAGCTGGAGCTGCAGTGACAGATTTTGAGGTGCAGAGGGGTTTTTCGGGAGTTTCCTGTCTCAGGGGAAATGAGGGAAAGCGGGTAGTCCCTTCCGCTCTTGGCAGCTCTCTCACGAGAGGCTGACGTGGCGTAGGCATTGCCAGGGAAACGGCACCCCTGCCCACACCTTCAGCTCTTAAAAGGCCTCAGGGAGGGCAGCAAGATGTCGCTGCCTACCAGGCTCAAGGATGAGCAAACTACGTGTGAGTACCACCCCTCTCTATTATACTGAAGCTAGTTGCTAAGTGTGGGAGATTGTGTGGTAGGATGTAGGATTTCTATCCCTCCTCTCTTGCAAATTCATCCTATTTATTACCGGTCTCTGTGTTCTCAGAGTTGTGTTCTAGTTTGTTTTTTTTTAACTTTATTGCTTATTTTATTTTAATATTTAATTATTATTATTCATACATATATATATTTATTTATTCTTTTTATTTATTATTCTTTTATTTTTGTGCGATAGTCTCTACTAGACAGAGGGCTTGCTGTATAAAGGCTGTGGCGACCCAGACAGAAGGTCTGCCTAGAAACGTGGCTACACAGGTCTCTGGTTGCAGTGAGTGCCAGAGCCTGCTGCTTCTGGAGGAGGGTGGCAAGCAGATCTCCTGCACGAGGTGTGACCAGGTTGAAGATCTGCTTATCATGGTGACAGTGCTGAAAGAGGAGGTTGAGAGAGGGAGGGTCATCAGGGACTGCGAGCAGGAGATTGTCTGGTGGAGTAGCTCCCTCGAGTGCCAGAGAGAAAGGTGCCGGGGAGATAACCCCAAATTTGGTGGTGGACTCCCTGACCTGCCCCCGTCAGGCTGAGGTGGGGTATCTGAGGGATGGGGAGGGCTGGCAGCGAGTCTCAGCTCGGTAGCGTTGGCGCTCTCCCCTTCTGCCTACCTCATTTCCTCAAGTCCCTCTAAGTAATAGGTTTGCAGCGTTGGACGTTGAAGGAGAAGTAAGGGGGGAGGAGCGGGAAGATTCTCCCAGGAAGTCACCAATGGCAAGGCAGTCAACTCCGTGCATTGAGACTGCCGCTGCCAAGAAAGAAAGAAAGGTGATCGTGGTGGGTGGTTCCCTTCTCAAGGGTACTGAGGGCCCCATTTGCGCACCATACCTGAGCCATAGGGAAGTGTGCTGTCTCCCTGGGGCCCGGGTCAGGGACATAACTAGAAGACTCCCAGATCTGATACACCCCACTGACTACTATCCATTGCTCATAGCTCAAGCAGACAGCAATGAAATAACTCAAAGAAGCCTGCGAACTATGAAAAGAGATTTCAGGGGTCTAGGGTGATTAGTTCAAAGGGTGGGAACACAAGTGGTGTTTGCTTCCACACTTTCTGGGGTGCTGAAGGACACAGAATGGGCTAGGAAAACACAGGTGATTAATAATTGGCTGAGAGGCTGGTGTAGAGACAGACACTTCGGGTTTATTGACCACGGGGCAGTTTATTCAGCTCCTGGCCTGCTACCTGCTGATGGAATGCACCTGTCTCAAAGGGGGAAATGAATTCTAGCACAGGAGCTAGCTGGACTCATCGAGAGAGCTTTAAACTAGCTGTGATGGGGGAAGGGGATAAAACAGGGCTCTCCAGTAAAGAACCCAGGGGGGCTGTGCTGGAGCAAGGTGTCACGCTCCAATATAGTGGAGGGGGACGGGGTTCTTTAAGATTATGTGTATAACCCAGCATGAGATTAAGAAGCAACGGTCCAAATGTTGGTCTGACCAGTTTATTACCAATATTGACCAGGGACATGGGGAAGGGGAAGGCGGACACTGTTAAGGGTGATGGGGAAGGGAAGGCGAGCGATAGGAAAGACAGGAAAGAAGCAAGGGTTTGTACAACGCAGGGAAAGTCACCAGCCAGGATCCCAGGGGCGATCCAGTTGCAAACGGCTCTGACGGTCCGAGGCTCACCGTGTTCTTTGATTATGTGTATACCTGGTGTGAGATGAAGGCACAACGGGTCAAATGTTAGCCCAACCAGTTTATTTCAAATACTAGTTGCTTAGGGATATGGGGAAGGGAAGGTGAACGATAGAAAAGAAATATAAAAAGCAAGGAGTCTTGGCAGAAAGCAAAAGTGCTATAATCACCATTGTGGATCCAGCGAGGTTCATAGTAGGTCCGCTGATCTCAGGAACTTGTCTAGTCACCGCGGGGGATGGGAGAAAGCTAGGAAGCTTCGCAGCAAGCAGGCCAAGGGGTTCTTCCAAAGAGGTTTTCCCCTCAGGGAATTCTCTGCCAAAGCTTTCTTCTCTTCAGCAGTTCTCTGTCAAAGATTTTTTCTTTGGGAGTTCTTCTCCAAAGTTCTTTTCTGGAAGTTCTTCTCTAAGAGTTCTTCTCCAGGAATTCTTCTACAGGAATTCTTCTCTAAAATCCTTGGTTCAGTGAAGTCCTTTTATTCCCCATTTCTCAGGGCTTTTTTCTTTTCTCTTTGTTTGTCTGGCATGTCTGGCCCAACAGATAACGCAGCAGAGAATGTCACCTTCATTGCCATGCAGTAGTATTGTTGTCTTTATGTGGTGGTCAGCTTCTCCAAGCCATATCTGTTATGTCATTTTTCTGTTCTGTTCTATCAATATTACTTCAGTGCCTGCTTTAGAGCACAGCTATATGTTTGTAACCTGAGGATAATTAAATGCAGTGGTGAAAACCAGATGTGACACATCTGGGGATGTGTCAGCTGAAATGCAGTAATGAGAATCAGCCATTACAGGTAAGGCTGCAAGGCAAAATTCCCTGTTGGTGTCACTCCATGAACACTCCATGAGTTAAAGGGTGCGGAGCATCTCCCATATGAGACTGTTTAAGCATGGGGAAAAGAAGACTGAGGGGGGAGCTGAACGATGCTTCTAAATGTCTATGGGGAAGTGGGAGACAAATGGAGGAGGCCAGGCTCTTCTTGGCGCTGTGAAGCAACAGGAGGAGGAGAACTGGCCTAAAGCTTGTACACAGGAAGTTCCATACTGACATGCTGAGATTGGACTCAACGAGCTCATGAGGACCATTGCAAGCGCTGTGGCTCTGTGATTCTCCCTACGATTTCGTTCACCTTTCTTCAAGATCTATTTTGCTGTTTTTGTGTTGTTTCCTTGTTAGAACTTCCACGTCAGCAAAAAAGATTAGGAGAATCATTCCTTTCCCAGATTTGAAATGCAAACTCAAAATGGAAGATCTTTGAGTCCAGATTTCTGGGTCTCCAAGATACAAAGGAAGATGGTTTTGTTTCTTTCCCTTGAAATGAAAACCCATTTGTCTTAATGCACATGACACTCACGCCCAGGCACACAGCACTACTGAGCGAGCAGGAGCATTGCTTTCTGGTACTTCACCTTTGCAAGAAGTTAGAAGAACGCAGAATTTCTTGCAGTCTACCTGTCTAAGGCCTAGCAAAATGAGCCAGTACATAGCTCACATCAGGGCCAGCAGCACAGAGCTGCAAGCCAGCGCCGTACAGATACTGCCTGCTGGCTTTGCTCTCTCAGCATCAGAGTTGTCCTGTCTGACAGGGAACGGACTGCCAGACTGACATCATCTTCCAAAGGCTTGAGGGCTGCAACAGAGGGAAACAGAGCAAAGGTGAAACCCACCGACCTGCAGAGACCCACCAGCATCCCCTCCGGACCATGCCAGCCCCACCCATTGATTTTCTGGATCAGGAGGAGCACACAGACTAAGAGGTCAGCTGGAAGCCACTGCTCAGGAGTGCCCCACCTGCCCCTGCAGCATTTCCTTGCAGCAAGGCAAGGCACAGCTGCACACTGCCCAGACTCTGCCCCCTGCCTTCAGCCCCGGCACACGCAGCGCTGCCCTCACTCACCACTGTAGATTTCATTCAGCTTTTCCTCACTTTGGTCCCGGCAGTGCTGTACAGCCAGCCCTAGGTAGAGAGATCCCATCAGACCCCGGTTCCCTAACATGCTCCCAGGAGCTCATACTCCATCCCTGCCAACCCAGCTGCTTCCCGTGCTGTGCCCCAGGCAGGGAGGGTGCCCGAGTGCAGACTTGAGCAAGGCACCCATCGGGGCTACTGGCACGTGCAGGATGTATCTGTGGGGTGCAGGGCTGCGCCACTGCCGACAGGGCACAGCCAAAAGAGGGAAACAGGGGCTGCACTCACCAATGAGTTTGACTGCCTCGCATCGCACAGAGGACTGAGAATCCCTCAGGTATGGCAGGCTCTGCCACAGGTATCTTTCCGCTGTCTTCCTGCCCTGCTGCATCTGGAGAAGAACACAGAGCCATGAGACTTGCAGACCCTCCCCAGATGCTGGCGCAGCTCCTTCAGCCAGCGTCCCCTTCCCCAGCAAAAAGGTGGGGGCTGTCAAAGTGTCCTTACCAAGCACTTCATGATCCCCTCTTTGTTCTCCTCCCGGGCCCGGTGCTTCAGCTTCTTCCACTTCAGGAACTTTGCACAAGCCACGAGGGCTTCCCTTGAAGCCTACGGAACAACAGATGCTGGGAGATGGCACCACAGGCACACATCCCAAGAGCTGAGATGCTTCCTGCCCTACCCTCAGTTCTCGCACCGCTCCTGAGGTGTCAGCACACCCTAGCCTGCATTCTGGTCAGCCCTGAAGTTTGTACCTGTGCGACGCTCGGGGTCTCATCACTCAACCGAAAGAGCAGAGGGAGTAGGCCCCTGCGCACGTTCTCCTTCATGTTTCCCCAGTGCCACAACACCACAGCCTCCATCAGATCTTTGAAGAGGTGGATGGAACACTCTCGCACTTCGCTTGACACCTGAGGGAGAAGAGCAGGAGGAGCTCAGCACCACATTCTTGCTGCTCAAGGTGAGCATGAGCGTAGGCATGGCTGACGAGGGAGATGCGTTGAAGTCCCATTCTGCATAAGGATGCTGTGCCCTCATGCAAAGCAACGCAACAGGTTTCCAGCACGAGGTGCCTGTGTCTCAGAGTGCTCCCCCAGACACCCCACCAGGTCCAGACAGGTCGCCTCGGATTGGGCGAAGGAGGAAACAGCGCTGGCCCTCAACAATGCCTCTGGGGCACATGCTGCCTGCTTAGCCTCCACCTCCCTGCTGTGGCACACAGGGAGAATGCCCGGTGCTGAAGTAAAGGGAGCGGTGGAGGGTCAGAAAGTAATCCGAGGCAGCAGGTGCTTTATTATACAGCAGCTAAGCGGGTTCCCAGCACAGGGGCCTCACAGTGCCAAGAACAGTCAAGCTGTCAGGGACAAGGCCTGCTAGGCTGTAGAGCCCAGAAGATATCCCACGAGAGCCCAGAGGAACAAAGAAAGGAGAAGGGTCTTTTGCTGAGCACCCAAACGTGCAGCAGACTTACATGATTAAAAAGAGGCAGGAGATTCTCAGACAGCTCCAGAGCAAAGGAACTGGCCTCTCTCTTCCCCAGATGATTCAGCGTGTTTCTGAAGACACTCAGCAGCTTCAGAGCAATGTTCGCGTTGTCAGACAGCACGGTAAACATGTTTGGAACCAGGGCCCGTATTTCTTTTGCCTGTCCAAAAGACACAATTTCCTTTTCATCAAGAGAGCACTGGCCACCCTGGAGTAAAAGCTCAAGTTACAGATAACCAGCCACACGCCTTGCTTCCTGGCAGCTGCAGTAGCAGACTCTAGGTAGGTGGTGGCCATGACTGCACCGATAAGGACATGGGGAGGAAGGAGAAAGGAAGGCAGGAGAACAAGGACTCCATGTCCCCTGCTCAGCCGCTCTCTGTTGCAGCAGGCCCCCAAGTAACTCATCTGGAAAGCTCCCGGAAATCTCCCCAGACCCCACCACGGCCATCACCCCAACTCCTGAGTCTCAGGCAAGGCCACGGCACAAGGATGCCCACCATCGCCAGGCTGCCAACGGGGCTTCACTTGACTAGGTCCTGCTCACCGTCTCGGGTGTCTGTGACAGCAGGTCAAGGCCTCTGAGCACCAGCCAGAGTATCGGCAGGCTTTTAATCTTCAGAAGCCTCTGGAGCACTGCTGGCTTACACAATCCTGTCAGGTTCTCTTCAGTGGGAGACATCACCTGAAACAAAGGCAGCGGTGAGAGCCAGACACAGGCAGCAGGACTCCCTGCACCCTGCAGCTCCTGGCTCCTCTGTCAGCTCAGGGCAAAGTATTGGGGCAGCACAGCCTGGCCTGGGGCAGCAGTGCCTCGGGAAGGCACAACGGTCCCTCTGTGCCCCAGGCCTAGCACTATGCAGGATGACTTTTTTGGTCTGCACACCCTGTCCTCTGACATTCTAAAGCCTTCGAGGAGCACCTGCCCAGCAGAAGCTGGCACAACAAAGGCTCTGGACATGGATGGCCACAGACACTTTTCAGCCTGCTCTGCCTGCGTGGAGGCAGTGGCTCTCCCCAGCCCCAGCCGTGGCTCTGCCTCTGCTACGGCCCTGCACCAGGGAGGGGAGTAAGGCAAGGGGAGACAGGGAACTGGGGAAAGAGAGTCCTGTAGGAGAGCAGGGTACCGTGTCCTGTAACTCACAGTCAGTCGAAGGAGTTTCATCTCCACTGTGGTGATGTTAGGTATGTCACATAACACTTCTCGCACTAGAACAACGAGCAGTTCGTCACGGTCTTCTGCTGATGTCTCTCTCAGGGTGAGAATTCTCTTCCACATGTCCAGAGTAGTGCTGCAAATGAAGATTAATACCGTTATAGCAGGACGGTTCCTTGGGAATGACCTGCAGCTTTCCATGGCTGTGGCAGCCAGAGAATTTCTGAGTCACACTCTTCACACGGAACTATAGTGCAGGGCTGTCAGGGCTGGTACCTGTCACACTGAGGAAGATCCAACAACACACTCTTCAGCACATCTCTGGGAAACTGTTGGGTCAGTATATCCAGCAATGTTAGGGCAGTCTGCTGGAGCGATCTGTGATTTTCTTTCAGGTTTCTATGAATGGATCCCAGAATCTCTGACATCTGTTGGGAGGATACAGAAAGAATATTACTGCTGCTGTACTGCAGTCATTTGCTCTGCCTCCAGTGACATTACTGCCTTCCCATTACTCTATGCTGGCCTAAAATGGTGTCAGATGCCCAAGAGCTGTGGAGAGCAGGCCATAGCATTAGCATGGCTGATGAAAGGGAGATGCTCCCGGGTCACACTCTGCACAAAATCACTGTGGGCCTAAGCAAATCAGCGCAGCAGGTTTCCAGCACGGGGTACCTGTGCCTCAGAGTGCTTCCCCGGCCACCCTACCACAGCAAAGCAAAGCTCCCCGGGCTCCAGGCCTAGGAGGAAACAGGGCTGGCCCTCAGCAGTGCCTCTGGGGCACTTGCTGCCTGCTTAGCCTCCACCTCTCTGCTGTGGCACATGGGGAGAATTGCCAGTGGAGGAAATAAAGGCAGCAGTGGAGGGTCAGAAAGCAACCCTACGCAGCAGATGCTTTGTTGTACAGAGCCTGAGCAGGTCCCCAGCACAGGGGCCACACATCACTAAGAACAACAAAGCTACCAGGGACAAGGCCTGTTCCTCCTGCCCTTGGGCCAGCACAGCCTCTTGCTCTCACATCTTTGAAAAGAGATTGACCTGCAGGAGCTGGCACAAAGTTGGTACCAGACATGTGTGGCGACAGCTCTCCTGGAGCCAGGCATACGGCCTCGACTCTGCCCCTCCCCTGCCTCAGTTCTCCTGTCTGGGGGTCAAGGCAAGGCAGGGAGAGGCAGGGAGCTGCAGAAAAAGAGCCCTGAAGGCCAGCAAGGGGCATGGTCTGGTAACGCACCGTCCAGCGAAGGAGTTTGATGGCCACTCTGGGTATCTTGTGGTAGTGTCTATTCTCGAGCAATAAGAGCAGCTCTTCTAAGACACTGTCTGATGACTGTGCGGTAGAAAGCATAGTATTCCACATCTCCATAGCTGTTCTGCAAAAGAAGAGTAATGCTGTGTCAGCACATCTGCCCCACCAACTGCACCATGGCTCAGGCAGACACAGCAGGCCTGGGTGGTTTGTACACCAGCCCTGGCCCTGAAGCCGTGCATGCCTGGAGAGGCCTGGGGACCCTGTGTGGGTGAGCAGGAGGGGCTGAGATGGCCTTCCCCAAGGCACAGGGCTGGAGCCTGATGGGGAGCTCTGGGCCGCCTTGGTTGGCTATGGCTGCTGCAGCCCTGAGCAGCCCACCAGCACTGGAAAGCACATTAGGTTGGAAGGCTTGCTGCTTGGAGATGTCCTGCAGCTTTCCTTGGATCTGCCAACCAAGAGGGTGTCTGAGCCACACTCTACACATAGAACAAGCCCATGGGTCTGTGAGGGCTGGTACCTGTCACAATGAGGGTGGTCCATCAACACACTCTTCAGCACACCTCTGGGAAACTGGCAGGTCAGTATATCCACCAATCCAAAGAGAGTCTCTTGAAGTGATCTGTGACGTTCTATCAGGTTTCTGCGGATGGACCACAGAATCTCTGGTATCTGTTGGGAGGACACAGAAAGAATATTACTGCTGCTGTACTGCAGTCATTTGCTCTGCCTCCAGTGATGTTACTGCCTTTCCCATTGCTCTATGCTGGCCTAAAATGGTGTCAGATGCCCAAGAGCTGTGGAGAGCAGGCCATAGCATTAGCATGGCTGATGAAAGGGAGATGCTCCAGGATCAAACTTTCCACAAAACTCTGTGGGTCCAAGCAAATCAGTGCAGCAGGTTTCCAGCACGGGGTGCCTGTGCCTCAGAGTGCTTCCCCAGCCACCCTACCACAGCAAAGCAAAGCTCCCCGGGCTCCAGGCCTAGGAGGAAACAGGGCTGGCCCTCAGCAGTGCCTCTGGGGCACTTGCTGCCTGCTTAGCCTTCACCTTTCTGCTGCGGCACATGGGGAGAATGCCCAGTGGAAGAAGTAAAGGCAGCAGTGGAGGGTCAGAAAGCAACCCTACGCAGCAGATGCTTTGTTGTACAGAGCCTGAGCAGGTCCCCAGCACAGGGGCCACACATCACTAAGAACAACAAAGCTACCAGGGACAAGGCCTGTTCCTCCTGCCCTTGGGCCAGCACAGCCTCTTGCTCTCACATCTTTGAAAAGAGATTGACCTGCAGGAGCTGGCACAAAGTTGGTACCAGACATGTGTGGCCACAGGCTCTTCTCCCCAGCCCTGCAGCCTGCTCCATCTGAGCGGAGGCCACGGCTCTCCTGGAGCCAGGCATACGGCCTCGACTCTGCCCCTCCCCTGCCTCAGTTCTCCTGTCTGGGGGGCAAGGCAAGGCAGGGAGAGGCAGGGAGCTGCAGAAAAAAAGCCCTGAAGGCCAGCAAGGGGCATGGTCTGGTAACTCACCGTCTGGCGCAATAGAGTGATGTCTGTAAGGATCCTGGTGAAATTTTCCACCTTGAGAATGAAGAACAGCTCTTCTAAGACCCTGTGTGATAACTCTGGGGAAGAAAGCAGACCCTTCCAGATCTCCAGAGTGCTGCAAAAGAAGAGAAATGTTGTGTCACCAGGTCTGCCCCAGCAACAGCACCTTTGATCTGGCAGGCCCAGCAGGCCTGGGGGGCTGCGCTGAAGCCTTGGCCGTTCTGCTCCACGTCCTTGTGGAAGCCTGGGGACCCGGCGTGGGTGAGCAGCAGAGGCTGAGATGGCCTTCCCCGAGGCACAGGGCTGGAGCCTGATGGGGAGCTCTAGGCCGCCTTGGTTGGCTTTGGCTGCTGCAGCCCTGAGCAGCCCACCGGCACTGGAAAGCACAGTGCAGTGGAGAGCTTGCTGCTCAGGGATTTTCTGCAGCAGACAGAGTGTCCCTGTTTTCACATGGAACAAGCGTGTGGGGCTATCAGGGCTGGTACCTGTCACTCTCTCGAAGGTCCAACAACACACTCAGCGTCACATCCCTGGGAAAATGGCTGGCGAGTGTATCCAGCAATGTTAGGACAGTCTGCTGAAGTGATCCTTGATTTTTTTTCAGGTTTCTGTGGATGAAACCCAGAATCTCTGTCACCTGTTTGAGAGGACACAGGAAGAATATTACTGCTGGTGTACTGCAGTCATTTGCTCTGCCTCCAGTGATATTACTGCCTTTCCCATTGCTCTTTGCTGCCTCTAAATGGCTTTGGATGCTCCAGAGCTGTGGAGGGCAGGGCATGGCAATCCAGCCTCAGTCTGCTTACATCCATCAGCCAGGAGACAGGGTCTTTCAGAACCATCTCCAGTATAATCCTGGCGTACTCCTGGTCCTCAATGCTGCAGTTTCCAGCGGTCTTTTCAAGTGTCATGAGGACTACGTCTGTCCTCTGAGTTGGTGGGAGGAATTCTTTTAGTGGCTGTGGTAAAAAGGAAAAAGGGAGGGAAGACATGTCAAACTGGGAGAGAGACTGTTGTCCGAGGGAAAGGAAGGATTAAGATCCTCCCTTCAGGGCAGACACATGCTGAGGGTTCCCAGGTATACCCAAGCTTGCCTTGCAGGTACCCCTGAGCTGCAGGCAGCTCTGGGATGCAGAGAATGGGAGACAGAGCGTGGCTGGAATATTCCTGGCTCCTTACCTTCAGACAGAAACTGCTGGCCGAGAAACCACAAAGCTTCCAGGTCTGCTCGATGGCCCTCTCACGCACAGTTTTGCTCTTGGAGGTGGTGAAGGGCAGCAGCACCTGTGAGGAGAGGAGATGCTGGTTTGGTTAGCCTGGGAGCTGCTGATGCCCATTTGAGCAGGAGCAGAACTGCCGAGCTCCAGCTGGAATCACAGCATCCATCCAGGCTTTCCCTGGGCTGGAGCCAAGCCCTTTACGGTCAGAGCTGTGCAATAGACAGACCTCCAGGATATTCTGCAGCTCCTCTCCGTCAGAGGTGCAACTGCTGAGCAGCCATACTTGCAGCATTCTGTCCATAGCACACAGGGTCTGTAAAGGCAGCAACAGGTTGTGAGAGTCTTTCAGAGGGCCCTCTCACCCCGAGGAAGCTTCTGGGAACCCCTTTACTATAAGGAAGGACACTGGCAGATGCATGCCCAGCCCGGGACAGGCTCCATTGCCACAAGGATGCTGTGCGCAGACCCGGTGGTCAGTGTCGGGGTGGGGGAAGCAATGCCAAGACCCTGCCTGCAAGGATCCTTGGTAATGTCTGCACACGAATAATGGGATCTCCAGTAGTTTACCCAGTACATACGTGATTGTAAAGTTCAACGTTCAAGTCCTCTTTTGGAGGAAGGTAGAAGACGGATTTGAAGCACGCATTTAAAAGCGGTATTATTTTGTCCTTGGGAACTGCCTTCAATTCACTGCAAATAGAGAGAACTTGATGTTGGGGAGCAGCAGTGCCTTGATGCCAGAGCAGGGTTGGAACAGGTCCTCCCCTGGACAGGGTTCCCTGCAAGGGAAGTGGAGCCCTGCTGCGAGGCACCTCCACCATGGGGCTGGCCTGGGCTGAAAGACAGTCCTGATGCCTCCTGCTGTGGGGCTACAGCTGAGAGCCTGCAGGAAGCTTCAGGGCTTCCTCCAACCTCATGAGAAGCGCAGAGAAGGGGAGAGCTGAGGGCCTCCCTGCACACATTGGGGGATGCATCCAGGCTACGGTCAGGGCCACCAGGATCGTGATCAAGGGATGCGTGGGCAAAAGCAGGGTTGGGCACGTACCTCAAGGCGGCGATCGCAAGCATGGCTGTGCACGTCTGCTCTATGGGCTTATTTTCCACCATTTCCTGTTGGGAAATTACCGGGATGAGACCTGGCAGTCACCATCACCAGCAGACATGGTGCTGGTCGCCAGGGCCAGAGGAGCCCCAGTACTCCCAGCCCAGCACCAGAACGCAGAGCCACCCTGTGTCCTCCTGCTGAGATCTCTGTGGCACCCACAGGCCCCCAGCCACCCCTGCCTCACACACTGCCAGCCCCTGAGGGGCTCTGCACCTCCCACAACCCTTTGTATTGTCCCCTCACCTGTATTCTCTCTGCCAAGCCTTTTCGATGGCAGAAAAGAGACGGGCTCTCACTCAAGGCCTTCCCTTTCCTCATTTTGCAAATGTTGCAGATGCTCTCCAGGAGCATCGTTGTTAGCATCTCGTCCTGGCCACCACAGAGAGACAAGGAGGAAGTGTGAGTTGGGAGGGCCGTGTCCTGCAGGCCCAGAGCACTGCAGGGCGCGGAGCAGCACGGCATGCCTGGAAGGCAGCAGCTCCTGCCAGCCAGCAGCCCTCCTGCAGCCTGGCAGCAGAGCTGGAGGGACTGTCTGGAGTTGCAGGCACAGCTGAGATGGAGACGGCTGCCGTTACCTTTTCTGTCCTCTTGAGGTAGGCCTCGATATAATCTAAAGCCTCCTTTTCCTCTTCTGACACAGGCAGCCAGTCAGCATCTAACCAAGGAGAAGAGTGAGCAGCGCTGTAGAGCGGCCGAAAGCAGGCGCGAGCAGAGGAAGGAGCTGTGGAGCTGTGCCCTCTGCAGCCCTGTGCCCGCTCGCCTGGCTCAGTGTACCCGTGGCTGTCAGGACAAGGGCCCTGGTGTCAACCAGGGGGCACTCGCTGCCCCAGCCCTGCCTGCCAATTCCGGGGACCCTCGCTCACCGGCATGCATCGGCTGCATCTCTGTCACCTCGTAGGGCTCCAGTGAAGGTGTTCTCTCCCGGGGAGCCCCACTCTTCTCCCAGGCCACCCTCGGTGGGCCGGGGCGTCTCTCCTCCATCCTGAGGGATGAGGACTGAAGTTGGGAAGGAGCAGCCGCGGGGCTGCCGGGGGTAGAGGGAAACGACTTGGGCTGCGCTCGGGGGCTCCTCGCCAGACCCGCACACTCCTGCCCTGTCCCCTCGCTGTCCTGACGGACACTGCGGGGCCTCCGTGTCGGTGCCAGGGATCCCTGGCTCTCACAGGATTGGGTCACAAAGGGCCCCGCTGTGACACGCTGCCCCGCCTGGGCGGGGCTGGTTCCGGGCCCCGGGCTGAAATGGCTCAGACCAAAGTTCCCCAGCGGGAGGGATGTGTGCCCCTGCCTACCCAGAAAGTTTTGCAGGAGTAGCCAGACTGCCCAGGCCCTCGTGCTTCTGCTGTGAGGCCAGAGACAGCTGCAGCAGGACAGAGGGGGAAGACGAAGACTCGCTGTCAGCTCGGCAGCTGTCTTGCTCACGGGCCTGTGAGCTCCAAGGCATCCGTTCCTGAATCATAAGGATGTAAAGGATGAGTTCCATACAGGATATATAGTCCTGTGCTCTCATTTCTGATTCGCTGACAATACGCTGTCAGATAATTGGTAACAGTGCTGTCAATTGGTTACGGGCCAGTTCAGCCCGGTTCCGTGACTCATGGGGCAGGGGACACACGGAGCCACGCCCCGGGAAAGGGAAACGGGAAAAGGGAAACGGCAGGGGGATGGGCCTAAGAACAAAACAGCGACAACGAGCCGAAGGGGAGAAGTAATTTTCTAAAGAACATATCGGAATGCAAAATGACAGAATATAATACCGTGTAATGGGAACTGAAGCTAAGAAACCAAATAAAGTGAGAGAGCGTCTGAAACTGAAGGCCTTAGGCTAAAGCTGAAGGCGACTTGGCTAGGGAACTTCCACTGCTGAGATGACCAGTGAAAGAGAAAGTCTCGGGACTTGCGTGCAGTCTTCTCTTTCCCTCGGGGTGGAAAATGGGAACGCAAAGTCCTCTGGGGTATGTAGTTTCCTGCACACTTTTGAGTTAATTAGCAGTTCTTAGAACTTAATTTCATTCCTGTTGCATGGCCTAGGATAGATACCAGTCACTACTTACTTACAACTTGTTTCAGCACTAGAAGGCAGCAGGCCGAGGGAGAGACATGAACAGAAGCCCAGTAGCATGCAGAGTTGCTGTCCTTTCCAATTGTTGCACATTAATATTTATATATTTATATATTAATATAAATATAATAATAATAATACATAAATATATTAATATAATTTATAAATATAATTATATATATATAAAAAAAATATATATATTTACATATCCTCGAGACCTACTGCTTTGGATCGGCACAGCTGGAGCTGCAGTGACAGATTTTGAGGTGCAGAGGGGTTTTTCGGGAGTTTCCTGTCTCAGGGGAAATGAGGGAAAGCGGGTAGTCCCTTCCGCTCTTGGCAGCTCTCTCACGAGAGGCTGACGTGGCGTAGGCATTGCCAGGGAAACGGCACCCCTGCCCACACCTTCAGCTCTTAAAAGGCCTCAGGGAGGGCAGCAAGATGTCGCTGCCTACCAGGCTCAAGGATGAGCAAACTACGTGTGAGTACCACCCCTCTCTATTATACTGAAGCTAGTTGCTAAGTGTGGGAGATTGTGTGGTAGGATGTAGGATTTCTATCCCTCCTCTCTTGCAAATTCATCCTATTTATTACCGGTCTCTGTGTTCTCAGAGTTGTGTTCTAGTTTGTTTTTTTTTAACTGTGGGGTAAACGGGTCCAGGAAGCCTGGGCCCTCCTCAAGACGGAAATCTTAAAGGCACAGGAGCAGGCTGTCCCTGAGTACCGTAAGTCAAGCCGGAGGGGAAAAAGACCAGTGTGGATGAACCGAGATCTTTTGTTGAGACTCCGGGAGAAAAAGAGAGTCTATGTCCTCTGGAAGATGGGACAGGCTACTTGGGGAGACTACAGGGAACTTGCCAAGATTTGCAGGCAGGAAGTTAGAAATGCAAAAGCCCAGCTTGAACTTAGACTGGCTACTGCAGTAAAGGAGAACAAAAAATCCTTTTATAAATATATTAACAGTAAAAGAAGAACTAAGGAGCATTTCCCTCCTTTACTTGATGCGGCAGGGAATGTAACCACAGAGGATAAGGAAAAGGCTGAGGTTCTCAATGCCTTCTTCACGTCTGTCTTTAACAGACAGACCAGTTATCCTCAGGATACTCCTCGCCCTGACCTGGAAGTCTGGGACGAAGCGCATCATACACCCCCTGTGATCCCAGCAGAGACAGTCAGAGACCTGCTCCTCCATCTGAACTGCCACAAGTCCATGGGGCCAGATGGGATCCACCCAAGGGTGCTGAGGGAGCTGGCAGAGGTGATTGCCAAGCCGCTTTCTGCCATCTATCAGCATTCCTGGTCATCTGGAGAGGTCCCGCAAGATTGGAGGCTTGCCGATGTGACTCCCATCTACAAGAAAGGCCGTAAGGAAGATCCGGGGAACTACAGGCCTGTCAGCCTGACCTCGGTATCAGGGAAAGTTATGGAGCAATTGATCTTGAGGGAGATCACACGGCACGTGCATGGCAATCAGGGGATCAGACCCAGCCAGCACGGGTTCACAAAGGGCAGGTCGTGCTTGTCCAACCTCATCTCCTTCTACGACTGGGTGACCAGACTGGTAGATGAGGGAAAGGCTGTTGATGTAGTCTACCTGGACTTCAGCAAAGCCTTTGACACGGTCTCCCACAGTATTCTCCTGCAGAAGCTGGCAGCCCATGGTGTGGACAGGTTCACTCTTCTCTGGGTTGAGAATTGGCTTGAGGGCCGTGCCCAGCGGGTAGTGGTTAATGGAGTCAAGTCCAGCTGGCGTCCTGTCACGAGTGGTGTCCCCCAAGGGTCGGTATTGGGGCCCGTCTTGTTTAATATCTTTATTGATGACCTGGATGAGGGAATTGAGTGTACCCTCAGTAAGTTTGCGGATGACACCAAGTTGGGAGGATGTGTTGATCTGCCTGAGGGTAGGGAGGCCCTTCAGCGGGATCTGGATAGGCTAGACAGTTGGGCTGAGGTCAATGGGATGAGGTTCAATAAGGCCAAGTGCCGGGTCCTGCACTTTGGCCACAATAACCCCATGCAATGCTATAGGCTTGGGGCAGAATGGCTTGAGGAGTGTATAGAGGAAAAGGACCTGGGGGTGTTGGTTGATACTCGGCTCAGCATGAGCCGGCAGTGTGCCCAGGTGGCCAAGAAGGCCAATGGCATCCTGGCCTGTATTAGGAATAGTGTGGCCAGCAGGAGCAGGGAGGTGATCATCCCCCTGTACTCAGCTCTGGTGCGGCCGCACCTCGAGTACTGCGTTCAGTTTTGGGCCCCTCACTACAAGAGAGACATCGAGGCCCTGGAGCGTGTTCAGAGAAGGGCAACAAAACTGGTGAGGGGTCTGGAGCACAGGTCTTACGAGGAGCGGCTGAAGGAGCTGGGATTGTTTAGTTTGGGGAAAAGGAGGCTCAGAGGAGACCTCATTGCACTCTACCACTTCCTGAAGGGAGGCTGTGGTAAGGAGGGGGTCAGCCTCTTCTCCCAGGTAACTAATGACAGGACGAGAGGGAATGGCCACAAGTTGTGCCGGGGAAGATTTAGATTAGACTTGAGGAAAAATTTTTTCTCTGAGAGAGTGGTCCGGCACTGGAATGGCCTGCCTAGGGAGGTGGTTGAGGCACCGTCCCTAGCACTGTTCAAGAAGCGTTTAGATGAGGTGCTGAGGGATTTGATTTAGTAGCTTGGTGGGTAGGGATGGTGGTGTGAGGAAGGTTGGACTAGATGATCTTGTAGGTCCTTTCCAACCTAATGTATCTATGAATCTATGAATCTATGAACTTTATTGCTTATTTTATTTTAATATTTAATTATTATTATTCATACATATATATATTTATTTATTCTTTTTATTTATTATTCTTTTATTTTTGTGCGATAGTCTCTACTAGACAGAGGGCTTGCTGTATAAAGGCTGTGGCGACCCAGACAGAAGGTCTGCCTAGAAACGTGGCTACACAGGTCTCTGGTTGCAGTGAGTGCCAGAGCCTGCTGCTTCTGGAGGAGGGTGGCAAGCAGATCTCCTGCACGAGGTGTGACCAGGTTGAAGATCTGCTTATCATGGTGACAGTGCTGAAAGAGGAGGTTGAGAGAGGGAGGGTCATCAGGGACTGCGAGCAGGAGATTGTCTGGTGGAGTAGCTCCCTCGAGTGCCAGAGAGAAAGGTGCCGGGGAGATAACCCCAAATTTGGTGGTGGACTCCCTGACCTGCCCCCGTCAGGCTGAGGTGGGGTATCTGAGGGATGGGGAGGGCTGGCAGCGAGTCTCAGCTCGGTAGCGTTGGCGCTCTCCCCTTCTGCCTACCTCATTTCCTCAAGTCCCTCTAAGTAATAGGTTTGCAGCGTTGGACGTTGAAGGAGAAGTAAGGGGGGAGGAGCGGGAAGATTCTCCCAGGAAGTCACCAATGGCAAGGCAGTCAACTCCGTGCATTGAGACTGCCGCTGCCAAGAAAGAAAGAAAGGTGATCGTGGTGGGTGGTTCCCTTCTCAAGGGTACTGAGGGCCCCATTTGCGCACCATACCTGAGCCATAGGGAAGTGTGCTGTCTCCCTGGGGCCCGGGTCAGGGACATAACTAGAAGACTCCCAGATCTGATACACCCCACTGACTACTATCCATTGCTCATAGCTCAAGCAGACAGCAATGAAATAACTCAAAGAAGCCTGCGAACTATGAAAAGAGATTTCAGGGGTCTAGGGTGATTAGTTCAAAGGGTGGGAACACAAGTGGTGTTTGCTTCCATACTTTCTGGGGTGCTGAAGGACACAGAATGGGCTAGGAAAACACAGGTGATTAATAATTGGCTGAGAGGCTGGTGTAGAGACAGACACTTCGGGTTTATTGACCACGGGGCAGTTTATTCAGCTCCTGGCCTGCTACCTGCTGATGGAATGCACCTGTCTCAAAGGGGGAAATGAATTCTAGCACAGGAGCTAGCTGGACTCATCGAGAGAGCTTTAAACTAGCTGTGATGGGGGAAGGGGATAAAACAGGGCTCTCCAGTAAAGAACCCAGGGGGGCTGTGCTGGAGCAAGGTGTCACGCTCCAATATAGTGGAGGGGGACGGGGTTCTTTAAGATTATGTGTATAACCCAGCATGAGATTAAGAAGCAACGGTCCAAATGTTGGTCTGACCAGTTTATTACCAATATTGACCAGGGACATGGGGAAGGGGAAGGCGGACACTGTTAAGGGTGATGGGGAAGGGAAGGCGAGCGATAGGAAAGACAGGAAAGAAGCAAGGGTTTGTACAACGCAGGGAAAGTCACCAGCCAGGATCCTAGGGGCGATCCAGTTGCAAACGGCTCTGACGGTCCGAGGCTCACCGTGTTCTTTGATTATGTGTATACCTGGTGTGAGATGAAGGCACAACGGGTCAAATGTTAGCCCAACCAGTTTATTTCAAATACTAGTTGCTTAGGGATATGGGGAAGGGAAGGTGAACGATAGAAAAGAAATATAAAAAGCAAGGAGTCTTGGCAGAAAGCAAAAGTGCTATAATCACCATTGTGGATCCAGCGAGGTTCATAGTAGGTCCGCTGATCTCAGGAACTTGTCTAGTCACCGCGGGGGATGGGAGAAAGCTAGGAAGCTTCGCAGCAAGCAGGCCAAGGGGTTCTTCCAAAGAGGTTTTCCCCTCAGGGAATTCTCTGCCAAAGCTTTCTTCTCTTCAGCAGTTCTCTGTCAAAGATTTTTTCTTTGGGAGTTCTTCTCCAAAGTTCTTTTCTGGAAGTTCTTCTCTAAGAGTTTTTCTCCAGGAATTCTTCTACAGGAATTCTTCTCTAAAATCCTTGGTTCAGTGAAGGCCTTTTATTCCCCATTTCTCAGGGCTTTTTTCTTTTCTCTTTGTTTGTCTGGCATGTCTGGCCCAACAGATAACGCAGCAGAGAATGTCACCTTCATTGCCATGCAGTAGTATTGTTGTCTTTATGTGGTGGTCAGCTTCTCCAAGCCATATCTGTTATGTCATTTTTCTGTTCTGTTCTATCAATATTACTTCAGTGCCTGCTTTAGAGCACAGCTATATGTTTGTAACCTGAGGATAATTAAATGCAGTGGTGAAAACCAGATGTGACACATCTGGGGATGTGTCAGCTGAAATGCAGTAATGAGAATCAGCCATTACAGGTAAGGCTGCAAGGCAAAATTCCCTGTTGGTGTCACTCCATGAACACTCCATGAGTTAAAGGGTGCGGAGCATCTCCCATATGAGACTGTTTAAGCATGGGGAAAAGAAGACTGAGGGGGGAGCTGAACGATGCTTCTAAATGTCTATGGGGAAGTGGGAGACAAATGGAGGAGGCCAGGCTCTTCTTGGCGCTGTGAAGCAACAGGAGGAGGAGAACTGGCCTAAAGCTTGTACACAGGAAGTTCCATACTGACATGCTGAGATTGGACTCAACGAGCTCATGAGGACCATTGCAAGCGCTGTGGCTCTGTGATTCTCCCTACGATTTCGTTCACCTTTCTTCAAGATCTATTTTGCTGTTTTTGTGTTGTTTCCTTGTTAGAACTTCCACGTCAGCAAAAAAGATTAGGAGAATCATTCCTTTCCCAGATTTGAAATGCAAACTCAAAATGGAAGAACTTTGAGTCCAGATTTCTGGGTCTCCAAGATACAAAGGAAGATGGTTTTGTTTCTTTCCCTTGAAATGAAAACCCATTTGTCTTAATGCACATGACACTCACGCCCAGGCACACAGCACTACTGAGCGAGCAGGAGCATTGCTTTCTGGTACTTCACCTTTGCAAGAAGTTAGAAGAACGCAGAATTTCTTGCAGTCTACCTGTCTAAGGCCTAGCAAAATGAGCCAGTACATAGCTCACATCAGGGCCAGCAGCACAGAGCTGCAAGCCAGCGCCGTACAGATACTGCCTGCTGGCTTTGCTCTCTCAGCATCAGAGTTGTCCTGTCTGACAGGGAACGGACTGCCAGACTGACATCATCTTCCAAAGGCTTGAGGGCTGCAACAGAGGGAAACAGAGCAAAGGTGAAACCCACCGACCTGCAGAGACCCACCAGCATCCCCTCCGGACCATGCCAGCCCCACCCATTGATTTTCTGGATCAGGAGGAGCACACAGACTAAGAGGTCAGCTGGAAGCCACTGCTCAGGAGTGCCCCACCTGCCCCTGCAGCATTTCCTTGCAGCAAGGCAAGGCACAGCTGCACACTGCCCAGACTCTGCCCCCTGCCTTCAGCCCCGGCACACGCAGCGCTGCCCTCACTCACCACTGTAGATTTCATTCAGCTTTTCCTCACTTTGGTCCCGGCAGTGCTGTACAGCCAGCCCTAGGTAGAGAGATCCCATCAGACCCCGGTTCCCTAACATGCTCCCAGGAGCTCATACTCCATCCCTGCCAACCCAGCTGCTTCCCGTGCTGTGCCCCAGGCAGGGAGGGTGCCCGAGTGCAGACTTGAGCAAGGCACCCATCGGGGCTACTGGCACGTGCAGGATGTATCTGTGGGGTGCAGGGCTGCGCCACTGCCGACAGGGCACAGCCAAAAGAGGGAAACAGGGGCTGCACTCACCAATGAGTTTGACTGCCTCGCATCGCACAGAGGACTGAGAATCCCTCAGGTATGGCAGGCTCTGCCACAGGTATCTTTCCGCTGTCTTCCTGCCCTGCTGCATCTGGAGAAGAACACAGAGCCATGAGACTTGCAGACCCTCCCCAGATGCTGGCGCAGCTCCTTCAGCCAGCGTCCCCTTCCCCAGCAAAAAGGTGGGGGCTGTCAAAGTGTCCTTACCAAGCACTTCATGATCCCCTCTTTGTTCTCCTCCCGGGCCCGGTGCTTCAGCTTCTTCCACTTCAGGAACTTTGCACAAGCCACGAGGGCTTCCCTTGAAGCCTACGGAACAACAGATGCTGGGAGATGGCACCACAGGCACACATCCCAAGAGCTGAGATGCTTCCTGCCCTACCCTCAGTTCTCGCACCGCTCCTGAGGTGTCAGCACACCCTAGCCTGCATTCTGGTCAGCCCTGAAGTTTGTACCTGTGCGACGCTCGGGGTCTCATCACTCAACCGAAAGAGCAGAGGGAGCAGGCCCCTGCGCACGTTCTCCTTCATGTTTCCCCAGTGCCACAACACCACAGCCTCCATCAGATCTTTGAAGAGGTGGATGGAACACTCTCGCACTTCGCTTGACACCTGAGGGAGAAGAGCAGGAGGAGCTCAGCACCACATTCTTGCTGCTCAAGGTGAGCATGAGCGTAGGCATGGCTGACGAGGGAGATGCGTTCAAGTCCCATTCTGCATAAGGATGCTGTGCCCTCATGCAAAGCAACGCAACAGGTTTCCAGCACGAGGTGCCTGTGTCTCAGAGTGCTCCCCCAGACACCCCACCAGGTCCAGACAGGTCGCCTCGGATTGGGCGAAGGAGGAAACAGCGCTGGCCCTCAGCAATGCCTCTGGCGCACATGCTGCCTGCTTAGCCTCCACCTCCCTGCTGTGGCACACAGGGAGAATGCCCGGTGCTGAAGTAAAGGGAGCGGTGGAGGGTCAGAAAGTAATCCGAGGCAGCAGGTGCTTTATTATACAGCAGCTAAGCGGGTTCCCAGCACAGGGGCCTCACAGTGCCAAGAACAGTCAAGCTGTCAGGGACAAGGCCTGCTAGGCTGTAGAGCCCAGAAGATATCCCACGAGAGCCCAGAGGAACAAAGAAAGGAGAAGGGTCTTTTGCTGAGCACCCAAACGTGCAGCAGACTTACATGATTAAAAAGAGGCAGGAGATTCTCAGACAGCTCCAGAGCAAAGGAACTGGCCTCTCTCTTCCCCAGATGATTCAGCGTGTTTCTGAAGACACTCAGCAGCTTCAGAGCAATGTTCGCGTTGTCAGACAGCACGGTAAACATGTTTGGAACCAGGGCCCGTATTTCTTTTGCCTGTCCAAAAGACACAATTTCCTTTTCATCAAGAGAGCACTGGCCACCCTGGAGTAAAAGCTCAAGTTACAGATAACCAGCCACACGCCTTGCTTCCTGGCAGCTGCAGTAGCAGACTCTAGGTAGGTGGTGGCCATGACTGCACCGATAAGGACATGGGGAGGAAGGAGAAAGGAAGGCAGGAGAACAAGGACTCCATGTCCCCTGCTCAGCCGCTCTCTGTTGCAGCAGGCCCCCAAGTAACTCATCTGGAAAGCTCCCGGAAATCTCCCCAGACCCCACCACGGCCATCACCCCAACTCCTGAGTCTCAGGCAAGGCCACGGCACAAGGATGCCCACCATCGCCAGGCTGCCAACGGGGCTTCACTTGACTAGGTCCTGCTCACCGTCTCGGGTGTCTGTGACAGCAGGTCAAGGCCTCTGAGCACCAGCCAGAGTATCGGCAGGCTTTTAATCTTCAGAAGCCTCTGGAGCACTGCTGGCTTACACAATCCTGTCAGGTTCTCTTCAGTGGGAGACATCACCTGAAACAAAGGCAGCGGTGAGAGCCAGACACAGGCAGCAGGACTCCCTGCACCCTGCAGCTCCTGGCTCCTCTGTCAGCTCAGGGCAAAGTATTGGGGCAGCACAGCCTGGCCTGGGGCAGCAGTGCCTCGGGAAGGCACAACGGTCCCTCTGTGCCCCAGGCCTAGCACTATGCAGGATGACTTTTTTGGTCTGCACACCCTGTCCTCTGACATTCTAAAGCCTTCGAGGAGCACCTGCCCAGCAGAAGCTGGCACAACAAAGGCTCTGGACATGGATGGCCACAGACACTTTTCAGCCTGCTCTGCCTGCGTGGAGGCAGTGGCTCTCCCCAGCCCCAGCCGTGGCTCTGCCTCTGCTACGGCCCTGCACCAGGGAGGGGAGTAAGGCAAGGGGAGACAGGGAACTGGGGAAAGAGAGTCCTGTAGGAGAGCAGGGTACCGTGTCCTGTAACTCACAGTCAGTCGAAGGAGTTTCATCTCCACTGTGGTGATGTTAGGTATGTCACATAACACTTCTCGCACTAGAACAACGAGCAGTTCGTCACGGTCTTCTGCTGATGTCTCTCTCAGGGTGAGAATTCTCTTCCACATGTCCAGAGTAGTGCTGCAAATGAAGATTAATACCGTTATAGCAGGACGGTTCCTTGGGAATGACCTGCAGCTTTCCATGGCTGTGGCAGCCAGAGAATTTCTGAGTCACACTCTTCACACGGAACTATAGTGCAGGGCTGTCAGGGCTGGTACCTGTCACACTGAGGAAGATCCAACAACACACTCTTCAGCACATCTCTGGGAAACTGTTGGGTCAGTATATCCAGCAATGTTAGGGCAGTCTGCTGGAGCGATCTGTGATTTTCTTTCAGGTTTCTATGAATGGATCCCAGAATCTCTGACATCTGTTGGGAGGATACAGAAAGAATATTACTGCTGCTGTACTGCAGTCATTTGCTCTGCCTCCAGTGACATTACTGCCTTCCCATTACTCTATGCTGGCCTAAAATGGTGTCAGATGCCCAAGAGCTGTGGAGAGCAGGCCATAGCATTAGCATGGCTGATGAAAGGGAGATGCTCCCGGGTCACACTCTGCACAAAATCACTGTGGGCCTAAGCAAATCAGCGCAGCAGGTTTCCAGCACGGGGTACCTGTGCCTCAGAGTGCTTCCCCGGCCACCCTACCACAGCAAAGCAAAGCTCCCCGGGCTCCAGGCCTAGGAGGAAACAGGGCTGGCCCTCAGCAGTGCCTCTGGGGCACTTGCTGCCTGCTTAGCCTCCACCTCTCTGCTGTGGCACATGGGGAGAATTGCCAGTGGAGGAAATAAAGGCAGCAGTGGAGGGTCAGAAAGCAACCCTACGCAGCAGATGCTTTGTTGTACAGAGCCTGAGCAGGTCCCCAGCACAGGGGCCACACATCACTAAGAACAACAAAGCTACCAGGGACAAGGCCTGTTCCTCCTGCCCTTGGGCCAGCACAGCCTCTTGCTCTCACATCTTTGAAAAGAGATTGACCTGCAGGAGCTGGCACAAAGTTGGTACCAGACATGTGTGGCGACAGCTCTCCTGGAGCCAGGCATACGGCCTCGACTCTGCCCCTCCCCTGCCTCAGTTCTCCTGTCTGGGGGTCAAGGCAAGGCAGGGAGAGGCAGGGAGCTGCAGAAAAAAAGAGCCCTGAAGGCCAGCAAGGGGCATGGTCTGGTAACGCACCGTCCAGCGAAGGAGTTTGATGGCCACTCTGGGTATCTTGTGGTAGTGTCTATTCTCGAGCAATAAGAGCAGCTCTTCTAAGACACTGTCTGATGACTGTGCGGTAGAAAGCATAGTATTCCACATCTCCATAGCTGTTCTGCAAAAGAAGAGTAATGCTGTGTCAGCACATCTGCCCCACCAACTGCACCATGGCTCAGGCAGACACAGCAGGCCTGGGTGGTTTGTACACCAGCCCTGGCCCTGAAGCCGTGCATGCCTGGAGAGGCCTGGGGACCCTGTGTGGGTGAGCAGGAGGGGCTGAGATGGCCTTCCCCAAGGCACAGGGCTGGAGCCTGATGGGGAGCTCTGGGCCGCCTTGGTTGGCTATGGCTGCTGCAGCCCTGAGCAGCCCACCAGCACTGGAAAGCACATTAGGTTGGAAGGCTTGCTGCTTGGAGATGTCCTGCAGCTTTCCTTGGATCTGCCAACCAAGAGGGTGTCTGAGCCACACTCTACACATAGAACAAGCCCATGGGTCTGTGAGGGCTGGTACCTGTCACAATGAGGGTGGTCCATCAACACACTCTTCAGCACACCTCTGGGAAACTGGCAGGTCAGTATATCCACCAATCCAAAGAGAGTCTCTTGAAGTGATCTGTGACGTTCTATCAGGTTTCTGCGGATGGACCACAGAATCTCTGGTATCTGTTGGGAGGACACAGAAAGAATATTACTGCTGCTGTACTGCAGTCATTTGCTCTGCCTCCAGTGATGTTACTGCCTTTCCCATTGCTCTATGCTGGCCTACAATGGTGTCAGATGCCCAAGAGCTGTGGAGAGCAGGCCATAGCATTAGCATGGCTGATGAAAGGGAGATGCTCCAGGATCAAACTTTCCACAAAACTCTGTGGGTCCAAGCAAATCAGTGCAGCAGGTTTCCAGCACGGGGTGCCTGTGCCTCAGAGTGCTTCCCCAGCCACCCTACCACAGCAAAGCAAAGCTCCCCGGGCTCCAGGCCTAGGAGGAAACAGGGCTGGCCCTCAGCAGTGCCTCTGGGGCACTTGCTGCCTGCTTAGCCTTCACCTTTCTGCTGCGGCACATGGGGAGAATGCCCAGTGGAAGAAGTAAAGGCAGCAGTGGAGGGTCAGAAAGCAACCCTACGCAGCAGATGCTTTGTTGTACAGAGCCTGAGCAGGTCCCCAGCACAGGGGCCACACATCACTAAGAACAACAAAGCTACCAGGGACAAGGCCTGTTCCTCCTGCCCTTGGGCCAGCACAGCCTCTTGCTCTCACATCTTTGAAAAGAGATTGACCTGCAGGAGCTGGCACAAAGTTGGTACCAGACATGTGTGGCCACAGGCTCTTCTCCCCAGCCCTGCAGCCTGCTCCATCTGAGCGGAGGCCACGGCTCTCCTGGAGCCAGGCATACGGCCTCGACTCTGCCCCTCCCCTGCCTCAGTTCTCCTGTCTGGGGGGCAAGACAAGGCAGGGAGAGGCAGGGAGCTGCAGAAAAAAAGCCCTGAAGGCCAGCAAGGGGCATGGTCTGGTAACTCACCGTCTGGCGCAATAGAGTGATGTCTGTAAGGATCCTGGTGAAATTTTCCACCTTGAGAATGAAGAACAGCTCTTCTAAGACCCTGTGTGATAACTCTGGGGAAGAAAGCAGACCCTTCCAGATCTCCAGAGTGCTGCAAAAGAAGAGAAATGTTGTGTCACCAGGTCTGCCCCAGCAACAGCACCTTTGATCTGGCAGGCCCAGCAGGCCTGGGGGGCTGCGCTGAAGCCTTGGCCATTCTGCTCCACGTCCTTGTGGAAGCCTGGGGACCCGGCGTGGGTGAGCAGCAGAGGCTGAGATGGCCTTCCCCAAGGCACAGGGCTGGAGCCTGATGGGGAGCTCTAGGCCGCCTTGGTTGGCTTTGGCTGCTGCAGCCCTGAGCAGCCCACCGGCACTGGAAAGCACAGTGCAGTGGAGAGCTTGCTGCTCAGGGATTTTCTGCAGCAGACAGAGTGTCCCTGTTTTCACATGGAACAAGCGTGTGGGGCTATCAGGGCTGGTACCTGTCACTCTCTGGAAGGTCCAACAACACACTCAGCGTCACATCCCTGGGAAAATGGCTGGCGAGTGTATCCAGCAATGTTAGGACAGTCTGCTGAAGTGATCCTTGATTTTTTTTCAGGTTTCTGTGGATGAAACCCAGAATCTCTGTCACCTGTTTGAGAGGACACAGGAAGAATATTACTGCTGGTGTACTGCAGTCATTTGCTCTGCCTCCAGTGATATTACTGCCTTTCCCATTGCTCTTTGCTGCCTCTAAATGGCTTTGGATGCTCCAGAGCTGTGGAGGGCAGGGCATGGCAATCCAGCCTCAGTCTGCTTACATCCATCAGCCAGGAGACAGGGTCTTTCAGAACCATCTCCAGTATAATCCTGGCGTACTCCTGGTCCTCAATGCTGCAGTTTCCAGCGGTCTTTTCAAGTGTCATGAGGACTACGTCTGTCCTCTGAGTTGGTGGGAGGAATTCTTTTAGTGGCTGTGGTAAAAAGGAAAAAGGGAGGGAAGACATGTCAAACTGGGAGAGAGACTGTTGTCCGAGGGAAAGGAAGGATTAAGATCCTCCCTTCAGGGCAGACACATGCTGAGGGTTCCCAGGTATACCCAAGCTTGCCTTGCAGGTACCCCTGAGCTGCAGGCAGCTCTGGGATGCAGAGAATGGGAGACAGAGCGTGGCTGGAATATTCCTGGCTCCTTACCTTCAGACAGAAACTGCTGGCCGAGAAACCACAAAGCTTCCAGGTCTGCTCGATGGCCCTCTCACGCACAGTTTTGCTCTTGGAGGTGGTGAAGGGCAGCAGCACCTGTGAGGAGAGGAGATGCTGGTTTGGTTAGCCTGGGAGCTGCTGATGCCCATTTGAGCAGGAGCAGAACTGCCGAGCTCCAGCTGGAATCACAGCATCCATCCAGGCTTTCCCTGGGCTGGAGCCAAGCCCTTTACGGTCAGAGCTGTGCAATAGACAGACCTCCAGGATATTCTGCAGCTCCTCTCCGTCAGAGGTGCAACTGCTGAGCAGCCATACTTGCAGCATTCTGTCCATAGCACACAGGGTCTGTAAAGGCAGCAACAGGTTGTGAGAGTCTTTCAGAGGGCCCTCTCACCCCGAGGAAGCTTCTGGGAACCCCTTTACTATAAGGAAGGACACTGGCAGATGCATGCCCAGCCCGGGACAGGCTCCATTGCCACAAGGATGCTGTGCGCAGACCCGGTGGTCAGTGTCGGGGTGGGGGAAGCAATGCCAAGACCCTGCCTGCAAGGATCCTTGGTAATGTCTGCACACGAATAATGGGATCTCCAGTAGTTTACCCAGTACATACGTGATTGTAAAGTTCAACGTTCAAGTCCTCTTTTGGAGGAAGGTAGAAGACGGATTTGAAGCACGCATTTAAAAGCGGTATTATTTTGTCCTTGGGAACTGCCTTCAATTCACTGCAAATAGAGAGAACTTGATGTTGGGGAGCAGCAGTGCCTTGATGCCAGAGCAGGGTTGGAACAGGTCCTCCCCTGGACAGGGTTCCCTGCAAGGGAAGTGGAGCCCTGCTGCGAGGCACCTCCACCATGGGGCTGGCCTGGGCTGAAAGACAGTCCTGATGCCTCCTGCTGTGGGGCTACAGCTGAGAGCCTGCAGGAAGCTTCAGGGCTTCCTCCAACCTCATGAGAAGCGCAGAGAAGGGGAGAGCTGAGGGCCTCCCTGCACACATTGGGGGATGCATCCAGGCTACGGTCAGGGCCACCAGGATCGTGATCAAGGGATGCGTGGGCAAAAGCAGGGTTGGGCACGTACCTCAAGGCGGCGATCGCAAGCATGGCTGTGCACGTCTGCTCTATGGGCTTATTTTCCACCATTTCCTGTTGGGAAATTACCGGGATGAGACCTGGCAGTCACCATCACCAGCAGACATGGTGCTGGTCGCCAGGGCCAGAGGAGCCCCAGTACTCCCAGCCCAGCACCAGAACGCAGAGCCACCCTGTGTCCTCCTGCTGAGATCTCTGTGGCACCCACAGGCCCCCAGCCACCCCTGCCTCACACACTGCCAGCCCCTGAGGGGCTCTGCACCTCCCACAACCCTTTGTATTGTCCCCTCACCTGTATTCTCTCTGCCAAGCCTTTTCGATGGCAGAAAAGAGACGGGCTCTCACTCAAGGCCTTCCCTTTCCTCATTTTGCAAATGTTGCAGATGCTCTCCAGGAGCATCGTTGTTAGCATCTCGTCCTGGCCACCACAGAGAGACAAGGAGGAAGTGTGAGTTGGGAGGGCCGTGTCCTGCAGGCCCAGAGCACTGCAGGGCGCGGAGCAGCACGGCATGCCTGGAAGGCAGCAGCTCCTGCCAGCCAGCAGCCCTCCTGCAGCCTGGCAGCAGAGCTGGAGGGACTGTCTGGAGTTGCAGGCACAGCTGAGATGGAGACGGCTGCCGTTACCTTTTTTGTCCTCTTGAGGTAGGCCTCGATATAATCTAAAGCCTCCTTTTCCTCTTCTGACACAGGCAGCCAGTCAGCATCTAACCAAGGAGAAGAGTGAGCAGCGCTGTAGAGCGGCCGAAAGCAGGCGCGAGCAGAGGAAGGAGCTGTGGAGCTGTGCCCTCTGCAGCCCTGTGCCCGCTCGCCTGGCTCAGTGTACCCGTGGCTGTCAGGACAAGGGCCCTGGTGTCAACCAGGGGGCACTCGCTGCCCCAGCCCTGCCTGCCAATTCCGGGGACCCTCGCTCACCGGCATGCATCGGCTGCATCTCTGTCACCTCGTAGGGCTCCAGTGAAGGTGTTCTCTCCCGGGGAGCCCCACTCTTCTCCCAGGCCACCCTCGGTGGGCCGGGGCGTCTCTCCTCCATCCTGAGGGATGAGGACTGAAGTTGGGAAGGAGCAGCCGCGGGGCTGCCGGGGGTAGAGGGAAACGACTTGGGCTGCGCTCGGGGGCTCCTCGCCAGACCCGCACACTCCTGCCCTGTCCCCTCGCTGTCCTGACGGACACTGCGGGGCCTCCGTGTCGGTGCCAGGGATCCCTGGCTCTCACAGGATTGGGTCACAAAGGGCCCCGCTGTGACACGCTGCCCCGCCTGGGCGGGGCTGGTTCCGGGCCCCGGGCTGAAATGGCTCAGACCAAAGTTCCCCAGCGGGAGGGATGTGTGCCCCTGCCTACCCAGAAAGTTTTGCAGGAGTAGCCAGACTGCCCAGGCCCTCGTGCTTCTGCTGTGAGGCCAGAGACAGCTGCAGCAGGACAGAGGGGGAAGACGAAGACTCGCTGTCAGCTCGGCAGCTGTCTTGCTCACGGGCCTGTGAGCTCCAAGGCATCCGTTCCTGAATCATAAGGATGTAAAGGATGAGTTCCATACAGGATATATAGTCCTGTGCTCTCATTTCTGATTCGCTGACAATACGCTGTCAGATAATTGGTAACAGTGCTGTCAATTGGTTACGGGCCAGTTCAGCCCGGTTCCGTGACTCATGGGGCAGGGGACACACGGAGCCACGCCCCGGGAAAGGGAAACGGGAAAAGGGAAACGGCAGGGGGATGGGCCTAAGAACAAAACAGCGACAACGAGCCGAAGGGGAGAAGTAATTTTCTAAAGAACATATCGGAATGCAAAATGACAGAATATAATACCGTGTAATGGGAACTGAAGCTAAGAAACCAAATAAAGTGAGAGAGCGTCTGAAACTGAAGGCCTTAGGCTAAAGCTGAAGGCGACTTGGCTAGGGAACTTCCACTGCTGAGATGACCAGTGAAAGAGAAAGTCTCGGGACTTGCGTGCAGTCTTCTCTTTCCCTCGGGGTGGAAAATGGGAACGCAAAGTCCTCTGGGGTATGTAGTTTCCTGCACACTTTTGAGTTAATTAGCAGTTCTTAGAACTTAATTTCATTCCTGTTGCATGGCCTAGGATAGATACCAGTCACTACTTACTTACAACTTGTTTCAGCACTAGAAGGCAGCAGGCCGAGGGAGAGACATGAACAGAAGCCCAGTAGCATGCAGAGTTGCTGTCCTTTCCAATTGTTGCACATTAATATTTATATATTTATATATTAATATAAATATAATAATAATAATACATAAATATATTAATATAATTTATAAATATAATTATATATATATAAAAAAATATATATATATTTACATATCCTCGAGACCTACTGCTTTGGATCGGCACAGCTGGAGCTGCAGTGACAGATTTTGAGGTGCAGAGGGGTTTTTCGGGAGTTTCCTGTCTCAGGGGAAATGAGGGAAAGCGGGTAGTCCCTTCCGCTCTTGGCAGCTCTCTCACGAGAGGCTGACGTGGCGTAGGCATTGCCAGGGAAACGGCACCCCTGCCCACACCTTCAGCTCTTAAAAGGCCTCAGGGAGGGCAGCAAGATGTCGCTGCCTACCAGGCTCAAGGATGAGCAAACTACGTGTGAGTACCACCCCTCTCTATTATACTGAAGCTAGTTGCTAAGTGTGGGAGATTGTGTGGTAGGATGTAGGATTTCTATCCCTCCTCTCTTGCAAATTCATCCTATTTATTACCGGTCTCTGTGTTCTCAGAGTTGTGTTCTAGTTTGTTTTTTTTTAACTGTGGGGTAAACGGGTCCAGGAAGCCTGGGCCCTCCTCAAGACGGAAATCTTAAAGGCACAGGAGCAGGCTGTCCCTGAGTACCGTAAGTCAAGCCGGAGGGGAAAAAGACCAGTGTGGATGAACCGAGATCTTTTGTTGAGACTCCGGGAGAAAAAGAGAGTCTATGTCCTCTGGAAGATGGGACAGGCTACTTGGGGAGACTACAGGGAACTTGCCAAGATTTGCAGGCAGGAAGTTAGAAATGCAAAAGCCCAGCTTGAACTTAGACTGGCTACTGCAGTAAAGGAGAACAAAAAATCCTTTTATAAATATATTAACAGTAAAAGAAGAACTAAGGAGCATTTCCCTCCTTTACTTGATGCGGCAGGGAATGTAACCACAGAGGATAAGGAAAAGGCTGAGGTTCTCAATGCCTTCTTCACGTCTGTCTTTAACAGACAGACCAGTTATCCTCAGGATACTCCTCGCCCTGACCTGGAAGTCTGGGACGAAGCGCATCATACACCCCCTGTGATCCCAGCAGAGACAGTCAGAGACCTGCTCCTCCATCTGAACTGCCACAAGTCCATGGGGCCAGATGGGATCCACCCAAGGGTGCTGAGGGAGCTGGCAGAGGTGATTGCCAAGCCGCTTTCTGCCATCTATCAGCATTCCTGGTCATCTGGAGAGGTCCCGCAAGATTGGAGGCTTGCCGATGTGACTCCCATCTACAAGAAAGGCCGTAAGGAAGATCCGGGGAACTACAGGCCTGTCAGCCTGACCTCGGTATCAGGGAAAGTTATGGAGCAATTGATCTTGAGGGAGATCACACGGCACGTGCATGGCAATCAGGGGATCAGACCCAGCCAGCACGGGTTCACAAAGGGCAGGTCGTGCTTGTCCAACCTCATCTCCTTCTACGACTGGGTGACCAGACTGGTAGATGAGGGAAAGGCTGTTGATGTAGTCTACCTGGACTTCAGCAAAGCCTTTGACACGGTCTCCCACAGTATTCTCCTGCAGAAGCTGGCAGTCCATGGTGTGGACAGGTTCACTCTTCTCTGGGTTGAGAATTGGCTTGAGGGCCGTGCCCAGCGGGTAGTGGTTAATGGAGTCAAGTCCAGCTGGCGTCCTGTCACGAGTGGTGTCCCCCAAGGGTCGGTATTGGGGCCCGTCTTGTTTAATATCTTTATTGATGACCTGGATGAGGGGATTGAGTGTACCCTCAGTAAGTTTGCGGATGACACCAAGTTGGGAGGATGTGTTGATCTGCCTGAGGGTAGGGAGGCCCTTCAGCGGGATCTGGATAGGCTAGACAGTTGGGCTGAGGTCAATGGGATGAGGTTCAATAAGGCCAAGTGCCGGGTCCTGCACTTTGGCCACAATAACCCCATGCAATGCTATAGGCTTGGGGCAGAATGGCTTGAGGAGTGTATAGAGGAAAAGGACCTGGGGGTGTTGGTTGATACTCGGCTCAGCATGAGCCGGCAGTGTGCCCAGGTGGCCAAGAAGGCCAATGGCATCCTGGCCTGTATTAGGAATAGTGTGGCCAGCAGGAGCAGGGAGGTGATCATCCCCCTGTACTCAGCTCTGGTGCGGCCGCACCTCGAGTACTGCGTTCAGTTTTGGGCCCCTCACTACAAGAGAGACATCGAGGCCCTGGAGCGTGTTCAGAGAAGGGCAACAAAACTGGTGAGGGGTCTGGAGCACAGGTCTTACGAGGAGCGGCTGAAGGAGCTGGGATTGTTTAGTTTGGGGAAAAGGAGGCTCAGAGGAGACCTCATTGCACTCTACCACTTCCTGAAGGGAGGCTGTGGTAAGGAGGGGGTCAGCCTCTTCTCCCAGGTAACTAATGACAGGACGAGAGGGAATGGCCACAAGTTGTGCCGGGGAAGATTTAGATTAGACTTGAGGAAAAATTTTTTCTCTGAGAGAGTGGTCCGGCACTGGAATGGCCTGCCTAGGGAGGTGGTTGAGGCACCGTCCCTAGCGCTGTTCAAGAAGCATTTAGATGAGGTGTTGAGGGATTTGATTTAGTAGCTTGGTGGGTAGGGATGGTGGTGTGAGGAAGGTTGGACTAGATGATCTTGTAGGTCCTTTCCAACCTAATGTATCTATGAATCTATGAATCTATGAACTTTATTGCTTATTTTATTTTAATATTTAATTATTATTATTCATACATATATATATTTATTTATTCTTTTTATTTATTATTCTTTTATTTTTGTGCGATAGTCTCTACTAGACAGAGGGCTTGCTGTATAAAGGCTGTGGCGACCCAGACAGAAGGTCTGCCTAGAAACGTGGCTACACAGGTCTCTGGTTGCAGTGAGTGCCAGAGCCTGCTGCTTCTGGAGGAGGGTGGCAAGCAGATCTCCTGCACGAGGTGTGACCAGGTTGAAGATCTGCTTATCATGGTGACAGTGCTGAAAGAGGAGGTTGAGAGAGGGAGGGTCATCAGGGACTGCGAGCAGGAGATTGTCTGGTGGAGTAGCTCCCTCGAGTGCCAGAGAGAAAGGTGCCGGGGAGATAACCCCAAATTTGGTGGTGGACTCCCTGACCTGCCCCCGTCAGGCTGAGGTGGGGTATCTGAGGGATGGGGAGGGCTGGCAGCGAGTCTCAGCTCGGTAGCGTTGGCGCTCTCCCCTTCTGCCTACCTCATTTCCTCAAGTCCCTCTAAGTAATAGGTTTGCAGCGTTGGACGTTGAAGGAGAAGTAAGGGGGGAGGAGCGGGAAGATTCTCCCAGGAAGTCACCAATGGCAAGGCAGTCAACTCCGTGCATTGAGACTGCCGCTGCCAAGAAAGAAAGAAAGGTGATCGTGGTGGGTGGTTCCCTTCTCAAGGGTACTGAGGGCCCCATTTGCGCACCATACCTGAGCCATAGGGAAGTGTGCTGTCTCCCTGGGGCCCGGGTCAGGGACATAACTAGAAGACTCCCAGATCTGATACACCCCACTGACTACTATCCATTGCTCATAGCTCAAGCAGACAGCAATGAAATAACTCAAAGAAGCCTGCGAACTATGAAAAGAGATTTCAGGGGTCTAGGGTGATTAGTTCAAAGGGTGGGAACACAAGTGGTGTTTGCTTCCATACTTTCTGGGGTGCTGAAGGACACAGAATGGGCTAGGAAAACACAGGTGATTAATAATTGGCTGAGAGGCTGGTGTAGAGACAGACACTTCGGGTTTATTGACCACGGGGCAGTTTATTCAGCTCCTGGCCTGCTACCTGCTGATGGAATGCACCTGTCTCAAAGGGGGAAATGAATTCTAGCACAGGAGCTAGCTGGACTCATCGAGAGAGCTTTAAACTAGCTGTGATGGGGGAAGGGGATAAAACAGGGCTCTCCAGTAAAGAACCCAGGGGGGCTGTGCTGGAGCAAGGTGTCACGCTCCAATATAGTGGAGGGGGACGGGGTTCTTTAAGATTATGTGTATAACCCAGCATGAGATTAAGAAGCAACGGTCCAAATGTTGGTCTGACCAGTTTATTACCAATATTGACCAGGGACATGGGGAAGGGGAAGGCGGACACTGTTAAGGGTGATGGGGAAGGGAAGGCGAGCGATAGGAAAGACAGGAAAGAAGCAAGGGTTTGTACAACGCAGGGAAAGTCACCAGCCAGGATCCTAGGGGCGATCCAGTTGCAAACGGCTCTGACGGTCCGAGGCTCACCGTGTTCTTTGATTATGTGTATACCTGGTGTGAGATGAAGGCACAACGGGTCAAATGTTAGCCCAACCAGTTTATTTCAAATACTAGTTGCTTAGGGATATGGGGAAGGGAAGGTGAACGATAGAAAAGAAATATAAAAAGCAAGGAGTCTTGGCAGAAAGCAAAAGTGCTATAATCACCATTGTGGATCCAGCGAGGTTCATAGTAGGTCCGCTGATCTCAGGAACTTGTCTAGTCACCGCGGGGGATGGGAGAAAGCTAGGAAGCTTCGCAGCAAGCAGGCCAAGGGGTTCTTCCAAAGAGGTTTTCCCCTCAGGGAATTCTCTGCCAAAGCTTTCTTCTCTTCAGCAGTTCTCTGTCAAAGATTTTTTCTTTGGGAGTTCTTCTCCAAAGTTCTTTTCTGGAAGTTCTTCTCTAAGAGTTCTTCTCCAGGAATTCTTCTACAGGAATTCTTCTCTAAAATCCTTGGTTCAGTGAAGGCCTTTTATTCCCCATTTCTCAGGGCTTTTTTCTTTTCTCTTTGTTTGTCTGGCATGTCTGGCCCAACAGATAACGCAGCAGAGAATGTCACCTTCATTGCCATGCAGCAGTATTGTTGTCTTTATGTGGTGGTCAGCTTCTCCAAGCCATATCTGTTATGTCATTTTTCTGTTCTGTTCTATCAATATTACTTCAGTGCCTGCTTTAGAGCACAGCTATATGTTTGTAACCTGAGGATAATTAAATGCAGTGGTGAAAACCAGATGTGACACATCTGGGGATGTGTCAGCTGAAATGCAGTAATGAGAATCAGCCATTACAGGTAAGGCTGCAAGGCAAAATTCCCTGTTGGTGTCACTCCATGAACACTCCATGAGTTAAAGGGTGCGGAGCATCTCCCATATGAGACTGTTTAAGCATGGGGAAAAGAAGACTGAGGGGGGAGCTGAACGATGCTTCTAAATGTCTATGGGGAAGTGGGAGACAAATGGAGGAGGCCAGGCTCTTCTTGGCGCTGTGAAGCAACAGGAGGAGGAGAACTGGCCTAAAGCTTGTACACAGGAAGTTCCATACTGACATGCTGAGATTGGACTCAACGAGCTCATGAGGACCATTGCAAGCGCTGTGGCTCTGTGATTCTCCCTACGATTTCGTTCACCTTTCTTCAAGATCTATTTTGCTGTTTTTGTGTTGTTTCCTTGTTAGAACTTCCACGTCAGCAAAAAAGATTAGGAGAATCATTCCTTTCCCAGATTTGAAATGCAAACTCAAAATGGAAGATCTTTGAGTCCAGATTTCTGGGTCTCCAAGATACAAAGGAAGATGGTTTTGTTTCTTTCCCTTGAAATGAAAACCCATTTGTCTTAATGCACATGACACTCACGCCCAGGCACACAGCACTACTGAGCGAGCAGGAGCATTGCTTTCTGGTACTTCACCTTTGCAAGAAGTTAGAAGAACGCAGAATTTCTTGCAGTCTACCTGTCTAAGGCCTAGCAAAATGAGCCAGTACATAGCTCACATCAGGGCCAGCAGCACAGAGCTGCAAGCCAGCGCCGTACAGATACTGCCTGCTGGCTTTGCTCTCTCAGCATCAGAGTTGTCCTGTCTGACAGGGAACGGACTGCCAGACTGACATCATCTTCCAAAGGCTTGAGGGCTGCAACAGAGGGAAACAGAGCAAAGGTGAAACCCACCGACCTGCAGAGACCCACCAGCATCCCCTCCGGACCATGCCAGCCCCACCCATTGATTTTCTGGATCAGGAGGAGCACACAGACTAAGAGGTCAGCTGGAAGCCACTGCTCAGGAGTGCCCCACCTGCCCCTGCAGCATTTCCTTGCAGCAAGGCAAGGCACAGCTGCACACTGCCCAGACTCTGCCCCCTGCCTTCAGCCCCGGCACACGCAGCGCTGCCCTCACTCACCACTGTAGATTTCATTCAGCTTTTCCTCACTTTGGTCCCGGCAGTGCTGTACAGCCAGCCCTAGGTAGAGAGATCCCATCAGACCCCGGTTCCCTAACATGCTCCCAGGAGCTCATACTCCATCCCTGCCAACCCAGCTGCTTCCCGTGCTGTGCCCCAGGCAGGGAGGGTGCCCGAGTGCAGACTTGAGCAAGGCACCCATCGGGGCTACTGGCACGTGCAGGATGTATCTGTGGGGTGCAGGGCTGCGCCACTGCCGACAGGGCACAGCCAAAAGAGGGAAACAGGGGCTGCACTCACCAATGAGTTTGACTGCCTCGCATCGCACAGAGGACTGAGAATCCCTCAGGTATGGCAGGCTCTGCCACAGGTATCTTTCCGCTGTCTTCCTGCCCTGCTGCATCTGGAGAAGAACACAGAGCCATGAGACTTGCAGACCCTCCCCAGATGCTGGCGCAGCTCCTTCAGCCAGCGTCCCCTTCCCCAGCAAAAAGGTGGGGGCTGTCAAAGTGTCCTTACCAAGCACTTCATGATCCCCTCTTTGTTCTCCTCCCGGGCCCGGTGCTTCAGCTTCTTCCACTTCAGGAACTTTGCACAAGCCACGAGGGCTTCCCTTGAAGCCTACGGAACAACAGATGCTGGGAGATGGCACCACAGGCACACATCCCAAGAGCTGAGATGCTTCCTGCCCTACCCTCAGTTCTCGCACCGCTCCTGAGGTGTCAGCACACCCTAGCCTGCATTCTGGTCAGCCCTGAAGTTTGTACCTGTGCGACGCTCGGGGTCTCATCACTCAACCGAAAGAGCAGAGGGAGTAGGCCCCTGCGCACGTTCTCCTTCATGTTTCCCCAGTGCCACAACACCACAGCCTCCATCAGATCTTTGAAGAGGTGGATGGAACACTCTCGCACTTCGCTTGACACCTGAGGGAGAAGAGCAGGAGGAGCTCAGCACCACATTCTTGCTGCTCAAGGTGAGCATGAGCGTAGGCATGGCTGACGAGGGAGATGCGTTCAAGTCCCATTCTGCATAAGGATGCTGTGCCCTCATGCAAAGCAACGCAACAGGTTTCCAGCACGAGGTGCCTGTGTCTCAGAGTGCTCCCCCAGACACCCCACCAGGTCCAGACAGGTCGCCTCGGATTGGGCGAAGGAGGAAACAGCGCTGGCCCTCAGCAATGCCTCTGGGGCACATGCTGCCTGCTTAGCCTCCACCTCCCTGCTGTGGCACACAGGGAGAATGCCCGGTGCTGAAGTAAAGGGAGCGGTGGAGGGTCAGAAAGTAATCCGAGGCAGCAGGTGCTTTATTATACAGCAGCTAAGCGGGTTCCCAGCACAGGGGCCTCACAGTGCCAAGAACAGTCAAGCTGTCAGGGACAAGGCCTGCTAGGCTGTAGAGCCCAGAAGATATCCCACGAGAGCCCAGAGGAACAAAGAAAGGAGAAGGGTCTTTTGCTGAGAACCCAAACGTGCAGCAGACTTACATGATTAAAAAGAGGCAGGAGATTCTCAGACAGCTCCAGAGCAAAGGAACTGGCCTCTCTCTTCCCCAGATGATTCAGCGTGTTTCTGAAGACACTCAGCAGCTTCAGAGCAATGTTCGCGTTGTCAGACAGCACGGTAAACATGTTTGGAACCAGGGCCCGTATTTCTTTTGCCTGTCCAAAAGACACAATTTCCTTTTCATCAAGAGAGCACTGGCCACCCTGGAGTAAAAGCTCAAGTTACAGATAACCAGCCACACGCCTTGCTTCCTGGCAGCTGCAGTAGCAGACTCTAGGTAGGTGGTGGCCATGACTGCACCGATAAGGACATGGGGAGGAAGGAGAAAGGAAGGCAGGAGAACAAGGACTCCATGTCCCCTGCTCAGCCGCTCTCTGTTGCAGCAGGCCCCCAAGTAACTCATCTGGAAAGCTCCCGGAAATCTCCCCAGACCCCACCACGGCCATCACCCCAACTCCTGAGTCTCAGGCAAGGCCACGGCACAAGGATGCCCACCATCGCCAGGCTGCCAACGGGGCTTCACTTGACTAGGTCCTGCTCACCGTCTCGGGTGTCTGTGACAGCAGGTCAAGGCCTCTGAGCACCAGCCAGAGTATCGGCAGGCTTTTAATCTTCAGAAGCCTCTGGAGCACTGCTGGCTTACACAATCCTGTCAGGTTCTCTTCAGTGGGAGACATCACCTGAAACAAAGGCAGCGGTGAGAGCCAGACACAGGCAGCAGGACTCCCTGCACCCTGCAGCTCCTGGCTCCTCTGTCAGCTCAGGGCAAAGTATTGGGGCAGCACAGCCTGGCCTGGGGCAGCAGTGCCTCGGGAAGGCACAACGGTCCCTCTGTGCCCCAGGCCTAGCACTATGCAGGATGACTTTTTTGGTCTGCACACCCTGTCCTCTGACATTCTAAAGCCTTCGAGGAGCACCTGCCCAGCAGAAGCTGGCACAACAAAGGCTCTGGACATGGATGGCCACAGACACTTTTCAGCCTGCTCTGCCTGCGTGGAGGCAGTGGCTCTCCCCAGCCCCAGCCGTGGCTCTGCCTCTGCTACGGCCCTGCACCAGGGAGGGGAGTAAGGCAAGGGGAGACAGGGAACTGGGGAAAGAGAGTCCTGTAGGAGAGCAGGGTACCGTGTCCTGTAACTCACAGTCAGTCGAAGGAGTTTCATCTCCACTGTGGTGATGTTAGGTATGTCACATAACACTTCTCGCACTAGAACAACGAGCAGTTCGTCACGGTCTTCTGCTGATGTCTCTCTCAGGGTGAGAATTCTCTTCCACATGTCCAGAGTAGTGCTGCAAATGAAGATTAATACTGTTATAGCAGGACGGTTCCTTGGGAATGACCTGCAGCTTTCCATGGCTGTGGCAGCCAGAGAATTTCTGAGTCACACTCTTCACACGGAACTATAGTGCAGGGCTGTCAGGGCTGGTACCTGTCACACTGAGGAAGATCCAACAACACACTCTTCAGCACATCTCTGGGAAACTGTTGGGTCAGTATATCCAGCAATGTTAGGGCAGTCTGCTGGAGCGATCTGTGATTTTCTTTCAGGTTTCTATGAATGGATCCCAGAATCTCTGACATCTGTTGGGAGGATACAGAAAGAATATTACTGCTGCTGTACTGCAGTCATTTGCTCTGCCTCCAGTGACATTACTGCCTTCCCATTACTCTATGCTGGCCTAAAATGGTGTCAGATGCCCAAGAGCTGTGGAGAGCAGGCCATAGCATTAGCATGGCTGATGAAAGGGAGATGCTCCCGGGTCACACTCTGCACAAAATCACTGTGGGCCTAAGCAAATCAGCGCAGCAGGTTTCCAGCACGGGGTACCTGTGCCTCAGAGTGCTTCCCCGGCCACCCTACCACAGCAAAGCAAAGCTCCCCGGGCTCCAGGCCTAGGAGGAAACAGGGCTGGCCCTCAGCAGTGCCTCTGGGGCACTTGCTGCCTGCTTAGCCTCCACCTCTCTGCTGTGGCACATGGGGAGAATTGCCAGTGGAGGAAATAAAGGCAGCAGTGGAGGGTCAGAAAGCAACCCTACGCAGCAGATGCTTTGTTGTACAGAGCCTGAGCAGGTCCCCAGCACAGGGGCCACACATCACTAAGAACAACAAAGCTACCAGGGACAAGGCCTGTTCCTCCTGCCCTTGGGCCAGCACAGCCTCTTGCTCTCACATCTTTGAAAAGAGATTGACCTGCAGGAGCTGGCACAAAGTTGGTACCAGACATGTGTGGCGACAGCTCTCCTGGAGCCAGGCATACGGCCTCGACTCTGCCCCTCCCCTGCCTCAGTTCTCCTGTCTGGGGGTCAAGGCAAGGCAGGGAGAGGCAGGGAGCTGCAGAAAAAAAGAGCCCTGAAGGCCAGCAAGGGGCATGGTCTGGTAACGCACCGTCCAGCGAAGGAGTTTGATGGCCACTCTGGGTATCTTGTGGTAGTGTCTATTCTCGAGCAATAAGAGCAGCTCTTCTAAGACACTGTCTGATGACTGTGCGGTAGAAAGCATAGTATTCCACATCTCCATAGCTGTTCTGCAAAAGAAGAGTAATGCTGTGTCAGCACATCTGCCCCACCAACTGCACCATGGCTCAGGCAGACACAGCAGGCCTGGGTGGTTTGTACACCAGCCCTGGCCCTGAAGCCGTGCATGCCTGGAGAGGCCTGGGGACCCTGTGTGGGTGAGCAGGAGGGGCTGAGATGGCCTTCCCCAAGGCACAGGGCTGGAGCCTGATGGGGAGCTCTGGGCCGCCTTGGTTGGCTATGGCTGCTGCAGCCCTGAGCAGCCCACCAGCACTGGAAAGCACATTAGGTTGGAAGGCTTGCTGCTTGGAGATGTCCTGCAGCTTTCCTTGGATCTGCCAACCAAGAGGGTGTCTGAGCCACACTCTACACATAGAACAAGCCCATGGGTCTGTGAGGGCTGGTACCTGTCACAATGAGGGTGGTCCATCAACACACTCTTCAGCACACCTCTGGGAAACTGGCAGGTCAGTATATCCACCAATCCAAAGAGAGTCTCTTGAAGTGATCTGTGACGTTCTATCAGGTTTCTGCGGATGGACCACAGAATCTCTGGTATCTGTTGGGAGGACACAGAAAGAATATTACTGCTGCTGTACTGCAGTCATTTGCTCTGCCTCCAGTGATGTTACTGCCTTTCCCATTGCTCTATGCTGGCCTAAAATGGTGTCAGATGCCCAAGAGCTGTGGAGAGCAGGCCATAGCATTAGCATGGCTGATGAAAGGGAGATGCTCCAGGATCAAACTTTCCACAAAACTCTGTGGGTCCAAGCAAATCAGTGCAGCAGGTTTCCAGCACGGGGTGCCTGTGCCTCAGAGTGCTTCCCCGGCCACCCTACCACAGCAAAGCAAAGCTCCCCGGGCTCCAGGCCTAGGAGGAAACAGGGCTGGCCCTCAGCAGTGCCTCTGGGGCACTTGCTGCCTGCTTAGCCTTCACCTTTCTGCTGCGGCACATGGGGAGAATGCCCAGTGGAAGAAGTAAAGGCAGCAGTGGAGGGTCAGAAAGCAACCCTACGCAGCAGATGCTTTGTTGTACAGAGCCTGAGCAGGTCCCCAGCACAGGGGCCACACATCACTAAGAACAACAAAGCTACCAGGGACAAGGCCTGTTCCTCCTGCCCTTGGGCCAGCACAGCCTCTTGCTCTCACATCTTTGAAAAGAGATTGACCTGCAGGAGCTGGCACAAAGTTGGTACCAGACATGTGTGGCCACAGGCTCTTCTCCCCAGCCCTGCAGCCTGCTCCATCTGAGCGGAGGCCACGGCTCTCCTGGAGCCAGGCATACGGCCTCGACTCTGCCCCTCCCCTGCCTCAGTTCTCCTGTCTGGGGGGCAAGGCAAGGCAGGGAGAGGCAGGGAGCTGCAGAAAAAAAGCCCTGAAGGCCAGCAAGGGGCATGGTCTGGTAACTCACCGTCTGGCGCAATAGAGTGATGTCTGTAAGGATCCTGGTGAAATTTTCCACCTTGAGAATGAAGAACAGCTCTTCTAAGACCCTGTGTGATAACTCTGGGGAAGAAAGCAGACCCTTCCAGATCTCCAGAGTGCTGCAAAAGAAGAGAAATGTTGTGTCACCAGGTCTGCCCCAGCAACAGCACCTTTGATCTGGCAGGCCCAGCAGGCCTGGGGGGCTGCGCTGAAGCCTTGGCCATTCTGCTCCACGTCCTTGTGGAAGCCTGGGGACCCGGCGTGGGTGAGCAGCAGAGGCTGAGATGGCCTTCCCCGAGGCACAGGGCTGGAGCCTGATGGGGAGCTCTAGGCCGCCTTGGTTGGCTTTGGCTGCTGCAGCCCTGAGCAGCCCACCGGCACTGGAAAGCACAGTGCAGTGGAGAGCTTGCTGCTCAGGGATTTTCTGCAGCAGACAGAGTGTCCCTGTTTTCACATGGAACAAGCGTGTGGGGCTATCAGGGCTGGTACCTGTCACTCTCTGGAAGGTCCAACAACACACTCAGCGTCACATCCCTGGGAAAATGGCTGGCGAGTGTATCCAGCAATGTTAGGACAGCCTGCTGAAGTGATCCTTGATTTTTTTTCAGGTTTCTGTGGATGAAACCCAGAATCTCTGTCACCTGTTTGAGAGGACACAGGAAGAATATTACTGCTGGTGTACTGCAGTCATTTGCTCTGCCTCCAGTGATATTACTGCCTTTCCCATTGCTCTTTGCTGCCTCTAAATGGCTTTGGATGCTCCAGAGCTGTGGAGGGCAGGGCATGGCAATCCAGCCTCAGTCTGCTTACATCCATCAGCCAGGAGACAGGGTCTTTCAGAACCATCTCCAGTATAATCCTGGCGTACTCCTGGTCCTCAATGCTGCAGTTTCCAGCGGTCTTTTCAAGTGTCATGAGGACTACGTCTGTCCTCTGAGTTGGTGGGAGGAATTCTTTCAGTGGCTGTGGTAAAAAGGAAAAAGGGAGGGAAGACATGTCAAACTGGGAGAGAGACTGTTGTCCGAGGGAAAGGAAGGATTAAGATCCTCCCTTCAGGGCAGACACATGCTGAGGGTTCCCAGGTATACCCAAGCTTGCCTTGCAGGTACCCCTGAGCTGCAGGCAGCTCTGGGATGCAGAGAATGGGAGACAGAGCGTGGCTGGAATATTCCTGGCTCCTTACCTTCAGACAGAAACTGCTGGCCAAGAAACCACAAAGCTTCCAGGTCTGCTCGATGGCCCTCTCACGCACAGTTTTGCTCTTGGAGGTGGTGAAGGGCAGCAGCACCTGTGAGGAGAGGAGATGCTGGTTTGGTTAGCCTGGGAGCTGCTGATGCCCATTTGAGCAGGAGCAGAACTGCCGAGCTCCAGCTGGAATCACAGCATCCATCCAGGCTTTCCCTGGGCTGGAGCCAAGCCCTTTACGGTCAGAGCTGTGCAATAGACAGACCTCCAGGATATTCTGCAGCTCCTCTCCGTCAGAGGTGCAACTGCTGAGCAGCCATACTTGCAGCATTCTGTCCATAGCACACAGGGTCTGTAAAGGCAGCAACAGGTTGTGAGAGTCTTTCAGAGGGCCCTCTCACCCCGAGGAAGCTTCTGGGAACCCCTTTACTATAAGGAAGGACACTGGCAGATGCATGCCCAGCCCGGGACAGGCTCCATTGCCACAAGGATGCTGTGCGCAGACCCGGTGGTCAGTGTCGGGGTGGGGGAAGCAATGCCAAGACCCTGCCTGCAAGGATCCTTGGTAATGTCTGCACACGAATAATGGGATCTCCAGTAGTTTACCCAGTACATACGTGATTGTAAAGTTCAACGTTCAAGTCCTCTTTTGGAGGAAGGTAGAAGACGGATTTGAAGCACGCATTTAAAAGCGGTATTATTTTGTCCTTGGGAACTGCCTTCAATTCACTGCAAATAGAGAGAACTTGATGTTGGGGAGCAGCAGTGCCTTGATGCCAGAGCAGGGTTGGAACAGGTCCTCCCCTGGACAGGGTTCCCTGCAAGGGAAGTGGAGCCCTGCTGCGAGGCACCTCCACCATGGGGCTGGCCTGGGCTGAAAGACAGTCCTGATGCCTCCTGCTGTGGGGCTACAGCTGAGAGCCTGCAGGAAGCTTCAGGGCTTCCTCCAACCTCATGAGAAGCGCAGAGAAGGGGAGAGCTGAGGGCCTCCCTGCACACATTGGGGGATGCATCCAGGCTACGGTCAGGGCCACCAGGATCGTGATCAAGGGATGCGTGGGCAAAAGCAGGGTTGGGCACGTACCTCAAGGCGGCGATCGCAAGCATGGCTGTGCACGTCTGCTCTATGGGCTTATTTTCCACCATTTCCTGTTGGGAAATTACCGGGATGAGACCTGGCAGTCACCATCACCAGCAGACATGGTGCTGGTCGCCAGGGCCAGAGGAGCCCCAGTACTCCCAGCCCAGCACCAGAACGCAGAGCCACCCTGTGTCCTCCTGCTGAGATCTCTGTGGCACCCACAGGCCCCCAGCCACCCCTGCCTCACACACTGCCAGCCCCTGAGGGGCTCTGCACCTCCCACAACCCTTTGTATTGTCCCCTCACCTGTATTCTCTCTGCCAAGCCTTTTCGATGGCAGAAAAGAGACGGGCTCTCACTCAAGGCCTTCCCTTTCCTCATTTTGCAAATGTTGCAGATGCTCTCCAGGAGCATCGTTGTTAGCATCTCGTCCTGGCCACCACAGAGAGACAAGGAGGAAGTGTGAGTTGGGAGGGCCGTGTCCTGCAGGCCCAGAGCACTGCAGGGCGCGGAGCAGCACGGCATGCCTGGAAGGCAGCAGCTCCTGCCAGCCAGCAGCCCTCCTGCAGCCTGGCAGCAGAGCTGGAGGGACTGTCTGGAGTTGCAGGCACAGCTGAGATGGAGACGGCTGCCGTTACCTTTTTTGTCCTCTTGAGGTAGGCCTCGATATAATCTAAAGCCTCCTTTTCCTCTTCTGACACAGGCAGCCAGTCAGCATCTAACCAAGGAGAAGAGTGAGCAGCGCTGTAGAGCGGCCGAAAGCAGGCGCGAGCAGAGGAAGGAGCTGTGGAGCTGTGCCCTCTGCAGCCCTGTGCCCGCTCGCCTGGCTCAGTGTACCCGTGGCTGTCAGGACAAGGGCCCTGGTGTCAACCAGGGGGCACTCGCTGCCCCAGCCCTGCCTGCCAATTCCGGGGACCCTCGCTCACCGGCATGCATCGGCTGCATCTCTGTCACCTCGTAGGGCTCCAGTGAAGGTGTTCTCTCCCGGGGAGCCCCACTCTTCTCCCAGGCCACCCTCGGTGGGCCGGGGCGTCTCTCCTCCATCCTGAGGGATGAGGACTGAAGTTGGGAAGGAGCAGCCGCGGGGCTGCCGGGGGTAGAGGGAAACGACTTGGGCTGCGCTCGGGGGCTCCTCGCCAGACCCGCACACTCCTGCCCTGTCCCCTCGCTGTCCTGACGGACACTGCGGGGCCTCCGTGTCGGTGCCAGGGATCCCTGGCTCTCACAGGATTGGGTCACAAAGGGCCCCGCTGTGACACGCTGCCCCGCCTGGGCGGGGCTGGTTCCGGGCCCCGGGCTGAAATGGCTCAGACCAAAGTTCCCCAGCGGGAGGGATGTGTGCCCCTGCCTACCCAGAAAGTTTTGCAGGAGTAGCCAGACTGCCCAGGCCCTCGTGCTTCTGCTGTGAGGCCAGAGACAGCTGCAGCAGGACAGAGGGGGAAGACGAAGACTCGCTGTCAGCTCGGCAGCTGTCTTGCTCACGGGCCTGTGAGCTCCAAGGCATCCGTTCCTGAATCATAAGGATGTAAAGGATGAGTTCCATACAGGATATATAGTCCTGTGCTCTCATTTCTGATTCGCTGACAATACGCTGTCAGATAATTGGTAACAGTGCTGTCAATTGGTTACGGGCCAGTTCAGCCCGGTTCCGTGACTCATGGGGCAGGGGACACACGGAGCCACGCCCCGGGAAAGGGAAACGGGAAAAGGGAAACGGCAGGGGGATGGGCCTAAGAACAAAACAGCGACAACGAGCCGAAGGGGAGAAGTAATTTTCTAAAGAACATATCGGAATGCAAAATGACAGAATATAATACCGTGTAATGGGAACTGAAGCTAAGAAACCAAATAAAGTGAGAGAGCGTCTGAAACTGAAGGCCTTAGGCTAAAGCTGAAGGCGACTTGGCTAGGGAACTTCCACTGCTGAGATGACCAGTGAAAGAGAAAGTCTCGGGACTTGCGTGCAGTCTTCTCTTTCCCTCGGGGTGGAAAATGGGAACGCAAAGTCCTCTGGGGTATGTAGTTTCCTGCACACTTTTGAGTTAATTAGCAGTTCTTAGAACTTAATTTCATTCCTGTTGCATGGCCTAGGATAGATACCAGTCACTACTTACTTACAACTTGTTTCAGCACTAGAAGGCAGCAGGCCGAGGGAGAGACATGAACAGAAGCCCAGTAGCATGCAGAGTTGCTGTCCTTTCCAATTGTTGCACATTAATATTTATATATTTATATATTAATATAAATATAATAATAATAATACATAAATATATTAATATAATTTATAAATATAATTATATATATATAAAAATATATATATATATTTACATATCCTCGAGACCTACTGCTTTGGATCGGCACAGCTGGAGCTGCAGTGACAGATTTTGAGGTGCAGAGGGGTTTTTCGGGAGTTTCCTGTCTCAGGGGAAATGAGGGAAAGCGGGTAGTCCCTTCCGCTCTTGGCAGCTCTCTCACGAGAGGCTGACGTGGCGTAGGCATTGCCAGGGAAACGGCACCCCTGCCCACACCTTCAGCTCTTAAAAGGCCTCAGGGAGGGCAGCAAGATGTCGCTGCCTACCAGGCTCAAGGATGAGCAAACTACGTGTGAGTACCACCCCTCTCTATTATACTGAAGCTAGTTGCTAAGTGTGGGAGATTGTGTGGTAGGATGTAGGATTTCTATCCCTCCTCTCTTGCAAATTCATCCTATTTATTACCGGTCTCTGTGTTCTCAGAGTTGTGTTCTAGTTTGTTTTTTTTTAACTGTGGGGTAAACGGGTCCAGGAAGCCTGGGCCCTCCTCAAGACGGAAATCTTAAAGGCACAGGAGCAGGCTGTCCCTGAGTACCGTAAGTCAAGCCGGAGGGGAAAAAGACCAGTGTGGATGAACCGAGATCTTTTGTTGAGACTCCGGGAGAAAAAGAGAGTCTATGTCCTCTGGAAGATGGGACAGGCTACTTGGGGAGACTACAGGGAACTTGCCAAGATTTGCAGGCAGGAAGTTAGAAATGCAAAAGCCCAGCTTGAACTTAGACTGGCTACTGCAGTAAAGGAGAACAAAAAATCCTTTTATAAATATATTAACAGTAAAAGAAGAACTAAGGAGCATTTCCCTCCTTTACTTGATGCGGCAGGGAATGTAACCACAGAGGATAAGGAAAAGGCTGAGGTTCTCAATGCCTTCTTCACGTCTGTCTTTAACAGACAGACCAGTTATCCTCAGGATACTCCTCGCCCTGACCTGGAAGTCTGGGACGAAGCGCATCATACACCCCCTGTGATCCCAGCAGAGACAGTCAGAGACCTGCTCCTCCATCTGAACTGCCACAAGTCCATGGGGCCAGATGGGATCCACCCAAGGGTGCTGAGGGAGCTGGCAGAGGTGATTGCCAAGCCGCTTTCTGCCATCTATCAGCATTCCTGGTCATCTGGAGAGGTCCCGCAAGATTGGAGGCTTGCCGATGTGACTCCCATCTACAAGAAAGGCCGTAAGGAAGATCCGGGGAACTACAGGCCTGTCAGCCTGACCTCGGTATCAGGGAAAGTTATGGAGCAATTGATCTTGAGGGAGATCACACGGCACGTGCATGGCAATCAGGGGATCAGACCCAGCCAGCACGGGTTCACAAAGGGCAGGTCGTGCTTGTCCAACCTCATCTCCTTCTACGACTGGGTGACCAGACTGGTAGATGAGGGAAAGGCTGTTGATGTAGTCTACCTGGACTTCAGCAAAGCCTTTGACACGGTCTCCCACAGTATTCTCCTGCAGAAGCTGGCAGTCCATGGTGTGGACAGGTTCACTCTTCTCTGGGTTGAGAATTGGCTTGAGGGCCGTGCCCAGCGGGTAGTGGTTAATGGAGTCAAGTCCAGCTGGCGTCCTGTCACGAGTGGTGTCCCCCAAGGGTCGGTATTGGGGCCCGTCTTGTTTAATATCTTTATTGATGACCTGGATGAGGGGATTGAGTGTACCCTCAGTAAGTTTGCGGATGACACCAAGTTGGGAGGATGTGTTGATCTGCCTGAGGGTAGGGAGGCCCTTCAGCGGGATCTGGATAGGCTAGACAGTTGGGCTGAGGTCAATGGGATGAGGTTCAATAAGGCCAAGTGCCGGGTCCTGCACTTTGGCCACAATAACCCCATGCAATGCTATAGGCTTGGGGCAGAATGGCTTGAGGAGTGTATAGAGGAAAAGGACCTGGGGGTGTTGGTTGATACTCGGCTCAGCATGAGCCGGCAGTGTGCCCAGGTGGCCAAGAAGGCCAATGGCATCCTGGCCTGTATTAGGAATAGTGTGGCCAGCAGGAGCAGGGAGGTGATCATCCCCCTGTACTCAGCTCTGGTGCGGCCGCACCTCGAGTACTGCGTTCAGTTTTGGGCCCCTCACTACAAGAGAGACATCGAGGCCCTGGAGCGTGTTCAGAGAAGGGCAACAAAACTGGTGAGGGGTCTGGAGCACAGGTCTTACGAGGAGCGGCTGAAGGAGCTGGGATTGTTTAGTTTGGGGAAAAGGAGGCTCAGAGGAGACCTCATTGCACTCTACCACTTCCTGAAGGGAGGCTGTGGTAAGGAGGGGGTCAGCCTCTTCTCCCAGGTAACTAATGACAGGACGAGAGGGAATGGCCACAAGTTGTGCCGGGGAAGATTTAGATTAGACTTGAGGAAAAATTTTTTCTCTGAGAGAGTGGTCCGGCACTGGAATGGCCTGCCTAGGGAGGTGGTTGAGGCACCGTCCCTAGCACTGTTCAAGAAGCGTTTAGATGAGGTGCTGAGGGATTTGATTTAGTAGCTTGGTGGGTAGGGATGGTGGTGTGAGGAAGGTTGGACTAGATGATCTTGTAGGTCCTTTCCAACCTAATGTATCTATGAATCTATGAATCTATGAACTTTATTGCTTATTTTATTTTAATATTTAATTATTATTATTCATACATATATATATTTATTTATTCTTTTTATTTATTATTCTTTTATTTTTGTGCGATAGTCTCTACTAGACAGAGGGCTTGCTGTATAAAGGCTGTGGCGACCCAGACAGAAGGTCTGCCTAGAAACGTGGCTACACAGGTCTCTGGTTGCAGTGAGTGCCAGAGCCTGCTGCTTCTGGAGGAGGGTGGCAAGCAGATCTCCTGCACGAGGTGTGACCAGGTTGAAGATCTGCTTATCATGGTGACAGTGCTGAAAGAGGAGGTTGAGAGAGGGAGGGTCATCAGGGACTGCGAGCAGGAGATTGTCTGGTGGAGTAGCTCCCTCGAGTGCCAGAGAGAAAGGTGCCGGGGAGATAACCCCAAATTTGGTGGTGGACTCCCTGACCTGCCCCCGTCAGGCTGAGGTGGGGTATCTGAGGGATGGGGAGGGCTGGCAGCGAGTCTCAGCTCGGTAGCGTTGGCGCTCTCCCCTTCTGCCTACCTCATTTCCTCAAGTCCCTCTAAGTAATAGGTTTGCAGCGTTGGACGTTGAAGGAGAAATAAGGGGGGAGGAGCGGGAAGATTCTCCCAGGAAGTCACCAATGGCAAGGCAGTCAACTCCGTGCATTGAGACTGCCGCTGCCAAGAAAGAAAGAAAGGTGATCGTGGTGGGTGGTTCCCTTCTCAAGGGTACTGAGGGCCCCATTTGCGCACCATACCTGAGCCATAGGGAAGTGTGCTGTCTCCCTGGGGCCCGGGTCAGGGACATAACTAGAAGACTCCCAGATCTGATACACCCCACTGACTACTATCCATTGCTCATAGCTCAAGCAGACAGCAATGAAATAACTCAAAGAAGCCTGCGAACTATGAAAAGAGATTTCAGGGGTCTAGGGTGATTAGTTCAAAGGGTGGGAACACAAGTGGTGTTTGCTTCCATACTTTCTGGGGTGCTGAAGGACACAGAATGGGCTAGGAAAACACAGGTGATTAATAATTGGCTGAGAGGCTGGTGTAGAGACAGACACTTCGGGTTTATTGACCACGGGGCAGTTTATTCAGCTCCTGGCCTGCTACCTGCTGATGGAATGCACCTGTCTCAAAGGGGGAAATGAATTCTAGCACAGGAGCTAGCTGGACTCATCGAGAGAGCTTTAAACTAGCTGTGATGGGGGAAGGGGATAAAACAGGGCTCTCCAGTAAAGAACCCAGGGGGGCTGTGCTGGAGCAAGGTGTCACGCTCCAATATAGTGGAGGGGGACGGGGTTCTTTAAGATTATGTGTATAACCCAGCATGAGATTAAGAAGCAACGGTCCAAATGTTGGTCTGACCAGTTTATTACCAATATTGACCAGGGACATGGGGAAGGGGAAGGCGGACACTGTTAAGGGTGATGGGGAAGGGAAGGCGAGCGATAGGAAAGACAGGAAAGAAGCAAGGGTTTGTACAACGCAGGGAAAGTCACCAGCCAGGATCCCAGGGGCGATCCAGTTGCAAACGGCTCTGACGGTCCGAGGCTCACCGTGTTCTTTGATTATGTGTATACCTGGTGTGAGATGAAGGCACAACGGGTCAAATGTTAGCCCAACCAGTTTATTTCAAATACTAGTTGCTTAGGGATATGGGGAAGGGAAGGTGAACGATAGAAAAGAAATATAAAAAGCAAGGAGTCTTGGCAGAAAGCAAAAGTGCTATAATCACCATTGTGGATCCAGCGAGGTTCATAGTAGGTCCGCTGATCTCAGGAACTTGTCTAGTCACCGCGGGGGATGGGAGAAAGCTAGGAAGCTTCGCAGCAAGCAGGCCAAGGGGTTCTTCCAAAGAGGTTTTCCCCTCAGGGAATTCTCTGCCAAAGCTTTCTTCTCTTCAGCAGTTCTCTGTCAAAGATTTTTTCTTTGGGAGTTCTCCAAAGTTCTTTTCTGGAAGTTCTTCTCTAAGAGTTCTTCTCCAGGAATTCTTCTACAGGAATTCTTCTCTAAAATCCTTGGTTCAGTGAAGGCCTTTTATTCCCCATTTCTCAGGGCTTTTTTCTTTTCTCTTTGTTTGTCTGGCATGTCTGGCCCAACAGATAACGCAGCAGAGAATGTCACCTTCATTGCCATGCAGCAGTATTGTTGTCTTTATGTGGTGGTCAGCTTCTCCAAGCCATATCTGTTATGTCATTTTTCTGTTCTGTTCTATCAATATTACTTCAGTGCCTGCTTTAGAGCACAGCTATATGTTTGTAACCTGAGGATAATTAAATGCAGTGGTGAAAACCAGATGTGACACATCTGGGGATGTGTCAGCTGAAATGCAGTAATGAGAATCAGCCATTACAGGTAAGGCTGCAAGGCAAAATTCCCTGTTGGTGTCACTCCATGAACACTCCATGAGTTAAAGGGTGCGGAGCATCTCCCATATGAGACTGTTTAAGCATGGGGAAAAGAAGACTGAGGGGGGAGCTGAACGATGCTTCTAAATGTCTATGGGGAAGTGGGAGACAAATGGAGGAGGCCAGGCTCTTCTTGGCGCCGTGAAGCAACAGGAGGAGGAGAACTGGCCTAAAGCTTGTACACAGGAAGTTCCATACTGACATGCTGAGATTGGACTCAACGAGCTCATGAGGACCATTGCAAGCGCTGTGGCTCTGTGATTCTCCCTACGATTTCGTTCACCTTTCTTCAAGATCTATTTTGCTGTTTTTGTGTTGTTTCCTTGTTAGAACTTCCACGTCAGCAAAAAAGATTAGGAGAATCATTCCTTTCCCAGATTTGAAATGCAAACTCAAAATGGAAGATCTTTGAGTCCAGATTTCTGGGTCTCCAAGATACAAAGGAAGATGGTTTTGTTTCTTTCCCTTGAAATGAAAACCCATTTGTCTTAACGCACATGACACTCACGCCCAGGCACACAGCACTACTGAGCGAGCAGGAGCATTGCTTTCTGGTACTTCACCTTTGCAAGAAGTTAGAAGAACGCAGAATTTCTTGCAGTCTACCTGTCTAAGGCCTAGCAAAATGAGCCAGTACATAGCTCACATCAGGGCCAGCAGCACAGAGCTGCAAGCCAGCGCCGTACAGATACTGCCTGCTGGCTTTGCTCTCTCAGCATCAGAGTTGTCCTGTCTGACAGGGAACGGACTGCCAGACTGACATCATCTTCCAAAGGCTTGAGGGCTGCAACAGAGGGAAACAGAGCAAAGGTGAAACCCACCGACCTGCAGAGACCCACCAGCATCCCCTCCGGACCATGCCAGCCCCACCCATTGATTTTCTGGATCAGGAGGAGCACACAGACTAAGAGGTCAGCTGGAAGCCACTGCTCAGGAGTGCCCCACCTGCCCCTGCAGCATTTCCTTGCAGCAAGGCAAGGCACAGCTGCACACTGCCCAGACTCTGCCCCCTGCCTTCAGCCCCGGCACACGCAGCGCTGCCCTCACTCACCACTGTAGATTTCATTCAGCTTTTCCTCACTTTGGTCCCGGCAGTGCTGTACAGCCAGCCCTAGGTAGAGAGATCCCATCAGACCCCGGTTCCCTAACATGCTCCCAGGAGCTCATACTCCATCCCTGCCAACCCAGCTGCTTCCCGTGCTGTGCCCCAGGCAGGGAGGGTGCCCGAGTGCAGACTTGAGCAAGGCACCCATCGGGGCTACTGGCACGTGCAGGATGTATCTGTGGGGTGCAGGGCTGCGCCACTGCCGACAGGGCACAGCCAAAAGAGGGAAACAGGGGCTGCACTCACCAATGAGTTTGACTGCCTCGCATCGCACAGAGGACTGAGAATCCCTCAGGTATGGCAGGCTCTGCCACAGGTATCTTTCCGCTGTCTTCCTGCCCTGCTGCATCTGGAGAAGAACACAGAGCCATGAGACTTGCAGACCCTCCCCAGATGCTGGCGCAGCTCCTTCAGCCAGCGTCCCCTTCCCCAGCAAAAAGGTGGGGGCTGTCAAAGTGTCCTTACCAAGCACTTCATGATCCCCTCTTTGTTCTCCTCCCGGGCCCAGTGCTTCAGCTTCTTCCACTTCAGGAACTTTGCACAAGCCACGAGGGCTTCCCTTGAAGCCTACGGAACAACAGATGCTGGGAGATGGCACCACAGGCACACATCCCAAGAGCTGAGATGCTTCCTGCCCTACCCTCAGTTCTCGCACCGCTCCTGAGGTGTCAGCACACCCTAGCCTGCATTCTGGTCAGCCCTGAAGTTTGTACCTGTGCGACGCTCGGGGTCTCATCACTCAACCGAAAGAGCAGAGGGAGCAGGCCCCTGCGCACGTTCTCCTTCATGTTTCCCCAGTGCCACAACACCACAGCCTCCATCAGATCTTTGAAGAGGTGGATGGAACACTCTCGCACTTCGCTTGACACCTGAGGGAGAAGAGCAGGAGGAGCTCAGCACCACATTCTTGCTGCTCAAGGTGAGCATGAGCGTAGGCATGGCTGACGAGGGAGATGCGTTCAAGTCCCATTCTGCATAAGGATGCTGTGCCCTCATGCAAAGCAACGCAACAGGTTTCCAGCACGAGGTGCCTGTGTCTCAGAGTGCTCCCCCAGACACCCCACCAGGTCCAGACAGGTCGCCTCGGATTGGGCGAAGGAGGAAACAGCGCTGGCCCTCAGCAATGCCTCTGGGGCACATGCTGCCTGCTTAGCCTCCACCTCCCTGCTGTGGCACACAGGGAGAATGCCCGGTGCTGAAGTAAAGGGAGCGGTGGAGGGTCAGAAAGTAATCCGAGGCAGCAGGTGCTTTATTATACAGCAGCTAAGCGGGTTCCCAGCACAGGGGCCTCACAGTGCCAAGAACAGTCAAGCTGTCAGGGACAAGGCCTGCTAGGCTGTAGAGCCCAGAAGATATCCCACGAGAGCCCAGAGGAACAAAGAAAGGAGAAGGGTCTTTTGCTGAGAACCCAAACGTGCAGCAGACTTACATGATTAAAAAGAGGCAGGAGATTCTCAGACAGCTCCAGAGCAAAGGAACTGGCCTCTCTCTTCCCCAGATGATTCAGCGTGTTTCTGAAGACACTCAGCAGCTTCAGAGCAATGTTCGCGTTGTCAGACAGCACGGTAAACATGTTTGGAACCAGGGCCCGTATTTCTTTTGCCTGTCCAAAAGACACAATTTCCTTTTCATCAAGAGAGCACTGGCCACCCTGGAGTAAAAGCTCAAGTTACAGATAACCAGCCACACGCCTTGCTTCCTGGCAGCTGCAGTAGCAGACTCTAGGTAGGTGGTGGCCATGACTGCACCGATAAGGACATGGGGAGGAAGGAGAAAGGAAGGCAGGAGAACAAGGACTCCATGTCCCCTGCTCAGCCGCTCTCTGTTGCAGCAGGCCCCCAAGTAACTCATCTGGAAAGCTCCCGGAAATCTCCCCAGACCCCACCACGGCCATCACCCCAACTCCTGAGTCTCAGGCAAGGCCACGGCACAAGGATGCCCACCATCGCCAGGCTGCCAACGGGGCTTCACTTGACTAGGTCCTGCTCACCGTCTCAGGTGTCTGTGACAGCAGGTCAAGGCCTCTGAGCACCAGCCAGAGTATCGGCAGGCTTTTAATCTTCAGAAGCCTCTGGAGCACTGCTGGCTTACACAATCCTGTCAGGTTCTCTTCAGTGGGAGACATCACCTGAAACAAAGGCAGCGGTGAGAGCCAGACACAGGCAGCAGGACTCCCTGCACCCTGCAGCTCCTGGCTCCTCTGTCAGCTCAGGGCAAAGTATTGGGGCAGCACAGCCTGGCCTGGGGCAGCAGTGCCTCGGGAAGGCACAACGGTCCCTCTGTGCCCCAGGCCTAGCACTATGCAGGATGACTTTTTTGGTCTGCACACCCTGTCCTCTGACGTTCTAAAGCCTTCGAGGAGCACCTGCCCAGCAGAAGCTGGCACAACAAAGGCTCTGGACATGGATGGCCACAGACACTTTTCAGCCTGCTCTGCCTGCGTGGAGGCAGTGGCTCTCCCCAGCCCCAGCCGTGGCTCTGCCTCTGCTACGGCCCTGCACCAGGGAGGGGAGTAAGGCAAGGGGAGACAGGGAACTGGGGAAAGAGAGTCCTGTAGGAGAGCAGGGTACCGTGTCCTGTAACTCACAGTCAGTCGAAGGAGTTTCATCTCCACTGTGGTGATGTTAGGTATGTCACATAACACTTCTCGCACTAGAACAACGAGCAGTTCGTCACGGTCTTCTGCTGATGTCTCTCTCAGGGTGAGAATTCTCTTCCACATGTCCAGAGTAGTGCTGCAAATGAAGATTAATACTGTTATAGCAGGACGGTTCCTTGGGAATGACCTGCAGCTTTCCATGGCTGTGGCAGCCAGAGAATTTCTGAGTCACACTCTTCACACGGAACTATAGTGCAGGGCTGTCAGGGCTGGTACCTGTCACACTGAGGAAGATCCAACAACACACTCTTCAGCACATCTCTGGGAAACTGTTGGGTCAGTATATCCAGCAATGTTAGGGCAGTCTGCTGGAGCGATCTGTGATTTTCTTTCAGGTTTCTATGAATGGATCCCAGAATCTCTGACATCTGTTGGGAGGATACAGAAAGAATATTACTGCTGCTGTACTGCAGTCATTTGCTCTGCCTCCAGTGACATTACTGCCTTCCCATTACTCTATGCTGGCCTAAAATGGTGTCAGATGCCCAAGAGCTGTGGAGAGCAGGCCATAGCATTAGCATGGCTGATGAAAGGGAGATGCTCCCGGGTCACACTCTGCACAAAATCACTGTGGGCCTAAGCAAATCAGCGCAGCAGGTTTCCAGCACGGGGTACCTGTGCCTCAGAGTGCTTCCCCGGCCACCCTACCACAGCAAAGCAAAGCTCCCCGGGCTCCAGGCCTAGGAGGAAACAGGGCTGGCCCTCAGCAGTGCCTCTGGGGCACTTGCTGCCTGCTTAGCCTCCACCTCTCTGCTGTGGCACATGGGGAGAATTGCCAGTGGAGGAAATAAAGGCAGCAGTGGAGGGTCAGAAAGCAACCCTACGCAGCAGATGCTTTGTTGTACAGAGCCTGAGCAGGTCCCCAGCACAGGGGCCACACATCACTAAGAACAACAAAGCTACCAGGGACAAGGCCTGTTCCTCCTGCCCTTGGGCCAGCACAGCCTCTTGCTCTCACATCTTTGAAAAGAGATTGACCTGCAGGAGCTGGCACAAAGTTGGTACCAGACATGTGTGGCGACAGCTCTCCTGGAGCCAGGCATACGGCCTCGACTCTGCCCCTCCCCTGCCTCAGTTCTCCTGTCTGGGGGTCAAGGCAAGGCAGGGAGAGGCAGGGAGCTGCAGAAAAAAAGAGCCCTGAAGGCCAGCAAGGGGCATGGTCTGGTAACGCACCGTCCAGCGAAGGAGTTTGATGGCCACTCTGGGTATCTTGTGGTAGTGTCTATTCTCGAGCAATAAGAGCAGCTCTTCTAAGACACTGTCTGATGACTGTGCGGTAGAAAGCATAGTATTCCACATCTCCATAGCTGTTCTGCAAAAGAAGAGTAATGCTGTGTCAGCACATCTGCCCCACCAACTGCACCATGGCTCAGGCAGACACAGCAGGCCTGGGTGGTTTGTACACCAGCCCTGGCCCTGAAGCCGTGCATGCCTGGAGAGGCCTGGGGACCCTGTGTGGGTGAGCAGGAGGGGCTGAGATGGCCTTCCCCAAGGCACAGGGCTGGAGCCTGATGGGGAGCTCTGGGCCGCCTTGGTTGGCTATGGCTGCTGCAGCCCTGAGCAGCCCACCAGCACTGGAAAGCACATTAGGTTGGAAGGCTTGCTGCTTGGAGATGTCCTGCAGCTTTCCTTGGATCTGCCAACCAAGAGGGTGTCTGAGCCACACTCTACACATAGAACAAGCCCATGGGTCTGTGAGGGCTGGTACCTGTCACAATGAGGGTGGTCCATCAACACACTCTTCAGCACACCTCTGGGAAACTGGCAGGTCAGTATATCCACCAATCCAAAGAGAGTCTCTTGAAGTGATCTGTGACGTTCTATCAGGTTTCTGCGGATGGACCACAGAATCTCTGGTATCTGTTGGGAGGACACAGAAAGAATATTACTGCTGCTGTACTGCAGTCATTTGCTCTGCCTCCAGTGATGTTACTGCCTTTCCCATTGCTCTATGCTGGCCTACAATGGTGTCAGATGCCCAAGAGCTGTGGAGAGCAGGCCATAGCATTAGCATGGCTGATGAAAGGGAGATGCTCCAGGATCAAACTTTCCACAAAACTCTGTGGGTCCAAGCAAATCAGTGCAGCAGGTTTCCAGCACGGGGTGCCTGTGCCTCAGAGTGCTTCCCCGGCCACCCTACCACAGCAAAGCAAAGCTCCCCGGGCTCCAGGCCTAGGAGGGAACAGGGCTGGCCCTCAGCAGTGCCTCTGGGGCACTTGCTGCCTGCTTAGCCTTCACCTTTCTGCTGCGGCACATGGGGAGAATGCCCAGTGGAAGAAGTAAAGGCAGCAGTGGAGGGTCAGAAAGCAACCCTACGCAGCAGATGCTTTGTTGTACAGAGCCTGAGCAGGTCCCCAGCACAGGGGCCACACATCACTAAGAACAACAAAGCTACCAGGGACAAGGCCTGTTCCTCCTGCCCTTGGGCCAGCACAGCCTCTTGCTCTCACATCTTTGAAAAGAGATTGACCTGCAGGAGCTGGCACAAAGTTGGTACCAGACATGTGTGGCCACAGGCTCTTCTCCCCAGCCCTGCAGCCTGCTCCATCTGAGCGGAGGCCACGGCTCTCCTGGAGCCAGGCATACGGCCTCGACTCTGCCCCTCCCCTGCCTCAGTTCTCCTGTCTGGGGGGCAAGGCAAGGCAGGGAGAGGCAGGGAGCTGCAGAAAAAAAGCCCTGAAGGCCAGCAAGGGGCATGGTCTGGTAACTCACCGTCTGGCGCAATAGAGTGATGTCTGTAAGGATCCTGGTGAAATTTTCCACCTTGAGAATGAAGAACAGCTCTTCTAAGACCCTGTGTGATAACTCTGGGGAAGAAAGCAGACCCTTCCAGATCTCCAGAGTGCTGCAAAAGAAGAGAAATGTTGTGTCACCAGGTCTGCCCCAGCAACAGCACCTTTGATCTGGCAGGCCCAGCAGGCCTGGGGGGCTGCGCTGAAGCCTTGGCCATTCTGCTCCACGTCCTTGTGGAAGCCTGGGGACCCGGCGTGGGTGAGCAGCAGAGGCTGAGATGGCCTTCCCCGAGGCACAGGGCTGGAGCCTGATGGGGAGCTCTAGGCCGCCTTGGTTGGCTTTGGCTGCTGCAGCCCTGAGCAGCCCACCGGCACTGGAAAGCACAGTGCAGTGGAGAGCTTGCTGCTCAGGGATTTTCTGCAGCAGACAGAGTGTCCCTGTTTTCACATGGAACAAGCGTGTGGGGCTATCAGGGCTGGTACCTGTCACTCTCTGGAAGGTCCAACAACACACTCAGCGTCACATCCCTGGGAAAATGGCTGGCGAGTGTATCCAGCAATGTTAGGACAGCCTGCTGAAGTGATCCTTGATTTTTTTTCAGGTTTCTGTGGATGAAACCCAGAATCTCTGTCACCTGTTTGAGAGGACACAGGAAGAATATTACTGCTGGTGTACTGCAGTCATTTGCTCTGCCTCCAGTGATATTACTGCCTTTCCCATTGCTCTTTGCTGCCTCTAAATGGCTTTGGATGCTCCAGAGCTGTGGAGGGCAGGGCATGGCAATCCAGCCTCAGTCTGCTTACATCCATCAGCCAGGAGACAGGGTCTTTCAGAACCATCTCCAGTATAATCCTGGCGTACTCCTGGTCCTCAATGCTGCAGTTTCCAGCGGTCTTTTCAAGTGTCATGAGGACTACGTCTGTCCTCTGAGTTGGTGGGAGGAATTCTTTTAGTGGCTGTGGTAAAAAGGAAAAAGGGAGGGAAGACATGTCAAACTGGGAGAGAGACTGTTGTCCGAGGGAAAGGAAGGATTAAGATCCTCCCTTCAGGGCAGACACATGCTGAGGGTTCCCAGGTATACCCAAGCTTGCCTTGCAGGTACCCCTGAGCTGCAGGCAGCTCTGGGATGCAGAGAATGGGAGACAGAGCGTGGCTGGAATATTCCTGGCTCCTTACCTTCAGACAGAAACTGCTGGCCAAGAAACCACAAAGCTTCCAGGTCTGCTCGATGGCCCTCTCACGCACAGTTTTGCTCTTGGAGGTGGTGAAGGGCAGCAGCACCTGTGAGGAGAGGAGATGCTGGTTTGGTTAGCCTGGGAGCTGCTGATGCCCATTTGAGCAGGAGCAGAACTGCCGAGCTCCAGCTGGAATCACAGCATCCAACCAGGCTTTCCCTGGGCTGGAGCCAAGCCCTTTACGGTCAGAGCTGTGCAATAGACAGACCTCCAGGATATTCTGCAGCTCCTCTCCGTCAGAGGTGCAACTGCTGAGCAGCCATACTTGCAGCATTCTGTCCATAGCACACAGGGTCTGTAAAGGCAGCAACAGGTTGTGAGAGTCTTTCAGAGGGCCCTCTCACCCCGAGGAAGCTTCTGGGAACCCCTTTACTATAAGGAAGGACACTGGCAGATGCATGCCCAGCCCGGGACAGGCTCCATTGCCACAAGGATGCTGTGCGCAGACCCGGTGGTCAGTGTCGGGGTGGGGGAAGCAATGCCAAGACCCTGCCTGCAAGGATCCTTGGTAATGTCTGCACACGAATAATGGGATCTCCAGTAGTTTACCCAGTACATACGTGATTGTAAAGTTCAATGTTCAAGTCCTCTTTTGGAGGAAGGTAGAAGACGGATTTGAAGCACGCATTTAAAAGCGGTATTATTTTGTCCTTGGGAACTGCCTTCAATTCACTGCAAATAGAGAGAACTTGATGTTGGGGAGCAGCAGTGCCTTGATGCCAGAGCAGGGTTGGAACAGGTCCTCCCCTGGACAGGGTTCCCTGCAAGGGAAGTGGAGCCCTGCTGCGAGGCACCTCCACCATGGGGCTGGCCTGGGCTGAAAGACAGTCCTGATGCCTCCTGCTGTGGGGCTACAGCTGAGAGCCTGCAGGAAGCTTCAGGGCTTCCTCCAACCTCATGAGAAGCGCAGAGAAGGGGAGAGCTGAGGGCCTCCCTGCACACATTGGGGGATGCATCCAGGCTACGGTCAGGGCCACCAGGATCGTGATCAAGGGATGCGTGGGCAAAAGCAGGGTTGGGCACGTACCTCAAGGCGGCGATCGCAAGCATGGCTGTGCACGTCTGCTCTATGGGCTTATTTTCCACCATTTCCTGTTGGGAAATTACCGGGATGAGACCTGGCAGTCACCATCACCAGCAGACATGGTGCTGGTCGCCAGGGCCAGAGGAGCCCCAGTACTCCCAGCCCAGCACCAGAACGCAGAGCCACCCTGTGTCCTCCTGCTGAGATCTCTGTGGCACCCACAGGCCCCCAGCCACCCCTGCCTCACACACTGCCAGCCCCTGAGGGGCTCTGCACCTCCCACAACCCTTTGTATTGTCCCCTCACCTGTATTCTCTCTGCCAAGCCTTTTCGATGGCAGAAAAGAGACGGGCTCTCACTCAAGGCCTTCCCTTTCCTCATTTTGCAAATGTTGCAGATGCTCTCCAGGAGCATCGTTGTTAGCATCTCGTCCTGGCCACCACAGAGAGACAAGGAGGAAGCGTGAGTTGGGAGGGCCGTGTCCTGCAGGCCCAGAGCACTGCAGGGCGCGGAGCAGCACGGCATGCCTGGAAGGCAGCAGCTCCTGCCAGCCAGCAGCCCTCCTGCAGCCTGGCAGCAGAGCTGGAGGGACTGTCTGGAGTTGCAGGCACAGCTGAGATGGAGACGGCTGCCGTTACCTTTTTTGTCCTCTTGAGGTAGGCCTCGATATAATCTAAAGCCTCCTTTTCCTCTTCTGACACAGGCAGCCAGTCAGCATCTAACCAAGGAGAAGAGTGAGCAGCGCTGTAGAGCGGCCGAAAGCAGGCGCGAGCAGAGGAAGGAGCTGTGGAGCTGTGCCCTCTGCAGCCCTGTGCCCGCTCGCCTGGCTCAGTGTAGCCGTGGCTGTCAGGACAAGGGCCCTGGTGTCAACCAGGGGGCACTCGCTGCCCCAGCCCTGCCTGCCAATTCCGGGGACCCTCGCTCACCGGCATGCATCGGCTGCATCTCTGTCACCTCGTAGGGCTCCAGTGAAGGTGTTCTCTCCCGGGGAGCCCCACTCTTCTCCCAGGCCACCCTCGGTGGGCCGGGGCGTCTCTCCTCCATCCTGAGGGATGAGGACTGAAGTTGGGAAGGAGCAGCCGCGGGGCTGCCGGGGGTAGAGGGAAACGACTTGGGCTGCGCTCGGGGGCTCCTCGCCAGACCCGCACACTCCTGCCCTGTCCCCTCGCTGTCCTGACGGACACTGCGGGGCCTCCGTGTCGGTGCCAGGGATCCCTGGCTCTCACAGGATTGGGTCACAAAGGGCCCCGCTGTGACACGCTGCCCCGCCTGGGCGGGGCTGGTTCCGGGCCCCGGGCTGAAATGGCTCAGACCAAAGTTCCCCAGCGGGAGGGATGTGTGCCCCTGCCTACCCAGAAAGTTTTGCAGGAGTAGCCAGACTGCCCAGGCCCTCGTGCTTCTGCTGTGAGGCCAGAGACAGCTGCAGCAGGACAGAGGGGGAAGACGAAGACTCGCTGTCAGCTCGGCAGCTGTCTTGCTCACGGGCCTGTGAGCTCCAAGGCATCCGTTCCTGAATCATAAGGATGTAAAGGATGAGTTCCATACAGGATATATAGTCCTGTGCTCTCATTTCTGATTCGCTGACAATACGCTGTCAGATAATTGGTAACAGTGCTGTCAATTGGTTACGGGCCAGTTCAGCCCGGTTCCGTGACTCATGGGGCAGGGGACACACGGAGCCACGCCCCGGGAAAGGGAAACGGGAAAAGGGAAACGGCAGGGGGATGGGCCTAAGAACAAAACAGCGACAACGAGCCGAAGGGGAGAAGTAATTTTCTAAAGAACATATCGGAATGCAAAATGACAGAATATAATACCGTGTAATGGGAACCGAAGCTAAGAAACCAAATAAAGTGAGAGAGCGTCTGAAACTGAAGGCCTTAGGCTAAAGCTGAAGGCGACTTGGCTAGGGAACTTCCACTGCTGAGATGACCAGTGAAAGAGAAAGTCTCGGGACTTGTGTGCAGTCTTCTCTTTCCCTCGGGGTGGAAAATGGGAACGCAAAGTCCTCTGGGGTATGTAGTTTCCTGCACACTTTTGAGTTAATTAGCAGTTCTTAGAACTTAATTTCATTCCTGTTGCATGGCCTAGGATAGATACCAGTCACTACTTACTTACAACTTGTTTCAGCACTAGAAGGCAGCAGGCCGAGGGAGAGACATGAACAGAAGCCCAGTAGCATGCAGAGTTGCTGTCCTTTCCAATTGTTGCACATTAATATTTATATATTTATATATTAATATAAATATAATAATAATAATACATAAATATATTAATATAATTTATAAATATAATTTTATATATATATATAAATATATATATATATTTACATATCCTCGAGACCTACTGCTTTGGATCGGCACAGCTGGAGCTGCAGTGACAGATTTTGAGGTGCAGAGGGGTTTTTCGGGAGTTTCCTGTCTCAGGGGAAATGAGGGAAAGCGGGTAGTCCCTTCCGCTCTTGGCAGCTCTCTCATGAGAGGCTGACGTGGCGTAGGCATTGCCAGGGAAACGGCACCCCTGCCCACACCTTCAGCTCTTAAAAGGCCTCAGGGAGGGCAGCAAGATGTCGCTGCCTACCAGGCTCAAGGATGAGCAAACTACGTGTGAGTACCACCCCTCTCTATTATACTGAAGCTAGTTGCTAAGTGTGGGAGATTGTGTGGTAGGATGTAGGATTTCTATCCCTCCTCTCTTGCAAATTCATCCTATTTATTACCGGTCTCTGTGTTCTCAGAGTTGTGTTCTAGTTTGTTTTTTTTTAACTGTGGGGTAAAGGGGTCCAGGAAGCCTGGGCCCTCCTCAAGACGGAAATCTTAAAGGCACAGGAGCAGGCTGTCCCTGAGTACCGTAAGTCAAGCCGGAGGGGAAAAAGACCAGTGTGGATGAACCGAGATCTTTTGTTGAGACTCCGGGAGAAAAAGAGAGTCTATGTCCTCTGGAAGATGGGACAGGCTACTTGGGGAGACTACAGGGAACTTGCCAAGATTTGCAGGCAGGAAGTTAGAAATGCAAAAGCCCAGCTTGAACTTAGACTGGCTACTGCAGTAAAGGAGAACAAAAAATCCTTTTATAAATATATTAACAGTAAAAGAAGAACTAAGGAGAAATTCCCTCCTTTACTTGATGCGGCAGGGAATGTAACCACAGAGGATAAGGAAAAGGCTGAGGTTCTCAATGCCTTCTTCACGTCTGTCTTTAACAGACAGACCAGTTATCCTCAGGATACTCCTCGCCCTGACCTGGAAGTCTGGGACGAAGCGCATCATACACCCCCTGTGATCCCAGCAGAGACAGTCAGAGACCTGCTCCTCCATCTGAACTGCCACAAGTCCATGGGGCCAGATGGGATCCACCCAAGGGTGCTGAGGGAGCTGGCAGAGGTGATTGCCAAGCCGCTTTCTGCCATCTATCAGCATTCCTGGTCATCTGGAGAGGTCCCGCAAGATTGGAGGCTTGCCGATGTGACTCCCATCTACAAGAAAGGCCGTAAGGAAGATCCGGGGAACTACAGGCCTGTCAGCCTGACCTCGGTATCAGGGAAAGTTATGGAGCAATTGATCTTGAGGGAGATCACACGGCACGTGCATGGCAATCAGGGGATCAGACCCAGCCAGCACGGGTTCACAAAGGGCAGGTCGTGCTTGTCCAACCTCATCTCCTTCTACGACTGGGTGACCAGACTGGTAGATGAGGGAAAGGCTGTTGATGTAGTCTACCTGGACTTCAGCAAAGCCTTTGACACGGTCTCCCACAGTATTCTCCTGCAGAAGCTGGCAGTCCATGGTGTGGACAGGTTCACTCTTCTCTGGGTTGAGAATTGGCTTGAGGGCCGTGCCCAGCGGGTAGTGGTTAATGGAGTCAAGTCCAGCTGGCGTCCTGTCACGAGTGGTGTCCCCCAAGGGTCGGTATTGGGGCCCGTCTTGTTTAATATCTTTATTGATGACCTGGATGAGGGGATTGAGTGTACCCTCAGTAAGTTTGCGGATGACACCAAGTTGGGAGGATGTGTTGATCTGCCTGAGGGTAGGGAGGCCCTTCAGCGGGATCTGGATAGGCTAGACAGTTGGGCTGAGGTCAATGGGATGAGGTTCAATAAGGCCAAGTGCCGGGTCCTGCACTTTGGCCACAATAACCCCATGCAATGCTATAGGCTTGGGGCAGAATGGCTTGAGGAGTGTATAGAGGAAAAGGACCTGGGGGTGTTGGTTGATACTCGGCTCAGCATGAGCCGGCAGTGTGCCCAGGTGGCCAAGAAGGCCAATGGCATCCTGGCCTGTATTAGGAATAGTGTGGCCAGCAGGAGCAGGGAGGTGATCATCCCCCTGTACTCAGCTCTGGTGCGGCCGCACCTCGAGTACTGCGTTCAGTTTTGGGCCCCTCACTACAAGAGAGACATCGAGGCCCTGGAGCGTGTTCAGAGAAGGGCAACAAAACTGGTGAGGGGTCTGGAGCACAGGTCTTACGAGGAGCGGCTGAAGGAGCTGGGATTGTTTAGTTTGGGGAAAAGGAGGCTCAGAGGAGACCTCATTGCACTCTACCACTTCCTGAAGGGAGGCTGTGGTAAGGAGGGGGTCAGCCTCTTCTCCCAGGTAACTAATGACAGGACGAGAGGGAATGGCCACAAGTTGTGCCGGGGAAGATTTAGATTAGACTTGAGGAAAAATTTTTTCTCTGAGAGAGTGGTCCGGCACTGGAATGGCCTGCCTAGGGAGGTGGTTGAGGCACCGTCCCTAGCACTGTTCAAGAAGCGTTTAGATGAGGTGCTGAGGGATTTGATTTAGTAGCTTGGTGGGTAGGGATGGTGGTGTGAGGAAGGTTGGACTAGATGATCTTGTAGGTCCTTTCCAACCTAATGTATCTATGAATCTATGAATCTATGAACTTTATTGCTTATTTTATTTTAATATTTAATTATTATTATTCATACATATATATATTTATTTATTCTTTTTATTTATTATTCTTTTATTTTTGTGCGATAGTCTCTACTAGACAGAGGGCTTGCTGTATAAAGGCTGTGGCGACCCAGACAGAAGGTCTGCCTAGAAACGTGGCTACACAGGTCTCTGGTTGCAGTGAGTGCCAGAGCCTGCTGCTTCTGGAGGAGGGTGGCAAGCAGATCTCCTGCACGAGGTGTGACCAGGTTGAAGATCTGCTTATCATGGTGACAGTGCTGAAAGAGGAGGTTGAGAGAGGGAGGGTCATCAGGGACTGCGAGCAGGAGATTGTCTGGTGGAGTAGCTCCCTCGAGTGCCAGAGAGAAAGGTGCCGGGGAGATAACCCCAAATTTGGTGGTGGACTCCCTGACCTGCCCCCGTCAGGCTGAGGTGGGGTATCTGAGGGATGGGGAGGGCTGGCAGCGAGTCTCAGCTCGGTAGCGTTGGCGCTCTCCCCTTCTGCCTACCTCATTTCCTCAAGTCCCTCTAAGTAATAGGTTTGCAGCGTTGGACGTTGAAGGAGAAATAAGGGGGGAGGAGCGGGAAGATTCTCCCAGGAAGTCACCAATGGCAAGGCAGTCAACTCCGTGCATTGAGACTGCCGCTGCCAAGAAAGAAAGAAAGGTGATCGTGGTGGGTGGTTCCCTTCTCAAGGGTACTGAGGGCCCCATTTGCGCACCATACCTGAGCCATAGGGAAGTGTGCTGTCTCCCTGGGGCCCGGGTCAGGGACATAACTAGAAGACTCCCAGATCTGATACACCCCACTGACTACTATCCATTGCTCATAGCTCAAGCAGACAGCAATGAAATAACTCAAAGAAGCCTGCGAACTATGAAAAGAGATTTCAGGGGTCTAGGGTGATTAGTTCAAAGGGTGGGAACACAAGTGGTGTTTGCTTCCATACTTTCTGGGGTGCTGAAGGACACAGAATGGGCTAGGAAAACACAGGTGATTAATAATTGGCTGAGAGGCTGGTGTAGAGACAGACACTTCGGGTTTATTGACCACGGGGCAGTTTATTCAGCTCCTGGCCTGCTACCTGCTGATGGAATGCACCTGTCTCAAAGGGGGAAATGAATTCTAGCACAGGAGCTAGCTGGACTCATCGAGAGAGCTTTAAACTAGCTGTGATGGGGGAAGGGGATAAAACAGGGCTCTCCAGTAAAGAACCCAGGGGGGCTGTGCTGGAGCAAGGTGTCACGCTCCAATATAGTGGAGGGGGACGGGGTTCTTTAAGATTATGTGTATAACCCAGCATGAGATTAAGAAGCAACGGTCCAAATGTTGGTCTGACCAGTTTATTACCAATATTGACCAGGGACATGGGGAAGGGGAAGGCGGACACTGTTAAGGGTGATGGGGAAGGGAAGGCGAGCGATAGGAAAGACAGGAAAGAAGCAAGGGTTTGTACAACGCAGGGAAAGTCACCAGCCAGGATCCCAGGGGCGATCCAGTTGCAAACGGCTCTGACGGTCCGAGGCTCACCGTGTTCTTTGATTATGTGTATACCTGGTGTGAGATGAAGGCACAACGGGTCAAATGTTAGCCCAACCAGTTTATTTCAAATACTAGTTGCTTAGGGATATGGGGAAGGGAAGGTGAACGATAGAAAAGAAATATAAAAAGCAAGGAGTCTTGGCAGAAAGCAAAAGTGCTATAATCACCATTGTGGATCCAGCGAGGTTCATAGTAGGTCCGCTGATCTCAGGAACTTGTCTAGTCACCGCGGGGGATGGGAGAAAGCTAGGACGCTTCGCAGCAAGCAGGCCAAGGGGTTCTTCCAAAGAGGTTTTCCCCTCAGGGAATTCTCTGCCAAAGCTTTCTTCTCTTCAGCAGTTCTCTGTCAAAGATTTTTTCTTTGGGAGTTCTTCTCCAAAGTTCTTTTCTGGAAGTTCTTCTCTAAGAGTTCTTCTCCAGGAATTCTTCTACAGGAATTCTTCTCTAAAATCCTTGGTTCAGTGAAGGCCTTTTATTCCCCATTTCTCAGGGCTTTTTTCTTTTCTCTTTGTTTGTCTGGCATGTCTGGCCCAACAGATAACGCAGCAGAGAATGTCACCTTCATTGCCATGCAGCAGTATTGTTGTCTTTATGTGGTGGTCAGCTTCTCCAAGCCATATCTGTTATGTCATTTTTCTGTTCTGTTCTATCAATATTACTTCAGTGCCTGCTTTAGAGCACAGCTATATGTTTGTAACCTGAGGATAATTAAATGCAGTGGTGAAAACCAGATGTGACACATCTGGGGATGTGTCAGCTGAAATGCAGTAATGAGAATCAGCCATTACAGGTAAGGCTGCAAGGCAAAATTCCCTGTTGGTGTCACTCCATGAACACTCCATGAGTTAAAGGGTGCGGAGCATCTCCCATATGAGACTGTTTAAGCATGGGGAAAAGAAGACTGAGGGGGGAGCTGAACGATGCTTCTAAATGTCTATGGGGAAGTGGGAGACAAATGGAGGAGGCCAGGCTCTTCTTGGCGCCGTGAAGCAACAGGAGGAGGAGAACTGGCCTAAAGCTTGTACACAGGAAGTTCCATACTGACATGCTGAGATTGGACTCAACGAGCTCATGAGGACCATTGCAAGCGCTGTGGCTCTGTGATTCTCCCTACGATTTCGTTCACCTTTCTTCAAGATCTATTTTGCTGTTTTTGTGTTGTTTCCTTGTTAGAACTTCCACGTCAGCAAAAAAGATTAGGAGAATCATTCCTTTCCCAGATTTGAAATGCAAACTCAAAATGGAAGATCTTTGAGTCCAGATTTCTGGGTCTCCAAGATACAAAGGAAGATGGTTTTGTTTCTTTCCCTTGAAATGAAAACCCATTTGTCTTAATGCACATGACACTCACGCCCAGGCACACAGCACTACTGAGCGAGCAGGAGCATTGCTTTCTGGTACTTCACCTTTGCAAGAAGTTAGAAGAACGCAGAATTTCTTGCAGTCTACCTGTCTAAGGCCTAGCAAAATGAGCCAGTACATAGCTCACATCAGGGCCAGCAGCACAGAGCTGCAAGCCAGCGCCGTACAGATACTGCCTGCTGGCTTTGCTCTCTCAGCATCAGAGTTGTCCTGTCTGACAGGGAACGGACTGCCAGACTGACATCATCTTCCAAAGGCTTGAGGGCTGCAACAGAGGGAAACAGAGCAAAGGTGAAACCCACCGACCTGCAGAGACCCACCAGCATCCCCTCCGGACCATGCCAGCCCCACCCATTGATTTTCTGGATCAGGAGGAGCACACAGACTAAGAGGTCAGCTGGAAGCCACTGCTCAGGAGTGCCCCACCTGCCCCTGCAGCATTTCCTTGCAGCAAGGCAAGGCACAGCTGCACACTGCCCAGACTCTGCCCCCTGCCTTCAGCCCCGGCACACGCAGCGCTGCCCTCACTCACCACTGTAGATTTCATTCAGCTTTTCCTCACTTTGGTCCCGGCAGTGCTGTACAGCCAGCCCTAGGTAGAGAGATCCCATCAGACCCCGGTTCCCTAACATGCTCCCAGGAGCTCATACTCCATCCCTGCCAACCCAGCTGCTTCCCGTGCTGTGCCCCAGGCAGGGAGGGTGCCCGAGTGCAGACTTGAGCAAGGCACCCATCGGGGCTACTGGCACGTGCAGGATGTATCTGTGGGGTGCAGGGCTGCGCCACTGCCGACAGGGCACAGCCAAAAGAGGGAAACAGGGGCTGCACTCACCAATGAGTTTGACTGCCTCGCATCGCACAGAGGACTGAGAATCCCTCAGGTATGGCAGGCTCTGCCACAGGTATCTTTCCGCTGTCTTCCTGCCCTGCTGCATCTGGAGAAGAACACAGAGCCATGAGACTTGCAGACCCTCCCCAGATGCTGGCGCAGCTCCTTCAGCCAGCGTCCCCTTCCCCAGCAAAAAGGTGGGGGCTGTCAAAGTGTCCTTACCAAGCACTTCATGATCCCCTCTTTGTTCTCCTCCCGGGCCCAGTGCTTCAGCTTCTTCCACTTCAGGAACTTTGCACAAGCCACGAGGGCTTCCCTTGAAGCCTACGGAACAACAGATGCTGGGAGATGGCACCACAGGCACACATCCCAAGAGCTGAGATGCTTCCTGCCCTACCCTCAGTTCTCGCACCGCTCCTGAGGTGTCAGCACACCCTAGCCTGCATTCTGGTCAGCCCTGAAGTTTGTACCTGTGCGACGCTCGGGGTCTCATCACTCAACCGAAAGAGCAGAGGGAGCAGGCCCCTGCGCACGTTCTCCTTCATGTTTCCCCAGTGCCACAACACCACAGCCTCCATCAGATCTTTGAAGAGGTGGATGGAACACTCTCGCACTTCGCTTGACACCTGAGGGAGAAGAGCAGGAGGAGCTCAGCACCACATTCTTGCTGCTCAAGGTGAGCATGAGCGTAGGCATGGCTGACGAGGGAGATGCGTTCAAGTCCCATTCTGCATAAGGATGCTGTGCCCTCATGCAAAGCAACGCAACAGGTTTCCAGCACGAGGTGCCTGTGTCTCAGAGTGCTCCCCCAGACACCCCACCAGGTCCAGACAGGTCGCCTCGGATTGGGCGAAGGAGGAAACAGCGCTGGCCCTCAGCAATGCCTCTGGCGCACATGCTGCCTGCTTAGCCTCCACCTCCCTGCTGTGGCACACAGGGAGAATGCCCGGTGCTGAAGTAAAGGGAGCGGTGGAGGGTCAGAAAGTAATCCGAGGCAGCAGGTGCTTTATTATACAGCAGCTAAGCGGGTTCCCAGCACAGGGGCCTCACAGTGCCAAGAACAGTCAAGCTGTCAGGGACAAGGCCTGCTAGGCTGTAGAGCCCAGAAGATATCCCACGAGAGCCCAGAGGAACAAAGAAAGGAGAAGGGTCTTTTGCTGAGAACCCAAACGTGCAGCAGACTTACATGATTAAAAAGAGGCAGGAGATTCTCAGACAGCTCCAGAGCAAAGGAACTGGCCTCTCTCTTCCCCAGATGATTCAGCGTGTTTCTGAAGACACTCAGCAGCTTCAGAGCAATGTTCGCGTTGTCAGACAGCACGGTAAACATGTTTGGAACCAGGGCCCGTATTTCTTTTGCCTGTCCAAAAGACACAATTTCCTTTTCATCAAGAGAGCACTGGCCACCCTGGAGTAAAAGCTCAAGTTACAGATAACCAGCCACACGCCTTGCTTCCTGGCAGCTGCAGTAGCAGACTCTAGGTAGGTGGTGGCCATGACTGCACCGATAAGGACATGGGGAGGAAGGAGAAAGGAAGGCAGGAGAACAAGGACTCCATGTCCCCTGCTCAGCCGCTCTCTGTTGCAGCAGGCCCCCAAGTAACTCATCTGGAAAGCTCCCGGAAATCTCCCCAGACCCCACCACGGCCATCACCCCAACTCCTGAGTCTCAGGCAAGGCCACGGCACAAGGATGCCCACCATCGCCAGGCTGCCAACGGGGCTTCACTTGACTAGGTCCTGCTCACCGTCTCGGGTGTCTGTGACAGCAGGTCAAGGCCTCTGAGCACCAGCCAGAGTATCGGCAGGCTTTTAATCTTCAGAAGCCTCTGGAGCACTGCTGGCTTACACAATCCTGTCAGGTTCTCTTCAGTGGGAGACATCACCTGAAACAAAGGCAGCGGTGAGAGCCAGACACAGGCAGCAGGACTCCCTGCACCCTGCAGCTCCTGGCTCCTCTGTCAGCTCAGGGCAAAGTATTGGGGCAGCACAGCCTGGCCTGGGGCAGCAGTGCCTCGGGAAGGCACAACGGTCCCTCTGTGCCCCAGGCCTAGCACTATGCAGGATGACTTTTTTGGTCTGCACACCCTGTCCTCTGACGTTCTAAAGCCTTCGAGGAGCACCTGCCCAGCAGAAGCTGGCACAACAAAGGCTCTGGACATGGATGGCCACAGACACTTTTCAGCCTGCTCTGCCTGCGTGGAGGCAGTGGCTCTCCCCAGCCCCAGCCGTGGCTCTGCCTCTGCTACGGCCCTGCACCAGGGAGGGGAGTAAGGCAAGGGGAGACAGGGAACTGGGGAAAGAGAGTCCTGTAGGAGAGCAGGGTACCGTGTCCTGTAACTCACAGTCAGTCGAAGGAGTTTCATCTCCACTGTGGTGATGTTAGGTATGTCACATAACACTTCTCGCACTAGAACAACGAGCAGTTCGTCACGGTCTTCTGCTGATGTCTCTCTCAGGGTGAGAATTCTCTTCCACATGTCCAGAGTAGTGCTGCAAATGAAGATTAATACCGTTATAGCAGGACGGTTCCTTGGGAATGACCTGCAGCTTTCCATGGCTGTGGCAGCCAGAGAATTTCTGAGTCACACTCTTCACACGGAACTATAGTGCAGGGCTGTCAGGGCTGGTACCTGTCACACTGAGGAAGATCCAACAACACACTCTTCAGCACATCTCTGGGAAACTGTTGGGTCAGTATATCCAGCAATGTTAGGGCAGTCTGCTGGAGCGATCTGTGATTTTCTTTCAGGTTTCTATGAATGGATCCCAGAATCTCTGACATCTGTTGGGAGGATACAGAAAGAATATTACTGCTGCTGTACTGCAGTCATTTGCTCTGCCTCCAGTGACATTACTGCCTTCCCATTACTCTATGCTGGCCTAAAATGGTGTCAGATGCCCAAGAGCTGTGGAGAGCAGGCCATAGCATTAGCATGGCTGATGAAAGGGAGATGCTCCCGGGTCACACTCTGCACAAAATCACTGTGGGCCTAAGCAAATCAGCGCAGCAGGTTTCCAGCACGGGGTACCTGTGCCTCAGAGTGCTTCCCCGGCCACCCTACCACAGCAAAGCAAAGCTCCCCGGGCTCCAGGCCTAGGAGGAAACAGGGCTGGCCCTCAGCAGTGCCTCTGGGGCACTTGCTGCCTGCTTAGCCTCCACCTCTCTGCTGTGGCACATGGGGAGAATTGCCAGTGGAGGAAATAAAGGCAGCAGTGGAGGGTCAGAAAGCAACCCTACGCAGCAGATGCTTTGTTGTACAGAGCCTGAGCAGGTCCCCAGCACAGGGGCCACACATCACTAAGAACAACAAAGCTACCAGGGACAAGGCCTGTTCCTCCTGCCCTTGGGCCAGCACAGCCTCTTGCTCTCACATCTTTGAAAAGAGATTGACCTGCAGGAGCTGGCACAAAGTTGGTACCAGACATGTGTGGCGACAGCTCTCCTGGAGCCAGGCATACGGCCTCGACTCTGCCCCTCCCCTGCCTCAGTTCTCCTGTCTGGGGGGCAAGGCAAGGCAGGGAGAGGCAGGGAGCTGCAGAAAAAGAGCCCTGAAGGCCAGCAAGGGGCATGGTCTGGTAACGCACCGTCCAGCGAAGGAGTTTGATGGCCACTCTGGGTATCTTGTGGTAGTGTCTATTCTCGAGCAATAAGAGCAGCTCTTCTAAGACACTGTCTGATGACTGTGCGGTAGAAAGCATAGTATTCCACATCTCCATAGCTGTTCTGCAAAAGAAGAGTAATGCTGTGTCAGCACATCTGCCCCACCAACTGCACCATGGCTCAGGCAGACACAGCAGGCCTGGGTGGTTTGTACACCAGCCCTGGCCCTGAAGCCGTGCATGCCTGGAGAGGCCTGGGGACCCTGTGTGGGTGAGCAGGAGGGGCTGAGATGGCCTTCCCCAAGGCACAGGGCTGGAGCCTGATGGGGAGCTCTGGGCCGCCTTGGTTGGCTATGGCTGCTGCAGCCCTGAGCAGCCCACCAGCACTGGAAAGCACATTAGGTTGGAAGGCTTGCTGCTTGGAGATGTCCTGCAGCTTTCCTTGGATCTGCCAACCAAGAGGGTGTCTGAGCCACACTCTACACATAGAACAAGCCCATGGGTCTGTGAGGGCTGGTACCTGTCACAATGAGGGTGGTCCATCAACACACTCTTCAGCACACCTCTGGGAAACTGGCAGGTCAGTATATCCACCAATCCAAAGAGAGTCTCTTGAAGTGATCTGTGACGTTCTATCAGGTTTCTGCGGATGGACCACAGAATCTCTGGTATCTGTTGGGAGGACACAGAAAGAATATTACTGCTGCTGTACTGCAGTCATTTGCTCTGCCTCCAGTGATGTTACTGCCTTTCCCATTGCTCTATGCTGGCCTACAATGGTGTCAGATGCCCAAGAGCTGTGGAGAGCAGGCCATAGCATTAGCATGGCTGATGAAAGGGAGATGCTCCAGGATCAAACTTTCCACAAAACTCTGTGGGTCCAAGCAAATCAGTGCAGCAGGTTTCCAGCACGGGGTGCCTGTGCCTCAGAGTGCTTCCCCAGCCACCCTACCACAGCAAAGCAAAGCTCCCCGGGCTCCAGGCCTAGGAGGAAACAGGGCTGGCCCTCAGCAGTGCCTCTGGGGCACTTGCTGCCTGCTTAGCCTTCACCTTTCTGCTGCGGCACATGGGGAGAATGCCCAGTGGAAGAAGTAAAGGCAGCAGTGGAGGGTCAGAAAGCAACCCTACGCAGCAGATGCTTTGTTGTACAGAGCCTGAGCAGGTCCCCAGCACAGGGGCCACACATCACTAAGAACAACAAAGCTACCAGGGACAAGGCCTGTTCCTCCTGCCCTTGGGCCAGCACAGCCTCTTGCTCTCACATCTTTGAAAAGAGATTGACCTGCAGGAGCTGGCACAAAGTTGGTACCAGACATGTGTGGCCACAGGCTCTTCTCCCCAGCCCTGCAGCCTGCTCCATCTGAGCGGAGGCCACGGCTCTCCTGGAGCCAGGCATACGGCCTCGACTCTGCCCCTCCCCTGCCTCAGTTCTCCTGTCTGGGGGGCAAGGCAAGGCAGGGAGAGGCAGGGAGCTGCAGAAAAAAAGCCCTGAAGGCCAGCAAGGGGCATGGTCTGGTAACTCACCGTCTGGCGCAATAGAGTGATGTCTGTAAGGATCCTGGTGAAATTTTCCACCTTGAGAATGAAGAACAGCTCTTCTAAGACCCTGTGTGATAACTCTGGGGAAGAAAGCAGACCCTTCCAGATCTCCAGAGTGCTGCAAAAGAAGAGAAATGTTGTGTCACCAGGTCTGCCCCAGCAACAGCACCTTTGATCTGGCAGGCCCAGCAGGCCTGGGGGGCTGCGCTGAAGCCTTGGCCATTCTGCTCCACGTCCTTGTGGAAGCCTGGGGACCCGGCGTGGGTGAGCAGCAGAGGCTGAGATGGCCTTCCCCGAGGCACAGGGCTGGAGCCTGATGGGGAGCTCTAGGCCGCCTTGGTTGGCTTTGGCTGCTGCAGCCCTGAGCAGCCCACCGGCACTGGAAAGCACAGTGCAGTGGAGAGCTTGCTGCTCAGGGATTTTCTGCAGCAGACAGAGTGTCCCTGTTTTCACATGGAACAAGCGTGTGGGGCTATCAGGGCTGGTACCTGTCACTCTTTCGAAGGTCCAACAACACACTCAGCGTCACATCCCTGGGAAAATGGCTGGCGAGTGTATCCAGCAATGTTAGGACAGCCTGCTGAAGTGATCCTTGATTTTTTTTCAGGTTTCTGTGGATGAAACCCAGAATCTCTGTCACCTGTTTGAGAGGACACAGGAAGAATATTACTGCTGGTGTACTGCAGTCATTTGCTCTGCCTCCAGTGATATTACTGCCTTTCCCATTGCTCTTTGCTGCCTCTAAATGGCTTTGGATGCTCCAGAGCTGTGGAGGGCAGGGCATGGCAATCCAGCCTCAGTCTGCTTACATCCATCAGCCAGGAGACAGGGTCTTTCAGAACCATCTCCAGTATAATCCTGGCGTACTCCTGGTCCTCAATGCTGCAGTTTCCAGCGGTCTTTTCAAGTGTCATGAGGACTACGTCTGTCCTCTGAGTTGGTGGGAGGAATTCTTTTAGTGGCTGTGGTAAAAAGGAAAAAGGGAGGGAAGACATGTCAAACTGGGAGAGAGACTGTTGTCCGAGGGAAAGGAAGGATTAAGATCCTCCCTTCAGGGCAGACACATGCTGAGGGTTCCCAGGTATACCCAAGCTTGCCTTGCAGGTACCCCTGAGCTGCAGGCAGCTCTGGGATGCAGAGAATGGGAGACAGAGCGTGGCTGGAATATTCCTGGCTCCTTACCTTCAGACAGAAACTGCTGGCCAAGAAACCACAAAGCTTCCAGGTCTGCTCGATGGCCCTCTCACGCACAGTTTTGCTCTTGGAGGTGGTGAAGGGCAGCAGCACCTGTGAGGAGAGGAGATGCTGGTTTGGTTAGCCTGGGAGCTGCTGATGCCCATTTGAGCAGGAGCAGAACTGCCGAGCTCCAGCTGGAATCACAGCATCCAACCAGGCTTTCCCTGGGCTGGAGCCAAGCCCTTTACGGTCAGAGCTGTGCAATAGACAGACCTCCAGGATATTCTGCAGCTCCTCTCCGTCAGAGGTGCAACTGCTGAGCAGCCATACTTGCAGCATTCTGTCCATAGCACACAGGGTCTGTAAAGGCAGCAACAGGTTGTGAGAGTCTTTCAGAGGGCCCTCTCACCCCGAGGAAGCTTCTGGGAACCCCTTTACTATAAGGAAGGACACTGGCAGATGCATGCCCAGCCCGGGACAGGCTCCATTGCCACAAGGATGCTGTGCGCAGACCCGGTGGTCAGTGTCGGGGTGGGGGAAGCAATGCCAAGACCCTGCCTGCAAGGATCCTTGGTAATGTCTGCACACGAATAATGGGATCTCCAGTAGTTTACCCAGTACATACGTGATTGTAAAGTTCAATGTTCAAGTCCTCTTTTGGAGGAAGGTAGAAGACGGATTTGAAGCACGCATTTAAAAGCGGTATTATTTTGTCCTTGGGAACTGCCTTCAATTCACTGCAAATAGAGAGAACTTGATGTTGGGGAGCAGCAGTGCCTTGATGCCAGAGCAGGGTTGGAACAGGTCCTCCCCTGGACAGGGTTCCCTGCAAGGGAAGTGGAGCCCTGCTGCGAGGCACCTCCACCATGGGGCTGGCCTGGGCTGAAAGACAGTCCTGATGCCTCCTGCTGTGGGGCTACAGCTGAGAGCCTGCAGGAAGCTTCAGGGCTTCCTCCAACCTCATGAGAAGCGCAGAGAAGGGGAGAGCTGAGGGCCTCCCTGCACACATTGGGGGATGCATCCAGGCTACGGTCAGGGCCACCAGGATCGTGATCAAGGGATGCGTGGGCAAAAGCAGGGTTGGGCACGTACCTCAAGGCGGCGATCGCAAGCATGGCTGTGCACGTCTGCTCTATGGGCTTATTTTCCACCATTTCCTGTTGGGAAATTACCGGGATGAGACCTGGCAGTCACCATCACCAGCAGACATGGTGCTGGTCGCCAGGGCCAGAGGAGCCCCAGTACTCCCAGCCCAGCACCAGAACGCAGAGCCACCCTGTGTCCTCCTGCTGAGATCTCTGTGGCACCCACAGGCCCCCAGCCACCCCTGCCTCACACACTGCCAGCCCCTGAGGGGCTCTGCACCTCCCACAACCCTTTGTATTGTCCCCTCACCTGTATTCTCTCTGCCAAGCCTTTTCGATGGCAGAAAAGAGACGGGCTCTCACTCAAGGCCTTCCCTTTCCTCATTTTGCAAATGTTGCAGATGCTCTCCAGGAGCATCGTTGTTAGCATCTCGTCCTGGCCACCACAGAGAGACAAGGAGGAAGTGTGAGTTGGGAGGGCCGTGTCCTGCAGGCCCAGAGCACTGCAGGGCGCGGAGCAGCACGGCATGCCTGGAAGGCAGCAGCTCCTGCCAGCCAGCAGCCCTCCTGCAGCCTGGCAGCAGAGCTGGAGGGACTGTCTGGAGTTGCAGGCACAGCTGAGATGGAGACGGCTGCCGTTACCTTTTTTGTCCTCTTGAGGTAGGCCTCGATATAATCTAAAGCCTCCTTTTCCTCTTCTGACACAGGCAGCCAGTCAGCATCTAACCAAGGAGAAGAGTGAGCAGCGCTGTAGAGCGGCCGAAAGCAGGCGCGAGCAGAGGAAGGAGCTGTGGAGCTGTGCCCTCTGCAGCCCTGTGCCCGCTCGCCTGGCTCAGTGTACCCGTGGCTGTCAGGACAAGGGCCCTGGTGTCAACCAGGGGGCACTCGCTGCCCCAGCCCTGCCTGCCAATTCCGGGGACCCTCGCTCACCGGCATGCATCGGCTGCATCTCTGTCACCTCGTAGGGCTCCAGTGAAGGTGTTCTCTCCCGGGGAGCCCCACTCTTCTCCCAGGCCACCCTCGGTGGGCCGGGGCGTCTCTCCTCCATCCTGAGGGATGAGGACTGAAGTTGGGAAGGAGCAGCCGCGGGGCTGCCGGGGGTAGAGGGAAACGACTTGGGCTGCGCTCGGGGGCTCCTCGCCAGACCCGCACACTCCTGCCCTGTCCCCTCGCTGTCCTGACGGACACTGCGGGGCCTCCGTGTCGGTGCCAGGGATCCCTGGGTCTCACAGGATTGGGTCACAAAGGGCCCCGCTGTGACACGCTGCCCCGCCTGGGCGGGGCTGGTTCCGGGCCCCGGGCTGAAATGGCTCAGACCAAAGTTCCCCAGCGGGAGGGATGTGTGCCCCTGCCTACCCAGAAAGTTTTGCAGGAGTAGCCAGACTGCCCAGGCCCTCGTGCTTCTGCTGTGAGGCCAGAGACAGCTGCAGCAGGACAGAGGGGGAAGACGAAGACTCGCTGTCAGCTCGGCAGCTGTCTTGCTCACGGGCCTGTGAGCTCCAAGGCATCCGTTCCTGAATCATAAGGATGTAAAGGATGAGTTCCATACAGGATATATAGTCCTGTGCTCTCATTTCTGATTCGCTGACAATACGCTGTCAGATAATTGGTAACAGTGCTGTCAATTGGTTACGGGCCAGTTCAGCCCGGTTCCGTGACTCATGGGGCAGGGGACACACGGAGCCACGCCCCGGGAAAGGGAAACGGGAAAAGGGAAACGGCAGGGGGATGGGCCTAAGAACAAAACAGCGACAACGAGCCGAAGGGGAGAAGTAATTTTCTAAAGAACATATCGGAATGCAAAATGACAGAATATAATACCGTGTAATGGGAACCGAAGCTAAGAAACCAAATAAAGTGAGAGAGCGTCTGAAACTGAAGGCCTTAGGCTAAAGCTGAAGGCGACTTGGCTAGGGAACTTCCACTGCTGAGATGACCAGTGAAAGAGAAAGTCTCGGGACTTGCGTGCAGTCTTCTCTTTCCCTCGGGGTGGAAAATGGGAACGCAAAGTCCTCTGGGGTATGTAGTTTCCTGCACACTTTTGAGTTAATTAGCAGTTCTTAGAACTTAATTTCATTCCTGTTGCATGGCCTAGGATAGATACCAGTCACTACTTACTTACAACTTGTTTCAGCACTAGAAGGCAGCAGGCCGAGGGAGAGACATGAACAGAAGCCCAGTAGCATGCAGAGTTGCTGTCCTTTCCAATTGTTGCACATTAATATTTATATATTTATATATTAATATAAATATAATAATAATAATACATAAATATATTAATATAATTTATAAATATAATTTTATATATATATATAAATATATATATATATTTACATATCCTCGAGACCTACTGCTTTGGATCGGCACAGCTGGAGCTGCAGTGACAGATTTTGAGGTGCAGAGGGGTTTTTCGGGAGTTTCCTGTCTCAGGGGAAATGAGGGAAAGCGGGTAGTCCCTTCCGCTCTTGGCAGCTCTCTCATGAGAGGCTGACGTGGCGTAGGCATTGCCAGGGAAACAGCACCCCTGCCCACACCTTCAGCTCTTAAAAGGCCTCAGGGAGGGCAGCAAGATGTCGCTGCCTACCAGGCTCAAGGATGAGCAAACTACGTGTGAGTACCACCCCTCTCTATTATACTGAAGCTAGTTGCTAAGTGTGGGAGATTGTGTGGTAGGATGTAGGATTTCTATCCCTCCTCTCTTGCAAATTCATCCTATTTATTACCGGTCTCTGTGTTCTCAGAGTTGTGTTCTAGTTTGTTTTTTTTTAACTGTGGGGTAAAGGGGTCCAGGAAGCCTGGGCCCTCCTCAAGACGGAAATCTTAAAGGCACAGGAGCAGGCTGTCCCTGAGTACCGTAAGTCAAGCCGGAGGGGAAAAAGACCAGTGTGGATGAACCGAGATCTTTTGTTGAGACTCCGGGAGAAAAAGAGAGTCTATGTCCTCTGGAAGATGGGACAGGCTACTTGGGGAGACTACAGGGAACTTGCCAAGATTTGCAGGCAGGAAGTTAGAAATGCAAAAGCCCAGCTTGAACTTAGACTGGCTACTGCAGTAAAGGAGAACAAAAAATCCTTTTATAAATATATTAACAGTAAAAGAAGAACTAAGGAGAAATTCCCTCCTTTACTTGATGCGGCAGGGAATGTAACCACAGAGGATAAGGAAAAGGCTGAGGTTCTCAATGCCTTCTTCACGTCTGTCTTTAACAGACAGACCAGTTATCCTCAGGATACTCCTCGCCCTGACCTGGAAGTCTGGGACGAAGCGCATCATACACCCCCTGTGATCCCAGCAGAGACAGTCAGAGACCTGCTCCTCCATCTGAACTGCCACAAGTCCATGGGGCCAGATGGGATCCACCCAAGGGTGCTGAGGGAGCTGGCAGAGGTGATTGCCAAGCCGCTTTCTGCCATCTATCAGCATTCCTGGTCATCTGGAGAGGTCCCGCAAGATTGGAGGCTTGCCGATGTGACTCCCATCTACAAGAAAGGCCGTAAGGAAGATCCGGGGAACTACAGGCCTGTCAGCCTGACCTCGGTATCAGGGAAAGTTATGGAGCAATTGATCTTGAGGGAGATCACACGGCACGTGCATGGCAATCAGGGGATCAGACCCAGCCAGCACGGGTTCACAAAGGGCAGGTCGTGCTTGTCCAACCTCATCTCCTTCTACGACTGGGTGACCAGACTGGTAGATGAGGGAAAGGCTGTTGATGTAGTCTACCTGGACTTCAGCAAAGCCTTTGACACGGTCTCCCACAGTATTCTCCTGCAGAAGCTGGCAGTCCATGGTGTGGACAGGTTCACTCTTCTCTGGGTTGAGAATTGGCTTGAGGGCCGTGCCCAGCGGGTAGTGGTTAATGGAGTCAAGTCCAGCTGGCGTCCTGTCACGAGTGGTGTCCCCCAAGGGTCGGTATTGGGGCCCGTCTTGTTTAATATCTTTATTGATGACCTGGATGAGGGGATTGAGTGTACCCTCAGTAAGTTTGCGGATGACACCAAGTTGGGAGGATGTGTTGATCTGCCTGAGGGTAGGGAGGCCCTTCAGCGGGATCTGGATAGGCTAGACAGTTGGGCTGAGGTCAATGGGATGAGGTTCAATAAGGCCAAGTGCCGGGTCCTGCACTTTGGCCACAATAACCCCATGCAATGCTATAGGCTTGGGGCAGAATGGCTTGAGGAGTGTATAGAGGAAAAGGACCTGGGGGTGTTGGTTGATACTCGGCTCAGCATGAGCCGGCAGTGTGCCCAGGTGGCCAAGAAGGCCAATGGCATCCTGGCCTGTATTAGGAATAGTGTGGCCAGCAGGAGCAGGGAGGTGATCATCCCCCTGTACTCAGCTCTGGTGCGGCCGCACCTCGAGTACTGCGTTCAGTTTTGGGCCCCTCACTACAAGAGAGACATCGAGGCCCTGGAGCGTGTTCAGAGAAGGGCAACAAAACTGGTGAGGGGTCTGGAGCACAGGTCTTACGAGGAGCGGCTGAAGGAGCTGGGATTGTTTAGTTTGGGGAAAAGGAGGCTCAGAGGAGACCTCATTGCACTCTACCACTTCCTGAAGGGAGGCTGTGGTAAGGAGGGGGTCAGCCTCTTCTCCCAGGTAACTAATGACAGGACGAGAGGGAATGGCCACAAGTTGTGCCGGGGAAGATTTAGATTAGACTTGAGGAAAAATTTTTTCTCTGAGAGAGTGGTCCGGCACTGGAATGGCCTGCCTAGGGAGGTGGTTGAGGCACCGTCCCTAGCACTGTTCAAGAAGCGTTTAGATGAGGTGCTGAGGGATTTGATTTAGTAGCTTGGTGGGTAGGGATGGTGGTGTGAGGAAGGTTGGACTAGATGATCTTGTAGGTCCTTTCCAACCTAATGTATCTATGAATCTATGAATCTATGAACTTTATTGCTTATTTTATTTTAATATTTAATTATTATTATTCATACATATATATATTTATTTATTCTTTTTATTTATTATTCTTTTATTTTTGTGCGATAGTCTCTACTAGACAGAGGGCTTGCTGTATAAAGGCTGTGGCGACCCAGACAGAAGGTCTGCCTAGAAACGTGGCTACACAGGTCTCTGGTTGCAGTGAGTGCCAGAGCCTGCTGCTTCTGGAGGAGGGTGGCAAGCAGATCTCCTGCACGAGGTGTGACCAGGTTGAAGATCTGCTTATCATGGTGACAGTGCTGAAAGAGGAGGTTGAGAGAGGGAGGGTCATCAGGGACTGCGAGCAGGAGATTGTCTGGTGGAGTAGCTCCCTCGAGTGCCAGAGAGAAAGGTGCCGGGGAGATAACCCCAAATTTGGTGGTGGACTCCCTGACCTGCCCCCGTCAGGCTGAGGTGGGGTATCTGAGGGATGGGGAGGGCTGGCAGCGAGTCTCAGCTCGGTAGCGTTGGCGCTCTCCCCTTCTGCCTACCTCATTTCCTCAAGTCCCTCTAAGTAATAGGTTTGCAGCGTTGGACGTTGAAGGAGAAATAAGGGGGGAGGAGCGGGAAGATTCTCCCAGGAAGTCACCAATGGCAAGGCAGTCAACTCCGTGCATTGAGACTGCCGCTGCCAAGAAAGAAAGAAAGGTGATCGTGGTGGGTGGTTCCCTTCTCAAGGGTACTGAGGGCCCCATTTGCGCACCATACCTGAGCCATAGGGAAGTGTGCTGTCTCCCTGGGGCCCGGGTCAGGGACATAACTAGAAGACTCCCAGATCTGATACACCCCACTGACTACTATCCATTGCTCATAGCTCAAGCAGACAGCAATGAAATAACTCAAAGAAGCCTGCGAACTATGAAAAGAGATTTCAGGGGTCTAGGGTGATTAGTTCAAAGGGTGGGAACACAAGTGGTGTTTGCTTCCATACTTTCTGGGGTGCTGAAGGACACAGAATGGGCTAGGAAAACACAGGTGATTAATAATTGGCTGAGAGGCTGGTGTAGAGACAGACACTTCGGGTTTATTGACCACGGGGCAGTTTATTCAGCTCCTGGCCTGCTACCTGCTGATGGAATGCACCTGTCTCAAAGGGGGAAATGAATTCTAGCACAGGAGCTAGCTGGACTCATCGAGAGAGCTTTAAACTAGCTGTGATGGGGGAAGGGGATAAAACAGGGCTCTCCAGTAAAGAACCCAGGGGGGCTGTGCTGGAGCAAGGTGTCACGCTCCAATATAGTGGAGGGGGACGGGGTTCTTTAAGATTATGTGTATAACCCAGCATGAGATTAAGAAGCAACGGTCCAAATGTTGGTCTGACCAGTTTATTACCAATATTGACCAGGGACATGGGGAAGGGGAAGGCGGACACTGTTAAGGGTGATGGGGAAGGGAAGGCGAGCGATAGGAAAGACAGGAAAGAAGCAAGGGTTTGTACAACGCAGGGAAAGTCACCAGCCAGGATCCCAGGGGCGATCCAGTTGCAAACGGCTCTGACGGTCCGAGGCTCACCGTGTTCTTTGATTATGTGTATACCTGGTGTGAGATGAAGGCACAACGGGTCAAATGTTAGCCCAACCAGTTTATTTCAAATACTAGTTGCTTAGGGATATGGGGAAGGGAAGGTGAACGATAGAAAAGAAATATAAAAAGCAAGGAGTCTTGGCAGAAAGCAAAAGTGCTATAATCACCATTGTGGATCCAGCGAGGTTTATAGTAGGTCCGCTGATCTCAGGAACTTGTCTAGTCACCGCGGGGGATGGGAGAAAGCTAGGAAGCTTCGCAGCAAGCAGGCCAAGGGGTTCTTCCAAAGAGGTTTTCCCCTCAGGGAATTCTCTGCCAAAGCTTTCTTCTCTTCAGCAGTTCTCTGTCAAAGATTTTTTCTTTGGGAGTTCTTCTCCAAAGTTCCTTTCTGGAAGTTCTTCTCTAAGAGTTCTTCTCCAGGAATTCTTCTACAGGAATTCTTCTCTAAAATCCTTGGTTCAGTGAAGTCCTTTTATTCCCCATTTCTCAGGGCTTTTTTCTTTTCTCTTTGTTTGTCTGGCATGTCTGGCCCAACAGATAACGCAGCAGAGAATGTCACCTTCATTGCCATGCAGCAGTATTGTTGTCTTTATGTGGTGGTCAGCTTCTCCAAGCCATATCTGTTATGTCATTTTTCTGTTCTGTTCTATCAATATTACTTCAGTGCCTGCTTTAGAGCACAGCTATATGTTTGTAACCTGAGGATAATTAAATGCAGTGGTGAAAACCAGATGTGACACATCTGGGGATGTGTCAGCTGAAATGCAGTAATGAGAATCAGCCATTACAGGTAAGGCTGCAAGGCAAAATTCCCTGTTGGTGTCACTCCATGAACACTCCATGAGTTAAAGGGTGCGGAGCATCTCCCATATGAGACTGTTTAAGCATGGGGAAAAGAAGACTGAGGGGGGAGCTGAACGATGCTTCTAAATGTCTATGGGGAAGTGGGAGACAAATGGAGGAGGCCAGGCTCTTCTTGGCGCTGTGAAGCAACAGGAGGAGGAGAACTGGCCTAAAGCTTGTACACAGGAAGTTCCATACTGACATGCTGAGATTGGACTCAACGAGCTCATGAGGACCATTGCAAGCGCTGTGGCTCTGTGATTCTCCCTACGATTTCGTTCACCTTTCTTCAAGATCTATTTTGCTGTTTTTGTGTTGTTTCCTTGTTAGAACTTCCACGTCAGCAAAAAAGATTAGGAGAATCATTCCTTTCCCAGATTTGAAATGCAAACTCAAAATGGAAGATCTTTGAGTCCAGATTTCTGGGTCTCCAAGATACAAAGGAAGATGGTTTTGTTTCTTTCCCTTGAAATGAAAACCCATTTGTCTTAATGCACATGACACTCACGCCCAGGCACACAGCACTACTGAGCGAGCAGGAGCATTGCTTTCTGGTACTTCACCTTTGCAAGAAGTTAGAAGAACGCAGAATTTCTTGCAGTCTACCTGTCTAAGGCCTAGCAAAATGAGCCAGTACATAGCTCACATCAGGGCCAGCAGCACAGAGCTGCAAGCCAGCGCCGTACAGATACTGCCTGCTGGCTTTGCTCTCTCAGCGTCAGAGTTGTCCTGTCTGACAGGGAACGGACTGCCAGACTGACATCATCTTCCAAAGGCTTGAGGGCTGCAACAGAGGGAAACAGAGCAAAGGTGAAACCCACCGACCTGCAGAGACCCACCAGAATCCCCTCCGGACCATGCCAGCCCCACCCATTGATTTTCTGGATCAGGAGGAGCACACAGACTAAGAGGTCAGCTGGAAGCCACTGCTCAGGAGTGCCCCACCTGCCCCTGCAGCATTTCCTTGCAGCAAGGCAAGGCACAGCTGCACACTGCCCAGACTCTGCCCCCTGCCTTCAGCCCCGGCACACGCAGCGCTGCCCTCACTCACCACTGTAGATTTCATTCAGCTTTTCCTCACTTTGGTCCCGGCAGTGCTGTACAGCCAGCCCTAGGTAGAGAGATCCCATCAGACCCCGGTTCCCTAACATGCTCCCAGGAGCTCATACTCCATCCCTGCCAACCCAGCTGCTTCCCGTGCTGTGCCCCAGGCAGGGAGGGTGCCCGAGTGCAGACTTGAGCAAGGCACCCATCGGGGCTACTGGCACGTGCAGGATGTATCTGTGGGGTGCAGGGCTGCGCCACTGCCGACAGGGCACAGCCAAAAGAGGGAAACAGGGGCTGCACTCACCAATGAGTTTGACTGCCTCGCATCGCACAGAGGACTGAGAATCCCTCAGGTATGGCAGGCTCTGCCACAGGTATCTTTCCGCTGTCTTCCTGCCCTGCTGCATCTGGAGAAGAACACAGAGCCATGAGACTTGCAGACCCTCCCCAGATGCTGGCGCAGCTCCTTCAGCCAGCGTCCCCTTCCCCAGCAAAAAGGTGGGGGCTGTCAAAGTGTCCTTACCAAGCACTTCATGATCCCCTCTTTGTTCTCCTCCCGGGCCCGGTGCTTCAGCTTCTTCCACTTCAGGAACTTTGCACAAGCCACGAGGGCTTCCCTTGAAGCCTACGGAACAACAGATGCTGGGAGATGGCACCACAGGCACACATCCCAAGAGCTGAGATGCTTCCTGCCCTACCCTCAGTTCTCGCACCGCTCCTGAGGTGTCAGCACACCCTAGCCTGCATTCTGGTCAGCCCTGAAGTTTGTACCTGTGCGACGCTCGGGGTCTCATCACTCAACCGAAAGAGCAGAGGGAGCAGGCCCCTGCGCACGTTCTCCTTCATGTTTCCCCAGTGCCACAACACCACAGCCTCCATCAGATCTTTGAAGAGGTGGATGGAACACTCTCGCACTTCGCTTGACACCTGAGGGAGAAGAGCAGGAGGAGCTCAGCACCACATTCTTGCTGCTCAAGGTGAGCATGAGCGTAGGCATGGCTGACGAGGGAGATGCGTTCAAGTCCCATTCTGCATAAGGATGCTGTGCCCTCATGCAAAGCAACGCAACAGGTTTCCAGCACGAGGTGCCTGTGTCTCAGAGTGCTCCCCCAGACACCCCACCAGGTCCAGACAGGTCGCCTCGGATTGGGCGAAGGAGGAAACAGCGCTGGCCCTCAGCAATGCCTCTGGGGCACATGCTGCCTGCTTAGCCTCCACCTCCCTGCTGTGGCACACAGGGAGAATGCCCGGTGCTGAAGTAAAGGGAGCGGTGGAGGGTCAGAAAGTAATCCGAGGCAGCAGGTGCTTTATTATACAGCAGCTAAGCGGGTTCCCAGCACAGGGGCCTCACAGTGCCAAGAACAGTCAAGCTGTCAGGGACAAGGCCTGCTAGGCTGTAGAGCCCAGAAGATATCCCACGAGAGCCCAGAGGAACAAAGAAAGGAGAAGGGTCTTTTGCTGAGAACCCAAACGTGCAGCAGACTTACATGATTAAAAAGAGGCAGGAGATTCTCAGACAGCTCCAGAGCAAAGGAACTGGCCTCTCTCTTCCCCAGATGATTCAGCGTGTTTCTGAAGACACTCAGCAGCTTCAGAGCAATGTTCGCGTTGTCAGACAGCACGGTAAACATGTTTGGAACCAGGGCCCGTATTTCTTTTGCCTGTCCAAAAGACACAATTTCCTTTTCATCAAGAGAGCACTGGCCACCCTGGAGTAAAAGCTCAAGTTACAGATAACCAGCCACACGCCTTGCTTCCTGGCAGCTGCAGTAGCAGACTCTAGGTAGGTGGTGGCCATGACTGCACCGATAAGGACATGGGGAGGAAGGAGAAAGGAAGGCAGGAGAACAAGGACTCCATGTCCCCTGCTCAGCCGCTCTCTGTTGCAGCAGGCCCCCAAGTAACTCATCTGGAAAGCTCCCGGAAATCTCCCCAGACCCCACCACGGCCATCACCCCAACTCCTGAGTCTCAGGCAAGGCCACGGCACAAGGATGCCCACCATCGCCAGGCTGCCAACGGGGCTTCACTTGACTAGGTCCTGCTCACCGTCTCGGGTGTCTGTGACAGCAGGTCAAGGCCTCTGAGCACCAGCCAGAGTATCGGCAGGCTTTTAATCTTCAGAAGCCTCTGGAGCACTGCTGGCTTACACAATCCTGTCAGGTTCTCTTCAGTGGGAGACATCACCTGAAACAAAGGCAGCGGTGAGAGCCAGACACAGGCAGCAGGACTCCCTGCACCCTGCAGCTCCTGGCTCCTCTGTCAGCTCAGGGCAAAGTATTGGGGCAGCACAGCCTGGCCTGGGGCAGCAGTGCCTCGGGAAGGCACAACGGTCCCTCTGTGCCCCAGGCCTAGCACTATGCAGGATGACTTTTTTGGTCTGCACACCCTGTCCTCTGACATTCTAAAGCCTTCGAGGAGCACCTGCCCAGCAGAAGCTGGCACAACAAAGGCTCTGGACATGGATGGCCACAGACACTTTTCAGCCTGCTCTGCCTGCGTGGAGGCAGTGGCTCTCCCCAGCCCCAGCCGTGGCTCTGCCTCTGCTACGGCCCTGCACCAGGGAGGGGAGTAAGGCAAGGGGAGACAGGGAACTGGGGAAAGAGAGTCCTGTAGGAGAGCAGGGTACCGTGTCCTGTAACTCACAGTCAGTCGAAGGAGTTTCATCTCCACTGTGGTGATGTTAGGTATGTCACATAACACTTCTCGCACTAGAACAACGAGCAGTTCGTCACGGTCTTCTGCTGATGTCTCTCTCAGGGTGAGAATTCTCTTCCACATGTCCAGAGTAGTGCTGCAAATGAAGATTAATACCGTTATAGCAGGACGGTTCCTTGGGAATGACCTGCAGCTTTCCATGGCTGTGGCAGCCAGAGAATTTCTGAGTCACACTCTTCACACGGAACTATAGTGCAGGGCTGTCAGGGCTGGTACCTGTCACACTGAGGAAGATCCAACAACACACTCTTCAGCACATCTCTGGGAAACTGTTGGGTCAGTATATCCAGCAATGTTAGGGCAGTCTGCTGGAGCGATCTGTGATTTTCTTTCAGGTTTCTATGAATGGATCCCAGAATCTCTGACATCTGTTGGGAGGATACAGAAAGAATATTACTGCTGCTGTACTGCAGTCATTTGCTCTGCCTCCAGTGACATTACTGCCTTCCCATTACTCTATGCTGGCCTAAAATGGTGTCAGATGCCCAAGAGCTGTGGAGAGCAGGCCATAGCATTAGCATGGCTGATGAAAGGGAGATGCTCCCGGGTCACACTCTGCACAAAATCACTGTGGGCCTAAGCAAATCAGCGCAGCAGGTTTCCAGCACGGGGTACCTGTGCCTCAGAGTGCTTCCCCGGCCACCCTACCACAGCAAAGCAAAGCTCCCCGGGCTCCAGGCCTAGGAGGAAACAGGGCTGGCCCTCAGCAGTGCCTCTGGGGCACTTGCTGCCTGCTTAGCCTCCACCTCTCTGCTGTGGCACATGGGGAGAATTGCCAGTGGAGGAAATAAAGGCAGCAGTGGAGGGTCAGAAAGCAACCCTACGCAGCAGATGCTTTGTTGTACAGAGCCTGAGCAGGTCCCCAGCACAGGGGCCACACATCACTAAGAACAACAAAGCTACCAGGGACAAGGCCTGTTCCTCCTGCCCTTGGGCCAGCACAGCCTCTTGCTCTCACATCTTTGAAAAGAGATTGACCTGCAGGAGCTGGCACAAAGTTGGTACCAGACATGTGTGGCGACAGCTCTCCTGGAGCCAGGCATACGGCCTCGACTCTGCCCCTCCCCTGCCTCAGTTCTCCTGTCTGGGGGGCAAGGCAAGGCAGGGAGAGGCAGGGAGCTGCAGAAAAAGAGCCCTGAAGGCCAGCAAGGGGCATGGTCTGGTAACGCACCGTCCAGCGAAGGAGTTTGATGGCCACTCTGGGTATCTTGTGGTAGTGTCTATTCTCGAGCAATAAGAGCAGCTCTTCTAAGACACTGTCTGATGACTGTGCGGTAGAAAGCATAGTATTCCACATCTCCATAGCTGTTCTGCAAAAGAAGAGTAATGCTGTGTCAGCACATCTGCCCCACCAACTGCACCATGGCTCAGGCAGACACAGCAGGCCTGGGTGGTTTGTACACCAGCCCTGGCCCTGAAGCCGTGCATGCCTGGAGAGGCCTGGGGACCCTGTGTGGGTGAGCAGGAGGGGCTGAGATGGCCTTCCCCAAGGCACAGGGCTGGAGCCTGATGGGGAGCTCTGGGCCGCCTTGGTTGGCTATGGCTGCTGCAGCCCTGAGCAGCCCACCAGCACTGGAAAGCACATTAGGTTGGAAGGCTTGCTGCTTGGAGATGTCCTGCAGCTTTCCTTGGATCTGCCAACCAAGAGGGTGTCTGAGCCACACTCTACACATAGAACAAGCCCATGGGTCTGTGAGGGCTGGTACCTGTCACAATGAGGGTGGTCCATCAACACACTCTTCAGCACACCTCTGGGAAACTGGCAGGTCAGTATATCCACCAATCCAAAGAGAGTCTCTTGAAGTGATCTGTGACGTTCTATCAGGTTTCTGCGGATGGACCACAGAATCTCTGGTATCTGTTGGGAGGACACAGAAAGAATATTACTGCTGCTGTACTGCAGTCATTTGCTCTGCCTCCAGTGATGTTACTGCCTTTCCCATTGCTCTATGCTGGCCTACAATGGTGTCAGATGCCCAAGAGCTGTGGAGAGCAGGCCATAGCATTAGCATGGCTGATGAAAGGGAGATGCTCCAGGATCAAACTTTCCACAAAACTCTGTGGGTCCAAGCAAATCAGTGCAGCAGGTTTCCAGCACGGGGTACCTGTGCCTCAGAGTGCTTCCCCAGCCACCCTACCACAGCAAAGCAAAGCTCCCCGGGCTCCAGGCCTAGGAGGGAACAGGGCTGGCCCTCAGCAGTGCCTCTGGGGCACTTGCTGCCTGCTTAGCCTTCACCTTTCTGCTGCGGCACATGGGGAGAATGCCCAGTGGAAGAAGTAAAGGCAGCAGTGGAGGGTCAGAAAGCAACCCTACGCAGCAGATGCTTTGTTGTACAGAGCCTGAGCAGGTCCCCAGCACAGGGGCCACACATCACTAAGAACAACAAAGCTACCAGGGACAAGGCCTGTTCCTCCTGCCCTTGGGCCAGCACAGCCTCTTGCTCTCACATCTTTGAAAAGAGATTGACCTGCAGGAGCTGGCACAAAGTTGGTACCAGACATGTGTGGCCACAGGCTCTTCTCCCCAGCCCTGCAGCCTGCTCCATCTGAGCGGAGGCCACGGCTCTCCTGGAGCCAGGCATACGGCCTCGACTCTGCCCCTCCCCTGCCTCAGTTCTCCTGTCTGGGGGGCAAGGCAAGGCAGGGAGAGGCAGGGAGCTGCAGAAAAAAAGCCCTGAAGGCCAGCAAGGGGCATGGTCTGGTAACTCACCGTCTGGCGCAATAGAGTGATGTCTGTAAGGATCCTGGTGAAATTTTCCACCTTGAGAATGAAGAACAGCTCTTCTAAGACCCTGTGTGATAACTCTGGGGAAGAAAGCAGACCCTTCCAGATCTCCAGAGTGCTGCAAAAGAAGAGAAATGTTGTGTCACCAGGTCTGCCCCAGCAACAGCACCTTTGATCTGGCAGGCCCAGCAGGCCTGGGGGGCTGCGCTGAAGCCTTGGCCATTCTGCTCCACGTCCTTGTGGAAGCCTGGGGACCCGGCGTGGGTGAGCAGCAGAGGCTGAGATGGCCTTCCCCGAGGCACAGGGCTGGAGCCTGATGGGGAGCTCTAGGCCGCCTTGGTTGGCTTTGGCTGCTGCAGCCCTGAGCAGCCCACCGGCACTGGAAAGCACAGTGCAGTGGAGAGCTTGCTGCTCAGGGATTTTCTGCAGCAGACAGAGTGTCCCTGTTTTCACATGGAACAAGCGTGTGGGGCTATCAGGGCTGGTACCTGTCACTCTCTGGAAGGTCCAACAACACACTCAGCGTCACATCCCTGGGAAAATGGCTGGCGAGTGTATCCAGCAATGTTAGGACAGCCTGCTGAAGTGATCCTTGATTTTTTTTCAGGTTTCTGTGGATGAAACCCAGAATCTCTGTCACCTGTTTGAGAGGACACAGGAAGAATATTACTGCTGGTGTACTGCAGTCATTTGCTCTGCCTCCAGTGATATTACTGCCTTTCCCATTGCTCTTTGCTGCCTCTAAATGGCTTTGGATGCTCCAGAGCTGTGGAGGGCAGGGCATGGCAATCCAGCCTCAGTCTGCTTACATCCATCAGCCAGGAGACAGGGTCTTTCAGAACCATCTCCAGTATAATCCTGGCGTACTCCTGGTCCTCAATGCTGCAGTTTCCAGCGGTCTTTTCAAGTGTCATGAGGACTACGTCTGTCCTCTGAGTTGGTGGGAGGAATTCTTTTAGTGGCTGTGGTAAAAAGGAAAAAGGGAGGGAAGACATGTCAAACTGGGAGAGAGACTGTTGTCCGAGGGAAAGGAAGGATTAAGATCCTCCCTTCAGGGCAGACACATGCTGAGGGTTCCCAGGTATACCCAAGCTTGCCTTGCAGGTACCCCTGAGCTGCAGGCAGCTCTGGGATGCAGAGAATGGGAGACAGAGCGTGGCTGGAATATTCCTGGCTCCTTACCTTCAGACAGAAACTGCTGGCCAAGAAACCACAAAGCTTCCAGGTCTGCTCGATGGCCCTCTCACGCACAGTTTTGCTCTTGGAGGTGGTGAAGGGCAGCAGCACCTGTGAGGAGAGGAGATGCTGGTTTGGTTAGCCTGGGAGCTGCTGATGCCCATTTGAGCAGGAGCAGAACTGCCGAGCTCCAGCTGGAATCACAGCATCCAACCAGGCTTTCCCTGGGCTGGAGCCAAGCCCTTTACGGTCAGAGCTGTGCAATAGACAGACCTCCAGGATATTCTGCAGCTCCTCTCCGTCAGAGGTGCAACTGCTGAGCAGCCATACTTGCAGCATTCTGTCCATAGCACACAGGGTCTGTAAAGGCAGCAACAGGTTGTGAGAGTCTTTCAGAGGGCCCTCTCACCCCGAGGAAGCTTCTGGGAACCCCTTTACTATAAGGAAGGACACTGGCAGATGCATGCCCAGCCCGGGACAGGCTCCATTGCCACAAGGATGCTGTGCGCAGACCCGGTGGTCAGTGTCGGGGTGGGGGAAGCAATGCCAAGACCCTGCCTGCAAGGATCCTTGGTAATGTCTGCACACGAATAATGGGATCTCCAGTAGTTTACCCAGTACATACGTGATTGTAAAGTTCAATGTTCAAGTCCTCTTTTGGAGGAAGGTAGAAGACGGATTTGAAGCACGCATTTAAAAGCGGTATTATTTTGTCCTTGGGAACTGCCTTCAATTCACTGCAAATAGAGAGAACTTGATGTTGGGGAGCAGCAGTGCCTTGATGCCAGAGCAGGGTTGGAACAGGTCCTCCCCTGGACAGGGTTCCCTGCAAGGGAAGTGGAGCCCTGCTGCGAGGCACCTCCACCATGGGGCTGGCCTGGGCTGAAAGACAGTCCTGATGCCTCCTGCTGTGGGGCTACAGCTGAGAGCCTGCAGGAAGCTTCAGGGCTTCCTCCAACCTCATGAGAAGCGCAGAGAAGGGGAGAGCTGAGGGCCTCCCTGCACACATTGGGGGATGCATCCAGGCTACGGTCAGGGCCACCAGGATCGTGATCAAGGGATGCGTGGGCAAAAGCAGGGTTGGGCACGTACCTCAAGGCGGCGATCGCAAGCATGGCTGTGCACGTCTGCTCTATGGGCTTATTTTCCACCATTTCCTGTTGGGAAATTACCGGGATGAGACCTGGCAGTCACCATCACCAGCAGACATGGTGCTGGTCGCCAGGGCCAGAGGAGCCCCAGTACTCCCAGCCCAGCACCAGAACGCAGAGCCACCCTGTGTCCTCCTGCTGAGATCTCTGTGGCACCCACAGGCCCCCAGCCACCCCTGCCTCACACACTGCCAGCCCCTGAGGGGCTCTGCACCTCCCACAACCCTTTGTATTGTCCCCTCACCTGTATTCTCTCTGCCAAGCCTTTTCGATGGCAGAAAAGAGACGGGCTCTCACTCAAGGCCTTCCCTTTCCTCATTTTGCAAATGTTGCAGATGCTCTCCAGGAGCATCGTTGTTAGCATCTCGTCCTGGCCACCACAGAGAGACAAGGAGGAAGTGTGAGTTGGGAGGGCCGTGTCCTGCAGGCCCAGAGCACTGCAGGGCGCGGAGCAGCACGGCATGCCTGGAAGGCAGCAGCTCCTGCCAGCCAGCAGCCCTCCTGCAGCCTGGCAGCAGAGCTGGAGGGACTGTCTGGAGTTGCAGGCACAGCTGAGATGGAGACGGCTGCCGTTACCTTTTCTGTCCTCTTGAGGTAGGCCTCGATATAATCTAAAGCCTCCTTTTCCTCTTCTGACACAGGCAGCCAGTCAGCATCTAACCAAGGAGAAGAGTGAGCAGCGCTGTAGAGCGGCCGAAAGCAGGCGCGAGCAGAGGAAGGAGCTGTGGAGCTGTGCCCTCTGCAGCCCTGTGCCCGCTCGCCTGGCTCAGTGTACCCGTGGCTGTCAGGACAAGGGCCCTGGTGTCAACCAGGGGGCACTCGCTGCCCCAGCCCTGCCTGCCAATTCCGGGGACCCTCGCTCACCGGCATGCATCGGCTGCATCTCTGTCACCTCGTAGGGCTCCAGTGAAGGTGTTCTCTCCCGGGGAGCCCCACTCTTCTCCCAGGCCACCCTCGGTGGGCCGGGGCGTCTCTCCTCCATCCTGAGGGATGAGGACTGAAGTTGGGAAGGAGCAGCCGCGGGGCTGCCGGGGGTAGAGGGAAACGACTTGGGCTGCGCTCGGGGGCTCCTCGCCAGACCCGCACACTCCTGCCCTGTCCCCTCGCTGTCCTGACGGACACTGCGGGGCCTCCGTGTCGGTGCCAGGGATCCCTGGGTCTCACAGGATTGGGTCACAAAGGGCCCCGCTGTGACACGCTGCCCCGCCTGGGCGGGGCTGGTTCCGGGCCCCGGGCTGAAATGGCTCAGACCAAAGTTCCCCAGCGGGAGGGATGTGTGCCCCTGCCTACCCAGAAAGTTTTGCAGGAGTAGCCAGACTGCCCAGGCCCTCGTGCTTCTGCTGTGAGGCCAGAGACAGCTGCAGCAGGACAGAGGGGGAAGACGAAGACTCGCTGTCAGCTCGGCAGCTGTCTTGCTCACGGGCCTGTGAGCTCCAAGGCATCCGTTCCTGAATCATAAGGATGTAAAGGATGAGTTCCATACAGGATATATAGTCCTGTGCTCTCATTTCTGATTCGCTGACAATACGCTGTCAGATAATTGGTAACAGTGCTGTCAATTGGTTACGGGCCAGTTCAGCCCGGTTCCGTGACTCATGGGGCAGGGGACACACGGAGCCACGCCCCGGGAAAGGGAAACGGGAAAAGGGAAACGGCAGGGGGATGGGCCTAAGAACAAAACAGCGACAACGAGCCGAAGGGGAGAAGTAATTTTCTAAAGAACATATCGGAATGCAAAATGACAGAATATAATACCGTGTAATGGGAACCGAAGCTAAGAAACCAAATAAAGTGAGAGAGCGTCTGAAACTGAAGGCCTTAGGCTAAAGCTGAAGGCGACTTGGCTAGGGAACTTCCACTGCTGAGATGACCAGTGAAAGAGAAAGTCTCGGGACTTGCGTGCAGTCTTCTCTTTCCCTCGGGGTGGAAAATGGGAACGCAAAGTCCTCTGGGGTATGTAGTTTCCTGCACACTTTTGAGTTAATTAGCAGTTCTTAGAACTTAATTTCATTCCTGTTGCATGGCCTAGGATAGATACCAGTCACTACTTACTTACAACTTGTTTCAGCACTAGAAGGCAGCAGGCCGAGGGAGAGACATGAACAGAAGCCCAGTAGCATGCAGAGTTGCTGTCCTTTCCAATTGTTGCACATTAATATTTATATATTTATATATTAATATAAATATAATAATAATAATACATAAATATATTAATATAATTTATAAATATAATTTTATATATATATATAAATATATATATATATTTACATATCCTCGAGACCTACTGCTTTGGATCGGCACAGCTGGAGCTGCAGTGACAGATTTTGAGGTGCAGAGGGGTTTTTCGGGAGTTTCCTGTCTCAGGGGAAATGAGGGAAAGCGGGTAGTCCCTTCCGCTCTTGGCAGCTCTCTCACGAGAGGCTGACGTGGCGTAGGCATTGCCAGGGAAACGGCACCCCTGCCCACACCTTCAGCTCTTAAAAGGCCTCAGGGAGGGCAGCAAGATGTCGCTGCCTACCAGGCTCAAGGATGAGCAAACTACGTGTGAGTACCACCCCTCTCTATTATACTGAAGCTAGTTGCTAAGTGTGGGAGATTGTGTGGTAGGATGTAGGATTTCTATCCCTCCTCTCTTGCAAATTCATCCTATTTATTACCGGTCTCTGTGTTCTCAGAGTTGTGTTCTAGTTTGTTTTTTTTTAACTTTATTGCTTATTTTATTTTAATATTTAATTATTATTATTCATACATATATATATTTATTTATTCTTTTTATTTATTATTCTTTTATTTTTGTGCGATAGTCTCTACTAGACAGAGGGCTTGCTGTATAAAGGCTGTGGCGACCCAGACAGAAGGTCTGCCTAGAAACGTGGCTACACAGGTCTCTGGTTGCAGTGAGTGCCAGAGCCTGCTGCTTCTGGAGGAGGGTGGCAAGCAGATCTCCTGCACGAGGTGTGACCAGGTTGAAGATCTGCTTATCATGGTGACAGTGCTGAAAGAGGAGGTTGAGAGAGGGAGGGTCATCAGGGACTGCGAGCAGGAGATTGTCTGGTGGAGTAGCTCCCTCGAGTGCCAGAGAGAAAGGTGCCGGGGAGATAACCCCAAATTTGGTGGTGGACTCCCTGACCTGCCCCCGTCAGGCTGAGGTGGGGTATCTGAGGGATGGGGAGGGCTGGCAGCGAGTCTCAGCTCGGTAGCGTTGGCGCTCTCCCCTTCTGCCTACCTCATTTCCTCAAGTCCCTCTAAGTAATAGGTTTGCAGCGTTGGACGTTGAAGGAGAAGTAAGGGGGGAGGAGCGGGAAGATTCTCCCAGGAAGTCACCAATGGCAAGGCAGTCAACTCCGTGCATTGAGACTGCCGCTGCCAAGAAAGAAAGAAAGGTGATCGTGGTGGGTGGTTCCCTTCTCAAGGGTACTGAGGGCCCCATTTGCGCACCATACCTGAGCCATAGGGAAGTGTGCTGTCTCCCTGGGGCCCGGGTCAGGGACATAACTAGAAGACTCCCAGATCTGATACACCCCACTGACTACTATCCATTGCTCATAGCTCAAGCAGACAGCAATGAAATAACTCAAAGAAGCCTGCGAACTATGAAAAGAGATTTCAGGGGTCTAGGGTGATTAGTTCAAAGGGTGGGAACACAAGTGGTGTTTGCTTCCATACTTTCTGGGGTGCTGAAGGACACAGAATGGGCTAGGAAAACACAGGTGATTAATAATTGGCTGAGAGGCTGGTGTAGAGACAGACACTTCGGGTTTATTGACCACGGGGCAGTTTATTCAGCTCCTGGCCTGCTACCTGCTGATGGAATGCACCTGTCTCAAAGGGGGAAATGAATTCTAGCACAGGAGCTAGCTGGACTCATCGAGAGAGCTTTAAACTAGCTGTGATGGGGGAAGGGGATAAAACAGGGCTCTCCAGTAAAGAACCCAGGGGGGCTGTGCTGGAGCAAGGTGTCACGCTCCAATATAGTGGAGGGGGACGGGGTTCTTTAAGATTATGTGTATAACCCAGCATGAGATTAAGAAGCAACGGTCCAAATGTTGGTCTGACCAGTTTATTACCAATATTGACCAGGGACATGGGGAAGGGGAAGGCGGACACTGTTAAGGGTGATGGGGAAGGGAAGGCGAGCGATAGGAAAGACAGGAAAGAAGCAAGGGTTTGTACAACGCAGGGAAAGTCACCAGCCAGGATCCTAGGGGCGATCCAGTTGCAAACGGCTCTGACGGTCCGAGGCTCACCGTGTTCTTTGATTATGTGTATACCTGGTGTGAGATGAAGGCACAACGGGTCAAATGTTAGCCCAACCAGTTTATTTCAAATACTAGTTGCTTAGGGATATGGGGAAGGGAAGGTGAACGATAGAAAAGAAATATAAAAAGCAAGGAGTCTTGGCAGAAAGCAAAAGTGCTATAATCACCATTGTGGATCCAGCGAGGTTCATAGTAGGTCCGCTGATCTCAGGAACTTGTCTAGTCACCGCGGGGGATGGGAGAAAGCTAGGACGCTTCGCAGCAAGCAGGCCAAGGGGTTCTTCCAAAGAGGTTTTCCCCTCAGGGAATTCTCTGCCAAAGCTTTCTTCTCTTCAGCAGTTCTCTGTCAAAGATTTTTTCTTTGGGAGTTCTTCTCCAAAGTTCTTTTCTGGAAGTTCTTCTCTAAGAGTTCTTCTCCAGGAATTCTTCTACAGGAATTCTTCTCTAAAATCCTTGGTTCAGTGAAGGCCTTTTATTCCCCATTTCTCAGGGCTTTTTTCTTTTCTCTTTGTTTGTCTGGCATGTCTGGCCCAACAGATAACGCAGCAGAGAATGTCACCTTCATTGCCATGCAGCAGTATTGTTGTCTTTATGTGGTGGTCAGCTTCTCCAAGCCATATCTGTTATGTCATTTTTCTGTTCTGTTCTATCAATATTACTTCAGTGCCTGCTTTAGAGCACAGCTATATGTTTGTAACCTGAGGATAATTAAATGCAGTGGTGAAAACCAGATGTGACACATCTGGGGATGTGTCAGCTGAAATGCAGTAATGAGAATCAGCCATTACAGGTAAGGCTGCAAGGCAAAATTCCCTGTTGGTGTCACTCCATGAACACTCCATGAGTTAAAGGGTGCGGAGCATCTCCCATATGAGACTGTTTAAGCATGGGGAAAAGAAGACTGAGGGGGGAGCTGAACGATGCTTCTAAATGTCTATGGGGAAGTGGGAGACAAATGGAGGAGGCCAGGCTCTTCTTGGCGCTGTGAAGCAACAGGAGGAGGAGAACTGGCCTAAAGCTTGTACACAGGAAGTTCCATACTGACATGCTGAGATTGGACTCAACGAGCTCATGAGGACCATTGCAAGCGCTGTGGCTCTGTGATTCTCCCTACGATTTCGTTCACCTTTCTTCAAGATCTATTTTGCTGTTTTTGTGTTGTTTCCTTGTTAGAACTTCCACGTCAGCAAAAAAGATTAGGAGAATCATTCCTTTCCCAGATTTGAAATGCAAACTCAAAATGGAAGATCTTTGAGTCCAGATTTCTGGGTCTCCAAGATACAAAGGAAGATGGTTTTGTTTCTTTCCCTTGAAATGAAAACCCATTTGTCTTAATGCACATGACACTCACGCCCAGGCACACAGCACTACTGAGCGAGCAGGAGCATTGCTTTCTGGTACTTCACCTTTGCAAGAAGTTAGAAGAACGCAGAATTTCTTGCAGTCTACCTGTCTAAGGCCTAGCAAAATGAGCCAGTACATAGCTCACATCAGGGCCAGCAGCACAGAGCTGCAAGCCAGCGCCGTACAGATACTGCCTGCTGGCTTTGCTCTCTCAGCATCAGAGTTGTCCTGTCTGACAGGGAACGGACTGCCAGACTGACATCATCTTCCAAAGGCTTGAGGGCTGCAACAGAGGGAAACAGAGCAAAGGTGAAACCCACCGACCTGCAGAGACCCACCAGCATCCCCTCCGGACCATGCCAGCCCCACCCATTGATTTTCTGGATCAGGAGGAGCACACAGACTAAGAGGTCAGCTGGAAGCCACTGCTCAGGAGTGCCCCACCTGCCCCTGCAGCATTTCCTTGCAGCAAGGCAAGGCACAGCTGCACACTGCCCAGACTCTGCCCCCTGCCTTCAGCCCCGGCACACGCAGCGCTGCCCTCACTCACCACTGTAGATTTCATTCAGCTTTTCCTCACTTTGGTCCCGGCAGTGCTGTACAGCCAGCCCTAGGTAGAGAGATCCCATCAGACCCCGGTTCCCTAACATGCTCCCAGGAGCTCATACTCCATCCCTGCCAACCCAGCTGCTTCCCGTGCTGTGCCCCAGGCAGGGAGGGTGCCCGAGTGCAGACTTGAGCAAGGCACCCATCGGGGCTACTGGCACGTGCAGGATGTATCTGTGGGGTGCAGGGCTGCGCCACTGCCGACAGGGCACAGCCAAAAGAGGGAAACAGGGGCTGCACTCACCAATGAGTTTGACTGCCTCGCATCGCACAGAGGACTGAGAATCCCTCAGGTATGGCAGGCTCTGCCACAGGTATCTTTCCGCTGTCTTCCTGCCCTGCTGCATCTGGAGAAGAACACAGAGCCATGAGACTTGCAGACCCTCCCCAGATGCTGGCGCAGCTCCTTCAGCCAGCGTCCCCTTCCCCAGCAAAAAGGTGGGGGCTGTCAAAGTGTCCTTACCAAGCACTTCATGATCCCCTCTTTGTTCTCCTCCCGGGCCCGGTGCTTCAGCTTCTTCCACTTCAGGAACTTTGCACAAGCCACGAGGGCTTCCCTTGAAGCCTACGGAACAACAGATGCTGGGAGATGGCACCACAGGCACACATCCCAAGAGCTGAGATGCTTCCTGCCCTACCCTCAGTTCTCGCACCGCTCCTGAGGTGTCAGCACACCCTAGCCTGCATTCTGGTCAGCCCTGAAGTTTGTACCTGTGCGACGCTCGGGGTCTCATCACTCAACCGAAAGAGCAGAGGGAGCAGGCCCCTGCGCACGTTCTCCTTCATGTTTCCCCAGTGCCACAACACCACAGCCTCCATCAGATCTTTGAAGAGGTGGATGGAACACTCTCGCACTTCGCTTGACACCTGAGGGAGAAGAGCAGGAGGAGCTCAGCACCACATTCTTGCTGCTCAAGGTGAGCATGAGCGTAGGCATGGCTGACGAGGGAGATGCGTTCAAGTCCCATTCTGCATAAGGATGCTGTGCCCTCATGCAAAGCAACGCAACAGGTTTCCAGCACGAGGTGCCTGTGTCTCAGAGTGCTCCCCCAGACACCCCACCAGGTCCAGACAGGTCGCCTCGGATTGGGCGAAGGAGGAAACAGCGCTGGCCCTCAGCAATGCCTCTGGGGCACATGCTGCCTGCTTAGCCTCCACCTCCCTGCTGTGGCACACAGGGAGAATGCCCGGTGCTGAAGTAAAGGGAGCGGTGGAGGGTCAGAAAGTAATCCGAGGCAGCAGGTGCTTTATTATACAGCAGCTAAGCGGGTTCCCAGCACAGGGGCCTCACAGTGCCAAGAACAGTCAAGCTGTCAGGGACAAGGCCTGCTAGGCTGTAGAGCCCAGAAGATATCCCACGAGAGCCCAGAGGAACAAAGAAAGGAGAAGGGTCTTTTGCTGAGAACCCAAACGTGCAGCAGACTTACATGATTAAAAAGAGGCAGGAGATTCTCAGACAGCTCCAGAGCAAAGGAACTGGCCTCTCTCTTCCCCAGATGATTCAGCGTGTTTCTGAAGACACTCAGCAGCTTCAGAGCAATGTTCGCGTTGTCAGACAGCACGGTAAACATGTTTGGAACCAGGGCCCGTATTTCTTTTGCCTGTCCAAAAGACACAATTTCCTTTTCATCAAGAGAGCACTGGCCACCCTGGAGTAAAAGCTCAAGTTACAGATAACCAGCCACACGCCTTGCTTCCTGGCAGCTGCAGTAGCAGACTCTAGGTAGGTGGTGGCCATGACTGCACCGATAAGGACATGGGGAGGAAGGAGAAAGGAAGGCAGGAGAACAAGGACTCCATGTCCCCTGCTCAGCCGCTCTCTGTTGCAGCAGGCCCCCAAGTAACTCATCTGGAAAGCTCCCGGAAATCTCCCCAGACCCCACCACGGCCATCACCCCAACTCCTGAGTCTCAGGCAAGGCCACGGCACAAGGATGCCCACCATCGCCAGGCTGCCAACGGGGCTTCACTTGACTAGGTCCTGCTCACCGTCTCGGGTGTCTGTGACAGCAGGTCAAGGCCTCTGAGCACCAGCCAGAGTATCGGCAGGCTTTTAATCTTCAGAAGCCTCTGGAGCACTGCTGGCTTACACAATCCTGTCAGGTTCTCTTCAGTGGGAGACATCACCTGAAACAAAGGCAGCGGTGAGAGCCAGACACAGGCAGCAGGACTCCCTGCACCCTGCAGCTCCTGGCTCCTCTGTCAGCTCAGGGCAAAGTATTGGGGCAGCACAGCCTGGCCTGGGGCAGCAGTGCCTCGGGAAGGCACAACGGTCCCTCTGTGCCCCAGGCCTAGCACTATGCAGGATGACTTTTTTGGTCTGCACACCCTGTCCTCTGACATTCTAAAGCCTTCGAGGAGCACCTGCCCAGCAGAAGCTGGCACAACAAAGGCTCTGGACATGGATGGCCACAGACACTTTTCAGCCTGCTCTGCCTGCGTGGAGGCAGTGGCTCTCCCCAGCCCCAGCCGTGGCTCTGCCTCTGCTACGGCCCTGCACCAGGGAGGGGAGTAAGGCAAGGGGAGACAGGGAACTGGGGAAAGAGAGTCCTGTAGGAGAGCAGGGTACCGTGTCCTGTAACTCACAGTCAGTCGAAGGAGTTTCATCTCCACTGTGGTGATGTTAGGTATGTCACATAACACTTCTCGCACTAGAACAACGAGCAGTTCGTCACGGTCTTCTGCTGATGTCTCTCTCAGGGTGAGAATTCTCTTCCACATGTCCAGAGTAGTGCTGCAAATGAAGATTAATACCGTTATAGCAGGACGGTTCCTTGGGAATGACCTGCAGCTTTCCATGGCTGTGGCAGCCAGAGAATTTCTGAGTCACACTCTTCACACGGAACTATAGTGCAGGGCTGTCAGGGCTGGTACCTGTCACACTGAGGAAGATCCAACAACACACTCTTCAGCACATCTCTGGGAAACTGTTGGGTCAGTATATCCAGCAATGTTAGGGCAGTCTGCTGGAGCGATCTGTGATTTTCTTTCAGGTTTCTATGAATGGATCCCAGAATCTCTGACATCTGTTGGGAGGATACAGAAAGAATATTACTGCTGCTGTACTGCAGTCATTTGCTCTGCCTCCAGTGACATTACTGCCTTCCCATTACTCTATGCTGGCCTAAAATGGTGTCAGATGCCCAAGAGCTGTGGAGAGCAGGCCATAGCATTAGCATGGCTGATGAAAGGGAGATGCTCCCGGGTCACACTCTGCACAAAATCACTGTGGGCCTAAGCAAATCAGCGCAGCAGGTTTCCAGCACGGGGTACCTGTGCCTCAGAGTGCTTCCCCGGCCACCCTACCACAGCAAAGCAAAGCTCCCCGGGCTCCAGGCCTAGGAGGAAACAGGGCTGGCCCTCAGCAGTGCCTCTGGGGCACTTGCTGCCTGCTTAGCCTCCACCTCTCTGCTGTGGCACATGGGGAGAATTGCCAGTGGAGGAAATAAAGGCAGCAGTGGAGGGTCAGAAAGCAACCCTACGCAGCAGATGCTTTGTTGTACAGAGCCTGAGCAGGTCCCCAGCACAGGGGCCACACATCACTAAGAACAACAAAGCTACCAGGGACAAGGCCTGTTCCTCCTGCCCTTGGGCCAGCACAGCCTCTTGCTCTCACATCTTTGAAAAGAGATTGACCTGCAGGAGCTGGCACAAAGTTGGTACCAGACATGTGTGGCGACAGCTCTCCTGGAGCCAGGCATACGGCCTCGACTCTGCCCCTCCCCTGCCTCAGTTCTCCTGTCTGGGGGGCAAGGCAAGGCAGGGAGAGGCAGGGAGCTGCAGAAAAAGAGCCCTGAAGGCCAGCAAGGGGCATGGTCTGGTAACGCACCGTCCAGCGAAGGAGTTTGATGGCCACTCTGGGTATCTTGTGGTAGTGTCTATTCTCGAGCAATAAGAGCAGCTCTTCTAAGACACTGTCTGATGACTGTGCGGTAGAAAGCATAGTATTCCACATCTCCATAGCTGTTCTGCAAAAGAAGAGTAATGCTGTGTCAGCACATCTGCCCCACCAACTGCACCATGGCTCAGGCAGACACAGCAGGCCTGGGTGGTTTGTACACCAGCCCTGGCCCTGAAGCCGTGCATGCCTGGAGAGGCCTGGGGACCCTGTGTGGGTGAGCAGGAGGGGCTGAGATGGCCTTCCCCAAGGCACAGGGCTGGAGCCTGATGGGGAGCTCTGGGCCGCCTTGGTTGGCTATGGCTGCTGCAGCCCTGAGCAGCCCACCAGCACTGGAAAGCACATTAGGTTGGAAGGCTTGCTGCTTGGAGATGTCCTGCAGCTTTCCTTGGATCTGCCAACCAAGAGGGTGTCTGAGCCACACTCTACACATAGAACAAGCCCATGGGTCTGTGAGGGCTGGTACCTGTCACAATGAGGGTGGTCCATCAACACACTCTTCAGCACACCTCTGGGAAACTGGCAGGTCAGTATATCCACCAATCCAAAGAGAGTCTCTTGAAGTGATCTGTGACGTTCTATCAGGTTTCTGCGGATGGACCACAGAATCTCTGGTATCTGTTGGGAGGACACAGAAAGAATATTACTGCTGCTGTACTGCAGTCATTTGCTCTGCCTCCAGTGATGTTACTGCCTTTCCCATTGCTCTATGCTGGCCTAAAATGGTGTCAGATGCCCAAGAGCTGTGGAGAGCAGGCCATAGCATTAGCATGGCTGATGAAAGGGAGATGCTCCAGGATCAAACTTTCCACAAAACTCTGTGGGTCCAAGCAAATCAGTGCAGCAGGTTTCCAGCACGGGGTGCCTGTGCCTCAGAGTGCTTCCCCAGCCACCCTACCACAGCAAAGCAAAGCTCCCCGGGCTCCAGGCCTAGGAGGAAACAGGGCTGGCCCTCAGCAGTGCCTCTGGGGCACTTGCTGCCTGCTTAGCCTTCACCTTTCTGCTGCGGCACATGGGGAGAATGCCCAGTGGAAGAAGTAAAGGCAGCAGTGGAGGGTCAGAAAGCAACCCTACGCAGCAGATGCTTTGTTGTACAGAGCCTGAGCAGGTCCCCAGCACAGGGGCCACACATCACTAAGAACAACAAAGCTACCAGGGACAAGGCCTGTTCCTCCTGCCCTTGGGCCAGCACAGCCTCTTGCTCTCACATCTTTGAAAAGAGATTGACCTGCAGGAGCTGGCACAAAGTTGGTACCAGACATGTGTGGCCACAGGCTCTTCTCCCCAGCCCTGCAGCCTGCTCCATCTGAGCGGAGGCCACGGCTCTCCTGGAGCCAGGCATACGGCCTCGACTCTGCCCCTCCCCTGCCTCAGTTCTCCTGTCTGGGGGGCAAGGCAAGGCAGGGAGAGGCAGGGAGCTGCAGAAAAAAAGCCCTGAAGGCCAGCAAGGGGCATGGTCTGGTAACTCACCGTCTGGCGCAATAGAGTGATGTCTGTAAGGATCCTGGTGAAATTTTCCACCTTGAGAATGAAGAACAGCTCTTCTAAGACCCTGTGTGATAACTCTGGGGAAGAAAGCAGACCCTTCCAGATCTCCAGAGTGCTGCAAAAGAAGAGAAATGTTGTGTCACCAGGTCTGCCCCAGCAACAGCACCTTTGATCTGGCAGGCCCAGCAGGCCTGGGGGGCTGCGCTGAAGCCTTGGCCATTCTGCTCCACGTCCTTGTGGAAGCCTGGGGACCCGGCGTGGGTGAGCAGCAGAGGCTGAGATGGCCTTCCCCGAGGCACAGGGCTGGAGCCTGATGGGGAGCTCTAGGCCGCCTTGGTTGGCTTTGGCTGCTGCAGCCCTGAGCAGCCCACCGGCACTGGAAAGCACAGTGCAGTGGAGAGCTTGCTGCTCAGGGATTTTCTGCAGCAGACAGAGTGTCCCTGTTTTCACATGGAACAAGCGTGTGGGGCTATCAGGGCTGGTACCTGTCACTCTCTGGAAGGTCCAACAACACACTCAGCGTCACATCCCTGGGAAAATGGCTGGCGAGTGTATCCAGCAATGTTAGGACAGCCTGCTGAAGTGATCCTTGATTTTTTTTCAGGTTTCTGTGGATGAAACCCAGAATCTCTGTCACCTGTTTGAGAGGACACAGGAAGAATATTACTGCTGGTGTACTGCAGTCATTTGCTCTGCCTCCAGTGATATTACTGCCTTTCCCATTGCTCTTTGCTGCCTCTAAATGGCTTTGGATGCTCCAGAGCTGTGGAGGGCAGGGCATGGCAATCCAGCCTCAGTCTGCTTACATCCATCAGCCAGGAGACAGGGTCTTTCAGAACCATCTCCAGTATAATCCTGGCGTACTCCTGGTCCTCAATGCTGCAGTTTCCAGCGGTCTTTTCAAGTGTCATGAGGACTACGTCTGTCCTCTGAGTTGGTGGGAGGAATTCTTTCAGTGGCTGTGGTAAAAAGGAAAAAGGGAGGGAAGACATGTCAAACTGGGAGAGAGACTGTTGTCCGAGGGAAAGGAAGGATTAAGATCCTCCCTTCAGGGCAGACACATGCTGAGGGTTCCCAGGTATACCCAAGCTTGCCTTGCAGGTACCCCTGAGCTGCAGGCAGCTCTGGGATGCAGAGAATGGGAGACAGAGCGTGGCTGGAATATTCCTGGCTCCTTACCTTCAGACAGAAACTGCTGGCCAAGAAACCACAAAGCTTCCAGGTCTGCTCGATGGCCCTCTCACGCACAGTTTTGCTCTTGGAGGTGGTGAAGGGCAGCAGCACCTGTGAGGAGAGGAGATGCTGGTTTGGTTAGCCTGGGAGCTGCTGATGCCCATTTGAGCAGGAGCAGAACTGCCGAGCTCCAGCTGGAATCACAGCATCCATCCAGGCTTTCCCTGGGCTGGAGCCAAGCCCTTTACGGTCAGAGCTGTGCAATAGACAGACCTCCAGGATATTCTGCAGCTCCTCTCCGTCAGAGGTGCAACTGCTGAGCAGCCATACTTGCAGCATTCTGTCCATAGCACACAGGGTCTGTAAAGGCAGCAACAGGTTGTGAGAGTCTTTCAGAGGGCCCTCTCACCCCGAGGAAGCTTCTGGGAACCCCTTTACTATAAGGAAGGACACTGGCAGATGCATGCCCAGCCCGGGACAGGCTCCATTGCCACAAGGATGCTGTGCGCAGACCCGGTGGTCAGTGTCGGGGTGGGGGAAGCAATGCCAAGACCCTGCCTGCAAGGATCCTTGGTAATGTCTGCACACGAATAATGGGATCTCCAGTAGTTTACCCAGTACATACGTGATTGTAAAGTTCAATGTTCAAGTCCTCTTTTGGAGGAAGGTAGAAGACGGATTTGAAGCACGCATTTAAAAGCGGTATTATTTTGTCCTTGGGAACTGCCTTCAATTCACTGCAAATAGAGAGAACTTGATGTTGGGGAGCAGCAGTGCCTTGATGCCAGAGCAGGGTTGGAACAGGTCCTCCCCTGGACAGGGTTCCCTGCAAGGGAAGTGGAGCCCTGCTGCGAGGCACCTCCACCATGGGGCTGGCCTGGGCTGAAAGACAGTCCTGATGCCTCCTGCTGTGGGGCTACAGCTGAGAGCCTGCAGGAAGCTTCAGGGCTTCCTCCAACCTCATGAGAAGCGCAGAGAAGGGGAGAGCTGAGGGCCTCCCTGCACACATTGGGGGATGCATCCAGGCTACGGTCAGGGCCACCAGGATCGTGATCAAGGGATGCGTGGGCAAAAGCAGGGTTGGGCACGTACCTCAAGGCGGCGATCGCAAGCATGGCTGTGCACGTCTGCTCTATGGGCTTATTTTCCACCATTTCCTGTTGGGAAATTACCGGGATGAGACCTGGCAGTCACCATCACCAGCAGACATGGTGCTGGTCGCCAGGGCCAGAGGAGCCCCAGTACTCCCAGCCCAGCACCAGAACGCAGAGCCACCCTGTGTCCTCCTGCTGAGATCTCTGTGGCACCCACAGGCCCCCAGCCACCCCTGCCTCACACACTGCCAGCCCCTGAGGGGCTCTGCACCTCCCACAACCCTTTGTATTGTCCCCTCACCTGTATTCTCTCTGCCAAGCCTTTTCGATGGCAGAAAAGAGACGGGCTCTCACTCAAGGCCTTCCCTTTCCTCATTTTGCAAATGTTGCAGATGCTCTCCAGGAGCATCGTTGTTAGCATCTCGTCCTGGCCACCACAGAGAGACAAGGAGGAAGTGTGAGTTGGGAGGGCCGTGTCCTGCAGGCCCAGAGCACTGCAGGGCGCGGAGCAGCACGGCATGCCTGGAAGGCAGCAGCTCCTGCCAGCCAGCAGCCCTCCTGCAGCCTGGCAGCAGAGCTGGAGGGACTGTCTGGAGTTGCAGGCACAGCTGAGATGGAGACGGCTGCCGTTACCTTTTTTGTCCTCTTGAGGTAGGCCTCGATATAATCTAAAGCCTCCTTTTCCTCTTCTGACACAGGCAGCCAGTCAGCATCTAACCAAGGAGAAGAGTGAGCAGCGCTGTAGAGCGGCCGAAAGCAGGCGCGAGCAGAGGAAGGAGCTGTGGAGCTGTGCCCTCTGCAGCCCTGTGCCCGCTCGCCTGGCTCAGTGTACCCGTGGCTGTCAGGACAAGGGCCCTGGTGTCAACCAGGGGGCACTCGCTGCCCCAGCCCTGCCTGCCAATTCCGGGGACCCTCGCTCACCGGCATGCATCGGCTGCATCTCTGTCACCTCGTAGGGCTCCAGTGAAGGTGTTCTCTCCCGGGGAGCCCCACTCTTCTCCCAGGCCACCCTCGGTGGGCCGGGGCGTCTCTCCTCCATCCTGAGGGATGAGGACTGAAGTTGGGAAGGAGCAGCCGCGGGGCTGCCGGGGGTAGAGGGAAACGACTTGGGCTGCGCTCGGGGGCTCCTCGCCAGACCCGCACACTCCTGCCCTGTCCCCTCGCTGTCCTGACGGACACTGCGGGGCCTCCGTGTCGGTGCCAGGGATCCCTGGGTCTCACAGGATTGGGTCACAAAGGGCCCCGCTGTGACACGCTGCCCCGCCTGGGCGGGGCTGGTTCCGGGCCCCGGGCTGAAATGGCTCAGACCAAAGTTCCCCAGCGGGAGGGATGTGTGCCCCTGCCTACCCAGAAAGTTTTGCAGGAGTAGCCAGACTGCCCAGGCCCTCGTGCTTCTGCTGTGAGGCCAGAGACAGCTGCAGCAGGACAGAGGGGGAAGACGAAGACTCGCTGTCAGCTCGGCAGCTGTCTTGCTCACGGGCCTGTGAGCTCCAAGGCATCCGTTCCTGAATCATAAGGATGTAAAGGATGAGTTCCATACAGGATATATAGTCCTGTGCTCTCATTTCTGATTCGCTGACAATACGCTGTCAGATAATTGGTAACAGTGCTGTCAATTGGTTACGGGCCAGTTCAGCCCGGTTCCGTGACTCATGGGGCAGGGGACACACGGAGCCACGCCCCGGGAAAGGGAAACGGGAAAAGGGAAACGGCAGGGGGATGGGCCTAAGAACAAAACAGCGACAACGAGCCGAAGGGGAGAAGTAATTTTCTAAAGAACATATCGGAATGCAAAATGACAGAATATAATACCGTGTAATGGGAACCGAAGCTAAGAAACCAAATAAAGTGAGAGAGCGTCTGAAACTGAAGGCCTTAGGCTAAAGCTGAAGGCGACTTGGCTAGGGAACTTCCACTGCTGAGATGACCAGTGAAAGAGAAAGTCTCGGGACTTGCGTGCAGTCTTCTCTTTCCCTCGGGGTGGAAAATGGGAACGCAAAGTCCTCTGGGGTATGTAGTTTCCTGCACACTTTTGAGTTAATTAGCAGTTCTTAGAACTTAATTTCATTCCTGTTGCATGGCCTAGGATAGATACCAGTCACTACTTACTTACAACTTGTTTCAGCACTAGAAGGCAGCAGGCCGAGGGAGAGACATGAACAGAAGCCCAGTAGCATGCAGAGTTGCTGTCCTTTCCAATTGTTGCACATTAATATTTATATATTTATATATTAATATAAATATAATAATAATAATACATAAATATATTAATATAATTTATAAATATAATTTTATATATATATATAAATATATATATATATTTACATATCCTCGAGACCTACTGCTTTGGATCGGCACAGCTGGAGCTGCAGTGACAGATTTTGAGGTGCAGAGGGGTTTTTCGGGAGTTTCCTGTCTCAGGGGAAATGAGGGAAAGCGGGTAGTCCCTTCCGCTCTTGGCAGCTCTCTCACGAGAGGCTGACGTGGCGTAGGCATTGCCAGGGAAACGGCACCCCTGCCCACACCTTCAGCTCTTAAAAGGCCTCAGGGAGGGCAGCAAGATGTCGCTGCCTACCAGGCTCAAGGATGAGCAAACTACGTGTGAGTACCACCCCTCTCTATTATACTGAAGCTAGTTGCTAAGTGTGGGAGATTGTGTGGTAGGATGTAGGATTTCTATCCCTCCTCTCTTGCAAATTCATCCTATTTATTACCGGTCTCTGTGTTCTCAGAGTTGTGTTCTAGTTTGTTTTTTTTTAACTTTATTGCTTATTTTATTTTAATATTTAATTATTATTATTCATACATATATATATTTATTTATTCTTTTTATTTATTATTCTTTTATTTTTGTGCGATAGTCTCTACTAGACAGAGGGCTTGCTGTATAAAGGCTGTGGCGACCCAGACAGAAGGTCTGCCTAGAAACGTGGCTACACAGGTCTCTGGTTGCAGTGAGTGCCAGAGCCTGCTGCTTCTGGAGGAGGGTGGCAAGCAGATCTCCTGCACGAGGTGTGACCAGGTTGAAGATCTGCTTATCATGGTGACAGTGCTGAAAGAGGAGGTTGAGAGAGGGAGGGTCATCAGGGACTGCGAGCAGGAGATTGTCTGGTGGAGTAGCTCCCTCGAGTGCCAGAGAGAAAGGTGCCGGGGAGATAACCCCAAATTTGGTGGTGGACTCCCTGACCTGCCCCCGTCAGGCTGAGGTGGGGTATCTGAGGGATGGGGAGGGCTGGCAGCGAGTCTCAGCTCGGTAGCGTTGGCGCTCTCCCCTTCTGCCTACCTCATTTCCTCAAGTCCCTCTAAGTAATAGGTTTGCAGCGTTGGACGTTGAAGGAGAAGTAAGGGGGGAGGAGCGGGAAGATTCTCCCAGGAAGTCACCAATGGCAAGGCAGTCAACTCCGTGCATTGAGACTGCCGCTGCCAAGAAAGAAAGAAAGGTGATCGTGGTGGGTGGTTCCCTTCTCAAGGGTACTGAGGGCCCCATTTGCGCACCATACCTGAGCCATAGGGAAGTGTGCTGTCTCCCTGGGGCCCGGGTCAGGGACATAACTAGAAGACTCCCAGATCTGATACACCCCACTGACTACTATCCATTGCTCATAGCTCAAGCAGACAGCAATGAAATAACTCAAAGAAGCCTGCGAACTATGAAAAGAGATTTCAGGGGTCTAGGGTGATTAGTTCAAAGGGTGGGAACACAAGTGGTGTTTGCTTCCATACTTTCTGGGGTGCTGAAGGACACAGAATGGGCTAGGAAAACACAGGTGATTAATAATTGGCTGAGAGGCTGGTGTAGAGACAGACACTTCGGGTTTATTGACCACGGGGCAGTTTATTCAGCTCCTGGCCTGCTACCTGCTGATGGAATGCACCTGTCTCAAAGGGGGAAATGAATTCTAGCACAGGAGCTAGCTGGACTCATCGAGAGAGCTTTAAACTAGCTGTGATGGGGGAAGGGGATAAAACAGGGCTCTCCAGTAAAGAACCCAGGGGGGCTGTGCTGGAGCAAGGTGTCACGCTCCAATATAGTGGAGGGGGACGGGGTTCTTTAAGATTATGTGTATAACCCAGCATGAGATTAAGAAGCAACGGTCCAAATGTTGGTCTGACCAGTTTATTACCAATATTGACCAGGGACATGGGGAAGGGGAAGGCGGACACTGTTAAGGGTGATGGGGAAGGGAAGGCGAGCGATAGGAAAGACAGGAAAGAAGCAAGGGTTTGTACAACGCAGGGAAAGTCACCAGCCAGGATCCTAGGGGCGATCCAGTTGCAAACGGCTCTGACGGTCCGAGGCTCACCGTGTTCTTTGATTATGTGTATACCTGGTGTGAGATGAAGGCACAACGGGTCAAATGTTAGCCCAACCAGTTTATTTCAAATACTAGTTGCTTAGGGATATGGGGAAGGGAAGGTGAACGATAGAAAAGAAATATAAAAAGCAAGGAGTCTTGGCAGAAAGCAAAAGTGCTATAATCACCATTGTGGATCCAGCGAGGTTCATAGTAGGTCCGCTGATCTCAGGAACTTGTCTAGTCACCGCGGGGGATGGGAGAAAGCTAGGAAGCTTCGCAGCAAGCAGGCCAAGGGGTTCTTCCAAAGAGGTTTTCCCCTCAGGGAATTCTCTGCCAAAGCTTTCTTCTCTTCAGCAGTTCTCTGTCAAAGATTTTTTCTTTGGGAGTTCTTCTCCAAAGTTCCTTTCTGGAAGTTCTTCTCTAAGAGTTCTTCTCCAGGAATTCTTCTACAGGAATTCTTCTCTAAAATCCTTGGTTCAGTGAAGTCCTTTTATTCCCCATTTCTCAGGGCTTTTTTCTTTTCTCTTTGTTTGTCTGGCATGTCTGGCCCAACAGATAACGCAGCAGAGAATGTCACCTTCATTGCCATGCAGCAGTATTGTTGTCTTTATGTGGTGGTCAGCTTCTCCAAGCCATATCTGTTATGTCATTTTTCTGTTCTGTTCTATCAATATTACTTCAGTGCCTGCTTTAGAGCACAGCTATATGTTTGTAACCTGAGGATAATTAAATGCAGTGGTGAAAACCAGATGTGACACATCTGGGGATGTGTCAGCTGAAATGCAGTAATGAGAATCAGCCATTACAGGTAAGGCTGCAAGGCAAAATTCCCTGTTGGTGTCACTCCATGAACACTCCATGAGTTAAAGGGTGCGGAGCATCTCCCATATGAGACTGTTTAAGCATGGGGAAAAGAAGACTGAGGGGGGAGCTGAACGATGCTTCTAAATGTCTATGGGGAAGTGGGAGACAAATGGAGGAGGCCAGGCTCTTCTTGGCGCTGTGAAGCAACAGGAGGAGGAGAACTGGCCTAAAGCTTGTACACAGGAAGTTCCATACTGACATGCTGAGATTGGACTCAACGAGCTCATGAGGACCATTGCAAGCGCTGTGGCTCTGTGATTCTCCCTACGATTTCGTTCACCTTTCTTCAAGATCTATTTTGCTGTTTTTGTGTTGTTTCCTTGTTAGAACTTCCACGTCAGCAAAAAAGATTAGGAGAATCATTCCTTTCCCAGATTTGAAATGCAAACTCAAAATGGAAGATCTTTGAGTCCAGATTTCTGGGTCTCCAAGATACAAAGGAAGATGGTTTTGTTTCTTTCCCTTGAAATGAAAACCCATTTGTCTTAATGCACATGACACTCACGCCCAGGCACACAGCACTACTGAGCGAGCAGGAGCATTGCTTTCTGGTACTTCACCTTTGCAAGAAGTTAGAAGAACGCAGAATTTCTTGCAGTCTACCTGTCTAAGGCCTAGCAAAATGAGCCAGTACATAGCTCACATCAGGGCCAGCAGCACAGAGCTGCAAGCCAGCGCCGTACAGATACTGCCTGCTGGCTTTGCTCTCTCAGCATCAGAGTTGTCCTGTCTGACAGGGAACGGACTGCCAGACTGACATCATCTTCCAAAGGCTTGAGGGCTGCAACAGAGGGAAACAGAGCAAAGGTGAAACCCACCGACCTGCAGAGACCCACCAGCATCCCCTCCGGACCATGCCAGCCCCACCCATTGATTTTCTGGATCAGGAGGAGCACACAGACTAAGAGGTCAGCTGGAAGCCACTGCTCAGGAGTGCCCCACCTGCCCCTGCAGCATTTCCTTGCAGCAAGGCAAGGCACAGCTGCACACTGCCCAGACTCTGCCCCCTGCCTTCAGCCCCGGCACACGCAGCGCTGCCCTCACTCACCACTGTAGATTTCATTCAGCTTTTCCTCACTTTGGTCCCGGCAGTGCTGTACAGCCAGCCCTAGGTAGAGAGATCCCATCAGACCCCGGTTCCCTAACATGCTCCCAGGAGCTCATACTCCATCCCTGCCAACCCAGCTGCTTCCCGTGCTGTGCCCCAGGCAGGGAGGGTGCCCGAGTGCAGACTTGAGCAAGGCACCCATCGGGGCTACTGGCACGTGCAGGATGTATCTGTGGGGTGCAGGGCTGCGCCACTGCCGACAGGGCACAGCCAAAAGAGGGAAACAGGGGCTGCACTCACCAATGAGTTTGACTGCCTCGCATCGCACAGAGGACTGAGAATCCCTCAGGTATGGCAGGCTCTGCCACAGGTATCTTTCCGCTGTCTTCCTGCCCTGCTGCATCTGGAGAAGAACACAGAGCCATGAGACTTGCAGACCCTCCCCAGATGCTGGCGCAGCTCCTTCAGCCAGCGTCCCCTTCCCCAGCAAAAAGGTGGGGGCTGTCAAAGTGTCCTTACCAAGCACTTCATGATCCCCTCTTTGTTCTCCTCCCGGGCCCGGTGCTTCAGCTTCTTCCACTTCAGGAACTTTGCACAAGCCACGAGGGCTTCCCTTGAAGCCTACGGAACAACAGATGCTGGGAGATGGCACCACAGGCACACATCCCAAGAGCTGAGATGCTTCCTGCCCTACCCTCAGTTCTCGCACCGCTCCTGAGGTGTCAGCACACCCTAGCCTGCATTCTGGTCAGCCCTGAAGTTTGTACCTGTGCGACGCTCGGGGTCTCATCACTCAACCGAAAGAGCAGAGGGAGCAGGCCCCTGCGCACGTTCTCCTTCATGTTTCCCCAGTGCCACAACACCACAGCCTCCATCAGATCTTTGAAGAGGTGGATGGAACACTCTCGCACTTCGCTTGACACCTGAGGGAGAAGAGCAGGAGGAGCTCAGCACCACATTCTTGCTGCTCAAGGTGAGCATGAGCGTAGGCATGGCTGACGAGGGAGATGCGTTCAAGTCCCATTCTGCATAAGGATGCTGTGCCCTCATGCAAAGCAACGCAACAGGTTTCCAGCACGAGGTGCCTGTGTCTCAGAGTGCTCCCCCAGACACCCCACCAGGTCCAGACAGGTCGCCTCGGATTGGGCGAAGGAGGAAACAGCGCTGGCCCTCAGCAATGCCTCTGGGGCACATGCTGCCTGCTTAGCCTCCACCTCCCTGCTGTGGCACACAGGGAGAATGCCCGGTGCTGAAGTAAAGGGAGCGGTGGAGGGTCAGAAAGTAATCCGAGGCAGCAGGTGCTTTATTATACAGCAGCTAAGCGGGTTCCCAGCACAGGGGCCTCACAGTGCCAAGAACAGTCAAGCTGTCAGGGACAAGGCCTGCTAGGCTGTAGAGCCCAGAAGATATCCCACGAGAGCCCAGAGGAACAAAGAAAGGAGAAGGGTCTTTTGCTGAGAACCCAAACGTGCAGCAGACTTACATGATTAAAAAGAGGCAGGAGATTCTCAGACAGCTCCAGAGCAAAGGAACTGGCCTCTCTCTTCCCCAGATGATTCAGCGTGTTTCTGAAGACACTCAGCAGCTTCAGAGCAATGTTCGCGTTGTCAGACAGCACGGTAAACATGTTTGGAACCAGGGCCCGTATTTCTTTTGCCTGTCCAAAAGACACAATTTCCTTTTCATCAAGAGAGCACTGGCCACCCTGGAGTAAAAGCTCAAGTTACAGATAACCAGCCACACGCCTTGCTTCCTGGCAGCTGCAGTAGCAGACTCTAGGTAGGTGGTGGCCATGACTGCACCGATAAGGACATGGGGAGGAAGGAGAAAGGAAGGCAGGAGAACAAGGACTCCATGTCCCCTGCTCAGCCGCTCTCTGTTGCAGCAGGCCCCCAAGTAACTCATCTGGAAAGCTCCCGGAAATCTCCCCAGACCCCACCACGGCCATCACCCCAACTCCTGAGTCTCAGGCAAGGCCACGGCACAAGGATGCCCACCATCGCCAGGCTGCCAACGGGGCTTCACTTGACTAGGTCCTGCTCACCGTCTCGGGTGTCTGTGACAGCAGGTCAAGGCCTCTGAGCACCAGCCAGAGTATCGGCAGGCTTTTAATCTTCAGAAGCCTCTGGAGCACTGCTGGCTTACACAATCCTGTCAGGTTCTCTTCAGTGGGAGACATCACCTGAAACAAAGGCAGCGGTGAGAGCCAGACACAGGCAGCAGGACTCCCTGCACCCTGCAGCTCCTGGCTCCTCTGTCAGCTCAGGGCAAAGTATTGGGGCAGCACAGCCTGGCCTGGGGCAGCAGTGCCTCGGGAAGGCACAACGGTCCCTCTGTGCCCCAGGCCTAGCACTATGCAGGATGACTTTTTTGGTCTGCACACCCTGTCCTCTGACATTCTAAAGCCTTCGAGGAGCACCTGCCCAGCAGAAGCTGGCACAACAAAGGCTCTGGACATGGATGGCCACAGACACTTTTCAGCCTGCTCTGCCTGCGTGGAGGCAGTGGCTCTCCCCAGCCCCAGCCGTGGCTCTGCCTCTGCTACGGCCCTGCACCAGGGAGGGGAGTAAGGCAAGGGGAGACAGGGAACTGGGGAAAGAGAGTCCTGTAGGAGAGCAGGGTACCGTGTCCTGTAACTCACAGTCAGTCGAAGGAGTTTCATCTCCACTGTGGTGATGTTAGGTATGTCACATAACACTTCTCGCACTAGAACAACGAGCAGTTCGTCACGGTCTTCTGCTGATGTCTCTCTCAGGGTGAGAATTCTCTTCCACATGTCCAGAGTAGTGCTGCAAATGAAGATTAATACTGTTATAGCAGGACGGTTCCTTGGGAATGACCTGCAGCTTTCCATGGCTGTAGCAGCCAGAGAATTTCTGAGTCACACTCTTCACACGGAACTATAGTGCAGGGCTGTCAGGGCTGGTACCTGTCACACTGAGGAAGATCCAACAACACACTCTTCAGCACATCTCTGGGAAACTGTTGGGTCAGTATATCCAGCAATGTTAGGGCAGTCTGCTGGAGCGATCTGTGATTTTCTTTCAGGTTTCTATGAATGGATCCCAGAATCTCTGACATCTGTTGGGAGGATACAGAAAGAATATTACTGCTGCTGTACTGCAGTCATTTGCTCTGCCTCCAGTGACATTACTGCCTTCCCATTACTCTATGCTGGCCTAAAATGGTGTCAGATGCCCAAGAGCTGTGGAGAGCAGGCCATAGCATTAGCATGGCTGATGAAAGGGAGATGCTCCCGGGTCACACTCTGCACAAAATCACTGTGGGCCTAAGCAAATCAGCGCAGCAGGTTTCCAGCACGGGGTACCTGTGCCTCAGAGTGCTTCCCCGGCCACCCTACCACAGCAAAGCAAAGCTCCCCGGGCTCCAGGCCTAGGAGGAAACAGGGCTGGCCCTCAGCAGTGCCTCTGGGGCACTTGCTGCCTGCTTAGCCTCCACCTCTCTGCTGTGGCACATGGGGAGAATTGCCAGTGGAGGAAATAAAGGCAGCAGTGGAGGGTCAGAAAGCAACCCTACGCAGCAGATGCTTTGTTGTACAGAGCCTGAGCAGGTCCCCAGCACAGGGGCCACACATCACTAAGAACAACAAAGCTACCAGGGACAAGGCCTGTTCCTCCTGCCCTTGGGCCAGCACAGCCTCTTGCTCTCACATCTTTGAAAAGAGATTGACCTGCAGGAGCTGGCACAAAGTTGGTACCAGACATGTGTGGCGACAGCTCTCCTGGAGCCAGGCATACGGCCTCGACTCTGCCCCTCCCCTGCCTCAGTTCTCCTGTCTGGGGGTCAAGGCAAGGCAGGGAGAGGCAGGGAGCTGCAGAAAAAAAGAGCCCTGAAGGCCAGCAAGGGGCATGGTCTGGTAACGCACCGTCCAGCGAAGGAGTTTGATGGCCACTCTGGGTATCTTGTGGTAGTGTCTATTCTCGAGCAATAAGAGCAGCTCTTCTAAGACACTGTCTGATGACTGTGCGGTAGAAAGCATAGTATTCCACATCTCCATAGCTGTTCTGCAAAAGAAGAGTAATGCTGTGTCAGCACATCTGCCCCACCAACTGCACCATGGCTCAGGCAGACACAGCAGGCCTGGGTGGTTTGTACACCAGCCCTGGCCCTGAAGCCGTGCATGCCTGGAGAGGCCTGGGGACCCTGTGTGGGTGAGCAGGAGGGGCTGAGATGGCCTTCCCCAAGGCACAGGGCTGGAGCCTGATGGGGAGCTCTGGGCCGCCTTGGTTGGCTATGGCTGCTGCAGCCCTGAGCAGCCCACCAGCACTGGAAAGCACATTAGGTTGGAAGGCTTGCTGCTTGGAGATGTCCTGCAGCTTTCCTTGGATCTGCCAACCAAGAGGGTGTCTGAGCCACACTCTACACATAGAACAAGCCCATGGGTCTGTGAGGGCTGGTACCTGTCACAATGAGGGTGGTCCATCAACACACTCTTCAGCACACCTCTGGGAAACTGGCAGGTCAGTATATCCACCAATCCAAAGAGAGTCTCTTGAAGTGATCTGTGACGTTCTATCAGGTTTCTGCGGATGGACCACAGAATCTCTGGTATCTGTTGGGAGGACACAGAAAGAATATTACTGCTGCTGTACTGCAGTCATTTGCTCTGCCTCCAGTGATGTTACTGCCTTTCCCATTGCTCTATGCTGGCCTACAATGGTGTCAGATGCCCAAGAGCTGTGGAGAGCAGGCCATAGCATTAGCATGGCTGATGAAAGGGAGATGCTCCAGGATCAAACTTTCCACAAAACTCTGTGGGTCCAAGCAAATCAGTGCAGCAGGTTTCCAGCACGGGGTACCTGTGCCTCAGAGTGCTTCCCCAGCCACCCTACCACAGCAAAGCAAAGCTCCCCGGGCTCCAGGCCTAGGAGGGAACAGGGCTGGCCCTCAGCAGTGCCTCTGGGGCACTTGCTGCCTGCTTAGCCTTCACCTTTCTGCTGCGGCACATGGGGAGAATGCCCAGTGGAAGAAGTAAAGGCAGCAGTGGAGGGTCAGAAAGCAACCCTACGCAGCAGATGCTTTGTTGTACAGAGCCTGAGCAGGTCCCCAGCACAGGGGCCACACATCACTAAGAACAACAAAGCTACCAGGGACAAGGCCTGTTCCTCCTGCCCTTGGGCCAGCACAGCCTCTTGCTCTCACATCTTTGAAAAGAGATTGACCTGCAGGAGCTGGCACAAAGTTGGTACCAGACATGTGTGGCCACAGGCTCTTCTCCCCAGCCCTGCAGCCTGCTCCATCTGAGCGGAGGCCACGGCTCTCCTGGAGCCAGGCATACGGCCTCGACTCTGCCCCTCCCCTGCCTCAGTTCTCCTGTCTGGGGGGCAAGGCAAGGCAGGGAGAGGCAGGGAGCTGCAGAAAAAAAGCCCTGAAGGCCAGCAAGGGGCATGGTCTGGTAACTCACCGTCTGGCGCAATAGAGTGATGTCTGTAAGGATCCTGGTGAAATTTTCCACCTTGAGAATGAAGAACAGCTCTTCTAAGACCCTGTGTGATAACTCTGGGGAAGAAAGCAGACCCTTCCAGATCTCCAGAGTGCTGCAAAAGAAGAGAAATGTTGTGTCACCAGGTCTGCCCCAGCAACAGCACCTTTGATCTGGCAGGCCCAGCAGGCCTGGGGGGCTGCGCTGAAGCCTTGGCCATTCTGCTCCACGTCCTTGTGGAAGCCTGGGGACCCGGCGTGGGTGAGCAGCAGAGGCTGAGATGGCCTTCCCCGAGGCACAGGGCTGGAGCCTGATGGGGAGCTCTAGGCCGCCTTGGTTGGCTTTGGCTGCTGCAGCCCTGAGCAGCCCACCGGCACTGGAAAGCACAGTGCAGTGGAGAGCTTGCTGCTCAGGGATTTTCTGCAGCAGACAGAGTGTCCCTGTTTTCACATGGAACAAGCGTGTGGGGCTATCAGGGCTGGTACCTGTCACTCTCTGGAAGGTCCAACAACACACTCAGCGTCACATCCCTGGGAAAATGGCTGGCGAGTGTATCCAGCAATGTTAGGACAGCCTGCTGAAGTGATCCTTGATTTTTTTTCAGGTTTCTGTGGATGAAACCCAGAATCTCTGTCACCTGTTTGAGAGGACACAGGAAGAATATTACTGCTGGTGTACTGCAGTCATTTGCTCTGCCTCCAGTGATATTACTGCCTTTCCCATTGCTCTTTGCTGCCTCTAAATGGCTTTGGATGCTCCAGAGCTGTGGAGGGCAGGGCATGGCAATCCAGCCTCAGTCTGCTTACATCCATCAGCCAGGAGACAGGGTCTTTCAGAACCATCTCCAGTATAATCCTGGCGTACTCCTGGTCCTCAATGCTGCAGTTTCCAGCGGTCTTTTCAAGTGTCATGAGGACTACGTCTGTCCTCTGAGTTGGTGGGAGGAATTCTTTTAGTGGCTGTGGTAAAAAGGAAAAAGGGAGGGAAGACATGTCAAACTGGGAGAGAGACTGTTGTCCGAGGGAAAGGAAGGATTAAGATCCTCCCTTCAGGGCAGACACATGCTGAGGGTTCCCAGGTATACCCAAGCTTGCCTTGCAGGTACCCCTGAGCTGCAGGCAGCTCTGGGATGCAGAGAATGGGAGACAGAGCGTGGCTGGAATATTCCTGGCTCCTTACCTTCAGACAGAAACTGCTGGCCAAGAAACCACAAAGCTTCCAGGTCTGCTCGATGGCCCTCTCACGCACAGTTTTGCTCTTGGAGGTGGTGAAGGGCAGCAGCACCTGTGAGGAGAGGAGATGCTGGTTTGGTTAGCCTGGGAGCTGCTGATGCCCATTTGAGCAGGAGCAGAACTGCCGAGCTCCAGCTGGAATCACAGCATCCATCCAGGCTTTCCCTGGGCTGGAGCCAAGCCCTTTACGGTCAGAGCTGTGCAATAGACAGACCTCCAGGATATTCTGCAGCTCCTCTCCGTCAGAGGTGCAACTGCTGAGCAGCCATACTTGCAGCATTCTGTCCATAGCACACAGGGTCTGTAAAGGCAGCAACAGGTTGTGAGAGTCTTTCAGAGGGCCCTCTCACCCCGAGGAAGCTTCTGGGAACCCCTTTACTATAAGGAAGGACACTGGCAGATGCATGCCCAGCCCGGGACAGGCTCCATTGCCACAAGGATGCTGTGCGCAGACCCGGTGGTCAGTGTCGGGGTGGGGGAAGCAATGCCAAGACCCTGCCTGCAAGGATCCTTGGTAATGTCTGCACACGAATAATGGGATCTCCAGTAGTTTACCCAGTACATACGTGATTGTAAAGTTCAATGTTCAAGTCCTCTTTTGGAGGAAGGTAGAAGACGGATTTGAAGCACGCATTTAAAAGCGGTATTATTTTGTCCTTGGGAACTGCCTTCAATTCACTGCAAATAGAGAGAACTTGATGTTGGGGAGCAGCAGTGCCTTGATGCCAGAGCAGGGTTGGAACAGGTCCTCCCCTGGACAGGGTTCCCTGCAAGGGAAGTGGAGCCCTGCTGCGAGGCACCTCCACCATGGGGCTGGCCTGGGCTGAAAGACAGTCCTGATGCCTCCTGCTGTGGGGCTACAGCTGAGAGCCTGCAGGAAGCTTCAGGGCTTCCTCCAACCTCATGAGAAGCGCAGAGAAGGGGAGAGCTGAGGGCCTCCCTGCACACACTGGGGGATGCATCCAGGCTACGGTCAGGGCCACCAGGATCGTGATCAAGGGATGCGTGGGCAAAAGCAGGGTTGGGCACGTACCTCAAGGCGGCGATCGCAAGCATGGCTGTGCACGTCTGCTCTATGGGCTTATTTTCCACCATTTCCTGTTGGGAAATTACCGGGATGAGACCTGGCAGTCACCATCACCAGCAGACATGGTGCTGGTCGCCAGGGCCAGAGGAGCCCCAGTACTCCCAGCCCAGCACCAGAACGCAGAGCCACCCTGTGTCCTCCTGCTGAGATCTCTGTGGCACCCACAGGCCCCCAGCCACCCCTGCCTCACACACTGCCAGCCCCTGAGGGGCTCTGCACCTCCCACAACCCTTTGTATTGTCCCCTCACCTGTATTCTCTCTGCCAAGCCTTTTCGATGGCAGAAAAGAGACGGGCTCTCACTCAAGGCCTTCCCTTTCCTCATTTTGCAAATGTTGCAGATGCTCTCCAGGAGCATCGTTGTTAGCATCTCGTCCTGGCCACCACAGAGAGACAAGGAGGAAGTGTGAGTTGGGAGGGCCGTGTCCTGCAGGCCCAGAGCACTGCAGGGCGCGGAGCAGCACGGCATGCCTGGAAGGCAGCAGCTCCTGCCAGCCAGCAGCCCTCCTGCAGCCTGGCAGCAGAGCTGGAGGGACTGTCTGGAGTTGCAGGCACAGCTGAGATGGAGACGGCTGCCGTTACCTTTTCTGTCCTCTTGAGGTAGGCCTCGATATAATCTAAAGCCTCCTTTTCCTCTTCTGACACAGGCAGCCAGTCAGCATCTAACCAAGGAGAAGAGTGAGCAGCGCTGTAGAGCGGCCGAAAGCAGGCGCGAGCAGAGGAAGGAGCTGTGGAGCTGTGCCCTCTGCAGCCCTGTGCCCGCTCGCCTGGCTCAGTGTACCCGTGGCTGTCAGGACAAGGGCCCTGGTGTCAACCAGGGGGCACTCGCTGCCCCAGCCCTGCCTGCCAATTCCGGGGACCCTCGCTCACCGGCATGCATCGGCTGCATCTCTGTCACCTCGTAGGGCTCCAGTGAAGGTGTTCTCTCCCGGGGAGCCCCACTCTTCTCCCAGGCCACCCTCGGTGGGCCGGGGCGTCTCTCCTCCATCCTGAGGGATGAGGACTGAAGTTGGGAAGGAGCAGCCGCGGGGCTGCCGGGGGTAGAGGGAAACGACTTGGGCTGCGCTCGGGGGCTCCTCGCCAGACCCGCACACTCCTGCCCTGTCCCCTCGCTGTCCTGACGGACACTGCGGGGCCTCCGTGTCGGTGCCAGGGATCCCTGGGTCTCACAGGATTGGGTCACAAAGGGCCCCGCTGTGACACGCTGCCCCGCCTGGGCGGGGCTGGTTCCGGGCCCCGGGCTGAAATGGCTCAGACCAAAGTTCCCCAGCGGGAGGGATGTGTGCCCCTGCCTACCCAGAAAGTTTTGCAGGAGTAGCCAGACTGCCCAGGCCCTCGTGCTTCTGCTGTGAGGCCAGAGACAGCTGCAGCAGGACAGAGGGGGAAGACGAAGACTCGCTGTCAGCTCGGCAGCTGTCTTGCTCACGGGCCTGTGAGCTCCAAGGCATCCGTTCCTGAATCATAAGGATGTAAAGGATGAGTTCCATACAGGATATATAGTCCTGTGCTCTCATTTCTGATTCGCTGACAATACGCTGTCAGATAATTGGTAACAGTGCTGTCAATTGGTTACGGGCCAGTTCAGCCCGGTTCCGTGACTCATGGGGCAGGGGACACACGGAGCCACGCCCCGGGAAAGGGAAACGGGAAAAGGGAAACGGCAGGGGGATGGGCCTAAGAACAAAACAGCGACAACGAGCCGAAGGGGAGAAGTAATTTTCTAAAGAACATATCGGAATGCAAAATGACAGAATATAATACCGTGTAATGGGAACCGAAGCTAAGAAACCAAATAAAGTGAGAGAGCGTCTGAAACTGAAGGCCTTAGGCTAAAGCTGAAGGCGACTTGGCTAGGGAACTTCCACTGCTGAGATGACCAGTGAAAGAGAAAGTCTCGGGACTTGCGTGCAGTCTTCTCTTTCCCTCGGGGTGGAAAATGGGAACGCAAAGTCCTCTGGGGTATGTAGTTTCCTGCACACTTTTGAGTTAATTAGCAGTTCTTAGAACTTAATTTCATTCCTGTTGCATGGCCTAGGATAGATACCAGTCACTACTTACTTACAACTTGTTTCAGCACTAGAAGGCAGCAGGCCGAGGGAGAGACATGAACAGAAGCCCAGTAGCATGCAGAGTTGCTGTCCTTTCCAATTGTTGCACATTAATATTTATATATTTATATATTAATATAAATATAATAATAATAATACATAAATATATTAATATAATTTATAAATATAATTTTATATATATATATAAATATATATATATATTTACATATCCTCGAGACCTACTGCTTTGGATCGGCACAGCTGGAGCTGCAGTGACAGATTTTGAGGTGCAGAGGGGTTTTTCGGGAGTTTCCTGTCTCAGGGGAAATGAGGGAAAGCGGGTAGTCCCTTCCGCTCTTGGCAGCTCTCTCACGAGAGGCTGACGTGGCGTAGGCATTGCCAGGGAAACGGCACCCCTGCCCACACCTTCAGCTCTTAAAAGGCCTCAGGGAGGGCAGCAAGATGTCGCTGCCTACCAGGCTCAAGGATGAGCAAACTACGTGTGAGTACCACCCCTCTCTATTATACTGAAGCTAGTTGCTAAGTGTGGGAGATTGTGTGGTAGGATGTAGGATTTCTATCCCTCCTCTCTTGCAAATTCATCCTATTTATTACCGGTCTCTGTGTTCTCAGAGTTGTGTTCTAGTTTGTTTTTTTTTAACTGTGGGGTAAAGGGGTCCAGGAAGCCTGGGCCCTCCTCAAGACGGAAATCTTAAAGGCACAGGAGCAGGCTGTCCCTGAGTACCGTAAGTCAAGCCGGAGGGGAAAAAGACCAGTGTGGATGAACCGAGATCTTTTGTTGAGACTCCGGGAGAAAAAGAGAGTCTATGTCCTCTGGAAGATGGGACAGGCTACTTGGGGAGACTACAGGGAACTTGCCAAGATTTGCAGGCAGGAAGTTAGAAATGCAAAAGCCCAGCTTGAACTTAGACTGGCTACTGCAGTAAAGGAGAACAAAAAATCCTTTTATAAATATATTAACAGTAAAAGAAGAACTAAGGAGAAATTCCCTCCTTTACTTGATGCGGCAGGGAATGTAACCACAGAGGATAAGGAAAAGGCTGAGGTTCTCAATGCCTTCTTCACGTCTGTCTTTAACAGACAGACCAGTTATCCTCAGGATACTCCTCGCCCTGACCTGGAAGTCTGGGACGAAGCGCATCATACACCCCCTGTGATCCCAGCAGAGACAGTCAGAGACCTGCTCCTCCATCTGAACTGCCACAAGTCCATGGGGCCAGATGGGATCCACCCAAGGGTGCTGAGGGAGCTGGCAGAGGTGATTGCCAAGCCGCTTTCTGCCATCTATCAGCATTCCTGGTCATCTGGAGAGGTCCCGCAAGATTGGAGGCTTGCCGATGTGACTCCCATCTACAAGAAAGGCCGTAAGGAAGATCCGGGGAACTACAGGCCTGTCAGCCTGACCTCGGTATCAGGGAAAGTTATGGAGCAATTGATCTTGAGGGAGATCACACGGCACGTGCATGGCAATCAGGGGATCAGACCCAGCCAGCACGGGTTCACAAAGGGCAGGTCGTGCTTGTCCAACCTCATCTCCTTCTACGACTGGGTGACCAGACTGGTAGATGAGGGAAAGGCTGTTGATGTAGTCTACCTGGACTTCAGCAAAGCCTTTGACACGGTCTCCCACAGTATTCTCCTGCAGAAGCTGGCAGTCCATGGTGTGGACAGGTTCACTCTTCTCTGGGTTGAGAATTGGCTTGAGGGCCGTGCCCAGCGGGTAGTGGTTAATGGAGTCAAGTCCAGCTGGCGTCCTGTCACGAGTGGTGTCCCCCAAGGGTCGGTATTGGGGCCCGTCTTGTTTAATATCTTTATTGATGACCTGGATGAGGGGATTGAGTGTACCCTCAGTAAGTTTGCGGATGACACCAAGTTGGGAGGATGTGTTGATCTGCCTGAGGGTAGGGAGGCCCTTCAGCGGGATCTGGATAGGCTAGACAGTTGGGCTGAGGTCAATGGGATGAGGTTCAATAAGGCCAAGTGCCGGGTCCTGCACTTTGGCCACAATAACCCCATGCAATGCTATAGGCTTGGGGCAGAATGGCTTGAGGAGTGTATAGAGGAAAAGGACCTGGGGGTGTTGGTTGATACTCGGCTCAGCATGAGCCGGCAGTGTGCCCAGGTGGCCAAGAAGGCCAATGGCATCCTGGCCTGTATTAGGAATAGTGTGGCCAGCAGGAGCAGGGAGGTGATCATCCCCCTGTACTCAGCTCTGGTGCGGCCGCACCTCGAGTACTGCGTTCAGTTTTGGGCCCCTCACTACAAGAGAGACATCGAGGCCCTGGAGCGTGTTCAGAGAAGGGCAACAAAACTGGTGAGGGGTCTGGAGCACAGGTCTTACGAGGAGCGGCTGAAGGAGCTGGGATTGTTTAGTTTGGGGAAAAGGAGGCTCAGAGGAGACCTCATTGCACTCTACCACTTCCTGAAGGGAGGCTGTGGTAAGGAGGGGGTCAGCCTCTTCTCCCAGGTAACTAATGACAGGACGAGAGGGAATGGCCACAAGTTGTGCCGGGGAAGATTTAGATTAGACTTGAGGAAAAATTTTTTCTCTGAGAGAGTGGTCCGGCACTGGAATGGCCTGCCTAGGGAGGTGGTTGAGGCACCGTGCCTAGCACTGTTCAAGAAGCGTTTAGATGAGGTGCTGAGGGATTTGATTTAGTAGCTTGGTGGGTAGGGATGGTGGTGTGAGGAAGGTTGGACTAGATGATCTTGTAGGTCCTTTCCAACCTAATGTATCTATGAATCTATGAATCTATGAACTTTATTGCTTATTTTATTTTAATATTTAATTATTATTATTCATACATATATATATTTATTTATTCTTTTTATTTATTATTCTTTTATTTTTGTGCGATAGTCTCTACTAGACAGAGGGCTTGCTGTATAAAGGCTGTGGCGACCCAGACAGAAGGTCTGCCTAGAAACGTGGCTACACAGGTCTCTGGTTGCAGTGAGTGCCAGAGCCTGCTGCTTCTGGAGGAGGGTGGCAAGCAGATCTCCTGCACGAGGTGTGACCAGGTTGAAGATCTGCTTATCATGGTGACAGTGCTGAAAGAGGAGGTTGAGAGAGGGAGGGTCATCAGGGACTGCGAGCAGGAGATTGTCTGGTGGAGTAGCTCCCTCGAGTGCCAGAGAGAAAGGTGCCGGGGAGATAACCCCAAATTTGGTGGTGGACTCCCTGACCTGCCCCCGTCAGGCTGAGGTGGGGTATCTGAGGGATGGGGAGGGCTGGCAGCGAGTCTCAGCTCGGTAGCGTTGGCGCTCTCCCCTTCTGCCTACCTCATTTCCTCAAGTCCCTCTAAGTAATAGGTTTGCAGCGTTGGACGTTGAAGGAGAAATAAGGGGGGAGGAGCGGGAAGATTCTCCCAGGAAGTCACCAATGGCAAGGCAGTCAACTCCGTGCATTGAGACTGCCGCTGCCAAGAAAGAAAGAAAGGTGATCGTGGTGGGTGGTTCCCTTCTCAAGGGTACTGAGGGCCCCATTTGCGCACCATACCTGAGCCATAGGGAAGTGTGCTGTCTCCCTGGGGCCCGGGTCAGGGACATAACTAGAAGACTCCCAGATCTGATACACCCCACTGACTACTATCCATTGCTCATAGCTCAAGCAGACAGCAATGAAATAACTCAAAGAAGCCTGCGAACTATGAAAAGAGATTTCAGGGGTCTAGGGTGATTAGTTCAAAGGGTGGGAACACAAGTGGTGTTTGCTTCCATACTTTCTGGGGTGCTGAAGGACACAGAATGGGCTAGGAAAACACAGGTGATTAATAATTGGCTGAGAGGCTGGTGTAGAGACAGACACTTCGGGTTTATTGACCACGGGGCAGTTTATTCAGCTCCTGGCCTGCTACCTGCTGATGGAATGCACCTGTCTCAAAGGGGGAAATGAATTCTAGCACAGGAGCTAGCTGGACTCATCGAGAGAGCTTTAAACTAGCTGTGATGGGGGAAGGGGATAAAACAGGGCTCTCCAGTAAAGAACCCAGGGGGGCTGTGCTGGAGCAAGGTGTCACGCTCCAATATAGTGGAGGGGGACGGGGTTCTTTAAGATTATGTGTATAACCCAGCATGAGATTAAGAAGCAACGGTCCAAATGTTGGTCTGACCAGTTTATTACCAATATTGACCAGGGACATGGGGAAGGGGAAGGCGGACACTGTTAAGGGTGATGGGGAAGGGAAGGCGAGCGATAGGAAAGACAGGAAAGAAGCAAGGGTTTGTACAACGCAGGGAAAGTCACCAGCCAGGATCCCAGGGGCGATCCAGTTGCAAACGGCTCTGACGGTCCGAGGCTCACCGTGTTCTTTGATTATGTGTATACCTGGTGTGAGATGAAGGCACAACGGGTCAAATGTTAGCCCAACCAGTTTATTTCAAATACTAGTTGCTTAGGGATATGGGGAAGGGAAGGTGAACGATAGAAAAGAAATATAAAAAGCAAGGAGTCTTGGCAGAAAGCAAAAGTGCTATAATCACCATTGTGGATCCAGCGAGGTTCATAGTAGGTCCGCTGATCTCAGGAACTTGTCTAGTCACCGCGGGGGATGGGAGAAAGCTAGGACGCTTCGCAGCAAGCAGGCCAAGGGGTTCTTCCAAAGAGGTTTTCCCCTCAGGGAATTCTCTGCCAAAGCTTTCTTCTCTTCAGCAGTTCTCTGTCAAAGATTTTTTCTTTGGGAGTTCTTCTCCAAAGTTCTTTTCTGGAAGTTCTTCTCTAAGAGTTCTTCTCCAGGAATTCTTCTACAGGAATTCTTCTCTAAAATCCTTGGTTCAGTGAAGGCCTTTTATTCCCCATTTCTCAGGGCTTTTTTCTTTTCTCTTTGTTTGTCTGGCATGTCTGGCCCAACAGATAACGCAGCAGAGAATGTCACCTTCATTGCCATGCAGCAGTATTGTTGTCTTTATGTGGTGGTCAGCTTCTCCAAGCCATATCTGTTATGTCATTTTTCTGTTCTGTTCTATCAATATTACTTCAGTGCCTGCTTTAGAGCACAGCTATATGTTTGTAACCTGAGGATAATTAAATGCAGTGGTGAAAACCAGATGTGACACATCTGGGGATGTGTCAGCTGAAATGCAGTAATGAGAATCAGCCATTACAGGTAAGGCTGCAAGGCAAAATTCCCTGTTGGTGTCACTCCATGAACACTCCATGAGTTAAAGGGTGCGGAGCATCTCCCATATGAGACTGTTTAAGCATGGGGAAAAGAAGACTGAGGGGGGAGCTGAACGATGCTTCTAAATGTCTATGGGGAAGTGGGAGACAAATGGAGGAGGCCAGGCTCTTCTTGGCGCTGTGAAGCAACAGGAGGAGGAGAACTGGCCTAAAGCTTGTACACAGGAAGTTCCATACTGACATGCTGAGATTGGACTCAACGAGCTCATGAGGACCATTGCAAGCGCTGTGGCTCTGTGATTCTCCCTACGATTTCGTTCACCTTTCTTCAAGATCTATTTTGCTGTTTTTGTGTTGTTTCCTTGTTAGAACTTCCACGTCAGCAAAAAAGATTAGGAGAATCATTCCTTTCCCAGATTTGAAATGCAAACTCAAAATGGAAGAACTTTGAGTCCAGATTTCTGGGTCTCCAAGATACAAAGGAAGATGGTTTTGTTTCTTTCCCTTGAAATGAAAACCCATTTGTCTTAATGCACATGACACTCACGCCCAGGCACACAGCACTACTGAGCGAGCAGGAGCATTGCTTTCTGGTACTTCACCTTTGCAAGAAGTTAGAAGAACGCAGAATTTCTTGCAGTCTACCTGTCTAAGGCCTAGCAAAATGAGCCAGTACATAGCTCACATCAGGGCCAGCAGCACAGAGCTGCAAGCCAGCGCCGTACAGATACTGCCTGCTGGCTTTGCTCTCTCAGCATCAGAGTTGTCCTGTCTGACAGGGAACGGACTGCCAGACTGACATCATCTTCCAAAGGCTTGAGGGCTGCAACAGAGGGAAACAGAGCAAAGGTGAAACCCACCGACCTGCAGAGACCCACCAGCATCCCCTCCGGACCATGCCAGCCCCACCCATTGATTTTCTGGATCAGGAGGAGCACACAGACTAAGAGGTCAGCTGGAAGCCACTGCTCAGGAGTGCCCCACCTGCCCCTGCAGCATTTCCTTGCAGCAAGGCAAGGCACAGCTGCACACTGCCCAGACTCTGCCCCCTGCCTTCAGCCCCGGCACACGCAGCGCTGCCCTCACTCACCACTGTAGATTTCATTCAGCTTTTCCTCACTTTGGTCCCGGCAGTGCTGTACAGCCAGCCCTAGGTAGAGAGATCCCATCAGACCCCGGTTCCCTAACATGCTCCCAGGAGCTCATACTCCATCCCTGCCAACCCAGCTGCTTCCCGTGCTGTGCCCCAGGCAGGGAGGGTGCCCGAGTGCAGACTTGAGCAAGGCACCCATCGGGGCTACTGGCACGTGCAGGATGTATCTGTGGGGTGCAGGGCTGCGCCACTGCCGACAGGGCACAGCCAAAAGAGGGAAACAGGGGCTGCACTCACCAATGAGTTTGACTGCCTCGCATCGCACAGAGGACTGAGAATCCCTCAGGTATGGCAGGCTCTGCCACAGGTATCTTTCCGCTGTCTTCCTGCCCTGCTGCATCTGGAGAAGAACACAGAGCCATGAGACTTGCAGACCCTCCCCAGATGCTGGCGCAGCTCCTTCAGCCAGCGTCCCCTTCCCCAGCAAAAAGGTGGGGGCTGTCAAAGTGTCCTTACCAAGCACTTCATGATCCCCTCTTTGTTCTCCTCCCGGGCCCGGTGCTTCAGCTTCTTCCACTTCAGGAACTTTGCACAAGCCACGAGGGCTTCCCTTGAAGCCTACGGAACAACAGATGCTGGGAGATGGCACCACAGGCACACATCCCAAGAGCTGAGATGCTTCCTGCCCTACCCTCAGTTCTCGCACCGCTCCTGAGGTGTCAGCACACCCTAGCCTGCATTCTGGTCAGCCCTGAAGTTTGTACCTGTGCGACGCTCGGGGTCTCATCACTCAACCGAAAGAGCAGAGGGAGCAGGCCCCTGCGCACGTTCTCCTTCATGTTTCCCCAGTGCCACAACACCACAGCCTCCATCAGATCTTTGAAGAGGTGGATGGAACACTCTCGCACTTCGCTTGACACCTGAGGGAGAAGAGCAGGAGGAGCTCAGCACCACATTCTTGCTGCTCAAGGTGAGCATGAGCGTAGGCATGGCTGACGAGGGAGATGCGTTCAAGTCCCATTCTGCATAAGGATGCTGTGCCCTCATGCAAAGCAACGCAACAGGTTTCCAGCACGAGGTGCCTGTGTCTCAGAGTGCTCCCCCAGACACCCCACCAGGTCCAGACAGGTCGCCTCGGATTGGGCGAAGGAGGAAACAGCGCTGGCCCTCAGCAATGCCTCTGGGGCACATGCTGCCTGCTTAGCCTCCACCTCCCTGCTGTGGCACACAGGAAGAATGCCCGGTGCTGAAGTAAAGGGAGCGGTGGAGGGTCAGAAAGTAATCCGAGGCAGCAGGTGCTTTATTATACAGCAGCTAAGCGGGTTCCCAGCACAGGGGCCTCACAGTGCCAAGAACAGTCAAGCTGTCAGGGACAAGGCCTGCTAGGCTGTAGAGCCCAGAAGATATCCCACGAGAGCCCAGAGGAACAAAGAAAGGAGAAGGGTCTTTTGCTGAGCACCCAAACGTGCAGCAGACTTACATGATTAAAAAGAGGCAGGAGATTCTCAGACAGCTCCAGAGCAAAGGAACTGGCCTCTCTCTTCCCCAGATGATTCAGCGTGTTTCTGAAGACACTCAGCAGCTTCAGAGCAATGTTCGCGTTGTCAGACAGCACGGTAAACATGTTTGGAACCAGGGCCCGTATTTCTTTTGCCTGTCCAAAAGACACAATTTCCTTTTCATCAAGAGAGCACTGGCCACCCTGGAGTAAAAGCTCAAGTTACAGATAACCAGCCACACGCCTTGCTTCCTGGCAGCTGCAGTAGCAGACTCTAGGTAGGTGGTGGCCATGACTGCACCGATAAGGACATGGGGAGGAAGGAGAAAGGAAGGCAGGAGAACAAGGACTCCATGTCCCCTGCTCAGCCGCTCTCTGTTGCAGCAGGCCCCCAAGTAACTCATCTGGAAAGCTCCCGGAAATCTCCCCAGACCCCACCACGGCCATCACCCCAACTCCTGAGTCTCAGGCAAGGCCACGGCACAAGGATGCCCACCATCGCCAGGCTGCCAACGGGGCTTCACTTGACTAGGTCCTGCTCACCGTCTCGGGTGTCTGTGACAGCAGGTCAAGGCCTCTGAGCACCAGCCAGAGTATCGGCAGGCTTTTAATCTTCAGAAGCCTCTGGAGCACTGCTGGCTTACACAATCCTGTCAGGTTCTCTTCAGTGGGAGACATCACCTGAAACAAAGGCAGCGGTGAGAGCCAGACACAGGCAGCAGGACTCCCTGCACCCTGCAGCTCCTGGCTCCTCTGTCAGCTCAGGGCAAAGTATTGGGGCAGCACAGCCTGGCCTGGGGCAGCAGTGCCTCGGGAAGGCACAACGGTCCCTCTGTGCCCCAGGCCTAGCACTATGCAGGATGACTTTTTTGGTCTGCACACCCTGTCCTCTGACATTCTAAAGCCTTCGAGGAGCACCTGCCCAGCAGAAGCTGGCACAACAAAGGCTCTGGACATGGATGGCCACAGACACTTTTCAGCCTGCTCTGCCTGCGTGGAGGCAGTGGCTCTCCCCAGCCCCAGCCGTGGCTCTGCCTCTGCTACGGCCCTGCACCAGGGAGGGGAGTAAGGCAAGGGGAGACAGGGAACTGGGGAAAGAGAGTCCTGTAGGAGAGCAGGGTACCGTGTCCTGTAACTCACAGTCAGTCGAAGGAGTTTCATCTCCACTGTGGTGATGTTAGGTATGTCACATAACACTTCTCGCACTAGAACAACGAGCAGTTCGTCACGGTCTTCTGCTGATGTCTCTCTCAGGGTGAGAATTCTCTTCCACATGTCCAGAGTAGTGCTGCAAATGAAGATTAATACCGTTATAGCAGGACGGTTCCTTGGGAATGACCTGCAGCTTTCCATGGCTGTGGCAGCCAGAGAATTTCTGAGTCACACTCTTCACACGGAACTATAGTGCAGGGCTGTCGGGGCTGGTACCTGTCACACTGAGGAAGATCCAACAACACACTCTTCAGCACATCTCTGGGAAACTGTTGGGTCAGTATATCCAGCAATGTTAGGGCAGTCTGCTGGAGCGATCTGTGATTTTCTTTCAGGTTTCTATGAATGGATCCCAGAATCTCTGACATCTGTTGGGAGGATACAGAAAGAATATTACTGCTGCTGTACTGCAGTCATTTGCTCTGCCTCCAGTGACATTACTGCCTTCCCATTACTCTATGCTGGCCTAAAATGGTGTCAGATGCCCAAGAGCTGTGGAGAGCAGGCCATAGCATTAGCATGGCTGATGAAAGGGAGATGCTCCCGGGTCACACTCTGCACAAAATCACTGTGGGCCTAAGCAAATCAGCGCAGCAGGTTTCCAGCACGGGGTACCTGTGCCTCAGAGTGCTTCCCCGGCCACCCTACCACAGCAAAGCAAAGCTCCCCGGGCTCCAGGCCTAGGAGGAAACAGGGCTGGCCCTCAGCAGTGCCTCTGGGGCACTTGCTGCCTGCTTAGCCTCCACCTCTCTGCTGTGGCACATGGGGAGAATTGCCAGTGGAGGAAATAAAGGCAGCAGTGGAGGGTCAGAAAGCAACCCTACGCAGCAGATGCTTTGTTGTACAGAGCCTGAGCAGGTCCCCAGCACAGGGGCCACACATCACTAAGAACAACAAAGCTACCAGGGACAAGGCCTGTTCCTCCTGCCCTTGGGCCAGCACAGCCTCTTGCTCTCACATCTTTGAAAAGAGATTGACCTGCAGGAGCTGGCACAAAGTTGGTACCAGACATGTGTGGCGACAGCTCTCCTGGAGCCAGGCATACGGCCTCGACTCTGCCCCTCCCCTGCCTCAGTTCTCCTGTCTGGGGGGCAAGGCAAGGCAGGGAGAGGCAGGGAGCTGCAGAAAAAGAGCCCTGAAGGCCAGCAAGGGGCATGGTCTGGTAACGCACCGTCCAGCGAAGGAGTTTGATGGCCACTCTGGGTATCTTGTGGTAGTGTCTATTCTCGAGCAATAAGAGCAGCTCTTCTAAGACACTGTCTGATGACTGTGCGGTAGAAAGCATAGTATTCCACATCTCCATAGCTGTTCTGCAAAAGAAGAGTAATGCTGTGTCAGCACATCTGCCCCACCAACTGCACCATGGCTCAGGCAGACACAGCAGGCCTGGGTGGTTTGTACACCAGCCCTGGCCCTGAAGCCGTGCATGCCTGGAGAGGCCTGGGGACCCTGTGTGGGTGAGCAGGAGGGGCTGAGATGGCCTTCCCCAAGGCACAGGGCTGGAGCCTGATGGGGAGCTCTGGGCCGCCTTGGTTGGCTATGGCTGCTGCAGCCCTGAGCAGCCCACCAGCACTGGAAAGCACATTAGGTTGGAAGGCTTGCTGCTTGGAGATGTCCTGCAGCTTTCCTTGGATCTGCCAACCAAGAGGGTGTCTGAGCCACACTCTACACATAGAACAAGCCCATGGGTCTGTGAGGGCTGGTACCTGTCACAATGAGGGTGGTCCATCAACACACTCTTCAGCACACCTCTGGGAAACTGGCAGGTCAGTATATCCACCAATCCAAAGAGAGTCTCTTGAAGTGATCTGTGACGTTCTATCAGGTTTCTGCGGATGGACCACAGAATCTCTGGTATCTGTTGGGAGGACACAGAAAGAATATTACTGCTGCTGTACTGCAGTCATTTGCTCTGCCTCCAGTGATGTTACTGCCTTTCCCATTGCTCTATGCTGGCCTAAAATGGTGTCAGATGCCCAAGAGCTGTGGAGAGCAGGCCATAGCATTAGCATGGCTGATGAAAGGGAGATGCTCCAGGATCAAACTTTCCACAAAACTCTGTGGGTCCAAGCAAATCAGTGCAGCAGGTTTCCAGCACGGGGTGCCTGTGCCTCAGAGTGCTTCCCCAGCCACCCTACCACAGCAAAGCAAAGCTCCCCGGGCTCCAGGCCTAGGAGGAAACAGGGCTGGCCCTCAGCAGTGCCTCTGGGGCACTTGCTGCCTGCTTAGCCTTCACCTTTCTGCTGCGGCACATGGGGAGAATGCCCAGTGGAAGAAGTAAAGGCAGCAGTGGAGGGTCAGAAAGCAACCCTACGCAGCAGATGCTTTGTTGTACAGAGCCTGAGCAGGTCCCCAGCACAGGGGCCACACATCACTAAGAACAACAAAGCTACCAGGGACAAGGCCTGTTCCTCCTGCCCTTGGGCCAGCACAGCCTCTTGCTCTCACATCTTTGAAAAGAGATTGACCTGCAGGAGCTGGCACAAAGTTGGTACCAGACATGTGTGGCCACAGGCTCTTCTCCCCAGCCCTGCAGCCTGCTCCATCTGAGCGGAGGCCACGGCTCTCCTGGAGCCAGGCATACGGCCTCGACTCTGCCCCTCCCCTGCCTCAGTTCTCCTGTCTGGGGGGCAAGGCAAGGCAGGGAGAGGCAGGGAGCTGCAGAAAAAAAGCCCTGAAGGCCAGCAAGGGGCATGGTCTGGTAACTCACCGTCTGGCGCAATAGAGTGATGTCTGTAAGGATCCTGGTGAAATTTTCCACCTTGAGAATGAAGAACAGCTCTTCTAAGACCCTGTGTGATAACTCTGGGGAAGAAAGCAGACCCTTCCAGATCTCCAGAGTGCTGCAAAAGAAGAGAAATGTTGTGTCACCAGGTCTGCCCCAGCAACAGCACCTTTGATCTGGCAGGCCCAGCAGGCCTGGGGGGCTGCGCTGAAGCCTTGGCCATTCTGCTCCACGTCCTTGTGGAAGCCTGGGGACCCGGCGTGGGTGAGCAGCAGAGGCTGAGATGGCCTTCCCCAAGGCACAGGGCTGGAGCCTGATGGGGAGCTCTAGGCCGCCTTGGTTGGCTTTGGCTGCTGCAGCCCTGAGCAGCCCACCGGCACTGGAAAGCACAGTGCAGTGGAGAGCTTGCTGCTCAGGGATTTTCTGCAGCAGACAGAGTGTCCCTGTTTTCACATGGAACAAGCGTGTGGGGCTATCAGGGCTGGTACCTGTCACTCTCTGGAAGGTCCAACAACACACTCAGCGTCACATCCCTGGGAAAATGGCTGGCGAGTGTATCCAGCAATGTTAGGACAGCCTGCTGAAGTGATCCTTGATTTTTTTTCAGGTTTCTGTGGATGAAACCCAGAATCTCTGTCACCTGTTTGAGAGGACACAGGAAGAATATTACTGCTGGTGTACTGCAGTCATTTGCTCTGCCTCCAGTGATATTACTGCCTTTCCCATTGCTCTTTGCTGCCTCTAAATGGCTTTGGATGCTCCAGAGCTGTGGAGGGCAGGGCATGGCAATCCAGCCTCAGTCTGCTTACATCCATCAGCCAGGAGACAGGGTCTTTCAGAACCATCTCCAGTATAATCCTGGCGTACTCCTGGTCCTCAATGCTGCAGTTTCCAGCGGTCTTTTCAAGTGTCATGAGGACTACGTCTGTCCTCTGAGTTGGTGGGAGGAATTCTTTCAGTGGCTGTGGTAAAAAGGAAAAAGGGAGGGAAGACATGTCAAACTGGGAGAGAGACTGTTGTCCGAGGGAAAGGAAGGATTAAGATCCTCCCTTCAGGGCAGACACATGCTGAGGGTTCCCAGGTATACCCAAGCTTGCCTTGCAGGTACCCCTGAGCTGCAGGCAGCTCTGGGATGCAGAGAATGGGAGACAGAGCGTGGCTGGAATATTCCTGGCTCCTTACCTTCAGACAGAAACTGCTGGCCAAGAAACCACAAAGCTTCCAGGTCTGCTCGATGGCCCTCTCACGCACAGTTTTGCTCTTGGAGGTGGTGAAGGGCAGCAGCACCTGTGAGGAGAGGAGATGCTGGTTTGGTTAGCCTGGGAGCTGCTGATGCCCATTTGAGCAGGAGCAGAACTGCCGAGCTCCAGCTGGAATCACAGCATCCATCCAGGCTTTCCCTGGGCTGGAGCCAAGCCCTTTACGGTCAGAGCTGTGCAATAGACAGACCTCCAGGATATTCTGCAGCTCCTCTCCGTCAGAGGTGCAACTGCTGAGCAGCCATACTTGCAGCATTCTGTCCATAGCACACACGGTCTGTAAAGGCAGCAACAGGTTGTGAGAGTCTTTCAGAGGGCCCTCTCACCCCGAGGAAGCTTCTGGGAACCCCTTTACTATAAGGAAGGACACTGGCAGATGCATGCCCAGCCCGGGACAGGCTCCATTGCCACAAGGATGCTGTGCGCAGACCCGGTGGTCAGTGTCGGGGTGGGGGAAGCAATGCCAAGACCCTGCCTGCAAGGATCCTTGGTAATGTCTGCACACGAATAATGGGATCTCCAGTAGTTTACCCAGTACATACGTGATTGTAAAGTTCAATGTTCAAGTCCTCTTTTGGAGGAAGGTAGAAGACGGATTTGAAGCACGCATTTAAAAGCGGTATTATTTTGTCCTTGGGAACTGCCTTCAATTCACTGCAAATAGAGAGAACTTGATGTTGGGGAGCAGCAGTGCCTTGATGCCAGAGCAGGGTTGGAACAGGTCCTCCCCTGGACAGGGTTCCCTGCAAGGGAAGTGGAGCCCTGCTGCGAGGCACCTCCACCATGGGGCTGGCCTGGGCTGAAAGACAGTCCTGATGCCTCCTGCTGTGGGGCTACAGCTGAGAGCCTGCAGGAAGCTTCAGGGCTTCCTCCAACCTCATGAGAAGCGCAGAGAAGGGGAGAGCTGAGGGCCTCCCTGCACACATTGGGGGATGCATCCAGGCTACGGTCAGGGCCACCAGGATCGTGATCAAGGGATGCGTGGGCAAAAGCAGGGTTGGGCACGTACCTCAAGGCGGCGATCGCAAGCATGGCTGTGCACGTCTGCTCTATGGGCTTATTTTCCACCATTTCCTGTTGGGAAATTACCGGGATGAGACCTGGCAGTCACCATCACCAGCAGACATGGTGCTGGTCGCCAGGGCCAGAGGAGCCCCAGTACTCCCAGCCCAGCACCAGAACGCAGAGCCACCCTGTGTCCTCCTGCTGAGATCTCTGTGGCACCCACAGGCCCCCAGCCACCCCTGCCTCACACACTGCCAGCCCCTGAGGGGCTCTGCACCTCCCACAACCCTTTGTATTGTCCCCTCACCTGTATTCTCTCTGCCAAGCCTTTTCGATGGCAGAAAAGAGACGGGCTCTCACTCAAGGCCTTCCCTTTCCTCATTTTGCAAATGTTGCAGATGCTCTCCAGGAGCATCGTTGTTAGCATCTCGTCCTGGCCACCACAGAGAGACAAGGAGGAAGTGTGAGTTGGGAGGGCCGTGTCCTGCAGGCCCAGAGCACTGCAGGGCGCGGAGCAGCACGGCATGCCTGGAAGGCAGCAGCTCCTGCCAGCCAGCAGCCCTCCTGCAGCCTGGCAGCAGAGCTGGAGGGACTGTCTGGAGTTGCAGGCACAGCTGAGATGGAGACGGCTGCCGTTACCTTTTCTGTCCTCTTGAGGTAGGCCTCGATATAATCTAAAGCCTCCTTTTCCTCTTCTGACACAGGCAGCCAGTCAGCATCTAACCAAGGAGAAGAGTGAGCAGCGCTGTAGAGCGGCCGAAAGCAGGCGCGAGCAGAGGAAGGAGCTGTGGAGCTGTGCCCTCTGCAGCCCTGTGCCCGCTCGCCTGGCTCAGTGTACCCGTGGCTGTCAGGACAAGGGCCCTGGTGTCAACCAGGGGGCACTCGCTGCCCCAGCCCTGCCTGCCAATTCCGGGGACCCTCGCTCACCGGCATGCATCGGCTGCATCTCTGTCACCTCGTAGGGCTCCAGTGAAGGTGTTCTCTCCCGGGGAGCCCCACTCTTCTCCCAGGCCACCCTCGGTGGGCCGGGGCGTCTCTCCTCCATCCTGAGGGATGAGGACTGAAGTTGGGAAGGAGCAGCCGCGGGGCTGCCGGGGGTAGAGGGAAACGACTTGGGCTGCGCTCGGGGGCTCCTCGCCAGACCCGCACACTCCTGCCCTGTCCCCTCGCTGTCCTGACGGACACTGCGGGGCCTCCGTGTCGGTGCCAGGGATCCCTGGGTCTCACAGGATTGGGTCACAAAGGGCCCCGCTGTGACACGCTGCCCCGCCTGGGCGGGGCTGGTTCCGGGCCCCGGGCTGAAATGGCTCAGACCAAAGTTCCCCAGCGGGAGGGATGTGTGCCCCTGCCTACCCAGAAAGTTTTGCAGGAGTAGCCAGACTGCCCAGGCCCTCGTGCTTCTGCTGTGAGGCCAGAGACAGCTGCAGCAGGACAGAGGGGGAAGACGAAGACTCGCTGTCAGCTCGGCAGCTGTCTTGCTCACGGGCCTGTGAGCTCCAAGGCATCCGTTCCTGAATCATAAGGATGTAAAGGATGAGTTCCATACAGGATATATAGTCCTGTGCTCTCATTTCTGATTCGCTGACAATACGCTGTCAGATAATTGGTAACAGTGCTGTCAATTGGTTACGGGCCAGTTCAGCCCGGTTCCGTGACTCATGGGGCAGGGGACACACGGAGCCACGCCCCGGGAAAGGGAAACGGGAAAAGGGAAACGGCAGGGGGATGGGCCTAAGAACAAAACAGCGACAACGAGCCGAAGGGGAGAAGTAATTTTCTAAAGAACATATCGGAATGCAAAATGACAGAATATAATACCGTGTAATGGGAACCGAAGCTAAGAAACCAAATAAAGTGAGAGAGCGTCTGAAACTGAAGGCCTTAGGCTAAAGCTGAAGGCGACTTGGCTAGGGAACTTCCACTGCTGAGATGACCAGTGAAAGAGAAAGTCTCGGGACTTGCGTGCAGTCTTCTCTTTCCCTCGGGGTGGAAAATGGGAACGCAAAGTCCTCTGGGGTATGTAGTTTCCTGCACACTTTTGAGTTAATTAGCAGTTCTTAGAACTTAATTTCATTCCTGTTGCATGGCCTAGGATAGATACCAGTCACTACTTACTTACAACTTGTTTCAGCACTAGAAGGCAGCAGGCCGAGGGAGAGACATGAACAGAAGCCCAGTAGCATGCAGAGTTGCTGTCCTTTCCAATTGTTGCACATTAATATTTATATATTTATATATTAATATAAATATAATAATAATAATACATAAATATATTAATATAATTTATAAATATAATTTTATATATATATATAAATATATATATATATTTACATATCCTCGAGACCTACTGCTTTGGATCGGCACAGCTGGAGCTGCAGTGACAGATTTTGAGGTGCAGAGGGGTTTTTCGGGAGTTTCCTGTCTCAGGGGAAATGAGGGAAAGCGGGTAGTCCCTTCCGCTCTTGGCAGCTCTCTCATGAGAGGCTGACGTGGCGTAGGCATTGCCAGGGAAACAGCACCCCTGCCCACACCTTCAGCTCTTAAAAGGCCTCAGGGAGGGCAGCAAGATGTCGCTGCCTACCAGGCTCAAGGATGAGCAAACTACGTGTGAGTACCACCGCTCTCTATTTTACTGAAGCTAGTTGCTAAGTGTGGGAGATTGTGTGGTAGGATGTAGGATTTCTATCCCTCCTCTCTTGCAAATTCATCCTATTTATTACCGGTCTCTGTGTTCTCAGAGTTGTGTTCTAGTTTGTTTTTTTTTAACTGTGGGGTAAAGGGGTCCAGGAAGCCTGGGCCCTCCTCAAGACGGAAATCTTAAAGGCACAGGAGCAGGCTGTCCCTGAGTACCGTAAGTCAAGCCGGAGGGGAAAAAGACCAGTGTGGATGAACCGAGATCTTTTGTTGAGACTCCGGGAGAAAAAGAGAGTCTATGTCCTCTGGAAGATGGGACAGGCTACTTGGGGAGACTACAGGGAACTTGCCAAGATTTGCAGGCAGGAAGTTAGAAATGCAAAAGCCCAGCTTGAACTTAGACTGGCTACTGCAGTAAAGGAGAACAAAAAATCCTTTTATAAATATATTAACAGTAAAAGAAGAACTAAGGAGAAATTCCCTCCTTTACTTGATGCGGCAGGGAATGTAACCACAGAGGATAAGGAAAAGGCTGAGGTTCTCAATGCCTTCTTCACGTCTGTCTTTAACAGACAGACCAGTTATCCTCAGGATACTCCTCGCCCTGACCTGGAAGTCTGGGACGAAGCGCATCATACACCCCCTGTGATCCCAGCAGAGACAGTCAGAGACCTGCTCCTCCATCTGAACTGCCACAAGTCCATGGGGCCAGATGGGATCCACCCAAGGGTGCTGAGGGAGCTGGCAGAGGTGATTGCCAAGCCGCTTTCTGCCATCTATCAGCATTCCTGGTCATCTGGAGAGGTCCCGCAAGATTGGAGGCTTGCCGATGTGACTCCCATCTACAAGAAAGGCCGTAAGGAAGATCCGGGGAACTACAGGCCTGTCAGCCTGACCTCGGTATCAGGGAAAGTTATGGAGCAATTGATCTTGAGGGAGATCACACGGCACGTGCATGGCAATCAGGGGATCAGACCCAGCCAGCACGGGTTCACAAAGGGCAGGTCGTGCTTGTCCAACCTCATCTCCTTCTACGACTGGGTGACCAGACTGGTAGATGAGGGAAAGGCTGTTGATGTAGTCTACCTGGACTTCAGCAAAGCCTTTGACACGGTCTCCCACAGTATTCTCCTGCAGAAGCTGGCAGTCCATGGTGTGGACAGGTTCACTCTTCTCTGGGTTGAGAATTGGCTTGAGGGCCGTGCCCAGCGGGTAGTGGTTAATGGAGTCAAGTCCAGCTGGCGTCCTGTCACGAGTGGTGTCCCCCAAGGGTCGGTATTGGGGCCCGTCTTGTTTAATATCTTTATTGATGACCTGGATGAGGGGATTGAGTGTACCCTCAGTAAGTTTGCGGATGACACCAAGTTGGGAGGATGTGTTGATCTGCCTGAGGGTAGGGAGGCCCTTCAGCGGGATCTGGATAGGCTAGACAGTTGGGCTGAGGTCAATGGGATGAGGTTCAATAAGGCCAAGTGCCGGGTCCTGCACTTTGGCCACAATAACCCCATGCAATGCTATAGGCTTGGGGCAGAATGGCTTGAGGAGTGTATAGAGGAAAAGGACCTGGGGGTGTTGGTTGATACTCGGCTCAGCATGAGCCGGCAGTGTGCCCAGGTGGCCAAGAAGGCCAATGGCATCCTGGCCTGTATTAGGAATAGTGTGGCCAGCAGGAGCAGGGAGGTGATCATCCCCCTGTACTCAGCTCTGGTGCGGCCGCACCTCGAGTACTGCGTTCAGTTTTGGGCCCCTCACTACAAGAGAGACATCGAGGCCCTGGAGCGTGTTCAGAGAAGGGCAACAAAACTGGTGAGGGGTCTGGAGCACAGGTCTTACGAGGAGCGGCTGAAGGAGCTGGGATTGTTTAGTTTGGGGAAAAGGAGGCTCAGAGGAGACCTCATTGCACTCTACCACTTCCTGAAGGGAGGCTGTGGTAAGGAGGGGGTCGGCCTCTTCTCCCAGGTAACTAATGACAGGACGAGAGGGAATGGCCACAAGTTGTGCCGGGGAAGATTTAGATTAGACTTGAGGAAAAATTTTTTCTCTGAGAGAGTGGTCCGGCACTGGAATGGCCTGCCTAGGGAGGTGGTTGAGGCACCGTCCCTAGCACTGTTCAAGAAGCGTTTAGATGAGGTGCTGAGGGATTTGATTTAGTAGCTTGGTGGGTAGGGATGGTGGTGTGAGGAAGGTTGGACTAGATGATCTTGTAGGTCCTTTCCAACCTAATGTATCTATGAATCTATGAATCTATGAACTTTATTGCTTATTTTATTTTAATATTTAATTATTATTATTCATACATATATATATTTATTTATTCTTTTTATTTATTATTCTTTTATTTTTGTGCGATAGTCTCTACTAGACAGAGGGCTTGCTGTATAAAGGCTGTGGCGACCCAGACAGAAGGTCTGCCTAGAAACGTGGCTACACAGGTCTCTGGTTGCAGTGAGTGCCAGAGCCTGCTGCTTCTGGAGGAGGGTGGCAAGCAGATCTCCTGCACGAGGTGTGACCAGGTTGAAGATCTGCTTATCATGGTGACAGTGCTGAAAGAGGAGGTTGAGAGAGGGAGGGTCATCAGGGACTGCGAGCAGGAGATTGTCTGGTGGAGTAGCTCCCTCGAGTGCCAGAGAGAAAGGTGCCGGGGAGATAACCCCAAATTTGGTGGTGGACTCCCTGACCTGCCCCCGTCAGGCTGAGGTGGGGTATCTGAGGGATGGGGAGGGCTGGCAGCGAGTCTCAGCTCGGTAGCGTTGGCGCTCTCCCCTTCTGCCTACCTCATTTCCTCAAGTCCCTCTAAGTAATAGGTTTGCAGCGTTGGACGTTGAAGGAGAAGTAAGGGGGGAGGAGCGGGAAGATTCTCCCAGGAAGTCACCAATGGCAAGGCAGTCAACTCCGTGCATTGAGACTGCCGCTGCCAAGAAAGAAAGAAAGGTGATCGTGGTGGGTGGTTCCCTTCTCAAGGGTACTGAGGGCCCCATTTGCGCACCATACCTGAGCCATAGGGAAGTGTGCTGTCTCCCTGGGGCCCGGGTCAGGGACATAACTAGAAGACTCCCAGATCTGATACACCCCACTGACTACTATCCATTGCTCATAGCTCAAGCAGACAGCAATGAAATAACTCAAAGAAGCCTGCGAACTATGAAAAGAGATTTCAGGGGTCTAGGGTGATTAGTTCAAAGGGTGGGAACACAAGTGGTGTTTGCTTCCATACTTTCTGGGGTGCTGAAGGACACAGAATGGGCTAGGAAAACACAGGTGATTAATAATTGGCTGAGAGGCTGGTGTAGAGACAGACACTTCGGGTTTATTGACCACGGGGCAGTTTATTCAGCTCCTGGCCTGCTACCTGCTGATGGAATGCACCTGTCTCAAAGGGGGAAATGAATTCTAGCACAGGAGCTAGCTGGACTCATCGAGAGAGCTTTAAACTAGCTGTGATGGGGGAAGGGGATAAAACAGGGCTCTCCAGTAAAGAACCCAGGGGGGCTGTGCTGGAGCAAGGTGTCACGCTCCAATATAGTGGAGGGGGACGGGGTTCTTTAAGATTATGTGTATAACCCAGCATGAGATTAAGAAGCAACGGTCCAAATGTTGGTCTGACCAGTTTATTACCAATATTGACCAGGGACATGGGGAAGGGGAAGGCGGACACTGTTAAGGGTGATGGGGAAGGGAAGGCGAGCGATAGGAAAGACAGGAAAGAAGCAAGGGTTTGTACAACGCAGGGAAAGTCACCAGCCAGGATCCTAGGGGCGATCCAGTTGCAAACGGCTCTGACGGTCCGAGGCTCACCGTGTTCTTTGATTATGTGTATACCTGGTGTGAGATGAAGGCACAACGGGTCAAATGTTAGCCCAACCAGTTTATTTCAAATACTAGTTGCTTAGGGATATGGGGAAGGGAAGGTGAACGATAGAAAAGAAATATAAAAAGCAAGGAGTCTTGGCAGAAAGCAAAAGTGCTATAATCACCATTGTGGATCCAGCGAGGTTCATAGTAGGTCCGCTGATCTCAGGAACTTGTCTAGTCACCGCGGGGGATGGGAGAAAGCTAGGAAGCTTCGCAGCAAGCAGGCCAAGGGGTTCTTCCAAAGAGGTTTTCCCCTCAGGGAATTCTCTGCCAAAGCTTTCTTCTCTTCAGCAGTTCTCTGTCAAAGATTTTTTCTTTGGGAGTTCTTCTCCAAAGTTCTTTTCTGGAAGTTCTTCTCTAAGAGTTCTTCTCCAGGAATTCTTCTACAGGAATTCTTCTCTAAAATCCTTGGTTCAGTGAAGGCCTTTTATTCCCCATTTCTCAGGGCTTTTTTCTTTTCTCTTTGTTTGTCTGGCATGTCTGGCCCAACAGATAACGCAGCAGAGAATGTCACCTTCATTGCCATGCAGCAGTATTGTTGTCTTTATGTGGTGGTCAGCTTCTCCAAGCCATATCTGTTATGTCATTTTTCTGTTCTGTTCTATCAATATTACTTCAGTGCCTGCTTTAGAGCACAGCTATATGTTTGTAACCTGAGGATAATTAAATGCAGTGGTGAAAACCAGATGTGACACATCTGGGGATGTGTCAGCTGAAATGCAGTAATGAGAATCAGCCATTACAGGTAAGGCTGCAAGGCAAAATTCCCTGTTGGTGTCACTCCATGAACACTCCATGAGTTAAAGGGTGCGGAGCATCTCCCATATGAGACTGTTTAAGCATGGGGAAAAGAAGACTGAGGGGGGAGCTGAACGATGCTTCTAAATGTCTATGGGGAAGTGGGAGACAAATGGAGGAGGCCAGGCTCTTCTTGGCGCTGTGAAGCAACAGGAGGAGGAGAACTGGCCTAAAGCTTGTACACAGGAAGTTCCATACTGACATGCTGAGATTGGACTCAACGAGCTCATGAGGACCATTGCAAGCGCTGTGGCTCTGTGATTCTCCCTACGATTTCGTTCACCTTTCTTCAAGATCTATTTTGCTGTTTTTGTGTTGTTTCCTTGTTAGAACTTCCACGTCAGCAAAAAAGATTAGGAGAATCATTCCTTTCCCAGATTTGAAATGCAAACTCAAAATGGAAGATCTTTGAGTCCAGATTTCTGGGTCTCCAAGATACAAAGGAAGATGGTTTTGTTTCTTTCCCTTGAAATGAAAACCCATTTGTCTTAATGCACATGACACTCACGCCCAGGCACACAGCACTACTGAGCGAGCAGGAGCATTGCTTTCTGGTACTTCACCTTTGCAAGAAGTTAGAAGAACGCAGAATTTCTTGCAGTCTACCTGTCTAAGGCCTAGCAAAATGAGCCAGTACATAGCTCACATCAGGGCCAGCAGCACAGAGCTGCAAGCCAGCGCCGTACAGATACTGCCTGCTGGCTTTGCTCTCTCAGCATCAGAGTTGTCCTGTCTGACAGGGAACGGACTGCCAGACTGACATCATCTTCCAAAGGCTTGAGGGCTGCAACAGAGGGAAACAGAGCAAAGGTGAAACCCACCGACCTGCAGAGACCCACCAGCATCCCCTCCGGACCATGCCAGCCCCACCCATTGATTTTCTGGATCAGGAGGAGCACACAGACTAAGAGGTCAGCTGGAAGCCACTGCTCAGGAGTGCCCCACCTGCCCCTGCAGCATTTCCTTGCAGCAAGGCAAGGCACAGCTGCACACTGCCCAGACTCTGCCCCCTGCCTTCAGCCCCGGCACACGCAGCGCTGCCCTCACTCACCACTGTAGATTTCATTCAGCTTTTCCTCACTTTGGTCCCGGCAGTGCTGTACAGCCAGCCCTAGGTAGAGAGATCCCATCAGACCCCGGTTCCCTAACATGCTCCCAGGAGCTCATACTCCATCCCTGCCAACCCAGCTGCTTCCCGTGCTGTGCCCCAGGCAGGGAGGGTGCCCGAGTGCAGACTTGAGCAAGGCACCCATCGGGGCTACTGGCACGTGCAGGATGTATCTGTGGGGTGCAGGGCTGCGCCACTGCCGACAGGGCACAGCCAAAAGAGGGAAACAGGGGCTGCACTCACCAATGAGTTTGACTGCCTCGCATCGCACAGAGGACTGAGAATCCCTCAGGTATGGCAGGCTCTGCCACAGGTATCTTTCCGCTGTCTTCCTGCCCTGCTGCATCTGGAGAAGAACACAGAGCCATGAGACTTGCAGACCCTCCCCAGATGCTGGCGCAGCTCCTTCAGCCAGCGTCCCCTTCCCCAGCAAAAAGGTGGGGGCTGTCAAAGTGTCCTTACCAAGCACTTCATGATCCCCTCTTTGTTCTCCTCCCGGGCCCGGTGCTTCAGCTTCTTCCACTTCAGGAACTTTGCACAAGCCACGAGGGCTTCCCTTGAAGCCTACGGAACAACAGATGCTGGGAGATGGCACCACAGGCACACATCCCAAGAGCTGAGATGCTTCCTGCCCTACCCTCAGTTCTCGCACCGCTCCTGAGGTGTCAGCACACCCTAGCCTGCATTCTGGTCAGCCCTGAAGTTTGTACCTGTGCGACGCTCGGGGTCTCATCACTCAACCGAAAGAGCAGAGGGAGCAGGCCCCTGCGCACGTTCTCCTTCATGTTTCCCCAGTGCCACAACACCACAGCCTCCATCAGATCTTTGAAGAGGTGGATGGAACACTCTCGCACTTCGCTTGACACCTGAGGGAGAAGAGCAGGAGGAGCTCAGCACCACATTCTTGCTGCTCAAGGTGAGCATGAGCGTAGGCATGGCTGACGAGGGAGATGCGTTCAAGTCCCATTCTGCATAAGGATGCTGTGCCCTCATGCAAAGCAACGCAACAGGTTTCCAGCACGAGGTGCCTGTGTCTCAGAGTGCTCCCCCAGACACCCCACCAGGTCCAGACAGGTCGCCTCGGATTGGGCGAAGGAGGAAACAGCGCTGGCCCTCAGCAATGCCTCTGGGGCACATGCTGCCTGCTTAGCCTCCACCTCCCTGCTGTGGCACACAGGGAGAATGCCCGGTGCTGAAGTAAAGGGAGCGGTGGAGGGTCAGAAAGTAATCCGAGGCAGCAGGTGCTTTATTATACAGCAGCTAAGCGGGTTCCCAGCACAGGGGCCTCACAGTGCCAAGAACAGTCAAGCTGTCAGGGACAAGGCCTGCTAGGCTGTAGAGCCCAGAAGATATCCCACGAGAGCCCAGAGGAACAAAGAAAGGAGAAGGGTCTTTTGCTGAGAACCCAAACGTGCAGCAGACTTACATGATTAAAAAGAGGCAGGAGATTCTCAGACAGCTCCAGAGCAAAGGAACTGGCCTCTCTCTTCCCCAGATGATTCAGCGTGTTTCTGAAGACACTCAGCAGCTTCAGAGCAATGTTCGCGTTGTCAGACAGCACGGTAAACATGTTTGGAACCAGGGCCCGTATTTCTTTTGCCTGTCCAAAAGACACAATTTCCTTTTCATCAAGAGAGCACTGGCCACCCTGGAGTAAAAGCTCAAGTTACAGATAACCAGCCACACGCCTTGCTTCCTGGCAGCTGCAGTAGCAGACTCTAGGTAGGTGGTGGCCATGACTGCACCGATAAGGACATGGGGAGGAAGGAGAAAGGAAGGCAGGAGAACAAGGACTCCATGTCCCCTGCTCAGCCGCTCTCTGTTGCAGCAGGCCCCCAAGTAACTCATCTGGAAAGCTCCCGGAAATCTCCCCAGACCCCACCACGGCCATCACCCCAACTCCTGAGTCTCAGGCAAGGCCACGGCACAAGGATGCCCACCATCGCCAGGCTGCCAACGGGGCTTCACTTGACTAGGTCCTGCTCACCGTCTCGGGTGTCTGTGACAGCAGGTCAAGGCCTCTGAGCACCAGCCAGAGTATCGGCAGGCTTTTAATCTTCAGAAGCCTCTGGAGCACTGCTGGCTTACACAATCCTGTCAGGTTCTCTTCAGTGGGAGACATCACCTGAAACAAAGGCAGCGGTGAGAGCCAGACACAGGCAGCAGGACTCCCTGCACCCTGCAGCTCCTGGCTCCTCTGTCAGCTCAGGGCAAAGTATTGGGGCAGCACAGCCTGGCCTGGGGCAGCAGTGCCTCGGGAAGGCACAACGGTCCCTCTGTGCCCCAGGCCTAGCACTATGCAGGATGACTTTTTTGGTCTGCACACCCTGTCCTCTGACATTCTAAAGCCTTCGAGGAGCACCTGCCCAGCAGAAGCTGGCACAACAAAGGCTCTGGACATGGATGGCCACAGACACTTTTCAGCCTGCTCTGCCTGCGTGGAGGCAGTGGCTCTCCCCAGCCCCAGCCGTGGCTCTGCCTCTGCTACGGCCCTGCACCAGGGAGGGGAGTAAGGCAAGGGGAGACAGGGAACTGGGGAAAGAGAGTCCTGTAGGAGAGCAGGGTACCGTGTCCTGTAACTCACAGTCAGTCGAAGGAGTTTCATCTCCACTGTGGTGATGTTAGGTATGTCACATAACACTTCTCGCACTAGAACAACGAGCAGTTCGTCACGGTCTTCTGCTGATGTCTCTCTCAGGGTGAGAATTCTCTTCCACATGTCCAGAGTAGTGCTGCAAATGAAGATTAATACCGTTATAGCAGGACGGTTCCTTGGGAATGACCTGCAGCTTTCCATGGCTGTGGCAGCCAGAGAATTTCTGAGTCACACTCTTCACACGGAACTATAGTGCAGGGCTGTCAGGGCTGGTACCTGTCACACTGAGGAAGATCCAACAACACACTCTTCAGCACATCTCTGGGAAACTGTTGGGTCAGTATATCCAGCAATGTTAGGGCAGTCTGCTGGAGCGATCTGTGATTTTCTTTCAGGTTTCTATGAATGGATCCCAGAATCTCTGACATCTGTTGGGAGGATACAGAAAGAATATTACTGCTGCTGTACTGCAGTCATTTGCTCTGCCTCCAGTGACATTACTGCCTTCCCATTACTCTATGCTGGCCTAAAATGGTGTCAGATGCCCAAGAGCTGTGGAGAGCAGGCCATAGCATTAGCATGGCTGATGAAAGGGAGATGCTCCCGGGTCACACTCTGCACAAAATCACTGTGGGCCTAAGCAAATCAGCGCAGCAGGTTTCCAGCACGGGGTACCTGTGCCTCAGAGTGCTTCCCCGGCCACCCTACCACAGCAAAGCAAAGCTCCCCGGGCTCCAGGCCTAGGAGGAAACAGGGCTGGCCCTCAGCAGTGCCTCTGGGGCACTTGCTGCCTGCTTAGCCTCCACCTCTCTGCTGTGGCACATGGGGAGAATTGCCAGTGGAGGAAATAAAGGCAGCAGTGGAGGGTCAGAAAGCAACCCTACGCAGCAGATGCTTTGTTGTACAGAGCCTGAGCAGGTCCCCAGCACAGGGGCCACACATCACTAAGAACAACAAAGCTACCAGGGACAAGGCCTGTTCCTCCTGCCCTTGGGCCAGCACAGCCTCTTGCTCTCACATCTTTGAAAAGAGATTGACCTGCAGGAGCTGGCACAAAGTTGGTACCAGACATGTGTGGCGACAGCTCTCCTGGAGCCAGGCATACGGCCTCGACTCTGCCCCTCCCCTGCCTCAGTTCTCCTGTCTGGGGGGCAAGGCAAGGCAGGGAGAGGCAGGGAGCTGCAGAAAAAGAGCCCTGAAGGCCAGCAAGGGGCATGGTCTGGTAACGCACCGTCCAGCGAAGGAGTTTGATGGCCACTCTGGGTATCTTGTGGTAGTGTCTATTCTCGAGCAATAAGAGCAGCTCTTCTAAGACACTGTCTGATGACTGTGCGGTAGAAAGCATAGTATTCCACATCTCCATAGCTGTTCTGCAAAAGAAGAGTAATGCTGTGTCAGCACATCTGCCCCACCAACTGCACCATGGCTCAGGCAGACACAGCAGGCCTGGGTGGTTTGTACACCAGCCCTGGCCCTGAAGCCGTGCATGCCTGGAGAGGCCTGGGGACCCTGTGTGGGTGAGCAGGAGGGGCTGAGATGGCCTTCCCCAAGGCACAGGGCTGGAGCCTGATGGGGAGCTCTGGGCCGCCTTGGTTGGCTATGGCTGCTGCAGCCCTGAGCAGCCCACCAGCACTGGAAAGCACATTAGGTTGGAAGGCTTGCTGCTTGGAGATGTCCTGCAGCTTTCCTTGGATCTGCCAACCAAGAGGGTGTCTGAGCCACACTCTACACATAGAACAAGCCCATGGGTCTGTGAGGGCTGGTACCTGTCACAATGAGGGTGGTCCATCAACACACTCTTCAGCACACCTCTGGGAAACTGGCAGGTCAGTATATCCACCAATCCAAAGAGAGTCTCTTGAAGTGATCTGTGACGTTCTATCAGGTTTCTGCGGATGGACCACAGAATCTCTGGTATCTGTTGGGAGGACACAGAAAGAATATTACTGCTGCTGTACTGCAGTCATTTGCTCTGCCTCCAGTGATGTTACTGCCTTTCCCATTGCTCTATGCTGGCCTAAAATGGTGTCAGATGCCCAAGAGCTGTGGAGAGCAGGCCATAGCATTAGCATGGCTGATGAAAGGGAGATGCTCCAGGATCAAACTTTCCACAAAACTCTGTGGGTCCAAGCAAATCAGTGCAGCAGGTTTCCAGCACGGGGTGCCTGTGCCTCAGAGTGCTTCCCCAGCCACCCTACCACAGCAAAGCAAAGCTCCCCGGGCTCCAGGCCTAGGAGGAAACAGGGCTGGCCCTCAGCAGTGCCTCTGGGGCACTTGCTGCCTGCTTAGCCTTCACCTTTCTGCTGCGGCACATGGGGAGAATGCCCAGTGGAAGAAGTAAAGGCAGCAGTGGAGGGTCAGAAAGCAACCCTACGCAGCAGATGCTTTGTTGTACAGAGCCTGAGCAGGTCCCCAGCACAGGGGCCACACATCACTAAGAACAACAAAGCTACCAGGGACAAGGCCTGTTCCTCCTGCCCTTGGGCCAGCACAGCCTCTTGCTCTCACATCTTTGAAAAGAGATTGACCTGCAGGAGCTGGCACAAAGTTGGTACCAGACATGTGTGGCCACAGGCTCTTCTCCCCAGCCCTGCAGCCTGCTCCATCTGAGCGGAGGCCACGGCTCTCCTGGAGCCAGGCATACGGCCTCGACTCTGCCCCTCCCCTGCCTCAGTTCTCCTGTCTGGGGGGCAAGGCAAGGCAGGGAGAGGCAGGGAGCTGCAGAAAAAAAGCCCTGAAGGCCAGCAAGGGGCATGGTCTGGTAACTCACCGTCTGGCGCAATAGAGTGATGTCTGTAAGGATCCTGGTGAAATTTTCCACCTTGAGAATGAAGAACAGCTCTTCTAAGACCCTGTGTGATAACTCTGGGGAAGAAAGCAGACCCTTCCAGATCTCCAGAGTGCTGCAAAAGAAGAGAAATGTTGTGTCACCAGGTCTGCCCCAGCAACAGCACCTTTGATCTGGCAGGCCCAGCAGGCCTGGGGGGCTGCGCTGAAGCCTTGGCCATTCTGCTCCACGTCCTTGTGGAAGCCTGGGGACCCGGCGTGGGTGAGCAGCAGAGGCTGAGATGGCCTTCCCCGAGGCACAGGGCTGGAGCCTGATGGGGAGCTCTAGGCCGCCTTGGTTGGCTTTGGCTGCTGCAGCCCTGAGCAGCCCACCGGCACTGGAAAGCACAGTGCAGTGGAGAGCTTGCTGCTCAGGGATTTTCTGCAGCAGACAGAGTGTCCCTGTTTTCACATGGAACAAGCGTGTGGGGCTATCAGGGCTGGTACCTGTCACTCTCTGGAAGGTCCAACAACACACTCAGCGTCACATCCCTGGGAAAATGGCTGGCGAGTGTATCCAGCAATGTTAGGACAGCCTGCTGAAGTGATCCTTGATTTTTTTTCAGGTTTCTGTGGATGAAACCCAGAATCTCTGTCACCTGTTTGAGAGGACACAGGAAGAATATTACTGCTGGTGTACTGCAGTCATTTGCTCTGCCTCCAGTGATATTACTGCCTTTCCCATTGCTCTTTGCTGCCTCTAAATGGCTTTGGATGCTCCAGAGCTGTGGAGGGCAGGGCATGGCAATCCAGCCTCAGTCTGCTTACATCCATCAGCCAGGAGACAGGGTCTTTCAGAACCATCTCCAGTATAATCCTGGCGTACTCCTGGTCCTCAATGCTGCAGTTTCCAGCGGTCTTTTCAAGTGTCATGAGGACTACGTCTGTCCTCTGAGTTGGTGGGAGGAATTCTTTCAGTGGCTGTGGTAAAAAGGAAAAAGGGAGGGAAGACATGTCAAACTGGGAGAGAGACTGTTGTCCGAGGGAAAGGAAGGATTAAGATCCTCCCTTCAGGGCAGACACATGCTGAGGGTTCCCAGGTATACCCAAGCTTGCCTTGCAGGTACCCCTGAGCTGCAGGCAGCTCTGGGATGCAGAGAATGGGAGACAGAGCGTGGCTGGAATATTCCTGGCTCCTTACCTTCAGACAGAAACTGCTGGCCAAGAAACCACAAAGCTTCCAGGTCTGCTCGATGGCCCTCTCACGCACAGTTTTGCTCTTGGAGGTGGTGAAGGGCAGCAGCACCTGTGAGGAGAGGAGATGCTGGTTTGGTTAGCCTGGGAGCTGCTGATGCCCATTTGAGCAGGAGCAGAACTGCCGAGCTCCAGCTGGAATCACAGCATCCATCCAGGCTTTCCCTGGGCTGGAGCCAAGCCCTTTACGGTCAGAGCTGTGCAATAGACAGACCTCCAGGATATTCTGCAGCTCCTCTCCGTCAGAGGTGCAACTGCTGAGCAGCCATACTTGCAGCATTCTGTCCATAGCACACAGGGTCTGTAAAGGCAGCAACAGGTTGTGAGAGTCTTTCAGAGGGCCCTCTCACCCCGAGGAAGCTTCTGGGAACCCCTTTACTATAAGGAAGGACACTGGCAGATGCATGCCCAGCCCGGGACAGGCTCCATTGCCACAAGGATGCTGTGCGCAGACCCGGTGGTCAGTGTCGGGGTGGGGGAAGCAATGCCAAGACCCTGCCTGCAAGGATCCTTGGTAATGTCTGCACACGAATAATGGGATCTCCAGTAGTTTACCCAGTACATACGTGATTGTAAAGTTCAATGTTCAAGTCCTCTTTTGGAGGAAGGTAGAAGACGGATTTGAAGCACGCATTTAAAAGCGGTATTATTTTGTCCTTGGGAACTGCCTTCAATTCACTGCAAATAGAGAGAACTTGATGTTGGGGAGCAGCAGTGCCTTGATGCCAGAGCAGGGTTGGAACAGGTCCTCCCCTGGACAGGGTTCCCTGCAAGGGAAGTGGAGCCCTGCTGCGAGGCACCTCCACCATGGGGCTGGCCTGGGCTGAAAGACAGTCCTGATGCCTCCTGCTGTGGGGCTACAGCTGAGAGCCTGCAGGAAGCTTCAGGGCTTCCTCCAACCTCATGAGAAGCGCAGAGAAGGGGAGAGCTGAGGGCCTCCCTGCACACATTGGGGGATGCATCCAGGCTACGGTCAGGGCCACCAGGATCGTGATCAAGGGATGCGTGGGCAAAAGCAGGGTTGGGCACGTACCTCAAGGCGGCGATCGCAAGCATGGCTGTGCACGTCTGCTCTATGGGCTTATTTTCCACCATTTCCTGTTGGGAAATTACCGGGATGAGACCTGGCAGTCACCATCACCAGCAGACATGGTGCTGGTCGCCAGGGCCAGAGGAGCCCCAGTACTCCCAGCCCAGCACCAGAACGCAGAGCCACCCTGTGTCCTCCTGCTGAGATCTCTGTGGCACCCACAGGCCCCCAGCCACCCCTGCCTCACACACTGCCAGCCCCTGAGGGGCTCTGCACCTCCCACAACCCTTTGTATTGTCCCCTCACCTGTATTCTCTCTGCCAAGCCTTTTCGATGGCAGAAAAGAGACGGGCTCTCACTCAAGGCCTTCCCTTTCCTCATTTTGCAAATGTTGCAGATGCTCTCCAGGAGCATCGTTGTTAGCATCTCGTCCTGGCCACCACAGAGAGACAAGGAGGAAGTGTGAGTTGGGAGGGCCGTGTCCTGCAGGCCCAGAGCACTGCAGGGCGCGGAGCAGCACGGCATGCCTGGAAGGCAGCAGCTCCTGCCAGCCAGCAGCCCTCCTGCAGCCTGGCAGCAGAGCTGGAGGGACTGTCTGGAGTTGCAGGCACAGCTGAGATGGAGACGGCTGCCGTTACCTTTTCTGTCCTCTTGAGGTAGGCCTCGATATAATCTAAAGCCTCCTTTTCCTCTTCTGACACAGGCAGCCAGTCAGCATCTAACCAAGGAGAAGAGTGAGCAGCGCTGTAGAGCGGCCGAAAGCAGGCGCGAGCAGAGGAAGGAGCTGTGGAGCTGTGCCCTCTGCAGCCCTGTGCCCGCTCGCCTGGCTCAGTGTACCCGTGGCTGTCAGGACAAGGGCCCTGGTGTCAACCAGGGGGCACTCGCTGCCCCAGCCCTGCCTGCCAATTCCGGGGACCCTCGCTCACCGGCATGCATCGGCTGCATCTCTGTCACCTCGTAGGGCTCCAGTGAAGGTGTTCTCTCCCGGGGAGCCCCACTCTTCTCCCAGGCCACCCTCGGTGGGCCGGGGCGTCTCTCCTCCATCCTGAGGGATGAGGACTGAAGTTGGGAAGGAGCAGCCGCGGGGCTGCCGGGGGTAGAGGGAAACGACTTGGGCTGCGCTCGGGGGCTCCTCGCCAGACCCGCACACTCCTGCCCTGTCCCCTCGCTGTCCTGACGGACACTGCGGGGCCTCCGTGTCGGTGCCAGGGATCCCTGGCTCTCACAGGATTGGGTCACAAAGGGCCCCGCTGTGACACGCTGCCCCGCCTGGGCGGGGCTGGTTCCGGGCCCCGGGCTGAAATGGCTCAGACCAAAGTTCCCCAGCGGGAGGGATGTGTGCCCCTGCCTACCCAGAAAGTTTTGCAGGAGTAGCCAGACTGCCCAGGCCCTCGTGCTTCTGCTGTGAGGCCAGAGACAGCTGCAGCAGGACAGAGGGGGAAGACGAAGACTCGCTGTCAGCTCGGCAGCTGTCTTGCTCACGGGCCTGTGAGCTCCAAGGCATCCGTTCCTGAATCATAAGGATGTAAAGGATGAGTTCCATACAGGATATATAGTCCTGTGCTCTCATTTCTGATTCGCTGACAATACGCTGTCAGATAATTGGTAACAGTGCTGTCAATTGGTTACGGGCCAGTTCAGCCCGGTTCCGTGACTCATGGGGCAGGGGACACACGGAGCCACGCCCCGGGAAAGGGAAACGGGAAAAGGGAAACGGCAGGGGGATGGGCCTAAGAACAAAACAGCGACAACGAGCCGAAGGGGAGAAGTAATTTTCTAAAGAACATATCGGAATGCAAAATGACAGAATATAATACCGTGTAATGGGAACCGAAGCTAAGAAACCAAATAAAGTGAGAGAGCGTCTGAAACTGAAGGCCTTAGGCTAAAGCTGAAGGCGACTTGGCTAGGGAACTTCCACTGCTGAGATGACCAGTGAAAGAGAAAGTCTCGGGACTTGCGTGCAGTCTTCTCTTTCCCTCGGGGTGGAAAATGGGAACGCAAAGTCCTCTGGGGTATGTAGTTTCCTGCACACTTTTGAGTTAATTAGCAGTTCTTAGAACTTAATTTCATTCCTGTTGCATGGCCTAGGATAGATACCAGTCACTACTTACTTACAACTTGTTTCAGCACTAGAAGGCAGCAGGCCGAGGGAGAGACATGAACAGAAGCCCAGTAGCATGCAGAGTTGCTGTCCTTTCCAATTGTTGCACATTAATATTTATATATTTATATATTAATATAAATATAATAATAATAATACATAAATATATTAATATAATTTATAAATATAATTTTATATATATATATAAATATATATATATATTTACATATCCTCGAGACCTACTGCTTTGGATCGGCACAGCTGGAGCTGCAGTGACAGATTTTGAGGTGCAGAGGGGTTTTTCGGGAGTTTCCTGTCTCAGGGGAAATGAGGGAAAGCGGGTAGTCCCTTCCGCTCTTGGCAGCTCTCTCACGAGAGGCTGACGTGGCGTAGGCATTGCCAGGGAAACGGCACCCCTGCCCACACCTTCAGCTCTTAAAAGGCCTCAGGGAGGGCAGCAAGATGTCGCTGCCTACCAGGCTCAAGGATGAGCAAACTACGTGTGAGTACCACCCCTCTCTATTATACTGAAGCTAGTTGCTAAGTGTGGGAGATTGTGTGGTAGGATGTAGGATTTCTATCCCTCCTCTCTTGCAAATTCATCCTATTTATTACCGGTCTCTGTGTTCTCAGAGTTGTGTTCTAGTTTGTTTTTTTTTAACTTTATTGCTTATTTTATTTTAATATTTAATTATTATTATTCATACATATATATATTTATTTATTCTTTTTATTTATTATTCTTTTATTTTTGTGCGATAGTCTCTACTAGACAGAGGGCTTGCTGTATAAAGGCTGTGGCGACCCAGACAGAAGGTCTGCCTAGAAACGTGGCTACACAGGTCTCTGGTTGCAGTGAGTGCCAGAGCCTGCTGCTTCTGGAGGAGGGTGGCAAGCAGATCTCCTGCACGAGGTGTGACCAGGTTGAAGATCTGCTTATCATGGTGACAGTGCTGAAAGAGGAGGTTGAGAGAGGGAGGGTCATCAGGGACTGCGAGCAGGAGATTGTCTGGTGGAGTAGCTCCCTCGAGTGCCAGAGAGAAAGGTGCCGGGGAGATAACCCCAAATTTGGTGGTGGACTCCCTGACCTGCCCCCGTCAGGCTGAGGTGGGGTATCTGAGGGATGGGGAGGGCTGGCAGCGAGTCTCAGCTCGGTAGCGTTGGCGCTCTCCCCTTCTGCCTACCTCATTTCCTCAAGTCCCTCTAAGTAATAGGTTTGCAGCGTTGGACGTTGAAGGAGAAGTAAGGGGGGAGGAGCGGGAAGATTCTCCCAGGAAGTCACCAATGGCAAGGCAGTCAACTCCGTGCATTGAGACTGCCGCTGCCAAGAAAGAAAGAAAGGTGATCGTGGTGGGTGGTTCCCTTCTCAAGGGTACTGAGGGCCCCATTTGCGCACCATACCTGAGCCATAGGGAAGTGTGCTGTCTCCCTGGGGCCCGGGTCAGGGACATAACTAGAAGACTCCCAGATCTGATACACCCCACTGACTACTATCCATTGCTCATAGCTCAAGCAGACAGCAATGAAATAACTCAAAGAAGCCTGCGAACTATGAAAAGAGATTTCAGGGGTCTAGGGTGATTAGTTCAAAGGGTGGGAACACAAGTGGTGTTTGCTTCCATACTTTCTGGGGTGCTGAAGGACACAGAATGGGCTAGGAAAACACAGGTGATTAATAATTGGCTGAGAGGCTGGTGTAGAGACAGACACTTCGGGTTTATTGACCACGGGGCAGTTTATTCAGCTCCTGGCCTGCTACCTGCTGATGGAATGCACCTGTCTCAAAGGGGGAAATGAATTCTAGCACAGGAGCTAGCTGGACTCATCGAGAGAGCTTTAAACTAGCTGTGATGGGGGAAGGGGATAAAACAGGGCTCTCCAGTAAAGAACCCAGGGGGGCTGTGCTGGAGCAAGGTGTCACGCTCCAATATAGTGGAGGGGGACGGGGTTCTTTAAGATTATGTGTATAACCCAGCATGAGATTAAGAAGCAACGGTCCAAATGTTGGTCTGACCAGTTTATTACCAATATTGACCAGGGACATGGGGAAGGGGAAGGCGGACACTGTTAAGGGTGATGGGGAAGGGAAGGCGAGCGATAGGAAAGACAGGAAAGAAGCAAGGGTTTGTACAACGCAGGGAAAGTCACCAGCCAGGATCCTAGGGGCGATCCAGTTGCAAACGGCTCTGACGGTCCGAGGCTCACCGTGTTCTTTGATTATGTGTATACCTGGTGTGAGATGAAGGCACAACGGGTCAAATGTTAGCCCAACCAGTTTATTTCAAATACTAGTTGCTTAGGGATATGGGGAAGGGAAGGTGAACGATAGAAAAGAAATATAAAAAGCAAGGAGTCTTGGCAGAAAGCAAAAGTGCTATAATCACCATTGTGGATCCAGCGAGGTTCATAGTAGGTCCGCTGATCTCAGGAACTTGTCTAGTCACCGCGGGGGATGGGAGAAAGCTAGGAAGCTTCGCAGCAAGCAGGCCAAGGGGTTCTTCCAAAGAGGTTTTCCCCTCAGGGAATTCTCTGCCAAAGCTTTCTTCTCTTCAGCAGTTCTCTGTCAAAGATTTTTTCTTTGGGAGTTCTTCTCCAAAGTTCTTTTCTGGAAGTTCTTCTCTAAGAGTTCTTCTCCAGGAATTCTTCTACAGGAATTCTTCTCTAAAATCCTTGGTTCAGTGAAGGCCTTTTATTCCCCATTTCTCAGGGCTTTTTTCTTTTCTCTTTGTTTGTCTGGCATGTCTGGCCCAACAGATAACGCAGCAGAGAATGTCACCTTCATTGCCATGCAGCAGTATTGTTGTCTTTATGTGGTGGTCAGCTTCTCCAAGCCATATCTGTTATGTCATTTTTCTGTTCTGTTCTATCAATATTACTTCAGTGCCTGCTTTAGAGCACAGCTATATGTTTGTAACCTGAGGATAATTAAATGCAGTGGTGAAAACCAGATGTGACACATCTGGGGATGTGTCAGCTGAAATGCAGTAATGAGAATCAGCCATTACAGGTAAGGCTGCAAGGCAAAATTCCCTGTTGGTGTCACTCCATGAACACTCCATGAGTTAAAGGGTGCGGAGCATCTCCCATATGAGACTGTTTAAGCATGGGGAAAAGAAGACTGAGGGGGGAGCTGAACGATGCTTCTAAATGTCTATGGGGAAGTGGGAGACAAATGGAGGAGGCCAGGCTCTTCTTGGCGCTGTGAAGCAACAGGAGGAGGAGAACTGGCCTAAAGCTTGTACACAGGAAGTTCCATACTGACATGCTGAGATTGGACTCAACGAGCTCATGAGGACCATTGCAAGCGCTGTGGCTCTGTGATTCTCCCTACGATTTCGTTCACCTTTCTTCAAGATCTATTTTGCTGTTTTTGTGTTGTTTCCTTGTTAGAACTTCCACGTCAGCAAAAAAGATTAGGAGAATCATTCCTTTCCCAGATTTGAAATGCAAACTCAAAATGGAAGATCTTTGAGTCCAGATTTCTGGGTCTCCAAGATACAAAGGAAGATGGTTTTGTTTCTTTCCCTTGAAATGAAAACCCATTTGTCTTAATGCACATGACACTCACGCCCAGGCACACAGCACTACTGAGCGAGCAGGAGCATTGCTTTCTGGTACTTCACCTTTGCAAGAAGTTAGAAGAACGCAGAATTTCTTGCAGTCTACCTGTCTAAGGCCTAGCAAAATGAGCCAGTACATAGCTCACATCAGGGCCAGCAGCACAGAGCTGCAAGCCAGCGCCGTACAGATACTGCCTGCTGGCTTTGCTCTCTCAGCATCAGAGTTGTCCTGTCTGACAGGGAACGGACTGCCAGACTGACATCATCTTCCAAAGGCTTGAGGGCTGCAACAGAGGGAAACAGAGCAAAGGTGAAACCCACCGACCTGCAGAGACCCACCAGCATCCCCTCCGGACCATGCCAGCCCCACCCATTGATTTTCTGGATCAGGAGGAGCACACAGACTAAGAGGTCAGCTGGAAGCCACTGCTCAGGAGTGCCCCACCTGCCCCTGCAGCATTTCCTTGCAGCAAGGCAAGGCACAGCTGCACACTGCCCAGACTCTGCCCCCTGCCTTCAGCCCCGGCACACGCAGCGCTGCCCTCACTCACCACTGTAGATTTCATTCAGCTTTTCCTCACTTTGGTCCCGGCAGTGCTGTACAGCCAGCCCTAGGTAGAGAGATCCCATCAGACCCCGGTTCCCTAACATGCTCCCAGGAGCTCATACTCCATCCCTGCCAACCCAGCTGCTTCCCGTGCTGTGCCCCAGGCAGGGAGGGTGCCCGAGTGCAGACTTGAGCAAGGCACCCATCGGGGCTACTGGCACGTGCAGGATGTATCTGTGGGGTGCAGGGCTGCGCCACTGCCGACAGGGCACAGCCAAAAGAGGGAAACAGGGGCTGCACTCACCAATGAGTTTGACTGCCTCGCATCGCACAGAGGACTGAGAATCCCTCAGGTATGGCAGGCTCTGCCACAGGTATCTTTCCGCTGTCTTCCTGCCCTGCTGCATCTGGAGAAGAACACAGAGCCATGAGACTTGCAGACCCTCCCCAGATGCTGGCGCAGCTCCTTCAGCCAGCGTCCCCTTCCCCAGCAAAAAGGTGGGGGCTGTCAAAGTGTCCTTACCAAGCACTTCATGATCCCCTCTTTGTTCTCCTCCCGGGCCCGGTGCTTCAGCTTCTTCCACTTCAGGAACTTTGCACAAGCCACGAGGGCTTCCCTTGAAGCCTACGGAACAACAGATGCTGGGAGATGGCACCACAGGCACACATCCCAAGAGCTGAGATGCTTCCTGCCCTACCCTCAGTTCTCGCACCGCTCCTGAGGTGTCAGCACACCCTAGCCTGCATTCTGGTCAGCCCTGAAGTTTGTACCTGTGCGACGCTCGGGGTCTCATCACTCAACCGAAAGAGCAGAGGGAGCAGGCCCCTGCGCACGTTCTCCTTCATGTTTCCCCAGTGCCACAACACCACAGCCTCCATCAGATCTTTGAAGAGGTGGATGGAACACTCTCGCACTTCGCTTGACACCTGAGGGAGAAGAGCAGGAGGAGCTCAGCACCACATTCTTGCTGCTCAAGGTGAGCATGAGCGTAGGCATGGCTGACGAGGGAGATGCGTTGAAGTCCCATTCTGCATAAGGATGCTGTGCCCTCATGCAAAGCAACGCAACAGGTTTCCAGCACGAGGTGCCTGTGTCTCAGAGTGCTCCCCCAGACACCCCACCAGGTCCAGACAGGTCGCCTCGGATTGGGCGAAGGAGGAAACAGCGCTGGCCCTCAGCAATGCCTCTGGGGCACATGCTGCCTGCTTAGCCTCCACCTCCCTGCTGTGGCACACAGGAAGAATGCCCGGTGCTGAAGTAAAGGGAGCGGTGGAGGGTCAGAAAGTAATCCGAGGCAGCAGGTGCTTTATTATACAGCAGCTAAGCGGGTTCCCAGCACAGGGGCCTCACAGTGCCAAGAACAGTCAAGCTGTCAGGGACAAGGCCTGCTAGGCTGTAGAGCCCAGAAGATATCCCACGAGAGCCCAGAGGAACAAAGAAAGGAGAAGGGTCTTTTGCTGAGAACCCAAACGTGCAGCAGACTTACATGATTAAAAAGAGGCAGGAGATTCTCAGACAGCTCCAGAGCAAAGGAACTGGCCTCTCTCTTCCCCAGATGATTCAGCGTGTTTCTGAAGACACTCAGCAGCTTCAGAGCAATGTTCGCGTTGTCAGACAGCACGGTAAACATGTTTGGAACCAGGGCCCGTATTTCTTTTGCCTGTCCAAAAGACACAATTTCCTTTTCATCAAGAGAGCACTGGCCACCCTGGAGTAAAAGCTCAAGTTACAGATAACCAGCCACACGCCTTGCTTCCTGGCAGCTGCAGTAGCAGACTCTAGGTAGGTGGTGGCCATGACTGCACCGATAAGGACATGGGGAGGAAGGAGAAAGGAAGGCAGGAGAACAAGGACTCCATGTCCCCTGCTCAGCCGCTCTCTGTTGCAGCAGGCCCCCAAGTAACTCATCTGGAAAGCTCCCGGAAATCTCCCCAGACCCCACCACGGCCATCACCCCAACTCCTGAGTCTCAGGCAAGGCCACGGCACAAGGATGCCCACCATCGCCAGGCTGCCAACGGGGCTTCACTTGACTAGGTCCTGCTCACCGTCTCGGGTGTCTGTGACAGCAGGTCAAGGCCTCTGAGCACCAGCCAGAGTATCGGCAGGCTTTTAATCTTCAGAAGCCTCTGGAGCACTGCTGGCTTACACAATCCTGTCAGGTTCTCTTCAGTGGGAGACATCACCTGAAACAAAGGCAGCGGTGAGAGCCAGACACAGGCAGCAGGACTCCCTGCACCCTGCAGCTCCTGGCTCCTCTGTCAGCTCAGGGCAAAGTATTGGGGCAGCACAGCCTGGCCTGGGGCAGCAGTGCCTCGGGAAGGCACAACGGTCCCTCTGTGCCCCAGGCCTAGCACTATGCAGGATGACTTTTTTGGTCTGCACACCCTGTCCTCTGACATTCTAAAGCCTTCGAGGAGCACCTGCCCAGCAGAAGCTGGCACAACAAAGGCTCTGGACATGGATGGCCACAGACACTTTTCAGCCTGCTCTGCCTGCGTGGAGGCAGTGGCTCTCCCCAGCCCCAGCCGTGGCTCTGCCTCTGCTACGGCCCTGCACCAGGGAGGGGAGTAAGGCAAGGGGAGACAGGGAACTGGGGAAAGAGAGTCCTGTAGGAGAGCAGGGTACCGTGTCCTGTAACTCACAGTCAGTCGAAGGAGTTTCATCTCCACTGTGGTGATGTTAGGTATGTCACATAACACTTCTCGCACTAGAACAACGAGCAGTTCGTCACGGTCTTCTGCTGATGTCTCTCTCAGGGTGAGAATTCTCTTCCACATGTCCAGAGTAGTGCTGCAAATGAAGATTAATACCGTTATAGCAGGACGGTTCCTTGGGAATGACCTGCAGCTTTCCATGGCTGTGGCAGCCAGAGAATTTCTGAGTCACGCTCTTCACACGGAACTATAGTGCAGGGCTGTCGGGGCTGGTACCTGTCACACTGAGGAAGATCCAACAACACACTCTTCAGCACATCTCTGGGAAACTGTTGGGTCAGTATATCCAGCAATGTTAGGGCAGTCTGCTGGAGCGATCTGTGATTTTCTTTCAGGTTTCTATGAATGGATCCCAGAATCTCTGACATCTGTTGGGAGGATACAGAAAGAATATTACTGCTGCTGTACTGCAGTCATTTGCTCTGCCTCCAGTGACATTACTGCCTTCCCATTACTCTATGCTGGCCTAAAATGGTGTCAGATGCCCAAGAGCTGTGGAGAGCAGGCCATAGCATTAGCATGGCTGATGAAAGGGAGATGCTCCCGGGTCACACTCTGCACAAAATCACTGTGGGCCTAAGCAAATCAGCGCAGCAGGTTTCCAGCACGGGGTACCTGTGCCTCAGAGTGCTTCCCCGGCCACCCTACCACAGCAAAGCAAAGCTCCCCGGGCTCCAGGCCTAGGAGGAAACAGGGCTGGCCCTCAGCAGTGCCTCTGGGGCACTTGCTGCCTGCTTAGCCTCCACCTCTCTGCTGTGGCACATGGGGAGAATTGCCAGTGGAGGAAATAAAGGCAGCAGTGGAGGGTCAGAAAGCAACCCTACGCAGCAGATGCTTTGTTGTACAGAGCCTGAGCAGGTCCCCAGCACAGGGGCCACACATCACTAAGAACAACAAAGCTACCAGGGACAAGGCCTGTTCCTCCTGCCCTTGGGCCAGCACAGCCTCTTGCTCTCACATCTTTGAAAAGAGATTGACCTGCAGGAGCTGGCACAAAGTTGGTACCAGACATGTGTGGCCACAGGCTCTTCTCCCCAGCCCTGCAGCCTGCTCCATCTGAGCGGAGGCCACGGCTCTCCTGGAGCCAGGCATACGGCCTCGACTCTGCCCCTCCCCTGCCTCAGTTCTCCTGTCTGGGGGGCAAGGCAAGGCAGGGAGAGGCAGGGAGCTGCAGAAAAAAAGCCCTGAAGGCCAGCAAGGGGCATGGTCTGGTAACTCACCGTCTGGCGCAATAGAGTGATGTCTGTAAGGATCCTGGTGAAATTTTCCACCTTGAGAATGAAGAACAGCTCTTCTAAGACCCTGTGTGATAACTCTGGGGAAGAAAGCAGACCCTTCCAGATCTCCAGAGTGCTGCAAAAGAAGAGAAATGTTGTGTCACCAGGTCTGCCCCAGCAACAGCACCTTTGATCTGGCAGGCCCAGCAGGCCTGGGGGGCTGCGCTGAAGCCTTGGCCATTCTGCTCCACGTCCTTGTGGAAGCCTGGGGACCCGGCGTGGGTGAGCAGCAGAGGCTGAGATGGCCTTCCCCAAGGCACAGGGCTGGAGCCTGATGGGGAGCTCTAGGCCGCCTTGGTTGGCTTTGGCTGCTGCAGCCCTGAGCAGCCCACCGGCACTGGAAAGCACAGTGCAGTGGAGAGCTTGCTGCTCAGGGATTTTCTGCAGCAGACAGAGTGTCCCTGTTTTCACATGGAACAAGCGTGTGGGGCTATCAGGGCTGGTACCTGTCACTCTCTGGAAGGTCCAACAACACACTCAGCGTCACATCCCTGGGAAAATGGCTGGCGAGTGTATCCAGCAATGTTAGGACAGCCTGCTGAAGTGATCCTTGATTTTTTTTCAGGTTTCTGTGGATGAAACCCAGAATCTCTGTCACCTGTTTGAGAGGACACAGGAAGAATATTACTGCTGGTGTACTGCAGTCATTTGCTCTGCCTCCAGTGATATTACTGCCTTTCCCATTGCTCTTTGCTGCCTCTAAATGGCTTTGGATGCTCCAGAGCTGTGGAGGGCAGGGCATGGCAATCCAGCCTCAGTCTGCTTACATCCATCAGCCAGGAGACAGGGTCTTTCAGAACCATCTCCAGTATAATCCTGGCGTACTCCTGGTCCTCAATGCTGCAGTTTCCAGCGGTCTTTTCAAGTGTCATGAGGACTACGTCTGTCCTCTGAGTTGGTGGGAGGAATTCTTTCAGTGGCTGTGGTAAAAAGGAAAAAGGGAGGGAAGACATGTCAAACTGGGAGAGAGACTGTTGTCCGAGGGAAAGGAAGGATTAAGATCCTCCCTTCAGGGCAGACACATGCTGAGGGTTCCCAGGTATACCCAAGCTTGCCTTGCAGGTACCCCTGAGCTGCAGGCAGCTCTGGGATGCAGAGAATGGGAGACAGAGCGTGGCTGGAATATTCCTGGCTCCTTACCTTCAGACAGAAATTGCTGGCCAAGAAACCACAAAGCTTCCAGGTCTGCTCGATGGCCCTCTCACGCACAGTTCTGCTCTTGGAGGTGGTGAAGGGCAGCAGCACCTGTGAGGAGAGGAGATGCTGGTTTGGTTAGCCTGGGAGCTGCTGATGCCCATTTGAGCAGGAGCAGAACTGCCGAGCTCCAGCTGGAATCACAGCATCCATCCAGGCTTTCCCTGGGCTGGAGCCAAGCCCTTTACGGTCAGAGCTGTGCAATAGACAGACCTCCAGGATATTCTGCAGCTCCTCTCCGTCAGAGGTGCAACTGCTGAGCAGCCATACTTGCAGCATTCTGTCCATAGCACACAGGGTCTGTAAAGGCAGCAACAGGTTGTGAGAGTCTTTCAGAGGGCCCTCTCACCCCGAGGAAGCTTCTGGGAACCCCTTTACTATAAGGAAGGACACTGGCAGATGCATGCCCAGCCCGGGACAGGCTCCATTGCCACAAGGATGCTGTGCGCAGACCCGGTGGTCAGTGTCGGGGTGGGGGAAGCAATGCCAAGACCCTGCCTGCAAGGATCCTTGGTAATGTCTGCACACGAATAATGGGATCTCCAGTAGTTTACCCAGTACATACGTGATTGTAAAGTTCAATGTTCAAGTCCTCTTTTGGAGGAAGGTAGAAGACGGATTTGAAGCACGCATTTAAAAGCGGTATTATTTTGTCCTTGGGAACTGCCTTCAATTCACTGCAAATAGAGAGAACTTGATGTTGGGGAGCAGCAGTGCCTTGATGCCAGAGCAGGGTTGGAACAGGTCCTCCCCTGGACAGGGTTCCCTGCAAGGGAAGTGGAGCCCTGCTGCGAGGCACCTCCACCATGGGGCTGGCCTGGGCTGAAAGACAGTCCTGATGCCTCCTGCTGTGGGGCTACAGCTGAGAGCCTGCAGGAAGCTTCAGGGCTTCCTCCAACCTCATGAGAAGCGCAGAGAAGGGGAGAGCTGAGGGCCTCCCTGCACACATTGGGGGATGCATCCAGGCTACGGTCAGGGCCACCAGGATCGTGATCAAGGGATGCGTGGGCAAAAGCAGGGTTGGGCACGTACCTCAAGGCGGCGATCGCAAGCATGGCTGTGCACGTCTGCTCTATGGGCTTATTTTCCACCATTTCCTGTTGGGAAATTACCGGGATGAGACCTGGCAGTCACCATCACCAGCAGACATGGTGCTGGTCGCCAGGGCCAGAGGAGCCCCAGTACTCCCAGCCCAGCACCAGAACGCAGAGCCACCCTGTGTCCTCCTGCTGAGATCTCTGTGGCACCCACAGGCCCCCAGCCACCCCTGCCTCACACACTGCCAGCCCCTGAGGGGCTCTGCACCTCCCACAACCCTTTGTATTGTCCCCTCACCTGTATTCTCTCTGCCAAGCCTTTTCGATGGCAGAAAAGAGACGGGCTCTCACTCAAGGCCTTCCCTTTCCTCATTTTGCAAATGTTGCAGATGCTCTCCAGGAGCATCGTTGTTAGCATCTCGTCCTGGCCACCACAGAGAGACAAGGAGGAAGTGTGAGTTGGGAGGGCCGTGTCCTGCAGGCCCAGAGCACTGCAGGGCGCGGAGCAGCACGGCATGCCTGGAAGGCAGCAGCTCCTGCCAGCCAGCAGCCCTCCTGCAGCCTGGCAGCAGAGCTGGAGGGACTGTCTGGAGTTGCAGGCACAGCTGAGATGGAGACGGCTGCCGTTACCTTTTCTGTCCTCTTGAGGTAGGCCTCGATATAATCTAAAGCCTCCTTTTCCTCTTCTGACACAGGCAGCCAGTCAGCATCTAACCAAGGAGAAGAGTGAGCAGCGCTGTAGAGCGGCCGAAAGCAGGCGCGAGCAGAGGAAGGAGCTGTGGAGCTGTGCCCTCTGCAGCCCTGTGCCCGCTCGCCTGGCTCAGTGTACCCGTGGCTGTCAGGACAAGGGCCCTGGTGTCAACCAGGGGGCACTCGCTGCCCCAGCCCTGCCTGCCAATTCCGGGGACCCTCGCTCACCGGCATGCATCGGCTGCATCTCTGTCACCTCGTAGGGCTCCAGTGAAGGTGTTCTCTCCCGGGGAGCCCCACTCTTCTCCCAGGCCACCCTCGGTGGGCCGGGGCGTCTCTCCTCCATCCTGAGGGATGAGGACTGAAGTTGGGAAGGAGCAGCCGCGGGGCTGCCGGGGGTAGAGGGAAACGACTTGGGCTGCGCTCGGGGGCTCCTCGCCAGACCCGCACACTCCTGCCCTGTCCCCTCGCTGTCCTGACGGACACTGCGGGGCCTCCGTGTCGGTGCCAGGGATCCCTAGGTCTCAGAGGATTGGGTCACAAAGGGCCCCGCTGTGACACGCTGCCCCGCCTGGGCGGGGCTGGTTCCAGGCCCCGGGCTGAAATGGCTCAGACCAAAGTTCCCCAGCGGGAGGGATGTGTGCCCCTGCCTACCCAGAAAGTTTTGCAGGAGTAGCCAGACTGCCCAGGCCCTCGTGCTTCTGCTGTGAGGCCAGAGACAGCTGCAGCAGGACAGAGGGGGAAGACGAAGACTCGCTGTCAGCTCGGCAGCTGTCTTGCACATGGACAGCAGGAGACAGACATTGTTTTTTTCTTAAGTAAACAAGATAAAAATACGAAGTTCTGATCTCTGCTATGTTGAGCCCTGAAAATTATGCTTGTTACTTCTTGTGTTACTCATATAACTTTTGTTTGGCTAGCATTCCTCCAAGCTGACTTTTGGCTTTATTAACCGCCTTTCAGTGTTAGGAATAGGCCATCCCTGGGACGCTGGGGAGCAGACCACAGTCATCCAAACATCCACTGAGGATGCTGAAAGGTCCCTCTGTCCTGCCTGCAAAATGGAAACGGAAGAAAGAAAAAGAATCCAAAGGGATCTGCGAAGTCTATCTGTATTTCAGCAAAAGGTCTAACAGCCAATTCCCTTCCTCCCTGTATTTTTTTTCCTCAGTTGTTTATTTACTTTCCTACAAGTCATACAATTATCTTCAATTCGTTTGGCTATACTATAAACGCCTATACACATATATTTAATTGCCAATTGGTCCACCAAGGCCTGAACTCCCCAGTGAGTCTGTTTATGAAATTCTCCTAATATTCTCCAAGCTAGTCCTTTAGGGATTACCTCTCTTCCATCAGGTAATGACCGTTTTCCCTCCTTTTCCTCAGCCTTCATTTGTCAGAGCCTTTCTCTTGTGTAGCAAGTGTAGCCTCGCTTGTTTCTTTTCGGGGACTATCAGCCTGTATTTCCTTTAGGATCAGTAAGACAGCTCTTTTTGCTTCTTCATCAGCTAAATTATTTCTCCTTATTTGAGCCGACATCCCCCCCCCCGTTGGCCTTTTACGTGTACTACTGCGATTTTCTCTGGTTCTCTTGTTGCCCTTAGAGTTTGTCTTATTCATAGATTCATAGATTCATAGATTCATAGATTCATTAGGTTGGAAAGGACCTACAAGATCATCTAGTCCAACCATCCTCACACCACCATCCCTACCCACCAAGCTACCAAATCAAATCCCTCAGCACCTCATCTAAACGCTTCTTGAACAGCGCTAGGGACGGCGCCTCAACCACCTCCCTAGGCAGGCCATTCCAGTGCCTGACCACTCTCTCAGAGAAAAAATTTTTCCTCAAGTCTAATCTAAATCTTCCCCGGCACAACTTGTGGCCATTCCCTCTCGTCCTGTCATTAGTTACCTGGGAGAAGAGGCTGACCCCCTCCTTACCACAGCCTCCCTTCAGGAAGTGGTAGAGTGCAGTGAGGTCTCCTCTGAGCCTCCTTTTCCCCAAACTAAACAATCCCAGCTCCCTCAGCCGCTGTGGGAATTCCGCAGTGGGAATTCTGTAGCACAGATTCATAGATTCACAGATTCATTAGGTTGGAAAGAACCTACAAGATCATCTAGTCCAACCATCCTCCCACCACCATCCCTACCCACCAAGCTACTAAATCAAATCCCTTAGCACCTCATCTAAACGCTTCTTGAACAGTGCTGTTGTGGTCTTATGGTTTTGATGCCGGTATTCCACATCAGAACATCATGCAGGCAGTTAAGGAGTTAATGCTGTGGGAGCAGCCGGCACCGGACACGAGGCCCGCGCTGCTCTGGGCGGGCGCTGGGCTGCCGCGAAAGAATTCAGCACGTGTAACGTAAGCTCCCAGTTTCTGGTTTGGAAATTTTGTCTCTCTCTCTCAATTGTTCAATTTTATTAGATTTAGTAAAGTTACCGTTCCTTCTCAGATCATGCCGTTGTGTTTTTTTTTTACAGACCCATCTATTCCCTCTGTTTCCCCCAGAGCGCGCGGCTCTGCTGGGGCAGCTGCGTGGCCACTGACGGGGCAGTTGTTTTTTCTCTTTCTTCCCTTTCCCTCTCCCTTCTCCGTTTCCCTTGGGTTACTGTCACGGATAACACCGTGACAAAATTTTTCCTCATATCTAATCTAAATCTTCCCCAGCGCAGCTTGTGGCCATTCCCTCTCGTCCTGTCATTAGTTACCTGGGAGAAGAGGCCGACCCCCTCCTCACCACAGCCTCCCTTCAGGAAGTGGTAGAGTGCAATGAGGTCTCCTCTGAGCCTCCTTTTCTCCAGGCTAAACAATCCCAGCTCCCTCAGCCACTCCTCGTAAGACTTGTGCTCCAGACCCCTCACCAGTTTTGTTGCCCTTCTCTGAACACGCTCCAGGGCCTCGATGTCTCTCTTGTAGTGAGGGGCCCAAAACTGAACACAGTACTCAAGGTGCGGCCGCACCAGAGCTGAGTACAGGGGGATGGTCACCTCCCTGCTCCTGCTGGCCACACTATTCCTAATACAGGCCAGGATGCCATTGGCCTTCTTGGCCACCTGGGCACACTGCCGGCTCATGTTCAGCCGAGCATCAACCAACACCCCCTGGTCCTTTTCCTCTATGCAGTTTTCAAGCTATTCTGCCCCAAGCCTACAGCATTGCATGGGATTATTGTGGCCAAAGTGCAGGACCCGGCACTTGGCCTTATTGAACCTCATCCCATTGACCTCAGCCCAGTTGTCCAGCCTACCCAGATTCCGCTGAAGGGTCTCCCCACCCTCAGGCAGATCGACACATCCTCCCAACTTGGTGTCATCCGCAAACTTACTGAGGGTACACTCAATCCCCTCGTCCAGGTCATCAATAAAGATATTAAACAAGATGGGCCCCAGTACCGACTGTGTTGGAGGCAGAAATAAGCCTCACCGGTAACGACTGGCAGAAGCGTCCCATAGTGACTGGACTACATGGACTGGGCTCCATGCATAGTCGGTATTATCTCATCTCAGAAGGGGACAATTCAAGGATCCCAGGGGATACCGATGGGCTTTTGGAATAGCTGCTGTAGATGCAGACAGCGTTCAGCAGCTGTCTATTTTACCTGGCCTGTCAGAAGATCCGTCTGTTGTGGGGGTACTGAAAGTAAAAGAACAGCAGGTACCAGTTGCTACAAAAACAGTACACAGACGGCAATTCCGCACTAACAGGGGTTCCTTGCTCCCCATTCATAACTTGATCCGTCAGTTAGAGAGCCAGGGAGTGATCAGCAAAACCCACTCACCATTTAACAGCCCCATCTGGCCGGTGCGTAAACCAGTGGAGAATGGAGGCTGACAGTAGATTACCGTGGCCTGAATGAAGTCACACCCCCACTGAGCGCCGCTGTGCCAGATATGTTGGAGCTGCAGTATGAACTGGAGTCAAAAGCAGCCAAGTGGTATGCCACCACTGACATTGCCAATGCATTCTTCTCTATTCCTTTGGCCACAGAGCGCAGACCACAGTTTGCTTTCACCTGGAGGGGCGTTCAGTACACCTGGAACCGTTTGCCCCAGGGGTGGAAACACAGCCCAACCATTTGCCATGGGTTGATCCAAACCACACTGGAACAGGGTGGGGCACCTGAGCACCTCCAGTACATTGATGACATGGTTGTGTGGGGTGATACAGCAGAAGAAGTTTTTAAAAAAGGAGAGCGAATAATCCAAATTCTTCTGGGTGCTGGTTTTGCTATCAAACGAAACAAAGTGAAGGGACCTGCCCAAGAAATTCAGTTCCTAGGAGTAAAATGGCAAGATGGGCGTCGTCACATCCCAGGAGATGTGGTTGACAAAATCACCAGCATGTCACCGCCCACTAGCAAAAAGGAGACACAGTCTTTTCTTGGTGTAGTAGGCTTTTGGAGGATGCATGTCCCAAACTACAGCCTCATAGTAAGCCCCCTCTATCAGGTGACCCGCAAGAAGAATAATTTTGCATGGGGTCCAGAACAGCAGCAGGCCTTTGAGCAGATTAAACAGGAGAGAGCCCGTGCTGTTGCCCTGGGGCCAGTACGGATGGGACAGGACGTAAAGAACATCCTCAACACTGCTGCTGGAGAGAAAGGTCCCACTTGGAGTTTGTGGCAAAGAGCCTCTGGGGAGACCCAAGGCCGACCCCTGGGATTTTGGAGCAGAGCGTACAGGGGTTCGGAGGAGTGCTACACTCCAACTGAGAAGGAAATCTTGGCAGCATCCGAGGGAGTTTGGGCTGCCTCTGAAGTAATTAGCACTGAGAAGCAGCTCCTCCTGGCACTTCGATTGCCAGTGCTGAACTGGATGTTCAAAGGAAAGGTTCCCTCCACCCATCATGCTACTGATGCCACCTGGAGTAAGTGGATTGCGCTGATTACACAGCGAGCTCGGATGGGAAACCTCAGCCGTCCAGGGATGTTAGAGGTGATCACGGACTGGCCTGAAGGCAAGAAATTTGGAACATCACCAGCAGGGGAGGTACCACGCGCAAAAGAGACCCCACCATACAACGAACTAACAGAAAATAAAAAGACGTATGCCCTCTTCACTGATGGATCGTGTCGTATTGTTGGGAAACATCGCAGATGGAAGGCTGCTGTGTGGAGCCCCGCATGACGAGTTGCAGAGGCCACCGAAGGAGAAGGAGAATCGAGTCAATTTGCGGAGGTGAAGGCTGTCCAACTGGCCTTAGATGTGGCTGAACGGGAAAGGTGGCCAATGCTGTATCTTTATACTGACTCTTGGATGGTGGCAAGTGCTTTATGGGGGTGGTTGCAGCAGTGGGAACAAAACAACTGGCAACGGAAGGGTAAACCTATCTGGGCTGCGGAACTGTGGAAAGACATTGCTGTCTGAACAAAAAAGTTGGGTGTAAAGGTGTGTCACGAAGATGCTCATGTGCCCAAGAATCGAGCTACTGAAGAGCAGAAAAATAACCATCAGCTAGATCAAGTTGCCAGAATTGAGGTGTCTCAAATAGACTTGGACTGGCAGAACAAAGGGGAGTTATTTTTAGCTCGGTGGGCCCATGAGACCTCAGGCCATCAAGGAAGGGATGCAACCTGTAAGTGGGCTAGAGACCGAGGGGTGGACTTAACTATGGATGCCATCGCACGGGTTATCCATGACCGTGATACACGTGCCATAATTAAACAGGCCAAGAGGATGAAACCTCTCTGGCAGGAAGGGCGATGGCAGAAGTATAAATATGGGGAGGCGTGGCAGGTTGATTATATCACCTTGCCGCGGTCTCGCAATGGTAAGCGTTATGTGCTCACCATGGTGGAGGCGACCACTGGGTGGCTTGAAACATATGCAGTACCCCATGCTACTGCCCGAAACACCATCTTAGGCTTAGAGAAGCAAATCCTATGGCGACATGGAACCCCAGAAAGAATTGAGTCCGATAATGGGACTATGAGTTCAGTAGCCAGCAGTTCTGTCTGGCTCGCACTCCTGCCATTACCCACAACAAGAGATCAGGTTAATATTTGCAACTTCCCCACAGTAACAGGGTGTGATTTTACATACACTGTACCTGTCACCTCATGCCAGTTCTTACAGTCTGACTACACGCTGATCCAGAATGTACCACCTGGTCATACTGGAATGAATATTACCATGGTGAAGGAGTTATTACAGCGTAAAGATTTGAAACAACTACTGAAGCAATCCAAGGAGAATGGACTGAGAACTCTGATCACGGTACGCCACAATGTGAAGCAAATACGCCGTACAATGGAAAGAATAAAGGAAGAGGGAGAACATCGGTGGTGGGATGTTCTCTCTGGATGGTCACCTACTGCAACAGAACTCTTTAAAAAGTGCTGCATCCTACTGCAATTATTTAAATTTTCTGCCTGGTCTGCATACTTCTAATAATAACCACATATATTAGAATTTGGAAACTAGCGAAACAAGTAGTTTTGATAGATTAAATGCAACAGGTGTACTTCATAGTGTGATGCAAAAAAACCACAAAAGTGTAAAAAGAAAAAGGGGGGCAATTGTGAGAGGTTGACTGTGTTTTTGCAATGGAAGTTTCCAGTGTTTTTCTGTATGTAGTGTAGGCCTTATGAACTTATAACCACCCTTGCACAACCATTGTGGAACAAAGAAAGTTTGGATCAGATGAATCATCTCTAGATGAGCACAAGGCAAGGAGAACATGCAGTGAATTTGAGTAGAATTAGGCAAGCACCAGATAAGATCGACAGGCAGGAAGTGGGGAGGAAGCTTCCAGTAATTTCAAGATAAGTGAACTCAGTTGTTCTGATTGTGCGTTGACTATCTGAAAGAAAATTTTGTCAGTTTTCACACTTATCAGCTACTAACTGGACCGAGGTAAGTAAGTGTTTAATGTATTTGCTGCGTGCCCGTCTTGCCAGTAGTCTGAAATAAACGTATAACATTTTGTTTTATTGTTAAAGCATAGTATGATGTGTTAAAATGTTGATAACAAGGAGAAGATTTTTCTTCCTTTAATTTGCAGAGTAGGCTGTTCCACAAACACTGATTGCTATTCTTTTGGAATTCTCTTGAATTTCTATGTATTTATTTGTTTGTTTGTTTGTTTTCATGGCTTATGATAATAATCTCTAAGACACTGCGGGGAAGAAATTAATAAATCACCGCATCAGACATTCTGTGCAGAACACAGATCTCTCCTTGTAAGTCAGAAGGATTTATTTATTTGTACTTTATTCTCAAACTGACAACTCTTGCTCCAAGTTCCAAGGGGTACTGCTGCTCAGTATATTTTTTTGAACAGAGGAAAAAAAGGAGAAAAACACTCTGGAATACAAAGTCTAGAAAGAAAAAGAAGATTTTATATCCACATTTATGTATCAGGATATACTTGTATATTCTTATAGGATATATATTCCTCATATGGATTTTTTTCTAATATTTAGTTCATTCTGCTTTATTCTGCGTCATTCTGTTCTTGTTTCTCCAAGAGCCTATTAACTATTGTAATCAACTTTATAGATACCGGTCAGAAGTAAAGGAAAGGTCCATTCTGCTGCTACGCTCAGCCCAGTCAGCAAGCAGCCTGTGACTGCAGCTCAGGTTTCTGCTTCAAACTTAGGACAGTTAAAAATGCAAATGCTCATTCTAATTACTCTTCCAGGTGAAAACCCTAACACAGAACTGCATAGGAATTTGCAACCTGATGCCCGTAACAAAGCATTCACCTGTGTGACAACACTGGGATGTGAGCTCAGGGCTCAGGGCAGCTTTATCAAGATGTGATGACCAAGTCAGGCTCTTCCGTGAGGTGGTGTCACAGGTAGGCATCCAGTCCGTACACCAAAACACCTCGTGCTTTGCTTGAGCATCTTGGTTACTTACGGGGATATGGCATGTCATTGAGGGCTGAACCTTAGGGTAGGATGGTCTACAACTCCTGCCCCTGCTTCTGGTGTCGATCTATTGGTGGAACTTCATCAGTTAATTTTACTCCAGACGTTGAGCATGGTCAAGTGCTAGGGATCAGCAGGTATCAAACAGAGTTGGATAGCTGAAACATCACTGAGGATCTGGGGACCCATCTCTGTGTTTGTGCTGTTCCACCTGTAAAATGGAGGTCATATTTTTTTATAAACTACAAATGCAATCTGCTGTGAGACATGAGAGAAGCACAGAGAGGTACTGTTCCATGGTCAAGCTCAGACACAGTTTTCTTCTCCTCTTAACAGAAGCTCTTCCGTTTTCTTTGTCATTAAGATCATAAAGCCAGGAGCTCTCTGAGCTATACTGAAGATAGGATTCTTTTGGTTTCAACATCAAGATGAGTATGTACATAGCCTTTACCCTGCTCAGTTCAGTAACATGGCAAATCCCAGACATTTTTATTAGAAAGAAATGACTAACCTACTTGATTCTGTCCTGTCTGTGAGCATAGAGGGATTTCCATTTTACGCTTCATATAACGGGCAGAGATTTGTCTTTTAACTGTTTGTTTGGGAAAGAAGAGGAAAGAAGCAAGGCTCCTGTTAACACAGAGTCTACAATTTGTTTAATATCAGTGGACTTCCTTCAAAAATCAGCAATACTCATGCTAACTCTTCTGGACTGGGTTTGTATTTCAGTTCTCAGAAACCAGAAGAAACCAGGATCCAATGGGCAACATGCTCAGTATGCGTGAGAAGCTGGGTTCGATGCCTAGACTAATTTTCGGTCATCTGGTCTTAAAATTCTCAACTTTGAGTTACCACCAACAGAACCGTTTTATTTCCTAAGCATATGGTTCTTTTCTTCTTACCCATCATCAGCAGAGAGCAAATAAAACAAGTGACACTGTTTCTTCTCGTGAAACCTACCAGCACCCGAATGACATGTAAAATACAGAAACTGTGGTAAATAACACTTGGATATTATTCTGGTAAACTGAAAGGACAGCAAAGCTTTCAAGAGATGGCAAGAGCTGATCACATCATTATCACAGTAGGCAAATTTTTCCATCCATGATTTCACAGAATCATAGAATCACTAAGATTGGAAAAGGCCAATCTAGTCCAACCATCAATCCATCCCCATGCCTACTGTGTCCTTTGGTGCCTTGCCTTAACTACCCGTTTCTTGAACACCTCCAGGGATGGTAGCTCCACCATCTGTTGGGGAGCCTGCTCTAATATCTGACCACTCTTTCTGAGAAGAATTTTTTCCTTATATTCAAGCAGAACCTCCTCTGGCACAGTGTAAGGCCATTAACTCCCATCCTGAGTGCTCTTAGCACTTCTCCTCAGAGCACTGTGCACCGCAGGCCTGCTCTCTCCCTCTACAAGCCTGTTCTCTCCTCCCTCAGAGCCACTCTCCATCCCCACACTCTCTCACCCTCTCCTGAGATTCCCCATCTCTCCCCACACCACGCCCCAGACATCACCCCTCATTTTGAGCCAGACTCCTGTGCGATGTGTTGATGTCCTGTTTTTAACCAAGTAGGCTTACTTCCTCTCTGCCTGGGAATTCAGTGGAAATCTCAGTAAAGTCATTTTCTCATGCGTGCTTTCTTTTGACCTTGGAAAGCAGGTGTTAATATACACATCTTGTATACGCACAACTGTGATCCAGTTCCCAGTGAGCCAACTAACCGGTTTAATAACCATTCAAATAGTAGTGAAAATGAACGTGACTCTTGGGACAGAATGTGACTAAGCTTAGGGGTAGGTTATTCATATCCTAAAGTTCGATACATGGTTTAGGTAAAAGTGTAGCTACATCTACTTGGTACTGCAGCTATGTCTACATAAAGATGTAGATAAAGTTAGATATGTGCTTTACTAAATAAGGACATATCAGTGACACAACTTTGTGATCAGAATTTTACTGACATCTTTTACTGTTCTGTTCTGTTGCTAGAGCTTGCTTGCTGTTGCCTTCTTAGCTCTGAACAATCCAAGCAGCAGTAGCGGCAACTGCACACAAACTAAGAAGTGCTCCAGTAATGCTCTCTCTTCTCAATGGCTGCGCGGAAGGGGGGGGCCGCCACAGCGGCTCTGACCTCATCCTCGGTTTTGTTGTCGGGGAAGCACACGTGTGCCCAGCATGACTGCGAGCACCCCAGGAAGAAGGGGGCATACGTGGGTAAGCATGGTGCTGGAGAGGTGGCACGCGTCCCTGACCCACGGCAAAGCCACGGGGACGTCCCCAGCCCGGGCTGTGAGCACAGAGCCCCGTGCCTGCTTCTGGTGATGCTCTGGGGGGGCAAGGGAGCAGAACACAGCACCCAAGCAAGGAGGCTGCTCGCCCTCTGCTCACCCTGCTTAGGGAGGATCCCCTCCTCAGCTGGGACGAGGCTGCGTGGCTTTCATTTTCCCAGCTCACGGATCGCATCTTGGGACAGGGCTGGTTTGCATTAACTCTGCAAACTGAGCAACGCCCTTCCTGGCTGCACTCCGGGCACTCAAAACGATGTTTGTGCTAATGGCCCACCTCACAGCTGAGCATCTGCATCTCTCTAAGCAGGAGCGTTCGGATAAACACAGCTGCTCGGGGTATTTCAGCTATTTCTGCAGAAAAGCCGCTTCGCTGCAGAAGAAACAGCCTGGCACAGATGCCACACAAACACTCACAGAAACAGACACACTCATACTTTGGACTATGTGGGAAGTCAGGCAAAGCTGCACTGTCTGGGACTGAGTTAAGCTGCTGCATGAAGATCACAACTCCAAATTGATCAGTGAGAAGCTGGACTAAGGACAAGCATGGAAAACACAGTCATGAAAGATGCTGCTCTTCCCTAGGACCTGGCTCTGCGACAGAGGCTGAGAAATCTGGAGTGGTGATTATGCTTTAATTCTGTAATACTTCCAAGCCTTTTTTAACACACTTTCAAGATGGACCTTCTCATTCTTTGTGACACCAGTAACAAAACTGATGATCATTAACAAGAGTTCCACGACTTATCTTATATACAGCATAAAGAAATTGCACTTTCCTGATTTTTATAGTACAAATGCTGTCAAAACCAAATAATACACTTTGCAAAGCTACGAGAAAATGATTTTCCTCCTGATTTCATAGGAAGGTAATGCAAAAGGAAATGGAAAACAATAATAATTACTATTTTTTATCAACGTATCAGTGACTATATGTTCAAGAACAAACTCTCATCAAGATTTTCAGATCTTCCGGGACACAATTTCGTGAATGGAAATCAAAGTTTAAAAGCTTCAAGACCACAGTGCAAACTCTGCTTCTTCGTTACCAACCTCAGCTTATGACCACATGAAAGTAATGACAATCCAATCAAGATTTTTTCCCTTGGGGAAAAAGAGGAACTGCTTACAAGCACTGGTCTCACTTCAGATGCACAATTCTACTCCTTATCTTCCTTAGTCTCCGGATTTATGCAAGTATTCCTATATAAAAAGGAAAATTGTAACGAGGAAAGATGAAAGGGACTTGACACCAAATGTACTAATTTCCTTAAAAGCAGACTCTTTTAACAGTGTCCCTTACAAAACAAGCACTTTAAATATTTGCTTAAGTACTTACAAGCATATTGTGTCATGTTATGAATCACCAGTCCTGGCACAAGCAGAGGTGAACCATGATAGATACATAAGCCATTAAACCTAAATATTGATTTGTTAAACGTAAATAGCACGAATATCAACACAGAATTTAATCAAAAACAGAAAAATCCTTTATAACAGCTACAAGAAATACTTAAATATTTAAAACAAAATCAAGTAAATTCAGAGTAAAAAGTAACTCAAGTCAGAATTCATATGTAATATAGTATCCATGACTCAACTCAAAAGTTTAAGCTTAGTTAAATGTAAATAGCAGAAACGCAAAGCATTAAGCAAAATATTCAAAAATTAATAATGCTGACTCAAAATACCACAAAGCAAAACATCTGTCAATTAATTTATATTAACAATTTTCCCCAGAAACTCCAGTAACAAGAAAAAATCCCATTAAAGAAAATAACCACTAGTCACTCGTTCTACCTGATCATTACCTGGTAAAGTAAAGTATGGGTTGAGCACCCTTAAACACACAAGATGCTTTTCTTTTTGCAGTCAGTTTTGACAAATGTCTCTAATTCTCATACAGGAAATCAAAAGACACAATGGAAAAAGTCATGGCAGAAAAGAACCCAACACGCTCCTATAATTTAAAAAAATACATCTAAAGTTGAGCTCAAGAGACAGTGGCAAGTTACAAGGCAAGTTACCATGGAAAAGCCACTATTCTGATATGGTTTTGTTTGTTATACAAAGTTTACAAGAATCCAGACTAAAGAACTTCCAGTCATGTAACTATTAAAGAAAAAGTTCTTCAGGGTCAAAAATACAAATGCTCTTGTTTTGAGAAAGACTCTCTCACAATCCATCTGGAAATAAAACATATTATTCAATGAAGCTTTCCATTTCTCCTCTCCCAAGCGTGTCCCCCTGCATACCAAACACAGACTGATGTATAACTAAAAAATAAAGGGAATAACATCAACACCTGCTTTTTGGGAGGCTCACAGGATTGCACTGTGATCACCAATCGATCAACAGGAAATCAGGACAGCACAGCTGTTTCCTTATTCCCTTCAGAGGAAAGAAAACAACTGAGCTCAAGAGCAGCAGTAAGGAGATGCTCTACACCCCAAAGGCCTCCGGCATCCATGCTGACACAAAGTCTTCCCAGTTATAAATTAACTGTTTAGACTGAAAACCCACAAGTCTCATATTTCTGCTGCTCTGCTTATTCTCAACCAAATCTACTCTAGACTGTTTTGTAACTATTGTCTTAAGTTCAGACAAACTTAAGTCACGCCAGACTGTGAGTTACCTTTCTGTCTGAAACTTTTCATTGGGGTCTTTTAACTCTGGTTTCCAGTTACTCCACTTCACCAAGACAGTTGTAGCACTGCTCAAATACTGCACAGATATATACCATATATACATATATATACACACATGTATATGTATATTAATACACACACACACAAATTTATACTATAATGTTGCCAGAAATTAACACAGTCTACAAGCATAATGAATACTGAGAAACACACACAAAAAAGAAACAGGTTTATGAAAACTGTTTCTGCAAATTGTTTTTCTGTTTTCTGCATTCTTGTGAAATACATAGAACGAAAGCAAGTGTTTCAATAAACAGAACACCTACTGCTCTTTGGAAAGAGTTAATGGAAATAAATTATACTCAGTGCTCAGAATTCATAAAGCTGACATTTGTATAAGAAATTATGTAAAAAGAAAGAACAATAAAAAAACAGGCATCTTATCAGCACAACATACATCAAGTTAAAGCAACAATTCAGTTGTTTTCTTCTAAAATTATTTATATGTATATTAGTTAGATTGCATTTTGAAATCTCTAAAACGCCAAGTCCAACTACGGTACAGTCACCATTGACAGTAACAGAGAGATTAAAAGAAACAGGTTTTTTTTTTTTTGTCTGACAGCTTATGAAGAATGGGTTATCTCTGCTACTGAAAGTCTTAACCTGTTCTACAGAACAAAAATCTATTTTTACCAAAAATACTTACAGTTTAGGTGGTAGTAAAAAAAGAAAAAAAAATCTCTAAGATTCTTCCTCTAATTGAGCAATTATTAAAAAAAAAAAAATCATTCTCCCACACCATAATACTACCTAAATGAGTGCTCAGCATTTAGTTACTTTCTCCCACAGGACTTCATTTGTTCCAAAAATACAAATAATTGAGGGAGTCTGTAGATTCCTACAACCTAGCACTATCATGTGGTTTGAACATCACTACATTTAGGAATTCACACAGCACTCATTACTGAGATGGAAAAGATCACCACGTTATAAGCTAGACCAGGAGCACATCATCTGACCATAGGACTTCGAACTTGTGCGAATTTAACAAAATCACACGACAGAAATTAACCAACAAGAGATGTACCATGAGATGTTAGTCTTCAAGAGATAATCCAACAAACCAGATCTTGAGTATTTTGTATATTTACAAAAATAATTTTGCTAATTCAGTACACGTTGGGAAGACAACTGTCCATAAGCTTTACTGAAAGAGATACATATTTTATTTCAGAATTTAATTTCAAAAGGGTGAATACACAATGCCTTTTTTTAACTGCAGAAAGTAATGTGTTTCTGTAGCAGACCATGGTACCACAGGAAAAGTCTTTCCAAACCTGAACCCAACCCTACAGCAGAATTGTGGTCAAACAGCAAGCTATTCGCATCAACTCTCTTTTGTAAAAGGAAACTCCACTAATTTCTCTCACGAGTTACAAGAAAAATAAAGGTATACCAAGTTAAACCAAATTAGCTACAGTAACATTAGCTAAGTGTGTGTTTTTCAGCAAAATTATTTATGATTTTGCAACACTTGCAGAAGCGCTTTTGATTATTAGCAATCTAGAGACATTCCATTTAGAAATCCATTTAAATCCTTAAGACTGACAAGAAGTCAGTAAATCCCAGTATTCCACAGAAATAAAACTTCCCCAGCTTCCTTTGCCTAGGAAAGACGACTGCTGCTTATAGTTATGCTTTCAAATCTCAGCTGCTAAACAAGTAACATGGAAATGAAGTAACAAACAATCAACTCTTTGTAGAATACAAAAGGAGGAATAGCAACAGGAGATTTCTTATGGAAAGTTTTGTATATTAATTCTATAAAATACTAAAAGACAGCTGAATTTTAGGTTTAGTTGCCATGATTTAGTATGATTTCCGATTCACATTGTTTAATTTCAGTGTTGCACAGAATTACTTTCTTTGACCACCCTGGAAAACTTTTACTCTGCAAAAGATCAAAGACACCTCCATGACTTGATTCCCAAGCCTGGTTGTTTATTTCTATATGAATTCAATTACTTCGTGCTGTAAGGCTTCAAACTTCTGCTCTCCCATCAGCACTCCTATTTTCTCAAAAACAGCAAGGACCAGTGATTTAGAATGATACTGCAATGAGGCTCCAAAGAGAGAACAACGCATCCAAGTGGAACAAGTATACCTCTTTGAGGTTTGTCATTTCCCAGTACATGTATTAACAAAGTTAACAGATATTAACAGATAATTTCAGAGACTGGATGTGTCTCTGGGCAGCCTGGTCAAGTGGTTGGTGACTCTGCCCACAGCAGATCTGTGGATGTTTGAGGTCCTTTTCTATGATTCTACGATTCTATGTTATTTTGGTGATCCACATTTGACAAAACTTCTGGATGAAGTACTGCGTATTCAGATTTTACTAAGACCTAATGATGTACAAACAAGCAGACCTGAGATGGGAGAAATAATGAAAACTGTCAGAATTGAACCACAGCAAGAGAAACCTTCAGAGTCTAAACGTCCTCAGGAATACAGGCTGATTCCACAGTGCCACTACAGACCAAAATGAAGGGGATTTCTGATGCAGATACAAGAAAAAAGTTAACTTAAGGCATTCAACTCCCAGAGAAAATCTGGGACCTGGCAATAGCTGGTTTGCAAAGACAAAATGAGTCATGGGTAGAGTACAGAAATGACTGCAGGATATGGACCCAGAACATACATTTTGATAATCAAGGAAATCAGTAGGCAACAGTAGCATGAGGCAGGTCAGACTAAGTAATAAAAATCCTACAGCATCAGAATTTATCCTAATTTATTTTCCTAATAAATAAATAAATAAAAGGTTGAGTTCACTCTAGAATCAGGTACAATACTACTTAACTGCTTGTGCTCTCTTGAAGTGGGTAATTTGAAATTTTATATTTGAAACAATGAAACAACTCATTACATAAAAAGAACAACAAGCTAAACATTTAGCCAGAACTAAAAAGGAATTGACAAGAAATCACAGAGAGAGCCAAGAATTTGTTTTTTTAGGAGTACTGTTATATTTGTGTAACAGTAGAGGTTTTATATCCTACCTAATGGTACCAGCAGCTGCTTCTCCAGCATTTATTTCATTGTTGCTACAAAAAAAAAATACAGTCACCTGAACAGTCAATTCAGGTGAGCAGGCTTTAGCTGGGACAGTTGACATTCTTCATAGTGTTTGGTATGAGGCCAAGCTTTGACTTAAGGAGAAAAATGATACTGATAATACTTATGTTTTAGTCGTTGCTGAGCAGGTACAGTGATAAGGACATTTCAGTTTCGTCATGTAAAAAGAACAATAAAGGTGGGGGGAGTTGGCCATGAGGGCTCCTGCTGATCAGGGACTCTCTGGACACCAGTTTGTCAGTGGTAACCAATTCAACTGTGCATTACTTGTACATATGTGAAATTATTACGTAATACATATGTAGTACATGTAATTATTATTTTTCTCTTCTTTTTCTGTCACAGTAAACAGCTTAGTCTTTTGTTTTTATCTCAACCTAAATATTCTACATTTTTTTTTCCACGCTGATTCTCTCCGTAATCCCACTGGGATAGGGGGGAGTGAGTGAATGGCTGTGTGATGCTCAGTTGCCTGCCAGGCTAAACCACAACACCAGGAAGGTTTAGAGAAAAAAGAACAAGCCGTTAAACTTTTAACCAAATATAGAGACATGCATCATCTGAGTATCTGTGGTACCCAAGTCCTGCTGTTCAGGGTTTTCTCCTTGCTTTTGTTAGAGCGAATACAGGTTTCTTCTATGTCTGTTAAAAGCGACTGGCTTTTATTCAATCTAAAAACAAAAACAAAAAGAACACTCCTCAGCTACAGCTGTATATTTTCTCAAACAATTTTGGCATAACTCTCCTCCCTAACCTTTATCCTACTTCTTTCTATCCTTAACTGATAAAACTCTGAACACATTGAAAAAAGGTACCCAAAACATTTATATAAAACACTTATTTACATAGTTCTTTTATAATGTGGAAAAAAGACATAAAATAAATGAAGCATACTAATTAATGATGAGCTTCATTTAAGGTTCACATACATGTGTTTTAAAAATCTGCATATTTTTAAATGAAAACAATTGCCTGCATTTGTTGAGTAATCGCTACACAAAATCTGCATTTCAAAGCACAGTCACACTTCATCTGCAAGTCCAACCACAAAGGAAAGAGCACACTTTTAATTAAAACATTAAGGAGTAACAAATTACTTACATTATCTTCATCTTCCGTATCATCATCATCGTCATCACTGTCCTTGAACCCTGGTGGAAGTGGTGGCCCAATGAATTCTTCACCATCACCATCCCCAGCAGAACTTTGAACAGAATTCTGGAGTACCGTGGAAGGACCAGTTAACTCTTCACCTGAGCTATCTTCACTTCCACTACAAGTTGTGTCTCTGTACGTAAAAAATTAAGACAACGGCTATTTTATGAAAGTGACAGTTCCTTAGGAATTTCTGATATTCAACAGTGACACACGTTTTCAAACGCTGAAATCAGCAGTAAAATATGAAGTCATTCTTATAAACAGAATGTTGGCTCACCATTATCTTGAAAGCATTAACACATCTTTAAAGGAAAGGAGAAATGCAGCACTAAGTAGTTTAAAAGAAGGGACAGAATGCAATCAGGAAAAATCGGATGTATAATTAACAGTGTCACACCATTAGTACGGGTTTAAATATCACTCACAAGACAGTAGAACACCTTGATACACAGCAGTCTCAAGATGCTGCAAGAGGCTGCAGCATACTCAAACACACTGCACCTCTGTTTACTCAAAGCAGTAAGGGTCCACACTCACAACCAGGGCACAAACACCAGTCAGAGCATTTGCCTCTTATTACCAGTAAGGAAGTAGCAGGATTCAAGCACTTTTGACCAAATACGTGATACATAATAGATTGTAACATACAGATTCCAAAAGTTACACTTAAGTTATAGTTTCAGTGACGTCAAATCAGCTGCTCTGAATGCAGATTTCCGGCATCAGAAAACTTCTAGAAAGTGGAACTACTTAATCCACATTCATGGCGGCCATTCAAAATAAACGGGCTCCCCCTACTGGTAGTTATCAGGTAGGTGGTTACCCTCACCGGCACAAGATTAGAAGTGCTGAGCGCAACTTTGCTTTTTGCCAAGGCTACAGTATATCATTACCGTGTTTGGCAAGCCAGATGTTACTTTGTGATTCAGAAACAAATTCAAAGTTCAAGACCTGCTTTGGGGGCTTACATGTTAGAGCTAGCATGTTAATTTACAAGTGAGTAGACTTTAAAAGCCAGATAAAGAATGAAGAAAAGAAAAACCTACAAGTTGTTAGAGTTCGTTTTTTTGTTATGTTTGTTTTGTTGTTTTTTGTTTGTTAGTTTTTTAAGTTTAGGTTACTATTTTCAAATTATAACAAAAGGAAACACATTTAAGAACGTAATAAAGCATCAAAAAAGCAGATTCTGAACTGTGATTGTAACAAAATGCACACCCTGCCCACCACAGCCGTACACCAACTGGGTCACAGGTTATACAGCAAATGAGTCTTAGATACACAAGTGGAATTACTTTTCAGGAAGAAATCAAAATGAAATTAAAAGAACATGAACCAGGACCTCAGGTATCATGGTGAAAAAAGAAAGCTCTCATACCTGAAACCTTGTCTAATTTTCCAATTTATTTATTACCCTAATACAAGGCATTAGCCTTACACACAAACTTTCTTTTGCATACTGATGAGAGACATTTAAAGATCTGGGTCAGGATATAACCACCTAATAAACGTAAAACAAATAAAATCAGCTTATTTTACTGTAGAACAATGGGATAATAATATCCTTTTATCAAGAGGAAGCTTTGCCAACATCTGAGGAACAGATCCAGCTCTTCCAAAGGTCTTCAGATTATATAACCCCCAAAATTAACAATTTTATGAGTCTGCGTGTTAAGTATTATTGTCCTAAAAACCAACACACGTTTCCAGACCAGCAAAACACTCGTATTTTCAAAACGGAAGCAAAACAAGTTAATCAGATTTTTAGCAGAACAAAACATGAAGTGTGGCTACCAGTGAGAAAAATGTATATAAGACAGTGATTCAATGCACCCTTTCCAATCCAAAGTACCAGACTTTCAGATATTTCTATAGAGATTCAAGAGCAATACCTAGCTTACCTTCTAATTGTCTATCCCTATACTTGCTAAGTAGGATCATTCAATTCAAATACTTCAGCCATTTTCAGAGGCTGTGTAACCATTTTTCACATTGCACATGAAACAATCAGAATTCCAGCACTGTTTTCACCACACTTCAAGCTTGCTGTAGACAACCAAGCTCTCAAGCTCCAGCTACTAGCATACTCTTGAAACTGGAAAGGACAATAAATAGATCAACATCCCAGTTCAGCCATCCCAAAAGCCCATCAAGCTGAGCTTCATTCTTCTGACTGTTATGGGGAGCAGTACTGACAGAAATGACAAAGCAAGACAGCAGATGTCATGGCACTTCCTTCAACTTCCAGGGACAGTTTTTCTCCGCTAAGTCCTGCAAAGAATCAGGCCCTTTTCCACTGTTGAGAGACATATGAGGAATTGATATTTGATTTCCCTCATTATTTCCTCAATATGAGAAATACGCTGTAAGAAGTGAAAAAATAGCCGAATTAGAGTACAGATGGCATGTGAAGAGTGGGAGTAATGAAAAACATTGGGAATTGTTAAGTATGTGGGCATATCCCCCCCCATGGGTTTGCTTTCCTCGCATCATACACTCTAATTTGTTACAATTTGTGAAATGAAAGCATCTGCTATGCACACAGAGTCTAATTATTACCATCCTTATGCATTTATGTGTAAGCACTGTAACCGTTGTAAACATTTATCGTAGCAAATTAATTCAAGAATCAAAAGAATCACGTCTTTCTGGAGTGACCACACCCTTGCCAACAACTCAAAAATTGCGAAGGGTGCTACTAAGATAAATGAATATATTTGGAATTTTAAGAGAATAAGAGTTACTATTTAGGGCAACATTACCATTTTAAAGAACAGAAAAAACTACATATAAGTTCAGTTTATAGTAACTAATGTCTACATGAAGGGAAAGAAGAGGGATCAAGAGTTATATAAACCAGATTTCCTTCGCTGCAGATTACCCTACAGATTGAGGCTAAGATACAATGGGTATGTTTGCTCATATACTGTTTTCAGAACTAAGTTCTAAACCGACAATCATAACATACAAGAAATTAAAATTCTGCAAGCTGACATGTTCAGCTTCCAGTTCGCCTGTTTTTCACGCCACACACTCCCTTCTCAATCCTCAGGGAAAGCAAAGTAACGGAAGGGAACAGAAAGGAAACTTAGTATCGACAGGACTCTATTCAAGTTACCCAAGCCTATGCAGAAACATCCAACTAATGAAAGGTGGTTATTATCTTCTTTTACACAAGGGGCCTAGAGTTCTCTTCTCTCAAACCCCTTAACAAAATGAGAAAGACTCTACAGCACCTGTCTATCATGTGTTTCAATTGATTCCTTATCTGAAGTTACCCACACAGTACATAATCACACTACATCTAACTCTTGCCGTCCTGCATTGCTTCCTCAGGAATGTTATCCAAGAACATCAAAAGTACATGAGATTACAGAATTCTTTTCCCTCCTGGATAAGATAAAACACCGATCAAGTACTACAGTTGTGTTATCAGCTATTTCTGGGAGAGTCCAGAGCTCATTAGACCTTTGCATATGTCTATGCACATAAAAGAAATTTTGTAACAGAAATTTGTTATCTGCACTGCTACAACCTTGTGCTCCTCAACATTCTTATCAACTGCCTCCACAGTGGGACTGTGTGAACACTCAGCAAGTTTGCTGATGACTAGGCTGAGTGGTGCAGTAACATGAGAGAAGGAAGGGATGCCATCCACAGGGACCTGAACAAGCTTGATGAGTGGTCTCACGTGAACCTAATGTAGTTTAACAAAGTCAAGCGCAGCATATTGCACTTGGGTCTTGGCAATCCCAGGTATATGTACAGACTGGGACTAGAACTCAAAGTTCAGCCCTCTGGAGAAGGAGTTGGGGGTTCCAGTGGATGAAGAGCTTGACACAACTCAACAGTGTGCGCATGCAGCCTGGAAGGCTGACTATATCCTGGGCAGCATCAAAAGAGGTATGGCCAGCAAAGAGAGGAATGTGTTCATCCCACTCTGCTCAGACTTCATGAGGCACCACCTGCTGGGGCCCCCAGCACAAGAAAGACATGGAGCTATGAGAAAAGGTTCAGAGGAGGGCCACAAAGACAATCAGAGGGCTGGAGCACCTCTCCTATGAAGAAAGGCTGAGGGAGCTGGGCTTTTTCAGCCTGGACAACAGAAGGCTTTGGGGAAACCTCACTGAAGCCTTCCAGTAAAGGGAACTTGTAAATTGAAGGGAGATTGACTTTTTAGACAGGTAGAGAGTAATAGGACAAGGGGGAATGGTTTTAAACTACACAGGAGAGATTTAGATTACATGTTATAAGAGGGTGGTCAGGCACTGGAACAGGCTTCCCAAAGAAGCTGGAATTGTACAAGGCTGGGCTAGACGGGGTCCCCAGCAGCCTGACCTAGTACCTGAAGCAGCAACCCTTCCTGCAGCACGAGGGTTGAAATCAGATGGTCTTTAAAGTCCCTTCCAACCTAAACCATTCTGTAATTCTACTGCACACAATTAGCCTACACAATGCATATAGGTCTACCAAGCTATCGTATGGATTATAAGACTTCCATTGATACAAAAAATTCCTACAGAATTAGTGATCTCAACAATCCCTGTAACACAATGGAGTGATGTGGCCTCCATTATGTTTAGCTGTTTTTTAGTTCACAGCATTTAAAAATTCAAGCAAGCTATCAGAGCAGTAGCATTTTATGTCTGTCAAAAGACAAACAAACTTACAGAAGTTTTGAAGTAAATTTCAGACTGAAGTCAAACGCAAATACTTCTTCAACATTACCATTACTTCACATATGTATGTATGCATACTTCAGTCTCCATACCTACTTGACTTTATTTTGTTGCAAGCATGAACAAGTTTATTCTAAATAAAACTAAGAATAAAAGCTGGTCACTAAGTCAGCACACGTGTTAGCTATATCTGCCCATACCTTGTCAAATAAAAAGCAACAACAAAAAAAGCTACAGATAACTTTTTTTTCCCAAGATGCCAAACAAGACAGGGAGGAGTCTGTAAAATTTACTATGAACTATATGCAATTACAGTATTTGCAGACACTGAGACATCCAATAAAGCAAAGAGGAAAAACAAACAAACAGATTTTACACTTAAGATAACATAGCCACATTCACAGAAGTTAAGCAATGCTCAGGCATCCCATCCCTCTCTCCTCCGAAAAGAAGCCACAACAAACAACACAAACTCTCTCAGATTAGAAAGTTGCTAAATGACATCCAATCATAACTAAATAAGTACCTTGGCTTTAATGTGGACCTAGCTTCTGTTGCACTTGAAGCTGAAGCTGATGAAGCAGAACACGAACTTTTAAATGTTTTTTCAGCTTGGTCTACCTGCTCTCTTTCACGAGCCTTTGAATGAAGAGCACAGAAATGAAAACATAATTTAGAGACCTGCTGAGGACAGCAAAACAATTTTCTTCATCGCAGGGCAAATAACCCCCAAGAATAGCTCCCAAAAGAAATAGTGCCAAAGATGGTATCTTTCAGATGGGCTTAAGTAGGTGGTACACAGACAGTTAATGAGGAAAGAGCGGCTCACCTTTGAAGACGGTCGAGGCTCGCCGATAACCCCACTAAGGAGGGATCTCCAACCAGAGATCCTTCCCTGGTGGCGGTCAGCCCTTAAATGGGGTCTTAGGAGAGGTGGAGTCAAACCACCCCTTCTCAGTTGTGCCCCTGCAGCTGACTCAGGGCTCACCTCAGGAGATCAATCAGTGGTTCAGGCCCTGATTCAACAGTTCCCATACATTCGTTTTAAGGCTTAATTAGGTTATTTGAAAAGATAGCAGCAAATAAAGCATTTCACCTGAAAATGGCTTCGAGATCGAATGTCCGAGCCTCCTTCCCTAAAGACGGGCTGTCAGCACGGCTCGGCGCCGTGAGGGGCGCTAGGGGGGCAGGGGACCCGCCGAGCCCCGCCCGCTCCCGCCCGACCCCGCGGCTTATGCGGCGACGGCCCCGCTCCCCTCAGATACCCCCGTCCCGCAGCGCACCGAAGCCGGAGAAGCCCATGGCAGCCGCTAGCTCCGGGTCGGGTCCCGCCAGCATCTCAGCGTCTGCAAAGAAGGGGAAGGGGGAGGGAAATAAGGGCGGTCAGCGCAGGGCGGCAGGGCTGAGCCTGCCTTGGAGCAGGATGGCTGAGACAGTCCCCATAGTGGTGGCCCTAACACACACTGAGGCCAGCAAGAGGCCATGCGTGCAGCTTGCCAGTGTGTGTGCAGCACTGCTTATGTCCTCTGGCCATTCTGCTGTGCAGAACTGGGACTCATAATAGTAAATTCACGTATACCAAGAGGAATATTGACACGAGCTGGCAAAACCGTTCTCCCCTGCCCCTTTCTCCCTGCTCCTTCCTTTTTCCCTCCTGCTCTGAGAAAAGACAGTGATTGATAGGGAGAGCTTCACTGCCTCCCAGCATATTTCTCCACTATCCACCAATGGAACAGATCCTGTTTTGGGATTGCAAACCCAAGATGATGGGGCTGTGCAGCTGTGGAGAACTGTTTCAGCAGTTTCTCATCCTTCTCGACCAGAATTCGAAGCCTTTGGGTATCTGTCTGGACATCTGCCTGCACATATCCGTTATGCACGGGAGGTTAGCTCTGTGGCACAAATCCAGATGTCTGACTGTGTCACACTACAGATACAAAGACTTCTGGCTCCAGGGCAGAGATGCGGCAACCCTAGACAACAGCATGGCAAGGAGAGCTAACCCCAGTAAGCCATCAGGAGGCCTAAAGGACTTGACTCTTGATGCTGGGAAATCCAACATAGTGACTTGACACACCAGTGAAATATGTCAAGCAGCTATTCCCTTTATTACAGCGCTGGGTGCATGGGGGATCTCTCCACCAAACATGCACGCTGAAGAGAGAAACAACTACACATTTAAAGGCATAACACGTTAATATTAATCACATTCCAAAGATGGACAGAAATTACAAAGTGAGTGACATCTCTGGTGGTAAATTTCCAGACGTTAAAGGGATTACATTATGTCGCCAGCAAATCTGCCTCCTTATCTTCGCAGACTTCCCCACTGAGTCGCAAACAGCAATTCCACTTACCTTCTCTGGACCATCCATTGTGTTGTAAACAGCCACCCTATACACCACTGCGTTGTCCTTATCTTCATGGGACCACCCTTGTATTGAGTTGCACACAGCAGCTCTCTTCAGCAGTACCTGTGTTTCTGTGGCCCCTGAGTTTCTTCCTAAAGCTTCCTGTTTGCTCAAGCTACGATGCCTAGTTTAGATTCAATCCAATTCAACTCCCTGATTCACTCTTTCATTAAACCAGTGTTCTTTATAATCAGTGTAACAACTTCTGGCTTGCATTGGAGGATGTGAGAGAAAAGAGTTCTGCGTAACTGTGGGATCGGCGAAACCCAACGTCAAAGAACTGAAGGCTTTCTTCTTTTCATCGTTCCTGGCCACGCGGCTCCAATCTTGTTTTTGTTGTGTAATGCCACTTTCTGTCACCTCTCTGGCAGTTGGTGGAGAGGTTTCATCGTATTTACAGGTTATTTTAAGCTAAAGTCAATTCTCAGCGGTCCAGATGAAGCATGCTGAGTATGAGAAATGGTAACACTGACAACTGGAGCAAGAAAACGTCCCAATTTAGGAAAATCCTATAGTACTTATAAATTATTTCTAAAGTGCAAGCTTTATCCCACAAGGTCCTAAGGTTGATGTCTGGGGGATACTGCATGTAGGCTGGGACTGGCCTTGGCTTACTGCTGCCCTCTTTGAAGATCTGCATAACAAAAGGTTTGCCTGTGTTTGAAAGTGGTGCAGGGCTGCTCACTGCATCGCTAGGGATCCGGAGAGGCTCTGGAGAAGGATTAGTTTTTGTGATCAGTAATAATCCAATCACTGAGCTAATGACCCTCTCCTGAAATAAATACAGTGTCTCTCCCTTGAACTTGCTATTTTTTTGGCTAGTTAGGAGTGACTGAACTCTGAATTGGGACGAGTGAAATGGTTTTGATGGTGCCTTTTTTTTGCTCCTTTCTTTGCATTCCTCCACACTGGCACAGTTATGTTGCCAAAGAACTGCTTTGTGTGAAGGTGCTGCATCCACTTCCTCATGGACAGATGGAGTCTGTGCTTTGGCGTCCTCCTGGCAGCCCGGGCATCGCTCCTCTGCTGTCAGAGGAACCCATCATTTCCTACCCTGGGAAATGCCTAATGCATGAGAATAAGGAGTCCTCATTTATATCCTAAGGCGGCTTTCATTTTGAGATTGCCTGAGCATATGTGTTCAGCTTCCACAGCTCCTCGGAGCCGAAGTCTCTGCTTTCTCCCACACCTCAAGAGAGCTGTTTGGTGCAGAGAAGTGGGCACAGCTCAGCGCGATGGCAAGAGAGGCGCTTCCCAGCCCCTCAGGCAGCTTGGCTTGCCTCTCTTCCCTGTTTCTTTCTTTAGCTACCCTCTGTGCATTCCTTTCTTGTGCACATGATTTAAATCCTCTCCAGAAAACTGGGAGATCCTTAGAAACCACCACTTCTTTAGGTGAATGACAGCCCCAGCACAAAGGCAGAGCGAGCTCATGCCAGCCGAAGCCCCGTGGGAACAGGCTGCTCTCAAAGCATGCCCTTGGCAGCACCAGTGAAGGAGGCTCTTTGGGATGCTGCCTGCCTGCAGCCCCTAGGGCAGAGCCTTTCAATGCTCCGAACCTGCTGAGGCCTCCCATCTTCCTGCAGCGTCCATCGCAGGAAGAAAGCTGGATGACGGGCGGCACGAGGAGGGCTGTGGCGCTTCCTCCAAACAGCCCTGGCCCCGGCTACACTTTGGCTACGTGCTCATTACAGTATCAAGAAAAAGGTGCTTTTATCTGAAGGTATCCTGACACCTGATACATATTGGATGTATAGCACTAGGCACTGAACCTTCCTGCCAGTGTTCCATTACATTTTGTTCCTCTGTGCCAGATGGGAGCTGAGGGGCAGCCTGACAAATGGCATCTGACATGGAAGCGCTCAAGGAAACAAAGGCGTGCGACTGAACTTCATCATGCCAAAAAACGGCACCCACTGACATTCACTGCCGCTTGCTGAATCTTTGTGGAGACCAAACAGCGGATATGAGCACAGGGAAATGTTTCAGCAGTAGCAGTGACTGTGGGCCACCTCTGCTAGTGCAGACTGCGGCACACAGGCTCATTTTCACGACTGGCGAAAGTGCACAGGTAATGATGGTGACTATGTTAACAGTTAGCATTTTATAGCTGAAAATTTGCCCCGCCTAATAGTGTTAATTCTGTTCTTTACATCTCTTGGAGTTTCCTTTAATCAGATCACGAGGCAACCTACCTACACGTGATGTTTGGCTACTGAGAAACCAAAGTCATTCAAAGCCACCTCAGAGAGAAACCGAAGCTGCTCGCAGTTTCAGGATGCTGCTGGATGCTGGCAACCCAAGCAGCACCGCGCAGCGGAAACTCAAATGCCCAAATCCCTTCCAGCGGGAGGCGGGCCCGAGGAGCACTACTCGCTCGTTCCTCGCACCCCGCTGCCTCCGTTACAGCCCCGTGGCGCCGCGAGGCCGGGCCGCGTCAGACCCAGCCTCGTTGGGGCCGCGAGGCGGCACGGCGGCCCGGACGCGAGGCGCAGCTCCCGCCCGCCAACGGCCCCTCGGGAGGCTGCCCGGCCCAGGGCCGCGGGGGGGAAGGGGCAGCGGGGCGGCGGAGGCGACGCAGGCGGAGGATGACGGGGCGCCGCTCACCGGGCGCGGGCGCGGGCGCGGCCAGCAGCTCGGACAGGTCCGGGTAGCAGCGATCGTCCTGGATCTGCCGGTCGACGATGCGGACCGCGATCTCCAGCGCTTCGTGGCCGGTGGGCACCGCGGGGGGCTCACGGCGGCAGGCGTGGCGGCGGGGCCGAGCGGGCCCCCGCACACGGACGGACCGCGCGAAAGCACCGCTCCGCGACCGCCAAATCCCGGCAGGCCTCGCGCGGATGACGCACGTCCGCCTCCCGGCGGCCGGGATGGAACGGGGCGGGGCTGCCGTGTCCGGCAGGGCGCGGCGTGCGCGTACGGGCCGCGGGGTGTCCGCAGGGAGCCGTGCCCGTGACAGCTGCGCTTCTCGTGAGGCCGACCCAACTCCCGGCGCCGCCGTACCGCCGCGGCGCGGAACGGCGCCGAGCGCTCCGCCCGCCCCGGGAGGCGGTGCCGGCGGCTGCGCCCTTCTCCTCCCCGCCGCTTCCTGCCGCGGCTGTTGTGGTTCCGGGCCGGCCGCGGCATGGAGCCGCCGGCTGCTGACAGTGGTGAGCGGCGGGTGGGGCCTTGTCGCAACACACCCCTACAGACGTGCCTCTGGCCTGTTCATAAGGGCTTCCAGTGCTGGCTTTCCTGCTGGCACCAAGGTCAGTGCTGGAGCGCAGCTGCTTTCCCAGCTTATCCTTCTCCCCTGCTCCGCCCTTCTTGCGGCTCAGAACAGCGAAGTGCCACCCATGCAGAGATCAGGCTGTTGCCTTCCACTCTGCAGCAGAACTTCGTGTGAGCCCAGCCTGGACGGAAGGTTACAGCACAGGATGCCAGGGGAGGGTGCAAAGCAGGAAAGCACAGACACCTAGGACGTAGCAGATTGGGTACAAAATGGATCGCATGCTGCTTCAATAAGCCAGACACTGGCTATCGAGGCAGAGGGGAATGCACAAGCGCTGTGATTAGGATACCTCACAGCAGTGTTCTCCTGAGGTCTGCAGGGTTTATAGCTGTTCTGGCTGAGATAATTCCATCTGCAGACTTAGTTCTGGGAGAGGAGACAGCCTGAGCTCTCATAACCCAGCAGGAAAGTGTGTCCTCTCCTCTGTGTGTCAAGAGCCTTGTTCCAGCCCAGGGGAGTGCAGAAAGCACACAGTGAGGCCAGTGGGCAAGCACATCACTTGCTGCTGCCCTCCAGAACTGGTCTGCCAGCTGCTCTGCCCGGATATGTATAAACCCCAAAGAGGGAGTGCTGCTTGTAGTTGCTCACCAAGAGCTCTCCTGATCCAAGACACTGACTTGAGGGAGAGCCCCAACTCTCTCCTGGTCAGCAGCACAAAGGAACAGTGTACACGTAGCTCAAGGTCACGGCATCTGAGTGTTTTGCAGGTACCAGAGACCTGGAGCACCCCTGCAGCACCCTGAGAGGCTAAGCCACCAGAAAAGGAAGGTTATAAGGCAGTGAGCTCCAGAGTGAAAGCAAACTGGTGCTCACTCGTTGCTGAGACACCGTGCATCACTGCTGGAGCCACCTGTCCTTAAATGAACTATGTAGGCAACACAGAGAGCTGTGAAGGGGCAGCCTGGATCCTCCTTGCAGTGCTCACCTGCTCCCCTAGCAGTGCAGAGAGCAGCTATCTGCAACCAGTCCAAACAACAGGGGAAGGACTGAAAGGAAATCAAACAGCTTTGACAAACCTCAGAGGAAGAAAAGCCGTATGGGATTGAAGCTTATCTGCATCTGCGAGTCAAGGGAGGTGATCTTTCCCCTCTACTCTGCCCTGGTGAGTACTGTGCCCAGTTCTGGGCTCCCCCGTACAGAAAATAGAGAGATCTCCTCGAAGGGTCCAGTGGAGGACCGCAAAGATGATAAAGGGCATAGAACACCTCTCTTACGAGGAGACGATGAGAGACCTGGGGGTCTGTTTGGCCTTGAGAAAAGAAGACTCAGAGGGGATCTGATCCACGTCTGTAAATATCTAAGGAGTGGGAGGCAAAGGGACGAGGCCGGACTCTTCTCAGCAGTGTGTGGTGATGGAATGAGGGGAAATGTCCACAGACTGAAGCACAGAAGTTCTGCACAAATGTGCGTGGGAACTTCTTCCCAGTGCAGTGACGGAGCGCTGGCACAGGCTGCACAGAGAGGTGGTGGAGTCTCCTTCGCTGGAGGCCCGCTACCTATGCAGCCTGCTGTAGGGAGCTGCTTTGGCAGGGGGATTGGACTAGATGATCCCAACCCCTACAGTTCTGTGATTCTGTGATCAGTCCCTGGAGAGGCTGGACTGGGTAATCTGGATATTCACCCAGGTGCAAACAGGTTTGTCTGCCTGCATGAGACAGCTGGGATGCAAGTGCTCCTTCACATGTTTCTAGGCTCTCGGCACTTTTAAATATCTATGGATATTCTGCTCCTGTTAACTCCCAGAAAAGAGGAAGAAGTTAAGACCTTTTACAGAGGAAGCTAACAGCACATGGCAAAGAGCATGCTGATTTCAAACAGACTGGGATTGATACTGTTAAAGTGCATCTGAATCCCCATGGCAAGATGATGCTCATGCAGCTACAGCTGGAAGTTTGCACTATGGTGCTGACACAGCAAGGAGGAGTACAGGAGATGCACTGGATGGCACTGCTTGCCCTGCCAGGGCTTCACTTACCTCTTTCAAGTCACCTTTTCAGAGTAGCTAAGCCTCCCCACCACAGGGTCGTGGTCACCATTGCCTGGCCACAAAAGCTGGGCCAGGAAAGCCCTGCCACTTGTTCACTTGTGAGCCACCACTGCTCTGCTTCCACCCTGCATGCCATCTGTTTTAATTTCTCTTCACTCTCTGAGAAGAGCTGGCTGCAGCCAGGGGAGTTGCACACACTGTCAGCCATGCCTGTACATTCCTCCTTTTCCTCCACATGTGGAGGAAACATTTAATTCAGTGTTCAGTGTCCCTTCAAACCGAACCAATAAGTGGAAGATGGATGGCTTAATAACACCAGAGCAGCAGTCTGTTTCCATCCCATTTATATGTTGCTTGGGATGTGGTACCTATAGGTTTAAGGTCAGCAGTAGGTGAACTCGGCTTTGTCAAAAGCGTGCAATTTACCTCTGCAGAAAGTTTGCAAAGGAAGAGAATTGAAGAGTTAATGACATTTGTACCTGTGTGGAGGGCTGCTGCTGGCCACGAGGAGTGGGGGAGACATTGTGACAGAATAAATCTGACAGATTTATTCTGACCCATGGCAGAGTATTGCTGGGTGCTGCTCACCCGATAGCTAGGTTTGTGCTGGACAGCAGCCACACTTGTGCCTGTGACCCATCTCCATTGGTGAACCCTTATGAAACCAGGGCCAGTGGCAGACACAGTGCTCAGCCATGCCAGAAAGGACTCATAAATCAGCTAGGAATCTTGTCCTGAGTCAAGCTGGTGGCAGCCCTGATAGTCTGGGTTATCTCAGGCTGTAGTTTTAATGGAAATGCAAAGGCATGGAGCTTATGAGACACTCTCCTCCACAGCTCCATCACCTCTAAACAGACTGCCACACTGCTCAGTATTCTACACTCTCTCAGCACAAGGAAGTCTGTATTTCCAGTGGCATCCAGAAGAAGGGACTTTTTAAAAATCAGACAGAACGTTCTGGACTGACACCAGGGTGATTAGTTTCTGGCCAAAGACCTCACCTTACATATCTGGCTGGTAGTGTATATAAAACCTTTGGAGGTATATAAATAAGAAAAGATCACCCTGAGATACTGCTTTCCTGGATCGATTCTAAAAAGCCTGAAACTTTTCAGTTTATTATTATTATTGCTCTATTAAGCAAAGGGTAACTGGCTATGAGAATTACACGGGCTCAGACATGATGCTGCATTTGCAGCAATACAGGCTGTGGCTGGAGGAAACCCAGAAAGTCTAATAAAGGTACTGCGTGGGAGAGGCTCAGCATCCTGCAAGACTGGCACTCACAGCTGGGTGGGAAAAGGGGCTCCGCCAACTCATACAGGCATGTACGTCTCACTGCTGTCTCCTGAAACTAGGATCCCATGACTCGCTCTTTTACAGGAGGGGTGACACATTGGTCAGAGCACAGACTATGATGATCCAGAGGAGCAAGAAGACTGACAGCGCAGGCTCTGCAGGAGGTCTCAGGGGGCAACTGATATCACCTAAATTCAAGTTTCCAGGAGTTTTGCAAACAAAACCCAAAGTTCAGGCAAGATAGGATGTTTGGGAAATCTATGAACCTCTGTGGAAGTTTCTAGGTTTGCCTGTAGCACTATGAGAAAGTTCTTTCTGATCTGTAAAAACCCTAAAGAGATCAAACTGCCTTACCACCACTCCCTACTCCCGCCCAGGAGTGAATTACGCTTTCTTACACTGACTAGCAAGCATTTCATGGTTTTAGGTAGATCTTGCTTTTTTTCCTTTAAGTATGTTGCATTTTGTCTTCTTATATGTTCCTGTGTTCTAGATTAGTTGTTTGTTTTGTGACAATAGCAACTATCTTCTTACATTATGAATTACTAATTTGTGATTATTTCTTTTATAAAAGCTTGAGCTTCAATGCTTGTTTTCTGCTCAGATCATCAGTTCCAAGAATGAGAATATACTACCTAGTCATGTTGACATGATGCATATTAACAGTGGAGGCCTTTCCATATCACCCAGACCCACCTGGAAATTTTGTCCCATCTTCCAGAATTTCTTAAGGATCCCAACTGTTACGACTACTAGTTGTGCCTCTCTAGGCAGGAAGGAGAATGTTCTTTCAAAATGAAGTGGGACTGGTTAGTGAAGAGCTTTGTGCTGTAGCGTGTTGCGAAGTTTTGAGAACTGTAGTGAAAAAAACAAGAAGGACTGATACTTTCATGCCAGTTTTTCAAGGTGCCACTCTTCTTCATTGCATGCTGGTGGCACATGGATACTTTTGTAGGTGACTACATTAGTCCATCATATTCTATGACACTTAGGTATTAATTCGCAGAACACTTGAGTATGCTTAGCTGAATCTAAGACCAGACTCAGGGAAAATCAGTCTCAAACTGAATGTCCCAAGTAGTACAACTCAGTAACAGTTCAACTACCATGTGTAAGAATTAAGAGTAAGAAAAAGCAGTATCTTCCAGCTTTGTGCTGGAAAAAGTGATGTCCATTGAAAAGGTCTAAATGACTCAGAGTGCTTTCAGAGTGGGTGCCTGTATCAGGCACAGGAGCAGTCAGAGGATGAAAATTATAAAAAGCATGTGAACAGTATTAATATTCAGTGCAGGGAACAGAATGTGTGCAGCAAGTAACACACGAATGCTGAAAACAAAAATGCTTGATAACTGCTATTGAAAGAGTCTTCTCTGTTTGACTCAGATAAGGAGTGCTGGTTTCACCGTGGGTTCGTGCTATTGTGTATTTAATTAAATAAAAGCTGTTGGAATGGGTTTGCAGAAGGGTCCTATAAAGACTGTGTTTACTAATCTGTTTTGACAACTTGGCACGGTGTTTTTTTGGGTTGTGTTTTCTGTTGTTTTTAAAACAAACTTTTTTTTTGTTTTTTCCTTTCTAGTTTCCCCGTTGACTGTCGATAGCCCGTATCCTAGTCCTAGCTTATCAGCACCTGGGCCGGGTAACCACTACTCTTCCTCTGCTGAAGGAATTGAGAATTTTCTTCAACTGCTCTTCTATTTTTGTACACAGAGTAATTAGAGTAACCTTTGCATGCCTTTATCTTAGGTTTACAGCCTACTAATGTGTCAACCCCCATACTCCCTTCTGGGAATTCTCTGTCTCACCCTGGTACATCCATTAGCAGTGGTATGATGGGTCCAGAGACAGTATTTTCTGGAAGACACTATGGCATCTGCATATACTTTGCTCGGATTATTGGGTAAGGTGTTCATGTAAAATAATCACCCAAATCATTTAATAATTTTCCTGTCCCCTAATGCTTGTAAGTGATTCAGTCAATTCAATCTTAGTAGGATGTAAGAATGAGATTGTTGAAGTATGGTTCATTTCTGTATTTTAAGCACCTGTTGATACATAGACTTTCTTTAGAGTTCTGTTTATAGCTCTACGTTCAGTGAATGGTTAGGACAGGAAAGTTCCTTGGATATTGATTGTGATATGAATAGCCCTGGAAAATTCTGTTGTATTTTTCAACCCTGTGAACTTTATGCTTCCAACTGCTTCTGTAGGATAAAAAAGATACTCGGGGCTCATGGGACCAAAATCCTAACTTGAAGTCTTTTGCACTACAAAGCTTTAAACAGACTGAAGAAGATTCTAACTTTAATAGTGGGTTGCATATTACTGAACATGCCAAGCAAGAGTATAGAGCTCCTCATATATTGATCCACATCCCTCTCTATGCTGAGTGGGTGTAAAATATTTGTTACGACATTTGTTTGCCTATATTATATTTCCAGAGAGTAATGTAAACCCATTTATAAAGTATTTGAGAGCATCAAATCTCATCTGATTAAATATTTAGAACCTACCTGTACCTGTGCAGTGAAGGAACATTCAGTTGTAACAATTCTTTTGAATGTTAACTTTTAATCTAGACGTTTAATTTAGACTTTGAAGTAAAAGATCCTGCTGTTTCTTTAAGACAAATTTAACAGGTGTTCAAGCTCACGATACTTGTGGCTTTTAAACAATTCTCTTCTGTATTGCAGAAATATTTGGGATGGCAGTATAGTAGTGGAGAAAATTTTCAAAAGTGGCGATCAAGAAGTTGTTGCAGTACGTAAAAGATTATGTTATATTTCTAAAAGATTATTGTAGTATATCTCTCCAGCCCTTTATACTTGTGTTCCCAAATTATAAACTGATAAGGAAAAAATGACAACTGTCTTCTTGATATATATATATATTTTAATTTTATTTGGCTGCCTTTGTGTAGTAACTGTAGTTTTTAAAATCTTAGTAAGTGACAGTTTTGAATGTTGCATCTTACCAACTGACAATGGCCAGTTTCTTCTCTGTTCAGTGAATTCATCTCTTTTATTTCTGTATAAGAGCCTAAAAATAAAACGCTTTGGCTGGTTAGGATAAACACTGCAGTTATGTAAGAATGTAAAGTAGTTTTCCAACATCTTCATCATTAACATCTTTACATTTCACTTTTTCTTCATAATCCAAGCAACAAACTTTTCTGACTTTGGATGTTAATGCAATCCTAAACTGAGTTATTCCAGCAATGCAGAATTAGCTGCTGCATCAACTTCTCCAGTTTTGAGGCAACTGAGAGACTCAGGAAGACTGCAGCAGTTACACTCTGTCTCAGTGATGCTCAGTCATTTTAGTTCAGAGTTGAAAATAATAAAACACATCTGATTCACTCCTGCCCAGGAGTGAATTACACTTTCTTACACTGACAAGAACAGAAAAAGGCTTGAGGTAATCTTAAGCACTCTGCAACAGTGAGCCACTTTGCCAACATCATTGCACAGAGTAGAAAGGACACTAGTAGAAGGCAAGAAGAGACCTGCTGTGGTTTGGTCCCTCAGTTGTACTTACCTTGGGCACCTTGCGCAGATTGGGGGAGAGCTTCAGACAGGTAACCTGGCCTCGCTCATCTCCAATGATGACAACAGGGTGCACAGGGTTAAACTGGATATGGGTTATTTTATTTTTCTTCTTGTCCACCACCACCTGGGAGCACAGAGCTTCATACTTATCAACGTTCAGATCAAACACGTGGGCCTGGGGAAAAAAAAAAGGACAACACAAAAGAGATGAGCTGGGCAAGAAGAAGCCCCAGCAGCAGAACTATGCCTGGGGAAATTACAGAAATAAAAGGATCTAGGGAAAGGTAACTTCAGCACACAATTACCATCTGACTTCAGAAGATTCATCATCCTGTAAGTAAGCTATGTCCAGAAGCTGCCTGCTGCTTCTGAGGGACCCTCCCCTTCCTGCAGGAACTCACAGGATGATGACCCACTCCCTGAGGTTGGTGCAAACTCCTCCCAAGACTCCAGCATATCTGGACAGGAGGCAGCTCAAATCTGGCACTGCTAGCCCCAGAGGTCCTCCCCTCCCCTCCCAGTGCTGCAAGCAATGAGCCAGCCAGGTGTGAAACCACAGTCTAACATGGACTGACTCACAAAGTAGGAAATGCTGTCCGAAATATTGACTACTCTTTATGGCAGACCTTTCTAATATCTGCATCTTAATATTAACAAGAGTCAAATCAGTAATTAATAGGGAAATAATGTGAACGTGGTTAGTATGATTCAGGATATACCTTGGGGTGAAGCACAGACAAACTTTGCAAAGCTCAAGACAGCATGGGGACAGCAGCTTGCTCCAGATCAGATGCTGTAAATGCTGTGCCAGCATGGCACTGCCATGGCACTTATAGGCAAGGGCTGGGCAAGTGGGGAAGGCAAAGGAGGGGGGAGAGAGACCTGAAGGCAGAATTTCGTCTAGCATGGACCTCAGAGCTACGGCACTGATACAGAGCACAGCACTAACTGCGTGACAGTGACTGTTCAGCATGACTCTGATGGGAACAGTGCAACATACTCAAGAGAGTGTCTAAATGCTGTCTCCCAGTAATTGCAATTAGCTCCTGTCAGTGCTACAGCCTGCAAAGTTTGATCAAGCACAGCATTCCTCACTGGTGCTGAAGGACTCTCCAGCATGCTGGGTTCCCACTTTGAATCCATTGTGTAGACTTTCAGCTTTAGTTTTCTTTCCCCTTTATTACTTTCAGAAATCCTAAGGAAGGAAGTGTTACGCTAACAAGTACAGTGGGAATAGGGGACAAATCAGAACCGAACTTTGTGAGCATCTCCTGCCAGCTGTATCTTGTTTACCGGGCAGCTAGGAGCCAGATGACTTGTACTGATTCAACACTGTGCCATGCTCACTATTTGAATCTAGGAATTGTATGAAATCTGACAGCAGTATCCCTATAAAAGCTTTTTCCAAAGAGTATGAAAGATTTTGTATCAAACATTACATGTACTTTCTCATCACACACAACCAAGTTGGTCAATTTTATCTGGATCTGAGTTAAGCAAAGAGGTCCCAGGACAGAGGTCCCAGGCAGTCTCAAATACCGCTGCATCTTTAAAGCCCATTTGTGATGTTTTTGTCCTGAGCTGGGGAATCAAGCGAAGACTTTGTAGCTGCAAAAAATATGATAAGGAGCTTCCTCTAAATCAAAGCGCAGTAAGACCTTCCTGAACAGGGAAGAGCAAAGGCTTCCCAAGTGTTTTAGAGAAACCCATTGCAGTTTGTACTTCAAGAAGGGGATTCAAAGCATCAGACACAGATAAGAATCTCCAGTTTGTAGAGATTTTCCCTGTCCCCATCATCAGGCTGGAAAAAAACGATTTCAGGTTGATCCACACAAGATATCAGATACCGGCATTAAATTCTGAATCTACACCTGAAACTTGTCGTTCCACATTCCAGCCAAGGTAATCCTAATTCTCACCTCTTGATAGACAGAGGAGTTTATGTCCTGGCTTGCATCCTGCCATCTTCCTATCTCTGAAAAGAAACAAGCTCTCTCTTAAGTGCATCAGCTCCACATAACCCACACTCACCAAAGGCTTAATTGCTTGCCTTTACAGAATGCATATTTGTTAATTTAAGGGCATGATTCACTTCTCCCACCAATGACACAAGCTCAGTACTTAGTAACCTGAGAGCCTCGTTAGAGCAGCACCAATTAATCCAGATTTAAAACAGGCAGCACAGAATTAATGGCCAGTCTTCATTTCAGCAGCAAGGTCTGTTTCATAGGGCTGTCAAGTATCACACCTGCACACCGCAGCCGGCAGCAAACATGGCATGGTCCGAAGGCTCTGTTTTGGAGTACTGAGCAATGCAAATTACTCAGAGTGAGGCTGTTTTTCAGAAATGCCACTGACAGCCCAGACATGCAGAATGCCTAGGACAAGAACTCAAAACTATGAGCAGAGTGGAGAAGGTCAAAAGCAAACAACTTTATGAATGTTCCTACTATAAAGCTCTTCTTTTATGAGCTTCTAAACAAATGGACTTGTTTTCTTTTACCAAGGGAATCATGGAAAAGAACATACAATTCCAGTTCTTCAGCTGGAAATATCAACTTGTATCGGCTGGCAGATTCTCCAGATGGAGGGGTGGGCCACAGGCATTAGGAAGGACCTCAGAGGCTTTGATTACATGGAAAATGGGGTCAGACCAACTCAATTACTGATGCCTTGGGTGTATCCTAAAAGGGTACACACAATGCCTGAGTTTGAGGCAGCCTCATGTTGCCATAAAGCAGCAGAGCAGACAGTGACCACCGCTGGATGCAGATTGGAATGGGGCTTGGGGTGAGGCTTTCTGCCCTAAGAACAGAACACGGAAGCCCTGCAGCTGTCCTTGAGGTTCCTAGTGCCAGCTGCCCTGGCAGCTCAGGTCATGGGATTAAGGGTGTAGAGACAGCTGCATCTGCATCTCCCGTTCTGAAGAGTCACAAGCAGTACACAGCATCTCTCCATCCATCCATCCATCCATCCATCCATCCATCCATCCATCCATCCATCCATCCATCCATCCATCCATCCATCCATCATTCCAGTGCCCTTCACCTCTCCAGCTGCAGATGACCACTCACCTCCAAAGACTGCCTCTCAGCTTTCATGAGATGAGCCCTCTCTGGGTTCACAACCCAGACAAGTGCCACTTGACCCTGCGTGTGACTCCAGCATCAGACCCATGGTGGTAGAGCTGCCACACGCACAGACACACACACACAGGTGCAAATCAGTCTGATGAGGGCCAACATTTGCATAACTTTCCAGCATGGCAGACAAATGCATTTAGATGCTTACTGACATACAGCACGTCACATCAGCATGGCCAGGCCTGTTCCTACACATCCAGTCTTCCTCACTCAGTGCTGTAGCATCACCCGGGCTTGTACCTCCAGCAATGCAGCAAGGCAGTGATGTTTCACAGAATGTGACATTGCACAGTTCAGTGAATCCACGGAGAATACAGTAATTTGCTCATGGTCCCCAAAGCAGAGAGTATACATTTCTTGCTTTTCTCTGATACTTGTGCATATCCTGCAGGAGCAAACACAGGCCTGGAGGGGCAGCAGCCTGGCTGCCTGCAGACCACGGGAGACACTTTCATTTCATGCTGCTAACAAGCACTGAAATAATGGGAAAGGGCATTTCAGTTCTCTTGCTATAGACTGCTTAGGAACAATATGTGGCCACTTCCATAAAGGAGCGTAAATCAGATTCTGAGAACAAGAAACCAGTGGAGAGGTACAGAGAGAGGTGAAGGAAATCTGAAAATTGCTGTAATGGGAAAGGGCAAGAATCCCTATCTGCACTCCCCAGCTTATCTGCAGAGAAGAAAGCACCGGGCAGTAACTGACAACTCCAACAGCTCTTTTATTTATGGCCCTCGAAAACTGTGCACCCACCCCAAAGAAATGCAGGAGAACAACTACCACTCTCAAAATGAAGCCCAGCATGTTCACCTAGGCAGTTCCTAGCAGCACCGGGATTTATGAGCTGCTATCGACAGCCATCAGGGGAAGCCTGGACTCACAGCCCCAGATAGACTGTGACGGTAGATGTGTAAGGCAGATGTTCAAAGCAACCTTCTCCTAGACAGAAGGGCAAAAATTCTGATAAGTCAGCAGGCCCTGAAGAGGACCACTGAAGTTAAGTAGATGGCCAGTTATCTCTGAGATAGGATCAGGTAAACCCTGAAATCTCTGTCAGATGCTTTTAATCAATAAGAACATTTTTTAAATTACAATCAAAGTCACAACAGAGCCTCCATGCTTGATGTACTGGCCATAATGGCTGTAACTGCTGTGTTAGAGTTGCAGAAAACATTTAACACAAATGAGCTGCTTTGATGCCTGACTCTCAAACAGCTGGAGAGGAAATCCAGCTCAGTTGCATCCAGAGTCATGGAAATGTATCCCACGCACACCAGATCCCACTGAGACTCTGCATGGGCACTCTGTAAGTTTGGAACAGTGCAAATCCAAGGCTACTACTACAGCTCCAGCATCAAACCCTGTTCTTAATTTCAAACACTTCACATCTCCCTGCTCACTCTGCAAACTGCACCTTCAACTTAAAGGCCAGCCCAAGCTCCCATAGCCCAGCAGCTCCAAGGTGACCTGCACCCCTCTGCTGTCACCCACTGTCCTACAGCACAGCAGCCTACTCAACTTTTGTGGCCTATAAAACGGGAGTCCATAAGCTATGCAGACCTATCCTGCCCTTACTGCATGCCTCAAACACAAGCTGGGTCTGCAGCGGGTGCCGCCTTTCCTGAACTTTTCTCCTGGGTTTACAAGAACTCATCCCCTACCAGTGGCCAGGACAACACCAGTGTGCTCAAAAACAATCTGGCAGCAACCAAAACCCAGCTAGGGGAAAATATGCATGTATGTAAGAGCAAAGCAGATGTACCTGGTAGCTTGGCAACAAAGAATAAAATCGGTGCAAGAGCAAAAGGTGAGAGATGATTTAATATCACACTGCATATCTGCTGCCCCTTCCCTGTTGACATCTCTTTCACCTAGTCCATAGTCCAATCATCAACCTATGCTTGTGACCACTCCAGTCCACGTCACCCCGTGAAACATGTACCCTCTTCTTGAAAATCTCCAGGTATGGAGACTCCACCACCTCCCTGGGCAGCCTGTTCCAATACATCACCGCCCCTTCTGAGAAGAAATGTTTCCTAATAACCAACCTGAACCTCCCCAGATATGAGTATGGCCATTGTCTCTTGTCCTGTCAAGAAGGATCCACGCTTACAGAAGAATGTCCATATGCATCAATGAAGGTTTTGTCAAGCTGAACAAGACATGCAGCTGATGCTCACTATCTATTCAGAGTTTACTGATTTGTGATTTAACATCAGCTTGCCTGCACAGCTGGCCCTGTTGCTTGTGTGGCAGGTCCATGGACAGGAGGAATAAGAAATGCTGCTGTCCAGGTTTTCCCAGCTGCATTGGACACGTGTCCTCTGAAATCAGGTTTTTAAAAACTGGAATTAATAGTTTTGAGGGCTCAAGTCACCAAAGCGACCCTGTCCCTCTAAGAAGCCCAGACAAGCCTCAGACAAACCAGTTTAAGCCACTGGGCTGGATTCCTGCTGGTGGCTGATCCTCAGCTCCCAGATGTGCCTGGCCAGGATTGGGCTGACCTGTCCTCATACCTGGCCTCCATCTCCCCTGACTTTTTCCCAGTTCAAATTAGAGCAGTGCTGCTCCCAATCTCTCACCTTGCCATCAATGGTGACTGCTGCAAAGACTGTGGAAGAGTAAGGGGACCAGGCAACATCCCCTACAGCAGTTTTCAGGTCATAAACAAACAACGGAGTCCTGTAAAGAGAGATCCAGGCGCAGTTAAAAACATACCACTCTGACAGTGAGACACTGAGATCTAAACACGTTGATGTTGCAGCCTGTTAAATGCCAGCTTCAGAGACTGGAGATGGGATACTTTCTTATGGCAGACACCAGCCAGGGTCTGGCATACGAAGGCATTGCAGGGTTGAACCTCAACCTAATTTCATTGCACTGAGAAGAAAAGAAGCATATTGCTTGCAGAAAGAAAGCATTTTGAAAGCTTTTACTGCACACAGTGAGAGATAGATTCTGTGCTTATTAATCATACACGAAAAAAAGTGATCTTCCCTCTCTGTACCTCTGACATTGACTATTAGAGCAGTATTGGCAGCAGGAAATATTTGACTCTGACTGATTTACAATGAAATCAGTTTCCTGTTTGAAACCAGACATTTCTTAACCACTAACCCTGAACTTCATTATGCATTTCTAAATGTTCCAATTTGTTTTAATTTTTGCCTCTCTGTCTATTAGGAGGTGTCTGGCTCCTGAGGCCACCTACCAGCCCCTGACATTTCTCTGTGCCATTGCTCCAGTAGAGTCACCCTGCCACAGCAGGTCCCATCTGAAGGTAGCATGTTCCAAGGCAAGGCAGTGATGTTGTTTTGCTTGAGCTGCACCTCCTGGCAAACTTCTGGACCAATGCTAAACTTCATACGTCATCCTCTGGATTGACTCATCACAGCATTGATAACATCAGTAAGACAGCAATGACAACATCTTAGAGTGGAACAGATTCAGGTTTGAGCAGAATCAACATGTGCAGCTGGATTGGACTGGATCTCACTACCTGTACCAGGACCCAGTAGGACCTACTTGATGGTGTGATCCCAGATCTTGACTGTCCAGTCAGAGCTGCAGGAAATGAAGACTTTCGAGTCATTGGGATTCCAGCTGACTGAATCCACGGGCATGTGATGGGCTTCAAACACATCCAGAAACTGTCTCGAATACCATTTTGAACACTGCAATGGAAAGAACTAGTCAGTAATCAGAGCTAGACCTTCTTCCAGAGCTTGTATTCCCAGAGAAAGATGTGTGCAAATATTTGTATCACCTCCCAGGCTCATCTGGGCTGTCTGGGAAGAGGCAGCTGGTACCCAGAAGTGCTACAAACATCATCTAGCACATGCTTTTTTACCCCAACTGCAGGCAATACTGAGCCAGGCATACAGAAGGGAATAGGCTGGATTTAAAGCCAAAAGCAGGCTACAAAGCCCATTCTCCACTGTAGGAGCTCCCCCACCTCCTGCAGTGCCTCTGTGATGGGCTCTCACAAAGGCAGGGGGAAACAGCTCTCATGTTGCACAGGAGCACACCAGCAGTGCGCATTTGGACTGTGACAATTAAAACCTCAGTGCAGGAAGGACCTATCAGACCTTTGGCTCTAGCAAGTTTGGGGAATATGTCTAAAGCCCCTTGCCTGCCACCATCCTGCGACAGCTTATCCCAGCTGTCCCACCACACAGCTCTGCCCTGTGGCTCTTCCCATGTCTCAGCCACTCATGACTTCCCAGAAGGGTGTGAGAATCTAGCACTGGACATGGAATGTTCCCCTTGGGCTGCTGGGCCACCCTGTGCCCTACTGGCTATGTGAGCTCACCTAAGGGAGGAGAAATTACAGTCCACTTGCTGGCACTGACAGGATATGGGACTCAATCAGGATCCAGACAGCTTCATGTTCATGGAAAAATGAGGTTATCCTCCCCCACATTCCTCCTACAGAAGGCTTCTTTCATTAGCCACAAGGATCCCCACTCACAAGTAATGCTGTCTTGGTTGTTTTTTCACATGTAAACCATATCTACACTGCAAGTTTGGGTTGGTTTCTTATTAAAGAAGCAGCAAGAGGGGTTCTGCGGGGCCTGGCTGGTGTCCTTTGTGAAAAACAAACTCCATGTGCCATACATGGTGCCCTGGCACTGCTGACCCTACCCACCATGTCCGTCCAGACCTTCAGTGACACATCTCTGATGTGTGACACAGCCATAGCCTTCCCAAGAGGAAGGGACTCTGATAGAACACCGTGAAAGTAACTTCCCGCTTTGAAGGAACACCATGAAATTAGTTCAGAAAGAAGTTTGACTTTAACGAATAAGAGTTTCTGAGTTTCCCAGAACAGCTGCCAAAGTCTTCTCCTGCTATTCATTTTAAAAACTATACTGTTATTAGACACATGTCAAGACAAAAACAAAAACAAAACTGCTGGAAAATGTGATGCTTAACTTCTGACAAGATAGCTTTGAAAAGGATGAGTTAACTCAGGGAGCAGGCAGTTGTGCAGCCTGTCTGAACCTCTAGAGTGCTGTTCAAATTTGCTGAAAGTGTTTTTCTCTTTTATAAATGGTGGTACATGTGTGTGACTACTAAATTGTATTTTTTATGATGGGACAGGAAAGCAAGAAGGTAATACAGAAAAAAAGTAACAAGATGACTGGTGACAAGGCTACAGAACAACTGGGAGAAATACTGGGAGGAAAGGACCACTTCAAGGAACGCAGTTTATTCATAACTAATTCATATTCACTAAAAGCACTTCAGTTTATCCTAAATGTTAACCTGACACAAAGCTGCTCTGCTTCCATGTTGAATGGACATGTGGTTATAACATAGAGGGTTTCTGTAGTTCACTATCAGAAATGCTGAGACTCAAGGTAATGGGCAAATCCAAACAATAACACCGTTCAAAGGAATGTTCTATCTGGCAGCAGAAAGAGTACTGCCCATAACCAGTATTCCCAGCTGCTCTTCAGAAACTGCCAACATAAATGCGTCCTGTGTTGTGGACTGCCTGGCCTGATCACGCAGACACAAGCGTCCCAGTGCTTGGTACGAGAGAATGAATGCGTGTGAAAACAGTTGTGTTAACGTAAGAATTGCTTGCTTGCTTTCTTCAACTGAGATTTGTTGCCTTAACTTGTTCTCAAGCAAACATCTAGGACTGAAAAAAAAAAAACCCTCTCTCACATGAAAGTGCTCAAACTTTATCTCAAGTTTGTTGTCACGAAGCTCTGCTGATCGAGAAATAATTCTGACCAAAAAGCTGAAGCCACGAGAATGCTCCAGCATCAATCTCACAGACCTTCCCTTCTGCACCAAAGTTGAACAATTCCTAAACAGCAAACAAGATATGCAAAGAGGCAGTTTTGCACGACGAAATCATGTTAATGTGGAAACAATCTGTCCCGTGTAAAAGGGCAATAGATGGCTCTGTGTCTAATTAAGATAATGATTTCTTGGCTTCAGAAGCACTATTAACTAAGCCATTTTTAAAAATCCGCTGTAATCATTCTGCAGCTGAAGAATTAACATATTATAATGCTCTTTGTGGACATGCCCAGTCTTTGGAAAAATGCCTCTCTGAAATTCATTTCACAATTTATTTAATAAATAATCTAAAATTCAGCCTGTGCAGAGAGCATTCCATTTTTGATACTTGGCTTGTACCACATGTAAGGTTCAAATGTGCAGTTTTCAATAAAAGCTGGAATTAGAGCACACAGTAATCCTTGGAAAATGTCTGGATCAGTAGCAACCTGTTGATTCCAAAACTTCTGAAGCTTTTGTAGAAAACTCTTAGGGATCATCGACGGTGCAAGCACATTCCCCCCATTTCTTCTGGATACTCTTAAGGCTGGCTTCTCCAGATACTGAAAAATTCTCATCTCTGTGTTACTGCCTACAGTCTGATGGACAATTGCCTCTTCCTTCTCCTGGGAACACCTGAATTTGATAGGGTCATTGGTACAATGTGACAGTGGCCCTCTGGACAGGATACACATTTGTTACGCCTGTTTTGCCTAAATGATTGAAATTCAATTCAGAAAACAAATCCCTTTGGATTCTTTTTCTTTGTTCCGTTTCCATTTTGCAGGCAGGACAGAGGGACCTTTCAGCATCCTCAGTGGATGTTTGGATGACTGTGGTCTGCACCCCAGCGTCCCAGGGATGGCCTATTCCTAACACTGAAAGGCGGTTAATAAAGCCAAAAGTCAGCTTGGAGGAATGCTAGCCAAACAAAAGTTATATGAGTAACACAAGAAGTAACAAGCTTAATTTTCAGGGCTAAACATAGCAGAGATCAGAACTTCCTATTTTTATCTTGTTTTCTTAAGAAAAAAACAATGTCTGTCTCCTGCTGTCCATTTCTCTCATCTCAAACAGCTTTTGACCTCACCAGCAATTTTAGCCAAAGTTAGCTGTACACAGGACTTGGCAATATTAAGGTGTCACATACTTCATAAAAAGGGATGGCTGCAGAACATAAACATCTGGGCAATGCCCCTAACCATGGAAAAGCGATCAAAACTCAGCCCCCTGTCCTCACCACATGGCTGCAGGTTGTTGGGCATCATGCTGCAGGGAGGCACCAAATGGGAGATGGGCTATAGCACAGAGGTGGAACACAGTCACTGAGGTCAGACAGCATCCAGGTGGTTAAGGGGAGGCAGTGAGAAACTGGAGGCAGGAGGGCAACGAGAAAGGAGCTGGGACATAAGGGAGAGTTCAGGGACATTAATCTACAGGAAAAAAAAAAAGGTTTCATCTGTTTCACTGCTCACAACAGGTATAAAAAGGAAAACAGATGAGATTTTTCCTGCCGTTTCCCAACAATCACAAGGACAGAGGATCAATGCCTTTTAACTTCTGCTCTGATCGTGGTTAGTGCCTGACTTGCACAGCTGCAGTCTGCAAAGCATTCTGGGACACAGTTTGCATTTAAAAGGTTTCTGCAAAATAATGCTTTAACTGGGTCTGTGCAGAGAGCTCCCTGTGACCCTATGGGGCTCTGTGCTGGTGTCAGGCTCGCCACAGTGATCTGAGGGCAGGACTGGCCTCTGAAATTGTACTTTGTTGCTGTCTGAGCAAACAGAAACATATGAGAGACCTGTAAGACAAGCATGGGTCAGGGAATGTGAAACAAGGGACAAAGAAGCCACTCTTACCTTATAGATCTTTCCCTCTTCAGTACCAACAAGAAACAAATGGTCTATCTTTTTGTGAAAATCAAATGATCTCCCGCTGCCTGTGAAGAAAAGAGACACACAGAAAATTGGTTCATTGGCACAGCACAAGCTCCCTGCCCATTAGATGTGCACGTTGCCAACGTGATTTATTAGCCAGAAGCTCCCCAAACATGTTAGAGCCTTCCCTCATGAAAACCCTTTCCAAGTTGTGCCTTTCTCCAGGACCTTCAGTTTGAAGAAACAACATACACAAAGGGGAAAGGGAACTGAAAAAGGGTGAACTGTCTTGGAGTAATACACACAGGAGGTCAGTAGCACATTTAGCTCTCAGAGCAGTTGCTGGACACAAAGATCACTCGGTGAGGAGATCCAAAGCCTACATAACAAGAGCCACAGGACATCATTTGCTTTCTAAAGCAACAAATGCCCTGAGACTGCCTCTGAGATTTTGTCTGTACGAAAAAATAACTCTGTGCTCCAGGAAGAACTGACACAGACCTGTGATTAGCAGTGTCTGACAGATGGCCTATAAACACATGGGGGACCCAAGGGAGTCTCTGTTGTTCTCTGTGGGATCAACCTCAGCCCCCATCAGAGACTGCAGCTTCTGGTTCAGTCTTCTCTCTCAGATATGACTTCAAGGATATTGCTAGACACAGAACACAGATCAGCACTGCACTCTGCACTCAGTCACTGCCATTCTTTGGTCCTACCAAGCCCATATTGTGTTTAGAATCTGTCTTTCATTCCAAACATCTCTAAGGTCACCAAGACTCCAGATACACCTGTGGACCTCCAGCAAATCAGCATCCTCTAGTACAACAGAGGGAGGAGCAAATGTTTCGCATATGTAAGAGTGGTGAGGACCAGGTCTGCTTCCTGTTAGAGAAGAACAAATCTCTTGTGTTTGGTCGGTCTTCACAAAAACATAAATGTTTTCTGAGCATTAAAGGGTCCAGAGAGGAAACATGGTAACTCCTTGTGCCCCTTCTGTCCTTGGCTCAGAAGCCACTTAGCAGGCTCGCTCCAGTAAAGCCAACAGAAAAGGATGTGACTTGAGAATAAATCCTTTGGCAGACACAAGGATTCTTCTTACTTCAAAAGCCCCAAATCAAGCAGCACTGTAACACACAGACAAAACAAGCATCAAACATAATGGAATGTGATTCCTTGAGTTCCTCTGGCTTCTGCTCCCGTAACAGATGTGACATCATCCAAGGAAATAAACACTCATGCTGGTGAAAGAAAATTTCAGTAAGGCTCTTGAGCAGAAGATGGGATTTCTGCTGAGTGCCAGAGCAGTCTGGGTCTGCTGACCAGAAGGGAAATGCACTGCAATCATCAGAGGAGAAACCAGAACAAGCAAAAAGGGTTTAGAAGCACATCATTACAGAGAACTTTCTGCAAAGGCAGCTGAAAACAGCTTTATGTCTTAAATGTTAAGAAAATGTAGACCTCAAAGGAATTGCTAAGGTTGCTTTAATCCCATAATACTGTCTGCATTTTTTTAACATTTAAATAGATTGTTAAATATTCGAGACAAGCCTTAGAAAAATCCATTTCCCAGCAACACCAACAAATAATCCCAGAGCCTCTGGGTGTTCTGCACTGTTCAAATTTAGCTGGTCTCTTACAGTCTGTGTGGCAGTTCAAACCTTTCCACAAACACATGTTCAGGAATTACTAGCCTAGAACTATTTATAAATGCAGAGCAAGTGCCTTCTTGAAACCAAGGCCACAGCTTCAGTGCAAAAAATGGGTACAGTAGTATCATACGATCATATGATCGTGGGATCCACAAAGCTCCTTGTGTAGTCTGGAACTTCCAGAGCTGACTCATCTCATCCTATATCAAACACAGGATAGCCAGGGTAAGGGGATTCGTCCTAGAAAGACTGCAGTCTCCACCTTGTATGGAGAGAGTCTAACACAGTAACTCAGAATAGGCGTTGTGCTTTTAGAAGGCCAAAGCTATGTGAGGCGCATCCCACTGTAGGATGGGTTAGCTGTGCACTCAGGAGAGGTTGCTTTCCATTTTGATTTGGCCCATTCAGAACAACATCTAGTAGAAGGAGTGCAATTGACTCAATCCTGTAATACAGGTAATTTCCTTGCCTTATCCACAACAAGATGCCTCAGAAACATAGAATCACAGAATCGCCAAGGTTGGAAAAGACCTACAAGATCATCCAAGCATCCACCTCTTACCAATAGTTCTTACTAAACCATGTCCCTCAACACAACATCCAAGCACTCCTTGAACACCTCCAGGGTCGGTGGCTCCACCAGCTCCCTGGGCAGCCCATTCCAGCACCTGGTCGCTCTCTAGGAGAAGCAGTGCTTCCTCACGTCCTGCCTGAATCTGCCCCGGTGCAACTGGAGGCCATTCCCTCTAGTCCTATTTTTAGAACAAATATTCATCTTCTGCAAGTAGAGACAAGCAGCAAACCCTGACTCAATTAGAGGCCATTGCTACAGACAGACTTTGCCCTGTTCAAAGCCAGGAGGAGGAACACTTTTTTAGCCCTTTTTCTCCTCAACATCCCACTCCCAAATATATTGCCCAGAATGCCTGGTGAGAGGTTTTGAGTCAGTAATTAATCAGCGTGGTGTGTTCTTGGGCTCCTACCAAGCACTTGCAGCTGCAGGTCCTCTGGCGTTTTTCCTTCTGCTGGCAGCTTGATGACATCTGTATGAACCAGCTCCTTCTGCAGGCAGAGGAAATTCCACGTGAATAACAGGCTTTACAGCAACAGCAACAATACAGAGACATTTGATACTTCCAAATGACAATTTTTATGAAGGAATTTTAAGAAGCTTTCCAAAAATTGCTTAATGTTTCATGCCCACAGCTGGCAACTTGCTAATATGCTGCTTTACGTAAGACCTCCAGGAAGCTGACATTTTGGTGCACTGGTGCTGAGAGCCACTTGTACACCACACAGGCACACGCATATGACCTGAACAGCTTTGGGTTTTGAGGTCAGTGCTTCCAAGTGTGGGATGACACTGTCAGCGTGAATTGAGACAAGTGAATTCACTCTGCATAGTGGAAAATAGATAACTGTCTGTAATTGTGGAGCCAGCCAAAACCCACAGTAAGAGTTAATAACATACCACCTCACCAGAGCTCTCTTCTTACCATCTCCCTGTTGTCCTAAGAGCAGCCTCAGGTCCCAGCATTCACAATCTCTCAGACTTTGAGATTCAACCAACAAGAATGTCCAGTGGACAGCTAATGTGCACCATGTTTTTGTCAACAGAGCTCTAAAGAGCTCTCATTGCAGGGCACAATACTGACATGCATGGTTTTGTAGGAATATAGGGCAAAAAGGCTGTGTCCCAAAGAGTTTACAGCCAAGCTAGGAGACAAAAGGCAGATGAAAACAGACACCATGTGGGTGAGTATGAGGAAACAAAGAGAGGGCAAAGATTCATTCTTAGACTAGCTCTGGGAATTAAAATACCTCTGCAGATTGCAGTTGGTTGTGAATATAAGAATACCCTGGGGCTAATAAAAAGAACAAAGAACTAAAGATTATATTAGTGAGAAGTGTGGGCTGAGGACTGGATGTTTTCATGAATCTGCAGATTTCCCAATGGAGTACTGCAAGAACAAAACATAACTTCTTAGCTCACTGAATCAAGCTTTAGTTGGAGCTTCTCTAAACCCAGAACAGGACTTCAGTGAAAAAAGAAATTTTGCCTGGAAAGGTCAGTCCCAGGGATTTTTACATTAGGAATGGGTGAGAAGGCCTTGAGAATACTTATTCAGTACTACAATTCAGAGGGGACAGTGTTTTCTAAGACAATTTAATCATATTTTCAGGGAACACATTTACAGCATGTCCCAGAAGGGTCAAAATCCATAACATAATTTACTTCCTTCTCATCAGCTTGCACTGCTGTCTAACCACATGCCTTTGCTTACTGACGGGAGTAGCTTTTCCCTGAGACTGCAGCAAGGAGCCTCCTGCAGCCTGCAGAGTCTTACTTTCTGTTAGTTACTCTTCTTGCAGCACATGGCTTAAAGCAAACCAGATTCGGTGGGTAAAGGCAGAAATAACATTAAAGAAGAGGTCATAGTTGCTGGTGCGTGTGTGCAAGAACTGGAAAGAGCAGTGCCCTGGGTATCCATGAGCAGAGCATGCTCCTCATGCCTCCTCCTGCCTATGCAAACAGAAGTGCTGTTGGACTGCTGGTGCACAGTCAGGACATGCTGAACTGGCACTCACCCCCTGCTCAGGCTCCCTGAGAGTGACTGTCACATCCAAGCTGTGCCTTGTGGACACTGAGTCAGGCCTGAAGAGCAGCTCTGGAGCTGCACGTGTCAATACACTCTGTGCCCAGCAGAGTCTCATTGGTCAGAGGCGTGCTCTGGGCAGGCAGACAGCTACACCAGCACACTTGCTCTGTTCTGGCAGAAGGATAGTCTGCATGAGACCTTCTATCTAAGCACAAGTCGTTCTGCAGCCTTTCTTTGAAGATGTCTCCCAGCACCTCCACCAGGCCAAGGCCTACACGGCGGGCAGCTTCTGTAAGCACTTGCCTTCATAAAGGATCTTACTTATGCAGAGTTCTCCATAGTGCTGCTTTTATTTTGTATGTAGCCTTGCAGTTTGGAAAATGCATCTGTTCCTGGGGCTGTTTACCGAGAGAACCATTTATATATTCCCCTGGGTAAACAGACTGTTGACAGTCTGGCCTTTCAGGAATACTGAACAATAATACGTTACTTCTGCTGAACAACTGTAAAGCATATTGAAAGCATTACCAAAGTAGGTCTTGCAGCTGCCTATTTCCCTTCAGTTGTTGTTATAAACCTCAGGTGACAAAGGTGGCCCAGACCTACTCAGCAGTTCAGCTCTAGGTCACATAGGATGGGTGTGCTGTGGCTGCTAGGCAAACGGAGGAGCAGTGGGGGGTCACCCCAAGAAGCAGTGCCAGACTGCATCCCAACCAAAAAATTCCCATCATTCTGACAGCTCTCCACAAAAGTCAATGCATGAATACAAGGAGGGAGAGCACAGCCTTCCAGCTGAAGAATTCCCACATTCCTCCCCTATTTTACACCTTCCTGGTGACCTAAACCCAATCCAAGATGACAATGTGAACACGTGAATGTTTCAGAGAGCTTGTCCAAAGTGATTGTGCCAGTTTTTAAGAGACAAGAACCACAGCCAAGGCAGCTCAACCATCCTTAGCTAAAATCTGATGTCTTCTATTCAAATCTTGAGTTGTGCTTGCCAGTTGTCCAGCTGGAAGTAAGAATTAATTTATTCACTTCATGCTCTCAGCTTTGGAAATGTCAAAGTTATCATTATCTGAAGAAGTTTTACTTCTGGATAGTCCTGCCAAAAAGACTAATGAAGCTCTTTTCCATTTATTTCATATTTGCACAATGGATCTGCAAAATAGAAAATCTCTGGGATATCATTAATTTTATTCTAAATAAAACTCAAAGATCAGTCTCTTGTAAAACTGGACTTTTAGAAAATTATTCATTTCTCTTTGCTGTGCATAAAGCCATGGATTGTAACAAAAAGCCCATTTTGTTCTGTTTCTTGCTTCCTCTTTGGAAGAAAGAAACAAGAACGTACCTAAAAACTTGTCATTTTTCACCCACCCGCTAAGTACACATCAGTTCTGGCAATTTCAGAGGTAACTTCAACTCAGCTTCGTGCGTGGGTGTAGCCAAGGAGCATAAGGAACAAGTATAAACAACACTGATAAACAGGCTTTAGAAGTCATACCAGGTGACTCTTAACTAGCTATATCAATGTGTTCAAGGGACAGGATAAAAAAAAAGCTTTATGACATGGGAACACAATTAAGCACAGCTGAATCACAGAAATGCTGCAAAAAGCCCTCTTACAGGTGAGTTGTCATCAGGATCTGTCTGCAGATTCTTAGGTTATCCAAGCTGTGGCACTTCACTGAAGCTGAATTTAAAAAAGGTTCAATCCAGCACATCTCACCTCTGTGTGAAACAGTGTCATCCGGTTACAAGAGCACTGTCAGCTACTGGGGCCCAGGCAAGAGGTGTAACTTGCCAAGTCACCTTCCCTGGACGTGTTTAGCTCTAAGAATGTATTTCCCACTTCAGCATAAATCCTTCTGGCTTTTCTATACAGGGGATAAAAGAGGAGTTGAGTGTTGTGACAACATTAGTCTGTTTCTATCTCGGGAGCTCTGAGCATTCTTTTCAGAGGAGGACCTGGGACATGCTTAGTTGAGGGATTTTTGTAACCAAAGCTGTGTGAATGAACCAGGAGTTTATGAAGGAACGTGATTATCAATGCCCTCTGCACATGCCTGCTGTGTTCATCAGAAGAGGCTCCAACCCCTGATATGAACATGAGACTTTAAAATACAGATAATGTTACACGTGAAACCCTGCTCACGGCAGCAAGGCCTAAAACTTTCAGAAGAGACAAGTTTTCAGTGGCTTGGTATAAAAGGTTAAAGAAGTAAGCATCTAAGGATATAGAGAAATGTCTTTGCTTTCTGGGAAATAATGGGACAGCTACTTCAAATTCCCACTCAGGGTAATTCAATTATTTCTGAAGTAAAACAAGCAAACAAACAAACAAACACTGAAATCTTCAAAATGTACAATCAAATACCCAGTTGAGAAAGCACACATTGAGACTGAGACACTTAAATCTAAGGGTTGTTAAGGAATCTTTCTGCTAATGCATGTACTGCAAACGAAAAAGTAACCAAAGGCAGAGAACACAAATGAGATTTGTAGGGTGTGAGCCAGCAATGTCTTGGCAATGGGAAACCCTCTGCCTTTTCAATTGTGTGTTGCTGTACCACAGCAAACACAGGCTTTTTCCCTGCTCCATGGCCGTAGTGCTACAATTTGCTTTTCCTTGCACCAGGTGCTCTGGGGAAACCCAGCAGCGGCTACCTATCTAGCTCTTATCTAGCAACTTGAATTCCTGAATTACTTTGTACCACTTCGGCCACTCACTGTATCGGAGCAGGAGAGAATTCTACATCTTCTTCTCTTCCTTTCTTAACTACAATCTATAGGGCAGCATTTTTTGAGTAGGAATCTTGAAACTACAAAAGAAGGCAGATTATTCTGCCTTGTCTCTGGATGACTCTCTCAGAACAAGGAAGGTTTCAGAGCAAGGATTAGTCTTGAGACACAGCAGCTGTGAAGCAGAAAGGTGTTGTCTCACAATCAAGCTTGGTGCTGAATATGCCCATTGGATGGCTGTGTCCTGAGCAAGAAGTAGGCTCATTCTGCTCAGTTCACTTTAACTCAGAGCCTCAGATTCAGCTGAAGGTTGATATCAGCAAGTTGTGACTGAACCAGAAACGTTTTGCTGCCACTTCTTTTCAAATCTTGCTCATCATAAATAATAATACAGTAGATACATCATTGAACTTTGTAAAAAAAATGGTTCTGATTTGGCCAGGAAAGGAAATTGCCACCTACTGCTTACCTTAACTAAAGTCCAAGACACAATCCGCCCATCCGAGGAGACAGAGAAGAAATTCAAATTGTTGTCCATATCGTCTTTCTGCCACTTGACCTTCAAACAAGCACATAATCCCAGTTAGCACAAAGCGCTCTGAATTAGTAGGGCAGAGCTTCTGGTCCTCAGCACGGTCTTCTCACACCCTTCCTAATGAGCAGCTGGTTTCCACCCTGGAAGCTGATGCTGGTTCACAGCATGTATGAACACATTCCCATCATCCCAGGCAATTTCACAAGTTCCCCACAACTCCCACCTCTCACTGTACTGCAGGGATGCTGCAGAGGACACATCACTTCCCTGTGCACATGAACCCCTTCCCATTTGGCTAATTACCGCAGATACAGCGTTATATGGCTCCTCTTCAGCCAGCTGACTTCAAATGAGCTTTCCGTGCCTATGACAGACACAGATGAGCCCTTGCAAGCAATGTTTGACATGGGTCCTTGCAGCACTTCGTTTTAGGGGGATCAAAAGGTCTCCATTAAAGTTGAAATCCTCCCCACACCTTCAGAGCATCTATGTGCCTAGTAAGGAGATTTGCCTTTTGACTGTGACAGCTCAGCAGGAGAGATTAGAACTCAGATAAATGGCTTACAGTTTAGAAGAGACATTTCGGTTAGACCAAGAGCATTAAGAACACTCGATTTGCAGATCTGGGAATTCAATCAGACTGAAGGGAAAAGGATGACTTGCCACTGGGCCTGTCAGCATAAACTCCTGTGGGCATCTGTCAGTTCAAGATGGGACAAGATTTTGGCAGGTTCTGCTGTGGTTTTCAAAGGTATATTTGCTCCTGTCGAGCAGTGCATTAGACACATTTCCCTAAACACTGTCTACGATAAATGGGCATGAGAATCCTAGAGCTTATCAAATAATCTACAAACAGCTATTAATCTGGAACCTATTCCAGAAAGCAAGCAGCGTTCTCAATACTTTAATTACACAGCTCAGGTATCCCAATTTTAATTCTTTGGAAAAAGTGTTAATTCTGTTTTATGAAATGGTTTGTACCATGTAGTTCTGTGGAGCATGAAAATTCAGTGAGAGACTCACTAAGGAGTAATTAATTCTCTAGTGAACTGGTTTCCTACCTAGAACACACTGTTCTGCAGAAGGAAAAACAGAATGGAAGGCAATGCATGCGTAAGCGTACACAATGACAGTTACATGGCCATAAGATATGACTGAAGAGTCTCAAGTAGACTTGAACATCCATCCTTACACTGCAGAAATCAAAAGACTCCAAGTGGAACCAATTCTGTCTTGCATTAAGGAGTGGAATAATCCAAAATTGCTCAGAATAAATGGCTACTGATGAAAGGATGGGTCCAACGGAGCATACAGAGAACAGCGATTTCCAAGGCTGGCTGCTGCACACATTTGTGTTGCATATATATCTGTTCCAGGAACAGCTCCCTGGGAACACGAGCTTCTGCTGATCATGGTGGTCATCAGCAGCTGCTTCAGATAATTAGGCTGGTGTAAGGAGGAATTTTAATTCAAAGAGAAAAATTCAGGCTTCAGAGGTACTGCTTAACAAACATGTTGACTTACGTATCTCACGCAGGGCACAGGAAAAGGGATGTGCTTCAAATTAGAGCTTTTTAAAATGCCACTCTAAACTTATCCAACAATAAGGTGCACTTATTTCCATGTCTCACGTAACTCTCCTCTAACTCAGGTACTTTCTACTATCCCAAATATATGGAAAATGTCACACTTCCCAACCTACTTCTAAGGCAAAGTTACTTAGCTTGAGGTAGGTTTCTGTGAAAAAAAAGTCCCATTTAAACCTGGAAGCAGTTGGCACAAGTACCTTAAGTATCTCCTACCAGGACAGGGGTACAAAGAAAGAAAAGGGGCTCTCCAGAATCTGACACCTGCAGGCTGAACCCAGCAACACCTTGATTGGCACATGGAAGGGAAGTGCAAGAGACACATCTGTGCTGAAGTCAGCATGGGTCTGAGATTAGGCTTGGAGTCACCACAAGTACATGAATGTGTCTCCATCCACAGTAAAAAGGCAGAGTAATGCTTCCCTCCATCCATGCCCCAGGAGCCCTGCCTCTGAGTAAAAGCTTGTAGTCAGTAAGATTGTAAGCTACCTATGGACTTGAATAAAAAAACCCACTAGTTTCCAGGATGGATATAGCACAAAAGACTTCCTAAAACACTCACTATTGGTCTGACATTGCTCTGCCTAATGCCTTAAGTCCTGCAGTGTATGCTTAAGCTGATCCTGCTGGTGAGCACATACCTGTCTCATCTAAATGTTATTTAACTTGCACTTCCTCACTCTGAACTATGCTTTCACTCCCTTTTTACATTAATCATATTAAGCAGTCAGTTTTTACACTCAACCTAAGATTAAACAATACAGCATCAACTATTGCATTCTTTTCCATACTACTCAGTATTAGCTGAAAGCTTGCCTTAGTAATGAACCTGTGTTCTTTGTTCCTTCAACTTCCAACACACTTCCCAAGTATCATCCTTTCCTTTTTATGACTCCAGATAATCACAGCTCATTTTGTACCTTCATCTTCTTTAACTTTGTGTCTTCACGCCACATTTAGTCTTCATAAAGGAGACTTCTTCCATTTTGCCACTATCCTATTTTCAGGCTTCCATAGCAGCCCACTGCAGGCTGATCTACAACGAATTGCTCTGTGGGTCACACTTTCCTGTGCCAGGCTGATCTCTCTTGTGTTCTGGTGTGAATATTGCTTCTATTCCTTTACAGCAGCCTTTAATTTGAGCCAGGAAGCAGTTCTCATTTCTTCCCACCATCACCTCCAAATGTGTTTCTTGTTGGTTCCTGCTAGTGACTCTCAACAGAACGGCATCCAGAAACATCAGCTCATTACCAGCAGAGAAGAAATCTTTCACATTCTCCTCCTGTTAATGACAAACTACCATTTTTGTATCACCTCCCTCTATCACTCGCTTCTGCTGTTTACCCAAGGGATCTGCTATGGTGGAAGTCTCCTCTGGCAATCAGCTGATCTCGAGCCTGCTGACTTTCAGTTTTGTTGGAGCAAATTCTTTGTTCCTCCTGGCTGCTAAGACAAAGTAGTGCCTCCGTAACAAATTTCCCAAATGCCCTCCATCAAAGACATTGCCAAATATTCTTTGTTTACTGCTTCCCAGCCTTCCCAGCCTGGCCCCATACACAGGCCTTGCTGCCTCATTGAGAATCTCTTGCCAGCTATTAAAAGTGAAGCCAAGGCCAAGCACCTGAGGAAAACATGGAGAAACAAGGCTGCCCTCCTGAAATCAGTCACAAAAGACCCTCCAAAATGCCTGACCTAGAAAGCACAGTTTACTTCACTCATATGCAAAGTAACTCCAGTGTCTGTCCTCATGCATACCAAGAGACAGACAGAGAAAGCTGTAGAAGTGAGGAGTAGGGAAGTGTCTGGAGTCCTGCCCTGTGGTGCAAACTCGGCCAAAGATGTCACTGGTCTGTATCGAGGCTTTTATCATTCCTGACTATTACACTGGGAAGCAGACAGTGTTTCAGCTGTTAGCAAGAATGTGACAAAATATCAGTTTTTGTCAACATTACCACAGAAGACATTAGCACTTGATTTTGTTCTTAGAAGTGTTGCTGTAAAAGGGTCGTCTCCATCCCCATCCCTGAGCCCTAGATGTGGTGCTGGTAAAAGCAGAGCAGATGGGTGAATCCAGCTGCAATTAAAGAGGAACAGCTGCTCCCAAGAGGAAAAAGTATCGCTGCTGAATGGGGAAAGTTGGGCTGCTGCTGCCAGGCTCAGGAGTCTTTGCATACCCAGAAACCTCAGGAGGGAAGCAACTGTCAGAAGTGCAGCAGTGCTACTGTTGAGATATCTGTGTGGGGAAGAAGCTGCAGGCTCTTCCATGAGGGATGTGACTTTCTGAGACTGGAGACCAGAGTCTGCCAGCAGCCAAAGTCAGATATCCCGGGAATATTTACCTGTGACCAAGTTTGTGGTTCACAAAGAGGAAGAACCACAAGGAAAGCTCTCCTTTCAGAGCCATCCAAAAATACACTGTGACTAGATACTTAACAAAATTAACTTTAAGCAGCACAGGAACGCTAAGACGGATACAGCCAACTGAGCAAGAACAGATGAAATTCACCCTAAGGTGCCTAAGCAGCAGCCAAAACAATCTCTAAATCATACATAATTATTTACAGAAATTAGGAGAGGTCCTGGGTGATAGGAACAGGACCAAAATATCCCCAGAAAGAGGTTCCCCAAAAACAAAAGCTAGCCTGTAAGACACATTAAAAGATCACGGACCTGTCAGCCTTCCTCAGAACCCTGAATGCTGAAGCAAAGTATTAAGTCATCAGTATGCATCTGTGGTACAAGAAGACAGGGAACAATGAATATGGGCTTGTCAAGGAAAGATCTTTTCAAACAAAACTGATTTCCTTCTCTGACAGGGTAATGGGTCTACAGGATTAGAGGAAAGGAGCAGATGTGATTTACCTTTAATTTAGTAAGGCTTTCAGCATATTCCTTGTGGTGTTTTAGAAACAAGCTAAGAAAATCAAGTCTAGATGTAATTACTGTGAATTGGATGAGTGACTGAAAAAATCAGTCTGCAAGAGCAATGCTCAGTGACTTCCTGACCACTTGAGAGAACAATCGTAGATGGTTCCCACAGGGGACTGTCCCAGGTCTGATTCTATTCAGTATTCTCATTAGTAAGTTGCATAATGGATGGCAACATACACAGAATATTTGCAGATGACACAGTTTGGAGACAAAGGTTTCTGTTGTTATCAGAACCCAAAGATATCTTTACAAACTGGAGACGCAGCCTGAAAACAATAAGACTAAAGTTGATACAGACAAGTACAGAGGAACATTGGAAGAAAAAAGCACTTAAACAAGTAGAAATTAGGGATTTTCTAGCTAAGTGGCAGTAGTGCAGAAAAGGATCAGAGGCTGGTGCAGAAATCAGCAAAGTGATATTGCCAGGTCAGGGGGGATTACAGAAATCATTCTCAAATGGATTAAGAGTTATGTTACATCTAAGACTTTCTAGATGATTACTTCAGTCTGTCAGTACTGGTGACGACAGCCAAACTCATTCTGAAGAAAGCACTTCAGGAATGATACTGTAGCATCTATGATTCCGTAACCAGAAGAGGACACTGAAGGGCTCTGCCAGTTCTCATTTCTGTGAGGCAGGAACAGTCTCCTTTTTCCAGAAATGAAGGTTCAGTCTGATTGTAAATTCAGCCTCACTTCTCATGACTTTACTGCATATCAAGTTCAACCATACTACGACTGCTTCATCCACTGCTCTAGATGAGACTGCTTTGTACAGAAGACAAGTCTTTTGACTATAAGTAAAAGCTGATGGAAAGATATAAATAAAAACTACTTTGATTTACATACTCATAAATAAGGAGTTAAAAATAAATCCAATGAAGAATGTTCCTATCTCAGAATCTGGATTTTCTTTTAAATGCAAATATGGCTATGACAGCAATCTAGAGATATGGGAGCTGCTAAGCAGAGGAGAGTCCTTAGTGCTCTTCTTTGCACTGTAGAAAAATATGCTGATGCTTTACTGTAAAATTATGCAACAGGACAGAATGGATCAGGTCAGGTTGCTTTGGAAGGGAACTTCTCCCCGCAATATAAGTTGTTAAACTGATAAGGCTTGTAATCACTGCCTCTTCCTAAAGGTGAGTAATACTTAAAATTGGGATGCACTGACTGTACTAGAGAGAAAATTGTTTAGGCAGCTGATGAATGTAAAATTGCTGAAGATCCCAATAGCCTTTGGTCTAATTTGGGCTTCCTTCATCTCTCTTACATTTGTAGTGAGCAATTCTGGCCAATTCTGGTACTGCCTGCCTGAAGTAGAATAGGGATTTAATTGGCTGTCTTCTTTTTACCTACTATCATTTTGTGTAACACAGCTTTCCTGATACTAAATATGCCAATTACAATGGTCAGAGCAGCTCACAGGCTTGAAAACAGTAGGTAGGTACTGAAATGAAGGTGTCAGACAGCATACAGCTCAATGATGGGTGCCAGAGGCCAGAAAACTTGGGGATATTTAACCAATTGGAATTCACAGCTCCTGATTTCAAATCTGATTGTGCTCATTGAGCAAGATACTCAATTTACAGACAAAATAAGAAGTTCCCCACTCCTTGCTCAGGGACAGCACATGGCAGGCAGGCTTACATCCAAATCCCCAAGCTGTCTGATGCTGCTAAATCAGAGACAGCATCTGCAATATGCCTGACAGAAGGTGCCCATTATTGCAGGGCTGGGGACTCTGTACCCAAGCACACCAAGTCAAGGTGCTTGCCACTGCAGGAGATGGGTCGGAGCTGCAGCTGAAGCAAATTGTACATACTTTGCTTGCTGTTACTAGAAAAAAAAATAAACAACTTGGCAATCCACAGTGAGGAGATCTGGATCTTGAGTAAAAGGATGGGGACAACAACAGCACTTCGCAAGAATCCTTTTAACAAGCAGCGGTGAGAGCAAAAGAAAGAAAATAAGTTCAGCATCTGTATGAAGTACACAGGGAAAAGCACCATCAAAGAAAAAAATAGTCAGTTAAAAAAACAAAAATCTTTAGAAGATACAGTCTGATATATCACAAAAAATATAACACCGAAGCTAAAAAATGAAGGATTTTGTCTATAATTGTCAAAGATACTTAGAAGGAAGCATTTGGACACTTCCTTTCTAAACTCACACGGGCTCACAAAGTGTCAAAAGGGTTCTGAACAAGGTATAAACATGATGTAAAAGATTTTATCTAGTATTTCTGCCACTGCAGTGCCTTGAGGTTTCCACCACCTTCACCATCGCCTTAATTAAGTCTAAAACTTCAGGACAGACTGAGAAAGCTGCAGGTGCAGACACTGAACTGACACAGCACAAGATGCAGTTTTTATTGCATTATCCCAGTTTTGTGTTATATGACCCTTGACGTCAAGTTTCTTCCCCTACATTCTCCCACTTGCCAGCTCTTGTGACAAGCCATCCTGCTTCTCCTCATCCCCATTTCCCGCCCAGCCTTCTTGGCTCAGGTCTCCATTGCTTTCCCTTCTCCAAACTTCTGTTTCTCCATTGAAGTTACCCCCTAACAGTATCTTCATGGAGCTGAACAAGGTTTTACCATGACATTACCCACAGCACACCTAGTTTGTGCTCTCAGCCCCGCACACACCTTGCCCTACAAAGCCTTCCCCCCTTCCCAGGGGCTGCTCTCCAACCTCTCATCCCCCAGGCTGTACCTGCAGCCAGGGCTGCCCCTTCCCAGGTGCACAATCCGGCGGTCTCTCTTGCTGAACTTCATGCAGTTGGTCTCAGGTGTGTTTTATGTGGTTTATATTTGAGAAAGAATTCCATAAATTCAACTGGTAAACCAATATGTCAACTGGGTTTCCTCTGGGAGCTTGCAGGCTCCTACCATGCTGCCTTGCCCATTCTGTCATAATCACGAGCATCACATTTAAACTGAAAGGCATTTGGTGAAGAGTTGGCAGGCAGTAGACAGCCCTTCCTCCTCCCATGCACAAGCAGAAGGCAGAAAATAATTCTTTCAGGATGCCATCTGAAGCTCCATGGCACCAGCACCACGGCAGGCCAGATCAGATACAGTACACAAACAATGAACCAAGTTGGTTTTCAGATCACTGATCTCTCCATAGCAGTTCCAAAGCAAGCTGTGCACATGGGTCAGCCTACCACAGCTGAGACGTGCTCTAAGCACAGCCAAAATAAATATTCTCTTCACAGATCTTAGGGTCAACACTCTGTACTGAGAGTTCAGTCAGTAATACTGACCGGAAAAAAAAGGTGGAAAAAAAAAGTCAATCCCCTGCAGCAGTGCTGGCACCATACTAATCCCAGAAGCAAGCAGAAATTAAGTCCTGTAGGAAAGCGGACCAAGAAGCACACAGAGGAAACAAATCTGTTGAATAAGATGTGCTTTAAGAGGGAAATTGAACAGCAGAAGAACACATCAAATACTCTATCACCCAATCCCTGTTTCTGAACTGCTCCAGCTTCCAAATGCTTCACACCTAAAATATTTCAAACATTCAGGGGAGGAAGAGTAAGGAAAAAAGCACTCTTTTAAGCTGTAGAGAAAAAAAAAACTTTTGTTTTTGTTTTGTTTTGTTTTGTTTTTTTAAGTTGAGAAATGAAAATAAAACTGAAAGGTGGACAACAGGAGGGCACCGCTATGCTGAGAGCCTCTTCCCAGTAGGCTGATTCTTATTCCTGGAGGAGATTGCCCTCACAGGCTCCGCATGCTGAAGCTTAGTCGAGTTGTACCACTTTGGGCTCCTTAGTCAACATCCAAAGCCAAAGCCGGTGGCTGAGCCACTGGCTGAATGAAGGAGATATCCTGCCTAGGGACAGCGATGGAGATGATGGGTATGAGGCACATGTTGCTTGTCTGGAGCTTTATTTCAATTACAGCAGGGTTTGGTCTGAGCCCACAAAAACTTCCCAGGACATGACAGCTGTTAGGCAGAGGTCTGTCCTCACTCATCTGCGAGATCATTTCTAATTTTATGTTCCCATAAAAGCTAAAGCTTTGGTGACTGTATTAGCCACATTGCACCCTATGCACAAACATTTGCATGGCTGTGTAATTGTTTATTCCTTTATTTTCCCTCTTCAGAGTTCTGACTTCAGAACTTAACTGGTGGCAGTGAAGTGTGAGAAATATCTAAAACAAGCCAGAATTTTCCTTTGTTTATACTGCAGTGCAACTTAATACAAAGAAGAGATTTCCCAAATTCAGAAGAAACTGCTATGATCTTTAAAAATATGGAAGCCAGCATCAGACATACGAACTCACTATTAGGTAACAGAATTGGAAATTTTATATTACATTTTTCTGTCTTAACAATGGGCTATGTTACATTGGGTTTTTTTAATGCAAACTTACCGATACTAAATTATTGAAGATGAAATGGTGAAAGAGCTGTCAGGCTGGTTTACTCAGTTTCTATTTTGCTTTCATTGCAAAAACACTGCACTGTTTCAAAAGGAAGGAGCCAGGCAGTCCAGAGAACAAAGGTTCTTAATAGTTCAGGATAAATTTGTTACTTTTCTAATTAGCCTTCATAGTCCAGACTTGCAGCCTCTATACCAGCGAGGGCTGCAGGGGACGGTCTAGACAAAGAACTGATTTAGACTGATTGGGGTATTGGTGAGGGTAGAACAGAGCATCTTTGAACCAAATCAGAGAAACAAGACATCACTTGCTAGATCCATTAGATGTCAAATGAGGAATAACAATCCAGCGTCACAACATAACAAATCATCTTCCAGGAACAATTTTTTCCCAACAAAAGGAGAGAAAACTCTTAGAAACCTTTTGCCTGATACTGACAATAGCTACATCTCAGATCTTTGCAACAAGATGTACAAGCTCTTTTCCTGACTGCTGTGCTATTACCTTATTACTAACTTTGCACGCTCATTTTACAGCAAGGTAAGCCAGACACAATAAAGTTTACTAAAAATACAGGTACTTCACTGTAGGGGGGAAAAAAAAAAAGGATAATAATTCTCAGCACTCAACCTGCAGATATGTAACAAATAAATGGAAACTACAGGCTACTCATACCTACCTCTATCCATATCCATTATGTGGTTTCTTTCCTTTGCAGAGCTATCTCCCTAGAGTGCCTAATAGTTTTCCTCACTTCTGAGCTGTCAGGTGGTACCCATGAACCTACTTCTAAAAGCCCCTTACAGATTGCATCTTCTGCTGCATGTAGCTGCTTCTGTTCTGCATGGATGAGGCCAACTTAGGCGTACTCTGCCTTTCCCCATATTACCAATGGTACAAATGATCTGTGATTCTTGTGTCTCTAAAGTGCAGTAACAACCATGACCAGCTCTAGCATGCTGCAGCAAGGTCATGGAAGGCTGCACGTAGGACTTACTACTTTGATTTTTCTTTTTTCACTGGAAGCCTGAATTGCAATTGGAGAGGCTTGGAGTTTTCTGCCCTCATGTGCATAGATAGATTTTCTGTATGTGTATGTATGACACACTGTATGATGAGAACAATCCAATCTTGGGGTATCACATAAACTTGAAAGAAGAGTGTAAGTGTGCACTTGAAGAAAAGCTTTGTCCAGACAGACAGCAAATACAAAATTTGATGTCCTCCGACATGTCACTTCTGCATCACCTATTTGTTTGTAGCAAACACCAGTATTGCTTCTGGCAGGTACCACATTCATCAGCAAGTCCCATTGGTATGCCTTGATTTTTTTGTATTTTTATGGAAAGATAAAATAACAAGGACCTATGATTAGGGGACAAATAATGTATTATGTGACAAAGTACAAGGAATACTGACCATGTGCATAGAGGTATGACTGCATTAGGCATCAAAGCCTAAATCAGGTGTCAGCAACACCTGTAGTCCAGGCCAAAATACACACAACTGCACCTCAGCAGGCTTATACAGACTGTGCTAAAGTCTGTGCTGCCACACTATGAACTAGATCAGAAACACATATTCCTTACTGTGCTCTAGTCTTAACTCAGATTACACTGCAGACATAACTACAAAGATAGCTGGATGTAGCAATATATTTACTCCAGTCCTTTACAGAATCCCTCTGGAGTCTCTTAGTGACAGATGCTATGTAGGCATTTTAAAAGGCATTAAGAGCATTACCTGCACACTGCAATTCTTAGAACACTAGAAAACTTGATCAACTACAAGGTGTTGTGTTTTGAATCTCAGTGACAGTCAGTTCCACAGAGAGCTGTCCCTGGGTTTGTTGTACTCAGGACAAGTCTGTTTTAAGGCTGACATATGTGTTTGAGATGATGCATTACTTTGATTTGCCCTTTGATTTAGTATTTGGAACATAAAAGCATTGCATGCTGGTATATTCAGAGGTGACTGGTTCCTCCCCAGACATAAATAATTTGTAATAATGAAAACTAAGGAGAAATAGTTCTGTAAGCAACATTGTGCATGCATGTTCAGTTTCTGCTGAGGACCAAGGATTCACGCAATTTCTTTGCCTTCCTGTGCATTTCAAAATTAGCTTTAAGTACAAATTATGTATCAATTACTAATGCATGTATTAAACCTACACTTCTACCCATAGAGCGTATTTTCCTGCTGTGCCTAAACTCAGCTCAATTAAAAGTTCAGTTCAGGGAAAGGAAGAGCACTCTCACCTGCCACACTGGATCTGTATGCATTCCTGACTTAGCACCGCTCTTGTAGCTGGGCTGGGAGGATGCCTTCTTAAGGTTGTAGATGGCCACGTTGCCATCATAGAAGCCCACTACCACGAGGTGGGGGTGGTCATTATGGAAATCCAGGCACATGACGCCACTCTGACTGCTGAAGACATACTCGGGAAAGGAGGGATTCTTCAGAGTGTAGAGTACAAGCATGCCCCGGCTTTGATTCGTGAAGTCATCTAAACAAGAAGAAATTTTGCTGTTAAATCTGTTTCTAAGATTCTCTGCTATTGAGATACATGATCTGACAGCACTCACCCACGTCCCAAACTAGCCCGCATGCAAGATTTTTTTGTAGGATGGAAATTTGAGAGGCCTGGGAGGAAAAGCGTATTTCAATGTCCTGGACAACTCTTTCTGTTGGCTTGGATTTCACACTTAGGCAGAACCAAGGATAGATGTATTTCAATATTCTCCATTGGCAACATGAGATATTAAAGCTTTCACTGTTTCTTAGAATCATAGTATCATTTGAGTTGGAAGGGACCCTTAAAGGCCTTCTGGTCCAACTCCTGTGCCATGAACAGGGAGACGAACAGCTCCATCAGGTTCTCAGAGCTCGGTCCAGTCTGACACTGACTGTCCCCAGAATGGGGCATCCACACCTCTCTGGACAACTTGTTTCAGTGTCTCCTGGCCCTTCAGCAATCTAAATCTCCCCATTTTCATTAAAATCATTTAAAGCATTTCAGTGAAGTATGTGTAAAGCATGTGTAAAACACACAAATCATACAATCCAAAAGTCACTGCAGCTTGATTTTGCTTATGTCCAGCATCTCGTGTGGCACAGAAGATCTCTCTAGCTAAGTTCTTTTCATTTTCTCCTTTTCTGACTACTTTTACCTTTCCTCTATGCTGCCTATAATTCTCTCTTCCTATTCTCAATAGGATCGTTTTACTTTCATTTTCTTTTCTTATTATGTCCTGACTGCTCTCTGCAACTCTCAGTTTTTTTGCTTGCCTAAAAACAAATTTCTAAATTCTTCCAATGGGGAAGAGAAGCTGCTGATGTAGATAAGCTTTCCAGAAGCAAAAGAGGAGCTTTCCTCATCTAGCAACAAAGTTCTCCCTCTCAGGGTAACCTCGCCATCTCTACAACCCCCTTTTTTTAATGGTCAAATGCCCTCTGATGGGTAATACATGGGAAACAACTTTCCTCCATGCTGTAGCAAATGTACAACAATGTATTTCCAGAACAGTGCTTCTTGCCTTGCCTAACATTTTGACCACCCTGCAGGACAAGGGCTTGGTAAATGTGTGCCACAGTGATAGCGCTAACCTCAGAGGACTTTCCTTGTCAGAAGTCTGAACCCCAGTCAACACACAGGTACAGGCACTGCTGACCTGCACCATGCACACACAGAACATCCAAAGAGTTAGTAAAGCAATTCACAAATCAATACAATTACTAGTTCTGCTTTGTGTTTGGATGGTGTAAATATTCTAACTTTCCAAGTATGCTGCACTACCTTTCATGGGTCCCTCTGTACACTAGGGCCAGGCAGGAAAAGGGTTTCCTTATTTTGCAGAAAGGCAAGATTCCAAAACTGGCATCACTTTAAATGCATTTGACCACAAATAGCATTATTAACATATTCCTAGAATTCTAGATGAAAAGGAAGCAAACTTGTTTGCTCCTTCAGCGATTCTCCCTGTCCTCAGAATTCACAGAACTGTCCTTGCCAAGTAATGTCACTGAACTGGTATTAGGTTGGGGTCCCCTCAGAAACAAAAACACCCAGAAGGCTGTGAAGATGACCTGCCAGGAGTGACTCAGATTAAATGGACTAGTAAATCAGATCTGTTTGACAGCCTTTGATCTCAAGCTGGGTGTGCTGAGCAGCTGGGTATATCTCCAAGAAGTCCACAGTGCACATTCATTTTCTATCTGATGGCACTGAGTTGAGGGGTACTGAATGTCTGCTCCCTGTGTTCTCTGTGAAGAGAGGGCAATACAGCCCACCAGATTTGAATGAATCTTCCCTAAGCCACTGCTGAGGAAGCAAAGGGTGCAGACTCAAGAACTAGCAGGGGCCGCTGTACCCCTGCTAGAGTCAAAAGTGGCAACTTCAGATCAAGAGCAGCTGCACTGTGCTGCTCTGAACCACACAGATACACCAGCACACACTGGAAGAGTTGAAAGTATATGCCTTCTGCAGATCCATAAAGTGCAATTTGCAATGTGGCTCTTTTTCTGAGATATAAGGCCTGGAGACACTAGACAGTTATCCTGACAAGCGTGCCAGCAGGAATTGTATTCCACCTTACAGGAAGACGCAAGGCAGTGCAGCAGAAAGAGGAAAGTGAACAGACTCTGGCTGTAAAGAGCTGTGTGTGATGAGGATCCTCAGTGTTCATCTGAGCACAGGTTACATATTGGAGCCTGACATATAACAAGCCCTCTTTGGAAAAGCAGCTTCGCTCATGACAGACGCAAACAGCGTTGTTACTGGTCTCAACCAGGAGAACTGAGCCTCTAAGTATCATGTGCAATCAGAAGTAAGTTTCAAACCAACCGTCACTGCCATCTAAAATATTCATCTGCATCTGCATATAAAGATGGGCACATCCAACCCCAAGCCTTTTCAGAAAAATATTGACTTAGTGGGAGCACAGTACCTTGGAATATCACTCTGCTATCACCCCGTTGCTCATGCATCTAAATCTCTTGTTCTGACGTTTACCAAGTTAACAGATTTTTCATTTTGAGCTTTCCTGCACACTTAAAAGCACTGATATACGTTCAGTATCAGATCAAAATATTCTGCTTGTTGGAGCATTTTTTTTCTTTTTATCTTTCCCTTTTGGGTCACCAAAAAACTCATGAGGCACGCATGTTTTTCTTCCATTCCTTACAAAATGCTTGGTGGCCAAGCCTGGAAGCTCAGCACAACAGTTGGAGGCTAGTGCCAGTTACAGTGCCCGGGGTAAATCCTGTATTCACATTAGAAGGGAAAATCTTCAATGGTCATGAGTCACAGTAGAGATTTTCTTTACTACAGATGAAGATAATGTTACAGTTTCTTGTGTCTTAAACTTGCAAGTTATTTTATCTCTGCAGGGCATAAAACCCCAAAAGCTACATCCTTCCATCTTAAATCCTAAGACACATGTCTTTTTATAAATCAAGACCACCAGCTAACTCACAGATACAGCTTGTAACAAGAAATCACCACGCTGAAACACCATTGCTTAAAATCTGCCCATCTAAAAAAAGAAGCAAGATGGAGAAGAATGGCTGCGAACAGCTGCTTGTTTCTGAACACCACATCTGCAGAAGCACATCTACATTCCTTTCCTGGATATGCCCACACTTTGATTGCTGGTTGGGGCTCTCTTTTAGGCTTGGGTTTTGGAGAAGCCAAGAGCCATGGCTGGCTGTGCTCTTCACCCAGCTATGGCGATATCCTCCAGGGAGATCAGTTTCAATGACAGAAGTTTTGGTACCTAAAGAAGTGCCTCAGCTGCTTACCTGCCTTGCAACTGTTGTAAGAGTAGAGGATAAAAAGGCTATCTGCGGTCCACCAAATGTCCCCAGGTAAATTATAATCATCACTCAGTTTTATAAAACCCTGTGCACAGCCTAAGTGTGTGCCAGCGCTACAACCTGCACAGCACAGCTGACTGAGGAAGTCACAAATTAATGAATTCTCAACGCGTTTTCTTTCTATCAGTGAGCAAAACCTGTGCAGTGTGGCACTGAGCACAGGTTCATCCACCCTGCTGCAAAACACACTGGGCGAGCTTGTGCTGCTTCATCAAGACTCTCTCCTCACTCTCTTAAATAACTGCCAACTGCACGTTTCTCTGCAGTCGCAGAATGGGCATGCTTGTAAAAAGGGAAACGGCTGGCAAGCTGAGCATCACTGTGTGCCAATACTTCAGAAAAAGCAGGAAAGAACAAACCTTTCCATGGAGCTCAGAGAATCTCAGTATGTGTTGAATGCATTTAGAAAGGCTCACGGCTAACAATAATAACTGGGAGTTTTATGGCACTTCAGAGCTCTTTAAGCATGCATCTGCAGCACTACTTCTCATAGACAAAGGAAAGGTGAATGGAGGGACTGCCCAGGATATCACAGCAAGCTAGAAGAACTGGGAGCAGAACCAGGACTTCAAAGGGCTCTGCTCAAGGTTGACTCAGCCCAGGATCCCTGAGAGGTTTAAACTGAAATCGCTGATGCTCATTCTGTTTCTACTCAAATCAGCCACAAGTATCAAGTGTATTGCTGTTTCGATATAAACCTTGATCTCTGTGGATGTGGCTACGAAACTCGCTGTGGGCAGGGGCTCATACAGAACTACCTAAACAAGCCCTCCTCAGAGAAGAAAATGCTTTGAGAATTCCTTACATTGTAGGTCAGGGCCAGAAAGCCTGGCCTTTTCTATTTCACAGCTCACAAATGTTACAAGTGTGTATCCTGTTTTGAACCCTATAACTTGTTTCTGGCCGCACAAGCATTCTTCACTTGCAGATCTTGAGGACAGAAGCCACGTCATTTTATAGTTTGAGTGCTTAATAATGTGGAGCGATTAAAAAGTCACACCTAAATCCTCCTAGGACTTGTCTGGCTTGCCGCTGTTAATTCTTACTCTGCTTATCTTGGTTGGATGAAGAAGTGCTTTCACATCTGGTACTTCTCTTCATTTAGTTACTTAAAGCCTGACTTAAAGCAAGTCAGCTTTCAGCATGTATTTAACTTTCCCAGTCTGAAGTAAAAAAATTGATTTAATTTCACCAGATTTGCACAGAGCTCAGCAAGGAGCTGGGGACCGTCACAAGTTTTGCCATCCCAGTCAAAGGTGCTACAGCTTCAGAGCTGCAAAAAGAAAGCTGCTTCTCAGTTGATGTGGAGAATTGTAGATTATTAAGAAATTTTCCACTGATTTGGAGTACCTCACATGGCTAGGAATTCTGCTCAGGTCAGAAAAAAAACCTCACATGCAGCCTGGATTTCAACTGGATATACTGCTTTCTCTCCACCTTTAAAGCTTAGGGCACTCTGAACTATCTGCTGCTTTTGATGCATTCTTTGAAAAATATTGGCTCCAGAACCAAAATACAGTATTCTAGTATCAGCCTCACTGATGCTTAAATCATCTCTCCACTGCCACTCAGGCTTCCCTGTTTGCACTCCAAGATCACATCCAGCCTCCTTGCCAAAATCTCACACTGCAAACTCACATTTATTCCTTGTCCACAAAAGCCTTCTTTTTTTTTTTGGAGTCACAGCCTTCCAAGATGCAGCACTTCTTGTTTGGAGAGGTATAATGTTATATTTGACTGCAAATATTACTATATCACTGCAGAGTAATAGCCCTGAGAACAAAATGTGTGGCACTTGAAAAAAGTACAGATATTTACACTGTTGTGGTGCCAGAAGTTTCTAAAACCTCAGAATTTGATCTGTACTAATTTTTTAATGACCTTTTTTTTTTTAACTGCTCCTGATGGAACCATTGCATATGGTAGCCTATGATACGAGTCAGTGGAGGGTAAAATCCAGATATTCCTGGGTATATTCAAATGCTTTAGCAGCCTGCCGAACACTGTAACACATGAAGTTAAGAATCGAAAACAATGACTTCATTCCCAAAGTTGCAGATCAGCAGGGAGAAATGTTCTACTGAACAATATGTATTTTTGTTGTGGAATGGCAAAACCAAAAGGGAAGTGAAGAACAGTTTCAATGTCTCACAAGTTTCAACTCCAGTGAAAACATTACATTAGATGGATTTCCTTCAGGTTTTTACTGATCCCCACTGTTGAAAAACGATCACCTTTCATCTGCAGAACAAAAGACAGAAGAGTCTTAGAAGATAAAGACTTTAATGGAGCCCTATGCAATTTCTTAGTACCATTCTGCCCTACAAATAATGACAAGCTATCTAAACTCAGGAGCTTACCAAGTAACTTACATATCACTAGAATTAATGATGGAATGAGCCCTACAAAGATTCATAAACTGTAAGGCCAGAAGAGATCATTGTGATGAAATAATGCAGTATATGCTTCTATGCTTAATTAATTCCACTATTAAAAAATCAACTGATCTCCAGTTTTCCGAGATCTCTGAATTCCACTGGCTAGATTCCATCCTAGATGGAAAAGCTGGACAAAAAGAGTTCTGCTCCGTAAGATAACTCCTTCCTTTCCCTTCATATAATAAGAAAATAACTATTTAGTTAGCTTATTCTTTAGTAACTAAGCTAAGTAGAGCTGTGTAATAATTAACTGTAAGGTAGTTTCCAAACCCAAGTCATGCTGTGGCTCTCTTCTGAAGTTCTTTTTAGGTATCATACTAACTGTTCATAGCTGGATACAATATTTCAGAAAGTCCTGAGCTGAAGTGGTCCCTCCTCCCTCTTGCTGGTCTCTGGTCGGTGAAAGCATCCCACATCCTGTGCCAGAGGATGTGCACCTGCCTCATAGGTTTCTTCTTTCTGAGTGTACATCAACACAGAAGAACATTTTCAAGTCCAGTTTCATGACAGGCCCAACACAACCTAAATATTGGCCACTCATCTACTTCCCTCTGCCATCTCTTTTTACCCCTCTTTGTTCTAACTCTGTGCCCCTGTGCTTGCTGATCTGCATGAAAACCACTCATTTTAAATGGTGTTGTCATCATAGAGAACTGACCGTGATATGACATGTGTGTAACACTTAATCTATGTAATTAGCAGTTCTTAAATGAAACCTTTTTTTAGCCTTCAATCTTCAAAGCTGTCTTGTGATAGTTCATGGACTAGACATAAGCCAGAGAGGACAGACAGCTGCCTCACTGAGTTTTCTGCTCTTTGCAGGAACAGAAGATGGTTTGGACTAGTTAGGCACACAGGCTTGGCTTTTTCCTCAGTATGAATGTAGGCAGGGTTGCCCAACCTCATTTGAGAAGACATAGGCCATCAAGGCAGAAAGGAACTGATCTATCAGAGCAATAAAGACCACTTAAGAATCTAAAAAGACAGGCAGAGATCCAACCCCCTCTGAAACCCCAGGGCACCATGGATCCACCAGCCCTGAATAAGCCTGAACAAACACGGATAACTGCAGCACAAGGCTGAAAGGCAAATAAAAGTAGAAATATGCACTGGTAGGAGAAGTGCAGCGCAGGTTACCCAGCCCATAGCTACTCCTGTTTCAGCCTTTCTCACAAATAATGTTCAGCCTGGAGGAGGTTGAAATCTTGTTTGTTTCTTTATATTTTGTAATGGCTTGGTGTCACAGCTGGAGCAGGAAGTGCTTCAAACGAACAGCAGAAAGCTGACCTCTGGTGCTGGGAGCACAGGTGCAGAAAGAAAACAGTGAAGAAGTCACACTGGCATGCTCCTGAGTGCTGCTTCACAGCCTGTGCCACTCCCTAGTAAGATTCACTCACTATCCCTTCAGATAAACGAACAGAACCAGCTGGCGAATGAAAGCAACACGTAGCAAGAGCTACAGTGCTTGGCACAAGTACTGTTGATTTCATTTCTGTGTTTCATACCAACTCTTCCTCCACAGAGCATCGAATCAGCCAACGCTGAGCAGCATAAAATTAATGGTTTCATTCCGAGAGCTGCCTCCTGATGCCAGACAGCATGGTGAGATTGTTTGTAAATATTTGATTAGAAAAGGCAAGCAAATTTGGCACGAAAACATGTACAAATTAATGCTGCTCCACTATCCAATAAGGATATTTATAATACAGAGAGGTATGGCAGACAACTTTAACATATGTGGTACAACACCGAATCCTTTCACCAGTGTCTCTTATCTTAAGAAAGCCAGCAGATCCATAGATCCAGTCTGTGAACAGCTGATAGACAGGAGCCCGTGTAGATACACTGAGTGTTAAGATCTGCTCCGCCTTTAAACAACACACAAAAGGGAAAACATGGGAGCAACCTCAAAATGTTTGTACACAGCCTCAGCCCCTCTCTGTGCACTGGAAAAGGGGACAAGGCTCAGGGCAGCAATGCCCCTTGCTCCTTTGGCACTAAAGTGGTCTTTGAAGAGTTCCCAACCAGGAGCAAAGTATATTCTTGGTCATTAAGGCAAGCATGACTCTGTGTATGTCTTCATGCAGCAGAAACCTCTTTTGGAGAGATGCCCCTTGCAGGATGCTCTCTCCAAAGAGAAGGACAATGGAATAGGACACAGTCTGTGAAGAACTTCAAGACCTTCAGCGCACACATCCGCACAAGGAAGAAAAGGTTTTCTGTTGCCACAAGGAGACGTGTCCAGAAGGACATGTTGATGCCCTTCCATCAGTCTGAAGCAGGAAATCCTCCCCGTAGTTTCCAGCTCAAGCTCTGGCCTTTTACTTTTGAATTTCAGGTTTGGAGAAAAACCAACCCATGTGGCAAGGAGTGTCAGGTCTTGAAGGCTTTTTCTCCAGCAAGTGAATCTGACAGTGCTGGGACAGGATGCTTTAGTGGAGACAGTTACCATCTTTATGGATGTATGAAATGCCACACATCTGTTGTAAGCCATTAGGCAGAATTAAGCATGTCCTAACCCCAAGTAAATGATTTCTAGAGGCTCATTCCAGTCCAGTTATTTTAATTAACTTCCATCCACTTACCTAACAGACAGGTAAGTGGATGGAAGTTAATGGCCTGCAATGCACCAGAGACACAACAGGATGGCTGAGCAGTTCCTTTCCTTTCATCCTCAGGCTCTAAAAAATCTCTTAAGATGTCATTTTCCCCAGACACATCAACAGAGCCCTTTATTATTTAATGCTTAGCAAAACACCACAGCAAAAGACTACGTTATGATTTAACTGAAAATTAAACAAAACAAAAGGTTATGACAAGAAAAAATTAGGAAAAAACTCGGAGTATTTAAATGACAAGTAATTAAGACAGCAACTGAAATTAATCTTTTCATATGATTCACTTAATATATTGTATTTAGTACATTATATTTACTAACAGAGTTGACAGTATAATAGATACTGTCAATTTTACACTCCCAGAGCGTGTATGCATGGTAAGAGATATTTGGTATTCGGAAAACAGATTTAAAAGTGTTGTAATTTTCACTGTAATCATGCATAATTGACCACAATTAGTTATCTCAATAAACAGGATGCATGATGGCTCAAGTTTCCAACACCAGTTCCATCAGGGAGGATTTTCAAAGACCTCCAAACCATGGAGGAGGATACAGTTGTTTCTCCAGTGAACTTCAAGGTCTCTGACATGAGACACTGCTATCAGCCTATGAAAAGGCCAGAAGAGTGAATAAATCAGGCTCCTGAGGAACAAATACATTAAGAACTTTTTTCTACATTAATTCTTGTTTTAAATAAATAAATAAATAAATAAACTTCTGCCACAGAGCAGAACTTGGAGACAAATATTAACCCTTTAAAACTGCTACAATTAAAAATTTCCAGAGATTGAGAATTCACTGTGACAAAACTAATTGCTCTCAATTACCCACCTGCTCTAAAAACCCACACTTTGTCTGGCCTAAATTCACACAGCTCCAGTTTCTCTTTGATCTTGTTACACCATTTGTCTGCGAGATTAAAGAGCCCTTTGTTCCATGATCTGTCCGCCCAATAGAGGGAGTTAACAGACCAGGATCCAACCGCCTAATAAGCCCTCCTTTGACAAGCTGAACAAACCGAGCTCCTTGACTTCTTTTCCCAGGTCAGTCCTCCTTAGATTATTACTTCACTCCACCACCTCTCTGTGCAGCCTGTGCCAGTGCTCCATCACTGCACTGTGACGAAGTTCCCACGCACATTTGTGCAGAACTTCCTATGCTTCAGTTTGTGGCCATTTCCCCTCATCCTATCACCACACACTGCTGAGAAGAGTCCAGCCTCGTCCCTTTGCCTCCCACTCCTTAGATATTTACAGACGTGGATCAGATCCCCTCTGAGTCTTCTTCATTCAAGGCTGAACAGATCCAAGTCTCTCAGCCCTTCTTCATAAGGGAGTGTCCAGAACTGGACACAATAGGAAATAAATAGGTAACTGGGTATAGTTAACAAAACATTGAAATTTTTTATATTTTTGTTATTAAAACATAAAAAAAAAGAAAGCAACAAAACCATAAATGAGTGGGATATTTGAGCCTGTTTTTATGGAACTAATGCCTCGGTCTGTTTTGACAGCAGTGGTTGCGATTCTTAGTGAGGTCTCAAGGTGGTGGAGAATTTTGACAAAATCTTACTCCTCCTGTACTTCATGTAATGCCAAAAAGTGATGACATGAATAAGTTGTAATTGTGAAGTGAGAGGAATTCTTCCTGGTAAGTTAGGGCTTGTAAAAGTCCAGTAGAGAGACATGACCGGATTTTTGAGTTGAACATCTAATTGCAGCTATTTGATTCCATTTGGAAATTTGCAGGTCACGTATATATGTTGACTGAAAATGGAATCATGAATAGACCAAAAAAAAAAGAGATAAATTTTTGGCAATCTTGAAAGCTGTTCTAAAATTCCTTTATTGAAATGGAAAGCAAAGCTGCTGCATATTCTTTGCCATTCACAGGACAGCATTAGGCAATGTCTGAAAAGGCATGAACTTCTTCTGCCACCACTTGAGCTGGCACTGCACCCAGACGGGGTTAACAGCACACTGCTGTCTGGTTATGGTGGATGGGGTTAACAGCACACTGCTGTCTGGTTATGGTGGATGGGGTTAACAGCACACTGCTGTCTGGTTACGGTGGATGGGGTTAACAGCACACTGCTGTCTGGTTATAGTGGATGGGGTTAACAGCAAACCGCTGTCTGGTTATGGTGGAGTGCTGGGCTGGTTGCTCAAGAGCCACTGAAATGATGGCAAGCTGTGCTTGGCCAAATGCTGCCTGGCCTAATTACTTTTGTTGTATTTGCTTTAGAGGCATAAAAATGCTATGTTTTGTTTTTTACCCCACCACCACCTTTTTTTTTTTAAACTCTACAGCCTCTTTTAATCAATACAGCTTAGTCACGGAAGAGCTCCTTACAGCTATGATGAAGTCTCATAGCACACACTACACATGAATTACAAAGAGTAGACCCATATTCTCCAGAGCTCTTTTTGATTGTGGGTGTACTGAGTGTCCATAAAAATGTTCTTCAGTGATTCACAAAGAGGACTCACATATTTTTTCTCTTTGCTTATGTTCTTGCTTTCTGCATTATAATACTCCTTTGCAGTACCAATTTGGCATATTATTTAGTGAGGCTTATGTTTGCCTATAACAAATATAACCAATTAAAATGACTGACAACTAAGCTACAATTACGTTTTAATTCTGACTGCCTCATTTTTCTTTCTCAAGGTAAGTCCTAATATATCACTAATAAACCAACCACCATTAATAACTGGCATCATCAGCATTTGTGAGTAGTGACAAGTCTTTCAACTCAGAGTACAAATACCCGCTGTCAGTAAGCGACACATTTACAGCTAAAATGAAACGCTCAGTCACCATGTTGGCACAACAAGGCTGTCAAAACTGCTACAAAAAGTGATTTTCCTGGGTTTTTGAACACTCAAGTCATGTTTAACTTTAGCAACTTTAGATCAGTGCTGAGCACAAGCATTTGAATTGACATGGAGACATTTTCTCAACGCTGGGTTTTGCTTTGTCTTTTTAGTGCTTTACATAAATATAGCCCAAATAGCAAACTGAATCCAGATTAAAAGTATCAGTCACCCTTTGAAGTGTGTGGAAGCAACTGTGGGCCACATGAATCCCAATGAGCCTTTGTGATACTGTGCTTAGATTACTGCAGCAGTTTCACTGGGGGTGTCTCACAAGGCCAAAGCTGCCTGCTGTCCCAGCCCAGCACAGCTACTGTTTCATGACCAGGGACCCAACTCCAGTGTAGTCCCCTCATGCAAATCGCATGCACACAGCCTCACACAAGACAAGGAATTTCATTTGATAAATCCAAAATGCTTTTTCCCTCTCTGACAATGTTTTCAGTATCAGTATTATCAATACAAAAAAAAAGTCATGTAGCTTACAGAAAGATTAGTAGGGAACTCCACTCACAGCCATCTTCTGTGTCTGTATAGAGAGTACAGTTTAAATACATACATCCCAAAAGCCATCTGAAAGAGACTTTCCACAACCAGGTTCAGGCATCTGAATTCCTTAGCACCTTTCAATCCTCTTAGTGCTCTTACTTAAAGCCCTTTGGCCATTTATCAGAAAATACCAAGTTTAATAGCTGCTAGTTATGTAAATCCAGTGCAGGCTATCTTCCACAAGCTGCGTCACCGCCTTTGTGCCACAGCAGAGAGAAAAATGAACACCTAGTACAACTTCTTGCACAGCCTGTCCTCAAACCCATGGCCTGTATTGTCAAGTTGAGTTTTCAGTCTTGCGGAATTCTCCTTCTCCAACATATGCCTCTGTCCTTGTCACATGGATTGCTTTCAGCCTTGCCAGCAATTACACTGCACGCCAAGTGGGACTAAGTTTAATCCTCAGTGAGTTTGAAGACTGTTTGGGAACTGTTGAATCACAGCCTGAACCACTGATTCATCACCTGAGGTAGGCAGAGTCAGCTGTGGGAGCACAGGTGAAGGCAATGCACTGTGTGACCAGAAGGGGTGGAGTCTGGCTCCACCTCTCCCAGACCCCATTTAAGGGCTGACCACCACCAGAAGGGGCCTCTTGTTGGAGACTGCTCTTTTGGAGGGTTCTGTTGTAAGCCTAGAGCAGAGGTGAGCATTTTCTCTTTATTTCAATCATCTCTTTGCTATCACAGTAATCTGTTAATCTGTTTAACTATATTATCTATAAAATATCTTGGCTATAATACCGTTTGGTGTTAATCCTTGTTAACCTCACATCTAACAAGGACTAATTATTAGATTAAACTGTTATAATTTATTAAAGTCCTACCTTGTACTTAGATGGACTAATAACTTTCAGAAACATTTTTCAGTTCTGTTTTCTGTGATTTTTCTGTGACTTTCTAATGCATCTGAGAGCTTCAGGGAACTGGGCTTTGTAAGTTTTTGGTACTTTGATAACATAATTGACTAAGACCTTAGAGAAAACCTCTATTTTTTTATCTACATCTCAATCTAAGTACCTTTCAAGGTAAAGCATTATAGTATTATATGTAGTTAAAATTAATTAATGAACACAGACGTTATCTAAGTACAGTAAAATTCTTTCAAAGTGAGGATCCCAACCCTCCTGGTAAACTGCCTCCTCTATTACTGAGGTATCCCGACCTATGGAGAGGGTAAATGTCTTGTCGAAGCTGCCATCCCTGGTGAAGTAACTGGAGATAAACTGGGAGTTGATGAGGTAACTGAGCTGACAAGAATATATCTGCATATTCCCTTGGCATTCTGTTAAGTACATCATAATGCGTAATCTCATATGATATGGAATTAGCAGAGCACATACTAGATATATTAAAACCTGGTTCACTGTCAGGGCCTAAAGCAGAGCTGTAAAAAATGGAGAGATGCTTTCTCTTGCAGATTTATGGACATCATTTCTGGTCCTGCATTGCTTGGTATTTTTATTTTAATCCCTGTGATGATGTTAACCATCTGCTGGTACAAAAATGATGAAAAAAACAGCTACTTTTACAGTATGCTCTGATCCCCTTATTTGAATGGGCACCACTGTAAGTGTGCTCTTGTGAATAAAGGTTACACGAAGGACAGGAAGCTACAATTTGGAAAGCAAAAACTGGAAGACTGATGCCAGTCATTGTTGACAGCCATTACCATAAGCTGTGACTACGCAACGGCTTGGTCTAAGACTGTGAGGACTATCAGGGGAGGTGAATCTGTGCTTCTGTATGAAGAACCTGTGAGAGAAACTAGGTTGTTATGTCTGACTGTGGTGTTTGCACTCAGGAAGAATGTGGGAGGTTGAGGGCGAGTGGATGAAAGGCTCACAATCAGACAGAGTTTTGACATGGAAATTGAGTGTGATTGTACAAGGCAAGCTTTGATCCAGCCTTTAAGATAAATCTCCAGACAGCATATGAAGGCAGGATAGGATCCTGTTCTGCAGTCCATTGCTTGCTTTCTTTACTCCAAGAATGCTATATGCTCAGAACTGTCACAGGCTTGCCTTGCCTTAGGAGAATTATGACCTCAGCTTATGTTTCAGTTCTGATTGGTCGTCTACTGGGATCAGGCAAGACTGCTCTCTTGATACCTAACCCAGCTCCCAGATGTGTATTTTCTGCAAGTTTGTCTTCATCAACAGACGGTTCACAACTGAAGAGAAGGTGGCTGGCAGGACAGGGCATGGGCCTGTAATGTGTGTCAGAGAATATCTGCCCTAGCTCACATTGCCAAGAGTTCAGGGTTTACTCTCTATATATCATCATGAGGTAAGAACTGCAGTCTGAAACCACCTGGGTAGACGATGCCTAATGAATTTCCTCCCCTTGGAAGAACTTGGACACAGGGTACCTTGATATCCCCTATTTCTGATATGTGCCTCTCAAATCAGTATTTAGAAGTTGCCAGGGAACAAAGTATTTGACCTGAAAGAAACCTCTCGGGCTTGGAAGGCTCTGTAAAACTTAATTGACTTGTAACATGTAGGTGATTTAATCGTCATGAAATCTTTGGAGAGAACAGTGGGTTGGGAGTTCTGTATTAACTATTTTTTTCCACAGCTCTCTTTCTAGAGGGGGTCTAGGCCTCTTGCACAATAAAGGGGAAAAAAATGGCATACATCAAAACAGACTCTCTCTCCATCCCTTGCAGGATGGTTTTTAACTTCCAGAAGTAAATACATTTTGTTACCGAACATTTTCTTCATTCTTAGTTCCAATTCGAAGTCCAGATTGTACAAATAATAGGATCACCAGTTGTGGGTGAAACTGTTTCTGAAGTTTAGACTCACAGAGAGAAACTGTCTGCAAGGCAAGAGAAGTGCGCTCCTTGACCATGCAGCCTCATTTCCTCCAAAGAAATTACTGATGAAACATCAAGTAATAGGATACAAAAGCAGGAGAGGTGCTGGGGCCCAATTTGTAAAGAATTCACCATAATGGGGTGAAATGGGCCCACAGAAAACAAGGGATCTTTTGTTTCAAAAGACATACTTTGGGCAGCAGGACAAACGTGTTGCTTGTATCCTGGCAGCACTGACAAATGGATGCTGCACAAAAGAGGGGTGATGTAATTATGCTTACCACAGACCCAAAGATCTGAGTTCCATCTGTGGCTCCAGCCCAGTCCCTGTGTGACAGCAGGACTATTTCTTCTGGCTAGGATTCATCTCCCCTTCTGCACCTGGGTGGCAGAGCAGTGGGAAAGCCCTGCCTAACTCCTGCATTCTGAGCACAGGGGCTGTGAGCACAGTAAGATTTCACTCTGCTGGACAAGGTGAGGGATATCCTGAGCACTTCTTGCCATGCTTTGTTTTGCAAAGTCTGATCCTAATCTGTTTTTCAGAATTCCTGCTAGATTAAGGAAGTTGTCAGGCCAATTCAGGTCTCTCAACAAACTAACAAGAACGTTTCCTGGGCTCAGATGGAGTTCAAGAGAAAATAATTAAAATAAGTCATTTTAAAAGAAAAATGAAATGCTAGAATACTGCACACAGAATGTAATCTTAACTGGTACAAATTAAGATAACCCATCCGAGTTTTACTGCCCGAGTACAGAGAAATACATGAGAATGACTATTTGGGACCACACCAAAGGCCCCCATAGCTAGGTGTCTTCCCTCTAAGAGCACTGAGTAGTAACTGATCAAAGGGCACAAGAATCACAGCAAAAGTTGTTCATTTTCAGTTTCTTGCAGCTTGCAATTATCAACTTACTGAATCAGAGGACTTGTCCTTGGCAATGGCTAGGAGCAAACTGCCCCTCTGTGAATTGATCTTTTGACCCCATGTATATCTTTGTCCTCCAGGGCACAGAGGATGGGAAGAAAAGTTCCACAGTTTTGTTATGTATCGTATTATTCTATTTTAAATCTGTGTTAGCCCAGCAGTATAAGAATTTCATACAGTCTCCCTCATCTTTGAATTCAGGCAATAATGAATATTTGATCCTTATTCCCTTTTGCTGCTCAGGATTCTGTAGACCCACATCAAACCCCCTCTCCCTTGTCCTGTTGTAAGAGCATTGGTCTGTTTATGCTGGCTGATACAGAAGTTGTTATATATCTCTGCTCATTCCTGCTGCCCTTTCCTGCTGCCTCATTCCTTTCTTCAGAGTTCACAAACTCTGAAGTTAGTACAGAATCCTAACAACAGGCTGTTAAGTTTTCATTCCCAAGAACGCTGGCAAAAAAGTTATGTCCGTGGCTTGCAAGTGGATATAGCGCGACTGAAATGACAGGTGGAAAAGCCAAGGCCCTGTCTCTGTCTCCCTGACCTCCACTCTATGTCATCCACAAATGACTCCCAGGGTTGAAGTGCTTGGGGTAATAAATTCTGTGACTAGTCCTGCTATTTGCAGTTCTCAGACACTGTTTGCCTGTAGCCCCCTGGCTGATTTTCATTTCAAGCAAGATGAAGGACTATTTGTGTTCCCTAGTGGAATCAGCTTTTACTTCAAAAGGTAAATAGTAACACTCAGAGAAGAAGTACAGCTCTCCTGATAGAATCAATGTTGAAACCGACTGGGTCAACACACCCCATCTTTCTCATAAATTACATGTACCATTCCATGGCCTATCCTTTTCTGGAAGCAAGGAGAAAGCTCTGCTGCCTTTGTAATGTTATTTTTTTTACTTCATTTCAGAGTGAATGGTAAGACAGGTAGTTGCAACGCACACAAACAGCATGAAAATTTTGAGAAAATATCAGCCTGTTAGAATTCTTTTCCATTCCCTGAATGTGTGGGCAGTAACATCAGGTAGGAATTGTAATGGACTAACACAGGAACCTCTGTGTTATAGCGGCTCATAATAATTGCATATCTAATCCCAGACAGTATGGCAAGAAAAGTGCACTTTCACAGAATTCAGGCCTGGCGTGCCCTAATAGAGAGCTCACCTTTTCAGACATCCCTGGAGGATGCTCCCGAACAAGAGGATGAGGAGTTTATACTTAGAGATGTCTCTCATGATTAGCTTCTGATGAAGCAGAACGGATCTGGTCTTTAAGCAGTTAGAAGGGCAGGGACAGAGGAATCCCAGTCACAGTCCACCAGATGAGATTAATGGGATTAAGTGGTGCTTCTAGGGGCAAGTCCTTGACCAAAGGGAGGGTCAGCACCATTGTAAGCCCATTGTAAGCCAAAACTCCCAGCTAACACTGACTAGAACTATGCATTTCTGAATGTCCACATCGTGGAATGTAGAGGTATAATCCCTATCTTGAATTAAATCTCAGTTTACATATATGAAATTAAGTTAGCCCTTGCTACGGGGTGTAGTCTGTGCCCCCACACTGTGATATGAATGAAGCTCAGTGCACCAGTTTAATATTTTAAGTGACAGTGGCAGAGTTTTGTATTTGTTACTTACAAGAGCCATACCCCGCTGCAAATAGGTCATTGTACTTTGGATTCCTGTAATGAGAAAATTCATATAAGTAAGCGTTTATAATTAACTACATAATTCAACAGAAATGCAGTGTTTCATGTTGTAATATCATAGTCCATTCTCACAGGACCAGGTACAGAGTGAGGGCTAGACCCCTTTGAATATATGCAGTAGTAAAGTTCATGTATGAGTAATTCTTCTGAACTCAACATGCATGAAATAAATACAATATCTGACGAGCACAGCAGTAGATGAAAGGGAACCCTACAGACAAATCCCACTGCTGTCTCAGGAGTGACTGAAACATGTGCCATTGTCCTGTATAAGGGCCAGGTGTGAGTGCTTCAGCATCTCACAGCATATGGTGATAACAGAACCAGCACATGCAATGTTTGCATTTCCCTTTCTGCTGCTTTATATCTCTTGTGTTAATACTTGTCAAAAAGGCACTTTTCCTTTTTTGGGCTTTTCAGGAGTGATTCTTACAGCATATTATCCAAAGATATGTCCCATCTATCTCAGCTTTCCCAAGAAAGGACACTTACTTGCTCTGTTCACTGCACTCACTTTGCCCTAGCACTGTCCCACACCTGCTGTGTCTTCGCTTTAGGCTGAATGTGTCAAGCTAGATGTTGTCAAAGAAGATGACTGTAATTACTCAAAAAATGTTTCCTCAGAAACCAGCTCCACCTTGTAAGGTGGTATGACAATTAACTCCACTAGGCTGCAAAACTGAGAGCAAGTTTGCATTAAGGAGACTTACCAGGAGATGGCAGTAACTGAAAGTCTCTCGGTTTCGCTATACTGGAACTTCCAGAGCGGGAGGAGAGTTCCCTTCTTGTCTCTGTATTCATCGGAGGGATCCTCAAAATATTTAAAATCTAAAACCAAAAATCAAAGAGTATGTCTCATGGAAAAAGTCTGAAGCACATAACCATGGTGGAGTACCAGATAAGCTTTATGTCATTCTCAATGCCTCGATACAATGCAATTGTTAGTATAAAAACTGTCTCAGTCTTTAAGTCTCCAAAACAACATTGAAGTCCTGCGCTTTACCAAGCACCAAGTCCCCACACAAAAGGCTGATGGTCTGAAAAGAGACAAAGAACGAATGAGAAAGCAGCAGTGAGAGCAAGGAGTGGCCTCAAGTCATTCTCAGAGCTAGATGCAGACTTTCAAGAGGGAGCTGAGCAAAGAAGAAAACCCTTGCAAAACAGTGTCAGTACTACATATGTCCCTGTGGCTGGGACCTGTAGTCCAGCAGGAAGGCAGAAATGGACACAAAAATGATTGAGGCTCTGAAGCACCTGCCTTAAGAGGAACAGCTGAAAGTGGATGGGGTCAGGCTTTTTTGGTGGTATCCAGTGACAGGTCAAGGGGCAACAAGTAGAAGCTGGAACACAGGATGTTCCATTGGAACATCTTCACTGTGAGGGTGACAGCACTGGCACAGGCTGCTCAGAAAGGCTGGGGAGTCTCCTTTTCTGGAGACGCTCAAAACCCACCTGGACACTTTCCTACTGTAACCTATTGTGGAGAACCTGCTTTAGCAGGGGAGTTGTATTCAGTCATCTCCAGAAGTCCCTTCCAACTCCTATGATTCTGTGATTAGCCGAGGGTTGCTCTGCACTGGCTGCTCTGTCACTGGGACCTGCATCCAGGGGGGAACTACTGACTGAGGAAAGATAACGCTTACCAGACCTGCTGGCCCAGCCTGCACAGAGAAGGGCTGACACACGTGACTTTTGAATGACTGCAGCTTGCTGTCCTGTTTGCCTTGTGTGAGTCAGCAGGCTGCTAGTCCTGGTCATTTTAGCTCTATCTGTCTAACATTCAGCACTGGAGACACCAGCATACTCTAAGACAGCAAACCAGTTTTCACACAAAGGCTCTGTGCTCCAATCTTCCACTGCTAACCACTGCCTTGGCATCTTTTGCCTCCTTCTTCTACTAACAGCCAGCTTTCCCAGAGGACTTGTTGTTATTCTTGCTACAGTCATGGCCGTTCATCTGCAGGAATTCTGTTTTGAGAGGAAACAGCATCTCCCAGTAGAGCTGTACCTTGTAAAATGTCATCAAATACGCTCTGATTCACCGTCCGCTCTGTTATTTTGGCAGCCCTGGCGATCTTGGTTATATAATCACTCTGTTGAAAAGATAAACAAATAAAAGAAAATGTATATCCTACGGGTTACAAGTCCTTCAGACCTTTTGTTACAGAAAAGCTTGAGTCTCTCCACCTTGAATACAGGGTAAACTGAAGCTCCTCATACCACTACCTAACGATAAAGGCACTTGAATTAAGGCAACAAATCTACATTAAGTTCAGCAAGGTGCTATTCACATCTGGTATAAACTAACTTCAGTGTTTGTGTATGATTTAGCTCAGTGGCAAGGTGATTGTCTATGAAAGCAGTTAGAGTCTTAACTTCCTCAACTTATTCAGTCTGTTTCATGACGGAATGAACTAAAAGCACACACATGATCCACCCCCCCATCTCACATGATAAGAATTCATTAGCTTCAGTAATACAGCCATGTTTGATCACGTATCAGCAACCCCTTATATTTGCCTGCAGGGCTTTAAGGTATCCTGTATTAAGTAAAGATCACAGGATGGAGAAATCCTCCCATTAATCAGTGTTAATTCCAGCTCAATGCATACACAGATCCATGAGCTCATGCAATATATACAATAAACACACAAAGGGCAGGTTGCTGTCCAGCTTTTGTGGAAAATGCCTTGATACCATGGAAAATCCCACCCTCCTCACTAGAGCACACCACAGGTGGGCAGACCTGCATACGAGAATTTTCACTGGTAGTATTTCAGGTATAGCAAGGGAGACCTCTTGGAGAGTGATATTTTGCAAGGCCAGTAGTCCCTGGTTAACTGTGTAGCCACCAGCACATGGCGGGTTGGCATACTTGTCTGACTGAGCCCTGTGCCTGATCACAGCAGTCTCATCCCATCTTCTTATTAAACTCTATTCCTAACTACTTTTTCTCTATCAGTGTGTTCTCTATTCTGTGAATTATTTGAGTGAACAGAAGCAAAATTCAAGCTGAACTAACCACAAGTAGGACAAAATCTTCAAGCCACCAACTGGAGGGACAGAGCTTAAAGTTCCCCAGACAGTTTAGGGACAGTTTGTAAGGGCAATGCCAGAACAGCTTTGCAAAATGATGAGAGAATGCCAAAGTATATTCAGAGTGTTTTGATAGCATGTTGCTCCAAGGGCCTGAATCCCCCTCTAAATCCTACTGCTGCCCCAAAGCCCCAGCAGGGTTTCAAAGCCTTTCATCTTCAAACCCCTGCCAGGAACCAAAGACTGCCAGCACAGTATGATTTCCCCTACAGTCAAGACAGTCAAAAGAAACTTGTCAACCTTGGCACAGTCCAGAGATTGACCCAAGCATAAAAATAAAAAATGAAACGACTTTCCAAAACTACACTGTACAGTCACAATCAGAACCAAGAACATGGCTTTGAATTATGTGCATCTCAACCCTCTGCTTCTTTTGAGGGCCCCAAACAGGCTCAGGAGAGACAAAGCCTTGTGGTAAAGAGGATAAAAACCATACAGAAAGATGACAGGACAAAGGAAAAAAAAAAGAAAAGCAATTCTATAATCTGTTCACACTTTTCACATTACATAGTTTCCCTGTATCTTTGTTAATGAGTACAGTCTTCTCCCACCTCAGAAAAGATCAAGTAGAACTTGGAAGAGTGCACAGAAGGGCAGTAGGGGTGACCCATGATCCAGGATAGTTTCTGTTCCAGGAAAAACTGAGTAGACTAGGACTTGCCAGTCTGGAGAAGAGTTAGCTTAGAAGGACATGAGACAAGTCTATGAAATCCTACATAGCTCAGAGAGGATGGACAGTGGCTGACTAGTCATTGAGTTTTCCAGTACAAAACTAGAACTGTCAAGAAAAGTTAATGAAAGTCAGCTTAGGAATAAAGAAAATTAGGTGTTTCACAGCAGGATGACATCTATGCAACACCTTGTCAAAAAGTGTAGCACATGCAAAAATTCTACGTGGATGCAGGAAGATTGCACACATACTTCTATGTGCCAAACAACATCAACTCCAGGAAAAAGCTGAAAGTAGTTGAATGCTGGAAGAACACGTGGGTTAGGGAGGGGTATTATGCATGCTTGCTGTATTCTTAGCCTTTCTCACACACTCACTTGTGGTTAGAGCCCCAGCCACATAATGTGACCACTACTACACTCGTCAGTTTTCCCCTAGGTTGGTGGGAGGACTTCTTGAGACCTGCAAAGAATTTACTGTCATGTTCAGAATTTCAGACAGCACAGGGATGAATGTTTTTAAATTTTAACATAGTTTGATTTTCTGCAAAATATTCCTTAGACACTCTGACTTCATAAGTACTGAAAACAATTAAAGAGTGATAGAAAGGGGATACTTGACACATCCCAAGCAGAAATCAATATTCTCAGTTGCTGAGGTTTCACTCTTTCAACTTTACGTTGCTATTACTGCTTCTGTCACGAAAGTCCTGTCTTTCTCTCAAATACTTCGTAGGAAAAAAAAGCAATTCACCTTTGATAACACTTCTTCAGCAATGCTGGGATCACGACTACAAAAACGGCATGGGCTGCCACCAGCATATTGCTCTAAGTGAGCTTAGCTGACAGAGGTTAAGTGCTGAAAAGGTTACAACTTGATTTAGAGAAAGAGAAGAGCAATAGGCACTGAAAAAGTAATGGTTGCTGGGTGTAAGGAATGGATCCCCTCAAGTGGTGCTGGTTCATCAGGTGTGCTATCTACTCTGTCATCTGTTCACCCTCTAAGTAGGATAAATTCTTCTTTTTTGATATGCCTGTGCTGGTGGAAGGAGCTGGGAAATAATGGCAGTGTTGGACCTGACAGACATGAGCAGTACTGCAGACCTTTTCTCTTGCATATGCAATGAAAACTGCACTGAAAACTTTCTGAATTTCCAACCTGAGAATCCATTCTGGGCTGTAGAGCGGAAGACAAAGATTACTTTATTGTGTTCCCAAAGATGAATGCTAGGTCCTGAAACATCTGTAAAATCTTTTTATTGTGGCTGTCAGTGGTGTATGGGAACTGTTGAATCACGGCCTGAACCACTGATTGATCACCTGAGGCAAGCCCTGAGTCAGCTGCAGGGGCACAACTGAGTGTGATTGGAAGGGGTGGAGTTTGACTCCACCTCTCCCAAGACCCCATTTAAGGGCTGCCCACCAGCGGGGAAGGATCTCTTGTTGGAGATCCCTCCCTGGTGGAGTTATCGGCGAGCCTCAACCATCAGCAAGGTGAGCCAATCTCTTTTGCTATTATTTTGTATACCATCTACTTAAAGCCTACCAAAAATATACCATCCTTTCGCACTAACTTCCTTGAAGTGCTTTCCTTGGGGTTATTTGCCCTACACAGTGGGAAGTAGAAAAAAACTGGGAAAAAAAGCCCACAACAACACTAAATCTTTAAGTCCGGGAACAGTGAATCACTCAATTGAAGGTTTTCTGCAATGCAGGAAACTGTTCAGATGAATTGGAAGAGCCTTTCTTATTAGGAAGCTATGCTGTAAGCAATGTAGTTGTGAATAACCACATTTTTGGCACTAAGCTGTATCAGAGTCAGTTACCTTCTCACTCAATCCTTTGCTATTTCAGGTTTGATTTATTCTGTATCTTACTGAAACACATCTTCAGTGGAAGTGATAGGCCTAATTTATCCTTTTTCAAAGATCTGTTTGAAACTGATTTTTTTTCTTTGTAGGGCAAGTCTGCTTTAGCTCGCCAAAAGTAATGAGAGCTCATCAGCTCATACATTTGTTTTACTCACTTCTGCGAATAAATTATTTTTTCAACAGCAATACTGTTATTGGAACCATCTGTTAAGATAGTTAAAGGGTTAATACTTAGAAAATAAATGTCCTGGGCTTGTACTACTCATTAACACTAATTGTTTCATGTTTGCATCTCAGCAGCTGGCCAGTTGCAATGTGCAATTCCACTTCACTGGAGCATGGAACAAGGCTTCTGCTGATCCGTAATTGTATAACAAAGCTCCACCCGAAAAGTCACTGCAGTAACAGCTCATACCTCCTGCAACACATATATGGCTACTACAGGAATTCCAGGCTTTCAAAGAGAAAACATAGTACAGGTGTGCTGCCATCTCTTGCCCAGCCAGCACCTCCATGCAACGCAAATCCCAAACAGAGCTCCCCACACTGAATCCTGTCAAGTAACTGTTACTTTCTAGAATTACACTTTGTTTTTATTATTTGCTTTTAATACTGACACGCTGTACACAACAGCATGAAGACAAGGATGTTGGTAACAACTCATCCCGTCCTTCAGTTGAACAGAAGCAGGCAAACACTAATATGAAGGTTAATTGCATCTGATTTTCCACTGCTATTACAAGAATAACTGGTGAGTGTCCAAGAGCTTCCAAATTATAATTACGATCCTGTGATATGGGCTGTCTCACTGGGCATAACTCAGAAAGTTACAGAAAGTCACTGTTGTGGGATAGATGTAACAGAAATATTATTCCTCTGTTATCTCTCACACTAGATTTTCCAACAGTGCACTTATCTTTTTACATGCACACCACAACTCACCAACTGACAGATTTGTTTCTCCCTTTCACTTCAAGCAGTAAGCCCTTACTTCCTCCAAGATTTCTCTAATGCTCCAAAACACAGTTTCCCACTCTACTAGTCCTTCCCAATCTATACTAGCAACAGCCTTTCCAGTTTACGCTTTACTTCATTTTTTACTTAATTTTTTTTCAGTTTGCTCTTTACTTAAATTTGCATCTACGTCAAACATGGTAATTTCTATGCTCACATAACAACAGAAGGAGGGTTGTACTGGATCAGACCAAGATTATCTCTGGGCTGGGATCCTCTCTGCAATCAGGGGCATAAGCAGATGGCTCAGGAACAGTAAGAACAGGACATGCAGATACAACACTTCTGCCTAGCTCCCCTCACTTTAAGCTATTTTCAGGTTTCATGTAATTTTTTTGGTATTCAACCTTCTCCATGTTCTATTTTCCTCCCTTGATTGAAGACTTAAGAAAAATTTTAAACATTATATCCCTGCTCTTGGATGTAGCATAGCACATCCTCTTCTCTCTAGATCCATTTGAATGACAGGTAGATAGAGAGACTTCTGAAAGTCTATCACAGACTCTGGTCAAACACTTTCTGTCTTCCATTCACTTGTATTCTTCTTTATATCATCCTTATCCATAATTCAGCTAGAATCCTGGTAATCTCAATTTCTTTATCTGCTGCCTGCCTGTCCCTTACGCTTTGCAAAACCATTTATTTCCTGCTTTTTCTCCTCATTCTCCAGTGTAATGCATGGCCTGATTCTACATCTTCTCCCACAGCAGTGCTCCTCTGTTCAACTACCAAAGCTCTTCCTCTGCCTTTGGCCACATTCTTTTATGGATTATTATCTTCCTCAACCAGTCATCTGTTCTTTTGGCCTCAAACTCAGTACTAGCACTGTTATTCCTTTATTTTATTCCACTTTTTCTAATTCCTCACCTAACTCCTACTATGTATCATCTCAAATTGCAGCTCTCTAGCTTGGATGTTCTCTTTCATGGCCTCTTACCACAGCAAGAACTTCCATCAGTGATCCACCTTCGGTAATATCTGACCACTTTATTCTCTTCCTCCTTTAGGGCTGAACCCATTACTATCTCGTAGCTTCACTGTCTAATCAGCTGATACAGGAATAACAGTGGAAATCAGTAACTGCTTCTAGTCACAGGTTCCTTGATTTTAGCTACTGTATAAATCTCCTGTATTTCCTGCTTGAGATTCCATTTGCTGAAGCTCCTCTTCAGCAACAGCCAAAGGCAGAAAGTCCTCAGAAAACGTTTAGTCAGAAAAGCTTTTTTTTCTAATTGCTACGTGCAGCCAGAACTATAATAACTTAGGAGTTAGAATTTGGAAGCCACTTTTCCATTTGCCAACTTGAGACTAGAGGTACAGATTCTGATGCCATCAATCTTTAATTTCCATACAATCATCTAGGTTGGAAAAGACCTTCACAATCATCAAGTTCTACAATCAACCTAACCTCCTAAGTCACATCACTGAACCACGTCCCTTAGTGCCACATCCACATCTTTAAAATACCTTCAGGACGGGGTTTTCACCTCTTCTTGGGTGACCTGTTCCAACATTTCACCACCTTCTCCATGAAGAAATTCTTCCTAACATCCAACCTAAACCTCCCCAGTGTACCATGACACCTGTGTCCTATTGCTTGTCATCTGAGGGAAAAGACTGGCACTCTTTTCACTACAACCTCCTTTCAGGGAGTTGTAGAGAGCAATACGGTCTCCCCTCATCCTCCTCTCATCCAGACTAAACAATCCCAGTTCCCTTAGATGCTCTCCATAACACTTGCTTTCTAGTCCCCTCAACAGTTTTGTTGCTCTTCTCAGCACACGCTTGAGCAGTTCAACATCCTCCTTACGCAGACAGCTCCAAAATGCATACAGAGCTACTCATAACAAGACTGTGATGCCCGGATGCTTTGGATTACTCCAGGTTGCATGTTCCCAGTAAGTGACTGGAAAATTCAGCAGCTTTTTCACCTGCTTTAAACCACCCCACCAGTCTCACAGTGTGTTTCAGTTTCAAGTGCAGGCTCTGCATAAAGAGATTTCCATTACACTTCATTGCATTCACTTTCTGGTTTCCTTGTAATCATCCTGGAAAATGCTACAAGTGAAAGGCAAAGCACCAAAGGGAGGGATTGTAGATACATGGATTTCAGCTTCCCACCATTGTCAGTTGAACATGCCATAGTCGTTTTTTCTATATGGTTTCACTGGTAGAATTTTTATTTCATTTTAATGGCCAACTGTAAAAACTCCACACTTCAAGCCCATAGTTGTATCACTGACTTCAGGCTTAGTTCTCAACACTTACTCAGGTGAAAGGTTTATTAGTTTTAGAAAGTACCGTGGAAATCAATGGCACCGTTCACAGGAGGAAGCCTGTCAGGACGTGTGTCTGGGCTGTTTAAACTGCAAGACTTTTAAGGGCAGAGTGCTATTAAAGCTCAGCCAGCCAAATCCTCTACAACTGAATCAGTGTATGGTATGAAAGTGCTGAAGTCCATTTCAGGAGCCAGCTTACATTACAAAGGCGTATCTTAGTTACACTAATACACCTACACTTCTGGTGGGGGCAAGCTATGAACTGAACCCTGTGCTTCTATTGTAATAAATTGGTATGTATACAGCTGTAAAATACGTTACAATTACATAACATTATCATTAAAATAATAATAATAAATAATAAAAAGTAGCAACATGTATTTTAATACGTTGTTTCAGTAAAGAAACAGTAAAGAAATGCTACATTTCTTTTTTTTTCATATTAGAAGACTATACTTAATGCTCCTACATCCCTTGGAAAAGTCTGTATTAAGTCAAAGCGTGTTTCTACTTATTTCATTCTTTTACCCCTCACATGCTAATCAAAAATCATAAACATGACAATGCACAAAAAAGAAAGTTACAAATCTTCCTTGGAAATGTGCTTTGAAGTCATGATTACAGCTTCACACTGTTTTGCATTCCTAGAAAGAGTGCAACAAACCAAAAATGGAAGAAATTTCCTGTTTTGGAAATACAATTCCTAGCGGAAAATCGTAGTTGCACTTCTCAGGTTTGCTACATGCCAACTGTCAGAACCTGCTGCATGGTCAGCATGGGTTGCTAGATTCCACCTGGCTCATGTGATGAAAGCATTCACTACCACTCAGCAAGCATCTTCTAGAGCTGTGAAATATACCTGTGATTCCAGTGAAGTTAACTGTCTTCCCCTCTTCTCCTCTTTCCTTCCTGTCTGAGATTTTGGTTTTTCTTTCTCTTTTGATTTTTCCATTTTCTGAAGCTCCTCCATGTAGGCATCATAGATCACCCACTGAGAGACAGACAAGAGGCAGGATTTGTAAGGACTTGATTATACTCCAGAAAAAAAAATCATCCACCCCATCAAAATAAAAAAGATAATGTCACCGGAATCTTCTGAAAGATAGCGGTCAAAAACAAAAAAAAAAAAAAAAAAAAAGAAGGATCGAAACTACATATTTAAATCTTGATGTGGCATGTCTCACTTTCTGACAATAAAGTGTTCTACTACTGATAATTTCCTTTTCCCAACACTATCCTTGGTACTTCGACTCCATATCATTGTGTAAATCAGACATTTTGTTTGTCTGATTTGCAGTGCTTAATAGGAAACATGCATTAAACATCTGCTCTATGACATTTCTCACGTGGTGCTGGAAAATTAAACTGTAGCTGCTTAACACAGTTTAAATCTTGGTAACTCTGAGTCACACGATGAAATGGAAACTGAGAGCAGTTTTCATCTTCTTCTATGCCACATGCCAGGAATGACTTACTTGAGTAGATTCAAAAGTAATTTTTCCACTTGAGAATTATTCATTAGTATTGCAGTGCTTGTACTGTATCTGAAGCACTATATTACTTTCAGCAAAGAGAAACAGTAGCCTAAATCTGACATATCATCTTAATTATGACTCAAATACATAAAGTAGAATAAAATGTTGGAATACAGAAAGTAGAAGTAAACCTGTAGCAAGAAAATGTGCATTGTGTCCTAAGTTTGCAGGCGGAAATGAGAAGAAAAGATATTCCAAATATCAAAGGAAGGGCAAAAGAAATGTTATGAGAACAGTGAGAGAAGCAACAAAACAGGAGACTTTGTAAGAAGAAATTATAAGCACAAGGAAGGCGGCAAAAGAGTTGAGGAATAAAACAGCTTATGTTAAAATGTTTTTTATCAGGAAAATGAAAAGAAAAAATTTTCCTCTCAGCTTTCAAAACTTGCATGCAAAATTCCTACATCCTCCAATTCTGAGGTCACCTCACTGATCAAAAAGAAACCTCCAGCTGAAAAGGATGAAAGCTCTCTGGCCAGTTACTCTGTGAATTCAAGTCCAGGAATAAGCAATCTCCAGCTTGACAGAGACACCTTCCTTCTTCTTCCTACCACTTGCTTACAGTACCGTTTTAGTTGCTCTCATTACCTCATACTTTCTCCTGGGTGTTCCCGGGATGCTTTGATAATATGCTTTGAGACAAGATTTTTATCACTGTATATACACAAACATATCTGTCAAATATTCGTGATAAACAATCAGCAAAACTGGCTTTCCAATAAAAACTATAGCATATTTCATTCCATGCAGAATTTTTAGGTATATTTAGTTCAGCTCAGCTCCTGCTGAGCCCAGAACCATTTTAACGGTGTGGGTCTCCACTTCTATGCACTTAAAGCCTTCTAAAACAAAGCAGCCAGCTGAACAGGGACATCTGACCTTAGAAATAAAGTTTACCCATAAAGGCAGAAAGGAGGGCCATGTTAGTTTGCTCTCCAATTCAAACCAGAAATCGAAGCCACAGTACAGGAATTCATTCCAGTGCAAGGAACGCAAAGACAACAATTTTCCTGTATATATTCCAAAATGGTTAATGAAGTCAAAAGGATATACCTGGTTAGCATTGTCTGAAAAGTTTTCGTAACGTTTATGCTCCGATTGGCATGCTCTTTCCTAAAAAAAAAAAAAAAAAAAAAAAAAAGCATAAGAAAGTGTGATGTATACACTGAGACTCTTTGCAGTGACATAGTGCAGCGGTGGAAACTACCGTCTGTACTATTCTCAGGTACTGAGAATAGTATTGATCTTGGATTGATTCAGCATCCAAATACAAATAACTCCCAGATCACTGAACAAACACTATTGGTTATGAAGCAAATACACATTTTCTTGTTGACCAAAAAGACGTGTGAGGATTTACAGTAGCACCAAATTTTTGTAGGCTGTCTAGAGTCCACAAGGCAAGAATTTTTTGGTCACCACCTTCACTACCCCAAATGTTCTACCATTGTCAAACGTTTTACTGTAGTGAAAAACTGTTGTGCTTCTTTTTTTTCCACCCAGCAGCACCTACAAGCATTATGCAATATGATGCAAAGTGATGCCCCACTTGCTCGCTCAAGCAGAAGGAAACTGCAACAGCAGCCTACCCGCAGAGGTTTGACAAGTGTCATTGAAGATCTCTCAATGAAAATGAACCGGTTTGCAAGCTTTTGCTCCTTTACTCTTGGGGGAGGAGCCTCTTCTGCCTCTGCTGCTTCAGCTGCTTCTGCTGCCTCTGCCCCCTCTGCCTCTTCTTCTGCAGCCTGCAAGAGAACCCTGGGAGGATCAGCAACATTGGTACCTATTCAAATGGTCATAAGTTGACAGTGGAAAAAAATAAGATCAAAATATATAAGATGATAATTAAGAAACTTCTAGCTGTCAGAGCAAGGAGATTCTGGACAAGTATCTCAGTGGGGAAAGAGAAGAATCGGAAATGAAGTGACTTTAAAACAGAGCCTGATATGAATAGGATAATATAGTACCACTGCCTTTGATAAAATGAGTCAGACCTAAGAATCAGAAGACTGTATTAGAGTGCCATTTATTGATATTTTCTCTGCTTTTCTAGACAGTCAGCTCTACCTGAAACTAGTCTGGAATTGATTACAGGGCTCATAGCATACTCCTTTCCTGATCAGCCAACTGTTTCTAAGTCGGCCACTCTTCAGTTAAGCTATTATTCTTGCTGCTTTCACCTCCCCACTTTCTTTCTTTCTTTCTTCTTTCTTTCTTCCTTTCTTCCTTTCTTTCTTTACCAACTTCCCTTTCAGGGAAATTCAGATTTCGCATACTGTTTGGAAAGACTCCAGGTCCCAGCACATTACGGTCTATCATGATACAGTATCTGGAAGTGCAGGATCTCAGCAACAGCTGAGACATTTCAGGTACAAAAGAACAGATCACAGAAGCATCTCAGTGAGCTCATTTTCTAATAAAGAGTGATTCCAATCTAATATTAAAAATAGAATGACAGCTCTCAGCTGACTATAGAGAATTACCTGAGTGCTTTTTTCATCTTTAATCTCTGCCTCTTCAGATTCTACAGCAGAAGTCTCAGAAGGAGTTTTTTCTGATGACAGAAAAGATAAGTAAATGAATCTAGGATAATAAAATATGATATATGATATTCAGGAGTCTGTTCTGTCTTCTGAAGTATTAATATACAAACGCATCCTTTTCTAAGGCTCTTTCATTAGACAACACAGTAACCAATCCCCAGTTTGCACGGTGATTGCTCAAAGACATAGAAAGAAGCTATGTTGTTATTAGATTAGTCTGCAGTAATTCTCTCTGGACTGAAATAAAGAAGTCTGATTTTCACTTAAGTCGAACTTCTGAAATAAAGTCTGATCTGAGTAACTTTGTTTCTGGAGTATCCTTTCACCTCTGGACCTGCTGCACTCTAAACATTTCTGCTGTTAAATGCAACTATGAGCAATGCTTTCAAGGTACAGAAGAGTTACAGTGTGATTTGTTCTTATTTGTACAGATAAAAATAAATGTACTAGCTGCCTGCTGGGTTAAACAGCAACACCATATTAAGAGGATGATGGATATCTGCATTCCAGTCACAGCCTTGAGTGTGTAGTGATGCTAGCTAGCATCAAGCTGCTGTAGTTAGTTTCTGCACAATGAGAAGTAATGCCAAATTAACAATCCATACTTTCATGGCTATGACAGTTCTATTTAGGATTGTGTTGTGCTTCAAATCAAGACACATACTTTGTTAAGTGTAAAAGAAAAGAGACACCACCCCTCTGAGGCCACAGGTAACAACTGTTCTCAGGAACAGTGATATCATTGTGTTACCACATTAAAAGAGCATCCTATGTGACACAGCTTCTTTCTCAAACAGACAAAACACGAGAAAAACACTAAACTGTATTTCCCTGAGAAAAATTCTAACCTAGAAATGTTTCCTGACAACATCGTTTTTTAGTGTCTGATCAAAGTATCTTTCTCCACTGATAACGTAAGAATCACAATACTACAACCATAGGATCATTGAACAGTTTGGGATGGAAGAGACATTTAAAATCACCTAGTTCCAGCCCCTTGCTATAGGCAGGGACACCTCCCTCTAGACCAGGTTGCTCACAGCCCCATCCAGTCTGGCCTTGAGCACCTCCAGGGAGGAGGCATCCCCAGCCTTGCTGGACAACCTGTTCCAGTGTCTTACCACTCTCACAGTAAAGAATTTCTTTCTAATACCTAGCCTAAATCTAACCTCTTCCTGTGTAAAGCCATTTCCCCTCATCCTGTCACTACATATCCTTATAAAAAGTCCCTCCCCAGCTTTCCTGCAGGCCCCATCAGGTACTGGAAGGCCACAATATGGTGTACCCAGAGCCTTCCCGCCTACAGGCTGAAGAATCCCAAATCTCAGCCTACCCCCAAGAATCCCAAATCTCAGCCTACCCCCATAGGGGAGGTGCTCCAGCCAGCCCTTTGATCATCTTCACGGCCCTCCTCTGGACCCATTTCAACAGCTCCATGTCCTTTCTGTGCTGGGATCCCCACAACTGGATGCAGTACTCCAGGCGGGGTCTCACAAGAGCAGATCAGAGGGTCAGAACCTTCTCCCTCAGCCTGCTGGTCACACTTCTCTTGATGCAACCCAGGATACAGTTGGCTTTCTGGGCTTCAAATGCACACTGCTGGCTCATGTTGAGTCTTTTCTCAACCAGCATGCCCCAGATCCTCAGAGCTGCTCTCAAGCCAATCTCTGCTCAGTCTGTATTTGTTCCTAGGATTGCCGTGTCCCAGGTGCAGGATATGCATCTTATATTTCACACTGTCTAGTAGATATCATGATAAGAGAAAAAGAATGCATCAAGTATATAACAGTCTCCCAAACAATCATCCTGCCTCTAAACATATCCGCTTTAAAACTTTACACCATGGCTGAAATTCTCAAAGCAGGATAAGGAGTCTGGACACGTATGTCCAAACAGTAGTAGAAGACATTCAAAAGACACTATGCAGCTCTGAAAATTTCAGTGGGTGGTGTTCACCTGGCTTCAAAAGCAGGCATTGTTTTCTGTGCTGTGGCAAACCCCTGGCTGGCTGTTCATGTGCTTTTCTTGTTTTTGTTTCTTGAGAAAGATGCAACCTGTTCAATTCTGCAGTTGTAAAGTATGATTATTCCCTCATGTTGAATAAATGGTACCAGTGCCCAGCTGAAAATGATTGTGATTTTAGAAAATAAACCAACCTGATGCATTGCTTAATCTCAGACTCTGTCGCCTGCCTTCATCTGAATCTCTGAGTATCAAGTTCCCGCCCAAAGATAAGTGAATGGCTGTTTGATCTACATAGCTTACTGGCTTGTAAGCTCGTTCCTATAAAAATGAAAAAGCAACACAATCAGCACGATGAAATATATTTGTAAGCCAGAAATACTGTTTAGCCTAAATTGCTAAAGCTAAGAAGTCCCATCCTGATAAAATGTTTGTTAACATTTTTACAAAGTTTCTTCCTACAGTTATTTGTATCTCAAGACACTGAAAGTCATAAATTAAAGACACAAGGAAAATAAGAGAGAACATGAAACCTCTAGATCTCAAAAAAATCCACAGAAAGGGAGTTTAAATATAATTCTAGTACATCTCTTGCACAGCACTCCCTAAAAGACTTTGATGTTCTCTTGTGCTGAGATAACCTGAATGATCTGTCATTCCTAAATGAGAGCAGCACCACACAGAAAGAGCAGCTCTGATCTGGAAACAGTATGGGCTCTTAGCACTGTGCTCAGGCTTACAAGCACTATGCCAATTCAGTTATTTGAAACTATTTGAAACTGTACAGTGCAGTCATGCAGTCAGGCTCAAACTATATATTAAGACTTACAGCTACACCTAAAAGCATTCAGAATGACTGCAGACCACAGATGCTTCAATAGCTTCCTCTAAAACTATGACTGCATCCTGTACCCATGAGAGCATCGTACTGAGCCTAATTCACTCACTGTGGAGGACCTGGAGACATGGATCACCTATCTACATAGCTTGTGTAGTTTCCATCCCACAAAGACAGAAAACATTAACTCCAAGTAGAGGAGAAAGAGAACCCAACAGCTTCCACGAGACTGGAATATTTCTGATGATCTGCCAAACTGCTTACAGAAATTCATAGGTGAGACAGGCTCATGTCTGTTTCACCTGGTTGTCTATTCCCTGATTACAGCTGGGCTTAATCCAGGCCAGAGCTAGAAGAGCTGTCCCTGCGGGCTCTCATTTCTTTCAGGAGGTGTGACCCTTCCGAGGGACGGCTGGGAGGCAGAGCCATCCTTCTCTTTTGCTGCTGCTGCTAGAGGTAAATTCCAGCTGGAGAAAGCCTCTCCAGGGTAATGCAGCATATATTCTTTACACAGAAATGCGAAGGTGTGACTCTTGGATGTTTCCTGGCAGTGTTTGATGCACCCTCCCCTGCTCACTCCTACTCATAATGAATAGAGTCCTTGTCACTAGTTTTACAAAACACATTTCTGAATTTCCTACATTGCAAACAACTGAATCTTTATCTACAAACACTGAGGAGGCAATAACTACTTATAGACCAAATAAACTATTGCCTTTTAGACTCTAATCACCACTGAACAGGGAAAAAATAATAAATAAAAATACAAACAAAAAAAAACGATGCCTGAGATTAGGTGCACAAATTACATTCACTGACAAAACTCATAGAGTAATTGTTATTTCCAGCTTCTGAATAAATTTTTCAACACTTTTAGGCCTTCACCCTCTGCAAAATCCCTTCAGGAAGCATTGACAGTAAGTATGTAACAAGATGGAGCCATATTAAAAATAGATCACCGGATAAGAAATAAAAACAAAACTCAAAAACAAAAATACTCATCCTCATTTCAGAGGTTATGCCACACTTACTTTAAAGCTGTATCTGACGATATTCTGAGGGGCATGAGGATTATTAGCTGACAGAACACGTCTAAATTCCTCTTCTAATTCCTTTGGAAGAGAAACAAAATAGTATAACAAAGAAAATTTTGCTGTTATTACACTGAACATACAAAGATCACCAGAGTTTTTACACTCAGTTCTAGGATATTTGCTGCAGATATCTCACCCACAGTTGATGCCTCCACAAGAACAATGGTGCGAGCCAAGGTAGCTCAGAGTGGGTTCAAGAACAAAGTCATCTTGCTTCCCAGCATAACACTCTGATAGGGTTCCTTGAATTCTTTAGTCATCATGTTAATTTTAATCTAAGCTGTGGTAACACTTGAAAAATGCTAGCTGCATTCTGTATGGAAAAAAAAAGACAAGCTCTTGTCCTGTAGCACAAAATCCATTGAACACTCAGCACAGAAGCTCAACCAGTCCAAACAAAAAATAGTACTGGTGTCAACTGCTTTCACTGGTTGAAGAAGATGCAGTATGTGTAGCTTCCTTTTGAGAGCTGTTCGGAGGACAGGAAGCAACACTGCAGTTTTATACGGCCATTAGAAAAGAGAAAAATGCGGTTAGAAGGGTGAATGACTGCATTAGCCAAGAGGACAATAAATGGCATCAAAACAAAAGGACCCTTCTCTGTATGACTCTGTGTGTCAAACTCTCTCTGGTACCTGAAAAGCTCAGGGTTAGCACTGGTGTCCTTCTTATCTGAGGAAGTACTCGGCCCCATTCCCCTCCCAGTTCAACTCCATGTAGATTTACTTTGCCTTAAGCCCAGAGCTGTTTCAAAGCACATTCTGCCTGCTTTCCTGCTGAAAGGCATTTTAGCTTGTGCTCCAGACACTATACATTAACAACTATCAGTCCTACTCTTGTAGAAGTTCCTCCAAAAAAAAAAACAAACAACCCAACAACAAATGTGAAAGAGGTAGGCTTCGGTTTAAGGAATTTTGTATGCCTCTCATGACAAATACAGACACTGTTCTTTACTCACAGCTTCAGTCAGTTCCAGCTGATCTGGAGGTTTGAGCACAGTCTTTGCTGCTGACGACTCATCCACTCCTTCTCCAACTTCAGTGGATGAATCTTCATACTAGTGCAGGAAAAGGAACCCAGTTAGAACACCAAGACTGTGACTGGTTTGCTCACTTGCAGAGAGGCCCTTCTCCATGAATGCCACAATGAAGACCAGCATTTTTGCATCAGATATACCAGACAACCCCAAATTTGCAAGTAGTTGGGAACAGTGGTTCATTGGGTTGGGGGAGATACTGTCTGAAGATAATTCCTGGACCATAGTAAAACGGGAGTGATTCCAATAACAAAACTCAAGAAACTCCACTTGAATTTCAGTTCCAGAGTTGACAACTGTTTATTCTGACCACATAATAACACAAATGACAGACACTTTAAAACTACTCAAAGGCATAATTTAAGCAGCTGCAATTACTTCTTAAGCGTTATTATAAAAGCTACACGTAGAAATTCGTTTAAGATATAAAGCTGCTAGGATGCGACTTCCACATGAATGCTGTTTCCTGGTAAAGACTAGTAGGTCTGCATTCCTGCAACGGTGAAAGCTGCTCTCCTGGGGCTGGGCTTGGGTTGAAGCCATGATACAGTATCATTAATAGGAAATGGATCACTGCAGGCATGAATTTCAATTACTGGTCATTACAGATAAACTGCAAGAGCACAAGGTTGCTGATTACGGTGTTTAACTGCTCAGCATAAAATTTCTACCTCAGTTTGAAATGTGTAATGAGTTGTTTTAAAATAAATCAGCCACTTTTTTAAAAACAGGTTTCTCTGGTCTATTAAACTTTATAGCCACATGGAGCTGTCGATGAATCCAGGGCATAAGTGAAGGCTGTTTGCAAGACCTAGCAAAGCTACGCTATCTGCATAGCACCACAAAGGTAAAAAACACAGAGATGTGTGTTAAGCAGTGGCTTAAAAGTAACAGAGTTCTGCATATGCCAGAAGCCAGGGAAATTCACAGGCTGCGGCCTTTCTCTCACGAAGGGTAAAGGAAGCTGAAATGAGGCAAGCTGGAAGGAAGGTCAGGCTCCTCAGTCCTCAAAAGACTATGACGGCAGAACACTTGTTTGTGATTTAATGCTACCCAAATGAACACCCACTTAGAGGACATTTTTCATACACAATTCAAAGCCAGTTAGTTTAGAGCTGATATTTTTCTAGTGACTAAGATAAAAATAGTGTTGTGTTTTCTGTGTTCTTTCATTTTTTTATTTCAAAGTCAATACCTTTCCCTTTTAAGAGACAAAAAGGGGAAAAAATTAACAGGACAATAATTCATTCTAAGGTAAAACATTGCTTATCACAAGGTCTCTTTAAAGGCATGTAAATTGTCCTTGCCCCACTCATACCAATGGCAATAAACCCATCTACATCAGCTTAAGATTTGTCTCTATAAAAGAAGAAGGTAGATTAAGGTTGTTATCCTAAGCACCTGCCTGTCTTCCAGTGAAAGGATTATCAGAAGTTCAACAGCCAAAAAGTTGACACTGTTTTCCCTAATGCTTGTATTCCTATGTTAATGAAATGAATCTGGAATATGTTTTGAATTTTCAAACAGAGTGGGCAGGTTTCCCACTGCCTATGTCAGTTTATAGTTTGGAATCTGTATCACATACTTTTAAAAAATCTTTTCATTTTGCAGTTTGGATAAATTCTGCCTTTGTTTTGGCTTCCATTTTTATTCTATCTTGCTAGTATAATTCTCTTCTCAGTGGAATATTCTAGAGAAATCCCTTACTGTTAAATCAACTGAAACGTTACTAATGCCTTGGAACAAGTCATTGTTCGGACAGAATCTAGTCTGCATCTCATAGACAAAGAAGGGAAAATTGTATTTTAAAACTCTGGGACTTGTGAATCCAGACGCTAACATTTTGACAGCCTGTCCCCAAAGACCAGTGACAGCAAAAAGAAGCCGTCGACCTTGGGAGCCAAGGAGCAGAAGAGAGCTGAGTACACCATCAGAAAAGGGGCATCAAACTAGGAAGCTTACATGTAACAATTTTAACTACGCTGTTATTATTACTGTTATGCACGGAAGTTTCTGACAATCCATACTGTGCCTGGGGCAGCTTGCCAGGGGTTCTACTAGCAGCTAAACTAAAAAGCTCCCCTCAGAAGAGAGCAAGGACACTTCTATAAACCACACTTCTTATCTCTGGTATTTTGAACCACTAAACACACCACCACCACCCCCAAGTCCTAATGGTTACACCTTAGGACTGCTTGGCTTTCGTGCAGATACTCGGCCAAGTGCTACATGCTACAGACACAGCTAACACAGAGACCTAGTCTGACAACAAGAAATGCGAATATAGAATTTGTTGGATATACTGTATTCCAGGCACAGAAGGTAACAACTGCTACTGTATTTGCCTCAGTATTCTACAGAAGCCAATACAAAAAGCAGAAAGCAGCATGCAGGAAGCAAACATCATTCTGGCTGGGATGCACGACTACGGCCCATGCTAGCAAAGTGCCTGAGGCGATGCAAGGTTCACATCCAAGTACCTGAAACTGCTGCAGTCCAGCTGGAAGGTGACACAACTATAGGGATATGTGATAAAATGATAAAATTTTGCTAATATTTGCTCTACGAAGATGCACTAAAACTGGCAGGTCTGCTTAAAACCGTTAAAAGAAGCAAGGTGAATAACAAAATTGGGTCAGTCAAGAATAAAAAACATTTTGCAGCACCTCCAATTCAGATAACAGCACAAAGCCAACTGCTGTGCTAGCTGCTGGAAAGGACAGCCCTTTTCACTGGTGTGCCTGTGGCTGGTCCCTTTGTTAATTCTTTCACAAGCTCCAGCTTCCTGCAGATCTTTCCCAAACCAGCACATTGTTCTTCCGCACATCTTTCCTTAAAACTCCTCTCTGTCACGCTAGCTGTGAAGAGTTCTCAACAGCACCCAGGCAGCTCAGAATGATGACCACTGTCCTCATCATTCTGTTATTCCCTCAATGTATTCATAGATTCATAGATTCATAGATTCATTAGGTTGGAAAGGACCTACAAGATCATCTAGTCCAACCATCCTCACACCACCATCCCTACCCACCAAGCTACTAAATCAAATCCCTCAGCACCTCATCTAAACGCTTCTTGAACAGCGCTAGGGACGGTGCCTCAACCACCTCCCTGGGCAGGCCCTTCCAGTGCCTGACCACTCTCTCAGAGAAAAAATTTTTCCTCAAATCTAATCTAAATCTTCCCCGGCACAACTTGTGGCCATTCCCTCTCATCCTGTTATTAGTTACCTGGGAGAAGAGGCCGACCCCCTCCTCACCACAGCCTCCCTTCAGGAAGTGGTAGAGTGCCATGAGGTCTCCTCTGAGCCTCCTTTTCTCCAGGCTAAACAATCCCAGCTCCCTCAGCCGCTCCTCGTAAGACTTGTGCTCCAGACCCCTCACCAGTTTTGTTGCCCTTCTCTGAACACGCTCCAGAACCTCTTTGGACCCTGTCTGGGTTCCTCTGGATGGCGGTCCTCCATTTTGTCAGCTGCACCACTCAGCTTGGTGCCACCAACAAACGTGCTGAGAGTGCACTCAATCCCACTGTCTCAGCTGTTGACAAAGACGTTGAAGAGCACCAGTGGCAAGACGACCCTCTGGGGCACACCACTTGTGACTAGCCTCCACCTGGACACTGAGCCACAGGTCACAGCCCTCTTGCTATGGCCACGAAGCGCACAGGGGCCGACCCCTTACCTGCCGCTGCCCGCCGCCACAGGCCTCGGCTTCGCTCATGGCCGCGCGCCGCCGACCGTTGCGCCGACAACCGGAAGTTGACGGCGGCAGCCGCGGCAACGCGCCGGAAGCGGCCGCGGGGCTCCTCACCGACCCCGCCCCCCTCTCGTCGGGATCCGCTCCGCAGCCGGAACGGTACGGCCCGGGGGCGGGGTCGGAGCCCGCATGCTCGCGTCCCGGGGCCGCGCCTCCTCCACGTACGCGTGGGCCGGTGTGTTTGTGTGTGGCAAGGGCTCTCTGTGCTGTGCCCCAGCGCCACGTGCAATAGGTGTGCAGATCCTCCTGACAGCAGGTCACCGGCAGGTCAGCGCTAGCGCTGAGGATACAGCCGAGACTGCTGGAGCGCCGGACCGCTGGCAGCTTGGTGTTGGTGTGTCTTGGTCTCTTGTTGCAGCTGGTAAAGCACCAGGAACAGAGCCAGTGAGTCGTGGCCAGATGGAGCCTTCCCGTGAAGGGCTGCAGACTTCTGAGCAATGAGAAAAATGCGTTTCTTGCGGTGGGACTTGGCACGTTTTGGATGTGCTTTTGGCTTTTCCGTTTGGTTCTTTCATGGTGGGGAGGAAAGCTGCCTGTACAAAGTGGGCTTGCTGCATGCCCTGCTCCATCAAGTGGAAGAAGATAGGGCAAGGCTGGCCCTTGTTTTTCTTGGTGGGGCAGTGAGAAAGTTTGGTAAATCTACTGGCACACCAAAACAAAAGTAACATTAAAAAAAAAAAAACACCAATGCACAATCAGAGAAAAAAAAAAATGACACCTCCTAAACATTTTCTGACACACTTTCTACTCCCAGCAAAACGTGATAGGAGAGGGTACGATGGTGTATCGTGCATCAGTGATAGTAAGTTTAAGTAGCTTTCCTTCCCCTCTTCAGCAGCCAGCAGTTTGGAAAATGTCACTTTGCATGTGATTTAAAAATGTACTCTGAAGATGCATTCCAAGAGGTTTTCTTTCTGTTCGTCAAGGTTTCAGCTGACCTCAAAGTAATGGTGTTCATAGTGAAAACTGATGCACGTGAGGGTCAGCTGCAGTGAGTGGGTGCTGTGAGATTCTTCCACGTTCCTGGGAATGCTGGCAATAGCCTCAGATGTGTAACAGACTAAGCCTGGTATAGCGTTTTCAGCAGTGTCTGCTTAGTAGGTCCTGGTTGGTTCCTTGCAAGAAGGGACTGTTTCTTGTGAGAAAAGAGAAGTTTGCATTTTGTCTGTAGTTTGCTATAGTAGTTTGCTTGGGTAACTGAGCTGTGCCCCATGCTGCTGCTTCATTGTATGATAGTACTTCTTATCCCATTTCTCTTCTTTCTGTGCTTTAAAGTACAAAATAACCTTTGATCTCTATCTGGTGTTGAAGGATGAAGGAGTCTGGCAGTGTTTTCCCTATCCAAAGAACAGAAGTAGAAGCTAGCTTTCCAGGTCTGACCCAAAAGCCAGAATTAAGAAATGCATTTACCAGCTGCATCTATAAGGAAAACCATGTTTGAGCGTAGTCTGGAGCCTTTCTAAGCCCATGAAACGTCCAAACCTTCTGCTGATACATTACTGATCGGTTGTCTGTCAGGGGTTGTCAGTGTAGACAAATTTGGTGAAAACATTTTCACATTTTGTAGTGTTTGGTTCTTTAGCTTCTGGATTTTACACTTGAAAAGAAAACTGTCTATTCAGGCTGATGTCCACTTGTAGCGTTCCCTTCTTGTTGAGTGTATTTTTGTCAAGCAAAAGCACAGTCTCCCACCTAGGAGATAAGCAGATGTCTCCTGGGCAGCTGTCTGTAGGTGTCTCTGCTCAAAGTGGGGCTCAGACCTCCAGAGGTCCTGCCAAGCTCAGTCTCTGCTATTACCCTTACTTGCCTGTCAGTTGCAGTTATGCAAAGCTATGAAGGCGGGCAGTCATTTCCTTCCCCCTTTTCAGTCTGTTTGAATAAGCATTGCTGAGTCATGCAGACTGTCTTGATTCTGCTTCAGCCCTACAAATGTTTTACAGGAACTGCTGCGCTCTAATGCCAACCTAAGGAAAGGTACAGTGGAGGTCTTAATGATGGGGAGTTGTTGCAGACAGATGGGCAGGATGGCCTATAGACCCTGACTGAACATTGCCGGGTCATAGGGTGAGATGAGGCCAGTGTTTCGCATTGTTGCAGGACATATCACTGCATATTTTGGTATTGAGGCACAACACATGATAATAGGAAGGCTTTGATTCCAGATTCCTATCTTGGATACTGCTGGCTCCAAAATAGCTGCCCCTTCAAATTAACAGAAACTTAATTACCTGGAGTCTTGTTTACTTCTAATGCTTTAGTATCATGTCTTATCTATCAACATGATTTAAGCTCACCTGTGGAAGGCTCTGTTCCAATTATTTTCTCTTTCATTAAATCACCAAGGTTGCAGAAAAGCTCTGAGATGACCCAGTCCAACCATCCATCTACCACCGGTTTTTCCCTACTAAACCATGTCCCCACGTGTAAGCATTTCTTGAACATAAATTTGATCTGTGTCTGGTCACAGTCCTTCTATGCGCACAAAACGAGCTCCTCAAGAGCTAGTTGTTTTCAGATAAAAGCAGTTTCCAGCATCGTTGAGGTGTGTAATGTGGTGATGCCTTCAAGCTCAGTATTTCTGCAGTGCTCACACCTGGTAGGTAACTGTCTTTAATGATGTTATTGCACTGTTGTGATGATTAGTGTTGACTTTTCTCCTGATGGTGGTTGTTTTGTTTTTCTTGGTTTTTTGGTCAGGAAAAGTTCACAGCATGTAATTCTTTTTGGAGATCCTCTTAGTAGTCTGTCCTTTTCAGTAGTGAAGGTGAGGGTCAGAAGCAGTGGAGAAGACTACTGGCATTCTTAAAGACAAGCTAGTGAAACACGGTTTCTTCACCTTACTGTGCAAGACCTTATTTGCTGTCCCAAAGGGACACTCTTCAGAGTGCATGCTTGGTGGAGCGATCTCCATGTACCCAGCGCTGTATTAAAGGGGATACCTACTCGACATAGCTCATTGGCATGTCAGGTTACTTCGTCATATTTCTCAGCTTCAGCAGAGACCTTAGTGAACCTTCTGTTGGAAATATGGTTTAGGACACTTGGCATGTTTCATGCAAGATCTTGAAAGTAAAAGTCCCTGCTTCCCCATTCCCTATGTGACTTCCAGATTCCAAAATCACATACTTAGGTCCTCTTCCCAGTTGCCTTAACCTTCATCTGCAGTGTGACCCCTGAATTACCAAGGACATCCCATGTCCTTACATGAATGTGCCATTAGAGCACACAGGTTGCAGGAGCTGCAGCAGCTGTATTTCAGAGCTTGGCTAACCAGCCCTGCTGTTTTTCTGTAACATCAGTTCCCTGCAGTTTTAACAGAGGGAAGTGAGCTGTAAAGAAAGCCCAGCATGGCCTGGCATAGCAACACCAGCATGGCTCAGGGCCATTGGAGCACTGAGCTTTGTGCCACCAGCCTTTGCTACCGATTTCTTACCGTTTCAGGAAGGCTTTTGGAGCTTAGCACAAGGATATTCAGGTACACACTGGGAAAATAATAGCAATGGTAGGTTTGATGACACCAGTACTATCTCTTCTTTGTTTTCTTGGATCTGTTTGTCCAGGAATATCCTTCCACCACTCATGGCTACCTTTCCTCACCGTTTCTCCTACCCTTCCTTCTCCCACCCTTCCCAGTCTAGTTCACATCCCCCAAGCAGACTCTGTCTGCTTTCGTTCGTGACATCCCACTGCCAGTCCCCTGCCCTCATCAGCCTCATGCTGCAATTGGTGAGAGGGATGTCACCGGGCATGGAAGGTGAAAAAATATATTCCCAACACAGTACTCCAACAATGACAACAAGAGTATTACATTGTATGTAATACAAAACCCTCGGTGTGGCTGAGGGGCACAACTCCATGCCATGTCCCACCTGCACTTGAGCTCCATTTGCTCAGGACTGGTGTGCAGGTTTGCTGTTGTTTTAACTAATTGACATTTGCTGGAGAAAAACGATCTTGTTTATGAAAAAGCTACTCATCCCCAATTATCTTGGACGCCATATTTTAATGCCAACAACGTTTAATAGCAGTGCATCGCTGCTGCCAGCCACACCAGTGCCAGCTCAGTTCCACCACTCCCCTGCCTGGCTGGCCCTTTCTGATTGCTGTTCTGTAGTAAATTCCAGCTAATGTGTTTAGCAGTTTTTATCAGTCGGCTGCACATCAAGGTATGCTTTCCCTCCAGGCTACTGAAATCACTTTGGCTGGTCAGGCACAGCACAGACAGGCTAAATCCAGCAGGACAGAAGCTACTCTGTTGCCATTACCATTAAACTTCATTTTTTCTGTATATAAGAAAACTTCCTGAAACAGCTGGAGGAGCCAACAAGGAGAGATGTGCTGATGGAACTCGTTCTTACAGAGACTGGTGGGGAACACGAAGGTTGGGGGAAGTCTTGGATATAGCGACCGTGTGATCGGGGAGAGCTTACGTGGAAGAAACAACGCTGTAAGTAGGATTACAACTCAGGACTTCAGGAGTGGTGACTTCGACCTCTTCAAGGACATGCCTGGATGTACCCCCATAGGTTAGACTGCTGGAAAGTAAGAGGGGCCAAGAGAGTTGGTTGACATTCAGGCACTCTTTCTTCCAGGTTCAAGGTTGGTGCATCCCTAAGAATACGAGATCAGGCAAAAGTGGAAGGAGACATGCAGGAATAAGCAAGGAGTGCGTGGAAAGGCACAAATAGAATAAGAGATTCTTTGGAAAGTGGGAGTTGGGTCCAGCCACTGGGGAAGAGTATAGAAACATTGTCAGGGCATGCTGGGTTGCCACAAAGGATGCTAAGTTTCACATGGAATTAAGCCTGGTGAGGGAGGTCCAGGAGGCAAGCCAAAGCCCTCTGCCAGAACTCAGCTGACAGCTGGGGAGTATCTCCCATGCTCTGAACTACCTCCTCTGCCCCCACCACCCAGCCCACGCTCCCTTCCTGCTCTTCTGTCCCCAATCACCACTTGTACCTCATACATCTGTGGTCAACAACGGTCCCATTCTCAATAAGCAGCCATGCCTGAAGAAGGCAAGGGCTGTTCATGCAGGATCTCTGCTGTGTCCATCTCCAGTTGTCTCCCGCCTCGCAGGGAACAGTGGAGGGAATCCTGCCACAGTACCTGGCAAAATGTCCATACATTCTGCAGATATGGTGCATACACTTCTTCAGCTGCCCAGCTGAAGTGCCTCTACACCAGCACACACAGCTTGGGAAGCAAATGGAAGGAGCTGGAAACCACTGTGCTACCTGAGAATCATGACACAGTTACCTTCACCAAAACCTGGTGGGACAATTCCCATGACTGCAGTGTGGCATTGATGGCTACAACTGGTTCAGAAGAAAAGGTGAGGAAGAAGAAGAGGAGGCAATGCCCTCTACCTCAAGGGAGGAATAGAGTGTAAAGAGAGGTCCCTGCAGAATGGCCCTGAACAAGATAAAAGTATAGGAATTGCCAAATCTGTGGCCTGGTTTGTCCTGGTTCTGTGTCTACTGGGGCAGAGGGACACAGACCCATGCCCAGAAAGAGGAGGGAGATGGACCTAAAAACAAAACAGAGACAATGAGATAAGGGAGAAAAACTGATTTAATAAATAAGACAGTGGAATACAAGATAACACAATGTAACACAATACAGCTGGAATTGAAGCTAATGAATCAAATTAAATGAGAGTGAGTGCCCAGAACCAAAGGCCTTACTCTAATGCTAAAGGTGAGATGGCTGGTGAGCACACACAGCAGAGAGGAGCAGTAACAGAAGGGGCAGTCTTGTGACCTCCAAGCACTTTTATCTTCCCCTCTGAACTGAAAATGAAGACGGTACCTTGAAATCTTCAGGGGTTTGTAGTTCTCTTCTGAGAAAGGTAAACCCCAAAATGTACATGTAGGAAGTCAGAAAGGAAGGTGAGAGACTGGCATGGCCTGGTGGTCAGCAGGAAGAAATTTCACAGGCACTGAGGAGTTCCGAAGAGGCCCCACTGTATAATAAAGTATTGGAAATTGAGAAGAAATACGCTGTGTTCACTGGGGATCCTGTCATATTGTCGGAAGGCAGTGGAGATGGAATGTTGCTGTGTGGAGTCCTACATGAGGAGTTGGGACTTGATATCAAGTGAGAACAGCCAGTGCTTTGAATTGTGTGGTGCTAATTGCTCTATAATCCGGCTTGTCTCCCTTACTAGGTTGCTATTTGCCTTATCAATGGTTTTACAGCAATTTTACTCTTCCGGTGCTTCATCCCTGGAAGTGGTTGTTCTCAAATGTGCAGGCTGCCAAAAAGCGATGACGTGAAAAGGCGTGACTGTGAACGGAGGGATATCTCCTTCTGGTAGCAGAGATCTCTTAGGAACCCAATAGGGAGGCACACACATTTTGTTGAGCTGAAACCCCCATTGTGGTTCCAGAATCAGCTGGGGTCTCCAAAACGGCCCCGAATCTCCACCTCAGTTCAGTCTCTTCGTGCACAGAAGGGTCGTGCTGCTGGTGTGGCCAACACCCCGTGCCAGCAGTGCCAGGTTCAGTGCTTTTTTAGAAGATCCCCACGCTCCTGGCCCAACACCAGCTCTGGGGTCTGATCCCAGCACCGCTCGCTTGGTTTTCAGATCACTCAAAGGGATTTGGGGTAGCGCCGGGGCAGCGCCAGGGACTGCAGGTGGCACTGGAGGCACATAGCAGAGGAGCAGGAGGAGCGTGCTATTTCTGCAAGCTCCTGGCAGAACTCTCCCTGACAGCTGCTTTCCTTGCACTCTGAGGGGACCAGAGCTCACCCTGCATGCACTGTGTGCTGGTGCACATGCAGCCCCTGCACTTCAATTCTGCTTTTCCTTCCTACGCTTCCTTCCCAACCCGCTTCCCATGTGTGTCCACACTCAGAGGCACTGAGCACCATCAGCAGCGCCTGCGGTGGCACAGGGGATGTGGTGATGTGGCTGTCATTGCTGGCACTGGCACCACCACACCATGGGGTGTGGGACAGGCAGAGCGGACAGGTGTGGGAGGGGAACTGGGATGCCACGGGAGCCAGGAGTGCAGCCCAAAGAGACATGGAGAGAGCCAGAGTGTGTCCGCGGCAAAGCTTTATTGGGAGGATAAGTGGTGCCAGCGGTCCGGCATTGGTGCTGCATGGGACTCACACGGCCACGCTCACTCCTTCAAGTGTGCGCAGGCGAGTGAAGACGTTGTTGCCGACCCTGTGGGGAGAGAGAAGAGATGTAAGGTGGGAAGTGCACGGCCACTGGGTCACTGCCCGTGTCTGTGTCTGCCCTGGGCTCACCTGGTGGCTTTCCAGTCATTGCCAGCGTCACCAACTCTTGACCGCAGCAGCCACATGGTCTTCAGGACCTCCTTCCCGTTCTTGTCCACGAAGCACTGGCCCGTGAAGACAGTGGTGGACTCTGTGGGAAAGGAGCAGAGGAGGGGAGAGGGGTTATGAGTTCTGCACAGGGCAGGGCAGGGATGGGGCTGCTGGGGACACAGCAGGGGATGGGCCAGCACCGGGGGCATGGGAGGCAGGGGGCGTCAAAGGCACTGCAGGAATGGGCAGGAAATCAAAAGGGACACCACACAGAGACTGAGAGATCATCAGAGACAGCATAGGAAAGCGCAGGAGACATTGTGGGGAAGGGCAGGAAAGCAAAGGGGATGTCACAGGGAAGGGCAGCAGAGGAGCAGGGACATGCAGGGAGGCTGGGAGAGAAGCACCTATAAACGTCCATTGCACTGTGAAGCCAAAGGTGGGCTGCCAGACTGTGTTGTTTTGGATCCCAAGCAGCGGTGACGTCGTGATGTTATATGGTGTGTCTGCTACCGCCGTGAGGTAGGTGCCGCTGAACTCGCCTTTGTCGTTCACGGCCCCAATGGTCATGTTGGAGCCCAGGTCGTTGGTCCAGTTCCCAGCCAGTGAGCACTGGGGTGAAGCAGAGGGACTGAGTGCCGGGCAGGAGGCAGGGGTGGGCACCTAGGGGCACCCACTCCCAGCCCCATCCCATCGTTACCAGTTGGGCAGAGAGGCCGGGAGCCAGCAGAGCCAGGCTGAGCAGCAGCAGCACAGAGGAGGTTGCGTGCACCATCTCTGCAGCAGGTGGACAGCTGGGTGTGCTCCTCACAGGACTCTCCCCTCCTGCATGCTCCTGGCCTTTTTATTGCTCCCTGCACTGGCTTTTCCTCTCAGGCATTACGCAATCTGGGTGGGTCCACAATCACAGTTCCCAGTTGCAGGCGCATACCCAAAACTATGCAGGAAGGTCTTTCAGGAAGCTTTCCTGTGGGCACCAGAGCTCTCCATCCCCAGGTGCAGGAAGTCAGAAAGGAAGGCGACAGACCGGCTTGGACAAACCAGGACCAGGACCAGCTGCTCAAAGTGGAAAGCAGGAAGCCGTGGTTGATTTCAGTGGGAGATCACCTTGTCTAGCTCCTGCTAAAGCACGTTCCCTGCGGTAGGTTTCACAGGAGTCCATACTGCCCGGGGAGGAACCGTGGTGGTTCAGGTAGGTCTGGACTGGCAACATAAGGCTGAGCTATTTCTAGCTCGGAGGGCCCCTGGCACTTCAGGCCACCAAGGAAGGGATGCGATGTACAGATGGGCTTGGGATCGAGGGGTGAACTTAGCCATGGATGCTATCGCTCATGTTATTCGTGACTGTGGATCATATGCTGCAATTATGAAAGCCAAGCGGATAAAGGCTCACTCGTACGGAGGACAGTGGCAGAAATCTCCATGCTGGGGGGCCGGGCAGGTGGATTTTCTCCCATTTCCACAAACGCGCCATAGCAAGCTCTGTTCACTCACAGTGGTGGAAGCAACGACTAGATGGCTGGAAACATATCCCGAGCACCATGCCACCACCTTGAACACCATCCTGGGTCTTGGAAAGCAAGTCTTCTGGCAACATGGCACCCCAGAAAGAACTGAATCGGATAATGGGACTCGTTTCTGGAACAATGACATAAACACCTGGGTCAGAAAGCATGGCATCCACAACAGACAGTCACAGAATTGTAGGGATTGCCAGAGATCATTTAGTCCAACCCCCCTGCCCAAGCAGCTCCCTAGCCCAGGTTGCACAGGTAGGCGTCCAGGTGGGTCTGGAACGTCTCAAGGGAAGGAGACTCCACCACTTCTCTGTGCAGCCTGTGCCAGTGCTCCATCACTGCACTGTGAAGAAGTTCCCACGCACATTTGTGCAGAACTTCCTATGCTTCAGTTTGTGGACATTTCCCCTCGTCCTGTCGCCACACACTGCTCAGAAGAGTCCAGCCTCGTCTCTTTGCCTCCCACTCCTTAGATATTTACAGAGGTGGATCAGATCCCCTCTGAGTCTTCTTCATTCAAGGCTGAACTCTAGACCCAGGTCTCTCAGCCTTTCCTCATAAGGGAGGTGTTCCACGCCCTTCATCATGTTTGTAGTGCCCTGCTGGACTCTTGAGGAGATCCCTCTCTTTCTGTACTACAACACACTGTTAAAGACTATACGGAGAGCAATGGGTGCTGGGACACTCAAACTTAGGATGCAGGTTTAGTAAAACCCACCTGGTTAGTCAATACTCACAGACCCATCTGCCAGCTGAGCTGGTCCTGCCCTATCAAACGTCTTGCATACCTTACATACCTTGTAACACCTTGCACTTGGACTTGCTGAACCTCAGGAGGTTCACCTACCTGCACTGCTCATCTTGATTAGGTGACTCTGGATGGCATCCCAACCCTCAGGCATGCGTGGTGAGTTTGGGCTGAGCAGGAGTTGGTACTGTTGGATTACATGGCAGGAAATGCTTCTTGTTGCATATTAGGAAAATTTTCATGGGCAGGGTGGGATGGGTTGGACTTAATGATCTGAGTCTCCTTGGCAGGACGAGTGCAGATGGTACATGGCAGAACACCACAGGTATGGCTCACAAGTATAATGGGTGTAGGGCAAATAACCTCCAAGAATAGCACTCAACGAAAATAGTGCGGAAGATGGTATAGTTTTGGTAGGCTTAAGTAGATGGTATACAGACCAATGGTAAGAAGAGAGTGGTTCACCAATGACTCCACTAGGGAGGGATCGCCAATGAGAGATCCTTCCCTGGTGGTGGTCAGCCCTTAAATGGGATCTGGGAGAGGTGGAGTCTGTCCCCATCTCTCTTGCAGCCCCCTGTAGATACAGACAGGCCGCTCTCAGGTGTCCCGGAGCCTTCTCTCCTCCATGCTGCACAGCCCCAGCTCTCTCAGCCTGTCCTCACAGGGAGCTGTTCCATCCCTCGCATCATTTCTGTGGCCCTCCTCTGGACACGCTCCCACAGGCCCACGTCTCTCCTGTGCTGAGCACTCCAGCTCTGGACGCGGTGCTCCAGGTGAGGTCTCACAGCGCGGAGCAGAGGGGCAGGATCCCCTCCCTCTCCCTGCTGGCCGCGCTGCTTTGGATGCAGCCCAGGATCCGGCTGGCTGGCTGGGCCGCAAGGGCACACTGCTGGCTCACACCCAGCTGCCATCCACCAGTACCCCCAGGTCCTTTCCAGCAGGGCCGTGCTCTGTCCATACATCCCCGGCTTGTACCAGCAGTGGGGGTAGCAACCCCTTGCACTTGGACTTGTTGACCCTCAGGAGGTTAACCTCGGCACACTGCTCAGCCTGCCTAGGTCCCTCTGGATGGCATTCCATCCCTTGGGTGTGTTGACCACACCACACAGCTTGGAGTCATCCACAGACTGCTGAGGGTGCACTCCATACCACTGTCTGTATCATGGATGCAGACATCAAAGAGTGTCAGTCCCATTACACCTGGGGAACACCACTGTCGATGGTTTGTATGGGGTTCTCACCCTGGAACCTCTCTTGTCCACCAGTGCCAAAGTCTCCACCAGTGAGTCTTGTTCCTCCGCAGCCTGCTGGGCTGGCATGGTGAGGTTCTGGACGTGCCCACCTGATGTCTTCAAACACCCACCAAGTGCCTCTCTGTCCCCTTATCCCATACCCTCACTGTGTTCCCTGCCTTCTCCTCTATCAGGGCCAGAGCAAAAGTGCTGCTCACATGGCTGCGGGGCTGCCCAGCACCTGGCACAGCTCCTCCAGCCCCTCCGTAGTGCTGTAAGCAGTCCCACATGGTGCTGGGGCTGGGATGGGTGCAATGAGGTTGAGGTGACCCAGGCAGCAGTGCAGGGTGGGCAGGGCTGTGAGGGCTGACAGCTCCATGCTGTTCCCTCATCCATCATGGGTTTTTTTTCTTGCTATATGCTTGACATTTTGACCCAAATGATTCCGTGCAAAAGAGTACCAAAAGCTTTCCTGAAATGCAAAAAGATTAAGTGAACTGGTTTACCTCTATCAACTAAGTGAGTGATCTTGTTTTCAAAGGAAATTTACTTAGGACTTTCCCCTCATGAACCCATGTTGGCTGTGACCAGTGACTGCGTTATCCTTCAGGTGTTTTTGCATAGCTCCCAGCATCATTTTCTCCATGATTTTACTAGGCCCTGAAGTGAGACTGACAGGTCTCTAATTAGCAAGGTCTTTTTCCTTCCTTTCTTGAAAACTGGAACAATGTATATCAGCTTCTGGTCAACTGAGACCTCTCCAGATTCCCAAGACTGTTGAGAAACAATTGAGAGAGGTCTTGCGATGACATTGGCCAGCTCCCTGAGTGCCCTGGGATGAATCCCGTTGGGTCTCATGAATTTAGATCTAGAACAGGAAATCTCACACAAGATGGGGGTTGGCTGAGAGAGAGCTGATTGTTATCGCAGTCCTGGTCCTCCAGCTCCAGAGGTTCCAGAGCCCATCACTGGTGGTGAAGACATAGGCAAAGAAGGCATTAAAGGTCTCTGCTTCCTCTGTGTCACCTGTTTATCAGGTGACCATTCTCAACGAGTAATGAATGAATGTTCTCTCTAGTTCTTATATTCCTTGCAGCCCTGGGCTGCATCAACAGAGGGGTGTCAGCAGGGGCACAGAGGGGACTGTCCCCTTCTGCTGTGCTGTGCTGCCATGCCAAGCTGTGGTGCCAGACTCAAGGACACTGGAGGTGCTGTCATGTTGAAGGAACGCTGTGGCACTGCCACATCCACATCACAGAATCACAAAATAACAGAACTGTAGGAGTTAGAAAGGACCTCTAGAGATCATCAAGTCCAACCCCCTGCCAAAAATAGCCCAGGTTGCACAGGTAGGTGTCCAGGCAGGTCATGAATATATCTAGAGAAGGAGACTCCAACACCTCTTTGGGCAGCCTGAAAATGCCAGGGCAACATAGAAATACTAAGGATCTACAAAAGGAAGGCCAAAGCCTACCTGGTATTGAAACTAGCAAAGGAGACTAAGGATAATAAGAAGGTTTTCTTAAGTATGTCAACAATAAAAGAAAGACTAGGGAAAATGTGGGTCCCTTACTAAACGAGGGGGGATGTTCTAGTAGCAGGGGATGCAGAGAAGGCAGAGATACTGCATGCCTTCTTTGATTCTGTCTTCACTGTGGGAATTCCCCCTCAGGACTCCTGGACCATGAGAGTAAGTGAGAGGGTGTGGGAAATGGAAGGCTCCCCTTTGGTGAGGGAGGAGATGTTCCGAGAGCATCTATGCAACATCAATGTATGTAAAACCTTGGGCCCCAATGGGAACCAACCATGAGTGCTGAGGGTGTTGGCAGAGTTGACTTCTGAGCCACTCCCTATCATATTTGAAAGGTCTTGGAGAATAGGAGAGGTGCCTGAAGACTGGAGGAAACCCAGTGTTACTCAAATCTTCTAAAAGGTCAAGAGGGAGGATCCAGGGAACTACAGCCAGTCAGCTTCAACTCTGTCTCTGGAAAGGTGACGGAACAGTTTGTTCTGGATGCCATCTACAAGCAGTTGGAAGAAAAGAGAGTTATCAGGAGTAATCAGCATGGGTTCACCAGGGGCAGGTCATGCTCAACCAACTTGGTGACCTTCATTGAAGTCATTACTGCTGGGTGGGTGGGAGAGAGCAGTGGATGTAGTCTACCTTGATTTCCTTATTGCACTCTACCACTTCCTGAAGGGGGGCTGTGGTGAGGAGGGGGTTGGCATCCCAGATAACTAATGACAGAATGAGAGGGAATGGCCACAAGTTGCGCTGGGAAAGATTTAGATTAGATTTGAGGAAAAATCTTTTCTCTGAAAGAGTGGTCAGGCACTGGAATGGCCTGCCTAGGGATGTGGTTGAGGCACCATCCCTAGCACCATTCAAGATGCGTTTAGATGAGGTGCTACGGAATTTGATTTAGTAGCTTGGTGGGTAGGGATGGTGATAGGAAGATGGTTGAACTAGATGATCTTGTAGGTCCTTTCCAACCTAATGTATCTATGAATCTATGAATCAGCAAGGCATCTGACACTGTCTCCCACAGCAAACTTATATAAAAGCTGAGGAGGTGTGGAATAGATCAGTGGATGGTGAGGGGGGTTGAGAACTAGCTGACATAAACACCTGGGCCAGAATGTACGGCATCCATATCACTTATCATGTACAGCCTTAGGGAAAATGGAACAATTTGATGCACTGTTATAGACTATACAGAGAGGAATGGGCTCTGCGACACTCAAACATTAGGATGCACGTTTAGTAAAACCCACTTGGTTAGTCAACACTCACAGATCCATCTGCCAGCTGAGCTGGTCCTGCCCAATCAAACATCTTACATACTGTACAAGCCATTAAAAGCCCCTGCAGTGCACATGAGGGCTCAGACCTCCAGGACCCCCCAGCACTGCAGAAGGCAGCAAAGAGAACAAAGCCCAGCCACATCCTGCCTGCACCTGGGCTCCTTTTGCTCAGGGCTGGTGTGCAGGTTCACTGTTTCAACCAATTGTCTCTCTCTCATTGGAGGAAATAATCTTGTTTATTAAAAAAAAAAAAAAACATTCCCCAAATATCTTGGGTGTCATATCATATTGCCCACAGATATCAAAGCTGTCCTGGGGTACTACAGTCACTTTCCTTGTGTATTTTCATACTTCTCTTTCTGTAACATTTGGCCAGGGAGGCTATTGCAACGTGCTTTCTCCTGTGTTCCAGGTAGTACCCTAGAAAAAGTGTGCTTTATTCCTGTGCTCATCACACTATATCCTCATGGTGACCTGTGTACCAGAAAGTACTCCCCTTCTAGTAAGGGAGTAAAGGGAACCAGCAATAGCAGTCACTCTCTTTCCCATTAGCCCCACTGCTAAATTCGATTACAAAACTGATCCCTCCTCATAAAAGAAAAAAAGTTCCACAGAGACTGAGACATTTCAGAGGTCACAGCAGTTTTGGTACAGCAATGGGGAGGGGGTCAAGTCAACAAAATGTGCATGCCTCCTTACTGGACTTCTACGAGATCTCTGCTACCAGAAGGAGATACCCCTCTGTTCACAGTCATGCACTCCCCCTGCCAAAGAGACTCAGATCATTAAGTCCAACCCATCCCACCCTGCCCATGAAAATTTTCCTAATATGCAACAAGAAGCATTTCCTGCCATGTAATCCAACAGTACCAACTCCTGCTCAGCCCAAACTCACCACGCATGCCTGAGGGTTGGGATGCCATCCAGAGTCACCTAATCAAGATGAGCAGTGCAGGTAGGTGAACCTCCTGAGGTTCAGCAAGTCCAAGTGCAAGGTGTTACAAGGTATGTAAGGTATGCAAGACGTTTGATAGGGCAGGACCAGCTCAGCTGGCAGATGGGTCTGTGAGTATTGACTAACCAGGTGGGTTTTACTAAACCTGCATCCTAAGTTTGAGTGTCCCAGCACCCATTGCTCTCCGTATAGTCTTTAACAGTGTGTTGTAGTACAGAAAGAGAGGGATCTCCTCAAGAGTCCAGCAGGGCACTACAAACATGATGAAGGGCGTGGAACACCTCCCTTATGAGGAAAGGCTGAGAGACCTGGGTCTAGAGTTCAGCCTTGAATGAAGAAGACTCAGAGGGGATCTGATCCACCTCTGTAAATATCTAAGGAGTGGGAGGCAAAGAGACGAGGCTGGACTCTTCTGAGCAGTGTGTGGCGACAGGACGAGGGGAAATGTCCACAAACTGAAGCATAGGAAGTTCTGCACAAATGTGCGTGGGAACTTCTTCACAGTGCAGTGATGGAGCACTGGCACAGGCTGCACAGAGAAGTGGTGGAGTCTCCTTCCCTTGAGACGTTCCAGACCCACCTGGACGCCTACCTGTGCAACCTGGGCTAGGGAGCTGCTTGGGCAGGGGGGTTGGACTAAATGATCTCTGGCAATCCCTACAATTCTGTGACTGTCTGTTGTGGATGCCATGCTTTCTGACCCAGGTGTTTATGTCATTGTTCCAGAAACGAGTCCCATTATCCGATTCAGTTCTTTCTGGGGTGCCATGTTGCCAGAAGACTTGCTTTCCAAGACCCAGGATGGTGTTCAAGGTGGTGGCATGGTGCTCGGGATATGTTTCCAGCCATCTAGTCGTTGCTTCCACCACTGTGAGTGAACAGAGCTTGCTATGGCGCGTTTGTGGAAATGGGAGAAAATCCACCTGCCCGGCCCCCCAGCATGGAGATTTCTGCCACTGTCCTCCGTACGAGTGAGCCTTTATCCGCTTGGCTTTCATAATTGCAGCATATGATCCACAGTCACGAATAACATGAGCGATAGCATCCATGGCTAAGTTCACCCCTCGATCCCAAGCCCATCTGTACATCGCATCCCTTCCTTGGTGGCCTGAAGTGCCAGGGGCCCTCCGAGCTAGAAATAGCTCAGCCTTATGTTGCCAGTCCAGACCTACCTGAACCACCACGGTTCCTCCCCGGGCAGTATGGACTCCTGTGAAACCTACCGCAGGGAACGTGCTTTAGCAGGAGCTAGACAAGGTGATCTCCCACTGAAATCAACCACGGCTTCCTGCTTTCCACTTTGAGCAGCTGGTCCTGGTCCTGGTTTGTCCAAGCCGGTCTGTCGCCTTCCTTTCTGACTTCCTGCACCTGGGGATGGAGAGCTCTGGTGCCCACAGGAAAGCTTCCTGAAAGACCTTCCTGCATAGTTTTGGGTATGCGCCTGCAACTGGGAACTGTGATTGTGGACCCACCCAGATTGCGTAATGCCTGAGAGGAAAAGCCAGTGCAGGGAGCAATAAAAAGGCCAGGAGCATGCAGGAGGGGAGAGTCCTGTGAGGAGCACACCCAGCTGTCCACCTGCTGCAGAGATGGTGCACGCAACCTCCTCTGTGCTGCTGCTGCTCAGCCTGGCTCTGCTGGCTCCCGGCCTCTCTGCCCAACTGGTAACGATGGGATGGGGCTGGGAGTGGGTGCCCCTAGGTGCCCACCCCTGCCTCCTGCCCGGCACTCAGTCCCTCTGCTTCACCCCAGTGCTCACTGGCTGGGAGCTGGACCAACGACCTGGGCTCCAACATGACCATTGGGGCCGTGAACGACAAAGGCGAGTTCAGCGGCACCTACCTCACGGCGGTAGCAGACACACCATATAACATCACGACGTCACCGCTGCTTGGGATCCAAAACAACACAGTCTGGCAGCCCACCTTTGGCTTCACAGTGCAATGGACGTTTATAGGTGCTTCTCTCCCAGCCTCCCTGCATGTCCCTGCTCCTCTGCTGCCCTTCCCTGTGACATCCCCTTTGCTTTCCTGCCCTTCCCCACAATGTCTCCTGCGCTTTCCTATGCTGTCTCTGATGATCTCTCAGTCTCTGTGTGGTGTCCCTTTTGATTTCCTGCCCATTCCTGCAGTGCCTTTGACGCCCCCTGCCTCCCATGCCCCCGGTGCTGGCCCATCCCCTGCTGTGTCCCCAGCAGCCCCATCCCTGCCCTGCCCTGTGCAGAACTCATAACCCCTCTCCCCTCCTCTGCTCCTTTCCCACAGAGTCCACCACTGTCTTCACGGGCCAGTGCTTCGTGGACAAGAACGGGAAGGAGGTCCTGAAGACCATGTGGCTGCTGCGGTCAAGAGTTGGTGACGCTGGCAATGACTGGAAAGCCACCAGGTGAGCCCAGGGCAGACACAGACACGGGCAGTGACCCAGTGGCCGTGCACTTCCCACCTTACATCTCTTCTCTCTCCCCACAGGGTCGGCAACAACGTCTTCACTCGCCTGCGCACACTTGAAGGAGTGAGCGTGGCCGTGTGAGTCCCATGCAGCACCAATGCCGGACCGCTGGCACCACTTATCCTCCCAATAAAGCTTTGCCGCGGACACACTCTGGCTCTCTCCATGTCTCTTTGGGCTGCACTCCTGGCTCCCGTGGCATCCCAGTTCCCCTCCCACACCTGTCCGCTCTGCCTGTCCCACACCCCATGGTGTGGTGGTGCCAGTGCCAGCAATGACAGCCACATCACCACATCCCCTGTGCCACCGCAGGCGCTGCTGATGGTGCTCAGTGCCTCTGAGTGTGGACACACATGGGAAGCGGGTTGGGAAGGAAGCGTAGGAAGGAAAAGCAGAATTGAAGTGCAGGGGCTGCATGTGCACCAGCACACAGTGCATGCAGGGTGAGCTCTGGTCCCCTCAGAGTGCAAGGAAAGCAGCTGTCAGGGAGAGTTCTGCCAGGAGCTTGCAGAAATAGCACGCTCCTCCTGCTCCTCTGCTATGTGCCTCCAGTGCCACCTGCAGTCCCTGGCGCTGCCCCGGCGCTACCCCAAATCCCTTTGAGTGATCCGAAAACCAAGCGAGCGGTGCTGGGATCAGACCCCAGAGCTGGTGTTGGGCCAGGAGCGTGGGGATCTTCTAAAAAAGCACTGAACCTGGCACTGCTGGCACGGGGTGTTGGCCACACCAGCAGCACGACCCTTCTGTGCACGAAGAGACTGAACTGAGGTGGAGATTCGGGGCCGTTTTGGAGACCCCAGCTGATTCTGGAACCACAATGGGGGTTTCAGCTCAACAAAATGTGTGTGCCTCCCTATTGGGTTCCTAAGAGATCTCTGCTACCAGAAGGAGATATCCCTCCGTTCACAGTCACGCCTTTTCACGTCATCGCTTTTTGGCAGCCTGCACATTTGAGAACAACCACTTCCAGGGATGAAGCACCGGAAGAGTAAAATTGCTGTAAAACCATTGATAAGGCAAATAGCAACCTAGTAAGGGAGACAAGCCGGATTATAGAGCAATTAGCACCACACAATTCAAAGCACTGGCTGTTCTCACTTGATATCAAGTCCCAACTCCTCATGTAGGACTCCACACAGCAACATTCCATCTCCACTGCCTTCCGACAATATGACAGGATCCCCAGTGAACACAGCGTATTTCTTCTCAATTTCCAATACTTTATTATACAGTGGGGCCTCTTCGGAACTCCTCAGTGCCTGTGAAATTTCTTCCTGCTGACCACCAGGCCATGCCAGTCTCTCACCTTCCTTTCTGACTTCCTACATGTACATTTTGGGGTTTACCTTTCTCAGAAGAGAACTACAAACCCCTGAAGATTTCAAGGTACCGTCTTCATTTTCAGTTCAGAGGGGAAGATAAAAGTGCTTGGAGGTCACAAGACTGCCCCTTCTGTTACTGCTCCTCTCTGCTGTGTGTGCTCACCAGCCATCTCACCTTTAGCATTAGAGTAAGGCCTTTGGTTCTGGGCACTCACTCTCATTTAATTTGATTCATTAGCTTCAATTCCAGCTGTATTGTGTTACATTGTGTTATCTTGTATTCCACTGTCTTATTTATTAAATCAGTTTTTCTCCCTTATCTCATTGTCTCTGTTTTGTTTTTAGGTCCATCTCCCTCCTCTTTCTGGGCATGGGTCTGTGTCCCTCTGCCCCAGTAGACACAGAACCAGGACAAACCAGGCCACAGATTTGGCAATTCCTATACTTTTATCTTGTTCAGGGCCATTCTGCAGGGACCTCTCTTTACACTCTATTCCTCCCTTGAGGTAGAGGGCATTGCCTCCTCTTCTTCTTCCTCACCTTTTCTTCTGAACCAGTTGTAGCCATCAATGCCACACTGCAGTCATGGGAATTGTCCCACCAGGTTTTGGTGAAGGTAACTGTGTCATGATTCTCAGGTAGCACAGTGGTTTCCAGCTCCTTCCATTTGCTTCCCAAGCTGTGTGTGCTGGTGTAGAGGCACTTCAGCTGGGCAGCTGAAGAAGTGTATGCACCATATCTGCAGAATGTATGGACATTTTGCCAGGTACTGTGGCAGGATTCCCTCCACTGTTCCCTGCGAGGCGGGAGACAACTGGAGATGGACACAGCAGAGATCCTGCATGAACAGCCCTTGCCTTCTTCAGGCATGGCTGCTTATTGAGAATGGGACCGTTGTTGACCACAGATGTATGAGGTACAAGTGGTGATTGGGGACAGAAGAGCAGGAAGGGAGCGTGGGCTGGGTGGTGGGGGCAGAGGAGGTAGTTCAGAGCATGGGAGATACTCCCCAGCTGTCAGCTGAGTTCTGGCAGAGGGCTTTGGCTTGCCTCCTGGACCTCCCTCACCAGGCTTAATTCCATGTGAAACTTAGCATCCTTTGTGGCAACCCAGCATGCCCTGACAATGTTTCTATACTCTTCCCCAGTGGCTGGACCCAACTCCCACTTTCCAAAGAATCTCTTATTCTATTTGTGCCTTTCCACGCACTCCTTGCTTATTCCTGCATGTCTCCTTCCACTTTTGCCTGATCTCGTATTCTTAGGGATGCACCAACCTTGAACCTGGAAGAAAGAGTGCCTGAATGTCAACCAACTCTCTTGGCCCCTCTTACTTTCCAGCAGTCTAACCTATGGGGGTACATCCAGGCATGTCCTTGAAGAGGTCGAAGTCACCACTCCTGAAGTCCTGAGTTGTAATCCTACTTACAGCGTTGTTTCTTCCACGTAAGCTCTCCCCGATCACACGGTCGCTATATCCAAGACTTCCCCCAACCTTCGTGTTCCCCACCAGTCTCTGTAAGAACGAGTTCCATCAGCACATCTCTCCTTGTTGGCTCCTCCAGCTGTTTCAGGAAGTTTTCTTATATACAGAAAAAATGAAGTTTAATGGTAATGGCAACAGAGTAGCTTCTGTCCTGCTGGATTTAGCCTGTCTGTGCTGTGCCTGACCAGCCAAAGTGATTTCAGTAGCCTGGAGGGAAAGCATACCTTGATGTGCAGCCGACTGATAAAAACTGCTAAACACATTAGCTGGAATTTACTACAGAACAGCAATCAGAAAGGGCCAGCCAGGCAGGGGAGTGGTGGAACTGAGCTGGCACTGGTGTGGCTGGCAGCAGCGATGCACTGCTATTAAACGTTGTTGGCATTAAAATATGGCGTCCAAGATAATTGGGGATGAGTAGCTTTTTCATAAACAAGATCGTTTTTCTCCAGCAAATGTCAATTAGTTAAAACAACAGCAAACCTGCACACCAGTCCTGAGCAAATGGAGCTCAAGTGCAGGTGGGACATGGCATGGAGTTGTGCCCCTCAGCCACACCGAGGGTTTTGTATTACATACAATGTAATACTCTTGTTGTCATTGTTGGAGTACTGTGTTGGGAATATATTTTTTCACCTTCCATGCCCGGTGACATCCCTCTCACCAATTGCAGCATGAGGCTGATGAGGGCAGGGGACTGGCAGTGGGATGTCACGAACGAAAGCAGACAGAGTCTGCTTGGGGGATGTGAACTAGACTGGGAAGGGTGGGAGAAGGAAGGGTAGGAGAAACGGTGAGGAAAGGTAGCCATGAGTGGTGGAAGGATATTCCTGGACAAACAGATCCAAGAAAACAAAGAAGAGATAGTACTGGTGTCATCAAACCTACCATTGCTATTATTTTCCCAGTGTGTACCTGAATATCCTTGTGCTAAGCTCCAAAAGCCTTCCTGAAACGGTAAGAAATCGGTAGCAAAGGCTGGTGGCACAAAGCTCAGTGCTCCAATGGCCCTGAGCCATGCTGGTGTTGCTATGCCAGGCCATGCTGGGCTTTCTTTACAGCTCACTTCCCTCTGTTAAAACTGCAGGGAACTGATGTTACAGAAAAACAGCAGGGCTGGTTAGCCAAGCTCTGAAATACAGCTGCTGCAGCTCCTGCAACCTGTGTGCTCTAATGGCACATTCATGTAAGGACATGGGATGTCCTTGGTAATTCAGGGGTCACACTGCAGATGAAGGTTAAGGCAACTGGGAAGAGGACCTAAGTATGTGATTTTGGAATCTGGAAGTCACATAGGGAATGGGGAAGCAGGGACTTTTACTTTCAAGATCTTGCATGAAACATGCCAAGTGTCCTAAACCATATTTCCAACAGAAGGTTCACTAAGGTCTCTGCTGAAGCTGAGAAATATGACGAAGTAACCTGACATGCCAATGAGCTATGTCGAGTAGGTATCCCCTTTAATACAGCGCTGGGTACATGGAGATCGCTCCACCAAGCATGCACTCTGAAGAGTGTCCCTTTGGGACAGCAAATAAGGTCTTGCACAGTAAGGTGAAGAAACCGTGTTTCACTAGCTTGTCTTTAAGAATGCCAGTAGTCTTCTCCACTGCTTCTGACCCTCACCTTCACTACTGAAAAGGACAGACTACTAAGAGGATCTCCAAAAAGAATTACATGCTGTGAACTTTTCCTGACCAAAAAACCAAGAAAAACAAAACAACCACCATCAGGAGAAAAGTCAACACTAATCATCACAACAGTGCAATAACATCATTAAAGACAGTTACCTACCAGGTGTGAGCACTGCAGAAATACTGAGCTTGAAGGCATCACCACATTACACACCTCAACGATGCTGGAAACTGCTTTTATCTGAAAACAACTAGCTCTTGAGGAGCTCGTTTTGTGCGCATAGAAGGACTGTGACCAGACACAGATCAAATTTATGTTCAAGAAATGCTTACACGTGGGGACATGGTTTAGTAGGGAAAAACCGGTGGTAGATGGATGGTTGGACTGGGTCATCTCAGAGCTTTTCTGCAACCTTGGTGATTTAATGAAAGAGAAAATAATTGGAACAGAGCCTTCCACAGGTGAGCTTAAATCATGTTGATAGATAAGACATGATACTAAAGCATTAGAAGTAAACAAGACTCCAGGTAATTAAGTTTCTGTTAATTTGAAGGGGCAGCTATTTTGGAGCCAGCAGTATCCAAGATAGGAATCTGGAATCAAAGCCTTCCTATTATCATGTGTTGTGCCTCAATACCAAAATATGCAGTGATATGTCCTGCAACAATGCGAAACACTGGCCTCATCTCACCCTATGACCCGGCAATGTTCAGTCAGGGTCTATAGGCCATCCTGCCCATCTGTCTGCAACAACTCCCCATCATTAAGACCTCCACTGTACCTTTCCTTAGGTTGGCATTAGAGCGCAGCAGTTCCTGTAAAACATTTGTAGGGCTGAAGCAGAATCAAGACAGTCTGCATGACTCAGCAATGCTTATTCAAACAGACTGAAAAGGGGGAAGGAAATGACTGCCCGCCTTCATAGCTTTGCATAACTGCAACTGACAGGCAAGTAAGGGTAATAGCAGAGACTGAGCTTGGCAGGACCTCTGGAGGTCTGAGCCCCACTTTGAGCAGAGACACCTACAGACAGCTGCCCAGGAGACATCTGCTTATCTCCTAGGTGGGAGACTGTGCTTTTGCTTGACAAAAATACACTCAACAAGAAGGGAACGCTACAAGTGGACATCAGCCTGAATAGACAGTTTTCTTTTCAAGTGTAAAATCCAGAAGCTAAAGAACCAAACACTACAAAATGTGAAAATGTTTTCACCAAATTTGTCTACACTGACAACCCCTGACAGACAACCGATCAGTAATGTATCAGCAGAAGGTTTGGACGTTTCATGGGCTTAGAAAGGCTCCAGACTACGCTCAAACATGGTTTTCCTTATAGATGCAGCTGGTAAATGCATTTCTTAATTCTGGCTTTTGGGTCAGACCTGGAAAGCTAGCTTCTACTTCTGTTCTTTGGATAGGGAAAACACTGCCAGACTCCTTCATCCTTCAACACCAGATAGAGATCAAAGGTTATTTTGTACTTTAAAGCACAGAAAGAAGAGAAATGGGATAAGAAGTACTATCATACAATGAAGCAGCAGCATGGGGCACAGCTCAGTTACCCAAGCAAACTACTATAGCAAACTACAGACAAAATGCAAACTTCTCTTTTCTCACAAGAAACAGTCCCTTCTTGCAAGGAACCAACCAGGACCTACTAAGCAGACACTGCTGAAAACGCTATACCAGGCTTAGTCTGTTACACATCTGAGGCTATTGCCAGCATTCCCAGGAACGTGGAAGAATCTCACAGCACCCACTCACTGCAGCTGACCCTCACGTGCATCAGTTTTCACTATGAACACCATTACTTTGAGGTCAGCTGAAACCTTGACGAACAGAAAGAAAACCTCTTGGAATGCATCTTCAGAGTACATTTTTAAATCACATGCAAAGTGACATTTTCCAAACTGCTGGCTGCTGAAGAGGGGAAGGAAAGCTACTTAAACTTACTATCACTGATGCACGATACACCATCGTACCCTCTCCTATCACGTTTTGCTGGGAGTAGAAAGTGTGTCAGAAAATGTTTAGGAGGTGTCATTTTTTTTTTTCTCTGATTGTGCATTGGTGTTTTTTTTTTTTTAATGTTACTTTTGTTTTGGTGTGCCAGTAGATTTACCAAACTTTCTCACTGCCCCACCAAGAAAAACAAGGGCCAGCCTTGCCCTATCTTCTTCCACTTGATGGAGCAGGGCATGCAGCAAGCCCACTTTGTACAGGCAGCTTTCCTCCCCACCATGAAAGAACCAAACGGAAAAGCCAAAAGCACATCCAAAACGTGCCAAGTCCCACCGCAAGAAACGCATTTTTCTCATTGCTCAGAAGTCTGCAGCCCTTCACGGGAAGGCTCCATCTGGCCACGACTCACTGGCTCTGTTCCTGGTGCTTTACCAGCTGCAACAAGAGACCAAGACACACCAACACCAAGCTGCCAGCGGTCCGGCGCTCCAGCAGTCTCGGCTGTATCCTCAGCGCTAGCGCTGACCTGCCGGTGACCTGCTGTCAGGAGGATCTGCACACCTATTGCACGTGGCGCTGGGGCACAGCACAGAGAGCCCTTGCCACACACAAACACACCGGCCCACGCGTACGTGGAGGAGGCGCGGCCCCGGGACGCGAGCATGCGGGCTCCGACCCCGCCCCCGGGCCGTACCGTTCCGGCTGCGGAGCGGATCCCGACGAGAGGGGGGCGGGGTCGGTGAGGAGCCCCGCGGCCGCTTCCGGCGCGTTGCCGCGGCTGCCGCCGTCAACTTCCGGTTGTCGGCGCAACGGTCGGCGGCGCGCGGCCATGAGCGAAGCCGAGGCCTGTGGCGGCGGGCAGCGGCAGGTAAGGGGTCGGCCCCTGTGCGCTTCGTGGCCATAGCAAGAGGGCTGTGACCTGTGGCTCAGTGTCCAGGTGGAGGCTAGTCACAAGTGGTGTGCCCCAGAGGGTCGTCTTGCCACTGGTGCTCTTCAACGTCTTTGTCAACAGCTGAGACAGTGGGATTGAGTGCACTCTCAGCACGTTTGTTGGTGGCACCAAGCTGAGTGGTGCAGCTGACAAAATGGAGGACCGCCATCCAGAGGAACCCAGACAGGGTCCAAAGAGGTTCTGGAGCGTGTTCAGAGAAGGGCAACAAAACTGGTGAGGGGTCTGGAGCACAAGTCTTACGAGGAGCGGCTGAGGGAGCTGGGATTGTTTAGCCTGGAGAAAAGGAGGCTCAGAGGAGACCTCATGGCACTCTACCACTTCCTGAAGGGAGGCTGTGGTGAGGAGGGGGTCGGCCTCTTCTCCCAGGTAACTAATAACAGGATGAGAGGGAATGGCCACAAGTTGTGCCGGGGAAGATTTAGATTAGATTTGAGGAAAAATTTTTTCTCTGAGAGAGTGGTCAGGCACTGGAAGGGCCTGCCCAGGGAGGTGGTTGAGGCACCGTCCCTAGCGCTGTTCAAGAAGCGTTTAGATGAGGTGCTGAGGGATTTGATTTAGTAGCTTGGTGGGTAGGGATGGTGGTGTGAGGATGGTTGGACTAGATGATCTTGTAGGTCCTTTCCAACCTAATGTATCTATGAATCTATGAATACATTGAGGGAATAACAGAATGATGAGGACAGTGGTCATCATTCTGAGCTGCCTGGGTGCTGTTGAGAACTCTTCACAGCTAGCGTGACAGAGAGGAGTTTTAAGGAAAGATGTGCGGAAGAACAATGTGCTGGTTTGGGAAAGATCTGCAGGAAGCTGGAGCTTGTGAAAGAATTAACAAAGGGACCAGCCACAGGCACACCAGTGAAAAGGGCTGTCCTTTCCAGCAGCTAGCACAGCAGTTGGCTTTGTGCTGTTATCTGAATTGGAGGTGCTGCAAAATGTTTTTTATTCTTGACTGACCCAATTTTGTTATTCACCTTGCTTCTTTTAACGGTTTTAAGCAGACCTGCCAGTTTTAGTGCATCTTCGTAGAGCAAATATTAGCAAAATTTTATCATTTTATCACATATCCCTATAGTTGTGTCACCTTCCAGCTGGACTGCAGCAGTTTCAGGTACTTGGATGTGAACCTTGCATCGCCTCAGGCACTTTGCTAGCATGGGCCGTAGTCACGCATCCCAGCCAGAATGATGTTTGCTTCCTGCATGCTGCTTTCTGCTTTTTGTATTGGCTTCTGTAGAATACTGAGGCAAATACAGTAGCAGTTGTTACCTTCTGTGCCTGGAATACAGTATATCCAACAAATTCTATATTCGCATTTCTTGTTGTCAGACTAGGTCTCTGTGTTAGCTGTGTCTGTAGCATGTAGCACTTGGCCGAGTATCTGCACGAAAGCCAAGCAGTCCTAAGGTGTAACCATTAGGACTTGGGGGTGGTGGTGGTGTGTTTAGTGGTTCAAAATACCAGAGATAAGAAGTGTGGTTTATAGAAGTGTCCTTGCTCTCTTCTGAGGGGAGCTTTTTAGTTTAGCTGCTAGTAGAACCCCTGGCAAGCTGCCCCAGGCACAGTATGGATTGTCAGAAACTTCCGTGCATAACAGTAATAATAACAGCGTAGTTAAAATTGTTACATGTAAGCTTCCTAGTTTGATGCCCCTTTTCTGATGGTGTACTCAGCTCTCTTCTGCTCCTTGGCTCCCAAGGTCGACGGCTTCTTTTTGCTGTCACTGGTCTTTGGGGACAGGCTGTCAAAATGTTAGCGTCTGGATTCACAAGTCCCAGAGTTTTAAAATACAATTTTCCCTTCTTTGTCTATGAGATGCAGACTAGATTCTGTCCGAACAATGACTTGTTTCAAGGCATTAGTAACGTTTCAGTTGATTTAACAGTAAGGGATTTCTCTAGAATATTCCACTGAGAAGAGAATTATACTAGCAAGGTAGAATAAAAACGGAAGCCAAAACAAAGGCAGAATTTATCCAAACTGCAAAATGAAAAGATTTTTTAAAAGTATGTGATACAGATTCCAAACTATAAACTGACATAGGCAGTGGGAAACCTGCCCACTCTGTTTGGAAATTCAAAACATATTCCAGATTCATTTCATTAACATAGGAATACAAGCATTAGGGAAAACAGTGTCAACTTTTTGGCTGTTGAACTTCTGATAATCCTTTCACTGGAAGACAGGCAGGTGCTTAGGATAACAACCTTAATCTACCTTCTTCTTTTATAGAGACAAATCTTAAGCTGATGTAGATGGGTTTATTGCCATTGGTATGAGTGGGGCAAGGACAATTTACATGCCTTTAAAGAGACCTTGTGATAAGCAATGTTTTACCTTAGAATGAATTATTGTCCTGTTAATTTTTTCCCCTTTTTGTCTCTTAAAAGGGAAAGGTATTGACTTTGAAATAAGAAAATGAAAGAACACAGAAAACACAACACTATTTTTATCTTAGTCACTAGAAAAATATCAGCTCTAAACTAACTGGCTTTGAATTGTGTATGAAAAATGTCCTCTAAGTGGGTGTTCATTTGGGTAGCATTAAATCACAAACAAGTGTTCTGCCGTCATAGTCTTTTGAGGACTGAGGAGCCTGACCTTCCTTCCAGCTTGCCTCATTTCAGCTTCCTTTACCCTTCGTGAGAGAAAGGCCGCAGCCTGTGAATTTCCCTGGCTTCTGGCATATGCAGAACTCTGTTACTTTTAAGCCACTGCTTAACACACATCTCTGTGTTTTTTACCTTTGTGGTGCTATGCAGATAGCGTAGCTTTGCTAGGTCTTGCAAACAGCCTTCACTTATGCCCTGGATTCATCGACAGCTCCATGTGGCTATAAAGTTTAATAGACCAGAGAAACCTGTTTTTAAAAAAGTGGCTGATTTATTTTAAAACAACTCATTACACATTTCAAACTGAGGTAGAAATTTTATGCTGAGCAGTTAAACACCGTAATCAGCAACCTTGTGCTCTTGCAGTTTATCTGTAATGACCAGTAATTGAAATTCATGCCTGCAGTGATCCATTTCCTATTAATGATACTGTATCATGGCTTCAACCCAAGCCCAGCCCCAGGAGAGCAGCTTTCACCGTTGCAGGAATGCAGACCTACTAGTCTTTACCAGGAAACAGCATTCATGTGGAAGTCGCATCCTAGCAGCTTTATATCTTAAACGAATTTCTACGTGTAGCTTTTATAATAACGCTTAAGAAGTAATTGCAGCTGCTTAAATTATGCCTTTGAGTAGTTTTAAAGTGTCTGTCATTTGTGTTATTATGTGGTCAGAATAAACAGTTGTCAACTCTGGAACTGAAATTCAAGTGGAGTTTCTTGAGTTTTGTTATTGGAATCACTCCCGTTTTACTATGGTCCAGGAATTATCTTCAGACAGTATCTCCCCCAACCCAATGAACCACTGTTCCCAACTACTTGCAAATTTGGGGTTGTCTGGTATATCTGATGCAAAAATGCTGGTCTTCATTGTGGCATTCATGGAGAAGGGCCTCTCTGCAAGTGAGCAAACCAGTCACAGTCTTGGTGTTCTAACTGGGTTCCTTTTCCTGCACTAGTATGAAGATTCATCCACTGAAGTTGGAGAAGGAGTGGATGAGTCGTCAGCAGCAAAGACTGTGCTCAAACCTCCAGATCAGCTGGAACTGACTGAAGCTGTGAGTAAAGAACAGTGTCTGTATTTGTCATGAGAGGCATACAAAATTTCTTAAACTGAAGCCTACCTCTTTCACATTTGTTGTTGGGTTGTTTGTTTTTTTTTTTTTGGAGGAACTTCTACAAGAGTAGGACTGATAGTTGTTAATGTATAGTGTCTGGAGCACAAGCTAAAATGCCTTTCAGCAGGAAAGCAGGCAGAATGTGCTTTGAAACAGCTCTGGGCTTAAGGCAAAGTAAATCTACATGGAGTTGAACTGGGAGGGGAATGGGGCCGAGTACTTCCTCAGATAAGAAGGACACCAGTGCTAACCCTGAGCTTTTCAGGTACCAGAGAGAGTTTGACACACAGAGTCATACAGAGAAGGGTCCTTTTGTTTTGATGCCATTTATTGTCCTCTTGGCTAATGCAGTCATTCACCCTTCTAACCGCATTTTTCTCTTTTCTAATGGCCGTATAAAACTGCAGTGTTGCTTCCTGTCCTCCGAACAGCTCTCAAAAGGAAGCTACACATACTGCATCTTCTTCAACCAGTGAAAGCAGTTGACACCAGTACTATTTTTTTGTTTGGACTGGTTGAGCTTCTGTGCTGAGTGTTCAATGGATTTTGTGCTACAAGACAAGAGCTTGTCTTTTTTTTTCCATACAGAATGCAGCTAGCATTTTTCAAGTGTTACCACAGCTTAGATTAAAATTAACATGATGACTAAAGAATTCAAGGAACCCTATCAGAGTGTTATGCTGGGAAGCAAGATGACTTTGTTCTTGAACCCACTCTGAGCTACCTTGGCTCACACCATTGTTCTTGTGGAGGCATCAACTGTGGGTGAGATATCTGCAGCAAATATCCTAGAACTGAGTGTAAAAACTCTGGTGATCTTTGTATGTTCAGTGTAATAACAGCAAAATTTTCTTTGTTATACTATTTTGTTTCTCTTCCAAAGGAATTAGAAGAGGAATTTAGACGTGTTCTGTCAGCTAATAATCCTCATGCCCCTCAGAATATCGTCAGATACAGCTTTAAAGTAAGTGTGGCATAACCTCTGAAATGAGGATGAGTATTTTTGTTTTTGAGTTTTGTTTTTATTTCTTATCCGGTGATCTATTTTTAATATGGCTCCATCTTGTTACATACTTACTGTCAATGCTTCCTGAAGGGATTTTGCAGAGGGTGAAGGCCTAAAAGTGTTGAAAAATTTATTCAGGAGCTGGAAATAACAATTACTCTATGAGTTTTGTCAGTGAATGTAATTTGTGCACCTAATCTCAGGCAACGTTTTTTTTTTGTTTGTATTTTTATTTATTATTTTTTCCCTGTTCAGTGGTGATTAGAGTCTAAAAGGCAATAGTTTATTTGGTCTATAAGTAGTTATTGCCTCCTCAGTGTTTGTAGATAAAGATTCAGTTGTTTGCAATGTAGGAAATTCAGAAATGTGTTTTGTAAAACTAGTGACAAGGACTCTATTCATTATGAGTAGGAGTGAGCAGGGGAGGGTGCATCAAACACTGCCAGGAAACATCCAAGAGTCACACCTTCGCATTTCTGTGTAAAGAATATATGCTGCATTACCCTGGAGAGGCTTTCTCCAGCTGGAATTTACCTCTAGCAGCAGCAGCAAAAGAGAAGGATGGCTCTGCCTCCCAGCCGTCCCTCGGAAGGGTCACACCTCCTGAAAGAAATGAGAGCCCACAGGGACAGCTCTTCTAGCTCTGGCCTGGATTAAGCCCAGCTGTAATCAGGGAATAGACAACCAGGTGAAACAGACGTGAGCCTGTCTCACCTCTGAATTTCTGTAAGCAGTTTGGCAGATCATCAGAAATATTCCAGTCTCGTGGAAGCTGTTGGGTTCTCTTTCTCCTCTACTTGGAGTTAATGTTTTCTGTCTTTGTGGGATGGAAACTACACAAGCTATGTAGATAAGTGATCCATGTCTCCAGGTCCTCCACAGTGAGTGAATTAGGCTCAGTACGATGCTCTCATGGGTACAGGATGCAGTCATAGTTTTAGAGGAAGCTATTGAAGCATCTGTGGTCTGCAGTCATTCTGAATGCTTTTAGGTGTAGCTGTAAGTCTTAATATGTAGTTTGAGCCTGACTGCATGACTGCACTGTACAGTTTCAAATAGTTTCAAATAACTGAATTGGCATAGTGCTTGTAAGCCTGAGCACAGTGCTAAGAGCCCATACTGTTTCCAGATCAGAGCTGCTCTTTCTGTGTGGTGCTGCTCTCATTTAGGAATGACAGATCATTCAGGTTATCTCAGCACAAGAGAACATCAAAGTCTTTTAGGGAGTGCTGTGCAAGAGATGTACTAGAATTATATTTAAACTCCCTTTCTGTGGATTTTTTTGAGATCTAGAGGTTTCATGTTCTCTCTTATTTTCCTTGTGTCTTTAATTTATGACTTTCAGTGTCTTGAGATACAAATAACTGTAGGAAGAAACTTTGTAAAAATGTTAACAAACATTTTATCAGGATGGGACTTCTTAGCTTTAGCAATTTAGGCTAAACAGTATTTCTGGCTTACAAATATATTTCATCGTGCTGATTGTGTTGCTTTTTCATTTTTATAGGAACGAGCTTACAAGCCAGTAAGCTATGTAGATCAAACAGCCATTCACTTATCTTTGGGCGGGAACTTGATACTCAGAGATTCAGATGAAGGCAGGCGACAGAGTCTGAGATTAAGCAATGCATCAGGTTGGTTTATTTTCTAAAATCACAATCATTTTCAGCTGGGCACTGGTACCATTTATTCAACATGAGGGAATAATCATACTTTACAACTGCAGAACTGAACAGGTTGCATCTTTCTCAAGAAACAAAAACAAGAAAAGCACATGAACAGCCAGCCAGGGGTTTGCCACAGCACAGAAAACAATGCCTGCTTTTGAAGCCAGGTGAACACCACCCACTGAAATTTTCAGAGCTGCATAGTGTCTTTTGAATGTCTTCTACTACTGTTTGGACATACGTGTCCAGACTCCTTATCCTGCTTTGAGAATTTCAGCCATGGTGTAAAGTTTTAAAGCAGATATGTTTAGAGGCAGGATGATTGTTTGGGAGACTGTTATATACTTGATGCATTCTTTTTCTCTTATCATGATATCTACTAGACAGTGTGAAATATAAGATGCATATCCTGCACCTGGGACACGGCAATCCTAAGAACAAATACAGGCTGAGCAGAGATTGGCTTGAGAGCAGCTCTGAGGATCTGGGGCATGCTGGTTGAGAAAAGACTCAACATGAGCCAGCAGTGTGCATTTGAAGCCCAGAAAGCCAACTGTATCCTGGGTTGCATCAAGAGAAGTGTGACCAGCAGGTTGAGGGAGAAGGTTCTGACCCTCTGATCTGCTCTTGTGAGACCCCGCCTGGAGTACTGCATCCAGTTGTGGGGATCCCAGCACAGAAAGGACATGGAGCTGTTGAAATGGGTCCAGAGGAGGGCCGTGAAGATGATCAAAGGGCTGGCTGGAGCACCTCCCCTATGGGGGTAGGCTGAGATTTGGGATTCTTGGGGGTAGGCTGAGATTTGGGATTCTTCAGCCTGTAGGCGGGAAGGCTCTGGGTACACCATATTGTGGCCTTCCAGTACCTGATGGGGCCTGCAGGAAAGCTGGGGAGGGACTTTTTATAAGGATATGTAGTGACAGGATGAGGGGAAATGGCTTTACACAGGAAGAGGTTAGATTTAGGCTAGGTATTAGAAAGAAATTCTTTACTGTGAGAGTGGTAAGACACTGGAACAGGTTGTCCAGCAAGGCTGGGGATGCCTCCTCCCTGGAGGTGCTCAAGGCCAGACTGGATGGGGCTGTGAGCAACCTGGTCTAGAGGGAGGTGTCCCTGCCTATAGCAAGGGGCTGGAACTAGGTGATTTTAAATGTCTCTTCCATCCCAAACTGTTCAATGATCCTATGGTTGTAGTATTGTGATTCTTACGTTATCAGTGGAGAAAGATACTTTGATCAGACACTAAAAAACGATGTTGTCAGGAAACATTTCTAGGTTAGAATTTTTCTCAGGGAAATACAGTTTAGTGTTTTTCTCGTGTTTTGTCTGTTTGAGAAAGAAGCTGTGTCACATAGGATGCTCTTTTAATGTGGTAACACAATGATATCACTGTTCCTGAGAACAGTTGTTACCTGTGGCCTCAGAGGGGTGGTGTCTCTTTTCTTTTACACTTAACAAAGTATGTGTCTTGATTTGAAGCACAACACAATCCTAAATAGAACTGTCATAGCCATGAAAGTATGGATTGTTAATTTGGCATTACTTCTCATTGTGCAGAAACTAACTACAGCAGCTTGATGCTAGCTAGCATCACTACACACTCAAGGCTGTGACTGGAATGCAGATATCCATCATCCTCTTAGTATGGTGTTGCTGTTTAACCCAGCAGGCAGCTAGTACATTTATTTTTATCTGTACAAATAAGAACAAATCACACTGTAACTCTTTTGTACCTTGAAAGCATTGCTCATAGTTGCATTTAACAGCAGAAATGTTTAGAGTGCAGCAGGTCCAGAGGTGAAAGGATACTCCAGAAACAAAGTTACTCAGATCAGACTTTATTTCAGAAGTTCGACTTAAGTGAAAATCAGACTTCTTTATTTCAGTCCAGAGAGAATTACTGCAGACTAATCTAATAACAACATAGCTTCTTTCTATGTCTTTGAGCAATCACCGTGCAAACTGGGGATTGGTTACTGTGTTGTCTAATGAAAGAGCCTTAGAAAAGGATGTGTTTGTATATTAATACTTCAGAAGATAGAACAGACTCCTGAATATCATATATCATATTTTATTATCCTAGATTCATTTACCTTTTCTGTCATCAGAAAAAACTCCTTCTGAGACTTCTGCTGTAGAATCTGAAGAGGCAGAGATTAAAGATGAAAAAAGCACTCAGGTAATTCTCTATAGTCAGCTGAGAGCTGTCATTCTATTTTTAATATTAGATTGGAATCACTCTTTATTAGAAAATGAGCTCACTGAGATGCTTCTGTGATCTGTTCTTTTGTACCTGAAATGTCTCAGCTGTTGCTGAGATCCTGCACTTCCAGATACTGTATCATGATAGACCGTAATGTGCTGGGACCTGGAGTCTTTCCAAACAGTATGCGAAATCTGAATTTCCCTGAAAGGGAAGTTGGTAAAGAAAGAAAGGAAGAAAGGAAGAAAGAAAGAAGAAAGAAAGAAAGAAAGTGGGGAGGTGAAAGCAGCAAGAATAATAGCTTAACTGAAGAGTGGCCGACTTAGAAACAGTTGGCTGATCAGGAAAGGAGTATGCTATGAGCCCTGTAATCAATTCCAGACTAGTTTCAGGTAGAGCTGACTGTCTAGAAAAGCAGAGAAAATATCAATAAATGGCACTCTAATACAGTCTTCTGATTCTTAGGTCTGACTCATTTTATCAAAGGCAGTGGTGCTATATTATCCTATTCATATCAGGCTCTGTTTTAAAGTCACTTCATTTCCTATTCTTCTCTTTCCCCACTGAGATACTTGTCCAGAATCTCCTTGCTCTGACAGCTAGAAGTTTCTTAATTATCATCTTATATATTTTGATCTTATTTTTTTCCACTGTCAACTTATGACCATTTGAATAGGTACCAATGTTGCTGATCCTCCCAGGGTTCTCTTGCAGGCTGCAGAAGAAGAGGCAGAGGGGGCAGAGGCAGCAGAAGCAGCTGAAGCAGCAGAGGCAGAAGAGGCTCCTCCCCCAAGAGTAAAGGAGCAAAAGCTTGCAAACCGGTTCATTTTCATTGGGAGATCTTCAATGACACTTGTCAAACCTCTGCGGGTAGGCTGCTGTTGCAGTTTCCTTCTGCTTGAGCGAGCAAGTGGGGCATCACTTTGCATCATATTGCATAATGCTTGTAGGTGCTGCTGGGTGGAAAAAAAAGAAGCACAACAGTTTTTCACTACAGTAAAACGTTTGACAATGGTAGAACATTTGGGGTAGTGAAGGTGGTGACCAAAAAATTCTTGCCTTGTGGACTCTAGGACAGCCTACAAAAATTTGGTGCTACTGTAAATCCTCACACGTCTTTTTGGTCAACAAGAAAATGTGTATTTGCTTCATAACCAATAGTGTTTGTTCAGTGATCTGGGAGTTATTTGTATTTGGATGCTGAATCAATCCAAGATCAATACTATTCTCAGTACCTGAGAATAGTACAGACGGTAGTTTCCACAGCTGCACTATGTCACTGCAAAGAGTCTCAGTGTATACATCACACTTTCTTATGCTTCTTTTTTTTTTTTTTTTTTTTTTTTTTTTTTTTTTTAGGAAAGAGCATGCCAATCGGAGCATAAACGTTACGAAAACTTTTCAGACAATGCTAACCAGGTATATCCTTTTGACTTCATTAACCATTTTGGAATATATACAGGAAAATTGTTGTCTTTGCGTTCCTTGCACTGGAATGAATTCCTGTACTGTGGCTTCGATTTCTGGTTTGAATTGGAGAGCAAACTAACATGGCCCTCCTTTCTGCCTTTATGGGTAAACTTTATTTCTAAGGTCAGATGTCCCTGTTCAGCTGGCTGCTTTGTTTTAGAAGGCTTTAAGTGCATAGAAGTGGAGACCCACACCGTTAAAATGGTTCTGGGCTCAGCAGGAGCTGAGCTGAACTAAATATACCTAAAAATTCTGCATGGAATGAAATATGCTATAGTTTTTATTGGAAAGACAGTTTTGCTGATTGTTTATCACGAATATTTGACAGATATGTTTGTGTATATACAGTGATAAAAATCTTGTCTCAAAGCATATTATCAAAGCATCCCGGGAACACCCAGGAGAAAGTATGAGGTAATGAGAGCAACTAAAACGGTACTGTAAGCAAGTGGTAGGAAGAAGAAGGAAGGTGTCTCTGTCAAGCTGGAGATTGCTTATTCCTGGACTTGAATTCACAGAGTAACTGGCCAGAGAGCTTTCATCCTTTTCAGCTGGAGGTTTCTTTTTGATCAGTGAGGTGACCTCAGAATTGGAGGATGTAGGAATTTTGCATGCAAGTTTTGAAAGCTGAGAGGAAAATTTTTTCTTTTTATTTCCCTGATAAAAAACATTTTAACATAAGCTGTTTTATTCCTCAACTCTTTTGCCGCCTTCCTTGTGCTTATAATTTCTTCTTACAAAGTCTCCTGTTTTGTTGCTTCTCTCACTGTTCTCATAACATTTCTTTTGCCCTTCCTTTGATATTTGGAATATCTTTTCTTCTCATTTCCGCCTGCAAACTTAGGACACAATGCACATTTTCTTGCTACAGGTTTACTTCTACTTTCTGTATTCCAACATTTTATTCCACTTTATGTATTTGAGTCATAATTAAGATGATATGTCAGATTTAGACTACTGTTTCTCTTTGCTGAAAGTAATATAGTGCTTCAGATACAGTACAAGCACTGCAATACTAATGAATAATTCTCAAGTGGAAAAATTACTTTTGAATCTACTCAAGTAAGTCATTCCTGGCATGTGGCATAGAAGAAGATGAAAACTGCTCTCAGTTTCCATTTCATCGTGTGACTCAGAGTTACCAAGATTTAAACTGTGTTAAGCAGCTACAGTTTAATTTTCCAGCACCACGTGAGAAATGTCATAGAGCAGATGTTTAATGCATGTTTCCTATTAAGCACTGCAAATCAGACAAACAAAATGTCTGATTTACACAATGATATGGAGTCGAAGTACCAAGGATAGTGTTGGGAAAAGGAAATTATCAGTAGTAGAACACTTTATTCTCAGAAAGTGAGACATGCCACATCAAGATTTAAATATGTAGTTTCGATCCTTCTTTTTTTTTTTTTTTTTTTGTTTTTGACCGCTATCTTTCAGAAGATTCCGGTGACATTATCTTTTTTATTTTGATTGGGTGGATGATTTTTTTTTCTGGAGTATAATCAAGTCCTTACAAATCCTGCCTCTTGTCTGTCTCTCAGTGGGTGATCTATGATGCCTACATGGAGGAGCTTCAGAAAATGGAAAAATCAAAAGAGAAAGAAAAACCAAAATCTCAGACAGGAAAGAAAGAGGAGAAGAGGGGAAGACAGTTAACTTCACTGGAATCACAGGTATATTTCACAGCTCTAGAAGATGCTTGCTGAGTGGTAGTGAATGCTTTCATCACATGAGCCAGGTGGAATCTAGCAACCCATGCTGACCATGCAGCAGGTTCTGACAGTTGGCATGTAGCAAACCTGAGAAGTGCAACTACGATTTTCCGCTAGGAATTGTATTTCCAAAACAGGAAATTTCTTCCATTTTTGGTTTGTTGCACTCTTTCTAGGAATGCAAAACAGTGTGAAGCTGTAATCATGACTTCAAAGCACATTTCCAAGGAAGATTTGTAACTTTCTTTTTTGTGCATTGTCATGTTTATGATTTTTGATTAGCATGTGAGGGGTAAAAGAATGAAATAAGTAGAAACACGCTTTGACTTAATACAGACTTTTCCAAGGGATGTAGGAGCATTAAGTATAGTCTTCTAATATGAAAAAAAAAGAAATGTAGCATTTCTTTACTGTTTCTTTACTGAAACAATGTATTAAAATACATGTTGCTACTTTTTATTATTTATTATTATTATTTTAATGATAATGTTATGTAATTGTAACGTATTTTACAGCTGTATACATACCAATTTATTACAATAGAAGCACAGGGTTCAGTTCATAGCTTGCCCCCACCAGAAGTGTAGGTGTATTAGTGTAACTAAGATACGCCTTTGTAATGTAAGCTGGCTCCTGAAATGGACTTCAGCACTTTCATACCATACACTGATTCAGTTGTAGAGGATTTGGCTGGCTGAGCTTTCATAGCACTCTGCCCTTAAAAGTCTTGCAGTTTAAACAGCCCAGACACACGTCCTGACAGGCTTCCTCCTGTGAACGGTGCCATTGATTTCCACGGTACTTTCTAAAACTAATAAACCTTTCACCTGAGTAAGTGTTGAGAACTAAGCCTGAAGTCAGTGATACAACTATGGACTTGAAGTGTGGAGTTTTTACAGTTGGCCATTAAAATGAAATAAAAATTCTACCAGTGAAACCATATAGAAAAAACGACTATGGCATGTTCAACTGACAATGGTGGGAAGCTGAAATCCATGTATCTACAATCCCTCCCTTTGGTGCTTTGCCTTTCACTTGTAGCATTTTCCAGGATGATTACAAGGAAACCAGAAAGTGAATGCAATGAAGTGTAATGGAAATCTCTTTATGCAGAGCCTGCACTTGAAACTGAAACACACTGTGAGACTGGTGGGGTGGTTTAAAGCAGGTGAAAAAGCTGCTGAATTTTCCAGTCACTTACTGGGAACATGCAACCTGGAGTAATCCAAAGCATCCAGGCATCACAGTCTTGTTATGAGTAGCTCTGTATGCATTTTGGAGCTGTCTGCGTAAGGAGGATGTTGAACTGCTCAAGCGTGTGCTGAGAAGAGCAACAAAACTGTTGAGGGGACTAGAAAGCAAGTGTTATGGAGAGCATCTAAGGGAACTGGGATTGTTTAGTCTGGATGAGAGGAGGATGAGGGGAGACCGTATTGCTCTCTACAACTCCCTGAAAGGAGGTTGTAGTGAAAAGAGTGCCGGTCTTTTCCCTCAGATGACAAGCAATAGGACACAGGTGTCATGGTACACTGGGGAGGTTTAGGTTGGATGTTAGGAAGAATTTCTTCATGGAGAAGGTGGTGAAATGTTGGAACAGGTCACCCAAGAAGAGGTGAAAACCCCGTCCTGAAGGTATTTTAAAGATGTGGATGTGGCACTAAGGGACGTGGTTCAGTGATGTGACTTAGGAGGTTAGGTTGATTGTAGAACTTGATGATTGTGAAGGTCTTTTCCAACCTAGATGATTGTATGGAAATTAAAGATTGATGGCATCAGAATCTGTACCTCTAGTCTCAAGTTGGCAAATGGAAAAGTGGCTTCCAAATTCTAACTCCTAAGTTATTATAGTTCTGGCTGCACGTAGCAATTAGAAAAAAAGCTTTTCTGACTAAACGTTTTCTGAGGACTTTCTGCCTTTGGCTGTTGCTGAAGAGGAGCTTCAGCAAATGGAATCTCAAGCAGGAAATACAGGAGATTTATACAGTAGCTAAAATCAAGGAACCTGTGACTAGAAGCAGTTACTGATTTCCACTGTTATTCCTGTATCAGCTGATTAGACAGTGAAGCTACGAGATAGTAATGGGTTCAGCCCTAAAGGAGGAAGAGAATAAAGTGGTCAGATATTACCGAAGGTGGATCACTGATGGAAGTTCTTGCTGTGGTAAGAGGCCATGAAAGAGAACATCCAAGCTAGAGAGCTGCAATTTGAGATGATACATAGTAGGAGTTAGGTGAGGAATTAGAAAAAGTGGAATAAAATAAAGGAATAACAGTGCTAGTACTGAGTTTGAGGCCAAAAGAACAGATGACTGGTTGAGGAAGATAATAATCCATAAAAGAATGTGGCCAAAGGCAGAGGAAGAGCTTTGGTAGTTGAACAGAGGAGCACTGCTGTGGGAGAAGATGTAGAATCAGGCCATGCATTACACTGGAGAATGAGGAGAAAAAGCAGGAAATAAATGGTTTTGCAAAGCGTAAGGGACAGGCAGGCAGCAGATAAAGAAATTGAGATTACCAGGATTCTAGCTGAATTATGGATAAGGATGATATAAAGAAGAATACAAGTGAATGGAAGACAGAAAGTGTTTGACCAGAGTCTGTGATAGACTTTCAGAAGTCTCTCTATCTACCTGTCATTCAAATGGATCTAGAGAGAAGAGGATGTGCTATGCTACATCCAAGAGCAGGGATATAATGTTTAAAATTTTTCTTAAGTCTTCAATCAAGGGAGGAAAATAGAACATGGAGAAGGTTGAATACCAAAAAAATTACATGAAACCTGAAAATAGCTTAAAGTGAGGGGAGCTAGGCAGAAGTGTTGTATCTGCATGTCCTGTTCTTACTGTTCCTGAGCCATCTGCTTATGCCCCTGATTGCAGAGAGGATCCCAGCCCAGAGATAATCTTGGTCTGATCCAGTACAACCCTCCTTCTGTTGTTATGTGAGCATAGAAATTACCATGTTTGACGTAGATGCAAATTTAAGTAAAGAGCAAACTGAAAAAAAAATTAAGTAAAAAATGAAGTAAAGCGTAAACTGGAAAGGCTGTTGCTAGTATAGATTGGGAAGGACTAGTAGAGTGGGAAACTGTGTTTTGGAGCATTAGAGAAATCTTGGAGGAAGTAAGGGCTTACTGCTTGAAGTGAAAGGGAGAAACAAATCTGTCAGTTGGTGAGTTGTGGTGTGCATGTAAAAAGATAAGTGCACTGTTGGAAAATCTAGTGTGAGAGATAACAGAGGAATAATATTTCTGTTACATCTATCCCACAACAGTGACTTTCTGTAACTTTCTGAGTTATGCCCAGTGAGACAGCCCATATCACAGGATCGTAATTATAATTTGGAAGCTCTTGGACACTCACCAGTTATTCTTGTAATAGCAGTGGAAAATCAGATGCAATTAACCTTCATATTAGTGTTTGCCTGCTTCTGTTCAACTGAAGGACGGGATGAGTTGTTACCAACATCCTTGTCTTCATGCTGTTGTGTACAGCGTGTCAGTATTAAAAGCAAATAATAAAAACAAAGTGTAATTCTAGAAAGTAACAGTTACTTGACAGGATTCAGTGTGGGGAGCTCTGTTTGGGATTTGCATTGCATGGAGGTGCTGGCTGGGCAAGAGATGGCAGCACACCTGTACTATGTTTTCTCTTTGAAAGCCTGGAATTCCTGTAGTAGCCATATATGTGTTGCAGGAGATATGAGCTGTTACTGCAATGACTTTAGGGTGAAGCTTTGTTATACAATTACGGATCAGCAGAAGCCTTGTTCCATGCTCCAGTGAAGTGGAATTGCACATTGCAACTGGCCAGCTGCTGAGATGCAAACATGAAACAATTAGTGTTAATGAGTAGTACAAGCCCAGGACATTTATTTTCTAAGTATTAACCCATTAACTATCTTAACAGATGGTTCCAATAACAGTATTGCTGTTGAAAAAATAATTTATTCGCAGAAGTGAGTAAAACAAATGTATGAGCTGATGAGCTCTCATTACTTTTGGCTAGCTAAAGCAGACTTGCCCTACAAAGAAAAAAAATCAGTTTCAAACAGATCTTTGAAAAAAGGATAAATTAGGCCTATCACTTCCACTGAAGATGTGTTTCAGTAAGATACAGAATAAATCAAACCTGAAATAGCAAAGGATTGAGTGAGAAGGTAACTGACTCTGATACAGCTTAGTGCCAAAAATGTGGTTATTCACAACTACATTGCTTACAGCATAGCTACCTAATAAGAAAGGCTCTTCCAATTCATCTGAACAGTTTCCTGCATTGCAGAAAACCTTCAATTGAGTGATTCACTGTTCCCGGACTTAAAGATTTAGTGTTGTTGTGGGCTTTTTTTCCCAGTTTTTTTCTACTTCCCACTGTGTAGGGCAAATAACCCCAAGGAAAGCACTTCAAGGAAGTTAGTGCGAAAGGATGGTATATTTTTGGTAGGCTTTAAGTAGATGGTATACAAAATAATAGCAAAAGAGATTGGCTCACCTTGCTGATGGTTGAGGCTCGCCAATAACTCCACCAGGGAGGGATCTCCAACAAGAGATCCTTCCCCGCTGGTGGGCAGCCCTTAAATGGGGTCTTGGGAGAGGTGGAGTCAAACTCCACCCCTTCCAATCACACTCAGTTGTGCCCCTGCAGCTGACTCAGGGCTTGCCTCAGGTGATCAATCAGTGGTTCAGGCCGTGATTCAACAGTTCCCATACACCACTGACAGCCACAGTAAAAAGATTTTACAGATGTTTCAGGACCTAGCATTCATCTTTGGGAACACAATAAAGTAATCTTTGTCTTCCGCTCTACAGCCCAGAATGGATTCTCAGGTTGGAAATTCAGAAAGTTTTCAGTGCAGTTTTCATTGCATATGCAAGAGAAAAGGTCTGCAGTACTGCTCATGTCTGTCAGGTCCAACACTGCCATTATTTCCCAGCTCCTTCCACCAGCACAGGCATATCAAAAAAGAAGAATTTATCCTACTTAGAGGGTGAACAGATGACAGAGTAGATAGCACACCTGATGAACCAGCACCACTTGAGGGGATCCATTCCTTACACCCAGCAACCATTACTTTTTCAGTGCCTATTGCTCTTCTCTTTCTCTAAATCAAGTTGTAACCTTTTCAGCACTTAACCTCTGTCAGCTAAGCTCACTTAGAGCAATATGCTGGTGGCAGCCCATGCCGTTTTTGTAGTCGTGATCCCAGCATTGCTGAAGAAGTGTTATCAAAGGTGAATTGCTTTTTTTTCCTACGAAGTATTTGAGAGAAAGACAGGACTTTCGTGACAGAAGCAGTAATAGCAACGTAAAGTTGAAAGAGTGAAACCTCAGCAACTGAGAATATTGATTTCTGCTTGGGATGTGTCAAGTATCCCCTTTCTATCACTCTTTAATTGTTTTCAGTACTTATGAAGTCAGAGTGTCTAAGGAATATTTTGCAGAAAATCAAACTATGTTAAAATTTAAAAACATTCATCCCTGTGCTGTCTGAAATTCTGAACATGACAGTAAATTCTTTGCAGGTCTCAAGAAGTCCTCCCACCAACCTAGGGAAAAACTGACGAGTGTAGTAGTGGTCACATTATGTGGCTGGGGCTCTAACCACAAGTGAGTGTGTGAGAAAGGCTAAGAACACAGCAAGCATGCATAATACCCCTCCCTAACCCACGTGTTCTTCCAGCATTCAACTACTTTCAGCTTTTTCCTGGAGTTGATGTTGTTTGGCACATAGAAGTATGTGTGCAATCTTCCTGCATCCACGTAGAATTTTTGCATGTGCTACACTTTTTGACAAGGTGTTGCATAGATGTCATCCTGCTGTGAAACACCTAATTTTCTTTATTCCTAAGCTGACTTTCATTAACTTTTCTTGACAGTTCTAGTTTTGTACTGGAAAACTCAATGACTAGTCAGCCACTGTCCATCCTCTCTGAGCTATGTAGGATTTCATAGACTTGTCTCATGTCCTTCTAAGCTAACTCTCCTCCAGACTGGCAAGTCCTAGTCTACTCAGTTTTTCCTGGAACAGAAACTATCCTGGATCATGGGTCACCCCTACTGCCCTTCTGTGCACTCTTCCAAGTTCTACTTGATCTTTTCTGAGGTGGGAGAAGACTGTACTCATTAACAAAGATACAGGGAAACTATGTAATGTGAAAAGTGTGAACAGATTATAGAATTGCTTTTCTTTTTTTTTTCCTTTGTCCTGTCATCTTTCTGTATGGTTTTTATCCTCTTTACCACAAGGCTTTGTCTCTCCTGAGCCTGTTTGGGGCCCTCAAAAGAAGCAGAGGGTTGAGATGCACATAATTCAAAGCCATGTTCTTGGTTCTGATTGTGACTGTACAGTGTAGTTTTGGAAAGTCGTTTCATTTTTTATTTTTATGCTTGGGTCAATCTCTGGACTGTGCCAAGGTTGACAAGTTTCTTTTGACTGTCTTGACTGTAGGGGAAATCATACTGTGCTGGCAGTCTTTGGTTCCTGGCAGGGGTTTGAAGATGAAAGGCTTTGAAACCCTGCTGGGGCTTTGGGGCAGCAGTAGGATTTAGAGGGGGATTCAGGCCCTTGGAGCAACATGCTATCAAAACACTCTGAATATACTTTGGCACTCTCACATCATTTTGCAAAGCTGTTCTGGCATTGCCCTTACAAACTGTCCCCAAACTGTCTGGGGAACTTTAAGCTCTGTCCCTCCAGTTGGTGGCTTGAAGATTTTGTCCTACTTGTGGTTAGTTCAGCTTGAATTTTGCTTCTGTTCACTCAAATAATTCACAGAATAGAGAACATACTGATAGAGAAAAAGTAGTTAGGAATAGAGTTTAATAAGAAGATGGGATGAGACTGCTGTGATCAGGCACAGGGCTCAGTCAGACAAGTATGCCAACCCGCCATGTGCTGGTGGCTACACAGTTAACCAGGGACTACTGGCCTTGCAAAATATCACTCTCCAAGAGGTCTCCCTTGCTATACCTGAAATACTACCAGTGAAAATTCTCGTATGCAGGTCTGCCCACCTGTGGTGTGCTCTAGTGAGGAGGGTGGGATTTTCCATGGTATCAAGGCATTTTCCACAAAAGCTGGACAGCAACCTGCCCTTTGTGTGTTTATTGTATATATTGCATGAGCTCATGGATCTGTGTATGCATTGAGCTGGAATTAACACTGATTAATGGGAGGATTTCTCCATCCTGTGATCTTTACTTAATACAGGATACCTTAAAGCCCTGCAGGCAAATATAAGGGGTTGCTGATACGTGATCAAACATGGCTGTATTACTGAAGCTAATGAATTCTTATCATGTGAGATGGGGGGGTGGATCATGTGTGTGCTTTTAGTTCATTCCGTCATGAAACAGACTGAATAAGTTGAGGAAGTTAAGACTCTAACTGCTTTCATAGACAATCACCTTGCCACTGAGCTAAATCATACACAAACACTGAAGTTAGTTTATACCAGATGTGAATAGCACCTTGCTGAACTTAATGTAGATTTGTTGCCTTAATTCAAGTGCCTTTATCGTTAGGTAGTGGTATGAGGAGCTTCAGTTTACCCTGTATTCAAGGTGGAGAGACTCAAGCTTTTCTGTAACAAAAGGTCTGAAGGACTTGTAACCCGCAGGATATACATTTTCTTTTATTTGTTTATCTTTTCAACAGAGTGATTATATAACCAAGATCACCAGGGCTGCCAAAATAACAGAGCGGACGGTGAATCAGAGCGTATTTGATGACATTTTACAAGGTACAGCTCTACTGGGAGACGCTGTTTCCTCTCAAAACAGAATTCCTGCAGATGAACGGCCATGACTGTAGCAAGAATAACAACAAGTCCTCTGGGAAAGCTGGCTGTTAGTAGAAGGAGGCAAAAGATGCCAAGGCAGTGGTTAGCAGTGGAAGATTGGAGCACAGAGCCTTTGTGTGAAAACTGGTTTGCTGTCTTAGAGTATGCTGGTGTCTCCAGTGCTGAATGTTAGACAGATAGAGCTAAAATGACCAGGACTAGCAGCCTGCTGACTCACACAAGGCAAACAGGACAGCAAGCTGCAGTCATTCAAAAGTCACGTGTGTCAGCCCTTCTCTGTGCAGGCTGGGCCAGCAGGTCTGGTAAGCGTTATCTTTCCTCAGTCAGTAGTTCCCCCCTGGATGCAGGTCCCAGTGACAGAGCAGCCAGTGCAGAGCAACCCTCGGCTAATCACAGAATCATAGGAGTTGGAAGGGACTTCTGGAGATGACTGAATACAACTCCCCTGCTAAAGCAGGTTCTCCACAATAGGTTACAGTAGGAAAGTGTCCAGGTGGGTTTTGAGCATCTCCAGAAAAGGAGACTCCCCAGCCTTTCTGAGCAGCCTGTGCCAGTGCTGTCACCCTCACAGTGAAGATGTTCCAATGGAACATCCTGTGTTCCAGCTTCTACTTGTTGCCCCTTGACCTGTCACTGGATACCACCAAAAAAGCCTGACCCCATCCACTTTCAGTTGTTCCTCTTAAGGCAGGTGCTTCAGAGCCTCAATCATTTTTGTGTCCATTTCTGCCTTCCTGCTGGACTACAGGTCCCAGCCACAGGGACATATGTAGTACTGACACTGTTTTGCAAGGGTTTTCTTCTTTGCTCAGCTCCCTCTTGAAAGTCTGCATCTAGCTCTGAGAATGACTTGAGGCCACTCCTTGCTCTCACTGCTGCTTTCTCATTCGTTCTTTGTCTCTTTTCAGACCATCAGCCTTTTGTGTGGGGACTTGGTGCTTGGTAAAGCGCAGGACTTCAATGTTGTTTTGGAGACTTAAAGACTGAGACAGTTTTTATACTAACAATTGCATTGTATCGAGGCATTGAGAATGACATAAAGCTTATCTGGTACTCCACCATGGTTATGTGCTTCAGACTTTTTCCATGAGACATACTCTTTGATTTTTGGTTTTAGATTTTAAATATTTTGAGGATCCCTCCGATGAATACAGAGACAAGAAGGGAACTCTCCTCCCGCTCTGGAAGTTCCAGTATAGCGAAACCGAGAGACTTTCAGTTACTGCCATCTCCTGGTAAGTCTCCTTAATGCAAACTTGCTCTCAGTTTTGCAGCCTAGTGGAGTTAATTGTCATACCACCTTACAAGGTGGAGCTGGTTTCTGAGGAAACATTTTTTGAGTAATTACAGTCATCTTCTTTGACAACATCTAGCTTGACACATTCAGCCTAAAGCGAAGACACAGCAGGTGTGGGACAGTGCTAGGGCAAAGTGAGTGCAGTGAACAGAGCAAGTAAGTGTCCTTTCTTGGGAAAGCTGAGATAGATGGGACATATCTTTGGATAATATGCTGTAAGAATCACTCCTGAAAAGCCCAAAAAAGGAAAAGTGCCTTTTTGACAAGTATTAACACAAGAGATATAAAGCAGCAGAAAGGGAAATGCAAACATTGCATGTGCTGGTTCTGTTATCACCATATGCTGTGAGATGCTGAAGCACTCACACCTGGCCCTTACACAGGACAATGGCACATGTTTCAGTCACTCCTGAGACAGCAGTGGGATTTGTCTGTAGGGTTCCCTTTCATCTACTGCTGTGCTCGTCAGATATTGTATTTATTTTATGCATGTTGAGTTCAGAAGAATTACTCATACATGAACTTTACTACTGCATATATTCAAAGGGGTCTAGCCCTCACTCTGTACCTGGTCCTGTGAGAATGGACTATGATATTACAACATGAAACACTGCATTTCTGTTGAATTATGTAGTTAATTATAAATGCTTACTTATATGAATTTTCTCATTACAGGAATCCAAAGTACAATGACCTATTTGCAGCGGGGTATGGCTCTTGTAAGTAACAAATACAAAACTCTGCCACTGTCACTTAAAATATTAAACTGGTGCACTGAGCTTCATTCATATCACAGTGTGGGGGCACAGACTACACCCCGTAGCAAGGGCTAACTTAATTTCATATATGTAAACTGAGATTTAATTCAAGATAGGGATTATACCTCTACATTCCACGATGTGGACATTCAGAAATGCATAGTTCTAGTCAGTGTTAGCTGGGAGTTTTGGCTTACAATGGGCTTACAATGGTGCTGACCCTCCCTTTGGTCAAGGACTTGCCCCTAGAAGCACCACTTAATCCCATTAATCTCATCTGGTGGACTGTGACTGGGATTCCTCTGTCCCTGCCCTTCTAACTGCTTAAAGACCAGATCCGTTCTGCTTCATCAGAAGCTAATCATGAGAGACATCTCTAAGTATAAACTCCTCGTCCTCTTGTTCGGGAGCATCCTCCAGGGATGTCTGAAAAGGTGAGCTCTCTATTAGGGCACGCCAGGCCTGAATTCTGTGAAAGTGCACTTTTCTTGCCATACTGTCTGGGATTAGATATGCAATTATTATGAGCCGCTATAACACAGAGGTTCCTGTGTTAGTCCATTACAATTCCTACCTGATGTTACTGCCCGCACATTCAGGGAATGGAAAAGAATTCTAACAGGCTGATATTTTCTCAAAATTTTCATGCTGTTTGTGTGCGTTGCAACTACCTGTCTTACCATTCACTCTGAAATGAAGTAAAAAAAATAACATTACAAAGGCAGCAGAGCTTTCTCCTTGCTTCCAGAAAAGGATAGGCCATGGAATGGTACATGTAATTTATGAGAAAGATGGGGTGTGTTGACCCAGTCGGTTTCAACATTGATTCTATCAGGAGAGCTGTACTTCTTCTCTGAGTGTTACTATTTACCTTTTGAAGTAAAAGCTGATTCCACTATGGAACACAAACAGTCCTTCATCTTGCTTGAAATGAAAATCAGCCAGGGGGCTACAGGCAAACAGTGTCTGAGAACTGCAAATAGCAGGACTAGTCACGGAATTTATTACCCCAAGCACTTCAACCCTGGGAGTCATTTGTGGATGACATAGAGTGGAGGTCAGGGAGACAGAGACAGGGCCTTGGCTTTTCCACCTGTCATTTCAGTCGCGCTATATCCACTTGCAAGCCACGGACATAACTTTTTTGCCAGCGTTCTTGGGAATGAAAACTTAACAGCCTGTTGTTAGGATTCTGTACTAACTTCAGAGTTTGTGAACTCTGAAGAAAGATATGTTCCCAGTATGGCTATGGGAAGATGGGAACGTGTTCAGAAAAAGGCAGCAGGAATGAGCAGAGATATATAACAACTTCTGTGTCAGCCAGCATAAACAGACCAATGCTCTTACAACAGGACAAGGGAGAGGGGGTTTGATGTGGGTCTACAGAATCCTGAGCAGCAAAAGGGAATAAGGATCAAATATTCATTATTGCCTGAATTCAAAGATGAGGGAGACTGTATGAAATTCTTATACTGCTGGGCTAATACAGATTTAAAATAGAATAATACGATACATAACAAAACTGTGGAACTTTTCTTCCCATCCTCTGTGCTCTGGAGGACAAAGATATACATGGGGTCAAAAGATCAATTCACAGAGGGGCAGTTTGCTCCTAGCCATTGCCAAAGACAAGTCCTCTGATTCAGTAAGTTGATAATTGCAAGCTGCAAGAAACTGAAAATGAACAACTTTTGCTGTGATTCTTGTGCCCTTTGATCAGTTACTACTCAGTGCTCTTAGAGGGAAGACACCTAGCTATGGGGGCCTTTGGTGTGGTCCCAAATAGTCATTCTCATGTATTTCTCTGTACTCGGGCAGTAAAACTCGGATGGGTTATCTTAATTTGTACCAGTTAAGATTACATTCTGTGTGCAGTATTCTAGCATTTCATTTTTCTTTTAAAATGACTTATTTTAATTATTTTCTCTTGAACTCCATCTGAGCCCAGGAAACGTTCTTGTTAGTTTGTTGAGAGACCTGAATTGGCCTGACAACTTCCTTAATCTAGCAGGAATTCTGAAAAACAGATTAGGATCAGACTTTGCAAAACAAAGCATGGCAAGAAGTGCTCAGGATATCCCTCACCTTGTCCAGCAGAGTGAAATCTTACTGTGCTCACAGCCCCTGTGCTCAGAATGCAGGAGTTAGGCAGGGCTTTCCCACTGCTCTGCCACCCAGGTGCAGAAGGGGAGATGAATCCTAGCCAGAAGAAATAGTCCTGCTGTCACATAGGGACTGGGCTGGAGCCACAGATGGAACTCAGATCTTTGGGTCTGTGGTAAGCATAATTACATCACCCCTCTTTTGTGCAGCATCCATTTGTCAGTGCTGCCAGGATACAAGCAACACGTTTGTCCTGCTGCCCAAAGTATGTCTTTTGAAACAAAAGATCCCTTGTTTTCTGTGGGCCCATTTCACCCCATTATGGTGAATTCTTTACAAATTGGGCCCCAGCACCTCTCCTGCTTTTGTATCCTATTACTTGATGTTTCATCAGTAATTTCTTTGGAGGAAATGAGGCTGCATGGTCAAGGAGCGCACTTCTCTTGCCTTGCAGACAGTTTCTCTCTGTGAGTCTAAACTTCAGAAACAGTTTCACCCACAACTGGTGATCCTATTATTTGTACAATCTGGACTTCGAATTGGAACTAAGAATGAAGAAAATGTTCGGTAACAAAATGTATTTACTTCTGGAAGTTAAAAACCATCCTGCAAGGGATGGAGAGAGAGTCTGTTTTGATGTATGCCATTTTTTTCCCCTTTATTGTGCAAGAGGCCTAGACCCCCTCTAGAAAGAGAGCTGTGGAGAAAAATAGTTAATACAGAACTCCCAACCCACTGTTCTCTCCAAAGATTACATGACGATTAAATCACCTACATGTTACAAGTCAATTAAGTTTTACAGAGCCTTCCAAGCCCGAGAGGTTTCTTTCAGGTCAAATACTTTGTTCCCTGGCAACTTCTAAATACTGATTTGAGAGGCACATATCAGAAATAGGGGATATCAAGGTACCCTGTTTCCAAGTTCTTCCAAGGGAAGGAAATTCATTAGGCATCGTCTACCCAGGTGGTTTCAGACTGCAGTTCTTACCTCATGATGATATATAGAGAGTAAACCCTGAACTCTTGGCAATGTGAGCTAGGGCAGATATTCTCTGACACACATTACAGGCCCATGCCCTGTCCTGCCAGCCACCTTCTCTTCAGTTGTGAACCGTCTGTTGATGAAGACAAACTTGCAGAAAATACACATCTGGGAGCTGGGTTAGGTATCAAGAGAGCAGTCTTGCCTGATCCCAGTAGACGACCAATCAGAACTGAAACATAAGCTGAGGTCATAATTCTCCTAAGGCAAGGCAAGCCTGTGACAGTTCTGAGCATATAGCATTCTTGGAGTAAAGAAAGCAAGCAATGGACTGCAGAACAGGATCCTATCCTGCCTTCATATGCTGTCTGGAGATTTATCTTAAAGGCTGGATCAAAGCTTGCCTTGTACAATCACACTCAATTTCCATGTCAAAACTCTGTCTGATTGTGAGCCTTTCATCCACTCGCCCTCAACCTCCCACATTCTTCCTGAGTGCAAACACCACAGTCAGACATAACAACCTAGTTTCTCTCACAGGTTCTTCATACAGAAGCACAGATTCACCTCCCCTGATAGTCCTCACAGTCTTAGACCAAGCCGTTGCGTAGTCACAGCTTATGGTAATGGCTGTCAACAATGACTGGCATCAGTCTTCCAGTTTTTGCTTTCCAAATTGTAGCTTCCTGTCCTTCGTGTAACCTTTATTCACAAGAGCACACTTACAGTGGTGCCCATTCAAATAAGGGGATCAGAGCATACTGTAAAAGTAGCTGTTTTTTTCATCATTTTTGTACCAGCAGATGGTTAACATCATCACAGGGATTAAAATAAAAATAACAAGCAATGCAGGACCAGAAATGATGTCCATAAATCTGCAACAGAAAGCATCTCTCCATTTTTTACAGCTCTGCTTTAGGCCCTGACAGTGAACCAGGTTTTAATATATCTAGTATGTGCTCTGCTAATTCCATATCATATGAGATTACACATTATGATGTACTTAACAGAATGCCAAGGGAATATGCAGATATATTCTTGTCAGCTCAGTTACCTCATCAACTCCCAGTTTATCTCCAGTTACTTCACCAGGGATGGCAGCTTCGACAAGACATTTACCCTCTCCATAGGTCTGGATACCTCAGTAATAGAGGAGGCAGTTTACCAGGAGGGTTGGGATCCTCACTTTGAAAGAATTTTACTGTACTTAGATAACGTCTGTGTTCATTAATTAATTTTAACTACATATAATACTATAATGCTTTACCTTGAAAGGTACTTAGATTGAGATGTAGATAAAAAAATAGAGGTTTTCTCTAAGGTCTTAGTCAATTATGTTATCAAAGTACCAAAAACTTACAAAGCCCAGTTCCCTGAAGCTCTCAGATGCATTAGAAAGTCACAGAAAAATCACAGAAAACAGAACTGAAAAATGTTTCTGAAAGTTATTAGTCCATCTAAGTACAAGGTAGGACTTTAATAAATTATAACAGTTTAATCTAATAATTAGTCCTTGTTAGATGTGAGGTTAACAAGGATTAACACCAAACGGTATTATAGCCAAGATATTTTATAGATAATATAGTTAAACAGATTAACAGATTACTGTGATAGCAAAGAGACGATTGAAATAAAGAGAAAATGCTCACCTCTGCTCTAGGCTTACAACAGAACCCTCCAAAAGAGCAGTCTCCAACAAGAGGCCCCTTCTGGTGGTGGTCAGCCCTTAAATGGGGTCTGGGAGAGGTGGAGCCAGACTCCACCCCTTCTGGTCACACAGTGCATTGCCTTCACCTGTGCTCCCACAGCTGACTCTGCCTACCTCAGGTGATGAATCAGTGGTTCAGGCTGTGATTCAACAGTTCCCAAACAGTCTTCAAACTCACTGAGGATTAAACTTAGTCCCACTTGGCGTGCAGTGTAATTGCTGGCAAGGCTGAAAGCAATCCATGTGACAAGGACAGAGGCATATGTCGGAGAAGGAGAATTCCGCAAGACTGAAAACTCAACTTGACAATACAGGCCATGGGTTTGAGGACAGGCTGTGCAAGAAGTTGTACTAGGTGTTCATTTTTCTCTCTGCTGTGGCACAAAGGCGGTGACGCAGCTTGTGGAAGATAGCCTGCACTGGATTTACATAACTAGCAGCTATTAAACTTGGTATTTTCTGATAAATGGCCAAAGGGCTTTAAGTAAGAGCACTAAGAGGATTGAAAGGTGCTAAGGAATTCAGATGCCTGAACCTGGTTGTGGAAAGTCTCTTTCAGATGGCTTTTGGGATGTATGTATTTAAACTGTACTCTCCATACAGACACAGAAGATGGCTGTGAGTGGAGTTCCCTACTAATCTTTCTGTAAGCTACATGACTTTTTTTTTGTATTGATAATACTGATACTGAAAACATTGTCAGAGAGGGAAAAAGCATTTTGGATTTATCAAATGAAATTCCTTGTCTTGTGTGAGGCTGTGTGCATGCGATTTGCATGAGGGGACTACACTGGAGTTGGGTCCCTGGTCATGAAACAGCAGCTGTGCTGGGCTGGGACAGCAGGCAGCTTTGGCCTTGTGAGACACCCCCAGTGAAACTGCTGCGGTAATCTAAGCACAGTATCACAAAGGCTCATTGGGATTCATGTGGCCCACAGTTGCTTCCACACACTTCAAAGGGTGACTGATACTTTTAATCTGGATTCAGTTTGCTATTTGGGCTATATTTATGTAAAGCACTAAAAAGACAAAGCAAAACCCAGTGTTGAGAAAATATCTCCATGTCAATTCAAATGCTTGTGCTCAGCACTGATCTAAAGTTGCTAAAGTTAAACATGACTTGAGTGTTCAAAAACCCAGGAAAATCACTTTTTGTAGCAGTTTTGACAGCCTTGTTGTGCCAACATGGTGACTGAGCATTTCATTTTAGCTGTAAATGTGTCGCTTACTGACAGCGGGTATTTGTACTCTGAGTTGAAAGACTTGTCACTACTCACAAATGCTGATGATGCCAGTTGTTAATGGTGGTTGGTTTATTAGTGATATATTAGGACTTACCTTGAGAAAGAAAAATGAGGCAGTCAGAATTAAAACGTAATTGTAGCTTAGTTGTCAGTCATTTTAATTGGTTATATTTGTTATAGGCAAACATAAGCCTCACTAAATAATATGCCAAATTGGTACTGCAAAGGAGTATTATAATGCAGAAAGCAAGAACATAAGCAAAGAGAAAAAATATGTGAGTCCTCTTTGTGAATCACTGAAGAACATTTTTATGGACACTCAGTACACCCACAATCAAAAAGAGCTCTGGAGAATATGGGTCTACTCTTTGTAATTCATGTGTAGTGTGTGCTATGAGACTTCATCATAGCTGTAAGGAGCTCTTCCGTGACTAAGCTGTATTGATTAAAAGAGGCTGTAGAGTTTAAAGAAAAAAGGTGGTGGTGGGGTAAAAAACAAAACATAGCATTTTTATGCCTCTAAAGCAAATACAACAAAAGTAATTAGGCCAGGCAGCATTTGGCCAAGCACAGCTTGCCATCATTTCAGTGGCTCTTGAGCAACCAGCCCAGCACTCCACCATAACCAGACAGCGGTTTGCTGTTAACCCCATCCACTATAACCAGACAGCAGTGTGCTGTTAACCCCATCCACCGTAACCAGACAGCAGTGTGCTGTTAACCCCATCCACCATAACCAGACAGCAGTGTGCTGTTAACCCCATCCACCATAACCAGACAGCAGTGTGCTGTTAACCCCGTCTGGGTGCAGTGCCAGCTCAAGTGGTGGCAGAAGAAGTTCATGCCTTTTCAGACATTGCCTAATGCTGTCCTGTGAATGGCAAAGAATATGCAGCAGCTTTGCTTTCCATTTCAATAAAGGAATTTTAGAACAGCTTTCAAGATTGCCAAAAATTTATCTCTTTTTTTTTTTGGTCTATTCATGACTCCATTTTCAGTCAACATATGTACGTGACCTGCAAATTTCCAAATGGAATCAAATAGCTGCAATTAGATGTTCAACTCAAAAATCCGGTCATGTCTCTCTACTGGACTTTTACAAGCCCTAACTTACCAGGAAGAATTCCTCTCACTTCACAATTACAACTTATTCATGTCATCACTTTTTGGCATTACATGAAGTACAGGAGGAGTAAGATTTTGTCAAAATTCTCCACCACCTTGAGACCTCACTAAGAATCGCCACCACTGCTGTCAAAACAGACCGAGGCATTAGTTCCATAAAAACAGGCTCAAATATCCCACTCATTTATGGTTTTGTTGCTTTCTTTTTTTTTATGTTTTAATAACAAAAATATAAAAAATTTCAATGTTTTGTTAACTATACCCAGTTACCTATTTATTTCCTATTGTGTCCAGTTCTGGACACTCCCTTATGAAGAAGGGATGAGAGACTTGGATCTGTTCAGCCTTGAATGAAGAAGACTCAGAGGGGATCTGATCCACGTCTGTAAATATCTAAGGAGTGGGAGGCAAAGGGACGAGGCTGGACTCTTCTCAGCAGTGTGTGGTGATAGGATGAGGGGAAATGGCCACAAACTGAAGCATAGGAAGTTCTGCACAAATGTGCGTGGGAACTTCGTCACAGTGCAGTGATGGAGCACTGGCACAGGCTGCACAGAGAGGTGGTGGAGTGAAGTAATAATCTAAGGAGGACTGACCTGGGAAAAGAAGTCAAGGAGCTCGGTTTGTTCAGCTTGTCAAAGGAGGGCTTATTAGGCGGTTGGATCCTGGTCTGTTAACTCCCTCTATTGGGCGGACAGATCATGGAACAAAGGGCTCTTTAATCTCGCAGACAAATGGTGTAACAAGATCAAAGAGAAACTGGAGCTGTGTGAATTTAGGCCAGACAAAGTGTGGGTTTTTAGAGCAGGTGGGTAATTGAGAGCAATTAGTTTTGTCACAATGAATTCTCAATCTCTGGAAATTTTTAATTGTAGCAGTTTTAAAGGGTTAATATTTGTCTCCAAGTTCTGCTCTGTGGCAGAAGTTTATTTATTTATTTATTTATTTAAAACAAGAATTAATGTAGAAAAAAGTTCTTAATGTATTTGTTCCTCAGGAGCCTGATTTATTCACTCTTCTGGCCTTTTCATAGGCTGATAGCAGTGTCTCATGTCAGAGACCTTGAAGTTCACTGGAGAAACAACTGTATCCTCCTCCATGGTTTGGAGGTCTTTGAAAATCCTCCCTGATGGAACTGGTGTTGGAAACTTGAGCCATCATGCATCCTGTTTATTGAGATAACTAATTGTGGTCAATTATGCATGATTACAGTGAAAATTACAACACTTTTAAATCTGTTTTCCAAATACCAAATATCTCTTACCATGCATACACGCTCTGGGAGTGTAAAATTGACAGTATCTATTATACTGTCAACTCTGTTAGTAAATATAATGTACTAAATACAATATATTAAGTGAATCATATGAAAAGATTAATTTCAGTTGCTGTCTTAATTACTTGTCATTTAAATACTCCGAGTTTTTTCCTAATTTTTTCTTGTCATAACCTTTTGTTTTGTTTAATTTTCAGTTAAATCATAACGTAGTCTTTTGCTGTGGTGTTTTGCTAAGCATTAAATAATAAAGGGCTCTGTTGATGTGTCTGGGGAAAATGACATCTTAAGAGATTTTTTAGAGCCTGAGGATGAAAGGAAAGGAACTGCTCAGCCATCCTGTTGTGTCTCTGGTGCATTGCAGGCCATTAACTTCCATCCACTTACCTGTCTGTTAGGTAAGTGGATGGAAGTTAATTAAAATAACTGGACTGGAATGAGCCTCTAGAAATCATTTACTTGGGGTTAGGACATGCTTAATTCTGCCTAATGGCTTACAACAGATGTGTGGCATTTCATACATCCATAAAGATGGTAACTGTCTCCACTAAAGCATCCTGTCCCAGCACTGTCAGATTCACTTGCTGGAGAAAAAGCCTTCAAGACCTGACACTCCTTGCCACATGGGTTGGTTTTTCTCCAAACCTGAAATTCAAAAGTAAAAGGCCAGAGCTTGAGCTGGAAACTACGGGGAGGATTTCCTGCTTCAGACTGATGGAAGGGCATCAACATGTCCTTCTGGACACGTTTCCTTGTGGCAACAGAAAACCTTTTCTTCCTTGTGCGGATGTGTGCGCTGAAGGTCTTGAAGTTCTTCACAGACTGTGTCCTATTCCATTGTCCTTCTCTTTGGAGAGAGCATCCTGCAAGGGGCATCTCTCCAAAAGAGGTTTCTGCTGCATGAAGACATACACAGAGTCATGCTTGCCTTAATGACCAAGAATATACTTTGCTCCTGGTTGGGAACTCTTCAAAGACCACTTTAGTGCCAAAGGAGCAAGGGGCATTGCTGCCCTGAGCCTTGTCCCCTTTTCCAGTGCACAGAGAGGGGCTGAGGCTGTGTACAAACATTTTGAGGTTGCTCCCATGTTTTCCCTTTTGTGTGTTGTTTAAAGGCGGAGCAGATCTTAACACTCAGTGTATCTACACGGGCTCCTGTCTATCAGCTGTTCACAGACTGGATCTATGGATCTGCTGGCTTTCTTAAGATAAGAGACACTGGTGAAAGGATTCGGTGTTGTACCACATATGTTAAAGTTGTCTGCCATACCTCTCTGTATTATAAATATCCTTATTGGATAGTGGAGCAGCATTAATTTGTACATGTTTTCGTGCCAAATTTGCTTGCCTTTTCTAATCAAATATTTACAAACAATCTCACCATGCTGTCTGGCATCAGGAGGCAGCTCTCGGAATGAAACCATTAATTTTATGCTGCTCAGCGTTGGCTGATTCGATGCTTTGTGGAGGAAGAGTTGGTATGAAACACAGAAATGAAATCAACAGTACTTGTGCCAAGCACTGTAGCTCTTGCTACGTGTTGCTTTCATTCGCCAGCTGGTTCTGTTTGTTTATCTGAAGGGATAGTGAGTGAATCTTACTAGAGAGTGGCACAGGCTGTGAAGCAGCACTCAGGAGCATGCCAGTGTGACTTCTTCACTGTTTTCTTTCTGCACCTGTGCTCCCAGCACCAGAGGTCAGCTTTCTGCTGTTCGTTTGAAGCACTTCCTGCTCCAGCTGTGACACCAAGCCATTACAAAATATAAAGAAACAAACAAGATTTCAACCTCCTCCAGGCTGAACATTATTTGTGAGAAAGGCTGAAACAGGAGTAGCTGTGGGCTGGGTAACCTGCGCTGCACTTCTCCTACCAGTGCATATTTCTACTTTTATTTGCCTTTCAGCCTTGTGCTGCAGTTATCCGTGTTTGTTCAGGCTTATTCAGGGCTGGTGGATCCATGGTGCCCTGGGGTTTCAGAGGGGGTTGGATCTCTGCCTGTCTTTTTAGATTCTTAAGTGGTCCTTATTGCTCTGATAGATCAGTTCCTTTCTGCCTTGATGGCCTATGTCTTCTCAAATGAGGTTGGGCAACCCTGCCTACATTCATACTGAGGAAAAAGCCAAGCCTGTGTGCCTAACTAGTCCAAACCATCTTCTGCTCCTGCAAAGAGCAGAAAACTCAGTGAGGCAGCTGTCTGTCCTCTCTGGCTTATGTCTAGTCCATGAACTGTCACAAGACAGCTTTGAAGGTTGAAGGCTAAAAAAAGGTTTCATTTAAGAACTGCTAATTACATAGATTGAGTGTTACACACATGTCATATCACGGTCAGTTCTCTATGATGACAACACCATTTAAAATGAGTGGTTTTCATGCAGATCAGCAAGCACAGGGGCACAGAGTTAGAACAAAGAGGGGTAAAAAGAGATGGCAGAGGGAAGTAGATGAGTGGCCAATATTTAGGTTGTGTTGGGCCTGTCATGAAACTGGACTTGAAAATGTTCTTCTGTGTTGATGTACACTCAGAAAGAAGAAACCTATGAGGCAGGTGCACATCCTCTGGCACAGGATGTGGGATGCTTTCACCGACCAGAGACCAGCAGGAGGGAGGAGGGACCACTTCAGCTCAGGACTTTCTGAAATATTGTATCCAGCTATGAACAGTTAGTATGATACCTAAAAAGAACTTCAGAAGAGAGCCACAGCATGACTTGGGTTTGGAAACTACCTTACAGTTAATTATTACACAGCTCTACTTAGCTTAGTTACTAAAGAATAAGCTAACTAAATAGTTATTTTCTTATTATATGAAGGGAAAGGAAGGAGTTATCTTACGGAGCAGAACTCTTTTTGTCCAGCTTTTCCATCTAGGATGGAATCTAGCCAGTGGAATTCAGAGATCTCGGAAAACTGGAGATCAGTTGATTTTTTAATAGTGGAATTAATTAAGCATAGAAGCATATACTGCATTATTTCATCACAATGATCTCTTCTGGCCTTACAGTTTACGAATCTTTGTAGGGCTCATTCCATCATTAATTCTAGTGATATGTAAGTTACTTGGTAAGCTCCTGAGTTTAGATAGCTTGTCATTATTTGTAGGGCAGAATGGTACTAAGAAATTGCATAGGGCTCCGTTAAAGTCTTTATCTTCTAAGACTCTTCTGTCTTTTGTTCTGCAGATGAAAGGTGATCGTTTTTCAACAGTGGGGATCAGTAAAAACCTGAAGGAAATCCATCTAATGTAATGTTTTCACTGGAGTTGAAACTTGTGAGACATTGAAACTGTTCTTCACTTCCCTTTTGGTTTTGCCATTCCACAACAAAAATACATATTGTTCAGTAGAACATTTCTCCCTGCTGATCTGCAACTTTGGGAATGAAGTCATTGTTTTCGATTCTTAACTTCATGCGTTACAGTGTTCGGCAGGCTGCTAAAGCATTTGAATATACCCAGGAATATCTGGATTTTACCCTCCACTGACTCGTATCATAGGCTACCATATGCAATGGTTCCATCAGGAGCAGTTAAAAAAAAAAGGTCATTAAAAAATTAGTACAGATCAAATTCTGAGGTTTTAGAAACTTCTGGCACCACAACAGTGTAAATATCTGTACTTTTTTCAAGTGCCACACATTTTGTTCTCAGGGCTATTACTCTGCAGTGATATAGTAATATTTGCAGTCAAATATAACATTATACCTCTCCAAACAAGAAGTGCTGCATCTTGGAAGGCTGTGACTCCAAAAAAAAAAAAGAAGGCTTTTGTGGACAAGGAATAAATGTGAGTTTGCAGTGTGAGATTTTGACAAGGAAGCTGGATGTGATCTTGGAGTGCAAACAGGGAAGCCTGAGTGGCAGTGGAGAGATGATTTAAGCATCAGTGAGGCTGATACTAGAATACTGTATTTGGTTCTGGAGCCAATATTTTTCAAAGAATGCATCAAAAGCAGCAGATAGTTCAGAGTGCCCCAAGCTTTAAAGGTGGAGAGAAAGCAGTATATCCAGTTGAAATCCAGGCTGCATGTGAGGTTTTTTTTTCTGACCTGAGCAGAATTCCTAGCCATGTGAGGTACTCCAAATCAGTGGAAAATTTCTTAATAATCTACAGTTCTCCACATCAACTGAGAAGCAGCTTTCTCTTTGCAGCTCTGAAGCTGTAGCACCTTTGACTGGGATGGCAAAACTTGTGACGGTCCCCAGCTCCTTGCTGAGCTCTGTGCAAATCTGGTGAAATTAAATCAATTTTTTTACTTCAGACTGGGAAAGTTAAATACATGCTGAAAGCTGACTTGCTTTAAGTCAGGCTTTAAGTAACTAAATGAAGAGAAGTACCAGATGTGAAAGCACTTCTTCATCCAACCAAGATAAGCAGAGTAAGAATTAACAGCGGCAAGCCAGACAAGTCCTAGGAGGATTTAGGTGTGACTTTTTAATCGCTCCACATTATTAAGCACTCAAACTATAAAATGACGTGGCTTCTGTCCTCAAGATCTGCAAGTGAAGAATGCTTGTGCGGCCAGAAACAAGTTATAGGGTTCAAAACAGGATACACACTTGTAACATTTGTGAGCTGTGAAATAGAAAAGGCCAGGCTTTCTGGCCCTGACCTACAATGTAAGGAATTCTCAAAGCATTTTCTTCTCTGAGGAGGGCTTGTTTAGGTAGTTCTGTATGAGCAGAATTTTCCCTGCCCACAGCGAGTTTCGTAGCCACATCCACAGAGATCAGGGTTTATATCGAAACAGCAATACACTTGATACTTGTGGCCGATTTGAGTAGAAACAGAATGAGCATCAGCGATTTCAGTTTAAACCTCTCAGGGATCCTGGGCTGAGTCAACCTTGAGCAGAGCCCTTTGAAGTCCTGGTTCTGCTCCCAGTTCTTCTAGCTTGCTGTGATATCCTGGGCAGTCCCTCCATTCACCTTTCCTTTGTCTATGAGAAGTAGTGCTGCAGATGCATGCTTAAAGAGCTCTGAAGTGCCATAAAACTCCCAGTTATTATTGTTAGCCGTGAGCCTTTCTAAATGCATTCAACACATACTGAGATTCTCTGAGCTCCATGGAAAGGTTTGTTCTTTCCTGCTTTTTCTGAAGTATTGGCACACAGTGATGCTCAACCTCCCAGCCGTTTCCCTTTTTACAAGCATGCCCATTCTGCGACTGCAGAGAAACGTGCAGTTGGCAGTTATTTAAGAGAGTGAGGAGAGAGTCTTGATGAAGCAGCACAAGCTCGCCCAGTGTGTTTTGCAGCAGGGTGGATGAACCTGTGCTCAGTGCCACACTGCACAGGTTTTGCTCACTGATAGAAAGAAAACGCGTTGAGAATTCATTAATTTGTGACTTCCTCAGTCAGCTGTGCTGTGCAGGTTGTAGCGCTGGCACACACTTAGGCTGTGCACAGGGTTTTATAAAACTGAGTGATGATTATAATTTACCTGGGGACATTTGGTGGACCGCAGATAGCCTTTTTATCCTCTACTCTTACAACAGTTGCAAGGCAGGTAAGCAGCTGAGGCACTTCTTTAGGTACCAAAACTTCTGTCATTGAAACTGATCTCCCTGGAGGATATCTCCATAGCTGGGTGAAGAGCACAGCCAGCCATGGCTCTTGGCTTCTCCAAAACCCAAGCCTAAAAGAGAGCCCCAACCAGCAATCAAAGTGTGGGCATATCCAGGAAAGGAATGTAGATGTGCTTCTGCAGATGTGGTGTTCAGAAACAAGCAGCTGTTCGCAACCATTCTTCTCCATCTTGCTTCTTTTTTTAGATGGGCAGATTTTAAGCAATGGTGTTTCAGCGTGGTGATTTCTTGTTACAAGCTGTATCTGTGAGTTAGCTGGTGGTCTTGATTTATAAAAAGACATGTGTCTTAGGATTTAAGATGGAAGGATGTAGCTTTTGGGGTTTTATGCCCTGCAGAGATAAAATAATTTGCAAGTTTAAGACACAAGAAACTGTAACATTATCTTCATCTGTAGTAAAGAAAATCTCTACTGTGACTCATGACCATTGAAGATTTTCCCTTCTAATGTGAATACAGGATTTACCCCGGGCACTGTAACTGGCACTAGCCTCCAACTGTTGTGCTGAGCTTCCAGGCTTGGCCACCAAGCATTTTGTAAGGAATGGAAGAAAAACATGCGTGCCTCATGAGTTTTTTGGTGACCCAAAAGGGAAAGATAAAAAGAAAAAAAATGGTCCAACAAGCAGAATATTTTGATCTGATACTGAACGTATATCAGTGCTTTTAAGTGTGCAGGAAAGCTCAAAATGAAAAATCTGTTAACTTGGTAAACGTCAGAACAAGAGATTTAGATGCATGAGCAACGGGGTGATAGCAGAGTGATATTCCAAGGTACTGTGCTCCCACTAAGTCAATATTTTTCTGAAAAGGCTTGGGGTTGGATGTGCCCATCTTTATATGCAGATGCAGATGAATATTTTAGATGGCAGTGACGGTTGGTTTGAAACTTACTTCTGATTGCACATGATACTTAGAGGCTCAGTTCTCCTGGTTGAGACCAGTAACAACGCTGTTTGCGTCTGTCATGAGCGAAGCTGCTTTTCCAAAGAGGGCTTGTTATATGTCAGGCTCCAATATGTAACCTGTGCTCAGATGAACACTGAGGATCCTCATCACACACAGCTCTTTACAGCCAGAGTCTGTTCACTTTCCTCTTTCTGCTGCACTGCCTTGCGTCTTCCTGTAAGGTGGAATACAATTCCTGCTGGCACGCTTGTCAGGATAACTGTCTAGTGTCTCCAGGCCTTATATCTCAGAAAAAGAGCCACATTGCAAATTGCACTTTATGGATCTGCAGAAGGCATATACTTTCAACTCTTCCAGTGTGTGCTGGTGTATCTGTGTGGTTCAGAGCAGCACAGTGCAGCTGCTCTTGATCTGAAGTTGCCACTTTTGACTCTAGCAGGGGTACAGCGGCCCCTGCTAGTTCTTGAGTCTGCACCCTTTGCTTCCTCAGCAGTGGCTTAGGGAAGATTCATTCAAATCTGGTGGGCTGTATTGCCCTCTCTTCACAGAGAACACAGGGAGCAGACATTCAGTACCCCTCAACTCAGTGCCATCAGATAGAAAATGAATGTGCACTGTGGACTTCTTGGAGATATACCCAGCTGCTCAGCACACCCAGCTTGAGATCAAAGGCTGTCAAACAGATCTGATTTACTAGTCCATTTAATCTGAGTCACTCCTGGCAGGTCATCTTCACAGCCTTCTGGGTGTTTTTGTTTCTGAGGGGACCCCAACCTAATACCAGTTCAGTGACATTACTTGGCAAGGACAGTTCTGTGAATTCTGAGGACAGGGAGAATCGCTGAAGGAGCAAACAAGTTTGCTTCCTTTTCATCTAGAATTCTAGGAATATGTTAATAATGCTATTTGTGGTCAAATGCATTTAAAGTGATGCCTGTTTTGGAATCTTGCCTTTCTGCAAAATAAGGAAACCCTTTTCCTGCCTGGCCCTAGTGTACAGAGGGACCCATGAAAGGTAGTGCAGCATACTTGGAAAGTTAGAATATTTACACCATCCAAACACAAAGCAGAACTAGTAATTTTATTGATTTGTGAATTGCTTTACTAACTCTTTGGATGTTCTGTGTGTGCATGGTGCAGGTCAGCAGTGCCTGTACCTGTGTGTTGACTGGGGTTCAGACTTCTGACAAGGAAAGTCCTCTGAGGTTAGCGCTATCACTGTGGCACACATTTACCAAGCCCTTGTCCTGCAGGGTGGTCAAAATGTTAGGCAAGGCAAGAAGCACTGTTCTGGAAATACATTGTTGTACATTTGCTACAGCATGGAGGAAAGTTGTTTCCCATGTATTACCCATCAGAGGGCATTTGACCATTAAAAAAAGGGGGTTGTAGAGATGGCGAGGTTACCCTGAGAGGGAGAACTTTGTTGCTAGATGAGGAAAGCTCCTCTTTTGCTTCTGGAAAGCTTATCTACATCAGCAGCTTCTCTTCCCCATTGGAAGAATTTAGAAATTTGTTTTTAGGCAAGCAAAAAAACTGAGAGTTGCAGAGAGCAGTCAGGACATAATAAGAAAAGAAAATGAAAGTAAAACGATCCTATTGAGAATAGGAAGAGAGAATTATAGGCAGCATAGAGGAAAGGTAAAAGTAGTCAGAAAAGGAGAAAATGAAAAGAACTTAGCTAGAGAGATCTTCTGTGCCACACGAGATGCTGGACATAAGCAAAATCAAGCTGCAGTGACTTTTGGATTGTATGATTTGTGTGTTTTACACATGCTTTACACATACTTCACTGAAATGCTTTAAATGATTTTAATGAAAATGGGGAGATTTAGATTGCTGAAGGGCCAGGAGACACTGAAACAAGTTGTCCAGAGAGGTGTGGATGCCCCATTCTGGGGACAGTCAGTGTCAGACTGGACCGAGCTCTGAGAACCTGATGGAGCTGTTGGTCTCCCTGTTCATGGCACAGGAGTTGGACCAGAAGGCCTTTAAGGGTCCCTTCCAACTCAAATGATACTATGATTCTAAGAAACAGTGAAAGCTTTAATATCTCATGTTGCCAATGGAGAATGTTGAAATACATCTATCCTTGGTTCTGCCTAAGTGTGAAATCCAAGCCAACAGAAAGAGTTGTCCAGGACATTGAAATACGCTTTTCCTCCCAGGCCTCTCAAATTTCCATCCTACAAAAAAATCTTGCATGCGGGCTAGTTTGGGACGTGGGTGAGTGCTGTCAGATCATGTATCTCAATAGCAGAGAATCTTAGAAACAGATTTAACAGCAAAATTTCTTCTTGTTTAGATGACTTCACAAATCAAAGCCGGGGCATGCTTGTACTCTACACTCTGAAGAATCCCTCCTTTCCCGAGTATGTCTTCAGCAGTCAGAGTGGCGTCATGTGCCTGGATTTCCATAATGACCACCCCCACCTCGTGGTAGTGGGCTTCTATGATGGCAACGTGGCCATCTACAACCTTAAGAAGGCATCCTCCCAGCCCAGCTACAAGAGCGGTGCTAAGTCAGGAATGCATACAGATCCAGTGTGGCAGGTGAGAGTGCTCTTCCTTTCCCTGAACTGAACTTTTAATTGAGCTGAGTTTAGGCACAGCAGGAAAATACGCTCTATGGGTAGAAGTGTAGGTTTAATACATGCATTAGTGATTGATACATAATTTGTACTTAAAGCTAATTTTGAAATGCACAGGAAGGCAAAGAAATTGCGTGAATCCTTGGTCCTCAGCAGAAACTGAACATGCATGCACAATGTTGCTTACAGAACTATTTCTCCTTAGTTTTCATTATTACAAATTATTTATGTCTGGGGAGGAACCAGTCACCTCTGAATATACCAGCATGCAATGCTTTTATGTTCCAAATACTAAATCAAAGGGCAAATCAAAGTAATGCATCATCTCAAACACATACGTCAGCCTTAAAACAGACTTGTCCTGAGTACAACAAACCCAGGGACAGCTCTCTGTGGAACTGACTGTCACTGAGATTCAAAACACAACACCTTGTAGTTGATCAAGTTTTCTAGTGTTCTAAGAATTGCAGTGTGCAGGTAATGCTCTTAATGCCTTTTAAAATGCCTACATAGCATCTGTCACTAAGAGACTCCAGAGGGATTCTGTAAAGGACTGGAGTAAATATATTGCTACATCCAGCTATCTTTGTAGTTATGTCTGCAGTGTAATCTGAGTTAAGACTAGAGCACAGTAAGGAATATGTGTTTCTGATCTAGTTCATAGTGTGGCAGCACAGACTTTAGCACAGTCTGTATAAGCCTGCTGAGGTGCAGTTGTGTGTATTTTGGCCTGGACTACAGGTGTTGCTGACACCTGATTTAGGCTTTGATGCCTAATGCGGTCATACCTCTATGCACATGGTCAGTATTCCTTGTACTTTGTCACATAATACATTATTTGTCCCCTAATCATAGGTCCTTGTTATTTTATCTTTCCATAAAAATACAAAAAAATCAAGGCATACCAATGGGACTTGCTGATGAATGTGGTACCTGCCAGAAGCAATACTGGTGTTTGCTACAAACAAATAGGTGATGCAGAAGTGACATGTCGGAGGACATCAAATGTTGTATTTGCTGTCTGTCTGGACAAAGCTTTTCTTCAAGTGCACACTTACACTCTTCTTTCAAGTTTATGTGATACCCCAAGATTGGATTGTTCTCATCATACAGTGTGTCATACATACACATACAGAAAATCTATCTATGCACATGAGGGCAGAAAACTCCAAGCCTCTCCAATTGCAATTCAGGCTTCCAGTGAAAAAAGAAAAATCAAAGTAGTAAGTCCTACGTGCAGCCTTCCATGACCTTGCTGCAGCATGCTAGAGCTGGTCATGGTTGTTACTGCACTTTAGAGACACAAGAATCACAGATCATTTGTACCATTGGTAATATGGGGAAAGGCAGAGTACGCCTAAGTTGGCCTCATCCATGCAGAACAGAAGCAGCTACATGCAGCAGAAGATGCAATCTGTAAGGGGCTTTTAGAAGTAGGTTCATGGGTACCACCTGACAGCTCAGAAGTGAGGAAAACTATTAGGCACTCTAGGGAGATAGCTCTGCAAAGGAAAGAAACCACATAATGGATATGGATAGAGGTAGGTATGAGTAGCCTGTAGTTTCCATTTATTTGTTACATATCTGCAGGTTGAGTGCTGAGAATTATTATCCTTTTTTTTTTTCCCCCCTACAGAGAAGTACCTGTATTTTTAGTAAACTTTATTGTGTCTGGCTTACCTTGCTGTAAAATGAGTGTGCAAAGTTAGTAATAAGGTAATAGCACAGCAGTCAGGAAAAGAGCTTGTACATCTTGTTGCAAAGATCTGAGATGTAGCTATTGTCAGTATCAGGCAAAAGGTTTCTAAGAGTTTTCTCTCCTTTTGTTGGGAAAAAATTGTTCCTGGAAGATGATTTGTTATGTTGTGACGCTGGATTGTTATTCCTCATTTGACATCTAATGGATCTAGCAAGTGATGTCTTGTTTCTCTGATTTGGTTCAAAGATGCTCTGTTCTACCCCCACCAATACCCCAATCAGTCTAAATCAGTTCTTTGTCTAGACCGTCCCCTGCAGCCCTCGCTGGTATAGAGGCTGCAAGTCTGGACTATGAAGGCTAATTAGAAAAGTAACAAATTTATCCTGAACTATTAAGAACCTTTGTTCTCTGGACTGCCTGGCTCCTTCCTTTTGAAACAGTGCAGTGTTTTTGCAATGAAAGCAAAATAGGAACTGAGTAAACCAGCCTGACAGCTCTTTCACCATTTCATCTTCAATAATTTAGTATCGGTAAGTTTGCATTAAAAAAACCCGATGTAACATAGCCCATTGTTAAGACAGAAAAAGGTAATATAAAATTTCCAATTCTGTTACCTAATAGTGAGTTCGTATGTCTGATGCTGGCTTCCATATTTTTAAAGATCATAACAGTTTCTTCTGAATTTGGGAAATCTCTTCTTTGTATTAAGTTGCACTGCAGTATAAACAAAGGAAAATTCTGGCTTGTTTTAGATATTTCTCACACTTCACTGCCACCAGTTAAGTTCTGAAGTCAGAACTCTGAAGAGGGAAAATAAAGGAATAAACAATTACACAGCCATGCAAATGTTTGTGCATAGGGTGCAATGTGGCTAATACAGTCACCAAAGCTTTAGCTTTTATGGGAACATAAAATTAGAAATGATCTCGCAGATGAGTGAGGACAGACCTCTGCCTAACAGCTGTCGTGTCCTGGGAAGTTTTTGTGGGCTCAGACCAAACCCTGCTGTAATTGAAATAAAGCTCCAAACAAGCAACATGTGCCTCATACCCATCATCTCCATCGCTGTCCCTAGGCAGGATATCTCCTTCATTCAGCCAGTGGCTCAGCCACCGGCTTTGGCTTTGGATGTTGACTAAGGAGCCCAAAGTGGTACAACTCGACTAAGCTTCAGCATGCGGAGCCTGTGAGGGCAATCTCCTCCAGGAATAAGAATCAGCCTACTGGGAAGAGGCTCTCAGCATAGCGGTGCCCTCCTGTTGTCCACCTTTCAGTTTTATTTTCATTTCTCAACTTAAAAAAACAAAACAAAACAAAACAAAAACAAAAGTTTTTTTTTTCTCTACAGCTTAAAAGAGTGCTTTTTTCCTTACTCTTCCTCCCCTGAATGTTTGAAATATTTTAGGTGTGAAGCATTTGGAAGCTGGAGCAGTTCAGAAACAGGGATTGGGTGATAGAGTATTTGATGTGTTCTTCTGCTGTTCAATTTCCCTCTTAAAGCACATCTTATTCAACAGATTTGTTTCCTCTGTGTGCTTCTTGGTCCGCTTTCCTACAGGACTTAATTTCTGCTTGCTTCTGGGATTAGTATGGTGCCAGCACTGCTGCAGGGGATTGACTTTTTTTTTCCACCTTTTTTTTCCGGTCAGTATTACTGACTGAACTCTCAGTACAGAGTGTTGACCCTAAGATCTGTGAAGAGAGTATTTATTTTGGCTGTGCTTAGAGCACGTCTCAGCTGTGGTAGGCTGACCCATGTGCACAGCTTGCTTTGGAACTGCTATGGAGAGATCACTGATCTGAAAACCAACTTGGTTCATTGTTTGTGTACTGTATCTGATCTGGCCTGCCGTGGTGCTGGTGCCATGGAGCTTCAGATGGCATCCTGAAAGAATTATTTTCTGCCTTCTGCTTGTGCATGGGAGGAGGAAGGGCTGTCTACTGCCTGCCAACTCTTCACCAAATGCCTTTCAGTTTAAATGTGATGCTCGTGATTATGACAGAATGGGCAAGGCAGCATGGTAGGAGCCTGCAAGCTCCCAGAGGAAACCCAGTTGACATATTGGTTTACCAGTTGAATTTATGGAATTCTTTCTCAAATATAAACCACATAAAACACACCTGAGACCAACTGCATGAAGTTCAGCAAGAGAGACCGCCGGATTGTGCATCTGGGAAGGGGCAGCCCTGGCTGCAGGTACAGCCTGGGGGATGAGAGGTTGGAGAGCAGCCCCTGGGAAGGGGGGAAGGCTTTGTAGGGCAAGGTGTGTGCGGGGCTGAGAGCACAAACTAGGTGTGCTGTGGGTAATGCCATGGTAAAACCTTGTTCAGCTCCATGAAGATACTGTTAGGGGGTAACTTCAATGGAGAAACAGAAGTTTGGAGAAGGGAAAGCAATGGAGACCTGAACCAAGAAGGCTGGGCGGGAAATGGGGATGAGGAGAAGCAGGATGGCTTGTCACAAGAGCTGGCAAGTGGGAGAATGTAGGGGAAGAAACTTGACGTCAAGGGTCATATAACACAAAACTGGGATAATGCAATAAAAACTGCATCTTGTGCTGTGTCAGTTCAGTGTCTGCACCTGCAGCTTTCTCAGTCTGTCCTGAAGTTTTAGACTTAATTAAGGCGATGGTGAAGGTGGTGGAAACCTCAAGGCACTGCAGTGGCAGAAATACTAGATAAAATCTTTTACATCATGTTTATACCTTGTTCAGAACCCTTTTGACACTTTGTGAGCCCGTGTGAGTTTAGAAAGGAAGTGTCCAAATGCTTCCTTCTAAGTATCTTTGACAATTATAGACAAAATCCTTCATTTTTTAGCTTCGGTGTTATATTTTTTGAGATTATATCAGACTGTATCTTCTAAAGATTTTTGTTTTTTTAACTGACTATTTTTTTCTTTGATGGTGCTTTTCCCTGTGTACTTCATACAGATGCTGAACTTATTTTCTTTCTTTTGCTCTCACCGCTGCTTGTTAAAAGGATTCTTGCGAAGTGCTGTTGTTGTCCCCATCCTTTTACTCAAGATCCAGATCTCCTCACTGTGGATTGCCAAGTTGTTTATTTTTTTTTCTAGTAACAGCAAGCAAAGTATGTACAGTTTGCTTCAGCTGCAGCTCCGACCCATCTCCTGCAGTGGCAAGCACCTTGACTTGGTGTGCTTGGGTACAGAGTCCCCAGCCCTGCAATAATGGGCACCTTCTGTCAGGCATATTGCAGATGCTGTCTCTGATTTAGCAGCATCAGACAGCTTGGGGATTTGGATGTAAGCCTGCCTGCCATGTGCTGTCCCTGAGCAAGGAGTGGGGAACTTCTTATTTTGTCTGTAAATTGAGTATCTTGCTCAATGAGCACAATCAGATTTGAAATCAGGAGCTGTGAATTCCAATTGGTTAAATATCCCCAAGTTTTCTGGCCTCTGGCACCCATCATTGAGCTGTATGCTGTCTGACACCTTCATTTCAGTACCTACCTACTGTTTTCAAGCCTGTGAGCTGCTCTGACCATTGTAATTGGCATATTTAGTATCAGGAAAGCTGTGTTACACAAAATGATAGTAGGTAAAAAGAAGACAGCCAATTAAATCCCTATTCTGCTTCAGGCAGGCAGTACCAGAATTGGCCAGAATTGCTCACTACAAATGTAAGAGAGATGAAGGAAGCCCAAATTAGACCAAAGGCTATTGGGATCTTCAGCAATTTTACATTCATCAGCTGCCTAAACAATTTTCTCTCTAGTACAGTCAGTGCATCCCAATTTTAAGTATTACTCACCTTTAGGAAGAGGCAGTGATTACAAGCCTTATCAGTTTAACAACTTATATTGCGGGGAGAAGTTCCCTTCCAAAGCAACCTGACCTGATCCATTCTGTCCTGTTGCATAATTTTACAGTAAAGCATCAGCATATTTTTCTACAGTGCAAAGAAGAGCACTAAGGACTCTCCTCTGCTTAGCAGCTCCCATATCTCTAGATTGCTGTCATAGCCATATTTGCATTTAAAAGAAAATCCAGATTCTGAGATAGGAACATTCTTCATTGGATTTATTTTTAACTCCTTATTTATGAGTATGTAAATCAAAGTAGTTTTTATTTATATCTTTCCATCAGCTTTTACTTATAGTCAAAAGACTTGTCTTCTGTACAAAGCAGTCTCATCTAGAGCAGTGGATGAAGCAGTCGTAGTATGGTTGAACTTGATATGCAGTAAAGTCATGAGAAGTGAGGCTGAATTTACAATCAGACTGAACCTTCATTTCTGGAAAAAGGAGACTGTTCCTGCCTCACAGAAATGAGAACTGGCAGAGCCCTTCAGTGTCCTCTTCTGGTTACGGAATCATAGATGCTACAGTATCATTCCTGAAGTGCTTTCTTCAGAATGAGTTTGGCTGTCGTCACCAGTACTGACAGACTGAAGTAATCATCTAGAAAGTCTTAGATGTAACATAACTCTTAATCCATTTGAGAATGATTTCTGTAATCCCCCCTGACCTGGCAATATCACTTTGCTGATTTCTGCACCAGCCTCTGATCCTTTTCTGCACTACTGCCACTTAGCTAGAAAATCCCTAATTTCTACTTGTTTAAGTGCTTTTTTCTTCCAATGTTCCTCTGTACTTGTCTGTATCAACTTTAGTCTTATTGTTTTCAGGCTGCGTCTCCAGTTTGTAAAGATATCTTTGGGTTCTGATAACAACAGAAACCTTTGTCTCCAAACTGTGTCATCTGCAAATATTCTGTGTATGTTGCCATCCATTATGCAACTTACTAATGAGAATACTGAATAGAATCAGACCTGGGACAGTCCCCTGTGGGAACCATCTACGATTGTTCTCTCAAGTGGTCAGGAAGTCACTGAGCATTGCTCTTGCAGACTGATTTTTTCAGTCACTCATCCAATTCACAGTAATTACATCTAGACTTGATTTTCTTAGCTTGTTTCTAAAACACCACAAGGAATATGCTGAAAGCCTTACTAAATTAAAGGTAAATCACATCTGCTCCTTTCCTCTAATCCTGTAGACCCATTACCCTGTCAGAGAAGGAAATCAGTTTTGTTTGAAAAGATCTTTCCTTGACAAGCCCATATTCATTGTTCCCTGTCTTCTTGTACCACAGATGCATACTGATGACTTAATACTTTGCTTCAGCATTCAGGGTTCTGAGGAAGGCTGACAGGTCCGTGATCTTTTAATGTGTCTTACAGGCTAGCTTTTGTTTTTGGGGAACCTCTTTCTGGGGATATTTTGGTCCTGTTCCTATCACCCAGGACCTCTCCTAATTTCTGTAAATAATTATGTATGATTTAGAGATTGTTTTGGCTGCTGCTTAGGCACCTTAGGGTGAATTTCATCTGTTCTTGCTCAGTTGGCTGTATCCGTCTTAGCGTTCCTGTGCTGCTTAAAGTTAATTTTGTTAAGTATCTAGTCACAGTGTATTTTTGGATGGCTCTGAAAGGAGAGCTTTCCTTGTGGTTCTTCCTCTTTGTGAACCACAAACTTGGTCACAGGTAAATATTCCCGGGATATCTGACTTTGGCTGCTGGCAGACTCTGGTCTCCAGTCTCAGAAAGTCACATCCCTCATGGAAGAGCCTGCAGCTTCTTCCCCACACAGATATCTCAACAGTAGCACTGCTGCACTTCTGACAGTTGCTTCCCTCCTGAGGTTTCTGGGTATGCAAAGACTCCTGAGCCTGGCAGCAGCAGCCCAACTTTCCCCATTCAGCAGCGATACTTTTTCCTCTTGGGAGCAGCTGTTCCTCTTTAATTGCAGCTGGATTCACCCATCTGCTCTGCTTTTACCAGCACCACATCTAGGGCTCAGGGATGGGGATGGAGACGACCCTTTTACAGCAACACTTCTAAGAACAAAATCAAGTGCTAATGTCTTCTGTGGTAATGTTGACAAAAACTGATATTTTGTCACATTCTTGCTAACAGCTGAAACACTGTCTGCTTCCCAGTGTAATAGTCAGGAATGATAAAAGCCTCGATACAGACCAGTGACATCTTTGGCCGAGTTTGCACCACAGGGCAGGACTCCAGACACTTCCCTACTCCTCACTTCTACAGCTTTCTCTGTCTGTCTCTTGGTATGCATGAGGACAGACACTGGAGTTACTTTGCATATGAGTGAAGTAAACTGTGCTTTCTAGGTCAGGCATTTTGGAGGGTCTTTTGTGACTGATTTCAGGAGGGCAGCCTTGTTTCTCCATGTTTTCCTCAGGTGCTTGGCCTTGGCTTCACTTTTAATAGCTGGCAAGAGATTCTCAATGAGGCAGCAAGGCCTGTGTATGGGGCCAGGCTGGGAAGGCTGGGAAGCAGTAAACAAAGAATATCTGTCAATGTCTTTGATGGAGGGCATTTGGGAAATTTGTTACGGAGGCACTACTTTGTCTTAGCAGCCAGGAGGGACAAAGAATTTGCTCCAACAAAACTGAAAGTCAGCAGGCTCGAGATCAGCTGATTGCCAGAGGAGACTTCCACCATAGCAGATCCCTTGGGTAAACAGCAGAAGCGAGTGATAGAGGGAGGTGATACAAAAATGGTAGTTTGTCATTAACAGGAGGAGAATGTGAAAGATTTCTTCTCTGCTGGTAATGAGCTGATGTTTCTGGATGCCGTTCTGTTGAGAGTCACTAGCAGGAACCAACAAGAAACACATTTGGAGGTGATGGTGGGAAGAAATGAGAACTGCTTCCTGGCTCAAATTAAAGGCTGCTGTAAAGGAATAGAAGCAATATTCACACCAGAACACAAGAGAGATCAGCCTGGCACAGGAAAGTGTGACCCACAGAGCAATTCGTTGTAGATCAGCCTGCAGTGGGCTGCTATGGAAGCCTGAAAATAGGATAGTGGCAAAATGGAAGAAGTCTCCTTTATGAAGACTAAATGTGGCGTGAAGACACAAAGTTAAAGAAGATGAAGGTACAAAATGAGCTGTGATTATCTGGAGTCATAAAAAGGAAAGGATGATACTTGGGAAGTGTGTTGGAAGTTGAAGGAACAAAGAACACAGGTTCATTACTGAGGCAAGCTTTCAGCTAATACTGAGTAGTATGGAAAAGAATGCAATATTTGATGCTGTATTGTTTAATCTTAGGTTGAGTGTAAAAACTGACTGCTTAATATGATTAATGTAAAAAGGGAGTGAAAGCATAGTTCAGAGTGAGGAAGTGCAAGTTAAATAACATTTAGATGAGACAGGTATGTGCTCACCAGCAGGATCAGCTTAAGCATACACTGCAGGACTTAAGGCATTAGGCAGAGCAATGTCAGACCAATAGTGAGTGTTTTAGGAAGTCTTTTGTGCTATATCCATCCTGGAAACTAGTGGGTTTTTTTATTCAAGTCCATAGGTAGCTTACAATCTTACTGACTACAAGCTTTTACTCAGAGGCAGGGCTCCTGGGGCATGGATGGAGGGAAGCATTACTCTGCCTTTTTACTGTGGATGGAGACACATTCATGTACTTGTGGTGACTCCAAGCCTAATCTCAGACCCATGCTGACTTCAGCACAGATGTGTCTCTTGCACTTCCCTTCCATGTGCCAATCAAGGTGTTGCTGGGTTCAGCCTGCAGGTGTCAGATTCTGGAGAGCCCCTTTTCTTTCTTTGTACCCCTGTCCTGGTAGGAGATACTTAAGGTACTTGTGCCAACTGCTTCCAGGTTTAAATGGGACTTTTTTTTCACAGAAACCTACCTCAAGCTAAGTAACTTTGCCTTAGAAGTAGGTTGGGAAGTGTGACATTTTCCATATATTTGGGATAGTAGAAAGTACCTGAGTTAGAGGAGAGTTACGTGAGACATGGAAATAAGTGCACCTTATTGTTGGATAAGTTTAGAGTGGCATTTTAAAAAGCTCTAATTTGAAGCACATCCCTTTTCCTGTGCCCTGCGTGAGATACGTAAGTCAACATGTTTGTTAAGCAGTACCTCTGAAGCCTGAATTTTTCTCTTTGAATTAAAATTCCTCCTTACACCAGCCTAATTATCTGAAGCAGCTGCTGATGACCACCATGATCAGCAGAAGCTCGTGTTCCCAGGGAGCTGTTCCTGGAACAGATATATATGCAACACAAATGTGTGCAGCAGCCAGCCTTGGAAATCGCTGTTCTCTGTATGCTCCGTTGGACCCATCCTTTCATCAGTAGCCATTTATTCTGAGCAATTTTGGATTATTCCACTCCTTAATGCAAGACAGAATTGGTTCCACTTGGAGTCTTTTGATTTCTGCAGTGTAAGGATGGATGTTCAAGTCTACTTGAGACTCTTCAGTCATATCTTATGGCCATGTAACTGTCATTGTGTACGCTTACGCATGCATTGCCTTCCATTCTGTTTTTCCTTCTGCAGAACAGTGTGTTCTAGGTAGGAAACCAGTTCACTAGAGAATTAATTACTCCTTAGTGAGTCTCTCACTGAATTTTCATGCTCCACAGAACTACATGGTACAAACCATTTCATAAAACAGAATTAACACTTTTTCCAAAGAATTAAAATTGGGATACCTGAGCTGTGTAATTAAAGTATTGAGAACGCTGCTTGCTTTCTGGAATAGGTTCCAGATTAATAGCTGTTTGTAGATTATTTGATAAGCTCTAGGATTCTCATGCCCATTTATCGTAGACAGTGTTTAGGGAAATGTGTCTAATGCACTGCTCGACAGGAGCAAATATACCTTTGAAAACCACAGCAGAACCTGCCAAAATCTTGTCCCATCTTGAACTGACAGATGCCCACAGGAGTTTATGCTGACAGGCCCAGTGGCAAGTCATCCTTTTCCCTTCAGTCTGATTGAATTCCCAGATCTGCAAATCGAGTGTTCTTAATGCTCTTGGTCTAACCGAAATGTCTCTTCTAAACTGTAAGCCATTTATCTGAGTTTAATCTCTCCTGCTGAGCTGTCACAGTCAAAAGGCAAATCTCCTTACTAGGCACATAGATGCTCTGAAGGTGTGGGGAGGATTTCAACTTTAATGGAGACCTTTTGATCCCCCTAAAACGAAGTGCTGCAAGGACCCATGTCAAACATTGCTTGCAAGGGCTCATCTGTGTCTGTCATAGGCACGGAAAGCTCATTTGAAGTCAGCTGGCTGAAGAGGAGCCATATAACGCTGTATCTGCGGTAATTAGCCAAATGGGAAGGGGTTCATGTGCACAGGGAAGTGATGTGTCCTCTGCAGCATCCCTGCAGTACAGTGAGAGGTGGGAGTTGTGGGGAACTTGTGAAATTGCCTGGGATGATGGGAATGTGTTCATACATGCTGTGAACCAGCATCAGCTTCCAGGGTGGAAACCAGCTGCTCATTAGGAAGGGTGTGAGAAGACCGTGCTGAGGACCAGAAGCTCTGCCCTACTAATTCAGAGCGCTTTGTGCTAACTGGGATTATGTGCTTGTTTGAAGGTCAAGTGGCAGAAAGACGATATGGACAACAATTTGAATTTCTTCTCTGTCTCCTCGGATGGGCGGATTGTGTCTTGGACTTTAGTTAAGGTAAGCAGTAGGTGGCAATTTCCTTTCCTGGCCAAATCAGAACCATTTTTTTTACAAAGTTCAATGATGTATCTACTGTATTATTATTTATGATGAGCAAGATTTGAAAAGAAGTGGCAGCAAAACGTTTCTGGTTCAGTCACAACTTGCTGATATCAACCTTCAGCTGAATCTGAGGCTCTGAGTTAAAGTGAACTGAGCAGAATGAGCCTACTTCTTGCTCAGGACACAGCCATCCAATGGGCATATTCAGCACCAAGCTTGATTGTGAGACAACACCTTTCTGCTTCACAGCTGCTGTGTCTCAAGACTAATCCTTGCTCTGAAACCTTCCTTGTTCTGAGAGAGTCATCCAGAGACAAGGCAGAATAATCTGCCTTCTTTTGTAGTTTCAAGATTCCTACTCAAAAAATGCTGCCCTATAGATTGTAGTTAAGAAAGGAAGAGAAGAAGATGTAGAATTCTCTCCTGCTCCGATACAGTGAGTGGCCGAAGTGGTACAAAGTAATTCAGGAATTCAAGTTGCTAGATAAGAGCTAGATAGGTAGCCGCTGCTGGGTTTCCCCAGAGCACCTGGTGCAAGGAAAAGCAAATTGTAGCACTACGGCCATGGAGCAGGGAAAAAGCCTGTGTTTGCTGTGGTACAGCAACACACAATTGAAAAGGCAGAGGGTTTCCCATTGCCAAGACATTGCTGGCTCACACCCTACAAATCTCATTTGTGTTCTCTGCCTTTGGTTACTTTTTCGTTTGCAGTACATGCATTAGCAGAAAGATTCCTTAACAACCCTTAGATTTAAGTGTCTCAGTCTCAATGTGTGCTTTCTCAACTGGGTATTTGATTGTACATTTTGAAGATTTCAGTGTTTGTTTGTTTGTTTGCTTGTTTTACTTCAGAAATAATTGAATTACCCTGAGTGGGAATTTGAAGTAGCTGTCCCATTATTTCCCAGAAAGCAAAGACATTTCTCTATATCCTTAGATGCTTACTTCTTTAACCTTTTATACCAAGCCACTGAAAACTTGTCTCTTCTGAAAGTTTTAGGCCTTGCTGCCGTGAGCAGGGTTTCACGTGTAACATTATCTGTATTTTAAAGTCTCATGTTCATATCAGGGGTTGGAGCCTCTTCTGATGAACACAGCAGGCATGTGCAGAGGGCATTGATAATCACGTTCCTTCATAAACTCCTGGTTCATTCACACAGCTTTGGTTACAAAAATCCCTCAACTAAGCATGTCCCAGGTCCTCCTCTGAAAAGAATGCTCAGAGCTCCCGAGATAGAAACAGACTAATGTTGTCACAACACTCAACTCCTCTTTTATCCCCTGTATAGAAAAGCCAGAAGGATTTATGCTGAAGTGGGAAATACATTCTTAGAGCTAAACACGTCCAGGGAAGGTGACTTGGCAAGTTACACCTCTTGCCTGGGCCCCAGTAGCTGACAGTGCTCTTGTAACCGGATGACACTGTTTCACACAGAGGTGAGATGTGCTGGATTGAACCTTTTTTAAATTCAGCTTCAGTGAAGTGCCACAGCTTGGATAACCTAAGAATCTGCAGACAGATCCTGATGACAACTCACCTGTAAGAGGGCTTTTTGCAGCATTTCTGTGATTCAGCTGTGCTTAATTGTGTTCCCATGTCATAAAGCTTTTTTTTTATCCTGTCCCTTGAACACATTGATATAGCTAGTTAAGAGTCACCTGGTATGACTTCTAAAGCCTGTTTATCAGTGTTGTTTATACTTGTTCCTTATGCTCCTTGGCTACACCCACGCACGAAGCTGAGTTGAAGTTACCTCTGAAATTGCCAGAACTGATGTGTACTTAGCGGGTGGGTGAAAAATGACAAGTTTTTAGGTACGTTCTTGTTTCTTTCTTCCAAAGAGGAAGCAAGAAACAGAACAAAATGGGCTTTTTGTTACAATCCATGGCTTTATGCACAGCAAAGAGAAATGAATAATTTTCTAAAAGTCCAGTTTTACAAGAGACTGATCTTTGAGTTTTATTTAGAATAAAATTAATGATATCCCAGAGATTTTCTATTTTGCAGATCCATTGTGCAAATATGAAATAAATGGAAAAGAGCTTCATTAGTCTTTTTGGCAGGACTATCCAGAAGTAAAACTTCTTCAGATAATGATAACTTTGACATTTCCAAAGCTGAGAGCATGAAGTGAATAAATTAATTCTTACTTCCAGCTGGACAACTGGCAAGCACAACTCAAGATTTGAATAGAAGACATCAGATTTTAGCTAAGGATGGTTGAGCTGCCTTGGCTGTGGTTCTTGTCTCTTAAAAACTGGCACAATCACTTTGGACAAGCTCTCTGAAACATTCACGTGTTCACATTGTCATCTTGGATTGGGTTTAGGTCACCAGGAAGGTGTAAAATAGGGGAGGAATGTGGGAATTCTTCAGCTGGAAGGCTGTGCTCTCCCTCCTTGTATTCATGCATTGACTTTTGTGGAGAGCTGTCAGAATGATGGGAATTTTTTGGTTGGGATGCAGTCTGGCACTGCTTCTTGGGGTGACCCCCCACTGCTCCTCCGTTTGCCTAGCAGCCACAGCACACCCATCCTATGTGACCTAGAGCTGAACTGCTGAGTAGGTCTGGGCCACCTTTGTCATCTGAGGTTTATAACAACAACTGAAGGGAAATAGGCAGCTGCAAGACCTACTTTGGTAATGCTTTCAATATGCTTTACAGTTGTTCAGCAGAAGTAACGTATTATTGTTCAGTATTCCTGAAAGGCCAGACTGTCAACAGTCTGTTTACCCAGGGGAATATATAAATGGTTCTCTCGGTAAACAGCCCCAGGAACAGATGCATTTTCCAAACTGCAAGGCTACATACAAAATAAAAGCAGCACTATGGAGAACTCTGCATAAGTAAGATCCTTTATGAAGGCAAGTGCTTACAGAAGCTGCCCGCCGTGTAGGCCTTGGCCTGGTGGAGGTGCTGGGAGACATCTTCAAAGAAAGGCTGCAGAACGACTTGTGCTTAGATAGAAGGTCTCATGCAGACTATCCTTCTGCCAGAACAGAGCAAGTGTGCTGGTGTAGCTGTCTGCCTGCCCAGAGCACGCCTCTGACCAATGAGACTCTGCTGGGCACAGAGTGTATTGACACGTGCAGCTCCAGAGCTGCTCTTCAGGCCTGACTCAGTGTCCACAAGGCACAGCTTGGATGTGACAGTCACTCTCAGGGAGCCTGAGCAGGGGGTGAGTGCCAGTTCAGCATGTCCTGACTGTGCACCAGCAGTCCAACAGCACTTCTGTTTGCATAGGCAGGAGGAGGCATGAGGAGCATGCTCTGCTCATGGATACCCAGGGCACTGCTCTTTCCAGTTCTTGCACACACGCACCAGCAACTATGACCTCTTCTTTAATGTTATTTCTGCCTTTACCCACCGAATCTGGTTTGCTTTAAGCCATGTGCTGCAAGAAGAGTAACTAACAGAAAGTAAGACTCTGCAGGCTGCAGGAGGCTCCTTGCTGCAGTCTCAGGGAAAAGCTACTCCCGTCAGTAAGCAAAGGCATGTGGTTAGACAGCAGTGCAAGCTGATGAGAAGGAAGTAAATTATGTTATGGATTTTGACCCTTCTGGGACATGCTGTAAATGTGTTCCCTGAAAATATGATTAAATTGTCTTAGAAAACACTGTCCCCTCTGAATTGTAGTACTGAATAAGTATTCTCAAGGCCTTCTCACCCATTCCTAATGTAAAAATCCCTGGGACTGACCTTTCCAGGCAAAATTTCTTTTTTCACTGAAGTCCTGTTCTGGGTTTAGAGAAGCTCCAACTAAAGCTTGATTCAGTGAGCTAAGAAGTTATGTTTTGTTCTTGCAGTACTCCATTGGGAAATCTGCAGATTCATGAAAACATCCAGTCCTCAGCCCACACTTCTCACTAATATAATCTTTAGTTCTTTGTTCTTTTTATTAGCCCCAGGGTATTCTTATATTCACAACCAACTGCAATCTGCAGAGGTATTTTAATTCCCAGAGCTAGTCTAAGAATGAATCTTTGCCCTCTCTTTGTTTCCTCATACTCACCCACATGGTGTCTGTTTTCATCTGCCTTTTGTCTCCTAGCTTGGCTGTAAACTCTTTGGGACACAGCCTTTTTGCCCTATATTCCTACAAAACCATGCATGTCAGTATTGTGCCCTGCAATGAGAGCTCTTTAGAGCTCTGTTGACAAAAACATGGTGCACATTAGCTGTCCACTGGACATTCTTGTTGGTTGAATCTCAAAGTCTGAGAGATTGTGAATGCTGGGACCTGAGGCTGCTCTTAGGACAACAGGGAGATGGTAAGAAGAGAGCTCTGGTGAGGTGGTATGTTATTAACTCTTACTGTGGGTTTTGGCTGGCTCCACAATTACAGACAGTTATCTATTTTCCACTATGCAGAGTGAATTCACTTGTCTCAATTCACGCTGACAGTGTCATCCCACACTTGGAAGCACTGACCTCAAAACCCAAAGCTGTTCAGGTCATATGCGTGTGCCTGTGTGGTGTACAAGTGGCTCTCAGCACCAGTGCACCAAAATGTCAGCTTCCTGGAGGTCTTACGTAAAGCAGCATATTAGCAAGTTGCCAGCTGTGGGCATGAAACATTAAGCAATTTTTGGAAAGCTTCTTAAAATTCCTTCATAAAAATTGTCATTTGGAAGTATCAAATGTCTCTGTATTGTTGCTGTTGCTGTAAAGCCTGTTATTCACGTGGAATTTCCTCTGCCTGCAGAAGGAGCTGGTTCATACAGATGTCATCAAGCTGCCAGCAGAAGGAAAAACGCCAGAGGACCTGCAGCTGCAAGTGCTTGGTAGGAGCCCAAGAACACACCACGCTGATTAATTACTGACTCAAAACCTCTCACCAGGCATTCTGGGCAATATATTTGGGAGTGGGATGTTGAGGAGAAAAAGGGCTAAAAAAGTGTTCCTCCTCCTGGCTTTGAACAGGGCAAAGTCTGTCTGTAGCAATGGCCTCTAATTGAGTCAGGGTTTGCTGCTTGTCTCTACTTGCAGAAGATGAATATTTGTTCTAAAAATAGGACTAGAGGGAATGGCCTCCAGTTGCACCGGGGCAGATTCAGGCAGGACGTGAGGAAGCACTGCTTCTCCTAGAGAGCGACCAGGTGCTGGAATGGGCTGCCCAGGGAGCTGGTGGAGCCACCGACCCTGGAGGTGTTCAAGGAGTGCTTGGATGTTGTGTTGAGGGACATGGTTTAGTAAGAACTATTGGTAAGAGGTGGATGCTTGGATGATCTTGTAGGTCTTTTCCAACCTTGGCGATTCTGTGATTCTATGTTTCTGAGGCATCTTGTTGTGGATAAGGCAAGGAAATTACCTGTATTACAGGATTGAGTCAATTGCACTCCTTCTACTAGATGTTGTTCTGAATGGGCCAAATCAAAATGGAAAGCAACCTCTCCTGAGTGCACAGCTAACCCATCCTACAGTGGGATGCGCCTCACATAGCTTTGGCCTTCTAAAAGCACAACGCCTATTCTGAGTTACTGTGTTAGACTCTCTCCATACAAGGTGGAGACTGCAGTCTTTCTAGGACGAATCCCCTTACCCTGGCTATCCTGTGTTTGATATAGGATGAGATGAGTCAGCTCTGGAAGTTCCAGACTACACAAGGAGCTTTGTGGATCCCACGATCATATGATCGTATGATACTACTGTACCCATTTTTTGCACTGAAGCTGTGGCCTTGGTTTCAAGAAGGCACTTGCTCTGCATTTATAAATAGTTCTAGGCTAGTAATTCCTGAACATGTGTTTGTGGAAAGGTTTGAACTGCCACACAGACTGTAAGAGACCAGCTAAATTTGAACAGTGCAGAACACCCAGAGGCTCTGGGATTATTTGTTGGTGTTGCTGGGAAATGGATTTTTCTAAGGCTTGTCTCGAATATTTAACAATCTATTTAAATGTTAAAAAAATGCAGACAGTATTATGGGATTAAAGCAACCTTAGCAATTCCTTTGAGGTCTACATTTTCTTAACATTTAAGACATAAAGCTGTTTTCAGCTGCCTTTGCAGAAAGTTCTCTGTAATGATGTGCTTCTAAACCCTTTTTGCTTGTTCTGGTTTCTCCTCTGATGATTGCAGTGCATTTCCCTTCTGGTCAGCAGACCCAGACTGCTCTGGCACTCAGCAGAAATCCCATCTTCTGCTCAAGAGCCTTACTGAAATTTTCTTTCACCAGCATGAGTGTTTATTTCCTTGGATGATGTCACATCTGTTACGGGAGCAGAAGCCAGAGGAACTCAAGGAATCACATTCCATTATGTTTGATGCTTGTTTTGTCTGTGTGTTACAGTGCTGCTTGATTTGGGGCTTTTGAAGTAAGAAGAATCCTTGTGTCTGCCAAAGGATTTATTCTCAAGTCACATCCTTTTCTGTTGGCTTTACTGGAGCGAGCCTGCTAAGTGGCTTCTGAGCCAAGGACAGAAGGGGCACAAGGAGTTACCATGTTTCCTCTCTGGACCCTTTAATGCTCAGAAAACATTTATGTTTTTGTGAAGACCGACCAAACACAAGAGATTTGTTCTTCTCTAACAGGAAGCAGACCTGGTCCTCACCACTCTTACATATGCGAAACATTTGCTCCTCCCTCTGTTGTACTAGAGGATGCTGATTTGCTGGAGGTCCACAGGTGTATCTGGAGTCTTGGTGACCTTAGAGATGTTTGGAATGAAAGACAGATTCTAAACACAATATGGGCTTGGTAGGACCAAAGAATGGCAGTGACTGAGTGCAGAGTGCAGTGCTGATCTGTGTTCTGTGTCTAGCAATATCCTTGAAGTCATATCTGAGAGAGAAGACTGAACCAGAAGCTGCAGTCTCTGATGGGGGCTGAGGTTGATCCCACAGAGAACAACAGAGACTCCCTTGGGTCCCCCATGTGTTTATAGGCCATCTGTCAGACACTGCTAATCACAGGTCTGTGTCAGTTCTTCCTGGAGCACAGAGTTATTTTTTCGTACAGACAAAATCTCAGAGGCAGTCTCAGGGCATTTGTTGCTTTAGAAAGCAAATGATGTCCTGTGGCTCTTGTTATGTAGGCTTTGGATCTCCTCACCGAGTGATCTTTGTGTCCAGCAACTGCTCTGAGAGCTAAATGTGCTACTGACCTCCTGTGTGTATTACTCCAAGACAGTTCACCCTTTTTCAGTTCCCTTTCCCCTTTGTGTATGTTGTTTCTTCAAACTGAAGGTCCTGGAGAAAGGCACAACTTGGAAAGGGTTTTCATGAGGGAAGGCTCTAACATGTTTGGGGAGCTTCTGGCTAATAAATCACGTTGGCAACGTGCACATCTAATGGGCAGGGAGCTTGTGCTGTGCCAATGAACCAATTTTCTGTGTGTCTCTTTTCTTCACAGGCAGCGGGAGATCATTTGATTTTCACAAAAAGATAGACCATTTGTTTCTTGTTGGTACTGAAGAGGGAAAGATCTATAAGGTAAGAGTGGCTTCTTTGTCCCTTGTTTCACATTCCCTGACCCATGCTTGTCTTACAGGTCTCTCATATGTTTCTGTTTGCTCAGACAGCAACAAAGTACAATTTCAGAGGCCAGTCCTGCCCTCAGATCACTGTGGCGAGCCTGACACCAGCACAGAGCCCCATAGGGTCACAGGGAGCTCTCTGCACAGACCCAGTTAAAGCATTATTTTGCAGAAACCTTTTAAATGCAAACTGTGTCCCAGAATGCTTTGCAGACTGCAGCTGTGCAAGTCAGGCACTAACCACGATCAGAGCAGAAGTTAAAAGGCATTGATCCTCTGTCCTTGTGATTGTTGGGAAACGGCAGGAAAAATCTCATCTGTTTTCCTTTTTATACCTGTTGTGAGCAGTGAAACAGATGAAACCTTTTTTTTTTTCCTGTAGATTAATGTCCCTGAACTCTCCCTTATGTCCCAGCTCCTTTCTCGTTGCCCTCCTGCCTCCAGTTTCTCACTGCCTCCCCTTAACCACCTGGATGCTGTCTGACCTCAGTGACTGTGTTCCACCTCTGTGCTATAGCCCATCTCCCATTTGGTGCCTCCCTGCAGCATGATGCCCAACAACCTGCAGCCATGTGGTGAGGACAGGGGGCTGAGTTTTGATCGCTTTTCCATGGTTAGGGGCATTGCCCAGATGTTTATGTTCTGCAGCCATCCCTTTTTATGAAGTATGTGACACCTTAATATTGCCAAGTCCTGTGTACAGCTAACTTTGGCTAAAATTGCTGGTGAGGTCAAAAGCTGTTTGAGATGAGAGAAATGGACAGCAGGAGACAGACATTGTTTTTTTCTTAAGTAAACAAGATAAAAATACGAAGTTCTGATCTCTGCTATGTTGAGCCCTGAAAATTATGCTTGTTACTTCTTGTGTTACTCATATAACTTTTGTTTGGCTAGCATTCCTCCAAGCTGACTTTTGGCTTTCTTAACCGCCTTTCAGTGTTAGGAATAGGCCATCCCTGGGACGCTGGGGTGCAGACCACAGTCATCCAAACATCCACTGAGGATGCTGAAAGGTCCCTCTGTCCTGCCTGCAAAATGGAAACGGAACAAAGAAAAAGAATCCAAAGGGATTTGTTTTCTGAATTGAATTTCAATCATTTAGGCAAAACAGGCGTAACAAATGTGTATCCTGTCCAGAGGGCCACTGTCACATTGTACCAATGACCCTATCAAATTCAGGTGTTCCCAGGAGAAGGAAGAGGCAATTGTCCATCAGACTGTAGGCAGTAACACAGAGATGAGAATTTTTCAGTATCTGGAGAAGCCAGCCTTAAGAGTATCCAGAAGAAATGGGGGGAATGTGCTTGCACCGTCGATGATCCCTAAGAGTTTTCTACAAAAGCTTCAGAAGTTTTGGAATCAACAGGTTGCTACTGATCCAGACATTTTCCAAGGATTACTGTGTGCTCTAATTCCAGCTTTTATTGAAAACTGCACATTTGAACCTTACATGTGGTACAAGCCAAGTATCAAAAATGGAATGCTCTCTGCACAGGCTGAATTTTAGATTATTTATTAAATAAATTGTGAAATGAATTTCAGAGAGGCATTTTTCCAAAGACTGGGCATGTCCACAAATAGCATTATAATATGTTAATTCTTCAGCTGCAGAATGATTACAGCGGATTTTTAAAAATGGCTTAGTTAATAGTGCTTCTGAAGCCAAGAAATCATTATCTTAATTAGACACAGAGCCATCTATTGCCCTTTTACACGGGACAGATTGTTTCCACATTAACATGATTTCGTCGTGCAAAACTGCCTCTTTGCATATCTTGTTTGCTGTTTAGGAATTGTTCAACTTTGGTGCAGAAGGGAAGGTCTGTGAGATTGATGCTGGAGCATTCTCGTGGCTTCAGCTTTTTGGTCAGAATTATTTCTCGATCAGCAGAGCTTCGTGACAACAAACTTGAGATAAAGTTTGAGCACTTTCATGTGAGAGAGGGTTTTTTTTTTTTCAGTCCTAGATGTTTGCTTGAGAACAAGTTAAGGCAACAAATCTCAGTTGAAGAAAGCAAGCAAGCAATTCTTACGTTAACACAACTGTTTTCACACGCATTCATTCTCTCGTACCAAGCACTGGGACGCTTGTGTCTGCGTGATCAGGCCAGGCAGTCCACAACACAGGACGCATTTATGTTGGCAGTTTCTGAAGAGCAGCTGGGAATACTGGTTATGGGCAGTACTCTTTCTGCTGCCAGATAGAACATTCCTTTGAACGGTGTTATTGTTTGGATTTGCCCATTACCTTGAGTCTCAGCATTTCTGATAGTGAACTACAGAAACCCTCTATGTTATAACCACATGTCCATTCAACATGGAAGCAGAGCAGCTTTGTGTCAGGTTAACATTTAGGATAAACTGAGGTGCTTTTAGTGAATATGAATTAGTTATGAATAAACTGCGTTCCTTGAAGTGGTCCTTTCCTCCCAGTATTTCTCCCAGTTGTTCTGTAGCCTTGTCACCAGTCATCTTGTTACTTTTTTTCTGTATTACCTTCTTGCTTTCCTGTCCCATCATAAAAAATACAATTTAGTAGTCACACACATGTACCACCATTTATAAAAGAGAAAAACACTTTCAGCAAATTTGAACAGCACTCTAGAGGTTCAGACAGGCTGCACAACTGCCTGCTCCCTGAGTTAACTCATCCTTTTCAAAGCTATCTTGTCAGAAGTTAAGCATCACATTTTCCAGCAGTTTTGTTTTTGTCTTGACATGTGTCTAATAACAGTATAGTTTTTAAAATGAATAGCAGGAGAAGACTTTGGCAGCTGTTCTGGGAAACTCAGAAACTCTTATTCGTTAAAGTCAAACTTCTTTCTGAACTAATTTCATGGTGTTCCTTCAAAGCGGGAAGTTACTTTCACGGTGTTCTATCAGAGTCCCTTCCTCTTGGGAAGGCTATGGCTGTGTCACACATCAGAGATGTGTCACTGAAGGTCTGGACGGACATGGTGGGTAGGGTCAGCAGTGCCAGGGCACCATGTATGGCACATGGAGTTTGTTTTTCACAAAGGACACCAGCCAGGCCCCGCAGAACCCCTCTTGCTGCTTCTTTAATAAGAAACCAACCCAAACTTGCAGTGTAGATATGGTTTACATGTGAAAAAACAACCAAGACAGCGTTACTTGTGAGTGGGGATCCTTGCGGCTAATGAAAGAAGCCTTCTGTAGGAGGAATGTGGGGGAGGATAACCTCATTTTTCCATGAACATGAAGCTGTCTGGATCCTGATTGAGTCCCATATCCTGTCAGTGCCAGCAAGTGGATTGTAATTTCTCCTCCCTTAGGTGAGCTCACATAGCCAGTAGGGCACAGGGTGGCCCAGCAGCCCAAGGGGAACATTCCATGTCCAGTGCTAGATTCTCACACCCTTCTGGGAAGTCATGAGTGGCTGAGACATGGGAAGAGCCACAGGGCAGAGCTGTGTGGTGGGACAGCTGGGATAAGCTGTCGCAGGATGGTGGCAGGCAAGGGGCTTTAGACATATTCCCCAAACTTGCTAGAGCCAAAGGTCTGATAGGTCCTTCCTGCACTGAGGTTTTAATTGTCACAGTCCAAATGCGCACTGCTGGTGTGCTCCTGTGCAACATGAGAGCTGTTTCCCCCTGCCTTTGTGAGAGCCCATCACAGAGGCACTGCAGGAGGTGGGGGAGCTCCTACAGTGGAGAATGGGCTTTGTAGCCTGCTTTTGGCTTTAAATCCAGCCTATTCCCTTCTGTATGCCTGGCTCAGTATTGCCTGCAGTTGGGGTAAAAAAGCATGTGCTAGATGATGTTTGTAGCACTTCTGGGTACCAGCTGCCTCTTCCCAGACAGCCCAGACGAGCCTGGGAGGTGATACAAATATTTGCACACATCTTTCTCTGGGAATACAAGCTCTGGAAGAAGGTCTAGCTCTGATTACTGACTAGTTCTTTCCATTGCAGTGTTCAAAATGGTATTCGAGACAGTTTCTGGATGTGTTTGAAGCCCATCACATGCCCGTGGATTCAGTCAGCTGGAATCCCAATGACTCGAAAGTCTTCATTTCCTGCAGCTCTGACTGGACAGTCAAGATCTGGGATCACACCATCAAGTAGGTCCTACTGGGTCCTGGTACAGGTAGTGAGATCCAGTCCAATCCAGCTGCACATGTTGATTCTGCTCAAACCTGAATCTGTTCCACTCTAAGATGTTGTCATTGCTGTCTTACTGATGTTATCAATGCTGTGATGAGTCAATCCAGAGGATGACGTATGAAGTTTAGCATTGGTCCAGAAGTTTGCCAGGAGGTGCAGCTCAAGCAAAACAACATCACTGCCTTGCCTTGGAACATGCTACCTTCAGATGGGACCTGCTGTGGCAGGGTGACTCTACTGGAGCAATGGCACAGAGAAATGTCAGGGGCTGGTAGGTGGCCTCAGGAGCCAGACACCTCCTAATAGACAGAGAGGCAAAAATTAAAACAAATTGGAACATTTAGAAATGCATAATGAAGTTCAGGGTTAGTGGTTAAGAAATGTCTGGTTTCAAACAGGAAACTGATTTCATTGTAAATCAGTCAGAGTCAAATATTTCCTGCTGCCAATACTGCTCTAATAGTCAATGTCAGAGGTACAGAGAGGGAAGATCACTTTTTTTCGTGTATGATTAATAAGCACAGAATCTATCTCTCACTGTGTGCAGTAAAAGCTTTCAAAATGCTTTCTTTCTGCAAGCAACATGCTTCTTTTCTTCTCAGTGCAATGAAATTAGGTTGAGGTTCAACCCTGCAATGCCTTCGTATGCCAGACCCTGGCTGGTGTCTGCCATAAGAAAGTATCCCATCTCCAGTCTCTGAAGCTGGCATTTAACAGGCTGCAACATCAACGTGTTTAGATCTCAGTGTCTCACTGTCAGAGTGGTATGTTTTTAACCGCGCCTGGATCTCTCTTTACAGGACTCCGTTGTTTGTTTATGACCTGAAAACTGCTGTAGGGGATGTTGCCTGGTCCCCTTACTCTTCCACAGTCTTTGCAGCAGTCACCATTGATGGCAAGGTGAGAAAAAGTCAGGGGAGATGGAGGCCAGGTATGAGGACAGGTCAGCCCAATCCTGGCCAGGCACATCTGGGAGCTGAGGATCAGCCACCAGCAGGAATCCAGCCCAGTGGCTTAAACTGGTTTGTCTGAGGCTTGTCTGGGCTTCTTAGAGGGACAGGGTCGCTTTGGTGACTTGAGCCCTCAAAACTATTAATTCCAGTTTTTAAAAACCTGATTTCAGAGGACACGTGTCCAATGCAGCTGGGAAAACCTGGACAGCAGCATTTCTTATTCCTCCTGTCCATGGACCTGCCACACAAGCAACAGGGCCAGCTGTGCAGGCAAGCTGATGTTAAATCACAAATCAATAAACTCTGAATAGATAGTGAGCATCAGCTGCATGTCTTGTTCAGCTTGACAAAACCTTCATCGATGCATATGGACATTCTTCTGTAAGCGTGGATCCTTCTTGACAGGACAAGAGATAATGGCCATACTCATATCTGGGGAGGTTCAGGTTGGTTATTAGGAAACATTTCTTCTCAGAAGGGGCGGTGATGTATTGGAACAGGCTGCCCAGGGAGGTGGTGGAGTCTCCATACCTGGAGATTTTCAAGAAGAGGGTACATGTTTCACGGGGTGACGTGGACTGGAGTGGTCACAAGCATAGGTTGATGATTGGACTGTGGACTAGGTGAAAGAGATGTCAACAGGTAAGGGGCAGCAGATATGCAGTGTGATATTAAATCGTCTCTCACCTTTTGCTCTTGCACCGATTTTATTCTTTGTTGCCAAGCTACCAGGTACATCTGCTTTGCTCTTACATACATGCATATTTTCCCCTAGCTGGGTTTTGGTTGCTGCCAGATTGTTTTTGAGCACACTGGTGTTGTCCTGGCCACTGGTAGGGGATGAGTTCTTGTAAACCCAGGAGAAAAGTTCAGGAAAGGCGGCACCCGCTGCAGACCCAGCTTGTGTTTGAGGCATGCAGTAAGGGCAGGATAGGTCTGCATAGCTTATGGACTCCCATTTTATAGGCCACAAAAGTTGAGTAGGCTGCTGTGCTGTAGGACAGTGGGTGACAGCAGAGGGGTGCAGGTCACCTTGGAGCTGCTGGGCTATGGGAGCTTGGGCTGGCCTTTAAGTTGAAGGTGCAGTTTGCAGAGTGAGCAGGGAGATGTGAAGTGTTTGAAATTAAGAACAGGGTTTGATGCTGGAGCTGTAGTAGTAGCCTTGGATTTGCACTGTTCCAAACTTACAGAGTGCCCATGCAGAGTCTCAGTGGGATCTGGTGGGTGTGGGATATATTTCCATGACTCTGGATGCAACTGAGCTGGATTTCCTCTCCAGCTGTTTGAGAGTCAGGCATCAAAGCAGCTCATTTGTGTTAAATGTTTTCTGCAACTCTAACACAGCAGTTATAGCCATTATTGCCAGTACATCAAGCATGGAGGCTCTGTTGTGACTTTGATTGTAATTTAAAAAATGTTCTTATTGATTAAAAGCATCTGACAGAGATTTCAGGGTTCACCTGATCCTATCTCAGAGATAACTGGCCATCTACTTAACTTCAGTGGTCCTCTTCAGGGCCTGCTGACTTATCAGAATTTTTGCCCTTCTGTCTAGGAGAAGGTTGCTTTGAACATCTGCCTTACACATCTACCGTCACAGTCTATCTGGGGCTGTGAGTCCAGGCTTCCCCTGATGGCTGTTGATAGCAGCTCATAAATCCCGGTGCTGCTAGGAACTGCCTAGGTGAACATGCTGGGCTTCATTTTGAGAGTGGTAGTTGTTCTCCTGCATTTCTTTGGGGTGGGTGCACAGTTTTCGAGGGCCATAAATAAAAGAGCTGTTGGAGTTGTCAGTTACTGCCCGGTGCTTTCTTCTCTGCAGATAAGCTGGGGAGTGCAGATGGGGATTCTTGCCCTTTCCCATTACAGCAATTTTCAGATTTCCTTCACCTCTCTCTGTACCTCTCCACTGGTTTCTTGTTCTCAGAATCTGATTTACGCTCCTTTACGGAAGTGGCCACATATTGTTCCTAAGCAGTCTATAGCAAGAGAACTGAAATGCCCTTTCCCATTATTTCAGTGCTTGTTAGCAGCATGAAATGAAAGTGTCTCCCGTGGTCTGCAGGCAGCCAGGCTGCTGCCCCTCCAGGCCTGTGTTTGCTCCTGCAGGATATGCAGAAGTATCAGAGAAAAGCAAGAAATGTATACTCTCTGCTTTGGGGACCATGAGCAAATTACTGTATTCTCCGTGGATTCACTGAACTGTGCAATGTCACATTCTGTGAAACATCACTGCCTTGCTGCATTGCTGGAGGTACAAGCCCGGGTGATGCTACAGCACTGAGTGAGGAAGACTGGATGTGTAGGAACAGGCCTGGCCATGCTGATGTGACGTGCTGTATGTCAGTAAGCATCTAAATGCATTTGTCTGCCATGCTGGAAAGTTATGCAAATGTTGGCCCTCATCAGACTGATTTGCACCTGTGTGTGTGTGTCTGTGCGTGTGGCAGCTCTACCACCATGGGTCTGATGCTGGAGTCACACGCAGGGTCAAGTGGCACTTGTCTGGGTTGTGAACCCAGAGAGGGCTCATCTCATGAAAGCTGAGAGGCAGTCTTTGGAGGTGAGTGGTCATCTGCAGCTGGAGAGGTGAAGGGCACTGGAATGATGGGTGGATGGATGGATGGATGGATGGATGGATGGATGGATGGATGGATGGATGGATGGATGGATGGATGGATGGATGGAGAGATGCTGTGTACTGCTTGTGACTCTTCAGAATGGGAGATGCAGATGCAGCTGTCTCTACACCCTTAATCCCATGACCTGAGCTGCCAGGGCAGCTGGCACTAGGAACCTCAAGGACAGCTGCAGGGCTTCCGTGTTCTGTTCTTAGGGCAGAAAGCCTCACCCCAAGCCCCATTCCAATCTGCATCCAGCGGTGGTCACTGTCTGCTCTGCTGCTTTATGGCAACATGAGGCTGCCTCAAACTCAGGCATTGTGTGTACCCTTTTAGGATACACCCAAGGCATCAGTAATTGAGTTGGTCTGACCCCATTTTCCATGTAATCAAAGCCTCTGAGGTCCTTCCTAATGCCTGTGGCCCACCCCTCCATCTGGAGAATCTGCCAGCCGATACAAGTTGCTATTTCCAGCTGAAGAACTGGAATTGTGTGTTCTTTTCCATGATTCCCTTGGTAAAAGAAAACAAGTCCATTTGTTTAGAAGCTCATAAAAGAAGAGCTTTATAGTAGGAACATTCATAAAGTTGTTTGCTTTTGACCTTCTCCACTCTGCTCATAGTTTTGAGTTCTTGTCCTAGGCATTCTGCATGTCTGGGCTGTCAGTGGCATTTCTGAAAAACAGCCTCACTCTGAGTAATTTGCATTGCTCAGTACTCCAAAACAGAGCCTTCGGACCATGCCATGTTTGCTGCCGGCTGCGGTGTGCAGGTGTGATACTTGACAGCCCTATGAAACAGACCTTGCTGCTGAAATGAAGACTGGCCATTAATTCTGTGCTGCCTGTTTTAAATCTGGATTAATTGGTGCTGCTCTAACAAGGCTCTCAGGTTACTAAGTACTGAGCTTGTGTCATTGGTGGGAGAAGTGAATCATGCCCTTAAATTAACAAATATGCATTCTGTAAAGGCAAGCAATTAAGCCTTTGGTGAGTGTGGGTTATGTGGAGCTGATGCACTTAAGAGAGAGCTTGTTTCTTTTCAGAGATAGGAAGATGGCAGGATGCAAGCCAGGACATAAACTCCTCTGTCTATCAAGAGGTGAGAATTAGGATTACCTTGGCTGGAATGTGGAACGACAAGTTTCAGGTGTAGATTCAGAATTTAATGCCGGTATCTGATATCTTGTGTGGATCAACCTGAAATCGTTTTTTTCCAGCCTGATGATGGGGACAGGGAAAATCTCTACAAACTGGAGATTCTTATCTGTGTCTGATGCTTTGAATCCCCTTCTTGAAGTACAAACTGCAATGGGTTTCTCTAAAACACTTGAGAAGCCTTTGCTCTTCCCTGTTCAGGAAGGTCTTACTGCGCTTTGATTTAGAGGAAGCTCCTTATCATATTTTTTGCAGCTACAAAGTCTTCGCTTGATTCCCCAGCTCAGGACAAAAACATCACAAATGGGCTTTAAAGATGCAGCGGTATTTGAGACTGCCTGGGACCTCTGTCCTGGGACCTCTTTGCTTAACTCAGATCCAGATAAAATTGACCAACTTGGTTGTGTGTGATGAGAAAGTACATGTAATGTTTGATACAAAATCTTTCATACTCTTTGGAAAAAGCTTTTATAGGGATACTGCTGTCAGATTTCATACAATTCCTAGATTCAAATAGTGAGCATGGCACAGTGTTGAATCAGTACAAGTCATCTGGCTCCTAGCTGCCCGGTAAACAAGATACAGCTGGCAGGAGATGCTCACAAAGTTCGGTTCTGATTTGTCCCCTATTCCCACTGTACTTGTTAGCGTAACACTTCCTTCCTTAGGATTTCTGAAAGTAATAAAGGGGAAAGAAAACTAAAGCTGAAAGTCTACACAATGGATTCAAAGTGGGAACCCAGCATGCTGGAGAGTCCTTCAGCACCAGTGAGGAATGCTGTGCTTGATCAAACTTTGCAGGCAACTTTGATCAAACTAGACAGGAGCTAATTGCAATTACTGGGAGACAGCATTTAGACACTCTCTTGAGTATGTTGCACTGTTCCCATCAGAGTCATGCTGAACAGTCACTGTCACGCAGTTAGTGCTGTGCTCTGTATCAGTGCCGTAGCTCTGAGGTCCATGCTAGACGAAATTCTGCCTTCAGGTCTCTCTCCCCCCTCCTTTGCCTTCCCCACTTGCCCAGCCCTTGCCTATAAGTGCCATGGCAGTGCCATGCTGGCACAGCATTTACAGCATCTGATCTGGAGCAAGCTGCTGTCCCCATGCTGTCTTGAGCTTTGCAAAGTTTGTCTGTGCTTCACCCCAAGGTATATCCTGAATCATACTAACCACGTTCACATTATTTCCCTATTAATTACTGATTTGACTCTTGTTATTATTAAGATGCAGATATTAGAAAGGTCTGCAATAAAGAGTAGTCAATATTTCGGACAGCATTTCCTACTTTGTGAGTCAGTCCATGTTAGACTGTGGTTTCACACCTGGCTGGCTCATTGCTTGCAGCACTGGGAGGGGAGGGGAGGACCTCTGGGGCTAGCAGTGCCAGATTTGAGCTGCCTCCTGTCCAGATATGCTGGAGTCTTGGGAGGAGTTTGCACCAACCTCAGGGAGTGGGTCATCATCCTGTGAGTTCCTGCAGGAAGGGGAGGGTCCCTCAGAAGCAGCAGGCAGCTTCTGGACATAGCTTACTTACAGGATGATGAATCTTCTGAAGTCAGATGGTAATTGTGTGCTGAAGTTACCTTTCCCTAGATCCTTTTATTTCTGTAATTTCCCCAGGCATAGTTCTGCTGCTGGGGCTTCTTCTTGCCCAGCTCATCTCTTTTGTGTTGTCCTTTTTTTTTTCCCCAGGCCCACGTGTTTGATCTGAACGTTGATAAGTATGAAGCTCTGTGCTCCCAGGTGGTGGTGGACAAGAAGAAAAATAAAATAACCCATATCCAGTTTAACCCCGTGCACCCTGTTGTCATCATTGGAGATGAGCGAGGCCAGGTTACCTGTCTGAAGCTCTCCCCCAATCTGCGCAAGGTGCCCAAGGTAAGTACAACTGAGGGACCAAACCACAGCAGGTCTCTTCTTGCCTTCTACTAGTGTCCTTTCTACTCTGTGCAATGATGTTGGCAAAGTGGCTCACTGTTGCAGAGTGCTTAAGATTACCTCAAGCCTTTTTCTGTTCTTGTCAGTGTAAGAAAGTGTAATTCACTCCTGGGCAGGAGTGAATCAGATGTGTTTTATTATTTTCAACTCTGAACTAAAATGACTGAGCATCACTGAGACAGAGTGTAACTGCTGCAGTCTTCCTGAGTCTCTCAGTTGCCTCAAAACTGGAGAAGTTGATGCAGCAGCTAATTCTGCATTGCTGGAATAACTCAGTTTAGGATTGCATTAACATCCAAAGTCAGAAAAGTTTGTTGCTTGGATTATGAAGAAAAAGTGAAATGTAAAGATGTTAATGATGAAGATGTTGGAAAACTACTTTACATTCTTACATAACTGCAGTGTTTATCCTAACCAGCCAAAGCGTTTTATTTTTAGGCTCTTATACAGAAATAAAAGAGATGAATTCACTGAACAGAGAAGAAACTGGCCATTGTCAGTTGGTAAGATGCAACATTCAAAACTGTCACTTACTAAGATTTTAAAAACTACAGTTACTACACAAAGGCAGCCAAATAAAATTAAAATATATATATATATCAAGAAGACAGTTGTCATTTTTTCCTTATCAGTTTATAATTTGGGAACACGAGTATAAAGGGCTGGAGAGATATACTACAATAATCTTTTAGAAATATAACATAATCTTTTACGTACTGCAACAACTTCTTGATCGCCACTTTTGAAAATTTTCTCCACTACTATACTGCCATCCCAAATATTTCTGCAATACAGAAGAGAATTGTTTAAAAGCCACAAGTATCGTGAGCTTGAACACCTGTTAAATTTGTCTTAAAGAAACAGCAGGATCTTTTACTTCAAAGTCTAAATTAAACGTCTAGATTAAAAGTTAACATTCAAAAGAATTGTTACAACTGAATGTTCCTTCACTGCACAGGTACAGGTAGGTTCTAAATATTTAATCAGATGAGATTTGATGCTCTCAAATACTTTATAAATGGGTTTACATTACTCTCTGGAAATATAATATCGGCAAACAAATGTCGTAACAAATATTTTACACCCACTCAGCATAGAGAGGGATGTGGATCAATATATGAGGAGCTCTATACTCTTGCTTGGCATGTTCAGTAATATGCAACCCACTATTAAAGTTAGAATCTTCTTCAGTCTGTTTAAAGCTTTGTAGTGCAAAAGACTTCAAGTTAGGATTTTGGTCCCATGAGCCCCGAGTATCTTTTTTATCCTACAGAAGCAGTTGGAAGCATAAAGTTCACAGGGTTGAAAAATACAACAGAATTTTCCAGGGCTATTCATATCACAATCAATATCCAAGGAACTTTCCTGTCCTAACCATTCACTGAACGTAGAGCTATAAACAGAACTCTAAAGAAAGTCTATGTATCAACATAGACATAGGGATGGTGGTGTGAGGAAGGTTGGACTAGATGATCTTGTAGGTCCTTTCCAACCTAATGTATCTATGAATCTATGAATCTATGAATCTATGAACAGGTGCTTAAAATACAGAAATGAACCATACTTCAACAATCTCATTCTTACATCCTACTAAGATTGAGTTGACTGAATCACTTACAAGCATTAGGGGACAGGAAAATTATTAAATGATTTGGGTGATTATTTTACATGAACACCTTACCCAATAATCCGAGCAAAGTATATGCAGATGCCATAGTGTCTTCCAGAAAATACTGTCTCCGGACCCATCATACCACTGCTAATGGATGTACCAGGGTGTGACAGAGAATTCCCAGAAGGGAGTATGGGGGTTGACACATTAGTAGGCTGTAAACCTAAGATAAAGGCATGCAAAGGTTACTCTAATTACTCTGTGTACAAAAATAGAAGAGCAGTTGAAGAAAATTCTCAATTCCTTCAGCAGAGGAAGAGTAGTGGTTACCCGGCCCAGGTGCTGATAAGCTAGGACTAGGATACGGGCTATCGACAGTCAACGGGGAAACTAGAAAGGAAAAAACAAAAAAAAAGTTTGTTTTAAAAACAACAGAAAACACAACCCAAAAAAACACCGTGCCAAGTTGTCAAAACAGATTAGTAAACACAGTCTTTATAGGACCCTTCTGCAAACCCATTCCAACAGCTTTTATTTAATTAAATACACAATAGCACGAACCCACGGTGAAACCAGCACTCCTTATCTGAGTCAAACAGAGAAGACTCTTTCAATAGCAGCTATCAAGCATTTTTGTTTTCAGCATTCGTGTGTTACTTGCTGCACACATTCTGTTCCCTGCACTGAATATTAATACTGTTCACATGCTTTTTATAATTTTCATCCTCTGACTGCTCCTGTGCCTGATACAGGCACCCACTCTGAAAGCACTCTGAGTCATTTAGACCTTTTCAATGGACATCACTTTTTCCAGCACAAAGCTGGAAGAAACTGCTTTTTCTTACTCTTAATTCTTACACATGGTAGTTGAACTGTTACTGAGTTGTACTACTTGGGACATTCAGTTTGAGACTGATTTTCCCTGAGTCATAGATTCATAGATTCATAGATACATTAGGTTGGAAAGGACCTACAAGATCATCTAGTCCAACCATCCTCACACCACCATCCCTACCCACCAAGCTACTAAATCAAATCCCTCAGCACCTCATCTAAACACTTCTTGAACAGCGCTAGGGACGGTGCCTCAACCACCTCCCTAGGCAGGCCATTCCAGTGCTGGACCACTCTCTCAGAGAAAAAATTTTTCCTCAAGTCTAATCTAAATCTTCCCTGGCACAACTTGTGGCCATTCCCTCTTGTCCTGTCATTAGTTACCTGGGAGAAGAGGCTGACCCCCTCCTCACCACAGCCTCCCTTCGGTCTGGTCTTAGATTCAACTAAGCATACTCAAGTGTTCTGCAAATTAATACCTAAGTGTCATAGAATATGATGGACTAATGTGGTCACCTACAAAAGTATCCATGTGCCACCAGCATGCAATGACACAGCATGAAAAGGGCAAGAAGAGTGGCACCTTGAAAAACTGGCATGAAAGTATCAGTCCTTCTTGTTTTTTTCACTACAGTTCTCAAAACTTCGCAACACACTACAGCACAAAGCTCTTCACTAACCAATCCCACTTCATTTTGAAAGAACATTCTCCTTCCTGCCTAGAGAGGCACAACTAGTAGTCATAACAGTTGGGATCCTTAAGAAATTCTGGAAGATGGGACAAAATTTCCAGGTGGGTCTGGGTGATATGGAAAGGCCTCCACTGTTAATATGCATCATGTCAACATGACTAGGTAGTATATTCTCATTCTTGGAACTGATGATCTGAGCAGAAAACAAGCGTTGAAGCTCAAGCTTTTATAAAAGAAATAATCACAAATTAGTAATTCATAATGTAAGAAGATAGTTGCTATTGTCACAAAACAAACAACTAATCTAGAACACAGGAACATATAAGAAGACAAAATGCAACATACTTAAAGGAAAAAAAAGCAAGATCTACCTAAAACCATGAAATGCTTGCTAGTCAGTGTAAGAAAGCGTAATTCACTCCTGGGCGGGAGTAGGGAGTGGTGGTAAGGCAGTTTGATCTCTTTAGGGTTTTTACAGATCAGAAAGAACTTTCTCATAGTGCTACAGGCAAACCTAGAAACTTCCACAGAGGTTCATAGATTTCCCAAACATCCTATCTTGCCTGAACTTTGGGTTTTGTTTGCAAAACTCCTGGAAACTTGAATTTAGGTGATATCAGTTGCCCCCTGAGACCTCCTGCAGAGCCTGCGCTGTCAGTCTTCTTGCTCCTCTGGATCATCATAGTCTGTGCTCTGACCAACGTGTCACCCCTCCTGTAAAAGAGCGAGTCATGGGATCCTAGTTTCAGGAGACAGCAATGAGACGTACATGCCTGTATGAGTTGGCGGAGCCCCTTTTCCCACCCAGCTGTGAGTGCCAGTCTTGCAGGATGCTGAGTCTCTCCCACGCAGTACCTTTATTAGACTTTCTGGGTTTCCTCCAGCCACAGCCTGTATTGCTGCAAATGCAGCATCATGTCTGAGCCCGTGTAATTCTCATAGCCAGTTACCCTTTGCTTAATAGAGCAATAATAATAATAAACTGAAAAGTTTCAGGCTTTTTAGAATCGATCCAGGAAAGCAGTATCTCAGGGTGATCTTTTCTTATTTATATACCTCCAAAGGTTTTATATACACTACCAGCCAGATATGTAAGGTGAGGTCTTTGGCCAGAAACTAATCACCCTGGTGTCAGTCCAGAACGTTCTGTCTGATTTTTAAAAAGTCCTTTCTTCTGGATGCCACTGGAAATACAGACTTCCTTGTGCTGAGAGAGTGTAGAATACTGAGCAGTGTGGCAGTCTGTTTAGAGGTGATGGAGCTGTGGAGGAGAGTGTCTCATAAGCTCCATGCCTTTGCATTTCCATTAAAACTACAGCCTGAGATAACCCAGACTATCAGGGCTGCCACCTGCTTGACTCAGGACAAGATTCCTAGCTGATTTATGAGTCCTTTCTGGCATGGCTGAGCACTGTGTCTGCCACTGGCCCTGGTTTCATAAGGGTTCACCAATGGAGATGGGTCACAGGCACAAGTGTGGCTGCTGTCCAGCACAAACCTAGCTATCGGGTGAGCAGCACCCAGCAATACTCTGCCATGGGTCAGAATAAATCTGTCAGATTTATTCTGTCACAATGTCTCCCCCACTCCTCGTGGCCAGCAGCAGCCCTCCACACAGGTACAAATGTCATTAACTCTTCAATTCTCTTCCTTTGCAAACTTTCTGCAGAGGTAAATTGCACGCTTTTGACAAAGCCGAGTTCACCTACTGCTGACCTTAAACCTATAGGTACCACATCCCAAGCAACATATAAATGGGATGGAAACAGACTGCTGCTCTGGTGTTATTAAGCCATCCATCTTCCACTTATTGGTTCGGTTTGAAGGGACACTGAACACTGAATTAAATGTTTCCTCCACATGTGGAGGAAAAGGAGGAATGTACAGGCATGGCTGACAGTGTGTGCAACTCCCCTGGCTGCAGCCAGCTCTTCTCAGAGAGTGAAGAGAAATTAAAACAGATGGCATGCAGGGTGGAAGCAGAGCAGTGGTGGCTCACAAGTGAACAAGTGGCAGGGCTTTCCTGGCCCAGCTTTTGTGGCCAGGCAATGGTGACCACGACCCTGTGGTGGGGAGGCTTAGCTACTCTGAAAAGGTGACTTGAAAGAGGTAAGTGAAGCCCTGGCAGGGCAAGCAGTGCCATCCAGTGCATCTCCTGTACTCCTCCTTGCTGTGTCAGCACCATGTCCATAGTGCAAACTTCCAGCTGTAGCTGCATGAGCATCATCTTGCCATGGGGATTCAGATGCACTTTAACAGTATCAATCCCAGTCTGTTTGAAATCAGCATGCTCTTTGCCATGTGCTGTTAGTTTCCTCTGTAAAAGGTCTTAACTTCTTCCTCTTTTCTGGGAGTTAACAGGAGCAGAATATCCATAGATATTTAAAAGTGCCGAGAGCCTAGAAACATGTGAAGGAGCACTTGCATCCCAGCTGTCTCATGCAGGCAGACAAACCTGTTTGCACCTGGGTGAATATCCAGATTACCCAGTCCAGCCTCTCCAGGGACTGATCAAAGAATCACAGAACTGTAGGGGTTGGGATCATCTAGTCCAATCCCCCTGCCAAAGCAGCTCCCTACAGCAGGCTGCATAGGTAGCGGGCCTCCAGCGAAGGAGACTCCACCACCTCTCTGTGCAGCCTGTGCCAGCGCTCCGTCACTGCACTGTGACGAAGTTCCCACGCACATTTGTGCAGAACTTCTGTGCTTCAGTCTGTGGACATTTCCCCTCATTCCATCACCACACACTGCTGAGAAGAGTCCGGCCTCGTCCCTTTGCCTCCCACTCCTTAGATATTTACAGACGTGGATCAGATCCCCTCTGAGTCTTCTTTTCTCAAGGCCAAACAGACCCCCAAGTCTCTCATCGTCTCCTCGTAAGAGAGGTGTTCTATGCCCTTTATCATCTTTGCGGTCCTCCACTGGACCCTTCGAGGAGATCTCTCTATTTTCTGTACGGGGGAGCCCAGAACTGGGCACAGTACTCACCAGGGCAGAGTAGAGGGGAAAGATCACCTCCCTTGACTCACAGATGCAGATAAGCTTCAATCCCATACGGCTTTTCTTCCTCTGAGGTTTGTCAAAGCTGTTTGATTTCCTTTCAGTCCTTCCCCTGTTGTTTGGACTGGTTGCAGATAGCTGCTCTCTGCACTGCTAGGGGAGCAGGTGAGCACTGCAAGGAGGATCCAGGCTGCCCCTTCACAGCTCTCTGTGTTGCCTACATAGTTCATTTAAGGACAGGTGGCTCCAGCAGTGATGCACGGTGTCTCAGCAACGAGTGAGCACCAGTTTGCTTTCACTCTGGAGCTCACTGCCTTATAACCTTCCTTTTCTGGTGGCTTAGCCTCTCAGGGTGCTGCAGGGGTGCTCCAGGTCTCTGGTACCTGCAAAACACTCAGATGCCGTGACCTTGAGCTACGTGTACACTGTTCCTTTGTGTTGCTGACCAGGAGAGAGCTGGGGCTCTCCCTCAAGTCAGTGTCTTGGATCAGGAGAGCTCTTGGTGAGCAACTACAAGCAGCACTCCCTCTTTGGGGTTTATACATATCCGGGCAGAGCAGCTGGCAGACCAGTTCTGGAGGGCAGCAGCAAGTGATGTGCTTGCCCACTGGCCTCACTGTGTGCTTTCTGCACTCCCCTGGGCTGGAACAAGGCTCTTGACACACAGAGGAGAGGACACACTTTCCTGCTGGGTTATGAGAGCTCAGGCTGTCTCCTCTCCCAGAACTAAGTCTGCAGATGGAATTATCTCAGCCAGAACAGCTATAAACCCTGCAGACCTCAGGAGAACACTGCTGTGAGGTATCCTAATCACAGCGCTTGTGCATTCCCCTCTGCCTCGATAGCCAGTGTCTGGCTTATTGAAGCAGCATGCGATCCATTTTGTACCCAATCTGCTACGTCCTAGGTGTCTGTGCTTTCCTGCTTTGCACCCTCCCCTGGCATCCTGTGCTGTAACCTTCCGTCCAGGCTGGGCTCACACGAAGTTCTGCTGCAGAGTGGAAGGCAACAGCCTGATCTCTGCATGGGTGGCACTTCGCTGTTCTGAGCCGCAAGAAGGGCTGAGCAGGGGAGAAGGATGAGCTGGGAAAGCAGCTGCGCTCCAGCACTGACCTTGGTGCCAGCAGGAAAGCCAGCACTGGAAGCCCTTATGAACAGGCCAGAGGCACGTCTGTAGGGGTGTGTTGCGACAAGGCCCCACCCGCCGCTCACCACTGTCAGCAGCCGGCGGCTCCATGCCGCGGCCGGCCCGGAACCACAACAGCCGCGGCAGGAAGCGGCGGGGAGGAGAAGGGCGCAGCCGCCGGCACCGCCTCCCGGGGCGGGCGGAGCGCTCGGCGCCGTTCCGCGCCGCGGCGGTACGGCGGCGCCGGGAGTTGGGTCGGCCTCACGAGAAGCGCAGCTGTCACGGGCACGGCTCCCTGCGGACACCCCGCGGCCCGTACGCGCACGCCGCGCCCTGCCGGACACGGCAGCCCCGCCCCGTTCCATCCCGGCCGCCGGGAGGCGGACGTGCGTCATCCGCGCGAGGCCTGCCGGGATTTGGCGGTCGCGGAGCGGTGCTTTCGCGCGGTCCGTCCGTGTGCGGGGGCCCGCTCGGCCCCGCCGCCACGCCTGCCGCCGTGAGCCCCCCGCGGTGCCCACCGGCCACGAAGCGCTGGAGATCGCGGTCCGCATCGTCGACCGGCAGATCCAGGACGATCGCTGCTACCCGGACCTGTCCGAGCTGCTGGCCGCGCCCGCGCCCGCGCCCGGTGAGCGGCGCCCCGTCATCCTCCGCCTGCGTCGCCTCCGCCGCCCCGCTGCCCCTTCCCCCCCGCGGCCCTGGGCCGGGCAGCCTCCCGAGGGGCCGTTGGCGGGCGGGAGCTGCGCCTCGCGTCCGGGCCGCCGTGCCGCCTCGCGGCCCCAGCGAGGCTGGGTCTGACGCGGCCCGGCCTCGCGGCGCCACGGGGCTGTAACGGAGGCAGCGGGGTGCGAGGAACGAGCGAGTAGTGCTCCTCGGGCCCGCCTCCCGCTGGAAGGGATTTGGGCATTTGAGTTTCCGCTGCGCGGTGCTGCTTGGGTTGCCAGCATCCAGCAGCATCCTGAAACTGCGAGCAGCTTCGGTTTCTCTCTGAGGTGGCTTTGAATGACTTTGGTTTCTCAGTAGCCAAACATCACGTGTAGGTAGGTTGCCTCGTGATCTGATTAAAGGAAACTCCAAGAGATGTAAAGAACAGAATTAACACTATTATGCGGGGCAAATTTTCAGCTATAAAATGCTAACTGTTAACATAGTCACCATCATTACCTGTGCACTTTCGCCAGTCGTGAAAATGAGCCTGTGTGCCGCAGTCTGCACTAGCAGAGGTGGCCCACAGTCACTGCTACTGCTGAAACATTTCCCTGTGCTCATATCCACTGTTTGGTCTCCACAAAGATTCAGCAAGCGGCAGTGAATGTCAGTGGGTGCCGTTTTTTGGCATGGTGAAGTTCAGTCGCACGCCTTTGTTTCCTTGAGCGCTTCCATGTCAGATGCCATTTGTCAGGCTGCCCCTCAGCTCCCATCTGGCACAGAGGAACAAAATGTAATGGAACACTGGCAGGAAGGTTCAGTGTCTAGTGCTATACATCCAATATGTATCAGGTGTCCAGATACCTTCAGATAAAAGCACCTTTTTCTTGATACTGTAATGAGCACGTAGCCAAAGTGTAGCCGGGGCCAGGGCTGTTTGGAGGAAGCGCCACAGCCCTCCTCGTGCCGCCCGTCATCCAGCTTTCTTCCTGCGATGGACGCTGCAGGAAGATGGGAGGCCTCAGCAGGTTCGGAGCATTGAAAGGCTCTGCCCTAGGGGCTGCAGGCAGGCAGCATCCCAAAGAGCCTCCTTCACTGGTGCTGCCAAGGGCATGCTTTGAGAGCAGCCTGTTCCCACGGGGCTTCGGCTGGCATGAGCTCGCTCTGCCTTTGTGCTGGGGCTGTCATTCACCTAAAGAAGTGGTGGTTTCTAAGGATCTCCCAGTTTTCTGGAGAGGATTTAGATCACGTGCACAAGAAAGGAATGCACAGAGGGTAGCTAAAGAAAGAAACAGGGAAGAGAGGCAAGCCAAGCTGCCTGAGGGGCTGGGAAGCGCCTCTCTTGCCATCGCGCTGAGCTGTGCCCACTTCTCTGCACCAAACAGCTCTCTTGAGGTGTGGGAGAAAGCAGAGACTTCGGCTCCGAGGAGCTGTGGAAGCTGAACAGGCACGCTCAGGCAATCTCAAAATGAAAGCCGCCTTAGGATGTAAATGAGGACTCCTTATTCTCATGCATTAGGCATTTCCCAGGGTAGGAAATGATGGGTTCCTCTGACAGCAGAGGAGCGATGCCCGGGCTGCCAGGAGGACGCCAAAGCACAGACTCCATCTGTCCATGAGGAAGTGGATGCAGCACCTTCACACAAAGCAGTTCTTTGGCAACATAACTGTGCCAGTGTGGAGGAATGCAAAGAAAGGAGCAAAAAAAAGGCACCATCAAAACCATTTCACTCGTCCCAATTCAGAGTTCAGTCACTCCTAACTAGCCAAAAAAATAGCAAGTTCAAGGGAGAGACACTGTATTTATTTCAGGAGAGGGTCATTAGCTCAGTGATTGGATTATTACTGATCACAAAAACTAATCCTTCTCCAGAGCCTCTCCGGATCCCTAGCGATGCAGTGAGCAGCCCTGCACCACTTTCAAACACAGGCAAACCTTTTGTTATGCAGATCTTCAAAGAGGGCAGCAGTAAGCCAGGGCCAGTCCCAGCCTACATGCAGTATCCCCCAGACATCAACCTTAGGACCTTGTGGGATAAAGCTTGCACTTTAGAAATAACTTATAAGTACTATAGGATTTTCCTAAATTGGGACGTTTTCTTGCTCCAGTTGTCAGTGTTACCATTTCTCATACTCAGCATGCTTCATCTGGACCGCTGAGAATTGACTTTAGCTTAAAATAACTTGTAAATACGATGAAACCTCTCCACCAACTGCCAGAGAGGTGACAGAAAGTGGCATTACACAACAAAAACAAGATTGGAGCCGCGTGGCCAGGAACGATGAAAAGAAGAAAGCCTTCAGTTCTTTGACGTTGGGTTTCGCCGATCCCACAGTTACGCAGAACTCTTTTCTCTCACATCCTCCAGTGCAAGCCAGAAGTTGTTACACTGATTATAAAGAACACTGGTTTAATGAAAGAGTGAATCAGGGAGTTGAATTGGATTGAATCTAAACTAGGCATCATAGCTTGAGCAAACAGGAAGCTTTAGGAAGAAACTCAGGGACCACAGAAACACAGGTACTGCTGAAGAGAGCTGCTGTGTGCAACTCAGTACAAGGGTGGTCCCATGAAGATAAGGACAACGCAGTGGTGTATAGGGTGGCTGTTTACAACACAATGGATGGTCCAGAGAAGGTAAGTGGAATTGCTGTTTGCGACTCAGTGGGGAAGTCTGCGAAGATAAGGAGGCAGATTTGCTGGCGACATAATGTAATCCCTTTAACGTCTGGAAATTTACCACCAGAGATGTCACTCACTTTGTAATTTCTGTCCATCTTTGGAATGTGATTAATATTAACGTGTTATGCCTTTAAATGTGTAGTTGTTTCTCTCTTCAGCGTGCATGTTTGGTGGAGAGATCCCCCATGCACCCAGCGCTGTAATAAAGGGAATAGCTGCTTGACATATTTCATTGGTGTGTCAAGTCACTATGTTGGATTTCCCAGCATCAAGAGTCAAGTCCTTTAGGCCTCCTGATGGCTTACTGGGGTTAGCTCTCCTTGCCATGCTGTTGTCTAGGGTTGCCGCATCTCTGCCCGGGAGCCAGAAGTCTTTGTATCTGTAGTGTGACACAATCAGACATCTGGATTTGTGCCACAGAGCTAACCTCCCGTGCATAACGGATATGTGCAGGCAGATGTCCAGACAGATACCCAAAGGCTTCGAATTCTGGTTGAGAAGGATGAGAAACTGCTGAAACAGTTCTCCACAGCTGCACAGCCCCATCATCTTGGGTTTGCAATCCCAAAACAGGATCTGTTCCATTGGTGGATAGTGGAGAAATATGCTGGGAGGCAGTGAAGCTCTCCCTATCAATCACTGTCTTTTCTCAGAGCAGGAGGGAAAAAGGAAGGAGCAGGGAGAAAGGGGCAGGGGAGAACGGTTTTGCCAGCTCGTGTCAATATTCCTCTTGGTATACGTGAATTTACTATTATGAGTCCCAGTTCTGCACAGCAGAATGGCCAGAGGACATAAGCAGTGCTGCACACACACTGGCAAGCTGCACGCATGGCCTCTTGCTGGCCTCAGTGTGTGTTAGGGCCACCACTATGGGGACTGTCTCAGCCATCCTGCTCCAAGGCAGGCTCAGCCCTGCCGCCCTGCGCTGACCGCCCTTATTTCCCTCCCCCTTCCCCTTCTTTGCAGACGCTGAGATGCTGGCGGGACCCGACCCGGAGCTAGCGGCTGCCATGGGCTTCTCCGGCTTCGGTGCGCTGCGGGACGGGGGTATCTGAGGGGAGCGGGGCCGTCGCCGCATAAGCCGCGGGGTCGGGCGGGAGCGGGCGGGGCTCGGCGGGTCCCCTGCCCCCCTAGCGCCCCTCACGGCGCCGAGCCGTGCTGACAGCCCGTCCTTAGGGAAGGAGGCTCGGACATTCGATCTCGAAGCCATTTTCAGGTGAAATGCTTTATTTGCTGCTATCTTTTCAAATAACCTAATTAAGCCTTAAAACGAATGTATGGGAACTGTTGAATCAGGGCCTGAACCACTGATTGATCTCCTGAGGTGAGCCCTGAGTCAGCTGCAGGGGCACAACTGAGAAGGGGTGGAGTTTGACTCCACCTCTCCCAAGACCCCATTTAAGGGCTGACCGCCACCAGGGAAGGATCTCTGGTTGGAGATCCCTCCTTAGTGGGGTTATCGGCGAGCCTCGACCGTCTTCAAAGGTGAGCCGCTCTTTCCTCATTAACTGTCTGTGTACCACCTACTTAAGCCCATCTGAAAGATACCATCTTTGGCACTATTTCTTTTGGGTGCTATTCTTGGGGGTTATTTGCCCTGCGATGAAGAAAATTGTTTTGCTGTCCTCAGCAGGTCTCTAAATTATGTTTTCATTTCTGTGCTCTTCATTCAAAGGCTCGTGAAAGAGAGCAGGTAGACCAAGCTGAAAAAACATTTAAAAGTTCGTGTTCTGCTTCATCAGCTTCAGCTTCAAGTGCAACAGAAGCTAGGTCCACATTAAAGCCAAGGTACTTATTTAGTTATGATTGGATGTCATTTAGCAACTTTCTAATCTGAGAGAGTTTGTGTTGTTTGTTGTGGCTTCTTTTCGGAGGAGAGAGGGATGGGATGCCTGAGCATTGCTTAACTTCTGTGAATGTGGCTATGTTACCTTAAGTGTAAAATCTGTTTGTTTGTTTTTCCTCTTTGCTTTATTGGATGTCTCAGTGTCTGCGAATACTGTAATTGCATATAGTTCATAGTAAATTTTACAGACTCCTCCCTGTCTTGTTTGGCATCTTGGAAAAAAAAAGTTATCTGTAGCTTTTTTTGTTGTTGCTTTTTATTTGACAAGGTATGGGCAGATATAGCTAACACGTGTGCTGACTTAGTGACCAGCTTTTACTCTTAGTTTTATTTAGAATAAACTTGTTCATGCTTGCAACAAAATAAAGTCAAGTAGGTATGGAGACTGAAGTATGCATACATACATATGTGAAGTAATGGTAATGTTGAAGAAGTATTTGTGTCTGACTTCAGTCTGAAATTTACTTCAAAACTTCTGTAAGTTTGTTTGTCTTTTGACAGACATAAAATGCTACTGCTCTGATAGCTTGCTTGAATTTTTAAATGCTGTGAACTAAAAAACAGCTAAACATAATGGAGGCCACATCACTCCATTGTGTTACAGGGATTGTTGAGATCACTAATTCTGTAGGAATTTTTTGTATCAATGGAAGTCTTATAATCCATACGATAGCTTGGTAGACCTATATGCATTGTGTAGGCCAATTGTGTGCAGTAGAATTACAGAATGGTTTAGGTTGGAAGGGACTTTAAAGACCATCTGATTTCAACCCTCATGCTGCAGGAAGGGTTGCTGCTTCAGGTACTAGGTCAGGCTGCTGGGGACCCCGTCTAGCCCAGCCTTGTACAATTCCAGCTTCTTTGGGAAGCCTGTTCCAGTGCCTGACCACCCTCTTATAACATGTAATCTAAATCTCTCCTGTGTAGTTTAAAACCATTCCCCCTTGTCCTATTACTCTCTACCTGTCTAAAAAGTCAATCTCCCTTCAATTTACAAGTTCCCTTTACTGGGAGGCTTCAGTGAGGTTTCCCCAAAGCCTTCTGTTGTCCAGGCTGAAAAAGCCCAGCTCCCTCAGCCTTTCTTCACAGGAGAGGTGCTCCAGCCCTCTGATTGTCTTTGTGGCCCTCCTCTGAACCTTTTCTCATAGCTCCATGTCTTTCTTGTGCTGGGGGCCCCAGCAGGTGGTGCCTCATGAAGTCTGAGCAGAGTGGGATGAACACATTCCTCTCTTTGCTGGCCATACCTCTTTTGATGCTGCCCAGGATATAGTCAGCCTTCCAGGCTGCATGCGCACACTGTTGAGTTGTGTCAAGCTCTTCATCCACTGGAACCCCCAACTCCTTCTCCAGAGGGCTGAACTTTGAGTTCTAGTCCCAGTCTGTACATATATCTGGGATTGCCAAGACCCAAGTGCAATACGCTGCGCTTGACTTTGTTAAACTACATTAGGTTCACGTGAGACCACTCATCAAGCTTGTTCAGGTCCCTGTGGATGGCATCCCTTCCTTCTCTCATGTTACTGCACCACTCAGCCTAGTCATCAGCAAACTTGCTGAGTGTTCACACAGTCCCACTGTGGAGGCAGTTGATAAGAATGTTGAGGAGCACAAGGTTGTAGCAGTGCAGATAACAAATTTCTGTTACAAAATTTCTTTTATGTGCATAGACATATGCAAAGGTCTAATGAGCTCTGGACTCTCCCAGAAATAGCTGATAACACAACTGTAGTACTTGATCGGTGTTTTATCTTATCCAGGAGGGAAAAGAATTCTGTAATCTCATGTACTTTTGATGTTCTTGGATAACATTCCTGAGGAAGCAATGCAGGACGGCAAGAGTTAGATGTAGTGTGATTATGTACTGTGTGGGTAACTTCAATCAATTGAAACACATGATAGACAGGTGCTGTAGAGTCTTTCTCATTTTGTTAAGGGGTTTGAGAGAAGAGAACTCTAGGCCCCTTGTGTAAAAGAAGATAATAACCGCCTTTCATTAGTTGGATGTTTCTGCATAGGCTTGGGTAACTCGAATAGAGTCCTGTTGATACTAAGTTTCCTTTCTGTTCCCTTCCGTTACTTTGCTTTCCCTGAGGATTGAGAAGGGAGTGTGTGGCGTGAAAAACAGGCGAACTGGAAGCTGAACATGTCAGCTTGCAGAATTTTAATTTCTTGTAAGTTATGATTGTCGGTTTAGAACTTAGTTCTGAAAACAGTATATGAGCAGAGGAAACATACCCATTGTATCTTAGCCTCAATCTGTAGGGTAATCTGCAGCGAAGGAAATCTGGTTTATATAACTCTTGATCCCTCTTCTTTCCCTTCATGTAGACATTAGTTACTATAAACTGAACTTATATGTAGTTTTTTTCTGTTTTTTAAAATGGTAATGTTGCCCTAAATAGTAACTCTTATTCTCTTAAAATTCCAAATATATTCATTTATCTTAGTAGCACCCTTCGCAATTTTTGAGTTGTTGGCAAGGGTGTGGTCACTCCAGAAAGACGTGATTCTTTTGATTCTTGAATTAATTTGCTACGATAAATGTTTACAACGGTTACAGTGCTTACACATAAATGCATAAGGATGGTAATAATTAGACTCTGTGTGTATAGCAGATGCTTTCATTTCACAAATTGTAACAAATTAGAGTGTATGATGCGAGGAAAGCAAACCCATGGGGGGGGATATGCCCACATACTTAACAATTCCCAATGTTTTTCATTACTCCCACTCTTCACATGCCATCTGTACTCTAATTCGGCTATTTTTTCACTTCTTACAGCGTATTTCTCATATTGAGGAAATAATGAGGGAAATCAAATATCAATTCCTCATATGTCTCTCAACAGTGGAAAAGGGCCTGATTCTTTGCAGGACTTAGCGGAGAAAAACTGTCCCTGGAAGTTGAAGGAAGTGCCATGACATCTGCTGTCTTGCTTTGTCATTTCTGTCAGTACTGCTCCCCATAACAGTCAGAAGAATGAAGCTCAGCTTGATGGGCTTTTGGGATGACTGAACTGGGATGTTGATCTATTTATTGTCCTTTCCAGTTTCAAGAGTATGCTAGTAGCTGGAGCTTGAGAGCTTGGTTGTCTACAGCAAGCTTGAAGTGTGGTGAAAACAGTGCTGGAATTCTGATTGTTTCATGTGCAATGTGAAAAATGGTTACATAGCCTCTGAAAATGGCTGAAGTATTTGAATTGAATGATCCTGCTTAGCAAGTATAGGGATAGACAATTAGAAGGTAAGCTAGGTATTGCTCTTGAATCTCTATAGAAATATCTGAAAGTCTGGTACTTTGGATTGGAAAGGGTGCATTGAATCACTGTCTTATATACATTTTTCTCACTGGTAGCCACACTTCATGTTTTGTTCTGCTAAAAATCTGATTAACTTGTTTTGCTTCCGTTTTGAGTGTTTTGCTGGTCTGGAAATGTGTGTTGGTTTTTAGGACAATAATACTTAACACGCAGACTCATAAAATTGTTAATTTGGGGGGTTATATAATCTGAAGACCTTTGGAAGAGCTGGATCTGTTCCTCAGATGTTGGCAAAGCTTCCTCTTGATAAAAGGATATTATTATCCCATTGTTCTACAGTAAAATAAGCTGATTTTATTTGTTTTACGTTTATTAGGTGGTTATATCCTGACCCAGATCTTTAAATGTCTCTCATCAGTATGCAAAAGAAAGTTTGTGTGTAAGGCTAATGCCTTGTATTAGGGTAATAAATAAATTGGAAAATTAGACAAGGTTTCAGGTATGAGAGCTTTCTTTTTTCACCATGATACCTGAGGTCCTGGTTCATGTTCTTTTAATTTCATTTTGATTTCTTCCTGAAAAGTAATTCCACTTGTGTATCTAAGACTCATTTGCTGTATAACCCGTGACCCAGTTGGTGTACGGCTGTGGTGGGCAGGGTGTGCATTTTGTTACAATCACAGTTCAGAATCTGCTTTTTTGATGCTTTATTACGTTCTTAAATGTGTTTCCTTTTGTTATAATTTGAAAATAGTAACCTAAACTTAAAAAACTAACAAACAAAAAACAACAAAACAAACACAACAAAAAAAACGAACTCTAACAACTTGTAGGTTTTTCTTTTCTTCATTCTTTATCTGGCTTTTAAAGTCTACTCACTTGTAAATTAACGTGCTAGCTCTAACATGTAAGCCCCCAAAGCAGGTCTTGAACTTTGAATTTGTTTCTGAATCACAAAGTAACATCTGGCTTGCCAAACACGGTAATGATATACTGTAGCCTTGGCAAAAAGCAAAGTTGCGCTCAGCACTTCTAATCTTGTGCCGGTGAGGGTAACCACCTACCTGATAACTACCAGTAGGGGGAGCCCGTTTATTTTGAATGGCCGCCATGAACGTGGATTAAGTAGTTCCACTTTCTAGAAGTTTTCTGATGCCGGAAATCTGCATTCAGAGCAGCTGATTTGACGTCACTGAAACTATAACTTAAGTGTAACTTTTGGAATCTGTATGTTACAATCTATTATGTATCACGTATTTGGTCAAAAGTGCTTGAATCCTGCTACTTCCTTACTGGTAATAAGAGGCAAATGCTCTGACTGGTGTTTGTGCCCTGGTTGTGAGTGTGGACCCTTACTGCTTTGAGTAAACAGAGGTGCAGTGTGTTTGAGTATGCTGCAGCCTCTTGCAGCATCTTGAAACTGCTGTGTATCAAGGTGTTCTACTGTCTTGTGAGTGATATTTAAACCTGTACTAATGGTGTGACACTGTTGATTATACATCCGATTTTTCCTGATTGCATTCTGTCCCTTCTTTTAAACTACTTAGTGCTGCATTTCTCCTTTCCTTTGAAGATGTGTTAATGCTTTCAAGATAATGGTGAGCCAACATTCTGTTTATAAGAATGACTTCATATTTTACTGCTAATTTCAGCGTTTGAAAACGTGTGTCACTGTTGAATATCAGAAATTCCTAAGGAACTGTCACTTTCATAAAATAGCCATTGTCTTAATTTTTTACGTACAGAGACACAACTTGTAGTGGAAGTGAAGATAGCTCAGATGAAGAGTTAACTGGTCCTTCCACGGTACTCCAGAATTCTGTTCAAAGTTCTGCTGGGGATGGTGATAGTGAAGAATTCATTGGGCCACCACTTCCACCAGGGTTCAAGGACAGTGATGACGATGATGATGATACGGAAGATGAAGATAATGTAAGTAATTTGTTACTCCTTAATGTTTTAATTAAAAGTGTGCTCTTTCCTTTGTGGTTGGACTTGCAGATGAAGTGTGACTGTGCTTTGAAATGCAGATTTTGTGTAGCGATTACTCAACAAATGCAGGCAATTGTTTTCATTTAAAAATATGCAGATTTTTAAAACACATGTATGTGAACCTTAAATGAAGCTCATCATTAATTAGCATGCTTCATTTATTTCATGTCTTTTTTCCACATTATAAAAGAACTATGTAAATAAGTGTTTTATATAAATGTTTTGGGTACCTTTTTTCAATGTGTTCAGAGTTTTATCAGTTAAGGATAGAAAGAAGTAGGATAAAGGTTAGGGAGGAGAGTTATGCCAAAGTTGTTTGAGAAAATATACAGCTGTAGCTGAGGAGTGTTCTTTTTGTTTTTGTTTTTAGATTGAATAAAAGCCAGTCGCTTTTAACAGACATAGAAGAAACCTGTATTCGCTCTAACAAAAGCAAGGAGAAAACCCTGAACAGCAGAACTTGGGTACCACAGATACTCAGATGATGCATGTCTCTATATTTGGTTAAAAGTTTAACGGCTTGTTCTTTTTTCTCTAAACCTTCCTGGTGTTGTGGTTTAGCCTGGCAGGCAACTGAGCATCACACAGCCATTCACTCACTCCCCCCTATCCCAGTGGGATTACGGAGAGAATCAGCGTGGAAAAAAAAATGTAGAATATTTAGGTTGAGATAAAAACAAAAGACTAAGCTGTTTACTGTGACAGAAAAAGAAGAGAAAAATAATAATTACATGTACTACATATGTATTACGTAATAATTTCACATATGTACAAGTAATGCACAGTTGAATTGGTTACCACTGACAAACTGGTGTCCAGAGATCAGCAGGAGCCCTCATGGCCAACTCCCCCCACCTTTATTGTTCTTTTTACATGACAAAACTGAAATGTCCTTATCACTGTACCTGCTCAGCAACGACTAAAACATAAGGAGAAAAATGATACTGATAATACTTAAGTCAAAGCTTGGCCTCATACCAAACACTATGAAGAATGTCAACTGTCCCAGCTAAAGCCTGCTCACCTGAATTGACTGTTCAGGTGACTGTATTTTTTTTGTAGCAACAATGAAATAAATGCTGGAGAAGCAGCTGCTGGTACCATTAGGTAGGATATAAAACCTCTACTGTTACACAAATATAACAGTACTCCTAAAAAAACAAATTCTTGGCTCTCTCTGTGATTTCTTGTCAATTCCTTTTTAGTTCTGGCTAAATGTTTAGCTTGTTGTTCTTTTTATGTAATGAGTTGTTTCATTGTTTCAAATATAAAATTTCAAATTACCCACTTCAAGAGAGCACAAGCAGTTAAGTAGTATTGTACCTGATTCTAGAGTGAACTCAACCTTTTATTTATTTATTTATTAGGAAAATAAATTAGGATAAATTCTGATGCTGTAGGATTTTTATTACTTAGTCTGACCTGCCTCATGCTACTGTTGCCTACTGATTTCCTTGATTATCAAAATGTATGTTCTGGGTCCATATCCTGCAGTCATTTCTGTACTCTACCCATGACTCATTTTGTCTTTGCAAACCAGCTATTGCCAGGTCCCAGATTTTCTCTGGGAGTTGAATGCCTTAAGTTAACTTTTTTCTTGTATCTGCATCAGAAATCCCCTTCATTTTGGTCTGTAGTGGCACTGTGGAATCAGCCTGTATTCCTGAGGACGTTTAGACTCTGAAGGTTTCTCTTGCTGTGGTTCAATTCTGACAGTTTTCATTATTTCTCCCATCTCAGGTCTGCTTGTTTGTACATCATTAGGTCTTAGTAAAATCTGAATACGCAGTACTTCATCCAGAAGTTTTGTCAAATGTGGATCACCAAAATAACATAGAATCGTAGAATCATAGAAAAGGACCTCAAACATCCACAGATCTGCTGTGGGCAGAGTCACCAACCACTTGACCAGGCTGCCCAGAGCCACATCCAGTCTCTGAAATTATCTGTTAATATCTGTTAACTTTGTTAATACACGTACTGGGAAATGACAAATCTCAAAGAGGTATACTTGTTCCACTTGGATGCGTTGTTCTCTCTTTGGAGCCTCATTGCAGTATCATTCTAAATCACTGGTCCTTGCTGTTTTTGAGAAAATAGGAGTGCTGATGGGAGAGCAGAAGTTTGAAGCCTTACAGCACGAAGTAATTGAATTCATATAGAAATAAACAACCAGGCTTGGGAATCAAGTCATGGAGGTGTCTTTGATCTTTTGCAGAGTAAAAGTTTTCCAGGGTGGTCAAAGAAAGTAATTCTGTGCAACACTGAAATTAAACAGTGTAAATAGGAAATCATACTAAATCATGGCAACTAAACCTAAAATTCAGCTGTCTTTTAGTATTTTATAGAATTAATATACAAAACTTTCCATAAGAAATCTCCTGTTGCTATTCCTCCTTTTGTATTCTACAAAGAGTTGATTGTTTGTTACTTCATTTCCATGTTACTTGTTTAGCAGCTGAGATTTGAAAGCATAACTATAAGCAGCAGTCGTCTTTCCTAGGCAAAGGAAGCTGGGGAAGTTTTATTTCTGTGGAATACTGGGATTTACTGACTTCTTGTCAGTCTTAAGGATTTAAATGGATTTCTAAATGGAATGTCTCTAGATTGCTAATAATCAAAAGCGCTTCTGCAAGTGTTGCAAAATCATAAATAATTTTGCTGAAAAACACACACTTAGCTAATGTTACTGTAGCTAATTTGGTTTAACTTGGTATACCTATATTTTTCTTGTAACTCGTGAGAGAAATTAGTGGAGTTTCCTTTTACAAAAGAGTTGATGCGAATAGCTTGCTGTTTGACCACAATTCTGCTGTAGGGTTGGGTTCAGGTTTGGAAAGACTTTTCCTGTGGTACCATGGTCTGCTACAGAAACACATTACTTTCTGCAGTTAAAAAAAGGCATTGTGTATTCACCCTTTTGAAATTAAATTCTGAAATAAAATATGTATCTCTTTCAGTAAAGCTTATGGACAGTTGTCTTCCCAACGTGTACTGAATTAGCAAAATTATTTTTGTAAATATACAAAATACTCAAGATCTGGTTTGTTGGATTATCTCTTGAAGACTAACATCTCATGGTACATCTCTTGTTGGTTAATTTCTGTCGTGTGATTTTGTTAATTTCGCACAAGTTCGAAGTCCTATGGTCAGATGATGTGCTCCTGGTCTAGCTTATAACGTGGTGATCTTTTCCATCTCAGTAATGAGTGCTGTGTGAATTCCTAAATGTAGTGATGTTCAAACCACATGATAGTGCTAGGTTGTAGGAATCTACAGACTCCCTCAATTATTTGTATTTTTGGAACAAATGAAGTCCTGTGGGAGAAAGTAACTAAATGCTGAGCACTCATTTAGGTAGTATTATGGTGTGGGAGAATGATTTTTTTTTTTTTTAATAATTGCTCAATTAGAGGAAGAATCTTAGAGATTTTTTTTTTCTTTTTTTACTGCCACCTAAACTGTAAGTATTTTTGGTAAAAATAGATTTTTGTTCTGTAGAACAGGTTAAGACTTTCAGTAGCAGAGATAACCCGTTCTTCATAAGCTGTCAGACAAAAAAAAAAAAAAACCTGTTTCTTTTAATCTCTCTGTTACTGTCAATGGTGACTGTACCGTAGTTGGACTTGGCGTTTTAGAGATTTCAAAATGCAATCTAACTAATATACATATAAATAATTTTAGAAGAAAACAACTGAATTGTTGCTTTAACTTGATGTATGTTGTGCTGATAAGATGCCTGTTTTTTTATTGTTCTTTCTTTTTACATAATTTCTTATACAAATGTCAGCTTTATGAATTCTGAGCACTGAGTATAATTTATTTCCATTAACTCTTTCCAAAGAGCAGTAGGTGTTCTGTTTATTGAAACACTTGCTTTCGTTCTATGTATTTCACAAGAATGCAGAAAACAGAAAAACAATTTGCAGAAACAGTTTTCATAAACCTGTTTCTTTTTTTGTGTGTGTTTCTCAGTATTCATTATGCTTGTAGACTGTGTTAATTTCTGGCAACATTATAGTATCAATTTATGTGTGTGTGTGTGTATTAATATACATATACATGTGTATATATATATGTATACACACACATATGTGTGTGTATATATATATATATATGTATATACGGTATATATCTGTGCAGTATTTGAGCAGTGCTACAACTGTCTTGGTGAAGTGGAGTAACTGGAAACCAGAGTTAAAAGACCCCAATGAAAAGTTTCAGACAGAAAGGTAACTCACAGTCTGGCGTGACTTAAGTTTGTCTGAACTTAAGACAATAGTTACAAAACAGTCTAGAGTAGATTTGGTTGAGAATAAGCAGAGCAGCAGAAATATGAGACTTGTGGGTTTTCAGTCTAAACAGTTAATTTATAACTGGGAAGACTTTGTGTCAGCATGGATGCCGGAGGCCTTTGGGGTGTAGAGCATCTCCTTACTGCTGCTCTTGAGCTCAGTTGTTTTCTTTCCTCTGAAGGGAATAAGGAAACAGCTGTGCTGTCCTGATTTCCTGTTGATCGATTGGTGATCACAGTGCAATCCTGTGAGCCTCCCAAAAAGCAGGTGTTGATGTTATTCCCTTTATTTTTTAGTTATACATCAGTCTGTGTTTGGTATGCACGGGGACACGCTTGGGAGAGGAGAAATGGAAAGCTTCATTGAATAATATGTTTTATTTCCAGATGGATTGTGAGAGAGTCTTTCTCAAAACAAGAGCATTTGTATTTTTGACCCTGAAGAACTTTTTCTTTAATAGTTACATGACTGGAAGTTCTTTAGTCTGGATTCTTGTAAACTTTGTATAACAAACAAAACCATATCAGAATAGTGGCTTTTCCATGGTAACTTGCCTTGTAACTTGCCACTGTCTCTTGAGCTCAACTTTAGATGTATTTTTTTAAATTATAGGAGCGTGTTGGGTTCTTTTCTGCCATGACTTTTTCCATTGTGTCTTTTGATTTCCTGTATGAGAATTAGAGACATTTGTCAAAACTGACTGCAAAAAGAAAAGCATCTTGTGTGTTTAAGGGTGCTCAACCCATACTTTACTTTACCAGGTAATGATCAGGTAGAACGAGTGACTAGTGGTTATTTTCTTTAATGGGATTTTTTTCTTGTTACTGGAGTTTCTGGGGAAAATTGTTAATATAAATTAATTGACAGATGTTTTGCTTTGTAGTATTTTGAGTCAGCATTATTAATTTTTGAATATTTTGCTTAATGCTTTGCATTTCTGCTATTTACATTTAACTAAGCTTAAACTTTTGAGTTGAGTCATGGATACTATATTACATATGAATTCTGACTTGAGTTACTTTTTACTCTGAATTTACTTGATTTTGTTTTAAATATTTAAGTATTTCTTGTAGCTGTTATAAAAGATTTTTCTGTTTTTGATTAAATTCTGTGTTGATATTCGTGCTATTTACGTTTAACAAATCAATATTTAGGTTTAATGGCTTATGTATCTATCATGGTTCACCTCTGCTTGTGCCAGGACTGGTGATTCATAACATGACACAATATGCTTGTAAGTACTTAAGCAAATATTTAAAGTGCTTGTTTTGTAAGGGACACTGTTAAAGGAGTCTGCTTTTAAGGAAATTAGTACATTTGGTGTCAAGTCCCTTTCATCTTTCCTCGTTACAATTTTCCTTTTTATATAGGAATACTTGCATAAATCCGGAGACTAAGGAAGATAAGGAGTAGAATTGTGCATCTGAAGTGAGACCAGTGCTTGTAAGCAGTTCCTCTTTTTCCCCAAGGGAAAAAATCTTGATTGGATTGTCATTACTTTCATGTGGTCATAAGCTGAGGTTGGTAACGAAGAAGCAGAGTTTGCACTGTGGTCTTGAAGCTTTTAAACTTGGATTTCCATTCACGAAATTGTGTCCCGGAAGATCTGAAAATCTTTTTGTTTCCTAACAGTATAAGGAATATAAGAGCAAGTCGTTTTCCTCAGAGGACAAATTTATTACAAGGACAGTTTTTTGTGTGGTAAACTTGAAGACTGAGAGATGTAGTAATCTTTGACAATTTTTTTTTTTTGGTCTAAGTTGGACACACTGAACCTGTATTTAGCATTTGTGTGATCCAGAGAGTTCTGGCTGGAGGCAGACAGTGACTAGCCAATACAGTCTTGTCAGGTTATTGAGTGTACATCTTTAATCTCGGACGTATTACATTTCCAAGGTAACAGGTGACACCTATTAAAATGCATTAGTAAGACAATATTTGTGAATGTTCTCTTCTGCATCTGATTGGGAAACTGTGCTGTTCTCTTAGAGAACTTAATGGAGCACTAACAAGTTGCAACGCTTTTTTCCTCACTGAAGCAACAGGTGTAGGAATGATTGTTGAAAGAGTTCACTGGGTAGACTTGTAAACCTTTATGTTCTCTGTGGAACATGATTACATTTGATTCCTCTTCGGAACTATTTCTTTCTTCAGTACCAAGTGGATACTAATCACGTTGTAATTATGTCCCTGAAACAAGTACAGCCTCGGGCCTCTTCAAGGCTGTGCTCTGATTTGTGCATATTTCCAAAATGATAGCGTAGTCCTATTCCAAGTTTTCAAATTGTTTTGAGATGCTTAAAATTTTTTGCAGGGGTTCAACAGGACATGCTAGTAATACTCATTTGTTCACAATGGAAGAAAGCCATTTCCTGATGATGGAGAATTTTAAGTAGGCCATAATTACTCCAATTACAGTTTGGCTATGGTACCAGGCTGAAAATCATGGTCTTGTAAAAATAAATGAATGTTATGGGAATTTTTAGTTGTCTTGTGAAGCTTTTACGTTTAGTCTGAGGATTGTCTGCCCCGGAAAGTATTAAATATTATTTACCTAGTGATGTTTCTTGCTTTCTAAAGAAGAAAAAAAGGAGTAAGCTGAACCAAGCAATTTTTGTGTGTGAAACACAGACAGAAAAGTGTAGGTTCGAAGATGAGAGTTTGTTCTTGAACATATAGTCACTGATACGTTGATTAAAAAATAGTAATTATTATTGTTTTCCATTTCCTTTTGCATTACCTTCCTATGAAATCAGGAGGAAAATCATTTTCTCGTAGCTTTGCAAAGTGTATTATTTGGTTTTGACAGCATTTGTACTATAAAAATCAGGAAAGTGCAATTTCTTTATGCTGTATATAAGATAAGTCGTGGAACTCTTGTTAATGATCATCAGTTTTGTTACTGGTGTCACAAAGAATGAGAAGGACCATCTTGAAAGTGTGTTAAAAAAGGCTTGGAAGTATTACAGAATTAAAGCATAATCACCACTCCAGATTTCTCAGCCTCTGTCGCAGAGCCAGGTCCTAGGGAAGAGCAGCATCTTTCATGACTGTGTTTTCCATGCTTGTCCTTAGTCCAGCTTCTCACTGATCAATTTGGAGCTGTGATCTTCATGCAGCAGCTTAACTCAGTCCCAGACAGTGCAGCTTTGCCTGACTTCCCACATAGTCCAAAGTATGAGTGTGTCTGTTTCTGTGAGTGTTTGTGTGGCATCTGTGCCAGGCTGTTTCTTCTGCAGCGAAGCGGCTTTTCTGCAGAAATAGCTGAAATACCCCGAGCAGCTGTGTTTATCCGAACGCTCCCGCTTAGAGAGATGCAGATGCTCAGCTGTGAGGTGGGCCATTAGCACAAACATCGTTTTGAGTGCCCGGAGTGCAGCCAGGAAGGGCGTTGCTCAGTTTGCAGAGTTAATGCAAACCAGCCCTGTCCCAAGATGCGATCTGTGAGCTGGGAAAATGAAAGCCACGCAGCCTCGTCCCAGCTGAGGAGGGGATCCTCCCTAAGCAGGGTGAGCAGAGGGCGAGCAGCCTCCTTGTTTGGGTGCTGTGTTCTGCTCCCTTGGCCCCCCAGAGCATCACCAGAAGCAGGCACGGGGCTCTGTGCGCTGCCACGAGGGATAACCACGTGGGCCGACTCGGGGTCCGGCTCCAAGCCGAGCGTGTTGGACGGTAAACACGCGGGTGCTGCTCGTTGCAGTGCCCGCTGTAGCGGTGCCGCCACGTGCCCAGGCGTCTTTCCTTAGCGCTCGTCACCGGGCCGCTCACCGGTCAGGCACGGCACTCCGCTGCTCAGAGCGCGGCTCAGGTCGGTCTCCGAGCTCGGAGCACGGCCCGGCCCCGCAGCTCCTTGCAGCTCCGTCCCGCCCCGCATCGCTCCCGCAGCCGCTCCAGGGGCAGAACCGCGGCGCGAGATGCGACGCTCCATCCCCTGCTTCCTTCTACAGCATCCAGCCCAAGGCTTTGCAAGACTGCTCCTCCAGAAGTTATAAAGAACAGCAAAAAGCTTCACCCCCAAAAATACACCCTTGGCCTTTCTCCTGGTGGAAAAGGTGAACGGAAAAGGAAAAGCTTCCTCCAGCATCAGGGCCACGCGCAGGAGAAAAATGCTCACGGCTGCAGCCCCGCCAGGAACGCTTCAAGGGTGACCCCCAGTGCAACGAGGAAGACGTGACCAACTTTTTATCACTTGAAAACTTTATTTGAAACCCATCTCTATGCACAATAAAGGAGCAGAAAGGGGAAACAAGCGCCCTCTGGAGCTTACCATTACCGCCCAGTGCTCTTGCCCTTGCCTACGTGGTTTCAGTCTGGTGCTGACATCAATCAACTCCTGCCAGAGGTGTCTTCCAGAGAGGAAGTGAAAGGACAGGAAGGGATGTTGGGCACACCGCGGGTCGCATCCCTGCAGTCCCGCATCTAAGCCATCAGACACTGGCAGGCTGGAGCAGAACTTGGCCTCTCAGGCACGGGTGAAGCGTCCGATCCGGCCCAGAACTGTGCCATCCACACGTGGGAGCTGCGGCGATGGGCTGGCACCTCAAAGAGGGCCACGCGTCCCTTCCACCAGGAGCTGCCTCCACCCCTGCCCACGCGAAGCTTTGCTGTGCCTGGAACGCCTGTTTGTGCTCACTAACTGGATGCCAGCGCTCCTGGAAATGCAGGTGAATCCTGCATCTCCATCTCATCCCTGAGCCGCAGGCTGGGGACTGCAGCCCGGCACCATCTGACAAGGAAACTTGCCAAAGCACCATTTCAGACAGCCACGGTTTTGTCAGTTTTGGAACAGTGAGTTCCCCCGTCTACCCCTAACAGCTCTGCAAGCCTGTGTTCAGCAGCAGCTTTCCAGCTACGGCAGCTGGCTGGTTTCTGTAACATCCCCAAACTACACCCACATGTCTCTGCCTCAGCACTTCCCTCAGGACTCCCCAGGCCCTCCTCCGGCACGAGGGTGCTTTCCCGTGCTGCCAGTTCCCCTTCCTCCACCCTGCTTCCTCTTCATTTGTGCCTGCGACTCTGCTTTAAGTGTCTCAATCCAGAAGGCGTCAAAAGAGCCTGGAGCCTGATATCCGGGCTCCTGGGGATCGAGGGCATCTTTGCTGAGCAGGACGCATATGGCGGGGATGTTTCTCTTCACCGTCAGGGCATCGAGGCCTGCCTCAGGCACGATGGGTTCCCAGATCTCCTCGATCTGTTTAAAAAGCACTTTGGTGATCTGGTGGAGTTCTTTGAGCCTTCTTTTCATGATTTCCACACACGTGATGGTCTTGCTCACAGCCTTGCCCGAGCCAGTGAAAAGGATCTGCCTCACCGAGTCCAGTTCCATCTTGCCAATGGCATAACCCATCAGATTTCTTATTTTGCTTCCATCTTTCACTTACATCTCAATGACATCAGGAGGCGGGCCACCGCAGGCGCCATCACAGCCCCTCCGAGCACGAGGGAAAGCTCAGAGCACCCCCACGCACCTCTACCGGAGGAACTTCAGAACTCCGTCCGAGGGAGAGCCCTGTGGAGCTCGTGGCGGTGTTTTGATCCGCTAGCACCAGCTGCTGGAGGCTGCTGGGAACGCAAAGACTCGGCGCTGCGCAGCCCGTGCAGAACGCGGCTGCAGAGGCGGCGTGCGCCTGCAGAAAGCAGCGGTGCGATATAAAGCGGTATGCTCGCAGGCGCAGTGCTGTGTGCCTGTGATCCCGCAGCACTGTGTGGGTCTTTGATGGGGTTTTTGTAAAGTCATCCACAGACTGCTGAGGGTGCACTCCATCCCACTGTCTGTGTCATGGATACAGATATCAAAGAGCATTAGTCCCCCAGTACTGATGCCTGGGGAACACCACTGTCGGTGGTTTGTATGGGGTCCTCACCCTGGAGCCTCTCTTGTCCACCAGTGCCAAAGTCTCCACCAGTGAGTCTTGCTTGTTCCCCCGCAGCCTGCTGGGCTGGCATGGTGAGGTCCTGGACGTGCCCACCTGCTGTCCTCAAACACCCATCAAGTGCCTCTCTGTCCCCTTACCTCATTCCCTCACTGTGTTCCCTGCCTTCTCCTCTATGGGAATGACACATCAGGGCCAGAGCAAAAGTGCTGCTCGCATGGCTGCAAGGCTGCCCAGCACCTCCGTGGTGCTGTAAGCAGTCCCACATGGTGCTGGGGCTGGGGTGGGTGCAATGAGGTTGAGGTGACCCAGGCAGCAGTGCAGGGTGGGCAGGGCTGTGAGGGCTGACAGCTCCATGCTGTTCCCTCAGCCATCACGGGGTTTTTTTCTTGCTATACGCTCAACATTTTTACCCAAATGATTCTGTGCAAAAGAGTATCGAAAGCTTTCCTGAAATGCAAAAAGATTAAATGAACTGGTTTCCCTCTGTCAACTAAGTGGGTGATCTTGTTTTCAAAGGAAATTTACTTAGGACTTTCCCCTCATGAATCCATGTTGGCTGTGACCAGTGACTGCGTCATCCTTCATAGCTCCCAGCATCATTTTCTCCATGATTTTACTAGGCCCTGAAGTGAGACTGACAGGTCTCTAATTAGCAAGGTCTCCTTCCTTGCCTTTCTTGAAAACTGGAACAATGTTTACCAGCTTCTGGTCAACTGGGACCTCTCCAGAATCCCAAGACTGCTGGGAAATAATTCAGAGAGGTCTTGCAATGACGTTGGCCAGCTCCCTGAGTGCCCTGGGATGAATCCCATTGGGTCTCATGGATTTAGATCTGGAACAGGAAATCCCACACAAGATGGGGGTTGGCTGATAGAGAGCTGATTGTTATCGCAGTCCTGGTTCTCCAGCTCCAGGGGTCCCAGAGCCCATCACTGGTGGTGAAGACAGAGGCAAAGAAAGCACTAAAGGTCTCTGCTTCCTCTGTGTCCCTGTTTATAAGGTGACCACTCTCACCAAGTAATGAATAAATGTTCTCTCTGGTCCTTGTTTCACTGTTAACATATTTAACACTTAATATATAATGTTACTGTCCTTCACAGCCCTGGCCAGCTTCAGCTCTAACTGAGCTTTTGCCACCGAAATTTTCTCCTTACAAAGGCAAACAGCATCCCTGCATTCTTCTCACATGGCCTGACCTTGCTTTCAGTGGCCTTCCCTTCTAAGCTCTACAAGATCCCTGTTCACCCAAGCCAACCTTCTGCCCCAGCTGTTTGGCTTCTGACCTCTTGAAATTGCCCATTCCTGTGCTCTTAGGAGATGGCAATTGAAAAATGGCCAGCACTGATGGACCCCAATGCCTTCAAAAACGGTTTCCCAAGGGACTCACTAACTAGTTCCCTGAGTAGCCTGAAGTCTACTTCCCCCATATCCAGGGTTGAAATTTTGGTGTCCATTTTCCTCCTATCACCAAAGATTTAAAATTTGGCTACTTGGTGGTCGGTGTGACCAAGACAGTCACTAGTCACTACTCCACCCACAAGCCTTCTCTTCACAAACTACATACATGGGTGGGCAACTTTCCTCATTGGCTCCCCTAGAACTTGCACCAGGAAGCTGTCACCAAGGTTTTAGGAATCTCCTGAACCTGTGTTAACCCATTTAGCATCTTGCAAATTGAAGATCCCATAAGGACAAGGGCAGTTGATCTAGAGATCTCTCTTAGTCCCTGCACTCATGGTCCTGGAATATCATTCTTACAGGGCTGAAGACCAGGTCCAGGGCCTCCTCCATCTTCCAAGGATTTGTCTTCCTCTCTTGGAGCCAAGGAGAACAGCAGAGGAGTAGGACCAAGCAGTTGCTGGTCCCCTGAATGAGGCTGGAACTTCCTCGCTTCATCTGCTCTGGACAGATAACAGCTGGATGGAGACTGTGGGTGTGGAAATGTCAGATGCTGAAATATTGGGCAGTGAGCTGCTGGGTATTGAGAGGTTGGAAGCTGGGAAGCTGGATGCCAGGATGTTCAATACCGAGACATCTGATGAATACTTAGTAGGAATGCTCCCTGCAGAAGTTGTCTTATAGGCTGCCAGATGCCCTGAGGTGGGGAGCACCTTGCTAATAGCTCTGCCAGCCCATGCCCTATTTCCTAATTCATGTGAAGCAGATACTTGGACTAAATATTAACTGAAAATGCAGTAAGCTTGTTAAAAGGTAACTGCAGGCAGAACAGCCAAGGAGGGAAAAGGCTGCAGCAGAGCAGCAGCATAAATGCACACTGCTCAGAAAGGTTGAGAAGGAACTGCAAAAGCTCAAGAAAATCAAGCCTGGGAGAAGAAAAGCACCAAGGAGTCAGCAGTGTGTCAGAAGGGGAATCCAAAAGAGAATGTTTTATTGGCAGCAGCAGGCACTCAGTGGAAAGCTGTGTCCCCCAGCTACTGCTGCTATCCCCACGCTCCCAGAAACTGCCCCAAAATACTGCCCTGCTGGCACCAGGGACATATTCCACTCTGAAATAGCATGCTGTCCTGCAAGCAGTGCTTGTTGGAAGGGTCTGTGGGGCTGCTTGGGCACACACCTAGTCAAGCGCATCCTGGTTGCTGGTCCCCTGTCTGACCCCTCTTTTGAACTTAGCTGTAGGGGAATAAGAAGCACATGAAGTACAGCTCTGCTGGGTGCAGGAGGGTTTATTTGGCTCCTGGTGCTGAAGCACTGGGATGCAGCAGGTGGGCAGCAGGACAAGGACGGGAGGCAGCAGAGATCCCAGGTGCTGCAGACAGGGTCGCGAGGCGCAGGCAGTGCTCCCCATCACTTAATGCGGGTGAAGACATTGGTGCCAACCCTGTGGGAAAAGGGGTCAGTGGGGGTGAGAGTGGGCACTGTGGGGGAGGCAGTGAGAGTGAGGCTCACCTGACAGCCTTCCAGGTGTCCTTGCGGGAGGGAACCTCTTCCCGCAGCAGCCATGCCATCTCCAGCGTCTCCTTCCCACGGCGGTCCACGAAGCACTGTCCCACAAAGACAGTGGTGGAGTCTGGGGGTAAACAAAGGGCTGAAGCCAGGGGAACAAAGACCAACTTCTCTGATAGACAGACACCCTGGGTGCCCTGGACTAACAGACAGCTTTATCAGACCCTCAGACAGACAGACAGATGCCCTGGGCAGAGCTACCTGGCTACTTGCGGCCATGCTGGTGCCACCATACCTGCAAACTGCCACTGCACGGTGAAACCAAAGGTGGGCTGCTGCCCCTTGGTGCCAGGGGGCTGCTGGGCCCCTTGCAGCGGTGACACCAAGATCTGCTTGTTGGTGGTTGCCACTGCTGTCTGGTAGGAGCCAGAGAAGGTCCCAGCCACGTCCAGGGCTGAGATAGTCATGTTGGAGCCCAGCTCGTTCCTCCAAAGGCCCTGCAACTCACACTAGGACCAGGGGACACAGCAGCATGTCAGAGCACTACATGGCCCACCGCAGCACCGCATGGCTGCAGCCACCCCCCAGCACGCCAGCCACCCTCACCTTCCTGGCGGCCGCAGGGCTGATGCTGAGCAGGGCCAAGCTGAGCAGGAGGCAGTAGCGGAGGTGCTCCATGGCCAAGCTGCACTCTGCAGCTCCAGGCCTACTCAGGCCTGTTTATAGCGGTGGGGGCTGCACGGGGCCCCTGGGCTGCCTGCCAAGGGTCACCAGCAGGAGATGGGCCACAGACTGCAGCAGCACAGGGAATGTGGTGACGCAGGCACTGCTGCCACAGCACCGTGTGGGGGCACAGGAGGGAGAGGCACTGGGAGGCCATGTAGGGGCATGGGAGCCAGGTGTGACAAGAACTGGAGTGTGGCTTCAGCAAAGCGTGATCAGGAGCAGTGTCAGCACCCTGGCACCGTCACCAGCTTGGCACGCAGAGGGCTGCCCTCACCCCGCAGGTGAGCGATGTTGGTGCCAACCTTGTGAGGATCAAGGTCGAGATGAAGGTGTGCCATGGCAGTGCTGAGCAGCCTTGGACTTGGAACACCGGGTACACTGTCCCCACCACTTTGTCACTGCTTCTGATCAGGGCTACCCCCATGGCTCTCCAGTCAACATCAACACCATCAGCATCTGACTGGATGAGCAACAGAGCCCTCTGACCTCCTTCCCAGCAACAGGTGGCAACCCCTGTGGGGCCTGGTGACACCTCAGAGCTCATGCTGATTTCCTTGCCTTCTTGCAAACGTAAGCGGGGAGCAAGCCCCAACCCAGCATGCAAAACCCCACACCTGCACCCACACGCACCCCAGGAAGCACAAGAAGGGGGATGGACAGCCAAAGAATAGTTTATTAAGAACTTAAAATAATTCATTCTCTAAAATCTGCTCCTCTGCCCACCCCAGCTCACGGCACGGTGCCAGACCAGGCCGGGCACTGTCAGGGCTGGGATTGTCACCAGCCCCTGGTGATTGTCCCAGCTGGGCCCCCCAGCTGAGGAGACAGCCCAAGGAGCTACACACTACAGCATCCATGTGTCAGTGTGGGCCGCGTACTGTCCCTGTCACATTCTGCAGGCCACATACCCTAGGACATGTCTTAGGGTATGGGGGCCCTGCACGAGCCCTGAGCACCGAGGAGGGGACGGTCACATATCCCCATCCTGTCCCCTCCTCTCACTACAATGGTGACAGGACATAAAACCTGCCTCTAGTCTCCTCCTGTGCAGCACAGGGGGCTGGGAATACCCCAGAGCAAGGGGTAGAAATGTAGGGGCCAAGGAGGTATGCAAGAAAACAGCAATTTGAGCATTCTCAAAAGAGGGAGGCACAGGGCGAGATCCCTGCAGCTCTGCTCTGTGCCTCCAGTGTCAGGGGTGCAGAGGATTCTTCTGGGGTGGCATGGGGCTGGAGGCCTGACGGGCTTTGTTCTCCAGGGCCAGCTGCATGCTCCAGATGCTGAGGGGCCGCATGTAAGCCAGTGAGCGGTAGATTTTCTTCTCGCAATATGCTTCAGGGGTCTGGAAAGCCATGCCCAGGTGCTCCCACACTGTTCGGTAGCAGCCCTCTGCTGTGTGGAAGCCCTCCTGCACCAGCCCCTGTGGAAGAAGAGTGCCACTGTCATCTCTATGGCATGGAGGTGACACACGCCAGCTCACCCCCCTGTGGCTCCCGCTTACCTCCTGGATCATGGTGGCAGCCAGAGCATAGACAACACCAACCCACACCTCACTGGACTGCACACTGGAGGTGTCAGGCACACCCTCAGGTCGCATGCCATTCACTGCACCCATGGTGCCACCTGCGAAGCTCATCACATTCTTCTCAAAGATGGTCTTCAGTGCACTGACAATGTGGCTCTTGGGGAAGACCTGCATGGAGAGAGATTGCCAGCAACTTGGTGACATTTCTCATTAGGAACAGGTCAACATTGCTTGCTGGTGAGTGGGTACCTTAGGTCAACACCAGGAAAAAGGCCTTTCTCCCCCCCCCAAAAAAAACAAACAGAAAGGACAGGCAGATCTTCATGCCACCTTTCCTGATGGAGTCTAGTGACTCCTCCACGACTACATCTCATTCTGGCTTCAGAACTTGCTTTGGGTACAGGCCGGCCACACTCCTCAGACTTGTTCTACTTGAATTTCCAGTCTGCACTTATGGTCACTGCCAGTGTCTTTCAGGCTACTGCCAACTCAGAACCCAGGCTTTCTGCTGGTTAAACTGCTGTCTCACCCCCATCATAGCTATTTCACGTAGCTAGTGTAGCTTGCAACATCTACAACAGGCATTACAGTGCCCAGAAAAGACAGGACACAGATCAGACGTTGCCAGGAGAGTGGGTCAGGGATGCTGGAGGGGAAGGCTGTGGCACAACCAGGATAGTGACACAGGGACACATCCTGCAGCTGTAAAGTGGGACCGTGAATACTACAAGGCTGATCAGAATACATGTTGGGAATCCTATCAAAAGGATCATGGAAAGTTACCTAAGCAAGCAGGAAATTCAGCTTCAGCTCAGTAAAAGAAGAAAAAATGAGCATAGTTTTGACAGATTTGAGAAGGACTTCAACCCCTTCAGGTTTGCCATTAAGTGGCAATGCAAGGACTGTGCCCCTAACCAAGGGTTGAGGCAAGATGAGACAGCATGAGGACAAAAAGGTTAGAGTGCGATGCACGGGATAGCTTATGATTTTCTGCTTATGGCAGGAGAGAATTGAGACTTTTATCACTAGTAAAAGGTCAGGAGTACTTGCTGAGTGAACAGTTGATTCAAGTGAATACAGGAGGAAAAACAAGTTATTCAACAAGCCACAGTCAAGAGCTCACAAGAGCTATGAGAACAAACTGAAACACCACGCTGACTAAGCTTTTGCAAAACCAAACCAAACCAAAACAACCTGAGCATAAAAATGCCTGCCAGTCAATCAGCGAGGAGGACTGCACAAAGATGGAAAGCTCAAAGTAAATAATGCTGCTCCACAGGGCTAAAACTAAAAAGTCATCAAATGGGCACTGGGACAGGAAATAAGGCAGTTTGCTTGCCTGGCCCCAGCACAGCATACACCAACTTTTTGTGCACGTTTACTGCAAATGTTGATTAAGTGGCAAACACAGTGACATGCTGCAGGAGCTTGCCAAAGGCTGGCAGAGATAACCCGGCAACTTCAGCAGACTCATCAGGGGAAAGGTAGCAGATCGGTTTATCTGTGCCTAAGCCAAACATCTGATACATTCATGTTTTACAGTGTGGACCTGGAGATAAGCAGAAAGGCTGTTTGGGAAGCTGTCTTCCCCAGCAAATGGTTTCAAGGCAGAATTTCTTCATGACTGAGGTCACCAACTTCTCTTACTTTGCATTTCATTACTGACCTGCACACACAGCAGGAATGCATTAATGAGGTTACAAGCAGGAGCACTGCCAGCAGGGCAAGGGATCAAAATACTGGAAAAAACTAGATGACCACAGTAAACAGAGAAGTTCATCGGTGAAGCCTTCAGCAAGCTCAGGGCTCACCAGACAGCAGGGGACAGATGACACCTTAAGCAACAAAGTCAGACATCAACAAAAACATAGGCAAGATTTCAGACTGCGCCAGGTTTACCACTTGCATCCAAAAAAGCTGCTTGAATATTGCTGCACAAGGCTGGAGGGCACAGCCACACACTGTTTCCTCACTAAATCCCACAGCATTTGGCACTCTGCTCTCAGGTAAGAAGCTTTTGCATATCCTTTCCCACCGCAGACAGTTCTGCTCTGTAGCAGCAGGGTCTGACAGCTTCCTTGGTAATCCACAGGAGTGCTCTCTGCTGCCACACTGTGTTCCAGTACTATGTTACTGATCACTGTTCTGACTGCCCCGTCACACAGAGCAGCCTTCAGCTAATTCCCCCTTTCTGAGGAAAGAGCTGAAGGCATTAGGGCCCCAAATCAATATCCGTGCCCTCCAAAATTCGTTTAGGACATCAAACTGGGCAACAAACAGCATGTGAAAATATGTATGAAACTTTCCACCGGTTCCTAAGCAAACATTTTTCTGAGAACAGAGCCCAGCAAGACCGTCCTAGCAGCACACCAGACTTGAACAAGGTTACATACTCCAGTTGCACAGCCCATTTCTGAGCTGATTTCCATTTAATGCACTAACATGCACCTCCACAAAGTGCTGCCCAGTGCACACTGGCAGCTAGCACACAGCCCGCACCACGTGCTCGCTCTGCTGAGCTTCCACATCCCCCTCCTCCTCACCTCCAGCTCCTTCTGGTCCAGGCCACAAGCCCCCAGGAACCACTGCCCCACGCACTGGTCTGACATGATGCTGCTGGAGGTGCTGCTCCCACTGCTGTCATAGTTGTAGTATTTTCCTGGAAAAAGCAGGAAATATGGTATATTGATGGCTGCAGTTGATGTGCCGTTCCACCCCTCCCAGCCTTCCCACTGGCCAGCACGCACCGTTCCACAGCAGCCTTTCAAATGACTTCATGCCCTTCTGCAGAATGGCACCATACTTCTGTCGGGTCTCTGTGTCACCCAGCACCTCTGCCATCTCACACATCATCCGGACAGCTGCCAGCCACAGCCCACCACAGTATGCACTGCCAGAGCAAAAAGGACAGCTCTGTTGGCAATGCTGGACACACTGCACAGTGCTCTGGTAATGCATGGGGAGCACGTCCCCCAGCTCTGAGCTGCCTCCCACCACCCAGCCCACACTCCCGGCCTGCTCACCTGGCCCCACTCATCACCCATGCATCATACGTCTGGTCAGCAGTGCCCCCGTTCTCAATAAGCCCGTCGTTGTCAGTATCAAACTTCAGTTCCGACTCCATCACAGCCTGCAGGAGGCAGGGGGGTGGTCATGAAGTATTCCTGCTGTGTCCCTCTCCGGATGTCTCCCATCTTCTAAGGGCCCTCCCACAGTACCTGGCAGACTGGCCACATGTCCTGCAGGTACAGTGCATCATGTGTCAGGTAGTAGTCACGATACACCTGCAGCACAAACTTCAGGTTCAGGTCTTTCCAGTTGCCAGTGTCGTGCATCTCATAGGCATTGACTCGCTGCCAGGGCTCATCATCTGCATGAGGACAGAGCAGATACAGCAGCGCAGCAAGCAACAGCCATTCCCACGAGGTCCCACAAGTGCCACAACCAAGCAGCACCAAAGCAACACATTGCACCCGCTGCCACCTCCTCTGTGAGCAGCTGTCCTGCTGCCTGTTCAGCATCCCTTGCATGCTCCTCACCTGGATCCCCAATGTCATGGGGCACCACGTTCTTCAGCTTCACCTGAGCTGTCTTGCCACAAACCAGGTACTGCCGTGGCTGCACGTCCTCATTCAGCACCGTGACAGCTGGAAGGGTGTGGGGTGAGAGATATTAGAAAGGCATCAAGCCCAAACCACAGGCAGAGGCAGGGCTACCAGCACCCGTCTGTGCCCTGCAACATACTGGGGAACACCAGCCTGCTCCCACTCTTGCAGCAAGGATATGTCTCAGTGCTGGGGGAGATGCTGAGTGGCATCAGTGGAATGTGGTTTGCCAATCACAGAGTTTAGCAAAGGAGCTGGAATGCAATACCAACCCATCAGCACCAACAACTATGGCAGAGGCCAATCCCACAGCACCAGCCAGGCAACTCACCGATGTCATACTGCAGGCTGATCTGCAACTTGGGCCACAGCATTACAAGGGCGAAGGATGCATAGAAGTGGACATCATAGGTGTTGTACATGCGGTACTCCTGCCCTGAAAGCAACAGAATGGCAGTGAGGGAGGAGAGACACAAAAGGTCAGGTCTCCCACCCCATGCCATGCTTCACTCTGCAGGGGTACAGACAGCATCCTTGGAGCAGGTAAAATAGGGATGGTACACTTGGGACACATGGGTGCACTGTGTCCCAGTGAGTTACCTTCCAGGTAAGCAAACCTCCCGTACTCCCGCAGAACAGGGAGAAGGTTGGACAGCTCAGCAGCTGCCGGTCCCTGCAGGTCCTGAGGGATGCAGTCAGGGGGCAGGTCCAGCCAGACTGTGCCCCCATCTGTCATGAAGTACAGCTCATTGAACAGGGCTGACTTGTACCAGGATGGCAGCTGACTGCAGAGAGAGGGAAATTCAGCCAGTGACCTGATCCCACTGCCCCATACCCATTCAATATCCCCATCCATCCCACCTGTCCTCCAGGATGGGCTTCTGCCATGCTTCAATCTTCTTTTCCCACTCTTTGTAGTGTGTCAGGGCATAGTGTGACAGTGCAGGCGCTGCATCCCCGTTGCTGCCAAAGAAGCGTGTGTACCGCCTGCCAAGAGGAAGTTTGGGCCACAGCTCATCTCAGGGACACCCCAAGGAGCCCCACCAGGCAGTCCCCAAAGCACCCACCTGTGGTGCAGTCTCTCCTTGGAGCCAAAGTGAATGCGGGGCATATCCCACACCAGCGCCAGCTCCAGTGTCCCATGGCCACGTGCAGGCACCGTGCAGCTGGCACACACTGCAGCTGCTGTCACTTCTCCCTTCTGGGTCTGCTTGCTTTCACCTGCCAGAAAGATTACGAAAAAAGCTTCACAAAGTAACCAAGGAAACCTACAAAGCCCGAGGGATTGCTGCCTCAAAGGAGCAAAGCTTTCCAGTCCCTCTGCAATGTGGAGTGTATTTCCGATGCATTTTGGAGACAGCACTGCCGTGCACAAGCTACTGCTTTCTGCAACCAGGACAGAATACTTGCCATGGGAGAAAGGGTCAAAGGGAAAAAACAAAACATGGAAGCAGAGGGAGAAATGAGGCAGGAAAGCCAGCAGGCATGCACGGAATGGCCCTGTCACCCAGGACTCTGCATTGCCAGGACAGAAACAAGCACTTTGCATGACAGCCATCGCCTCCAGCTTTCTAAAGGGTGCTTGAACAGCACCTGCATTTAGAAAACGTCCTCAGGCAACTGCATAATTATACACTGGTCCTGACATGTGTACCAGGTAAACTCATTAAGGCAACAATTTTCATGGAAGCACAGATCCTATGATAAAGTCTAGCATGCATGAAGGAAAACCACATCCCAACAGCCTAGAGAGCTTGAAGTGCATCTGCAGAAGGCAGAGAGGAGACTTCATTTTCCTGAAATATTTAGGCAACCAGTGACATGAGTCAAGCTTCACAAAATATTTTAGAGGTACAGTGCCAGCAACACAACTCTGTCTGCACTGTTCTCTTGGAAGGCAGGCAGGGTGCTGGGCACACATGCAACTCTGCTGCAGCAACAGGACAGCACAGACTGCAAGGTGTCACTGTGCTGGAAGGCAGTGAGTGAGCAGGCAGCTGAGGATGACGCAGAAGCATCAAGGAAATTCCAGAGACCTTCAGGAAACCCTCGTGGCAACAAGAGGGCAGCAGGTTACGCCAGCTTCAGAACTGAAGGGCTGCTAAGTGCTCTCTAAACAAATCAGAACCAGCTTGGCTAGCAGATCTGGCAGTACGAACCTGAGGAAGGTGGCTGGGCACCACTACAGCCACACAACAAATTTCAGCCCAGGCTCCCCCCAGGTCACTAAGACAGCACTCACCAGTGGGGGACTCCAGCTTGCCGTCCTGCAGGAGGTCCTGCCACACATCCCTGCCTGACCCCGCAGGGTCAAATGCAGTAAGGTGAGTGATGACAGTGCCGGCCTGGGGATAATGAGAACATCAGGAAACAGCTCCCATCCCAAAGCAGCAGGTGAGTACCTCTGAAGCTGGAACTTTCTGGAGTGGGCAAAGTGACCCACCTCCAATCCCACAACCATAGCTTGGTCTTATGATGCCCATTACCACCATCCCAAGTCTGTCTGCCTGCCATCATGCAAGCCTCGCTCACTGCTTTACTTGCTGGAACCCTAAACAGGTGCTCCAGGGAGCCTGAAGCCACCTCCCTACTCCTATCCAGCTCCAGGGCTGTCCCCAAGCTGCGGACCACCCCAGAGCCACCACGAGAAGCACAGCCCCACTCCAGCCCTCACCTTCTCCAGGGCAGCCACAGCAAAGGTGAAGGGGTTGACAGGCGTACAGTGGTGCAGCAGGACACCAGACACTCTCTCCCCACCATCCTGTAGAGTGAAGGGCTCATTCCAGTGCCCCCCACTCCCATCCCACTTTGTGCCCATGCCATTCTGCAAGGTGAACATGATGGAGACATCCACAGGCTCCTCACTGCTGTTCTCCACCTCCCAAATGAACACTCCCACCGGCAGGCTGGAGTCCTGCAGGGATACAACACAAACATAATGGTAGGGAGTGAGCAAGACACAGTGTCAGAACACTGGTGGGAGGGGAACAGAGCAGCTGCCAGAGCACAACACAAGCAGCAAGGGATGGCCCCTCTCAGCACTGGATCTGGCTGTAACAAACCCCACAGAAGGCAGGTGACACAGGGATGGGATCTTAGGACAGAAATATCAGGCTGAGAAAGAAAATGAACAAGGAGGAAACTCTGACTGATAGTAGTTGTGCCTTAGCAGCACCTGTGTGGCACTCCAGGAGCACTGGGACCATTGCCATGAAGATACTACATCACTCCCCAGCTCCTTCCTGGAGCTACTGCAGCACCTCAGGGCACAAAAATGATGCTTGAGGAACTGTCACCTCCTCACCTTGTAGTCGTGGGGGATGACCGGGGAGACCTGGCGGCACGTGAGTACCACATTCTGCCCCGGCAGCTCGTAGACCATCCAAGCACGGGGGTACAGTGCATGGTAGAAGGCATAGTGGCCACAGAAACCCCAGTTCCAGCCCTGCAGAGCACTGGGCTTTTCCACAGACAGGACCTGCTGATAAACAGTCTGTCCCTTGCGGCGCAGGCACACTGTGAACTGGGGAAGAAAGGAGCACAGGGAAACAGGGTGAGCCCCGAGGCAGGGGTCACAGTGCTGCAGGGGGACACGTGGCACCGAGCCCTACCTGGTCAGCAATGACTGTCTCATAGTGGTACTTCCCAGGGTTCAGCTGCCAGCGGCAGAACTCACCCCGCCAGCCACGGGTGATGGTGCCACCGCCGATCCCACCCAGTGGACAACCTGGTGGACATAGAGGTCAGTGCTGCTCTGTGCCCCAAGCAGCCCCTTCTTGTCCAGAAGCAGGACAATGCCTCTTACACCACCCCATGCCCAATACAGGCTCACCATAGATCTGCTGCAGAGGGACAGCACACAGCAGGTCGATGAAGGCAGATTTCTTCTCAATGCGGGTTTTCTTGTACCACCACCTGAAATACCTGCAGGGAAAGCAGGAGGTGTGACTGCCATTAGGAGCCAGCATCGCTGTCCCTCATCAGCCCTGCAAGGCAACACTACCCATCAGATAAACCGTCACCGTGGAGCTGGCCCCAGGCAATGCCCTCTCACCCACTGCTCAGCAATGGGATGCTCTGAGAGCCCAGCAGGCTGCCCTCAGCACACAGGCAGGATGAAGACACCTGCCCCACCTCAATGGTGGGTAAAGGCCTCCCCAACAAATCTGGAGGCAGCAGCAACGTATGAGGAGAGGTCGGGAGAACCAGCCCATCCTGTGCAGCCGCTGCCGCTATCTGCAGCTCCATCACTTCACTTTGTGGAGGAGCCCCGGGGCAAGGAGAAGGGGGAGCACAGCAGATCCCCACCTGCAGCTTTCCCAGCAGCACACAGCGCAGGCGATTGAGATTTTACAACCAGCAGAAAAGCCTGCCTCCTCTGAGCCACACCAGGTCCACAGGGCATTGCTTTCTGCTCAGCCTGGCACAGAGATTAAGCCCGCCCAGGCAGCTCCCAGTGTGCCCGGTCACCGCGGGCCGTGCCACCGATGCACCCGGGGTCACCCTGCAGAAACCTGCAGCGGCGCAAAGTCCCACACCGCATCCTCCCTCTGCACCAAGGCCGCGGCACGAAGAAACGGACAAGCGGGGACACAGCCTGGGGCACGTCTCCTGCACCGCGCCGGGATGCCAGCCCAATCCTTCCCGGGGCCGCGCGGCAATTCCCTCCCGCTGGAAGGAACCTTTGCCCCGCAGACGGCAGCGGGGCCGCCTCCCGCGCTGAGCCCGGCACGGCGAGACGAGAACGGGCACAGCCGCCGCTCCCCGCCGGGGAGCTGGAAGGGCTCCGGGGCGGCCCCTCCGCGCGGCCCCTCCCCGCTCCCCGTGTCATCCCATCGCAAGTCCCCTCCGACCCCATCCCATCCCCGGCGCCCCCGCCCCGTACCGCAGCGCCAGGCCGACGTGCCGCAGAATGTCGCGGAACGGCACGTCGCCGGCTCCGTAGGGCTGCCGCTGCTCCGGGAAGCGGTGCGCCAGGCACAGCCGCCAGCCGGCGGCCGCCACGCCGCGGCCCCGCGCCGACCCCTCGTAGCGCTGCATCAGCGGCCCCGCGCCCACCATAGCCCCCGCCCGGAGCGGACGCGGCCTCGCCCGGCCGCCCCCCGCCGCCACCGGCGCCGCCGCGCCCCGCACGCGCCCTCTTAACCGCCCGCCGCCCCGCCCCGCCCCGCCGCCGTCGGCCCCGCCCACACCCCCGGGGCACGGCGCCCGCGCCTCCGGAAAGCCGGGGCGGTCGAGCCGAGCGGTGCCGAAAGTTGCCGAGTGGGTTCGATCGGCGCTCGTGCGCGCCCGAGCGCTCTCGAGATATCCCGAGCGCTGCCGAAAGCTGCCGAGCGGACGCTGCGGAAAGGCGGCCCTGCGGCGGCGCGGACGGAGCGGGGTTCCGGGGCGGTGAGTGCGGCGGGCGGCCCGTGCGTGGGGCCGCGTGCGGGCCTGGGGCTGCGCCTGCACCCCTCGCGGGGTTTGCTGCGGGTGCTGACGGCTCGGGCTGCCCCTCAGGCCTAGGGGAGGAGCAGAGCCGTCCGTGGGCCTCCTCTGTGTGTGTGTGTGTGTGTGTGTGTGTGGGCGCTGGGCCTGAGCCGTCCGTGGGCCTCCTCTGTGTGTGTGTGTGTGTGTGTGTGTGTGGGCGCTGGGCCTGAGCCGTCCGTGGGCCTCCTCTGTGTGTGTGTGTGTGTGTGTGTGTGTGGGCGCTGGGCCTGGCCCCGACGTCCGCCTGCGTGTTTATGTGCTTTCACCTCTCTGTTCACGTCGGCTGCTCTCTCTAGCAGGTCCCGTCCCAGCCATGATCGAGGTGGTGGCCAAGCTGGGCCGCGGGCCCGTGTTCCTGGCTGGGGAGATGCTGGAGTGTGTGATCACCTTCACCAACCCCTTGTCGGCCTCCTCCACGTCCGCCAGCAGGTACAGCAGTGCTGGGGGCTCCCTGCAGACGTGCTGTGGCAGCCCCTATGGGGCAGCGATGACAGCTCAGCCCCTGTTGACTTCCTCCCCCAAGGTGGTCCCTAACGGAGCTTTTTGCCATCTCTGTCTCAGGGTGGAAACAGAGCTCATAATTCTGGTTTTCTGCCCCCAAGAAAGAGTGTGGGAAGTAGTATGCAGGTAGAGATGCTGGGAGAGTTACACTAAGTGCCCCTCGAGTGAGCCCTCAGCAGCAGCGTTGCTGGCAGAAAATGAAGCTCAACTGGCTTTTGGAGTAGGATATCTTGTTACACCAGAGTGAGTCTTGCAGGGCAGCATCCAGGCAGCATCATTATTTCCAATATTTATGGAAGTAGTTCTGCCTGGCAGTGCAGTGTAGTACTGGTGTGATCCCCACCACTAGAGCCAGCAGCCAGAGGGGCAAGCAGTAGCTAGGGGGAAGGACAGGTAGTCTTTAGCATTTGCTATGGGCCAGATGCTGAGCACTGCCTCGCTTCTTGTCATTTCCGTGCCAAGGAAGCCTTTGAGGAAAGGTGACAAGATAGGAGCTTCCTACCTTGGCTCACAGGGAGTGACTCACCAAAGGCTCTGTGTCAGCTGTGTGTGTGGCCTTGTCTCATTTCCCAGGGGTGGAGATGGCTTTCCTATCCTGGGTCCTTCCTGGGAAGTGTCAGTTTCCTGTCCCACCAGGTTCAGCACCTTTGCATCATCACCAGAATGACTTTCAGAGATGACTTTTGATGGAACCGCTTCCAGTGCTCAGAGTCTCAGCCGCAGCAAAGTAGTATATTGGATTAACAGTGTAGGCCATTTTTTAATTGACTTCCTTAACTTTCCATTGTTTCTTCCGTGTTCCTCTTGTCTGTTGAATTAAACATTCGTATTCAGCCATGTCATAAGCATGCAGCTTTCCAGAGTTTTGACCTGCACTGTGCTGATACTGTTCTTCCCACTTCTGGAAGCGTGGCATATCAGGAATGTTAGCTCTGGGCTGGCTGTGTGCAAAGGGAATCTGCTCAGGTACCAAGTCACAGCAGCTTCTGTTCTACCAAAACACATGGGTTCACGCAGGTGGAGGATGGTGGAACAGTTTTTGAGGCTCACAGCACAGGAACAGAAATTAGGGATGTTAAGAAAGCAAATCTAGTTGTCGTGTGTGAGATGTTCAAGAAAGGAAGCTTTGTGCAGCCGCTGTGGGTTACAGAAGTAGCCGTAGGGAGAAGTGAGGGAGAGGTGGCCTTGGCTCCAGTGTGGGATCTGTTTGCGTCCTGCCAGCTGAACAAGCAGGGTCTGCTGGTTGGAAGGAACATGCAGATTTTGTTTGCATGTCTGGTTAAAAACTTAGAACAATCTGACAGCACATCATCGGGCACTGTGAAAAATAAGTGAAAACTATTCCAAATGCTGTGTTTGAAGGTACTGTAATCATGCTAAGCTGACATAAAATTATTAAGCATTGTCTCTTATACAGGAGTATTTCTCTGCCTCCACGTAGCAGATACCTTATGAAAGAAAGCCCTAGGGCAGCCCTTACAAAATAGCCATGCTGGTGCTTTTGAAGAATTGCAGCTTGTAGGGTTAGAGGTAATTGGGCAGAGTATCCAGTGCACATTCAGGTAAAGTGCGTGGGATCAGTAGCACATAATTAGCTGAATTAATGCAGTGAGCATCTTTCCCTGGTTCATTTGAACATTTATCTGGTCTGATTAGTCTCACTGAGAGAGATCCATGTGCCACAGTTCTGTACCTAAAGTTCTTTGTCAGTGCTTACTAATAAGACTGTGATGCTGGGTAATGGGAGGAACCAGACACTGCCTACATTCACGAGACCACTACTGAAATAAAAAAGGTTTAGGGAGCTGGGAGGTGTCAGTGTGCTGATAGTGTGACTCCCAGAGGAGTCCTGAGGGAAACAGTGCTGCTGGGAAAGAGCATTTGCAGGGGCAGCTGAATCCAGCGAGAAGGCATTACTTCTTGTATCACCACATGCACCTGGAGTACTACTGCATGTCTCTTTTGGCTTGGGGTTTGGCTTTTTTGTGGCTAAGTGTCCTCCACTAGGAGTGGCCTGTAAACAAAAATTGCTGCTCAACAAGAGCTACAGAGCCAGGCCTTGAGTGATACTGCCGTCAACAGCTGTTACCCAGCTGTGGTGGAGGGGGGTTTCAGGTCAGCACCCCAGCCCCAGTATGCCCTGGAGCCATGTTTAGAGGGGAGCTCTAGGGGTGGCTTCAGTGGCAGTAAAGCAAGGCCTCCTTCCTTCCAGAAAAGCAGTCACCCATAGAGAAGGACAGGAATAGTTGCTGTTCTCCTGATTCATGCTCACTACGATCCATATTAAAGTGTAGACATGAGTGTTGCTTTTCTTTGTTCTCAGTGAGATGCTGGCGTGGGCCAGTGCCCAGATCCACTGCCAGTTTCATGCCAGTGAGAACCGGGTAGTGCTTCCTCCATCTGATGGCAGCAAGCCTGATGTACAGGCGGAGAATGAGACGGTCTTTGTCCCCAACAGAGGTGAGTGTTCTCACAGGTGATGAAGGTGACAGCACAGCAGGCAGGAATCACATCGACTCTGACGTGTCAGAGGGCTGCACGGATAGGGAGGAGGACTGCAAATGGGAAGTCCTTGTTGCTTTCCTTGGGAAATTCCCTTGTGCATGGCTGCTGCAGGACCTCATTAATGCTGAGATCATAGTGGCGCTAGCTTGGAGCAAAATATCAGGGTTGTCAGTCCAGGTATCCCAGGAATGTCTCATGGTCTGACCAGGACACGAGATATTTGCTCATCAGCCCCTTCTCTTCCCCATTCCTCCCTATGGAAGTGAGGCATGACTGACCCTGCCGCAGTGAGTACCCCCTCAGCAGCCCAGGGCTGGCTAGGGGCAGCACTCACGTGTTCTTTGTCTCTTCCAGGAGAGCGGGGTCAATGCATCCTGTCCACTCCACCAAAGATTCTTTTCTGTGACCTGCGACTGGATCCTGGGGAGTCTAAATCCTGTGAGTTCTGTCTTCTCTTCAAAGTGTTCACCTCCAGGGAGCCCCTCACTCAGGGTGGCTTTGCAGGCCTGAGTGCTGCAAGTAGTAGACCCTGGTGCTCACAGAAGGCAAGTGATGGTAGGGTGAATGCTGTGGAACTGCTTCCTGCTGCATTGTCCAGATTTTGTTCTCTGTGTGTACTGCATCGTCATTCAGATTCTGCCTCTGGCTTGTGTCCTTTGCCACGGGGCAATTGTATAGCTGCAAGGCATGAAAAGTTTTGAAATACCTGGCTGCAGCTGTAGGAACAGCTACTCACACCTGTGTTTACTTGCCTTTGTTTCTTCAGCCACACTGAAGCAGTCTGGGAATTTCAGTTGGCATCCTCCAAAGCTGTGCAATTCCTGTTCAGGTTGTGGCTGTCTTGGAGATCATTCTACTTGTTCTAGTCTTCCTGACCTTTCTCTGCCACTCAGTTCTAAGAAGTGAGCGCTTATTATCTTCTTTGGCTCAAAACACCCCGCGTCACCAAAGCCCACAAACTTTCCTAGTCTCAGGCATTGGCTTATATGAGAGCCTTCTGCCTGAGCAATCAGCTGTGTAAACCCCAAAATGTGCTATTGTCCTTTGGTTGGTGGCTAGTGACCCAGCTTGTCGCTTCATCTCAGTTCTCTGTGTTCCAGCAGCCTGTGGTGCAGAAGCAGCACAGCATCCATCACGCACTGCAGGCTGTGTGTGCGTTCCTCAGGTTGTCCTAGCAGAAATGTGATGGGAATGGGTGATGGGACACCTCTCAAGTCACAGAGTGAGGGAGCTGTCACAGAGTGAGTGGAGGGGGCTCTGCTGGAGCTTTCAGCAGACCTGCAAGTTAAAGCAAGAAGCAGCGGGCTAGATGTGCTAGTTTTGAAGCTGGCACCTCTTGCTTTTCTTCGAGGAGCCTAGCTTGGGTAGGTGATTAATGGGGTGAGACAGTGCTCTGTGGTGCTTATCTGTAAAGTCTGTCATTCAGGAACATTTTGTTATGCGCTTCCTGATGTACAGCAGCATGCATGTGAAAGCAGCTGTTTCTGCCACACTGCATCCAAAGACCAATGTGTTTTCTGGAAACCAGGGAGGAGGAAAACATCTCAGGTGGCCTGAGGCTTCCCAGGGGGTGCTTCTGCACTCGTTGCTGCTGGCACGTGTGGAGCTGGAGCGTGCTTTCTCCCACACATGGGGAGCCTTTTTTCCCCGCCACAGCTTGGGTAGACTAAGCAGGCTCTGGGAGAGCAGAGCAGTGGCAACAGTCAACCCCTAGGAGTCTGGGAAGTGTTGAGAGGATTTTCTTGAGTACTGGCATGGCAAGTGGAAGCAGTTGAGCCTACAGATAAGCCAGCAGTTCCTCTGAGTTGTGATGTGTCTTTGCGTTTGCTCTACTTCTGTGTGACACTGGCACAAGCAGCCAAGTGTTTGGCCACAGCTCCACAGGAAGAACACAAACTCTTCAGTACCTTGAGACTTCGTGTCTCAAAGCTGCATGTGGCATACACATTTCTTGTGCCACGTGTGATAATGCTGTGTGTGTGACTCTGGACTCTGCAGCACCAAAACCCTGTTTCACAGACCCAGGTTTTCCAAGCTGCTCACACCAATCCCATCAGTGTGCAGTGCTGCTCCCCTCACACAAGACTGCAGCTGGCATGCTTGCAGATCGTTCTGGGGGCTCCTGCCAGCTCCGTGGAGGCAGAGTTAAGGCTGTGTGGGTGTGTATCTTAATTCTTCATTTCCTGTTTTTCAGAAGTTTTGAGTTTTGCTACACAGTTTTGGAAAGGCAGGAAAAAAAAAAAAAAGAGCAGTTTTAATTCGACTTCAGCAACGTACTGTATTAATAAACCATAGACAGAACTGGCACATACAGCTGAGATTGTGTGAGGCTGTCATTTGATAAAAGGCCCGGTTTTCAGTTGCCAGTGAGTTTGTTCCCCTCTAACTTCCCCATGTTATGGTGTCCATACGTTAAAGCTGACACCTCCCATCAGTTTGAAACGCTGCCCAGACTGAGCTTTTCAAATTTGTCAAGGTAAAACATTTTCTGAAGCCCTCAAGTCTTTTCTGTGGCTATTTCTGCCTCCCCTCTGGTGTTGCAATGTCTCTAAATATTTGGTGGATCATAGGAAGAGGAGGAAATGGAGACTGCCTCGACATAAGCCAGGAGCTCAGCCAGAGGGTACAGTGGGAGGGTTGAGGAGGCATCTGCAGTGCCAGGAATGCGCTTCCTCCCGGGGCCTGTCAGGAAGCTGGTGCTTCCTGAGTCTCGGCATTCCTGTGCCAGGCAGCAGATGCTATGCATTGCCCATTTGCTACCCCAGACATGGTGGTCTCTGCTCAGGTTGTCCTTGCTAGGCACAGAGACCCTGGTGAGTATTTTTGTTAAACCTTCTGCGGGGATTTGCAGCAGGCCGCTGCAAGGCTCTTGAGCCTGCCTTGGAAATACCTGATTTTCCTCTTTGTCAAGGTGGTTCTCAGCTTAATTTGCACCTCAGTCCAGTGGGACTGCCTTTTGTTTTTGTGTGTAAGAGCCTGTAGCCTCTGCTCACCAGCATGGGCTTTTTTGTCTCTCCAGTCCTCTTTTTTAAATCCAGAAGTTATGTTTTAAATGTAATTCTAGCTTTTAATCTACGCCTTGAGGGTTAGGATGTGCCAGACTTGGGGAAGGATCTGTGGTTTAACAGTGGGATGCTGCCCTTCCTCTGGCAGGGTATATCTGCGTCACGATGGGCAATCCAGAGATGGAGATGTTCCACAGTGCTCCATTTCCATCTTTCTTCTTAAACAGTGTGCAGTTTGGGAAAGCTGCAGAATTGTTCATGCTGCATTAAGAAGCATTGGGATTTATGGATGGGGCTTTGAGAGGGCTGAATATGGTACAAAGCCAGGCCCTAGCATGTGAGAGATCTCAGAGTCAGAGGTTTTGTGGTCCAAATCATCAGTCTGCAGAGGGGGATTACTCCACAGCTTGTTGTGAAGATCTCTTAATTGTTTCTTGGCCATTTAATCCCAAATGCTGGTAAGCTTCAGAGAAAAAACAGGAAGAAGCTAATTTTTTCTTTTCTGAGTTTGGGGCTTGTGTAAATTGAATATCAAAAGAGGAATGAATTATCAATTACATTTCTGTGCGTTCAGTATTATTTGTGCATAGATGAAGTAGAGCCCTAAGGAAACCATAACATGTGACTGCTTCTTGAAAGTGTCATGTTTGTGTGGTGTACAAAGGCAAATTCAGGTTGAACTCGTGATGAGTAACTGCAGCTCTCTTATGTTTGTGTTCCTGGATTCTACATCTTTCACATTCTTTGAGACAAAGTTTCTGTGTGTGGTTGTATATGCTGGAAGTGGTGTCTGGATGACAGCGCGTGATGTGAGGTGAGAAGCAGTGCACTGGTGCAGGAAGCCAAGGATGTGCTTGGCCCACTTGGAGGAGAGGAGATAGCAGAAATTACCACGCTTCCCGGCCTCTCTTCGTAACCATCACTGCAGGGAACCAGCATGCAGCAGCTCCAGGAGCTTCCTTGCAGAGCAATCCTTTCTGTGCTCATTGCAGATTCGTACTGTGAGACGCTGCCCATAGACGGCCCCCCGTCTTTCCGGGGACAGTCAGTGAAGTATGTATACAAGCTGACCATCGGCTGCCAGAGGGTCAACTCTCCCATCAAGCTCCTTCGTGTGCCCTTTCGTGTCCTTGTACTCCATGGTAAGGCCATGCTCTGCCCTCTCCTCAGTAGCAGGCTGGTCTGCAGCCAGCCCCACTGACTCTTGTCTTCTTCCCAGGCCTCAAGGATTACCAGTGTCCACAGGATGAGGCCGTTGCGCCTTCAAACCCCTTCCTGGAAGAGGAGGAGGGCTTGAAGAAAGACTCTCGCCTGGCAGACCTGGCAACGGAGCTGCTCATGGCAGCCACCTCCCGACGCAGCCTGCGTAGGTTGCTCCTGCTCAAACCTTCTGTCCTGACCTACATGTAAAGCAGGAATGCCTGCCGGCCTGCCCTCTTCCCAGCTCAGTGCTTGCTGTGGAAGTGTCTTGCTGGTACAGTCTCGGGCTATAGAGGAGCTCCATCAGAGCCTGCTGTAGATCAGAGTTTCCCACCAACTCCTCCCTGCCCATCTCAGTAAAAGAGACCCTTTCCACAGCATATGGTTTGCTGTTAAATTGCTGCATACCTTCCCAGGGGGAATGCCTGTCCTTCGTCCAGGAGGCACTGGAGGACAGGTTGGATGAGGCCCTGGTGATCTAGTGGATGGCAGTCCTGCCCATGGTAGGAGGTATGAAACTGGATGGTCTTTAAGGTTTCTCCAGAATCAGGCCATGCTGCGACTCTGTGAAATCCAAGCAGACAAGCTGTGTCCGTTAGGCTCTTTGAATAATCCAGTCTGCAGTATTAAGCAGAGCCTGATTATGCCCTAGTTCTCTTCCCATCTCTGTTTTCTGCTTAGACCTGTACAATATCAGCAACACACGAGGGAAGGTGGGAACGTTCTGTATCTTCAAGACTGTGTATAAGATTGGAGAAGATGTCATTGGGACCTTTAACTTCTCAGAAGGAGACATCCCATGCCTACAGGTCAGTGCTGGTTTCAGTTACAGAGAGGAAAGGCAGATGTCTTGGGTGGGAGAGTAGAAGAAGGGATTGAAGTGGCACTGAGCTGCTGTGGGATTTCTAGTGAGGACCTCAGTGGGACACAGCTGAGGTTCCCTTGGGGTGTCAGGTTGGCAAGGGCTCTGGTTCTGAGTGCTGTTGGGAAACAGCACCCAGGACCAAATAAGCATGAGGGCATGAGCTTTCTGCTGATTGCTCTTCAGTTTTCAGTGAGCCTGCAGACAGAAGAGAGCATCCAGGAGGAGTTCCAGAGGCGACGGGGACAGCCTGTCTCTTTCAGCACACATGCCCGCCATCAGGAGGCCTGCCTGCACACGGCCCAGAGCAGTTTCAACCTGCCAATCCCACTGAGCTCAACTCCAGGATTCACCACCAACATCGGTTAGTGGCTCTGGTTGTTCCCGCAGGAGGGCTGCAGTGTCCCCAGCCCTGCCTTTACCGCCCTGTGCCTGCTGGCAAATGCTCTGCAAGGCTGTGTCATGTAGGAGGGAGCTGAACGTGTGTGAGTGGGCATGTTTGCTTGTCCCCTTGCCAGGACAGCCAGCACTGAGACAGTTGTCCCTTGTGTTGACTGCTGACCTGCCTCTTACCCACAGTGTCCCTGAAGTGGAGGCTGCACTTTGAGTTCGTGACTTCTGGGGAGTCAGTGAGGACCTGCATGGTTCGTGGGAGCCAGTCAGAGGCTGTCACCTGGACTGGGGTGGAGCAGATTGAAGTGGACACTTTCAGCTGGGACTTGCCCATCAAAGTCCTTCCCACGAACCCCATCCTGGCCTCCTATGTATCTCAGTTCTCTAGCGCCAACTCCATCACTATCTGAAGTGGAGAGAGCCATTAGGAGCCCGCAGTGCCAGAAGGACTGTCCGGCAGGACTGCAGACAGTGTGCTGCAGGGTGCACACCCCAGTACTCCCCAGGCTCATTTGCCACACGTGGGTGGGCACTGGGCAGGTCTGTCCTGCCTGTGGGCGGAGGAACATTGTGTATGCTGCCATGCTGCCGTGCTCTGTGCCACGGCCTTCAGCTGGGGGCCTGGCCCTTCATGCCTGTGTGAGCATGTGAGTCACAGCCCTCACTCAACAAGATCTGCTTCCCAGGGAATGGCTTTGCGTGTGCCTTTACCCCACGACAAACTTTCGGGAGAGAAGGGCCCAGGCCAGGGATCCTGTAGATTTTCAGATAAATCCTATGCTGGCTTTGTGTGAAGGCCCTGGCAGGCCAGTCTTATGCTGCCAGCTTATGCTGGGCTGGATGTGGCTGAATGCTGTGGCAGCTCCAGGTGGAGCAAGGTGGCAGCAGCACAGAGGTGATCCAAAGCTGTGAAATGCTGAGCACGTGGGCTGTTCTCTCCTGCTCCTGTGCTCAAAGACATCCTGCTGGTCTTGGAGTCCTTGAGGAGCTGAGTGAATGCACACTGGGCATTCAGGAGCTGGGACAGAGGTTTCTCTGCTCAACAGCCAGCTCTCCATTTCTACCAGACCTTTCAAAGAGTTTTCCTCTTTGCATGGAAATGTAATAAACACCAGAAAATGCAAAATTCAGCCTTAGAAAGACCGTTATTCCTGCACCCCTTACGGGGGAGAGGCAGCCTAAAGCACTCAACAGCCACTCACTGGAGACCTTTTCATTTAATAATAACTTTATTGCAAGAACAGAAACATCTACACAAGGCTCCGCACAGCACAGGCATGGCACCAGCTGGGGCAGGCTGTCAGGGCAGCCATCTCCACACTGGCACAGGCAGGTTGCTTCAGTTCCTTGAACACCAGTGGGGCACGCAGCTTCCTGCAGCTGGGGTGGGGCAGCCTGCACAGGGGGCCAGGCTCCTCCTGGAGACAGCGGTTTTCCCCACACACCCAGTGTTCTGCTGCCTACCCAGGGCTGGCTCTATTGTAGTGTTGCCCGGGGCTGGCACACAGAGCTCTGGTCCCAGGAGCTGTGTGAGCCTGGTCAGTGGTTCAAGAAGTGGGTTACGCTTCTTGCACTTGGACAGGAAAGGAACTGGCCAGAGCACCTGTCATGCTTCAGGACTGCTGTGCTGCCCACTGTGCTCCCACCGGCTGCAGGCAAGGGAACGGGGGTCTTGGTGAGAGCAGCTTAGCTTGTAGCTGGATGTGGTGTAGTTTGGTCCTGTGGCCTTTTAGGAGCTGGAAGTTACCCATGCTCCTGGGTGGATATCCCCTTAGGATCCGCATTCCCCATAGTATCAGGGCCCACTGATCCCGTTGGGAGCCACTCATCTTGGGAGTGATGTCTTTTGGGGAAGGGGCCCCAGCTGAGTTCAGGGAGCTGAAGGCAGAAGCAAAGCTGTACTGTGGCAGCACTAGGGTGTAAATGTTAGCTCAGTACAATAGTGCATGGATAGTGGTTTCCCTGGAAGGTGGCTGCAGTGATGTCTATGGGATGGGGGTAGGTCTGGAGCATGCAGGAAGTGTGCCCTGGAGGAGCGGGGCTGACAGCGAGGCTGAGCACTCTATCTGCTAAGCCCTGCATCCAGCACCTTGTTGTGCAGTGGTTCGGGGGTGCTGGCTGAGCCCCACTCGTGCTCCATGCTCTTCACACACGGCAGGCTGGGGTTGGCCTTCTGCACCACCGAGATCTGGCAGGTCTGCGTGTCATAGTGGGCCTCGCACCAGTCAGGGAAGTCAATGGGGTGCTGGGTGCTGCAGGAGAGGGCACGGTGCTGTCAGCTCCCATGGCATGCATCAGGGAGCATCCCACGTATTTCCCAGCCAGCTCCTATGTGTCTGATGTCCACAGACCTTTCCGTAGCTCCTCTTGCCCTGCTGCTATCCCTTGCTCCCCACATCGCCTGGTTTAGTGCCTGACTTAGTGGCTGGCAACCCTGCCCGTGGCTGGCAACCCTGCCCATGGCTGGAACACAGTGATCTTTATGGTCCCTTCCAACCCAAGCCCTTCTATGATTCTGTCATCCCGGGAACCCTACTGGTTGCACTGTTACATGTGCCAGTCCTACTGCTGCCCATCCCCAGCATCCCTCACTCACGTCTCGCAGCATCCGACGCCAATGGGGTGCAGGCAGGTGCACAGCAGGCAGTTGGTGCTCAGCCACGACTCACCAAGGGAGAACTGCTTCCCCTCATACTCACAGGGAGCTGCAGAGAAAACAGTGGCAGTAAGCATGAGGGTGTGCAGGAACACTATGGGCATTCCTCTGCCCTGAGAGGAAACAGGGATGTCTCTGCTTCTAGGGAAGATGGTTGGTGGCCTCTCCACCTGCCATCTGGGCAGCTTTGGGAAGCCTAGGTAGACACGAAGGGAGATGCTCTCATCCGTCCTGGTGACCTGCGGCAGAGTCAGGTGACTCTTGGCTCTTTGAAGAAGTCACATCCAGTGTCACTTTGGGTTTGGGCATCCCTACACCCCTGGAATGACAGGTGGGCAGCCCTCCTCCCTGTGCTACTGGCCCTGTGTCTTGGCCACAGCCGGGCTCCTGCCAGGAGTTCTTCATGGCCCAGCAAGCTGATTCTCAGCCAGAACCCTGGGGAGCAGTTCTGTGGTTTATAGACTGCTCCTTCCAGTCATCACTGGCCCACGATTGCGCTCCCAGGCTCGGCACAGCCTGTGTAGCTCTTTGCAGGGCTGAGCCCAGCTGCCCTGGAGAAAGCCAAGGCATTCTCCCAGCATCCACATCCTCCCAGCTCACCTCCCCGCTTACCTTTAGCCTGGAAGTAGCATTTGGCCTGGGAACCTGGCAGCTGAAGGAAGAGGGTGAGCAGGAGGCAGAGCCTGCCCCAGGTGCACACCGTCTTCTGCGCTCTCATGGCCATGGCTGTTGTTGAGCTGGGCTCTTAGCAGTCCTGCCGAGATGCTTTTCTTCTCTCTTTCCTTTGCTTCTTTCCCTTCTCTCTCTCTTTTTCTCTCTCTCTCCCTCTGCCTTTTTAATGCTCTTCCCCTGATCCCAACAAGAGATATTTATAAAGTTCAGCTTTACGACCCTGGCCACCAGCTGTGCCCCACTGGAAAAGTTGTAAAACTCATTTCCTGATTTGAAAGGCATGAAAACAAGAGGTAGGATCAAGATTTTTAACAAGCTGTGAAAAGCTGATTCATGCCCTCCAGAAATGTCTCCAGTTGGAAGCCCCTGTGGGTGCAGAACTTGGCGATGAGGGGAGATCCAAGGGACCCCAGTGGGTTGCCCTTGGCATGGTGCTGGGCACCCCTGGCTCCCAACAAGGGGGAGAGAGCTCCAGACAACCCTCTGTCATGCTGCATCATGGCAAGGTGTCCAAGCATCCCATTGTGTGGAATTGGACAGGCAGCACATCAACTCTCGGTGCTGTCCCCAGTGGGTGTGGAGGTGCTCACGCGCAGCTCGTGGGGCAAATTCTCCCTTCTCCAAGCCTCTAGTGAGGGCTGAGGATGAGGGCTGGTCTCCTTGGCTAAGGGCAGGTAGTGCAGTGATTCGCATTGACACAGGGCCCCATATGTCCACAATGGCCCCAAGGCTCAGCTTGGTGGTGCCGATGTGAGCATGGGCCTGTACCACCTGCAGCACCTGCGGGTGCCAGAGCTGAGCAGTGTCTTCCAGAAGCCAGGCAACTGCAAAAGCAGCAATGTGATGAGGAATGAAATCATGTGGATTTGGCCAGCAGGTGATCTGAGAGGGGAACAGAGGGCTTGGCTGGGAATATGTACCTGAGGGCTGCCACAGTCCCTTGCCTGCACTATCTCCAGGCTGCATTACTCAGACTGTTATCAAGGAGAGAGGATGGAAGGTGTGGGCAACAGCAGGGCACTGGGGATGGTGTCTGCCCAGGGAGGTTTATTGCCCTCTGCAGAAGGTGCTGCCACAGCAGGGAGCGGGGCCATGATCCTGCCTGCTGGCGGCTGCAGTAGCAGCAGTGTACATGGGTCATCTGCCCAATGTTAAGCCGCCTTGTTTGGGATAGGTTTACACCCTGACGCGTGAGCCTTAATATCCCTTCCAGAATTTGTGTTGGCATCTGCTGTTATAGCTGGATATTTCTGTTATCCGCATAGATGTCCAATCCCTCCTTGAATCCCACTAAATTTTGGCCTGAGTGCTTTCCTGTGGCAGCCTAATTAAGCAGGGAGTGAAAGAAAAAAAGAAAAAAGAAAAACCCACTTCCCTTTATCCGCTTTGGATTTGCTACCTTCAGGTTTTGAGGCACATCCCTCTGTGGACCCAGGTCCCCACACTGCTTCACATCCCCCAGCCCCCAGCTGCCACCCCGCAGCCCCCTGTTAAGCTACTGCCTTGGCCAAACGGGTAAGGAAAAGGGTCTGTTTCTGAAGAGAAATGCTAAATCAAGGGGAAAAAAATAGGGAGACGGAGGGCAGCATGTGTGATCGGCTGGAAGAGATGGTAATAAATCAGAGGAGCTTGGGGTATCTGTGGATAAATGCAGCCCAGGGGCTGTGGGCAGCGACGGAGGAGTGTATCAGTAACAAATGAAAATCGTCCTGCGGAGCAGAGTTGTTACTATATAAGGAGGATAAAAGTCTCTGTCGTCGGGGCGGTAAATGAATATTTCTATTGTGTGTTTGGAAAAAGGAGCCTAGCACACTAGCAACCACAATGAACTAATCCATCTTCGTTTCATCACTGAGCAGAGAAAACATTAAACAAAAGTCATGCTTTTCATTTGGAGGCCCCGATGGTTGGGTCCCAGAGGGACACCAAAAATCTGGGGAGGGGGCAGCTGTGGGATGGCCCAGCTCCTACAGCTGGGGCTCTGGGCTTGGAAAGCAGAGGATGAGAATGAACAGAGCACTCAGAGCTGCAGCTTGTGTACCAGGATGCTGTGGTGTGGTGCAACCCTCCTCTGTCCCTGAGGTGACACAGGGTGGCTAGTTCTGGTGCTTGCCATGGGCCCTGAGCATCCCAGGACTTTGCAGGGGGAGGTGATATCTGTGTCTCAGCATCCTGCCCATGCTGGTGTGGCTCAGCCCCTGCGCACAGTGCCCGGCACTGGGAAGGGGATCCCATTGCCAGGGGCAGCCGGAGGTGGGCAATGGGATGGGGTGGCAGCGGCCCAGCCCAGCCCCACAGGAGGTGCGTAGGTCATAAAAGATGATGGACAAGTTGCCGTCAGCAGGATCCAGGAGTGTTATAAAACCTGAATCTCCTGAGCCTTCAGCTCAGGCTGCAGCTGCAGAGCAGGAAGCAAACAGGATCCCGGCTGGCATTGTGAAAGCAAACACCATAAATCCAAGGAAGTGCTGCGATTGCTGTTTTAGGCACTGGGGAGCTTGGCTCCTGCTCCCCACAAGCGCTTTATTTTCTCTCCAAACAGAAAAAAAAAAAAAAGAAAAAAAAAAAAAACCTGATCCAACTTATCACTGGGCAGAGCTGGGTCAGTGTCAGCCTGGCTCCTGCAGGACTGAAGCAACTGTGGCTGCTGCTCCAGAAAGAGGACAAAGCAGAGGCGGCACAATCAAAACCTGGATGTCACATCATTCAGAGGTTGACTAGGGATAGGGTTCAATTCAGAGGTTGACTAGGGATAGGGTTCAGCCTGTGGTGCTCCCTGGTGCTCCCCAGTGCTCCACCACCCTCTGGCTATCTTTCATGGTCTCACGTTCTCCTGCTCATCCTCATGGTGCATGCCTCTTTGTCATGGGCCATCTTTCTCTGTTGCAGTCCACCCTTGTCCTCATGTTCCATTCTTGTTCTCCATCCTTCTCCAACATGGTCCACCTTTTTTCAACATTGTGGTCCACCCCTCTCCATCATGCTCAGCTGCTTACTCTCATGGCCCATTCCTTCCCAATATGCTCCATCCCTCTTCCACATGCTCTGTTCCTCTCCCACATGGGGTCCATCATCTCCATTATATTCCATTCCTCACCCTCATGCTCCATCCCTCCCCAGTATGTTCCAATACTCTCCATTGTGGTCCATCCCTCTCCAGCATTCTCCATCCCTCTCTCCCATGGCCCTGCTTACCCCACTGGTGGCTGCACACATCCCTTGTCCTCCTTTGCCACAGTTGCACACAGAAAGGAGCTGCCTGTCCCTCTGCAGCCCCACTGTGCCTGTGCCACCCTGTCCAGCATTGTACCCTGGAGACATCTCCCTCAGTGCTCCCACCCCATGGCTGCTGGCATCCAGAGGCACTGTGCACCCTATCCTGCCTGGGGCCACATTCTAGCACAAGGGGTACCCCAGTGTGCCCCACTGCTGCCCTCAGCCACTTTTCCTAAGAAGTATGATGAGAGGGTGTGGGGTGTTTGTGAAAACAGGCCTTGGCACCTGCTAGCCATCCCGAGAAAATAAAAACATCCGGGTGGGCAGCAGTGCCGCAAGTGTGAGAGAGTGGCACTCCATAAATCCCCTGAAGCAGGTGCTTTGTAGTCGGCACAAGGAAATGAGCACATTATTCATCTCGGCTTAAACCTCTAAACGTTTCCTGTCCTGTGATTCAGAAATAACCCTGGGAGATCGGTCCTGGGCTGCGCGGGAGCTGTGCTATCCAAGAAAGTGCCACGAGCCTGCCAGGCCCAGGGCCAAGCGAGGATGGGTGCCTGCAGCAGAGAAAGTGGTACAGGGGTGCATGCACCATGGTCGCATCACTGCAGCACCAATGGGGCCAGTGGCTTCAAAGAGGCTGGTGGCACTAAGGCACCCTGAAGGCTAATGGCACCACCAAAACTAGAACTGAGGCTGGTGGCACCAACAGTGCTGGTGGCATCTATATGGCTAATAGCATCACAGCAGCTGGTGGCCCCCGTGAGGTTGGTATCAGCACTGTGACAGGTAACAGCAATGAGACTGATGGTGCCTGTGAGGCAGGTGGCACCTTAGACTGGTGGCATCTATGAGGCTGGTGACACCACTGGGGCTGGTAGAACTGATGGGTCTGGTGACACCAACACTTCTGCGTGCTGCAGGGCCAGCAACACCCACAGCAGACACTCGGGGTTTGTGTCCTCAGTGGTTCCTGCTGATCTTTGCTGCCTTTTTTTCAGCATCAGGGTGACAGCCCCCTGCTCCACACAGCCCAGTTCCAGCATGATCACCCCCACAGTGATAACCACAGACCCACAGTGCCCCAGCACATCACAGGCTGATAGCTGGGACCTATGGCAGCACTCCAAGGAAGAGTGTTCCTAGGGGACACCCTTCAGGAAGAGCTGCAAAAGGGACCTGCACAGGACCCGATAAACACAGATGGGGACCCTCCTTCACTCTGGGGCATGGAGAGATGCTGGCGGTTCTTCCTATGGGGACATCAAATTCCTTCCTTGCTGCACACACAGACCCCTGTCCCCGATCCTGATTGGAACCTGAAGAACAGCACAGCTGCCACATTACCCACGTCCTTCTCTTTACAAGCTTTGCTTCTGCTCGATTTTTCCCCATTGTTGGCATGCAGAACCCAAACACAAATAAGGAATCCTTCAGGTTACCCTGACAACTGCAGCATGCAAAGCCCATAGCGCAGAGGTCACCATGTGCTTGCCCATCTCTGTGTGGTGATCATGCGGTGCCCCGTGACCTCTTGGCCAGCGCAGCCCCAACCCCTTGGAGACGTTCCCCTCATGGCAGGGATGGGGAGCAGCTGCGTGGAGGGAGATGGGGACCCACGGATATGCCTCTTCCATCCGCACTGTGCCTCCTGTGCCCCAGTGCCACACATCCCCAGTGCAGCAACGTCCCGCACAGCTCCTCCACTCAGCTCAGCAGTCCCAACCCACTGCCTGACACGCTTTACAGCCACCTCCTGGGGCTGACAGCTTCCTGGCCCTACTCTCAGCACCAAGGTGACGCCGCCTGGCAGGGCTCTGCAGCCCGCTCGCTTGCCTTGCCACGCTCCAGGAGGTGGAAACACATTTTTAACCAATTAAACAATCAGCAGCGCTGGGGATCTGGGGATTGCATTTGCCTTCTGGGAACCTGGGGAAAGAGTGAGCGCGAGTGCTCCACAGGGCAGTGCTGTGCCCATGGTGTACAACGCATGGTTCACTGCAGTCCACTGCTCCCACTGCTGTGCCACCACAGACCACCGGAGGCCACCAGCAGCAGGGTGGTTGGCACAGCCCCACGGAGTGCCTTGGTATCCAGCCCCAGGATGGATGCTGCGGGCGGTGGGGGCAAGTGGGGGCGAGGACAAACCCTTCCTGCAGGGACAGGCGCTGAAAAAGACAAAACCCAGCGTGAGGGGAAGGCGAGATGAGGCTGCAAATACCGAAAAGCAAGATGGGGCCGATGGGGAACACGGCGCTAGAGAAGGACACGCTGGGCACGCAAAGCTCCTCGCGGGACCCCAGTCCACGCGTGGCTGCAGCCGAGTGATGGTACCACGCGCGGCAGGCGGCCCACCCCGTCCCCATCCCCGTCCCCATCCCCGCCCAGGTCCGTGTCCCCGCGGTGTCCGCTGTCAGCGCACGGCCGCCGCTCCCGGGCTCCCCCCTGGCGGCACGGAGACACCACGAGGGGCGGCAGCGGGGCTGGCTTTTTGGTGCTTTTTAGCGAGGTTTCAGTCCCCAGTGCGCCGCTCCCGCTCGGGTTTCACCGCTCGCGAGTATTTATATCTGTAACCCAACCCCGACGGGGGGACGTGTCACTCATCGGGGGACACCTGCAGAGGGACGGGCAGGAGGAGCCTCCCCACGCCGCGAAGGAGACGCGTATCCCCGCTACAGCCGTGTCCCCATCGGGGGCCCCGCGTGGGCAGCCGGACCCATGCAGCCCCACCACGCCCCCGCCGCCGTCCATCCCCTCTCCGCGTTCACGCGTGGGGCGGGAGCGGAGGGCTGAGTGGGGGGGTCGGGAATGTGAGGAATGCGCGCGGGCACGCTGCCCCCAGCGGGGCCCCGCCAGCCACTCCCCCCCCCCCCCCCCCACCAAGTCGCTCCTGCCAGCGCCGCGCCCGGCTGTCCCTGCCCCGTGTCCCCCCGAGAGCTGCCGTGGAACCACGCGCTGCAAATCCACGCGGACTTTTTCCAGCGGGGACACGGCCACCCCCGTTCCACAGCCATCTCCTGACGAGGTCCCCTGGAAACAGAGCGCTCCCCCCCCGGTAACCCCCACGCCGCTCACGCAGGGCCACTTCCACAGTGCCCCCATGCTGAGGACTCTCAGGACTCGCGAACCCCTCCCAGCCATTCCACGCTGGAGACCCCTGATAATTCAGACACCGCACTCAATCACCCTACACTGGGGACCCCCAGAATTTGGATGCTCCCCAGTTCCCCCAGGTAACCACCTCTTCACGCCGCACCGCATCTTCCCCTCTCTCTCCCCCCCAAAAAATCGGACACCCAATCCCCTCACAACGGGGACCTCCAGCACCCCAACCCCGTCCCGATCCCCACGTTTGGCGGCACACCAGCACCCGGGACCACATCCCCAGCCCCCACGTCCCGGTCTCCCCAGAACTCGGGCACCCCTCTCGATCCTCCTATGCTAAGAACCCCCAGCACCCCAGACCCCTTCCACAATCCCCCCACACTGGACACACCCCCGTACCCCGACCACCGTAACCCACTCGCCCTCCCCTCTCCCCCCGCCGCCGAGAACCCCCAGCTCAGCCAAGCTGAGCTCTACCCAAAACTCAGACCTCCGCGGCACTGAAGACCCCCTGCGCTCACCCCCATCCCTCTCCTCAGCACCCCCCGCCCCCCCTCCCACGCTGAGAACTCGCAGCACTCTGCCCCTCTCCTCGACACCCCCCACGTCGAGCACCGCAGCCCCCCAACCCACGCGCCCGCTCCCCATCTCGCGGCTCGGGCACACCCCGCGCCCCGACGGCGCGACCACCGCCCGCCGCCGCTGCCTGGGGGCCGAAGGGCTGGGGGCGGCGCGGGGCGGAGCAGCGAGGGGTGGGGTGGAGGAGGGGAGGTGGGGGGGGGGGGGGGAGAGCTGCCCGTCCCGGGGCGGCCCCGCCCGGGGGAGGTGCAGGCGGCGGGGCGGCGGACGGACGAGCCGCGGGCGGCGGCGGGCGCAGGAGCCATCGCGGCCCATGGCTCCGCGGCTGCCGCTGGTGCTGGCCGCGCTGCTGGCGGCGGCGGGCGGCGGCGGCGGAGGGCGGCGGGCGGCGAGCCCCGACGGGGCGGGCGCCAACCTGACGGTGGCCGTGGTGCTGCCGGAGCGCAACGTGAGCTACGCGTGGGCCTGGCCGCGCGTGGAGCCGGCGCTGAGCCTGGCGCTGGAGGCGCTGCAGCGGGGGGAACCGCCGCTGCTGCCGCGGCCCTTCTCGGTGCGCGTCGAGTTCATGAGCTCCGAGCTGGGGGGGGCCTGCTCCGAGTACGTGGCGCCGCTGAAGGCCGTGGACCTGAAGCTCTACCACGACCCCGACGTGCTGTTCGGGCCGGGCTGCGTCTACCCCGCCGCCTCGGTGGGGCGCTTCGCCTCGCACTGGCGGCTGCCGCTCATCACCGCCGGCGCCGTGGCCGTGGGCTTCAGCGAGAAGCGGGAGCACTATCGCACCACGGTGCGCACCGGGCCCTCCGCCCCCAAGCTGGGCGCCTTCGTCTCCCACCTGCACGCCCACTTCAACTGGAGCTCCCGCGCCGCGCTGCTCTACGTGGACCACAAGACCGACGACCGACCCTACTACTTCACCATCGAGGGCGTCTTCCAGGAGCTGCAGGACGGCAGCAACCTCACCGTCCGGCACCACATCTATTCCCCCGACGAGGACGGCCCCGAAGCCATCCACTTCATCAAGACCAGCGGGCGCGGTGCGTGGTGGTGCGGTGCGGTGCGGGGAGGGGAGAGGCGGCGGGGCTCGACCTGGCGGGACGGGGCGGGCTGGGGTCCCGCGGAGGGAACGGGGGCCCTGTGAAGGGCGGAGAGCCGCGCCGGGAGCATGGAATAGTGCGCGGTGGGCCGCGGTGTGGGAATGGAGTGGGAGTGGGGGCTGCCCGTGGGGCGTACAGCAGGACCCATGCGTGGCACAAGAGGATGGGCACGCTTCTGGGGACCCTGTGGCAACCAGTGAGGATCTGAGCACGCAGTGGGAGCCGTGTGAGTCACAGCAAAGGCACGGGGATGCCGTGGGACCCGGCTGGGCACGATGAGGGGATGGGCACGCAGTGCGACCCGTGTGGGACTCAGCAAGAGGTGGGCAGAAGGGGACCTTTTTGAGGGGCGCAGCAAATGGAAAGGCATGCTGTGGGACCTCTGTTGGGCACAGCGAGAGGTTGGGGATGTAGTAGGACCCGTGTGGAGCATGGCACGGGGTGGGCAGAATGCAGGGCACAGAGGGGGGGGGCACAGCAGACTGGGGGGCAATGGGACCCGGCATGAGGCAGCGGGTGCAGCAAGGGGACAGTGCTGTCCCCAGGGTACCTGGGACCACCTTGGTGCCATCGGGTCATCCAGGACAGGGCAAGGAGCAACAGGGCTCCCAGTCCCTGCCCAGAACCCCTCACAGGGCACAGGGGACACGGTGGCACCATGGTGGCACCCTGTGGTGTGGGCCACCAAGGGCAGGCTGAACTTGGAGGCAAAGGTGATGGTGCAGACGTGGCCACTGATGGGCAGAACTGGCAGTGGCTCTGTTGCCAGCACGGTGAGGTGGCTGTGCCCTACACAGGGAGGACACAGCCCGGACACAGCCTAGCACCCCTCTGGGTGCTGATCCCCAGCTGTGATCGTGGCAGAGAGATGGGGGATGGGGCTGGGAACACCTCAGGAGAGTGGCTCTGTCAGGCGAGCTAAGAAATGGAGGGGCTCCGGAGGCAGCTGGAGAGCAAGGGCAGGCAGCTGCTCCTCCATTATTGATGAGCAGGGCGTATCGATCGGAGAGGCAGCGCTCCTTAATGGATCTGAAGATGCTGTGTCATTAGGAAGGACACAGGGCTAGGATGAGAGGAGCCAGATGGGCCGGCAGGGCTGTGCCCAGGGGAGCTGCGAGCCCCTGAGCCGGTGGCTTTCTGGGACGAGGGAGTGTGCAGAGAAAAAGCTCAGCTCAGCGATTGCTTCCAACAGTTTCCGGCTGGGAGCTGTAAATCACCCCGATGCGATCGGTGCCCCTGGCTCAAGGCAGCATGGGCAGGGACGTGGGGACCCTGGGGCTGCCCCTGTGCTGTGTGGGGCTACGGGGCACGCTGTTACTGTGCACCCTGAGGTGAGCATCGCTTTGGCATCACCCAGGGGCGTGTGTTCGGTGAGGCTGGGGAGAGCCACGTCCCTCTTTGTGGCCCCACATCCTCAGTGTATGCAACCCCAAATGTGGGTACAGGGGATGCGGCTGTGTCCTCATATGGCAATAGTGGGGCCGGCATGCACCTGACCCGACTGCACAGTGCTGCCACGTCCTTTCTCTGGGCCGGAGGGCGACGTGCTGGGCCCCACGTCGCTGCTGCTGCTCGCAGCAGGGCTGATATAATTAGAGCCGCGGATGAGAGAATTACCGGGGCATCTGCCTGCGGAGCGCAGGTCCTGCGCCTGGGGACATGGGTGGGTGCTGGGGTTTGTCCCGTGCTGCTCGGTGACGCCGGCAGCCCTGTGTGTTTCCCCCATTTGGGTGACACCTGTCACACAGCCCCAAGCCCTCTGCACTGTCTCTTGCCCCGGGAGCCACTCTGGCTTCATTCCCCAGCCCCCCCTCCCCCACAGCCCCCGCCCTGTGGCGGGGCCATGGCCATGCGGGCCCCTGCACGGTGATGCCACCATCTGCCACCAGCTGTCACAGCCAGGGACGGTCCCACGTGGTATCCCCAAGGACCAAAGGGTGGGGCAGGAGGTGGCTCAGGGGTGGCAGTGTGTTTTTTTGGGGGTGTCCTGTTAGGAAGCCCGGTTGGTTTCTGCCCGATGGAGGAGCCCCCTGAAGCTCCATGGCCCTTGCACTGCCATGTGCCACACTGCATCCCAGCGCCCGTCCCTCCCCATGCTCAGTTCCCCAGGGGTTCTGCACCCACGGGTGGCTGCTTTCACCGAGCTCAGTGTCCCCAGATGCAGATGCCAGCCCGGGTCCCCCCTGTTGCCGTGCACCCAGTCCCAGCAGTGCCGGGGAAAGGGCCGTGCACGGGGCCAGCGGCTGAGCGTGACATTCCTCCGGCGCCCGCCGCCTCCTCCCCCGTTGCTCAATCGCGGGTTCCCAGCCAGGCTGGCTGGAGCGGGGGCCCTGGTTTTCCGGGGGGAGGGAGGGAGGAGGCGGTGGCAGGAGGGCCCCTGCTCGGGGGGGTTTCGAACGCTCTCCGCACCGCAGCCCATGGGGTGCCTGGCTCCATAGCAGGTACCCGCTGCCAGCGCATCACATCACACATCTTTGTGTCTCTGCTGGGGCTGACGGAGCCCCCAAGAGTCGAGCCGTGGGGTGGTGGGGGTGGTGGGACGGGGCCTGGGCACCCCCTTGGCTCTCGGGTCGCAGTAGCAGATGCTCTGTTTCCAATTAATGCCGCAGCCGGCCGAAGGTGCTGGAATCCGGGAACCTGCACATTCCTGCCGCACGACCGACCGCAAACCCAAACATGTTTTTGTCCCTTTCCTCAGCCTGGATTCCCCAGCGGGCTCTTGGGGCATGATGCCTTTTCCAGCCCGGTATTCCCCTTCCCCAAAACCTTTGGGCTGGGGTGGTGGCACTGTATTGTGCGTAGTGCATAGGGCGTCCGTCCACCCCGTGTGCTGGATCTCCCCTTTTCCCCCATACCGGGTGATGTGGCACGGGTGCGTCCAGGCAGGCAGGGCTATGGGGTGGCTCCTGTCTCTGTGGGGTGGGAGCCGTGCCCTGACACCCCACATCCTGGCAGTGGTGTACCTGTGTGGGCCGCCGGAAATGCTGCGCCGCATCATGCAGCTGGCACAGCGCGAGAACCTGACCAACGGCGACTATGTCTTCTTCTATGTCGACGTCTTTGGGGAGAGCCTGAGGGGGGACTCTGCCCGCGATGCCTTCAAGCCGTGGCAGCAGGGTTCGGGGCAGGACGTGGGGCTGCGTGAGGCTTTCCAGGTGAGCTGCGCCTTCCTGCGTGGGGCTGGGGGTGGAGGTGGGGACCTCAGTGTGACGTGGAGTGCTGTGCTTGCAGACGGTGCTGGTGATCACCTACTATGAGCCCCAGAACCCCGAGTACCAGCACTTCCAGACCCAGCTCATCCTGCGTGCCAAGCAGAAGTTTGGGGTGCAGCTCAACTACTCCCTGGTGAGCGGGTCCGACTGCATGCTGATGGGGGACTGTCCCTATGGGGCTCTGCCCAGTGCGGGGACTGTTCCTTTGGGGTTGCAGAGCGTGGGGTGTGGTGGAGGGTGATGCCGTACGTTCCTGGTGAGAACATTGTACAGGGCCACAAAGATGTGCGTGCCACCATTTCAGGGTTACAGGGCTGCCAAGGTGTGCACATCCCTGCTGCGGGGTAATGGAGCTGCAGGGGTGAGCGTAGCCCCACTGTGGGGCTGTAGAGGTGTGCATGGCTCTGGCACAGGGCTGTGGGCCTGCCAGGAGTGCACGCAGCACTCAGCTCCCTCCTGCAGATGAACCTGGTGGCTGGGTGCTTCTACGACGGGGTGCTGCTGTATGCCATGGTGCTGAACGAGACCCTGCGGGAGGGTGGTTCCAAGAAGAATGCCACACACCTCATCGAGAAGATGCGGGACCGCAAGTTCCAGGGTAGTGGCAGGGAGAGGGGCTGCGGCGGGGGGCAGGGGGAGCTGCAGGGGTTGGCCCTGTGCTCCACATCCCACCTGGGTCTCGCTTGTCCATAGGGGTCACGGGACTGGTGAGCATGGACAGCAACAACGACCGCGACACCGACTTCAACCTTTGGGCCATGGGTGACCCTGAGAGCGGGCAGTACGAGGTGGGGGCCACACCGAGGTTCTGCGGAGGGCTGTGGGGCAGCCGGGGGGGGTCCGGGCTCAGCTGTCTTCCCACAGGTGGTGGGACACTACTCGGGTGCAGAGAAGCAGATCCGCTGGCTGGGGCGGCCCATCCGCTGGGTGAAGGGGGCTCCCCCCTTGGATAACCCACCCTGCGTCTTTGATGTGGATGACCCCTCCTGTGATAAAAGTGGGTGCATGGGTTGTCCCACTCCATCCTTCCCTGGGGGTGTGCAGACCCACAGCAGTGTTAACAGCCCCCTAACCCTAACCCATGGCAGCCCCCCTCTCCACGTTGGCCATTGTGGCTTTGGGCACCGGGCTCACCTTCGTCATGTTTGGCATCTCCAGCTTCCTCATCTTCAGGTGGGTGTGGGTGGGGGGCAGCAGGGTGGGGGGCAGTAGGGATGTGCTGTCTGATTCACTGTGCCCCTCAGGAAGCTGATGCTGGAGAAGGAGCTGGCCAGCATGCTGTGGAGGATCCGCTGGGATGAGCTGCACTTTGGGAGTGCAGAGCGGTACCATAAGGGAGCAGGCAGCCGGCTCACACTGTCCTTGGTGAGACCTCAGCCCTCTGCTCTTGCCCTGTCCCTGTCTGGTCCTCCTCTACAGCCCCACATCTCCTAAAGAGTCATACTGTACTCGCTGTGCTCATCCATCCCCTACAAAGCTCTCCATCTCCTATGGAACCACTCTTACCTGTTCCCTAAAGGTGCTCTGTCCCCTGCTGAGCTGCATTGAATGCGTGCCCTTCCATCCCCCTAACAGCCTGGAGTCCTTGTGGAGCCCTGTGCCTCATCCATCCCCGCTGTGGCCCTCCATCCCTTGTAGTGCTGCATCTCCTCAGCCCAACATGCCCTGTAGCACGCACTCCCTCATGCTGACCCAACAGGCCAGATCTTGTCCTTTCCCTGCCCTGCTCCATGGGTGCCTTCACCCCTCCTCATGTCCCCGTCTCTGACGTTCCCTCCCTGCAGCGTGGCTCCAGTTACGGCTCACTGATGACTACGCATGGGAAGTACCAGATCTTTGCCAACACAGGGCACTTCAAGGTCAGTCTGCATCTCTATGGGATGCTGGCATGCCTCCCCAAAGGCGCCCAGTGGATGTTGACCCTTCTGTTGTCCCCAGGGCAATGTGGTGGCCATCAAGCATGTCAATAAGAAGCGCATTGAGTTGACGCGGCAGGTGCTCTTCGAGCTAAAACATGTGGGTGTGGGGTCTGGGGTGGGGTCTGTGCCATGTTGGGGAGCAGCGTCTGCTCCTGATGGTGGTGGGCGACTGGGTGCTGCCTGTCCCCACCAAGCTCTGCTTGCACCCCCAGATGAGGGACATCCAGTTCAACCACCTTACTCGCTTCATTGGGGCTTGCATCGATCCTCCCAACATCTGCATTGTCACTGAGTACTGCCCGAGGGGCAGCCTGCAGGTAGTGGGAGGGCATGGGGCGGTAGAGGAGGTGGGGTGGGGGAGATTGAATTAGGGGTGGGGGGAATGGGAATAGGAGTGGGGAAATTGGAATGGAGATGTAGCTGAAGATGGAGATGGGTGTGGAAATGGGGATGGGAATGGGAATGAGGATGACAGTGAGGGTGGAGATAGGGGTGAGAATGGGGATGGGGTGGCCAATAAGCGGTGCTGGTACCACTGTCCTGGTGCTCACTGTGCCTCTCCAGGACATCCTGGAGAATGAGAGCATCAACCTGGACTGGATGTTTCGCTACTCACTCATCAATGACATTGTCAAGGTACCCGAGCGAGGGGAACAGTTGGCCTGAAGGGGATGCTGAGTGGTGCTGGTGTCACAGTGTCCCTCTGTCTGTGTCTGGTACAGGGAATGGCCTTCCTGCACAACAGCATCATTGGGCATCATGGCAGCCTCAAGTCCTCCAACTGTGTGGTGGACAGCCGCTTTGTGCTGAAGATCACTGATTATGGGCTGGCCAGCTTCCGCACACCCTGTGACGGCGAGGACACACATGCCCTTTATGCCAGTGAGCACTCGCTGTGGGGATGGGGACATGGGTGGCAGAGGAACAGGGGGGCTCTTACCTCACTGCTCTGTGGCTGTGTCCTTACAGAGAAGCTGTGGACAGCCCCAGAGCTGCTGCAGAAGGGCCATCTGCCTGCACAGGGCATGCAGAAAGCCGATGTCTACAGCTTTGGCATCATCGTGCAGGAGATTGCTCTGCGCAACGGCCCCTTCTACATTGAGGGCATGGACCTGAGCCCAAAAGGTTGGGGAGATCTGAGGGGGATGGGAAGGTGTGGGGTGTGTTTTGGGGTCTCTGCTCACCATCAGCACCTGCTTGCTGGGCAGAGATTGTGCAGAAGGTGCGTAACAGCCAGAAGCCCTTCTTCCGGCCCTCCATTGACATCGGGGTGCACAGCGAGGAGCTGGCCGTGCTGATGGAGCGCTGCTGGGCGCAGGAGCCCGCGGAGCGCCCCGACTTCAGCCAGATCAAGATCTTCATCCGTAGATTTAACAAGTGGGTGCTGGCGAGTGGGGTACAGGGACCCCAGCTCCACCTGGGTGCGTGGACAGCCATCAGGGGGTGTCCCCATGTCCCCATGGCCTAGCTTCCCCTGTCCCTGCAGGGAGGGCAGCACCAGCATCTTGGACAACCTGCTGTCACGCATGGAGCAGTATGCCAACAACTTGGAGAAGCTGGTGGAGGAACGAACTCAAGCCTACCTGGAGGAGAAGCGCAAAGCGGAGAACCTTCTCTACCAGATCCTGCCCCAGTGAGGGGGGCTGCTGTGGGGCCAGGGGCTGCAGTGGGGACAAGGGCTGGAGTTGGGGCACAGGAGTCCTTGCTTTCTCCCTGTGCTGGTGAGGGAGGGCAGGGGGGAGGAGATATGTGATTTGAGGAGATTTACCCCCACACTGTTCCTGCTTCTCTCGGCAGCTCTGTGGCGGAGCAGCTGAAGCGTGGTGAGACAGTACGAGCTGAGGCTTTTGACAGTGTCACCATCTATTTCAGCGACATCGTGGGCTTCACCGCGCTCTCGGCTGAGAGCACCCCGATGCAGGTGAGAGTAGGGCTGAGGGTGGGGAGGGGGCTCACCGTGCACCAGTACGGGTACACCCGGCTTCCACCATCGCCACTGTGCTTCTTGCAGGTGGTGACGCTGCTGAATGACCTCTACACTTGCTTTGATGCCATCATTGACAACTTTGATGTGTACAAGGTAAGGGGTATGGGGTGCCAAGGTGGGTACCAATGGGTGCCCGCTCCCCCTGACCCCACTGCCGCAGGTGGAGACCATTGGGGATGCCTACATGGTGGTGTCAGGGTTGCCAGTACGCAACGGCAAGCTGCATGCCCACGAGATCGTCCGCATGGCCCTGGCCCTGCTGGAAGCCGTCAAAACCTTCAAAATCCGGCACCGGCCCAATGACCAACTGCATCTGCGCATCGGCATCCACACTGGTGAGCCGCAGCACACTGGGGGTGGCTGCTGCACCACAGAGCTAGGGATGGCAGGGGTGGGATGCTCTCTGCCCCTCTGCCATCCATGGGGGTTGGACTAGGTGATCTCTAAAGGTCTCTTCCAACCCCTACAATTCTGTGATCCCTGAGCATCTTGGTGCCCCCAGGTCCCGTGTGTGCAGGAGTGGTGGGGCTGAAGATGCCACGATACTGCTTGTTTGGGGATACGGTGAACACGGCGTCCCGCATGGAGTCCAATGGACAGGGTGAGCCATGGCGCTGGCAGCTCCCACACCTGCCCTGAGCACCACAGGTGCATCCCATTCCCTGCCCCATCCACGTCCCTTTGTCCCCCAGCCCTGAAGATCCACGTCTCCTCCACCACCAAAGAAGTCCTGGATGAGTTCGGCTGCTTCGAGCTGGAGCTGCGTGGGGATGTGGAGATGAAGGTGAGGATGCGGTGGTGGGGACGGCGCTGTGGGGACAGCAGTCCTATGGGGTCTGACCGTTTTCCCCACCCCCAGGGCAAGGGGAAGATGCGGACGTACTGGCTGCTGGGTGAGCGGAAGGACCCCAAAGTCGTCTGAGCCCAGCGGAGCCCCCCACTGCTGGGGTGCACCACAACACCCCGCAACAGTATTGGGGCACAGGGGCTCAGTGGGCACTGCACCGCCCATCCCCTCCATCAGCACCAGCATAGCTCCCTCCGAGCTTCCTGCTGCCCCCTGGGTGGGGGGACCTTCCCAACCCCCTCAGTCTCTTGGGTCCTGTCCTCCATCCCCGATCTCTGTGGCTCAGCGGGTCTGAGCCATCCCTGGGGCCTGGCTGCCCCGCAGGGCACTTTGCCTTCTCTTTTCAGTACTCTGCTCCCCCCCTCCGCACCTGTCTCACCCCTTTCCCAAAGAGAGGAAAGGAGTGGGGCAGGCCTAGACTTAGCTGCTCCCCTTCACACCCCTCTATGTATATAGTCTCCCCCCACCCCCACCCTGGCCCTGTAAATATCCCCTTCCCAGGTGTAAATATAAGCGTGTGCGCAGACTATTTTGTTGAAATACAAATTGCCCTCAGTCCTGCTGTGCCCAGCTCCTGTGCTTTGCTTTGTCCCAGCGAGGTGTGGGCTGTGGAGGGAGGGGGATGGGTCCTGGAATTGCAGCACTGGGGCAGCTGGGGTGGGGGTGCATGTCACTCACCAGGGGATAAGGATGGGGATGGGGACACATCATTCACCAGGGGTTTGGGACATGTCACCCACCTGGGGACAGGGATGGGGAAGGAGATGTGTCACCAACCTGGACATGGGGATGGGGAATGTGTGTCACTAGCTTGGGAATGGGAACATGTCACCCACCTGGGGCTGAGGACAGAGATGGGGGCACTTGACACCCATCAAGGAGATAAGAGTGGGGATGGGGACGTGTCACCCACCTGGAGTTGGGGATGGGGTTACGTGTCACCCACATGGGGACAGGGAAGGGGACACACGTCATCTACCTGGGGATGGAGATGCTGGTCACCCACCTGGGGTTAGGAATTGAGGTTACATGTCACCCATCTAGGAATAGGGATGGGGATGTGTGGCACCCACTGTGGAGGGACACATCCCTGGGGATGTGCCACGTTTTGTGTTGTGCTGCCCCCACAGAGAGCCCCTTTACGTGGAGATTTGGGGTCCCCACAGCATGCTCTGGGGACATCCTGGAGGACACCAGGGTGCTAGTAGCAGGGCTGGCCCCTGCTCTTTATTGCATGCTGGGCTGTGGCTGGGGGCTCGCTGCCTCATAGAGCAGTGGCTGTTCCAGGTACTCAGTGATGGGGGTGGAGAAGGCAGCATTCCTGCAGAAGGGAGTGTTCCCTGTGCAGATGCAGGTGATGCCCTGGAGGAGAAGGATACAGATACCCCAGTGAGCAGTGGGTTACAGCAAGGTGTCAGGGCGGGATGTGGGTGCTCATAGGCACACTGTGGGCTTGCTCCAGCCAGAAGCTGTGGGGCTGCTCTGCGTGGTAGTTGTGGGGCCGCAAGGAAAAAGGGAGAATCCCCTTTGAGCTGGGGGCAGTATGGAGACCCCCACCTTGGGGTGCAGGGTTGGGGGCTGTACCTGGGTAGCGGGTGCGGGCATGGGCTGGAAGCCCCCTGCCTGGTAATCCCGGTGTGTGGTTGAGAGGGTGTCCGTAGGGCCAGGTGGTGGGTGGATCTCCGCCAGCAGCTCCCGCCTGCAGAGCAGTGGGAGGGTGTGGGATGCCCAGGACACACCCTCCTCACACCCAATGTCCAAGTCCCCAAGTACAGGGTCTCTTGTGGGGTTCCCCCAGGCTCACCAGTACTTCTGGTACAGCACCCTCTCCAGCATGATCTCCCGCTGGCCCTGTGGGGAGCCAGCATCCTCAACATTATGCTCCACCTCTTCCCCCAAGCCCTCCTCCCCCAAGCCTCCCCACCTTGTGCTCAGCTGAGCCTCATGGTTGGCACTGTCAGGTTTCCTTCCCGTGTTGCAAAACTCAAGGGTGTCCCTACGGCTCGGGTGGCTGTTTTAGCGAGCAGGGGCTTGTGGTGGTCCCTGTGCTAGCTCTGGGGCGGGGGTTTACCTCCTCCTGCCAATTGTGGATCAGGCAGGTCCCCGGTGGCACATCGCATCTCAGCTGCTCCGCCGGCACCCTGGGGAGGTCCTTGGTTGTGGGGATCAGCACTTTGTGGGCCTCCTTGATCAGAGGCAATGGCACCTCGTGGTGCTCCTCTTCTGAGTCCAGCAGCTCAGGGTGCTCTTTGGCCGCAGCCAGCACTGTGTCTCCACAGCACGGAGACACCACGGGCAGCAGCACCTCACCCCGCGGCCCGATCCCGCAACGGGGGTCCCTCCGCGGGGTCCTCAGGAGCGACGTGTCCCGTCAAAGCCACCCCGCGTGGGGACAGCGGAACTGCTGGGCGGCATCCCACGGTGCGTCCCACTGTGCTCTCCGTTTTGGACCCCCAAACGACCACCCAAGGGATCCTCGGTATCCCGACCCCACGCCTCGGGTTCTCGGGTCCCCGCGACGCTCCACGCTCCACGGCCGCGTCTCGCATCTCCATGGGGACAGTAACGGCGCGCCGCGCCGTGCATTCCGCACGCTGATTGGCGGCTCCGCGTGCGGGCGCGCTTCCCATTGGCGGGGATGAGCGCGGGGCGGGGCAAGAGGAGAGCGGGGCAAAACGGAGAGGGGCAAAGGGGCGTGGCCATGGGGCAAGGGGGCGTGGCCAGGCGGGCGCGGGATCCGGCCACGTGCGCGCAGTGGGGCCGGGCGGCGCCTTCTTGCTCGGCCCCGCGGTGACAGCCCGGGGCGGGCAGGGCAGGGCCGGGCCGCCCCCAGCGCCTGCAGGACGCCGGCCCCGCTCCCCCCCCCGCCGGGCAGAAGAAGGGCCCTTTGACGGCGGCGGCGGCCCCGAGCTGTTATTGCAGCGCTCTGCGGTGTGCGCCGGCGGTGCCACCGCGCTCCGGCTCTGGGGCCTCTGTTTATCCTGGCCGACCTCACGTCCCAACCCCCTGCCCCAGCGCGGCGGCCCCTCCCCAGGCGCTCGGGCCCGCGCCAGGCGGGGGGCAGCGGGGCCGCGGCGGCCCCTGGGGCCGTCCGAGCCGGAGCCCTGCGGGGGGGCCCGGGGCTGAAGCACATCTGGGCACAACATGCTGGTGACACATCCCCCTCGCTTCTCCGCTCCCCTCCCCCCGCGATCTCTTTGGGGAACTTGCGTCATTTGCGATAGTCCTTGGCTGAGGAATGAGAACAGCTCTGGACTTTCGCCCGCTCAGCTCAGCTCCCCGCGGCGTGGCACGGAGACAAAGGCTCGGCGCCTATGCATTTTTGGGGATCCCCCCACCCCACCCCCGCCAGCCCAGGGAGTGCTTTTGGCATTCGCCATCCTCCTGCTGCTGCCCGCCAGCCAGACGGGGGTGGGGGGGGGGGGGTGGGCCAGCAGCTCAGCCCCGCGCGCAGAGGGCGGGGACCCGCCCGTGCCCCCCAGCCGGGCCCCAGCAGCAGCACCCTGCCGAACAGACCCCACATTATCCCCGACGGCTGCGGTCCCCGAGCGGCTGGCGGGGACCCAGGCTGCGGTGCCAGGTGGGCTGCGCTGCGCGCCAGCGCCCGCCCCGAGCTAAATTTAGCGGCGGACGGAGCGAGAGGCGCGGGGCAGGGAGCCCACGGGCGCCTGCGCGTTGCGGCCCCGCACGTGTCCGCGTGGGCTGGCACCGCGCCCGGCCACGCCGCCAGGAGGTCGGGCCGCGTGTTTTGCACGTGCAGGGGAGGCTGGGGTAAGCAGTGAGACGCGTCGTGCACGGCCTGGGGTGCACAGGGTAGCGCGGGTCGGAACTTGCAGCCAGCTCCTCCCATTCCTGACCGAGTTGCCACAAAACGGAGCAAAAAAAAAGCCACTGCGGGTCCCCAGGAAAGTTTATTGCGGGGAGACTGGTGGGGGGGGGGCACCTCAGCCTGGGGGCCAGCTCATCTGCCGCCCGCCCAGCACGTGGAGGTGCAGGTGGTACACCGACTGGGCGCCGTGCTTCCCGTCGTTGATGACTGCCAGGAGAGGAGCAGGGATCAGGGCGGGGAGTGTCACCCTCAGGGAGACGTGTGGGGGGACGCAGGACTCACCCAGCCGGTAGCCGTCTGACAGCCCCTCCGCCTGTGCCGTGCGCGCTGCCACCACCATCAGGTGTCCCAGGAGCTGTGGGAGTGGAGCGTGGGGGCTCAGCCCCGTGTCCCTAACCCCACTGCCGTCCCGGCGGCCAGCCCCACTCACCTGCGTGTCCTGCGGACCCACGCGGCTCAGCCGAGGGATAGGGCGCTTGGGGATCACTAGGAAGTGGACGGGCGCCTGCGGAGCCACGTCGCGGAACACCAGGCACTAAGAGAGGGAGGGCAGGCTGAACCCCGCGCTCTCGCGTGATGGGTACAACCCACGGGGGTGATGTGCGCTCCGCCGACCCCTACCTCATCATCCTCATAAAGGATGGTGGCCGGCACACTGCGGTCGATGATCCGGCTGAAGATGGTGGGCTCCGTGCTCACCTCGGCGGCCGCGCGCTGCGCCTTGCCCACCTCCCCGTCCTGCCCGCCGGCCGCGCTGCGGCATTGCTGGGGACACGCGGGGCTGTCACGGCGCGCGTGGGGCGGGGAACGCGCGTTGGAGACACGCGGGGGGGGGTAGGGGTGCGTGTTGGGGGATGGACGTGGGGAGGCAAAAGTCGACGGCGCGGCCACACGCGTGGGTAACGAGCCGCTGTGATACTAGACGCACAGCGGGAAGTGCTCGCGCACCGGTGGACTTTACACAGATGGGAGAGCGCGCACAGCCACCAAACGCCCTCTCCTCCCTTTCCCTTCCGCCCCGCGCCCCTGCGGCGCCCACGGCACCGCCCCCGCGGTTTCCGCGTCCCCCTCCCCACGCGCGCCCACCTGCCCGGCGCGCGCCCGCGCCGCCCAGGCGCGCGCCAACCCGCGCGCCAGCACAGCCGCCATCGCCCGCTCCAGCCCCGCCCCCACACCCCGCGCTCCCATTGGCTCCCACCCCGTCGCTCCCCCTCCTTAAAGGGCCTGCACCCTCCTCCACGCGCCCACGCGTGACAAGGACGGCGCCGCGGAACGCGCTGCGAGCGCTCGCGCGGAGGCGAGCGTAGTGCTGCCCGCTCACCCACACCCCCCCCCCCCGCATCCCACCTGGGTCCCACTCAAGAATCCTGACAACCAGAGCTGTGCCACTCGGCGTTTATTGCTGCTCAGAAGCCCATACGGGGGCGCTTGCGGCGCGGCTGCGAGGCGGAGGAGAGCTGGCTCTGTGACCTGGAGGACTGCTGGCTCTGAGAGGAGGGGATGCAGCGCTGCCCCGCGGTGCTGCTGGGGGCATCGGGAGGGTCCTGCGGGCCCTCGGCCCACACGGACAGGTAGTCCCGCAGCGTGCGCCGCCGCTCCTTGGGGATGCCGCGGGAGCGCAGCTCCTGAGAGGACAGCAGGATGTCGGTGGAGGCCGGTGGGGGGGTGCGGGGAGGGGAGCGCACCGCTGCCACCTGTGGGGTGGCCGGGGGGGTGCGGGGAGTGCCCCCCTCGCTCAACTCGGACAGCTCAGACTGGTAGGTGACGGAGGAGGTGAAGCTGGCCGAGAGCCTGCGGTGAGCCCGGTTGCGCTTCTGCCGCTGTCTTCGCTCCCGCAGGGCTCGTTGCCTCTGCAGGGTGCTGCCGGCCGGCCCCACGGCCCCCCACTCGCCTCCCCATGCTGCCGTTAGCCTGGCACTCAGGGCGTTGGGTTCCAAAGAGGGTGGCGGGGTGGGGGGCTCGGGAGCTGGCTCCCAGCGCTGGATGCGGCCCCGCTCACGCATGGCCTGGCGCAGCTGCAGCTTGTGCTGCTGTAGGGCATTTGGTGCCACCACTGCCAGTTCCTTGCGGGTGAAGAGGCGCCGCTGGCTGAGGGTGGGGGGTCCGGATGGGCAGAGGGATGCTGGGGAGGTCACCCATGCCCGCAGCAATGGCCGCAGCCAGCGGCGGTACTGCAGAGTAGCAGCCGGACTGGGCACATCTGGGGCAGGCTTGGGGCTGGCACGGGGCTCAGGTTCCTCAGGGGCTGCTGGTGTGCCCACCGTCTCCTCCTCCTCTTCTTCATCGTTGATTATCACCTCCAGGTTGGATAAGTAGAAGGTCTGCTCTTCCTCCTGTTCCTCTTCCTCGCTGTCAAACAGAGCTGGAGAGCCAGGGGGTGCTGCTGCCTCATCCCCCTCCTTGGGAGTGGGAGCTGGTTCTGCCTCGTCCCCCTGGTCAAGAACAGGTGTGAGTGGTGCTTCATGCCTCAGCGTCTGGTAGAAGACATCACCTGCCTCGGAGAGCTGGAACACCAGCAGGGACTCTTGCTGGCCCTGCTCATGCTGCACAGCAGCCAGTCCTGCAGGGATAAATGAAACGCTGTCACCACACAACCTACTCCACCTCCCCACAGGTGCAGCACTCATTTCACTTCCCTGTTTTGTCCCTACATCTTCTCCCAAACCATCAATATCTCAACTTGCATGCTGTACTGAGTAGCATTTGCCTTTCGATGCGCTTGCCTGGTGCAGCACTGGGTGCTGGCTGCTGCCCCTGCAGGACCTGCACACCCCAGGTCCACTCACCAGCTGCGGGGATGCTGAGACGCTGCTGGAGCAGGTGGTGCTGGAGCGGGAGCTGTGTGGGGAGGTGAGGCAGGCAGCTGGCAATGCTGTGTAGCCGCTGTGGTGGCCCTGTAAGCTGGCAAGCTGTCTGGCTGCCCCCTGCAATAAGACGTGTCAAAGATCAGCCAGTGAAGTAGCAAGATCAGGACATGGACATGAGGGAAGCATCTGTTTTCTCACCTGTGTATTGCAGGAGCAGCAGCTCCTGGGTATGAGAGGTGCCCAGCAGGACTTTATGGCTCCTTCCAGACTCCCCAGGCACAACGTCAGCAAAAAGAGGAGGGGCTTTCATCATGTGTGCCCACTTCAGCACAGGCACCAGTGGCAAGCGCTCGTCCACCAGGTACATGGCAAACTGTGGGGGGGGAGCAAGGCTCAGCAGGGCTTCCCCCACCCGCATCCAAACCATCCAAACCAGGTAGGCAGGGAGGCTTGGGGACTCTGAGTCATGGGAGACTAACCTGGGTGGTGACAAGGTACTGGCAGGGGTGAGCCCTGCCCAGGTACATGGGCAGCACTACGCGTTCGCCTTGCTGGCACTTGGCTTCCTCACCCACCTTGAAGAAGTTGAAGTGGCAGCTGGTGGGGGCCTGCAGTGGCATAGCAGGATGCTGTCAGCACCATGGGGTACAGTAGGACACCTCACAGCTGACCCTGAAACCCTGTTTGCATGCTCACCCGAGCATCCAGGCACAAGATGCCAGTGCGGTCAGCACAGCTCAGCACCCGAGGGTGAGCAGTGAAGTCACTCCAGCGCCAGGGTGAGTGGTCCCGGAAAAACAGGGTCTGGGGGTCATGGCGGATCCGCTGCAGCCTGGGGGGAAAGGACACAGCTCTTCCTTGCTGTGGGGGCATCCATGTCTTGTGCCGCCCCAAACACTTGGGAAGCAGCATCCCAACTTACCCTGTCTCGATGTTCCACAGATAGACAGCTCCACTCTGGGTGCAGACTGACAGCTCCCCGGACAGGTGTGGGCTGTGGGGCAGAGATATGTGACATCACCACAGTCTGTTGCTGGGGACCTCCCCAGAGCTCCGTGTTCCCAGTGCACACCTGACAGTAAGGCAGGTGGATGGCACATCAGTGCGGATGACCTGCAGTGGGCTGGGGGCAGCTCCTGTCTTGCCTGGCATCCTCCAGACACCGCAGTGGTAGTCAGAGCGTACACCAACAAAGTCTAGTACAAGACAGGAGAGAAAGCAGGTGAGAAGGACAGAGACCCCAGCATCTCCAGATGCAGTGCACAGGTCCCAGGGCTCGCTCACCTTGCCCATCCACCCGGGCAGCAGCTACCTGCCGGATGCGCCCGTTGAGCTCAAACTGCACTGGCAGCCCCCGGGCCCGGGGCTGCTCCTCCAGCACCACATCCTGGAAATCTGGAGTGCTGGCTAAGGGCACTGCCACACAGTGCCCCCCTGCCCCAGAGTCCCCTGCATATCATAGGGAAGGATACAGAGGTGGTTCATGGCCAACCCGCCAGGGTACACCAGGCGTCCCATGTGACTGCTTGCATCCCGAGGGGGCAGCCAGGCTAGCGCTCCCCCTGTGGAACTGTCATCAAAGAGCAGGTTGGCCCACTGCAGCAGCAGCTCTTCATGCACGCAGTCTGCCAGCAGCTCCAGTGGCACCTCAAAGAGCCAGTCCCGGCACAGGTGAGAGAACAAGCGCAGGCGGGACGTAAACTGATGCTGAGGGCAGCCACTGTGAGAGTACAACTGATGTCAGGCAGGTGCTGAAGCCCATGCCTCCCCCTCACCCCTCATCCCAGCAGTACTCACCGCCTGGCCTCCAGATGATTGATCTTCTCCACCAGGGTTGTCATGCGGATGGTTGTGTCCCGGGCACTACGTTTCTGCCAGGAGGAGAGCAGCATTGCCACTATGAGCAGACAGGAGGGTGATGTCAGTGTCCCTCTCAGCCTCACCACGGATACTGACCCTGACCCTGGAGTCACCCAAGTGGAAGTTCTTGTGCAGCAGCCGCCCCAGGGAGCCGAAGGCATCCTCAGGGTGATCTACAAAGAAATGCCCCAGCTGTGTGGGGACAGCAGTGTGGTGACGTGTGGGGATGTCATGGGGGAGCTCAGACCTGATCCCTCGGCAGCACCCCAGCCTGTACTTGCTTGGCAAAGTCCAACGCAGCCCCAGACTTCCCGGTCCGCAGCTTTCTGTGCAGTACACCATGGTAGAGGATATCCTGAGGGGTGACAGCGGGGATCCAGCAGCCTGCGGAAGAGCAGGGGGTGGAGGGGAGGGCGGCTGCCAAGGCCGTCCTGGCACCACGTGGCAGCCCCATTCTCGGCCCCCCTAAAGCCCCGGCTCCTCACCCATGTTAGGCGGCAGCAGCGGCACCGCCGCGGCCTCGGCCGGGGTCCAGCTCTCACCCTCGTGGCTGCGAAGTGGCGCAAACGACGGCTGCGCCTGCAGGGAGAGAGGCGGGGAGATGAGAGCGGCGCCAGCGCCCCCTCCCCGTACTCCCAGCGTCCTCAACGCCTCCCCCGGAGCCCCCTCCTCTGCCCACCCGTACCTTCAGAGCCCATTCCCGTGCCTTCGCCGCCCCTCACCTGCCGCCGTCCGGGCCCGGCGCCCAGCACCTCCCCCCGCTCTCCCCAGCCGGCGGCCGGAGCGAGGCCCCCCTCGTCCCTGGGGGGTCCGCAGCCGAAGTAAGAAGGGAAAAGCGCTCCCGGGAACTCCATCGGCGCCCGGGAGCTGCGCGAGGTACGGGCGGAGGAGCGGGGAAACGGCGCCGTCCGCTACACGAGCCCCCCAGCACCGGGACCGCCCGCGAGTAGGCCGGAACCGGAAGTGGTGCGCGCGCGGGCCGTTCGCCGCCGGAAGCACAGAATGAACCCACCGCGCCGTTCGCCAATCAGCGGTCGGCCATAGAGAAGGGCGGGGCCCGCAGTGCAACGCCGCCCCCTGGCGGGCAGGAGGAGCAGCGCGCATAAAGCGGGGCAGCGCCGGCAGCGAGCGACGGGCAGAGCCGCCAATAGGCGCGTGGGGGAGGGGGCGGGGGGCGGGGCAGGTGACGTCATGGTCGCCCCTGCGCGGCGGGGCTGCAGGAGGCGAGCGCCCCACGGCAGCCGGCGCGGTGGCATGGGGCGGCGGGGCGGCGGGCGGGGGCGGCCGCTCTCACCTCCACCCCTCCTCCGCCTGCCCCTGCTGCTCGTGCCGCTCCTCCTCCTCTTGCCGCCCGCCGGTGAGTGCTGCGGGGCCGAGGGATGTGGGGCGCGTGAGGGCTGAGGGATCGGAGCGCCGTGGGATGCTGTCGGGGGGGGAGGTGCGTGCTCGCAGTAGGGGACACGGCGCGGCAGCGGGGTGAGGACGGAGCGCACACCGCGTGCAGTGGGGCACAGCGTGTGCCCGCTGTGGGGTGCGTGTGCCATGGGACTGCGTGGATGGGGCGCGGGAGGTGTGTGCGGCGGGATTTGGGGCGGGTGTGCGGTAGGGCGCGTAGGCTTGCGCGCTGCGGGATGCCCATGCAACTGAGTTCAGGGTGCGAAGGCAGTGGGGCACGAGGTTTGCGCACAATGGGGCACATTCATGTGCGATGGGAAGAAGAAACGTGGGTGCAGCGGGGTACTGCTTGCTGATAAGCAGGCTGTGGGGCGAGCGTGCAGTAGGATATGCATGGGGGCACAGGATTGTGTGTGCTGGAGGGACACAGGTGGTGTAAGTGCAGAGGGACGCCCAGAGGGGTCAGACTCATGGTCCGGGGATCTGCAGATACAGCGTGTTACCAGAACACAGGGCTGTGAAGTGGGGCAGCAGGGATGTGCGCAGTGAAGGAGATGTGCGGGGACACTGGGGTGACTACGCGAGGAAATGAGTGTGCTGTCGGGCGCGGGAGCTGCCTTCGTTAGGGGACTGCGGGCGGGTACGCGGTGTTGTGTATGGGGGATCACAGAGGAACGGGGTCAAGCTGTGGGGTAGAAGCGCTATGGGCCCCTCTGGGGAGGCTGGGGGCGAGGGTGGGAAGCTGTCCGTGGTGCTGAGCCCGGCCCACGCAGCTGTCCGTGGTGATGAGCCCGACATACTGTGAGCTGTCCGTGGTGCTGACCCCGCTGGGAGGGAGGTCGCGTCTCTTCGGCCTCTGGCCCGGGGCAGAGGCGCTCTCGCTTTTCTCTTTCCTCTCCTTCATAGATAGGAAATTCTGTTCCATCCTTCAGCTCTCCTGCCTGTGCTGTGGTCTCATTGGCACAGGGCTCCAGCCTGACTCTCTCTGTGCACCTGAGTGCCCTCACTTTGCCTCAGATGATTGGGCCCCGTGCAATGGGGTCAGGAGGCTCCACGTGCTTCCCCAGTGCCATCTCCTGGAAGGGCTTTCTCCTTCTCTCTGAAGTCCACTGCCAATTCACTGACCCCAGCTGGCAGGGAGCTCTGGTCCTCTGGGGATCCGTGGACTGGCCAGGTGGTTCATGATGGGGAAATTGTGATTGGGTACTCTTGCACGCAGATGGGAATTTCATGCCCATCTTGCGTTGGCTGGCAACGAAGGGAGGGGGAGCTGCCTTTGTTCCAGGCGAGGGAGCAGATGCATGTCAGTGTTCAGCCTGCTGGGGCTGCACACACACAGCACAAACACACGTGCAGGCAAGCACATGCGCACGCTCCCAGCCAGACACTGTAAAAAGCAGCCCTTCTTCTCAGCTGTCCCCTTCCCTGCTGGATGCGTCCTCCTGGACACAACCCTGCTCCCTCTGCTCTTCTGCTAGCATCCCCTTTGTTTGCTGCTTCTAGAGACATACATCTAATCCTTTGTGAGTAAGGCATGGATCTCCTAGACTGGCAATGAGGAAGCGGTACAATAGTAGGGTGAAGTTACTGCTCCTGTCTGGAGATCAGATCAGATCAGATCTTCCCTGTTTCCACTGTACCAAGGAAGTACCTTCCTTCTCCTGCTGAAGCTCCTGAAATCTCCAGGCTGCTGGACTTCTGCGCAGTGAGACGTGCAGTAGCAGAAGGTGTCTTGAACATAAAGCTGTATGCAGCCATGCGCACCCATGCATGTGGGTGTGCACGCCTTCATTTAGTTGTGCATGCAGACAGCACCCACACATGCATATGCGCACACATATGTGCACCATTCCTCCTTCGCAAACACAGGAGAGCTTAGGGGCTGTTCAGGAAGTGCACAGCTCTTTAATCCTTGGTGCTGAAGGGTGTGAACTGTACAGGGGTGGGCACAGCTGACATCAACCCTGGGCACGCAGTGAAATGGCTCAGTCTCAGCTTGTCCTGCCTTTCACACTGAGGGCCCTTTGGATCTCCTCTGCAGATGGGCTCTTTGTGACCGACTACTTCACCCGCACACCGCGCAAGCTCAGCCCCTTCCGCTCCTTTGCCAGCATCGAACTTTTCCACTTCCACATCCCCGAGGACACAGTCATTGCTGTTTGGAATCTCATCACCTTCAAGGAGCAAGGTGGCACCTTTGGGGACCAGTGCCCAGACCGTAGCATCACCGTGTAAGTAAGCAGCTCGCCCCTCTGTATTCCCTTCCCACCTGACCCCGCCTCCTGCTGCTGCCTGCCCAGATGTGCCTTGCAGCCTGCCAGTACCCATCTGCTTCATGCTTGTGTATGCATGGTTACACACACATGTGCAGACATGTGCGTGCGTGCCCGCACAGAACATGCATGCACAAGCACACATGCACAGTTATGTGCACAAACATGCGCATATGCACACACTTGCACATGTTCATATACTCAGTCTCCCTCCCCATCATTCGTACGTTGCAATTTTCACTCCTTTGTGCAGCTCATCCATGAGAAGTTTTGCTTTAACTTGAGGAAAGCTCAGGGTCTCCATCGAGGTCCTGGATTACTGATGTCTTCCCCATCGTGGCTCTGAACTTGCTTGTGGAGATCGATCCTGCTTGTAGGGCTGGTTGCCCCTGCCACGCTGTCCAGCCTAGGCTCTGTTAATTGCTCTCTCTCCTGCAGGTATTTCCGCTCAGGGGCTCCTTCCGTCATTAACCCACTGCACACACACTTTCCCAGTGACACGGCTGTCCCTGGCTCCTTCGCACTGACCCTCACCTGGACCTTGCCCAACCGTACCACGGGGGTGTTCAATATCACCAGCCCCCTGCCTGGAGACTGGTTCCTGGCTGCCCACCTGCCCAAGGATGAGGGCAAGATCTCTGTCAAGGTAAAGGGCTGGGGGAACACGAGTCAGATTGACTAGATGTGGGGCATGTGGGGGGGGCGTGTGAATAATTGACAGGGGTTCTGGGCATCTTTGGAGAAAGGAGACCAGGGCAGACTGCCTACCCCATTACCATGGTGCAGGGCCTGTGGCTGTGGGACAGTGGCTCAGTGTGGCTGGTCCCCATGCTGACTGTCCCACTGGCACAGGGCCTCTATGAGGAGTGCCAGTACCTCTTCCAGCCGCAGCTCATTGTGCAACGCCTGGTAAACATTGCTGTGCTGTACCCTGGTTACGTCACTGAGCAGAGCATGGCTCCCCACAACCGCTCCTGCCTCTACAAGTGAGTGCAAGAGGGTCTGCTAAGGAAGGGCAGCCTTGGGACTCAACCCACTGATGTGTGCTGATACAAGCATTCTGCAGGGTGTTCGTGCCCAGCTACACGTCACGCGTGCTGGTGGAGGTGCTGCGGTGCCGCGGGGCCGAAGGCTGCCCGCTCTGGCTGCGTGTGCGAGCCAAAGCCCCCCCACTGCACAACTCAACAGCGCTGGACTGCCGGGAGCATGCGCCCTGCCAGCTGTCACTGGACCTGCCTTTCTGGCAGCACTGGTACTATGTGCTGGTGGAGAGGCACCCTGGGGCTCTGGGCATTGTCTCCTTCCAGGTCACCGTGCAGCTGACAGGTGAGGGACACAGGGAGATTTGAGGGGGCACAGCTATGAGTGGGAGATGGTAGGGGTTGCCTGTGGGATCTGGGTACAGAATGACACCCAGCTTGCTGGGGATGTTGGGATGCACTCAGAGGTGCTGGGACACTGGGAGATGTTTGGAGGCATTGGGGCTTTAGGAGGTGCTGAAAAGAACCGGGACATTGGGAGGTGCTGGGATGGTTGTGGAACACTGGTTGTGTGCTGAGACACTGGAATGCTCTGGGACACCAGGAGGTGTTGGGACACTGGGAGGTGCTAGGACACAGGGACTGCCAATGCGGTGGATAGGGAGAGCAGGAGGGGGGTAAGGGCAGGAGGCCGGGGGGCTGCACGGTGCCAGGGCTGACGGCTCTGCTCCCAGACTGCTCCCGCCCCAGCCTGGCCCGGCCGCCCTTCCTGCCCTCCAGCGCCTCCATGAACATGCCACACTCCTTTGGATCTGCGGGTGGGATGGTGCTGGGGGACAGCCCCCCTCCCACCAGCCCCAACAGCACCAAGCGCCCGCTGCCCGTCTCTTCCACCATGCCCGCCACTGAGCGCTGCTGGCCCATCCGCCCCACGCTGCGCAACGAGCTCGACACCTTCTCCGTCCACTTCTACATCTTCTTTGGGCCCAACGTGTCAGTGCCACCCGACCGCCCTGCTGTCTTTGTCATCAACCTCCTGCCTGTGCTGGACAGTGGTGGGGTGCTCAACCTGGAGCTGCGGCTCAATGTGGTGAGGTGGTCGGGCCAGGAGTTGGGTGTGCTGGGGACTGGGGCAGGGGTACCGTTGGGTCACGGGCCATGGGTTAAAAGCTGTTGGGTGGTGGACCTTGGGTTAGGATGTTTGAAGAGTAGAATAATGACCAGGGTGCTCGTGGGTGATGTGTTAGGGTGCTCGTGGGTGATGTGTAGGGTGCTGTCAAGTGCTTTGCTGTCAGAGCCAGGGGACATCCCCAGTGCTGCTTTAGGGCCATCTCCCCTCTGCCCTCAGAGCTCCCTGTGTGGTGAGAACGTGACAGTGTTTGGCTGTCTGAACCATGAGGTCCCACTGACGTCTGGTGACAACGCATCAGTTACCTGTGAGACAGGTAGGCTGTGCCGTACCTGTCCTCCTGCTGTGGCCATGGGTTTTGACCCTCATGCCCCACCAGGGGAAGCCTGAGGTGGGTGGGTGCCTGGCCTGCCCCCTGCCAGCTCACCCGCAGCTTTCCCCGCCGGCAGAGTCCCTGGCAGGCTTCCTGCTCTCTGTCAACTCCACGGCCAGCCTCAGCCGCCTGCGCATCCCCTATCCCCAGACGGGCAGCTGGTACCTGAGCCTGCGCTCCCTCTGTGCCACAGAGCACGGGTAAGATCCCAGCATGCTCACCATGTGTCACCGCATCCCAGTGCATCCCAGCACCTTTCAGGGTATCGCAAGCATCCCAGTGTATTCCAGCCTCCCTGTCCTGGCAGAGCTGGGTGTCACTGTACCATACCTGTCGGTGGCTCCTGCAGCTCTGTCCTGCAGCTCTTGGCTGGGAAGCAGCTGTTGGCTTGTGTGCATCTGGGGGCTGTGCTTGTGCCCTGTGCATGTGCATTCAGGAGTTTGACGTCGTTCCCCCACGGGGCAGGTTTGAGCCTTGCACCAATGTGACAGCTGAGGTCTACCTACGTGCCTACCTCTCACCCTGCATCAACGACTGTGGCATCTATGGGCAGTGCAAGCTACTGCGTACCAACAATTATTTGTATGCAGCCTGCGAGTGCAAAGCTGGTAAGAAATGCTCCAGGCACTCCGTCAGTCCTCCTGTCCTGGCTCTCTAATGAGTACTGGATGGAGCTTCCCCTTTCCTGCAGGATGGAATGGCTGGGGCTGCACTGACAATGCCGAGGCATTCTCCTATGGTTTCCAGCTCCTCTCCACACTGCTGCTCTGCCTCAGCAATGTCATGTTTGTGCCTCCTGTGGCCATCGCTGTGCGCAGCCACTACCTCCTGGAAGCTGCTGTCTACATCTTCACCATGTTCTTCTCCACTGTAAGTTCAGCATGGGAATAGAATCATAGGATCATTTGAGTTGCAAATGTCATCTAGTCCAGCTCCCCTGAAATGAACAGGGACACCTACAGCTTCATCAAGTGCTCAGAGCCCCTCCACCGTGACACTGAGTGTCTCCCAGGATGGAATATCCACCACCTCTTTGGTCAGTGTCTTCTGGTGCCTCAGCATCCTGGTCATAAAAAGCTTCCTCCTTACATCCAGTCTAAATATCCCCTCTGTTAGTTCAAAATAATTTTGTCTTTTCCTATGACAACAGACCCTTCCAAAGAGTGTGTCCCCATCTTTTTTACAGCCCCCACTTAGATACTGAAAGGGTAGCCCATGTTGAGGTATGGAAAGGATGGTGGACAAGGGGTTGGGCAATATGGGGCAACTCTCACCCTGTTCCCTTTGTGGCCTCAGTTTTACCATGCCTGTGACCAGCCAGGCATCGTGGTGTTCTGCATCATGGACTATGACGTGCTGCAGTTCTGCGACTTCCTGGGTTCCCTCATGTCTGTATGGGTCACCGTCATCGCCATGGCCCGGCTGCAGCCCGTGGTCAAGCAGGTGAGTGCAGAGTGTGTGCATGTGGTGGGGAGGGGTCCTGCAGTGGAGGTCCAGTCTGATGTCCCCATTGCCGCCCCACAGGTGCTGTACCTGCTGGGGGCCATGCTGCTCTCCATGGCACTGCAGATGGACCGCCATGGGCTGTGGAACCTGCTGGGACCCAGCCTCTTTGCCTTGGGCATCATGGCCATTGCTTGGGTAAGGACCCACCGCATCCCCTTCCTGTTGTATCACCTATCCCCATGCACAGCCATTCCCAGCTCATCACTGCAGGGTGGGGGACGTGGCTCATCATGGTGTGGCGGCGGAGGGGCCGTGGCCAGCCCTGAGGTCCTGTTGTCCCCATGCAGACAGCACGCTCCATCCGTCGCCGCCACTGCTACCCGCCCACCTGGAAGCGCTGGGTGTTCTACCTGTGCCCAGGTGCGCTGATTGCAATGGCTGCCGTGTTGCTCTATGCCTTTGTGGAGACGGAGGAGAACTACTTCTACATCCACAGCATCTGGCACCTGCTCATCGCTGGCAGCGTGGGCTTCCTGCTGCCACCCCGCGCCAAGCCCAGTGGGCGCCTGGGGCCGCTACCCCGCCGTAAGGGCTGCGGGTACCAGCTCTGCGTCAACGAACAGGAGGAGCTGGGGCTCGTGGATCCAGCGGTGGCCTCCATCAACAGCATTTGTACCAGCTGATGCTACCAGCGCACTGGACTCAGGCAGGGATGGTGACACAGGGAGCAGCAGGACTCCTCTGTGCTGGTGCACAGCTGTCCCGGTGTCACAATTACAGCCTGGATGGACTTGTCTGCAGGCATTGCTTGCAATTCCACTTGGCACAGGAGTGCCCCTGTCCCCACTACATGCAGCCCCACTGGTGACGCCTTGGTGCCCTGCATGTGGCTGTCCCCATCCCATAGTGCTGGAGTGGTGACATCCCTGCTAGTGCCACCAACCCTGGGCAGCTGCAGGTCACTGAGCCTTGCTGGGTGGTGGCATTGCATGCGCTGGGCCCCCAGATCTGCTTAGGGTAATGCCGTCTCAGCTTCTGAGAGGAGTTGGGGGAGAGGTGTTCTGGGGGGCGACACAATGACAGTCAGGTCCCCAAGCTCTGTGTGCCAGCCAAGGTGTTCTCTTGTGCCCCTGTACATCCTTAGGTCATGTTGGTAGTGCGGCAGAAGCTCTGGCACATACTGGGCTGCATCCTGGGGTCCTGCCAGCTGCATGAGGGGGCCAAAACCCTGACCCTGGACACCCTGAGGGGAGTGGGAGGTGAGATGGAGCAGAGGGAGGAAGACCCCACTGCCCCTTCTCCCTGCTGCAGGGGATTGCTTTAGTTCCCCAAGGTACACCCCAGGAATGGATCCTGGTTCACGGTGGGCTGAGGTTTAGTGGGTATGGGGCAGACAGGGGCAGCTCCAGCCCCACTGTTCTGGGGACAGCAAGCAGTGCTGAGCCGTGGTGCCTGTGCAAGAGCCCCGGGGTCCGGCACCCGGGAGCTCATCCTCCATCCCTGTCTCTGCCAGGCAAAATGCTCTGTCTGGTCCTGCCAGGCGGCCGGTTGGGGATTAATTTTTAATTAAAAACGTTGCTCACTTCACCAAACCCAATTGCATCTTTTCATCTCCCATAGAGACGCAGCACTGAACTTTTGCATCATTGCAGTGTGTGCAGTGTGCCAAGCGCGGTCCTTGTGCCATCCACTGCTAGCATATGCCTGACATGAGGTTCTGCACACTGCATGCCAACACGGAGACACTAAAGATCGGGCTAGAGGGGTTCTGAGCACCAAACAAAGCTGTAACTGCCCCTGTTCTTTTCAGGGGAGTTGGACTGGGTGTCCCTCAAGTGTTCCTTCCAACTCAAATGATTCTGTGATTCTATAATAGATCCTATGAACTTTGCAGAGAGGACTGTGCTCCACATGGCATCCATACCCCAGCGTACCACTGTGGGGCTGGAACACAAAAATGCTGCTTCATGAGTTTAGTTAGGCCCTACTGTAACCGACTGCAACAAATATGTGTCTTGGTGGGGTTTATCCATAGGAGCTGCCCAGGAAAGCTGCAAGAAACCACGCTTCAGCTCCTCTTGGATTCACTTCTCAGCACTCGGTTAATTAAATCACATTTTTCATCTCAAGGCCAGGCCAAGCAGTCAGGTGTGATCCTGGGAAGGGAGTCTGGCAGACAGCAGTGGGTAGAATCCCAGCACTCCGTGCCAGACCAGTGCATCCCCTGGGTCCTGCTGGCTGCCTGTGGGGAGATGGGAATCCCCCTGCCTGCTTCCCAGGCCCCCTCATCCCTCATGGGGGTGATGTTAGGGTGAAGGTTGGCTCTGCCTGTTCCCTGCTTAGATTTTTGGAATTCCTGTATCTCCACTGGGAGCAGCCTTTCTAATGCTCCATTCCTGCCTCTGCCAGGCACAGCAACCACATCACCATGGCAACAGTATCCCCATAGCAACCAGGTACATCTGACATCCACATGGCAACCAGGTCCCTGAACAGCTGGTGGTGGGGAGGGATATGAGCTTTGAACCCCAACGGGGACATGAGGACAGGCACAACACCCAGAGCAGCATGAACCTTTATATGCCTGTCCTGACATAGGTGGCAGCAGGGGACAAAGGGAAGGCAGAAGGGAGTGGCACTGGGGCCAGCATTGCCACAGCTCAGCTTTTCTGCATCCCATCCCTGACATTGGGCCAGCATTCCCTGCTTGGGAATGGGTATCTCTAAAACCCCATAATCCCTTCCTGGCTGTAACTCCCACTGTGGGATGTTGTGCCTGCTGCCTGCCCTCCCAATGGGGCTAGCCCTGCCACAGCCTGCGCCATGCAATTTTAATGTGTCTGTCCTGAATTATTGAGCCCTGCGGCAGCTGTGTGAACATAGGCATTATCTGTCTCTCCTCACTCCCTATCCACATGTGCCCCGCCAGCAAGGCTGGCAATGGTCACCAAAATATGGGAATTAGGCCTGTCCACCTTAGGAACATGTTGGAAATCTGATATTAGTATGTATCAACATCACATACAATGCATGCACTGTGTTAATAAGGAGTTCTTGCCAGGAAGTCTTTCGTGGTCATGAGGTATCGTGGGGAGATGTTAACCAGGCGGAAAGTCATGTGTTACACTGGCCAGGTCCTGTATATGGCCAGGAATTTATTTACAAAAAATGTGTCTGTTGACTAAGTTTCTAATCAGCACTTAATCTGGGCCATTGGCAGCCACAAGAAGTCCCCTCTTCCCCTGTTCCCGACCATTTTTGAAGTGAGCATTGTTCCCAACAGTTGGTATCCAGACAACCTCAGTGACAGCTTTGGGATCTCTCAGCTTGGGTCCCTTGGGCTGGCAGCCTCTATGTGCTGATGCCACAAGGGCAGTCTGTAGGGACTGGGTAAGGGTTCAGCACCACAAAGTCCTAGAGCTGGAGGCAGCAGGTCTCCTCTGCTGCCCCTGTGATCCTACTCCCACATCCCACAGCTGATGTGAATCCCACTGAGGGTGCAGCTGAAGCTTGGGCAAAGCTGCCACTGCAGGGGATGCAGGCAGTGCTCTCATGACAATCAGCCTCACAGCAACAGAAATCAAATTGCTGCGCCAAGTGCAGTCCTGGGTGAATTTGTCTGAAGAAGCAAGCCTGCAGACGAAGGAAAAAGGGTGGCTGCAGAGGTCGAGAATATTTTACATGGGGTACGAAGCCATTGTTCCCTTTATGGATTGCAGATTAAAGTTTTCTCATATAAAAACTTCTCTTTGCTCAACACCACCACTAAGATTTCCCTTGAGGAAGGCAAGTGCTAAGCAATGGGTTGTTGGGTATTATGAACAGTACTCTCAGAGGAAGCTGTGTTAGAGAAATCACACTGAATCTTTCTGTTTGAACCTAAGTGTGTCTGCACCAAGGGAAATATTGCCATTTATTCTTACTTCATATAAAGATGTTTCATCGCCTCCAGGGCTAAAACCCAAGGCACTCCATTTCTAAGAAGAGCATTTGGATTGATACAAAACCATCCCTGAACAAATGCAGCGGAGAGATTTTTGGTCTGGTTTCCAGTACCGAGCCATCTGCTGCTCCAGCAACCCAAATCAGCCAATCCCCGCCAGTCCCCATTGACATTCTGATAGGACAAAAGCAGAAAGGGAACATGGGCACCTCGGAGGGCACGGTGGGACTGAGTATGGTGCTGCCACTGTGCCTGCCCCTCAGATCAGCATGAGGTGTGCTGGAGGATGTAGCAGGGTCACTTGAGGGCATGGATGTCCCTGCATCACTGTGTGCAGAACAACAGTCCCCAGCCCCACACAGAACACTGCTCCAAGGAATCAGCAAATCTCCTGCCAGCTCTGTGTTGGAGCACAGACAAGCCCATGGGAATGCTGTTCCAATTAACTGATGATGACATTTTCCTGCGAGAGGATGACACACCGCGGGCTCCCTGCAGGGCTCAGCAGGCCAAAATGAAGGTCCAAAGTGTGGTGGCCACACGCCAGCACCCCAGCAGCTGCAGGGCATCTCCTGGCCCTGGGGCGATGCTGTTGCAGCTGGTGGATGGAACAATTTGCAGCTCTCCGCACTGCTGCAGGACAGAGTGGTTTCCAGCTGTAAGCACAGACTGTCTTTTATGGAAGAGAGGTGATTAAGGATTGTCTGGGCTTGCAGAACCCTGGTGCCCATCTCAGCTCTCCCTTCTCATCCCATCCCACTTTCCCTTCTCCTCCAGTTACCCACAGCCCGCAGTGTCCAGGAAAAGGAATGCGTTGGGGGGGGGGGGTGTTCAGCGTAGGATCTTCTCCACCAGGCCCAGAGGAGTTCACTAAAATAAGATGAGTTTTCGTCTCCAAAGAGACGAAAATAACCCTCCTGGTCCGCTCCTTGTATCACAGTTATCACAGTTATCAGGCCGGAGTGGGGGTGGGGGGGAGGGAGGGAGGGAGGGGCTGCCCCGCTGGGGGAATCCCCTCCCGTGACGTCACCGGAGACAGCGTGCATCGCCACGCCCCTACCCCGCCGTATGATTGGCTGCACCGCATTAGCCCCGCCCCCTGAGGGTGGGGCGGGCCTTGTCATGACCACGCCCCCTTTCTGCATTCCCGATCTCCTATTGGCTGCTGAGCTGTCGCTCCGGCCCTGCGCAGCCCGGGCTGCCCACGCCGCTGCGCAGCGCTGCGCAACCGCTGCAGCTCAGTGCGATCTCATTGCACCCCAACACTGCGGCCTCTTTGCACCCCGCTGCGTCCTCTGCACTTCTGTCTGCAGCCCCACTGCATCCTCAGCGCACTGCACCCCCGCAACACCCCTGGGACCCCTAGGTTTAGTGTCAGGGTTACAGTTAGGGTTGCACCGCCTTGCGTTGCATTGCGTGTCACTGCAGCCCGCTGTGTTGCATTTAGGTTGGAGTTAGGGTTGCACTTCACGTCACCGCATTGCATTGCTTCGGACTGGTTTTGCGTTTCATTTAAATTCATTAGATTACGTTGCATTTCGCTACACTTCAGTGCATTGCACTGCATTTCACTGCATTCTCACTGCCCCCAGCCTCCCACTGCCCCCGTGTCCTATGTCCCCCCCCCCACGCCGGGTGACCTGCGTGCCTCTGTGTCCTGGGACTAGAGGTGGAGGCTGCACGCTCTGCTGGGAACAGAGCAGAGCGCATAGCAGGGCTTGTGAGTGTCCCCATTGGCACTGGCAGTGTCACCGGACCACCATGCAGGGTGAGACAGGGGAGTGTGCCACTGGAGGTGACGGACTTTCCCAGCGTGGCTCACCCCCACTGTGCTGGGAGCCAGGTGTTGGAAAGGTGACAGACAGGTGGTGGCACACGCCATCACCACTCGGCCCACGGGTGCGCATCGGCCCAGGGGAGTTTATGGAAGGCTGTAAATAGTGCACTTCCCCTTCCGCTCAACTCGAAACCTTGAGTACGGGGGGGGGGGGGGGGGGGAAAGAACTGGTCAACTGGCTCTGCTGGTACAAAAGCTATTTTTAATGTTATTAAAATCTGTGTCTTCTATAAACTTCTAAAATCCCCAGAGCTCCTGTTATAAAGATTTGTGCCACAAGCACGCTCATGGCGGGGCACAGCCTGAGCCAGGGGAAGCCTGGCACTCCTCTTTGGGATCCGGGGAAGCACAAGGCAGCCCAGAGATCAGTGGCACCGGGGGGCTGCCCCCTAAAAGGGGAATGTGGGGAGCACCGTGGCTGGGGGGGACTTGTGGCCGGAGCAGCAGCTGGTGCAGGGTCTCACCCACCTGCACCAGGCTGTGTGAGAGGAGGTGGAGATGGGAGACGGTGTCACTGGCGAGGCTCTCCAGCAGCGCCTGCTGCTGTCGCGACGTCTGCAGAATCTGCACCAGCAGCTGCTGCACGCTCTGCAGCAGGCCGGCCACACCAGAACCTGCAGTGAGAGGGCGGTCAGGGGCAGCCTGCCCTCAACGTGCATCCACATGGATCTGCAGGCACAACCCACCTTGCAGACTGGCATCTGGCACATCCTCACCCGCCGCTGTCTGCTCACTGGGTCTGGGGGAGCCGGGGGCTGCAGTGGGCACTGTCAGCACACTGTTTCCTCCTCCCATCCCTAGGGATGTCTCAATGGGGAAACCTGCACCAGGGTTCGGCATGGAGGATGCAGTGGGTTTGTGGGGCCACCGAGTCCCCTGCTCAGCTCCAGCTGCCAGGGCTCAGATCCCTGCTCTAGCTGAGCACAGAGCAGAGGGCACACGCTCTTACCTGCCTTCTGCTCAGAGCTTTCCTGTTTCAGGGACGTGTGGCAGCCTGCAGAGAGCAGATTCAAAGTGTTACCAAGGGTTGTTTCCCTCTCCAGAATGCATGAGCTTGGTGGCCAGGGTATGGTACTCACCCAGGAGGGGAAGGATAGGGATGCAGTGAGTGGTGTCTGCAATAAGAAGTGCATCAGAGCCTGCAGACAGGGATGAGAGGGGGAACCGGGGCAGGGGAAGCCTTACGTGGGACGGCTGTGGAGTCAGGCACTGCTCCAGCGTTGTGCTCCCCACAGGCTGCAGAGAGAGAAGAGAGGAGACCCAGGGTCTGTTGGGACCTGCTGGGAACAGCACCAGCCTGGGATCTGCCCTGCTGCACGGCCAGCCCAGCATGCCCTAGCCACAGCTCCCCAGCACCCTGCGGGGCCTCGATGTGTTTCATGAGCTAGAAACAAAAGCAGGAGTCACTCACCCACCACTGCAATGCAGCCACCTCCAGGCTAGAAGGCAGCAGCCGCGCAGCGGTGCACAGCCACACTATGCAACAGATTGGGACTGGAAGTGAAGGAGAATCCCACATCCACTTGAAACTGCAGGGGGAATTTAGGGAGACAATGTAATTACCCAGTGCAGATGCTGGTTGGGGTGCAGGGGTTCATTCCCCTGTTACTGGGAGCCTGGGGACAAAGCAGCCAGGACTCCTCTTTGCAGGGAGCTGTTTCACCCCGATGGCTGCTGGCTTGGGGAACAGCAGCTACTGCCTTCACCTTCCTGCACAAACCAGGGATGCAGCCTGCATCACCTCAGTGCCAATCCCTGAGAGCACCCATCCAGTTGTATGCAGGTGGAGATGCTCCCAGCTCTGACCTTCACCCCCATTCCTATTTCCTCTCAAGTTTTGTGGTTTTCCTGCAGCCAAGGGCAGGTGAAGGCAGGGGGCTGCACGGCTGCAGGAGCCCCCTGAGCTGCAGCAGGACCACATCCCTGCCAGCTGCATGCACTGCCAGTAGTACTGAGGCTGGGTCAGAGCTGGGGAACTCCTCCTGCCCCACACCCTCATGCTCTGGGGCCGGGCCCAACACCTCCATCCATGCACATCCCTACTGACAGGTCCCTCCTGGGGATACCCCTAAACCCGCTGCTCCCATCATGCTGGTGGGAGCCGTGGCCGTGCAGCCCGGTGTGGCAGGGCAGAGTGGTACTTACAGCTCTCTGGCTCATCTTTCACACGCCACAGCAGCGGAGACAGCAGTGTGCCCTGGGAATCTGCAGAGGAGAGCTTCAGCAAACAGGAATCGAGGGTTCCCACAGCCCCACAGCCCCACACTCTAGGTACCTGGTGGTACAGGTGAGGATGGAGAGCAGGAGGCAGGGACCGATCTGCGCCTTCTGGGGGGCAGCTTCCCCAGGTCTGCAAGAAGAGAAAAAGCTCCAGCACGACCCCGGCCGTGCACCCATCCTCCCCACAGCCCCGGCACCCACCCAGCAGCCGCCGCTCGCGGAAAACCGGTCTCCCGGCAGCCTTCCAGATGCTCTTCATGGCTCGGTAGTGCGGAGGCAGGCGGGGAGAGTGCAGTCCGGCTCTGCGTCGCGTCTCCCGCTCCGAGTGAAAAGCTTGCTTAAGTGCCTTCCACTTGGAGCGGCACTGGGCCACGCTACGGCTGTAGCCGGCCGCCGCCAGCCCTCGGGAGATCTGCTGCCACAGAGCCTCGTTGGGCCGAGAGGTGGAGGCCATCAGCAGGGCGGCCTCCCCGGAGCCCCCCACCAGCGCCAGCAGGCTGCCGACCTCCGCCTGCGTCCAGGCTCGCCCCCGGGGCATGGCGCGGGGGGAGGCCCCGGGCAGCGGGGGCTGCACCGAGAGCCACGCTGGGGATGGGACCCGCTGGGGACCGCGCACCAGGGATGGCGGCGGGAGCCGCACCTGGGTCCACCGGGAGCCACACTGGGAATTGCACCGGGAGCTGCCGGGAACCGCCGGGAGCAGCAAGGAGCATGTGCGGCCCCGGGAGGAGGCGCTGGGAAACGTAGTCCTGGCCCGGCGGGGCGTGCGCATCCCTCGAGCATCCATCCCCCACCGATCCCCGCGCCGGCAGGGATCGGGGCTCCAGGGCGGAACCGGCAAAACACTAATCCTAACCCTGACCGTCAAACAGAAACCCCGACCGTGCTGTGGAGCTCACCGCCAGGGCACCGCGGGGATGCCCGTCGGGGCAGCCCTCAAGATGTGGGGGAGGGGAAGGAGCACCCCATCCCCCGGCTTTCCAGGGCTGAGCTGCAGCTGCAGCCCCATGCAAAAGAGGTGGCAGAAACCACCTCTGCGCACAGCCCCACTGCCCTGCTGCTCGGGAGAGAACCTCGTGTCCTGCTCCCAGAGGTTCCCGTCACTGTTCCCAGTGCAGGCGGAGCGAGCAGCCTTGAGAATATTTCAGATCCCTAGACCTCTCAGTTAGCACTGTGGTCTCAGGACTCCCTTGTGCCAGGGTGCCAGCCTGCAGCCCCAGGGCTGTCACCCAGCTGGTGTCTCCGGGGACTTCACCAGGAAGTGACACTTTCCATTTTGCATCACGCTCGGCTGCCAAAGAGGGAGTCTGGGGAAGGGGGTTTGCTGCTCCCCCAACTCCCCAGCCCCCATAGTCGTGGGGCACACAGTCAGAGAAAGAGGGAGGGATGGAAGAGGGTGTCATGTACGCTGAGCTGCGCCTGCCCCCAACACCAGGTAAGGGCATGCTGCTCCCTTTCTTGCTGCCAGCAGCACCCCCACCCCTCTCTGCTGCTCCCTCCCTCCTGAAGACCCTCTTGCTCCATGTCCACACCGCAGACTGCCTGCTCTTGGGGTGGGGGGGACACACACTACAGTCAACTGCATGTCGGTGTGCATGTAGTCACGCACTCTGCTGCCTTCCCTGTGCCACGTTTTCATTTCATGTCAACGCTCTGTCATCCTTTGGGGACAGAGCCTGGGAGAGGACCCTCTCTGCAAAGATATTAGGGTGTGGTGGTGGTGAGGAGGGGGGGTTCCCCACTGTTGCCTCTCAACCCCAATTGGCATTTCCTCTTTCAGCCCCTGTGCAGACAGTACGGATGTCCTGGCACTGGGCAGCCCTCAGCCTGGGAGCCCTGTCCCTGCTGCTCCTGCTGGCACAGATCATCCTCGTTGGATTAAGCTTCCACTGTGAGTGCCCTCATGTCCCCCTCTCTGCGCAGGGGCTTGGTGTCGCAGTTGGCACCATGGTTCTGTGTTCATCTCCTACTTGCTCTGTGTGTCTTTCTGCCTGGGGCAGAGGGATCTACAGGTCTGGGGCTTTGTGACAAAAAGGAAAAGTAGTGGGTGATGGGTAAACCACCTTGATCTGCAGGAGAGACAGGCAGGAGGGTATGGGAAAAGTGCGGGCTTGGAGGGGACAACAAGACATCCTACTCCATCACCTGATGGTGGTGTGAAGATGGAATGTGATGATAAAATCAAAAGACAGAAACACTATCTCCAAAAGCCAGCTGTGTGATGAGCTCCCACCTGCAACAGTGTTGGCCAGCCTGGAAGACTTGTCACCAAAAACTGGGGATGCTACTGTGCTTGCTCCTCTTTTGCAGATCTATCTCAACAGGCGAGATTCTGCCGTGGTCCCCAGTGCATGGAGAACTTCAGCTCTGGGCTACAGACTTTGCAAGGTAGGAGAAGCGTGGAGTCTTGTCTGTGAGGTTGGTGGCATCCTGGCTGTCCCCTGCCACTTCGTTGCCACCACCCACAGGATGTGTTTGTGCACAGGGAGCTGCCAGTTCTGCCCAGCTGGCTGGCTGTGGCATGCAGGGCACTGCTACTACTTCTCCTCAGCCAAAAGGAACTGGGAGCAGAGTAAGGAGGACTGCTGCTCCAGGGGGGCACAACTCGTCACTATCCAAGCCAACAGCACACTGGTGAGTACCCCTACCCTGGCTGCTCCAATCTCACTGTGGCCATTGGGTGACATCAGTGTCCCCACAGTGGTCTTCCAGCATTGTCTCTATCCACATGCCCAAAATCCAGCTGGGATCTGGATGCTGTGCCAGAGCCTAGTGGCTGTGGCTGGGTGACCCTGAGGAACTCATGCCCATCTCCACTTGTGCAGGCTTTCCTGACACGTGTGTCCCATATGGATGTCTTCCATGTGGGGCTGAAGTGGAGCTCTTCTAGGTTTGAATGGAAGTGGCTGGATGGCACCGTGCTGAAGGGGTGAGTGCTGCAGGAGGCTGGGGAGGTGACGGGGGGACTGCCAGCCTGCAGGCAGGGGAGTCCTCCCTGGGTCAGGCCCTTGCCTCCCACTCTTTCCACCTCACCACACTCTCTCCTTGCAGGCTCTTTCCAATTCAAAGGTCCACCAGCTCCTTTCTGGCCTGCGGCAGGGTGTCGGGATCAGGGCTGTCTGGTGGCCACTGTGGGGAAGCCCACGGCTGGGTCTGCGAGAGAAGTGCTGTCACCCTGCAGTTGCTGCAGTCCTCACCACCCGCTTTCCTCTGGGGAAACACCACCTACACCTGCGCAGGGCTCTGATGACCACGGGGACACTCAGCACCCAGCACCCACCCCTGCCTGCCAGGCACCCATGGCATTGCCTCTGTTCTCACAGCTCCTCATCCCTCCCATACGCTTATTGCACATTGCTAATAAACTCTGACACACTGTGGCTGGCTTTGGTCTTTAGGGTTGGGGTTCAGAGCTAGCATGGGTCCAAATGTCCCCGTGGCCTGGCGGCACATGGAGCAGCTCCTGTGTGAGCTGGGTAGATGTTCTGGTGTACATCCTCCCCATGTGGCAAAAAGCTGGCAACTCAGCACGAACATTCCTGGGTGCTCCCTGCACTGACTGCTACCTGAACATGGAACAGGTAATGGGATGGGGAAGAGGGCATAGGGGGAAGAATGGTCCTTCTGTGGCCAGGGCTATGGAGTTCCTGGTGCCAAACAGTGAAGGTGTTCAAGGCCAGGTCGGTGCTTTGCTCATTCTTATCCTCTCAGAGAGAAAAGAGTCTGTAAGGTCCCTCCCAACCTGAGGCATTCTCCATTCTATGATTCTGTGATGTGACACTGAACAAGACAGAGACTGCTGTGCAGACAGAGCAGTGCCTTTGCCCACTGCACAAGACTGCATCAGGAAGGAAACCACATTTTGCAAATCAGTCAAATACTTCTGCTTTCCCATAAATCAAGAACTTTCCCCACCCCATACTTGGTCACGAGTTATCGTTTGACTGCAGTGGGTAGAAGAAAGAGTTGTCGACCTGTTTCTGCTGGGGGCAGACCCACCGGAAGCCCCATGTCCCAGAGCATCATCTACGCTGACCTGAGGTTCGCCAAGGGGCCGGGGGGACATGGCACAGTCAGCCAGGTGCTGGAGGCAGGTGAGAGCCATGGGACCCCCACACCTCCCCACATGGCCAACATCATCACCCCACTGCTGCCTGACCTTCTTCCCACAGACGGCACGGATGACACAGACAGCCCCTATGAGAATGTTGTACCGGGGTCGGCACCCACAGGGACAGCAGGCAAAGAGACCCAGCACAGCCCAGGTAAGTGCCCAGAGGGGGACGGGGGTGGGGACAGCGATGGGGACAGGGAGCCCTGCTGCCCCTCAGCAGTGTGAGTGACTCATAACTGCTGGTGTGTCTTGCAGAGCACTGGTCCTGGCAGCGCTGCATCCCTGTGGGGCTGCTGGCAGCCAGCTTGTTGCTGGTGGTGGCCCTGGTGACCCTGGGAACCTGCTGTGAGTGGGGACAGTGTGGCTGGGGAGTGGTGAGGCAGGGTGGGGGCCAGAAAGAGCTCAGGGCTGGGAGCAGGGAGCAGTGTGGCTTTTCACTTGTCTTCCCTGTGCTGCCTGCATAAGCCTCCCGTGGATTACCATTGCTTCCCATTGCTTCCCAGTATCTCCCATCATCTTTCCATTGTCTCCCATCACTTTCTGTTGCATTATATTCATTCCCTTTGCCTTCCATTGGTTGCCATTATCTTCCACTTGCCCTCTACAAATTCCCATTGACGTTGCCTTCCCACAGACTTCTTGTTGTTTCCCAGTGTCTTCCACTGCCTTCCATAATGTTCCATTGGTTTCCCTTGTTTCCCATTGCTTGCACTCCATTCTAAATCAGCACCCTCTACTTTCCAGTTCTCTTCTGTGTCCTTCCTGCTCCCTCCTGTTGGATCCCATCGACTCCCATTGCCTTCCCTTGACCTGGTATTGCCTCCCATTGGTTCTAATCGATGCCCATTGCCTTCCCATTAACTTTCCATTTCATTCCATTTAAGTCCCTTGTTTCCTGTGTTTGCCATTCCCTTCCACTTCACTACCCATTACCTTCCAATTGCCTCCCATTGATTTCTACCACCTTTTATCATTTCCCATCACCTTCTGTTGCCTTCTAGTTTTCTTCCCAGTGCCTCCCAGAGCCTTATGTTAACCTCTGTTGGTTTCTGCTTGACTTCCATTGTTTCTTACTGACCTCCTATTGCCTCCCACTGCCTTCCATTGCCTCCCGTCGAATAACATTGTGTTCCCATTGACATCCTGCTTTTTCCTACTGCCTTTTTTCTGTTGATCATTGATTTCTACTGCCACTCATTGTTTACTAATTGACTTTCTGTGGCCTCCCATTGCCTTCCCGTAACATTCCATCAATTCTCATTACTGTCTGACGGCCTTCCCATTGTCTCACCTCCCCTTGACTCCCCTGGGGCTGCCATACATGCTCCACACCTGGTCATGACCCATGTCCCCTACTCAGGATGCCCCATTCCCATGCTCCAGCTCACCATGCCCTGTCCACAGATTGGCAGGTGACCCGCCAGCTGCAGAACATATCCATGGAGCAGGACAGCGAGCGCAACCGCTTCTCACAGGAGGCACAGGCATGGGAGCAGAGCCTGGAGCAGAGACAGCAGGAGCTGGCACGGGTGCAAGAGGAGCTGCAGCAAGCATGGCAGGAGGGCAACAGCAGCCAGCAGGAGCTGGCCAGGTGGGAGGCCAAGCTGCTGCGTGTCACGGGGGCTCTGAATGTGACCCAAGAGGAGCTGCAGGATGTGCAAGGGAAGCTCATTGCCATCAAGCAGGCAGTGAGCAGCCTGCATGTCTGCCTGAACGCAGGTAGGGGCCTGGTGTAGTGGGGAGGGGATGGTGCAGTGCGTGGGGGATGCAGAGCCCATGTCTGCAGGTGGCCAGCTCCTGAGCTGTGCCACTGTCCCCAGACTGCTGCCCCTCGGGCTGGTTGCTCTACCGTGGCAAGTGCCTCTTCATCTCAGAGGTGAAGAAGAACTGGTGGGAAAGCTATTGGGACTGTCAGGGCAAATCCTCCCTGCTGCTGGTCAAACGTGGATGGGAGTCGTGGATGCTGCCGGTAGGTATGGGGGCTGCAGATCCCCACAGGGTGCTCCCACCTCCTGCTGCCACCACCCTGGTGCATGGATTGCTGGGAACACGGCTGGTCCCAGCACTCCTGGCCACCGGGCATGGGGCAGGCACTCAATAGCTTCTTTCCCCACAGCATTTTCTGCAAGCAGATGGTGCCAGGTACTGGGTTGGAGGAATATATCCATCTGGGAATTTTCCGTGGGTAGATAACAAGCCTTCATACTTGTAAGTCAGTTCAAGGTGGCCATCTACACCTCTCACCTTGGCCAGCCAGGGATAGTTGTGCTACCCCCTGCCTGTCTGTCCCTGCCCAAGGAATGATGTTCAGGCAGAGACAACTCTGGCTCTCCTGCTTTGCTGAGAGGGCCTGGTGACTGGCAGTGGGTTGAGGATCTCATCATGTATGTCACCCAGCCACATCTCACCTCTTCCTTCAATTCCAGGGCAGAGTGGTTTTCACTGTGTTCAGCAACAGCCAATGGGAAGATAGACAGCACAAAGTGCAGAGATGCTTATGGATGGATCTGTGAGCAACCTCCGAAGATGAGCAATGTATCAGAGAGTCTCTTTCCTCTTCTGGCTGAAGAGTGACTCTGGCACTTCCTCTCCATTGCAGGACTTTGAGACAGAAGCTGGAGATACAAGAGAAAGACAACCTTCCCCTTGTGCAAGGCACCGTGGGAAAAGAGGGTGTTGGTGTTTTAAACCTTGCCTTTCTGTGTCTCACACTCATGCCCATGCTTAATACTTGGGAATAAACTCAGGGACTTCAGCAGTTAATTCATACTCTTCACAACTTGGTATTCTGTCTAGGAAAGGTTGGTTTGTTCCTGGATAAGCATCTGGAGCCTCAAAGCAGAGTCTCAGCATCACACAAGCCTTGAGGACATACACTATACCCTGCTAGAGTTGATAGGTGCCTAACAAGGTAAAAGTGCTATTAAAAACTTAGCCAACAGCAATGTGTTTTATTAAAAAAGTTCCTGGCCATATATGGCACCTGGCTTGTGTAACACATGACTTCCTGCCTGGGTTAACACCTCCCTGTGATACCTCACAGCCACCAAAAGCTTCCTTGCAATAACTCCATATTAACACAGCACATTCATAATCAGTTTTCCAACCTGTCCTCTGGGCTGGCAAGTTTCATTCCTGGATCCTGATGACATGTTCATGATGCCCTGCCTTCTGGTCATGGCTCTCAGCCACCCCATGTCAAGCCCTGCTCACATCCTCTGCATGGTATCCATCCCTTAAACATTTTGAAGATGGTTGTGATAGCCCCATTGGTGTTCCTAACCTGTCTGCCTTGTGATGTGATTTGGCTTTATAGATGCCCCATCTCTGACTGTTGATGTCATCAGAATCTTTCCTCCCTGGAGTCAGGGCTCTCCCTCACGTTCCCAACTCTTCCCCACACACCCTATGGTTTTCAGGATCCTCACTGCACCTCCCTCAATTTCTTTCCACGGTCTTATGGCTCCTTCTTTTCCCCCATGTGCTTCCCACTGCACCCTCATTTCCTCTCAGGACTTCCAGGCTGTTTTTTGTGTGGATAGTACTGCTGCCCACACCTTCCTGAGATAGAATCAGAGAATCATAGAATCACTGAGTTTGGAAAAGAGCACTAAGGACATTCAGTCCACCCCAAACCATCCTCACTCACCACGTTCCTCAGTGTCACATCTCCATGGCTCTTGGACACCCCCAGGGACCGTGACTCCACCACCTCCCTGGGCAGCCTGTACCAGTGCATCACATCTCTTTCAGAGAAGAAAATTTTTCTCACATCCAACCTGAATACCCCCATGGTTCCAACGTGGTACCACCATGAAAGATGGCCATGATACATGGGGAAATGTGTGAAGATCTAGGGAGCAGGAAAATATCAGTCCAAGCGCATGTGAGAGAGGAGGATGAGGTCTATTTTTACACAAACTTTGCTTTAAAATACAGGCAAATTCTCCAGACCATTTTATCAATGCTTTGCCACATGTTGGAAGCAAGGCATGCACAGCAGAGATATTTCTGCGGGCAGCACAACTGCTGTCCCCTAGCCCTGTGACATGGAGGGGCTGGTAGAAGGGTCAGTCCTCAGCCAGGGGAGGATTGAGACTCTCAGACACACTGCTCAGCAATGGGGGCTGCTCACAAATCCATGGGTAAGACTTCTTGCATAATGAGTTCTGCATTTTCCCAGCCTCTAACAGTGGACAATATGCACGGTTATACCTAGGAGACAGGACACGTGTCAGAGAAACAGGGATAGCATCCACCGCCTTGACCCACCCTGGAGTCCCTGCACTGAGGACACAGTGAAGGGAGAAGAGTCCCCTTTCTGACAGTGGTGTTCTCTGACCAAGTCCCTGCTGGTACCAAGTGGATGAGCTTGTGGAAGGCACTGAACTGTGTGCTGGGATGTGAAGGTGAATCTGAACAGCCCCACCCGGGGCGCATGGTGCTGTGCCCCATGGGTAGGCTCTGACTAAGATTCTTTGGAGCACTGCTCTAAGGTAGATCTCAGGAGTTGAAAAGGCACCTTGGGGGTATAGTAAAAAGAGGAACCCGTGCTTCCAATGCTTGGATCAGGGATGGCTAGATTTGCACATGGAATAGCTTGCAGTCTCATACACAACTAACCGGGCTAAATGATAAGTGTTTTCTTTCCCGATCCAGTACGTGGCACCATCTGCTTGCAGAAAATGCTGTGGGGAAAGAAGCTATTGAGTGCCTGCCCCATGCCCGGTGGCCAGGAGTGCTGGGACCAGCTGTGTTCCCAGCAATCCATGCACCAGGGTGGTGGCAGCAGGAGGTGGGAGCACCCTGTGGGGATCTGCAGCCCCCATACCTACCGGCAGCATCCACGACTCCCATCCACGTTTGACCAGCAGCAGGGAGGATTTGTCCTTACAGTCCCAATAGCTGTCCGACCAGTTCTTGTTCACCTCTGAGATGAAGAGGCACTTGCCACGGTAGAGCAGCCAGCCCGAGGGGCAGCAGTCTGGGGACAGTGGCAGCTCAGGAGCTGGCCACCTGCAGACATGGGCTCTGCATCCCCCACATACTGTCCCCTCCACTCCCTACCTGCGTTCAAGCAGACATGCAGGCTGCTCACTGCCTGCTTGATGGCAATGAGCTTCCCTTGCACATCCTGCAGCTCCTCTTGGGTCACATTCAGAGCCTCCGTGACACTCAGCAGCTTGGCCTCCCACCTGGCCAGCTCCTGCTGGCTGCTGTTGCCCTCCTGCCATGCTTGCTGCAGCTCCTCTTGCACTCGTGCCAGCTCCTGCTGTCTCTGCTCCAGGCTCTGCTCCCATGCCTGTGCCTCCTGTGAGAAGCGGTTGCGCTCACTGTCCTGCTCCATGGATATGTTCTGCAGCTGGCGAGTCACCTGCCAATCTGTGGACAGGGCATGGTGAGCTGGGGCATGGGAATGGGGCAGCCTGAGTAGGGGACATGGGTCATGACCAGGTGTGGGGCATGTATGGCAGCCCCAGGGGAGTCAAGGGGAGGTGAGGCAATGGGAAATCCATTGGACTGTAATGGGATATAATGGAAATTGATAGGATGTAATATGAAGGTGGTAGGAGGCAGTGGGAAGTTAATGGAAATTCACTGGGATTCCGTGGGAATTACTGGGGGCAATGGAATTTAGTGGAAGACAATAGGAAGGCAATGCAAGTGAAATGGGAAACAGTGCGAGTCAGTAAAAAAACAAGGAAAAGCCAATGGAGGTAATGTAAGGCACTGAGAAGAAAACTAGAAGGCAATGGGAGGTGATGGGAATTAATGGAGAGCAATGGGAAAGTAATGGGAGGCAAGTGAAACGTAATGGCAATCCATGGAAGGCAGTAAAAATTAATGGGAGGTAAAAGGAAGGAAAAATGAGGCAAAAGGAGGCAGTGGGAGGCAATGGGAATTAATGGAATGCAACAGAAAGGAATGTGAGACAATGGGAAGGTGATGGGAGGTACTGGGAAGCAATGCTAATCCGTGGGAAGCTGATGCAGGCAGCACGTGCATTGCAGGCAGTAGTGGAAGAAGCAGGCAGCACATGCAGTGCAGGCAGCACGGGGCAGAAAAGCTGCAGTGCTCCCTGCTCCCAGCCCTGAGCTCCTTCTGGCCCCCACCCTGCCTCACCACTCCCCTTCCCAGCCACATGGTCCCCACTCACAGCAGATTCCCAGGGTCACCAGGGCCACCACCAGCAACAAGCTGGCTGCCAGCAGCCCCACAGGGATGCAGCGCTGCCGGGACCAGTGCTCTGCAAGACACACCAGCAGTTATGAGTCACTCACACTGCTGAGGGGCAGCAGGGCTCCCTGTCCCCATCGCTGTCCCCACCCCCGTCCCCCTCTGGGCACTTACCTGGGCTGTGCTGGGTCTCTTTGCCTGCTGTCCCTGTGGGTGCCAACCCCGGTACAACATTCTCATAGGGGCTGTCTGTGTCATCCGTGCCGTCTGTGGGAAGAAGGTCAGGCAGCAGTGGGGTGATGATGTTGGCCATGTGGGGAGGTGTGGGGGTCCCATGGCTCTCACCTGCCTCCAGCACCTGGCTGACTGTGCCATGTCCCCCTGGCCCCTTGGTGAACCTCAGGTCGGCGTAGAACACACTCTGGGCCATGGGGCTGCTGGTGGCTCTGTGCTGAGGACCTCAATGTGGCTGCTTGTTGTAGGGTGCAAAGGAGAAGTGAGGTTTTGCTTACAGAAACAGAAGTCAGCACCGAGTGATGGTGAAAGCAACAGAGAGGCAGAGCTGCAACAACCTGCACCTTGTCATTGGCCCTGCAATGCCAGAACATCCCCTCCCACACCCGAGAACCGTCACGGTCTCCTGGATTCACTTTCATTTAGAGCTGAGCCATGGGGTGCAGCAGGGTGAGGGCAAAGACTCACATCTCTGGGGCTGGAGTGAGCAGTGGGAGCAGATCAGCCACACAGGACTGATCCTGTCCCACGTGGACTTGGCCCCTTTTTGGTCCCTGTGGTGGGATCTGACTACTGTGATGGGTGGAAGCATTTTCCCCTCTGCGTCTGAAGGGGATTTCCGTGCTGCAACCACAGGTTCTGCACCTCATGACACAAGGTCTCCAGAAGAACAGTGCTGGTGGCTCTCACTGTCCTGTCCCCACCAGCAAATCTCTCCAGGTACCCCTGGACACTGCTCCCTGCTCTGACATCAAGGACAGCAGGATATGCGTCCCAGGTCCTGAAGGTTCATAATGAGTGACCCCATTGCTGTCCCTTTAGAGTCATAGGAATCATCTAGTCCAACTGCCAACCCATCTCCACCATGCCCACTAGCTGTGTCCCTCAGTGCCACATCTCCACATTTCTTGGACACCCCCAGAGCCAGTGACAGCTCCACCTCCCTGGGCAGCCTCACCACTCTTCCTGATAAAAAAATAGAACAAATTTCTACCGATATCCAATCTGACCCTCATCCTTGCCCCCATTCCAGCACTCCTATGGTGGTAGGTAGGCTGGTGGCACTTATCCTCAGGAAAAACCATTCAGATCTCCCAGCCATCATCATGTCCTCCCTGGGCACCAGCCACCCAGCAGGATGCACCCAGCAGGATGTGTCCCACCTTCCTGGGGATTGGATGGAAGCTGCTGAAGCTTTGCCTTTGCCCACTGTTGTGGGAGGAGATCCATATTCCCTGTTGCATGAAGGCAAAACGCTCACCATGAGCACCTTCAGTCCCCAGAGGAGCGCTCCTGTGCTCAGCTCTTCTTCAACCCTCCCTAGCCTTTGCGTGCAGCCCTGCTCAGCCTGTACTCTCACACTGGGCTGCCCGATACTGTCATGTGTTCAGGGGACTGTGACAGCTCTCAGGGCGTGGGAGGGGGGTGTGCTGGTGGTGCTGGGCCAATGGCAGGGTGCTGGTCCCCATGGCCGTGCCTCGCTGGTCCCATCTGCTGTGGCTCAGAGCCAACTTCTGCTTCTGTAAGAGCCGGCCTCACTTCTCTTTAGCACCCTGACCCAGAGTGCAAAGGCCACCAGAGTGCCAGGGGAAAGACAGCACAGCTCAGGGCTTGTCTGCATGGCCGAAGGAGTGCTCTACACTGACCTGAGGTTTGCCAAAGGGCCAGGAGGCCGTGGCATGGCCAGCCAGGTGCTGGAGGCAGGTGAGAGCTGTGGGATCCTCACACCTTCCTGTATGGCCAACATCATCACCGCATTGCTGCCCGACCTTCTTCCTACAGCCCTCTGTATGGACGAGGCTGAGAGTCCCCATGAGAACATCACACCGGAGCTGATGCCTGTGGGGCCAGCAGGGGAAGGGGCCCGGCACAGTCCAGGTGAGTGCCTGAATGGGATGGGGATGTGGGAGGTCATGGTGTGGGCAGTGCGTGTTGCCTCAGGGCACTCCCCATTCTCTTCTTGGAGAGAGGAAGCGCCCACACTGTGCCACCATGTCGCCACCATGCTGTCTGGGGATGCCCAGGAGGTGACGGAGGGTGACGCGTGGCTGCTTATTGTCTTGCAGGGTGCTGGTCTGGCCGCTGCTGTGTCCCTGCAGGGCTGCTGGCTGTCAGTCTGCTGCTGCTGGTGGCCGCCGTGGTACTGGGGGCCTGCTGTGAGTGGGGACAAGTGGCACTGGGACATGGGGACAGGGAGGGGTGAGCGCCAGATGGGGTGGGTGGCACAGACATGCTGATGAAGATGGAACTAGGTCTGCCTGTCCCTGCTGCCCTAAGCTGCACTTTGTCCCTTGCACATCATGGATACTTCCTTTGACTGACATCACTCAAACTCCTCACCTGGTTCTTCTTTCCCATTCTCCTGCCCCCATCCTGCCCCAGCTTGTTCTGATCCTACCCCAGCCCACCCTGCCAGGCCCTGCCCATCTCAGTCTGTACACTTTCTAGCCTTCCTCATCCATTCCCACTCCAGCGGGGCCATCCACTGCCCTACCTACTCCATAACCAGCCCCTTGCCTCCCACCCTGGCTGCCCTGTCCCCATGCTCCAGTTCACCCTGCCCTGTCCCCAGACTGGCAGGTGACCCGCCAGCTGCAGGACACATCCCTGGAGCAAGCGGCCGAGCGTGGCCGCTTCTCGCAGGAGGTGTGGGTGAGGGACCAGAGCCTGGAGCAGATGCGGCAGCAGCTGGCACAAATGCGAGAGGAGCTGCAGCGAGCATGGCAGGAGGGCAACAGCAGCCAGCAGGAGCTGGGCAGATGGGAGGCTGAGATGGAGCATGTCTCAGGGATCCTGGCTGCAACCCAGAAGGAGCTGCACAGTGTGCAGGGAAGGCTGAATGCCAGCGAGAGCACCGTGACCCTGCTGCGCTCCTGCACGGCTATAGGTACGGTGATACGGCAGCCTCAGCATCCTTGCAGTGTCAAGGAGTGGATGATGGCTTTTTGACCATGGGGTGGAGATGGGATGGTCCAAAGGCTGGAGCTCTGCAGGAGATGGGGTTCTGCAGACACTGGTGAGTGCCTGAGCTGAGCTGTGCTGCTATCTCCAGACTGCTGCCCCTCGGGCTGGCTGCTTTACCGGGGCAAGTGCCTCTTCATCTCAACGGATAAGAAGACGTGGGATGACAGCAGAGCAGAGTGTGAGGAGAAATACTCTCAGCTCCTGATCACCAAATCCTGGAGTCGCTGGACTGTGCCGGTAGGGAGTGAGAGCTGAGGGCTCGGGCATCGCAAAGCTGGGGGCATCCAACGACGTGGGATGTCCTTGGTGCTCAGTGTGGGGCTGAGACTGCTCAGGTTCTGTGGGAGAACAAAGGCTCTGCAGCCCCTAAACCTCATGGAAAAGTGCCAAAAGGCTCTTTTTCCTCTTCCCCAGAGCTTCCTGAAGAATGCGGACACTTCATACTGGATTGGGCTGCAGAAGAACAAGTACCCCTGGTACGAATACGACTGGCTGGAGGAAGGCGAGCCAGATGGCGAAGGGCTGACAGATGCCTGGTTCTGGGTGGACGGCTCCCTTTTTGAGAGGTACCATGTGCCCACATTCCCTTCTGGTGAGGGTTGAAGAAACACCTTACATCCTTCCAGTGTCCAATGTGTGAGCACTGGGTCGAGATGTTCAGAGCCCATGCAATGGGAATGCTGAGCTTTGTGCATATGTGAGATGGAGAGAAGGGATGAAAGGATCTGGAAATTCTATTGGGGTCAAAGCAAAATGGTTGAGCCCCATCTCTATCTCCCACACATCGCCCTGGTCCCCCTGGAGGGGAAATCATTGCTCCTTGCCCATGGGGTCCTGGGCTCCTCCCCTTCACGTGTGCCACTAGCCCAGGTCGCCTCTGCTTCCTCTTGTGGTGTCTGAAACCACTGAGGAGGAACAGCCCCGTCTGCCCAGCCCCTGCCTGCCCCTCCACCCCGAGCACACATCTCACCCTCTGGGGTGAGATGCCACTGGCATGGGGCAGCCCTGATGTGGTGTGTCCCCATCCAGACCCTGGCAGCCGAAGTCCAATGGATCATGTGCTGTCATCAGCCGTGGGAACATCAAACCGGCACCGTGTGAGGGGCCAGACGACCTGCACCTCTGGATCTGTGAGAAGGAAGCAGGGCCCAGCTCCCCGTTCATGTGATGACAGCAGTGACACTGTGAGCTCACCCCACGGTGCGCATGGAAGGCAGCAAAGGGGAAAGATGGGGGAAACCCCATCCCAGCCCCACCGAGCACATCCTTCCTTTGCAGCGCCCGCATCCTCTCTGCTTCAGCTTTCATGCAGCACAGGAGCCCAAGGATAGAGTCACTGCTGGTGCTGGCATTTGGGTGTTATTGCTAATTAGAGAGTAGAACGGTGACCTTTAGGATGGCACCACGTGGCCATGCGCTTCAAAAGCAAAAGCAGCATCCAGCACCAGACACTTTGCAAGATAAGTCATGGGGAATTTAAATAGCTGCCATGCACGTGCAGAATAGCCCCGATTTATGTTCAGCCTGGTGAGAGCAGAGGAAGTTGTGTTCTATTATGGGGTTGTGCGTGCCATATTTAGTTGATTAATTGGTATGTAAATCTCTTTGCTTCAAGAGCACAAGGCTGTTAAAGGCATTTTAGAGATGCACGTGTTGCTCCGCGTTGTCCACTGGCTGACCCCGTAGTGTAGCAAATAAAGAGACAAAGCTCCTCTGCTGCTTGCTTTCTTCTTCACTACAATGACAAAGACCCTATGGTGCAAATCCAATGATCACAGAACCATAGAATCATAGAATCATTAAGGATGGAAAAGACCACTAAGATCATCTTACCCAACTGTCAGCCCATCCCCACCACAACTACTGAACGTGTCAAAAAACTACACCATACCATAAATTGGAATTCCCCCAAACCCGAATTTCACTGAAGCTGACTCAACTGAGTTGGTTGTGCTGGTGTCACTCAGCCAAGGTTGTCCCAAGAGGACACAGCCAGACTAAGTCCCCGTCAAGCCCAGACTGGGGCTCCCCACCCCACTCAGTGTGTACCCCAAGAGACACAAGAATCAGCCTGGCTTGCTGGGACATTCAGTTTTTATTGAACACTTTAAATAAGCTGGGTATATATTACTAGCCATTATCATTATTAATAAAAAAAACCACAACAGTTCTGCATTCACCAGTGCGTTGTGCGGGAGGGAGGAAAGCCGGCTCCCACTCCTGTCCCTCCCTTATCCCCTGGCCACTCGAGAGATGCTGGGGGCTGCAGGGTGCCCTCAGCTTGGGGTGAGCAATGTGGATGAGACCCTGGTGCTGGGCAGGACAGCACCCATGTGCTGGGGGCTCAGCACTCAGGGACTCCCAGTGCCGGCCCCCTCCCTGGTCCTCTGTATACCATGGTGTTTTGTTCACCACGTCAGGGACCAGGTGGGTGTCCCTACACTTGTGGGGTGGCAGCTGGGACCCCATTGCTCACATACACAAACGATTGCTACACACTCCCTGCCCAACCCTGCTCACCCTCAGTCTGAAGGGCTGAGAGCCCACTGAGAGCAAGCCCACGGGGACAGGGGAGTCCCACAGGCTTCAGACCTGCAGGGACCTGGCCCTGCCACCTGGGGCAGCAGTGTTATTGCACTTCAGCCCCCCAAGCTTAGAAAGGGCTTCCATGTGCTGAGTGAGCTGTGATGGAGCACAGGGGGGCACCCCAGGCTCCCAGCAGGGTCCCCAGCACTAGGACTGTGCCTCAGGCAGCTTCAGGCTGGGCTCCGCCGACCCCTGGGCTTTCTGGAGGCGGTCGTGGCAGAGGAGGCTCTTGGCCTCACAGTTGAGGTTCTGGTAGCGGGGTGGGCTGGGTGCTGGCCGGTGACAAACAGAGGCGAAGCTGAAGGGCCCCAAGCAGCAGCTGGGGCATGGCAGCACCTCGTCCTGCTCCAGAACCATGCCGGAGCTGTGCCCGGGCAGCATGGCCGCATGCTCCGTCCGCTCCAGTGCCGCCGCCGCGCAGGGGATGCTGAGCTCAGAGAAGCCGTGCTCCAACCCGCTGCCCCAGGCCAGCGGCTTGCTGACCGCTGTGGGGTGGTGGCTGTTGATGAGCCGCCCGTTGAACGGCTCTGGCTGCCACGGATTGCTTCCCGAGGCCAATGTGCGGATGAAGGTGCCACCAGTAGGTGCTGGAGTGTGGAGCTGCGGCAGTGGCAGCTCAGGGTGGTGGGGAGCGCAGTCTCTCCGCTCCTCCACCCCAGTGCTGGATGGTGTTCCCGGCTCTCCGCTGTCCCAGCGGCTCTGCTTTGGGGCAGAGGGCCGCGAGGGGGACCTCACGCCCAGCGCCAGGCCCCCACGGTGGGGCAGCTCGGGGGAAGTGGGCAGTGAGTGGCACTTGCGGGGTGGGGTGGTGGGTGCTGAGAAGTCACACTGCACCTCCACAGCCGGCTCAGGGGTGACAGGGGTGGCAAGCTGCAGTGGGGTTGGGGGGGGCAGGTCAAATGTGAGAGAGATGACCGACTTGCTGGGTATGTCAAAAAGCTTGATCTTGCCCCCCTTCAGGTCCTCGCGCTGGGAGAAGGGGTTGACGCGCGGCGGCGTCTCCTTGGTCCTGGCCTCGCTGCAGGGCTCCGAGATGGGTGATTTGGGGGGGAAGACATCAGAGTGGCTGCGGGACAGGTGCTGGTCCGGCTGCAGGTGCTGCATGCCCAGCTCACGCAGCGGGGACTGCTCAGCGCGGCCAGTCACCCTCATGGCCACTCCTGGGTGGGGGCACAGGAGGGAGTCAGTGGTGGAATGTGGGGATAATACGGGCAGAGGGCAATGGAGCTCCGTCCCGCAGACCTTCTCCCCCAAAATGACAGGCAACCCACATTCCTGGGACACCCACGTACCATTGAGGGCGGGCACTGTGCTGGGTGCGGGCACGCTGTCCCCGGTGCTGAAGAGGGTGGCTCTTGCACCCTCAGGGCCCAGCTGGTGCTGCAGGATGCCCTCCAGGCACTGCGTGATTTCCAGGAAGGAGGGGCGAGAAGTGGGCTCCATCTGCGGGAGGGAGGAGACCCTGGTGAGGCTGGGTGCTCCTCCTGCCCTCTGGGGGCAGCTCCCACCACAGGTAGGGGATGGGAAGCAGGGATGAGGGCATCGCGCCGCAGGGGCTCACGCTGCAGCAGTGGAACGCCAGCTGGAGGAAAGCCACTGGGCAGTCGTTTCCCACCATGGTGCGGAAAGTGGTGATGTCCAGGCCAAAATCCTGCTCCAAGGAGACAAGGAAGAGTGAGGCTGGGTGCCAGCGATGGGCTGGGTGCAGCACGGGGGGACCCTGTGGCCACCCCCAGTGTGGACAAGATCTAGGACACAGATTTCCTTTCACACATATGTGCCCAGTCCTGGTCCTGCCATGCCTTGCCCTTGCTCCCCATCCCAGTGAGTCACCTCTGTGCGGGGCAGGTAGTCAGGGTCAGCGGGAACACGAGCAATGGTCTCACATAGGATGATGCCATAGGCGAACACATCAGCCTGCAGAGAGTGAAGAGTTGCAGGGGGTGGCAGCCGGAGGCCATGCAGCCCCCTGTTGCAAGCCCTCCCCTCAGGAGCCCCCTCAGGATGCCCATCTCCTTTCCCTTTGTGTGCCCAGATGGTCCCACACAGTGTCACCTTCTCGTTGTAGATCTCCCCACGCAGCACCTCGGGTGCCATCCAATACGGAGAGCCCACCACGGCCAGTGGCTCCTTCTCACTGCCCTCGCTGCAGAAACAATGCCATGTCAGGATCCTACTTGTCCAGATTACCCTCTCCCTCCTCCTCATGCTCCATGTGTCCCACCTCTCCCACCACAGGGCCACCAATACTATTCCCTCCTCCATCTCCTCCTGGCCATCCCCAAACATAGCCATCCCACATCGGCACTTCCACCAGGTATCATCCCATCACCCCCATCCCCACACAAACATCCATCGCTCCCCAAGCAAGCTGGAACCCCTTGCTTGGAGGATAGGGATGGACAGACAGACCTGTAGGTGGGGATCTTCTCTGCCAAACCGAAGTCTCCCACCACAGCCGTGTAGCCATTGGCCTCACAGCGCACCAGGCAGTTCTAGGGGCACAGCAGGACCCCCAGTCAGTCCCCACCTCAACACCACCACTCCTGGAATGCATGTAAGTAAAACTCACGGCATCGGGATGCACCGTACCTTGGAGGTGAGGTCACGGTGGAAGATGCCCTTGGAGTGCAGGTAGCGCAGGCCACGGGCAATGTCGAGTGCCAGCTTGACACGAGTGGACCAGGAGAGGGGCACAGGGCTGTCCAGCAGCTGCTCCAGGTTCCCACCATTGATGTACTGGTGGGAAGAGCCATTGCCTTGCTGCACCCTGTTCCATTCCACCAAGGTGGTGGGTCCCCATTTCTCTCCCCATTGCTCCCCCAACCGCACACCAAGTGCCCTAATGGCTACCTCTCCCTGACCCCATGACCACCATCCCACTCTCACCTCTGTCAGGGCGTGCAGCTGTCCCTGGTGCACACACACCCCCATGAACCTGTGAGAAGAGAGGAGCTGAGCGTGACCTGGCAGGATCCATCCCCACTGCAGCCCCAAGTACCAGGGAATGGGACAAACCTGAGGATATTAGGGTGTGAGAGGCGGTTCATCAACTGCACCTCCCGCAGCATGTTGCCCCGGTTGCTGGTCAGCTTGTTCATCTTCAGCACCATGATCTGCCCGGATTGGCGGTGCCGCACCTGCAGTGGGAGCTCAGCTCTAGGGGTCCCCACAAACCCTAGGCATGGGGCACCCCCGGTTAGTGGATGGCTCTCTGAGCACAGCAGTACCCCATGCCTATGATGCACAACCCACAATCCCTGGACCACCCCATGTGCTGTGCTCCCTCTACTGCACGCCCAGACCCTCAGAGTCACAGCGACTGCCCAGTCCCCGGTGTGCAGGAATGGATCCTAGCATGGGTTATACAGCCAGACTCCACAGCAAGGGGTTGAGGACAGAGGGAATGCATGCTTCCACAAGCAGCCCTGGGGGCACGGAGCTTGGCTGATGCTGTACATTTAGCCAGCCCGAGGCTGTCACATGAGCTGGGGACTGGCTCCCAGCCAGTAACAGCAGCCACAAAGGTGGCCAAACACGGACACTCCTGGCCCACTGTGGTCCCCAGCATGTGTGGGGTGAAGGGTCAAGCGTAGGGTCCCCTGTCCCTGTGCCAAGGGGATGGCACAAGGGGCTCCCTAAGCTGGCACTGGGGAAGGACGGGACCCTCAGCAGCTGCCTGGGGGGGCACTTGCTCAGCCCCAGCTGCACCCCGGCACACATGGAGACGCGGGCATTCCTCAGCACTTCCGTCAGCTCGCTGGTCTTCTCCTTTTTAGTCGATGCTGCTCAAAGCCGCTGTGCTGGGCCCTCCCCACATGCCCCCCCACAAACCCCGGGCAAACCACGTGTGGCCCATGCACATCAGCTGAGGCTCCCTGCATGCATGCAGCACCTCCCACTGAAGGGCCCGGGGTGAAATTAGGAATTAATAAGGACCCCTCTCTATTAATCCCTGCCTGGCTGCACTGAGGCCAAACCAGCCCCTGGGCAGGGTTGGAACAAGTGGCAGCACAGCCTGGCTCATGGAGGGGCTCTGAATAATTCAGTAGCAGCTGCCACCCAGCTCTGGTTACATCACAACACCTCCCTGCCAGCCTATGGAGACCTCCATCCCTTGGCACAAGGGAGGACAGTGCGCCCCAAAACCCACACTGAGCACCAGACCTGTGCCTAGAGGGAGCCCAGCCCCATGCCACCTGCAGACCCACAGATGTTGAGTGTCGAGCTGAGCCGGCAGCGCTGCCCTCCCACACATCACAAGGCTGGCAGGACTGGATGGATTGGTCCTGGCGTGGCACTGGTTGCTCCCAGCCGCTGGCAGCTGGCTCAGCCTTATGGGTGCCATGCAAATGCCTGATAGCACATGCCATGGGGTGGCTGTCCACCATAGGAGTAATCAGATCCAAGTCAGAATCAGGAAGCAAACCTCTGGTAGGTTCTGGATGGCAGCTTTGTGGCCTGGACATGCCCACAGCCCAGTTCTTTGCTCATTAACCTCCTGCCATGATGATAGGCTGGGTCAGGTCCGTGTACACTATATGGTTCTAATGTCATAATTCTGGAGGATCGTGGGGGGGGGGGGGAGGAAGATCTAGGGGAAGACCCTGCTGTGGGATTTCCTGATGGGACCCTGGTGGGTCCCCAAGCAGCACAGTGTGCTCCCAGTGCCCTGTTCCCACCCAGGCCGGGCTCTGGCATCATCCCAGCAGCCTGGACGTTCTTCAGAAGCAGTGGTGGCCCTCAAGCACAGCAAGCCACAACCCCGTGTGACGTGCACATTTGTGTTCAGGGGGTTTCCATCCTCCCTCTGACAGCGACAGGGGAAGACAGCGGGCAGCAGAGCCTCCCCGGGCAGCACGGGTCCCCCCTCGCCTCTCCACGTGCTGGCCCTGTGCCCAGGAATCCCAGCACATTCCCTAGAGCTGAGCTCAACTGAGTGCTGGGGGAGGCAGCAGCCTGTTGGCCCCCAGGCAGCAGCCAACCCTCAACCCCTGACCATGCTCTCCAGCAACCCGCAGAGCCCTCCCATGCCCCATCCCACCTGCGGCACTGCATCCCCGTGGCCCCATCTGTTGTCATAAAGGCTGGGGGAAGGGATGGGGCTGGCTGCAGCTCCAGCCTGGGCACAAGGGATCTGGGCTCTTTTAACGGCGGAAATTAGAGTCTTATTTAAAGAGCATGCTAATCAGAGCGAGCAGACGGTCTTGCAGCCTGTGCTCCTTGCAAGACACAGGGCATCACCAGCATCTGGGGATCCCACCCTGAGCAAAGGCTGGGTGTTCTTGTCCCATTGTCCCAGTGTCCCCATGAGGATAGGCATAGGGGTTGCAGGTCGAGAAACAAATGCCACAGGCAACCCTGACAGCTGTATCTGAGTTTGTGGGAATCCCAGCAGTGCAACAAGTCTCACACTGGGCGCGACTGGAAAAGCTGCTCCCCATGCAGAAAAGGCAAATCCTACAAGAAAGGGTTCCTCTGGGGAGCACAAGAGCGGGGAGCCCAGCCAGGCCGCTCACACTGAGCACCTGAGCACCAGCAGCACTCGTCTGCCTGGGTTTGTTTCCCTGTGCCACTGCTCCACCCGGCTTTGTGGAATGAGATGAGGTCTGCCAATGAAGGGCACCAGAGAAGAGTTGTGTCATTCAGGAGCTGCACCGGTCATTTGTGAGTAAATAGGAAATCTCAAAGGTTGACAGGGAAACCAGCGAAGATGTTCAGGGGGCACCTGAGCGAGGGCTGCCCCCGATGGCTATGGGGCTGTGCACAATGGCAAGCTGTATCCCAGAGACAGCTACTAGGGAGGATGGACATGCTTGGGTACAGCCACAGGGGAAGGCAGGGTGCTGCAGGGAAGGATTCAGAAAAAGATGCAACAGCGGGTTAAGGGCTAGAGAAAATGTCTGGCACGAACACAGCCAGCTCAATCTGCTCTGTCTATCAGTGAGACGGAGAGGCGGCTTGCTGCAATGCCCGCGTGCCCAAGGAAGCAGGTGGGCCTCTGGAATCACACCGAGAACCAGCTGCTGCTGGGAGCAGCAAGGGCCAGCTTCACAGGGACACGGCTGGGAGCACCCGAGGGACAGCAGCTATGGCTCAGCCAGGGGTGGGCAGGGGAACACCGTCAGATGGCTGTGCTGTGCCAGCACTCCGAGGCCAAGCCAACTGGTTAAGGACACAGAGGTGTGGGCCCCTCCTCATTCCCCACACCCACCAGGGGTGGAATGAAGCAGGGCTGAGCAGGCGGCTACGAGTGCCCACAGCTGTGAAAAGCACTGTGGGGTGGAGGGAGGTGGGTGGAACACTACTCCGTGCTGCATCCTCCTTGCAAGACTAAGGGCACTGTCACCCCACCAAACCCCACTATGCTCAGTGCTTGGCCTCAACTCTCCGCACCTGCATACAGCCCACCCAGATGCCTCCTGTTCTGGCTGCTGCTGCTCCATCCAGCTCCCATCCCTGAATCCTTTGCTCCCCCAAATTCTTTGTGGACACGGCCCCGGCACTGTGAGAATGCTGTGGGAGCAGAGGAGGTGAGCATGGAGAAACCATGGCCTGGCAAAGACCCAGGAGCATCCATTATTAAAGGTCCTGGCTTTATTAAATGCCTCCCTTTGCTCCCAGGTGCTGCTGTGTGCTCACAGCCAAGGATCAATAGGAGGAGCCCAGCCAGCAGCGAGGCCACAGCCCTGCAGGAGCGCGAGGGATGGCCATGGGGAGGGTCCTCTCTGCATGGCCACCATAGCCACATTGCAGGGCAGCGCTTGGGGGGGGGGGGGAGAGGGAGCCTGCAGAAGAGCTGGGGGGGGCCCGATCCAGCAAAGCTGTTATCGGAGAGGACTGAAGCCACAAGGAGCGTAAGGCGTTGCATAGCACACTGAGCACAAAAACATGTGCACACACCTCTCCTTGTGAAAAGAGCACACAGCCTCTCGACGGTGCACGGGCTGGGAGTGCTATCACCACTGCCAGATCTCAACCCCCCACCCCCCCAAAACCAGCACCCGCGCACCCCACACCTGGGCGCGGCCACTCCAGCAACCTGTGCCCATCCCGACACAGCGGCACAAAGGCAGCCCCGCGACGCCGTCCCCTTCAGCCGGACCCCGCACACCCACCTGCCCCGCTCAGGCTGCACGAGGGGGCGGCCGCACCTCCATCCTCCGAACCCGCTCCGGGATCTCCCACCGGGGCTTTCCAACCCGCTCCCCACCGGCCACCCCCCCGCTGCCCGCCGGTGGCAGCGCTCCGGAGCTCCGCGCCCGGCCTGGCTGTAAACACCGCTCCCCTCCCCCGGAGAACAACAGCCGCCGCCGGGCACCTCCTCGCCCTCGGGGGTCCCCGGCTTCTCACCCCCCCAACCTCCCCCTCCCCGGCGGTACCGCGACGCCCCGTCCCGCCCCGCCCCGCCGAAGGGATGCTCGGTGTCCGCGCACACCTTGAACACCTCGGAGAAGAAGCCGGTGCCGATCTTCTCGCAGTAGAAATCGTCGATGCGCGCCAGGGTGGAGACGGCGCTGCGCAGCGCGCGGTACGAGGAGGGCCGCAGCCTCCCGCAGCCCTGCCACGGCCCCGCCGCTTCCCCCGCCTCGCTCTCCTCGGGCCGTTCCCCTCGCAGCGCCGAGCCGGGCCTCCGCGGCAGCTTCTCCCGCTCCATGTCGGCCCCGCCGAGCGGCCCCCGCGCCATTCACATCCCCGCGGGGTCACGGCCGGGCCGCCCCGCCCGGCCCGGCCCCGCGACGAGCAGCGGCGGTGCGGCGGGGAGCGCGGCGGCTCATGGCCCCGCGGAGCCCGCAGCCCCGACCCCCGCCCGGCCCGGCGCTGCGCCTCCGCCGCCCCGAGCGCTGGCACCGGCGGGGCGGAGCCGAGGCGGGGACAGCCCTTAACTCCTTGGCAGCCGCCGCCGCCTCCCGGCACGGGGACCCCTCCCGCGGGGTGCGGGGTTGGGGTATGCGAGGGGTCCGATGTCGCCGCCCGTCCAGCCGCTCGACACATGGGCTCGGCGGCGGCGGCGGCGTGGATGGGCTCCGCCGAGGCTCTGTGTTCTGCTCACGGCTGTCCCGGCCCAGATGCGCGCTGTGGATCTGCCGCTCCCTGCCTGGGTGGTGTCTCTGGGGCTGTGGAAGAGCAGCGTCTTGGTGACAGTGTGCCCTCTTCTTCTCTTTTCTCCCTTTCTCCGTTCCCCCATTTTCCCCCTCCATCCTGCTCCTTGCTGATCTGTCCATCCTTCCGCCCTGGGGCTCCTTCTGTAGCATCCTCGTGCCCTGCACCAAGCTAACTGCTGTCCCCGCTGAGAAAAGCAGCAGCACAGGTTGTCTCCAGCCATGTCTCAGGGTTTGGGCCGTCCCTTTCTGTGGCAGCATTGCTCCAGCCTGGTGCCTCCACCTGATGGGGTGATGGGTGCTGGACCACCATGCAGCGGGACATGCTCCTGGGCATCCCAGGCCTTGCATCCCAGCATTTGCCACACTTCTACCCTGGCATCTCCAGCTACTCTGTGGTGCCCAGAGGAAAAACTGCAGCTCCATGGAGCAGGGATCCAAACAAGCCTTGCCCTGGCCTTTGCATTGAGTGTACGTGAGCAGCAGCCCCACCAGGGTGAAGGCAGAGATGGTGGTGAGGCATCGTGCAGAGAGAAGCTCAGGACCACAGGATGTTTCAGGCTCCCGCTGCTTACAAGTGGCTGAGTTTACATCCAATTAAGCTGTAACGGATAAATGAAAGCCCTGGAGACACCCCTGACTGTGGAAATTGCTGCTGCAGGATTTTCGGTCCCTTCTCTCATCAGCGCTGGTAGCTGTGCTGCACTATTTCCACCCTGCTCTGCTCCTGCCTAGCACAGCCATGAAGGTCCCCAGTGCCACCAGCCCTCCCGTGGTGCCAGTAAACCCAGCAGCCTGGCTGGGCTGAGCAAACTCCAAATCGAGCCCCTCGAGCCCTGATGAAGACAAGCAAGGACTGTCACAACCCACTGAGAACAAGCTGAGTGCACAGAGCCCAGAGGACAAGGGAGATGGTGTCAGCCCCAGCGGTCTGCGCCAGCAGGGTCGTGCCCAGCAGCACGCAGCATAGGTGACGCAGCAGGACTACATTTCCCAGCGTGCTGCATGTCCCTCGGTGTGCTCAAGGCCCTGCACGCCCCGCACCCAGCACGCTCTGCGAGCTGCGGCAGCCCGCGTCCAGCTGCTCACGGCTGCAGTGCCTGCTTTGCAGGCACCGCGCTGCTCGGTTTTCCCTGTCACGCCAGCTGCGGGGCCGAATTAGGGAGGCTGCCTGCAAATATTTGTCGTGCTGTTAATGTTCTAGGAGCGGAGTCAGCACGGCACCTGGCAGTGTTTGGTCTCCCCCTCCGATCGCCTCCTGTTGATGCTGCGTACTGGTGCTGTGGCATTTGTGGAGACGGCATCCACATCCCATCCCCATCCCTTAGTGGTGGGCACTGACTTCAGTGTGCACCCCAACTTGCCCTTGCTAGGAAGGGCAATACCACGCCATGGGGCTGAGTAGGTGGCAGCTACAGCTGTGCACCACCTGTTTGTGACCCACCACAAGGTGACATGCATGTACATGAGGCCAGCTACATCCTCGCAGCAATCCAGCAGGAGCGGTCACCAGGAGCTAGTTGCCTTGTGCTGCTCACGGAGTGGATGAACCACCACCTCCAGCATCCCTCCCTCTGCCCCTGTGCTGCCCATCTCATAGTACCTGCCGTGCTCCCAGGTAACAGAGCTGCTCCTTGGCCGTGGGCAACTTGCAGCTCCATGCTCATCCCAAGAGGCTGTGCCAGCTTTGCTCCATCTCCTGCCCTTCACCAGGCTGTTAATAATACACACTGCCACAGCTCAGCATCTCTGAAGTGCTCGTGTTCTGCAGACGTGAGCCAGGAGCAGGGATGCCAAAGGCAGTGGGCAGAGCAGGACCACATCAGAGCTGCCCAGAGCAGCAGGGCTGGGAGGTTCAGTGGCTTTGGGGAAGAGCCTCCACCTGTGGCTTGTCACTGTTGTTTGATCTGCACAGCTGCAGGACAGCGAGGCCATGCATAGCTCAGCACAGTGTCCACCACACACCCTTCACAAACCCACCTGCACAGCCCACCCAGAGACCTTGCAGGAACAAACCAACATCCTCAGCGTCACCCTGGCTTCCTTGCCCATCCAAGATCTGATGGAAACGTGGAAGCAAACAGTGCATCAGGCTGAGAATCTTTATTGCCCTGGGAGCTCTGATCTTTTATCCAGAAAAGGTGCAAAATAGAAACTAAGAAAAAAAGAAGAGAGAAATAATAGTAATGATATGTATATATGTGTATATATATATATTCATAAAAGAAGTGATGCACTGGCTCACGACCTGATGAAGGGTGTGTGGTGCTCAGCTGCTGCCTGGTTAAATAGTCCCTGTGGCACACAATGTGAGACTCAAAAGGCTGAGATGATGATAGACCTGACCAGAATGCATTAAAATATTATTGCTGTAGCTCAAGAGCTGCTGGTCACAATGCTGATCCTGTTGTTCACAGTGTGTTTCTATTTGTTTTCAAGATTGTTTTTCTTAACTCTATCCACATTTTTTTTTTTTTAATAACCTCTGAGGGCTGGCCTGGGCTTCTTCATGATTGTTACAGTTTGTATACTATGTGTGCTCCTGTTGTGTCAGTCATCTCAGTCACAGACTCCTAGAATTGTTAAGGTTGGAAAAGATCACTAAGATCATCTAGTCCACTCCCAGCCTACCCCCACCATTCCCACTGAACATGTCCCTCAGTTCTTGGACACCTCCAGGAACAATGATTCCCCCACGACCATGGGCAGCCTGTGCCAGTGCGTTACCACTCTTTTCAGAGTGCATTTCAGGATGTGGAAAAACAGCACTAAGGTCCAGCAGCTCAAAGGGAATGTAACTTCTTCCTCACCTGCACAGAGCAGCCTCTCAGCTACCAGAGATAAGCATTTTTCAGCTCAAGAGAGGATATAGTTGGTGCACACCACAAGCCACCCTGTGGTTTTACCTGGGTGACCACTGAGAGGATAAGAGGAAGTGAGATGGAAAACCCACCTCAACCCTACAGGCATGAGTACATGAACAGCAAGGGAAAACAATCAAGAAAGAGGGCTCTTCCAGGAACACTGTTGCTTCAGTTTTCAATGAACAGTCTCCCAGATAGAGTATCAACAGGAGTCTGAGGCGGCCCAGTGGTATGCCCCAGTTGACATCGCTAATGTGTTTTTCTCAATCCCTTTGGCAGCAGAGTGCAGTCTGTAGCTTGCTTGTCCTTATAGAGGGGCATCCAATACACCTGGAATTGACTGCCCCAGGGGTGGGAACACGGCCCCACTGTTTGCCATGGGCTGATCCAGACTACATGGGAATAGGGGAAAGCAACTGTGCAACAGGGCAGTGCCCCAGTCCAGCAGCAGCAGAACACTGCAATGGGGGCAGTGCCGCTTGGAACTGGTGTCTCCAGCACAGAGCTGAGCTTGGATCCTGCTGTGCCTGCACACTTGAGCCCCGTTTCCAGGCAGCACCTGCCTTCCACCTCAGCACATTAATAACCTTGATGACAGCGGCCTACTTTCCGTCCACCTGTGTCACAGCTGGTCACCGCTCCCTGTCGTGCCCTTGTCCTGGTTGCTCCGCCACTGGATGAACTGGTCTCCTGGAGTTACAACAGCCAGGAGGGCCTGGTGGTGAGCCAAGTGTGTCACTGCTGTCCACCATCTGGGGTTCAGGTCACGCCGTGATTCACAGTGCATCCTGGGCACAGAATGTCTGTGGGATATTCCAGAGCACCTGTGTGGTTGTCCTGAGCACTTGTGAAGGACCATCACTGGTGCTACAAATTCAAGCTCCCCAAGGGATGACTGATACCTCCTTATTCCATCCGGAGATGTGACCTCCCTCATGGCCAGAGGCAAGGCAACATCCCCCTTCCTTCCCCATGCAAGGGTCTGAGATCCGCTCAGGTTCTTCCCCTTGAATAGATCCCAGGCTGGAAGCTCATGTGGCTTCATGCACATATTTATACAATAAAGAGCAGCTGCTCCCTGGGCACTGTGCCATACTCACCACCATCACCAGCCTGCCAGGACATGGTGCCCTTCTCTCTCCTTCCCCACCCTCTCAGACAATGTGGAAAGTCATAGCATGATGAGGTGAGGTGACTACCCCCTCCAAAGCACAGTTGGAGCAGGACCATGCAAAACAAAGGGCTGTGCATCCTGCAGAAGCCCAGCTCACTCTGCAATCTGTGCCACCTTCCCCCCTCTGCCCGGCCACTGGCTCCTGCTCACTGGAAAAAGAGCTGCTTGGCTTTTTCTTCCCTATTCATCTGGTTCCTTCCGGGCTCAGAATATTTTGGGCACTTCTCTGTTCCCAGCTACGCTGGGTGGCATAGGCAGTTCCTCAGGATTTGCTTTCTGCTGGATGCTTTGCAGGCTGAGAGTTGAAAAGGGGAAATGCCAAGCCCTTTATTTCAGACTACATATGGAAGGAGAGACTCACCACTGCATCACATTCACACACCCCATCAGCTGCTTGTGGAGGAGAGCTGTGATGTGTGGGGCCAGCATGTGGAGCTGGGTGGAGCATTTTGGGAGGAGCATTTTAGAGACTTGTGCAACAAAGGAGGTGCAGAGTGAAGGATTTGTGTAGGAGATAGTTGCTCTCCTACAGCAGCAAGTGACGCTCTGGATACAATATGCTACCACTGCCAGAGGGCAGATGGGTGCAAAAAAGAGTGACAGAAAGAAGTGAGAAGTATTGGTCTTGGAGCAGGGGTGTCCTGCAAATGGCACCATCAGGAAACAGGGTTCAGGGCAAGCTGAAACATCGCTTGAAATTCCTACTTCCTGGGCTTAGCCAGGTTCTCTGTCCAAGAATCAGGGTGGGACGTGCTGAAGGCAGCCCCGGGGAGGGCAGCAGGAAGGGCTGGACCAGATGTGGAACTGCTTGGAGGTCTGAACTGCAAACCCCACTGGTGAGCACATCTTCTCCAAACCAAAACGCAGCAGCCCATGTCCCTCCAGCCTCACTCCGCCCTGTCCTCAGCTGCATGCTGCTTATGTGCAATTTGGTGTGGTGGAAATACCTTTGTGGGTATTCAACAAGTGCTTGGCTATGTGGGAGCAGACTGCAGTCTGCAACGAAGGGGAGTAGGGCTGCATTTGTGGGCAGCGGTGACAGACTTGGGTGGGCTGTGCCACAAGAGGGAGTCCCTGCCCGAGCTGCAAAACACCCTAATGCAGTCTGTGGCAGCCCATGGTGACCACTTTGGAGGGAACCCCCTGCACTCCTGTGCTGTGTCACCTTCTTCCTTCTTTTCCACTGCTCTTCAGGAAGCTGGGACATCTGGGGTCTGTCATCAACTTCGTGAGCTTCCATGCTAACAGCTCCATACATGTGGAAGAAGTCATGACTGTCCCTGATGTCAGCTCCACAGGCTAGCAGAGTGCTGGCCTTTATTCTGCTGGTGACACTGCAAAGTGGTTGGAAAGGATGGTGGATGGATGTTGGAGACCTCTTGGGATTCTGCAGGCATTTTCAGCCTCTGAAAGAAGAGCATCTGGACTCCAAAAGTGCCAGACTCTAGGTCACATGGTGTCACACCATGCCCTCGGTGTTCTTCCCTATCTGAAGTAGAACTGCTTTTGAATTGCAGGCGGTTTGGGTTTTTCTCTTTTCAGCCCAAAGACCTGAGTGCGATTAGTTCACTGGTTATCAAGTGATCACTGATGGAACCATTGGGAAACAGCTCATCAATTACAGATATAATGGCCAAACCTGCAGCCTTGGGGCCTCAGCCCTCTTCAGGGTAGATCGTGTAGCTGGGTAGCTTTCTTACTGGCACAAACATGCATTCTCTGAACACTACACAGGAAATCAGTATTAGAAAGCGTGTTAAGATGACTTTATGAGGTAGTCCTGTTCCAAGGGCTAAAACAGGGTATGTAGAGCACAAACAGCCCAGATGTCGCCTGCCTGTGAAAGCCCAGTGGGTGTTCTCGTGGAGATGGAGCTCCGTAAGTCCTGCCACACTGAACAGGGATTCGTGATCTGCTGTCTGACTTGACAGTCTCCTGGAAACCTTCACTGATTCAGATTCTGCGTTGGGGATCCTGGTGAAATGAGGCATCATCTGTTGAACCAGCAGCTGCAGTGCTATGCTGTGTAGGAGCCAGGCATGCGATCAAGTGCTGTGGCCTTTAGTGCAGCATTTCAGCATCCTTTCTATTGTCTGAGAAAACTGAGAAAACAAATTAAAAAAAAAAGAAAAAGATTAATTTCCTAACATATAGAGAGGCCCTGCTTGAAGTAGCCAAGAACAACGTTCTCTACCCAGCTTCAGAAAGATTCTCTTACCCCAGTAGTGCATGCACGGTTCATCTTGAGGTGCTTCACATTTTATAAAGCATGGAGGAAATGGGGGACAGAGCAGGGTACAGGGAACTTCTTATGGAGAAGGCAGACAAGCTGCATGAGGTGGGTTCAAGAGCTCAGTGGGTATGGAAGGTCCACAGTTGGGACTTAACCACAGGATTGTGGCAGATGGATTTGGCCAAGGCAGTAAGTAGAGAGACTTCGTAGCAGAAGTGGTACGCAGTTCCTCCTGCTGACTTAGACAGCGGGGAAAAGTGAACATATTTTCACCCTTAGTATCCTGTTAGCTCTAAAAAACAGTTGTGAAGGCCTAGTTTTAAGATGAGAGTGGTGGGGTGACCTCAGACTACAGCCAGGTTCTTCCTATCTACTCTCTCACATGTCTCAGCAGGAGGAGGTAGAAGTTTAGATTAGGGGTCAGGAAGAGCTTTTTCATGGAAGGAGGGATTAGGGTATAGGGTATTTAAGAGGTGGGTGGATGCAGTACTTGGAGACATGGTGTAGTAGAGACTTGGTAGTGTTAGGCGACTATTGGACTTCACCCAATCACAGAATCACAGAATTGTAGGGGTTGGAAGGGACTTCTAGAGATCATCTAGTCCAATCCCACTGCCAAAGCAGGCTCTCTAGACAGTGTTGCACAGGTAGGTGTCCAGATGGGTCTTGAACATCTCCAGAGAAGGAGACTCCACAATCTCTCTGTGAATCCATCACACAAGGTTCTGTTGTTGGAGAAAATGGCCAGAGTCATGACATACACCAATATGGTTAAACCATGCTCTGTTTATTACCCGGACAGCCTTATTCTTATAGTGTTTAAAACAGAGGCGTATAGAAAATAGCACACAATCATTGGTAGAGAGCCTTGAGAAAAAAACAACACTAAAAATACTCCTGGCAGTTGACAGTTCTGCAAAACACGTCCTGGAGGAGGTAACTTTTGATTGTGATATCGTAGTAGTTCTGCAGACTCTCTGCTGAAGGCCAGCTCCATGAGTCGTTCCAAGCCATCCACTCTTCCTCCAACTAGGGTCTGCCATCCCACAGCTTATTTCAACTTGTTTTCCTTTTCATCTGGATGTGTCCTTGGTTCTCAGCCTTTCTTTCTCATGCTGTTTATCCTGTTCCACAGCTTCTGCTCTAAATACACTTTCATTTATTCCCACAAGGTTCAAATACTCCCTGTTGTCTCTAAAGCCAGGTTGTATGTATGAAAAATACTCCAGATTAGAGAAGTTTTGATAAGGACATGCGGAAGTGATCTTACAGGTCTTTTCTAACTTGTTGCTATTCCTTTTCTAATCATGTTCCTATGATTTAATAAAGACACTGACCAAACACTGCTCTGGACAAAACTGGGAAAACTCTGGGAATTGTCTGCCCAAATTTATGTGCAGTGATATAAAATGTCATCAAAGAAAGGTTTAAATTGCTTTTCCCCACCCCTTCTTTTCCCAGACTCAATTTTCCCTCTCCTTCCCCACCCCTCCATATCCCCTCACGCAGTGCAGGAGAGTGGGAATGGGATTGAGGATGAAGACAGGGGATAGGGATAGGGTTGAGGATGGGGATATGGATTAGGTTGGGGATAGAGATGGGGATGGGGAGGATGGTGAGGTGGGTCCATTCCTGCTGGTCTCTGTAGCTTTTTCCTCCTTCCTTCCCACCAGCTGCAGGTAAGAACCTGCCTGTATGCTGCAGCACCTCCTGCCTGCTATTTCCCCATTTTCTCCTCTGTCTCCATCCTCAGGCAGTGGTTTCCCACACGTGTTCTCCTTGAGACAGTGGAGTGGCTCTGAGGAGTCTTTGGAGGTGCCTCAGTGTGTGCAGGCATGCACGGAGCAGATATGTGGGTGCTGACTGCCCGAAGAGGAAGCTCCTCTCTCCACGTATGATTTCCCTTGGTGGTTGTTTCATTTCTGTGTTTGCACCTCTCCCTCCAGTGCAGATAGCTTTTCCCAGCAGCACTGAGTGGGGCTTAGGCTGTGGTCTTGGCTGCAGTATGACCCTGCAAGGGCTGATGCTGGCCTTCCTGCTGGTCTTCACCCCTCAGCTGGGGGAACAGAGAGAGTCTGCAGGAGCAGGAGCAGTTTCAGGAGAAAATGAGGAAGGAGAAAGGGAAGAAGGTAAGTGCTAGTTGCTCCTCTCTCTTCAAAAGAAGCTTTTGCTGCTCCTCTCCCTGCAAGCTGGCCCTTAATCTCTCCCTCCTTTGGCTGGTGGCAGTGTTTTGGAGAGGGCTAAAGATGGTGTCCACCAGTCCGGAGGCACTCACGCATCTTTGGGTTGCGTCAGGCTGAATCTGCATTAGGGAATGGAGGACAGTGAGCCTCAGTGTGCTGGGAATGCCTTGGCACAGCAGGAAGGGTGGGGGCACCTCCCAGTTCTCTGCTTGGCTCTTTGTATGGAGACGGCTTTGGCCTTTGTGGTACCCTGGGGTAGCTACTCTTTGCAGAAGGACTAGGAGAGCCTGAGGTGTGAGTCGTTATCTTTGCAGAGAAATGGGAGCAGAAGTGGCTTGCCAAGTTGTCCTGTGGGTTGTGAGTCATGTTGCCCATCTCTGGTGTCTGGAAGGAAGTGCTGCCCTTTTAGCAATGGGCAGATGGACAAAGTTTCCTATCTGGACAGCATACGTGGCTCCAAAGAATAGGGTGGTGACCACTGTCCTTTGCAGTGCACTGCAGGACATGGGACTGAAGTGACAGTACAAAACCTGCTACAAGAGAAGAGAGGTTGGGAAGAGGTGCTGCACTGTGAGCATGAAGCAGGCTCCCCAGGGCAGAGGGCATGGCCCTGATCTACCGGAGCTCAAGGAATGTTTTACACTGCTGTCACTGACTTGAATTGGATGATCTGTATGGGTCCCTTCAGGCTTAGGATAATCTCTGTTTCTATGAAAATGAGACCTCATAGGGCATGCCTGCAAGTTTGCAGACATGAAAGGGAATCTGTGTAAGGGTTCTGGCTCCTCTTGCTTGCTACTCATCTTGCCCTAAGCTTCCTTTCCTGCAAGCTAAATAAGCCCAGTTATCTCAACCTCTACTTTCCTGTCCAGCACACCAGTTCTGTTCATCTCAACACTTTTGGGACTCAGACAACTTGGAAAAATGTGGGAGGGAGCAGCGATCACTAGTGTCACCCTTTCTGGCCTGTCTCCTGGACCTGATTCACAGGCTCCAACCAGACCCTTGTATTGTGCCTGTTCTGCAGAGGAACTCTGGGCAAACAGATGGGCTCCAAACACATGCAGGACACAACCCTGCTGGGGATGTCCTTGGAGCAGCAGACATGCCAGAAACCTGCTCTTACTGTGCTAAAATCTGCCTCCTCACTGCCAGTGTCCCAGAGCAGTGCTTTCATGGGTTCAGTGAGAGGTTGCACAAAGGTCTTCCCCTTGTCTCCATCCCCTGCACCCCCCTGCATGGGAAGCATCTCTTCCGTGAACACCTTCTCATGTTTTTGGTGCAGAGAAATGCATGAAGCCACAGTGGGATCCCAAGATTCGCTTTGTCCCAGACCAGAAATTCTACGACATCAATACAAATGTGACGCTGACATGCCCTAATGGGTACTGGCCTTCTGCCACGGAGATCACTTGTGTGAAACCAAGCCCACGCCATGGCCTCAAAGTTCCTCACATCAGCTGGTATATGAAGAACAGCACAGGCTTCTGGCAGCTAGCAGCAGAGGACGTGAGATGTGTGGGTGAGTGAGAACCTGCGTGAGTGAGGGAAGGGAGGGTACAATGGATGCATGCATGGATGTTGCCTCTCCCTCTGAAGGAGCTGAGCCGGAAGACAGTGCCAGGAGCCTGAGGAGCAGCATGGCTCTGCCCTCGTCACTTGCTGGTGGATGTGGCTGTCACTGGAAGCACTGGAGGGATGTGTTCCTGCTTCCTCCAATTTCTGGGCTATTGTGCCCATGGACAGCTCACTGCCCCACCTCACCACCTGCCACCCTAACCAAAACCCTTTTACCTCTGCCAGAAACATGCCAAAGGCCCCGGTGGGGAACAGGACTCCGTCTGGTACCAGACCTGGAAGTGTACAGGAAGAATGAAGAAGTGATGCTGAGCTGCCCTCAGGGCTTACAGCCATCCTACACCCACGTCAGATGTTCAAGAGAAGAACAGACCATCAGCCATGGGAAACATGAACACAGGACATTATGGCTGGGAAGGGGCAGCAGCGGTGCCTGGACTCACATTCGGTCTAGTGTGACATGTGTGGGTAAGAGAGCCACCAGGAGCTCCCCTGGAAGCCCCATGCTGGCCTTCCTGCCCAGGGGAATTCAGGCTGTGTGAGCACAAGAGGCTTCAGGCTCTCTGCATGCTGGGGAAGTGGGAGGTGCTGCTAAAGGGCTGATCCATATTATGCCTGGAAGCTTCATCCCCCACCACTGTGTACCAGGGCAGGGAATATTCTCCCTGTCCCCAGCCATATCCTGCACAGACAGCTTCTGTTCTGCTAATGCTTTTCCATCTTATTGATGCAGGAAAATGTCAGAAGCCCCAGTGGGACCCCAGGATTCTCTTCGTCCCAGATCAGAGGTCCTACGACCTTAACGAGACAGTGATTTTGACATGCCCAGTTGGGTACTGGTTGTCCCACACAGAGGTTTCCTGCATGAAGCAAAACCCTAGTCAAGGCTCCACAGCTTCACAGAACATCTGGCATGTGAAGAACGGCAGAGGACGCTGGCAGCCTGTTAAAAGTAACATGATCTGTGTGGGTGAGTGAAGCTGCCATTCTCAGTCTGCTCACCCCTGCAAGAGAAGTGGTGCCACATGCAGCATATAGCTTCAATGTCCTGTGCTCTGGGTGGTCAGGGAACGCTGTGGGTGTTCACCGCAGAGAAAAGAGCTGCTAATGCAGCCCAAGACTGTGTCTATCCTCCGAGCAGTTACCAGATCAGTTGCTAGCCCCATGGTGTTGACAGCAGAGGGATCACAAATACTTATTCTTGCCATTCCCACCCCCAGGCCTGAGTCACTGCAGCACTGTGACCTGAGAGTCGTCCAGGGCACAAGAAATGTGCAGTTAGTGCCCAAGTACTGTGTGGGAGAAGGCAGGATGGCACTGGCCACACAGTTCTCGGGATGTGCCAGTGAAGGCAGGAGTAACAGAGATCTGCTGCAGGCTGGGAAGGGATGGGAGCAAAATAACTTTCCTGCAATGCTTTTTTCACAGAGGTGTTCCAAGTTGACCCTGGAACCCTGGAGGTTTCCAGCACCAGCATCAAACTGAACTGGACCTGCAGCTTCCCTGATGCCTGCCAGCACATGCAGGCCACGTGCCAGCTGGCAGGGCCTTCCTCTCCTCCCTGTCAGGTTGAGAAGGTCACGGAACAGGAGATTCTACGTGGTCAGAAGGGAACATTCACATGTCCTCCCCTGCAGCCCTTCACTGTTTATAGCATCACTATCTCAGTGCCTCCCAGCACGATCCTTTTCACACAACACCTTAGGACAAAGGCAATGGGTAATCACCCTTTTATATATAATATAAAGTTTGTTCCTCAACCCAAATTTTGATGTGTGACCCCATCTTTCTGTGCTTCCAGTGCCAGAGAAGCCGGAGCAGCTGCAGCTGGATACGAGCACTGGGACTCTCAGGTGGAAGGCACTGCCCTCCTGCCGAGGGGAGATCATTGGGTACCAGGTACTGAGGCAGAGCCTCTGACACCCAGGCAACAGAACAGCAGCCGCTCTATACAGAACTGCCATGGGCTGAAGCAGGAGCCTGGTGCTGCTCCCCTCAGCTCTTCTCATTCCTCTAGCTGAACTTCACAGCCAGGAGAGCGCACGATGGCACCTTCCTGAACTTCCAGCAGGTGACAGTGAACCACTCTGTCACCCAGTACACACCACCCACCCAGAGCCCAGGCAGCAAATACACAGTGACAGTCCAGGGTCTGACATCAGCTGGTGCAGGGGATGCGTCCAGCCTGGAGTTCCAAGCCTACATCTCAGGTAATGGCCTCTGTGCCACGGGCCTGCCTGGTGTTGTTATGGGGCACATGTGATGTGCCATCCAGCCCCATCCAGCCTGGCTTTGAGTGCTTCCAGGAAGGGGTCATCCATAACCTTGTTGGGCAACCTGATCCAGTGTCTCACCACCCTCACAGTAAAGAATCTCTTCCTAAAACGCAGTCTAAATATCTAGTCTACTCTCTTCTAGTTTAAAGCCATTTTCCCTCATTTCTGTTGCTACACGCCCTTATTAAAAGTTCCCCCCCAGCTTTCCTGTAGGCCCCTTCAGGTACTGGAAGGTCACTATAAGGTCTCCTCGGAGCCTTGTCCAGGCTGAACAGCCCCATCTCTCTCAGCCTTGTGACTTGTTGCCTGTTGCTGCAGAGCCGTGGATCCTGCATACACACACACACACCTGCACTCACGCACCTACTTGATGCCAAGGCCTGGGCACTCACCCCAAGCTGTGACACCCACTGCTGGCTGTGTGTGTTAGTTTCAGGGCAGTATCTGGGCTCCTGGCCATGGACAGCAGTCACAGTGGTGGTTGTGCTCTCTGTGATGGTCACTCTCTCTGCAGTGGTCGTGTGGTTCATGCTGTCCAGGTGAGTAATCTTGGGACTTGGAGCTGCTGTGCTGACTCAGGCCTTGCTGTGCTGATGGAGTGGCTGGTAACAGAGCATGCTTCCTGCTCTGCTCCAACCTTTTTCAAGCAACAGGGATGCTGCTGGCTGTAGAGGTCTTCTGAACGCTACCCTTGGGTCTGGGGCAGAGACTGTGTGTGCTGGGAGACCCCACCTCCTGTGATCACCTCTACCAGTGCTGCTGTGCCTGGGGGTGCTGATGGGCAATGCCTGCCAGCTAGGGAGAGGAAAGCATGAGGAGCTCTTCTTCCACTGCCACTGGGTTCAGCAAGGCCCTGGGGGAAGTCAGTATATCTCCAAACTTAGACTGTCCCTTTGCCTTCCCAGGAGAAGGAAGACTGTGCCCATCAAAGTCGAGGAGGACAATTACACAGGTAAGGCCCCAGCACAGGGATGGCTGTGGGGTTGGGGTAGCAGGTGGTGGGAGGGGAGGTCAGTCCCTGAGCTGCCGTCTGAGTCTGCCCCCCTCTTTCCACACACCCTCCTGCTCTTTCTGTCCCTGCAGAGCTGCAGCCATACGAAAACTCAGATATTTACTGTGAGATTAAAGGGAGATCTCTTTCAGAAGAAGAGGCAGGTAGGAGGTGGGATGTTGTGGCTGTGTTCCCTGGGACACCAGGGGCAGGCAGTGCCCAGTGCCCCAGCCTGTGCTAGAGCTGTGAGAGCTCCCTGAATCACTCAGGGCTCACAGCAGCCTCTGATTGGGTGCTGTTGGTGTCTGTAGTTACAGGTGGCTGCGACAGAGAGCCAGCAACCCTGCCCCTGCATGTCCTGGAGTCCTCAGGAGACTGACGAGCAGTGTAGAAGTGGAGAAGATGGGGATAACATCCCTGGATCAGAGGTGATGGCACTTCCCGTTGGCTCTTCTTGAGTCTTGGTCCTGCAGAGCTGGAAGCAGAACTGCATGTATCTTGTGCTGTGTTATTGCTCCCACCCATGTTTTCAGTAAGTTCCTGCATGCTGTGTCAAGAGGAGCAGCCCAAGGCCTGGCATGAGCTGTTTTTGCTGGTCAAGTGTTCTCTAGCACCTGACACAAGGCTTCCCAGCACTTTTCCACCTTGTGTCTCTGTACCCACTGAGCCCCAGAATGCCGCTGGAGTTCAGCCCAAGTGTGCTGTCTTTGCAGCTGTGCTGCTGTGTCTGAAGAGCCAATAAATTGTTTTGGTTTTCATGGGGCTGCTCCTTACTGCATTCACATGGTTGTGATTATTCCCTGTTATGTGTGTGAAAATGCTCTCTGTCCTTCACTGGGGGGAGGGGGTTGAGGCTTGTGCAGCCCCAACAGTTCTGAAGAAGCACACCAAGAAGCCCTGTGCCCCCAGGACAGAGATCAGGTACTGTCCTGATCTCCTACTGTGGGAATGTCACTAAATGCCACAGCTGGTTATGCTGGGTCTTGCTCTGCGTGCAGGCCATTGCAGAGATGTAAGTGCTGAGTTTTGGGGAGAAAGGAAAAAACTCCAGCCTTGTGCAGGCAGCATGGCCACAAAGATATGTGTCTGAGGCTGTCTCCTGATCCTTGTACTTCTGCTGGGTGTAAGCAACAGAAAGTGCCAGCCACAGAGCTGCCAGCCAACTCTGTGACTGGGTCTGGGCTTCTCTCTTTGGGAATGCCACAGATCACCTGGACTGATGGGGCACTGCAAGTTGTGCACTTTTGCATTTAACTCCCCAAAAAGGTTGGATGCATATCATGCTTGGGGAGGCTGATTGCTCCCAGACACAGGGCCCTGGCACCCAGCCCCATCAAGAACAGTTTGTGGGAGGTCAGGGGCTGAGTTTGAGAAAGCACTGAGGCCTCAGGGACACTCTCCCAGCTTCCAGCTCTTTTCAGGTCAAGCATTTCCTGACCCAGAGGTATACAGTGGCTTAGAATAGCTCTTGATGGTTTTTCTTTCACGAGCCTGGAAAACATGGAGTCTTCAATGGTGGGGAGTTCTCCAGTTCGCACTGACACAGCACATATTTCCCCCTTCTTTTCCTTACTTCTAATTTTGCCTTAGGAGTGCCTCTCCCTCCTGGTATTTTGGACAAAATCAAATGGCAGCCATTCCCTTTCTATCCTCTCTATGAGTGCCTCTCTTTATAGAACTGTCATATCCTGCCTCCATTTTACTGCAAAAGGTATTGTGTCTTCCTGGTTGCTCCTGGTCTGGAAGCTTTCTCTGGAGTCTGTAGAATCAGTTCTGATTGAACATCCAGAGATTTTCCCATTTGGGAGTGGGAGTGCAGGAGTGCACATGGTGCTCAGAAACAGGGGAACTGAAGCCAGCTGATGAGTGGATTTGCATTGTATTGTCTGAGTGTGTGAGTGTGCTGAAACAGACTGTGGGCTGTGAGCGACCTTTGAGAATGCCTGAGAAACGACCTTCCCCCCTACCCTGCTGGTGATCCCAGCATGCCATGTGGAGCCTGTCTTGATGTAAATTGGGCAGTGAGGGAAAGATGCTTACACCCACGTGGAAGCTGATGATTGAGAAAGGAGAATGAGGGAGGCTGGGGAAACAGAGCATTGCTTTGTGCTCCTTCCACGTCCTGGGTTCCTGTCCTCTTTCCACTCCCCTGCCCTCGCCACTCTGTCTGCTCTGTCCAGACGAGTAACGGCTGTATCCTGATCTGGAAGGGGCCAAAAAAGGATCACTGAGTCCAGCTCCTGGTCCCCTCTTTTCTGTTGTAGAGTCACGCACCTTTTGGCAGTTTGATGCTGAGAAATCCGACATAGTAACTTGATACACCAATGAAATATGTCAAGCAGGTATTCCCTTTATTACAGCGCTGGGTGCATGGGGAATCTCTCCACCAAACATGCACACCGAAGAGAGAAACGACTACACATTTAAAGGCATAACGCATTAATATTCATCACATTCCAAAGACAGACAGAAATTCCAAAGTGAGTGACATCTCCGGTGGTCAGAGGATTAAAGCTAAAAGTAAATTTCCACATGTTAAGGGGACTACGTTATGTTGCCAGCAAATCTGCTTCCTTATCTTCGCAGACTTCCCCACTGTGTAGCAAACAGCAATTCCACGTACCTTCTCTGGACCATCCATTGTGTTGTAAACAACCACCCTACACACCATTGTGTTTTCCTTATCTTCATGGGACCACCCTTGTACTGAGTTGCAAACAGCAGCTCTCTTCACAATACAATACCTGTATTTCTATGGTCCCTGAGTTTCTTCATAAATTTTCCTGTTTGCTCAAGCTATGATGCCTAGTTTAGATTCAATCCAATTCAGTTCTTGATTCAAGTTGATCTAACTGGGAAAGGTAGAGGGTCAACCATGCTCTTTGCTCCGCCACAGCTCCTTTGTCTCAGTAGCTAATGGTCTTCCCTGTGCTAATGCTTCTGCACAAAGATGCTCTTTTTTGTGATTGTCCTCAGACATAGTCACTCTGGCAGGCCAGCAAGGCCTCCTTGTACCTTACAGCCTTCCCTAAATATCCTGCTCTTGATGCATGCAAAGGAACATGCAGGGAGCCAGGCAGCATGGAAGTGGGATGGACCATGCAGGTAGCAGCTGGAAGATCCCAGTATCAGCCACTGGCTGGGTTGGTGGGCTGGAAGAGGGTGAGCAGCATCTGCTCAGCTGTAGGTTCCCAGGCTGCCTGCCTGCATGGTGGTGTTGGCCAGCACATTTCTCCTGTGGGTCTAGTCATGGCCCTCATGGTTTGGGAACTGAATCACAGAATCACAGAATCATAGTCATAGAATCATAGAATCATAGAATCATACGAATCATAGAATGGCTTGTGTTGGAAGGGTCCTCAAGGACTATCTAGTTCCACTGGATAGTCACCTACTAGGTCATGTTGCCCAGAAGTCAGTGCAATGTGGCCTTGAATACCACTAGGGATGGGACACCCACAATTTTTCTGAGCAACTTATTCCAGTGCCTCACTAACCTCATGAGAAAGAATTTCTTCCTAACATCTAACTTTTATCTCCCCTCTTTTCTTTTAAAACTATTCCCCTTATCCTATCACAATTATTAGCTTATATGAAATTTTGATCTTGGTCTTGTTTATAAGTTCCATTTATACAATGAATGGCTGCAAGGATCTCTTACCTGAGCCTACTTTTCTCTAGACTGAACAAGCCCAGCTCTGTTGCCTTGTCTCATAAGAGAGATGCTCCAGTCCTCTGATCATCCATCCTTGTTACTTTCTTCTGGACTTGCTTCATCAACTCCAAGTCTTGCACCAAAGGCCCCAGACCTGGATGCAGTTCCAAGTGCTACCTCAGGAGGACAAAGTAGAGGTCCGTTTGGATGGCATCTCTTCCTTCTCTCATATCAATGTGACTTAATGTCATCTGCAGATGAGGGGCTGAATGTTGGCTTTGGTTTCCTTTCACTGTTTGGTTAACATTTAGGTTTAGACTGGCAGAATTCCTGGGGCAGCAGCTCAGCCTGAGGCAGCAATGTGCCCAAGCTGCTGGGAGGTTAAACCACATGATTGAATACACTGAACACAGCACAACCAGCTGGTCCAAAGAAGCAATGCTGTTGTTGTATTTCAAGCTGGTGCAGCTTCCTCTTGAGTATTGTGTGTAGTTCTGAGCATCAGCCTAAGAACACCTGAATTAATCAAGTCTGGGGGTTGACCTCATGGTTAGGTGGTATTTTTCCTATAGATATTTGGATGGCATTTACTTGTTGAAGTAGTCAGCCACTGTTTTGAGGGCCTTTCTGCAGACTCTATCTAGTTTACCATGCACTTGAGAAACCAGAAGTCCTGAAAAACATTCACAGACAACACTGAAGTGATCCTCAGGACTTTTGACTGCTCCTTCTGAGACTTCAGGAGAAAGCTGGCTTCCTGAAAGCTTTGGGACACAGGACTCCTACAGAGGTGACATGGATCTGTGCACCAAGCTTTGTCCTGTGAGGTTCTGTTGTACAGCAGTCTTGGGCAGTGTGAGAGGTGAGTGTGGAATTTATGGCCCACACTGAGGAAGAGGTGGAGAGATCCTCACCAGAGCCTGAGATCCCAGGTGGGCCCTGGTAGGAAGAGGAACAGTGTAGCTGCTGAGGAGTGCTGTTAGAAATGAACACTTTGGGGTGAAAATCTCATGCTGATGACGGGGCTTGTTCTGTTGTGTGCCATTGCCTGGATGCACCAGGGAAACAAAGCAGCAAGAGGCTGCTAGCAATGACACTAATGGGAGGTTCTCTCTCAAAAGAGGAAGGCTTATTCATCACAAGCAGTATGTTCATGTGGCTGTTTCCTTCCTGTGGTTGCAATTCTTGCAATCACAGATGCCAGTGCACAGAGGCAGCAAGTGGGACTGAGACCTGATCTGCACTCAGGATCCCCCTGGATGCTGGCATGGCCCTGCAGTTCCTGGCTCTGACCTTTCTCCTGGTCCTTGTTCCTCTGCTGGAAGCACAGGGCCAGGAAGAACCTGATCCCCCAGTCCAAGGAGCACCCCGAGAAACAGGTAAGAATTTGACACTATTCCATTCACAAGTGAACATATTTCTGCTCTTTCTCTAGTATTTGCTGTGCAACTTTACCAGCTGTAGCATGCATCACAGAGGGTGGAGGTGATGTGCATGCCAGGGAGATGAATTTGGGGTTGGAGGGCAGTGAGGCATGATGTGCTGGGAAAGCCCCAGTGAGTGGTGGGATGTAACATACTGCCATGCAAGAGGCAGTGTGTCTGGGAGCAGGAGGTGGACAGCTCTCGTAACCTTGCATAAATGTGGTTGTTCAGCCATGTGTCCCTTCATCATGGCTGTTGAGCAGATGATACAAAACTTCTGGGACAACTCCTCTGCCCCTTTGGGACAAGGAGTTCTCTATTCTGGGCAGTTTGAAGACTCTTCACCCCTATAGGACTGGTGGAGTGGTGCCCAGCAAGGCAATGGGCATTTCTAGCTGGGATCGGGTCCAAACCAGCAGGCGGAGGAGGACTGTAGAGCAGGTATGATTGTCCTGGCTAACTTATGTCAGGAAGATTTGTCACCTTCTCGGTCTCTTGAATCTCTGGAGGGACCATTTCTGAGTACTGACACCATGCTATTGCTCTCTGTGCCACCTTGTTGTTTCATGTCCCAACTAAACCCATTCCCAACCTCTGTCAGAAACGTGCCAAAGGCCCCTATGGGACCCAGCACTCCATCTAGAACCAGACCTGGACGAGTACAAGAAAAATGAAGACGTGATGCTGAGCTGCCCTGAGGGTTTCCAGCCATCCTATACCCACATCAGATGTTCAAGAGAAGTACAGACCATCAGCCGTGGGAAACCTGTATACAGGGAAGTTTGGTTGGGAAGAGCCAGCAGCAGTTCCTGGGACCGCGTTCGGTCCAGCGTGGAGTGTGTGGGTAAGGAAGGCTTCAGGCTCTGTGTGCTGGGAGAATGGGAGGTGTGGATGCACTCTCTGGAACACTGCTCCTCTTGGGATCTTTTGGAGGAGAAAGAAGAACAGGGCCCTTATTCCTCACATTCCTGGGGCTGTGATGCAGAAAGGCTCTTCTGTTTTTGATCTAGAGCTCATTCCCTCACCATGATTTGCCTAGGAAAAAGAACCTGCCTACAGATGTCTGTGAACAGCAGGAGAAGTCATAGAGCAGATATTGCTTGAAAGGGGAGACGCTGTCTGACACTGACAAATATGGGTTATGTGTGAGTGGGGAAAACTGCCTTGGATAGTGGTAGTACACATGCTCAGCTCCATTCATTCCTATCCAAATTCACCTGCTTCTCCATCCAGAGATTTGGCACAAATAGTTTCATCATTTGTCTTCTCCTTTCTTAAACTGGGCTGGAAGTAGGGCTGTGTGACTGCACCACTTGCAAAGGTGGAGGAGAAGGAAAGGAAATGACTCTATTGCAAAACTTCCTTCACAGAAGTGCTAGAAGTTGACCCTGGAACCCTGGAGGTTTCCAGCACCAGAATCAAACTGAACTGGACCTGCAGCTTCCCTGATGCCTGCCAGCACATGCAGGCCACGTGCCGGCTGGCAGGGCCATCCTCTCCTCCCTGTGAGGCTGAGGAGGTCACCGGAATGGAGTTCCTATATGGCCAGATGGGAACATTCACATGTCCTCCACTGCAGCCCTTCACTGAGTACACTGTCACCATCTCAGTGCCACCCAGCACGGTCTTGTTTTCATGGGTGATCAGGACAAAAGAAACAGGTAGGTGCCCATGGGATAGGAGGGAAGGGACATTCCTGGGCTGTTCACCAGTGGAGAGGTAGATGACTATGTCCTTTGAGCAGCAGTTCATTCTGAGTATCCTCTCCCCGCTGCAGTGGTCCCGGCACTGGGGCTGCATGCAGCTTGTATGGCTCTGCAGAAGGAGCTGTGAAGAGTCCTGGAGCAGAGCTCTTTCCTTCCTACCCCTCTCCCTCCTCACCACACTACTGCTGCTCCTACTGTTGTGAAATACACACTCCTTTTGTGGCACAAACCATGCTTGGGTTTGCTGTGCAGCCTCTCCCTGAGCAGTAGATGAGTGCGTCCTGCAGACGCTCAGCCCCCCTCTGGTAGTGCCATCTGTGACCCCATCTTCCTGCGCTTGCAGTGCCGCAGAAGCCGGAGCAGCTGCAGCTGGATGCCAGTACTGGGACTCTCAGCTGGAAGGCGCTGCCCTCCTGCCGAGGGGAGATCATTGGGTACCAGGTACCATGGGCCCACACCCAGCCCCTCCCTCCTTGTAGCTTTGTGCAGGCAAGCATGCAGACAATAGAAAGCCCTGAAGACCAGCAGTCACTCATCTAGTTCAGCTTAATTTCTGGCTGTGATGAATTTGGGCATTTCTGACTTCCTCTCAGTGTTATTCAGTGTCAAATATTGTATTTTGTGGGGTGCCTTACAGGCTTTCCTGTGCCTCTTGCATTCTTATTTTTAGTTCCTGCCATGAGAAAGGCTGTGGTTTGCCGTGGTAGAAGCAGGGCTGAGGGAGGAGAGTGCTGCACCCAGCTTGTAGCCACCTCACCTTATGATGTGATTCACATATCACTGAGGATGCTTTGCAAATCCATCCAGCTCAGAGAGCTCAGAGAGCAAAGGCACAGTCTAAGCACATCCATTTTCTGCAGCTGCTCTGGTGGTATCTAGAATGTTGGTTCCAAATTCACTCCTGCCCTCCTCTGCTCAGCTCTAATGCTTTGCTTATACACACACACGGGGCTGAGGCTCCAGCTGGTCCTCTCTGGGTGCTTGCAATGACTGGGATAGGAACAGGGAAATTAAGAGCACAGAACTGTGCTGCTGTCTGGCTGTGGGGTGGGCAGGTTCCCACACGCAGGTGGGTGCCACTTCTCTCCAGCTCCATGTTCTGTTCCCAGCTGAACATCACGGTCAGGCCCTTGCAGAATGGCAGCTTCCTGCAGATTGAGCGGCTGAGGCTGAGCAGCCAGACCACGGAGTACCTGCTGCCTGCATACAGCACCAGCACCAGATATGCAGTGGCCATGCGGGGCCTCACAGCTGTGGGTCCTGGAGCTGCATCGCTGTTGGAGTTTCACACCAACAGCTCAGGTGAGGGTCTCTGCACACAGCTCCTGCTCCTGCCCCTCCTTGCCCATCTGCTGATGCTTGTCCTGGGGGTCTTCTGCAGAGACCCCAGGGCTTTCTGAAGGATGCTCCCGCCTCGTGCTCGATATCTCTCCATCTCAGGGGACAGCCGTGCTTCCCCTGCACCCCATCTCCCAGCCCCCTGAGGCAGTGAGGTGAGTGCTCTCCTCTTGCAGCCCTTAGCAGAACTGCTCCCCTTAAGCTGCCTCTGTCCAACTCTCTCCATTCTTATCTCTATTACCACCCCCATGTCCTTCACTTTCTCCATCCCTATATCCATCTCATAGCCCTATTTCCATCTCCAGCCTGATCCCCATCCTTATCACCCATCCACATTCCTATTCTCATCTCCACCCCCATTCCATATCTCCATTGCCATCCTCACCCCTTACCTGTCTGTTATAATTGCTGTCCTCATTCCTATCCTCATCCTAATTCCCAAGCTCATCCCCATGTCAGAATCATCCCGTTCCATATGTCTCCCAACCCCCACCCTCCATCCCCATCCCCATCTCACAGCCCTGCCTTACAGTGAGCACCAGCTGCTCGTGGCTGTGGCACACAACAGCACGGTGCTGGAAGACGCCTGCTCGGGGGAGCTGCAGCCCTCCAATGGCAGCTACCCGCCTGACCCATACGTGGCCGCCGTGCTCAACCTCAGCACACCCACGGACTTCATGCTGGGTGACGGGACCCAAGGGCAGGGCTTCCACAACGCTCCTCTGCGCCCAGGATGGGACTACACGGCCCTTCTGCGCCTCGTGCGGCGCTCACCGCAGGTACCTGTGCTGGGGGCTCTTGTGGACGGGGCAGGGCAGTGACCCCTGTGTCCTCAGCCAGGTTCGGGGCCTTTGGTGGCCCTGGGTGGCCATGGTGGCAATGGTGTGGGACTGCTCTGAGCTCTTCCTCCTCAACAGGCAGAGACATTCACCTGTGTGTGCTACAGCTTCTCCATGGGTGAGTAAGTGGTTCTTCTGCCCCACACATGTGCTGGAGGATCTCTCTGTATCCCTTGTTTTTCTATCCCAAACGCTTCCAAGGAGAGGAGCAACTAATTTCCTATAATGATCCTTCATTCCACAAGTCCCACTGGTCCTGCAGTCACCTCTACACACTTGCACACATCTACTTTCATGGTCAGGGTCTGTGCAGACGCATGGCCCAGACTGTGGCACTCACCCCTGGCTGTGTGTTAGTTGCAGGGCAGTCACCGCACCCATGGCCAGGGATTGTGATTGGAGTGGTTGTGCTGTTGGTGCTGGTCCTCCTGTTTGCAGGCATCGTGTGGTTTGTGCAATCCAGGTGAGTAGGATGGGGACTGTGCTTCAGCTGGGCAGCCTTCACTCATGACCTGCTCTCCTCTCAGGACTGACCCTTGTCTTTGCAGGAGAAGAAAGGCTGTGCCCATAAAAGCTAAGGATGATAATTAAAAAGATAGAGAAAAGGTGGAGCCAGGAGATCCTGACCCTCAGGAGAATCATATGATCGTCCTCTTCTTGAACATGTCTTGCTGTGCCCCAGCCTGTCTGGAAAGCCGCTCTCCCAGCTCCTGCCTGTTCCGGAGATCTTGGGACAGTAACAGCAGTGATGCAGATAAGATGGTGTGGTTGTACCTGGATCAGTACTGGCTCTCCTGTGACCATCAGCAGACTTAAGTGTTCCATCCATGTCAGCATAGCAGGGGGAAAGTGAGAAGCCAAGGAGGGTCATAAACTTTTCCTTGCCAGCTTTCATATACATGTGTTGTAAGTTCTGGGACTTTTCAATGGGATTTTCTACAGTTCTTTTTTTTAGACTTTGCTCTTGCTTTCTTGAAAGTGAGAACTGTGCACAGGAATTCCCAGTCTTTGCCTCAGGAGGGCTCAGGCTGGAGGACTGTCTGTGCTCCTGCAATATGTTTCTTACTCAATTTCTCCCCCTGAGCTGAAATCCACCCAAGCCCAGTGCTCTGCTTGAGCTTGATGTGACAGCATTGCCCATGCCAACCCCTGGCCCTGTCCTGAAAACCAATAAATGTGGTTTGGAGGTGGTTCTCTGCCATGCTACAGCTCCTGCCTGGTCCCCTCAGTGCCCAGAGGGAGCAATGAGCTGTGCTGAGTGAACCGTGCCTTGCTGAGATGATGCCAGCACATGTCTTGGGCACGAACGTGTCTTGTGCCCATGCTGTGGGTAGAGTTGACAGGCCTGTACTGCTTTGTAGCCCCCGTGTCAGATCAAACCTGGAAGAAAAGTGAAGATCAGAGCTCACCACTACTGAAGCCCTCACTGAGCCTTTATTGATGATACACAGAATAGAGCCATGGGGTGAGTCCTGCCAGATATTCTCAGTGGTGCAGCAGCCTCTCCCAGACTGTAACCTGCAGAGGCAGTGTTCAAAGCATGGATGTCCAACTTGGATTGCAATGGTGGGGCAGGAAGGCTTGTAAGGGAGCATCACTGGTGCTGTCAGGGCTGTGGCACCCGGACCAGCATGTAGCAGCAGGAACTGTGTGGTGTGGGAAGGATTGGGTCAACCCTGTGGGGCTGTGGATTATCCTCCCCTGGGCTCTTCTTGGACACAGGCTTGCTGCTTGGACTGATCGTCTGTGTTCCAACCCTGGAGGAGAACTCATGGTGATTTGGTGCTCCTGTCTGAGCACAACTGGGGAACTGGTGCAGCTACCCCACTTTCACTGTGGATGTCTGAAGGGTAGCCTGGATGGGACAGCTAGTTCTCTGTGTCCTTTGCATGGACACATCACGGCCTGGTGCTTATGCTCTGCTCAGAGTACTCAGGCTGTGCCGACAGGTAAAGTCCTGCCAAAACTCTGAGCAAAGGGCCAGGTTCATATTTCAAATTATTTTCACAATTTGGAGACAGTCCAGCCTGTGTTCTTTAGTTGCAGACAGCCCTTTGGGTGGTTTCTGGGAGGAATAAAACACTGATGAGTTGATGGTTGGACTAAATGATTTCACTGGTCTTTCCAACCATAATGATTTTGTGATCTTGGGGCTGTGCACATCTTCTCTGGTTTCCATTGTTTCCTCAAGAAAGCTGAAGTCCTGCCAGAGATGGGCTGTGACCATGCCTCTACTTGAAATTGCCGTAGGTTTCAAATGAATTCAAGTAACTGAGGGCTAGTTTGTAGCAGAGCCCATATTGCTCCTGTGGACAGAAGGATTCACATGAGCACCTGATACCATAATGCCTTCTGTGGAAGGACAGTGTGGTTGCCAACATCTCCCAGACAAAGTCAGGGGTAGGTATGTCCCCATCTCTCAGTCACAGTTCCCCTGGTGAGGAATGCCAAATGTGTGCTCCAGTGGCTGAGAGCTGGGCTATACCAATGCTGTGGCTGTCTGGGCTTGGGAGGAGCGGCTGTGCCCATGGCCCAGTGTCTGATATTCACTCCCAGACAAGAGTGGTAATATAGCTTCGAGGACCTAGAGCTAGTGGTGAGGTGGATGCACAGCAAGCACCTGGGCACCCATCAGTCCTTCACCAGTGCTCCAGTAATTGCTCCAGATTCCAGATGAGTGTGGAGTCAATACCTACCACATCTTTAATCAGCTGCCACCGTTGCCTCTTCAGCATCCTCACAGCCTGGGATACATCAACCAGCCCCTCACTTTGGATCTGCTCGCATAGGAAGCTGGCAGCACAGAAGATCCCACTCCGGCTGGCACCATCCCTGTGGAGGACAGCGTGACTTGGTGGTGCTGATCCCTGGAGGTGTCCCACCAGACACACAGACATGGGGCTCTCGGGATGGTCCTGAACCAAGCCAGCCTCTACAGGGATGCCTTTCTCCCTGAAAACAGCTGAACATGTCCACACTGAGTTGAGACTGGAGCCGGGACCTAAGTTCACTGATGTAACTCAGAGTGAGCCATCTCTGTGCCATAGCTGCTCCTCTGAAAGATACATTGCTTACCTGCAAGTGACAAGGATGTGTCCATCCTGGCTCTGCCGCTGGTGTGTCTCCACCTTCCCCAGCAGGTTGATGATGGTGGCAGGGTGCGGGGGAAGATGGTGCTCCATGGGCCAGTCCTCCAGCTGCCAGATGTGGACTTTCATTGCAGACTTTTTGGGCTAGCAAGGAGAAAAGAATCTGGGTTGGGCAGACAAATAATGCACTAGCTTCATGGAGAGGACGGAGAGAAAATATGTATCTGGTCCAGATACTTATAGCTGACCCCATCCATAAACAGCCGTCTAGATGCACAGACTATTCATGGCTGGTGTTCTCCAGGCTGAAAAGGTGTACACCCGTATCTGTGCTCTGCCTTGTATCCCTGCATGCAGCCTCACCCTCCCATGGGGAAAGGCCCTCTTTGACCACTATCATTCAAGGACCCCATCAGCTCTGTCTGACTGCTGCAGTCTCTGATATTTCCAGCTGTGACTTTGGCCCCAGAGCAAAGCCTGCCGAGGCTCTCAGCTCTGTCAAAGCCTGTTCTCAAAGGACCTTGTCATCCCTGTGCCAAAAGCTCACCTGTTGTCTATTGGTGAGTGAAAGCATCCGGACTGTGAAACCAGCTCCAGGCTCCTCAGAGATCCACTGGATGTGGAAATGGCCGTAGATGGCTTTGCCCTGTGTGGGCCAGACCTCTACATACGTCTAGGTGGGAAACAAACACATGGTGATAATACAGCAAGCAGCTCAGTGCCTTACATGGGCACACGTTGCCCAAACCACTGCCCACCAACCAGTGTGTGCACATGGGTACTCTGCCTGCTCTGTGTCTGAGGTTGACCCACAGGACAGCACCCCTACAGCAATGGGGACTGGGCTAGTGTAAGCAAAGCCCAAGGAATGCTCTTGTTCCTGTGGGTTCACCCCACCACTGCGATGCCAGGGCCTGGGTCCGTCCTGACGGTGCAGTGGAGCCCACAAGCTTGCAGCTGCACCCCCCATGGCAAGCAGGTCCCTAACGAAAAGAGCTGCGCAGGGCAGAGGCCGAAAGCAGGCTGTCAGGAGAAGGGCAGGCAGCTGACCTCGTCCAGCTCCTGGAGCTGGTTCAGCACAACCACCGAGGTGCAGCTGTAATCCCAGACCAGGGCCCAGAAATCCACCAGCGTGCTGGAAAAGGGCAGCTGTGTGACGATCAGCCTGTCCTCCTTGCTGTACGTCTGCAAAACAGAGAGGTCGGGAGGAGGAAAATAAAAGGTCACACAACGCACAGACATAGTCACGCCTTTGAGAGCCACACAGGGCTACATCAGCAACCTCCATGCGGATGAGAGCTGGGCAGAGCCCGGGGAGCTGCAGGGCAGCCTGCCTGAGCAGACAAAAGGCAGCGGCCGTGCAGCAGCCCGCTGAGCTGCGCGCTGGCAGAGCTTCGGCTGAGCACGGGGGCCATCTCCTGGCAGCAGGGTCCCAGGCGCTGGGAATGAGCAGTAGCTAGGGCTGGGGTGCCTGAAGCTGGGAGGCACAGCCCAGCTCTGCACTGGGGGCTCGTGAAGCCTCTGCCGCTCCCGGCAGCCCCGAGCCCCGCTTGGCTGCAGCCTTACACTGACAAACACGGCGTTGATGTATCTCGGCGAGCTGTCGGCGTTCAGCGAGGACGCCAGGATGGGCCGGAACGAGTCCGCTGCAGAGGCAAAGACAGAAGGAGAAGGGTTGAGCCATCTTCTGTCGGCACGGAGGGGAGTGTGGGGAAGGCACTGAAGCAGCTGTGAACCCCACTGCTGATCACTCCCTGGTGCCTGATCTGGGCTTTTCCGCGGTGACAGAGCAAGGGTTATGGTTAGGGTGAGTTAGGGTTGAGGTTAGGGTTAAGGTTGGGGTTAGGGTTAGGGCTGGGGATAGAGTTAGGATGCAGAAGGTTAGGTTTAGCTGTGGAAGCACAGAAGGAGGTGCGGATGGGGTGTAGCTCACATGGAAAGAACGCTTTGCCTATGTTAAGTGACAGTCTCAATTTGCACCAGGAGAGCTTTAAATGGGATGTTAGGAAGAATTGATTCGTGGAGAGGGTGGTCAAGAACTGGAACAGGCTGCCCAGGGAAGTGGTGGAGTTCCCATCCCTAGGGGTGTTTAAGTGGTGCTAGGATAGAGGAGCACTGAGGGACATGGTTTAGAGGGGTGCCTTGATAGATCCGGTTGAATGGTTGAGCCTGGTGGTTTTGAGGACCTTTTCCAAACCGAATGATTCTATGATACTATGCATCACCAACCAGAAACTGACATTTGGTCCCATGGGCAGAATGCTTAGTCCCATGCTTCTGGCACAGTGCTGGGAAGGGAAGCAGCTGGGGACAGCATCGCTGCTCTCAGGAGCTGTCTTATGGAACAAAGGGCTGCCTAGCCCTGCAGTACCTGGCAGTATCCCTGGCTCACGGTTCTTGGGCTGGTTGCTGGGTTTCTCTGCTTCTCTGCACGGCAGGAGCTGGAACAACTCAGAAAACTTCTGCACTGCCTGTAAGGGATGATTTGTCTAAACAAGCTCTTCCTGTCAGCTCCCTTTCCATCTCCAGGTAAACCACACTCCTCCCACCTCTCACCCACAGCTAGGTAAGAGCTGTGGCTGGAGGCATCAGACCTGCTGCACCAGGTCCTGGTGGTACCTTGAACTCCTTCTCCAGGACATTGTTCTGGCTCTTGGTCTCAGATCCTTGGAGACAGCTGATGTGAGTGGCAACCTTCTCCACTGGCACCCCTGTGCAGCCACAGAGCAAGCCTTCTAGCAGCACTTCATACAAAAATGCATATTGCTCCTGCATGGAGATGTGAGTCAGTGCACCGTCTGGAGCAGCTGCATGGGCAGCACTGGGACTCCAGACTACTGTCCTACAGACTGCATCACACTAACATTAATTTGCATCAGGAATATGCCAGCTCCACCCTTCACCTCTATGCCAGACACCCCTGGGACAGGCAGCCCTGCTCTGAGGAGCAGCCAGCAACTGCAGTCACCCAGACAAGACCATCTTCTTGTGATTCAATGCTCCCTCTCACACCAGACCTCTGCTCTCAAGAAAGAAGCCCAGAAAACTGGTGAACCTTCTGTGAACAGCTGGGCAATCCTGCCCAAACTACATCTTCTGTAGAGTCACAGCCCTGAGGTAACCGTAGGAACATAGTCCCTTGTTCAGGACACATCTGCCCAGACTATGCCATGTGGGCAAATATCCTAAAAGCCTAAATGACATGCTCCTTGCCTACAAGAGCAAGGTTCTACTCTTCCATGCTAGGACTATTGGTGCATGTGCATACTGGTGCCACTTCAGAGAGTCTCAGAGAGTCCCTAGGTTTGGACACCAAAATGATAACAAGATCCTGCAGTCTCTTATCACCTGGCAGCTCCAGTCCTGATGGTTGGACCATGCACATCACAGCCTATATGGCTTGGCACACCACAGGTGGGAGGCAGATCTGCAGTCCCACAGCATGTGGGCAGTGGGTGACTCCCCTCACCTTGGTCTGCACCATGCAGACTCGCTGCTCCCGCAGCTTCTGCACACAGTGAAACACATCCACCTTCCCCTCAGCCTTCGCCATCTTCAGGAGGAAATCCAGGGCAATGAAGGTGCCTGTCCGCCCGATCCCTGCGCTGAGGACACAGAAGAGAGGTTGGTACCGCCCTGGCCAGCCTTGGCCCAGCACCTGAGCACACCCATCCCAGTACCTGCAGTGCACCAGCACGGGACCAGTGGGAGATTCAGACACATTCTTGTTCACCGTTTCCACTAGGTACAGCAGCTGGGCAGGGTTCTTGGGCACTCTATGGTCTGGCCACTGCAGGTAGTGAAACTGCTCCACTGCTCTTGGGAGAGCACAGCCTGCCTGCAAGGAGGGAGATGTGTCTGGAGCAGGAACCAGCCTGAGAAATTGCATGAAGCACTCACCAACAAGTAGAGAAAAGGCATGGCAGGGATGCACCAGCACCCAGCCTTCCTGCAGCACCACCAATACAATGGCTGCTCCATTGCAGCTTGAGCAGACAGCAAAGGGCACCACGAGAACATTGAGAAATTCACCAAGCCTCAGAACTTGCTTTATTCTCTGCCTCCCCATGCTGAGAACTGTGAGCTCAGAGCAGAAAATGCAGCCTATGTCTCAGGGGAAGGAAATAAATATCATGGTGTTGAGTCTCTCCATAGTCACCAGAAAGCCATAGCTTCCCCAAATAAGCCATTTCCTAAGGCTGATACTGCACTGATATGAATGTAGCCATGTTGGTTATAGGCCATCCAGTATCCACTTGGCTTGAGCTAATGAACTGTAGTGTCCCACCATCAGGTGCTCTTGGAGTGTTACCTTTCAGGTGGACTTTGTTCTAGGCAAGACAAGAACATGATTAACATCTGTAGCTGTACCCATTTTCCTCTCATTGCAACTCTTCCAGTTTCTGCTTATTATCCAGTGTACAACTTCAGTAGAAGTACCTATCCTGAGAAATGTCTCCAGGTAAGCTATCTTAAACAATAATCTCTCCGTACAAGTTCAGGAACCTCAAGACACCAGGGTTCTTCCATGTGGACCTTCTTCAGGTTGACCCAGATGGCAGGTACATGTCTCATCACTCTGAAAAGCCTGGATGTGGGGAGGCCCTCAAGAATGCAGGGTCTGCCCAGGTACATCAGCCCAGACTCAGTCAGGGTGATCACTGGACCTGACTGCTTGTCTTTGCCTTGCACAGAAACCCAGGGCTCCTGCTCTGGAATAACTTTCAGTGACAGCAGTACTGACCCCAGGCACGGCTGAATGCCAGCTGCTAACCCCAGAAGAGCCCTGCAACCCCATCACAGCAGTGTGGCATCCTTACCTTCTGCAGGCAGAAGACGCGTGTAGTAAGGCCTGTGGTGGTCCTGGTGTTGTTGAGTGTTACAGTGAAGTCCCCGTAGACTTGCTGCTGCTCTGGCCAGTACTGCTCGCACTTGATCTGTCAGTGGCAGCATCAACAAGTTCATTAGGAAATTCTTGTAAGCCAGCAGCAATGTGGAGCTGCTCTCTGTCCTCATAGAGGGTTGTGCTGAGCAAAGCAAAACAAGAAAGACTGGGCACTGGGAAACCAAGAGCTGAGCACAGGCTGGGATGATTTCTCTACCTTGTTCTGTTCCACCAAGCCTGTCAGCATCACAATAACTGAGGTCTTCTCCTGCCAGACCATCTGCCAGAAATCCACCACTGTTCCAGGCAAGGGGCCTTGGGAAGGAAGAGGAAAGCACTGTGTCAGAGCCCAAACCATGAAGGTGCCCATGGGCTCCTTGGGGCAGCCCCACATTTCACACTTCCCAGGACTGATGTGACACAGCACATGGCCAGCACATGGACAGCACATGGACAGAGATAATGCATAGCTTGGCTTTGGCACTCATTTTAGAAAGAGGGTGGGTGGATGAGATGGAGTGCACCAGGGGTTCTGACGGGCAGTGACACAGGGCAGTGGTCACTGCACCAAAGCCAGAAGTGAGCTGCTGCCCACTTACTCAAAAGTGACTACCTGCCCCACCCACGTCCCCAGAATGATCATAGAATGGCAGAATCATGAGGTTGGAAAAGACCTCTAAGACCATCTAGTGCAACCCCAGCCCACCCCCCTATTCCCACTAGCAACGTCCCTCAGTGCCACATCCACATGTTTCTTGGGCACCTTCAGAGAAGGTGACTCCATCACCTCCCTGAACAGCCTGTGTCAGCACCTCACCACTGTTTCTGTGAATAAATTTTTCCTAATATCCAACCTGAGCTCCCACATTTAGAGTCCCATTTACCCAAAATAATTCAGCAGCTTTGCAATAAGCCTGAGAATCCCCTCTGATTGCTGCACAGAGCAGACCAACCCATCCCAAAGGGACCCGACTCAGGGCAGAGTCTGTCAGATCCTGAGCATGTGAGGACTTGTGCCAGCTCTGGGCAGCTCTCAGGCCTGGAAGCACCCACCTTGAGCAGCAATGAAGAAGCGTGGGCTCCGGTAGCTCTGTGGGGGAGAGTTTCAAACAGCTTCAATCACCCTTGTTAAACATTTAACAAGGCCAGAAAAAGAGGATCCATACTCCTTGCTACCTACATCCACGTAGCTGGCATTGATGTAGTTACTCCCTGTGTCAGAGGACTGCAGCAACACACGGCAGTGATCATCTGGGAGAGAGGGGAGCTGGGAGTCAGTGGGCTGTCCCTTTGGGGCAGCTGTGAAATGACAGTCTAAGGAAGGGGATGTCTTTTGGGAAAGCCCTGTTTGATCTCTCCTCAGCAGATTTCCAAGGGAGAAGACCATTTGCACAATGGGCACATGTCTGCACTGCCTCAGGCACAGGGGAGCTTTGAGCACCAGGAGAGCTTTGCTTACATGGGATGATGTTCTTGTAGCGGTTCTTGCCCTCGTTACACAGCTCCTTCCCAGCATTGCAGGAATGGCACAGAGTGGAGGCCAGTTTCTACACAGGAGGAAGAGGAGCTCTGCATTAGTCCAGGTTCTGGGTCAGGCTGAGGCTGAGTGCCTCACACACCCCAGGAGGAGCTGGGACTGGATGGATGGATAGTGCAGCTGGATGGAAAAAGACAGCTAACACAGACCCGGTACTCGCCCAGACGCCCTGCTTCGTGCCTGTCGACTGATTCATTCTCAATCTGCTCGGCCTCTATCTCTGCCCTTTTAAACCCCTTCAGAGCATCCAGCAGTTCCTCCACCAGGATCTGTGTGTTCAGCTTGCTGGCACCTATAGGGAACACCAGGACAGGACATCAGCATTAGCTGATGGGACTGGGCATTTCAGTGGTCAGAACCCTGTCAAACCCAGCTTTGTCCCTCCCCATGCACGCCTCCCTCTCAGGGAGGTGATTTTCCCCCCACATCACCCAGCTTTGACCCCCTTTGTTCTTAAGTGCCTGAAGCACCCTGCTCATTCTTCTACAAAGCAGCCAGTGCAGGCTGCTCATACCGCACCTCTACGATGCTTTTGGAGGGGGATGCTGCTGTTGATCTCAGAGGCCTTTGATCTGTTGCACTTTCGCCTGCAAGACAGCAAGTCAGCCCAAAGACCAGCAAGAGGTGGAGAGCAGAGGGGGATGCCCACGTGGCTACACATGCTGCTTTATTTCAGGCTCAACACCAGGCAGCCCCTGGACAGAACAAAGAGCAGAAGAGGAGAGACACGAACTGACCTGAGGAGCACGGGGAGCAGGAAAATCCCCAGCGCCAGGACTACAGCAGCCAGCACAAGTGCTATCAGCACAGGCAGTCTGTGCAGCAGAGGAATCGGCTCCTGCCCTGCAACCAGCACAGCCCAGGATCAGACTCCACATAACCCAAATACAGCAGCAGGAGACCCAATGGTGGTGTGGGAGAAAAGCAGTTTCCCTACTTTCCTGCTACAGGCTCTGTGCTGGGGAACAGTCACACTGCTGCAGGAGCAGTGATGCTGGGGATGATGCCCTTCAGTATGGGCATGTCTCCTTGCTTTTCTCCCAGCACAGCCAGAGCTGGATGAGGTCTTAGTGTTTCTGGGGTTGCATGTAGACTGGAGCAGTGTTAGGATTGGGATGTGATGTGCAATGATGGCATGGGAGCTGCAGGGGGTTCAGCTGCCAACCATGCACATATGCCCAAGTGGACAGAGCTCCCAAAGCCTGTGTACACACAGAGAGCCTGAGGATCCAGAGAACATCCAAGAAGATGCAGGTAGGATCTGGTTACAGCAGATAAATACTCCCCATATCTGGGAAACAGAAGTTTCCTCTGCTCCCACAGGAGCTCCTGCACTCCCCAGCTCCTCTCCTTGCAAGCATTTGGGATAAGAAAACAGGAGATACATGGAGAGCCTCCGGCACATGTGTGGGGCAGAAGAACCACTTACTCACCCATGGAGAAGCTGTAGCACACACAGGTGAATGTCTCTGCCTGTTGAGGAGGAAGAGCTCAGAGCAGTCCCACACCATTGCCACCATGGCCACCCAGGGCCACCAAAGGCCCCGAACCTGGCTGAGGACACAGGGGTCACTGCCCTGCCCCGTCCACAAGAGCCCCCAGCACAGGTACCTGCGGTGAGCGCCGCACGAGGCGCAGAAGGGCCGTGTAGTCCCATCCTGGGCGCAGAGGAGCGTTGTGGAAGCCCTGCCCTTGGGTCCCGTCACCCAGCATGAAGTCCGTGGGTGCGCTGAGGTTGAGCACGGCGGCCACGTATGGGTCAGGCGGGTAGCTGCCATTGGAGGGCTGCAGCTCCCCCGAGCAGGCGTCTTCCAGCACCGTGCTGTTGTGTGTCACAGCCACGAGCAGCTGGTGCTCACTGTAAGGCAGGGCTGTGAGATGGGGATGGGGATGGAGGAGGGGGTGGGGGTTGGAGGTGGGGATGAGGGAAGAGGGGATGGGGATGGTGTTAGGGATGAGGATGAGAATGGGGATATGGACTGGGGATGGAGAAGGGGTTGAGGATGGTAATGAGAACAAGGATGGAGATAGGAATGGGGATAAGGATGGAGATGGGGAAGGGAATGAGCCTGGGGATGGAGGCAGGAGTGGACTGATATAGGGATAGATGATGACAATGTGGAAAGTGAAGGACATGGAGATGGGGATGGAGAGAGTTGGACAGAGGTAGTGTAAAGAGGGCAGCACTGAGAAGGGCTGCAAGAGCAGAGCAGCCAGGGCTGTGCTCACCTCACTGCCTCAGGGGGCTGGGAGATGGGGTGCAGGGGAAGCACGGCTGTCCCCTGAGATGGAGAGATATCAAGCACGAGGCAGGAGCATCCTTCAGAAGGCCCTGGGGTCTCTGCAGAAGACCCCCAGGACAAGCATCAGCAGATGGGCAAGGAGGGGCAGGAGCAGGAGCTGTGTGCAGAGACCCTCACCTGAGCTGTTGGTGTGAAACTCCAACAGCGATGCAGCTCCAGGACCCACAGCTGTGAGGCCCCGCATGGCCACTGCATATCTGGTGCTGGTGCTGTATGCAGGCAGCAGGTACTCCGTGGTCTGGCTGCTCAGCCTCAGCCGCTCAATCTGCAGGAAGCTGCCATTCTGCAAGGGCCTGACCGTGATGTTCAGCTGGGAACAGAACATGGAGCTGGAGAGCAATGGCACCCACCTGCCTGTGAGAGCCTGCCCACTTCATGGCCAGAAAGCAGCCAGCATCCAGCATTGGGTGCAGTTCCCTCAGAACCTCTCCTGCATCATCTCCCATCACCCACACTGCCTGAAACATATGAGTGCTGGGTGTCTTTCTGGTACTGGTCTTGCTGGGTGTCTACCTGGTACTCAATGATCTCCCCTAGGCATGGGGGCAGCGCCTTCCACGTGATCATCCCCGTTCTGGCATCCAGCTGCAGCTGCTCTGGCTTCTGTGGCACTGGAAGCACAGGAAGATGGGGTCATGCGTGTGCTTGAGATTTGGTGTGAAGTGCAAAGGGTGCCATCATATTGTACAAACATTAACTGAAGAGTTCAGGGAGGTCTTCCTTCTACCACCTTTTCTGAAGAATAAACATCAGTTGCATCAGCTACTCTTTGTATGTCTTGCTTTCTAGTACCTTCTCCGTCTTTGTTGCTCTTCCCTGCACATGCTCAAGTACTTGACGTCCTTTTGGTAGCGAAGACCCCAAACTAAACTCAGTATAGTGAGGTTTCACCAGTGCCATGTACAAGAGGAAGATCCCTTCCCTAGTCCTGCTGGCCACACTAGTACTGTTGCAGGCCTATTACTGGAGGCCATTGGTGTTTGCAAACTTAATGAGGATGTACTCAGTCCTCCCATTCAGATCACTGATAAAATCATTAAAAAGAACTGTCCCCAGAAGTGAACACTTGTGGTGACCAGCAACCATTTTCTACTTCATTCATCGTGACTCGTTGAGCCCAGCCAGACAGTTCTTCCCCCAGTAAACAGTACATCCATCCATGCCAGGAACAGTTACTGAAGGAAGATGCTGAGGGAGATGGTATCAAGCACTTTTCTAAAACCTAGGTAAACAACAGCCACTGCCTTTCCTTCATCTACCAAGTGGGTCATTCTGTCCTAAAGATGATCTCATCTCCATAGGGGGGTTCCATCTTGCCTCTACAGAAGGAGATCAGATCAGTCAGGTAGAACCTGCCCTTTACAAAACTGCACTGGCTGCTTCTGATTATCCCCTTTGTTTTGTGTGATGGCACTCAAGTTTATCTGCTCTGTGACATTCCCTGGTATCAAAGTCTGTCTGGCAAGGCTGGTAATTTTTCGAGTGCTCTTTTCTTCTCTTCTTGTGGACTGGAGTTACATTCACTGACCTCCAGACAGCTGGGTTCTCCCCAGTTAGCAAGGACTTCTGCAAAATAATCGGCAGTGACTTGGCTGGCACTTCTCCAGCTCCTTCCCTGGGATGAATCGTCTCTGGCCCCATAGAATTATGAACATTTAAAACATGGAGAGATTGCTTGCAGTAGCCCATTGGATTAAGTGTCTCCTTCTTGTTCCCTGTCCCTGTTCTGCAACTCAGGAGAGTGTGTACCCTAACAACAATGGGTCTTGATAAGAAACGCTGTGGCAAAAAGTGTATAATGCACCTTGGCATTATTCTCATCTTTCTTCACTGTTTCCCCTCACAGCCAGTGAGGTACAGAGATTCTCCTTAGTCCCTTTGTGCTGTTGATACATTTATAATAGAGCTTTTTAATGTATTTTACAGCACTAGTCAAACTGAGTTTCAGTTGTACTTTGGCCCTTAACTATGTTCTTCCTGCGTAACTTGGCAACAGCTTTACAATCCTTGTGCACTGGCTGCCCTTTCTTCCTGAATTCATGATCTCTCCTCTCCTTCCCAAGTTCCCAAAGGAGCTTTGTTCAGCCATGCTGCTCACCTCCTGCACCAGCTTGACTTTGGATGCACTGGGATGATCTGTTCTTGCTCTTCAGGGATTTTGCTCTGGAAGAAGTCCAGGCTTCCTGGACTCCTTCACCTTTCAGAACCACCTCTCAGGGGACTCGGTCAATCAGATCTCTGAAGAGCCCAACCTCTGCCCTCAGAAATCCAAAGTAGCAGTTCTGCTAACAGCTTTCCACTCTTCACCAAAGACTGAAAAAACTCTTGTCTGGAGACTGCTGTGCTCAGGACAGGCTCCAACCATTACTATTACCTGTAGAGGGACACTTACCTGTTTCATGTGTCTTGATGAGCAGTGAGAACAGGGTTGTCCCGTCAGGAATTGAGATGGTGACAGTGTACTCAGTGAAGGGCTGCAGTGGAGGACATGTGAATGTTCCCATCTGGCCATATAGGAACTCCATTCCAGTGACCTCCTCAGCCTCACAGGGAGGAGAGGAAGGCCTTGCCAGCCGGCACGTGGCCTGCATGTGCTGGCAGGCATCAGGGAAGCTGCAGGTCCAGTTCAGTTTGATTCTGGTGCTGGAAACCTCCAGGGTTCCAGGGACAACCTGGAAGACCTCTGTGAAGGAAGCATTGCAGGAGAGTCACTTCCTCTTCACTCTTGTAATGGTGCTGCAGTCACACAATACTGCTCCCAACCCAGCTGGAAGAAGGTGTAGCCAGGGACCGGTCTCCCCCCAGGGCATTCAGAATGTTCCAGGCAGAGGTAGAAGAGGGTGAGTGCCAGCTGGGACTGGGGCTGCAGGGACAGGATGGATGAGGTTGTGCCATCGTTCACCAGGGGGTGCGCTTAGATACAGACCCCAGGGTAACATAAGGGATGCTGGCAGGCATCAGGATGATGCTCCTGCATGCAGATTTGAAGTGGGAAACTCAGAGAGAGGGGTGAGGGCAGAATGTTGGAGCACAGGGTTGCAGAGGAGGATGCAGCTCCTGCCACCCCACTTACCAAGGCACTGCACAGTCCCCACAATGGGGTTCCAAGCACCGATGCTGTTCCTCCCCTGCCACATGTTTCTGGATAAAGATCCAGCACGATCTGAAGCCCCAGTTCCCCCTGCACATCTGACGTGGGTGTAGGATGGCTGTAAGCCCGGGGGGCAGGTCAGCATCACTTCTTCATTCTTCCTGTACACTTCCAGGTCAGGTACCAGAGAGAGTCTTGTTCCCCACCGGGGCCTTTGGCATGTTTCTGGTAGAGGTAAAGGGGCTTTGGTTAGGGTGGCAGGTGGTGAGGTGGGGCAGTGAGCTGTCCATGGGCACAATAGCCCAGAAATTGGAGGAAGTGGGAACACATCCCTCCAGTGCTTCCAGTGACAGCCACATCCACCAGCAAGTGACGAGGGCAGAGCCATGCTGCTCCTCAGGCTCCTGGCACTGTCTCCCTGCTCAGCCCCTCCAGAGGGAGAGGCAACATCCATGTGTGCTTATGAAACAGGGCCAGCAGGAATGCAGGAGACCTCCATCATGCCCTCCCTTCCCTCACTCATGCAGGTCCTCACTCACCCACACATCCCATGTACTCTGCTGCTGGCTGCTGGATCCCAAACACAGAGGGGTTGGTGACACCTCAGTCAGGGCAAAGATGGAATCCTTGCCTCTTTCTCTAGAGGCACAACTGACCCCACACACTTGCTCTGCTCTCACAGCCAGGGACACAGTGAAATACCTATTGCCCCCCAGAACAAGATACAGCCTCTACCCCTCCTAAGTGGACACCTCTTTTCCTTCCTTTGAACTTCCATCCCTGTATTCCCTGAGTGCCTACGATGCTCCAGACATTACAGGGCTCCAACACATCCCTTTTGCACCCTCCTTGGACAGAGGGTGGTCACGGCCAGCAGCTGCCTACCTCCTCACCCTGACATGCAGGCAGCAGGCAGGAATGCAGCTTGCTAGCCACAGGAGCACGAGCTATGGCAGCAACAATGGCAACTCCCTCCCTGCCTACCTACCTACCTACCTGCAACCACCGCACAGGTAACTCATCCCTGTCCCTGGAGAAGGGCATCACCATTCCCTCTGACACATTCCCAGAGGCTCCCACCCACGTACCCAGTGCTCTCTCATCCTCCACTCATTTCTCCCTTCCGTCTCCCACACTGCAGCTCCTGTGATTGCAGGAGACCCAGGAACCCTCCAATGCACAGACAAACAGGAGTTTGCAGAGCTGTACATGACAGGATGGCATCTGCAGGCACAGCAAGAACCAGGACACTTCCAGAGGCCCCTCAAAGCTGTCCCCACACTCTGCCTTGTGCCATGTTCCTGCTGGGTAATGCTGTGAGTGGCATTTGGGTATGAAGGCAAAGAGGGGATGGGGAGAGATGCAACTGCCTCACTTACTGGAGCATGATACAGTCTTTTGAATGCGGATCCAGGCTCCTGTGCTGTTCCTTCCCCACCAGACATCTCGATAGACAGGATAACTAGAACTCAGTTCTAGAAATTCCTTTGCACATTTGACACTGCTGAAGAAGGGCTTGAGGCGTTCAGGGCATTTCAGCAGCAGTTCCTCATTCACTCTGTAAATGTGTCTGTCTGGTTCAAACTGGAGTTTGACACCCCACCGTGGCTTGGTGCATTCCCCTGTAGGGACAAAGTGTGACAGCCCATCTCAGGAATGGGCACAAGGAGGAGGAATGATGCTCAACCATGACTAACTATGCGTTGTCAGCAATGGACACTGTGAGGAGATGTGGGTCACCATGGGCAGGAGAGGAGCATGGCACAGATGGAAAGTGCTCAGAGAGTTGAGCTGAGGGCAGGACCCACCGTCCTCACAGCTCTGCGAGACCTGCAGTGCAGGAATGCAGAGGCATTAGATGTAGGGACAACGACAGACCTTCCAGGATCCAGTGCTGGGGGCTTGCATCCCACCCCAGCTGGAGGCTGCTCCCTGCCCAGGCCGTCACCCAGCAGAGCTGGAGGCAGCACACGTCTGTTGTAGGCTGCCCAGGGCCCCTGCTCAGGAGAAGGGCTGCAGAAGGAGACAGCTGCTACTGTCTGACTTACCCCCGCACGTCAGGCCGGTTTCCAGGAGTTGCCATGTTCCCTGCATGTCCTTCACCTGCCAGACATATCTCCAGGCTGTATGGAGCACACATCTGATCACAGCCAGGGGAGGATTGTCCCATGTGTGGCAGCTCAGTGTCACCTCTTCACTGTACTCATACAACCCCTTCTCTGGAGCAAAGAGGAGACGTGAGTCCCACGCAGGCTTTGGGCATCGTTCTGCACAGAGAAGAAGTCGGAGAGTCAGTGGGATGGGAGGGTCCCACTCTGATGTCTGTGGCACACACGTGTCACTATGCAGCTCCTGCAGTCTCTGCTGGCTGGAGAGCAAGAAGGAAGTGCAGAGGTAGAGGGAGCAGAGACAGGCACTGTGAGAGGAGTGCAGGGATGCTGCTATGCTGTGTAGGGATGGGATCAGGAAGGCCAAGGCCCACCTGGAAGTGGACTTGGCAAGGGATACAAAGAAAGATAAGAATGGCTTCAATAACTACATCAGCTGTTCACCCCATGCTGAACAACATAGTCAGGCTGGCTACGACAGACAAAGAGAAGGCTGAGGTACTCAGCACAGTATTGCCTCATTTTTGCCTCCACTGGTGACTGCTCTACACCCAGCCCTTCAGCACATGGTTCAGAAGGTGGACACTGCAGGAGCCATGTCCCTTCCACTAGGGGTTCACAACCAGGTGAGAAAGCTTTACATCTATAAGCCCACAGGTCCCATAAGACATATTCCAGATTCCGGGGATTTGACTGATGTAGTTGTCAAGTCACACTTGGTGCTATTTGGAAAGTCCTGGTAGTCAGGTAAAGTCTCTGGTAACTGGAAAAAAGGCAACGTCAGGTCCACTTTTAGGAAGGGGACCCAGGGAGCTACCAACCTGTCAGCCTTCCTCTGTACTAGGGAAGATTGTGGAGCAGATTTTCCTGGATGCTATGATAAGGCACTCAGAAGAGGGGGAGGTGATATGGGAGAACCAGCATGGCTGCACCTTGGGCAAGTCCTGCCTGGCCAACCTTGTAGCTTTCTATGATGGTGCAACTGCACCAGTGGACAAGGGAAAAACCATGGATGTCATCTCTCTGGATTTCTGTGAGGCATTTGAAGTGGTCCCCCATCGCATCCATCTCTCCAAATTGGAAAGATATGGATTTGACAGGTGGATTTTTTAATGGACAATGAAGTGGTTGTGAGAGTGTACCCAGAGAGTGGTGGTCAACGACTCAGTGTCTGGATGGAGATCAGTGATGAGTGGTGTCCCAGAGGGGTCAGTAGTGGGATTGACGCTCTTTGATGTCTGCACCAGTGACACAGACAATGGGATGGAGTGCACCCTCAGCATTCTGTGGATGGCACCAAGCTGTGTGGTGTGGCTGACATGCCTGAGGCCTGGCATGAATCGAGAATCAGTCTGGGAAAGTGATGTCCTATAGCACAGACAGCCTGGCACAGCCATGAGCATAGTCAGGCATCAGGATGATGCTCCTGCATGCAGATTTGAGGTGGGAAACTCAGAGAGGGGTAAGGACGGAATGTTGGAGCACAGGGCTGCAGAGGAGGATGCAGCTCCTGCCACCCCACTTACCAAGGCACTGCACAGTCCCCACAATGGGGTTCCAAGCACCGATGCTGTTCCTCCCCTGCCACATGTTTCTGGATAAAGATCCAGCACGATCTGAAGCCCCAGTTCCCCCTGCACATCTGACGTGGGTGTAGGATGGCTGTAAGCCCTGAGGGCAGCTCAGCATCACTTCTTCATTCTTCCTGTATACTTCCAGGTCTGGTACCAGACGGAGTCCTGTTCCCCACCGGGGCCTTTGGCATGTTTCTGGCAGAGGTAAAGGGGCTTTGGTTAGGGTGGTAGGTGGTGAGGTGGGGCAGAGCGTGGTGGGTGTCAGCCACTACCTGCAGCCCTCTGGGCACTGAAGGGACATGGAAAGCACCACATCCATCTGCCACGATATGATACCTGGAATACTTCTCAGGAAAGGGTTTGCCTTCTACATCCCAATGACCACTCATTCACAAACTGCCCCACTCCACCCTTGTCCCCTCTCTCCCCTTATCCCTCCTCACAGCCCACAGATGGGATTTTCCCAGGACTATGTCCTCCATCCACTCCTTGGACGTGGCCCCCAGGGTACAAGGCGCAGGACCCGGCACCTCCTGCTGCATGTTGCCCTGCACTGCGTGTTGCTCCCACTTACCCACACATGATACAGCTGTCCCAATGCGGATCCAGGCTCCTGTGCTGTTCCTTCCCCACCAGACATCTCGATAGACAGGATGACTAGAACTCAGTTCTAGAAATTCCTTTGCACATTTGACACTGCTGAAGAAGGGCTTGAGGTGTTCAGGGCATTTCAGCAGCAGTTCCTCATTCACTCTGTAAATGTGTCTGTCTGGTTCAAACTGGAGTTTGACACCCCACTGTGGCTTGGTGCATTCCCCTGTAGGGACAAAGTGTGACAGCCCATCTCAGGAATGGGCACAAGGAGGAGGAATGATGCTCAACCATGACTAACTATGCGTTGTCAGCAATGGACACTGTGAGGAGATGTGGGTCACCATGGGCAGGAGAGGAGCATGGCACAGATGGAAAGTGCTCAGAGAGTTGAGCTGAGGGCAGGACCCACCGTCCTCACAGCTCTGCGAGGCCTGCAGTGCAGGAATGCAGAGGCATTAGATGTAGGGACAACGACAGACCTTCCAGGGTCCAGTGCTGGGGGCTTGCATCCCACCCCAGCTGGAGGCTGCTCCCTGCCCAGGCCGTCACCCAGCAGAGCTGGAGGCAGCACACGTCTGTTGTAGGCTGCCCAGGGCCCCTGCTCAGGAGAAGGGCTGCAGAAGGAGACAGCTGCTACTGTCTGACTTACCCCCGCACGTCAGGCCGGTTTCCAGGAGTTGCCATGTTCCCTGCATGTCCTTCACCTGCCAGACATATCTCCAGGCTGTATGGAGCACACATCTGATCACAGCCAGGGGAGGATTGTCCCATGTGTGGCAGCTCAGTGTCACCTCTTCACTGTACTCATACAACCCCTTCTCTGGAGCAAAGAGGAGACGTGAGTCCCACGCAGGCTTTGGGCATCGTTCTGCACAGAGAAGAAGTTGGAGAGTCAGTGGGATGGGAGGGTCCCACTCTGATGTCTGTGGCACACACGTGTCACTATGCAGCTCCTGCAGTCTCTGCTGGCTGGAGAGCAAGAAGAAAGTGCAGAGGTAGAGGGAGCAGAGACAGGCACTGTGAGAGGAGTGCAGGGATGCTGCTATGCTGTGTAGGGATGGGATCAGGAAGGCCAAGGCCCACCTGGAAGTGGACTTGTCAAGGGGCACAAAGAAGGATAAGAATGGCTTCAGTAACTACATCAGCTGGAAAAGGAAAGACCAGGAGTGTGTTACCCTCTGGTGAACAACAGGTCTGACCCCCAAGGCACAGGGCACAGGATTGGTGGGATGGGAAGCATCCTGCTGTGGTGTCTGTTGCATACTTTTGTCCCTGTGCAGCTCCTGTGGTCGCTGCATTCTTCAGTTGCTCCACATACCCCAGTGCCAGCAGTCCATAACTGCCATATCAGTTGGGAATGCAGAAAATCCCTGCCAAATAGCTGGGTTAAAATTCCACCAGATTGGCAAATCAAGCAGCCATTCTTTCAGGCACAGGAGAGCTTCTTGTGAAGGCATTCCCAGTGTTTCAGTTTGCATTTTAGGGCCCAAAATCCTGTATATTTATCTGTGAGGATCCCCTGAGTGTACAGTCACAGAAGGAATGTGAGCAGCTGTTGCCTGGAAATAAACCAACAGTGCCTGGCATTGAGCAAGAAGCAGTTTGGGGAAGTGACACCATCCACCCAGCTCAGCTGTGAGCCTGGCAGTGCAGGTCCCTCTGTCACGGCCAGCTTCATTCTGCCCTCCCCAGTGCTGGTCTTCTGCTCAACTCCTACTCTAACCCAGTGCAAGCTTTGGTGAGCCTGCAGGAACATGAGGGGCACAGGTGAGTCTCAGCAGATCAGGTTCCCACATCACCAGGATGAAGCTCATAGACAGCCAGGAGAAAAAAACACGGCTCCCAGACTGACAGCATCCTGTGAGCAGAGAAACCACCTTGGGAGGCTGTTTTTCTCACCCGCTCTGTGCAGACGGCCGCCTACAGGCTCTGCACTGAGAACAGGAAGGAGCCTGGGTGATGTTTCAGCATGGAAAATATGGTTCAGGTGTGACAAAGAGGCTCCTCTTAGCGTGAGACATGTTCTGCCTGCAGAACGGTTGGCCTGTGTGCCTTGTATTGGCAGATGTGCAGTGCAGACTGCAGCAACCTCTGGAGTCTGTGCTCCCTGCAGGATTTACTTGAGTCCTTGTTTGAATGCTGGGTACCCCTTATACACACCTACTGTAGTAGCAACAGCACTGCTGCTACAGCTCTTGGGTGTTTGCCTGCACATCACTGCATAACGCCAAGCTATGTGGGAAAACATCCCCTACAGCCTTGCCCAACTCCCTTCTGAGCGTGGTTTAAGGGTCTGAGACCTTCATGCAGGTGTTGAATAAAACCCTCCAAAAGCAGCACAGGAGGACAGCAAGGGGACAACAGAACAAAGGGACAGAGAAGCTCGGTGCACACAATGCACCACACGCCCTGACCACATCCTCCAGTGGCAGCTGCTTGTGGTGCAAGCAGCACTGACACTGCACGTGGGGCTGCCTCACCCCAGCACTGGGTTGTGGCTTATGTCATCTTGTTTCCTCCGTGCTACCCAACAACACTGTGCCCTAGGGTTGTTCCCCACTCTTTCATTGTACCCTCCAGGGGTAAGGGGTATGCACAGAGACCCTTGATCCCTTTGTTCCCTATCTCTTCCCAGAGGCTCTGCCCCACTGCTGCTGGCCACCCCACATGAGATGGCTACCGTAGGGCCCCATGCAGACCATTCCATTGCTCCTGATCCTCTGCAATGTGAAGATCCCAATCCCAGGGGAACCAGGGCACTTCTACCGGTGTGGATGTGCAGATGCCAAGGATGCAGGCAGGGCTGCTGTGTGCAGCTGCCAGGAGCTCATGTCTTGGTTCCTCTTTTTCACAAACATAGAGATGCAAACTCAGCAAACACCATCCTCACCACAGGCAGCTTCCAGGACAGATAGGTGATGTAGATGTGCAGAGCATGCCAGGCAGTCACTAGCCACCATGTCCCCACTGTGTCCACAGCTTGTCCTGGCCTACATTTGCCCTTGTGCATAGTGGAAATGAGCTGAAGGTACACATATGGGCATGGTTACACCATCTGGCCCATCAAGATTGTTTCAGTGAGGGGTTTGGGCACTACAGGCAGGGAGACATCCCCTGCCACAGGCTTTGCCCCTGGTGTTGCAGTGACAGTGTGCTGTTCTCCGCTCCCTGCAAGCACAAGGCACTCCTCGATTGCAGTTCATCTGTGCCACACAGCAAGCTGGGACAACGCAGCGCTCATTTAAAGTTTCTTTTCATCCAGCGGTGGCAAGGTCAGTATAGAGACAGACTCCCAGTCAGACAGATGTAGAAGGCAGGGTGATGGTCCTGGATTGCTCTGGATGTGTCCCCTACCTTCTAGGATCTTGGATAGCTCCTGACCTGCAGAGATGACTCGAAGGGCTCTGCTGAGATTAAATATCAGCCCTAAATCTTAGCTTTGCTGATGGATGTTGGAAATAACAAAACAAGTCTTACCTACTTTTAGAAAGCAAGCCTTGTGTGTTGCTCTTCTGTCCATCCCCCCTCGTCCCCCATGCAAGGCTGCAGAGCTGGAGATGGGCACTGTGACTCTGGCTCATGGATCTGCAAAGCCCCCTCTCCCAGGTCTCCCTGAAGGGTCCCCAGTTCACAGCGTGGGCACCCTGTAGCCGGTACTAAGAGCAGCGTTTAGGAAATGTCACCACGCACCAGGGCATGGCACAGGAGAGAACATCCATGTCTTTCCCTAGAGACAGCAGCACACAGCTCACGGCAGCTCAACCCCAGTGCATCCCGATTGATGACCATATGTCTCAGGTCCTGCTGTGGATACTATCTCCGGCCCTACTGCATGCTGTTCATAGTAAAATTACACAGCAAACACACAGCAAGCAAACAGCAAAACCTCTTGCCAGGAGAGAGCGACCACCCCTTACCTGAGTACTGGGAATATCCTCTGTTGTCGGGGTCATGCTGTTCTGGCTCCAGCGCTGCCAGCGGAGTTGTGAGGAGCAGCAGAAGGGCCCATTGTGGGGCCATGCTCCCTCCTCCCTGCAGGCAGCACCTCTCAGTGCACCCGCCTGATTGCACGATGTGCATGCACTGGAAGGAAACAGTTGGGCAGAGCAGTTCCTTGTGGTGCAAGGGGCTTCCTCATTGCAGAAGGAACCTCCACCAGTGCCAGCACTGCTTTCAGGGCAGGCTCCTTTGGCAACCTCACTGCTCCCTGAAAACAGATTTTAGGCTCTGTGGTGGGAGCAGTCACTGCCACAGAACCTGGGTTCCCAGTGTGAGCAGAGCAGGTTCCTGGGTGCCACTCCAGCAGTGAAGCCATGTGGAGGCTGCATTGGGACAGCCCTCCCCTTGTCAGTATCTGGTAGCTTGGGACAAACTGAATGAAATGGACATGGGAGGAGCAGCGGGCTGGTGCTGATCCCTTGGGCTGGAGGGCTGAGGTGCTTTCTGGGTGCTGAAGTGTGGGCTGAGAGTGGAGGACAGCCCCAGGGGCACTAAGCAGGAGTGATCCAGGCTCTGAGATCATGCCTGCTGCTTCCCAGCGGTGTGCAGTCCTCTAATAACACTGAAGAGTGGTTATTCTGCTTCTTGCAGCAGCCCAACCTTCATCCCCACCTGTCTGCTGGAGCTCTGGGCATTTTCAGCATCAAGATGCAAAAGCGGATGGCATCAGAAAGCCTAAGTTCCCCATTATGGGAATCACTGAAAAATAACGAGGAAAATTCCACAAATCAGAGAAGTCCCCAATAAACCACATCCTCGTGTTGCTCCCGGCATGATTCTCACCAACTAGCATCGTGTGAACAGCTCGGCCTCTCCAAATACCCTTCATGACCCCATCTGAAACTTCGAGCTCCACAAAGGAAGCACGGCTCACGCTATCAGGAAGCTCTCTACTTGCTCGTTCACTCTCTTATCACAGCACTTCCCCATGCTCCAAGTTGGGAAAATTCTGAACTTGGGCACAACCGTGCTCTGCTTCCCTTCCTCCCCACCCCGGCCATGGGCAGCAGCTGCATGATGTGGTCACACAAGGCAAAGCCTATGCTGCTGAGGCACTGTGTGGACTGATTTCAGCACCTTGGAGGCAGACAACCCTGATTTGTTGGGCTGGCAAATCCCCTTCCCACAGTGACAGAGTCCTGCTGTGATACCAACCCCCAGGTGTGGCACCTGGAGGTGACATGGGGTCAGTAGGTATCTCAGCACCTGCGGCCTGGCACCAGAGCCCTTCACTGTGAGGTGAACCCAAAGAGGCTCTTCTCTTTCCATTGGGGATCTATCTTCTCTCCATTCTTTGTGCCCTGAGCTCCCTGCAACACTACAGACTTCTTTCAGGAGGCAGATTTACAGCTCTCAAAGTGTCTACTGTCGGCTGCTCCCACAGGCTCCTTGCTCTGTTGTCGTGCTGAGCTTTGACGTCCGTTCTGTTTGATGCTATTTTGTGCCACCTAGATGTGACCTCAGCTCTTAGAAGAGCAGTGCCCTGCTGGTTCCCCTCTGCCTTTTGATAGCAGGAAAGACTGCTCTGCATCACTGTAGGCTTCTGGACATTGCGTGACCACACCGCTTCCTTTAGAGAAATCTTGCCCAAGTTTCTTCATTGCACGCATTTCCCTTTTCTGAAGCTGAGCGAGAGACCACTGGACTTTTCAAACACTGAGATGATGAAGGGTCAGGGGCACAGAGCTCACTGGTGGGCAGCTCCCAGTGGAGATCAGAGCTCAGCTCCACCCTGTGCTCTCCAATCTTTCTCTGAGGCTCCCCTGCAGGGTGCTCCCAAGGAGTCCCAGCCCTTGCTGATGTGTCCTGTGTGGGGACTCGGGGATGCTCACAGCTGCTGCCCTGTGGTGTGTGTGTCCCCTCAAGCATGGTGGAAAGGGGAAGCAGTGCTCAGGGTCACGGCAGCCTCCCCTGGGCCATGCTACCACAGAAGAAACCTCCTGGGCCTCATTGTACTAATGGGGGCACTGAGGCAGTCAGTGAAAGGCCCGATGAGGTGTTAGCCACATGGCAGCCATGTGCTCAGCACTGGGACTGCCCTGCCCTGCCCTGTGAGCATTCCACCCCACCTCTCTGCGGGGTGCTGGGATCAGGTGCCTCCTCCCTTCCCAGGATTGCTCCCAGCAGCAGGGAACCAGCCAGGGCTGCAGCCTCTGCCCCACAGATGATCCACATCCCAGTGACCCCAGACCATGACTCCTTCCCTGGGCAAACACTGGCTGCAGAGGACACAGCAGCTCAGTGCATGGCTCCCTGTGTGTGGCTCGCTGTCTAAGCTGATCCAAACAGCAGGACCCTCAGTGCCTTCCCAGCCCATTCACCCCTGCCCATCCCCACAGGGCTCTGCTGCTGCTTCCCTTCCCTGGACTGGCAGCTGGCTTGGGGGGCATCCAGCTGCACTGCTGCCCCTGGGTTTATAGGTAGGAAGAGGAGGGCACATCGGCCTGAGGCAGTGACCTATCTCCTAGGGGAGCAATCTGTCTCACTCTGAAGGTCAGGTGCCTGCTGTGGCTGGAGGTAGGACAAAGCATAGGTACCCCTCATTGAAGACGGTGAAATGACAAGGCTGTGAAACAAGGGAGCTCAATCAGCACCTTTTAATTAATATGCATCATAAATAAAGAAATAAATAAAGGCGAGACACCTCGTTCTAACAGGGAAATACAAATTAAATATGGTGCAACGTCCGCTAAGCGATGTACAAGCAGGAGGTAACCTTGCAAGACCAGGGCCCCTTGCCATGGGGAAGCCAGCCCAGGCATGACACCATGAGCAGCACCCGCCTGGCCAAGGCACCAAATACTGGCACGGACTTTCGCTAACACTGTCACCCACCCAGCAGCAGGTGAGGATCCCCACACCACCCCAAGAGCATGGCAAGGCAGGGACTGACTGACATTGCCTCTGCTGAGGAGCCCTAGGCTCCCAGCAGCCCCTTGTGTTCGCACACAACACTTATCCCCCAAACTCACACCACGGGGAGCATTTCCTATCCCCATCTCCCCCGCTGTTCCTGCTGGGAGCGCGGCCCCCAAACCCCAAAGTATCCCATCCCTAGCCCTGTCAGGGACCCTGCCCTCACCCCCCCCTTCCCTCCCCTCCCACTTCCCTCTGCTGAGCACTCCAGGGTATCCGAGGCGACCTGCTCAGCATGGGAGGGCACATCCCCACATCACCTATCTCTGTACAGGGTGGCACTACCTCACCTGGACCTACATCACACCGAACATCCACGTGCCTTCCTCACAACCCCACACACCCTCGCTCTGCACACACACACACACACACACACACACACACACACACACACCCCTTCCCTCCCAAGGCCGAGGCCGGGCAGCGTTGGCAGTGCACGGTGCTCCCACCCCAATACACAGGGGTGCTGGAGGCTGCACGGCCACTGCTGGGAGGGGCCATCCTCCTGCACCCTGCAGCGTGCAACTGAGCCAGTGCTGCTCTGGCAGGGATTGCTTCGATTCCTGCTACATACAAACCCACCACCTATGGGTGCTGGAGATGGCGTGGGGTGGAGGGGGCTCTAACGGTCCCTGGTGTGGCTGCATGCATGGCAATGCCTGGCAATACGAGGTACAGCTTGCAGAAGGCTCCATGGGCCAGTTTGGCCTTTGGCAGCTGCACAAGGAGGAGCAAGAAGGAACCACCTACGGTTACTGTATTCTGTAATGGCAAGAAAGGTAAGAAACTAGCAAGAAGCTGTGTTTGCTTCTCTGGGCATCCCCAGAGGAGCCTCAGCAGCCCACGGTACTGTGCTTGGCCTCTCAGTCATGTCAATAGTCCTCGTCCTCCGGATGGGTCACGTACATGATGGGCACGAGTCCCTTCTCGGAGCCGAGACTGCACTGCAGCCAGTCACCGTCCACCTTGGAGATGACCTTCAGGATATCCCCTTTGTTGAAGCTCAGCTGTCCCTCCTCGGTGGCAATGTGATGGCAAAGAGCTTTCACCTCACTGTGGGGAAAAGGGAGGGAGAAAGGGTGAGATCCTCACAGCATGCTCACCCCACTGGAGCCCAGGGGCCACAGTGGGGACAGAAATATCCCCTGCCTCCCTCCCCTCTGCCACAAGCAGAGCTATGACAACTTCATGCCACGTGCCTCCACTCACCAGGGAGGGTTGGCACACAGCCCCTGGACTGGCTGCGATGCAGGTGACACTTCAGGAGGCTCTGGCTTGGGGGGTTCTGGCTCAGGGGCTGTTTCTCGCCACATGCTTGCTCCAACCTGAGCCACCAGCTGGAACACAGACTTGTCCAGACTCAGCCAGCCAGAGGGCAGCCTGCAAGGATGAGATAGAAACAGGTTATTGTGAGGAAGACAGTGTCTCAATGGTAATGTCGTGCCTTAGGAATCTGATCATACACTGCAGTCCCCTGGTTGCTTCCTTTCCAGGGGACCCAGAAGCCTCTAGACACATCAGGTGTGATGGATTTCTCTATTCACACGCTAACGTTACGTGTCATCATGGTGTAGCCTAGCAGAAGGCTATTTGCCTGACTCCCAACCACACTGCTGCAGCTCCAGCTTAACCAGCCCCTCCAGCCCCAAGCCACCTGTGTCCCTACCTGTTAGGTTGCCTGGGCTCTTTCTGCACCTTTCTGGACCCAAACAAGTGTCCCCACTTGATGGGCTGGCTGCTCTCTGACGCACTGGCACTGCTCTCTTCTTGGGGGGCTGCTGCTGCTGCTCCCACTTTCAGCTGAGTCCCCGTCTCTTTCTCCTTGCTGCGCTTCAGCTCTGTAACCACCGAGTCTGGGGGGCTGCCCATCCAGAAGGGCCAGCTGCGTTCCTTCACCTCTTCACTGCCTGGTACATGCTGGGGCTTCTCCAGGGGCTCTTCCATAGTTTCAGGGCTTGGCCTGCTGGCAGCCTTGGGCTTCTCCTCCAAGCCGCCCTCAGCAATGTGGCACGCTTCTGCTCCCTCCACTACCCCTTCACGCGGAGGTGGCGTCTCGTGGGACTCAGCTGTACCAGGCACGCCACTCAAAGCCTTCTTCTTTTCATAACGGATGAACTTTGAGCCTTCAGTTGAGCCCTCAATGTAAATCTGAGAGCTCTGCATGAGCTGGTACCACCAGCCCGCCTGCTTGTCCTTCTTCCCTTCCCACGTGCTTTCTCGTACCTTCCTCCGTTCTTCCTCTCTGTCCCCATCTCCACAGGAGGCCCCCACTCCCTTGACCCTCTCACTTGCAGCTCGCTCAGGGCTGTGGCCTGGTGACATGCCATCATCCCCACCATCCACTTTGCATGCTTCAGGGGCAGTGCTGCAGCCGTCAGGATCCTCGCTGCTGCCCCGCGTGCGCATCAGCTGCAGGGTGGAGTGTGCAGAAAGCAGCAGGTCCTGCTTCACACGCAGCAGCTCCTTTTGCTGCTGCTGCTCTTTGCCCATCTGCATCAGGTGGTGCTCAAAAAGGAGGTCCAGGTTGAAGGGCAGCAGGGAGAGAGGCTGCAGCAGGAGCAGGAGCTCCTCGAAAAGAGGCTGGCACACGCTGTGAGACAGGCATAAGAAGCCCACCGGTTGGTAGTGTGCCAGGATGATATCTGTGGGGCAAGAGACACTGATTAGATGAGGCCCTCAAGACTTTGCCAAGCCATCAAGAAGCTACTGAGCAAAGGAGCTGAACACTGGTTTCTGATGACAGTTGTGCCTGCAGTGTGAGCAGCAATACTGGGTCAGGGAGCACTGGGCAAGACAGTTAATATCCTGCTTCCTGCAACCACTACCTGCCTGCCAGGTGACCCACTGGAACAGCCAGGCTGTCAGAGTAGGGTGCAAACAACAAGCACCAAAGAGAGTCAGCACACTAAGATTCTCTACTCCCACCTCCTGGATATGAATGAGAAACTGCAGATCTGGACCAGTACCAGTATCTTACAGGGAGAGAGGTGCTGGGGACTGCAGAATGCAGCCTTTCCAAGGATCTGGCAGGGCTCAGCAGTGGATCCTAACAGAACATGGACTAGTACTGCAGCAATCATCCTACATCTCTTTTGGCCACGTCACCTCTGCCCTGCCACTAGATTTATTGTCAGCCATCATTCTGAAGTCAGAGTTTGGAACAGGATTTGTGTACATTTGCCTGCAGTGAGAGGACAAACATGCACTGTAGACAGGACTTGTAGCTTATCTGCATACCCTGTGCCTAGCCTTCAGCAACTTGGCAGCCCTACTTCACACTTCAGTTCTTAATGTGACTTGAACCAGACTAACCCAGAAGATTTGCAAGGGTGATATTCTGCTCCAGAAAACCAGAGCAGTTTCTTTTGCTACAGTGCTCAGTACAAAAGGTACTGATCCAAAGAGAGGCACTGATTGCACACACAGACCTGAACAATGTTTGCTGTCAGCCCCCAAACCTGACAGAAAATACTGCACTGGAGTTAATGTCTAGGCTGAGCATGCACTGAGCCAGCAGCACTCTCAGGGAATTGAGCGTGTCAAGGGTTTCTGCCTCACTGTGCACTTAGCACTTAGTTATGCTGCTTCTAGGCATCAGGCAGCTGCATTATCTACACACTTCAGAAACACTTCTGGTTGGGGAAAAAAACAAACAAAACACTAAACAAAAAAAAAGTCCCAAACAACAGACATATGAAGGAAAACCTGCTTTTTGTTTGACAGAAGGTTTTCCTTTCTATTTCCCACGCTTGAAGTGTTTCAGGCAAGTGCTTGCAACTCCAGCCCTACGAAGCTCTCAGGCACTGGGCAGGAGACACAGACATTTGGGGGGACTAGACTGATCTCTTGAGGGTAGGACTGAGTGATCTGTATTGCAGCTGATAGCCCTGTGTACCAGCTGCAACAGGAAAGGACACAGTTACCAGACTCTCCACAGCTCAGGTGGAGAAAGCTGCATAGAGCTTTGACTTCAATCTCCCTCCCTTTAGCTAGGCATCCCTCCAGCAACAACTACACCAGAACTGCATACAGTATAATCTTTCAGCTCAGAGCAGAAGGGAGCAGCATAGGCTGAGAGACCAGCAGGAGACAAACATGACACAGAGCTCAGCAGAATTTGGTCCTTTCTACAGTGCACAGCCTCTTACCTTCATGGTTGTAGAGGTGGTTGAACCAGAACTCCAAGGAACGGATACTGTAGGAAGAGCACACAGTCAGGGGAGGAGAGAAAAAACAAAAATCAACTCATCCCCTTAATCTTTGCTGTTCTAGAAGTGTGGCTGGAAAAAGGCACCTACACAGCATAGCCCTGGAACATTAGGACTTACAGAAAAGGGCTCACTTCCATCAGCACTCACTGACCGCACAGCCTGTGAAGGCTCCATCCTATTTGCTTTACAATGAGATCCTGTGCAACTGTAACATCTAACAGCCAGGCTTCCAGCAAGCTTCCAGGCCAATTATCTCCTATGTCTTTGGCAAAGTTAAGTTTTATGAGAAGCACTCAAAAAGGAGAGATAAACCAACTACAAATACAACATTGTTGGCCAAGCTTGGCCCAAAATATGCTGGTAACCTGTGCCAACAGCTGGGCAAGCCTGGGTGGGGTGAGCAGGGCAAAACTTGCTCCCAGGGGTCCCCCCCCACTTGGAGACATTAGGGATTCTGCTGCCAGTGTTAAACGTCTTCCTTATCACTGCATAGGAGTGAGGAAATAGTATCCTAACAGGGCTCATCATGTCACAGGCATAGAGATGGAACTCTACTGCTTTTTCTGTTTAAAACTGAGTGTAACGTGTACACTTCTCATCCAGCCTTGAAGGATCAGACTTGAGTCCCATACCAGGGCTTTCAGAGAGTTGTGCATTGGCATTCACTGCGACCACAGGAAGCAGTGACACAGGGATTTTCAGGATCAATTATGCACAAGTTATGTTTATCCCTGTGTGAAGCTTGACAGACTCTTTGCATCTAACCTTTCAGGGCCAGAACAAGCTGACAATGTTATTCAGTGGGCAACCAGCTCATCTCAGCCTCAGCCTAGTTAGAGGAAGTTTTAATCTCTTTGGAGTTCCCTGAGGCTCACATCTTCTAACTTCTCTCACGTAAACCTTGGAGAGCTGCCTCCCAGGTTTCCTAAATCTTTCCATTGGCAACTCTGACTGTTTATAGTCAAGGAGCAGCACCTGCTGCCAGCCCTGGACAGTGCCGTGCAGTCTGCTTACTTCAGGAGGCCGAAGATGAAGGCGTTGAACCTCATGGTGTGGTTGGTGAGCTCCGTGTACTGGCTGATCTTGCTATAGAGGCTGTGGAGCAACTTGGTAGAGGGGCCTATGATAAAAAAATGTGAAATACTGGGATTTGTTGTGGTTAACAAAGTCAAAATAGCACCATGAGAAATAGCATTCAGGCAAAGACCTAAGGCCAAAATCCAGGGTGCAGACTGATACTAGCAGAGGGTGCAGGTGTCAAGGGCATACCTGGGGGCAACAAGTAGTATTAGCACATTTTCTTACATACTACGTTAGCTCTGCCTTATACCTGAAGCTGTGCAGGGCTAAAGATGAAGGTTTAGAAACAACCTGGAAACTCAGTGGGGGGAAAGGAAATTCTTTTTTATTTTGTCCACATTTTTTACCTAGTTGGGTGGATGCTTCCACCACGCTCCAGGGGATGTTCCTCCTCTGGCCAATGATCATGTCCAGAACGTAGGCCTTGAGCCCATCACTTAGGATGTCCCGGACAGCTGGGCACAGGTATTTCAGTATGAGATGCCCCACATTGGGGCTCACGGAGCTGTTCCCGAGTTTGGCCTAAGGAAGAAAAGACAACAAGGAGAGGGCTGGTAATGGCTCTGCATGGAACAAGCACATGCAAACAATCCGCGCCCATCCGCCTACTACAGACACCCAGGAGGCAATGTCCAGGCCACGATGAAGTTCAGCCAGCTCCTTGAAGAGGAGCTTTTCCTTCACCACTGCTGCCTCAGACACCAATTCTAGGTTGCACTCTGCAAGGTCTGGCCTAGGCTGGCATGAAGCAACAGCTTGGGAAAAGAGTATCTCAGAAAAGAGGATGTTCTAGTTAGAAGGGATGCCCAGTTCCCCCCATGGGCATAACAAGGCTACAGCTGGAGGAAGGAAAAAGATGGGGCTTTTTCTGCTGCCATAGAAGATTTTCATGTTGCTATTTTAGAAATAGGAAGTAGCAAACTTCCAGCACCAAGGGGTTAAGGAACACTTAACAGTGACAAGCTGAGCTATAATTCCTGAGGATTACTATAAATAAACAGAGTGAGGGCAAAAGAGCTGGACAGAACCCAAGATGAGGTGAAAAAGCATCTGAGAGCCCAGCCTCAGCAGAGTGGGGACATATTCTGCTGCATGCAATCCTTTAGCTGCCAAAGGTCAATCCAAAGACGTCAGCCCTGGACCTTGCACATATTGGTGGTCCCATTCAGCTGTGTTCAGGGCACAGATTTTACCAGCTGAGCTGGAATTACACTGTCCAGTCGGCATGGGTCCACAGAGGTCCTGAACTCAGATTGAACTTTTTCATCAGGAATAATCCTGCCAGATCCACTGAACATCAGAGCTTCAGGGATGTGTGCTGCCTTTTGACAGGTGAATGCTCAGCCCTTGGCATGCTGACAGATAAGGAAAACTCAGACCAAACCACAGTGCTGTCCAGCAGGTAAAGTAAAGAGCTAATATTGCCATTATTTCCCAAAGCAACACAGCATGCACAGGAAAATCACAGTGAAGTTTTCATAAACCAGAAATACAACCAGCTCCAGTTACACTGCACAGCAATCTCTGCATCAGTGACAGCTGTAATTAGGGACAATTACCTTTGGCTCTGTGATAAGACTGAATGAGCTTGGAACCTGTCCTAGTCAGGTTTTTTTCTTGGGGATGGCACTCCAGGGCAGTTGTTATCTCCAAACAGTCACACTGCTGCCCCAGAGTCCCTGCAACTCAAGACTATTCTGCTTTGAAAGAAGGCAGCACAAACAATGCTTGAGTATCACAGGAGAGAAAACATTTTAGGAACAAACAAGCAACTTTGTTCTGTCTGTGTTATTCCAGGGAGATGAGAGAGACAAAGCAAAGACAATCAGTCCCATGGGCAACCTAGATACAGTCTGATGCTAGTGAGTTTGTGGTAATGGCCGTAGGGAAAGACCATCTGCCCTAGATGGGCAGTGACTAATGCTTTTTTTTATTATTATGAAGCCCTGTCATATATCAAAGGACTGGGAACACTGTGTTATGTTCTCAGATGTCAGAATAGAATCAGAGGACGGGTGGAGAAGGCAGACGTGACTCTTCACTGTATAAGAAAAAAGAGCTGGGGTACTGCATCATACCAGAAATCCAGATAGCTTGGTATTCTCTCTCCTTAAGGACCACAAGTAAGTACATAAGTGTCCTGATTTCAGATGTGACAGTTATTTTTTTCCTTTAGAATTTCTGGCATGATGCTATGTTTTGGCTTTGGGAGAAAATCAATGCCAGTAACATACTGATGTTTTAGCTGTTGCTGGGCAGTGCTGCACAGAGCCAAGGATGTTTCAATTTCTTATGATGCCCTGCCAGCAAAGGGGCTGAAGAGGGAGCTGGGAGGGGACAGAACCAGGACAGCTGATTCAGACTGGCCGAAGGGATATTTCATACTACATGACATCATGCAAACAAATTTTAAAACAAAAGAGAGTTGATAGCTGCTGCTCAGGAGCTGGCTAGGCACTGGTCAGCAGGTGATGAGCAGTTGCATTGTGCATCACCTGTTTTGTACGTATATATATAATCTCAATTAATATTATTTTCCATTTCTCTTCCTTTTCTGCCTTAGTAAACCCTAGTGATTATATTTTAACCTCAACCCGTAAGTTCTACTTTGCGGATTTTTTTTTCATTTTTTTCCCCCTCGTTCTCTCCCCATCCCAGTGGGGGAGGGGAATGAGTGAACAACTGTGGTACTCAGCTGCCTGCTGGGTTGAAACACAACAGTAAGAAACACCCTCAGTAGAGTATATTATTTAGTACTCCCTGCTAATGACTACAGCTAATTTTAACTCAGGAACTACCTAAGGTAGACATGATTCCTATGTGTTTAGCAGACATCAGTGAATTTCTCTTCCCTTCATTTTTCCCATCTTTTCCCAAAACTATGTAGTCGTCTAGCATCCCTAACATCACAGAGCAAGAACTGTCACACATTTACTGTCTGCTGCATGATGTACCATCAACTATTTTTTGTTCTGTTGCTGTTGCTACTAGCTTTATATGACGGCCCTCCATTTTTGAACTGGAAGAGAATGGAGAAACAGCCTTTTTCCATCCTCTCCCTATCACTAATGATGGTAAAAAGCTGAAAGAAAAACAAGACTTACCTTCACCCCTGGATCCCTGCTAGTTCCAAAGTGAGCCACAATCAGGTCAACAGCAGTGTTGATTGCCTTCACCAGACCTAGTCAGATACAGAGTCAGAGCTGCCTGAGGGGCTTCTGGGATAGACTCAGACCGAACACTTGACAAAGAAATCAGGCATTAGACATGGCATTTCCAGGCCATGTCAGTACAGATCCCTTCACTGCCAAAAGCATGCAGAGCCTGTCCTAAGTCCTCAGCAAATCTATAGCTGCTGGTTCCAGTACTCATATATCAGCCTGACATTTCAACAATTTTCAGAAGAGGCTGAAGGACAAGACACCCTGTCAGTATTCCCACAGCATATGGAAACATCACCTCCACATACCACTTCTTGAGGGACCAGAGATGGGCTCCGAGGCAACAACAGGGCAGAAACAACATATTTAGCAGCTACATAATGATGATCAATAACAAGCCAGTGGAGGATAATTTGACATCTGCATCACCATGATGCAAGACTAATAGTGGGACAGTGAAGCTGCCATCTAGCAATCACCAGCACATAACTGGTAAAGGCATGGGAACCTTTCATGCATATCCCTCATTTCTGACATGAAACAGAGGTAGCTGTCAGCAGCCATCACGATCACATCTTGACCTGCCTTGAAATCCTTTCTCCCACTCTGTTATATAAACTATATTAATCGTTTAGGACCCAAAAGACATTTTACCTAACTGATTAAAGCTCAGGCTAGCCCATCTGCAACACCACACAGATCCTCAGGTCTACCTCTGTATACTGAAATGAGCTGGCAGCATGCTGTGCCATAGGTTCATGCTCCTGTGCCAGCCTGCTCTCTTTACACTTTCTTGTGGTTCCTTCTTGTCATACTTCCTGGAACAAGTAGATGACAAGCATTTTTTAGCACATGGTGTGGTGCAAAGGAAAATGAACATGTGCTGGCTGTCCAGGGGAACATCTAATTATGATTCTACAGAAGAAGGCAGGGAAATAAATAATTATGTGTGCAGAGAAAAGACAGAGAGAAGCACCGTTCACCTTATGCTGTGCTACACTCTATTCTCCTCCACTGCCACAATAGACACATGGACTCACCCTTCTTCTGCAGCAAGTCGATAGAGATGGACTCTGTGTTGCCATCTGGGGACAGACAGAACTCAGCAGGGGGTTTCTCAGCTAGTGAGAAGTAGTCAGGGAAGAAGTCAGTGTAGGTAAGTTGGAGTTGCCTCACAGACTGTCCTGCATGGCCAAGACAGGGGAGAAGAAGAGTTAAATTAAGGCCTCTCCCATACAGTTTACTTTCCCCAGAAGCAAGCTGCACCAGCAGTCCTCCCACCTGTCTGCCCAAGTCTGGAACAGCAAAGCTACAGGCTTGTTACTCCCCCATAAACAGTACGCATGCTCAGCCCAACAGCTGAACCCCACAACAGACTTGGCATGTAGCTCCATCTTGGCTGGGAGACTCTGGGCACTGGAAGATGCTGAGGGATGTTCACCCTTCTGGGACTGTGCTAAAGAGAATATTAACATACCAGCCTCAGGGCTGCACTGCAGGTAGGGATGTAAGCTGATCAGAAGGAGCACAAAGAGAATCCATCTCTATGTGGGACATGGGCATTCACAAGCCATAAACAACATGCCTCCTGCTTGTGCTTTGGAGCTGTCCATGAAAACACTCTCCCTCTCACATACCCCTGCTTCTCCTGGAGGACTCTCAAAGCTTCAACTAAAAGCAGCTCACCCACCTCAGCCCTTGCACAGCTTTTGGAAGACAGGAAGACTTTAAGACAAAGCATGGACAAGCTGCCACGTGAGAGCTACAGTCCAGCATCCAGCATGCTAACGGGACTGGTGCAGATGAGCACAGACACAAGATTGTCAAGGGCCACAACTCCAGTGTGAGACATGAAGTATAAGCTGGATGCAGCCCAGGAGCACTTGCTGAGATTTGAGCCGTCCCTTCAACCCAGGCCAGAGTCAAATCTGACTGCTCTCAGCTCATGAAAAAGAGGGGCTCCAGAAGTTGTACCCACCAGTAAGCAATTTTCACCTTTCTCTTGTACACTACAGCCCCAGTGTGAGTAGATGCATTGATACTCATTCTTAGAGCATGAGAGTGGTGATGAGGTCAGGCATAGCTGGGACACTGAACCTGAGCCCTGAGGTCACCCCCAGACCCAACAGCAGAAGGGTGGTGCGCACCGTTCAGCTTGCAGTGGAAATGGCTGGTGTTGAGAGAGCCAGGGAACTCAAAGATGGGATTCCCCCGGTTCAGCCGGGGCTCCTGCTGCCTCCTGTCTAGGCTGCTGGCTAAGCTGGGCAGCCCTGAAACACGGTCCAGGCCCAGGGGGTTCTTCCTCCTGTACTCTCGCCACTTCAGTGCTTGAGGGGAGAGGTGGTTCGCTACAATGCCGCAGGCAGCGTGCACCACATGGGAAGACATGAGCAGACAGGAGGACGTGGAGGGGAAAAAGGGAGAGAAGGATGAGAAGGGAGAAAAACAGAAAAATAGAGACAGAAAGTTAATTGAAGTCCAGTGACATTTCAGGACATTAGCACGTACATACAAAAGGAGGCCACAGCCAGGCACAGCAGGGCAGAAGCCTGAGTAACCTGGTGGCTGCAGGCACATGGAGAGCAGGTTTGGAGTGCCATCATCTGGCATGGGGAACTTGAGGATCAACAGCCCCCTCTGGAAACACTGTGTAGGAGTCAGGTCTGAAGGAACATGCTATTAGCACACAGGCAGAGTGATGAGGGGGGCTACTGGGTGCTGCAACACCCAGATGCAGTTTTGGCTCAGGCTGTAGCAGTAGGAAGGGTACTGCTATGGTGAGCATCCATGGCCAGGAAGCTGGAGAAGTTCTCATCAGGACATACCAGTGCATGGGTACCTACCATTGAGGGGCCGTCCTCCCATGCTGCTCAGAGGACCAGAGCTGCTGGTCTCACCACCATGCCTCCAGTGGGGATCTGCCTGGGCTCCCACTCGGCTCATGGGCACACTACTCAGTGAAAGGGGCAGGGTGGACCTGCTGTGGAGTTGGTACTCAGAGAACGGTGGGCTTGGCTCCAGAGGTGCCTCTTTCTTGGGAAGTGGCCTGAGGTTCTCATTTTGCCTCGGGGCGTCAACTTTGGTGACTTGAGTGGGCTGCATGGCACTGACAGCAGGGGAAGACCTAGTGGGAAGCAGACTGGCAGAGATGGGGCAGGACCTGCTCCTGGGAGGCTGGCTCTCTCCAGCTCGCTCAGTGGTGGGCGAGGAAGAGGAGTCCATGCTCTGAAAGAAAGGCACGTTGCATCGCACAGGAGAGTAACTGCCCAGTGGGGATGGTCGAGTTGTCTCAGGGGCCGACTTCTTGATACAGCCATCATTGAGAGAGGCAGCTCCATCAGCTGAACGCTGGGTCAGGAGCATGGCATGGGCTTGGCCCCCTGCCACTGCTGAATGCTCTGCCAGGGCAGCAGAGGTCTGGGAACTGGAGGAGATCTGCTGGCTGGTAGGTCGGTTGCTGGACAAGCTGTAGAGTTGGGAAAGGCTGGAGGCAAAATGGCTGTGCAGAGCACGGGCCTTGGGCTTGTTGAAATGGTGCTGGAAAACGAAAGGCTGGATGGGCAGTGTTGTGGGACGCTGGTCCTTGCTGTAGCGTACCACAGGCTTGCTGTCTGTGCCTCCACCTTTAGGGAGAGAAAAGGGGACAGTATGTAAGAGCAGGCAAAGTGACAGTTGTCGTGAATATGGTGGATCCTAGGAAAAAGGGAACACGGCCTCAGATACTGGAGGAAGAGGATGAGCTAGAAACCAGTGCTAAATGCACCATGAACTGGCAGGGTAAGGACATGTGGCTCCAAATAAAGTTTCCAGCTGTTGACAGCTGTCTGAAACAGTAGGGTGCTGTACTGGGAGTTTCTCTCTCCTGATAGGGTCACCCGTTCCCCCATTCCTTTGTCCCTGAACAGCAGAAGCCATGGCCTCAGGCACCTGCCTCTGTCCAGGCAATACCCAAAGACACAGCCTAATGCACTGCAGTACAATATAATTTTATATATCAAAGGACTGCTTCCTCTCACAAGTGTTGGGAATTTACCCAACCTGCCACAATTATTATGAGCACCACAGGTGCTAATCCAAGCATTCCCCACCAGCCCTTGGGGTGTGCCTGCCCTCCTTTCCTATAGCTAGTATTTAGCAGGACTTGCTTTCTCTCTGGTCCCTTATCAGACCATCTAGGCTTGCATGCTGCCTTGAGCTGGAGTGAGGCAGCTCTGCCTCCTTCTCCAACTGCTGGCAGGAGTTCTCAGCGCAGCTCTAATTACAGCCTTGCTGTTTTGGTGCACAGGAATGTAGTGCAGCCAGGGATGTAGGATATACTGCTCAGAGAGCATCTGCTTGCCTGTTCCTCCCACTCCCTAAGTAGCTCCTGCTCCATCCAAGCATTCTCTCTGCAACTCAGCTGTTCCCGTAGCTGCCTTCTCTCAGCAGAGACTTGCCTTCCCTGCCATTCTGCACTAGGTTCATGCTAAAGGCTCAAAAAAAACCAAACCAAAGCAAACAAACAAACAAAAAAAAAAAAAAAACAAAACAGGAAAACAGACAAAAAAAGTCTATCCAAGGGTCAAAATCTCTTCCACACCTGCACTCACAGTGCTCTTCCAGACTCTTGCTAGTAATCAGCAGGGCATTAAATGGCTCATCCCTGGCACATCAGAGGACATCTACTGCAGCAGCCTGGTTAGAGCTCCATTTTGGACTGGCTTTTACTTGTGAAGCAGGTACAATAACTGTCTAGAGCAGAGAGAGAAAGAGGTCTCCCGCCATGCTGGAGAAATGGCTGTACCTCAACCACATAAGGAACTGTTACACAGCTTTCTCACTAGGACATGTAATGTCACGATCAACGTGGAAAGCAAATCAGGTACTACAGGCTTTCTGCAGAAGGTGCAGGGAAAACTACCCTGGCAATGGCCATGTGCCCTTCCAGAAGAACCTCTGCTGCAGTGCTACATACTATGAGATACAGTGAGGACATTCCATGCAAAGACACAGATTTTCTAATCCCTGCATGGCTCATGCTGTAAGAGACTGTGCAAGCTTTCTAGTCCCTGCATGGCTCATGCTGTAAGAGACTGTGCAAGCTCTCTGAGCCATGCAACAAGACAAGACAGTTGGCTATGCCATTTCCCTCCCCAGCTCGTTCTCACACTGATTCAAAAAAGAATAACTAAAAAAGTACTCAATGGTTCTCTTCGTCTGCTTGGAATGTGGCTCTGCCAAGCATCTGTAAATCTCTGTCTCGGTAGCAAAGGGCAAGTCATGGGCTGAGGGAGTACCATGCCCTAGAAAGGAGTCAGAATGAGATAAAACTCCAAGCTGCGCACTACCTAAGTGCTAATGTAATTTGCCCACTTACATGACACGACAGGTTTGCAGAAAACTCCGATTTTCTGAAGAAACACAAGGACAAGCTATATGCACTGATCTGGGTCTGAAATAAGCACAGCAGAACTTTGTCCTAGAGACAAAGCAGGCTTGGAAACAAACTGCAGTCTCTGGTCTCCCACTACCATGCAGATTCCTCTGCTGCTTCCACCTAGTCCCAAAGAGTAGCTTTTCTTTTTACTTCTCCATTCTGCCTCATTTGTCTCCTTACCGTCTGCTCGAGCTCTAACATCCCTTTGTCCACGGCCACTGGTAGAACTACCTGAGAAGCTGGCATCTGCCTCCGTCAGCAGGGTGAGAGAGGCTTGCTCACCTGCCCCAGGCCCACTGGGGACGGTCTCATTGGGTCCCGAGTCTTTGGTGGAGCACAAAGCCTGTCTGTCCCCAAAAGGGTGATTCAAACAGAAGCCCTCACAGCTCCGGTTCAGGCCATGGATGAAGGGCATGGGTGGAAGACTCTGGCTGCGGTGAGCTCTTTCTTCAAGGAAGGTTGGGCAGTCTCGCTGTGTCTCAGGGATAGGGGAGAACTCCAAGGAGGAATCTCCACTGCACCGGAGTGGTGGCGAGGTGCTGTTCTTTTTCCTGCCTTTAGCAAGTTCAGCAAAAGATGTCACTCGCTTTGGTGGGGAACTCTGGATGGGTATTGCTGGACTTTCACTCAACTTAACTGGACAGCTCACCATACGCTCCAAAGAACCCAGCCTGTTACCAGGACTCCTGTCCAGGTTCTGATCATAGCTTCTGGAGCGCTGCCGGCTTGTGTTGAGGTTAGGTGGTGATACGTTCACATAGACCTGACCCTCAATCATGTTCTCTGTGGTTTCTCCCTTGGTCTCCTCTTCACTGCACTCCACGTTGCCTTCTTCTTCTCTCAGGTCAGGTCTTCTAAAAAGATAGTATTCAGTAGGCTGGGCTGGGCTACCTTTGGTCTGGTCTTCTGAGCAACTAGTTATGGAAGACCCTGCAGGGCTGGGGGATGACTGGGAAGACAAGTCACACGTGACTAACTTATAGTAATTCTGAGTAGCCACAACAAGCCGTGCTTGGCTCTGGAAGCAGGCAGTGAGGTCTGAGCTCTCTGAAGTGCAAGGCTCACAGTGGAGGTGGTAGGAGTTGCAGTTAGCATCAAGAACAGGTGAGGAGGAACTGTGACACTCACATGTCTTCCCTGAACTCTCTGGGTTATGCGACTCACAAGACATCTTGGATTCTGTGGGTGATGAGTGCAAATCCAAGTAAAAAGCTCCTGTGTCTGAGTGGCTGCAGATGGAAGAGTCACAGGACAGGTTGGCTGAATTCAGGTTAGATCGAGAATGGCCATTCATTTTATTGTAGAGAGCACTGAAGTTCACCAGCACCCCATCGGAGCTGTTGCAAGAAGAGTCACTGATGTAGCCCATCTGCTGGTCAATCACTTCAGACTGACTTGATGAACTGTAGCAGCGACAGTGTTGGAGCTCTGAGCTGGAACAGCTGCATGTACGGCTATGCAAGGTGTCATGATTCCTCAGTGATTCACCTGTATTTTGATTCCACTCCTGGTCACCACCATCGAAAGAGAAGCTGGAGGAGCTGCCACGATTGCAGCTGCATTCATCCAGCTCCATGCGCTCTGTGACCTGGTGGCATCTGTTCACATTGTTCCTCTTCTGTACATCATCACTGCTGATTTTGTCCTCTTGCCCATCTACCACACCAGACCGGCTTGCCATGTTCCAGGATTTCACAATGTGGTTGGAGTCGTGGAGATGGAAAGGGGGCAAGGCCAGCTCATGCAGATGAAAGGGAGGTTTGCCACCCACAAGGGAGTTGTGAAGGTGGAAAGATTTTTGACCCAAGTCATCCCCAAAGATGCTGAGCTCTTCACCCTCGTTCAGTAAGAAAGGGTTGTGTCGCTTACTGGCACTAGGGACAACCAAGTCCCTTGCTTTGCTTTCTTTGTTGTCTGAGGCCTCTGCTGAGGATTCAGAGTTCTGGAGAAAGCTGCTGTATACCAAGGAGTCGGTCTGTGAAAGGTCTCTTTCTGGAAGGGTAGAGGTGCGTGTAATGCCAAGATCTGGCTGACAGAAGGGGTTGGTCCTTTTGTTCACAGAGCAGCACTGTCTATCCGGGACCTGGCAATGCACAAGAGGAATGTGATGGACAATCAGTGTCTCGCCAGTTAGCTTTGGTGGACTATCCATGGTGAGGAATGCTCTTCGGGACATCAGTTAAGCTGTTACTGCTACCCATGGACCAGTGCTCCTGCACATGAAAGACTGGTAGGACACTTCTCATGAGGGAATTCAGATACCTAGTGAGAGACAGAAATGCAAAGGAAGTCACTTCTCAGTTAAGGCAGTGAATATTTAAAGCATCCTTTGTTTGACCTCACGTTCAGTCATAAAACTACAGGAAGATGTTCATCAGCATGAGACATGGGAGAACAGGGAACACAGTCATTTCTCTTTCCCCAGCTGCTCTTGAGGACGAACCAGCAAGAGCTTTCAGGGCAGTCTGGAAAGAGTTTTCCTTTTTTGGTCCTACATTTCAGAGAAATCACGACAAAGAAGATCAGGGAAGGGCAGCTAAAGCACCAAGGGGAGGGGGAAGCCTCAAAAGAAAAGTTGACCTAGGGTAATGCTGAGGGATGCAAAACTAAATTAAGGGTCTCACATATCATTCCCTTGTTCTGGCCCAAACATCCTTGGTCAGCAATTCATATCCCTTATTCCACCCAGGCATCCTCAGTGCTCACAGTATCCTGGCACTGCACACTGTGATCTCTGGACACCAGGACCCTAGGTCTTCTGCCATCACTGTTAGACTTCCAAGTGACAGTAACAGCATCTGAGTCCTTGTCTACATAAACACAGTGTTCGTGACTACAAAGTGATAATGGACTTGGAACAGAGCTGCAAAGGCACGTAAGACTGCAGAGAGGGTGGGATAAATGAAATCAGAACACTGCAAGCAGTGAGACAGCTCTATGGAAAGATCAAGAGCTCCAGTTCTTTCAGCTTCACAGCATAAGAATAGCAATTAAAAGATGCTAAAATAAAGCTGATCAAACAAAGTACTTTCTCCCACGCATAATAGGATGTTTTGGCAGGAAAAAAAAATCAGAAAGATGGAAACAGAACTAGTGTTTACAGCAAACATCCAGTGATGTAAAAGTTGATACTAACAGCAGTGTTACAGAGCTGACAAGTCTTGTGGATCAGGCTAGACTCTACCAGAGACCCACATGTGATGCAAGCACACCCTCACACCTGCTTATGCTGGGACGATTCACCCAGAATTAGGCTCTGAAGCAGAAAAGTCACCTGGACCACATCCAGGGAACTACTCTGCAACCCTAAACTATTCCTGCCCATAGACTTCTCAGTGCTTATATCACCCTTCCCTCTTCATTCACTGACTCCTCTGTCTCACAAGCCTCTGTTCCTTTCCCACAGCCTCTGCCATAGTGGCTGAAAGGAATGAGTTTGTTCTCCATTTGGTTCCTGAGAGGAGATATTGTACATTACGGATTCCCACGATCACATTGTCAAAGAACCGCCATTGGTAACAACAGCTTCTGGCTCTGTGCCTAGCACAGACATACTGAAAATGGTGTTCAACAGCTAGGGCTGTGTTCCTGCCCCATTATGGACCTTGTGCATCACTGATGGTGCACTTAGCAGCAGGAACCCCCATTTATCCCCCATCACTGTGTGAAAAGCTAGCTCTGGCTCTGCAGCGCTTATCTGCTCATTCAGACCTCTCTTTTCCTTGTTACTACCCTGGTAGCTGGTTGTAACACTTTTATCACGTTTCCCCACATGGTTTTGCTGTGTTTTGAGTGTTACCACAATGCAACAGCTTGAAAAGCATCATCGTTTTGTGGTTACAGACGGTGACAACCAAACGCTTCACTGCTAAAGCACATCACCACTGCCTGTGGGAAATGGCTGCTTAGAGCACCAGCACCCATCTGCTGCCCAGCCTTGCCAAGCAGCACACACATCACATTGCTGCAGATGCTGCTGTGGGAGGACAAGGTTTGCATAGGCACACATTGACATTTGACAGCAAAATGTCAGAGAAGGTGACATACAGCCATTTCCCATCTGTCTCTCTGCAGCTCTGTGCAGCTCTCTGGTTCTGGTGGCAGCACAGGCTGCCTGGGCGGACACATAGATTCATAGATTCATAGATACATTAGGTTGGAAAGGACCTACAAGATCATCTAGTCCAACCTTCCTCACACCACCATCCCTACCCACCAGACACAGGTGCTGCAGCAGATGAATGCTTGCTCTGCCTACACCTAAGCACATGGCTCCAAGGGCCATTATCACAGGAAAAATGCTGCCAGCTCCTACCAGAAGCCATTTTGACAGCTTCCCTAGGGGTATGCAGGACTTCTTTGTGCCCTAGATATCACCATCTCCCTTAGGATATCCTCCTGTCTCACGGATGCAGGGAGATTAGACTGTGGCACTGTCATCACAAGGATCATTAATTTCCCAGCCCTGTCTTCCTTGGCCATTCAATCCTTTGGTTCTCTCTCTGATTCTGGAAGACTGCAGAAGGATCCACTCTCTTCTGTTTAGGGCGTGGCAGGTTGAAATCTGTGCTGGGTAGTAAAATCCAGCAAGCACAGTAGTTTCACATTCTGCTGGCTTTGATAAGCTCTTTACAAAACCATCCTACCTCACTGCAAGTGAGAGGTTTCAGAAGGAGGGATACACATTTTGCATCCAGACACTTTTAGCCACATCAGTTAATTCTTCTTAATTATCATAGCAGAAGCCCACAGAGTGCCTAAACCTGCTTAATCCTATACACACAATAGCATACACAGCATCATCCAGCAATAATTCCTGACTACAAAACTGTGCCGAAGCAGCACAAGGCAAGGAGGCATGCAAGAAGCACTATGACTCGAGATGCAACAGCCATTTTGACTGCAAGTGTCAACGTTCTTTATCTACTCCACACTGACACCATCTGCAGCTGAAGGGGAAAAACGGGTCGCTTATTCAGTCAGCTCAGACACCTCATTATCTGGAGATGCCTCTCTACAGTTAAGGTAATGATAAGCAGAGAACAGATTCTCATGAAACACATGAAGTGGTAGGGAATTATCAATGTTTGTACCCTTGGTTATACATATAGAAAAAATTCCATGCTGCAGCAAAGCTCTAGGTAAGCAGAGAGAGAGGAGTGCTGAGCAACAAAGGGTGGTTTATTGCCAACCTGAGAGCTGCTTGTCATCATGCATCAGGCTTTAGAAAGGAAACAGCGCGTTGCAGATAACAGGAATGCAGCCCTGCTCAGGATCTACACCTCGTTCCTTAAAAGGCTTTTGCAAGGCCCCCAGTTCTTTCCTTTGCCCTATCCACAAGGCTGAGGATGTGCTAATTTGAGGGCAGTTAGTACAGCTCTCTCGCTTCTGAAGTAACACTGCCAAGAAGGCACAAGAGTCATCAGAGCCTTGCTTCTAAGTCCTGATGTGCTAGGTGGGCAAGTCAATGAGTTCCTCCACGCATATCCCGTAATTATCTCTCTGGTCACACTTTTGGAGTTTGTTGGCAGCTGCCCACAAGGCGTGGTTGGGTTCAACAGACTATTATTATTATTATTTCTCATAATAGGTAATGCAATAGCAGGGAAGAACACATATTTCAGAAGTAAATACTATTTCAGTACACAGAGACTGCATGTATAACATGGAGGAAGAAGAGATGATTAGAACTGTCAGCTGGAGGAGATACTGGCCGTTTGGAGGCTGGCTTTCTGAGCAGATTACTGTTTCCACAGATCTCTGCCACTTCATCTACAAAACTGAATGCCCCATATAAGCCTTAAACTGTGAGGGTTCTTGATGCCTCTTTCTGAACGGCTTTAATTTCAGCCGTCATCGTCCCTCAGATAAAACAAGACAACCAAGCCATGGAAAAGTGGAAGATGGAAAAACAGGGTTAGAAGCTGGGCGTCTGGTTTAATAGATGCCTTGGCCAAAATCCTTCACTATTAGAGCTGTTTGTTCTTTTGCTGTTTCATGTAAATCTCTGACTCCTACAGGGTATTTGCATTAAGATGGCTGAAGAAACTACACAGATCTGCAAAACAAACTTGAGCAAAAATGCTGCAAAAAGCAGCAGTTTGTGAGCTTGCAGACAAAGGCACAATACAGACCTCTTCTCATTGCTCCACAGGAGGAGAGAGAACCAGTTCATTCTGTGTCAGCTTACCTCTAGGGAAAAGAAAAGAGCCCAAGTGAAAGCCTCTCTCCAGCCACTCCGCAGAACAGGCAGCATGGGGGGTCTCAGGGCTTGGGTGGCTGCTCACTGGTCCTGACACCATTTCCAGGATCCCAGTAATGCAGTTCATCCCTGCCTTGGTTTTGTCACTCTGAAAGCTGCCAGAAAGCACTGAATGGTTTTAAAAAAAAGCACAAATCAACTCAACTGGAAAATTCTAGCAAGCTGGAAGGCATTCAGAGAACAGCGTGATGAGGAGGAAGGGGCAAGGACCACAGGATGAGTGGCCTGGGGACAGGAATGAACCTTCAGGTGAGCATAAAAAGTGTGTATTACAAGGACTTGGGGAGTCTGTAAGCTGTTGTAGGGTGTTATGAGCTGTTTGTTCATTTACTGACACCTAATGTAACTGCCAAATTCTCTCACCTTCATAAAGTGAAGGTGAGAGATGGTTTTCTCTTAAACCATTTATTTTGTTAAACACCTAGCATGTTTAACGAAATAAATGGTTTAAGAGGAAATAGCAGATGTTAGATTCATCCTAAGCCTCCACTGCTCCTTTCCTGTCTCAGGGAACAGAGAGAAGAATGAAGGCAGCCTTTATGAGTGACCCAGAGGACTCCAGGACCCAGTGTTAACAGTGGGGGCTGCTGCAAGACATGAGGATTTGAGGTTTTCTAAATGTCTGCCTTAGGTCAAGGTGGTTCCTCTTCTCATCCTCTTGAGCAAACCTCCTGAAAAGACCACTTCCCCTTCTACAGCAAGGTGCTGCTTGGGCCTCAGCTTTTTTTTTTCTTTTTTTTTTTTCCAGAGGTTTCCATGACACCCTAGGTCCACTATCATTACATCCCAGAAATACAAAGGATTATTTTGAGATCAAAAAAGAAACAGTAGCAAGCAATGGTCAGTGTGCACATGATGGAAAGGAGCTGTTCAGGTCAGGGATGAGAAGCCTGCCAGCAGGAATGACAGGGTGAGTGAGAGGAAGGTAAACAGTAGGTATGTGCATGCCAAACAAAGTGACACAACTAGGATGAGCAGGTACTGCCTCCCAGTCAGAGGAAAACAAGTCCCAGATGAGTTGGGCACTCTGAGTTACAGAAGACATTAGAAATAGCTCGTGTAGCAGCTCTACACCAGCAGCCACGGGTCTGGACAGTGACTACACCCGATTCTCCCATATCTGTGCTCTCTTGCTCTGTGACTCATCAGCTGGCATGTGGCACTCAGCAGGACACACCTGCAGGACCTGACTTATGTGATCGGGTGATCTGGGTTGGAATCTGCCCCTCCTCCTCAAACGGCCTGTCCTCTGCCCAGGCCCCCACTGCACATGCTTCTAATTAGCATATGCAAATGTACAAAGATGAAAGACTCTAATGTTGCTAGCTGTTAGTACTGCATTGAAACTGCTGCTGAATTAGACTCCAAACACAGTATATCCTTCTTTATCACATTCTAGTGGCAGCAGCAGGAGGAGGGACCACAATTGCGCAGCACCTTTAGAGCATTAGCACTGTAAAACCATATTGAAGATTTTACGAAAACATAAATTATACAATTCCTTTGTGAAATATGGATCTATCTAGGTGCTGGAGCCTGGCTATTACGTGACTCCCAAAGTATTCAGAAACCCATCCAGATACGAAAAAATCCAGTCAGCAAACAAAACTGATGGACAGAATCAGTAGCAAAAAATACCAGGTCTTAACTTCTTGGCTGCACTTTCCTCAGGGCTCAGCCTGAAGAAGGGCTGTAGCTATCAGCTAGCTGCCTCAAGAGCATGCTCCTTGTACAGACATGAGGGACTGAAGACCATGTCCACAGCTTTATGCAGAGAGCTGGCTCTGTGATCTGTGCCTGGAGGCATACAAGATCACAGAATCAGAAAATGACCTTGGTTGGAAGAGATCTTAAGATCATCTAGTTCCAACTCCCTGCCATGGCTTCGCTGCCCCACACCAGCTCAGGCTGCCCAGGGCCTCATCCAACCCAGCCTTAAGTGCCCCCAGGGATGGGGCACCACAGTCCTCCGGGCAGCAGTACCAGGGCCTCACCACTCTCAGAGTACGTAAATTCTTCCTAACATCTAACCTGAATCTTCCCTCTTTTAGTTTAAAGACATTCCTCCTTGTCCTATCACTATCAGGCCGTGTAAAAAGCCTGTTGCCCCCCTGCTTCTAATTCCTTTCAAGTACTGGAAGTCCATAGTGAGTTGTCCCTGGAGTCTTGTCCAGACTAAGCAAGCCTAACTCCTTCAACTTTTATTCACAGGAGAGGTGCTCCATCCTCTGATCATCTTCATGGCCCTCCTCTGGACCCCCTCCAACAGCTGTGCATCCCTCCTGTGCTGAGGGCCCCAGACCTGAACACAGTACTGTAGATGGGGCCACACAAGGGCAGACCAGAGGGGGGCAACCTGATGAAGTTCCTGTCATCAGGAAACCTGCTGAGGGTGCATTCAATTCCACTGTTCATGACAAAGATGACAAGGCTGTTCCCAATATATTTGTTGTGTTGCTGTGTGCAAATGTGAACTAGCAGCCATTCTTGCTCAGTGGCATGCTGCAGGGGTAAAACAGCAAAAGCAGAATGGGTAACAAATGTGAATATGGCATTCAGCTGAGAGTGGAGGAATACTCCAGGGGGAACAAGTTCTTGAAATAACTAAGGTATCACCACGCCCAACTCATAAATAAAGCAGCTACAGATGTCAGGAAACCCTCACAGGATTATTTTCAGAATTAGACACGGCAGTAGTATGATGGTTTGCTACAAGGACTAGGTAGCCACGTGAAAAGGAGAAGCAAGGCAGGTACGGCATTTCCTCACAGTGATGGACATCAGTTCTGCCAGCCAGACAGAATGTCTGCACCTGCAGAGATTCACTATTTTAAAAAGATGCAGTCTTACAAAGAATTTAGTACGTACTGTGTGTAACTAGATCAGAAGCCCCAAAAGAAAACACAAACAGAAAAACATCCTAGCAGCAGGCTGATTTTATCAGATGTTTCTCTTCACACTGCATATCTAAATGGTTTCTCAAACAGCAGCTCTGTCCAACAGCTGACTCCTGCCAATACTGCAGGAAATTTTAACCCTTCCTAGCACTAGCTGCATACTGAGACTGTGAGACGAAAAGCTGCTCTTAGCACTGCAGAGTAGGCCTTGACACAACCTTCCTGGCCAAAACGAGTCTACCAAGAACACTGTGGGTTGTTTTTTTTTTCCCAAGAAATACAAGATCTAGGGCAACCGTTGCCACTAGCTCAGAAACACTGGAGGAAGAAGTAAGGGACAGATGAACATATTTAGCCTTCGCAGATCAACAGCCTCAAGGAGGTTTAGTTTCCACATGGGAATGCAGAAGTCTGAGGACTGAGTCAAATGGCCAGTGCAGCCTAGTCCTTCACCTTGGTGGCAAAGTTCAGAAGCTCTGCATTAGGTGTAATAACCTGAAAGTAGGCAAACAAGTGATCAGCTGCTTTATTTTCACCTCCAAACACAGGCAGCCTCCATTAGAGAATGCCTCATGTTCAGAAGCATGTTTCATAACCCTTCCATAGACAGCTGGGTGCTTATACAATATTAATGCTGTATGTTGACATCTCTGATAGCATCCAATTTTTTTCTGAACTCTTGGAACCTTTGGACGCTGTAATGCTGTAATGTCCTGAACCAGTGAGCTTCACATGTGCCATAGCTGTTGCTGCCTGTCGGTACTTTAGAGCATAGCAACAATTATCTTCATTATTTATCCTTGTTTAGGACAATGAGAGCATTACATTTTTTTGCATTTGTCACCCCTCTGAGCAGTCCCAGGCTTTTCATCCTGTTCATATACCAGATTTCCACAGTCCAGACATCAGTCTCTTTCCACTTGTGTGTTCATTTTCAAGGGATGAGGCAGAACTCAGAGGATCTGGATGAAACCACGGCATTAATTTATGTAACAGAATATTTTCCATGCAACAGAACTAATAAAAGGCAAGCCAGACCTCCATAAAATACTTATGAAGCAGACCAGTCACAAATAATGATTACACATATTTTTCTTCTGAGCAGAGAAACTTATCCCTTACAGGGGCTGGCAATACAAACCAAACTCGGCACACAAAGCTCCAGCCAGGACAGCAATCAGCTGCCATGAGTCAGACATTTATTTTAGGATAACACTCTAGAAGACAGCTCATGTGCTAATTTGGCTTGGAATGATTGGGCTCAACAGGGCATTAAGGGTCTAATGAACTAAATCTGATAACCCTAGATTAACCAAGGTCTTCTGCTAAGGAAAGTCATGCTGGGCTGCAAAGGATGCATAGACCTACTCTACTGGAGAAAAAGGATAGCAGACAGAGATGATCCTTGGCACTGTACTGGAGGAGCACAAAGGAGTTCCTGGGAATGCACCAGAGTTATCATTACTCTGCTTTAAACCACTTCAAGGATGCTTAAGAGGACAAACCTCAAGACTGTAGGATCCCAAACCTTTCTAGATAGGACATGCTCACATTTGGATATCTTTCTTGAAGCTGCTGTCTCCTTTCTGTACCAGATGTTGAGAAGAAGCATCTGCACCAAGTGGTGAGGAAGAATTTGCCACAGCCGATCCCTCACAGTGAGATGGGCTTCAAGTTATCCAGGTTTCAAAACTCTGCAACCTCTGTTTTGATTACGTGTTATAAATAAACTAGGAAGTCTTGTTATTCACAAAAATGTTGAGCCATTTGGGAATATTGCTGGGCTTTGAAGTTCAACAGCAAGATTCATGGTCTAATTAATCACAGTACAGGAAAATTATTCCTATTATTAATTTCAAATAATTCTCCTTAACTCCCTGGAATATATCCATGTTACAAGCTGGGCAGGACATAAATCACTGCCTTTTTTCTCTAGAAGATTCATCTTCTCTTATAATGAACTCTACATTTTCTCATTTGATATAATAATTCCAGCTTCTTCAGTCACTCCTTTTACGAGAATTTTCCAGGACTTTGTGCGGATTTCTGGGAAGTTTCTCATTTCTCTCCAAGCCTGCAGTCACCACTCTGAGCTGGGGTGACTAATTACAAACACTTTCCAAGTCAACAGTGAGATGTCCTCCGCTTGATATATCAATGGTAAAATACACTGTACCATAACTTTCCATTTCTACCTTCTGTACCCTAATGTTAAAACACAGATGTTCACCTAATAAATTTCTTATGATCAGTGTTACTTTCAGTTACTTTTTGTATTTTAATGACAGATCATTTGGAACCTGTTAAAGTGTATCTTTGTGACTATTATGTTTCAGTCTTATACACATTTATTTAAGTTAGCATCAAGCTCAGAAACTCAAAGTTTACAAAAAGGCTTGCCAAGAAGCAGCAAGGGCATTTTTCTTTCACGTATGTTTTCTCTGAGGAAATGACTTTCATTTCCAAATCTCTGGAGTTTGGTCTGTGGGGTTTTGCCCCCTCAAATTCTACAAACTCTTGGAGTAGCTATGTGGAAAAGTTTTGCCTATCTTCATGCAAACTCTCCTTGTGGACACCTGAGAGAGAACACAGTCCTCAGTAGCTGTTAATGTCTGTGCTGAAAGAAAAACTGTCTGGTGAATTTGCCTTATTTAACCAGTGAGGTGTGGTAGCCTCCTTCCAGAAAAAGAAGATTCTCCATTTGCTTTATATCAGCAGACCAAAAAGTTTTTGTGGTGTTTTCTTTTCAACCTCAACTTCTGCCAAGGGGAAAGCAGACAACAAGGTAGGAGATCATCATACTGTCTGCAGAACATCCTCTGTTAAAGAGGAAAATCACCCTTCCGCAACTCCAGGACAAGTACAAATACATTGCTTCATATGCAAGTATTCACCCTGCAATATCAAATCATGTCAGTAGCACAAAGCCTGGTAGGGGTCAGTTACAAAAACAAATGCTTTCCTTAGGGTCTGTAAAGATTGTGCAGTCACCAGCCCAAGTATAAGAATTAATAACTCAGTGGATTACTGACCACTATTGGTGCCTCAACAAGATATGGTAAAAAGCACATTGAATGACATGTGATGAGTGTTGCCAACTTTGTGTCTTAACTAACCCTGTGTCCACTGCTAGTAGGCTGTTTCAGACAGATCCCTCCTCTCCTCCTTTTACTGTGCCACAAACTGACTAGCCCTACTGTACTGAGAGCTGAGCTTTCACGGAATGAAAGGTCTCAAAGTTTGTGAAGTCTCACCTTTCTTCTACCCCAGTCCTCTATGAAAGGCATGGAAGAATGGAAACAAAGAAGGAAAGCAAATGGGAACCAGAAAGCTGTCAGGCTTACAGTAACAAGATGTAACCACCATTTTCAGAGTGTGCTATAAATACAATAAAAAATTATAACTACAATTAAAAAAATAAAAATAACAAAAACAAGTGTTTGCAGAAATGAAAATTAGGCAAACAACATGGAATAGAGGCACAGAAAAGACGTGGGTGAGGAAGATGCTCTCCTCAGTGTCCATTTCAAACACCAAGACCTGCAGCTAGAGGATAGATCTTAGCAGTAGGTTAAGTAATCTGCAATTGAAGATAGATGAGAGCATAATTTGCAGGCTACAGAAAATGACAAGAGTACACATGCATGGTGAAATCCACTTGCCATTCTTCTGAAGGGTCAAGCTACAATCACTGCTCACAATAAATTAAATTCAAGCAAAATACATCCCTTAAAAGTGACTACAGCTATTCACATGCTAACAGGTGGTAAAGAACAGGGCAACTACAGCAAGCTGAACGTCAGGCTAGACATGTCACTCCAGCCAAAGACCACAAGAAGGAACTAGGCAAAGCCAGAGAAGATGCTCAGCGTCTGCTAGCAGTGCCTTGGGACCCAAAATTTACAGCTCCACAGGATCTTTGCATAGAAGGACTTTTGACTCTACTGCTTGGGAAAGATGCTAGGACTGGTCTACAGGGAAAAAGGCTGTGCAAGCAGGCAATGGAATAAGTCTCACTTCTGAGAACAGCAAATTGCACTAACAATGGTCCAGATGGTCCGCTGTCCCTGCAGAGAAGGACATCTGTAAGGAAAGCTATGTGAGATACACAGAAACCATGTGGCAAAACTCTGCTCTTTGCCATGGGAACCCAGACCGAGACCAAAAGAAGGGGTCTTGATTAACAAGAAGCAGTTTAAACAAACTGACATGGTTAGTCTAACTGTGTAGGAAGCACAGCATCCTAGCTCCCTTCAAGAATAGCACCTGAAGAGCCCGTTCTGTGAGGGCCAAAGGAAGCAGAGAAACACTCTAATTGATGACAGTCTCTGTAAGACAACATTTAGAAGCACAAGAGCTTTCCTTCAGGGTTGCCTGCATCATAGTTGAGACACTCATTAGCTCAAATGTCACATGATAACTTGAATTCCTGCAAAATAAATATATAAATAAAATAAAAAATCCTGCTATTGTTTTTTTAACTGTTACCATTATGTGGGAATGCTCCTGAGTAAACAGAGCCACAGATGCACAGGAGAGTCTCTTGCACACCCGGGAACCAAAAGGGAGGCAGAGTCTCTCAGTCCAGTACCCATCTCTTGTCCATGCATTCCATTCCTTCCCCAAGAACAGAGTACAAGCCAGCATGGGGTAATGGCAGGTCCCAGGGAGATATCACACACAAATCTGCTGCATATTTTCCAAGATCTTCCCTACAGACTCATATTTTTTTTCTTATAATTTGCGAGGAGAAAATCCTCTCTTGACAGAAAGACCTGTGAGCTCCCACCTCTCTGTGATACCTGTGCCACCAACCCACAGAGTACAAAAGGACAGTGATGCTCAGTCTCTGCTTTCAGAAAGCTGGAGCAGAGAGGGATGGCTTGGTGGTAGTGCTGGTTTCACATCGCTTGCCAAGAGTCAGTACTAAGCATTGAGCCTGACTACCACTGCAGTTTCTTGACATGAATGTCATGGGGAAAAAATCCCTGCAGCAAGACTGTCACTACTGCTGAACCATCAGCAGCCTTGTCCAGCAAGAAATATTTCCATGTGTCAGATAGATACGGAAAAAAACATTATCTATGTATTTCCAAGGATACAACACAATGGTGGTGGGGAAAGAAAGACTTCATGGATAGACCTGCTTTTGCTCTCCTCTTAACAGGAGGGCCCTGGCTTTGCCCCACTTCTTTCAGAAAATGAACACTAAAATAGTCTTCATCAAGGGATAAAACTGGAGCAGAATCAGGGACCAGAGCCATTTTGACAGCTTGTTACTTTCACTTTGGAGACTAACCAACTTTCAGATGAATGCTTGGGCATGCAGGGAGCCTGCTTATCAGACAATATGACAAATCCTTGCTAAGGCTAGCTACTAGCGCAGCTGTTATTGATCATTGCTATGGATTTCACCCCCTGCCACACTAGTTCTCTTAGCTCCTTCAAGCCTTATCCTGTAGACTTCTGCACAGCTCTGGAATGGTGTAACCTTTTGGCTCTTTTGGACCTACAGACTGGATTGCCAGAAGCTCTTTGCCCCCATCAGGACTCTTCAAACAAAGCACCAAAGGTAGCAGATAAGTGAGCTTTCCTATTTCCAGCTGGATTTTAAGGGTTACCAGAAGCCTGGGGACAACATTTTCTCAAGCAAGTGTGATTCCACAGCTGACAGGCAGGCATCTCCACCTCATATCACTGCCTCACCCACCCATAGGAATCCTCACATCTCTCACATTTCGTTTGCTTTTCTTAGGTTTAATCTCAGGTCCATCTTCATCTTACCTGTTGAGATGAATTATTGCCCAGAATCTAAAATTTTGGACTATGTATCTTAAGCTGGTCCAGCTTACATTCAGCAGAAGGGTAAAAGGCAAACAGCTCCGTAATGAAATCTTTATCTTCCTCTTCTTTTTTTTATTTGTAAAGAGTGGATCTTTGGCATATCAGAGAAAACAGTTATAAAGACAACAAGAGCAAAGAGCTAAGGGAAGTACTGAAAAAAAAGACTTTGAGCATATACCATAATTAGAGAACATCTGGAATCGACAACCAAAGGGAGGAAATTAGAACAGCAGGTTCCCTGACCAAGTTGAATGAATTAACACATTGAGAACTATATTAGAGTTCAGAAGAAACAACATCTCTGATACTGATTTGGCATGAAGAAGAACATGGAAGCTGACTCACTGACATGTTGACAATACAAAGAAAAGAGAACACAGAAAATGAAATGAGCATTTGAAGTGGAAACAAATTTGATTGGACAAATGTGTACCAGTCAGAGGACAAAATATTCTTGATCCCAGAACAATGAAGAATCATCACATGATTATCACTGACAACAGGACCTTCAATAAAAATACCCATGAGGAAAAAGAGGAATGAGCCAAAGACGCATGGCTGGAAAATAATAAAGGCAAGCCTTACCTGTTCTGAGAGGAAGGGAACTGACCCACCTGAGATTTACCAACCTGCCCTTCTTACATACTGCAAAAGGCATTCAGAAAAACATTGGAAAAGATTAAGGAAACTAGGAAATAAATGAAAAATGGGGTAAAAACACAATACAGGTTTGCCAAAGGTGCATTACCCTCTGGCTATCAGGAATAACACCAGAGTGAGGTCACCAGGAACATCAGATTGGAAGAAAATTATCATCACTAGGACAGAGAAAATGTTTCTTGATTGCTATTAAAGCCCCAGACACCTTGATAGGCAGCAATGGAGCTGTAGACAGGCCATTTCCACGTTTACCGCATACATCCCTAGGCACCTGCACATTCTGCAATGCAGGTCCAGGTCCCCTGTACCCAGCTGTACTTCATCCCAGCGTTCTGTATCAAGGCAGTGGAGAAAACACACAATAACAACCTTAACTCCCTTTTGTGAATCAGTTCACCCAGCTCCCATCACCAGAAGCTCTTGCCCATCTTTTAGGCTCAAGCATCTCCAGGACAGATAATCTCTGTGCACTCTCAGTGCTTACCAGATGCTATTATAACTGTGGCACCTAACAGCTAGGCACATCCTGTGTATCCTGAGGAACAAAGCAGACTATATCACCTTTTCATCGTTAGATAAACACTGTAAACACACCATACACAAATTTTCTTCTACAACACGACACAGGTATGTATATTCTGCATACATACACCCTGTTTCACAAGCTGACCTCTGGCCCATGACGCATCTACAAATGCATACGTGCTGTCCTTGTCCCCAGCACCTTTCTGAGGGGGTCTATTCTGTGGAGACACCCAAGAGAGGGCTTCCATATCATAAGCCAAGCTTTCAGGCAAGGGTAAGAAGGATCTGCAGACAAGGAGGACCTACGGCATTTCCAGGACATTGTCACAGAACTGTGAGCAGAATTCATTTTGCACTGTGAAGTCCCACACTTCACACCTGGCAGCCTAAACTGGAAGCAGGGGTGCATTGTCTCCACTGAGAGATAAGGCTGGAGAGCTTTGCTGCTCCACGGGGATGGAAAGGGAACAACTGCCTGAGAATTCACAGCAGCAAAATGGTTCCTTCAGACGACTGCTGTACAAAAGGCTGTGCTGAGGACTGCGCCTAATCTCAGCAAAGCCATAGAGGATGCACAGTGTATTGGCCATCTCAGGGAACACAGGGAGAGAGGCTGGAAAATGATATTATGAACAACATATTTACATTCTCTGACCATGGCAACCCACATATTCTGTGACCTCTACCACTGGTTTCTGACCCTCAGTTCTCTCTCGCTCTAGCTTTGCAGCGTTCCTCACATCTGAGTCTTCTGCTTCAAAATTCCTCTGTAGCTCTGCCAGACTCTTACCACTTCATGATCTCAATCATCCTGTGGTTCTTGACAGGCCTAAAGATGCTTTATCTGAACCATCTACAACTTATTTCAATGCTCAGCTGCCCCCAGGCAGCTGCCAAGCTGGCACACTGCAGAAGGGTTTTGTGAAGAGGTTAGACATGCCAAGTTCGCTCATTAGCAGCACCAGGAGTTAAGGCTCCATTAAGATCACATTCCTCTGATACCTGCAATTGCAATCACACATTCTCAGCATTTTCCATAACCCCATTGTTTGTTTGCTTATTTACTTAACATCACTAAGCTCCCATGTACACATTTCCCTACAGTCTGCAGCACAAAGATCAAAATCCCATTGTCTTATGCTTTTTCTTTATTGTTCACTCTGTCATCCTCATCATTGCCTCTCTAGTATCTAATACCCTTTCTGATATACACCCCTCTCTTTGTTCAAGCCTTTTTCCCTTTCCATTTGCAGCAGCAATTTGATGGAAGGATTTGTGCAGTGGATGGGGGAGGGAAGAAGAAGGAAGGCAGGGAGGAGGGAAAAGAGGGATTTGGTTATAACAGGAGCATGTAATTAAGCTCTGGTAACTGGTACCCAGCCTGGACCACCCATCTCAGTAATTAAAAATAGTAATTCCTCCATTATGAGATAACCTTTCTCATCTGATCTGCAGAAAGATGCATGCAGTAAGCATTCATTTACATAGTCAGCACAGACACACCCTTAGTGACACAAAGGACTCCAGTCTGCATAGATCCCAGTGCATCATTTTGCACAACAGCAAGGCTTTACCTGCCACAGCACTCTATCCTAATGCCTTTTGAGGCATTACCCGTGTTGAAAAATAAAACCAGTAAAAGCCAAAAGCCGTAATGAGAGCAGCTCTTCCTCTGCCATGCCCTTTGTTTGTCTTTTCATGGATGCGCTGTCTGTCAAAACAGCTTTTGAGCAGCACAGCAGCATCACCACTGGGGATGGACAGAGAGTGTGACAGCTCGTGGGATCACAACAATCTGTGTGGGCTTGGCTGTCATGGCAGACACAATGGAGAGCTGTGCAACTGCACCAAGAGAGCACTGTCAAGGCAAAATACAGCTCACCTCTGCTCAACCAGCCCCAGACGTGACGACCGTTATTTCCTAGCCACAATGGACAAACACACATTCTGCACAGCAGTACCAGCCTCTTCACTCTCTTGCATCAATTATAATCGCAACAGCCCCAAAGCAACGCAGCCACCGAACAGACAAAGCAATCATAAAATCTTTAAGCTTCAATGGGAAGCTGGCAGTCTCTGCAAAAACAAGCCAGCTGCTTTGCAAGACAATGAACGGCCTGAAAATCATCAGCAGGGCAAACACCCACCCCACTCATTTCTCCATCTCACCTTTCCGCAGATCCTCTGCTGCCTGTCTCCTCTCCCTGCACATGCTCGGCTCCGGCAATGCTGAACACACTGATTCCAGCAGGCTCTGTGCTCTCTCACCAGGATGCTACGGGAAACACAGAGTCAATTTTTTTTATTCACAGCTGCATCACTGGCAATGCAGAGGGTCTGCGCAATCACATCTCCAATGCTTCTGTTGCTGCTGCTGTGACGTTGCTGTGTGTGAAGGAGCAAGCATGCCCACAGCAGAGCTGCTCCGGCTTGCAACCAGTCCCTGCGGGACTTCAGACAAGGCAGGGGATGGGAGGGAGCAGAGAAAGAGAGGAAGGGAGAGAACAAATCAGGCTGGAAGATGGAGGATTGTTTCTTAGAGGAATCGGGAAATCAGGAGGGTAGCATGAGAAGCATAAAGATGAATGACTACACCATAGGACAGAGCTGCAGCACCTTATTTTATGATGAGCTTGGGTTTCAGATGTTGTAAACTGTCTGAACTCATCTGGTTTTGTAAAGGAAAGCAAAGGGCATTGGACTGCTGTGTTCCTACAATTGATAATGGCAACCAGAGCCCTTGGAGGAAAAAAATGTTCGTCTGCAAAGCAGTGCACAGCAGGAGGAGGATGGGAGGGAACAGAACGAACACGAAAATGTCAAGAAGCTTCTTGAAGCTTCTTTTACATTTCTCTAGTGCACTGTCCTAAAGAGATTCATCAACAGCATTTATACAGTGCCCCCAAAACACAGCCACCCTGAGAGTGAGACGCGGCCACAAGCATGTCAGTCAATGTTGAACCACTCACAATGACAGGGATTCTGCAGTTCACTTGTCACGGGGGATCTCAAAGACCCAGCAGATATTAACCACAGCTTGTGATTACAGCGCTGCTCACAACCTGGGCCAAACCCATGCCCATCTACAAAACAATCTACAGCAGACCCTCCTTCGTGAAACAAAGGATCGCCACCTGCAAAAAGGCAGGCTTTTCTGTTATCCTAGGAACACATGGAGGGATTTTTTTATCATTTCCTTTCATCCTGAGCTCTCTCCTTTCTCAGTACAGTAATTTATGCTTTTTGTTTGTTTATTTGTTTGTTTGTTTATTTATTTTGTCTCAGTCTGAGCACAACCACATGGTCCACATACCCAGCTACGTTCAAGGGAGGTATTCCAGCACTGGAGTGGTTTTATGAGATGGCCATCCTGCAGGGACAACACCCCACTGCACCTTTTACCCCTGTGCAGGGGGCTGCGGCCATCACTGCTCCTAGAGCCACTGTGCTGCGCTCAGTGGAGCTCAGAACAAAGGGCTTACAGAGCAAGAAGTGCCACACCTGCCAGCCAAAACCCACTTCTGAAACTGGGGCTTCCGTGCGGACAGGGCAAATCAGAGAAGAGGTAAAAACTGTGACACAGACACACAGGGCAAAGAAACAAAGAATCATCACACAGCTGAGTACTTTTTGCTCTACACCGTGACACGCTTAAAACCGTGACACACTTAAAGGAACAACCAAATAAAGCAAGGCAACACATCACTTTGCAAAAGCTTCTGCCAGAAAGACCTATTGAGAATTATTACTGGAAGCGTCTGCCTGTTGATCTTGGATCCCTAAATGCCATAACCCTTTAAACACCTATTTAGGTAACGTTCAAGACAGATCCCCGACTGAAAGCCCAGTGCCTGTCCCCACCAGGCTGGTGCTAAGGCTGTGGGCAGGTCCAGCCCCACAGGTGCTACTCACCCCCAGGACAGCCCGTGAGGCCAGAGCCCACCTCAGTCAGTCCCTCCTCGAGGCCTGGGGCTCCCACCGCATGCACAGCACCCTACCATGCTTCCCAGCCCACCCTCAGCCCTCGCACTGCCACCTGAGCCCCTTCAAGCATCAGTGATGAGCCTGAGGGACCATGCAGGGTGGAGGGACAGGCCAGCAGGACACAGAGGGAGGAGGCGGGCAAGCCCAGCTGCCAGCTTGAAGCAGAACAAGGCATGCTTGTTACCCAGGAGACTGGTTCTCACAGCAAAGAGGAGAATGGAAACTATGTCGGTGCCCTCTCAGCCTTGCCCAGGCCTTGCCAGCGCTGACAGAGGAGGCACAAGCTGCTGCCTCCCTGTCCCCAGCACCGCATTAACCGCTTCACTGACAAGGACCAGACCCACACCCCGGTGGAGTATGGGGCTGTTCTGCAGCCGACAAAGGGCTCCCTTGAAAAAAAATGCTCTTCAACACATCTGCTCTCCAGTGCTGACATGCACGTCATCCTCTCCGGTGTGTTATTCAGCCTTCCCCACGCTTCAGACGTCTTCTCCGCTGCAGTGATATCTTTGGTGCATCTCCCTGTCTGGACCTGCTCCTCTCAGCCACTGACAGGCTGTCCTGCAGCTTCGCAGGCAGCAAGAGATTACAGGTGCTAATGAGGAAGAAGAAAGCTCTTTCAGGGGGATTGTCTTCTAAGAGATGACTGCTCTCTGATCACAGAGATGAGTCAGTGTGGGAAGGGAAGCATGGCTGGTGCTGGGATGTGGGATGCTGCAGGCTGGTGGCTGTGCTCCTTGGGGAGGAGAGGGGAGGGAGATGGAGGTGCAGGACATGCCTGTCCCCATTGTAACCTGGCTCCCTCCGGCCTGGCCTGAGAGCCAGGGGACACTCCAGCACCACGGAGTATAGCTTGGTAGCAATACACTTCCTAATTCTATTTTATCTTGGCAGGATTACTTTCATCTGCTTTCAGGTACTTTGCAGGCATTGGCTGCTAAGGCTGGCTGTAACCTTCCCACTTTCACTGCAGTTATACAGCAGAATCAACACAAAGAGCCCAAGCCTCCCACCAGTGTGCTGTAAATCTGCTCTGGTGATCAGTGAAGTGAAAAAAGCCCAGACCCAAAGCCCAGCTGGCCACCTGGGCTGCAGCTGTGATGCCCCACACCAGCTGGGACAAAGGTTTTCATCACTCCAAGCACTGTACACAACCTGCCCAGCCTTGCCACAGCTCAAAAGCCCCAGGGCTGCAGCAGCACATGGGTGTAATCCAGCACAGAGAGCTGCCTGCTTCCTTCTGCTAATTTGATTGTCTACCCTTACTGCCTTCAGTGCACACTTGTCACAGCAAGCTGACCAGCGCTGCACAACATCTCTGCCTTGCTATCTGTGGGCAAAGCAGTGAGGACATGCTGAGGCCCCATCTTTTGGCTCATTATGGCCCTGTTTTTGCACACACACAAGAGAGATAGGCATTACCGCACCTTTCAAGTTGGTGGACCATCCAGGAGCAACTAGCAGCCTTTCCACCTTGCTCAGTGATTTCTCGTGGCAGAAAGTTGAGCTCCCAAGACAAGGCAACACTGTCCACTGCAAGCTGTTTCAGGGATGCTAGTCACAGCTGAACCAATAGTTTGCTCCTGCTCAGCAGGAGCGAGGAGGACCAGGATACAGAAGCTAGTAGGAAAGCAGGAGGTGCTGCAAAATTTATAAAAGTCCTCAACAAGAGAAAAAAAAAATCATTCCCCATGCCTGCAAGCCCTGGCCTTCAAGGTCAAACATCATCTCCCACAAATACACAGAAATCAATACAGGCTAATTATTACCAGTGCGTACTTGACAACTTTTCTATTTGGTAGAAGGTAGGAACAAACACAAGAGTTCTCAAATGGGAGGTCAAAACTCCAACCAGATTGAGGAAAGTGCATGGGAGTGTCGTGCCAGTGCCTGACCTTAGTCCCCAGGCTCTCCATGGAGGGTCACCTATTGATTCCCACTAAACCTGCCTTTGGAGCATGTCTGAGGACAGACACAGGAGCCTGTGAGGCCATACATGTTGCAGACACATTTCTAAGGCACCCCATGGTGGTCCTTCCCCTGCAAGGCCTACATATGGCCCAGAACAGCTGTACTAGTTTCTTCCGGGCTTAACAACCCCCAGAAAACTTGAAGGTGGCTTAAAATGAGAAAGTTGTTGTTGGTTTTTACCCTCAGAAATGGACATTTCTAGTTTACTAACCATTTTCTAACAGCATTAATTCCCAGCTTCATTCCTCTGATGCTTAAGAACCTCCTCTGAATTTTCAGCTTATCTTTATCCATGCACAGCTCATCCCTATTCACTCCTGTTCCAAAAATGGTCTTTAATGTCAATATTTATCCAGTCTGTTACATCATCTGAGTTCTTTAATCACTTAGCACGAGGCAGGCTCTCTGGCTCTTTGATCATACCAGTAACCCTTCTCTGGACATGACCCATTTTGAATACGTCTTTCAGAGAGTGACTAAAAACATGGACAATCTTCCAAGCCAGACATCACTATGCCTTAAACTCTCCAAACTCCCCAGTGCTGCTACAAATATTTTATCCAGTATATCACAGTAGATAACATTCATCTTTTCACTGATGCTCTCAGTGATGCTTCTCCACATCACTGACAGACCCTGTGTTTTCCTTTGCCTTTCTTACTTTCCCCAGGGAGCTCCCACACAAAGCTGAACTTTTTGGTTATTTCTCACGCAGACAATCATCCAATTTGAACTATGCAGTTCTCGTCTGTATTATTCCTTAAGGACTTCAAAGTCTTTTTTTGCTGAATTACCCTAAACTGCCTTTAAATTGATCCTTCTTGGTTTTGTGTCTTTATGAAACTTCTTCAGCAATATTAGTTTCCAAATTCCAAAGCATTATCTCATGCATCTTACATCTTCCATCCCAAGGCTACACTCTACCAGCATCTTCCCTTCAGACCAGCAGATCCTCATTCAGCGTTCTTGTTAATGTTCCTTTAGCCTGTGCACTGCTCCTTACCTCCCAGCAAAGGGCATTATAGATTGGAGAATTCCACATGGGTTCAGTGGGAGGCAGGACAAGCACTTAAGAGATCCATTTCAGATAACCAAACAGATAAAATATGACAGACTAAGCAAATCCTCAGTCTCCTCCCAAAAAACAAACAAACCAAACAAAAACATATTAAGATACCCTATCTGCTTCCCTAGGTGACAGCCTGCAATCTCTTTTGGTAAACGAATACTGGGCTAAGGTGGATCCTTCATCCAAATTACTACCGCGATTTTCATCTTCCTTGTATTGAGGTCAAACCCTCTGTATTGCTAGCAGCTGATGCTTTACCGCCCAGGCACAGAGGCAGTTGCAAGCTCCATAAAAAGTCACAACTACCAGATAGGGCTAGTTCTGGCATGGCTCCCACAGGGCTGGGCTGAGTTCCACATAACTCAAAAATACTGAGATGACTACGGAAATCCAAACCCAGCCCACAACCAGTTTGTCTGTCTCTAGTCCCTTCCAGGCCAGAAATCCAGGACATTCATACAGTTTTTCCAGGAAATAGCTGCTATCAACATCTTACACACAGGACCCTGGGACTAGAAGGAGGAACAAATCTCTCTGACAGCTGTAAGAGGAAGAATGGATTCAAGAATGCCGGTGTCCATCTTTTAGCCCTAATACACAGCAATCCCCATGCAGAAGCACAGAGAAATAGGTGAACATTTTTAGAGGGAAATCAGGACAGAAACAGCAGAGTAGCTCCTGAATTGTTGTCTGAAGCCTCAGCTTCAAAGTGATAAACAAAGCTCATGAAGCTGTACAGTAAACCTTGGACTAAAGCAAAGCCTGGATGTAACTGATGCAGCCTAGAGATTTCAAAGTGTATGAAGCAAGAGCTGAGCTGTTAACAGCAACCCTCTTTCTTCAAGCATTCACTCAAATATTCATGACACACTGAATAGGAATATGAACTCTTTGACCAATTAAAGCACTGGCAAGAGGACTAGAAAAAGTGTTACTACAAAAAAAAAAAAAAAAAGAAAAAAATGTATACCTTCATAAATGGCAATTAATCACTTGTTCAGAGCAACCGATGGGAACAACAGATACTACTGTGTTACTGGATTGACTTCTGTTAGAATCAACTTCCAAAAACAAGAACAATTGTCTCTACAGTAATATTTACCTTATGAATTTTAACTAATACATTTTCAAGATAACCTAGTAGTTTCCCACTGCCATGAGGAAGACCTTAGAAGTCTTAAGCTGCCATACGTTGACACTGGTAGCCACACTTATGCTGTATACATTGCTCTGTATTCTGACATCAAATTAAAACTGCATTACTTCCAGCTATGCAGCTGAGGAGCCACAAGGCTGAGCTGAATCTGTGCAGTCCTAAGATGGTTCACTGTCTACATACTAAGCACAACCAGAGACTGCTGTGTACACAGAGAACACTGCTGAAGAAAGGTGACTGCTTCTGGTTCCTGAGATGTAAACTGAAGTGACATTCTCTTCTCTCTGTAGGGGATGACTCCAAGTAAGGGTGACTGTACTGGAAACAAGTCAGCTCAGAGACTATAAATGGGTGGGACATAGCATGGCAAGCAGGAAAGGAGAAAAACAGCCCTGCTGGACGCAGGAAGAGGCCACATCCAAGAATGGAAAAAACTCTTTTAGTACTGAGTCATAAATATTCCAGTTTTCCAAGGCAACAGCAAGCATGAAGAATGCTCTTGGCGTCACACAGAAAACCCACACTCACCTCCCTCTGCGCATGCCTAGGCACCTCTCTGCCATCGCTGCTCAGAGCAACAGCAAAAGCTGCACAGTAAGAGCTGCCAGCTTGCCACAAAGCGTTCTGACAGATCTCCTGTACTCAAACCTTCCCAAACCGCAGAACCCAGGGAGCACACAACTACGAGCTGATTTATTAGAGATGCACAATACTAACTATGGTTGGTTATACTGCTTTTTTTTCTTTTTTCCCTAGGTTTGTACGTTTCCCACCTAAATTAGATATGCAGTGCTGTTCTGCATTGTTAGCTGCGTTTTAGCGGCAAATACAGCAATCCCTAGATAACTGGTACTTCTGCAAAGCACCCTCTAATTAAAAGAGTCCATGGAAGGTACAGTCAAAAGCCATCCACAATTCTACAGCACAAGAGTGATGGGTTATAAGAGTGGGACCACCAGTGTTTCGGCACCCACTTCCCGCTAGGCACTTGGAAGTGCTGTAAAGGGGAGAGGGAAGAGAACTGTTAAAGGGAAAGTCACCGAAAACATCTGCTGAAAAGCCTGTGTATTGCAGCCTTGCAACTAAATCCTGCAGACCCATAACTATCTCTTGTGCATCTAACCCACTGGATCTGAAATACAGTGGATGTCTTTTCATCTGTACCACCTCTGGTGCCAATACTGTTAGCTGAAGGGTAAGGTCAACACATAAACAGCAAATTAACATAAATTATAACCATTACTATGACATCTCACACAGCACAGACTGGACATTCTCATCCATAATCATCACGCATGACCTGCTCATTGAGAAGGGATTTGTGGTTACCATAGATCACAGGCTGAATTTGAGTAATAGTGGCATTTTGCTTTGAAGTAGACAAACAGTATGTAGGGCTCTATGAATACAAATGACATATACAAGGCATGGAGTATTCCTCCTCTCTACCCAACACTGGTATGCATCCCAGCTCTCCATTAATCTGGCAAAGATACAGATGAACTGTAGAAGGTACAAAGACAGTAGGAGAATGAGTGAAAGAAGTAAAATGCAAAGCTCTGCTCGCTGTCCATACAAAACTAGGGGGTACAAGAAGACTGCTGCCAAGAAATTAATACTCCACATCCCAAGGATACAAGAAGATGGGCTGCCTACGGGCAGCCGGGGAAGTTTAGGTCAAACATCATGTATGAAAGATAAAACATTTATTATTCTACAAAAACCAAAACCAAAACCAAAACCAAACAAACAAAAACAACAACAACAACAAAAAAAAAAAAAAAAAAAAAAAAAAAACCAGCACTGCAGTAAAGAGATAAGCATGGTTTTCTTGATACCAAGCATTGGTGCTGCATATCTCATAAGCTCTTTACTTTACTTATGAAGAAGCATGCATTCCTGTTAGTTTTTGCAGCCACTTAGTGTGACAAATTGTAAATAACTTCTTTTCCTGGGTTTGCTCACAAATAAAAATTCATTGTAGGATCTTGGCTGATCCAGTGTGCCATGACACTGGGAGAAACTGAAGAAAAGATTGGGCTGAAAAGGTATGGAATGCAGCAATAATTTTCCAGTCACTGGGAGTTTCTTGAGAGAATAAACAAAGAAACATGAGGAATGGCATTTCCTGAGTCAGCTATGCCATGTTAGGGAGACATAATTGCAGGGCTTCTGGTCTTATTCTCGTATGAACGCAAGATTAAAAGCCTAGATCAGTATACTCAGGCAGAATCCCTGGAGAAACAGAAATATACTTCTAGAAAGATGCAGCAACTCTATAGGCAAAGACTGATCATGGAAAAGCATCCAGTGCCAGCAGATCAGTAGCTAATCCGCTAGCTGTTAACAACATAGTTGTTTTTTTCTAGACAGAGTATGCTTAGTGTCAGCTTTCAGCCAGTGGACTTATTGTCTTTTTGTCCAACACAGTGAAGAAACTTCACTCATGAACTTAAGTCCTGTTGAAGATGACCCATGATCAGAGCTGATAACACTCCTCTTTGGTGATTATGACCTCTTTCCATCTAAGAGAGCAGGCTGTACTCAGCAGTCAGCCAGCTGTACTTTAGGTCTGTGTGTCAGGCCAACATGAACAACAGTTGTGCCAGGTCCACCTCCTCCATAGACTCATACTACCCATCATGCAGAGCCAAAACTGAGAAGAAAGTTTCCACACACTGCACAAAAATCCCACTCAGAATGGAAAGAGACCCAAAGGGTCTAGAATGATGAAAGGGATTTGTATGTGGAGGAAATCCTGATAACAGAAAGCAAAAGTTGGTGGAGGCAAGGCCTAGGCACACACACTGCCCATGACGTGGCACCAAATGGCAAAGCAGGTCAAGGGAGACTCCTGAGAAACACAAGATTAGGTTGCTTTGGACAGACTGAAATGGGTCTCAATCCTACAGTGACACAGACTAAACAGGCAGGGCATGGTGCCCTGTGGATAAATCTCATCGTCCAGAAATTGCTGGAAGCCATAGACTGGGGCACTGGCACGGGCAGCAAAGAGGCACTTACAGATGGCAAACAAGGTCATGTGTCTCCCAGATGCATTCCAACCATGAGAACAAGAGCATACCAAGGTAGAAAGAGACCTGAAAGAGCCCTCAGGAGCTTCATCACAGAACCTTGGCCCAGGCCTAATAATAAACATCAGTGATGATGATTCAGAGACTTTATATGTTGGCTGGACATGGCAGAGGAGCAGGAAGCCCCTGATGGAGGACTGGTTGCCCAGAGTTATTTTCCCTCACAATACCTGAAAAAATAGAAATATGCTTTTATTCTCTGTGATGTATCCAGACAATTCTGAAGCTTGTGGCTTCAGTATACACTTAAGAAAACACTCTAAACTGCATAATCTCAGCAAGAGGCTTTCAATGCATAGTAAAGAAAAGAGAAGTCCAAAGTAAATGTACAGAAGGGGAAGACAGCAAGTGAGAGCTGTGCAAGGTAAACAGTACAGTCAAAAACTAGAACATACATAAAACATACATAAAACTAGTTGTTAGTGCAACAGAAAACTCCCAACCACGGTGTTCTAACAGGACTTGTCCTCCATTACTGGGAACATCTGCCAGTGCTAGCATTTCCGTATCAGAGGAGGTGAAGCATGGAGGGCCCAGGAGCAATGACCTTTTCAGCAATTTTTGCATGCCCACTGCTTTGCATTAGCTTAAAATAAACCAAGCCCTTCAGAAAAGAAAGTACACAGAGGCTACAGAAGTGTGAGACCATTCCCATGCAAAGACCAAACTAGCACAGATGTATTTCAAGATGCAACAGTGGAGGCCAAGGAGTTTTCAAGAGGGACTGATGCTGAATCCGAGTATCTGAAACAGAAGTGCTGTCACTCCTGCCCACGACACTGCTGCCTTCAACTCAGAGCCAACAGATGAGCCCAAGTGCTGTCCCAAGCTTGCAGTCAGGAACAACTCAGCTCTTTTCCATTTCTGTATGCAGAGCTCCGTGCATTAAGCCACATAACAGCAATGGTGGCTGCAGTCCCACAGAGGGTAACTTCTGTTACCTCTTGTATTAGAGCAGAATAGACATGATACAGCATCTTTGTCTTCTGATGGTGCTCAACTGACATCAAGCTCTTAAAGAAGCATTTCTGTGAGCTTTGGGATCTATATAAAGTGGCACAGTGGGGTCTGCCACTCTGGCCCATAGCCTAAAAACAGCAGAGGCCAATGTTCCAGCGGCATGAGAGCAGGAGGATTAAACACCTAGCAGTGGACCTGACCACCAACAGGCAAAACACAGCCTGAGGGGAACAGACTGCAGCTTCCAGCTCTTCATCAGGAAGGTACAGCATATTCTGGCTGCCCAAGGAGCACGGCTCCCCAGTTTCCCATCAGTTTGCAATGGATTTCCAGGTACAGCCACCAACCAGGTATAGTCGTTAAAAGACTCATCTGTGATAGCAAGGACATCCAGAGCAATAGGCATTAATCCATCACAGATACTATTAAATCTGTAAATGTTCCCCAGTTAACTCAGGCTAAACCTAACACTAGGGCCAGCATCCCTACACATGCCCCCACTAGAGCACAAGATTTTTGAATGGCAGCAGATCTGCCCAGTGGCAGAGAGCTGGCAGCAGGTGAGCCCCTCCTGGCATCTTGTGTATCTCCCATCAGACACAGAGATAATCCTTAGAATGTGCAGAGAAAGCTCAGGAGCAAATGACCTAATTAGAAGTGAAAGTCCCACATCTTCCTGGTGACCAGCAGAACTGCTCGTAGTCAGGGTCCTCTGTGGTTACCAGGGCAGAAAGCACTGGAAGGCACTCAGGACCCCATCTTGCAGCCCCCAATCAGGAGCCCCCAGCTCTCTGCCTGAACCAACGCCAGCATCTGGGCTGGGCTCAGTGTTATTTTTAACATTTGTTCGCATAACTCTTTGGATGAATCCTGGGAAGAGCCTGTCCCCAAAATAGTATGCTGTGGGCACTATTTATACACCACTGGCAGCAGAGTGGGGTGCGCTGAGGAGGACCCTCTTCAATGCTTTGGAAATGCAGATGCTAGGGGCCATAAAACAGGGTTTCTTGTTCATGTCGGTTCTCAGAAGGAAAGCACTGCCTGCAGAAGTCTGAGATCCTTGTCTGTCCTATTTAGGAGACTCTCCCCAAGAAGGTATGGAAGCGCAGGTACAAGGGCTGTGGGGAAGATTAATGACTTATGCACATACTGGTAGGCACACGTCAGCTCCCTTGGAGATAAAAAAGGGAACAGCTGTACTCAGATACAGCAGGGTCAGAAGAAAATGCTGCCGCCTTCTCATTGGTATCTGTCCTGTGCTCCTGCAGAGGAAGGGTTCTTTGGTGAGACCCAATGAAGGCATGTAGTGGTGAACACTAAATCCCAGCAAGGATGGCTGCGAAGAGGGCACCAGACCAACAAGCTGACTGCCCTCCACCCCAGGGACAACAGCCTTAAGCTCTACCACAGTGAAAGAGCTCATCCAGAGAGGGGCTAAGGGAGGAAAAGAAAAAAAAAAGAGCTTTTTGAGAGTGTTCAGAGAGAAGAGGCTCTTCTCTGCATCTAATTTTCTAAGGGTAACGATGCCTTCTCTCACACCACTTCTGTGCCTACTGTCTTCTTGATTTTTGTATTCTATGAGGTTTTTTTCCTCCCCCTTTTTACAAAGACACATCCTAACTGTACTCTACTTTCAAAGTGACCCTGCTGTCACTTCGAGAAAGCAGTGTCTCTACATAACCTGTAGAAAATGCATAGGATGCTGTACAGGAGCAGAGAAGACAGATGAGCCCTGGAGTATCAGGGCACCATTCTGGAGGAGAAGAGAGACAGAGCCGATTTCCTAGTATATCACTAAAATAAAACAGATACATGCATTTCCTTTCCATGCAGCGGCAAACTGAGTGTTCATCACAGCTACTGAATAGAAAATAAAACCAGATAGGTGCTATGAACTGAAGCACACCCTACAGGTGGGGCAGGACTGGTCACACCACTTTTAGCACAACAAATAGAAGGGACGATCTCCTACCTTGTCGGACACAGTCTCTCCAGATTGTAGTCTCAGCACACAGCAGCTAGGAGCCAGGCAAAGCAGCAACTGCATTAGAGCAGCAAGAGGAATGCAGCACGTAGAGCCAGTGATAACCCGAGGCAAAACAGGGGATCAGCGAGGCTGGCTGGGAAGGTCTCTGCAGGCAGTTCCCCTGTTGCTGTAGGACAGCAGGGCACAATGACACCGTGCTTCTTCCAGATGGGAGCTGACCTGGGGGTTCCTCGGGGACAGCAGTGCCAGGCTGCTCATCAAGTGTGTGGGCAGGAGAGACAAGCATGGGCTGTGGGCTGCTGGCAGCACAAGGGCCAGATTGCTAATGAAAGCCTCAGTGTAAATACAGATGCACTCTGGAGAGGACTATGGTAGAAATGCAGCTCGTGTTACAGAGAGCCATTTAGAGCAAGCTCAGAAAGAAGGCACTGTGATGGCACTGCACTCCTGCAGCTGGGTGGTTGGGCAGCTGCCTGCTGTGGGGCAAAGCAGCCCTTGGCAAGGGGACCCCACCTCCACAATCCACAGCAGCTCCTTCAGTGTCAGGCAACTTGGATGTAAGTAATTTTCCACTCATATAAGAAACACCAGTCCCCTAACTTCTCTGGTGTACATAATTTCAGCAGCCCATCATGGCTGGGAAGGAAAGCATTACTTCATCCTTGTGTAGGACCAGCAGACTGCTCTCAGTACCCACTCCCCACACACATAGACTCTGTAGTCAGTGGGGTTTTCCTTTAGTCCTCCACCTCTGGTGCCTCCTGCTATTATTCTTCATTTCCTCCCATCTCAGGATATCAACTGGATCGCAACTTGGATTTACACCAAACAGAGAGGAGTGTGATGCAGCAACTGAGCACATTTCAGATATTGACCATTAAACTAGCACAGAAAAAAAACCTCACTGAGAGGTTGAGGAGGAGCTGTTACAAGATACACAAGACAGCAGGCATGACCTATTTTCAGTATGCCTGGTGCCAGACAGTCATACCCATGAGTGACCTCAGAGTGCAACCACTGACAAAGAACAGGGAGTTCACAGTTTGGTAGTGAATGACGTCTGTGCTGTAGACACTCCCTGTTCTACTATCTGCTGGTACCCTTTCCTTGGGCTGCAGTGATGAAGATAAATGTGCTTCTGTGCTTTTTCTCTCCATGGCACAGAAATTGTGCCTCACCTCACAGCTGAGCTCAGGATGTGCTCTCCCAGCTTTTGTGTACTCTTGCACAAAACCAAAGCAAAAACTTGCCAGTGTAACAGCAGTTAAACACCATGCCAGGTGCCAGTCCTTAGAACTGCCTGGGACAAAATCTGTCCAGAACTTAAGTCTCCAATGCCCTCATCGTAATTACGGGCACCATACAGGGGTTGCTTCTCCCAGAATGGCAAGCCTTTGCAATTTATTTCTGCATAATGACAGACTGGTTCACTACAAAGCAAGACAATACAGAAGTCATATCTTCATCTCAGCTGCTTCTGTAGCCCAGCTGGCCTGTCAGGGGATGGCTAACACCAAATGATCCCATACAGCTTTAAAACTACTCACTGCCACCCAGGCTCAAATAAGGCAGCTGACAGCGTTCTGATCATGGCTGCAATATGGCTTACCACATCTGCAGCAACTGCTATCCTCCCATGGCATAAGTGAGAGCCATGGAGCACTAGAGCATCCCCAGCCTACCACAAGCACTGACCTTGGCTGAGGAATCCCAACTGCAGCTCTCCCTTGTGCTTTCTGACCACACGTGGAGAGATGGAAGAAGGTAGTACCAACAGAAGATGTCTAGAAAACTGTACAGCCTGGTTTTGTCTTGCTTTAGAAACACTATTAGAATCACAGAATCACCAAGGTTGGAAAAGACCTCCAATATCATGCAGTCCAACTGTCCACCTACGAGCAATATTTCCCCATGTCCCTCAGTACAATATCTAAATGTTTCTTGAGCACCTCTGGTGTTGGTGACTCCACCACATCCCTGAGCTGCCTGTTCCAGTGCATAACCACTCTTTAACAGAAGTATTTCCTAACATCCAACCTGAATCTCCCCTGGAGCAACTGGAGGCCATTCCCTCTAGTCTTATTGCTAGTTGCCTGGGAGAAGAAACTGACCCAGATCCTTTCAGAAATTTGAAGTGAGTGATAAGGTCTCCCCTGTGCTTCCTCTTCTCCATACTGAACAATCCCAGTTCCCCCAGATGCTCCTTGTAAGACTTGTGCTCCAGACCCCTCACAAGCATCACTGCCCTTCTAAAAAATTTGCCTGATCTGCTGCCCACACTCACTGGAGAAGCTTGGTCAGTACAAAAGAGGACAGGTAGAGTCAGCATCACCTCCCCAAGTTAGCTATGGAAAACCTCCAGCAGCCCAGCACCCTGTCCCATGCCTCACCTTACCCACTTGTGAAACAAGCATCACAACACTCACCAACTTTCTGAACCTGTGATGAAGTTCACGTCCTTAAGAGATGCTGACAGTCTGGAAATATTAATAAGCATTCTGCATTTTCCACCCATAAAGCAGAGATCCTTGTGGCTTCCCCAGGCACACTGCTCTGTTTCACTCTCACTAAGGCAGGTATGCTGCAAAGACGGTGATCCCCACCAGCCCCCAACGCAGGAGCTTGAGTCCCTCTCCCAGCTGTGCCCAGGCCATCTGCCAGGCAGGAATGCAGTGCATCAGCTGAGAGCTGCAGGAGAGCTGTCAAGGCAGCGGAAGGGCTGGGGCTGCACCATGCTGGAATTCCAGCAACGCACAAACACCCATCCGTCCGCACCAGGAACGACTCCTCCCTGCCCCGACCGGGGCTGAATCAGTGGAAATACCAAAACAATGATGAGGTCACGTTCCCTGAGCAAGGAGCTGGAGCCAGATATAGATGCGTGGAGAAGCATGCTAAAAAGGGACTCGATGTACAAGCTGGAGGCTCTGGCAGACAGGCACCCGAGGCATTTGTCTCGTTTAAAAACAGCTTGAGGCTGCCAAGAGGCTTTTTCCTTCTTTCTTTTTTTCTTTCTCTCTGCAGGGAGCAGGGAACTGGGCAGCACTGCTACTTAAATTCTTTACTTGTCCTGCCGAAAGAGGCACAAAACATTGGAGCTCATGAGTGTGTGAACTGCTATTCAACGCTTTATGGGAATGACACAGAAGTTACACTATGACTCGGTTCCAAGCCAGGTGTTCCCAAAATGTCTGTCCTGCTGAGATACCAGACTCTGGTTTCCACAGTTAAGAATCCACCTGCAGCAACCCAAATGGCAGATAAAAATCACATGGCATTACTGTCTGGTTGCTTTGCTACAGCCTCAGCCAGCTCAAGGAAATCCCACTGGTTCGATAAGTGGTATGAGCAGTAAATAACAGTGATTCCTGCTACAGCTCCTAACAGGAGCATCTAAGGCAATCCACCATAGCAAATAGACTTCTCCAGGCAGCGCAGATCCAGCTCTTACCAGTTCTCAATGGAAAGAAAATGGAGACATTTACTGCTTAGAATGTGGAGGAAATTGTAACAGAGAACCTGTAAAAGATGGAGGAATTCACAGTGCAAGCCTAAAACTTGTCCTCTCTGTACGGTTAGTCATTTGTCTGGATAACTCAAACACCCACACCTGTGTGATGAAGAGGCTCTAAGCATCCAGATTTTGTTCCATCAGGGCATAGACCCTTATCATGAGCTGGGAAGAGCAGAGGTAGGAGCAGATATCTGTCACTGTGCATCTCACCCTGCTGGCTGCGTGCTGTCTGCACAGCCACAGCCGTGCCTGGCACACTGTACTGCTGTGCCTGCACCAGTCTGTACTGCAAGCACTTTCAATGTGCTTAAAAAAAAAAAAAAAAGAAAATGCATGGTATGTGGTCTCTCCTCGGGAAGGAGAAACCGAGGGGGGAAACCAAGGCAGTTGCAGTGCGATGGTGTGCTACACCCCCTGCTTATATACATCGCTCATTGTGGAGTAGCACTGATCTGCAGTCATCAGCTTGGCTGGAGTGAGACAGTGTTACCAACTCTATCAGAGTCCCTTTCAGTGTGCTGCAGTGCAAACTGGGACACACACAAAGGCTGCTTGTGTTACTGTGACCCGTTCCTCCAGCCATAGCCACCAGGAATTCCACCAGCACCACAGCCAGAAAACGTTTCATGCATTAGCATCACTTGTTTTTGCCTTCTCTCCAGTGCAGCGACAGAAACAGGAAAGGATGCAGGCAGGCATTGCCCTTCCTCTGAAAAAGCATGTGAATTAGCAGACAGGTTGACAGCATCCAAAGGCAGACTTAATTGCCTGGCCCAGTCAGATGCAGGTGTCAGTAGGGCATTTGTCCACAGAGGAGAGCTTGGATATCTTCCACTGAGGACTCCATTGGAAGCACAGAGTCCAGCACAAGACTTCAGTGCTATGCAGATGCTCAGAAAATACTAATCTGGGGAATAACAGATGTCACTCATGGAAACCAGTGCTCCCAGTTTGGGCAAGCACATAAAAAATGAGAAGAGGGGAGGAATGTGGGCTTAGGTGAGTGACTATTGCAAGCAGAACTCCAACCAGGCTTCATATTCCAGAATAGAGGTACAGTCATCTGTCCTCAGGAAACACCCTTGTACATGTTCTTTGGCAAAGAGTGGGGAATTAAGTGTTCAGCAGAAGGCAGGCTGCGTGAGGCAGATGTTTGGACTCCCTCAACATCTCGGAGGTACATAGCCAGCAGAACTCCTCCCAGCCAAGTTTCCCCCAGAGTGCTCTGAGCTGAACTGGCAAAGCAACAGGACTTGGTGCCTGGCCCAGCTTCAGCAGAGCTAACCACAGGGAACATCATCAGACAGTTGCAGCACGATAACTTCATTTCACTGAGCTCAGAGCTACCCATGCCACACAGCAGCTTGATGGAGCTGTGAAAGGGTGAAGGGAGCACTCACTTGAAATACTGCCTGCCATCCCAGCAGAGAGGCAGAAGGGAGGTTTAAGTGAGCCATAATCCCAGTGAACAGCCTTGGATATTACATTTTCTAGCACACTTAAAACTAGAGCAGAAATACTGCACGTTGCACACCAGCTCCAGCAGCCCACACAATATGCAGCACAACCACGCTACTGCTGCAGAGAAAACCTAGGAATCCAGGCACCCTGCACAGCAAAGAGCATCAGACAGCATCTGCTGCCACAGCAAAAACTGAACCAGAAGCAGAACTGCGGGCAAAATATTGGGCAACTGCAGCAGAAGCTTACACCTGTTGAATATTCAGTGCTTCCTTATCGGTGACTTAAGAGGTTTCTGAGGCAGCCAGCAGGTAAGGAACTTAGTGAAGCAGCTTTAGGTGCTGCCCAAGGCCCAAAGGATGCAAACCAACAGCTCATGAAAGGCCACCAGATGGGGATCTCGCCTGGCAGCCTCTCTGCAGCATGTGAACTAGGAGACTTGGCTGATGGAAGGCAGCACTGTACTCAAGCTGACACAGAAGATTTCAGTCTAAAATTCAAGGCAGCTCCCAACTCCTGACATCACCTCACTCTGCATTTTTCTGGTTGCAGCTCCTGCTGATCCTGGCCAACAATCCCAGGATCCCCAGGAGAAATCTCAAATTTAGGGGAGGGAAATGTGGTCGTTTTTAATGTACAAAAGACAGGTGTCTCCTGCTAACAAAACTCACAGAGTGCCCACTAAAAGGTAGCAGTAGGAAGGCATGTTTTCCAAATTCAGAGGAAGCCTGGCCTTGCTCTGATTTCCTGCAGCATCTCATGGTGCTGGGAGAGCAGAGGGAGTGGGAGAGGCTGAATCTGTTTACAGCCCCAGGGCCCTGCTGAAGGCTCAGCACTGTACAGGCAGCTGGACAGGGACATGGCGGTTATCAGAGCCACTTCCCTTCCTGCTGAGAGCTACAGTAAAGAGGATGCTTGTTCCCAGCACCAGGTAGAGAAAAACATCCTCTGCTTTGGAGCGAATTATAGTAAGTAGGGCAGCAGCAGAACAGATTTGGAAAAAGTGAGCAGCAGCTGAGCTGCAGCTATGTGCAGCAGTTCTCGGATGGAGGCAGGTTGCCTTCTTATGAGCCTTGGACCACTTCAACCCCTTCATAAACACAGTCCTGACCACTGAAATAAGGATAGAAGTGGCTCCCAGGCAGGAGGCTGAGGCTAGGAATTTGTCTTCATGAGGAGGAATGGCAGCTCTCTAGCATGCTTACAGTGGCTGGAAGGAAAGGAGATGCAGTAAGAAGCCACTGACGGCCCTCATAGAGATAACTTCCCCCCAAGGACAAGAAAAACCTCAGTTTAAACCACGCACAGATTGACGCTGTGATGACTTCAGCTCCCTCCCACATTATCAGGCATGAGGCAGTGAGAGAAGAAATATGTATTTAGCTCATACCTCAGCTTCATCCAGACATTTAGGAACTTTGGGTGCTGGGTACCCTAGGGGAGTGGGTGCATGGGAATGTAACATTACAGGGATGAAAGCATCCAGTCCTGCATACCAGAAGGCTGCTGTCCCAGATGGGCATCTCCCTGCTACTGTGCCCCAGGCAAGGGCTCCCCACACAGGCACCAGCACAGACTGGAGCAAATCTTCTTCCCATTGCAATCAATAACACATTTACAAAGTCAAACTATGAAGATTTTTATCTATTCAGAAAGTCTGCATTGAAGGAAAGGTGCATTTTCAAGCTTCGTTCACCCAAAGTTCTGAGGTATTAGTTCACCAGGCTGATAGCTGGGCTGAAAGGACAATGCTGGACAACTGCATATTGACAGCAAAGTTTGAAGAAACAACCACTAACACTGCACAAGGGATTGCAGAGATGATGCAGCCCTAAGAAAAGCAAATGCCATCTAGTCAAGGCAGTGAACCATCAGCACTATTATACAGGCACTGGTGACAGGACCATAACACAAAAGAAAAATAATCTGTTCATCCACATTTAAAAATGATAAACCCAAATGAACAGGTGCATAAAGAGCCTGAGGGAAACAGAAAACCTATCAAACAAGAAGAAACTTAAGAGCCTGGCTTGTTTAGCCTAGCCAAATGTAGGCAGAGAGCGGATAGGATTGCTCTCTAAATATATCACAGGAGACAAACAAAACTGCTGAAGCAAAAAGATGATGCTGGCACAACAACAAGGGAATAAATGTGCTGTGAACACATTTCAGGGAAAGAAAAATAAAAACCCAGTCATCATAAGAGGAAGCCTTCCTGCTGTCACAGCTGGTTTTTAGGATGAAGTTTTAATCAGTAGTCTGAAGGGGCTATAGGACACAGTAGCTGTGCCCAAAGGTATTCAAAAGGTCCCTTACGTGCCGGTCCTTGTTCCAGCTGGGAATTAGTACAGGTCACAATTCACAGGACTCCCTGGGATCCTTTCTTGCACAGACCTCGCTGAGAGCCATATCTGTTAGAGAACCTAGGGCCAGCACATGGTGCTCCCACAGCCTCCTGTGCCACAGGAGCTGCTTATGATTAATGACAACCAGCCTACAGGTCACTGGAAGAGCCTCGTGTGGCTGCACATGGATGAGGTGACAGCCACCAGGCACGTGCAGGGAGTTACATAAAACACCCCCTGGGTGCCTGTGCCCTAACACACCCACACTGCTGGCACACGTCACTGTTTTTCCCCATCAGATTCTGGGGGAAGAGGAGATGCTGCTTTGAACCCCTCCTTGCTGCTGTATACAAGAAGTACGTGTGTACTGCTCAAACGTTAGCATCACAGACTTACCATTCCTGACCCCAAACCTGTTGTGTAATGGGCCAGGAAGTACGGAGGTGCTACAGCAGAACCCACCGTTCAAACCACTATATTATGGATAAAAAATAAAAAATAAAGAATGATTTTTTTTTTTTTTTTTTTTTATCCATCTGTCAAACAGAAGAGCTCCGTAGGAGGCTGAATGCCCATCCACGACCTCTTTTAAGAAGCACGCTGCACAGCAGTCCACACGAGGTCTGAACGCACCGCGCCCGACCCCAGCATGGCACTATCCGTCCTTGAGACGCAACCCATAATTCCCGCAGGGCTTCCCCCTATTTACCACCAGCGTCTTTCCGACATTCCTCCACGCCCGTAGCGCACCGAGCGTTGCAACACCCACCAACGGGCGCTGGCGAGAAGGCGGTCAGCATTTCCTACGGGCACCGGGGGAGCATCCCCATCCCCCCCCCACCTCCAGCCCCGCAGAGCCCCTGCCGCCCACCGCCCCTCCTCACTTACCGAACCGGCGCCGCTGTTTACAGCCGGGCGCCGAGGCGGAGCCTCTCTGCCGTCCGCCCCCTGGTCCGCCCCAGCAGCCCGGCCCGCCTCCAACAACGGGGTCCTCCCCCGGGAAAGCGGACGCGGTTGAACATCTGGTGTGAGCATCCTTAGGGGAGGATGGGGAAATGGAAGAGTTGCGGCTCCATCACAGACAGCGCCTGCAGGGATTTTCATAGCATCGTGCTGCTCACAGCGGTCCACTGCAGCTTGCTTTCTTTTCTGATCGTTTCCCACGCTCAGATGCTGTGTTACTCAGCTCTGGTGAGGCTGTGTTTGGTTTTGGGCCCCTCACTACAAGGAAGGCGTTTAGGTGCTGGAGTGTGTCCACAGGTGGGCATCTAAGCAAAGGGTCTGGAGCAGCTGAAGAAGCTGGGATTGTTCAGTCCGGAGGAAGCTCAGGGGAGATCTGAATGCTCCCTGCATCTCCCCCAGAGGAGGTTGTGTCAAGGTGGCTGTGGCCTCTTCTCCCATATAGAAGTGATAGGATGAGAAGGAATGGCCTTCAGATGCACTGGGGGAGGTTTGGGTTGGACATCAGGAAAAGTCTTACTAGGAAGAGTGGTAATGCACTGAAATGGGCTGCTGAGGGAGGTGGTAGCATCACCATCCCTGGAGGTGTCCAAGTACCATGGAGATGTGGTACTTAGGAAGATGGTTTAGTGCACAGTACTGATGGTGGGTGGACAGCTGGACTAGATGATCTCAGAGGTCTTTCCAACGTTAATGATTCGATGATTCTATAATTACAGGCACTCTTATCTCAGATCCAGCCTCCCATAGCCCATCCTGCCACTTTAGGAGATCCCAGAACAACTGGTTTGTAAACACGCCTGGTCAGTTCACAGACTGGCAACAAATCGGTCATCCCAATATTCTCTTTTTATTTAAAAAAAATATTTTACAAAATCAGAAGTGACGCAGGACGCACATCGCTGCCAGGTGATATGTCTCAAATCTAGATTTTGTCAAACTACTGAAATGTCTGTAGCTGGAAACAGTTCCCCAACAGATCCACCACCCCCTGCATGTCCTCTGCAGCCTCCACAAATCCCCTTTAGCCAGAAGGTGCTTTATATGTAAACCACATAACGCGAATGGCACAGACTCAGAGTTTCCTTGCTCTCTTAGCAAAAAGTCTGCCTCTGCTGCTCTGCATTAATGTCTGCTGCATTCCACACTAGGAACAACTCTGATAGGTCCACAGGCCAGGTTGGGTGTTGTGTGGAAGTCTGCTCACCTGCATACACTCTTTTTAACTCCAGCCCCAAGAAGGCTGACTATGAAAGACATAAACCTAGCCAGAAGGCCATGATTTCCTCCACAAAGTGAATTCTAAGTCAGAGGGAGGTGACGAGCACCAACTATCACAGCACCTTCCTCAATCAGGGTGAAGGTTCTAAATGTATTTTGATGTCTCCTTGCAAAGGAAATAACTGAATTAGAATTTGCTCCTTCCCTACCAAGTGGCGTCTGGCTGCTGAAACCTGGATCCAGGCCCAACTCTGGTTTGCACTGCCTATGCTGAAATTGAATACCACAGTTTGCAACAAGCCTCCCTAGCAGCAGGTGCAACAGAGTGGTATTTTATGTGCGCTGAGATAAATGCAGGGATACAAATCCTCCTATTAGAGCTTAAACTATTTCTTACAGTAACTGCTGGAACTGGGACCACAGGCGGCATGGTGTTGTGCACAGACCCGATGAAGTGGGGCCATGGCTGGCCTCTTGCCATCAGAGACTGCCTCCAGCAATAGCTCAGAGTCAAGGCAGAGAGCTCTCAATAAATGCCAGATGGTTAGTGTGCAAAATTCTAAGTCAGTACTAGGCAAGAGACTAAATTTGTGCAGAAGAACTGAGAAAATATAACAGGCAAAGCTGCTTAGTCCTCTGCACACACAAAAAAGCTCAGTTTGGACAGCTCAGCAGCACTGCAGGACAGATCCCCATGTGGACATGCTACTTTTCCACCCAGTCACCCCCTGGTACTGGTGTAACAAAGCTGTGAGCAATCATAGATCACCACCAGCTCACCAGGTCTCCCTCTGCTGGCAGTATTACTGATAGGATTCGGTGGAGTCTTCTGCATTCTGAAACTCATGGCTGAATCATTCCCAAATAAGTATCAGTCAGTATGGAGAAACTCTGCAAAGGCCCCTGAGCCCTTACCAAGATCCTCTGAAACCTGACCACACTGCTCAGCACGGAGGGCAAACAGCAGCCAGATCATGCTTCACCCTTACTCTGATCAACTGCACCAGCGGAGTACAGGGCAGGGTGCCCTGTGCCAGCAGTGAAATAGCATCTTTCCCTCTGATATCTCTGGTGTGAGTTCCATCAGTTCAAATGTGCACGTGCATCAGTCTGTTTTGGAGGGAAACCCATCAGAGGTTCAGATGAGCCTAGCCATGATATGGTCTTCTACGTGCTAGATTTTAGGGCTTGATCCATATGGGAGCCTGAACTTCTTTTGACCTTCTATTTTAAGTCTAAATGAAATGGCCGGTGCCCAGCTACAAAACCTGAGATGGCTGTGAGGACAAAGATCTTTTACAAGAGCAGATTTGCAATGCAGACAGGGCAGACTGGTGAATGTCAGCTCCTTGTCCCTTGACCAATTGGGAACGTCTCTGAGCTTGCAGCACCTTCTGACCGAACATGGAGGAAAAGGGTGGTGGGGGGACACTGGTCTTCCTTTGAGAAACATGATTAACCATTGGTCTGAAAGGAGGTTACTTACAAATAATCCTTTCCAAAGTGCTTGTGTACAGAATAGTCAAAAGGCCATCAAGCTACACATACTACAAAGACTGGGGGTTTGCGAGTTGTGTGGCTGGACCTAAGGCACATCCGGGGTTCATACAGTCACCCCAGAACTATGGCCCAGAGTGGACTCCTGACAGACCCAAAGGCACATGATTAGAAAAGACATTGCCAATTCCACCTTTTCCTCAGCATGGACTTCACTTTGCTCTGAGGTATATATGCATAAAAAATAAATGATGAGCATTACAATCTTAGGGAGCGAGGAGGCCTCTTGCAACGTGTTCTCCTTGCTCCAGAGAGGCCCTTAGAGATATTGTATGGCAGTTTTGCTTCCCTTGCTCCTCCTTTGCCAGGAGCAGGACACAGCTTTGGGAGAGGAGCTGAATCCAGAGAGTGCACATGGGAGAAAGGAGAGGACGAAGTCTTAGCTTGGGTAGTCCTTCCCACAAGCCCTTTGGTTTGCTTTGGTTTGGTTGGTTTTGGTTCTTATAGTCCCTTGTGTTTATGTTTGTCACTATTGGGTGAAAATGTTCCTGTGGTGGCAAAAGGTGATTTTGGCCGCATGTTTCTCCCAGACATAATGAGTGCCCCGAAGCCATGCTGATGGGAGAAGGCATATCCCGAGCGGCGCGTGCTGGTCCGACGCAGGCGTCTCTTGGGGGATGGTGGGGGTGGCCTCTTTTTAGCTTCTTTGATCTTGAGTAGGACCTGAAATCAGAAAATAGAACAGAACACACGGCAAATGCATTGTTATTCACAATCTCTGCAACAACAGCCAAAAGTCCAGATCTGTACAGACCTAGATCTGTAAGGAAATGTTGAAAATTTGGCTTATGAAAACCAGAACACAGACTGCTTGAGGGAATCTTCAGTACATGCAAGGTTTTTATGATTGTGATGATCAATAGATTCTCATATCCTTTATCAGAGGTGAGAAATATGGTGCACTTTATTTGCAGGTAGGAGGCTCCCTGTCCCCATGTGAGTCAGGATAATCTCCTACTGCCTCCCTCTGTCCCTCCTGCCCAGGACAGTGCAGTCCTGTATTTAAGTTCTTGTGCTGCCAGCTGGGGATCTTCATATAGCAGGAAACCCAAACAACTGTCTCCCATGATAGTTCATTTCACAGAGGCAGGAAGAAACTATAAAGTGGTTTTGCACTGTTGATGGTCACTCAGTGCACAGAGTCAGGGATTCTGGGCCACGTTTATGTCTGCTCATCTGAAGAGTAAATTTAGCCCATTTTTGCACACCAGAACTTCCTCTTTGTCTCCTTCCTACCTAGCACCCACCTTCTCTGCAATTGCTGGGCATTCTCCCTCACTCTTCCTCAAACGGCCCTGGAGCACCCAGGGAGATCTGTAGGCATCCCAAGGATGATTACAGAATCATAGAATCGTTTGGGTTGGAAGGGAACTTAAAGGACTTGTGGTCCAGCTTCCCTTCAATGAACAGGGATGAAGACCTCGCAGCGAGGTGCAGGAAGAGGAAGGGAGCACGAGGTGGCAGCAGCATTTAGCAGATGCTCCTGTTTGAGTGGAAGCTCGGGGAGCTGCAGGGATGCTGATCTTGAGCAAGAGTCGTTTGCTGTGCTGAGCTGTGTGCTCACTCCATCTCTTCCAGCCTCCCCCTGCCCTAACAGCCTTACTTCCAGACTCCTGTGCACGGGAAGGCAGCTGGTGTTGGAGAGGCTACAAATGAAGTAACTTATGAAATAAAAAAATCCCCTGCAAGATGCTGGGTGGAGGGTTAAGGGCTGTGGTCTACCAGGCAAAAAAACTCTGCAGTATCAGGGAGGACTGAATACATTGCTCCTTTGCTGCCAAGCCCCAGGACTTAAATCCTGCACCTAAAAATAGTGCTGCTTCCTCACTCCAGTGCAATCCAATCCACATCTAAATAATCTCAGCCACGGTCCCAGCTGTAGATGGTTTGAGCTGTGCCAAAAGCCAAATTCAGTCCTCCTGCTCAAGGGACTGGGAGCCAGACAGATGGCAACACTTGCACCCGCAGGGACATGTACTCTGAGCAATGCCAGGCCCCTTCAATATGGCTCTGCAGTAAACCGGACTGGTAGGAAGAGGGCTTCAGGTTTACTAAAACACCTCCTTACTTTATCGCTGGCAGTTGGCCTTAAGAGAGTCTTCAGGAATCGGAAGCCAACTACGGGCAGCACACAGAGGGCGATGCTGAGGAAGATTGCTAGCCACACGTTGGGTTGGCTGAGAGTGTTTCTAGCAGTACCTGAAAAAGAAACAATTAAAAGCACATCAGCGGTACCTCTCACCACCATGTTCTTTAATGCCATGATTCAATCACTCTGTCACTCCAAAACACTGGGAAACCGCCCAAAATATAAACTAGAGGCCTTCTCCAGCAGTGAAATTAACTTGCTGCAGAGGACAGCAATACTGTTATCACTGTCTGAGTTGGGCAAACAGGAAGGCAACAGACTCAAGTGCTCAGAGAGAGGGGTATGTTAATGAGTCAAATCAAAGCAGAAGATTGATGTGAATGTTCAGGAGACCTTCAGCAGCAGTTCAACCCTCTCAGCTTTTTCCAGGATGCTGGTGCAAAAGGAAGAACACGTCTTAATTTCAGCACCGTTTCCCAAAATGGGCGGGATCACAGCCCTTGGGGAGAGGAGAGTGCATTGCTCTGGCTGTGCATCTCATGGGTCTGTGGGCAAAGCAGCTGCCACGTCTGACACTGCTGTGTTCTCTGAAGCTGAAGTGCTGGCTTTTGGCTCCCCTGAAAACTGAAGGAATGTAGGATAGAGAGAACAGACTACCAAACCCTCATTACAGTGTTCAGCAGTGTTGTTGTTGGCAGTAAAGTTGCTGAGTGTTTTCAGCTGGCCAAATTCTGCTACATTCCCACTCCAATAAAATAAGCAAAAAAAGTTGTCCAACTCCAGACTAGGAACACTTTCCTTAGACATGGTTTCAGACTAAGATCTTATTAAGAGGCATGCAGCATTATGGATAATTTGACCTCAGTAGCACCAACATAACAGCAGACAGAGAAACCCCTGGCAAGTGAGTTACCAGCTGTCTTTGGAAACTCAACAGACACTCTACCTTCTTGCGCTCTATTAAAAGCCATCTTACCATCTGCTTCAAAGATACACTGCAGACACTGACCAGAATCCCAGAAATTTCTAAAATGGCCATGCACTGAATATGGGAAGAATTGGTCTTGGTTGAACAATCCATCCAGAAATAAAAGTATTGACTCATACACTGATCCAAGACTTGAAACAAAAAGCTCTGTGATTTCAGGAGTAGGGTCTCCTAACAATGGCATATCAATACAGAGAATGGATACACAAAGCCATTAAGAACATCTGAACTACTTTGCTAAGCTTACATCTTTCCCCTGCTTAAAGTCTTATAAGACAGGTTCATTTTATGGTATCTTTTCCTTTTTCATATGCTTAGAAACTTGTTACGCAGAGATGAAAAGAGGTAAAAATCATCAGTGGCATTTCTTTATCCTTGAGCATTTGCTGGCTAAACTCACTATTGTCATATGGCATTTTCTTGCTTAAATGGAAGTTGTATTTCTATGCTCTCCTATACTAACACGTCAATTTGTTTATGACATAACCTACATCATTCTGCAAACAAAACACTTCCAGATACCTGTAAGAATTGGATATCTGGAAACAGAATCTAAAAAACGTAGCAGAAAGCATTCCAGACAGCTCAGCGAGTTTATGTTAGGGATCAGTGCCGTGGCTGTGTGAGAATGTGCATTCTTCTGCAAGGAAGTGAACATGGTGCATGTTCACATGGATGGATGCGATTCAAAATAGGCATTTGTGGCACCCTCCAGAAGAACCCTGGCATTTCTTGTGAAAAAGGCAATCAATATATTCTGTAGCCTGCTGTTGCCTCCAGAGAGGCAATAACCAATACTAGAAGTGCTTAGCAGAGTTAAGCCTCACAGTATAATAATTCTGAGTGCAATGCAGGTTTGCCCAAGTGCTTACCAACAAACGGGAACGATGCCGTGAGGATCAGGTACATGCCATCACTGTACATGGTGAAGGTGATAGCAAAATAAACAGAAAGGCTGCCCCAGATGAAGAACTGGTTCACAACTGTCCAGTAAGCGGTGTCCAAGCCAATCTGAAAGAGCAGAGCAGTACAACTGTTGTCAGTGCCCTAATTATTTAATAGTTATGGTTTGAAGACAGCTAGACATCTTGTCCTCCACTGCTCCCAAGACAGTTATTTATTCAGGCCTCAAGAAACATCAAGCCTTAAGTCACAGAATGCTGAACGTCAATTCAAGGTAAGCATTAGCATATTTGTCCTGTTCTTGTCCTCATCTCAAAAATTCACTGGTAGCCAGTACTAGATAGATCAAAGAAGCCATACTTACATCCCCACCCCGAGCTGTGATCTTGCACCGAAAGCTAAGAGGAGCTTACAAGATCTCATATAGCAGAAACCATTTTCTAGAGAGGTATGAATTATTTGCTTTTCTGTTGAGAAATTCCTCTCATCACTCCAATACAATCTGAATGTTGTAGCTCCAAGTCCCAGCAATTTCTTCCACTAAGTCTAGTTCCAGCCTCTGCATTATGCATGGATCTCACTATGATGGGGACCCCATAAATAACTGCCTGCTAGCAGACAGACTCAAGCTCATCCCATAAAACTGCAACGAGTGCTTTTCTACTTCCAGCCTTAACCATCTTCTCTACAGTGAGCAAAAACTCTGCCTTCTTGTGACTGTGATTTTTGCAACAGAAAAAAATCTATTGTTCTGTAAAACTAAGGAGAACAAGCTGATGTCATGTCGTCCTTTTGCAAGAATTCAAGATGCAGCAGAAAACACAATGCTATCAGAATCCCACGCGGCCCTCCAGAGGCTGCCTTCTTAGAACAATAACTGATTCCTAAATAACAGTCAAGGATGCCCTTACCTGTACAGACACCACAATCAGTAAGCAGGTCTGGGCCATCAGGGCAAAGGACTGGTAGTCAGCAATGGCTTTCCCATCACTTCTCATCGTATTGTACATGGCCCCATAGGGGATAAAGAAAAGAATGAGGGAACTGTAGATCCCTTGCAACATGCACTTGATAAACACTGTTTTGTTAAAATAGAGGTTTTGCTGCCCAGGCACGTATAGCTGTGGAAACAACAAGCTCCAACGGTCATCCACATCCTGAAAATAGACAGGAGATGGTCAGATTTGCTGACCCCTACCCAACCAACCACACAAGACCACTTAAGATTGCCATGTCCCCATGATGTTCATTTCCATGAGAAAAGTCTCTTCACCCAATTAACTTAGTTTGGTGACTAGAATGCCACATATCAAGGTCACCCAGACTTGTTTTCCATCCTTAATTTCACCATTCTGTGCTGAGAACCCTGACAAATGTTGCAAAAAAAAAGAAGGTACATTTCACCTTAATCAGACTGCATGCCCTGTTCTACTAAGAATTTCCTGGAAGCTAAAGGACAGAAAATACCATTCTTGCTGTGATTCTACTGAGGTAGAAATATGTATGTGAAATTATATATATGTGAAATGACTGCAGGAAAGCTGAACCTGGACCTCCTGGCTGAGTGGATCCTCAAGAGTTGTGCCTCATTCTTTGTTCTGTGTGCCAGGTAAAAAGCCATTTGTCAAAAAGCCATTTGTAAAAAGCCAGACCTTTAGTGAGATGTGGCTATGTCCTTTTTTTGTGCTCTTAGGTCTCTGTGACAGGAATTTGTTTAAGGGGTTATCACAACAGCTAGCCAAAGAGCCAGCTGCTTCTGCTTCACCGAATCAACTCAAAGTAACCAGAAACAACACACCTATAAAAATAATACAAGGGGTGATTCAAACAGTACCTGATCGAAAAGGCTCATTCCTAGCACTGGGAGGGAGGTATACACCAGATTGTAAAGTGTAATGAACCACTGATCGTACACAGTCTGAAATGAAAATAAACGGAGCATCATGTTAGCAGAATGTTGCCTTCTCCTTCTCTTCAAAAGATTACACAATCATAAAAGCAGTCTCCTTCTTGTAGATCTGCCTTGTAGGTCTGCCCTATAGATCTGCCTGGATACGGTCCTGCTGGAGGAAGGGTTGGACCTGATGGACCCAGAGGTCCTGCCGACTTCAACCATTATGTGATTCTGTTAATTAGATGCTGGAGTACCCTGATTGAAGATACTATTGAGACCAAAAGTATAGTAAAACTTGAGCTTAACAGCCCTGAACTGCTCACTACGAGAATATGGGGAACATGCAGGAGAAGGACGACTTCATGTTGGTCATGATTGCTAAGCACCTGCTACTGCCCACAGTGAGAACAAGAGCTCCTTGACCCGACCCAGTACAGCTCTTCATGTGAGCTCATGAAATTCATAGGTCCTGCACAGGTCTGCACCACAACAGTCAGGCTGTGGGTAACCTACATCCCTCTTTGATGGCTGTAATCAGTTTGAACACTGTCAGAAGTCCCAGGAGGTGCCTATATTCTTCATAAGGCACCTAAATGCCTTTAGGCGTCCTTCCTTTACCAGCAGTACTTTATCAGTTTTCTACAAGCTGAAGACAGAAGTGTGTACCTTACAGTAAGTTGGGGAGAACTGGTTTAGTTTACTTCCATTTAAAATATTTCCAGATATTTTCCTTGGAAATGCTGGGCACAGCCATGAGACAAGAGAAGTTTACCAACCTGAGCTGAGAAGCCGGAGAAGAATCCATACCAGAAATGCACTAATGTGAAGGCAAAATTCTTATAGAAGAAGTACTTGAGGAATTTGCACATGCGGATGTAGGACCAGCGTCCGTGGACCAAGAGCAGGCGCTGCAGGTAGCGGAACTGGGCAAAGGAGAAGTCACTGGACAGGACTGCCTGCATCCCCTCCTGGCCGCTGATACCAACCCCGATGTGGGCAGCTGCAACAAGGAAGTTACTGGTCATGTCAGGTTGGATATTAGGAAAAAGTTATTCTAGGAAAGAGTGGTGAGGCATTGGCACAGGCTGCCCAGGGTCAACATCTCTGGAAGTGTTCAAGAAACCTGTAGACATTGTATGAGGGACACAGATTAGCTGTATTGGTATTATTAGAGGGACACAGATTAGTTGTATTGTTATAGGTGGACGGTTGGATGAGATGATTGCAGAGGTCTTTTCAACCTTAATGACTCGATGACTGTTTCATTCTATTTCAGTACAATGAGGGCTGTGGTAACCCCGCTGCTTAAATGAATTGCCCACGCTGAGGCACTGTGTTAATTCCATCCCAGTCTGCTTTAGAAGTCCTATGTAAAGTTATTCAAGAAAAAATAACAGGAGGGTACTAATTCTTTCAGCACTGTTATGATTTTGGCTGCACTGATTCATTTCCAGTAACTGATTTGTACTACCTGAATGGGGTTACACTCTCAGCAACAATATATTTTATTTTCTAATAGCAGAAATCATTGCTGCTGTTATGAATATCTTTAATTTCTGTTAACACATGAATTGTATTTACATGTATGCAGATCCTTCCAACAGACTTACAACATTGCTCCAGACAAGCAAAACTTTCATAATGTCAAATACCTTATAGATTTCTTAAGACACAGTAGTATAAGGCAAACTGCAGCTTTTTTACATTTCTTGGGCTTTATTAGTTCAATCATATAATTAGTCACATCTCTTTTAATAGCAGCTTGGATTTATTAAATATGGAAAAAAGTTTAATATGACAGCTAATTATACAGCTGTAACTAATGAGAGCAATCTTGATGGCTAAAAGTTGGTAAGATTCAAAAGTTTCCATGGAACAATGAGTTGATAAAATCCCAAAGTCCCAACACTCTTGCAGTGGCAGGGTTAGTTTCTAATTATCATTTTACACTTTTTAACTTGCTTTTCTTATCCTTTCTTGACTGTCTGCCTGACTTATTTCCCTTGAAGCTTCCTACTTAGCCTTTTCTTTCTTAATTAAACAGCTCCAGTTAATCAATTCTTGCAAATTAACACAAGAAGATTAGCAATAGGCCCTTCTGAATAATCTTAATTTAATTATATATAGTAATGGGATTTTTTTCATAAATTCATTGAGGAAATGCAGCATCAAATGTTGCTAAAGGATGAAGGAGTCCAGAGGTCTGTATTTTATGACACATGGGAGATAAATGACAAAGAGCCCCCCCACATGGAAATGTTTAAAAAATCCTGTTACATTGTGCAGACTCTTTTAAAGATATGCATGGCAGATAGGCACCTGCTAAACAAACTCGTTTGTTCTTTGCATTACCATTGTGAGGATGGCATGCAGTCATTCAGGTGGGCTTGTTCCCCAGTGAGCTTCAAGTCTATGATAAAGGCTGAAACCACAGATGGGTTTGATGAGCTGATGGCTGAACTGGGTGGTACTAGTGATCTTTCCAACCTCTGTGATTCTGTGATTCTATGACTGAGCCTAAGAAATCAAGAAACCTGGGACAGAACCATTGCTGCCACCAAGGGGATTAGACAGAGGTCCCTCAGAGGGTTCAGGTTAGAGTTAGGGTTAGGACACCTCAGGCAGCAAATATGGCAGCATGTCATTTTGCTGGAGCATGCTGGCTCTCAGCCCTTACTCACTTTTGATCATACTGATATCATTGGCACCATCTCCAATGGCCAGTGTCACAGCTTTCTTGTACTTCTTCACCAGCTCCACCACCTGGGCCTTCTGCAGCGGAGTCACCCGGCAGCAGATCACCACTTTGCACATACACGCTGTTCGCACCAGCTCCAGTTCCAGATTCCCTTCCAGCGCATAGGCCTGAGAAGAAAAGACACAGAGGTTTCTTACTAGCTTGTGTCAGACCAGCAGCAGTGTGTTCTCTGACAAAAAGGACATTGTGGTAACAAAATGAGATCTGAAGGAGTTTTTCCATTCAGCACAAGGGAAGTGCGAGGTGCCTGAAAACACTGAGCTTAGGTGAACCTAAGAAAGCAAAGCACAGCTGGATTCCTGGTTGCCACTCCAGTTCTGCCAAAGGTGGGAGCAGGCTTAACTTTTTGTATTTCTTTCAGTTTGTGGTTTTTGGCCCTATTCTTCAGTGTTTTTTTTCTGCATAGACATTCATGGGTGGAATAAACATAGCTCCAACTTACTAAGTGACGTGGTCTGGAGTGGTCTCAAGCACGGGTGGAGGTTGGACTAGGTGAACTTATTGGTCTTTCCAGCCTTAATGATTCTATGATTCTCTCCTTGGACCCATTACAGCAAGCCCACAGTCCATCCTGTGTAATGCAGACCATCCTTTGGCCAGATATCCTTTTTTTTTTTTATTTAAGAACTAAGAGCTTTAAAGTACTGAGTCATTATCACCCTCCACTCCTTTCAGGGCGGGGATGCAGTGAAAGAGATCTATTCTTGATTTGGTTTTAGTGCACTTACCAGTGATTGCAGCTAGAGATGGCTTTTGCTACAGTATCCTGCCTGCACAGCACCTGCAGAAGCTATCACACAGAAACTCTACTACTGGCATGGTGCAGAGATAGCAAGTTGTATGATACTGCTACTGTGCCCTGTTCTTTCCTGTGTCTCAGCAAGACCACATGTACACAATACCAATGGACAAGGGCGTAACACAAGGGTCAGATGCTCTGTTTAAGTGGGATGCTAGAAGGACAGTTACTACTCTTTGAGCCATAGGTGCATAGAAATAAACCACATCTAGCAATAAGATTTTTGGGCAGCAGTTAGCAGAGGTGGTATAGAGCTGGGGGTTAAATTTGCTGGATTGCTATTAAGAGGTAGCAACTACAGGATACAGAAGCCAGAACTTGTCTCTGAAAGGCAGTGGCTATCTCCATCACTACCTATTTGCTTTCCCTGTGATGTAGAAAAGCAAAATTACAAAGGTCACATGATCTAGTCTAAGTCTTCCTCCTAGATGGATCAAAGAGTATCTAAATAATTTTTGTGACTAAGCTGTTCTAAAAGTTTTCCAAGGTTGGAAATCTATTCCAATGCTTCACTATTCTCAGCAGGAGGATCTTTAGTTCAAGCTCTCTGCCTCAGTTTTACTAGAATCATAGAATCATTACAGTTGGAAAGGACCACAAAGACCTCCAGCAATGGTGATTCCACTACCTCCACAAGCAGCCTGTGACAATGCATCATCACTCTTTCTGAGAAGACATTTTTCCTAATATCCAAGCTGAGACATTATTCTTTTACTTCTTTTACCTGTTCATATTTGGAAAGTATTAGCAGGGTAGATTGGTATTCTCTAGGTTCTGAATCACCAACACTCTTAGTTCTCATCTGTGCTCTCCAGATCATGCATGATCTTACAGATTTATTTGCATTCTCCCTGGTTGGTCTACAGTTTTCTCAAAACAAAACAAAACAAAACAAGACAATACAAAATGGGGGGGAGAGGGAGGGGAGAGAGGAGGGGGGAGCAAGTGACTTGAATTATTTCAGCAACAACTTCACCAACACCAAATGGAGCAGAAGGATTTTTTCACAAGTAGTAACAGGTGATGCTTTTACATACATACGTCTGATCTTGTATGCATGCAGTTGATTATGTGAAAGTGGAGGACAATGAATGTGTTCTTACTGAATCACGTTTTCTATTTTTTCAAGATATTTCTTTAATTTGCCAAAATTATTTCCAAATCTAATCTTGAACTTCTTGCATCATGCCTGCAGTTCCTCCCAGTGTGGTATTATCTGCAGGTTTAAGGAGCCTGGTTTCTTTGGAAGAAGTTAATTAAAATACTAAGTGTTGAATGGAAGTGGGATAGTCCTGTGCAAATGTCACTGTTGTTTCACATCTACAGTGGGCCCACAGGAGCCATACTTTCCAAGCAGTTTTGCATTTGTTGTATAAAAAACTTAATCTATACCATATTACTTCAGCTTGCTTGGAAAAACATCATGGGAAGCATCAGAGAATTTATTAGTCAAGTTTTATGACATACGTTCTATCTGTTACCACATATATGTATTTAGTAGACTACATTCTTAGCATACTTGAAATCCAGGTTTGATGTTATCTTATCTCCTTAGTGCATCCACTGGCTGACTATTTTTCCACTATATTTCTGGAAAGAGTAACTGATCTGCCCTACTGCTTGAGCTCACTGAGCATCAGGTCCAGCTTTTCCCTGCTCATTCTGAAACCTTGATCATCACCTTTGATGTCTCAAAAAAGAAAACCTAAACAACAGCACACACACATATGAAAACAAACAAGCAAACAAAAAAACCTCAGTCATCTATGGCTAATTTTTGAACTTTTTTAGACTTCTAGTACGTCTCTAACATATTAAGTTCTTAGGAAAACTCAGTCCTAACATGACTCTGGACTTCCTTACCAAGCTGTGGCCATTGATAACTAGACCATACACCCCGTTTGCTTGCTCATCAGGTAGAACCTTTGGATTTTTGGAAGACTTTTCAATCTGAATGTTGATTTCATCACTGTCCAGAAAAGAGTCTGGCTTCATCTTTTTCCTTGCATTCCTGAAAAAAGAATCCAGAATAAGAATTAAAATCTTGTAGAGATATATGATTTACTAAACCAGCTTTATGATGATAGAAACTTGGTGCTCCCCTCTGTTAGTTCCATTTTCTATGTATCCTTACTACAACAGGCATTGTTTAGCTACTGCTTTTTGTGCATGTCACCCACATGCTTTTGAAAATCTACAAAGCATTTACAACATCTGTGCTGATTTAAAGTCAAACAACTGATCTGAATGTCCCAAAGGGAAGTATTCCAAAGGAATCCAGAATTTTCTTGCACGTTGTCTGGCAATCACCTACTTCCAGAGAAAAGGATTGAAAAAAATCTGATTTTTCTCCTACCCCTAAAAACTTATTTCTGCTGAGGAGGCTACGGAGGAAGGCAGATTTCCAGATAATGCTAGACAAGGATCATATCCAAGCAAAGAAATGCAATGTGGATGGACAACAGCAACTGAGCAATAGCATAGATCAAGCCTGAAGTCAAAGGCTTTGTGGCTGCTGATCACTTGTCCATGGGCATGTCAACTGATGCTGACTGCATGTCTTTGGTGTCTTATTCGCTGATAAAGATTTGAGCTCTTGGAACAAGAAGCTACACAGTTTACCTTCAGAGAAGATATCTACACTATGTCTAGCTCCTAGGTCTTCCAGGGAGGCAGCAAGCCCTGATCAAGCATCCCTGAAATGAGCTGTACCAGATAAAGCATCCAGGAGAAACTAAATCAATGAATTACAAAAAAAAAAATAAAAAATAAAAAATAGTAAGAGGGAACAAAACGAAATTCCGGTCAATTCCAGCAGCAGTGCACAGTAACAAGGCTGCATACTTCAACCATTTACCTGAGCTCATTGAGTACTTCATCAGAAGTGCTGCCTTCAATAACAAAGACATCTGCCATGTCATCATACAGCAAGTTGCAGGAGTAACCGATATTCATTGCCGTTTCTGGGAAAGAAGAACAGGAGAGATTACCCATTTTAGTACTCCAAACCCACCCACAGTCTCTGTGTCCTTTTTACACCCATGACAATAGCTCTTTTTCTCATTTCAGTGTTTTTTTTCATAAGTAAAACTATTTCACTCTGAACATGGAAAAATGAAATGCTCAATTTTTTCTCAAAAATTTACTGCTCATTTCTTGGTTGAAGTGATCTGGAAACACTTTCTGCATCCCAGAAATGACATTGTTTCTGCAAGGTTATTATTTCTCCAAAATTCACTGGATCCCACTGACAGTTCTTTCCAGCATAATTTTCCAGAATCTTTTGTTTCTTACGTTTTTGTTCTAGAACGTTAATTCCAGAAACAGAACTAAGATCAGCTTTAACTTTCAAGTTTCTGGAAATATGTATTTAATTTTTTTTGTAGTTAATTTTGTAGTAAGAGACTGTGAGATCCTCACTATCACCTCTCCAGAGGCAAAGGCCACTATCTTCATACTGCTTCCATCCTCAGGTCAGGAGTTAGGAACAGGTACTACTTGCAGGCCTGACTGCAGGTAACTGAAGTTTTGTCTTGCTGGCAGTGAAGAAAGCCCTCTATGGTTGAGAACATGGGTCCTAGTGGCAATCATGTCATCAGTGAAAGAGAAGTAGGCATCCCAAACTACAGCCCCCTTACCTTGCTTGTCTCCAGTGAGAACCCATATCTTAATGCTGGCTTTGGCAAGGGTCTCAATGGTCTGTGGGACCCCATCTTGCAGCTTGTCCTCAATTGCTGTGGCCCCTAGCAGCTTAACAGAGAACAGGGAATGGGTAAGTCTTCCCATTGTGAGTAAAGGAGCAAGCATTAGACATTCATACAGGTAGGTATTCAAGCAAAACCAAATGAAACTCAGAAATAAAGTTGCACTGACTTCTTTCTCTGTCAGCAAATTTACTGCATGAAATACAACACTGATCCTCCAAATGCTGTACTCTGTAATCCTCCTGGCTCAGCCGGACCATGAACATGCAAAAAATAATTTGTCATGCCTGAGCTGGTCTATGTTCTCCCATGCCCTCTTCGCAAGAGATAGAGATTTAATGCAGGAATGAAGATTTTTGGGGATTCTTATCCCCAGATTTCTATATTCATTCTCCAACGTGGAGCTTGCTCCAGACATATTGCAACTGTTGTATGGCTGAAAAGCATCTTCTCCGGCCCACAACATGCCCATCCTATCCTTACTCCTCACTGCCACACAACACTAAATTCAAACTGAACAGGATACAAGCCTTTGTTATTTTAAAAGTTACTTTTTTCCCTGTGTTTTGGAGATACTTGGTGGTTTTAAACTATTGTCAAAGGAACATGAAGATTTCACTCTCTTTCAGGCCTAGGCAGCACCTGCTACCATACCTCCTGTTATTGGGAGACTAAATTCAGATGTTGGCTTTGAAAACAAGACCCTTTTTGGTTTACTGGCACGTTTATAATCCCTCAGTTAAGAATTTTTATTAATGCACACAACAACTCCAAGTGAATTCTCTACAGATGCTTGAAATCAACTCAATCCTCATTTAGCAGCAGTAGTTCCTGGTCCAGCAAGTGAAAGCTTGTGCGCATAGGAAGGCATTTCCCGGGAGCACCTACTTATCCCTGACAGCCTGAGTTGGAAGCACAAGGACAGACACTGATGTCATATGCCCCTAGGAGCACAGAATGAGTGCATTCACTTCCGCAGCCATTGCTTTTCAGGAGCTGCAGAAAAGCACGACAGCACTGTTTGGAGCCTTTGCTTGTATCTGCCCATGGCCTTATGCAAGAGCAGCTGCAGAGCTAGGTAGCTGTGATGCCTTCCTGGCAGAAGCTCTTCCTGATTTTTTCAGCCAATTAATGCTAAGGAATATTTTTAGTATGAATCACTGAGAATGACCATATTCCATCTCTATTCCCTCTTGCTGTTCTTATATTCCCACTCTGAGGACCCTTTGCAGGGATCTGCTACTCTGCTCTTGACCAACAGCCCAACTGAGATACGTGTCAGTCCTCTATGCCTACTCAAGACTCTTCTACTCCCTTGTTGACCCTGTTCCCTTGCACCGATTCTCCTTCACAAGCCAGGCTCTCCTACACCTCTCTTTTTTCTCCCTGCAGCACCTTCTGGGGATCAAGTCATTCCTGTGTAGGGAATAGAGAAAGGTCTGATGTTCCTCCTGTGAGCCTCTGACCACTTTTTTATTCAGGCCATGAGCTCAATCATCCTGAATTGCAAAGCATGTGGCTCCCTGGCTTCTATGTATTTCCTGCTCTGGACATGCCCCATGCTGCATCTGCACTCTCTGGACTGGAGGATTAGCATTCTCCACTACCCTACTGAGACCAGGAGGGCAGTAGGCTCTGCCCCATGGGCTGTGCAGCTTCTAGAAGTCAGCTGCTTCTAGGTTTGCACTTCTTCCCAGTCCTGGCAGTGTCCTGAGCATAAAGCTAATGAAAGGAGCAACAGTGCAGCTCCCCAGATTTCCCAAATCTCAGAGAGTGAGTGCAAAAGCCGAATTGTTTTCCCTCAGATACCACACATTCTTTTCATTCATTATTCATGGCTGTAAAATACAGGCAAACCCCAGGGCTGCAACAACACTCTTGGAGAAAAGAATGACTTGAAGATCACAGTTCAGCCCTGTTTCAGATTGACACAAACATCTTCATGGACATCACCTCCCATCCTGCCCAAGGCTGTGAGAACAAAGGCGCCACTCTCTCTGAGATGGAGGGGGACCTGGGGATTACTCACTGCCTGCCATTTCAAAGACAGGAAAATAAATAGATCAGCCATTTGCAAGTACAAAGGATAGCTATGAAATATTTGTGTCCCTGCCACCTCCCTTAGGCTCTGCTATGTCACTTCATCACGAGAAAGCTACTCCGACACCCACGTGAGATAAAATAAAACCATTCCCAGGCACCGGTGGCTGACACCCCATTACTGGCACCGCACGGAGGTGCCAGTGAAAACCCAGCACTGCCATATTTCAAACTGCTCCTGTCAAGCAGCCCACTGAGCTGTTTGCAACGCAGTGTTTACTGAAGTCATACTGAGCTGTTTATTGACAAACCACTACCCTCACTGCCTCCCCCAGAGATTGGCCCAGTTTCCGTGAAATACCAACCATCAGATCTTTTTCAATCTCTTCATATATCTCTGACAGTTTGTCTTCCCGTCCTTCCAAGGCAGTGCTTGCTTCGTGGTGACGCTTGATCCAGTCCTGAAAGTATTCTTCATCCAAGTTCTTATAAGCCACGACAAGTGTCCTCAAACCCTCCCCAGCAAACTCCTACGAGACAGCGGTGGGGCAGAAGAGGTCAAGGAAGAACAGACTCCTTGCTCTGCTTTGCAAAGGACTCTCTGAAAGCAAAGAGCTATTTGTGAAAACTTCTTGCCTAATGTCTGCAGAGGAAAGGTAAAAAACCACACCTCAGTCTGCAAACCTTGGGGTATTTTTAAAAACATGGCTGTTCACAGTCCTTGCAAAGAAAAAAGTTTAAATCCTCTCCAACTTACAGGCTTAAACCTTTACATCAACCAGTCTCTTGTTTCTCAGGATCCCATTTTTCAACATGTGGTTCAGAGTAGCAAGACCTAAATTACACACTCTGGACTCACCCTTAAATTTCAGAGCTGTGCTTGACACGTTCAGAGGTGGGTCTAAATGCACAGTCACGGCATCTCAACAAGCCCTTGTAACCCGCTTTCTGCAGATCACAAAGCCACACACAGAATTGCAGAGGTTGGAAAGGACCTTTAGAGATCATTGAATCCAATCCCCTACTAAAGCAGGTTTCTCTTTCCTCAAATTGAAGTTTTACCCCAAAACAGGACTTTCACTTTCTTTCTCCTTCTGGATTCCAAAAGTACAGGCTTGAAGTAAAGATGCATCAGGGACAGAATGACAGAATCATAGAACAGAATGATGGCATCATAGAATCATTAAATCTGGAAAAGACAGCTTTAAGATCTTGTAGTCCAACAACTCACCTATTACCAGTGTTGCTCACTAAACCATGTTCCTAAGAATGACATCTTCACTACCTCACTGGGCAGCCTGTTCCAGAGCCTCACTGTTCTTTTGGAGTTTTTTTAATATCCAACCTGAACCTAAAGCCATCACCTTTCATTCTATTGCTATTATCTGGGAGAAGAGGTCAACCCCCACCTTGCCACAGCCTCCTTTTAGGTACGCCACAACTGCAGCCCATCTCCCTGTGCTCTGACCTCTCCTTCATCCATCACGTTCTTCCTCAGGCAGTAAGCAGAGATGTTTGTGCTATTGCTAAGCCTCCCTGGCAGAATATTCTGTTATCTTGTGCTCTGCTCCATACCAGCTGGAGTTGGCATCACAGGGCAAAGTAGATACTGGCCAGAACACTCACTTCTCACCACACCTGACTGTACACTAACCATACCAAAGTCCACAAGTCTGAGAGCTGCATTTTCTGTGCTGCCTCGCATGATGTGGGAGAATCATTAGATGGTTTGGGTTGCAAGGGACATTAAAGACCATCTAGTTCCAACCCTCCTGCCATGTGAAGGGTCATGATTCTCCACTAGATCATATTTTCACATGTTCCACCTACCCTGCCTGGCTTCTACCTCCTACTACAGAGGAATACAGTTCTTCTGAACATCATAAACTGTATTTGACATCACATCATGATGTCTCAGATAATGTAGAGCAGTTTAAATAGTACCTGGTGATACATGGTTTAATACAAAAAAAGCCCCACAAAAACATATACATAGAAACTTGTTTTGATGCTGCTTCTGAAATATGATTTTTGCCTCAATACAAATTACATTTTATACCTGGAGAAAAAGCAACCACCAGATGCAGAGATGCAGTGCAGAAGGAAACACTTACGTTCAGGTGTTCTGTAGTCTCCTCCTTGAGAGACTCGCAGGATGGATGAAGAAGTTCATACAGAATGGTGTCAGCCCCCTTGCAGTACAAAGTCAAATCACCTTCTGGACTGCGCACTACGAGGAAGAGGAGAAAAATTCTACAGATCTCAGACTGAAGCTGTCAGGATTCATAGCATCTGCATCAAAACAAATGTTTTCATAGGCACACAAACTCCACCAAATGTTGGAAGAATCCCAGGAGCCAAGATGAACTTTGCTTAGAACAGAAGAGAGCGCAACTACTCTCAGCCTTAGAGGCTGAACATTGGTCTGAACAGATGATCTGTTAAGACAACATGGCCCTAACAACCTGCACTTCAGGAAGGACATCTATATTCAGAAATCAAGGACAATTTGATCTGCTGCCAGTAAAGGTCCTCATAAACCTAAAAACCCAGGAAGGAAGAAACATACCAATAACAGACATTCGTTTGCGGACGTTGTTGAAATCAAGAATAGCCAGAAGTTTGTAGATTTTTGTTTCTCCCATTTCCACAACAGTGATGGTCTCTGGGGTGCGAGCCCGGAACACAAATCCGAAGTTTCTGGCAGCAGTGACAAGGGCTCCCTCATCAGGAGATTGGGCCTGGTACACCAAGTTACCTGCCATGCAAGGAAAGAAGGTAATGTGACTTCTGCCCCGTTTTTGAGCTAAACAGATATAGTAATAATTATTATTTTTGTAGCAGTTAACTCGAATGATAGAATGATAGGAATATTAAAGTTGTAAAAAACCTCTGAGATCATCTAGTCCAACCGTGCACCTATAACCAGTGCTGCCAACTAAAGTGTCCCTACATACCACATCTCCATGTTTCCTGAACACCTTCTGAGATGGTATAGAATCACAGAATCATTAAGGTTGGAGAACTATGTGTGAGCTAGAGAAGAGTGGGACAAGCCATCTCCTGTCTGAGGGAAGCTGTGGCACATGCAGTTTCCAGACTTGCGATGCTATGGTTACAGTAATCCCATCTCAACCACAGGCACACACAGTGGACACAGACACTCCGCTTGCTGCCTTTGCCAGTCCTCACCTTCCTTCTTCTCTTCGGGCATCACAGTGTGACAAAGGGAGAGCAGCCGGAAGAACTTGTGTGTTGGGATATCATTCAGCTTCACAGCTTCAACCAGGCTGTGGTCATAGAAGGCAAACTTTGGGTCAGCCAACTGGTTGTAGGAGAAATCAACCTTCTCCGTGCTCTGTAAAAATATGGATTGGTGTTACCTATAGAGCCCTCGCACACATGCACACCAGTGCCTGCCCACCCTGTCCTCTTACATTTACAGAGATCTCTCTCTTGCAGAGTTGCTCATGACAGAGAGTGATGAATCTAAGTGGGAGGTCTTGAAAGATACTGAGTCACAGGCACTTGAGTACCTTTCAGAGCAGTACTTGGGCTGACAGCATGATTACTGAAATAGATTCCTCCCTGTCCTGCAGAAGTACTCCACCAGGACCCCCACCAAAGGATTCCTACAGTACAGAAACGTGTGCCTTCAAAACATAGAGAAGAATCTTATGGATGTCAATGATTGTCTGAGACATAGGCATGTAGAGGATCAATTTAAAGCAATTCAAAAAGCTGTGTTCCCCATTCTCCTAAAGCAGAAAAAAAAAAAAAAAGAAAAAAAAATGATATGGAAAAAGACGACAAATTAGTGATGTAAATTCAGCCCCACGGGCACATCCTAGTCTTACTGTCTGAAAAAAAGGAGCTCCCAGGCAGAGAGGAACACAGTGCAGAAACAGCTCAAAGCATGAAGTATCCTAGAGGAATGCACTGCAGAGCCTGCCCAGCATGATCCCCACTCCCGTCCCAGCCCCAGTGAGCTCAGAGTTTCCAGGATGAGAGTCATCCTTCTGACCTCCACCAGCTGACATTCCGCACTTACCACAACAGCATATCCCTCCCACCTCTGCTGATTTGCGCAAGAAGGTCCCAACACTGCAGCACCATGGCTGCGTGGGCAGCAGCAGCCTTTCACCCTGCAGGACACTACTGCAGTGGGTGCAGGGCAGGAGGAGCTGCTGGGCTGGGAGCAGATCAGCATCCTTCCCTGAGCACACCAGCCCTCAGCATTTCGCTGCTTGAGGGAGTGCAAGTTGGTGGCACAGCACTCAGAGCAAAAAGCCATTTTCAGTGAGTAGTCAGAGTTTTAAAGGGTCTAGAAATGAACCACTGGGATGAGGAGTGGGTTTTCATCATTGTTTTGCCATTTGCTACTTGGATTTCTGCACACAGTTATCAGACATTTTAGGCAGTGAAATCCAAGACAGAGGTTTGAGCCAGCAAGCAGAAGCAGGAGAAAACGAAGAAGTCACTCATTTTTACACCCTTCAATGTCCAGACACTAGGGAAATTTGACAGTGACCTTGTTATGAATATGAAATGAACTCCGTGATTCCCATCCAGAACTTAATTCACTGCCAAGAATAACAAAATCCAACAGTGTCCAAGTTTCCAATCACTATCAACACCTAAGTGTACAGAGGAGCTGTGCATAAAGTAGGATGTCACATGAAGCTGAGGAAACACTGCTGCCCATCCTGCAAGTTTCAAGCAGGCAGACTAGAAGGGAACTCAATGATGACAAACCCCTGATGCCCTCAAGAACACACCTCAGTGTTGTTAGGACAAGGGGGAATGAGCACAAGCTAAGCTGGGTGGAATATGTCCACAGACACTCCTGCAGGCAGGTTCACAGAAAGCACAGATTCTGATAGCTCTTGAGCACTTACCTCATTGATTTCTATCCGTTGCCCAGACTTATCATACACGTCACCTGCAAGCAAGAAAAACTGAGCTTATCCCATAAACTCCAGATAACTGCAATGACGGAAGTGTTTCGAAGCTAGTACCAAATTTAACAGTTTTAGTAAACACATGAGATGTGGAGTGGAGACTGGTGATTTGTACTGATCAGATCCTATGTTAATCCATGACAAAATCCAGAGACTGACATGTGCTTAAAATTGAAAGCAGTTATCATAAAGTTGTCTGCTATTTGGGTAAAGAAGGACTGATTTCTGCTTGGAAGTGACAGTGTTAAGATGGTACTTTAAGGAGAAGACTTTTCTTGTGTGTTTCCTTTGGAATGTGAGACAAAATCCACCTCTTGGGTCACATTTTCAGCAGTCCCTGGACAACTGAAGAGCAGTTGCCAAAGCCCCCTCTTCCCATGCACAGACAGTATTTTTGCTGAACTGACAATCTGGTCAGAGAAGTGAATGACATCTCCTTTCTAGTGAAAGGAATTTCACTACTGAAACTTCTGTCTGGACAAAAACATCTAGGAAGCTGTGGACTGTCCCCAGGCCAGCCAGATTCAATACTTCTTTAACAGGACTGAAACACAGAAAATTACATATTTGTCAGATCCAACCTCAACTGTGACTACAGTCAATTCAAGGTACTGATACTGCCTCACAAAAGCCCTGAAGTTGTAGAAATAAACTCAGAAGCCATCTCTCCTGAGAACTGCACAGCAGTTGATCCCACTGGGAACTGTAATGAAAAGACATCTTCTCCGCCTAAGCCTACAGAGTATCCTCCCTGGCAGCAGAACCAATGCATCCTTTATTCTGGCACAGCTTCTCAAAATGCTCCAACTGTGAAATCCAAAATATACTGGAGAAACAGCTAAGTATCTGGGGGAGGGGAAGAGATGGACTACCTTCTTTCCACCTATTTCCCATTCATTTCTTGAACACAAAGCTCTACAAAAGGACATGCGAATTAGCAGTCAGAATATTTTCAAACTGCAGCACTAACACTGGGTAGTATGCAGGAGCACTGTTACAGATGTAGTGTCATCCAAACATACGCCAAGCAAGATTTATAGGAAGAAGTTGCTACTTCATTTAGGTCAACAGATAGCACTGAGAGAAACCACAAGCCTCCCGCACACTAGTTCATCAGTAGGTCTGATACAGGCAACACAACCATCAATCTACAAATAAGATGTGACTAATCTCTCTGGGGGAGTCTAATGATGTTAATCAATTAGTCAGTATGTGAATTACTAGAACCTCTTGAGCTAGATGAAGAAAACTGCCTGTGGCTATACGATGAAGGAGCCTGTTAAGTCAATAACTGTTGTCATCTAATGGCGCTAAAAACTGTTGTTACCCATTTTTTTCAACTCCCTACAAACTCTTATTTCTCCTGGTAGGCTAAACAAGTTAGGACTGCAGATGAATGGCTATGCCATTGGCAGCCAGTAAGCTGGCTTGAATAGAATGTGTAAAACCACTGCTCATGATGCTGGATGTGAAAGATAACACTGTGAGTAGTTGACAATTATACCACCACGAGGAATAGTTGATTTTACAAGTGGGTAAGAGTGAGTAGGTGAGAAACAGCTGGACTCCAGATACATTTGGAAGGGAGGACCAGGTGCCTTTCAGGAAATAGTTTTGCAAAATTAGCAATACTTGGGTAATCATATCAATAACGCCACAAAGGGCTGAGATCATATATGCATATATCAGAAAAAATATATATATTTGTGTATAGATATAGTAAAACTGGGATCAATGAGTGAACAAAGTAATAAGGTGCAAGTTCTTTATCTGAGTGGATAAAGGGGAGGGAAAAAGGAAGTTAAGGGATGGCAAAAGGGGGAAGCAAGAGAAACAATGGACTGGAAAATCATATTAAGATACGCAAATAATGTAATATCTGGGCTGTCATCATATATCTGATAGGCAGTCCTGCACCTGACCATTACAGCTTCTTACAAAACACTCTCTTCTGGATGTGATATTTAGTCTCTACTGACTGAAATCCAAATTATAAGACAATAGGTAACATACCATAGGATTTGCCATTGATGGAGCACTTGTTGAAACACATGATGTTCTGAGTAAGAGTTCCTGTTTTGTCCGAGAAGATGTACTTGATCTGTCCCAGCTCTTCATTGAGTGTGGTGGTGCGGGCCTGAGCCGGTGTGTCATTCAGTGGGTAATACATCTTTCGGTCCCAGTCAATGTAGAAACTGTTACCCAAGCGTATAATCTCTACACTGGTGAAACAGAAAGAGAAGGCAATGGAATATTCATTAATTTAAAGGACGTTTATCTTCAGCACTACCACTAACATTTGTGTTTAGAGGACACCTTTGAAGGTAATGACAGAGCATACTCATCAAGTATTCTTTAAATGGACCTTAATGAGCAATACTAAAGCAAGTCCCACTGAAACAATGCAATGGGCTTGTAGTAGGTTCTTTACCTTTACGTATCAAATAACTTCTTATAAATATATTTGAGATGTTTCAGCCGTACGTAAGAAAATCTGAAACTGATGTTTTTTTTCAGGCTATACTTGGCATTCTGTTGTGGATGTTCTTTTCTTTAGGCTGGGCAGTGAGTTAAGACAAGCCACAAGAATTCACTGTCACTCAATCTAGAGCAGCTCGTCATTAACCCTGCTGTGAATGGAGTGAGTGGCAGCTGTGCACGGAGCACAGACATACATCAGAGGCAGCAGCAATGGGGTGTTTCATTTGGTGTAGTTTAGGGAACGTGTTCAGAGGGACTCTGGGCTGAGCTGCACTGCAGTGCCTGGAGATGAATACAAACAACTCAAACCACTAAAACAAGTGAGTTATTGTGTAACTCAATATAAATATGGAGCAGTATCAGCTCAAAGGCAACATGAATTTCCACTTTGCTGCTGGTCTGACACACTGGGCAGGAACGGGATGAATTCCTTGCATTTACTAACACAAAAGAGAGTCTAAGAATGCAACTTCCAGCCCCTTAGCTAGAGTGTAAATCCTCACGCATCCGGAAGCTCCATGGGAAGGGCAGTGCCAGTAGCTATGAGCTGTTCTTGCAGTTCAGCAACCCAAACTTTTCACAAATGTTCTCTGCGAGTTACACAGCAACAGTTCATCCAGTAGGCAGAAGCATTTCTCCCCAACAAATCAGGCATAATGATAAACCATACCAGCTTAGGCATTCTACTTTGCCACCTCAAGGTTTTGTGTGTAACACATCTACCCTTCTACCCTGCTTGCCCATCTGCAATAACCAACACAGCACTGAAATGATGTTATTGATTCTCCACTCAGCACCGAGAACTACAGATCTTCAACTCCAACTTACCTGGCAACTCACACTGCATATGAGACTCGAAGCCACCTTTTTCAGTGGGCAATGTAAATGGGAGAGAGCATGTTGCTACCAGCAGTAGCTGTCTCACTCCCACAGCATCCTACACTTACTTACACCTGTCCTTCAAATGAAGAATAAAAGGTCTCACTGAAGATGACTGTGTTTTAAACCCCCTGTCTTTTTAAAACAATGTGAGACCTGTTCTGACTAGTCAAGAAAGTGGGGCCTATGACATGCCTTCACTAGATGGCAACAGTGTAGAGAGTTGGCCCTGGTTGTGTGGGATCACCTACGTTGGGGTCGCATTCATGTCATATCACAGAATCACAGAATGGCTTCGGTTGGAAGGGACCTCAAAAATCATCTAGTTCCAACCTCCTTCCAGCAAAAAGCTAGAAATTCCCTAAAATGAAGGATGAAAGGAGATTCCGGCACATACCTGACGTAGAGTGAAATTGGCACCACTGTGTTTAGAATGATCACATATGACCAGAACATGAGGAAGGCAGAGAGGGGGGCAGAGGTGACACTTTCTGCCCAAGGCAGGTAGACTTGGAAGTTGTAGCCCTTATCAGATTCCCAGATACCATTGCCAATGGCTAGGATAAGACACATCAGTGCTAAAAATGCAAAGATCTGCAAAAAAAAAAAAAGAAAAAGAAAAAAAAAAGATACAGCATGTTAGAGATAAGGAATTCATCACATACTGTTTGACTGTAAGACCGTAATGAAAAGGAGTTGGATAGTCTGCATAAAGGTACAGGTTTTTAGGGGTGAAGGAGGAAAACAGGCAAAAATATGACTATCTCAGAGAGACAACTACGCAGTGCAGTATCTCTGGCTATTTGGAGTCACAAGACTTCAGACAAATGGGAATTTAAGTCCCAAGTAAAGAACTATAAGAGGGTGCCCATAGGCAGCTTGTTGCAGAGCATCAAATCTCACTAGAGGTACACTGAGCTGATACTCCCCAAATGTCTGGCTATGTGCTTGGGAGTAAAACTCACCTAAGGACTTCTTCTGGCTGTTTGCCAGATTTATTATATTTTTCCTCACCATTTATGAAGAATTAATAAGGATAATATGTGATGCAGGAAATCCACTGCTGGCAAGTAGGAACTCAGCACTGGATATCCTTCTTGTACTTATAAATGACTCAGAACTCATTGTTGCCTTGGTACCTACCATTGTAATCTGATTACACCCTCTTTGAGCAAACAAAAAACAATATCAGACACTGAGGTGTAGCCCTGGACTTAGAGAAATCTATTTCATGAAGCTTGAAGTAACTGGGGGAACAGCAACTGGGAAGAAAATACAGATAAATCCCAAGGAAACAGTAAGCATACAATCACAGGCGTGGAAAAGGCAGACATACTCAACAGACATTCCTCCACTAATGACAGAGGAACAAAGCAGGAGGTATCTATCCCATATGACGTAACAGATGGAAAACACAGTTCACCTTCTGTGACAAGGAACAATATGTGGCTCTATCTGCTAATAACAAGAGTTTTCAAGTCTGTGGATCCAGGTAATTGAAAGCCAAAAACTTGAAGGGGGTCAATGAGTAACTATCTTAACGAGTCAAATTAATTTTAACAGTGCTTTGAAAGCTGCAAGGCTCCACCATACTGAAATTATGTAAGATAATTACAGTATTTCAAAGGCTGAAACAGTGACTGTGGGAAATAGAAGCTCGCATGGCATCTTTCCTGGATAAATAATACTTACAGCAATTCTATTGACAGTGAATTCTCTGCATCTTTGCTTAAAACATCCACCATCTTAACATGAGTGTGAAGATACAGAATCAACAGACTGCACAACTGTGCAATTAAAAACCATCTCTTGCACATATGGTCATTAGGGATGAAGTATCAGTACACTAGGACCCTATAAGGCCAACCAGTAATAACCATACTGCAGGAGTCATCAACTTATTCTGAGACAGTTTTTGAGGTACAAATAAGAAACAGTGTGGGGAAAGCAGATGTTTGCATTGCTGAGGTAGTCTACGAGGGGAGAAACAATACTTTTATGGAACGATCTGAATCACTTGTTTAAAAGTTCGTGTCCAATCAGCTTGAGATTCAATACCAACAAGATACTATAGGGTGATTTAAATTAATAAAAGTGTTGTGTTGGATTCAGGAGGCACATTTGTTTCCCACAACATTAGCAGGTTTTCTGTTTAGCTGTGGGAAGCCCAGTAAATTCCTCCACTGGTGAAATGGAGACAATACTGCTTGCTAGTAAGGAATGTGGTGTGATATTTTTAAACCTCTGTGACCAGCACTAAAAACAGACTTTATTTTGAGCTGTTGTAATAACAGTGATCTAAGGGTTTGTGAGAGGCGTGACTCAGGAACGGGTAATGTCCTTTATTAAACCGGTAGATGGAGAAATCAGACAAGCCCATCCATTTTCATATGTATTATTGCTCAAGTAAGAAGTATGACTTCTCACTGTAGACCTTGTCCATTATAAAATAATTAGAAATGACAACTGGCTCTTTTATACCTTGAATAACTGATTCCTCACTGCATCGCAGGTTAAAAATTGTCAGTTTGTAGAATATCATAAATACCCCCTGGAAATTCAGTGTATGATTAAGCAGCATACAGACGTGGGGCATGACAGCTGGACTCTATCCTATCACAGCAGCTCTTATCTGCTACTGCACTTCCCTTATGTACGTTTTGTTTCATGTATGCTCTTGTCCCTCACAGCTCAGATTCTGTGCAGTCCCCAGTTACAGAAAGACCACTGACATGCTGTCTACTTTGAGACAAATGTGAAAGATCAGAAGTGGCCCCAAAGATTAATTTCTCTGTAGAGAAACAACTGTGGACAGAGTGTTGTCATTATTACCACTGCCCTGGGAAAAATGGAAGACAGTAAACCTATTATAGGCTGAAGGCTTCCCACCATGAGCCGCCAATTCTTTTTGGTTCTGCCTATGCAGTGCCTGCAACAGTGCAGGACTGAGTGGGATCTGTGGAGGGAGGAACTGACTTCTGACAGACATTTCCTGCCAGAAGTGAATTAGAACAGTCTTGGTTTCTTTGTTGGCACTTTGAGTTTTGCTCTGTGATTGGAAGCAATAAGGCGCTTCGTGATGAAGATGACAGCTGTATTTCTCTGAAAATGTGCCTCCTCAAACCTGTAAAAAAGCAAGTCTTTTGGGGGGAAAACACATTCCTGGTACTGACAGTACAGTATCCCCTACTGAATGAGCAACATTCACGTCTCTCTGAGATCCCGAGAAATGTTCCTCTCTTGCTGGTTTCTGTCCCGTGCTGCCAAAGAGCCTATCAGAGAGGAAAGCTCCCAAACACGAACACACTGTGATAGTTTCCATCTGGAAAAGTTCACTCCCAATTAACCCCTGTAGGGACAGACGAGGGCGGCACTGAGCCACAACTCCTTTGTCACATCCTGCCAAAAAAACCCTGATTTGTCCCTGGAAGTTTTACGGGCAATTAAACACAAAATAGCTTTGCCAGTGTTAACATGGAACAAGTTTCATTAAGCTTAAAATGAGCTATTTCCCTCAAGCTGCAGCTGCTCTGTACTTCCAAACTCGTGAGTGCACTACACTGCCCATTTTTATGACTGCACTTTGTGACCTTTGGTCACCTGGACAGCTGGAAGGACCTGATGCCATATCACCTTCAGTGTGCTGAGAGCTGGCTGCTTGGGGCAGGGCAGAGCTGTACTCAGACACCAAACTGCTAGGTGCCTTAGAAGTGCATAAAGGAGAAAAACACACACTTGGCTCCACTAGTGCCTGAGAACCCAGGCAGAGGATGATGCAATCCATTGCAATTTGCTCTTTTTTTTTTTTTTTTAATGGAGCCAGGAGGTAAATTCATCTTGCTCGCATTCACAAAGAGAGGCCAAACAGGCTGAAAGCTGTGGGTGGGACCCTTGGCTTGTGAAAGAAGATTTGTCAAGCCTTCATCAAACACTAAATTTTGAGTTCTCTATTCAGACTTCCTCCACTTGCCTACAATTCTACCCCACATCCCTTGCTCCTTTCCAGCAACAACAGAACAGAGCTCCTTCAAAAATGTGTGTTTTTTTCAGAAACAGCAAAATTCTTAGTGTCAGATGCCCAAATCTTGCTCGGTTTTTGCTGTCCCCTTAAGTGTAAGGGAAGAAAACAGAGAGGAAAGCAAGCTAAGGATGATAGGTGAGAACATCATTTGGGAGCAATTGGTAGAGTGTTATTAAAGTCAACAGAACATCTTTACTGTTCAGTAAACAAGGGCCCCAGAGGCTCAAAGATAAACCTTGAAGAGCTCTCTGTGCTTTACAGCAAATATGCACATGTAGATATTCAGGACACTACTTTGCAGAGCCAGCAGTCAGTCTTGTGTCCAAAGGAAAACGGCTTTTCTTCCAGCAACATTGAGTGCAGTGACATCAGACTGCAAGCCTTTGAAGATTGGTGGTAATAAGGGTGGTCCCTTCCCTGAGCTGCTTTGAAAGCAAGTAGTAAAATACTGGGAGAGGCTGCAGAAGAATAACTGTCTCTGCCTGGTACTGCTTGCCGTTTGTTGAAAACACTGACAAGCTTAAATCTCAACTTAGGACTGTTTTATCATGTGTGTAGAGCACCTGCTATGTAAGACCAGTGCTTTCAGATTTGCCAGCAGCTAAGAATACCACTTTCTCGATATTAACAAGACCACGTCTCGCTTTTCACCTCAATGGGATAATGCAAAAGCTGGAATCATGTAAATCAACAAACTTTTTTACCAAGTGCAGTGCATATACCTCTGAAGATGACAAGAAATCAGAAAGAAGAGGGAGAAAGGATAATATTTACTTAAATAAAAAATGACAAAATTTCTAGGAAAAAAAAAGTCATTTGCAGGCTTCAGAGTAATTGTTACCAAAAAAATGTAGGGGAAGGGAGGGCAAAGCACATGAAAAATTCAGAAGAAAGGTCCTTAACACTGATAGCATAAAGGCTTTGCAAGATGTGCTGGCAGAGGCACTGCTGAACTAAGTCTGCTGATACATTTCCACAGAATTATTCTTTATATCACTAATCACTTCTCATAGGCACTTGAGTATGGGGACAAAAAAGCGTGGGGCATGTGGAAATGATGAACCCATCTGAAGGAATGGCGCTGAATTAATCAGCCTTACCATCAACACAAGGACGTTCATGAGCCGATCGATGCTTGTCCTTTTGAAAGTTGTTTTTCCACTGTTCTGCATCAGTTTGGTGTCTGGCCCTGGAGATGAAACACATCGATGAATTCTAGAAATATAAGCCTGGCAGTCCTAAAGCTGCCTCCTTCTATGCTCTGCAGCACAAACACCCCTTGCAGCTTTCCTGAAGGCAGGTACAGGGGGAAAATTCAGTCAGAAAAAGGTTGAGTCACTTGCGTTAGGTCATTGTGGGTAGGGATGGTGGTGGGAGGATGGTTGGACTAGATGATCTTGTAGGTCCTTTCCAACCTAATGAATCTATGAATCTATGAATAAGCAGGAGACATGTAAAGCCATTAATTCTGGATTTTGATCTCATTCTCTTCTTTCAACAGCCAATCTTCCCTTTCGGGTTTAACTACTTTTCACAGAATACCTAATGCTGCTCTGTTATTACTGGCATATCATACATGTCTCCTAAGTCTACAGCACTACAAAACAATAGAATGTCTATGCTTGTAACAAGCATAGGTCTAACAGTCTACAAAAATACCATTAATGGTCCTGATATTACAATATGGCTTGATATTATACAAAAATGATGCTCAATTTTTAATCACATATATTTAAGAGCAGAAAATTTTGAACAAGCTTGGCGAATTAAGGCTCCCATTGACCTAAAGTAGGCCAGTAATGGCAGATTTCAGTTAGATGTAATTCCTAAACAAATCTGATGTTTAAATTCTTTCTTACTGAGAGATCAAGATTTCTCTCATACACTTTGCTGCACTAATTTCAGAAATAAAACACCAGTTCCGCTCATAAAAGCATTTCATTAAGCTGGAATTGGATGTTGTAATGTAAGATTTGCAAATCAGTTTTCTCTTGCAGACCACTATAAAAAAATTATATTAAAATCCCCAATAGTATTCAAAATGCCTAGCCTACGGTTAAACCAAGGGATCACATGTGTTGCTTTGCCTTTATTCTTTTACCTGATTGAAACATATCTCCAACGAGCGAAATACTTTTTTCCTTTCTCCTTACTAGGTATGATTTGCTCCCTTACAAATGCTGCTGCACTCTGGAATTCACTTGTCAATTTTCCTACCTACCAGCATAAATAACGAGACCAAAGCACCACTCCGTGTTCCTAATAGTACAGCCCCTCAGCAACATCTTCTCATTATCCAGGGCATACTTCTCTCCTCGAAGAGCAAGAGTTCCTGTGAATTTATCCAGCTTGTTGTTAGGTGCTTCACATTTGACTTCACCTGTTATAAAAATAAATCAAAAACAAATAAACAAACAAGAAAATGTTAGGAATCTTTGTTGCCTAGAAGTATGCTGATGAGTACTGTATTCTCAGCTGTTTCCAGGCAGGAAATATTTCACACCGTAGTTACTGTCCAATGCTGACCCCATCATACCTATCCTTCCTCCTACAAATACTGGTGTTTCTCCTACCACATATCATGTCATAATCTAATGGCCACAACAAGTTTGGATTTATCCTATATTTTAGAGATGGTCATTTCCTATTACTACAGTTCAAAACAAAGTTTCCACTCTCCCATGTGTGTGAGATGTTGAACAAGCAACATACTTTAAATCCTTCTGCAGCAGGATTGTCGTGGTAGGAAGTCACTGGGTAATTCTAGTCAGCAGTGCTGACCTTATACAATTCCTGTTCCATTTTCTTTAAAATTGCATGAGCCCAAGCAAGAAAATCATGGCCTGAAGGCTGCAAGAGAGTAATTAACTGAGGTGTCTTTGTTCACTGTTTTTTAATTTTATCTGTTTTATACCTTAAGACATGTTCACACTTGAAAGAGATGCTGCTCCCTTTGGCCATATAGCTGACACTGTTTGGAGAACCTGCTTCTGTTTCTATACTTTATTTCTTATAAAAGAACATGTTAATGTAAAATTGTAAATACAGATAATTTGGTATAAAAATTATTATTTAAATTGACATCAGCAGACAACATCTAGAGATTCGTAGCAGAGCCCTGTGAACATGATAGAAAGAACTGGGAAATATAAATAGACCTTACTGAAAGAGATTCCAAGAGTTCAGTCTGTTCAGATAATCAGCAGAAACACTGAAGTTATTTTGATCACAGGCTGCAAATCTCTACGTGAGGATGAGCATATGCAGAGAATACGGCTTTTCCAGCTGTTTTGAGATACAAACACACCAAGACCTGAGTTTAAATAAAACTCAAGAATAGGTGTTTCTCATCATGGAAAAGCAGTTCTGCTGCAGCGCAGGGAAATCACTGAATTTGAAAGAAGAAGCCATTAGGAAGCTCTATGAGACAGGAGACATCGGTGTTGGCGATGCCATTCCATGCTCCAGTTGATCCCAGAACAATTAGATCTGCCCTCCCTAACCGCTAAATTCAGCAGTAACCATGCCTGTCTTGTGGCAGTACTCACTTTTTGGGGGAAAAAGCACCACCAGAACAGAGGCTCTGCTGTGTAACCCAAAATGCAGTGAGACTTTGGTGAACCAAAACCAGGGTGCAATCCCTTGTCAAGAGGACTGCTCTTCTCACGTAAGTTTTGGGATGTGACTTAAATAACTCGTGAGTCAATGCCCAAACCAGCTCTCCCAATGAGTGGCTCAGTCTGACATTGTGACATCAAACAAAATCACTTGAATTAACCCAACCACAAAAGAGTGACGGCATGGTGAGTGCCCTCACCATGACCTCAGTAAGACTGTGTGCCTCCTGTTCTGCTAACAGCAGGCAGATATCACAATGCCTTTCACCTGACAACTGCAGGAAGTGGTAGGTACTGAAAGACATTGCTTCCTTTTCGCCTCCTGGTTCCCAAACAAAATAAAGTTCGGCAGTGTTGCAAGAATCTTCCTTATCTGAACCATCACAACATTAACAAGCATCATAACTCACATAAAGCATTCCACTGAGTGCCTATATTGGCTGCTCAAGCTTTTCCTCTCTTCCTATCTTAAGAAATAATTAGATAAAGAATTGCATAAATATTTAAATACATTTGCAGAAGTTAGCTAGGGAAATGCAAGGCAGGGTCGGTGTCCAGGCACTCTTCCCAGTATTCACCCAAATATAAATCATCCTGGGAAACATTCTGTTCATTTTAGTACAGCACAGAGGCCACTTCATTTACAAGCAGAAATTTAAAGGATAAATAAATATTTGATAGTACAGTTGTAATTCTCCAGAAGATTTTGAAACATTTTTTATGATGTTTCAAGAATGCAGCATCCTTAGGTAAGCATTACTCAGAAAATGCTTGAAAAATGATGTAAGATGAACCAATACCAACCAATACACACTGCATCCTCCTCAGGAAAACAGTTGAGAGCACAACCTGACTATTCACAAGAAACATCTCACTGTGCCCACAAAAGCATGTTTCTCAAGACCTAAAGCACTCAGAACCATGGCCTTCATATTGGAGAAATCCCAATGTTCTGAGCTGTCGCTCTGAGACCACACACATCACTTCACAAAACCTCAAAGCAGAAAGCAGAAGGAAAGCCTCTGCACTTGGATGACACTACCGGAGATTGTCCAAGCAATGCTAACTCTCTGCCACGTCACCACCAATTTTCCTGGAATTATCTACTTCTTTCAAAGAGATTTGTTTTTTATTGTTGGTTATTTGTCTTCTTTATCTAAAACCATTTCCTGCAAGTCTGCATTCCCTGAGAAGTTCCAAGGACAGTGGCCCTCACTCCACTCCTCTCCATTCCCATACCTCCTACAATCCTGCCCTCTGATGGAAGCCAGCAGGGCTCTGCAAAGCACCATTCCCTCATCTTCTCTTTGCTGATGGGTGATCTGTGAGCACAGACTATTCTGTTAGTAACAGGTCTGGCTCCTTTTTCCTACTGCTATATATTTGAGGTACAAGCACTGTGAAGAAAGGATGCCTGTTATCAGCAGCTGTCATATAAATATCTTAAAATGCAGTCTCTGTGTGGTATTGTGTGGTTCTTTCTAAAATTTGCTGTTATTTGCTGTATAGGTGCAATGTGCCCATTCTGTTTGCCTGCCATCACATCCAAAGGAGTGCTGTGCAGGGAGCAGCCTGGAAGGGAGATGTTCGGGCAGTCCATGGACTCTGGCGATTGAGAAAATGCTTTGGAAAGAGAAATATCAATACAATCTCACCATTGAAGTCTGTCAGTTTCTGAAGATCTTCTCCAAGCTCAGCAGTGACTGTCAGTGCCTGTTTCACCTTGAGGTTTGTTTCACTGTAATATATTACATAAAATGTTAAGGAATTAGTCCAGCTGTCCCTGAACGTGACTTCTATTCTTAAGGACCGTTTCCTTCCAACATACATCTTTTTTAACTGGCCAAAAGGATGAGGCTTTCTGTTTCAGTTGCAAAGACAAGCAGTCCAGAGAAAATCTGGACGTGGTATAAAAGAGGGTGAGGTGCCTATGTCATGGTCTCCACAGAGCATAGGACGAAGCATTTCATCCCCCTGTGCAGTTTACTGTCAACTCTGCCACTAATACTGCATGTAATCCTGAAGTATCTGAGCAAATAGGAGAGACGTGGATCTTCTCCTGTGGTATTACAGACCTGACAAGCTCTGAAGTTTAGGCTTAGCTAGCCAGGGAGGTGAGCTGAAATGCAACCCTATTTGTGCAGGGCATCCTAAATGTTCTCGCTGGCACCTGCATGTACCCAAACTATGGGTTCATTTTCAGGAGAGAGCAGATAGAAAAAATCCGCAGGGCTCTGTGTAGGGCCTGAAGAGATCAGTCTCTCTCCATCTCTCTGATCTGTCTTCGTCCTTCAAAGGGTGCCAAAGTTCACAAGTGATGCCTGGGCAAATGCAGAAAAAGGCAACACAAAGTGGGATACAACAATGAGGTCAGCTACAGTTTCTGCCAATACAGATACGATGTAACTCTCCAGCTTGTGGCTAGCTTCACCCTCAGTAAAAAGCACCTGCATGGAGCAGACACTTACAGCACCCAGGAGAACCACAGAAGGTTTGACCTTGTGCTAGCAGCAGTGATGGCCCTGAGGAGCAGGCTGGCTTACCCATCCAGTTCCGCCGTCTCAATGTACACCAGGCTGTGCGGCTCACTGCTTGACAGCAACAGTAGATCAGCCTGGACACAAACAAACACATTGAACATGAGCTGCGCAGTTGGAGGGCAACGCACTGTTACACTGCTCATAGTTTCTGAACACTACAGTTCTCATCCCTGCTGATTAATCTGCTTGTGAGTGACAAGGCAATAAAAGCAGTTATGGAGACTGAGTGTGAGCAGGATGGAGAGAAACTGTACTCACCGTCACAAAGTTGTTGTTTTCTAGTTTTATTATATCCCCCACTTGTATATTCATCCATTTTTCATCCTTCAACCTGTAAAAGAACTCCTAGTAAGTAGGAATGTAAAGCAAACACCGCTTAGGAACACAGGGTGCCCTGCTCTGCTTCAGGACATACATGCCACCAGGGTTTGGGCTGCCAGTAAAAAGAAGCAGGGTCTGACACTATGTGGTCTGGTACACGGTGGACTAAAGGAAGACACAGAAAGCAGTTAACCGTGGCTGGGGTGACACAGGAAAGGTTGAGACCACATGCTGGTTGCTCCATTCCTCCTACAAAGGGCTATGCTGTCTCAGAAACTCTCTTTGCTGCAATAGATGCACCAACACCTGGGAAAATCAACAAATGCGTTGGCTCAGTTCTGGCTCCTCCAGCAAGGGCAGCAATGCAGGTGCTGTGTTGGATGCATCCTGGTGCATCCAGCTAAGTCCCTGTCTGCAATGGCCTTTGCAGCACAAAGCTGTGCAGGCACCCAGCTGGACTGCAAGCACCAGTGTAACCAAATTAGCTTTTTGTTTATTTTCTAATGCAGAATGTCAGCACATTTCTCTTTCAATGCATGCATTTCCAAGATTCAGTAACTAACATAGAGTAAACTAAGAATCTGGTTTACTTAGCAGAAAGCACAAAAAGTACGTTCCTATTCTTTAGTTTCCGGTTGTATTTTTAACTGTTTGATCACCCGGTGGAGTTTACACAACATACTGCTATTTGCAGTACAGAAGGAAAAAAAAAATCAGAGATTGCACAGCTGTATACAGCTGTGTCCTACAGGTGGGTGGACTCCACGGAGCCACAAGTAAACAGTGTGTCCATCTGCCACAACAGCCACAGTCACTGATGCTTTTATTCTGAAGTTCTAGCAGTACAATATTCAAGGCAAATTTGGAATGTTTTGAGTGCAATTTAAGTCTGAGGCATTAGGCACATAAGTAAACACACCCTAAGTATTGCAGCACAAAAGAGGAAGCTCTCTGTACTTCTTTGTTTAAAATCACTTGTTACTAAATCTAGGTTTGCTTAATGCAGAAGTAAATGCTATCAATATGGACACAGAGAGCCTTGCATGTCACTTCTACGGTAAAGAGTAAAATAATGCTCTCAAAGTACCCATTATTCATACATACATATTTCCATCCAGGAACAGAAACAGTTTACTTTTGGTTTGTGCAGTCACAGCTGTAATGCCTGCACTGATTGTGTTACCATGCCTTCGGTTCATCAACCAGCCACCTCATCCAGAACTGCACAGTGATTTAATGGGCAAAAGACAATTGCACCTTAAATAGTTCAGTGATCTTTTGGAAGCCAAGAGAGTGAAAAATTAAGTGCTCTTCCCAGCAGTACATGTTCAGAATTACAGCAGAATAAACAGGACTTACATGCCATTGATCAGGACCTGGACTGGACGGTTGTTGACATGATTGTCGCTTTTGTGCCGATTCTGAAAATTTGATCAGTGTGTTAAAAAGCATTTCCAGGAAATCATGCATACAATAGCTGTAGGCAGTTCATTAACATTTTAGGTTTTCTCCCAGATGGCTGAACGGGTAAGGCAGATTAGAGTCATAAGTGAGTCATAGCTGGGCTCATGTTTAGTTAGTAAGATAAGGCATAGCTGGATTGCAAAGAGCAACAGGCGACATAGTGTGTGCTATCTGGAAGTGAAGAGGAAGGTAGAGCCCCTTATGACATCTAGCACAGTCCTGATTCAATTGTCATTAGACATGCCTATCATGGTTTCATAAACTAAGCACCCAGAGACACCCACTCCTCTGCTCTGCTATGGGGAGTGGCCACGAGTTCTGGTGCATTTCCTAGCAGTCCTGCCCACAGTCACTGGCCCTCCTAGGTGCACGCTCGCATTGAGACTCTATTGAGCATCAAACTTATTTTAATAATGACAGAAAACTAGATGTTAAAGTCAGCTCTGTCCTGTCATCACCACAAGAAGTTGATAGAATTTAGACCACTATAGGAGTGGATTTTGGTCAAAGCGGGGCATGAGTGAAAGCTTACACACAGCTTGTATGCTTTTTTCACTAGAAGACTTTTCTAAACTTTTCTAAGCTGAGTCTAGATGGCAGAGGATGAGTTGTTTAAAGTGGATACCTAAGAACAGACTTCCGTGCGTGCCTCCATGCATATCTATCAGTTACCATGTTTTCTGACATACAGAGCACTTTGAGAAAGTCAGTGGGCTGCTCAGTAAATAGGAAATTATGTCTCTTTCTTAGATAATGAACTACAGATTTCAGGACTTAATCTTATCTGGGCCAGAGATCATTAATCCAGCTTCCCACAGCTGGCTGTATTTACTTTGAGTGGTTTGCTTTAGTGATTGTGCTGAAGAATGATGGGCAAAATCCAAAGTACAGGACAGCAACACAAATCTTACAAAATCGTCAATGGCATCCTTCACTCCCGATACAGCCAGCACCAGCACCAGGGGCACCACCGTTGTGAACCAAGCCAGTGAGGAAATCTGAGGAATCAACTGCAGAAGAAGAAGAGATCTAGGTTGAGAAACTTTTTGCCTTTTCAGCATATGGAAACAAAACACCATTTTCTTGTGTAAGCTGCAGAGTTTGTTGTATGATATCTGGATACAGAATAAAGACAGAAATACATCTCTGTCACTCAAAAATAGGAGACAGACAGGGAATCTATGCTTAGCTTATAGTTGTAATTTAAGATATAAACATGGTGCTGTCAGGAAATGCAGTGGACTGCTCTTTCTTGTTGCTTGTAAAATCAGGATTATGAAAGCCCCAGAGGATTTCTCTGAGGAGAGTGATATGAGCAAGCCTGGTTGAAGTACCCAGAGTTATCTGAGCAAAGCCTGCTGTGTAGAGCCTTCACATGCTTCTGTTTTGTTTCAGTAACTCTTCACATTTTGCTGAAGTAAACTTCATGTCAATGAACAGCACACAGCTGTTCCCAAGGCTCTTCCAAGATCAACAGAGATACTTTTGTTTCTAACATCTTGATTACTGAGAGGAACCAAAAGTTGAAAGTGAGTCTGCTGTGCCTTCACAATCTTATCCCAGCAGAGTTCTCCCCTTCCTCTAGAAGAACCGAAGGACACGTTTTTGTATGCATGGTGGTGCTGGGTTACGGTGGTGCTGGGTCAGTATTTGGACTGGATGACATAATAGGTCTTTTCCAACCTTAAAGATAATATGACTTTGTAATGATGGAGGCAATGTGATAAGAGCATCACTACATCCACGATATGTTTGGGCAGTATTAACAAGTTTAAACTAACATTTATGCCACCAAACATGCTGCTCCTTGTGTTTGGTTCTTTCCTCACACAACACAGATCCCACAGGCACCACCAAATCCAGACAGAAGGAATGATGTTTAGAGGCAACCAGTGCCCCATGCAGAGCCGTGTAACTGCTGCCTTCTTACTCAACTGGGAAGATGCATGTCTTAGTGCTTATGGTGTGGGGAAGCAAGCATCCACAACCATCCACCACATCCACTCCATCCACTCCTTCCAGTGCTACAAGAATGCAATGAGCAGGTAGAAGAGGTAAAAAAATTAAAGGGAGGAAGAATAAAATGCAAAAGACTAAGTCTTGCCCTTCTTAGCCTAATATGATGAGGACAGCAGAACAAGCTCTATGTTTTTATATACCTTCACTCCTAGTTAGTTCAGCAAAAGACATAGCTGAATAACTTAAGGTAAGTAGCTTGAAATACCATGAATCTGACAGACAAACAGCTAGAGTGCAGTACAGCAACACAGGAACAACGCTGTCAGATTAGCTGAAAAAGGCACTTTTACTATAAGCTAGTTTCTTGGAAAATATATGTGGGCTGAAATAATTCATTCCCTGTAAATAAGCAAAGATTACATATAATTTACTATAGGTTGAACTACATCATGCCTATGCATTATTGAGATAAGACTTGAAGTATATCATTTGAAAAAAATGTAGTTTTATGAATTTGTGTGCACTGTAATGAGCAAATTTAAAATATCATCTTTAACATAACTAAAATTGTACCACTTTTTCTGTTGGCTATTTTTTTTTCATATAATGTGTATTCTAGTATGACTTAACAATGAAAGATTATGCAGTTTTTGCCCATGTTTTCTCAAAGTGCAAAGGGGCAGAAGTTCTGACACCAACTTCTCTGGTGTGTTCAGTTTTGGCTATGGGCAAAGAGCAGCTCGATGCCAGTATGAGCTACTGGGTTCAGTGGTGCTGCCACTGCCTGACATGCGAAGCGCATCATACACCCCCTGTGATTCCAGCAGAGACAGTCAGAGACCTGCTCCTCCATCTGAACTGCCACAAGTCCATGGGGCCAGATGGGATCCACCCAAGGGTGCTGAGGGAGCTGGCAGAGGTGATTGCCAAGCCGCTTTCTGCCATCTATCAGCATTCCTGGTCATCTGGAGAGGTCCCGCAAGATTGGAGGCTTGCCGATGTGACTCCCATCTACAAGAAAGGCCGTAAGGAAGATCCGGGGAACTACAGGCCTGTCAGCCTGACCTCGGTATCAGGGAAAGTTATGGAGCAATTGATCTTGAGGGAGATCACACGGCACGTGCATGGCAATCAGGGGATCAGACCCAGCCAGCACGGGTTCACAAAGGGCAGGTCGTGCTTGTCCAACCTCATCTCCTTCTACAACTGGGTGACCAGACTGGTAGATGAGGGAAAGGCTGTTGATGTAGTCTACCTGGACTTCAGCAAAGCCTTTGACATGGTCTCCCACAGTATTCTCCTGCAGAAGCTGGCAGCCCATGGTGTGGACAGGTTCACTCTTCTCTGGGTTGAGAATTGGCTAGAGGGCCGTGCCCAGCGGGTAGTGGTTAATGGAGTCAAGTCCAGCTGGCGTCCTGTCACGAGTGGTGTCCCCCAAGGGTCGGTATTGGGGCCCGTCTTGTTTAATATCTTTATTGATGACCTGGATGAGGGGATTGAGTGTACCCTCAGTAAGTTTGCGGATGACACCAAGTTGGGAGGATGTGTCGATCTGCCTGAGGGTAGGGAGGCCCTTCAGCGGGATCTGGATAGGCTAGACAGTTGGGCTGAGGTCAATGGGATGAGGTTCAATAAGGCCAAGTGCCGGGTCCTGCACTTTGGCCACAATAACCCCATGCAATGCTATAGGCTTGGGGCAGAATGGCTTGAGGAGTGTATAAAGGAAAAGGACCTGGGGGTGTTGGTTGATGCTCGGCTCAATATGAGCCGGCAGTGTGCCCAGGTGGCCAAGAAGGCCAATGGCATCCTGGCCTGTATTAGGAATAGTGTGGCCAGCAGGAGCAGGGAGGTGATCCCTGTACTCAGCTCTGGTGCGGTTGCACCTCGAGTACTGCGTTCAGTTTTGGGCCCCTCACTACAAGAAAGACATTGAGGCACTGGAGCATGTTCAGAGAAGGGTAACAAAACTGGTGAGGGGTCTGGAGCACAAGTCTTACGAGGAGCGGCTGAGGGAGCTGGGATTGTTTAGTTTGGGGAAAAGAAGGCTTAGAGGAGACCTCATTGCACTCTACCACTTCCTGAAGGGAGGCTGTGGTAAGGAGGGGGTCGGCCTCTTCTCCCAGGTAACTAATGACAGGACGAGAGGGAATGGCCACAAGTTGTGCCGGGGAAGATTTAGATTAGACTTGAGGAAAAATTTTTTCTCTGAGAGAGTGGTCCGGCACTAGAATGGCTTGCATAGGGAGGTGGTTGAGGCACCGTCCCTAGCGCTGTTCAAGAAGCGTTTAGATGAGGTGCTAAGGGATTTGATTTAGTAGCTTGGTGGGTAGGGATGGTGGTGTGAGGATGGTTGGACTAGATGATCTTGTAGGTCCTTTCCAACCTAATGAATCTATGAATCTATGAATCTATGCTCCACATCAGGCTTTGTCCTTTCCTTGCTGAGCAATATTCAGCTTTATGCAAATGAGCTGCAACTGTCAGCCTTCCTGATGCTAACTCTCCTTCCATCCTTCCAAGGGAAACTCAATCACTTATTAATTTGTTCTTCTTCATGCTGCTTTAAGGCGGTCAAAGGAGTACAAGGAATTTGCCTTTAAACCTTTTATACTACAGAATGAATAAGTAATGCAAATCCAGGAAGAAGCGGGAGCACTCAGATGTAGACACAAAGTGGCAGGAGGATGGGGCATAAGAAAGTGTGCACAATTTGCTGAAAACTGCAATTAATTTTTTTGTTCATTTAATTCAAACACTCATATCCAAAGCTAAGAGAGGAGCTTGCTTTTTTTCTGCCCTACTTTTTATCTACTTAAAGGTTTTACTGAGATGATAGCTCACAACAGGGAAATAACTTACAACTATCAACGTGCAACCAGGTTTTGATAAAAGACAAAGTAATCTGTTTGAAACAGCACATTGAGTTCATACCTGCAAAATCAGCAAGAAAAGAAAGTAGGCATTGGCTATTCGCTGAAACTGTTCAAACAGGTTGAGAGGCAGGAAAGTGAAGAAGTTGTATTTCGATGTTTTAATTGAATTACTCTGTAAGGGAAAAAAAAGCAAACAAATAATATGGGTAAAACAGGAAACAAAATTACAGCACAACCCATTTCAACTGTATTTTTGCTTGCTTATATTTAGCAATAGCATTGTTTTCAACAGGAGCTCAAAAAACATTTCCTTTTCCCCACACAGTCATGCTGAGTCTGGATAAACAGAGAATTCCTTATGGAATTGGTGAAAACATGATGATCAGTTTATGCTGGTACAACTGCAGGTGGATGCAGGTACACACATACACTCAAAGAGACACACTGTCCTTTTTATATTCTTTCCACTTACAAGACATACTAAGAGAATTAATGCAGATATATGTAACTGGAATACAAACCAGGCATTTTGTTGGCTGAGACTTCAAAACAGTGTTAGAAAGCACATGCTAAGCCACTTACCTGTAACTAGTCCTGAGCCTACCAGCTTCAGGGGCTATCAGTCTTCCTTTCCAGAAGAACCCAACATTACCATTTTTAGCTAATTCATCAGCCTCTCACTCAGCAACTTGGAGCAGTGGCTTATTTCTACTCCACAGAGACTACTTGAATAAGGTGTTGCGTTAACAGCTGCTAATGAAGAAGTCACCATTTCACTCAACCATCTGCTGCTTCATTCCCTATTTCCAGTTTCCTCTTCTAATTGTAGATGGCCTCCCTCAGCCAGAAGCAATGGCTGGTCTCCTGTCTGCCTTCTTCAACCTAAAGAAAGACCCATGCTTGCTATGACAGAACTGGGTACTTTCTTCCCTGCAGATGAGAGCACACTGGTTCAATTGCTCTCACCATGGCTCAACCCATTGTAGCAAGATCACCAGATACTGCTGTCCCGAATCTACAGAGGTTTTAGCTCTGCCCATGCTTCGCAGCACTGTTTGGAGTTTCCCAGCACCCCAGATGACACAGCAGCATTCTATCATGACTCTCAGCAGCAAGGTAGCAGCAGTTACTAGGTTATTTAGTATTTTCCTGCCAGATTGAATAGTACTGAAGATCTCACCATGTGCAAGGCTGTGGTAGCAACAAGAGAGCCCAGCTACACGTGTGGTAGCCATGAGCTACATGGGTTGAGTGTCCAGCATCAACATAGAGGTTTACTGTTTTCAGGTATAACCTTGTTGGAGTATCAATGGGCCAAGGTATGGATGGCTACTTGAAATACAGGGTCCCAAGGACACAACAGAGTGTGACGGGACACAGTGAGCAAAGCCAAGAGCCTTGACACCAAGGACAGAAAGAGCTATGTGCATCTGGACAGGCAAGCATGACACATCAGATTCTTTCTCAGCCTGAAGAGAATCTTGTTGCCTATGGTTTCCTATCACTTTGGGAAAATGGCAGCCACTTTACTACTTTTGGTATTGATGTGTACTGGATTTTCCTTTTACATTTTCCTTTTATTAAGCATTCACACAGAGTTAGCCCTGTAAGTGTGTATGCCATCTGTTGTCAGCACATCTAATATTTCTCTCAGAGAAGCTCTCCACAAAAATAAATAAATAAATAAATAAAAGCTATTAATCCCCTACAAGGAAACTTAAAGTACACAAGAAAACAGATACTGCAAGGTGAACTTTCATCCAGTGGTAGGTTTGCTGATTCAGTAGAAGAGCAAGTGGCAACAACAGTATTATAATCACCTTTAGAGATAGCTAAGCTGGTGGGTGCATGGGAGATACTAAATATGAACCAGAGACCATTCCAAGTCCATGCATTAATCTACGTCCTCTACTTCTAAATCGACACACAGCAGCATGTTTCCACCATTAAATCAATTATGATATTCACTGTGAGGTGTGAGAGGGGGAATCAGTCTGATTTTAGGCAGCTGCTGGATTTCTGGCTATGTCCCAGAAAGTACACAAAGTACAGCAAAATTTTTCAGCATTAACTTTGTGTTTTATCCTTTTGTACAGGTCAATGAATAAGCTTCAAAAAGACCAGAGATGGAAATATCCTTCACAGAAGAGTGAAGAGTTGGGCTCAAGAGATGAGTATCAGCTGTCCTCATATAAAACAATATTGCCTGTCTCTTGGCATCAAGTAGTCATCCATGGTGTGTTTAACTCTGGCTGTGACCTAAATATCTTGACACTTCCTTAAATTTTCAAAATTCCTCTACAGAGGAGATGTGCTGCATACAGGCTCAATGGAATGGATACTGCTAAAACAAGGCATAATGGAACAGCAGCATCCTATGCATACAACAGATTCAGAGCATTAAATGACTTGCTTGACAAGTTTGTGTCCACCAGACAGAGTCTGACAGATTGTAAAACAAAATCTGGATCTAAAGACGTGCAACAAACTGAAGAAAAAATATCACTGCCACTTAAAAAAGAGATGACAGTATCTACGGGAAAATGTCTGTACAGGGGACTTGACCCTCATGCGTCACCAGATTTCAGAGGGTCACATACAACATGGGAAAAACTGCTCTGTAAACACTCACACAAAGCTTAAAGGACTGCCTGCAAAAATCTCAGAGGTGGATAGGAAAAGAAAGGGAGCGGTTTAGTTCAATTCCTGCCTTCTATTTCTGTCCATTAATTACGTCAGGAAAACCACTGACTGAACCAGACATTCATTGTATTTCCTATTGCCATTAGGCACACTAAAACGTCCAAACCTAACAACTTCCACATGTTTAACTGCTGGGATCTGAGCATCCAGGCTTATCTCCACAGTAGTTGAAGACAATGATATTGTTTGTTATGTGCTGATTTGGCAACACCGGCACAGTCAGGAGGAAGACAGGTAGAGTCAGAATGGAGCTTCTCATTTCTCTGAAATCCAGAATTAAAATCAAACATTGGAAGAAAAGAATTTCCCATAATCATGTGAAGATTTAGTATGAGAGGTGACAGCCTCAAGCTGCACCGGGGAGGTTCAGAATGGATACTAGGAAAAACATCTGCTCAGAAAGAGTGGTGATGCACTGCCACAGGCTGCCCGGGAAGGTGGTGGAGCCACCATCTCTGAGTGGTCTTCTCCAACCCACATGATTCTATAGTTCTTCAGTTTCTAATTGAACATCTAAGATGTGCATGCCCTCAGGGGCCAAGGAAATATAAATACTGAATGATGAAAACAGGTTATGCCAAACCTCAGCCTCTCCACCTGAAATTTCTGCAATTTTAAGGAGAAAGCTGAAGCTCTGTGGGAGGGTTCATTATCATGTTACCCTGAAATATTTGGGTGCTGCATACGTTGACACCATGGGCTCTCTGTTGGCTACAGGGAAGCCTTGATTAGGCACTGCTCTAGACCTTGTTCTGGTTCACGTCGTCTGATACCACTCAACCACAGCTGTTTCACACCCTGATTCTGGAATGGGAGCTACAGACTTGTGCAATGTGTTAAGCAGTTGAAAAGCAGTCAACATTTTATGAGCAATGCATCAAATGCATTATTCTAACCTAGAATCATGGAATCACAAGGTTGGAAAGGACCTACAAGATCATCTAGTCCAAGTATCCACCCATTACCGATGCTACCAGAAGCTACTAAACCACATCTCACCACAGCTCCTCATCCAGATGCCTCTGGGACGGTGACTCCACCACCTCCCTGTGCAGGCCATTCCAGTGCCTGACCACTCTCTGAGAGAAAAAGTTTTTCTTTACGTCCAATCTAAACCTTCTCTGGTACAACTTGTGGCCATTTTCTTGCGTCCTGTTTGCTGCCTGGGAGAAGAGGCCAAACCCCTCCTCATCACAACCTCCCTTCAGGAACCTGTAAAATGAAATGAGGTCTCCTCTGAGCCTCCTCTTCTCCACGCTGAACAGTCCCAGCTCCCTCAGCTGCTTCTCTTAAGACTTGTGCTCCAGATCCCTCACCAGTTTCGATGCTTTTCTCTGAACATGTTCCAGGGCCTCAATGTCTTTCAAGTAACGAAGGGTCCAAAACTGAACACAACACTCAAGTATGGACCTGGCCCATGCTGTACCTTTAGGGAACGAAATGCATATGTGGGACAAACGATGGAGAGGAAAAACTTCTGAGCAGTAACTGTGAAGAGATCTTTCAGGACCTCCTCATTCTACAGAATTACAAAAATCAAATACTCACAAAAAGCAGCTCTGTGGGCCAAGAACCAAATCCTTGGTTCTGTCCTAGTCTTTGTGGTTGAGCTTGGGCAGCCCAACCATGTGTCTACATCCAGGAGGACTCAGCACAGTCACCCAGCTCCAGGCTCTCCAGATGCAAAGCTTGACACGAGAGCCTGTGGGCGAGAGATGAGTCTCATCTGCTCTTTTCAGGGGCTCGATTCACACCTCCTGAAGGTGTGACTCCACCGAAATGCTGTCCCTAAGAATAGTGCTCATAGCACCGTGGTTACACACGTCCAGATCTGGCAGATGAGCTGTTGCTTTGGGGGTGTTTTCAGAAGCCTGCCTCTGACGTCAGGCCACGGGCAGACGCTCGGCAGATGGCTCCTGCTTTTGTTCGCAGAACAAACATGTCACCTCCACACCACGAAAGCCAGTGGAAATAGGAGACTCTGCTGCTTTTGTGGTCATATTACAGGGGCTAAAGGCAGATTGCCAGCAAAGGCAAGGTATATTATTGTCCACCTGAACTTATACCCCTAGCTAAGTCATATATTGTTCTCTAACAACTGTATAACCTTGCCCAAAACAAATCTTGAAGAAAACTTGGCTGTCTCGTGGGGAGTTGAGGTGCCTGAATAACCCATGTAACACAGGGTACATAGCAGGGAAGCAGCTGAGAAGCAGGAGTGGCTTTCCCACGACCTGATAAAGCCTTGTGAGGAGATGGCAGGAGTGAAATTCAGTGGTATTTTGTAAGCAAGCAGGAGTGCAATTTGGAAGCATGCACATGCCATGTGCAAAAATGTGACCCTCACACTGTTAACACGCTCAAGGACTGTAGTGGGACTGCCTGGTCACAGCCTGACCCAGTGACCGAGCATGCGTGTGCCCAGAGCGGAGGAGCCCAGACCCAGCCGTCCTCTCGCTCTCTCCCTCCCAGCAGTGCTTTCAGGAGCACAAATACACTCAAGCCCGCGGGTTGTCCCCAACCTCCCCGGCTCCCTTCCTTATGGGGCACCAGTGTTTGAATGAGAGGGGGCCGCGTTCCTTCTCCTGAATGGTCGCCGGGAGGGGTGAGTTCATCCCCCTTATCTCTGACATCTCTTTCTGTAGCGCCTCTACCTCAAATAAAGGCTCTGTCACCGTCTGCCTTTGCTTGCTTTACAAGGACATACTTGAAAAACTTGTGAAACAGGGCTCGTGGTGCCACCGAGGCTTTGCTTTTGTAGGGAGGCCAGGATAGCCACATGAGCGTTGGTTTAAGCCTAACAAGTTCATTGCCTCTTTCTTAACAGTGGGAAGCAGGCCCAGCTCAAAAAGATACTGAGAAAGGCCTTCAGTAAGCCAGTGGCTTCACTAGGTGCCTGTAAGGACCTCATTCAGAAGTAAAAGGACTACCAACAGAAATAAAAGGCAGGCTGAACACCAAAAACAGACAGACTTATATACAACTCATGTGCCTCTTTTCTTTCTCTTTGTTTCTTTTGTTTTTAACAGCTTCAGGAATTTATTACCTATACAGCCCCTTGACCCTCTCTACTTCTTGCAACTAAAAATAAACTGACTTCCAGGATCGACTCACACAATCAGTATTCCAGGAAAATCTCTAGGAACATACACTCAGTGAGCTCTGTTTCCTTTCCTTCTGCCTGCAGACATCCCATGCATGACAGAGCTGTTACTCAGAGTAGCATCACTGAGGCGAGTGCGCTCATCACAGTAGTGCTGAGCTGGGCAAATGGAGGTGGCATGGCTTGTCAGTGGGACTCAGACTCATGGTATAGTCTTGTGAGCCCTCTCCAGCTTATCTGCTGCTTCTGGCTGGGTTCTCTAAATGGATCTTTGGATCTGAATCTTCACCTCACCTTGACTGAGACTGCTTTGTCCCCATGCAGCAGGACTGCACTTTGGTCAGCAAGGACACATTAATCTGCACTGGGGGACCTCCAGGTCTGCTGCAGCTCCCTGCCAGTGCATCAGTGAATCCTTAGATGGATCCAGCTCACACCTTACTAATGTTAAAAAGAGCAGTGCAGGTTGCTGCTGTTCCTCCTTGAGAAGGAACCACATCATCACCACACCACTTTGCACATCATCAGAGTACACTCCCTTCAGCCTCAGGCACGACAAACAGGGGCAATCACTGGCAGGTCTGGGATGTTATCAGAGGGCAGCCACACACTGACAATGTTCCTAAGGATATCACTCTCGCCATCCTCTGATGGTAGCACAAAAGCACAGGACATGGATCAGAATCTGTGCCCCCTGTCCCAGCTCCTTGCTTTCCCAAACTCCAAAGGGATAAGAAACCAGCATTTGCTCCAGCCTGGGGTGATGTGCATTGGCTGCAGGAGGTTATATACACCCTCCTTGTTTCACTGGAGACTTCATTAGGTGACCAGGGAAAACAAAAAGTGCCCAAGCAGCCCCCTCACTGCAGAAAGGATGCTGGTTTGACCCTAGGTCCTGATCCAAGATGAAATTTGTCATTGACTCATGGGTCCTGCACTTCCTCTCCTATTGTCTGAAAGCCAATTTCAAAGTTGTTTTCACAGCCCTTTGTGACGTCCTAGTGCAGCTGTGCTGAATTCCAGTGTGAAAGCGAAGAAATAAAAGGCAGTGGGAATCTAAACAAACATTAAAAACACTCAGAAGAGATTTTCCCCTCCATGCCCATGGACAGAGAGGTTCAGGTATGTCCCACAGTGGTGAATCCCCATTGCAGCGGTGCTGGGGACAAGGCAGCCAGGTTGCATCACAGAAATCACAATAAAACCCATTAAACCTTGATGGAACACTTCTGGCATCCTGCTTTTCATTTCATTTCAGCCGTTAACACAGGCAAACCTCTTGCAGAAGGCAGGAAGGATCTGCCTGTCTGAGGTGTGAATAAATACAGGATTAGGACTTCACTTTTTGCATTTACAGACCTACGTTGGGTCTGTTTCTGTGCTGCAATAAGTCTTTGCATGTCACCCCTTCATGGTTTCTTTCTGACTCATTCCTAGCTAATTTTGTGAGCTAGTGGGTAGTACGTACCTTCACACTCAGCCCTTCCAGTTAACTGCACAACACTTTCTTAGAAAGGTTGGATTATTTTCCTAAGTTACATGTTCTTGCTGTGCAGTATAAAGCCAAGGGTGCCCATGGCTGCCCCACTCTGAGAGCTCTGGTTTCAGCTTCACACTAATCCATATAAATCCCGACCCACTCAGAGCCATCACCATAAGATGATGCTCTTAATCACAGTGATGTTGGACATTAGAAAAAGCTTCTCCAAAAGTGGTGAGTGGATCGCTGGAATAGGTTTCCCAGGGAGGTGGTGATGTCACTGTAAGGACAAGGTTAGTGAGCATGGTGGGGGTGGGTTGGCAACTGGACTAGATGATCTTAGAGGTCTTTTCCAACCTTAATGATTCTGTGATACTACAAATAATCATCAGCAGACACCTTAAGAAGCACCACCAGATAAGATACACTTCCCTTGACCCTATCTCAGCCAAGACTCTCTGTTCAAATGAATCAGTGAGACCACCCCCATTTTCCAGCTGACAGTAGGACACATTTCACAGCAGTTGGCCTGCGGGGGCAAGCCTTCAGCTCTTCCTCTGGGACTGTCCCTCTGCCTCCATAGTAAGGTTTCTACCAATGCAATCCCTATACCCTTTTCTACCCCTTTAGTTTCTGCACCATCAACACCACCACCAACACCTCAACACTCTGCCAGTGCTCAGATAAGGGGCTCCACAGATGGAGCAACATCTCTGAGACATGCTGCTTTTTGTCTCTTGAGTTGTTTTCTGCTGAGCCCCAGGAGCATATCTGTTCTCTGTATTCTCCTGAAAATCAAAGTGGGATGGATCTGGACATGCCCTTGCATGAATTGGCAAGCATCATTTTCTGAGGTGCAGCATTATATTCCCGCAAAGCTGGTTTGAGAGTATTCAAGAGTTGCTTCATATCCAGCTGCTCCCAGGGCTGATGTCACCCTCCACATACACAATAGATTTTTCAGGCTTTTTTCCTCCCCGTTTCTTCCTTCACAGATATCCTGTAGACTTTGTACCGCAAAGGGAAGATAACTACAAATGGCTCAGGGCCAGCACACTCACCCGACTGTACGTGCCCACTTCCCTGTTCTCACCAAGCAGCTCTGTCCCTTTCATCCATGCCTACACAAAAGAACTCTCTTTTTAGTGGAAGGCTGAAACCTGCACACCAGCTGCGACACACAGCCTGGCTGCAGTAATAAAGCAAAACACTACGCCTCTGTTTGCATTTCCCTTTCTTCTCACTGGCCTTTCTCAGCAGCTGCCTCACCCTGGAGAAACATTTACTGCCTCACCTAGCTTTGTTACAGGAACCTGTTCTATAGGTTCTAAGGATAACATGGCCTTAAGTTACCAAGTAAAATAAACTTTATCCCTGTGGTTTTCACTGTATAAAATGCTTTCTAGGTCTCATTTTACACTGCTGTGTTTCCTTCTTGTTTCTTCCCAGGGTCTCCATTCATAGAATGTAGTTTTGTATGTGCTGTGGGTGCAGAGTTTGGACCATCTTGGTTCTGCTGGACAACATCCTAGTGCTCAGCAGTGCAACTCCACAGTGTTCAGAGAAGTCTGAATATGAGGAAGGGGCCCAGGTTTGACCGTTCCAGTGGAGTGAAACACTGGTAGAGGATCATGAATGTACCAATGTATTGCGAGACTCCCTTTTTAGCATTTCCAGAGGTGCCCAGCAATTCACAGGATGGGACCTAGAGTAACTTCTGGGCAAGGTTAGTCACTTTCATAAAACATGTAAATGCATCTTTAATAAAGGGACTCAGGATTTACTGGAAATAAGCAGCCAAGGACATGGTGTTCATCCCCGTACAGCATAGGCAGTGCTTGCATTGCTACTTACAGTATTTTGGTACCTCACCACCCACTCACCTGTTCAAGATTTGTCTCTTTCTGGACAGTTTTCTAGAATTTCTAAGTTTCAGTCTACACTGGACTCCAGAAATCATTAGCTATAGGTGACTAAATCGAATGGTACAATTACCGAAACGCAGTGCCAGGATTTAACAGCTGGCCCTTCAGCTGTGTGCACTTTCACACCCAATCGAAGGACTCTCCAGAGCTCTCACAGTCCTCTCCTTGATCTTAGTTATTTGCAGATCCTTCACTATGTGAGAGATAAGCTGGGAAGCAGTGACATGTAGTTATCTTTGTGAGTGGCTTTTCAAAAAATAGACTCAGCACCAGAAGAGTTGTTTGTTTTCTCTGATCTGACATCATTGTACACTTCCCTCCTACTTCCCTGTCCCACTGCCGCTCATAATCCACACTGCAGTCAACCAATGAAAAATCTTAAAACATGCTTGTAGTGGCAGTGCTCACCTCAGAACTCTAATTGTAGGCTCTATGAAAATCAAATGCACTTTCCCAGTCTCAAACCACCAGGCTTGATGAAGTATTTGTACTGCATTGTCCTTTACGTATATAATCTACAATGCATTTCATGTTCACAACACATGCAGCAGCGCTATACTTAGCGTGGCTCTAATCTCATGGATGACAGGTGATCACTGATTATCATTCAGCTCATGCTGCCAACAGATCAGCTACATTAAGATCTTTAGACAAGGCTAATGTCAATTCTAAGTATCTATCTTATGAGAAATCACAATATATTGAAATGTTGATTTTTTTCTACTTATGAAAGGACCAAGAAAATACAGACAATGTGCCTAAACAAAGCATGATTCAAAGGAGCTCCTGAGCAAAACTGAAGGATGAATTTCATTGCTGGAATTTAGATATGCAATTCACAAAATTCATTGCAATATCAGTTGGCAGCTGCACACAATTGAAATGAATGCAGCTTTAGGATTGCCCAACCAGGAGATGGCCCTGCAGCCAAGCAGCATGGCCGTACCATCTGACCTAGTCCTCTGCACACAAGAAATGCAAATATCTTTGGGAATGGAGCTGCCCAGGGGCCTGCCTGGCAGAGCTGGGTGATGGGCAGCCTATTTCATGGTGCTTCTTGGAGTCACAGACTTCATGGCACAATGTGAGCCCAGCAAGGCTGTGAAGGAGATGGAAATAAAAGTTGGCAGGAAGCCATGAAGGCCAGATCAAAACCTTCCTGTCGAAGAGGATTTCACTGCCAGAGCTAAGGAACTGACACATTTCCTTTCATGTTTTACTTAAAATGGAGACACATTTCCAACAGAAATTTCCCCAAGTTCCCTTATTGAAAGACCTCGAAGGACCTGATCCTACAAACACTTAGCTCACAAAAATTTTTCTGGAAGTGTATAAGGTCACTTGTGTGCTTTTCTAGCATAAGGTCTCCTTTGACCGCCCATTTGCGGGGCTGAGCTGCATGGGTGACTCAGTAGTGAACCACCTCTGTGGTGTGTCCTCTGGCACATCAGATCTACCATTAAACCACAGGACACAGAAATGAGCACTGCCCAGTTCCTTCCGGGAAGCCCATGGAATTAATTCTCTAGATTTACTTTCTGCAGTCATAGCTACAGTTCACCCATTCTGTGCCCCTGTAACAGCAAATTGAACATGCTGGGAAAGCACCCTGTGGTGTGAGGACATGAAGTGGATGTAATGGCATCTGTGGCTACAACTGCAACAAACAACATTTTCTTGTTACTTACAGCATATTCAAACTGCAGGTTAAAATCTCGGTTGTTTGCTTGAAGGTGTCTCTCTTCCTCTGCAAAGAAAAAAATGAATCACATCAGACATGCTTGAAGGTATGCAGAATCAATACAAGCATGAATGAAGCATCAGAAAGACCAAGTGGAACTGCTAGAAGGTGATGTCACCTGCAATCTGTGCCGTGTTCTAAATGTCCCACTTTTGTGAACACAAGAGTCCCGGTATCGACAGAGCATTTGTGGGTACACATTTTTCACCTTCTCCTGGACAGGAATTAACATTCAGCTGGCCCTGCTCACTATCCATGTCCTGCTCCATCTCTTGCCCTTGACGTTTGTGAGACTGTTTCTATGGGCCTACTGTTAGTGTCATTCTTCTACTACAAATGCACAATGCAGCATCACTCCATAGATAGGACATCACCATTGCATTCATCCTGAAATCAAAAGCCACTGGAAGGGATTTCAAGAGGTCACCAAACCTATTCTCTACCTCAAGAGATGGTTGTGCCTGTCACTCTCAGTAAAAGTTATTGAAAGCTTCAATAACGCCTATTCTTCCGACTGCCTATTCCTGGACTGCACTGTCCTTCCCATGGGTAACGTTTTTTTCCCATTATCTAAAGTAAGACTTGTTATTTCAATTTAAACAAATTGTATCTTCTCCTGAGATGATCAAAGGCACTCTTCTGCTCCCTGTCATTTCCTTGTGCTTCTTAGCAAGGACACAGAGCCCACATGAGTTCACGATGAAGTGAAGGCTGATCAGAATTGCTGCAGTTTACCCTTGGAAAGAAAACACAACTCTTATCTTTAGTCAGTTCTTACAATTTGATCTGTCCAAAGTGGCACCATTCTTGCTGCTTTCCAGTGGGCTTTCCAGCTAGTCCACCTCATTCTGGAAGCACAGAACCCAAAATGAGCCTTAGTTTGTGGCCAAGGCCTTACCACAGCAGAACCAACCATAAGGGAAACCCCACCTACCTTTCTGACAATGAGTATTTTAAATGGAAAATCACCTAGAAGCTATTTAATATAATATCCTTTTGTACCACTAGCACTTGGTAGACAGTGTGCCAGAATATGACCCAATGGGGCAGATCCTTTCTGGCACAGCTGATGCCTCTTCAGGCAATACAGACCCTTGATTTATCCTTACTGAAACTCGTCCAAACTTCTTCAGGCTATTCCTCTAGGTAGTCAGTTCTTCGCTATCTTTTGGTGTGCTTGCAGCTCCTGCCAGGAGCACATTTACTAACTGTGTTCTTTAGTCTGCTGGCCTAGCAGGAAAATAAATACCGAATACCAGATCCAGGATATGTCCACGATGACTCTCTTGAGTTTGATTATCAGCCATCGATAACTGTTCTCAGTGTATTTTTTTTCCACAAAAATTTTGGCACTTGGTCTATAGTGATTTTATCTCAACCATGTCTCTCCAGTTTACTTGTAAAAATGCTACAAATGACAGCCAAGACAGATCACAGATATCTAAGGCTTCTTTGTTAGCCCTCTGGCTATCACTAACACAGAATTAATTTGGGTTGGACGTAGTATTTCTGGACTGCTGGCTGTTAATCATCTCTTCCACCACTCACTTTGAAGTGGTTTGTTTGACTGTTTCAACCTTCACTCAAGAAGTGAAGTGTACGTATCTATAATTGCTCAGCTTTTCTTCTTCTCCTGTTCAAAGGCAGGGGTTCGTTGCACTCTTCTAAACCCTACTTGCCTGTGCTCTGGAGTCTCTCCAAGGCAGCAGGCTCCAAGCTTTCCTCTTCTTCACTAATCTGCGCCACTCCTTTATTCCAGTCCCAAACATCTCCCCTTCTCCTATGTTGGAAGCCAAATAATGTGTAACGTGGTAACTAAGAAAAAACATATTTCAGATTCCTCAGCATGATTTCCCCAACATTTTCCACTGTGCAGCAGACACAGAATGTACTGGATCTTCCTACTATTAGAAGGGTTACTGAACCCCAGAGAACTCAGCTTCTACAGATCAACTTTTACTACCTTTTACACCCTCACTGGCTTTTTTTTTCACTTTGAGCCTTGCCATGCAGTTTGTGCTGTATAAAACAATGTTGTGCGCACCTTCTAGAAGCATCTTTCCTCTGTCTGAGGAGCAGGTGATTCCACCACTCCCTTCATTCACCCTTCTGAGCTTCTCTGAATCATCATAGCTTTTACTCCTGACCTTAATACCAGTTATTGAAGGAAAGCACAGCTCTGCTTAACTCTCCCCCTTTCCAAATTTCCTTCTCCTGAGATCTGAGTTAATAACTCTTCATATTTACCAAGACTTCACTCCTGAATTCCATTTTAAACACTTTGTCACCTTCTCCCAGGCAACATAGCACCAGTTTGTCACCATTCCCATTTATACTGCCTGCTGCTCTCAGGTGCTCAGCAAGCTCCTCCCTGCTGAAGGCAGCCACTCCTGGAACATACTCCATCTCCAAAACATCACCTACCTCTGCACTAACAGACTGTTCCTGCTCAGACCAAGAGCAAGAACACACTGTGCTTGCCTCTGCTTCTTCCCAATTCTGTATCTGTATAACTGAAATTCCTTATTTAACACCATGCCCTATCGTTTAGAAGACTAAATTAATTTCTAAAAGAGTTCGCTCTTCTTGGTGTGCTATGCCTGTGTTCTTCACTCTCGTGTATCACTACTCAGAGATCTGCAATTTGTTTATTTATCCCTTCCCCACACTGGATCTCAGAGAACATGAACATACAAGGCGAACATCTCACCCCTTGCCACCTCTGTTATCCTTCCAGAATGAGCTTTATTCTTTTCTATTAATATACCAGCCTCATGAGTTCCAACACGTGTCTATTATACCTATTAATGATGTATTAAGACATCTAGTTCTTCCTGTTTATGCAGTCTTGCATTAGCAAGTGTCTAAGCTATTCAGGGCGCTGAACTGCTATCCTTCCTCCTTTCCCTCCTGAAACCCTATAAATAACATTGTTTCCCTAATTTTTTAAGCCCTTTTACAGATCACCAGTTTTCAGCTCTGCATGTGGGCTGTTTTCATCAAGCCCTCTAATTACTAATTTAAGCCCTCTTTACTATGTTAGCAGGTAAACGTGCTTTTCCTTTTCCCTCAGGAAAGCTCCCATCTGCCCTGGCTGGGTGGTAAAAACCAACACAGAGGCTTCATTCAAAACCCTGAAAGTGCTTTATACTTTACTGCTTTCCTCAGACATGTATTTTTCCTCTTCCACAACAGGAGAAAATGTCCAAAGAGTTTGGAACAGCTTGTCCAGTGTCCAAAAAGAAAAGAGAAGCAGAGCTCAGCGGGTCCATGCTGACATGGCTTCACCTATTGCACCAGGCACCCTTTCAGGAATTTTCTTGAGAGTAACAGCTGTTACCACAGTAGATGACAGAAAAAGCAAAAGCCCATGACAGGCAGAGGCAAAAAGACATCTAGAGCTGTTGATCTGGGCTGGAGCCCTGCAGGTATTTATTCCTCCCCCAGGACACAAACAATTGCACACGGCATGCTGTAGCACATCCACCTCAATACTAGCACTCCTCACTTTCAGAAGACCCAAACTTTCAGCCCTCTCAAAAGCAGTGTCCTTTAAGGCAAAAACATAAGGCTTTTTCTAATGGAAAGATTTTCATTTTCCTTGCTGGATATCAGCCAGTACCTCTGTTAAATCAAGAACAACCACAAACTGCAGACGGTGCCTCATCCAACAACATCAGCAAGCTGAACTTTCCTTCCTCTAGCTGGTCCAATGGAGAACCACCAATTACCGCTGACTAGAGGCACATAACAGCACCATCTTAGTGATTTTATTTTTTATAATAATAATAAATTTAAAAAATCAGAACCTGCTATATAAGATCATAGAACTCCTGATACTAATTTCTGTAACTGTTTGGGTAGAAATTAAGACTCTTGGATGACCGCTATAAACAAAAAGTAGTGAAACTCTACATCATCCCAGCTATGCCTGGAAACCACAGCACAGGACTATTTTGTCTGCAGATCCAAATACGCATGCCTTATCATGCACTGGCAGTTCCGGACGCATTGAGGAAACAGAGATCTGAAAAGCGATCAGATGACAAAGTCTTTCAGTTCTTGAAACTTTTCTTTCATCTCTAAGCAACTTGTATTAAATTCTGCTTCTGCAAACTGCAGTCACAAATCACTGGAAAGAACAAGTGGGATTTGTGCTCTAAGTTATCTCACTGCCACTGAAAACTATTTTAAATTATTCATCAGTGGAAACTCAATATACATAAATATGGCTTAGTGCCCAGTTCTTGGTCTAACCACTGAGACCAAGTCACTGGGAAAGTGGCTGTTTTCTCAGGCAGACAGATTTAGGAGCTAAACTAGAGAGTAACATCTGGATTTAATAACATTAAACCCATGCCAAAAATGAGCTATGAATGTAACTGGACAGGCCACCAGCCTTCTCATTTAGGGTTGTTGCAAGGAAAAGTCCTGCAAAAGATTAGATTCGAGGTCTAGCCAGAGAGCCTGGAAATTTGCTGCTGGTTTATGCTTAAGGAGCATGTGCCGAGAACTTTAAACAGGCCTTTGGAAAAGGTCTGTAGAAGTTAGGTTTTGTGAAACCAAGGAGCCGGGGGAGGTTAAAATCTGCCTGGTTGTGCCAAGTCATATACAAACTAGGGCCTGGTATCTCATGCTTGAAACAAACACAGCCCAGTTAGGGGAGTGCCGGGGTAACCGAGCCTGACAACAGAACTGAGACAAACTCTATAAAAAATAAATCTCTGCTCCACCCTTTAAACAAGTGACCTCAACAGCATGAACATCGCACTGGATTAGCTGCAAAAAGTGGCAGCCGGGAGCTGGGCTCATCTCCTCAGATTCCCTTGCAGAGGGGCTCTTAGAAGAGCTATTAACCTTACCAAGGCCAAGTTGTGAAAGCTGCTGCTTCATTTACTCTGTTCCTCAGGGCACATATCTGATCTTCCTGGGACAGTCCTTTAGGAGGCAGCCATTAGGCCTCACCCCAGCAGGCTGCAGGCAGTCTTAAAAGATCACTTTTTTCTTTTTTTTTTTTTAAGGCTTGCAATGGAGAATCATAAAATCACTGAGGCTGGAAAAGACCATCTAGTCCAACCCCAACTCATCCCCATCATGCCCACTAACCATGGTTAACCATAACCACAACCACAACCCTCAGTTCCATGTCTCCATGGTTCTTGGAGTCCTGCAGGAAAAGTGACTCCACCACTTTCCCAGACAGCCTGTTCCAGTGTCTCACCACTCCTTCTGAGAAGACATTTTTCCTAAAATCCAACCTGATCTTCCCTAGTGCAACTTGGGGCTTCCTTTTATAATGTCTTCCTCAAGTTGTTATGGAATCTACTTTTGGACACCTCACCTTCAAGGTGTGATCCAGCTTTCAGTGTCACTTCTCACTGATGGCACAAGAGCCACCTTGAAGCCAGCACACAGAAGAAGACCCATCTCCTCACAAGCAGAGAACTCCCAGCCATTATTTCTGGTTTTTGCTGGACTGCTACTCTCCATGCTCAGTTAAATGAAATCTGCCATGGTGTGCTGAAATCCATGCGCTACCACCAAAACAAAGAAAACTACAATGTCCATTGAAGGACAGTGTCATGGGAGAGGGCATACCATTACGTAGTGTGTTAGGCAAATAAAATTGCTGCTTTTTGGGAGGCCAGTACGCAAGCTATTAGCCAAATTCTCCTTTCACTTTGAAGCAATAATTGTTCCTTTTTGAGAGAGAAAGATTCTTGAGTACCATTTCATAATCCTCATAGCTGCATTAAAAAGAACAGGTTTATTTTCTATAACATACATCATAGGATTTCCAAACCACAACACAGCAGTCCTTGCTGGGATCTGAGTGAGCTCTACACAAAACTAAGGTCAGAGTTCTTGACCCAACGAGCTCAATGCTTTCATACAAATCAAAGAGTAATGTATGAAGGGAAGCACTGCATGATGAGTCTAAGGCTCACACTCTACAACATCTACATCATACATCAATAGCTGAAACTTAAGGTAATTAAGTTATACTAGGGTAATTAAGTTACACTAGGATAGGGTCAGGTTGGATATTAGGAAAAATTTCTTCTCAGAAAGAGTGGTGAGGCATTGGCAAAGGGTGCCCAAGGGGCTGGTGGAGTCCCTGTAGGTGTGCAAGAACCAAGTAGATGCAGCAGTGAGTGACATGGATAATGGGCATGGCAGGACTAGGTTGGTGGTAGGACTAGTTGATCTTAGAGGCCTTATCCAACATTAATGGTACTATCGTCCTGCCTGAGAATCAACATAACTCCATAATATTCCCAGGGCTGGTATCCAACTCCATGGCACAAAATCAAAGGGCATTTCTGGCTTAAAACATGCTCTGTCATGGTATAGCCATGTGCGTGCAGCTGGAGGAGAGGTAAGAGACAGGTAGAACGGAAATGGGAGAGGTAAGGATTATAGCCCAGCCCTGCCTGAGGCAGGCACAAGCCCAACTGCAAGGCAAACTAAGGTATTCTCATTACTGACTTGAAGGAAGGGCTCTCAAGGGCTCTGTGTTACAAAACCTCATGGTTTGGAAACGCAGATGCTCCTTCCTTTGCAGAGCTTCTCTGGCTGGAAGTGATATATGCTGGCAGTCACATGCATTTTCAACTCTGAAATGGACTAGCTTGTATTGAGTGTGAAGGATTTAATTTAGAAATCTGGAGACAAGGCCATTCAGATACAACACCATAAAGCCTATTCCCTCCTGCCCTTTCCTCCATTATTCAGTGAAGGTCTTTTTTATTATAACATTTTTCTCAGAACAACTAGAATCCCCCTTCCTCCTGAGCAAATTAAATGCAAGAAATACACATCTGTGTTAATGGATCGTGTCTCCGGAGCCTGGCACTAAGAAAATAGAGCACAGCAACTGAAATTTGCCAGCACAGGCAAAATATTTCAAGTGCTTCTGGGTAAGTTATTAATGAAAGATTTTTATTTATTTATTTATTTTCTGGCATCACTAAGAGGGCCCACTTAAGAGAGATATCTTTTTTCATACAGCAGATGGAAGGTCTGAAATTAAAAATTTCAAGGATGAACTGGAATTATTTCCGCCTCAAGTCCAGTAAATGTTTAACACAATGTCAAAGTTCAACAGTGGATCCTGCCTGGTTCTAGAAACAGCATTTGATATTATCACCATGAGGAAAGATCAACAAGGAAGGGCCCCAAAAGGATGCCTTTGTTTGCCCACCATGTTTTACACTTCCGTCAAGACAGGACTTCAGGCTTGGAAGAGGTGCTGGATAATCTTCAAAGAGAAAGTACTCCGTATGAGGTCTTTCTGGGAAGGGACAAAGTGTGCCTTGCCTCTCCCTTCCCACATCTCCTGCCCTATCTGCAGGTCTGGCTCTTCCTTCCCTGCCTCCTCCTGTGATGTCTCACCCACCTGCCTTGGCTCTGGGCAAGGGCTGGGGCTCACCAGCTCTCAGAAATGCCTCGCAATCGATTATTTCCCAAGTAGCATTTGCATTTCTCATGTGTTGTCAGACCATTTCAGAATGAAAAGTCACAACTTTCAAATATTTCAGCAGCAAAAATTCTGTGTCATCTTCATTTTGGAAAAAAATGATTTTGGAAATTTTATTTTATTTGGCTTAGATTTTTTGTTTTGTTTTGTTTTTTGTATCCTGCTTTGAGCAATACTTGTTCAAAATAATGTGACCACTATTAGCACACCGAAGAAAGCAGCTGAAATAAGATATTTCATTTCGTTTTGAAAAAAACACTCTGACAGTGACTGGCTTGCACATATCACATCCTTTACTAGAAAACATTATCTCAGATGTGCTGCTACCAGCACAGCTTGACACAGCTGCACACACTGTTAATAACAGCAACACACGGTGATAGGAAGTGATCCAGTATCATAAAAATAAATACTGATCTGAAACAAACTTTGAGAAGTTTTTCAATTCACAGTCATTTTTTTTTTTAATGGGAAATTGTATTAAAAATATGTATGTTTCACACCTGGTGTCTACTGTGATCTTTCCTATTGGGTCTGAGTGAGAGTCCCAAAGGTCAGCCTAGCTTTAGGCCCATGGAGTAAGTCTTGGGCTGTATTCTTCCTCATAAGCTGCTTGTCTCTGCTGAGCCCAGTCCTCAGCTGCTCAAAAACCATCTGCCCTCCAGCAGCGACCATGAAAGCCCAGTGCAGCTCTCCAAAAGCCTGTCTCAGCTTAAACCCTTCCTCTTCCTCTCACTGTGCCCCTAGGCTGGGCTGATGAACTCAAAGCTGCACCAATGGCTGCACTTCATCTTCAAATTGTGCAAACTGAGAACCTCGGGTTCAGGGTACTTGTGGAGATGAGTTTTCCCTTTTAACTATTTCTGTACATTTAATAGATGGCACCTGACCACCCCAAGTCTCAAGGTATGAAGCACCAGTGCTGAGTTCTACTGCCATGTGATCAAGCCAGTGAGCAGAGATATTCCCCATTTCTCAGACACTGCCAAGATGTGATCTTATTTCTTCATAGATACTCTGAACCAAAACTTTTCCCACTAATCATACTGTAGGAAATGCTTATTTTAAGTCAAGCCCCACTGAAAAAGACCTTCATGGAAACACTACTGCTGCTTACCAAGAGATGCACTCCACTTTGACTTGAAGAATCTCACTATGATTGACATCTTAGGAACTAGTTTCCTCTGACAATATTTTTGTGCCTGACATTACAGCAAGGGGGCTGGAATTAGATGATATTTAAGGTCCCTTCCAATCCAAGCCATTCTGTGATTCTATAATGTTGTGGTTCTGTGATTCTATGACACTCAGATTCTATGATTTCTAGACCCCTGGCACGTGGGGTGTTCCCTGCAGAAAAGCCTCACCTGAATCACAGAATCATGCAACCATTAAGGCTGGAAAAACCACCAGCCATCTAGTCCAAACATCAATCCATGCCTGTGACCAATCTAAATCATGTTACTGAGTGCAATATCTCCACAGTTCTTGATTACCTCCAGGGACGGTAACTCCACCAGCTCCCTGGGCAGCTATGCCAGTGCCTGACCACACTTTCTGAGAAGAAATTTTTCCTAATATCCAACCTGAATCTCCTTTGGCATACCTTAAAGCCATTATATCTTGCTCTATTCGTAACGCAATCCTAAGGACCTTCACAAATGCAAAGGCTTCTGAACTGTTATATTAAAATAGCAAGTCAGCCTGCTATTTATTCCAAGGATGCAAAGAGAAAGTACAGCCCCTTCAGCTTTTGGGAAACAAACAAACACATAAAAAGAGAAAGAGAAGATCTTTCAGCTTCCTGTTGTGGAAACTCCTCATTTTCTGATCACCTTGCTTTCTCTTATCCCCCCGAACTCTTCTAGTGTGATTGGTTTTGAACAGGTAAACAAAAGCATAAAAAATACAAAAATAAATCTTTCCCTTTAATGTACGTAGGAAGAACTGAGTCTGTCAGATTTTTGATTGAAGAGGGACTGAGAACTGGTCTGCTAAAACCTAGGCACAAGAAAATGGAAACTTTTCCTCTTTTCCTAGTACAGCAATATAATATTTTCAATAATCAGAACTGTTCTGCAGGTGGATATGCCCTGGGTGGACAGAGGTGCAGAGACAAGCTTAGGGATTTGATTTAGTAGCTTAGTGGGTAGGGATGGTGGTAGGACAATGGTTGGACTAGATGATCTTGTAGGTCCCTTCCAACCTAATGTATCTATGAATCTATGAATCTATGTGCTGCCTCATTTTCAAAGCCAGGAAGGAGAAAGACCTGAGGCTGTTGGAGTCTTCACTGGGATCCACCACCTCCTCTTGTAGATCTATCAGAGCAGAAACCACACAGCACACTGCTCCTCCCCGCACTCCATAGGTGATCTACGTGGAAAGTACATCACAATCCAGACCTCCACAAGCCATCACAGCCTGCTAACTTTGCAGCCTGGTCTGTTTCAGATCCCCTCCAGCTCAATGGCACGCAGCATTTCAGTGTGAAATGCAGGAAGGGCAAACAGACGGTGTCTTCCTCCGCCTGCTCTGCAGCTGTAAGGCATGCTTCCAGGCATACTCACACGTGTGCTGGATTTACATTCCTTACCTAAAAGGCATTGCCAGACCTCACTCACTCACCTTTCAGTTTCTTCTTTCCAAATTTTAATCCAAACAGAGACATCCCAAGACTTTAGTTTAGTCCAACTCCATGGAATTTCTGCAAGACAAAAGAGAAGGTAATTCATAGCGGTTTCTTCTCCACAGCATGGCACAGTGTGATATGTACACATAATTCTGGAGCATTTTAAAGGCAAAACCATCTCAGGTCTGTGGGCTGTACTTCCTCGGAGTGAACTACCTTACCTGGGGGATTTTGATCCCTTCATGTCCTGACGTGGCATAGAGAACGGAATGGGTCTAAAAAGAACATTCCTGCTTCTTTGGTCTTATGTGAAATACCTTCCCAGGGCTTGTGCCTTAGGTGCAGAGAAACAAGGCAAAAGCAGCCTCCCTGAAGAGCACTCTGCTGGTAATTAAACTTCTGGTGTTCTGTTTACTGGGAGGACTTCAATGGTCCTTTGGTGCCGAACACCAACACGAGAAAAGCCATCAGTGCCCAGCATGCCTGAATCAACAGGAATGCCATATCACTGCTTAACAGAACACCAGAGCCAAGGTGAGAAGTTTGAGGGAATCATAATTTATCTGGAACAAGTTTTCTAGGAGGCAGAACCCAGTATTTGCACTTTGACACTGCTCTTTTTCATGGAGGAAAACTAAAAGTTCTGGATAGAGAACATCAACAAAAACAACCATGATAACTTGCAGACATACATACTGCACCAACAGAGACAAAATGTACTGACTTCAATTATCTTTTTTAAAATCCTATCCTATTAGTGCCAGAGTAGGGAAGCCTAAGGAAGCAAGCATAAAAGATAAAATATGCTGGAAACAAACACTTGTGAAACATAGCCCATAGCACTGTCCCACTGTGCTCCTAGTATCACTGGGCCATGCCTTGTGCGGGCATCAGCTTCACATCTATTTTTAAAAAGGAGGTAAATTTTAAGGAAGACACTGCAGTTATTGCACCAGCCTTTCCTTGTGGATATTCTATTTTACACTTTCCTTGCAGATATATCCATCCTGTGACTTTGTGGCTGAGGCTCTGGGCATCACGACCTAGTGGGAGATATCCCTGCCCACAGCAGGGGGTCAGAACTGGATGGTCTTTAAGACCCCATCCAATCCAAACCACTCCAGAATTCTCTTTTCCAAATGTGAAAACACAGCTATTTTTAGCAGCCTGAGATATGCCCTCTTTTCCGTAGCTGACCTCACTTTGTCATTTGCAACATATTTTTCCATCATGTTTCAGGACGATTAGTGTCATCCTTCACCAAAACTTGCTTGCTAGCACTGAGAGCTCTCCATGAGCTAGTACAAAGATGGGGCTTGCTGACCACACACCCAGAAGGGAAGGCATTGGGTCTCCTGGAACTCAAGAATCTGCACATCCAACGGTCAGCACTATTTTTCAGCTCATGAGGCTGAAAAAGCTGCACATGAGCATTTGGTACAGGTACACCGCTGAACTCACACCTTGCTGTACATGCCAAATATTACAGAAGGGCTGTCTGCAACTCCAAAACTTCTCCCAGCTGCGCACTCCATTGACGAGGGATATATTTGCAGTAGAGAGAGAAAAAAATGATGTTTATATGCACGGAGAAGCAGGAAAGAGAGGCTCCATGCCTTTGTCCAGCAGTAGTGACATGAAACAGCCAGTGGAGCTCAGATCCACATCTCATCAACAAACACGTGAAAATTCCTCCAGCTCTGACATATAGGTTTTGTTAATGACTGTGATTTTTAGATCACCAGTATCAGATATGACCTCAGTACGGCAACATGACAGCAACAATACACTAATTTAGCATGGAGAGCACCTTTACTTCCTTTGGTTTCTCAGTGCAGTTGATTAGGATTGCATTCCTTGCGCACCTTTTCTCAGCAGCAAATCCAAGTTTCCAGTGTGAGCAGCTTGATTCAGTAGAAATAATGTTACATGCTCTCTGTTCCTGCTGAATACTGCCTTTTAGGGCAGATGTGGGTGATAATTCTGTTGTATCCGTTCACACCAAATTCATCTCCCATGTGTTATTTCCATCACACAGATTAATCTCAGCAGCTTACTCAGCTAATGCATGGGAATTATGAACCAAAGCCGATCCAAACTTCTCTGCAAAGTTCAGTTCCTGGCATGCCCTAACCACAATGCCACCTGAGAACATGTCAGTCTTCAATGGGCATACATGTAATACTACTGAGGGCTTGACACACCCCTGTTGTGCAAAGGTGTACCCTTTATTTTCATTCTATTACAAATACCTCCATTTTCTTGTTTGTTATTGACTCACACATCTAATCCTCGTGCTCCTTTATTTAGCAAACCACATAGCATGCTAGCAGCCCACTTTATGCCAGCACACCTCCATTCTTGTGGGTGTCAGTCCCAGCGGTCATTGGCAATGAACGTGAAAACAAACCTATGCAAGTGGTGGTGGAGCAATCCATTGTGGTGATGCTCTAGATCCAGCTCCTGCCGGTGTTGGTTGCCATGACCTGTACAGCAAGGTGGCATCTCCTGGCTGATCCTCTCACTCTGCCTGTCCTCCATCCCAGCAGTCTTCCAGGGCTCCCAGTTCAGCCTGCAGGTCCAAGCCCTGCTCACCAGTCTATATCAGTAATCTCCCCATGGGCCACATTCCAGATGTCACCTTCATCCATGTCTCAGTTAAGTTTTCTTTGTATCTCTATTTTTTTATATTTTTTAAATTTGAGATTCAGTTTCTTTTCCAAAAAATTCAACTAAAGGCTCTTCAGCCCCTTATCACTCACATGCACTGCTTTGGTGTTAATTTCCCTTTGCGCTTTCTGGAAAAAACGATGTCTCTCATATGTTTCGTTTTTATGTGGCACAAAGTACTTCTCAAATTTTGGTGAGGCCCTTTCACAACCTCCTATCCCTGAATTAACTGAAAACCCATAAAACACATGAAAAGTTTCGGTAGTCAGAAGACAGACAATTTCCTGCTTGCCTTTGTTTTCCCTGGCACCAGCTGTTTCCAGACGCGAAGTGAGGCACTGCTTAGATCTCCTCCCTTTGTCCTCCACTGTGTCAGCACTGACTGGCTTTTCCACTGCTCCATCTTCTCAGTGGTTTTCTTTCCATTCTGCTTACTCCAGGTACCCCTCATTGCTCCGTGAGGCACAGGGAGGTCTTTAATCATGAGGTCCAGCCCCTTTGCCTAAAAGGACACAACTCACTACCCCATGCCTACAGCATAAAAGCCATTTTAAACTGAAATTCACAAACCATACAGATGAGATGCCACCACAATGAGGGGTAGAAAACACCAAAGCACAACAGTGATGAATGGAGGGCAGATGCTCCAGATGGAAAATATGGCTGTTTTCTTGGCCCCATTTCTCAGGGCGTAGCTACACAATACTTCAGACTTGATGATAAATATGAACTAGGAAATGCTTGGTGCTTCTGCTCCGATCACTTCGCTCCAGACTCTGTGAAATGATCCACACTAAACAGAAACATTTTTGGAGGGGTTATTTCAGTGATGGGGCGTAGCTGAACACAGGCTGAAATTCCTGTCCAAACATTGGTTTCGGCAGACCTGAGGTGGCAGCAAATTGTGCTCTAATATTAGAAATGAGCACCCAAAGTCCAAGGAAAACAGGCAGGAAAACTAGACTTCTGCAGCCTCTGTATACAGTGTGGCATTTATACACTCTAAATAACTGGAATAGCTTTGCCAGGTAAAGATTCAGAATCCATGCCATGCCTTTACTCCCCAGCTTTCCATGTCAGATTAAGTTTTAAAAGTTACTTATTTTTCTGTATTTAGTTCATGTAACAACCACAAATATCCGCAAGTCCTAGATTTTATTTTCTCTTGCACTGAAGTACCAAGTAGTCAACTAAATACTCAACATAAGAGGAAACACACCCCAAGTCACAGTGGGGTTCCAGACCGCCCGTGTAGCACTCTTGGAGGAGCAATGCTGTCAAGCAACCATGAGGTAAAGCAAATCAAAGTCCCAGATTTTGAATGCATATCACTATAATCTGGATCTGGAGGCATAGCTGGGAAAACTCCGAGGGTTTAAAATACATGAGGTTGCCCAGACTCTTTGCTTTTTCCATCCCCAAGTTGCACTACTGCTAAAGGATGCACGATGTCAGACACTGAACCAGGAGTCACGTTTGCTCCTGGGTATCACAGAGAGGGACATCACAGCTGGTACAATGTTGGCTAATGCTCTGGGAAGAGCAGCACAAAAGGCCTAGCATGCTTGGCACGGACTGACCTTGTAATGTGCCACATAAAGTCATGTTTGTAAAGGGCCTCCTTCAAAGGTCTGCTGTGTTAACTCTTTCAGGCAAAATTATTCAAATTCTGGTTCCAGAGAGTTCAACGCCTTTTCTTTTTGCTATCTAAAGTAAATGCTAGTATTTCACCCTTCAGAAATGGTTAGCACTAATCATCTTTAAAAGTGACACAAGTCGGCATGCACCTTTTTCCCACCTCTCCTTTCACCCCGTTTTGTTTGAACACCTCAGAAACAAAGCCGCTCTGCAGGTGGGGAGCACCAAAAGCAGGCTGCAGAGCTGGCAACTGAAACGTTTGTTTTTAGTCCCAGAATGGGGCTCTTTTGGGGCTGGAATGGAGCAGGTCTGAATTCAGCCAGGAGTTAAGTTGAAGAAACTCAACGCAGTCACTCAGGCTTTGCAAGAGAAGTGGCGGCTCAGATTTAAGCAGTCATTCTCCGCAAGGACTCTGAAAGCAGCCCTGAGAACTCCCCAGCTCGTCAAACACATGACGGTGTACCTGGGATGGGGAAAGCCAGCTGGAATCGCAGAAACCCAGGAAACCGCGCAGCGCCGAGCGCCGCTCCCCCCCTCCCCTCCAGCACACCGGCGCAATTAGCTGTAATTGCCGGGAAACAGACCCAGCCTGTTATCTGCCACGTCTCAAAGCCACGATCCAACATCCTCCATCTGTCTTCATTAAAGCACCCCTCAGCGCTGACACCGCGAGGGCGGCCGCGCTCGGGTTACGGCGCGCTGCGGTGCGGTGCGGTGCCGAACAATGGCACGGCGGTGGCAGCTCCGCCCTATCGGGGTCGCTGGGTTGGGGGTACAAATAAATAAATAAATAAAAAGAAAGCTCAGCTCAGAGCACGGCGATTAAGCTCTACGAAGTTGCCTGGGGTTTGGAGAAACGAAACAAAAGAAAACCAAACCCAAAAAACTCAAGTTTTCCGCCCCAACCCCCCCCCCCCCCCCGCCCCTTCCGAGAGAAGCTGACCGAGGAGAGAGGCTTGGTGAAGGGAAGAGTTCGATCTTACCCTGGAAGGCTGACAAAAGTCACAGCAACAGAGCTGCTGCCCTCCATAGCACTCCTCTGGTCTCGTTTACTCGCAGCTCGATCCCCTCCCAGGATCAGCAGCTTCGGCGATGGCATTCACCCAAGGAAGCAGAGCCGCACCGGCATCGTGCGCTCCTCTCCCACCCCGTACGATCGATCCGGCGTGGCCCCGCTCTGCCATACAACGTCCCGGTAACTACTACACTTAACTCCAACTTCCCTACTTCTTACTTCAGTCACTAGGCTTGGCTTCTCGCCAAATCCTTCCTCTTTTTTTTTTTTTTTTTTTTTTAATTCTGTTTCCTGTAGATAGGAAGAGAGTAGCGGCTCCCTTAAAAAATAAAACGCCCGGCACAAAGAGCTGCTAAAGACCCGAGTTGAGCGGAGCACCCCGTGTGACTCTGCAGGGGACAGCTGATCTCCTCACCTACCTCCTGCCGATGCGGAAGCGCTCAAAGCAACAGGGTGAAAGGGTCCTGCATATCAAATTGCCTTACAAAAGGACGAACTTGGTAAGAGATCCATCTCCCAGCATCTGCCACCCCGCGCTGTGCTGCTGAAATCAGTCAGGGTTCCCTAAACCCAAAGAAACTCTCCTACAAGTTGATCCCAGGGCTCCACCTCACACACTTCGCAGCGGTCGCGAGCAGCAAAAACTCTGCAGAGAAAAACCTCATCAAGTAGAATTGCATAATTGCAACCACAGAGCTTCCTCCAGCCCGTCAGAGGATCGTTCAGCTGCTGAGACGTCAGGGGTTGCTCATCCCTGCAGCGTTCCCCTTGGCTGTTGGGACACTCGTGTGGCCTCATTGCCCTCTGGAACACTTCTTGTTGAAAGCCCCAAGCGCCCTGAGGAACCTCCCAACCTTCCCCTGTCTCTCCACCACGCTGTCTCCTTTCCTCAAGCTATGGGACCACTCGCAGCATGGTGACCCCTCTATATGCTGGAGCCTACCAGGTTCACTGAGAGACCAAAACTGGGCCAACTCCAGCTGTAATCCACCTTCCTGCAGGCTGCAATTATTCTACGATCACTGCAGTCTTTGCCTAAGATGTGTCAACAGTAACATCTGCCAAATTCGTTTCCCTCTCTCTGCTTTTTTTCTCTTCATCTACAGTGTTTTCCCACTGGGTTTACATAAATACTGTTAGAATTAATTTCAAGCCTACACGTAAACACTTGAATGCATTAATCAGCTGATTAATTGTAGTAACTTGAGAGTCAGAGTCTCCACAAAGGGTATTTAGTGGGAGGTGAAGTTGTCTGAAGTCCTGTCAGGAAAAAACAAAAAGGCCCTGCTGCAGTGGCAGAGTTCCTGTGGTCACAAAGGGTTCAGTGCAGAGTGGCAATGAACAGGACCCTGGAGCACCAAAGGCACATTCTGAAGGAAAAGGAAGAACCTGTACCTCTTTTCTTTGACTGCAGGGTTATTCTTGCAAGCCACGCCTTTTTCAGACGATGTTAGCTAATGATTCCACACTACTGCTACTTGCTTTGCTCCCATCTTTCTACTTGCACCACTTCAACAACACTGGCCGCAGTAATTTATTCCCCCCCAGAGCAGAGGTCATCTCCTCCCTTTGACATTAGAGTGGACTCAACCACAGAACCAGCTGGCCTTGACCCTTGTTTATACTTCAAGATGGCTAAAAATTGGATTGGTTGTTTTATTCTTGATTTTTGACTGAACATACGTTGGCAGTGCCTTTTTCCTTCTGCTATACATTCTCCACGCACTTCAGTGAACCTGCACTTTTAAGTTGGGCACACGTGGAAGCATTCAGAAGAGTAGCATTTGCTTAACATACTAAATAATGTCTGAGATCTCTTGTTGTTTTACTCTTTTGGCCCTTGGGAAACAGCTTCCCAGTCATCACGCCATTTCCTTCCTCCTTCACAGATTTCGAAACACATCATGGAGAGATATGTTCTGCATATAGGAATGAGCCTCTGCATATAGGAATGACCTCCAAACTGTGTTTCTTCACCTTTTCTTCCTCTACTTTCCCAATGGTCCACCAGTTGCAGAGGGAAGAGTGGATGCCAGTAAAAACCTTGTCCTACCAATATACCTGTGAGAATGACTTCCAGACACCCAGCCTGTACTGGATTTCAACTACACTCAAGATGCAGTGACACTGATATTTACAGGATGCCTCCTTCAGGACCACATTCTCTGAGCCTCCAAAGAGCAATGCTGGGAGACAGCAGATGATCCTCTCTGGAAGACACAGGACCCAAACATGCCTGGTGACTTAGTAAGGCTCTCAGTGGTTTATATGCCCCCAAGTAACCAGTGAGTACAACCTGAGTAGAGAGAGACTGGAGGAAAACACATCCTGGAGCATCCCATAGAACAGACAAAATGTTAGCCCTGGTGAAAGTCCTCCCCATGCAACTGCTGTGTTTGAGTCTACTTTCAACCTGTATGCTTTCAAACCTACCCTATACAATTCAAAATGGCCACCAATGAGCTTTGCCTTCTGCTACTGTCTTCTAACTCCAGTCATGCCCAGATTGCAAAGGTTTGAAGCCTGACTTGCTGCACAATGGCTGGTACCTGTCACTGGGGAGCCAAGCTGGCCATACCCCAGGGACCAAGCCATTGTGGTGTCCTCCCACACCATATGCTTTACTCACCCCAGCTTTCCTCCCTGCTTCTGACAGCTTCCAACAAGGAGAGGGATAAGGAGCAAGCCCTGTTTTGGAGCCCAAAGACACACGTGTTGTAGTCATGAGCATCCATAGACACTGCAAGGGATCACGTGGATATCTTGGGATATCTTGTCCCACTAGCAGACTTTCCATCTCCCATTCTTCTTGTACCATTGCTAGTCACCTGGGAAAGGAGGCTGACTTCCCACTGATGCACAACTCATCCCCTGAATAAAAAATGCAGGACAGGAAGAACTGAATAACATCCAATTTGAAAATTGCTGTGAGTCAGAAAAAAGCACCACAGTAATAGGGTGAAGAGTAAAAGACCAAATCTCCCAAAATACACTGTCAAAGCTAAGGACAGGAAACGTCAGACGACATCACAGTGTTCTCCATCCCCATTGAAGATGTGCCAGGTTAGAGCTGTCCAGACTGGACAACTGAAAGTGCACTATGAAGCTTCAGAAGAATGGGAAGAGAAATCCTGAATGTTTGTGCTTTTAGAACCAGGCTGTGGTAGAAAAACAAAGTGGACACAGGAAAGCAATTTTATATAGTGATCACTTACTGCCCTTTGGGAGCTACCCAGCTTCATCCATTTAACTGCTCCTTTGAGGAATCACAGAATCACAGAATCATAGGGGTTGGAAGGGACCTCAAGAGATCATCGAGTCCAACCCCCCTGCCAAAGGAGCTGATAAAGATCTGTTAAACTGTCAGAAATTACACATAACCCTACTGGAAGGGATGCTTTGGATTCCCTCCCCCATGCACAGCTCCGTGGGTACAGTCTGAAGCCTGGTGCGCAGCTTCAGCCCCGGAGGGTCATACTGCAAAATTCACATACCTTACCACTTATTTCAGTGGGTGGGAGCTGACACTGTAAGATAGATGCCGAGTGGAAATGGTCAGAAAATAGTTTCAGTAGGCATATGCAGGAATCGGTGGAGTGCCACTTACCTGCAGAAGGAAAGGAAGGGTGCATGGCTTGAAATTCGCTTTCTCCATCAGACCCCTGTCCCAGTGCTGTGAGCCTTTAACAAACAATGATCCTCTGGGGAAAATCATGAGAAATCCACAACCTTGCAGCCTCTTGCATTCAAAAGGAAAGCAGCGACCAGCTCTGGCTGTGGGCCTCCTCTTCCTGGCGCCTGCACCACCTAATGAGATACCTACTGACATCTTAAAGCAGCAATTAAATTAGGCCCTGTCTTTCTGCCCCTTCACAGCCCATGGGAGACAGAGCAGAGGTGAAAAACTTTCGGTCAAATGGTGTTCATATGGTTCAGCTGCTCAAATTACACAGAGGAGGAGATAAATTTTCCATTCAATTCTGCAGGTGAATGAGGCCCAAGAACACCCTGTGCCTGAGGTCTGCAGTTTCCACCAGGTTTGGTAACTTGTGCTTACATACTCCATCAGTTTCACTGTCCTGGTAGGGAAGGAGCTGCTGCAAGGGTATGAGTCCTGTAGGTACTTGAAATAGCTGTTAGGTGATTTGAAGACAGAGCAGGACATAACCTGTCATACAGTTATGTTTGTGGACCATAAATCTGTGCCTCTTCACTTGCTGGTATTACAAATTGGAGAGAGCACAGGGATCAACCAGCAGCATCCCAGGAGTGCCCACACTGCTGTCAGCATGTGGTTCCTAATCACCTATGGTGGACTCCCAGGGAGATTCTTGGGAGGGCTCGTTAAAGGCTAATCATGCCTACATTAATAGAAAGTCTATGGCTGAGGGCAGGGCAGGAGCCACCTGTGAGAGGCTCAGATCAGAGTGCCCTTTGTAACACAGGTACTACCCAAGACCTCCTGTTTTTATTTGCAAGGCAGTGGCTGCCACAAACACATATACTGCATCTGGTGTCACTTCAAGCAGACACATCACCAGACCAGCTCACACCACTGAGGAACTGGGGTGCCCAGAGTGGAACACTCTGCTCAAACACACTGATGACATCCAACCCATTCGGAGCCTGCAAAAAGCCCATGTGCTGTAGAGACATTCTTCACTCTGGTGTGTACTCATGGGAGAAACAGCAATTTAAGCATGATACTACATGTCCCTAAGGGCCATGTACTGGCTATACGCAATGTTTAATTTTTGCTGGTCACCCAGAGACACTGGCCTTGTGCTCTCTCTGTGATCTACACTGCAGTGGGAGAGCAAGCTCTAATGCCTCACAGATGTGCCAGGAGAGATGTGCAGGCAAGGGAGGCACTGCAACTCAGGTTTCTAGCCAGTAATCATAGGAGCAGTGTCCACCACTCTGGACAGTGCTGCAGTGCAGCTCCATCAGGCATGAAGGTGGTGGGAGATCCCTGCATCTTCAGGGATAATAGCTTATGCATTCCCCACAGCATCACCTATGGAGCTGGGAGTTATTTGCTTAACTCCTCGTGATGTACTTTATGTATTGTTCTGACAATTAGCCTTCACGTGAGAAGCTCAGGTGGTGCTCTGAGAGTTTTCCTTTAAATGTCATGTCACATCCATTATGCTCATAAAGACTTTAACCATAATTCCAAATCAAACACACTGTGTGTACGAACACTGGCACTGACTCTTTTCCAGGTTACAGTCGCATCTATCCTGACAAGAAAAACTCTGAGGCAACCTACTGCCGTCCGTGACATTCTCCCTAGTATTGGCAATCTTGTACATACTTTGTATTATCATTCTATGTCTATACCGAGCACTGACAAAAGAAGGAGGAAAACAACCTTGTGGCAAAGGAGCACGGTCAGGATGGAGTCAGGGTGAAAAAAAGAAAGAAAGGAAGAAAGAAAAAAAGCCTGCCTTAATAGGGCACAGGGAGCCCGGTGTATCAGGAAGAGGGAAGTTGGCTCCCCTCTGAACAATCAGACTTTAGCTAATTACCCAAATACCTAAAATGGCTGCTCTAATGCACCCTGACATAAACATGCAGAAACCCACTGATTTCCCTAGAGATGTCCCCAAAGAAACTGCATGGCATTCCCACCAGCAGTTTGCCCTTCCAGCACAGAATGCCCTCTGCAGCAGTGCAGCAATGCACAGCCAGCCCTGCCACAGTGCAGGTGTGCCAAGGCCAGGCGCTGGCAGACTTTGCTTCTATTCACATTGAGCTGTTCCCTCCTGTGCTTTCCAGGTGTTTAACAGAAACACATGTTCCTCTGCACTCAGATGACTGAGAACAAAGGGCTGCATTATTCTCACCTCTGTGCTTAAGCAGTGAATTCCCATTAACTTGAATGGAAGTCATGCACAGAAATCCCTCTGCAGCCACATGAGAAAAGAGGAATCATCAGAGGGGTGTGCAGGGCAGAGTGAAGGAGGTGGGCATGCTCTTCCCACAGAAACACTGCAGCAGTTTAACAAAACCTAGATAGGGACAATATAATCAGTGAGAAATTCAGGGATTGGGTGCTGAGGGTACAGCTCCAACTTGAGGCTAACCACAGCCGAAGTGGAAGTCCCCTGATATGAAGATCCTCCTATTTCAAAGGGAACGCAGGAGTGGGACTCAATGAGCCTTATGGGTCCCTTCCAACTCAGGGTATTCTGTGGTTCCGTATGGAAAGGGAGGCAGGTATGTAACTTAACCTCCTGTTCCCAGTGTTAGGATTTTTCACACCACATTTGGTTTTCACTGCTCACAGAATAAAAACCCCACCAGAAGACGAGGCATTTGCTGCTTCTGGCAGTGATCAGAACTGTTCCCATGTGCCTGCTGAAGGCAACGATGTGCAGTCTGAAGCTAGGAATACACTGAAGTGACTACATAACAGTAAACTAAACCAGACTCTGAGAGACAGGAGGAATTAAGTAAGGTATCAGCAGTGCTTATGGTACTGAGTGCCATTTTTTTCAGGGAAATAAAAATACTTTTCTCATCAAATAAGATTATTTCCATTGCTTTCTGTTCTGAGTTTTTAACTTCTTTGCAGTGTTGAATTGTGGTAGGCAGCAAAGTGCTCCTCATGCAAGACGTGGCAGATCCTGAGAGCAGAGCTCTGCCCATCGCTTACTTATGGTGCTGGTGCCCACATTGCACAGCATTTCGTTCCACAGCTGGTATTGTATGGGGTGGGTGAAGAATAAATGTCTTATGAAGATAGTTTATACCTGGACAAGTTCCCTGGCATGAAGCAAAGTGCTACAAAAGGTGTGTAATCCCCAGATATCTCTGCAGTGATGATATAATCAGGGCAGAACGAAGACCCTGTGTAGGGAAATGAAAGTTATAATTCTATAAGAAAAAGCAACATTGGATTTGCTTGGGGGCAGGGGTGGCAGAGAAGTGCAAGTAGCACAGACAGAGGGCAGAGCATTTCTTTGAATGTCATCTGCTGATCAAGGAACATCTATCTGCACAGAGAGAGGTGGGCATGATTTTTTTTCCAGTGTTCAGGTTGTTATTTTGGCCATAGAAAGAAAAGCAGGATAAAATACAAAGAGGTCACGCTAAGGCTGTGTTTGAAATTCATTTTTTGGATCACATCAGAGAAAAGAGTTACACTGCTCCAGTGTAACAGAAATATATATATCTACACACACACACATATTATATATATAAATATATTTGGAGAGAGAGAGAGAGAGAAAGAGAGTTGTAAAAATAAAGACAAGCACGTGTTAACCTGCCCAGCCCTCCTGCAGCCCAGCTTTGCAGCTAGGGCCAATGGGAAGATTAAGGGATAGCAATCCAGAGAATGGTGGTTTCTTGCAAGCATCCAGAGTCTAGTTCTGCCCTCCAGATGTAGCTGGGAAACCTCTCTGGTATGTGGCAAAGTAGAGAGTAGCACATCTATACCCTGAGGTTCCCAAAAGACAGTTGGGACATGAGGTAGTCATGCCAGGAAGGCGTAAAATACATACAGACCAAAGCATACATTGCTTCATTGATCAGCATCCAGAATGGCAATGCAGAACTGATTCCAATTATACCTTAAATATCATTTCAAAAGCTTCAGAGCATGAAGAAGTGACACGATGCCTCTGCTGCTCAAGACAGCTCAAGGACAGATCCAAGGTGCTAAGGTAGGGAAGGAAGCACAAAATATTATTTTAGGGTTTGTCGGATCTGTATGGTATCTCTGAACCTTTTACAGTTATGGTTGCTGCTGCTTTAGATTTCAGAATCTACAGGCTGTCTCCAGGATTTACCATTCAGTAATGGTAGAAAGATTCGAATGAACAGTTTCTTTCATCTTCCAGGTGTATTACAGTTTTGATCAGGTTTGTCCATTTTTTGGTTCCTGATTTCAGGCTTCTGTTTGTTACCAAAACTAAAAGAGGCCTCACTGCAGCCTCTTAAAAACTTTTAAAGGAAGATACAGTATGGAAGAATGGAGTGGAATGGAATGGAGCAGGAGAAGAAAAGACGGGAGGAGAGGGAGAAAGAAAAGGGGAAGGGAAGGGAAGGGAAGGGAAGGGAAGGGAAGGGAAGGGAAGGGAAGAAGAAGAGAAGAGGATTTCAATTAGAAGAAATCAAAGAGAGCCATGAACACAAGGCAGCAAAAGGCTTCAATGTGAATTTAGTGACGTAATAGAATGAAGTGATACAGCCCTAGAGAGAGATATAAATGGTAATGAAAAGCGCAGGAAGCCAGTGTGTTAGGAATGCTTACAGATATGTGCCTTGTTCATATGGAATGTGCCTGACATCCCACTCTGGTGCAAAGCTAGAGGTCTTGGGAAAAATAAACAAACAACTTAGAGACCTCTGAGTCCACAAGGACTCTGCATCAAGAGCAGAGGGGTCTGGAATTGAAAAGCAAGGGAGAGATCCTAATCACATTGCAACACAGTGATGTGCTGCAGCCAGCTGTAAGTTGAGGAAAATGACTGTTGTCACTACTCTCACACCTGTATTCTTACTTTTCATAGTGCTGTAAAGCCAACGGTACAGATTTAAGATGGAAAAATAAATCTTATCTGTCCAAGAAGTGAAATGGCGGGTGAGTAAAGGCTTGGCAACAGTCCTGACAACAACCATATTAGTTGCACACAATCACTCTTACCAAAGAGCAAGGAAAAGGGAAGGTCTTATTAATGTTAAACCAGTGGGTAATCCAGGTGTCCTCTAAAACTACAACCCGCAGTAGCTACAAGGCACAATAAACTCAGGATCCCAAACAATGAAGCAGGAAGGAAGCAATGGATGAAAGCATAATGCTGAACAACCAGTAGAGGCAGGCAAGCAGCTGCACAGGCCCCTGGACTGAGTCAAGGAGAGCAAAAAAGAGCCAAAGAATGTGAAAAGGAACCTTCATCACATACAGGTCACAGTTATTGGCCTTGACAAAGGGGCACATGCCCATTGCTGACCTTGGATTCACCTCGGATGGGGAAAACCAAGGACTGTGATCTACTTTATTTTCCTCCTCTCAGTGTTTCTCCTTTGGAAGCACTGGTAAACTGCATAATTCAACTTTTGAAGTGGGAAAACCACTTTTTAAAATGTATTTATATTTCAGTGTATCCTGTGTTTATGCACAGAAGAGCAGAACTCACCTCTTTGAGCTTTCCAGCCTCATAAAGAGGGGACTGGTGGCTTTTCACCATTGTCATTGTATCACCCTACATATACAAAAGAATCAAATCCTTCTTCTCTGGGAATCAGTGCTGAGCACATGCAAACATTAGTAGGTCTTATGCTGGATGTACAATTGCAAGGGGTTGGATGGCTCTATGTGTTAAGTACTGTCAGACTGAGAGCATGGAAAGTGTCGGACGATGGCCTTTCCAAAGCAGACAAACAACTGCTTAGTTCTGGGAGTCTGTCAGTCTGCCAGTGATGAGCCATTCCCAGTGATGCTGGAAGCAGCTTTCTAGTTTGACTTGGAGAGAGTTACACTCCCAGCTTGACTTTGATGTCAGCAAACTAGTGCACTTCATTGTTTCCTTTCTCTCAGTTTTTTGGGTTTTTTTTGCCTGGAATAGTGACTTTCAGTACTGCTAAGATCTATGTAGGTCATGAATACGTTAACAGCTAGAACCAAAGCAAAGTGCAGTAATACATTTCACTAAACAGAGATCCACAGAGAGTTTTCATTGCTAAGAAAATGAAGGCATTTGCTTCAAAGGAAGCAAACAGTTCCTCCTGTAATGTGAACTGCAGGTTATTTTGCTCTGGTTGTTTGCAAGTGGGTAACACAAAAAGTGTCTCTATCACTGATCATATGGCCTTAACCTTTCCTTTCAATGTTATTTCTGCAAAATATTTATCATTTGCAGAAATATAGATTAAGGTCAGTGCAGGAAGTTAACTTCAGCATAAAAACTGCCCTTCCCCTTGTAAACTCACTTAGAAATTCATTCTGGTTTCTGTGGGACTTCCGCCTGTGTCAGCGATACCTAAATTGTCATGTCTCAATGGTCAGAGAGAAGAGACACGCTGTGCTGCGAAAACCCTTCTTCAGTACAGAGCTATAGAGTCACACTGGTGCGTTAAGGATCAAACTGTTATCAGATATCAGCAAAAAATGTAAAATAGCCTATATGAGACAAATTCCAAGGGATAAGTGATCATTATTCTCTGTTATTCAGAACATACTTATGATGTGTTTCATTTAACCAGACCTCCATGTTCATAAAGTCTTTGGCTGCCTGTAAATTGGCCTCCTACTCTCAAACCATTCAGTGTCAAAAGCAGTGAGACCATAGAATCGTAGAATCATTACGACTGGAAAAGATCGTCCAGATCACCCAGTCCAACCCCAGCCCTCCCCCACCATACCCACTGTCCACGTCCCTCAGTGTTGTATCTCCATGGTTTCTGGACATCCCCAGGGACAGTGACCCCACCACCTCCCTGAGCAGCCTGTTTCATTTATCATTTAATATACCACTGGCCAAAGTCAGCACTCATTAAATGGTTCATTGTCAACTTTGAACTCAAGCACATCTCTGGAGGCAGTTATGCTGCAAAACCTTTTCTGATAGAGGCAAAACCATCCCATGTTTCCTGCCTTTGTTGCTACATTAATATGCAGTTTCCAGCCACAAGGGTGGGGAAAGCACTGAGCATGTTTTAGATTCAGGTACACAGAAAGCAGGTATGGGTCTCCATTTGGATATTACAAACAGAAGAAGAGGGGCCTAGACCCAAACCCAGCAGAATGAATGTGTGTTTTCTCACCAGCTTTGGTTTACAGGAACCTCACTTCAGTGGTCCCAACTCCCTCTAATTTTGCGTGTCTCTGATAGAAGAAAGCTAGTGCTACATAAAGAAAACCTAGACCAAGAGCCATTCTCCAGAACCGACATTTAGAGATGCAGCACAATCCAATATGCAGAAGAAAGAAAGGAAAATAATAATAATAATAATAACAACAGTGAAAATAACTGAAATCTGAGCTCCTCTGCAAGGTTTTACTTTCCTTCTAGGAGAAGAAAGTGACCTACCTGGCTGCTCTGTGCTGTCTTCTCTATCTGAAGCTGTTCGTCAAGACAAGCAGAAGGAATATGCTTAGCACCATGCAGCTTCAGTTTGGATCCTGACAGGATAATTCAGCAGAGCATGCCAGGCTGCTCCCCAGCAGGGCTGTGAAGCTCACCTGGGAACACCGCGCTTCCCAGGTAAACCTGCCCAGGGACAGAAGTCACAGGATGTCTCGTAGTGCTTCACGTCCTCAACAGCAGCTGTAGGAGAAAAGGCAAAGTTCCCCAAGCTGTGGGTGGAACATGGCACAGCGTTGCACTGAGTAAATAAAAGCAATTGATCCTTGGACTCAGGTGCGACATCGGGTACTAGAAAGGTTGATACCACAGGCAGGACTCTATTTTGTCCGAGAAATGCAACCTTAAACGCCTTTTTGTAGTGAAAGCAGTAGTCAGATGTGTAAACAAGATATTACGATTAACTTTCTGCAGTCAGATTTACTTTCTCCAGCAGCACCTAGATGGAGACATTTAAAGGCAAAAATTACTCTTTCTCAAAAACATCTCACTCCGTCCCATAAGGAATTAGAGCTTTTCATATGAAAGCAGTTACTTCAGTGCCCTCTTTAACCTAAATTAAATGGAACAATAATGGTTCTGAGGTAGGGAATGACAGAGTCAATCTAAAAAATCGCCTTGTAGAGTGTAAAGTGAACATATAAGACTGAAAACAGGGAAATATCTAATTGCATTTATTACCAGCACTGCAGATTTTCCTGCCATTTGCTGCTGTGAAAACTCCCATTGCTAGTTCACAAAACATAGTTTGCTCCTGGAGGGCTTTTTTTTGTCTCCTTCTTCTAGGTTTGAGGACATCTGGGTGAAAAAAAAAAAAAAAACAACACACAAATAGCAGCTGTTTTAAGTACATAAAGATGATTTTAAACAAGCACAATTAATTTCTGATGTTCCTTCAACATGCCGAATCATTGAAATTATGTTCTAAAAGGCACTTCACATCTCCTTTAACATCCAGTCTGTTCTTTGGTTTATTCTTAGGTACTGAAGAGAGTCTTACCACAACCTCTACTCTTTGTAGCCTTCGTCAGATTCCTTCTTTGGTTTTCACTGCAAACATGGCAGTCAGAACTACTGCTTTATGTGAAGTTACCCCAGTAGGTAATGGGCCATGGTTACATCCCATAGGGTCACGCAAGCACTGGAAGGACAGTAAACTGAGCAAACATTGAAATGAGGCTCAAATCCGTTCTCATATCTGTGTCAGATTCTGGATGAGTCAATCAATACTGATTTCCTTCCCTTTTCTTCTTTTCTTGTAATCCTTCAAATGGTCAGACAGGGGGCTTTAAGGACCACGAGATGTTTAGGAATGCACAGGTGACATCTCAGTGCATGAGAACGGCTAGCACAGGTTATCCCAAAGTCCTGGTAAAAGGTGTGGTTAAAAAGTGGAATTCTGACCCTCTCTGGAGGGAGTAGAAGAGAGTAATCTTCTTTTCTGCTCACTTTCATGACAGTATTTTTAAACTATAAAATGTCTAAAGGGAAAAATAGATACCACAACACTGAAGGATTCAGGTTTGGTATTGATAGCAACACACCATCCTCCACTGCCAGCATTTTGCCACCCAGCATTGCAGCTCTGAGTCAGCATGTGGGTATGGAGCTGTTGATGCAGCACTCAGGATTGGTCTTGGAGGATACATAAAATTACAGTCCTTTCCTGTCTGTGCTGTTTGTGTCACTAATGTAAAAATGATTTCATAATAACAATGGCTAATAATTTAGAATGAAAAGTGCAGCTTGAGACGAAAGCTATTAGTGCATGAGAAATCCCTTTGTTTGGAGATAAAATGCTACTGTTTGAGAATGATGCAATATTTAAGGTGGAAAGAAAGAAAAGAAAGACATTCTGCTGCCTGATGGAAAATGGTTTTGCAAGAACATGATTGGCTCATCCCTTAATCACCCCCGAGCTCTTCCCCCACGATTTCCTGGAGGGGAATTCTTTCAAAAGTTGTTCTTCCCTTCATAAAATATGAAGTACCAGGAAGCATTTCCTTTCTCTCCCATCTTCTACCTACCTCCAGGTTCCAGACCATAGAGGGGACTTCCCTTGTCCTCTGTGAATTTGGAGTCTATTTTAACTGAGTTCTGGGTCCCTCCATGCCCACATTCTGCTATAGAAACTTCTTGCTGTGTTGCAGCTTCCTCCAGTAACTGCAACGTGTTGGATGTGACAACAGACAGATCATGGTGGCTCATCCTTTCACTAATTGGCACGTTGACCATCCTGGAATACTGAAGTTCAGCATAACATTGATGGATGAAGTAGAAGAAAATGAGGTTTTGCCCTCCATGGGATTAGCCTATGAGGGGTTAAAACTGCTGGTTCCTGCTTATCTCGTGTCTGAACTCTGGAGTGGAGATCTGTGATGTCAGCACCAAAAGCAGTTGAAGGAGGGGATCTGGTAGCGGTAGGACAGCCGTCTTTGGGAAGCTGCGTTCCTGTTTCTCCTCCGAGCCAGTGACACCTTCTTGGTAAGCATTGGTCTTTGGTGAAGAGCACTCAGGTTATCTAGCATTTTGCGACCACTAGCGGCATGTATTGATGCTATTACTGCTGAGGCATTTATAAATGGCAAGCCCAGTCTGTCATGTTTGTTGCTTTTATATATACAAATAAAATATGCATTTCAACGTTGGTGTAACTGTCCAGTGGAAGTCCTGAGAAGGTTCAAAGGCAAAGTCAAAACTATACTTTTGATGGAACACACTCCTGCAAAACCATGCTTGCACAGAACACTCCAGCTTTATGACTGGTCCTAAAACACAGATGTATTTGTCAGCTGTATGATTTCACTCAACTTTTGGACAAGACCAGCCCTACTTCATTCCCTAGGACTTGCCATGCAGGCACAGAGATTATACAGATAATCAGTGACACAGTTCAATGTCTAAGAACGTGTACTGCCTGAGTGTGACAAGAAATAGCCAGCTTCAGTTAAAGGCACCTTAGTTCAGACCTGTGGAGCCAAATCTCCCTGCGAACAAGGTGTTTATGTCAGAAACCATCAGTGCAGTTTCATGAGACATTTGCTTCAGTGTGAAAACCACCTTCAGAAAACACTGTATGTCCCTCAGATTGAGGGCTGATTCAGCAAAACAACAACAGCAACAAAAAAATATATTCGTCTGCACTTTCAGTCAGGTCATTTCCCTTCCCTCACTCACTACAACAGACATTAAAACGCAGGCAGTGCAATACAGTGACAACAAAGCTTTTCTGCAGCAGAGGTCTAAATGTGGCTGCACAGAGGCTTGTGTTGGCACAACCCATGGGACAACGCACTGTGATGCCAAGGTCCAGGTTACAGTCAGCTGTATGGTGAAACCATGGAGAAACATGGCAATAATATAATCAAAACAGACTCCTTTGGGTGATGTGGGCCAGAGAGTGGATGTTACTGAAACATGGCAAGAAGAGAATTCCCGGTGCTGAGTATTCCTGGCTGTTTACTGAGTACCCTATTTTGTGGAGTTCGTTTGCAACAAGGCAGCTCTCATGGGTCTTCAGAGACACCATCCCGTTCTCTGGAGGGAACTCCCATGTATGCTTGAGACAGCTACACAAACTCACTGGCAGAATTCAAGCCTCTCACTGAGAGATGTGCCAGAAAATGCTTCCTGACATTTAGTGCCAAACACACTGTAATGAGGATGTAAACAGCCCTTCACTCCAAAACACATGAAGGCGTAGAACAGGAACCCAGGGAGGGACAGCTCTGTAGAAATGCAGCTGTTGTTCTTGATTAGGATACAGACAGCCCTCTCCAGCTTGGTTTATTCTAAGGTACATTGGCTGTCTGTTGCACGGGCTCCCAGACGCTTTCACCTCAATCAAAAGTAAAAATAAGGCATACAAGTACAGAGGGGGTGTCCAGTCTGCATCTAAAAGAGGCACATGGCCATGTATTACTGCAGCCCACTGCTGTCACGGGAACTGCTGACCTATGTTTCGTTTTTCACTTTTGCAGTCATGTCGTTTTCACCTTACATACACACCTCTTTTCCTGTGGCTGCTGCAAAAAAATCTCGGTTTCCCATCATCTCATTAGAATACCAAAGAGAAGACCGTCAAAGTGATGATTTCTGAGCCTCCTGGAATGTTTCAGTCAATGCTCAGCACTCAAAGAGAAACCTTTCAGTGCCCTGAACTGCCTTATTAGCTGTGCAAGGTAAAGAGCACTACAAGAAAAGAGCTTTAAAAGGCAGGAGAGAGGTCTTTATAAAATACCAGCTAAAGAACAGCAGCAGAACAAAATCTGTTCTCAGTAAGGTGAGCCTCATCCTTAGATAGGCATAAGTGATGTGTTCATAGCTTGTGTTGCTAGAGGAGTACCAGGGCAAGCTGTGTGGTCACAATCAGCTCCACTTTTTCTGTTGAAGCCGCAGTCATTAGCAGGATTGGTACTTAGCATCAATAGAACAATCCATAATTTGCACCGTTCATGTTACAGGACTTTGAACTTATGATAGGATGATAAATCAGACTTTTACCCCAAGCACCCAACTCTGTGAGCAATGAAGTCATAGCTTTTATTACGCAGAAAATCCTCCAACTGGAAACATTTAATACATTATAACAGCAGCTGATTGTTGGTGTATCTCTGTCTACCACCTTCCCTCCTGAGTTAGTGAGAGCTTTAAAAGGGTACAAAACATTCTCAATGAGCATATTAATTGTAAGCACTGCATGGTGCATAAATCCTTATCCCCCCAAAATGTGCCACTGGGATACAGCTGACAATAACAGGAGTGTGGGTGAGAACACAGAGGTAACAAGTGCATAGAACTGACTTCCCATCATGAAAGGGTTTTGATCATGACATGACATCATGACATGGTCATAATCAGAGACAACAATATCCAGTCTAGCAGAGGGTATGTATTTCCCCACTTCCCCACGTTTTCTTTGTCCCTGAGTGTGTTCCTTGCATGCCAGGGACTGGAGATGTTGAGAGATACAACCTCAAAGCTGCTGTGAAGACTCCTGTGGTAACTCCTGTCCACCAAAATCAGCATTTGGTTGAGCTTTGCAGAATCATCATGCTTCCTGTTCTCCCCCACCTCCTCTCAAGAAAAGATGAAGGCTCGATTTAACAGGTGCCCTACTTACCTGTAGCTTTGATCTCTTGCAACTCTCTGCTAACAGAAGATGGGAGTGATTTCTGAGGGAGCCTCAGAGTGTGCATATTCACAGCCTGGAGAGCTGCTCCACTTTCTGGGAGGGATGGGTTTATGAGACTTCAAAGGAAGGAGCAGAGGTTTTTTCCCTGTGCCACTCCAGTTTTCCTTTCTGCTGCTTCTGAACACTGTGAGCCTGAACCATCACATGACGCTTTGGCTCTCCTTGCAGCCCCAAAAACAAGCTTCTAAAATGCATCTGCAGTCCCCAGTTCCCCCAGCACAGGCTGGGCTGCGAGCTGATCCAGGCACATGTGATGTGTCCACCATGACCTAGTGTCTAACACTATAACCTGAACCTATGGGATTGGCCATTGTGAAGCCACTGCTCTCCTGCAGCCCCATTGACAACAGAAAAGGGTGCACACGGTATTTGAGGGGGTTGGATCAGCCCCATCCCCATTTAACTGCAGTACCCAGTTTGCAAAGGTTGCACTTGCACCTGGAGGCATTTCCAAATCTCCAGGCATAAACCACGGCTGCACACCAACTCCTACCCTGCTGGGTCTTGGTCTCCCATGTAATCTTACAGCTGGATATCATGCCCTGACTTCTTACCACAGAATCTAGAATTCCTTGGATTGGGAGGGACTTCAAGGTCATCAGGTTTGAACCACTCTACTGCAGGTCCTCTTATGGGAGGAAACCTGAGCAACTACTGTTTGACTGTTCTTCAGATGCCTGTGTGTCATAGAATCAAAGAATCATTAAGGTTGGAAAGAGGACAGAGATCACCTCCTACCACTGTCCAACCCATGTCCACCTAAACCAAATCATGGGCTGGGCAACTGGAGAAAGATGGGGTCTTCACATTGGAACAGGATACCCAGGAACAGCTGAATATGCCACATTAGCAGAGCTGTGCTCGCAGTCAGGTCAAGTGGTTGATTTAATGATGGACAATGTAGAGGTATGTGCCATGCTGGCACAATCAATGCCTCCACTGCATCATTCATGAAGAGGCATGAAAGTCAGATGGCCTGGATGCAAGAAAACTAACTAAAGTTTGAGTCATTATCAAATCTTCATGCTATTTCATGGTGAAAGTAGTAAGACTCTTCTGTTCTGTTTAAGATACTTTACATTAAAAATTTTCTCAGTGAATTATTTTTGAATTGGAACTCAGTAGGATTCAGCACTGGTAGTACTTTCTGACCTGGCTCTACAGCTCACCATCAGATGTTCTCAAGCAGAAAAATGACTGAAGGTTTTTTTCCCCGATGATTTTTCCTGATTTTTGTCATCCGTTGTGAGTCTTTGTTCCAAGTTCTCCACAAAGAACTCTTTGTGTTTTATTTGAGTGATGCTTGTGCCAGACCTCTCTCAGAACAAAAATAATATGATTAACCTGGCACAAAGAACACTGTGGCTGGCCGGAGTGGCACTGGGCCAGCAGACCTGCACTTGCAGGATCTCATCCCTGTATTTCTGCACCATGACAGTATCACTCCACACCAATTACCTAATGGTAATAAGTCTGGTAATAGTCTTAAGCTGCACTAGGGGAGGTTCAGGTTGGATATTAGGAAAAATGTCTTCTTCAAAAGAGGTCCACTGGCACAGGCTGCCCAGGGAGCTGGTGGAGTTACCATCCCTGGAAGTATCCAAGAAACATAGAGATGTGGCACTGAGGGACATGGCTGGGAGTGGGTTAGGGTTGCGCTAGACGATCTTAGATGTCTTTTCCAACCTTAATGATTCTATGATTGCACTATTTTAAGTAGAACCCATAACAGAGGTAAGAACTTATACAAGTAGTGAAGAACACAGACCATGACTCAGGCAGGTTGGTGTAGCAAGCACATGGGAAATCTGCTTGTGCTGCTGTGCTGTGGGTGAAAGGATTGCTCCCACACTGTTTAATAAGAAAATTATTTTGTCCTCACTAAATGCCTTACACCAGAATTTTACAGCATTTAGTTCTGCAAAATGGTCCATTACATGGTTGCTTAACTCCTACCCCATGCAAATGACATGTGTGAGGGGATACAGAACCATGGGGGACCCAAGAGGCCTCTGTATTCTGGCTCAGAAGATGAACCCAAAGCCACACAATCCTCTAGAACAGTTTCTGCTGCACAATTGAACTGTCTTCACGATTGTTCTAGAATGAGATACTGATTTTCCTCCTTATTTTGCTAAGTTAGCAACAAGGAAAGAAATTCCTGAAGATTTGCAGTTCTTATTATTAATAGATGAAAATACGTATATTACTAGGACTCAGATTCTACAAAACTACACTCAGATAGAAGGAACTGGCTGGGTACAGATCAGAAGGAGGTAAGACTGGGAAAAGATTACTTTCATTGAAAAAGAGTGACATGGGAAGGATATGGCAAGGAATGGTGGAAAGCTATTTAAAACTGGGTGGACATTCTCTGCAGCACAATCAGTCAGCATGAAAATTCTTCTTGATCCCCAAACCTAATAGCCATTATGATTTGAGCACTTGGGGAAGATAAAGCAAACATCTATAAGAAAAGGGAAACTTTGTGTTACCCAATGCCTATGGAGGTGGACTTTTAATTGCTGATCTCTGGTATTTCACAGGAAAGGTGGGAGAAGGAAACAGATACACTTTGTTTTATATCTAAGCAGCTGTTCAGTGGGATGGAGAGGGGGAATACTGCCTGATCCTTCCAGGAGATGTCTGAAACACTGAAGCATGGGACTTGGTAATGGTTTGTAACCTGACATTTCTTCTTTCTGCAGTTTTGGACCTAATTCCAAGATGATTGCCTGGGCCCATGTACTCAAAGTAGTGAAACCTCTCAGCTTCTCCTGCTGTGAACTCGTGGCCTTCTGCCACGAGTCTGTAATCATAAGAACCAGACTGAAAGCCCCAAAACAGTGAAACTGAGATCAGAAATATAAGCGTGTCCAAACTGGTAACCACAGGAGCAAAACACTGATGGTTGATCTCCATTTCTCAGTATTTCAGCAACAAGAAAATGGATAAACTCCTTGGGGTGGTAAAAGTCAAATTCCCTATTAAGCTCATCACAGAGTAAACTGGGTGATGCACTGTGGTCCATGCAAGGCGATAAATGAAATCAAATGATCTACTGGCTCTTACCTGGCTCTAATGCTATGTATATCAAGCATTTTGCAGTCCTTATTGCTTTGGTGAGGAACAGGAAAAGTCATAGCAGTGTGCAGTGACTTGGAATTATAAACTACAGGAGAACTGGTGGGCTCCTCTGCCTCTGAAGGAGTTAGCTTTTCACAGCTCCAGAGAGCTGCTTTTTAAATACATTCTTGTGACACTTTCCACTGAATCATGCTTTTCTGTCAATCTTTTAGAACCACATTGCATGACTCAGATAAGACCTACATAATGTACAGAATTGTCTGCAATATTAGCACTTGGTTTACTAAATAGCTCACTCATTATACTGGGATAACAGTGCTTTACAGCACAGACATGAGCTGCTTCTGGTTGAGAGTGGCACCAGCCATTGGAGATGGAACACAAGTAATGTCACGGAGCAAAAGATGTTTCTTTCTCCCCCAGTGCCCCATCCCATTTCATATAGGGAACATTACATGTGGGATGTCCTTTCAGTATATAAACAGGGGTTATGAGGAAGAAGGGGAAAGACTTTTGTGCAGAGTCTTTTGTGATGGGACAACTGGATTGGAAGTTGTCCCAAACTAATAGAGGGGAGATTTAGAACGGATATAAGGAAGAGTTTACAGAGTGGTGAGGCACTGCTGGATTCCTTGTCCCCGAAGACATTCAAGGTCAGACTTAACCAGGCTCTGGGCACCTGGTGGAGCGGTAGGTGTCCCTGTTCATTGCAGGGAAGTTGGACTACATGAGCTTTTTTTCCAGCTGAAATGATTCTTGGATTCAGTGATATTCTCCACACACATTCCTCTCTTGTCATGCTACTCCACTTCCCCATGGTTAAAGCCATGCACAGAGTAGCCAGCTATTGCCACTTGTCATCAAAATGCCATGCCAGGTAGTGCAGGTGATACCTGAAGACTTTTTCAAAGGCAGAAAGCAAAGTTTGAACATGGACAGAGGTCTAACACACACTGTATGCCTGGACAAGGAGCACTAAGGAACAAACTGCAGGAGAAAACCAGTAAATGACTTCTCACACAGAGGGGGAAAAAAAGAGAATTTCCACCTGAAGTTCATCACCCTCCCTCTTGCTTGCTGTTATTTTTAGTAGGAAAAGGCATTTGCTAGCATGAGTACATGTATGAAATGTAAGGGTGGCTTATTGCCTGTTGAGGTATCTTTTTGTTGTGAAAGGGCTGGAGGTGGGTTGTGGAGGCGGTGGCTGAGAGCTGTAACACCAACTATCAGGTGACTTTCGGGAAGCTGGCTTATGAGTGTGGAAATTGATGTTTCTGCTGACACAGCATCACCAAAACATAGAAACCAGGCGTGACTCATGAGCTTGATAGCAGAAGGGGTTCGATACATCATCCTGAGAAAGAAGGTTTCTCATGTTTCCCTTTTTCAGGTCTGCTTCCAGAGGGAAAAAAAACCACAAGTCACAATCTGCAAATCTGTAAAGCAAAGCTTCCTCCAACAGAGGTTTCACTTTCATTTCCTACAGATCTTGTCACTTTTTGAGGATGGATTTCTGGCATGCAGACACCAACCAGGTATCTGAATCCTCTGCACTCAGATTATTTCATGAGCAGTGGAGGAGTTTTGTTAATTTGGTTTTGGGCTGAACAAACCAGATGCTCTCCAGCAGGTTTTCCTCATTACAGTTTCTAGGCTGGACAACAAGCTCCCCCTGCAGAAAAACATGCAGTGATGGCTCATACAACACTGTATGAAAACATGAGGCTTTGGAGGAATTTCACGGAGCAGTTTCTGCAACTGCTGTATGGTAGTTCCATATCCAGACCAGTGGTCTCAGACTTCCCTGCTCCTTTTGCTTTGAGGAGGAAAGAGATAAGGGACAAAAGTGGGGAAAAAGATGCCTATAATGGGGAGGGAGGCTTAGTTGTTTTTGAGTTTTCTGTTTTATTTAAAAAGTGAAGAAGAAAATTTCTTGAAACACAAGGCTTGTTTCTCCAAACACACTCCGCCTGCACACAGAAGGAAATATGCTGCTGCTGCTGCCAAGTTCTGAGAAAACTTCAGTCACTATTGTGCAGGTTTATTGCATCCGTGATGGTCATCCTCAGAACTTCCTCCTTGGATGAAATGGAGGACCTGACCTGGGCTTGAGTCCAGGCAGGCACATGAAATAATTCCAAATAAGGATCTGCAGCCTGACAAATTCCCCGAGACGATTAAGTGACCATGTTTAGCAGTGACTTCAAGGCAGACTCTTGGACTTCCATCACCTCTTGCAGCAATCTGTCTCCAGCTATGACCAGCAGAGAGCCAAATCTTAGCAAATATACTATATTTTCTGCTTCTGAGGATGCAGACAGACAAGGCTACCCTTCCTAGGATTGCTGAAATCCAATGGATAACAAAATGAGGATTGGAATGTGCACCTCGTGAAAAAAGAAAGATGTACAGTGAGTGCCATGTGTATAAATTCACATCTCTCTAAAGTACTTACCCATAGGTTGGTGCACAGGGTTGATATTCTCCTTCCAGTAGTAGGAAATCTTTTTGGCTGACAGTTGTCATTACAGAGTGCTATCAGACAAACTACTGGTGGAGAGCTGCTATTCATAATGGCATTAGCAGATGTGGCAACTGACAGGTTTTGTCACCGCATCATCACAAAGACGATAAAAGGAGGTGTAATTCTGGGTTTGCTCCCAATAAGCAGTGAAAATACTAAAAAGAGAAACTCTTAGGAGCACAATAGCCTAGAGAATAGTTATTTATAGTTCAAACACAATAGTTAATAAGGCTCTGAATGGCTCTGATTTCTGCAACAAAAACAAACAAAAAACATATATTGAAAGTAATGCAGAGATAAATAAGGACTGGTTAATCCTAATTTGAATCTTGCCAAGGGAGCAGAGAAAACATAAGGGTTCTTTGAGGCACAGAGTTTGAGATAACAGAGGGAGGAAGAGCTGCTATGTACTTTTTCATGGCAGAATTTTAAAGCAGTTCTTTGGTCTCAAAGCAAAACATTATGGGGCTGTTTGTGATGAGTGCTGCAGACTGCTAGCATCCCAAGTGAGATTAGCATCACTGAACAAAGGCTTTGTCTCCCAGTATTCCGAGTCTTGTCTGATATTCTTTGAAATTTGAACGTTAGTGTTATTTATTACATCACCTTACATTGCACCAAAATAAAAAATGCCATGCTTCCAGGCTTCAGCATGTCATCTGTAGGCTGCCAGAAACATTCTTCCTTCCCAATGCCAAACTGCTCTCTATTTTTTTTTTCTTTCTTTGCTGTACTCTGCAGTACACAAATGGTGCTAAGAAATCAGCTCAAGTGTCTCATGATCTCATGTGTGTGCACCGACAGGCAGAGTGGCAGCTATGGCTTTGTGGCACTGCAGGACATGCTGAGATGGTTGGATTAGATGATCTTTGTGGTCTTTCCAACCTCTATGGTTCTGTTCTTCCCCAGCTCAGATGTCTCTGAGGTCTGGGACTGCTCCTCCCACTTGCCTTTATAGCTCTATTTAACCTGGACATGTTTAGGAGCAGGAAGCTTGCTAAGGAGGCTGTGGGGCTGTGGCTTACCCTTCTCCTTGATATTTTGAGTTTGCTGGAAGGTTCCTCAAACCCTGGATGTTGTGGCCCAAGAGAAGCAGAGCAAATGGTCCTGGGGACTCTTCTGAACCTCAGGGCTGTTTCATGGCTTTGCTTGACTGAGGGGCAGGTTCAAAGGACCCCTGTGGTCCCTTCTGTCATATGCTTTTTGTCCAGAAGAGGAAGGTCAAGAACAGTCAGATGAAAAAAAAAACAACAACACCTGCCCACTGAAAAGAAACTTCTTGAGACTGAGCAGGAAAGCAGAACCTGCACGATCACTGAATCACAGAACTGTAGGGGCTGGAAGGGACCTCTAGAAGTCATTGAGTCCAACCCCCTGCCAAAGCAGCTCCCTAGCCCAGGTTGCACAGGTAGGCGTCCAGGCGGGTCTGGAATGTCTCCAGAGAAGGAGACTCCACCACCTCTCTGTGCAGCCTGTGCCAGTGCTCCGTCACTGCACTGTGAAGAAGTTCCTATGCACAATGGTGTGGAACTTCCTATGCTTCAGTTTGTGGGCATTAACTAAAAGCCTAACTGGGATCAAACCCCTCCGTCTCCCGAGAATGGATCTTTTCCAAGCCAGTCTTCCGAGAACACTGTAATGTGGACCTGGAGGTTTGACAGCTTCTGGGCTCTTGGTACTGACGAAAGTGGAGATTCTGGAATAACAGTGGGTAAAGTGCATAAATGCACCTCAGTGGGGAAGCAGTCCATGTGACTTCCAGCATTTTATGCTAATCTGAACAAGTGTGCAGTGCTTTAGGAAAAAATCTTGAGGGAAAGAATAAAAACAGCAGGTTGGGAAATGAGACAAAAGGCAGTGTGGGTTTGACAAAGGTCGAATACGTAGGTCTGACTTGACCTTTTCTCTGGAAAATGGTTATCTAGCACACAAAGGTGTACATTTCTGTGAGCTGCCTTCATTGAAGATGTCTTGGGATCTTTAGGGAAGCTGGAGGTGTCTGGCAGTGGTGAAAGAACTCTTGAGCTGATGTAGAGTAATTGGATAGAGCAGTGTGAGAAGCCCATGAAGGCAGGAGCTAATACAGAGTTCTTAAAGCTTGGGAAAAAAAGGGACGCATGTCAGAGCAGACACAAAGAACTATGCACAGGTGACCGGAGCAGAAACTTTGCCATCTCTGCTGAACAGAGGCTAGGAAAGTGCAAATAAATCATGCAAAACCACACTGTGGTGCAAAACCAAGTATTTCTAGATTGGCCATAAATTGTTAAGACAGCAACTGAGAAACTTTGTAAGTAACAAAGGACAGAGGATCTGAAAAAAATCCTCCAGATAAAGACAAATCCTTGCCCATATTTTTGATATGTATGAGGATCTGATGGGATTACCCCACAACCACCAGGGAGGGCTCAGACCCACAGTGGGCATTTAATAAAGTATGAGGGAATACTACCAACCTCATTAGCTGTATTGCTCATGTTCATAGGCCTCACTTGTATGGAACCACATGGGGACCAACGCCCAGAGTTTTCTCTAGAAAGGAGGAAATGAGAGTGTAAGGGCAGAAAAGGAAATCCCACAAGTAGTCTGACTTCCTTCAGCCACTACACTGCCTCCTCCCTTTGTGCTGCTACCCAGAAACTGGGGAACTGAGTCCTGTACCCGAAATGCCCACTGCTTTCTTGGTATGTCTGAGACTTCCCAGAGCCTCCCATTCTCCTGCCTTCCTTCTTGCCTTCATCCATCAGCTTGCTAATCTCTTCCAGGAAGACTGATAAGGCACCCGCCCAGCCTCTGCCCCAGGGCCTTTGCCCTCACACCACTAACAGAAACACATCCATTCCCCCAAGGCCATTCCATCCCCATCACATGCTCACAAGCATGCGCTGAGCACTTTGGGTCCTCCTCCTATGTTGCACCTCCAGCTATTTTTATGACAGTGTGTATCTCAGCCCTGAGATGGCTGGAGCTTTAGAAGGGAATTTCCCGAAGAACAAAAAACCTGCTAAATTTAAAAGCCAGACTTGCTTTCTTTCCATCCAGGGAAAATGATCTCATCTTTTCAAATAAAGGTTAGGAAAACAAAACAACAACAAAAAAAGAAAAGATTGTTAATGGTTCTCTGCCATTCACTGAAACTCTGCATGCTGACTTCTTTCTTTCTGTGCTTTCTGGTCTGGATTCTGAATGCTGGATGCTGCTCTGGTCCTTGTAGCTCAGGAAAAAAAAAAAAAAAAAAAAAAAAAAAAAAAAAAAAAAAAACCAAAACATGTAAATGGAAAAGGTTCATAGAAGGGCAGCAAGGATTATCAGAAGTTTGGGAAACTGAGTAAACTGTGACACTGCAGCCCAAAAAGGCACTGCTGATGAGTGGGGTATGGTTGGCTGGTAAGGGTGGATAGGACCAAACAAGCATCTTTTTGGCAACAACAGACAACATCAGGTTAAATTAGTTGGAACCACTTCCAAAACTAAAGGTTTCATACAAAACCTCATAAATCCATGGAACTTTTGTTCTGGTTCTAAAGAGGTGGGGATAGTTCAGGACTTACATAAGATAAATCATGGCCTTAGAAACACCCTGAAAATTGACAGGATCCTAAAGTACATCCGAAGGAAACATCATTAGTTTATCTTGTTTGTACTCCTCTCTGGCCAGCTGCTTGCAACCACCACTCTGGGAGGCAGTGATTTCTGCAAGATGGACTTCTGGCCTGAAATCAAACTGCTGCTCCCACAGATTCAGCAGAAAGATGTAGGGTTAGCACAGTCAGACCACGGGCAGGACGTAGCCACGTGCCTTCAGCATCCAGCTCATCTCCCAGCTCTCTCTTTCGAAGTCAGTGCTGCTGCACTCCAGACTCTTCCTGGAATCCCGTGGCAACTTAAGCTCTGCTGGAGCTTGTCATCTTTGCCATGATGCTTCCATCCCAGCCAATAATGTTTATACAAACATACCACTGAATTCATGTAAATATTATATGCACAAAATGTCATGTAAATACAACAATTTATATATTTTCCATACGTTATAAATTATACATTTATCAATATACTTACTATGTATTTGTAATTTTTTACATGCACAGTGTACAGCCTATATCCAAGTGTTCAGAAAGTAGGGTGAAGAGAGACATGCACAACACCCTGTTGCTACCACCGGCATGAGAGGAAGTCCAAGTGCAAATGTCAATTGCTTTTCTGGCAGGAAAGAAAATGTGAAAGTGTGAAGAATGAACGTGAACCGAAGACATGAAGCAGGATGGGCCACTTTAGGAAAAAAAAGTACAAAGCAACAGTTACAAAAACTGATTCTGTGATCAAAAAAGTTTTGATAAAAAGAGTTTACAGATTTGGTTTGCAGGAAAGCACCACTCTGGTGTGTAAGCAATATACAGAGCTGGGATTCCCAGCTCTGCTAACAGCCAAACCTCCTCTCAGTACAGGCCTCTTTCCCATGGATACAGATGGCAGTTTTCCTTGGAAAGGCTCTTTATGGATTTCTCCCCACTGCAGTGCTTGCTGAAGCAATGACCAGTGAACATAGCAGTGAGTCAGAAACTTGTGTCCATCTGACTGCACTGAAGTGGGGTGCTGAATTTGTGCTGTGCTTCAAACAACACTTAATGTTACATGTCAGACTCGACTTCCTCCATAATGAAGCTGGAAGCAGAAACACAGCTACAAGCTTGGCCATTAGGCAGCTGAGTTACTTGCCAAGCATGTCACATAAAGTTGCATCCCATAACACAAAAGGTGAGGCCTGCATCATTATGGAACACAAATCTCCAAGTTATTTAAGCTTTTCTGCTTGAAGTTGGCAGCACCCCCAAAAAATGAGAAGGAGTAATTTACTTGACAACAAGAAGGTTTATTCTTTCATCTCATCAACATCATCTACATAGCATTAATGCTCATCAGACTGAAAGCTGTCAATCCATTTTTGTTATACAATTATTTTTCTTCACGTGTTATCAGTAAGGTACCCTACTGCCTGCCTGAGGCTTCCATTTAGCACCACCAGGAGGCAATACCTGAATACAAAGGAAACTCAAAGGCAAGATAGGCAAACAAAGGGAAGTATGTTATTCTCTATGCTTTTCTGTCCCAGTGCTCTATCAGAAGCCAAGAACCCCAGGAAGAGATATCAAAGACAGAGGTACTCTACCACAGAGTAAGAGGGAATTACCTGACTCATACACTGTGCTGGGCATCTACAGTACTAAGGAAAAGCTTACGTACTAAATGAGAGTAACTTGCTAAGTTGCAGTAGCAATTCTAACCTACATGATTTGGCAAGTCCAATCACAGTTATACTTCAGACAACTCCAGATGCTGCTAAAAGAGTTTATTAAAGACTGTACTAACAGTTCTCTTAACAATGGCACGTACAACAATTCGGAATTGTGACGGATAGCATGAAGTTTAGGAGAGCACTACTGTAGTACGCCACAGACACAAACAAAGCAGATGTGCAGTCTCAACTCTACAAGCAAGCCCATGGAATACAGCAGTCATATCATACAGCTGTACAAGTGTCAGACAAAATAGAAAAGAAAATACAAAAAAAAAAAAGTCATTCAATAGCCAGTCCTTGAGTTTATTGACAGTATTACAGTACTTTATGGACAAGGACTGGCCTGTTCCAGCTGCACCTTCCACAGTACGAGGGCAGCTGGAAATAGCAAATATCCCCTTAGTGAAGAAAAAAATTAAAAAAAAACATACCTCGTTACAATCATGTACTCCAGACCTTCCTGTATGAAATTCCAGATTCTGACATCCCCGCAATCACTTTGCTCAGGACGCTGGTTTTACTTTGCAAGAAAACTAAACCAGTATGGTTTTTCAAGATAGTGCAAAAATATTTTCAATGGTATCATTAAATCACAGATGATCAACATGGATCAGCCATGGCATGGCCAGCAGCAGCTTCGAGATCAGAACAAAACCGACCTGCTGCCCCTCCACCTGCTCATAAAAGAGTGAGTGCATGCAGAGGGGAGACGTGTAGTTCTCTTCCAAACAAGCCATTATTTCTGGGTTTGTAAGGAGGAACGGCCTCCAGGGTAACAAAATGCTACAGAAAACTAGCAAGTATTAAATTATCAGAACACAACATAACAAACAAAAAAACCAAAAAACAACACAAACAAACAAACAAAACCAGAGCAACATCCTAACAAAAGAATATTGAAGTGGAAAAAGTAAATAGTAGCTGTATTATTTGTCATGGCTGTAATGCTATTTCCTTCCTTACCGGGTTGGTCATGGTAGTCAAAGTGTGACTCGTGGAGCTCAGCAGCTTACAGCACCCCCATGGTGGTGATGCAGGATTCCCAGCAGCTCACAGGGATTTTATATTCCCTACAACACAGCATCTAGTTACAATGGCAGGGCAGCTGCAGCCTGCTCCTGGTGTGTTGCCTTCGCAGTTTTTTGGCTGTAAGATCTTAGGCCCTCTGCACTTGTACCACTGGTCATGATCATGCTCACAGCAGCACATCCACAGTCATACATTCATCTGGGGTACATCTCCAGAGCAAATTGCAACTTCTTTTTTAAGCAGACATTGAGGCATCTGCATAACATGTTGAGACACAAAGGGTGCAGGAACACCCTTTGGCAGCTCCACAGTGCATGAATTCAATGAGATAACTGTGTTCTGCCAAACCCCCAAATCATTCTTCTCCCAATTTCCATACAGTTGGTTTGTTTCATAGTGTTGTTATGTAGAACCTTTTTAATGCCTGCCAGCTTCAGAGGATAAAATCACAGTGCTGCATATCCACAAAACCCAGCATACCCAGCCTGCAATATAAAATAATTTATATACACAAAGCAGAATTTGCATCTTAAATACGAAGAGATTGTCTTGTTCCCTATGGTGTCTTATCCAGCTACTAAAAAATAAATAATTCACATCAGATTGATGGATTTGTTTCCTCTACAGCACACGTGCGCTATCAGAGCTGACAAAGATAACATCAAAAAAACCTTTTGTAATTAATAAAAGAGAATTGTTGAACACTTGCACATATTGGCACGAGGCAGAAGAGAAAAGGAAAGATCACACAGCTCAGCTCAGGTGCCTTCTTCTGTGGAACGGGACTCAGATTTCAACTTCACAAATTCTTTTGCAACCTCATCATTGGTTCTTTGGGAAAGAATCCTGAGGACTGTAAGTCCAGTCTCATCCATGTGAATTCTGCGCCCAAGAGGGCACCAGCAAGCACAGCTTCCTTTGTCAGCTATGTCTCTGAGCTGCATCACTGCTATCCCAAGCACCCGATCCTCTCGAGCAAAGCAGTAGTCCTTCACACAGACTTGTAGCTCATAGGCATCAGGGCCGTCTTCATTCCCCAGTATGCTGAAAAACACACAAGATTACTTAACAGAACGTATCAATTCCTCTTGAAATACATATATTTTAGAAACACGTCAGTGGCTGGGTGGAGTGCTAGATGAGTCATAAAAAACTCCTTCCTACAGAATCATAGGAGTTGGGAGGGACCCTTAAAGCTCAGATGGCCCAATGAGCAGGGACACCCACAGCTCCATCGGGCGCTCAGACCCCTCCACCCTGACCTTGAGCATCTCCAGGGATGGGGCATCCACCACCTCTCTGGGCAACCTGTGCCAGTGCTACCATTCACTACCATTCTTGTTTAGAGAGGCAGGAGTACAACATATGGTGTACGCATATTTTTGCTATTTCACAGTTCATAAAGACAACGTGGCTATTTAAAAAGAAAAAAAAAAGAAACAACTCTTTTCAAGTTGCCTTTGTGCGTGTGCGTATGTGTTCAACTGCAAAATGAGAAGAATGGAGAACATAAAAGACATGCTAATAGATTTTCAACTCAGACAACTGTAAACATTTCTTCTCCTGCTAAGAGTTGTTTCATTTCAGTAATTAATATTTTAATTAGATGGAGTCTTTGTTAATGATTCAGAACCTTCCATTAAAGCATCAGCTAGTAAAAATACAACCCCAACCTTTCTGATGTTTCTGAAGCTGAAAGAAAAAACGCATAAAAATTTTCTTCATTTAGAGGAAGCCTGCCTTTATCCATATCAAATAAAAATCATACAGCCAGTCCATCTCCCCCGGGAAGTTTACAGTCTTTTGCTGGTCATCACTTCTTTCATTCACAGAATCCCAGAATGGTTTAGGATGGAAGGGACCTCTGGAGATCATCTGGTCCAACCCCTGCTCAAACAGAGCCACCCAGACTTATTCTTATGTACAGCTGGGTGAAGACCAGTCTGTAGCTCCTTCTGTTGAGCCTTCCAGGAAGGAAGATGCCTTTATAATAATGAAAGCCAAGTAAGAAGAGAATGATACTCCATGTTCAGAAAGGCTACAACTGCTAACAGACCCAAGGACTATAACCTTGGAAACAAGGATGCACAAGGTCACAGAGCACACCCCAGAAGCCAAGTTGGGATAAAAACACTCATTAGGAACTAAAACCACATCCATAATGAACTTTTAGCCTCAACTCTTAACAACAAAACATACAAAAATGACGGAGCACAGTAAAATATGTTGACAGGACACATAACACATTTCCAAAGGTAGACAAAGGACACTGCTGGCAAAGAATGACCACCAGTATCCCACCCACAGCAAAATCTCCCATCATCTAGCTTTTCCTGCCAAGACACCTGACAACAAGCCAAGCTGCTGGTTCAAGTACTGCTCTGGGCCCTGAGCAGGCTGTTTTGTGTTCGCTGGGAAAAAAACCACAATCTGTCTGCTACATCTAAACATGCCAGGTCAGATCCTCAGGCTATTTTTCACACTTACAAGTGAAAGGTTTCATTGTATTTGGGAGCCCAGTTGTTGCTCTTTGACTTCGTTGTGAACTTCCTCTTCTTGTCACTCTGATGAGGTCCAATCATGGTAATTTCAACAAACGGACGGAACATGCCAGACGTCTGCCACTTCAGGTCGTTGGCTGCCACAACTGGAAAAGAGTTACAATCTGCTTTAGAGGGAATGCTCATTTGTTCCCACTGCTAGCTTTCCGCTGTGATCTCATTTCAATTCCTTGTCCAACCCGAGACGCATGAGCTAAATTGTTTTATTTATTTATTTTTTGTCCTGTTTAATTCTGTCTAGGGAGTCTAAAACTTTTCTCCTGCACCTTCAAGAAACTAGTCAAAGAGCAGGCATGCATGCAGCTCTGTCTGGCCAGTGTTTAATGCTGTATCAGCTGTGGAATGAGAAAAAACAGGGCATGTAGGGGGCTGATACTGAAGTCTGCTGAAAAGAAAAATGAGACTGCAGGTAAGACAAACGAAGCATATGAGCCATGGGTGGTTGCAGAACTCACAATTATTAGCTCTTTAACTTCCATTCTCTCACAAGAGAGAATTTTCTATGTCTCACAGATAAAGAAAATCTATCTGTGAACTGTACTGTGCAGTTGGTACTGATTTACCCAGGAGAAAAGAAGGCTGGAGAGCTGTTTGTATATATCTTTAGAGGAAATTAAAGTAGTTAAATATGCTGCTCTCAAGCAAAGGAGACGAAGGAAAAGGAAGCCTGAGATGAATCACTGCTTCAGTTATTTTCAGAGCAGTTCTTCTGGGATCAATTTGGCCTTCAGGATGGACGAGAACAGAGGCCCTGACCCCTTACTGGTTCTGCAGTTTCTCAGTTTACACTGAGCAGTTTCACTCTGTCATGCTGCTCTGTTCTCTGCAGCACATGCTAAACTGTGGGGCCCACGAGAGCGATCATCTGATTTGTTTATTTCATGCATCGTCGCCAATAAACAACAGGATTCTATACTGCCATGTCACTCGCTAGACTGGACAAGCTCAATTACCATGTCCCTGCACGTTCGTGATGTGACAAAGAATAACTACTTGGATCCACATCACATGAGGCTGCACAGAAATACAATGACTTCCAACTTTGCCTTGATACAGTCAGAGCCCGAGCAGTAAAGCATCATCTGCCCCTACCTTTCACTGTGACCTTGTGTTCACCAGTTCCTGGATGGGTATACAAGTCGATCTGTATGGACACTTCACCCACAGGGTCATCCACACCAGAACCTGTAGGAAGAAAATTGGCACACAGCCGCCGTGCACACACAGATTATTGTTTATTGGTACCCATCTTTGACTCACTGGTCTCAGCAGAAAATAGTGTTCTCACACCCTCCTTAGCCATAGATTTTTCAGTCAGCACTGGTAATAAAATGTTAATGCAAATTAACAGGCTTGCATGCCCAACAAGTATAAACACTAACAGTTTTTGCACTCACCATAAAAATCACACCCTATAAAGAATTTTAAATAAATTAAGCTATCTAAAACGTGACAATGAGCCCTCTCAGAGAACAAGAATATTTTTTCAGAGGTTCCTGCCAAAGCTGTGGTATACACATGCAGGCATTCCAGTGGTGGGCATCAGCATTCCCATCAGAATTCAGGACAAGGATTTAAAAACAACAACAACAACCAAAAAAGGCACAACAGAACACATAAGGGAAGTTCAGGAAAAAGAGAGACAAAGACGTTAGCGATTAGCACTGAGCCATAATGCAGTCTCATCCTCCAAGAAGGTTTCCATGCAGTACAGCAGATAAAATCTGTTACCCTGACTGCCCCCACCTGCTTCCCTTCAGTGGGTAATGAGAACCCCTTAACTGCTGTACACCAAAGAGGATGAGAAAGAGGCACTCAACTTGCACGTTCATTTCCCTTCATCTGTCAGACAATCAGAAAACCAGAGGTAGTTTCACAGAGGAAAATATAACATTCTAACTGCAGGGGAACATCACATGAACCTCACAATTCTTGTATTACGATGTTTTCAAGATTTTCACTTTTAATTATGATAATCACGGAGTATGGGGAAACAACATTTATCTGGATAGGAAAGCCAAGATGTCATGTAAATTACAGAAAAAGACTGCTTTGCGAAAGGAAAATTAAGTTCTTTCATCAGGTAGGGAGATTGATCTTCCTGTCTCTTTAATAAGTGTCTGATGAGTTTGACGATTAGCAATGCAGTTGTAAGAGGGATCTCTCCGCGATAATCGGATACCTAAGAAGAGCACTGCTAGTTTGTTAATTCTGAGACTAACATGCACCACAAAGTGGAAAAAAAATTGGTGCGTTTGATTGAAATTCAAGACAAGGATCTTGAAGGATGTCATTAAACAAACATTTTGATTAGATGGATCTAACATGTCAGCTTCTACAAAAACAGTCTGCAGGCAGCAAAAGCACTCCTTTCAAAAACAGGAGGTTGAGAGCTCATCTGTGCAATTCTGTGAAGAGAATTACATGGCACAGAACTGCTGGCAGTGGAAGTCACGTTCACATGCAAGGGAAAGTATCTGCATGCACAAACATAACACAACTTCAAATTATTCTCTGTGGGGTAGATTCTCACTCCTGACCTGAGTACAATAGATAGCCTTTAGGCTGTAACAGCTGTACTTCATCCTGAGCATACTGTTTTATCCCTGCCCAGGAGGGACATGTTTCTGTACATTAGCATAGAGCTTTAGAAACAGTAGGCCCAATTACCCACCTGACATTTTCTACAGGGACAAGATAACCAAAATTATATCACAACTTTAAGAGGCTAAATAATCTTATAAACATCAGCTGCCAAAACACACAGGTCTTCATTCCACTCATCTGTAGAGTCATTAATAGTCTATGAATGAGATACTGATGCTTCTGAGGAATCACAACAGAATCACCCCTTTATCCTTGAGGGAAACAAAATTTAGATTGCTTTGTGCTTTTTTTCCTGCTTTCACTCCTATCTCTTCCTAACAAAATCCCCTTCTATTAACTGGTATGTTCACAGAGACCAAAAACTACTCAAGAAATATCCACAGGCAGACACTGAAAATATTCTGCTCACATACAGCTGTGTACATATGCATGCTTGCACATTCAGTGCAAGCAGATTTAAATCTTAACTCACTGATGCTGTGATACTGGAAGGTGAAACTGCAGAACTGAGCTCATGCAATGTGACTTCGGACAGCAAAAATTAAATTAGGAGATGAAACACAATGAGAATTAATTCAGGGTTCTCCTGAGGATGCAGACTTTATCTACCCCCTCCAAGCCACGTATTTCAAGCTTGGCCACAATTCTGAGTGCATATCAGACATTACCATGTATTACCATTCTCTGCAGACCACAAGCATGCAAGTCCAAGATTTGAAATAGCAATACACAGCCCATGATAAAGGGTAGGGAAACATGTTCACAGCATCTTAAAATACAGTCAATTTTAAAGACAGCTTTCACATCCCATAAACAAGTCTCAGGCTTTGGGACAGGCTCTCAGGCAAGGTATAAACATCTACACCATGCAACCCGTGGCTCTGTGGGATGCAAGCATTCTGTGACAGCTCATTTCTACAGGGAGCTACTGGGAATGGGTCTTTGGAAAAGGTTCTGAGCAAGATGGTTTCAAAAGCAAGACAGTTGGCTAATGTTGTTATGGTAACAACATTAGTCTGGAACATACCCTTATCAGGAAGAACGTCCTCATTAGCCGTAAACCTAATACCTTTCCCATCATGCACTGAGACATGAATTCAAAAGGCAAGAAGCAAGCAGTATAAAGAGAGAAGAGTGTGAATTACAATCCAATTAGTGGCTTCGCTTAAACAAATGCAAGACAAACATTCTAGCTCTTAACAGACAAAACATCCTCTTAGATCTTCTGTACCAATGCAAGCTTTGAGGAGCAAGCCTGTCTGTGAGTAAGGGACTGTCTGGGTAAAAAAAAGCCCAAAAAACAGAATTTGTGCTGGCAAAACTGAACTGCAAGCTCTGATCCAGCTATGAAGAACAAAGCATTGTGCCACAGACTGTGCTCAGTAAGAAAAGGAGGGCAATAGATAACTTACAAACGGGAAGATCTAACTACTGAGCAGTAAAGTAGGAGAGGTAAACATTCAGCATTTAAGTAGCTTTGCATGCAGCCATTTCTTCCCTTAGGCTTTTGAGATGCTTGGCTTAAGGGAAAACAGCAGTCGGAGAGAACTCTATAAAGCAGATGTCAGTTGTAAATACCAGTGCTGTCTTTCTGTCTCTCCCATGCATACGCAGGCTCTGAACTGTTGTACCAACAGTTACCACCCAGAAGCATGTCCAAGCAATCTCCTGCTCTAACCCCAATCTCTGGAGGAAGTCACACCTTTCTCAGCATCATCACTGATGCTACAAATACCAAGTGGTGTAGCTCCAATCTTCTGTTCTCTAAGCACAGCCCCAAATTCCCAAGCCTGCTGATATAGAAGATGCTGATTTGGACCAACTCAGTGGTTCACCACACCCAATAGCTGCCTCTCAGAGTGATTCAGGCAAGCCACAAACATCACCAATCAGTTATGTGAGAGAACTGTTGACCTTGTAACACACACACACCTTATACGCTAAAACCAGAGGTAAATTATTTCTATGCTTTCACACACTCCCTTACTGGAGTTTTATACTCAAATCATTCACTGAATTAAATTTCATCCTCGTACTATCTTTAAATTTTCCATCTTCCAGCTTCAGTATCTTCTTTTTCTGATTTTAAGCACTTCTGACCCTAGCACAGAGAGCAGAACAGCAGTACTGTACACAACCTGAGACCATGACTCATCACAACATCATAACACGATCTAATTAAAACACTAGTCTCACTTTGTGGTTCAGATATATAATGGGAAACATTTGCCATAGAATAACAACGACTGAAAATGTACTGTGCACATAAGTTCCTAGTTAAAAAGTGTAACTCTAGTGGGACCAGGAAGTTCCCGGAGTCCCCTGGTGATGCAGCAGTGTTTGACCTGCCTGGCCACTGGATGTCATCATTGCTCTGCTAGGATGCACATACAGGGCTGCTCTGTCAAACACATGTACTGACTCCTAAGTTCTGCCGTTTGGTGAAGAATACCTCAACCCAAACAATCATATATTCGTGCTGCTAAAGGAAAGGATAATTTAGAATCATAGAATATACCAAGTTGAAAGGGACCCCTAAGGATTACTGAGTCCAACTGCTGGCTCTACACAGGACCATCTAAAATCTATACTCAACTACTTTTCACTTTAAGATAAACCCTTTTTCTTTCTTGGCTTAAGAATTCATAGTAATTTCTGCTCTGATTGAGGAACACCAATACCAAGCAATTTCATGTACACACCAGAGAATTGTGAGTCAGGTAGGGAGCCATTCTGCCTTGACTTCAGGGCTTAGTATGACAGTATGCTGTCAGAGTTGGTATGGTCTGTGGGGTCACCAGCTCTTTTAGGCTTGAAAGAGTTAAAGTATGCACTACACCAGTCAAAAAAGATGACAAAATACATCTTCTGTGGATCTTTATGATTATTGCTGCTGAGATATAGTAGCCAAATGCCATAGCTTCTATCTAAGCAACCTGAAAACTTAAAACATCAGTTTAGGTTTTGACATAACCTGTAATAGCATCTGCTCTCTATTTCTGAGATGAACATGTCTCATAGTCAGCCAGTGAAGGTCTATGACTGTGGATCAAATCATTCTACTCAACAATCTGTAGGTGCTTCTTTGAAAGCAATGAAAGATGGAGGCAATAAACTATGTACCACAACTGAATCACTGAAGTAGCAGCATTGCTCTGCATTTACAGAGAGCTACCAAAGAACGCCAGTGACCCATTCAGCAGCCTACTAACACGTGTTGACTTGTCATCATCTAGATAACTGTGTTAGCCTGTAGTGGCTGCAGACAAGACAGTGCTGTTGCTACTCCAGAAGGGACTTGTTCTTTGCACCACAGCACAGTGCTCTATGCCTCATGACATTGCTGTCAGTCAGCCTTAGTCAGAAAGACATGGGCTGCTGGCATCTGGCCTGTGACAACAGACACCCAGTAGTTTCTGTGGTAATGTCTTGCTGAAACGACCTCTCACACCACTTTCAGTCTCAGTACAGTAACTTCCCATTTCACTTCCCCAAATTACCCACCCACATTAATTCAAGAAACGTGACTGTTATATGAGAACTGCAGAAAATAGACCGCAAACCCCCTCAGGACTTATATTTCACATATCCTCTGTTCTCTCAAAATGTAAATGTTGTGCGGGAAATAACTCATTTTCCCTCCTTTCAAGTTTCAAAAGCTCTGAACTGTCACATTTCCAGAAATGTTACTGCCAAAAGCACTCTACAGACTGGCAATACAAGGCTGAACAATTACAAACAGGGCAGCTCCATTCAACTTTGCCAACAGCATAAATGTCTCACCCTGAGCTGTCTGCGTCTGGACAAAAGTTTTGATGAGAGTGTCTGTGGTCTGAGTGTAGAGAGAAAGAGCGTATCGAAGTGACTGCAGGTCAGGACTCTTCTCCAAGAAAGTTTTCTTCAGTCCATTCCCACCAGCATGGAAATATTGCTAAAAGTAAACAAACAAACAAATAAAGGAAAGATACTGAGAAGAATTGTAAAGGGCAACAAGTATTTAGGACACATGGATTGGAAAGAGCTGAAAATCACAAAACACTTCTGCACTGGAAGCCCAGCTCTCGCTAGTCCAGCTGATACCAACTGTTTGTGCCTTTCCTATTCCAAAAAGCTTAAATTTAAATACACCTTCTCTCCCAGCATGTATCAATCACATGACTCTGTTTGGGTTTACCCAAATGTGGCAGTAGCACTCATGCTGGAACAGCAGTGACAGGCTCCTGCCATCTCCTGAACTGGAACAGGCACTCCCCTCCCAAATGGCACCGGAGATAAAGCAAGGGAATGTCATGGACAGAAATGGAATCACTTACTTTGATGGTATCCAGTGCTAGATCCAAAACAGCACACTGTTTTGGAGTGAGACTCCTGGTTTCTTCTCTCACCATATGATCCTGCAAACAACCATTATATTTCATATTAGTCTGTCATTGGATGCTACAGGAAAAGAGATCCCAATCTCATTTTCTATCTCTGGATTCATGCTGTGGCTACGTGGCCACAGTATTAGCTCAGCTGTTTAAGGAGCACTCAATGGTGTCTGTCAGAATCTTTCATTACAGCTTTACTTGAAAATAAACACAATTCCTCTGTTTCCTGTAGGCAGAGAAGAGAGAAAATAAGGAAGGGACCTGGATAAAAATAAGCAACAATTTTAAAAACAGTTTGTTTCTAAGAAAAAAAATCAAAAAACCAAAAAACAAAAAACGGAGTCTGCTTGTTACCAGTCGTTTTAGAGCATCCACAAGAAAGCCCTTAAAACACTACCCAAAGCAAGTAACTCTGAGAACCAGATCCGGGGAAGGGTTTTTAGATGTTGATAGATGTTCATATCAATCTTGTACAAAACAAACAAGCAATGTGTTCTAGAAAATACCTCTGCTAACAGATAAAGCTGTTGTCGTTAATGAGATCCACCACCTCTAATAGCTAAGAGACAAATCCCTTTGGGAAGGGATGTCCCTTCCTGAAGTGGGAGCATATTCCTCTTAGACTTTTACCTGTCTGTTGTATTTTGGCACTTCACTAAGCTCTTTTTCTCTGGTATTTAGTCAAGGTGTCAGGGAAACCTTGCACATTTTAGGAAATGAAAGCTTTGCACAAACCCAAACTCCCAATTGTCTAACCTTCTAGAGGATCAGGTCAGCTAGCTACAGCCTGGGTGATGAAGCTTTCATGACAAATGTGCAGGCAAATTACCCAAAGGCTGCTCATCCCTGCTTTAAATCCAGTACAGCTCTGAGTGTGCAGCATCACGCATGTGTTTCATACTGACAAGCTTGCTGGCCATCTTGCAGCCTAGCAGTCCCTCATGTCACATGGAGGTTGTTCCCACTTCATCACAGAGCAACTCCTGCAGCCTGATGAAGATGCAGTCTGTGCGTAGCATAACACTTCTCTCAGGCACTGAGCTATTATTACCTTTGCACAGTGCTGCAATAGGCTCCACAGAAGATGCTGCTCAAGTCAGCAGTGCTTCAGAAAAGCTTGCACTGTGCTTTCTTGACAGCAGAGATGCCTCAGCAGACCTCCTTCCCTCTCAGGCTGCCCCGGATCTGGAGAGCTAGTACAGCAGCACCATGCTCCACAAGTTACAACAAAGCTTCTGTTGCAACGAACTCTTTCGGGGAGCTATCACTCACATCCCTCTTCCCAAGTAACTCAGCTGAAGATGATGTGGCTTCACACTTCAGTACACAGAGGGTAAAACATTTATCTGCCTGACTGTCAGATTAAGTGCACAATCAGGCAGAGCCCAAGGCCACTTCACCAGAGTCCTGCTTTGTAGAGGTACTGGTGCCCCAAGGGCAGAGTGATTTTCACATCTGTTGAATTGACCTTCTAGGTTTGCCCACCCTGATCTGAAACAGAAACCAGGCAGCTGGTGTTTTTCTCTTCAAACTCTAACAGGCTCCTTCACCAATCTGAGTGGTCACCCAGACTATGTCCATGTTGTTGCTGCACAGCAACAACTCACTGCTTTTTAAGAGTTTCCCAGTGTCATTTCCTCCAACACATTATGTAAAAACATCCAAGTGATGGGGCTGATAATGCTTACACCTACCCACAGAGGAGCCCACATCTGTCATTCCCGTGTGTACCTGCCCTCTGCTCATCCTACACTGTTCCTATCAAGCACTGCCCAGTGCTGCCCTGCACTTTCCAGACTGAGAATTCATTGGTGTACTCTGCATAGGTATTCTTATAAAAAACTCTGCAGTCAGAGCAAGGCTGGTTACGCTTAGGGCAGTGCAAAGGGGAAGAAGCTACTGCTCCTTGCTCCAGCTTCTGACTGTTGGGAAGGCAGCAGGAGCAGCCAAAAGTAAACTGAGCGGAAAGAGCTTGATAACAAATGGGAGGCAGGTATCTGGCTCCAAGGTGCCAGTTTTACGGTTGGTTTTCCAAGCGTTTGAAAATACACTGGGAAATTGATTTGTCATCCGGACAGGAGCCTGTGCTCATCAGGTCTGCCAGTCTCAGCTTTCAGCTGACTAATCTGATTCACTGGGGATCTTTTCCTACTGTTCTATTTAAGACAACTAAAGGCTTAAAATCTGTGTTATAATTTTCTCAGGCTTTTAGTGAAATGGTAAAATACACAGGAGAAGGACTTTGAGTAGCTATTTATTCATGCCTTCTCTGCTAGTTTGCACATGCCTGCAAAAACAGAATGACAGAAAATTCACGATCATTACACAGACCCTAACAATTTACATTTCCTAACTCCTTTACTCCTCAGGAAATTTTTGGACACAATGTCAATTCACACCATCTGTCTGAACAAAAGGTCCTCTGAATTTAAGTGGTAGGGTCCTTTCATGTCTGCATACAGATCTGATGCCACAGATAAAATTTCACGCACCTGTGCTCTCGTTCTATATGTGGATATGTAAATAAAGGCTCAAAAACCCATAAGGCTTGCCTGATTTCTATGAATACGCGCATTTCTAAAAACAGAGTTCAGAGTTAGCAAAGTTAAGCTTCATAGTAACTCTAAGCAAAGACAGGCTGCTGCTGAGGGCTGGCCTAGGTCTGACCCGTGCAAATGGAAACAGAGAAAGCTTACAGCCCACTCCTGGCAAAAGGCACTCTGTGTATCTTAAGGAATTCCAGTAAAGAGAAAATGGGGAGGCAGTAAAGGTAACAGTGGATATCACTGCCTATGTCCGAGAACACAGAGGATGCATGGGAACTCACAGCTGTCTGCAAAAGCTTGTCCTGATGATCTGATGAGAATAACAGGGAGAATCCAGAACTTGTCCTTTGAAACTGGAAGTGCATTAGGAGAGAGGCAGGGCTACTCCTCTGTGTGTTGGGTACTCACTGCTGTTTTTGAAAGGTGAAAGGATACTCATGGGAGGAAGGGGTTGTTATTTGAAAAGCTGTGGCCCAGCTCCCACACTCCCAGACTGGGTACAAAGCTCCTCTCTGCCCAATTCTCCCATGAGAGCAAAATGAAGCAGAAACAGTGGAGGAGGTGCAATCCTCGAGGGCCATTGTGTCACCAGGGAGGAGAGCCTAGCAGTCCCCAGCACAAGTGGTATATGAGAGCTATTCCCCCTGGAAGCCACACTTGAAGAATTTGTTAACTGTTTTATTACAGCCTCAAAACATAGATGGAAAAAAAAATCCAAACCACATGCATAAAACCATAGGATGGCTTGGGTTGGAAGAGACCTTAAAGCCCACATAGTTCCACCTCCCTGCCATGGGCTGGCTGCCTCTGACCAGCTCAGGCTGCCCAGAGCACCACCTAACCCGGCCTTGCGTACCTTCAGGGATGGGGCACCACAGCTCTCTGGGCAGCAGTGCCAGTGCATCACTGCCCTCTGTGTAAAGAATTTCTCCAAACACCTAACCAACCAGGCTTCCTTGCTTTGAAGGTGGCAGAGCGCTGGAATGGACTGTCCCGGAAGGTTGTGGAGCCCCATTTTTGGGAGATATTCCAAACCTGCCTGAATGCTTTCCTGTGCAACCTGTGGTCAGGGACTTACTTTAGCAGGGGTCTTAGGTCCCTTCCAACCTTCAGTTCTGTGATCCTGTGTAATGAGACATGTGCATGTCCAGATCCTTTCTAGGACTTCTAATACGCACTACCTTAAACGAATTGCATACTGCCCTGAATCACAAACACGTACAATGTGACTGCTGGGCAAGGGAAATAGGTAGCTGAATAAAAACAACTTATATATAATAAATGCGTGAGACAAAATATAATGGGAAGAGATGAATGTATTTTGGAACTGCACTAATCACTTGGAAGGATGCTCTTAGTCAGGGGAAGTTCTCCCTGATCACCCTGCGAAAGAGTCATCTTCCTATCTGCACAATTTGTGCATGGTGACTTCTGAGATTTAGACCTTTTATTGTACCATATCTGCTCTATAGCCTGAGTAGTGCAGTACAATTTGATTCCTGTAAGGCATCGCTAATTTCATACCATTCCTGTCGTGACCAGTGAATTAATGCTTCATTGGCTTACAATGGGGTGGCATGCACTTAGTAATGCTCATGTCATGCACTGTCACGTCATGCAGTGTCAAAACACATCAACACAGACTTCATGCTAAATGCCAGCTTGCCTGTAAAGAGAACCCACGCAGACAGAATTTACAGACACAGGCTCTGCTCCATAAGGCACAGTTATTTTTGTATATAATTCATCAATAGCTATCACAAGCATCTTTCCTAGTGATAGCTCATTATCAGGATCATATAAGGGACTCCCTTTTACACGAGAGATACAGAGGAACTGGCCAGATATTAAAATCTCCACTTTTCTTCCATTTTGAATAGATAAACTGAACTGATCCCTGTCTAGAAGAGATACACTACTTTATGATTAAACACAGAATAAAATTTAGTGGTTAATATGCAGACAATACTAATGTTAGCAGGAAGTACTTAAGTGATCATTTAACGCATTTTAAAGCATTTCTCTTTAAGTCATTCAGACACAAACCACTAGAAGCACAAGCAATGCTACTCACTACTACACTTCCATGCTCAAACACGAGGACGTTAACACAAACCACACACAATACCTTTAACTTTGACAAGTGTCCCAGTTCTTTAGCAGCACTGAAAATCAACTGTGTGCCCTATGATTGCAGGAAGTTAGGAAAAAAGAAAAAGGAGGGAAAAAAAACATTATACACAAGATTTTCACTTTTCCCTTGAGCAAGTCAAACCAGTTCACAGACAGAACTTTACATAACGACCCCAAGGCCTGTCTCAGAGATCCTTCTCCAAGTTATACTATCTAGTATAAAACCTGTCGTTTCTGTGGGTGCCAAATCCAGAGCAACTTCAGAGCACAACATTCTGCTAACTGGTATACTCTTGCTTGCAGCAGCCACACATTTAAATAAGGATGCACCCTCAGATGGCTTGTATAGGTTGGAGGGGAAGGCAGTGTACTGGCTTCACCTCCAGGCATTCCTCTGCAGTTCAATCTAAATGCATGTGGATCAACACTGGGTAAGGAAAGAGTACACATTGACTACAATCTCGCTACCGAAGCACAGCCCAAACCATGATGTAGTTGGTTAAGAATGCATCAGGTCAGAAGCAGAACTGGATCTCAACAGTTTCCAGATGAGAGACTGGCAAACAAAGCCCAATAAATGTTACAGCATCTCCTTCATGTCTCAAAAGCTGGCAATGGCTCTTCCCCCCTTACCAATACTGTATGACCAATGAAGAAACAAAAAATGATGATAAATCCCACTGACAGGAAATTTTGCTTTGAGTCACTTACACACTGATAAAATTGAGTTTTTAAATATTTTCCCTGCAATAGTTGTAATAGAAATATTTTTCCTTTCCCCCATAACAACATTTCTCTGTTGTACAATACTTCTTTTGCCTGGGGACTTGAGCCCAATATTAAATGAGAAAGACAAAAGCAACCAAACCAGTTCTCTAGCCTCCCTCCCAGACATTCTTTATGAGGTTCATCGAGATTTATTTTCTTACACTTTGATCTCTTTCATTGATCTGCCTTTTTCTAATAAAATCACAGCTGCCCATTACTCCATTCAGGATAAAACCCCAGCCTACTGTAACTCAAGACATTAATTGTGCATCCATCATACTGTGAAACTTTGTTCTCTACTTCAGCCCTCTGTGGCTAGTAAGATTTGGGCTTCAGGATCAAACCATAAAGCTACACACTCTTTCCTTTAATGTTACTTCCATCATCTGTCTCCGGAAAGCCGTAGGTAGGTCAGGAGAGATGCTCTCTCAGTGAGAATCTTTGGTTCTCCTCAGTTTGTAATCAGATATCAGGGGCTACCATTAAAAGTACATGTAAATGTCATCACAGGTATCACTTGAGAAAGGCCTGGGGGATGTTCCAGCTGAATGCCAGAAATTAGACTTCAGGGACAATCAGACACACTGGTGGGTAGCACCTTCCACACAGTTGGGTCTTTCTGCTTAGGAAAGCACTCAGGAGAACATAAAGCTCATCACCTTTGGGGTCTGCTATCTCTCTATGGACCACATTTACCCAAAGGTCTCTGATAAATGCAATTTTCCTTTCTACAGTCCTTCATCTCTCTCCTCTGCTATCCTTTCTTATCTAATAATCTTTCACCTTTCACTTAACCACAACTACCATGAACGTTGCTCATCCCAGTATCCCTGAAATGGAAACTCAGCAAGATGCAAGACCAGAATTATTACGTGGCCCTTTGCCTCTGCTGATGCCAACCAGTTTGTCTTCTTTGTTGATCATTTCTTCAGTGCCTTTTAACTCAGTGCTCTGTGGAGCAGGAATTAAGTCCTACTACAGAAATCACTGTTAAAGGCATTTTTTTCTTTGGATTAAAGTTAAGATCAGACTCGCTGATGCGTTCCCCTGAGCAAAAAAGCTTCTTCATATCTGCCACTAGAATTAGCAGGTATCTTTGTACAGAAAAAAACATGGGCAGCTTACAGCAGTAATAAAGGGAAACAGAGCCCTGCTTTAGGGACACAGGACAACCTCATCTATTTAAAACAACAACAACAGTTCATAACGGAATTTCTAAATGAGATGCTTTTTTCTTTAGTTTTACCATCTTCTGCATTTGCTCAAACTCTACGATTCTGTGACCTAATTTCAGACACCCTCTTGAACTGCTTTAACCATAACCCTTACCTGACCCTCACTGATCATCAGCCTTTTATGTTTGAGTAGAAATCAATACAGAGTGAACATTATTGACTATATAGCTAAACAGAATCTCTTGATAACTGATTAAATTCATAACTCTTAAGGAAAAAAAAAGTGCAGGCAAGGATGGGTAATGCATCCATACATGAAAGCTTTTGAAATGAGACTGGGAACTTAAGTTACTGCAGATACCTTTTAGGAATTCTAAAAACAACTCAATTTTTTATGATTTCCAACAAGCAAGACAGGACATAACTGCATTCAGAGAGACACAAAGAGATTTTGCTTTTGGTTACACCAACTCATCCAAGGGACACAGCTTCAGACAGTGCTCTGGTACCCAGCGTTGAGTACTGCCAGATACGTCAAGTGTTCTGTGCGACTGATCATAAGGCTTGCTTGACCTATGGGTCTTAAAACTTAAGGTATTCAAGACTGGGAAAAACCAGAAAAGCAGTTAGCCATTTTTTTTTTTTTTTACAACCCAGACTTGGAAAAAAATGAAGTAGCTCCAAGATACACCAATGTTAACATTTCTTGATCCAGTCTTTCCAGTTTTCATTGGATTTTTTTTTTGTCTTTACAAATATACAAATTTCAACAACATTAACTAGTCTAGGCACGTAGTCTGCCTGCTGCAGGCTTCAGGAAGAGGGCAGGTTGGTAACACTGAGCAATACCCAGTGACGCGACACGCTTCAAGGAACAAAGCTGCTGAGATAACTGCTCCGCTGCTCTTCTTGCCCACTTTTCTAATCCTCATCAATCAGTGCCAATCTCTGTCAGTGTGTCTGCAAGGAGAAGTTATTTTACTGCTGTGCAGTTTGTCATCAATGCTGGTAAAGCCTAATGAAAAACTGGACAGCTCCTTTCTCTGCCAAGTGGCATTCTTGTAAACAAGATGCTCAAAAAGTTATTAGTTATTCATGGAAAACATATTGCAAAGCTTTATATACAGCATTTATACCAGGTGCAGCTCTATGGAAGTAAGGCAACTACGCTTTGATATGGTGTAGTTTTGAGAGAAATTGCTCACAACAGTATTGATTCAAATGTCAAGGACAGAAGATGAGGGATAATTAAGACTCCTATGAATCCTATTAATCGCTTCTTTGTGACAAACACAAAGAGGAAAGAGGACAGACCTTACACAGCATTGGTTTTCCAAATTCCTTCCGTGCCACTAATTTTAACTTCTTAAACTTTTCTGGAAATCTGAAACTGCAGTCTGCAACATGGAGATTTTAAATTCCCTTCTAAAGATCTGAGTTATTATTATTTTTTTTTTCCCATTGAAAGCATTTGGAAAGAGATCATGAACTGATTCAAGTCTAATTGCTAGAAGCCAAGAAAACTGTACCAATTTATATTGCAAGAGACTACAGCTATCACAGTTTAGCTGTGCTGCTGCTCAGTTGACAAAGCTAGGAAACAAAAGTCTACTGTCGTTTGAATTCCAGTCCTTTCTTGGAAAATGTATCATTACTCAGGCTTATTTTCTGAGACACATTAGTGAAAAGAAGTTTTATCTATCTGACATTGTACATTTCTTTCTTAAATCTTTTATCTTCTATACTCAGCAACAGTAAGATCTGTTCCTTTATTAGCAGCATTTAAGCTCATCTACAAAACTTCACCATCAGGAAATGTTTGCTACCACCTATGAAAAATGAGACTTTTTTTCAGTGCCACAGCATATTAAGCACTGACAGAATAGGTTTAAAGGGGGAAATGAAGAAGGGGAAATAACTTCCTCTAGGTACAGAGGTCTGAATACATACAGAGTTCACTGACCATCATTTTACTGAAGGCTAAGAAAGCTTTTTCTCCCAGCTGAGGCAGCCTTGGACTTTTTTGAACCTAGCAAGCACAGGGGAGAGGATTAATTTCAACTAATACAAACTTAGAAAGGTTTCAGAAAAGCTCTAAAAGCTACACTCGCCTCCAAGAATTGCTTTGCACATTCACAGAGGAGCCTAAAGAACAGTCAGTTTGGAAGTCATATGTAAAATCTGTCTGCAGCTTAGAGAAAATCTGTTCTTATCCTGGACCATGTATTCATTTAGTGAAGAAAAGTCTGATGAGTAGAGAAAAGCACAGCTTGAGCAAGCGATGGAGTCTCACATGAATGGCTGCAATGTACCATGTGAAGTAAATAAACGACAGGCTTTGGAGGAATCATGTGCGTGTGAATTAAGCAACTCTCCACTGACCTGGCCAGCCACTGATGAAACCCTATAGCTCTGTTCTAAGCAGGGAGAGAGAAAGAAATATAACTCTAATCTGTTAATATCCCCAGGTGCTGTGTACTGAACCCCAAAACAAGGATTCCCAGATAGCTATGTTTGCATATCCATTCAGCCAAGACAAAGAGTGTTTAATTAAATGTTGATCCTTACTTAAAACAAGTGAGGCGTGAACAGCTCTGTGAATTACTGGAGATCATGTTGCTCCTAATCTCACAATACACCACCAGTCAATACCCAGAGAGGCAGAAGCCAGTCATCTGAATGTTACTAAGGCACCTACCATCTCAGGCCAACAGTGCCAGGCTACGAAGTGCCTGATCTGTACTGTGTCACTCACACAGAGTAGCTGAATGCTGTCTCATCTGAGTCCCATCCTACAGAAAGTCTTTCAAATGCAGCTCAGAGAAGAAGGGAAAAGATCAGGTTTTCTTCCCTGTGCTAAACTAATTTACATGGAACAAACAGAACTGGAGAGTAACAGGCACTAAAACACTGTGCAGTGATCAAATCATGCAAAGTTAGACATATTGCAGTGCGTAGAGGACCTTCTACCTGAGGATGCCTTCCATGACTACTATCAGAAACACTTTAGATCTCTAGCAAGTTTACAAAAAGGAGAGAAATTAAGTATTCCAGAGAAGGGACTATTTGCAACCATGAATATCCTGTACTTCTTAAGGGCTGTGGAAGTACTCTTGGAGGACCTCCCTGTACCACTGAACACACAGAGGTGTCACAGGGCTTTCTCCAGCTGAGGGCTGGGGAATGAGTTTAAAGAGAACGAGTTTCACTGCTGAGACTTGTCACCTCTGAATACTACTTGTTATCACAGTTCAAAATAAATAAATAAATAAATAATCCTCTTAATCTTATTTTCTCCCTTTATGGATTGAAAAGGAAAACAGATGATCACACCAAACCTGAGCACAGAGCAAATAGTCTTTAGCAAACTTACACCTCAAACTGATTTTGCACTTAGCAAGATGACAGCACCGTGTCTCATCAAGACCAGATGCAAAGGTGCTCTCAGAGCAAAACATACTTAGTGCAAGTTGCAGGTTTGCATCACTTCTCTATATGCTGCAACTCAAGAAATCCACTCAAATTATTTAGGCAACTGCTGGATACTGAAAACCACTATTGTTCTACTTACTACTGGTATGAAATAAATTAGCATTAATTAGCCACAGACCACAGGTTCACTCCAACACAGATGAAAAGAAGTCCTGGATCATCTCCAGATAATGAGGTTATGGTTCAAACTTTACACTGCCTACAACTGAGTGTCATCTCCCAGAGCAGCTGGGTGTGCCTGATTGACATTTAATCAATTTCTGTGGTTTCTCAGAATAGGGAAAGAGGTTAATCTTTCATTGCTAAAAATGTCCCTACATTAATGACACACATTCATTCAGCATGTCCACACAGCTGAACAATCTTTATAGTCTTTATATAAAAGACTGCTTTGAAGGCAAACGATCTGGACATGCTTCCAACTGCCCAGCTTCAGAGACAGAGAAACCATGCCAGTCCATACTGATGTTAAAACCTCACAGAAGATGTAATTAAAAAATACAATGCCAAATTAACCACATCTATACAGAGGAACACCTGACCAATGCATGACAATAATTAGGCAAAAATGTTTACAGGCATTGATCTAATGCCACGAAACCAACAATAGCTGCCAAATAAACCCTCTTATACAGCTTTCTCTAAGGGACTGCAAATCCCTAATCAACGTGAGTTGATATAATTGGCGACTCCTTTTAGACCATGGATTTTGAATTGTTTTTTTTCTACAGTGTGCTCTGTATCTTGCAAACCCACTATAAATAGAGCTGCTCTCTTACTTTAATAGAAGTATTTTTCCATCCTAGAGCAGGTTACATGCAGACAAATTTACCTGGACAGATGACTCATTAGGCAAGGAGCTGAGTTACATGGGGAATGGCAACACTTTCTGATATGAGTCAGAAAGGAGAAAATGCTTTACCGTATGGTCTGTAAGAGGAGGCAGCACAATCAGCTTCTCCATGGTATTCATTACCACCCTCCAGAGCTCTTTCAGCACCCGTTTTAGCACTGTCTTTTCACACACAGTTGCAAACAGTGTCAGGCTGCAGGGAGAAAGCAAGAAATGAGTAAATTCAAAATGCAATTTACAAGGAAAAAGGAGATGTGTATGGGAGAACCAGTGCCCCATCCAAAGCAGATTTTCATAACAATTGCTTTAAGGATAAATAAAAGAAATCCTCCTTTTTCATGAAGTACAGTATGCCTTCATTCTTGGAGCTCTGGTGCTAAAGCTATTGAGATTACTGACACCTCTGAACTTAGCAATTTCTGCTTATTGACCTGGGGATTATGCAAGATATCACTAAATTGTTATTTGGAATATCCCCAACCGTAACAGGTACAACCAAGCTGATTCCTTTAAAGATACTTCTCTCTTCATGGGAGTTACAGAGCAAAAAGGAAAAAAAAATACAGAATGATACATTTTAAACTTCATATCTTATTATTATGATTCTTATTGAATAATTAAATGAATACTTCCAATACTATTATCCATACTATTATTGCAGAAGTTTCTGCCAATGCACAGCCTTTAACAGCAATTGAAGTCCTTAAATAAAAACCACTTCAGGGCAATGACTGGACTCATCTATATGTTGCTGCAGTTGGATTCATCACCAATCACCTGCCATGTGTTTATTATCTTTCATATGAAGCAGAATGCTTTATCTCCGCATGGATTCTTCTTTTACTATTATGCAGGCTACCAAAAAGGCCAAGAAACACAAGATTTTCTTTGAAGCCCAACAATAACTTCCAATGGCATTTTGTAACCATGCTGGGAGAGCTATAAAGGAGGAACTCTGCAGCCACTAGCAGCGGATACCATCTGGTATCCAGCTCTTCTGCAGCATGTAACATAGATTTCCTATTTTACACACAGCCAGTTATGAGTGAAATGAGTGAAACTGAACAGGAACAAGATTGATGTGGGTTGGAAGCTGGAGGCAACAGAAATGATCTTCCTTCTATAGAATAGGACAGAAAACACTCCAGGCTTAGATCTTTCACTGATTCAAAGGAAGGTGTCTTCCAAGGATTAGTGAAGGCGTATATGGAAAATGCTCAAAGAGAGGGCTCCAAGATAAATATTTGCTCCAAAGGGTCACTTACCACATGTGACAAAAAAAAAAAAAAAAAAAAAAAAAGATGAGATGATGAATAAAAAAAACTAACAAAATAAACTTATTATTTTAAACTTGTAAGTTTTCACACCTATTACAGCATTTGATAAGAAAATATCTGGCCACACCTTTTAAAATAAAGAACTGCTGTGCAACAGCAAGAAGTTTGACAAGAGAAAAAATATTTCTTAGCAGACTAAGAATTATCTTTTAAGAATTATGTGCAGATAACAACAGAAAGTCCCTGAACAGCTGAATAATGCTGCACTGTGCTAATGGCAACATTTAATTGAAGCAATAGATCTACAGTTCATCTGAATCAAGCTGGATCTGCAGAAAGCTTGTGTACATCACCTAGTTCAGAAGTATATTTTACAGTCAGAACAGCATTGAGTATGGCTAAAACACAACCACTTACATGACCAGGATAACAAGCTGTGTTTGTATCCTGTAAGCAGTGCAGTATGTTTACTAATTGACATCAGTACAATTTGTATAGGAGAAAACCCTAGCTTATATGATTAGAGTTTTCAGTGTGCATCACTCTTTTCCACTCACTACCTGATCAGCAGCACATTTTGCTGAATGCTGTAACTTTCAGAGGTAGAAAGGGAAATGAGGGTGAGCTCTAGCACCGAATGTAGATTGAAGAAATGATCCATGTTATAAGAAAAAGACAGATACAGGAAGAAAGAAGATTAATCTTTCCTAAGAATTTACAGGCTGGACATCTCAAGAGCAGCTCAAGAACACAGAGCCACTTTTCCTTCCCCCACCCTACTTACAATCTGATGCAAAGTATGCGTAACACATATTTGAGCACTCACTTTCCATCCAGGAAATCCATTAATGGCCTCAGGACGTTATCTGCATCTTGTGCAACCGTGTTTCTGGCATTAGCAGCAACATTTCCTGTCCCTTTCACTTGACAGAGGATATCAGACATCTGCTTGACACACTCATCAATGCGAGTCTGAAAGCTGGGCAAGTAAGAAAAGCAAAAACAAGATTATCAGTAGCAGAGATCTCAGCACTGGTACATAAAGGAAAACATTACAAGTCTATAAACTAGGCACTCAGTTACACTCGCTTCCTCCATGAGATCTGCTGTTTACATACTTTATCTGTTACCAAAGGGCATGCTATCCAGTACCTCATGACCCATCCTAAGCTAAGTCTTGAAATCACAGAGGCAGCCTGAAAACAGGTACTGACAATAACCAGTCCATTGCCATACAGGCTGTGTTATACCAAAATGTCAAACTGGGATGTGGGGCTCAGCTGCAAAATGAGCACATTATGCTCATCAACATGCAAGAGGCATACATAAAGCACAACTACCTTTTCATCTTTCACTGCAAAGAAAAGACTTAAAATGAAATAATACAGTGGTTAAATATGATGAATAGCATAGGAGAACCATCAACATATCCATTCAGAGAATAAAGGGAAACGCTTTGACATTTAAAGAACAATTTCTAACCACAGACATTACAAATGACATTTAGCTATCCACTAAAGGCATAGTAGTTTGCATCAAGGAGAAGCCAGTGCTAGTAGCTCGGGCAAAGATTTTAGAGCAGAGACACCAGCTTGGTGAAAGTAGCATGAACTTTTGTGCAATTCATTAGGGCATCTATGTTTTGGGTCACAGCATATAACTCCCCCTGCCATGTGGCTCTCACTTTCCTTCCCAGTCCATCCCTTTCCTGTAGTGCCACCCTCCAGACAATTGGCATTTCTGCTTCACTTCCAACCTGCATCATCCTGGACCAACAACACATTCTCTGCACACAGCGTCCCCTTCCATTTTCCCTTCTCCAATAGAGAGGAGCTTGCAGTAAGCAGCTGTGGCTACAGTGACAGCTTAACTCGGGGTGTAAGCCACATGTAATAAAATACTACCAACAACCCCCTGTACTGCTGGCAGTCTTTATTCTGTTGCAGGCTAATTTCATCCCACATCACACTGGCTGTGAGACCCTGCCTCAAGATACTCTAAACCCCCTGCCAGGGGATTAAAAAGAAATAACTTTTTTCAAAGATAGAAGTTAATGCAAGGCAAAATTGTCACCAATTACAAAAAAGGGTGAAACAGTTACTGTGGCAACAGGTTCACTTGAAGCTCTTGCAGACATACAGGTTGACAGGAGCCCTTGGCAGCAGCAAGTTAAAGAGACCTCACCTCCGTGGTCAGACAAGGCTCTCAGCTCCTCCACTCCTGCAGGAATTCCTTTCCTCACTCCTGTTGCCTCCAGGAATAAAACAGCAGCTAGCCATGCATGAAGCCCAAACCTTTCCAAGTTTCCCCTTCTCTGTAAAGATCCTTTAAAGCACAAAATGCTTCTGTTTCCAGACACAGTCCTCTCTCAGAACAAAGGTGGGAAGGTGCAGCTTTCCCAGCAGGTGCAATTAACGCACACAGATGAAGCACAGTAAGACCTGCAGTGTCAGGTGTGCACAGTGTTGTAGGAGCAATTGTTTACAAACTAGGTATAGAATATTGTTGATATCTGTCTTACCTCCCACATTTACATCCTTCAGAATATCCTGCTTGTACAGTACATAGCAGCCCTGCTTTTCATTCCCTATTATCGCTAAGGAAGAAGTGAAGCATCTGAGCTGTCTGACTGGTTAAATCTCTTGCTGGCACATCTCTAAAACTCTCCCTGGAATGTATGCTGATGCTGAATAATCTCTTTAAATCACATCTGCAAATGTCAAGATTGTACCCTAATTGTCTTGTAGCAGTGACACCATGGAGACAGGTTTCAGATACCAAAACTCAGGCCCTAATTATGATTTCTCACTCATCCTCCACCTAATTATGAATCTTATCGATTTAGCTCAGTTACAGTTTGAATCTCTCCATTTCTTGATATACCATCCACTACTGACAATAGGAACTCCCCATTAGCTCCATCTGCCCAAATCCAGATAAATGCTGACAAATCCCATGATGATTTTTGGTCTTAAGTACTGCAAATCTGCAGCCTGTAAGAAGCCAGCTTGGTACAATTTGCATTATTTCCCTTACCCAAGCTTCAGCTGTGCACCTGCATTAATCTTGTTATATAGCACAACATGAAATTAATGGAGTTTATCATGAGAAATGGTTGCTTTTGAAGATCAGCTGGGAAACCTGTATTTCTAGATTTTGTTTAATTGAGATCTTTTATGGCTTACTACAAAATTTATATTATAAAGTCAAGCACATTTTCATCCTCAGGTAAACTGCATCATGATTTGAAATAAAACTTAATTGCCATCTATTACTCCAGCAGTTCTTTAGAAAGCTCCTCCCCTTGAAACACTAGAAAACATGATCTGCTTTAACATTAGAACGAGTCTATCTCAAATTCTTAACCTTTTTCCTTTGTATGCAATACTCATTTAACAATCAGAAATCAGCGAGCTGTTTCATACACTTAGAGTAGAACATTTAAACAAGAATGCACTTCATAAATGCTAAGCTGAAAACTGCTTCACAAGCAATAATAGAGCAGACCATTCTGTTACTGACAAGCACTACTTACAGGAAAAAAATCATTCTATGTAATTCAAATACATTTCACAGCTGAAAGATCTCTGTTTCTTAGCAGAGGAATACAGAAAAGAGAGTTATAAAGACATTCCTGATTCTCTTATACGGTCTCGTATAAGAAAATATAAAGACCATGAATTTATGTCAAAAAGAAAAAAACAACACAGTCAACATAATTTTTTCTCTTCTTAATTTGACTAAATGGGATTAAACAAGGAATTAGAAAGGAATGTTTCATGAGCAGGGACCTTGCTATACTCACCTGTTACCAAACACAGCGCTCAGTTCATCCAGAACATTGTTCAGCTTCACTTGGAGCTCTTTGAGATGGTCACTTGCTTCTGCATCCAGCTGTGGATGAAAGAATGGCACTTAGCTTGAACCCAGAGGGCAGTCTGTTCACCTTCATACTGCTCTTGTTCATTGCTGAGTCTTAACAAGCAGGTAAACCACCAGCACTGGACTTTACCAGCTGGGATCCTTTCCTCCATTGCCTCCTGCTCTTAGAGAAGCCACAAAATCATCAACAGATACTTTTCCAACCAAACAGCAGCAAGCAGTTATCTCAGGCTCCAACACTCTCATAGTCCTCTTCCTGATATTTGTAGAGTTAAGAAAGTGAATCTGCACTCCCCATGGCTGACACAGCAAGCAGACTGAGAAGTCAGCAAGCACTGATTCATGGCCTCAAGTTGTGCCAGGGGAGGTTTAGGTTAGATACACTTCTTTACATAAAGGGTTGTTAAGCACTGGAATAGGCTCCCCAGGAGGTGGTTGAGTCACCATCCCGGAATGTGTTTAAAATTTGTTTGCATTAGGTGCTCAGAGACATGATTTAGCCATAGGTTGTTAAGAGTCAGGGTAGTACGGTTAGGTTGTGCTTCGACTTGATGATCTTGAAGGCCTTTTCCACACTGAGCAATTCTATGATTCCACTGCATGTTACCTCGGGTTCATGGGTCATTTCATCACTGTAAGTCTAGACTGAATGCTGTTTACTTTAGTAATGCTCTGTGTCAGTCTTGAAAGATGCTATTTCACATACCACCCTGCTGTCAGAATTCAAGCTTAAGACTAACCCAGCCACTGCTCTCAGAAGATTGGACCCAGCTATTCTGAAAATCCACAATATTACAGCAATAACAGCTGCACACTTAACAATTTTAGAACACAAGTAGCTCCATTTTCACAAGGGTCTGGACAGCTTTTTCACTGCAACTCATCAGAAGAGACTTGACCAAAAAACATGTAAAAGTGCCCCAAGCACTAAATGGATGCTGCTGACATCTTGGCATACATTGTAAGAAAAGCGTGCCACATTAAAACCAGCCCAATGCCATCTGTTTTTCCATTCAGCAATGCCCTGTACTCCAGCTGCAGTCTACCCTCCAGCCTTGAAAGAGCCAATTCTGAGCAACCCACCTGTGTGCATACATCACATCATATGATGAATGCTTTGAGATCATTTACTTCGAAAAAGTGACTTGTAAAACAGATTTTCTTTTCTTGCTGTCAAAGAAAAAATGTTCCAGAAAAGTTTGCATACTTTCTTACCTCTAAGACAGTTTATCTGCCTTTACCAATGTAATGGGCTAGATATCAGTACAGTGGTTAAGAATCAGTTCAGATTTTTATGTTATGTCCACATATGCAGGATTTAAACATGACAGGCGTTCACACACTACTGTACCCAGTGTGAAGCACTCTTTATATTCTTCAGCATCTGTTAGAGAAAGACAAGCCTTAAGGGACTTGGAATCTGAGCTATTCATTTTCCTTTGGAAGTTGGTGTGGAAAACTGACTCTTGGAGGCTTAAAACTGTGCTAATGAAACTCCTGGATCAGAGTTCTGAAGAACAGAGAAAAACAAGCAAGTGATTACTTGGGCCTTAGAACTTCAGGCACTCGCCATGATACTTTTCCTTTATAGAAATGAATTTGTATCCCTATGATTTTTAGAACTCCCTCGCTACAAAGGCAAATGAAAGACAACATCATGCCAATCAGGAGTCATTCTAGGCTAACAAAACAAAATCAAGCATCTGTTGGTGGTGCAATTTGTCACTTGTTTTACCAGAAGGTGAACTGCACTCAGGTCCTTTAAGCTTAAAGGGCCTTTAAGCTTCTCCCTGTTACTATACCTCTTGACTGCAATCTGATCTTCTTGGGAGCAGAAGAAAGGTTGAGTGCCAGGGCTGGGACTGCAGGAATAGCGACACTTTGCCGAGGGGACAAGACCCATCATCTACTGTGACAAATAGTCTCTCGTTCAGACCAACAGCCCACAGCTCTCTGGGTGCAACTGGTGAAACAGTTTGCCAAATTTCACTTTGAGGTGCCCAATCATAAAACCATGACACCTTATCATCATGAAGCTAAGTTCTGGTAGGTTTTCTGGTTCAGTAATCACCAAATGCTCTGCCATACTAGAATGCCTGTTTGTTCCAAACAATTGCTACCACAAAAGGAGAAAGAATCTATATTATATGCTATTGTTTGCTAATTTTTAAGTATGAGCATGCTTTGGCTTGAAATTAAACATCAGAGAATTAACTGAGTGTGATTTTAGTTCACTAGGAAGGGGCAAGTAGGTGTATAATATTTTACATATTTAAATAACATTCAGGTCCAGAGTCAATGTAGTACGCAGTATAAACGCAAACTGTTCTTTGCCAATATGGTGAAGCTTTGATAACAGCATTCAAATGGAACAGTGTCCGTTTTGCTGCTCAGCCAACGAATTCTAATTATAACAGCCACCACTGATAGCAGGAAATGCCACTTGAACTGCATGATAAATCTGGCAGGTAGTATAAAGCAGTATTATGCAGTTGGGTCACTACATCATGATCAGATCGTTCCTATTGGAAGCTATCACTCAGCAGGCTTACTATATCCATTCTGTGGGTGTACTGGAGATGATTCAGAGGAAGAAAGTTAATGAAAGTTTCTCCATGCAAAACATGGGAGTGCACCAACACCAAGGCAGCTTCTGCTCCCTGAGCAAACACTCCAGGTCTGTTAGAAATAAAGGCTGACACTCACACAGTTGTACATTTAAGTGGAATGTGTGTTATGGAAGGGTGGGGTACAATCAAAACTGGGAGGCACTAATTCTGTATCTACATTTTTAAGTAAAAAGCAGAGTCTCCTCATTTCCTGTGACTATCTGGGAACTGGCAGGTCAGAGAATCAGGGCTTCAGAGTCTCATCCAAGCACATTCAAGGCTGGAACATTCAAGGTATCCGCTTATTTGATAAGTGACATTTAGTGTTATGAACTTTATTTAAAGTTGATCTTCATCTTATGAATGAGCCTGAATATGCCAGATTTGTTGTAATGTGCTTCCAAATTCTCCATGAGATGTCATTCATTCTTGTTTGGTTTCTGCACACAGTGATGAAGCATGAGCAACAAGAACTGGAAGGCTCTTCTGCAGTTGGAGAAACACAGCTTTCTCCTTCCAGAAAGTAGTGGCTGTTGATCAATTCTTATCCTAAATCATTGTGTCTGACATATCAGCAAGCAGAGAATCTTGCCTTGAACTCCTATTTTAGTCTTACACAAGTTATAGGGTTTGTCTGGCTTCAGTTTAAGGTCATTGACTGCTGTTCTGCCTCCCCAGCTAGCAAGTGGGAGCTCCTTTCTGCAGAGGTAACTGGGGGCAAGGAGTTCAGGCAGGACATCCCTGAAGGGATTTTCTGCATTGAATTTTCAAGTATCTCTCCCTTTTCCTATAGGATTCAAGAGTAAGAGGCCTGATGAGCTGCATGCAGGCAAGATTTCCAGCACTAGACAGGCCTCAACTATGGCTCATGGGAGGGTAAAGAGGAACAACCAGCAGGTGCCACAGATCCTTTGAGAACATTCCTATAAAACCTTTTGTCTGTTTCTAACATCTACTCTTATTTATGTATCAGGCAGGTAACTTAGACTTATGATTCAGGTAGGCAACTTAGGACTCAAAATGTGAGGTAACACTGACTAAGCATTAAGAAGAGTTTTCCAGAGCATTAATTGTACAGCTTAGCTTGTAACTGAAGGCATGAAAATTGTGTGTTGATAATCTGCTGCTACTTGGTAGCTAATGCTCCAGGTTCCCTAGACAGTGCTCATCTCCAGTATTTACTCTGTACACTTGACCTCAGGGGGAAAAGTGCAGAAATGTTTTAAGCTAGATTTCCACACCACATACAGTCCCAGCAGCAGGCAATACATACAGAAGCTTTTAATTTCACTCTTTATGAGTGCATAACTTAAAAGAAACTGAGAAAAATAATGGGCTATAGAGAGCAGTTTCTCACAAGCAAAATGAGAAAAGCTTATTCTGGTATCACAGAGTGTACAGGCACAAGCTTCTAGGAAAACTGCAGCGGTGGTTAGAAATTGCAGACTGCATCAGGTTTCAGGAAGTAATGTATGGATAAATAAATGGGGCCATGGTCAAGAAACATTAGCAATGAACCTATACAGGCCATTTTAACAAAGAGCATTCCAGACTCAAATTTTATTTATGTACAATTATGTACAGTTTCTGCCCAGCACTTATTCACAATTCCACTGCCCACTAAGCTTTTTATGCAAACTGTAACTCCATAAATTCTGCCTTTCCAAAACCTGCATCAGGAACCTGTGGAAGGCCTCTAAGCCACACTGAAGCTGTCCTGATCCTGCAAGATCAAGAGAATAGGAAAGATAGGAAATAAAAAATTATATATGCTAAAAGTCATATAAGATGCTTCTTCTTATGAACTAAAAATATGTGTGTATGTTCCTTGGGATCTCAAGCAGAGACAAAGAGTGACATTCTGCAAAGAGCCCTCTAAGGTACCAATGTCCTTACCTTTCCAACTAGTAAATACTCCAGAATCACACAATATCACACATTAAACCAAAAGACAATTTTTGCATTTTTTTATCTTCTGAGTTTGAAAGAGTATGAGAAGTGAGGGCAAAAATTATATTCCTCGCTTTGGGAAAAAAAAGAGAAGGAAGGTACTGTACTCAGGATCCAAATTCCACAAAATGGTACTGAGGGAGCACTTCTGCTTCATGTTATGCCATTACAATGCAGGGTGCCTACAGGTGAGCCTTGAAGAAAACAACAGCATGCTTGTTCACATGTTCCCTTTCCAAAGTAGTTATTCCACCAGTTGACACTTGGCTGGGGTCAGCCTGCATCAGAAAAAGGACTACTGCAACTACAGATTTGTTTACTCCATCAAAACAAAGAATCTGGCAGATTTCAACTCAAGAAGCAAAGCACTACACAATCACCACAAGGAAAATCCCTAAGGAAAGCAAACAATTCAGGCACCTAGCATGGCACAAAAGTGCTTCTGGTGATCAGTGGCAGCCTAATGAAGTGGAAAGCAGCATCTGAAAGGGAGAAGGAAAGACCACTTCCGAAAAACAGCTTCCTAGCATGTTTGTCAGGTTTCATCCTATATGTTTTATCACTCAGAGTTGGAGTTTTTTTTTTTTTTTTCATCCAGTTTCACAGAGCAGGGAAAATAATGGGTCAAAAACCTCTGCTCCACCATAACTACCCCCCAGTGAGGGTTTTAAAGGGCAAAATCAAGAGGCCTTGGCTAGGTAAAGTATCCAGTTCTCATTATACACCATTCTCTCATTCACAGACACGATTTGTCATGGTGTCAGGGGGTATTTTCAATTTGAATTATGAGGAAACACTATTTGATAGCTAACACCACAGAAAAAAAAGTCACAAATTGATAACATAAGGGAAATGAAGTGCATATAAATGAAAATATTAGAAATCACTTCATGAACATTAAATCGGAAATTTATTCTTTCCTGAAGAAAAAAGCATTTAGTTATCATTGTTATTACAGAGAGGAGCATATAATTTTATTTCTTGATATAGAGCTAAGAAATTAAGATTGTTGAGATCACATGTGAAAGAAATTAAAGCAGTTTCCCTTGCACCATGGGTTAAATCCTTTTGCTGAGATTTTTGCCACTTCACAGAATTCTGCCACTAAACACCAGAGAGATTTGAAACAGCATGCAAGCAAAAACTGAGCTGCCCATCAGCAAAGTGAACTTTCCTCTTGGCATACAGGTCATAGCACAAGTTCTACCACAACACAACCAAAGAAAATACACTTAGGCTTTGAAAACTATGTTTTTCCTAACATCAGAATCAGCAGCCTTTTCTTCAGCTTCCTGAGTCTTGAAAAGCAATGAAAAAGAAAACAAAAACAACACTGATTACATCATAACAGAAACAGTGACTTAGGAGAGAAAAGTCTTATTTCTGTAAAAATGGCTGTCCAAAAACAAAGAACGAAAACTAAGAATCATCTTTACATTCATGGACACATCTGAGTATCCAACAAAGCATGAATATAGAACTCATATATTTGTCTGCCTGCAATATATTAGGTACTGGACATTTAATGACAAAGGTACATCCCACATAGATAATGCCACGTGAAAGGACTTGAAGTCAACAGTTCTTAGATATATCTGTCTTTAGAGTTGTGAAAACACTAGCCGTGCCCACATTTAGCCCACATGAGCACAGTACATACCCTGTTCTTTCCTCCTCCGTGCTGCTCTGTACCCTGAAACATTTGCTCCTGCATTTCATAAAAGATTTAGAGTCTTCAGGCACAGCTGTCCCCCTCACACTTGCTAAAGTGCCAGGTGTCACAGGGCTCTCCTTATGACTACATCCTGCAAGTACCAGTATGATGCAAATAACCTAACTAGCAGCACAGTAGGAATGAGTAATGCTCAGTTTCTTAGTGCTCTTACCTCTTTACCACCCATAGCTTCAAACATCTTCTCTAGCTGCACTCTCAGCTGCTGGACATTATTCATCAGGATGCAGGGCTGGTGGGACAAAAGCAGGTGACTGTCATGGCTCAGGGTGCCAACATATTTTCAATAATGGTATGGTTTGTGCTACAGCACCCACCCTCAGGTGCCACCAGAGCTCAGATTCTCACAGTGAAATAAGAGGGAAAGCAGCAAAATTTTCAGTACTCAATCCTAATAAAAGTAAAGCCCTTTTTTCTCCAGCTTGAAATGAGATGGTTAGTTCCAGACACCCCAGATCAGAGAGTTCTTCACCTCTGTATTTTTCTTCTTAGCTTTATCGCAAACAGAACAAGCTGATAAAAATCCCTGTCAGGAAAATATTTGACTCCCTCTGCATCTCCTGCCAAGCTCTACTAGAGTCCAAGCTGTATTGCTTTCAGCCTCTTAATGCTGCACTGTACCATCTTGAATGGTGTAAATCCCAGAAGGGGAACTGTCAGCCAGAGTTACTTTGAAGCATAGTTGGGTTTTGCCAATACAAGCCTTAGAGCAGCAGTCAAGGGAACCAGAGCAATACCCCTGTCCTCTGCAGTTACATTCCCGCTATAGGTGCATAAGGTAGAAATAACAGCATGGGACAGACTCAGGGTTGACAAGTAGCTGCTTTTTCTTTTCTGTTGGTTTATTTAATAGCCTGAATTTCATTTAACTCAGGATTGCACAGCAAGATAATTAGATGGATACAGCAGTAAACCATAAGTGCTTCTCTGTACCAAATCTGGGGAGTGACGTTCCATTCTCCCTTTTATTTTTAATCACCTCAGATAGGATGACTCAGATAGGTAGAGTAGTAGTTAAAGTGATTCTGCAGATCACCTTCACAACCCCATTTTATTTTAAAGCCAAACCAGAACTCAGTCCACAAATGTTTAGGATAAAAGCAATGATACATTGTCAAGTACCAGGCAAGAATTCTTTTTAATCAGAACCATTATGTGATTTCCTTGAATGGAAGTGAAATCCAGTAGGACTCACCAGTTTTTCCTTGGAACAGTAAGACTGGAAGCTCTTGGAGAGGATGTCAGCATACTGCATCAGCACTTTCCCAATAGTCTGCAAAGACAAGGTGTGCATCCTGTTACTTGTCCTCTAAACAACACAGGGGATCTCCAGGAAATAAAATCAAAACCAAAGACAATACTGTTTTGCATCCACTAAGGCCAGACAAACAGCTGGATGTTGAGGGTAGTACCTTAGCAAACCTCCTATTATAATGAGCAACAATGACAGGGTCTGGGCACTCCAACTTCTTAATGATCTCGAAGCTCTGATTGAGTTGGGTGAAGACATCCACCACTGAGCAAGAGAATAGAGCGTGCTCAGATGTTTGCTGGAACTAAAACAGAAATACCAAGAATCATTCTCAAATGAAAAGATCCAAAATACACCAATTTCATGTGAGTCTCCATCATTTGCAGTACTGGATGCAAGACAACTATACCAAAAACCCACTAACTCCTCAGAATTAGTCAAAAGCTCTTGAAAAGGCCTAGAGAAGCAAAACAGACAACTATGTTAGGACCACAGTGCACTGTCACCCATCAACAGTGCAAAGACAAGCATTAAGGAAACACAGCATGATTCTGCAGTGCATGGCTTGCCTGTCAGTTAACAATGAAAGAAAGAGAAAACAAAGAGTTCTTTTACATTTTCTTAAGATATAAAGATAATGTTTATATCAGCATCAGAGCCCACAGCGCCAGCAGTCACTAAAACTGGAAGGCTCTTGTTCTCCAGTGGGAATACTTAGCAAACTAAGATTCTTAGTCTGTGGATTCAGGTTACATCCTCACTGCATGACTAAGCACACACTGTGCCTTATTTTTCAACTGTTTATCTCACAAACACAAAGAGAAGAGAGAACAACAACCCACTGGTAGACAGATTAACCAGAAGAAAAACAAAACAGAAATGAATGAAATACATCTTGCTGTTGAACATCTTGTATACAAGTCCCATATCAACAAGTTTCCCCAGTTGTTCAGCAAGCAAAAAAGACTGCATCCTCCATTTGAGTAACAGCTGAATTTACAGTGTTTGGTTCTGGGCACTCAAGTATGCAGCACTGAATCCTTCACATAGGGAAACTTACGTACCCCATCTTTCTTATCTCTCTCCAGAGCCCCATGCAGGAACTCTAAGGAAACATCTTCATTTTCATCCAGCCACTGCATCACAAACTGCTCAAACCACCTGCAGAAGGAACAGGAGAAACAGTAAGCTGTAGCAAGAAGAGCATTCCAACCAAACCTCACCCCAGGAACATGCCTTTCCCTGCAGCATCTTAGCTAAGTGTTTAAATTAACTGAATGCCCTCAGAATAGTCCTTTCCCTTCCTTGCCCTCCAAACTTACTGTCAGACAGAGGTGTCATTTCTGCAAGCACTGAGAAAACTTGACACTGTTAGCTGTCAGAAAATTGTTATCTGTGCATACAGTTAAAGATCCCCAAAACACTCTTATTTCTACACAGACTACCTGCACTAGACCAGCAGAAGACAGTTTAGCCTCTTTAGACTGCTGCTTCTACATTCTTTACATCTATCTTTCTTCTTCCTTGGTACCCTTTCTCATGAACAACTTCTTCAACTTTTTATCATCTCAGGATACTTTCATTTCACTTTATTCTCCTTTCACCCACGTGCCATACAGGACAAGGAAGATGTCTGTACCCACCACCTGTGTGTGCCAACAAAGAGAACACACTGTCCTACCACCCATTTAGGACATGCCATCCTTCACACAAGAGACACAAATGAGTACAAAGTGAAGGAAAGCCTCCTCTACAGGGCCCTATCTATTTTCTGCAGATACAGGTGTATTTCTTGAGTACCATGAGGGAGAATCAAAGCTAGAAATGTTCTTCCCCAAACCATCTCTAGAACATCCTCCTATTTCTTGGCCTGCCCTGTGAAGGTATTTCAGAGTACATCTAAGTGGTAGTAATGGCACATTTTCCAGGGCTTGCAGGAAGCTAGTCAGCCCTATTAGCAGCTTTTTATTGTTTTTACTTTAAAGACGAACAAATTGGTTCATACAGAAGCATTGGACTGACAGCCTTGAAGCAGGGTTGAGTCCCCCAAGCAGGCAGCTTTCGAAGTAGGGCAGTAATGTTTGTCTGAACCCTTCCCTCACTTGGGAATATAAGCTAAATGTTGGACCACAATCCAAGAATCTACTGAAACTGCTGAGTCTCAGTGGGAAGCTTTACACAAAGTGGTATCTGGAACTACAAATCCCACTGAACAAGGGGTTTTTACACAATCTTGATTAAAATACTATCAACGGTTTGAGAAGGTGCAAAGTGACTTCAGCAATGGGGTTTTTAGAGTTGGCCATCTCTCCATTCTCTGCTCTGCTGGACATACCCAAATAGTTCAGGGGGAAGGACCTTTCTTGTCTGCATTTAAGCAACAACATAGCACTTTTGGCTTTGCTTAAGTGTTTGCAAAGGACAGACAGTGTGCAATTGCCAACTCACTACAGCTGAAGCAAATCTTAATTTCCAGTATTACTCAACAGTCTTCACAAATAAGGGGAAAAAGTGCCCATGTATGATTTCAGTCCATATAAAAATATATTATATGAGCTTCACGGAGCACAACCTCCTAGAAACAAGCTGCTGTTTTCATACAGATTGTGCTAATTATGGGCCGAGTTTGAAAAGAACATGAAAGCGTGTGCCAGACATGAGAGGGAGATCAAGAGCAAATTCACAAGCACAGCATACCAGACAGCCTTAAGTACTCTCTACACTTTGAAATATAAGGCACATCAATGCTAATACTGGAAATTGTAACTGACAGTGTCAAATGCCAACAGCAACCTGTCCATGCAGCCCTATTTAATGCAGACAGCAGCAGTGCAATGTTGTCAGATATATGGGCTTCCCATCCTCTCAAAAACTTCCTTTTAAATGACTGTTTAAGCTTCTAAAAGTCAGTGCATGAGGGAGCTTACTGCACTTTTTCTTGTGCTTAAAACATTCAGCTTTTAATTCCAATAGTGTACTTTGAAGGTACAGATCAATCCTTTGAAGAGAACTGGGCAGTTTAAAAGGAATCAAGAACACATCTTTCACCACTTTCAGAGCTCTGAGACAGTTGCTGCTTCACACACCACACAGAAAGACTCAACATAGAAAGGATTACTTGTCTATGGCAGAAACCACCATTTTGCTTCTGAGAAATGGAACCACTTCCTGACCACCACTCACCCTTGGTCACTGCACCATATCCATAAGAAAAGGCCGCTGCACATTTTTATGGGTACCATACACTGACATACCAAATGAACTGCACAAATGTTGACTGTCTTAACAAATTGTCCAGATAAAGGTGGTGAAGAAAAGGTACTGTAAGTTTGAGTGTTTTGGAGGGGAAAAATTAAAAAAATAAAATAAAATAAGAAGTTTTATTACCAGAAAGAGGTTTAATATGAATGTTCAAGTGCAGAACGAATCACGTAGGTTAGATCAGAAAATTCTATAAATTCAATCCCAGCTGTGCCCTTTGCAGGCTGGTAGTAAAACACAACAGTTATAAATCTTCTAATAAATAGTTCTGTTCCCTTGGCACATTCAGAGCCAAAATGTGCTTTGAGGTGTAACACAAACCTAGAGTTATCTTAGGCTAATAATCTCTAACTATCAGTTCCTGGACTGCAGAGTGAGTGAGGAGGGACTCTGGGGACCACAGAGGCAATGTATCCAGAGAGAAATTCAGAATAATCTACAACAGAAACTAATAAAAATAATTTGATTTCATGCAGAAATAGCTCCAAAACGTTGTTAAATAGCAAATATCTTCTTCCTCTTGTCTGCTTCAGTTACTGATTTAGGAGCAAACCCCGTAATGACTCACATACCAAGACACAGGGCAGAGGCTCGTGGTGCTTTAATCACATTCTGTGCTTGCAGGGGCCAGCACAGCATGACTGGAGATTGTACAGCCAACCTCTCCAAACAGTGTTTGCATAGAAAACCCCTCAGTTCTGTCTGCATGGAGACGGAATGCTTTGTGACTAAATGAAAGTTCGCCTGCTGGTTGCACAATAGTAATGTAACACAAAAGGCTGCAATTACGGCTTGGCCATGAGCCTGGCAGCTGCGGTCTCACACCTCACAGGTGAATTAAACTTGTTCGTTTGCTCTGCTGATGCATGTGAGTACTCAGTGAACTTTCAGTCTCTGCACTGGCAAGTGCAAAGACAAGAAGGCAGGCAGGATTTCAAATAATTCCTTCAATAATATCGCAAGGATATAAAAAACATGATTTTGTACAGTTTTAACAAGGAATGCAGGTTTTTGGATAACCAGTACTATTCTTTGGACTGAGGCAATTCATATCAACCTGAGTTACTGACTGGGATACCTGACGCGTGGACTCCTTTGTTTAAGGAAACTTAAATAAGCACTTCTTTATTACATGGTTGATGGAGCACTGGAACAGGTTGTCCAAAGAGGTTGAGGAACCTCCGTATTGGGAAACTTCAGAAGCTGTCTGGACATGGGCCTGGGCACCCTGCTCTGGGTGTCCCTCCTTGAGCAGGGTTTGGATCAGATGGACCCACAGGTCTCTTCCAATCCCCGCCATTCTGGGATTTCGCGAAGACCAAAAATATATGTGATGAAGCAAATCAAAGGGTTGCTGTAACTGATATGAAGGGTATATTTCAAAGCAAAGGAAGGCCACTGTTGAAATAAACAACTCTTGTGCCTGATAACATGGCTACTGTACTAAAACATGAGTGTGAGGTAATAAGGGAAGCCAGTGTCTGCACAAGTACATGAACTCCAGTGCTCATGTACACAAAAGTCAGCAGAACAGAACAATTCTGCAGAAGACTGCAAACAAAACTGAACATCATTATCCTGATTATACAGGAGAAAAAAGAGATTATGAAAATGTGATGGCTTGTCTAGGACTGCGCTGACTCAGAGGCACAAAGGGAACCAGGCTTCCGAGACTATTACTCCAGCACCCTATTCACTGAATTAATGCCTCTCATTGAACTGATTTGCTAAGTGAGACCCACTGTCCAAGCCAGCCAATTACACCAACTGCCTCAAGTCTTATTAGCATACAGATTATGCCAGGCTCAAGGCACTGTGTGCAGTGGAGGATGAAAAGAGAATTCAAAATGCCAAACTGGAAACAGTCCAAGCAAGATGTTTTTCAAGAGTGGCAAGTGCGAAGTGATGCATTTGGACAGCTGTAAAAATAGGAAGAAAAGCAAGGTAGGATGCTATTGAGGGCTTGGTTTGTGACCAACTGGAAACATCACTGGTCAATGGTATCAGCGAAGAAAGAAAAGAAAAAAAGGCTGCTACCCTACTAGTGTGGGAAAGCAGCAGTAATGCCTGAAAGACAAGGCAAGGTCTGGAAGAAACATCAGTGTCTAAGTCTAGGTGTTTTACGTATAGACACAGACAAGATGAAGAGGTGTGAGTAAATCTCACAAGGAAGGATAGGAACAGATGAGAATAGGCAGAAGATGGAGAAAGGACATGAAAAGTGTTGGTGACCCTCATAAAAGAGGAGAAAATTGATCTCTACATCAAGGATAGGAGGAAAGGATAAAAAACCTCCAATGGAAGCATGAAAGGTTTGGAGGGGAGAACGTGGAGTGTGTTAAACCCCCCAAAAACAGAGGAAGGATAACAGTAAGATGTGAATAACCATCATTGCAAGCCTCTGAAAACCAGTTAGACAAACATTGGCCAGAAACAACCCACCTGTATGTGCTTTAGGATGGGGAAGACCTGCAGCTACAGTATTCTTTCTGGGTTGATCACACAACTTTTAAGACTCAAATTTTCTTCAGGCTTGAAATCTACTGCCTCTCTTTTAAAGTTAAATGGAACTTGTGAGCAATTGCTTAGAGCTTAAGAGTAACAGCATATAAGTTTCCAACTAAACCACCCAGTATTACAAAAAACCGAAAACATTATCGTTACTTACAAATCCTGGTGTGTGTGTGTGTTTGTGACACATTTACACACAGAAGAACAGACTTATATACAGTAAAGATAAATCTGTATCTACTAACAAGAACATAAGCATCTGTCTAGAAGTCTGCTGTTAAAGGATCAATATCATAAATACAAAATGGATTAAAAGAGAGTCCATACTACTGCTAAATCTTTTGAGAAATCTAGAAGAGGTTGCCCAATAAGGTATTGATTCATTTCAGGGACAAGGGCACAGAACAACAGAGGGAACAAAGATGCACATAAACCACAGAAAAAGTAATGAATAAATGGTGTATTTATATACATACAGCCATAGGAGAACCAACAGTCTCCCCTAAGGATAACTAAGGAAGAGGTATAGTGGGGATTTACTATAGAAGACACAGCATACTCACGCTGGATATTCAGGCACTTGTCCCTTGAAGGCAGGCAGATCACGAACATATTCGTTGTATAGCCACTTTACTTTGAAGTGTAAATTCATATAGTCCGCACTCTTACACAGTCTGTGTTTCTCATGCTCTGTGAGGAAGGAAAAAGGCAGTTATGTCTAAATTTACCATTATCACTGCATCAGGAACAGGAAGGTCTTATGAAGCATGTCAGCAGTATGCAGTGGTTTTCAGGTAGAAGCACCTACAGAGCCATAAAATCTTCACAGCATAGGATTTTGGCAGAGAACAGGGGTTCTCAGTGGTTGACCAGTGGGGTTCTGGAGACTGTGTCTGTGGTTCCTATTAATACATCCATTTGTTGAAGACTTTTTGGTTGTCAAGGCAATAAAAAGAGAGCAGTCTCTTACGGCCTTTCCATTCAACATATGACAGTCCAGATTTCATCTATGCAGGAAATAAATCTGGAAGAGTGAATCTGTTCATTCTTGAATATAAACAAATGCAATACAAATATCTTATACTACATTCTCTAGGAGGCAGTAATAGAAAGAATTAAGTTCTTTAGAGTTAGACAATATCAATCACAAGGAAGTCCAGACAAGTTGTGAAATTCTACACAAGTATTTTCACCAAAACACTGAAATCCTCCCCCACATGCATCTACCCTCCAATATGACATTGAGAAGCAGTAGACATGAAGTCAGTGGTGATTAGAGCCAATCTGATACCAACTTTTCCTAGAGCTGAATTCCCAGTGGTGCAAAAAGAGGTGTTAGGAAAGGCCTTTTCCTTTCCTACACCACATGTACCCCAAAATACTCCACTTCATACCTGCAGTGTGGCCACAAATTATTCTCTGGTATCACAAAAAGCTTCCTGGACAGTAACAGCATGTTATTTCATTGCCCTGCCTCTCCTTGAAAACTTGTACAAACAACTTCTCACCATCAGCTTGGTCTAAATTAACTATTATTATTTAACCTTACCCTCTACATACAGGTTACCTTTCCAGCAAATGCACTTGAGTCCAGTCTACACAACCCAAAAGAGTTTGTTTGGTCTTACTAAGTACATGATCTGTCTGCACATGCACAAGATTGTGCCTGAAACATCTAATCACCATGTAAATATCAGGAAGCACATCAGCTACCATTCTTAGGTCTTTAGCACACGAGAAACTATTCAAGAGCTGGAAGCTTCTCTGATCTCCTTCTGGAGAAGTTCATGACACTTCTCTTTCAGAAGAGAATTGGTTTCTAACATGCACTGCCCTTCTAAGTGCAACCCACTGAAGCAACCCATACACATCTACCTGCCTGAGCTGAGCTTCTTCCTCTTGATGGGTTGCCTTAGGTCCTCGCACACACGTTATGTTTGGACAACAGTCCCTCCCTGCATAACACACATACTTCCACAGTGCAATTTGTCTCTTAAACTGCAAAAGCACTTGCCATATTCAGACTTGTATTTCACAGACAGTCTCCTTGGACCAATGTTCACCATTCTCTCTCTCAAGAAACATAAGCTCCACATCTTTGCCCTCAAGGACCTTCACAGCTTACATCTACACTACCATCTTTCAGCTGTTGACTCCTACCTTTGATCAGCCCACAAGCCCCATTTTTATCCTACTCCCAAAACCATCCCCATGCTTTTTTCCCAAGCCATCCCCCATGTACTTACAGGCAGCTTGGCAGTTCTTTGTGTGGTACGTGATCTTGAAGGGCATCACTGCTGATAATGTGTAAACAGAATCTAACTGCATTAAAAAGTGCAGGTCTCTCTCTTAACTTCAAACGGCTTAAATCTGGTACTTTGATACAAGTATCAGTATATGCACATGGGGAGCAATGCACACTAAAGACATTTATTAGCAGAAGTTATACCTTCATGATGTAACATGGTGGCTGCTTCCTAATCAGCTACCTCAGGGACAAGCTCATTTTAAACATCATTTATTTTCATGAAAATATGAATTCGTGCAACTACACCAAAACATTAAAAAATCTTCCACATTTCTTTTGAAGCCTCCACAACACGCATAAGAAGAAAGGCCAAATAAATTATGAATTATCCAACTGGAAATACAAAAGCCAAAGAAATTCTCATGCATAATTATTCTACAAGCTTTGTCAACTCCCAAAGCAATGGAATTCTCCAGTGAGTTGCCTTAAATCCCTTTAACACCATAATACAGATTTCCTTCTAATTCTTCTGATTCACTTTCAGCAGAACCACAAAGAAAAAATCTCAAATATATATATATATATATAGCCTTTGTTTCAAAGATTTTAAAATGTGTAATACCTGGTATACATAACCCCAGGGGAGATGGTTTATAGAAAAATTATTTAATGATTTTAGATGTGCTACTTCACACATACTGTGATCCATTACTCTCCACATTGAATTTGCTCTTACTGGAAGCTGAGGAAAGTGTATGCAAGCTTTTTCCTAAACAAATCTAACTTCTTTCTTGAGCATTAAGGAAGAATATCCTTCACTCAGTGTCTGAAGCACTAATATATCTCACAAGCAGCTGCAGAAAAAAAATGCTAAGCTCACCTTGCAGTCCTATAACAGGAAACAAACAGAGCAATAACTGTATCTGCTTGACTCCCTGCAAGGGTGAGGAAATCAATGGACAATTATGACTTCATTAACTTTGATAGGCACAGGAGCTGTTCCCTCACAGGGACAGAGCTGCTCCTGCAGAGGGAAGGTCTGACTCAGGCTGGCTGCACTTTGTGACGGGGTACAGCTTCCTCCAAGTCAATCCCAAAGAACCCGTAGGGAACTACCACCTTCCAAAGTGTCATTTAGACAGAAGCCAGAAGCACTTGTGATTGAAGTATGAATCACACCACCACAGTGAAAAACAGTGGGTACGCAGCTTTAACCAATTAGGCCAAAACCACAGATTCATTCTGACATGCTCTCTGCATTTATTCGAATGCATTTAGGAAGACTTTGAGCCCTCTGCTTTTCACATCGCTCACATAACAAGTCAAGATGACCACCAGCAGCTCTTTTCTGAAATTCTCCTGGCCAAGATGCTACCTGTCCATGCGTACGCAACTGTGTGTACGCAATGGGAGCAACTGGGGTTGCAAGTAAAAAGGTAAAAAACATAAAAAGGACACAAATCAGGCCTGTTGCACCAACACTGGGAACTGCACTAGAAGCAATTAATTCAAGGCTTTTCCTGATACACATTTTTCTTGAGGTAGGACATTCCAAACAGTGCTAAGCTGCAGAAGGATGCAAAGCAACCACAGAAGCATAAACCCAAGAACAGCTACTTAGCCATCTATGCACTGAAGGAGAAGACTGGCAGCAGGGGACAAATATACAGAATAGTAAAAGAAAGGAAAACTCTTACCACCATAAAAGAGAACTTTACGTATGCGAAAGAAGGGTGGGGCTTGTGACAGAAAAGACAAAATTGTAAGCTATAACAACTCAAACACACAGGAGCACAAAGAAAATGACACGACCCCAAACTCACACATTCCCAACAGCTTGTACCATCTGTCTTTGTCAGTGACCCTGAGTATAGTTTTGATCACCTCTCTCTTTGTAAAGGGATATATTTAAGCACTTGGAGGCAGCATGGAAACATCAGTCAGAGGTATACTTTGTAAAATGACATCTTTTACCCAAATAAGCCTGTATTTCAGATCCTTGGTTTGAAACACGTTTTAGAAGAAGTAAAGTGAAGAGCACAGGAGTCATCACTCCTAGCATTTCTTCTGCTCTATAACCTGCTGGCTTTTAAAGAGCTCAGCAGCAGCAACGGTGGAACACTTGCACAGATATTTTGCAGCAATTGCTGTGTTCTATCCCCAACAGACTACGGAAAGACCTTTCTCATTTCTTCAGCAGATTTCATCTTCAGTTGAAAAACCTCAAGAGAAGAGGTTTTAAGGTCACTGAGGCCATACTATTATGATATTAATTGGGAACTGCTTCCCAGCAGTGCACTCTCCAGTATGATGCAGTTCTATTTTTGAGGCAGAGAACAGGACTTCCACCACATCCATAATCCACAGACCAGCAAATTGCCCTTTGTGGATCTTTTTCTTAATTGTCAACCCACCTTCCTTCTGTTAATTTCTAATATGTAATCATGAGTTCCTGCAAAGAAACTCTGATAGGTCCCAAGTCTGTTGAAGTGCTAACACTAGACAGATAGCATCTGTGTGTGCATTTGATCCACCTCCCCTCATTAACAAGTGAGACTGTGGCAGAATGATTTATTACAACCCTGTCTGCCAAGTCTACTTATTCTCTCTTCATACGAGAGATGCTTCCAATTTACAAGTCTTCTAATGCTGATGTGCCCAAAATAAGATGAAACGTCATTAAGAATTGACATCAGTTTTCTATTACTATCATTTATCTTCTTGGTAGAGGAAGAACAGAATCCCTCTTCTCTTGGGAAATTCGTGCTTTCTGTACTGCCCTTGCTAGTGATTATGGAAGAGCCAGGTCTGCTATTTACAGTGCCCTGAACTGTTACTAGTTTTGGGGAAACAAAAAACAGACCTGGTAGACCCTGGAGATTCTGCTGTGTCTCGGTATCAGAGTGTCCTTAGGAGACGTGAAGGCAAAAGGTAGGCCTACAGTGCACATGCCTTTCAGCATGCTAACATGCTGACAGGTGGTACTGGTTCCAGAACATCTTTTTAAACAGAAAACAGGTGTTTTGCACTTGTGATTTGAATCCTTTGCACACTAGCAATTCTAGACTTCAGAAGGTCCCCAAAGGGGGCATGCTGCAGAACCCCTAGATTAGCAAGACTTCTTCTGAAGCCCCTAAGCAGTGCATTATGGAAATGTCCCACACTCAGCTTGCTGGAAGCTGATGCCCTTCCCACAAGGCTACAGATTCAGTGATAGAAATATACAGAAAAAAACCCAACAAAACAGCACTAACTCAGACTAAGGCCTGCATCTAACTAAAGGTCTTCCTCCTCCCTCCTACAGTATGCTGCCCACTAATAACACAGAGTAGTGCCGTCCACTTCTCCTGTATGTCAGCATTTCTACAGTACCCTGCACTGACTGCTCAGTGTACAGGAGGTGAGCTCCAGCTGGGAGAGGCATGCTTAGCTGTCACCCATGGAGAAAAAGTCTCTTAAGCAGCACATATCCTCCATTTCATCATCAGCAGCAGCCATATAGTCTTCTGAGTCTTCTTTGCAGACCTGCAAATCCCTGGCATAAAACTAAAGGACACTAAGGCTAATGTTAGTAACTACATCCAAAGGGCTAAGGTCCAAGGTGACAGAAGTCTTTGCCTACTCACAACTAAGTACTCCACCAAGAATCATGAACTTACCACTTGCTGAGGTGAATGAGCTCATGTTATCCAGAACTTAGGAACAGGACACAAGGGAAAAGACCATGAAGAAAATAAGGAGCATGTATTATACTCTGGGTTCATTTGCACCTATCTTAGCAAAACTGATTAGATTTTCGTCAAACACTTGATGCAGGTTTCAGAGCACACCAGAATGTAACCAGGGATTACACCTTGAGCTGGTAAATACTGGCCTACAAAATACTAGGTGCAGTTAAACTGGTAGAGATATTAGTGACTCAAATTGAAAAATGGCAGAGATGAGCTGAAGACTGCAAATCTAACCATCATCCTTTAGTCTGGACACTGGCAATCAAATAGAGTCATTCAAAAGGGAAAAAATTCAGTCAGATTCACACATGCAATAAGTAATCTTTTCCAGCTGCATTTTGAATGCATCAGGGGAAGGGAATCTTAGGAAAAGCAGTCAACACCCAGATTTAAGGAATTACAATTCTTATGGTAAAGTAAAGGAGGAAGATAGGACATTTTCAACATATAGAAGAGCAAAATGTATTACAAATTCCTGAGGGTGAGTGCTATGGGGACAGCGAGAACAAAATGGAAAAGGAGTCCTAAATTGTTTGCTGGAACTAACAGTTTCTAGAGAAAGCGAACATGAAATAATTGTAATTGCCCAATCTCTAATGCATGTGCTAGCAGTGACTGACATTACAGAAGTGACACCTTAATGCAGAAGGTCTTGGTCCCTTCCTTCTGACATCTGCTCTTACATCAACACAGTCTCACAGGAGGAAGACAGTGTAGGGGTGCAGGCATATATCAAAAGCTCCCAACAAAAGAAAGAGAACTATTCATCTAGATCTGCAGTCTGCTGTATTCAAGCCTAGAGCTAGCACTTTGCAAACTGATTTAGCCAAGTTCAGAAATTGTAAAAGCCATTAGAGTACCGCAAGCGGTGGAATTTCTTTCCAGGAGTTTGTTGTGCGCTGTGTGCCTAACCTATGTCCAGAAACAGTAAAATTCCTCTTTTAATGAGTATGTGATGGAATTATGCAAAGATTTCTTGAAAATGAGGATTGTCTGCAGGAGGATTAGTTCTAGCTGCACAATTTCACTGGGCACACAGTCAGTCTACACAAGACAGAGCCTGGCTACTTCTTCAGTCCCTTCTGTCATTGTACATTGCAGAAATAACCAGTTGCTGATCTTAGCCATCATACCCTTAGGTCAAAGTGAAATTCTGATTTCAAAGCAGCTGAGATGACAATAAATAGCTTGCAATACAGACTGACACATGGATGTCAGCCATGACCATGCAGCTTTTCACACAGTTTATAGTTTCAATTCTCAGCCACAATGCAGTTGTCCAAAACTGAAACATTAGAAATCTCTGCTCCAAACAGTGGTGCTACTCATGTGCTTAAAACACTTTCAAAAGAAGCAGGAAGCCAGCAGCAAGTAAGCTGGCAGCCATGACAAACTGTCTTACCTTCCATGGCATATTTCATATCCTGGGCAAAAAGACTCCACATCACTTCTGCGCTGATCTTACCAACAGCAAGTTCCTGAGGAAACCTGAGGGGACATTTGGGAAAGGCTTTAGCATGTATTCAAGCAAAGGGTTTTTCTGTGTTCAGCTCTGGACTAAACTACAAGATGAAAATCTCAACAGACATTTTCTTCACCCAAGCAAAAGACCAGGTGGATTTTAGAGATCATGGACTCAACTGCATCACAAAAGATGAATCAGTCTGAAAATAACACTGCTGTTGAGATTCTTTTCAAGTCAAGAAATCCACCCTTGGATATCTCCCCCAGAACAGACATCTCCAGTGATTCTGGGAATGTGATCTCTTTGCACTATGTGATTACTATGCACAGTAATCAGGTATTCTCGCCATGTTAAATTGATGATATCTAGGGTGTATCTAACCTTTTGTGGATAATACTTTGTCAGAAACCTTCATCTATGTCCTGTGGGATTGTTGGAGAAGCATTCAGCAGATAAACAAAGCAGTTCCAAATGCTTTGCAGTGTGCCAGCCCCACCCATTGCAATGTCCCAGCACAGCACAGAACACCATGTTCCTAAATAACAAAGTAAGGTACTACCAGCATGGCACCATTGTCTGAATTAATGTGCATCCAGGGGAAAATAAAAAAAACAACAACAAAAGAACTCTCACCCCATTTTCAGGTGCCTCCCTGAGTTCAGGATTGTAATAATCAGGGTGTTTGTGTTCGAACGCCATCGTAACTGAACCTTTTGAAACTCTTCCATCGCAATCAAAAAGTGTTATTTATATAGATAGAGACAAATAAGACAGAAAGACAGACAGACAAGATAAGTACTTCTATAAATCCACAAATGACAGAAGAGACAGAAAGCAGTATAACATAAAGCAGAGCACACAGAGAGACGAGAATTAGCCACAAAGGACATTGAAGATTCTTACTGATTCAGTACTGGGGTATAAGAATTCTTGTCCTCCTCTATGATGGAAACTATCAAAGTGATGAGTTTAGGCCAGAAATCCAAGTTCCTGATACTGGGACCCTGCTCCTCAGGAGGAAGATCCTGATTTTTGTTCTGTGAAGAAAGTCATTGGAAATCTGGTGTAAATTTAAAGTGTAAAGAAAAAGCTGACAAATGCAGATCACCTTGCTCTTCATAAACGCCAAACAGTAATTACTTGTGAGCACCTTTTCTTGAAGAATTTACAGTTATTAATGTCTGCTGGCAATTTGCTTTGCCTAATAGAGAATAAAGCAACATGCCAAACTACACTGCTTACCAGGGGCCTCAATTCTAGGTAATCTCCCTTTTGTCATTTACCATGTCAATAGAAAGTCGGGTTCCAGAAGACCTGCTGAGACATCTAAGTTTGTTCCAAATACTTCCATTTTAATTACTTGGGTTGATGACTATATCCATGTTGACATATTCTATATGCAACACCACAGAGTGGCCAGCACAGCTCTTACAGATTTGAAAGCTCTGTCTACAGATGTATCCTAAGGCCAATGCAGAATGCCGGGTGACAGAAAACAGTATAAAACTTCACTGTTTGAGGTTTATCTAAGCTAAAGACAATCTGCTTGATCAGTCTGCTCACTCAAAGTTGCATCAAACCTTCCATTCAAAAGTATCTGCTCAAGAAACAAAGATGCTGAGACTGGGAAAACGAACTGTAGAAAATAGTAGAAAATAATTTATCATCTTCCACTTACTTGCTAGTACTCATTAATTGATTACATGTTCTGTGCATTCTTGTTTACGTTAGCTTTTAATACACCAATTAGCTTTTTATATCAATTAGCACAATTATCTTAGGTAGGCATTTCTGCCTACTTATTAGCTACTCACAGGATCTGTCTGGTACTCGCGACTGTACAGCTCATGACAGTTGTTGAAAATGTACTCATACGTGGAGTTGAGGCAAGCTTTTACACAGTCCTTCACCACCTGGCTTGCTCGGGGTGGACTCTGAAGCTCTTGCACCTGCACAGAGACAACAAAAAGAGTCAAGATATTGTTCATAAGTAGATCTGGGAAAGAACAAATCACCAGTCTGGGAGCTACCCAGGAATCAGCAAACCTGCTTCCAGAGACATGCACTGTCTGTGACCTGAAAGAAGCAATGAACAAGTGTGCTCTGTCTCTTTGGCTTGCATCCCCTGATACAAAACAGGAGTGACAGCACTTACGGTCCCTCAGGATCATCTGGACTGTAAGAGGGATTTGACATGTCAAGGAAGATTCTTCTGATTAAAAGAATCACATTGCTTAATGCGTATACTCTGAACTAAGTCAACACAGTTTCTGCTAAACTTATAGGATTTTGCTATAAAGCTGTCAAACAAACTTTTTAATGAATGGAAGGACAGGTAACAGACTATCAGAGGAAAATACACCTAATCTGGAAAGCCTTGCTGAAGAACAAACATCTGTATGCTTTTAAATACAAGGGTGTCTTCAACCACTGGCATTACTGCATGCTAAATTATACCTTAATCCTACCTGACTTGCCAGCTGATACACTTTCCCCTCTTGTAGCAAGAGAGCTTTTTATTACTTCATTGTTACAATGCATTAGAAAAACACTGCAGGGTTACTTTAAAACTGCAAGAGGCATCACCTTGTGAATAAAACTATACTGTGAGTCAATTTTGATATTTTCACTGCCTCTAAGCCCATCAGAGTATTTCTATAGACTAAACTTTCAATGTAGGTCTGAGTCTGAATCAAAAGTTCATTCTGAAAGTTCTAAAGCATTATTTAACAAAGAGCATACAATTAGAATTATAAGCACTTACTCAAATAGCTCACATGAGAAACTTGGTTTGCCTTTGATAGGACAGAAATTACTATGAGGCATGCTAACCTGCTATACTAGTTAAAACAAAGCTTAGAAGCAAAAGTCAAAAGTTAAAAATGTTCTCATTACATGTTGCTACAGAAGCAGCACATTAACATACAGAACATCTTCTCACAGATCTCTACTGGGAAATACTATACCATTTCAGTATCTTACCCCACAAGAAATACTTTTAAAAATATTTATTTGATAAAAGATGGTGAAGAAATGGTTGTGACCAATAAATGCCATAGACAGTTAAGAGGAAAAGCTTCATAATGCTATTAACAGAATTATTTTTCTGAAGACAATTCTTATTTTTATTCTCTCTTCTCTCATCCTCCCACTTTTTTCAAAATTAACATCTCAAATTTACAACTCAAGAACTCAAGGGAAAAAAGAGCTTTCATCTTCATGAAGCAAAACAGAGTGAAGTATTGTGCGTGTCTATTAAATGGCCACGGCCCTTAATTGTTCAAAGCACAATAGCATTTAAAAAATGATTTAAAAATTAGAAAACAACTCCCGCAGCAGGAACTGCAGAGGTTCCATTCCCACCCCCACATGTAACATTACCTTCATCCTGAAAAAGGTAATGCTGGTCAGTAAATCCACTGTAGATTTCAGGTCCTGCAGCCTTTCACGGCTGCTGGCTGGGAAGTTATTCTGTCAACAAGAAAAGGAAATCCTGTTGGAAAGCACAGTCTGATCCATGCAAAGTTTCAAGCATGTTCTAAATAAGGAAAGTGCCTTGGAAACATTTCCTGCTTGAGAAGCTTTTACCAGTCAAAACAATGTTCAGTAAATATGGCCTTTTTGCTGCAAGAGCTCATATGTTTGCTTAATTAAATTGCTTCTCATATGATTGTGAAGTCTGTGGATGCCAGGACACTGGCAACCTTCTGCAGCAGGAGATATTTCCTCAGTGGTAGAAGGAGCAGGCAGTGAACAACACTCTTGCCACCATCAGCTCCAGAACTACCGCTGAGGTTGCTTACAGAGGTCCTTTGCTTTCTGCACTTACCACTTGGTTTGTCTTTTTTCTTCTGAAACACTAAGTGGTGCGGAATATTTGCAACCTCTCCATAGAAATAAACTTGATGGAAAAGTGAAAATTTTTCACTATAGGAAGACAACATAATCACTCAGTTGCCTATAAGATCCAATCCACCAAGACAAGCACACATCAACCTGTTCTTCTGTTGCTCTGAAGCACTTACTTTCCATATCATCCCCCCCAGCCTACTCTCTGTAACCACTGTTTTCTCCTTCAACTTGAGTTAAACTAATTTTAGAAGTCTCACTGTCCTTTCCAGATGACGTGTGTGTGTGTGTACACACATATGCATATATATATTACATATATAGATATATGCACCATGCACATGCTGCTTGCACCAAGCTTTGTTTTTCAAGAAACTATTCCCTTTCTGACCTCAGGCATTGTGCTTTCTCACAGACTTAAATTCTTACCTTCCCCAAACTTTAACACTGTTTATGCTCTTCATGTTCTTATACTCAGAGAGATGTGACTGGTTATGCTTCAGTGGTAAAGGCAACAGAAAATATGGCCCAGTAACACAGTGTTGGTTTAGTTCATTAAACCAGTGCAAGTAAAATCAAGATTTAATCACAAAATGTTGAATGAATGTTGATGAATGAATGCGTGATCTTGATTAGGAATATTATCAGTAAAATGTAATACCTATTTTGAATTTCAACTTTGTCTATGTTTATGTCAGCTAGCAATGAACCAACAGAAAAAAATAACTGAAATGCACACAGAATAACTGCACTTGCTCATGAAAAACTTTTTAAAATAATTATGCCAAGAATGACCTGGAGCTACTCTTGTGATGGCTACACCTCTCCACTCTTGCTCCCAAAGCCTACCACTCCAACCTGGAAAGAAATTATATTGATTTGACACTTTCTTTTTGACAAATCCAGTGTGGATGTGCATTTGTTATTCATTCTTTACTCTTGAGTGTTTCCAAATATCTTGAATCAACACGCGGAAGGGAGACAATATGGGCAATTTAAGCTGTAAATTGCTGTACCTTCTCTTGAAGCTGCATGTAGTACCTTTTCCTTCCAGAACCTAAGTTGCCTTGTAGGGGTCTTAAAATAGTCACTAGGAGGGCTTAGACTGCTTATGCCAATTGCTGTCTAAATGCACTGCCAATTAGGAAACATATAAATCATTCAAAGTCAACAAATCTTTCCTGGTCCTTAATTGTTTGTCCAAGGTTTAGATCATTAATGATCTGAAAGCAGCTTTTATTGAAGACTAAGCAAATGAAAAGTATCACTACTACAGTTTCCTGTTGTTTTCCCTTTGCTTCTCAGTGGATCAGTGACCTCTTTGCATCTTTTCTTACTAGTAATGTAATTTTAGAATAGCTCATTACACAACATTCCTTTTATCTTCTTTCATGCTTTGCCCTTTCTGTCCTTTTTGCTCATCTTACTAATGCAGTTCTTCTATTAGTCCATTCATGTTTCCCTTTTCTGTCTACTTTTACATAAATACACAAAAATCAAAGCTCACATTTTGCCACCATATTTGATTTTTTTCCACAAGCTAGTCACTACTTTAAATTACCTAGCAAGGAATCTGAAAAAAAGTCAAATCACAAACCTGTTGTAAAACTATGTTGGCTCTGGAATAGAATTAAGAAACCTGATAAGCCAGTGCCACCACTTGAAACCTATCCTTTCCTCATTGGGGGTGGTATAGTGGTGGTTGGGAATCTCAATCTGAAATCTCAACTTATAGATCCAGAGTCAGGGTCAGTGTTGAGAGTCTGACAGACTTAAAAAAAAAAAAAAAAAAAAAAAAGACAACAAGGCTGCAGGTCCTCTAAATGATTTTTGCCTCATGAGTGAGAACAAGTCTGTTTTCCTTTTGTGGATGATACTTGAATTAGCTGATAAGAATTCAAATAAATTAATCCATTCAGCTCATGCTCCTGGGAGAGTCTCAGAGATAAGGACAGTTAATAATCCTGAGATTATTTCAGAAGCCTTGAGGAAGGTATAACTGAAGAAAGAACTTGGTTTTAATTCTATCCAAGAGGAAAACAAAATTGTGTATTTGAGCTTGTCATGACAATTCAATAAGACACAACTAATCAACAGTTCATAGGTGTAAGAAAAATCCCAATGGTGTATTTCCCCCCTGCACATCAACATACCCAAAGAGATTCTGCTTATTCTCGCTTACCCTGTACATTGAGAGATCGATCCGAAGAGAGTTATGAAGCTGGTCCAGTAGCTTGACAAATCGTTCTTTCTGTTGAGCAAAAAACACCACCAAGCAACACATATCATCACTGTCCAATCAATGTTCTCAGTAAGAAGCATGATATCAGAGAGTTAGTGATACAGCTCAGGAGAGAGGGAGGGTATGCTACAGATTATGCAGTTCTCTGCATTTATTCTTATCCTGTGTAACCACTTCTGAAGTTCATTTAACTTCAGAAGAAAATTATCCTTTGTTCACTTTGAAGTAGAGGTTAAACAAAACCCCTCTGACTCAAGAGGAAATATTTATTCAGAAATGAATAAGGGAAGAGTCATAAAAAGGTCAAATTTAGAAATTCAGAGCTACAAGATCTATCAGTTCAGTGACACATACTGCAGACTTCCTGTGAACATCTTGAGGTCACATCTCTCAGTTGCATTCTGGCTTGGCTTTATGAACAACTCCTTCTTTGATGCATGTATTCTCAGTCTAGAGGAGCTTAAGCTATTCTAGATATTTTTCCAACACACTCAACTCCAGCACACTACATGAAAATCAGATGAACCATGAAGGGGACAGATTTCTTTTTGCCTTTAAGTAGTTGTTGTTTTTAATAAGAAATCTCCGAAACCATCAGATTGCGCAATATATTTTATCAATGGCATCACCATGCAGAATTTAATACAATTTGCTAATTCCCATATCATCTGTGCTCCAGTGTGATTTGAAAATGAAGAGTAAACACTGTAATACACTGCACTGACAAATAACTGAAATGTGTGAAGGTGAGAATAAGCCATGATCTGCTTTGTCTAGTGCAGAAGTATTCCACAACTTCCACCTTCTCACAGATAAGAAGTTCACCACTTAAAATTAAAAAGAGCAAGTTATTTATTGAAAGACAGAAATACCACAGGCAAATTAGAGAAGTCCAGTTGTATCACCAAACATACCCCAAAATTGGAGGCTGCAAAGCGGTCTGAAGCAGACACGTTTGTGGAGGCAGTTGTGTGCGCATAGTAAGCGTTGATATTGGCAAGTAAGGTGCTCATCACAGCTGGTACACCCGGGCACATGTATTTGGAGGAAAGACATGCAAAATGCCTGCAAAAGGACAGTTCCATAAGTCATTCTTTTCTTTTCTGTGTAGTGCTTCCTGACACTGCATACATTGTCCTACAACCCAACTCTCAGACAAGTTTCCTATCCCTTTAAGAGCCACAATGCTCTAGGTAACACCCTGAACATTTGCAAGTTGTTTTCACCTTTTCATTCAATCTCCATCATTTTGCTTCAAGTTTTTCACAAAATATGTCATCTATACAATAGATATGAGCAGAGAAAAAAGAAAAATCATTTTACTACAGCCCTTTCCATGTCATAAAACAGCTTCTCAACTTAACAATTAGTTGTCACTAGTTTTTGACATTAGCGATACTCTGGGTACAAGAGCCAAGCCTGGCACACAGAGATCAGTATAATTTACTGCTACTTGAGGCAGCCACAGGTTCTAAGGTGCCATGAGGCAGCAGCAGCAGCTACAAAGCATATAACCACAGTAAAATCACACACTATTATTTCTGTGCTGCGCTGATAAGTTATTCCTTAGAGCTAACACTTCCAGCCTTCAGGAAGTATGCTCACTTGTTGTTTGGTTTTTATTTTTTGTTTTTTTCTTTCTGATTTAACTGCTCTCATTAATGCGCAAGGAACCACCCTGCAGGAAATCTCAAAATTATGCCAGAAGCGCTCAGGCTTGTGAAATGATTAAACAATCAAAGAAAATCTGTTAGACGTAGAGGAAGGGGGGAAATAATTGGAGCTTAACAGGTCTCATATTATGTGGTGTGGTTAAGTGAAGTTCATTCCAATAGACAGGAACATTTGGAGGTTTTAAGTAGTTATTCAATTAGGAACCCTCACAGAAGCCCCAAACTGAATTTGGGAACTATTTTTCTAAACATAGTTTTCCCTCAAGGAAATCCTCACAGAAATCAAATTTGGTGCTGGTTAACCTACAAATAATTATAATCAAAAAGCCCCACTGAGAGAATTCCACAGAAACACACAAATCAGTACTGCAGACAAATAAGACCACAGAATAGAATCATAGAATCCTCTGGAGTTGGAAGGGACCTTTAATGTCCAAATTCCCTTGCAATGAACAGGAACATGCACAGCTAGATCAGGTTGCTCAGGGCTTGACCCAGCTTTGCCTTGAAAGTCTCCAGGGATGGGGCACAATGGCTGGATATATGCTAACTTGCTCATTACATGATATGTATGTACCAACCAAGGTCTTTCATGCATTCAATAGATTTAGACAGACAAATTAAATGGGTGTGAGTAGCTTGAAGAAGAGAGGGTGTAAGAATTATGGAGCTAATGAATGTCCCTAATGAATGTCATTACTACTTAGCAAAAAGGGGAGGATTAGCAAGAGAACTGAGCCAGGCCAAAATTCTTTTAGGTGGACTAATTAAAGAAGCAGCAATATACAGCAGTTACAGTACAGGAAACTCCAAGGAAGATTTTCTAGGTTCAATTTCAAATTGGAATTTCTTCCCTCAAAGTAACACAGGAACCCAGAGAGGTGGCGAACCTCCATCCTTTGATATTTTCAAGGAACTGAAACAGGCTCTAATTTGTCTGGTTCAACTTCCAGGTTAGCCCTTCTATGAGCCAGAACTAGACCTCCAGAGGGATCTCTCAACAGCCTTCCATTTTGGCTTAAATTAATAGGCATTAAAATATGCTTGCATAAGAACATAGCACAACTCATCCAAAGACTCAAAAGAACCAAAACGATAAGCTTCAGAAGTGAACTTTTTCATATTAGTTTGCTGTATCTAATACTATGTTTGAAATGAGAAATGAGCTAAGCATAGCATTACTTTAAGCAGAAGGGCTAATCTCCAATCCACATAAAAGTTCAGTGACAAGGGAAGTGCTCTTGAAGACCAAGAACTGTATGAGCCCAGATCCAAAGAGAACAAATCAGTGCTCCATTGCTCAAACTTCCTGCTAACACTGTCAGCACTAACTGGAAAACTGGTGACTTCCCAGGACTGTATTAATTGCTACAACAAACCCACAGGATAAACACACTCACAAAACCACTTTCCTTTCCACATTACCAAAAATCTTCAGAGGGATCCTTGGATAGCATCTTTTTAATAGTAGAGTGTTCATATAGAGATTTTAGAGTTTTAGAAAGGAATAGATAAGATTACAGTAACGAAGTATGGACCTTTATACTCACAATGTTGGTGTAATTCTTTAGAACAAGTTTTAAAGGTAAAGGTGCTCATATAAATGGCTCAGATGGAGGCTTTAATTTCAGCACTTTCTGAGACAGTAATTTCTAAACTTGGAGGAAATTAGTGATTCAGAGACATGCAATATTCCTGTTCACAGTATGCCCAATAAGGAGTAACTGTTAATGCCAAGCGTTCTATTATCAACACATTTAACCTTCTGAATCTTTACAGTCACATCAATTAGTTACAGTGGATGTCTGCACAAAAGACAAAATCAAATGCATCTTACGTCATAGCCTGGTATATTGATTCAATGCCATAGCGCATTGCAAATTCATCCACAATCTCTTGAGCTGTCTCATCAAAATACACTTTCCAGGCATCATCTCCTTTGGCATCAGGGATTTTCACCACCCCGTTCCCTTGTACATCTGTGAGATGGTGAAAGAGGTTCTGAAAGACAAAACAAGAGTGAAATTATATGTAAGGCTGCTGAAGCCCTAAAGTGAGTTTGATGACCAGTTTGGAACTGCATGCTCAAAGCTGAATTTTTCCACACATATACCTATAACTTTATCCACTCAACAATGAAAATGATGCAGAGGAGTGCTTCAGTGTAGTGAAATCACAGACTAATTAGCTTCTTGAAATCTACACACTTCTGTCCTCAAATAAATGACTTAGCATGGACAACCTATTTAAACTAGCTAAGGTAATAGACCTGCATCAGCTTTGTAATTATTATTGCACAGTAGAACAGCCCAAATGCTTCTTTTCTGAAAAACAGGACATACTTATAAACACCCTTAACAACTAGACACTTGTATTATTATTCATCATAACCTCTCTATGCTATAGCTGCTGTGCAGAAACTGCAATCCAGTTCAGTGGATTTCTTGTCAGTCCTCAACTTTATGTCACTTATAGATTCATTAGCTTATCAGACAGCTGGCTCCCTATAGTAAGAGATGCAAAAGTCTGATGTTCTAATTAGGAGCTGGAGGACTCTTGCTTTACATTACTATTTTTCCTGATTAAATTATTCTATCTGTAAATCATATTTATTTTATGATGCACAAATGAAAGAAGATGATTCTTAAAAAGGATATATTTGCAGAAAGAAAAAAAAAAGAGGAAGTAAATGATCATGCATGCTCAGAAAGCCAAAAATGAAATAGGTTACCATGCAGAAGCAGTCAACGAATTAAAACTCAAGAAAAACTATGTACTGAAGGACACAGCACAACCTATTAAAAGAAACCGATGTTCAAATAAACTTAGCATGTCTCTTTCCTATTTAAATTAGAAGACATGGCAGGGATCTTCTAACCCAGTGTCTGGGTAAATACGCCGTAACTGTAACTGACGTCATCCGCCCTTCCTTTCCAATCTGAACTTGCTTAAACTTTACTGGACCTTGTGATATTCTTCTATCTAAGATGAGAGGGTCTATGGCTACTTTTCCTTACTGAGGCACTTAGAGGGTCATCCTGCCATTTGCCTTTTCCTTGATAGATAGGCTGAGCACCATAAATCTCAGATATTCTCAAAAACCATCTTTGAATTTCTCCCAACTTCTATAGCACAGCCTATCCAGCTTGGACCATGTTGAGACAGATCAAATCTGGTCTGGAGTCTGCCACATTGATAGACTTTCTCAAAGAAAAGATATAGATGTAATGCATGCTGAACACATCACTCAAGAAAAACAGCTATTTCTTCCTGTTAAACTTATGGGAACTCTAAGTCAGGCCAGTGTCTATTCTCTGATTGACAAAAGCACAGCTAGGACAAGTGGGACAGAGTGAGCCACACAGTGTTGGGTGTCATGGAGAGAACCTAAAGCCTGCCTGACAAACACAGAGCTGATGACTCACTGTCTTTCCAGGCCTGCAGAGCAGAAGAAAAAGGACTCATGTAGGGTAAGGAGGAACATTCCAATGAAATAAAAGGTCAGAAAATTCCTTCTTTAGCAGAAAGGAGTAACATCATAATGACGAAGTTGAATTGCTCTTTACCTCATGAAGGCAAGTGTACTGAATGTGATACGGAGCCACCTTCTCCTCGCCTTTGATCTCCACATTGATTTGCAGACGGATAGCCCCAGACACTGCAGACTTATCTGTTCTTTTCTCTAGAAGGAAAACCCATCAGCAATTATATGCATTTTTCATCTTCAGAACACAGTCATCTTGGGGTGGCGACACTGGAGAAGAAACTGCTGGAAACTATGATCCAGTAATGCTGTGAAGAAAACTTCCTGATTTTTTTACTTCAAAACAGTAAAAATAAAGTAGAAACCAGCTAAACAGCTGCCACAATACACTCTCAGTATGATACGTCTAATCATAACAACATACTTTTATACATAAGCCAGCCCTTCTGACAGAAAATGTGCTATAGCATCCCTGGGCTTAGATTCCGTTAGCTGAGATAGACCCACCAAGGATAGTACTCCAAACCTCTTGAGACTAAGGCTAATATGACAGCAGGCAAGGGAGTTCAGAATATCACATGTACAGCCTCAATAATGTTTTACAAAAACCACAAAAAAAATACTGTTGTGTCAGGAAGATGTTGCTCAGATTCCTTTTCCAAGGTTAGGGCTGACTGATACAGAATCTGTTCCTGACTTGATTAGTCCTAAGTTGCTGGGAACTGCTGATGTTGTCTCATGAAGACTCTGATTGTCCTATGATTATTACCATGCCTATCAGCTCCGCACTATCTGGTTACTTGTCATCACTTTCTACTAAACTTATTTTGTGCACTTGGAAAGATTTCAACAAATCCCAACCCAGCACTGTGAACTTGCTTCTCTTAGAGACTGGCAAAATACCTGTGCTAGTGCAAAAAAGGGCACAGGACACCAACACAGGCAGAGTCCAGCCTTGCCCCAAGCATTTAACCGTTTTGCTTTTCAGTGCCAAAAGGAGAACAGACATCACCATTCTCACATGCTATTTTGCTGTGCTTCGAAAGTTCTGCAGCTCCCCTGCAGCAGTATTACGTCCCTCAAAATCATCTAACCATTTCAGTTTTTGTGATTCTTTTGTCCCTTCTTGCAAACTACATACATAGTTTTAAACATATCCAAACTAACAGGTGACTGCTTTCAATCCCAAACCCCACTCACCAAGGTTGTACCACACATCCATTTCTCCACTCAGTGTACGGACTTCAATGATTGTCTGTCCCAGGAAGTCATCTGACTCACGCTTCAGCCTCTGTTTGACTCTAGACTTGATATCGTCGTCCTCATCCCACACTCGCACCTTGATCCGGTCAGAGGAATTATGGCACTCACTGAGAACAGGACAAACGTGATACTGAAAAGCTCATAATGCAGCTGACATTTCTACACTGTGTGCTTTAAGTTCCTCTTGCCTTGCCTGCCTAACTACAGAGCGGAGCATAAACAAGAGATAAACAAACAGACACTTTATTTCAGAGCATAGACTCTGATTGGAGCCACAGAACAATTCTGGTGAACTCTAACTGCTCGTCCAACATATTAGTTGCTGCAATTCAGATTGACACTGAAGGACAGTGCCCTGCCCAAGGAGAGTGCAACTGCCAACTTCAGGTTTGCTAAGTGACTGGAACTCTTCTGCTCTTTCTCATTTTCAGGAGCAGCTCCTTGACCTAGAGAATTCTTTTGCTCCTGTTGGTTTTGCTGTGAAGCTCACAAAAGCTGGAAGATACCAAGGCTGGTAAAGTCAGACTGCACGGTCCAAAAAACACTGATAAGTACTTCTCTGGTTTCTGTTTGCCCTCCCCAAAGACGATCTTCTGTTCAGCTAGCTCTAGGTGTTACAGGCAATTTTTGTTTATGGAAATGCAGCATCTAGGACAACATGGCCAAGGCCTACGACAAACACTTTTCACAATATTCTGTAATAAGAAAAAGATGAAGAATTGAGGTGGAGGTAGCTCTCTTAGAGAGTCACAAAGCAGTAGTGCACTAACATACAATATATTATTATCAGATGATAAAAACACTGCATGTGTGTGGGATGGAAGGATGGGATACAGTAGTTGTAAAGTGGGTATTTAATTACTAGAATTGATTATGCCTACTTTTCACAGCTCAGATTGATACTTTCTCTGTGCTTTCAGTAAATCAGAAAGGACAATTCCATTAAAAATACAGCTTACTCTTTGCTGAACCTGCATGGTTCACCTTATTGCACAGGCAGAATTTGCAGCCCCCTCTGTCTTTACGTACTCATTCATCTTGAGCAGATGCAAACAGGCTCCTGGATGTCAGAAGTGGGTGGAAGGACCTTACAATAAGAGCTCTGCTCATCTACAGGATATGACATACAACAAAGCAATCTGAATGCTTGCAAGAGACCAGGATAAGGGTCGTAACAACTACAAATGCCTGCACTCAAGGAAATAAAACCTATGAAAACAGGCAACTTCTGCTGAAGGCCTGTTTTCCAGCCTTTTTAACATCAATGTGCTGCATCTGTTGCTAAGCAACACGGAGAAGGAAGAAATGGGTCAGAAGAGATATGCCAAGCCTGGTCAATAAGATGTGGCAGTGATTGGTATTTGCATGCTCCCCACTGAAAAATCATTTGGGCTCCTATGGCTTCTACTGTGATACACGACTGCTTAATAGACATCCATGCAGCTTCTAGAGATTTTCCCAGCAAAGATGGATATTTGGGAGCTACACTGTGAAAGTTAGGGGCAATTCCAGGCAGCTTTGATCACTGCAGAAAGCATTCCTTCTCCCTTCCTTTTCTGTGCTATCAAAGCTGTATTTAGAGATCAGAAGAAAGAAGGTTCAGTGTTTCTCTCTTTCCTCCTCCTCAACTTCAAGGATATCTTCCTTTGATAAAAATATGCAGCAAATGCACACAAGCTGGGAATGCACAGAATGGTGCTCTCTGTAGCACCCAAATTTATCTGAGCACATTACTTTATCTACTGGCAACACAGTGTAAGCGCATAAAAGAATTTCTCTGTTCCTGACACAGTGCAGTAATGTACATCTCGGCAGTACCCTACAGCCTCAGTGTTCAGGACACAGTTACCTAAAAACACAGATTGGTACGCAGTGACATTTACAAAGCACCAGAAAGTTAACTCCTGACTTCTTCAGATTGCAGCTTCTGGCACTGCAGCTCTTTGTCAAAACACCTTTGATCTTATTTTTCTTTGCTAACAGCAGTGAAAAATGGTCTCTTTCCCTTAAGAAAACATTCACTGCTTGGCTCTAAATCTACCTTACGTCCAATATGCATGGTCCCACACTTCTCAAATGGCTATCATCCTTTGCTTCGTCTGCAGCATCATAATTCACTGCTAAGTGCCATAGGAAACTTACCAGTAACATTTACTGAGCTACTGAATTTTCTACTTTACCACAATTTTCTCTTTTGTTTTTAAAAGACTGCTCAACTTGTATTCCTCATGCTGATCCTATGCCAGAGAGAGTGCCTTATCACTCACTGACAGCAGCTGAAATCCTTAGGCTGGTGGCTTACCCATAAGATATCCCCAGTAAGTCTGTAGGAACCACAGAGCTTGACTTCAGAGAAGAAAGACAGTTGTGTCAACACCAGTTCACTTTCAGAGCACACCTCAAAACAGAACCATGAACACTGAAGTTACTTGGGTTTAGATGACAACAATTTTTCTACCTGACGTAGTGGATAAGGGAAAGGCTGCTGATATAGTCTACACAGATTTCAATAATTAGATACTGTCTCTCACAGTATTCTCTTAGAGAAGCTGGCAGCCTGGCTTGGATAGATACACCCTTTGCCAGGCAAAGAAGTGGCTGGATAGCCAGGCCCAGATGGTGAGTGGAGTCACACCCAGCTGGTGACTGGTCACAAGTGGTGTTTCATAGGGGTTGGTATTAAGGCCTGTCCTGTTAAGTCTTTTTATTGATGAGCTAGATGAGGCCCTGAAGTGTGCCCAGATAAGGTCAGCTAAGCTGTGATGGGTCCTATGGGGAGCAGGTGAGGGAACTGTGATTGTTTAGTCTGGAGAAGAGGAGGCTCAGGGGAGACCTTATCACTCTCTGGAACTCCCTGAGTGGTGAGGTGGGGGTCAGCCTCTTCTCCCATAGGACTAGAAGGAAAGGCCTCAAGTTGCACCAGGAGAGATTCAGGTTGGATACTTCTTCTTTGAGAGAGTGGTCAGCCACTGGAACAAGCTGTCCAGGGAGGTGGTGGAGTCACCATCCCTGGAGGTGTCCAAGAAATATTTAGATGTACTGAGGGACATGGTTTAGTGGGGAAATATTGGTGGTAGGTGGACAGTTGGACTGGATGATCTTGGAGGTCTATTCCAATTGGTGATTCTGTGACTCTAATAGAAACAGCTTCCCATCAGTGATTGACACACAACTCCCTAAATGTGGCTAACACATTCTGTTGGCTGAAACTTTCCCCTTCGTTACTACAGGAGCTGGCAGATTTCTAAAAATGCCTGCCCCACTTCTTGCTACCCTTTTGTGAAGCCTGATTTCCTAATGATCTGTGTGCACACAGAAGTCTGCCCAGTCTCCCGCAGCTGAGCTCCCACAGCTTTCTGAAAAAAATGCAGAGAGGGGGAACACTCAGTGACCTCATTACAGGAAAGAAACTACCAAACGTGTTCAGATCCATTTCAAAGTGTGAGGGGTTGGAAACCAGGTTCTCTTTGTTGCAGGACTCAGAAAACGACTACTTTTTCTTTTATATCTATATTCTTCTGATATTTGCAGTGGTGACACTTTATATAAAAAGAAGTTACTTTGATACTCCAAGGTATCAAATAAAGAAACATTTTCAGGAAGCAGCACACAAAATCTGCAAGAAAAATAAAAATTGGTACGTTCCATGAAGTTTTTCTGCCTGAAGCCAGTGGCTGCAGTAGCAGCAGAACCAGCAGAGTCTCTCAACCTCCATATCTTCTCCCCCAAACTCCCATTACCCCATCCCCACGAAAGCAGTTTCCATACATATCCCCTGCACTGGCAACACCCTGTCTGATCCTTTCCCATTCCCAGCTGATGGGAAGCACACAGAGCTGTTGTTAATTCTGATGTGCACACTTTGGCATGCTGACACACACTAATTAATGAACTGATGGCTAAACAGAACAAACAACTTTTGAATTTAATAACTGGTATCCTTCTAATCTAGCTCCAACTTACATAAAAATTGTAGGATGTGATTCTTTGCTTCAAGAGCTATGCCTGCCTTTAACGGTTGGCCAAATCTGTCTCAAAAGATGTCAGGTGTCTGGGACAGGATGGCACATGCCTCTCTGTCCTCAAAACAAGTAGGGAGAAAGAAAAATAAGTTTCCAAAAACAGGGTTAACAACATTTTCAAGCCAGTGATTCACATGCTAAGATGGAATAAAACAATGAGATTTGCACTGAATTTGTTAGTTCCTTGTGCTAATCTTTGCTGGACTCTCACTCAACCTCCACACTACAGGAATGCTAGAGGAAAGTGAAGCGGTAAACCTCATGAAACTGTGGCTTCAATGAAAAACAACTAAAGTTTGTGAAGTCCTACCAGAAAAGATAATAGTTTGTAATCATAATGCTGTGTCCAGTTTTATGCAACCCACAAAAAAGATAAGAAGCTTAGAGAGAGTGTAAAAATGAAAACCTGTAACTTTCTGACACCATTAGCTCAGGGACGGTGAATCTTCACTGGAGAAAGAAAGGCTGATAAACACCCACAGGGGTTTCTGAAGGCCCATTTGTGTCATATCCTCATGGATATTTTTTTCTCAAACAATTTCTCAACTCAGTTACCAACATGTTAACCCTGCAGGGCACATACAGCCCTCAGTTTCATTCCACTAATACTGCCACTAGGCATAGCCTGTCCATCTCTAAAATGCACTGCATGGATGTGGGAGGTGGAAAGCCAATACAGTTCTATCACAACACATCCGTTTCACATAAAGATGTTAAATTATGATGCTTTCTCATATTTTCCACCTGAAGAAAAGTAGAGCCCAGAGGCTCCAGTGAAATCATGACTGCTGTGTGCTTGGCAACTCACAGAGAAGAAGACTGCTGCCACTTTGTAGAGCTGATAGGCTAATAAAAACAAGAAGCAAGAAGCAGGCATCACAGAACAAATAATTTAAGCAAGGGAGAAGAAGTATCCACAGAATTTTGTGGATTTAAAAGTAGGTCAAGTCAAGCCCAGATTAAAGTAGCTCTCCTGTGACTTGAATTTAGAAAAAATATTAATGACTCAAGGAGTCTAGTGAATATTTATATAGTTGTATTCTATGAGCAGCTTCTCTTACACACTATTGCAGATGCAGCACTCAGGAAGGGTCTGTACAGTTCCATCTCTGGTTGCAGGGGACACTTTCTGTAAAGGTAGAAACATACAGAAAGTGCAGAACAGCTTGTAGAAGCAGTGATGAGTGCAGGAGGTGGGAAAATGCACAGGACAGGAGAACAGGACAGCAAGACTTTAGGACCTGTGATTATTTTAGCTTCTGAGGAGCAAAGATCCAAAAAAAAAATCAAAATGATTTTTTAGGAAATGAAGAGTAGTTACTGGAATAAGCATGAGAAAACCCAATAAAGAGTTGTAACAACAGGCACAGAAGGAGCAGGACATCAGAACAATCATCCAGTGCACGGACTTTTCAGAGCAGCTGTGGTGCCAGCTCCACCCCTGGAGGTGTGCAAGGCCAGGCTGGATTGTGCCCTGGGCAGCTCAATCTGGTGGGGGGCCACCAGCCCATGGCAGGGGGTTGGAGCATGGTAGGCTTTAAGGTCCTTTCCAATTCAAGACATTCTCTGCTTCTATGAAAATCTAACAGAATTTGTGTGGTTGAAATGCCAGGAAGATTTGGATGCAGATCAGATGGAAGTGTCTTGAAATGGCAGCATCCAACTGGCTGCTCTGTTGTGGCCAGCATTAATGGAAACAGGAGGCAGAAAACTTCATAGAACACATTAATTTTTAAATAATGTCAGTACTCCACTATTAGGGAGAAAAAAAGACGGCAGAGAATAGACTGAAAGCAAAATTAGAGCTGTCAGAGAACAATGCTAAAATCCTTAGCAGTTTATAAGTTCAGCACGATAGCACAAGAACAGGCTGTTGAGATCCAGTTGTTGCTGTCTAAGAACAAAGACATGAATTTTCTGTTCTTACTAGCATGAAGCTCATTTCTTAGGGGAACAAGTACAATCATTTTGCTGTTACCCAACGCTACAACACTGACTGCACAAATTAATTGTGCAGCTTTCCTAACTACAAAAAGGAGATAAAAGTGATTCTGAGCGTTACATCCTTAGCTATATTAACTCAGCTTCACCAAAAGTGCTTGCCACAAGGCATCAGCTTTGCATTCAAATCTAAGTTTCACATCAATCACTGAGCAGGGACACAAACAGAATTTCATCAAACGGTCTGTTCGCCCCTACCATGCAATGAACAGAGGAGCCTGAGGACACAGAGTTACAATTATACTTATAAATGCAGTGGTCTCAAGTCTGAAAACAGTGTCATATTAACCATAGAGATTACTGAAAGATGCTGAGCTTGATAATACAACTCAGCAGCTGAAAGGAAAATTGAGCAACCAAATACAACATTTTGGGTGACAGTGTAGTGTCTAGCTATGCAAAAGCACCATTCTCAAAGGATTAATATGAATGTTTATCATCTGTGGCTCTGCATGTCCTAGTAAAATATTGGTCATCTGCTGGCAGGAGGTACTGCATTTACTTCAACTCATTCTTCTGCAGTGAGAGAATAAACGTGACTCTTGCAAACTGCCCACTGACAATGCAATCTGTTTAAGGCAATAATTTCACACCCACCATAAATGCCTTGAGAACAGATATATTCAGACAATACAACTTCAAGGAGATATTACTTTAAAATGAGTGAGTCATTTTGAGCCTAAGCCAAGAAACATAGCAAAGTACTGTTTGAATCCACCAACTACTCGTGCTCGTAGACAAGACTTGGGTGTTTCCTGAGGAAAACTGATACAGACTACCAATCTCCAGCTGAGCGTACACCCTTCCTTTTAGAACAGAACTCCGTCCTGTTGTCAAGAGTTCATTCTCCTAAACACTGACTGCTATTGTAATTTTTCAAATTAATGCTCAGATTCAGTCTTCACAAAAAAAAACAAAACAAAAAAAACAGAAAGTCTGTACTTTCCACTGATAGCCTAAATTATGTCTACATGGAGAATTAAAGTCTTGTCTTAATTGAATTAAATTATGTAAAAATATCTTCCCGTTCATATTACTGGGCTGTTTCCTAGGGAAACGAGTGCTCTGCAGCTCTCTTTTCAATGCTTCTTCATTTCAGCACTCTTGGTGAAAAATCAGAGCTAGATGAAGAAACTCAAACCAACTGCCATTCCTGGAAAGTCTGCAGACATCTGGTTCTCAAGTGGCAATCAACGCAGGTAACTCAGCACCAGCTGCAGGTAGGGCACATGCTGTACAGAATTAAGGGTGAGGAAGTTAAGGAAGAAAGCTCAAGGCACAGAGGACAAGACTATGCAACAAACGAAAGAGGCTACCTATTAGTTTACTCAGTATAGCTATAAGAAAAGGAATCTGGGATTATTTTAGGAGTGGAATGTAAAATCGAGAGAAGCACAGTTCATTAGTGCATGCTGACAGAACACCTTTTTTTGTGTGGCATCGACAGCTGAAGTTATCTATCAAGCTTCATCCTCCAAGCATCATTTATGCAGAGTCTTTGCAGCATGCTAGCAAAACTCTGAACTGAGCAAAAAAACACCGCCTTAAATTTTTATAGGTCTTCAAACTCTGAGATGTAAAAAAGATGTAAAAAATTCTTTATAATGTGTTTCCTACAGCTAAGGATGAAAATATACAAAAAGACAATATTAAGAAAGAAACGAGACCTCGCTTAGTGATGAATATGCTCCAAGAATTGGTCATTAATCTAAGCAGATGCCCAGAGGAACGTAGGCTAGTAATGACCTAAATAGTGCTTATAATGAAAATCTAGAGTAGTTTTTTTCAACCTTGCCCTTTCTAAAATACAGTTCTAAATCAGGACTTCCAAATTGGGTCAGCCCTACCACAATTTTTTTTTCCATGAAAATATATGGAAAACAAAGTCATATTTAAGGAGATCTATTTAAGTTAATATTCTTTTACATCCATCACTGTAAATAAGCACAGACAAATTATTTCAAATAGGTCATTGCAGCCTTAATTTAAAAAAAAAAAAGTTTAAACTACTTCTAATACATTTTATAGTCTGTAGAAATTATGGTATTATTCAGCCGCACAGAGACTGCCTCAGTTCATATCACAGATTATATACACAACACTATGATAACTGATACACGTGGGTTTCCAACTCCAAAGCCAACCTTTGAAAAGATGCTGGAATTGTGATTGCATAACAGACATCAGATACAAACAAGACCAACAAGCAAACAGAAAATGAACAGCAATTACTAACCCATACTTTACCTACTGACCTGACTGCTACTTGTGTATCTTGTAATAACTGAAAAATTTAGGTGTTTCAAACACAAACTTTTCAAATGTCTGCTGTAAGGTAGGCTTTTAATACCTACCAGCACACTTTTCTCCAACTCTTAATGTCATTCTAAAAAAAACAACATACAAATCCTTAGCACTCAAAACTGAGGATCTTTGGATTGTCTTGACAATAAAAAAGCTTGTCAAGTAATGGGTATTTCTGGACTGCATATGTTGATTTAAGTTTCCATTTGATTATGAAAGGGGGAAGATTTCAGCAATTTTAAGAGTTGTAAGCTGAAAATAGATCCATAAATGAAAAAAGAAAAAAAAAAAAAAAAAAAAAAAAAGATGCACATGTAGAAGACCAGTGCTGCATACAACATATGGTGAGCTTTGACGTCTACCAATAAAACAACACATGGATGCCAGTACTCCTGCAATAGATCTGGTTACAGTAATCACTTCCTTCACCTCCTTCAGCTATTAAAACAACCACCTAGACATAGGCAAGACATAAAGTAGCACCAGCTCTAATGCCCAATAGTGTATTATCTGCTGAATCACAGATACAGTGATAAAATGTAAAACAGTGGCACCGTTAAAACTGTGACATTTATCACGTTGCACTATCTTTAAACACAGTATTTGTTGAAGCTCCTAAAATTAGAAGGGAACACACTGCAAATACCATGGTAACGACTTGGCATGGTAAATCAAGGTCCTTAAGGATCCCACACAGACTTACTGCTATTGTGACTAGACTTAACCAAATGGCACCTAAGTATACTTGTCTACATTCTAAGCAGCAGTGTTACCTTGGATTAAAGTAAGAATAAAATGAAAGGCTTACTTGCTCAAAATAGAGATGAGATCTTTCTGACGTTAATGAACTACTTTAAAAATAATTTTGTTTGGACTGCATATGGCAAATATGGCTGGGTTGACAAAAGCTTGATTCTAAAACATAATTTCAGTATACAGAGAGCTCCCCCCATGCAGTTTCAGGAAATAAGAAGGAAGAAAAACAAAGAGTGAGAAGGTTTAAAGAAAGAGCTTACATGTTAAAGACAATAAAGATGTTTGGGGCTGAAAGAGATTACCCAGAATCTACAGAAACTACTTAGATTTCAGGTCTCCCTTTGGTGTTATCACACATTCAATGATAAATTGAGGGTACTGTTTACTTATTCAATAAAAGCAGGATGGAAAAATACTCTTTAGCTTTTTAAGCACATTTGAAACACAAAAATTGTGCCTCCAGCCTTTCTTTTCAATTCAGATGTGGATATGTTGCTCATCTTGAAAGCAGATAATCCCTAGAGCTACTATAACATTGATTTTCCAAAAGTAAAGAGAGAAACTGGCAGTGTCACAGACAAGTGACAAACAACTTTCTTTATCCTCTGTTGGTTGTACAACAGAAGTAGGTCACAGCAGTAGGTCACAGAAAGTTTGCTTAATACAAACTTCACTCTTTCATCTTCCAAATATTTTTGAAAGTACATCTATTATCCAGGAACACAAGCTACCAAGTTAAAGATTTTCCTTTCTTTAGCTCTCTCTAGAAACATCAATATAAAAAGACTCATAGACCAGACAATTTATATATACAAAAAGAAGAAAGATGAGGTAGACATCTATGCACTATGCACCATTACAGACATCAACTCTTCAAAGACATACACAACACTGAGCAGAAATAAAACTCTCATACATACAGGCAGTGTGGGAAAACACAGAACATACAGACAAAAAGAGAGTACTTACAAATAAAACTTCTCTTCCCAAACAGGATTCAGGTTCCCAAAAATTGTTTTTGTCCTCTTCTTTGTTTTACCCACTTGAACGGTCACATACGGATCGCTGGAACCAGTCTTGTCTTTGGCCTGTAGACCCTGAGCACAAACCACTGGAAGGAAAAGAGAAGCGTTATCAGAACCCTCCAATAACACAACATGTCCCCACACCTCATGAAAAAGTAAGTAGCTCAGAATGACCAGAAAAACAAAAACAACATTCATGAGAGCTTTTCTGATAAGCCTCAGCCCATGGTGTATTACAGTGCCTGGGGTACGAGTATCTGTCTCAATTTGCTACCTGAATGGAAAGATAAAGTTCAGAGAAGCCAGTTCTCTCTATCTTCAGACATACTCTGCCTTAAGTACTCAAACAAGACCAAGTGAACCTGTGCTCCATCCACTCACCTGTGATTGTGATCTTTGCTGACCATTTCGAGGTGCCATCAAGCACACTTTGCTTCACTGTCTTCATCTGCTGAGCATGTGTCATTTTGCTCTCACAGAACACATCTCTAATCAAATCAAAAATCTCTGGCTTGTTCCGCTCACGGATTTTCATGCGATCCTTCATGGCCATGATGAAATTCTGGGTTCGATCCTCAGCTCCATGCTTTGAGCTCTTCTCTGCTGCTCCTGTGCATCAGAGAGTAAACAAAGTTAATCAGAAACACGGTAACACATAAAGTCATGCTTCATTGATGAATAGAGATGACAGGATAATAGCCACGACTTACCTCACATGATACCTCTTGCTACTGACATTTATGGTCAGCCTCCTATTTTTTAACATACACAAAAGAAAATCTGAACCAGTTGGAACTAGTTGAAGATATTGGAAGGGGAGTGCCCAGACTGGGTCTAGTTTGCTCCCCTCACAAGAGGCTTGAATTCCACAACTTTGCAGCTCAGAAAGACCCAGAGGCAAAGCTCTTACTGTAACAGCAGACATCAGCATGTCCCCACTTCTCATCACCTTGCTTTGAATAAATAGATCCCTGCTTGAGCAAGTGGTCAGAGGGTGACATTGATCCTTCACTACAAATAGCATCTGTAAGTTTGTCTAAAGGCTGCAATCTCAGTACCAAGAAAAAGTTCAGATGGGCCAACAGAGTTGGCATTCCTTACTGATGTGCTCTGCATGGCTTCCCATTCAGCACAGTCACTGCACAGTGTATGGTCTATTCTTCTTCTTGGAATAAATATCAACCTGGAGGCATCCAAAATGCTTCTCTGGATCTCCCTATATTTTAATTTATTTCATTTTTAAGGAGGTACCCAAATTGTAGTTGCTATACCCAACCCAAACACCTATAAGATAGCAAATTCATAATAGCTAAATCTTTTGGACATCGTAAGTATGAGGCACAAGTACAGAATCTAGCAGCTGGAAACACAAGAGCCAGGAGCAGGGGTCTGTACTATGTATGTATTCACTGCAACTGGAAAACAGAGGCCTCTGGACCCATGAATACTGCTCACAAAATTTAAAAATTCATACAACTATAAGAACGTTCTCATTGTCAATTTGCCATTCAGTTTTGACATTTTCTGTTAAAACTCAGCCACAGAATGTTGTCACATGATAACACAGGCACTGACATGAACAAACAGGACAGACAAACCAGTGTATGAAATGAAATGGAGGAATCCAAAACTACACACAACCTCTCTACACGCAGTCTGCATTTAAACAACTTCAGGTTATGACCTTAAATTGGATATGGTCAGATCAAGATAAAAGATCTCTGAACACTTTCAGACGTATTACTTCAGATTAGTTTATTTATTAGTTCTGTATGCGTGATTCTTCTGGAATCTAAACTTTGTCTTAGAAAAACAGTCTTGATCCAGGTGTTAACCAAATACTGAATTACATTAAAAATATGTACTAAAGCAAAAGCAAGTCTGTGCAAAAGCTGCAGCCATCAATCACAAATAAACTGAAATCTGTTTTCCTCTTAAATAAGCAGACAAATGTGTTACCTGGAAGAGCTTTCCGAAAGTTAGTACTACTTTGCATGCACTGTAGTTTCAGCAGTTAGTGCCCAAACAGAGCTAGGTTCTGTAATTGCATACCCATAAAGTACCCACAGCACTACAACGTAACAGGAACATTGTTAGGAAGCTCAACTAGGTGCGCAATGACAAATGCTGCCTAAAGATCCATTTTTAGGATCTTCAATCCAACATCTTTTACTGCTACTACATTCACTTCAACAAAGAAACAAAACTCAATTATAATTTCCACAATCCCAATGGAAAAGAATAAAAACACAGTCTAGAACAGACCGTGACCACTGAAGTTTCAGAAGTTCATTAAGGACATTGCATAACAAGGCACACTATTCAAGGTATGAGTATAAAACAAGCCATAACTTTGCATTACCTGATAATTATTTTTTTCATTTTACTTGCCAGAGGCTTGATGTTCAGTATTTCATTTAGTACAACAAAATGTATCTGAAAAAAATCCCCAGAGTTTTCTATTGTTGGCTTAAGATGAAATGAAATCAAAATACTGGAATTAATTACACAGTCCCTGCTGTTCCTACTCACCAGGGAAGAACTACCATCACCCAAATTGATGTCTTGTATCAGACAATCATCCAGCTGTAGACCCAACATTTATTAAAGGAATACAGAACTGAAACTACACCAGGGGCTATACTTTGAACTTCAGATAAGAAATGCTCTTCAGCTTTAACAGAAGTAGGCCTTTTGGTGAGGGAGGTGGACTTGTCACAGGGTATGAAGAGCTACAGAAACCATGAACAGGCTGCCCATGAGACAGCAGTGCACCCTGGTAGCCAAGAAGGCCAATGGGATCCTGGGGGTGCATTAAAAAGAGCATGGCCAGCAGGTTGAGGGAGGTGATCCTCCCCCTCTGCTCTGCCCTGGTGAGGCCTCACCTGGAGTACTGCATACAATTCTGGGCTCCCCAGTACAAAAAAGACAGGGATCTCCTGAAGAGAGTGCAGCAGAGGGCCACAAAGATGACAAAGAGCCTGAAACACCTCCCTTATAAGGAAAGGCTGAGAGACCTGGGTCTGTTCAGCCTTGGGAAAAGAAGAATCTGAGGGAATGTTATTAATGTTTATAAACATCTTAAATGTGGGAGTCAAAGAGACATAGTCAACCTCCCTTCAGCAGTCCTCGGGGACAGGACAAGGGGAAACACACATAAATTTGAGCACAGGAAGTTCTACACCAATATGCAAATGAACTTCTCCATGGTGAGGGTGACGGAACACTGGAAGGGGTTGCCCAAGGAGGCCGTGGAGTCTTCTTCTCTGGAGATACCCAAGACCTATCTGGATGCCCACCTAAGCAGCCTGCTGTAGGGAGCCTGCTTTGCAGGGGGGGTGGACACAGTGATCTCTAGAAGTCCCTTCCAACACCTACAATTCTGTAGTTCTGTGATTTGGTGAAAGGCCAGAAGGAATGAGTCGTCCTACCTACTTGGAATCCTGAGCTCTGTAATGACCTAAATAAACCCTGTACTGCCCTTTGTGATTTTAGAGAAAATGAGAATCAAATTAAAAATTAAGAGCATATGTCACGCATCAGTGGAGTGCTCTATTTCAGAAACATTTTCTAAAGAAATTATTAGCCAGGTAACCTTGGAATTATCAATGCTTCACTGTCCATGACAGAGATGGGACCAGAAATGCCACAGTTTTGAAGTGACACTGGTCTGTATTATTGCCGTAACGCAAACCCCCCATTCTTACTTGGCTGGAAATGGATGGAGAGATTTTTTTCTTAAATCCTCATGGCACAGACAAACTCAAAACACACCACTGTATTAGAAGGCAAAAGGTGTCTTTCCTGCAGCTGAACTTGAATTGTATGCATTCATTCAGCCGCAAAAAAGGTTTTGCCAGTGGCTGAGCTTTTAAAGCAGTAAGTGGCAATAAGATGGCAAGGCACGATATAACTACTGTGTATAGACACGTACAGTATCATAAAAACGGCAGTGGGCTTTCCTTATCTTTTCCTCCCTAGTAATGAATCACGAGTCAATTTATAATGGGAAACAGAAAGCAAATAAGACTATATTGGGACTGGTATTGATACAGCTACGAGTAAACTGCCAGTGCTGTTATCTTATGCTTTAACAAGAAAAAGTTAAGAAACTGGCAGCATAGAAGACAGCTGTTCAGTAGGCGGATAATGCTTAGAAATTATATATTCCTGAGACTTGAAATAGATATTCAAGTTTCAAATAAAGGTACCCTTCCTCCTTCTGTGGAAATATTTTCCTGCATAGGATTCTGGAAGCAAACAAGCACTCATCACCATGGTGTCTAATCATTATTCAACATAGAAGCCAAGATGATTATCACCAGAGTGACTTCTTGCTCTCACTAACAGTCCACTTGCAGTGCCAGGCTCTGGAATGCAATCTGTTCAGAGGGTAACACAGAAGTTTCTCATCCAAAAACCAACAAACACGCCAGGCTTCCAGTTCTGAGTCAAAAAGCTCTGAACAATTCCATCAGTGAACCTAAATCTCCAGGAGCCAAACCAGAACTCAGTGGGGCGGCATACAGTACCACAGCCCTCATATCTGAAGTTATCCATATTTATCACTCTAGGACACACACAAAAAAAGCACTCTTATGCATAACCATGATCACAATGAGGATTTTATGTTCAACAGTAGTTTGAAGTTTGAGATCTCAATTCCTCATATTCAAGTTCTCCAAAGAACCAGGTTCTGATTTTCTAGGGCAAATTATTTTCTCAGGTTTAACTGTAATTGACAGTGGACTTAGACTGGCATCTCTATAGGAAAACAAGACATACATTTGCAGAAGCTTTTCAAACTACAGAATAGAGCTATACAGTTTCTTTTGCTCATTATCATGCTAATATAATGTCTCTCCCTTCCACCTTTTTCATAATTCTGCCTACTTCTCAAAATGCATTTCTTGGCTTCCTACAGATCTATCATCCTCTTCATCTGATATTAACATTTCCCAAATGGTTGAATTTCAGTTAGCACTATACCAGTGCCCAGGGCAAGAGATAAAAGCCCCCTTTTTCCAAAAGCTTTACATGCTATAAGAATTTTAAATCTCTCCATTTATTTCTAGCCAAGTAAGAAAAGAAGTGAACCCATTCAACACAGATCTCAAGTACCTCCAAGAACAGGTGAAGGATAAAAAACAAAAAAAAAAAAAAAAAAGAGCACATCTGGAACAAGTATTTATCATTTTATAATGAAAAGGTAAGTTCCCCATCAACAGAATAATGCCTTCACAGTACCTACTGCAGAGAAACTTAGTTTTTTAACTCTCTCAGAGTAGCAACTTAGTGCCAGCAGTGCCATAAACCTGACAGCTGAAGTATACACACCACAGTTAATTCCCACTTACTGCATTTCAAGCACTGTCATTGCAGGGAACAGTCTTGCTGAACTGAACTGCATGGCATGTCCCATCACACAGTTCTTGAAGGAAAACCAAAAACTGCTGGATCTTAAAAGCTGGGAGACTGAAAGTTGCAGTTTTTGCTTTTTATTTTATTTATTTATTTATTTATTTTTGTTCTGAAATAAAATTTAGATAAGAGGTTTACACACCTCATCTCTGTTGGGTGTAGTGCACGAGATGCAGCCTGGAGCAGTAAATACATTCTAAAAACATTCTTAATTGCCTCCCAGACAACAAAGGTTTAGAGGCATTCCCAAAAACATGATGAGCAAATCAGTTTCAACAGAGAAACAGCACCCACTTTTAGACAAATGGATTTTGTTTCAAGCTGTAGCAAAGCAGTGCTGAATTTGAGTATGCTGTCACAACAGTCCTACACATTTCTTGATGGTATCAGATACTCAGTTTCTTAAAATATAGATGGTCAGACAACAAGCCTTAGAAGAAATAACCTAATTTAATTCTCATAGTCTTGAGGAAACAGATCCATTCACGTCCCAAAGAAAAGCACTGAGGCACAGAAGATTGATAAACATCATATCCTAATTCTGAAGTCTATCTAAAATTTTGAAGTATAGACAATGGATACGTATTTGTGAACAGCCTGAAAATTCAATTTACTCCAACACAACATTTTCTGGAAGGCTTGTCAAGAGTTAAATGAAGATATATCCCAAGACATAAAGGCATAACCAACAGAATTGAAATTGCTACCATCCTGAAAATTCATTTTACTCATCCAGTGCAACATTCTGTGAAAGCCTTACATAGGATTAAGTGAAAATACATCCTGATAACATAGATTTTGTTTTGTTTTCTTTGTTTTGGTTTTGTTACTAAAAGTAACAACAACAGCAAAGCGCCAGTAGTAGTAAAACTTTTTTAGGAAGAAAATCTTCCTGAGTTCAGCATACAAGAAATTTCAGACTCAGACCTATTGGATTTCTAAACCATTGCTTAGATCCCACATTCTGTGTTCTCGAAGTTCATTAAAAAAAAAAAAAGAAAAAAAAGAAAAAAACACCAAACCCACTTGAATAAATTTTCCATTTTCTTCTGAGCTTGTGAGTTACAGTGAGAGGAATTTCAGCATGACCATGTCAAAACAAATATCACAGTTTCCTGAAAAACCTTTATAATGGACTTCCAATATCAGTGCTACTTGTTTTTTCAGCCCAGCCATACATCCACATATCAGTCTCAGTACTTCTTAATTTCTCACACTAACTTTCCTCTGCCTTGTAACTATGCAACTGATATCCTCAACTTGCATGTCTCCACCTTGGATAACACTATCTTCTACACCTACATCGGTAGCCTCATAGCCCTGCTTCACACTCTCCATATCTTCCCTGTTCTGATGCCGGACAGTTTTCAAATATCTTAGCAGGTGAAGTTTAATGTGTTTGTTTTAACATCATTTGTTACTGGTTTTTGCTTTAGCTACCTGTGTGTTTCACGCATTTTGAGCCCAGTACACTCTCCATGCTTGTTTCTTGTGTTTACATTTTTAAAGAACAAATGCAAAGCAAATATCTGTGATCTTTTGAATAATTAAAAAAATAAAAAATAAAGATCTAATTATATACTTTGCTGTATCTGAAAAGTAGAGCTCGTTCCAGCTGTTACTTCTGTTCTACTAAGAGTACATAGATACCTGTCATCATCACAGCCCACAGCCCATTACACAAACTTATTTAACTCCAACCAGAGATTAGATAAGCTGCTCCCATGGTTATTCTTGAGGCTGTTCCAGAGTCTCCCTGTTCTCATCACTGAAGTCTCCTATCTTCCATCTTTAATTGTCTTCAAGCAGATTTATTCCACTTTTTATTTTATAAACAGTACGCTTAAACAGACCATCTTTTCCCCTGCTTTTTAACTCCTGCTTCTCTTCTCCATCACAGTTCAGGCATAAATAAGTTCAGACAATGATTAAACAAATTCTGAGCTACCACTGACAGCCATTAAGTACTGTATCTACTGCTCAGAATGTCACTACATCATGGAAAGTTGCAAAAGTAAAGCAGAATCACAGGAACTCTACGCTGCATGTTTAACACCTCTGTCTTGGGGTAAAGCACATTCCTTTAGAAAGAAGATTTCAGGACATATCCCACATGGCTGTTCTTCAATTCCTGAAACAGTCTCATCTGAGTCTTGCCCCTGCCCCATGCTGCCAAGCCTGTCTTTGGAAAGATTAACAGGAAAACATAGGACACCATCCTATCTCAAGACACTCTCACACATTTTCCCTTTTACATTTGAACTTTGCCCAGTATCTTTCCCACCCTGAAGTCCTTCTTGCACATAACTTCCACAACTGCACTCTGCAAGAATACATTTCCTCTTAGTCATTAATGATTTCTCAAATTTACTTTTCCTGCTACTGTTTTTGACTTCATTACTTCTCCTCTGGATGGTTTTGTGCCTGTTTCCTTGCTGCTGCTGGTGCAAACTCCATTTTCCTCTGCTCTCAAAAGCATTTTCCCAACTGAGATATCACAGCTGCATTATGACATGGTAACATCTAGGATGTGCATCTGAATTAAGCATAGGTACACATATTAGCAGCTTTTCATCTCAAATACTGAAAGACACCATTTAGTATCATGAATCCAATTGGCACTCTACATCAGATTTTATCCTAAAGACGAGTTATGGCTTAACTAAATTATCTTAAATCAAATGAATTCTAGCAGCCCTTAGTCACAAAATTATCATAATGAATCCAATCTATGATGCAATTGCTTGCATACCAGAAAGTTGAAGATCACTTTTGTAGCCCTCAAAGAGGAATCTAGGAATGCTAAGTAGCTGAGGAGCATGGGTGTATCACCACTATCAGCTAAGTCTGTCAAATAAGACATAGTAAATAGCCCTTGTCCTAACTATGATTTAATACTCTGCACACATACAAAATACTAGCATTATAAACTCTGCTTAAGACATCAGGATGAGCCATAAGAGAAACACATGACCTATGATTCACTGGTACCCCTTCCTGGGATATAAATTACTTGGCTTCTCCAAATAACAGGTACAGGATATAGCTCTATATTCCTGTAATGCCAGCACATATCTGAAATAAGCTCGTTTCTACTTCACAGGCTTTCTAGAGTCCTTCTGACTTTTTCCATCAAATTGGAATGACAAGAAAACTGAGAGTGAACAAAAAGAAGCTCGACCTCCCTACTCAGGATTTAACACTTACAGTAGAAGTTTATATATCTAGATCTATTTCATATAGATAACTTGCTCTCAAACAGGAACATGTAACTGAGAACAAATAAAAATAATCTGATCAATCCAGATGCCCAAATGGACTCTTTAAAAAAAATCAAATCCTTTTTAGCTTCTCCATTGTCTGTGTAGGGGCTCATTTATTCTGCAAAGTCATAATTCTTTGCCCTCTTTGAAGACAGAGCTCAATTTTGAACACTGCAGAAAATGAAGATAAGCAGCAATTCAAGTAGGAATATAAGATACTGCCCAGACACTTAAACATTTATAATCTGAACTTTCATCTGTCCTTATTCAGTACCAGGTCTCTAAAGCGATTCAGCTTCAAGGCACGCCTTAACAATCTGCACTTGGTACAGAGAATCCTACCTAAATTCATGGATGGTAATCCCTAAGCAGAAACTCAAAATTGCTCTGGGGAGCTTAAAATGTACATTATCACAGGCTGAAGGTTTAAACAAACAAACTGCCTGGGATACTGGGGCTGGAAGAACATAAGAAATAAGGATACCCATCTTAGTAGCCTACCCACCCAGCACACTGACTATTTTCTGCGCAGGATATGCTGGCAAACATACCACTTGAGCTGATAAACGGAGATTAAACACATTATACAGGTGAAACGAATAAAAAATAAACAACCAGTTAATGGGGACAGGTTTAGTCTAATGACGTACTTGCAGAAAATACACAGTCATTTTAATAAAGGCATCTTCACTGACCAATGAGGTATCACATACATTTTTAGGAAAGCTCTTGTAACACTTTTGAACAGCCATTCTTCACTACACCTCTCAGGGCAGAAAGCAGCAAAGCAACTACTCACTCTGTAAGCAGTCAGCGTTGAGCAAGTCTTGGCACTTCTCATGGCACTTGACTCCACATTCAGCGCAGCGCATTCCCTGCCGTGCAATACCCCACAACAGCCCCTCACATTCATAGCAGTAGGTAGGAGTTGTGGCTGTCCATACTTCAAAGTTGTGTGGGGTTGTACAAGAGATAGGGTAAATTAAGGCTTGCAAGGTCTTCTTATAGACATGAGATTTCTGCAAGAGAAGAAAACACAGAAACCAACATCCAGGAAGGTGACTAAACCTATTTTTGCTGGTTATCACATAGGTGTTTGGGAAAAGGAATGAGCAGTGCAATAAGCCCCACATCTGAAGTAGCCAAATCTATCAAACTTTCCCAAGTGTTAGCAGAGAATACCCTTGCAAAAATGTTTCTCCAGACATTTAAAAGAAAGTAAATGAGATGGAAGAAATGAATTACAGTTTGTGGATGAGTGATACCTTGCATAAAGCAAATTTCACACACTGTCTCCCACAGTAGATAGCTGAGAAGTTTGTACTTTTCAGAGACATATCAGACACATTAAATTTTATTTTTTACATTTGGTTTCTGTAAACAAATGATATGAAGCTTTGCATCTATATCTTTAGACTGTGAAGCTGGCTCTGCATCCCAGGGAGCCTAACTCCCCTTACAAAGAATTAACGTGAGCTTAACAGCTCTTCCACTTACCAGCTCTTCATCTTTGAGAGATGTTCTGGTGGCCATTGCTGAGGTAATTCCGGCTTTCCGGGACTGAACCAGTGACTACAGAGGAACAAAGTTTGTTATTCACTGCCCATATCTAAAAATGCACAAGTACTACACATGCAGAGATGTGAGCAAGGGCACATCACACTGTCATGCCAGATATCAACTCAGCAGTTTAGTACATTAAAGTTGCTTTTCTAAGAGACACATCTCACATTTCACATCTCGAAAGTCAACGCATACTTTGAAGGACCTACAATTTAATTTTATCTGCCAATTGGCAGTCTGGAAAATATTTATTTGTTTCTCTGGCAAGATCTGTCAATGAAAACTGGGCTCACCTCTATACTTCTATGCTCTGGTAGCAATGGTAACACTGTCATTGCTTAAGGCAATTATATGGGACGCTCTTCTATGTTTAACTTTTCTTGTGAACAAAATGTGGTTTATGTCAGGTATAAAACTTACTCAACACTGCAAAATACAACACTGAAAGAGACACAAATAGGATAAAGGACACAGTGGGTCAGGAGAACAGGTTTGAAATTGCTGGTGATCACATTCATTGGCCATCACTGAATACAATGAACAGCATTTTTGCTTCAAAACTGCCTCCTTCATGCCCACAGCAATGCTGTTCTGTAGCCCTGAGCAGCACAGGACCCTGTCTTTGCAGCTCCTAACACTGCCATACACAGATGACAGCAGAGAAGGCAATTAAAACTAATTACATTGAATTTGGAATCCTCAAATTCTATCAGAAATTTCCATTTACACTCTGATTTATGCTATCTGAAAACCAAAACAGTTCATTCCATCAGTGATGTAGCAGGACAGAGTATTTAATATGCAGGCACTACAGTGCCATAGGTTCAAAATTAAAAGCAAATGAAGTGAAGGGAAGGTAAAATATTTTTTGTTTCTGGTGAAGATTTCATGGGTAGTCTTTAGCTCCACTTACCATGGCCTATGGAGAGAGTGAATGAAAGCATTCAAAGGAAGCAACACAAGTTAATGCCATCATTGCACAGATTTAAAAGATGCAAGCAGTTAGTAGGACACACATTATGCTTCCCATGCATAAGCTGTCAGAGAGAATTGTATGCATCTTTTCGCTGGAACTACAGGATACGGAAACTCTGGTCTTTCAGCTGTTACAGAATTTCTCTCAACTAGGAATGTGATACATGTACTGAATACACAACCAACAGAAAGCCATTTGTCCCACAGAAGCCTTATTTCACTGTATCACACAAACATATGAAGCTTGTCCTCATTACTTGCTTGATTCCTGTGCTTCCTCTGCAGAGCCTACTGGCAATACTGCAAATTACTTTAAAAAAATCAAGCATATTATGTTCATTCATCTATCCTCTCAAATACCAACCTTACGGTAAGTTGCCAGACTTCTCATGGACATCATAACTTACCACAAAGTATGTGACTTTTAGAAAAATATCTTTAAATAAACCAGGCCTAAAATTATTCCAATTCTCTAAATAGAATAAAAGGGAAAACAGATATGAAAAATATCTTAATTCTGTCAAATGAATGAAACACTGATGAAAAAACACCTCATTCTCACTGCGATTTTTCTAACTCCCGAATTCTTGCTCTAAGAATTAATTTAACTAAGCAGGAAACTTATAACTTCTTCAAGTGACAATGAACATTACCACATGTCAAAAACTAAAGAAGAAAAATCTCTTACCAGATCACTGACAAGTGGAATTGGCTTTTTTTTGCGTAGATCGGGCATGCTGTCAATGCCATAGAGACCACCTGCAGGCCTGGAGATTCAGGGGGGAAAAAAAGGATTAAAATCTTCAAGAGCAATGAGAGATGGTAAACAGACACCAAAATGCTTCCTTGGATCATTAACCTCTTTGCTAATGTAACAGTTAATGAATCAGTTCACTTTAAATGCAACAAAACAATGCTGTTAACGTGAGGAAAAGAGGACAAAAGAAGAAAGAAAAGAGGAAAAGAAAGACAAGAAATGCAAAGAAAGGAAAAGAACAGGGTCACTGTTCCAGTCTCAGGACTGAGGGTCTCACTAACTCTGAGTAAACTGCTTATGCTTGCAAAGCATCCAGTGCTTCGCAGTGGCTGCTGTTGGCATGTGAAAGTAGGCTTGCTCCCACAGTTTTTGGCAAAAATCCTTATCAACCAGCAGAACTAGCCATCTAGGGGAGTAGCTGATACATGGTTTACAGTCCTTCTCTACCCTCATTCTCTTCAATTTAATTCATTTAAGTTTTTTTGGTTGGTTGTCTTTTTGGAGCATGGGGGAAATGTGTTACTGGATAAAGCACAGTCAGCAAGATCTGAGATGATACTTCAGAAAGCATAAGTCTATAGCATAAATATACAGTACAAATTAAGTATTTATCATTTTCATATGCAGCCACATTGATGTTTCTGTCCTGTGTCAGTGGATGGGAGGGAGCATGTCAAAGTGGCCCAGCCCAGAGCCAGGACACTACCTGTCATCAGACTGAAGTCCAGAGCATATTCAGCCCTAGACCTCAAGCTCTATATAATTATTTGAGGAAAAACCTGACACCAGAGGAGAAAGGAGAAGACTATTTCAGTTTTTATAAAAGTGCCCATTCCCGCTACACAGCAGTTGAAGTCATTCAGGCCTCTATGGACAAGAGTTGCCTTTTGCTGGCAGAAGTGGGGAAGCAACAGGGCCACCAGCCAGCAACACTCAGAGTCTGCAGAAACAAGACACAATAGTCTCATTATTTCCTGATGAGAACAGCCTGAATAACTGTATATGAATTGTGCTGTTCACTGGTAATGTCACATAGATGTACGCTTCTGCTTGAAGGCCTGATAATTTATAGCTCAGAGGCATTTAGCAACACAAACAGTATGTCTTCTGAGGTCTTCTGCTTGGCTACAAACAAAACTATCCTCACCCATCCATCTTCACTCTGCACCATGCTGGCACACATCTTTTTGTAGACAGGTGGTGAACTGGTCTCTGTAAAAGGGTTAGTGCCTTTAAACTGTGTATTTTTCTGATTTGATGTGCCACAGTTCACTGAAATGATTTAAGACACCACTTTTACCAGAAAAGGTACAATGGGACTGCGACACTGCTCATCTAAAAGATGCACACGCAGTTACTTTTTAAGAATGATCTAGAAAATTAAATTCCCACTACAAATCTGTGTACGCCATGAAAACTGGTAGGCTGGTAAGACACAACAGGGAGCCTTTCTTCCGTGGGGAAGCAGGATCTACTCACATCCCATTTCAGTAAGGCCAAAAAGTCAAAAAGTCAAAAAAAGTAAAAGAAACCAAAAACCAACAACCAAAAAAACCCAGAAAAGAATAGGAATAACTAATGATGCCCAAATATATCTAACAGCAGACCATGACAGGGTGGGGAAGAATTTTACTGCATAGCCTAGCACAAGGCTGTGTCAGAAGAAGATGTATATAAGTAACATGCCATGGTGCTGTAATGGTAAAACTGACTTTTCTGACTGTGCATAGGAGGGTGACATGTCTGATCCATGGCTGAGCTGCCAGCTGCTGCCAGATGAATAAGTCTGGAGAGAAGGTGAGCAACATGAACCTCACCTCTGCATGCGACATCAGGCTTATGCACACTGTGCATAGCTCTTTGTGCTCCTAAGAACGAACCAAACCTATTCAGTCTGCTGTGCCACTCTGCCAGCAAAACGTGACAGCAGACACCGCAGCTGGGAATAGAAGACTAACTCAGGCATGAAAAAGCTGCAGATTTACAGCATTTCAGTTCATTTAAGCTACTGGAGTCTCTGGCAAAGAACAAAAAAAGGTTCTCTAGTTCTGGAAATCCCTACAGCAAGGACACATGGTGTTTTTACTAAAGGCTATCCTTGTTTCCAACATACAATTCAGAAAAAACTTTTGGTCAAGTTACACTACAATAATCCCCTCTGTCCAATAATAGAAAAATCTGATCCAAATCAGCAAATAATAAATATATGCATGAGAACTCAGTAGTCTTGCTGAGATCAAACGAGTTTTATCCGCTGTCCTACTGCTACAAAACACTCTCTGATATTCGCCATACTATTCTGGAGTAAAACAGGTGTCAGAGATGACTATTCATGCAATGTGAAGAACTCCAGAATTATCTAAATCACAATGCATTTAATTTAATGGTAAGTTTCAGGTCAAAAATTTGGGTCAAATCACTGGAAAGAAGAAAGTATCCCAAAAATACAAAGGAAGAGAGTCTGTAAGAAGAAGAGGTATGACAAAATAGTCACAAATAAGAATCCAGAGTCAATGCCTATAACAGCATAGCTGGGAAATAACACTATTTTTTCTACAGGATTTCCAGAAGCATTTCTTGTTTGCCTTGGTATTCTCTTTTTCTAATTTAATTGAAAGGAAATTGTGACACTGATGTTTCCTAGGGGAAAAGAAGAACACTAAAGTTCTATGTTTTACAAATTCAAGATAAGCCTAAATAAGTTATTGTATTTGAGAAACATGCCTAGTTTGCTTGCTGCAAAATATTTACACTTTTCTACCTGTAAAATAAGATCACAGAATCACAGAACTAGGGGTTGGAGGGACCTCTAGAGACCACCGAGTCCAACCCCCTGCCAAAGCAGCTCCCTAGCCCAGGCTGCACAGATAGGCCTCCGGGCAAGTCTTCAACGTATCCAGAGAAGGAGACGCCACTACCTCCCTGGGCAGCCTGTGCCAGTGCTCAATCACCCTTACTGTGAAGAAGTTCCCACCTTCACTTATAAGACAGACTTGATGAGAAGAATAATATTTGAAAGGTGCTTACATTTTCCACTGTGGAGAGGTATCCTAATATCTAGGTAGTCATATGCTCGAACAATCTGCTTCAGCTTGGTAATTATTTTTAAATAATTCAGCACCAATTCTTAATTTTTAAAATGACTTGACTTGTATTGTCAGCTTCCTCAGACTCTGTTCTACCACAATCTCTACCTTGCTTAAGAAAATCACAGTGTTTGCGCAGACAGAAATGTTGATGGTGCTTCAAATATGTACACCATGGATTTATATGTAATAGGGTAACTCTCCCCTGCAGGTATATTATATTTATAGCATTATTATGGGGCACTATACTGGGGACTGAATAGCATCTCTGTGTGAGAACACAATTTGCACTACTAAATAAAATATACAGATATGAGACGTTACAGACAGAAAATGTTCCTTAATACCAAATGTGCTTTTATTTTTAAAAGCTGTATTTCCAAAGCCAGTGGTGACAAACAAGAAGATTCTCTTGCATTATTCTAAAACTGCAGATAGTTTGAAGCATGTATTCATCATTTAGTATGAGCTTTATCATACAGATGCTTACATTAAATCTTGAAAATCTAAGGGAGAAAAGACTGTGATGACAAATGATTACCTCCCTCAAAGGACAGCACTTCTTCAATCTCCTTATGAAAGAACTCTGAACTTAAGTGCTTTAATGTATGTTGTGACTAATTAAGCCACAGTAGTTTGCCACCCATCTTTTCTGGAAATCTCTTGCATGCAGGGACGCAGTGAATAAGCCAAACTTTTTCTTAGCTCATTTATTTCATTAAATCTCACACAGAAGAGTAGGGCAAACATGGTCTGACAAAACTAGAACTGAAAAAACTAATGCTAAGTATTTCAGGACTGCAGTTACACTCATCTGTCAGGCTGGGTAATAATTTTCATGAGCATAAACCAGTGAATTCAGAGCACTAGCTCCCTGTTAAAGCAGGAGAAGCTGCTGTTCATAGTTAGAATAAATCACTGTCTCCTGCTCCTGCTAATTGTCAGTTCTCCAGCAAAATCTTGGGCTTCTTAAGAAAGCATTGGGTTGCTAGGCAGCTCCAGGCATCTGCAGGTGTGGAGGAAGCTTTGTGGGAATACCAGCATTACAGAACAACGATTCCAAAACCAGAAAACCGTATAATGAAGCCTCTGGTTTAACTTGCATTTTATTAGGAAAGCTTACTTCAGTAGTATGAGAATTAACTTGTACATGTAGCAAGCCAAGCTCTTGCTGAGATATCAGGACAAATCTGCTGCTACATCAGTTCCTAATGAGTGCACCACCACCGAAGCGTATCACTCTAATCACATACAATGCACATAACCCAGCAGCTTAGAAAATATGTCACTCTTTCCTTCCAGGGAGGATGCTAGGGAAGCTACCATGCTGGCACCTATTATGCAGATTATCATGCTGAAATTACATGCAATCAGAATTTGTCTGCTTCATTTGCTGCGACTACTGTGTTGCAGAAAGAATATCATCTCTCACTCTCACCTGTTTGAAAGAGGCATGATGATCACTGTTTTTAAAAATGGCAGGCTACAGTGACTCCAAAGCTACTCCAGTTTTGCCGATTTGACTGCTACAATGACTATAGAAATAAATGCAAAGACAGAAGACTTTCCCAAAGCTACTTTTCAGGTGTTTTTTTTTTTTTTCCCTTCCCTAAAATCAAAAGACACAGCAGCTCTCCTGAGCTACGCTTTCCTTAATCAGTCACAGTTACCATGAGGAAAAAGACTATAGTGCTCAGCATGCACTGTTTAGTACTGTTGCCATAAGCATTTGTCCCCATCATACTAGAAACCACACATGGCATCTAAAACCATAACCACAAATCTCCTGAAGAGCTGCACAGCCCATGTCAAGAGGAAACTGCAACATACAGAGGCAGTCCGGCTCTGAGTGAGGCATGGCCATCTGACTATCTTTGAAAATGGCTATTAAAAACATTACAAGTGCTGCTTCTGCCTAAATCAAACTGTGACTGTAAACAAAGAGAAACATGTACTCAATATAACTTACCCTCCTTTAAGCCAGGGTGGTTTTGAGGGATCAGCCTCATCTTGACCCTTAAATGGGGAAAGGCAAAAATACAATTTTAAGTTAGTTTCTGAAAACACCAGAAAAAATGTTCAGATTATATGCTGAGAAGAAGATAACAGACCACACTGCATGCGGCAAATGCACTCTGACAGTCATTCAAGCACCTCCAATGGTCATGTGGACACAGCCAGGACCAGAAGAGCCTGTTCAGTGCACCTCCTCTTCCAAAAGGGAGCCTTGAACACCATCTCTTTATTTTCATTTTATTTTATTTTTATTTTTTAAATCCAACAAAAGCATGAGTTATTGTAGAGCTCCTGTTACTACAGGTCACCACTTACACAAACATGGTCATATTGAGGACACAGTAAACACTTCTACAAAATGCACAAATGATAGAGCAGCGCATTTTCAACAAGCATTTATGGGCTTGGTTCATGCTCAAATCTAAAGACTTCTCAGCCCCCTAAGCGAGACAATCCCATTACTGCTCCACTCATTCAAATGCAGTTATTTAATTTCCAGCTACTGACAGGCAAGAGCCATCACTTGCAAGATGGCTGCAGGCGAACTGTGATCTCCTGGTACGATGAAAGCCACCACATGCAGCAACATGAAGATGCACATTCATGAATTCAAACCATGTTCCTGTGTTCTCATAGGAGTGTATTTATAGAGCAACGCTTCATTTCTTTGAAAATCTTCAGGAGATCAATTAGAGCAGAGCAGTGCTCAAACATTTACAATATAACTGGAGCAACAATGTAAGGGGAAGGCGGTCTACCTGTAACTGGAAGCGTTTATGATCCAGCTTACAGCTCATATATTCCACACTTCTTGGCAAAAAAATAAAAATAAATAAATAAAAAAGCTGATTTCCAGCAGCCAAACAAGATTAAACAAGACACTAATATCTAACAGTCCAATCTTAGATAATCACATCTGCCAAGAGCCTGCAATGTGAACACAGTGGAAAACAAAGTACTTACAGGACACAGCCTGAGAATCATCACAATGTAAAGGAATATCTATCAGGAAATAAGCTGTACTTATATAGAAGATAAACAAAGATTCATTTTTTTGTCCTATGCTTTGGGCAAGCTGCGTAACTTCACGTTGTTAAGAAGTGTCAGATGAGGATTCCCAAGAAAAGCAGAAATAACCAAGAAAAACAAGTTTCTGTTTGAGGTCTCAACTTGTACATCATTAAAAGCCCAAACTCCATATTCATTACTCCTAGAACTCCAAGTCTAGGCAGATCTGAAGGATACATATTTTTATTTATTTTGAACAGGCACGAACAACATGACATTATCTATAATTCAATGTGCTCTCCAGCTGTTCCTTGTGATTGCAAGGCTGGCAGAGTCAGCAAGAGCTCAAACTCATGGTCCAGCACTGGGGCACATTGCTACTACACCCAGAGCTGTTCGTCAGGGTTCTGCAGGGAACAGTGTGCTCCACATTTCTCCAAGCTGTGCTCTCAAAACATGGAACCTACATATCCTATGGAGGGATTTGGCTCAGTTGTGGGTTGGAAGACAGGGTTTCGTGAAGAAAACATGAATGGATCCTTCAGAGCATATGGGGCAGACATTCTTAATTTTGCCTTTGAACATTTGTAAGAGCTGTAACTAGAAAACAATTGTAAAATGGAGCAGAACTTTACACTGGACAGAGCATGACAGGTGATGTTCAGCTGAAGCAGGTCCACTGTCCTGAATGACTGAGAATGGTAAACACTCTAGAAATGCACACTGGCAAAAGGAATTAGAGTTAACAGGGGTTTTCAGTCAGTTTATATAAGAAATTCTAAGTAGCCAAATTAATAGATCACAAATAGTAAGGGCAATATTGCAGCTTTGAGACCACAAGAGTACCAAGAACTCTTTTCTGCTTCAAAAAAAAAATAACAAAAAAGAGAAGAGAAGAGAAGAGAAGAGAAGAGAAGAGAAGAGAAGAGAAGAGAAGAGAAGAGAAGAGAAGAGAAGAGAAGAGAAGAGAAGAGAAGAGAAGAGAAGAGAAGAGAAGAGAAGAGAAGAGAAGAGAAGAAAAAAAAGAAAAGAAAAGAAAAAAAAGAAAAGAAAAGAAAAGAAAAGAAAAGAAAAGAAAAGAAAAGAAAAGAAAAGAAAAGAAAAGAAAAGAAAAGAAAAGAAAAGAAAAGAAAAGAAAAGAAAAGAAAAAAGAAAAGAAAAGAAAAGAAAAGAAAAGAAAAGAAAAGAAAAGAAAAGAAAAGAAAAGAAAAGAAAAGAAAAGAAAAGAAAAGAAAAGAAAAGAAAAGAAAAGAAAAGAAAAGAAAAGAAAAGAAAAGAAAAGAAAAGAAAAGAAAAGAAAAGAAAAGAAAAGAAAAGAAAAGAAAAGAAAAGAAAAGAAAAGAAAAGAAAAAAAGAAAAGAAAAGAAAAGAAAAGAAAGGTCCAGGGAAAGCTTTGTTATCTGAGAAATAATCATTTCCTACAGGCAGCTGAGAGTCAGCAGAGAATGGCAGAGCCCACAGATGTGGGGAAGGGCAGAAAGCGTGGTCAGCAAAAAAACCTCCATCCCCCAGGTTCTGATAAATGCAACATAAAAATTGATGGGAATCCACATAAACTGCACTTCTGTTCATTTATCTTCATTACTTTTGCCAAGTATTTCAGACATTTAAATAGAAAGGAAATGAGATGAAGAAGAAGATTAAAAACCACCCAGGTAAAACAGTAAAAAGCAAATAAGAAGCTCTTATTAAATGATAATACTGATGTGGGGGCAAATTAGGTAGTGGTTGTGTGGAAACAGGAATTACCCCCAAGTGAAAACAAAGTAAAGAGGTTAATTTGCATCACGCAGCACTGTTCCTGAGCAAACACCAGAGAATCAGCACCTGACAGCTACCAAACAAGGGCTGATGCCTTAAGGCTGGAAAAAAGCCAGTGCAGTTAAGGTGTGGCTGAAGGAAGGGAACATGAGCCAAACTAGCTTGGGCTCATTATTGGCCTCAACAGCTTGAAAGGCTTCAGAGCAAACACGAAGGAAAGAATGGAGGCAAACAGAAAACAGGATAAAGTGTTTTACTGCGTATGTTAGATTTTGAAAACATCAGTTTTTGTTTGAAAAAGCATTTTTCTTCAAACTGTACAAATAATTACCAAACAAATTTTCATTTCAACAAAAATGCTCTGATGTGATGACGTGACATTAATAAGGCTGGATAAGCTGAACAGGAGTAGGGGAGTTTTAATGTGGGTAAATAAGCAGCTAGCTGAGCCAGCCATGGACAACACAAGAGGGAAGCTGGTGGGTGTAAGAAGGATCTGCTGATGATAAACATGGGAGAATTATCAGTACAGAAAAGAAGTCAGACCCTGATGGAAAAAAAAAACAAAAAAAACCTAACAAATAAACAACTGATGATGCTGAAGATTGCGAAAACAGAGGATTAAAGGAAGCAGAAATAGCAAGGTCAGAGTCCTAAAAACTGCTTTCAAGCAGATTCTCAGTGCAAGAAAAGCAGGTAATAGCAGACCCGAGTCATAGTCATCACACTATAGCCACGAGCCACTATGATACAGCCATGTAAGGAGAGAGTACCATCTACAGACGACATCCACTGAAATGTCTCCATAGAAATAAAAGCATAAATACCACTATATAGTTCTCGAAAGGCTCCTTCAGAAAGGCATGAAGAATCTTATTCTGTACCACAGTAAAAAGAATTCACATAGGAAAATGGTAAATCCAGCATGAAAGTGCAAAGACAGTGCCATAAGAAGACTATGACAGATATCTTACTCTAATAAATGAAGCTTTTTCTATATTTATTCATTAGAGGATACTGTACACAGCATAGAAGAAGAACTGAAAGCTAAATATAAATGGAAGATAAAAGTCAGGCACCTAACCATGACAGTTCTGCAATAGACTTTCAAAAACAGATGTAGACACCAAATCCAAGCAGTTCTGAAGAAAGAAGTGAGGTTGTTCACCTATGAGGTAATAACCACATTACATACTGCCAAAGGGCACCCAGAAGTTCTCTGCAGTCCCCTATAGCAGTGACATACATTGAAGAACACCTACAAGTGTTACCTACAAGTGTTAGCATTCAGATAAACAGGCATCTCCAGGAGCACCAGTTAAACAAACACATTCATAGTTTATACCCTTGCTGTGAGCAGGAACATTTCATGAATTCCTCTTCACCTGAAGGAAAACAGCAATGCTGTTCAAGTGGAATTGCTGCCACTAGGGAGTTTCCCATCTTCTGAAGGCAGCACTTGTCCAGCACACAGGAGGGCTCCAGGAGCTGGTCTAGGTCTTTTTGCCAGCCACAGATCTGCTCTAGTCTGCCTCAGGACAGAAGCTGGGCTTGCCAAGAGCCTGGGCAAGCAGAAGAAACAATGGGCAAATGCAAAGAACATCTGGAACCACTATGTGAGTTTTTAACACTGCCCTTTTTAACAAATGGAAAGGCAATGTTGATATACATCCACATGTCACAGACAAAGCTGTTTTTCATCTGATGTCCACTTCTCTACACAGCTCTGTCACTTGATCTCTTTTTGAAAGTAGTATGACCAATTTGAATTTCAACTACTTCGTTCCTTTTATCCTGTAAGCGCACAAAGAAGCACTGAAAAGATGGCAGCGGTAAACATAAAAGAAATAGCCCATCGCCTCTCTATCCAGTTTTTCTATTTCTAATGCTGATGGATGGTAATTTTACATCCACTGTCCAGCAAATCTCCTCAGCCTGTCACTCCCATAATGAAGTATGCTAATTCATAACAAAAGGCGCTTCAATTAGCTGCTCAAGGGTCTTCTCCAAGTAATTAAAGTCTCTTCCCAACCAAGAGTTGTTTACCAAAATCAAATTTACAAATTTAAGACCATAGATTAAAAAGGCCAACAGACAAGATCATTTGAGTCACAGTATTCAGCCATAGAGAATACAATCTTCAGTAAGTCCCAAAAAGGCTCTCAAAAAGAATTCTTCTTATTCAGGAAAAGCGGTAGATAAGATTGCATGTAATCTGATAAGTTATTTAACAAAGTTGAAATATGTAAATCTCAACATTTATCTCATATAAAGGAAGATGTTTCAGCAAGAGAACAAATTACTTCTGTGGGACAGAAAGCCTCGAAACAGACAGAATCAGAGTGAAAATAAAATCATAAAGTCTTCCTTTTGGGAGAACATCCCCAGAACTGCTAGCAAACTCCCAGACCACACAGAAGTTAAAACTTGCAACTTTCCATCACACTCAAGGATTGTGCCCAGCACACTGTCCTCTTACAAAAAGATGTTGAATATGGAAAGCTGGATTATTTCAACAGTGACTTTGTATGTTTTTAAAATCATCTTAACTTGTTTTCAAATACCATGCTTGGTTATTGAAACTCACATTCCTAATTTTAGCTGCAGATAAATCTGTATCAGGCTATAACAAGTAGCAACTGTTTCAATGTCTAAATTAAACTTCTAGTCATGCCTAATTAGATCCTTTCTTCAAGGGTATTAGCAGAATCAGACTGAGCTAAATCATCCCAATTAAAGTAGTCAGTCTTGTGGTTAAACGTCTTTATTGATTCAAGTATGCTGCATTTTATGTGGATTCAAAGCTACAACAAGCAAAAGGATTATTTTGAAATCATCATATTCAGCAACAGCATTGATTCAGAAAATGACTGAAGAGCCACAGAGGAAGCTTGTTCCACCTGATGAATCTGCCAGTACCAGTTTCTCACACAAAAGATGAGCTGCCTAAAGGAGACTGCAATGTTTCTGCACAAAGCCAGAAGAGGACAGAACCTGACACCAATTCCAGATATCTCTGCAATTCCAAGAAAGCACTGATGGATGGACATTTGCCAGTAAAAATGAATCAAATCTCTTGATATGCCAGCCAATAAAGCTTAGAAATGAAAATTCATCAAACTCAATGGATGGGATTTGCACAGAAGCCAAAAAGCCACACTGCGTTGGTCTACCCTAGGAAGGTAATTGATCCTGATTCACACAGCTGAGGGGGAGACAGAAGCACAGCAAATACATAGCCCATGTTGTTTATGTTCAAGAAAATAAAAATGCAAACTGAATTTCAATAGAGAGAAATTCCCCTACATGAGGTACAGCTGCAAACAGAAACAAGAAGTATACAGCAGTCAATGAAAAATTCTGTGGATATTTCTAGGAGAAAAGAGTCACCTGTTGCCCACAGACTGCCCGTGATGAGCAGAGAGACAACAAGTCCATGACTGGAGAGGCGGTTTATAGCTATGTCTGATAATTAGATAGCTAATTATCTAGTATTAGCTGATAAGGCAGCTCATATCTACCTTTGAGCACTGCCCTTAGTGCAGCACAGAGCTCAAATGGCACAGCATCCACAGCAGACATCTCCCAGTACCCACAGTCATGCTTAATTGTGGTATTAGAGCCCACTACAGCACTTATGACTCTGACTTGTGCAAGTGCACAAAATAGTTAGAAATTGAATGAAATAACGCAACTGATAAAACAAACAAACAAACAAAAAAAATGAGGAAATACTTGGTTCAAAGCAATCTCATACAGAGAGAGACTAGAAAATAAAAAGTAAGGCATTTGTACTTTGGTAATGATGCCTCTGTACACCACATGCAGTCCACAGAGCAGCGAAGGGAGATAACTCGAAGCGTTTGTGTTTTCTCTTTGTACAAGGTCCTGCGCACTGAACAGACTCTTAGCCCACACTCAGTGTTAACATTTCCTCTGACAGCCATAACATGCTAAACTCAATCCCAGGGCCTCAGTTGGAGCAATTGGTTACATGGAGACAAAGCATGCACACAAAGGAATTTCAGAAAGAGATGCTGGTTAGAAGGGACAACATGTACAACCTGGAGTTCTCCTCTACCTCCTTCTGTGAAGAAAAAAAGAGAAGGAGAGGAAGAAAAGTTAACAGATCAGATTTCTGCCATGAGCTCTGTAAAGCCATTTCAGAGAAAACATTTGCTGCAAATTGATACAACATCTGCATAGCACAGAGTTTTGAGCTGCGCTCCTTGAGACATTCAATAGTTAATCTCTAACAACTACTCTCAAATTAAACCGTGATCAATTTCACCCATAACCGCACATGCATTAGAACATACGGTTTTGAGAGCCAGTCTTTACAGAGTTACAGTTCTTGTTCAGTTAATAAATCTCAAGAATAATCTTAATGCAGAACTAGAGACGCCATTTATCACACTTGAGAGGGAACCCGTATTTATTACAAAGTTGAACAGATTTGCTCCCCCCTTCCCTCTTGAGTACATCCACTATTTGCATTTGAAGCATCCCCTTTCCTTCCCTCCTCGCCCCCCTGTACATTTTGCCCATTGCGAGGAAACCGGTAGCTCCCACGGAACACATTTTGCTTTTGCAAATACCATAATGCAAGGAGATATTTTCTAGTTTTATAAATCTAGGCAATTCTCCTCTGAGAAAGAAGAAGAAGAAGGAAAAAAAAAAAAAAAAGCCAACCAGGAGCCTCCTACACTAAATCTCATGTTTATGGATAGGCAATTTCAGGGCTAGTAAAGTCATATGAGAGTCATGCTAAAACTTCCGGTACAAACGTGTTATCTAAGTCGCCCAATCAGATAATTCCATATCTACACAGAAGATTCATATTACTCAGCTGGTAATGAAAGATGGGGGAGAAGGAATGCCTTCATGGCAAGAAAGGCCACTCAAACTGGTTTAAAAGCTAAAATAACTTTTCAAAGTCACTGCTTATATGGTTGTAATTACACACAAGCAATCACCAAGGTAAGAAAACAGAGAAGCTATTTTAACTCAGTCACTAGGGAGAAATCAAATTACTTCAGCAAATGAAGTGCTGGATTGTAGCTGACATAAAAACTCTATTTTCCACCTGAAGAAGTGCCTGAATGGATTATGAAGAAGAGAAACTCTTCTCAGCGGTTCCCAGTCACGACAAGAGGCAATGGGCACAAACTGGAACACAGGAGGTTCCTTCTGATCATCAGGAAGCATTTCTGTGTTGTCTGGGTGATGGAGCACTGGCACAGGTTGCCCAGAGAGGTTGTGGAGACTCCTCCTTGCAGACCTTGAGAAGGTAGCTGGACATGGTGCTGGGTATCCAGCTTGGGTGTATCTGCTTGAGCAGAGACTGAAACATACGGACACAGAGGTCCTGCCAAACCCAGCTGCTCTGGGATTCTGTGAAAGCCCTTGGACCACCTTGCAAGCCTCTTGTTTGTGAGCTAATGGAGGAAAACATTCTCACACAGGCAGCAGTTCCACTTCTTTTCCCCTCCAAGCCCTCCAAATCCATGCCTCGTCTGACTTTGTCTTCTCAGTTGTCTCATTTCCAAAAGCAGATTCAGACTTCCCTCATTGTTGGCTTTTATCTCCTTTGTATCTGAACCAGATTCCTTCCTGTGGTCTCCTGAGCCACTGAAGTGTCTGAATGCAGGAGAGCTGAACTTATCACACCCTTGGGTCTGCTGTGGTATAGTTGTGCTGCGCAGGGAAAACCCAACTTCAGTCCCTGTCTGGAAAACACTGAGAACAAATGGAGTCCAACAGCTCAACTGTAGCATGCCATCAGTGTGCACCTGTAAACTACTCATGTTTTTAAGGCTTATTCGCTTAGTTCATTTGGGGTTGGTTTATCCACAGATAAACCCTTGACACAGATGGACCACTGTCAAACTTACAGGTCTGACAGCACTGGAGCTTCTCAAATGTAAGTCAAACTTATTTAGAAACAGACTGGGTAATGAACCTTGTATTCACTTCGGGAAATACAGGATTATTTTGCCTCTGATAACGTTTTCTTACAGGAGGTGTGCTCACAGCACCATCACCAGCAGCTACCTTGGTTAAACCCATTGAAACCACTTCATTTCTGAGCATTCATTGTTATTTCAGGGGGGTTTGGGTTGTGATTTCCTTGGTTGTTATTTTGTCATTGATGTTTCATTTTGTTGTGTTGTTTGTTTTTTTTACAAAGTTAAACCATCTTCACTTCATTTGCTTGATTTTTTTCCTCCAAGTTAAAATTTTGAAAATTTGCTCATATACTCAGAGGAACTTTTTTTTTTCCCTTCAAATTAAATGCAACTATCTACACGCATCTGCTAACTTCTAAATTGTTCTGATAATTTGCATCTGCGTACATCTATAAATAAGGCAAACCTTTATGCCAGTGCATCATCTCTGAGTCACCAGAACGCACAGACATACTAACACCTTCGAAGTTGTTATCTGCTCCTTTGATGCAGACTACTGCCAAATGCATTTAATAAAATACCTTGAACTGAGCTTTCAAACAGGAACAAATAATATAGCAGTTCAGGATCAGAACCAGAAAGCCAGGAGGCAAAACTGGGTTTTGGAGGACCTGATCCAGGAACTTAAAAACACATTAAAAAAAATAATAATATCTTTGAATAAGGCATATATAGGCATCTGCAACTGGAAAAATAAAATAATAAAAGAAAAAAAAAAAAAGGAAAAAAAATACAATCACCTCATTCACTGCATTCTGAATATGGTGCTTTTTTCCATGGGAAGAAACTAAGTGCTTGGTTTAAGCCTACTTTAGGTTGGGTGCAACAGCAACAGCAACACATTAATATATAAATAAAATTGTTGCTTCATTTTAGCAGAAAATGCTTGCCAAAACTGAAAGTCTGTATGATTAAATTTGACCTGCTCTACAGCCCTTGGCAATACTGTCATCTCCTCTTCTTGCTCCAGCACCTGCCAAGTGATATCCCTGTACCTCCCCTTTTCTGCCCCCAGCTTCCCTGCCTTGCTTTGATGGTCAGGATGCTTTGTTTACTGGCATCCCTCCCAGGCCCCCTCCCAAGTACTCTCCTTTTTCCCATCATGTGATCACTTTTTTTCCTCACTACTCTTAATTTCTTTGGATTCCTCTGGTTTCTCTTCCGACACTGTTATTTCATCCTATGCCTACTGCTGCAACTTTAGCTGTTCTACATACCATATAGACATACTTTCACTAGAAAGCTACCAAAATATCAGTTCTTTTGATGCATTAATTACTATAGAGGAAGATGGAACAGGACTTAGGATGCCAATCTGTGCTGAAGCCAGATTTAAGAAACCAAAGTCCAGCTGTGATCTTCTTCACTATTTTGGCTATCTTGTGAACAGGCCTGTAATGCTCAAACAGCATAGATCAACAGCTCTCTCACAGGCAGTGATGCCTCAGAAGTAAGATATTTTAGTATTCTGTTGCAGTGTGGCAAAAGCTAATCCAAACTGCTGCCTGATCTTAAAACCAGAACTTATGTTCAGGATCTAAGTGCTACGAAACACTACCAAGAATAAGGGGAGAGGGAGAGGGAGGAGGAGGGAAATACAGATTTCTAAACGGACCTTCATTTTCATCTTTACTATTCTTACTTGAGTGACACAAATCCTTGAGAAGAAAAAAAAAGAAAAAAAAGAAATAGATATACATCAGTTCCACAACAAATCTTACTGTTCTGCTCATTAAAAAGCTACTACTGTTCAAATTCACAATATGGATCTCAAATAAAACAAGAAAGCAAAGAGTTTATTGAAAGCCCTACAATCTGCATAACTGAGAAGGTCATTAGTGCAAAAGTCAAATACAGACTGACAGATCTCTTCCCCACCAAAGGCACAGTCACTGGAAAAAAATACTTAGGGTGAGACAACTTTCACTGATTATTCTGAGTAGCCTTCATGATTGCAAGGAGAAAACTGAATAAAATATGGGATGCAGGGAGGATGGAAAAAGGAAAATTTCAAGCTGTAGCTCTAGTTTATGTCAGACATGAAGCATCAGCTCTCTTTTCTTAACTCTGCAGTGATTTGGACAGAGATGTCACTGAGAAAGTTGTCTTACTGCTAGGAGAGGCAGTGGGCAGGTGGACATTAGATTTGGTTTTACCAAACCGAGGCGTGTCAAAATACAGCCCATTAGATCGTGTCAGTCATTTCCATCCCTTGTGTTCTCAGGAACTGGTTAAGCAGAATAGCTCCACTGCTGTATCAGCTCATAACTGTTGTGGTCAAGCATTTCGTTATCTGTGCTGGCAATAAGGGACTTAGCTTCACAGAGATGGAATATAACACGGACAAATTAAAGAAACAGCATCAAATACAGGTCTTGATTTTTATTTTTATTTTTTTGAAGTTTCTACTAGGATAACATCTAGCAGAGATTTAACACTGAGAACTCCCACTTTGTGGTGGAGCCACTTGAAGTCTGGAACCACTCAGCTCCTAAAACTGCACATCCAGCTACTTTTAGCTCAGATGCACACTTAGTTACCACATCTTAACTAATATATTTAACAAGGAACCAAGTCACGAATTATGATGAAAAACCCTAACACCTGCTATTCCGAAGATGCACTGCAAATTTTCCTTCCTCCCCCTCTCTCTCTCTCAAAAAAAAAAAAAAAAAAAAAAAAAAATCGAAGCTTACTAATTTGCATTCCAATGTGTTGTACAATCAATTTCAGGGTTGTTTTTGTTTGTTGTTGTTGTTACTGTTAATACTGTTGTATAGTGCATGCAATTGCCCTCATAAAAGTCTCCTAATTTCTACAGTTGTTCTAATAAATGGTCCACCAGCAGAGCGAGATGTTGGTTACTGACTACACAAATACCAGATATGGACATCTCCTCAAAAACATTTTTTTTTTTGTTTACCTGAGTGTGTCTCCTCAGTAGAAGTCCAGTTTCCTTCCTGTGCTAATTCTTTTATGAGTCTCCTACGCATTTGTCTCTTTTCCCTCAGTACATTTTTGAAATTGTTGATGCACTTGTTCAGGTAGATGGTCTCTGCGCACACCTTCTCAAGGCTCATGGGTCTGCACTCTTTGTTTTGCTCAGGTAGAGAGTTCACATCTACTCCACTTTCATCAGGAGGTGAGTGCTGCCCAACAGGAATTTCACAGTCAGATGCTGGCATCAAATGTGAAACAGGAGGCTCGTATGGAACAGAGGAAAGACTGGAAGGAACAAATTGCATTTGAGCAGACGCTTCGCTATTGGCAGTCGTGTTCGCTTGGCTCTCAGAGGACTGGCTGGGAGGGGTTTCTGCAAAGTTGTCAGAGCTGCCACACATACCTGAACTGGTCAGCATGAGAGTATTGTCATCATCCATCTGTAAGCCACTATCATTTTCCAAAAGCATTTCAGAATCGCTTGTCTCCAGTTTGTGAAACACCACTTGCAGAGCAGACCTGAAGTGATTAATGGCTTTCCCAAGCTTATTCGTGTAAAACTTCATGTCTACAAGATCAATGTTATCCCGGGAATGATCAAGAAAATACTGAGAATTTTCCAGGACATCCCTGAAGACCTGATCAGTTGGATCTTGATCATTCAGGTCCATTTGAATCATATCTTTCAAGCTGTCACTACTATCAGCCAGTTCATCTGTTGTACAATCATAGCTAATGGTTGTCACTCCACTAGAAACATCTTCTCTCTGAGTATCAACTTTCTCCACACTGGTAAATTTGTCTGAGGTATCGCAGTCTATTTCAATTCTTTCTGCAGTTGTTCTCTCATCTTTACCTAGAAGGGAAGACCTGTTCTCAGTGCCACTCTCAGAATCAAGCTTGTGTTCATTTCCACTGCTTGAAGCACACATCTGATTTGCATGACCCAAAGACTTAGATGAGCAGCAATAATTTCCATCGCTTGGTTTGGCCAAACTGGTCATCTGAGGAGGGCTTTTTGGAGTTTCATGAACTGCCTTATGAAAGTCACTCTCATAAGAAGGCAGCCCACTGCAGCTTATTGTTTGTGCTTCCTTCTCAGCTTCGGATACTGAGTTGCTTTTCTTATTCAAAGTTGACTTCTGCACAGAATCAAATCTCTCCCCTGCACATTGTGTTTTCCTACTTGTGCTTTTATTCTTAACCTGGCATGAGTCAGACCGAAGGTGCTCAGCTGCATCAGTTTTCTGAGATGCATCAAGACTCGCTGAGTTGCAATTATTTTTCTTCAAACCAGAATGCAAAGAGACTGAATCTGCTTTGTGGCCTCTCTGGCCACTTTGCCTCTTTTGCTCTTCACTGGTAGTGATCCGGACCCCTGAGCTTTGCAGAATAATAGACTTCTGTAAAATAAAGTCTCTCTGTTCACAACTGACAAGTTTCACAACTGCTGGTCTTGGTGTTAATGACTTGCCTGTACCAATATCTGATCTATAAGCATCTTTTATATACTTACTGCACTGGATACCATTGAAACAGTGATACTCAGATAAGAAGCTGCAGATAAGTTCTACTGTGTTTTCACCATCTTTTTCCGGAATCCCATAAAAATATAACACTGGTTCTTCCTTGTGTACCTCCTTGTTTGGCTCCCGAGCAGGAGTACCTGAAGTTTTGGCAGTGGAACCACTTTGCAGGCCTTCTATCTCACTCAGGACAGTATCCACACAGCTGGAGACTTCATCCACAGAGCCTTTTATCAAAGTGAGGTGTTGTCGGAGCTCTGCAATCTCTGTTTGGATGCGACTTATTCCCTGAAGTTCTTTAACAATATAATCAACCACATCTGCTGAGCGATCTCTTGATTGCCGTCTGTGACTCTTGTATGCAGCAGGCTTTTCCTGGGGAAAGCACCCCTGTCTTTCAGCTATCTCTCTCCAGCTCATTGTTATGCTCAGAGAAGAAAGGTCCTGCCCCTCAGATACTCTATTCTTTCTTTCAGAAGTGGTCTGCATCACACCACCAGTAGAATTTCCCTCCAGGTCCTTCTTGTTCTGTTGAACCGAACATGGTATTTTTACATAACCATCCCAGTTCAGTTCCACCTCACCAACACACACTTCACTCACTCCCTTGGAATCGTGTTGCCCATCTTGATGGAAGTCACCTCCAGCAGTGGAAAACTCAGTGCTTGCCGAGCTCCTCTTCATTCCACAAACAAACATGTCCGTTTCAATCTCTACTGGAGAGAGCTGGCAGTGGTGAGCATGATTTGGATTCTCATCTGCCTGGCCTTGAAGGAGCTTCTTCATTTTGCCCTGTAGAAACAGTTGGAGTCTTTGCTTCCGGAGTTGCTTCCTGGCCCACAGTTTTACAACAGGCTTTCTCTGCAGAAGTGCAATTTCATTTTCATGCTTTTTCAATCTACTTCTAGCAAACATCATCAGCAGCTGCACCTGTGTTTTTCATAGTGCTACAAGCTGCACAAGCACAAATCAATCCCTTCCCAATGCACAACTCACATCCAGTTTTTATTCTGTCATGAAGTAGCTAACAAAAAAGGGAAAAGAGATTACAATTTGGTTGAGATAGAAATAGCCAAAGTAACTTAAAAAGAGGAATTAAAAAAAAAAAAAAAAAGCATCCACATCAAAGCAGGCAGAAAGAGGATGTACTATTTAAAGCATAGAGCCATCATCTCGGTTTCGGTCACCTGCCCAGATCAGGTCCCTCTCTGTAAAAATAATTGTTCCTTACCCTTTCTCCCTAAGAAAGTAAAAAGGAACAGAGCAATTCTGTGTTCATTTCCTAGTAGTACCAGGTTTGCAACTTCCAGTAGGCCGAGCTTCTTGCAAAGGTGGGCTATGTGACTGAATTACCCTGACAGTTATTAATGATTCTATCAAGGCACTTTTCCTTTCAGTCTACAATCCTCATCCTTTCTTCCTTCAAACCAAAGCAGAAATCAAGTTAAATTTGGCTCAGTAGCAGTTGTCTCATGAGAACTCCACAAAGCAATGCAAAGTGGCAGGAAGACTGCATGACAGATTTTGAGTGTAAAACCTTTTTGCTATTTTAATATCTTTATCTTAATATTTTGCTACTTAGCTCTGGGAAGGAAAAATAAAAAGAAAAGAAAAGAAAAAACAACTTTTAAGCTTACAAGCTCCCAATCTAACCTGCAGTTAAATATGCCACACTCAGCATATGTACGAACAGGCTGAGCTGACAGCATGAAGATTCTGCACGTCACATCTACTCCAACCCTGAAGATTTTGCTGTGGATCATTTTTTCCATTTAAATCTCCTCTGTAAGGAGCAAAGAAAAAAATACTATGCTACCTACTTAAAACTTTCAAACCTCTTCAAATGCTGTACCTACAAGGCAGCGCACTAATAAACAGCTTTTTTCTCCAGGAAGAAAAGCATACAAAGACCAGGACAGGCAGCCCCCTTAAGCCAAGGTGACTAAAGAATGCCAGTGCCTTTGACATACCATGGCGCACTCATTGTACGCTCATTCTCATGCTCTTGTTTCATGAAAGTTCTACAGTAGCTGCCTTTAATTTTCATCTTAATGATTACCTAGTTCTTAAGAAAATGTTTTTTAAATTCTGTAGCACACAGAACCACAACATATAACTTGCAGCACAAGATGAATTTTGTGAAGTCCACCTAGCTTGGTGGCAGGTTTACTGCTGTGTTGAAAGTACTAGAAAGTTTCTAGTCTTAAAACAGCTAAACCAACAACAACGTCACAATTCAAATCCAGACATTTTTCTGCTGCTCCATTCTCACTGTTCTTTGAGGCTGGCTAAGCATGCTTTGCTACACTGGAGTCTTCTGCAGAGATGGCCAAGTTGTAGCCCCACATCACCCAAGCAGAGTGCTGGATCAAGCACAGAGCCCGGGTATTTCACATTTTTAAACTAAGCAGAGGACAGAACACCACCAGACGTCCACTCACTGAATCGAGGTTTTGCCTAAGCAGCAACAAGCTCATCCCTATCCTTCTCACTGCCCAGAGTTCACAGAATCATTCACCAAGTGCCTCTTTCCGGTGCAAAACAATTTACATTTTTAAAAGACTGACTGAAGGCTTGTACACCTTCACTGATGCCAAGCTGCTGCAGAGCAGAAACTATCCCTTATATATCCTCCAGTTCTGCCTAACAGCCATTTACAATATTGCCAACATTTTGCTGTTTGTGGATTTTCACTGCGGTGAATTCTTTGTTTTCATGCTTGTTGTTCCCCTTTAAGACCAAGGAAGAAGAGAGAGTTTTCTGATCTGGAGAAGACAGTACTCATAAATAAGAGTCTCTATAATCAGAGCTAAATAACAGAGGCTGCATTTGTGCTTCAGGCTTAAGTCCCACCATCCAGAAACTTAACTAAGTTGTCATACCTGCCCTCATGGAAGCTATACAAATTCTCCATTTAATCTCTTTGTCAGCATCTTAAATACATCAGTCTTTGGTTTTATAACATTTTCAGGTTATCAGTCCATCTGTTTGTGTTCATGTTTTTGTTTTTTGTTTTTAATCTCTTATCCAGCTACTCAAAAGGACTGACTTAAGACATACTTACTTAGATTGTTTTATTTCACCACTGACAGCATTTGCCTTTTCACTTGAGTGGTTAACTGGTGATTAATGCCAGAGAACCACATCAGTGTCAACATTAATAAGTAAACCTTAAGAGAGCAAGCAGCCAAATTCAACAGCATCCTGGAAGAAGAGCTCAACCATCAGGCTCCCTGCCTGCAGTGCATGACAGCAGCTCATTTCAAATATTCTCCAGCATACCACACAATGAGGGCTAGGATAAAAACTTAGATGTTTGCATGAAGATTCTCTTGGAAAGCTTGATGTCCTTCTACACGTGGCTTTCAAGACACCAGAGGGACTTAAGAATAATTTTAGTGTTAAAAAAAAAAAGAAATCAATTCAAGCTGAAGTTCACTGTCTATTCCTTAGTCCACTGCATTGCTTGACAGAAACAGTTTGTTATGAGGAATGCTATTTCCTGCTGAACACACTTGCAGGACAGACTGCAGGTGCTCTGAAACAGGTAGCTCAGTGCAAACATGACAGAGATTTCCTTTTATATACTTGCATATATACGTGTGTGTGTGTGTGTGTGTGTGTGTGTGTGTGTGTGTGTGTGAATACAAATAAATAAATAAATACACACATACACAATAACACACACACATATATATATATACATACACACACATCTATTTCATTAGAGACTTTTGTAAAACAATAACTTTGATTAAAACTACCCTCAATATCTTTCCAGCTCATCCAAAGAAAGCCTGAAGCTGTTTCCTCCCAGCCTGGGAATAAGGCTAGAACAGAACATGAAGATGCCAGTTCTGGATCAGAGGGAACTGTCTCTTCCTCTCTGTACCGTGGGTGGAAGTCTTATACCTCTATCACAGAACAAAACACTACTACCTATGAGAATGCCAAGAAGCAGGTAGGAGAATTGCTCTCTTTGCATCTCATCCGCAGGCTTTGCCCCTCCATCCCCTGCTTTCTGAAACTGCTATTCTGATCCATGTTCAGACCTAGAGCTCAGAGTATTTGTCCTGTCCATACCATGGGCTGGCTCTACATTCCCACTGCACTTCTTCACAGGGCCCTCCCCTCCCCCTCCCCACCGAGGGAGGGGTATGTGTTTCCATTCCCTTCCACTGAATCAAACTAGGTCCTGCACTGTGTACTCTGTGTCCTCTGTTCTTCTAGGTTTGTTGTCTTAGGGTTATGCTCCCCGGTAGCACAGACAGGCAAAGCGACAGTAAAAGTTAATGCAAATTCATCCAAAATATTTTTGGTATTTTATATTTTATATTATTATCCTAATTTGGATGCAAATCCTTGCTGAAGTCTTTTTCTCTTCTATAATCACTTCAGAAGTCATCCTACCATCTAACAACAAATCACATCTTTAAATAAAGAATATTTGCAGCCTGATGGCCTCCGAGGTACAACGAGCCTTCAGGCTAACTTAGTTCGGACTGCCTTTTTAGTAGGCAATTCTCTGCACAACTTACAGCTTCACTCAGCACAGCTATCTCTGAGTGTGCAGAACGAGGAACAGCACTCACGGGTACCACTGCTCCTGCATCCTGTGACCCAGAAGGAAGCCAGGCTCAAGTTAAGTAGGAGAAAGACACCACTGTTTTTCTTTGGGGATGTTTGGATCGTCTTGTAATTCTTATGAGGACAAAAATAACATTTTAGAAGTTCTAAAGTGTGGTGAAAATGATTAACCAGGTTACCACCTGGCCACAGGCAAAGTATTTCAAGTACCTTTGTAACAGAAGAACAAATTCCACTTCCTCCTGATATACTGATTTGTGACTATGACAGGAGTGAAAGCACAGCACACCAATAGCAGTGAGATGCAAAAAAAGTGAGAAATTCCAGGAGGGAATTAACTGCAATTAGATCGTCACTAAACAATTGGGAATCAGTCACAGTTTACATTTACATCACTCTTGAGAAGGTCAGGCAAGACCTTCTTGTCAACAGACAAGAACTGTCTGAACACTGTAGTGGCTTCAAGAAGCCACTGGGTAAACGTGATTTAAAGTAAATGCATCTTTGCAGAGCCTTTAGCATTGTCCTAGGCAGCAGAGAGCTGGTGGCAGTCAAATGGAATAACAGAAGCCCTGCCCCTTGGTATCCATCAAAGCTCTGCTAAAAGGGGTTTGGGTTGCTTTTCCAGTAAGGAAACACCGAGACACATTTATCCCACTCTATCATGTTAGTAGGTGCTGGCTCACCAGGGCAGATGTGATGTGCAGACTCAAAGAGATACAAAAAACAATTCACTACGACCAAAAATCATTTCACAGTAGCCTGCCTGACTATCAGCTCACACCACCATGGCACTGAGTAAAGCCTTTTAAACTGGATTATATTTACAGTCTTCCACATACAGTGGTATTGCACTATCTATGCAAGTAATTACTATAAGAATAGCAATAAAACATCTCTCTAATTTATAAAGAACCTTTTAAACATGAAGAATAACACAAACCAAAATACAAGACATTCTGGGAAAAGAGGTTTTGGCAGTATCAAAAGAAAGAATTCGTGGCTGAGGCTGCCATAGCAACACCGCCCCAGCACACTGCGTGCTGAAACATCGACTCTTTCTGTGAATATTATAGCATTTCTAAACACATTAATTGCTGAAAGAATCCTAACAACAGGGCTTGACGGAAACATGAAGAGTTGCAGCCAGCTTTGCTGACGTATGGCTTCTGGAGGTGAGCATGCAATTTTCTAATTAACATTGATTAGATTTAATTTTGGGTTGGATCGTAGCTAAACATGGAATTTATTGCTTGCTTCTCAGAATGTGCCTCTTTTCAAACCTTCTCCTGATCATCAACAAAAAAACTAACTTTTGAGTCCTGTTATTAATTATTAGAACAAGAAGTGACTGAGCTGAGCAATGCTGTGTGAACAACAGCAGGACCGGAGAATAGAAGGAGGTCTGCAAAATGTGTTCACCTCAGGGAATTTTTGCTAAATATAAGGTTGCAGAAGACACACACGGCACTTCACAGTGGACTAAAGATGAGACATATCTCTGCTATTGGAAAGACTCTAGCTGCAAAGGACAGAAGTGATTTTAGAAACAAAACAATGTAAGCAAAGAAACTACTTCCCAGAAACCCCTTCCAGAGTCACCTCGGAGCCCTGTTGCCTGAGAAGCCTCAATTTGTGTTCTTGTTCAGATATTGCAGCACAAGCTGCAAAATCGCCTACTTCCATCCCAACCCTGCTCATAGAACTTTCTGCAATGTTCAGGTATTTCCAATGGTGTTTTCCAGATTTTGTCTCTACCTTAAGACAGACTGGTTTCAATAAAGCTGAGCAGAAATTCCATCAAAACCATTCAATGCAGACATCGGTGACAGCCAGCCTTCCTGCCTATCATGTTTTAGGAAAACATGCTTGAACTCTTTCCAGAGCAATTTGACAGATGAGAAGAAAGAAGACAAAAGGTGAGATCTGGCAAGTCAGTAATCCCATGGCAGAAAAAGTGACCTGGGGAACACAACATACTGTCTGGTTCTGCATCTCTCACATCAGCTATCCCTTACTTTTTACAGAAAGCTGTTGAACTGAAGAAAAAAAAACCATCTCTGAATGCTGTACCGTCATGTTATCAAAGTAGCTATCAAGTGAAGGAACACTGAAACGTAACTAAGTGTGAGAGTAAAAACTCACTAAAATGTTGCAAGCGCAATCAGCAGTGTGAAAAATTCTGTTGAGAAACAGCAAATTAAATTTGTGTAATTACAGAGTATCACTGTGTAGTAGAGCAAAGAGATCACACAACCAGCCTTAACTCCTTAATAGCCAATATGAACACAAGTAACACAAAAAAAAAATAGTTAAGTGTCTCAGCTTTCTGTCAAACTGGACTAGTGCTGGTCCCCCCTCTGCTGGCATTACTTCTATGAGCACAGATGAACTGAGAAGTTCAGGCTGTTTAAGTTGAGCTCCAGGGATCCCAGAGAGTACCTAGGTACCTAGGTACTGCTGCTGCTCCTTGGAATGTGCTCAGTGCCCTGTGCAGATCCAGTCTTTCCCACAGCTTTTCCTACAAGCTTACAACAGCACTGGCTGGCACAGCTGCAGCAACAAGAGATGTCTGTCTCTCTAACCTGTCTCACGACAGTCTCACGACCTGGGAGCCAAGAAAAGAAAACATCCAGGGAGAGTCAAGGAAATAGGAGCTGTCTGCAAATGTAGAGAGAGGTACAGGCTAGAAGCTAAAGACCATCAGAACACTCAGCTCACGCTTTGCCATCCGGCACTGAGAATATGGCAAAAAGGATAACTGACTGCTAAAAAAAGAAGAAATTGCAGCTTTTTTGTCATTCTTATATAATATTACTTTACTCCCTGGCAGCAAATTTGAAACCTAAGCAGCCAGCTATCAGTGATTTAAGAGTAAACTGAGAAGGTATTAAGTTCAGTAGCTTCTATTTCCAGATTACTCCTGTAGGTTAAAAGCGGGTTTTGTACAATGCTGAATCAATCAGGTATGTCCAGTAAATGATTTACACATGACACCCTAAAGCACTGTGATACAACCAGCTCTGACAGACGTTCCTTAGAAAAGATTTTTCCCAAGTTAGGATCCTAAGGACCAAGAACTATATCAAGCAGATAAGCCATGAGCAAGAAGCAACTTTTTGCTTAAAGGAAGCAGCACCAAGAACTGAAGTACAAAGACTGGAGCATGCTGACAAGCTGGCATTTGGATCAGGACTGTAAAACAGTCTGCTAGGTTCTGGAGAGAGGCTGCTGCATATTAAGCTGCCTCTAACAGGGGAGCAGAGAGACAGAACTGCTTCAGATAAGGTTCATATACACCATTATGAAAGCTCCGAAGGATGCTAAAAGCTCTAACCAGACTAACAGAGACAGAACACACTGTACCTTTTCTCTACTCGTAATCCAATTTACAACCCAGTGCTGAAGCACTGGTGTGAACTCCCCGAGTTCATTTCTGAAAAGTGCCACCAGGACACACTCATCCCTTGGATTTTTCTCAAAACTCCAACTTGCTCACTGCGAAGGTCCAGAGCTGGTTTTCCAGGTTATAGTGCCTCAGTTAACAGGGATGGTCAGGGGCAGGGGGTCGGGGGAAGTGGCAGCCAGTGCTCACCAGTCCAAGGTGATGAATTAAGAGCTGCAAATACCGCTGCTGGGGCAGTGCTAGCACATCTGCAGTATAAACTAGTGCTACACAATCTTGCTCTCTTGCTTCTGACCTGTCCTGCACTTCTTTAGAGCAGACATTCAGCAGCTTTCAGAAAGGCTGAGAAGGGGTAACGTAGGCAGCTAATAAAACAATTAGGATTTTCCAGATCATGCTGCTGAACAGCAGAGTGCTCTTCAGCTAAAATCCTCCTGGGCAAAAGCTGAAGCTTTATTTCCAAAAATTTTCTCCTTTTCATCTTGAGTACAGAAGACCTCAGCATTCTGTATTAATTCTTGATGTTTATCCCCTAAAGGCTTTCTATTAGCAAAAGAAAGCTGCCTGTATAAAAGGAATGAAGACTGACAAGATATCTGAAACAGTCACACCATCTGCTCTGATTCACCCGTTTGTACATAGCATCCTCATTGCTCCTTCATGCCAGTCATTTCATCTCATCTCGTCTCATCAGCTCTCAACCTTCTCGGCACAGGAAATCAAGCCAATGACAAACACTCTGGGTTGAAAGCAAGCCTGTTTTAAGTGACATTTAAGGACAAATCAAACCAGTAATCTAATTACTTTCAAGCTATTTGCTGTTCAAGCGATCAGATTTAAATTATACCCAAATCCCCTTCTCTTTAACTCCTCTTCACACAGTGATTCTGATGTCAAATTCCAACTGAGATACAAACCCTCCCAACAGAAAAGTGTGAGAAGTAAACAGACACAACCTCAATTATACCAGCAGTAAGACATCTACAATTAGTGTCTAATGGGTGAATACAAAAACTAAGAAACAGAGCACACAAATAAGCATACCAAGAGAGGTCTGTCTTTTCAAAGCACATGTTTAAATCCAGTAAGCTTCCAATGGAGGTATTGTATTAACAAAGTAAACACGCACATACAGCCCACTCAAACTAAAGAACAGTTCTGCTTGTATGCTGCCTACTTGCAGTTTATACCCAGCCACTTCATTTGTTCCAGTCATTCACTTACCTTTCTGCTTCAAAATAAAACATTAAAATGTAAAGGAAATTTATAGAATAGAAACAACAGAACACAATAGCTTGTTTTCATAGAAAAGACAAGTCGTGAAGGATTCCTAATGTTGTTACAGGTTCACCAAGTAATGAACTTTTGCTGCAGAGATTATCAACATATTGCTGGTGTCCCATCTCAGGTATCTGGGGATGCAATGTAAGAAGGCACCGAGAGTATCCCCTTCCAGAGCAGCACTATGACGAGAAACCATGTAAAGTTAAAGGCATGTTTTGAAAAAGAAAAAAAAAAAAAAGAAAAAAAAAAGCAAACAGCTTCTGAAAATCCAAAAAGCAAAAAATCCAGTAGAAGCCAATGAAAGTAAAAGTCAAAAATGCAGAAATCCTGTCAGCTTCAAGGAGTATCCTTCAACAGAAATTCTTTAATTCACCAACACAGTGCATTTTTTCCCTTTCCCAGGCAGCAACCAAGTACAGTAAAAACTTCATCTCTGTCTTCAGTTGTGACTCAACAGAAAATATTGTACTTCAGAGGCAGAGAGAAAGCTGTGCAGCTATTGCTACTTTACTCCTCCTCGTCAGCTGCTTGCTGCCAGGCTCCTCACACGCAGCCTCCCCGCTTTGCTCACACATCAACACTCCTTGCCTTGAAATGATTCTCTACTTTATTATCCATTCAGAAGGAAATACGAACTGATGGAGCCAATCTGACTAAAGACAAAACGCACTCCTTTGGCATCATGAGAGCAGGCAGCACAGCACAGTGAGCTGATCTGCCTGGCTCCTGGCATCCTGTCGAGCTGCAGAGCAGCAGGCTGGAAAAAGAGCCCTGGACAACATTATTAACTAGTTCTGAGATGATTCTCTGCCCAATGTGGGTATATATGTTTATTTTTCTACCTCCTGTTCACCCCCAGACTAACTTGCAAGATTTGGCGATGCCCTTGCCTAAATGAGTCGTATCCAGTTTCCAAGGAAGACTGCCACCACTGTGGGGGATTGAACACTCATTGATCCCGCACTTCCCCAAAATACATTTCACATTGTTACATAAAGAATGACTGTAGAAATGTTGTGCAAAGAATCAGACCCGCTCATTTGGACTGACACTTCTTTCCTAGGAAGTGAGCAGCATCTGGCACTGACGCTGCAAGCAGTGCTTAAATTCAGGGCATTTATTTACCCCGCAGGCTGCCCCAAGGGCACCCAACACACAGCTCCTAAGAAAGTCTTCCCAGTCCACATTCACACCCTCCTTTCCACAAATCCAGTCGTTGGGTCCTCATACACCCATCACAGGCACCTCCTTCCCAAATGTTTCTTTGCTGTGCCTTTCGCACCAAAGGCACTAACTAGATGGGAGCTGTGCACATTTCCTGGTTTTGCTCACTGCATCTTTCAAAACAGTCTTTCTGCAGAGAGGGGTGGATTCTGAAGAGGCCTATATGACTTAGCTGTGGAAATGCCACTATCCTTCCATCTGCTCACATACTTCCCACCTCACTGTGAGCCAGCTCTGCTGGGAATGAGAAAAGTTCCCTACCACCACGCACCAAGTCTCTTACCTATGCCAATACAACGCACTTACCATTTCCTCCATAAGTAACACTGTGCTACTCGCCTTGCCCCTACTGCAAGGGATGCTTTCATGGCATTTTAAAGCATCAGCGGACAGCAGCCAGGCTCATGTCCCTGTCCACATGCTTATTTTTGATGGACTCAAGTTCTACACATTGGCAGACCAACGTCATGGTCCATCATACTTTGTCTTAGCAGCAGCAGCAGTGACCACTAGTATCCTTCTGCATTTCCATGTGCAGGCACAGGCATCAAGCCTCCGACTGTGTCTCAGACCTCTGTAAGGCTGGAGGAGTTCACCAGTATCCTCTGTCGCAAACAGCATTCTCCCTCTTTTTGCTCTTTCCCCTATTGCAGAGGAAGAGATCATAGATCACATACTCAGAGGTGCTTTAGTTGTGAATGCTTATAAGAGGCTGATCACAGGGTTCTCCTTATATGTTTGTACCCTGCCAAGAGGAGGAGGCCCTTACCCAACTGAGGGCACCAACTTCCACTGCAGTAGAAATGACTGCTCTAGTACACACCAATTGCAGCATTTCAGCTCTCAGCTGAAGCTCCACATAACAATGTGCATCCACATAACAGTAAAGACTGTCCAACTGAGAAAATAAAACTGCAATCCAGGATTTGTGTGGCACTTTTTATCTTCAGAGCTCTGCATATAATTAAGACAAAGGAAGACTTTCTTGTGGTCTCTTCTCAAGAGTAATAGTTAAAAATAAATTAAGTACCAGTCAGACAGCACTCTCTTACTGATGTTAATTCTCTATAGCACCTGCAGCACCCATGACACAGCCTTTCAGGTTTTTACTGCCCTACTTTTTCCAGAGATCCTACTACATCTCTGGCTCTGTTCTTCACATCTCTTCTTTCCTCAGTCTTTGCCCATCCCTGCAGCCATCTCTGCCAGAAAAAAAAAAAAAAGTGAGAAGGATTCCTTAGACAAGGAGACTGGATCTGTCCCTAATGGAGGGGCTGCTGCAAAAATGTCATGACTCTCACCACGGCTCACAAGAAGCTGGAGAATGTAGCTATGAATAGACAAAGTATAGGTGCTCTCAAAAGCAAAGAAGACTGCAACTTTCAAACACTTTAAATCCCTTATCTGATACACAGGAGATTGATACAGGCTCTATTTTTCAGGGATGTTTTGTTTGTGGAAACAATGAAGATAATTTTGAACCAGGACATGTCTCACATCTAATGAAAAGCCTATGAAAAAGTGTGCTTTACCTCAAGGCTCAGAGCACTGAGTTATTTGCCTTCTACTAGAGAAATAAACTTCCACTTAAAAATTTAAATACTTCTTACTGTGATTTTTTAATTCACCAACAGATTTTAATTTTAGGTTGAGCCAGCAGGGAGTTATTAAAACTGATAAAACCCGGCTCAGCTATATAGGCCAAATGCTTTGATGTCTGCAAGGTATACATTACACTTTCTTCTTTTTTAATCCTTATTATCTTTCTGTTTGATTCTAACTTTCTGTAAAGTACTGAATTGCTGATAAAACTGTATAAGTCAGCAATTCCTCCGTGAGCACAAGTGGACTGACCAAAGGAGAAAGAGCGCACTTCAAGCATCTGTCCTACTCTTCCCTTTCCTACACACCTGAACTCCTTTCTCCCTGCAGAAAGGCAAGCAAGAACAAGTCAAAAACAAGTAAAAAGTAAATTAGCGGATATTACATAAAGAGAGGAAACAGAGAGAAAAATGAAATGTCAACAAAGATGGCCTGAATGGAACAGATGGGTAAGTTCTGTCCAATTCACACTCAGGTTTACTTCATCTCACAAATGGCCACAGACATTTCTAACCCAAGAGCTCTCTATAATAGATCATCTTCCTTCCAGTGAAATAAACAAATAGAACCATCTGTTCCAACTGAAACTGCCTTCAGTATCTGAAGACAGAGTTCTCTGTAAGGTATCCGGAGTTCAGAACTGAACTGGACCTTAGAAGCTCAAATACAAAATGTAGTATCTTTCAATTGATGCAGTGAAACCATGCTGTTTATTATCTTCTTTGAAGCCATGCAAAGATCAAAATCAATTTACAGCTGAAGTGTTAATGAAAAAGCAGCAACTTTCTGCTGTTTGACAGCTATCCCCAGTGAATACCATGCTTGGAGGATAAGAGTATCACCACAACATAAGCAGTAAACTGGAGGAGATGGTATGTTTATTCCAAGGCATTTATTTAAAGCTGTCTTGTCAATGCTACTTCCATCATTATAGACACCCAGTAGCACCAGGACAAACATGTTCATTAAACATATTTAAGATGTTGCCTTTAGATGAAAGTCCTTTCAAATGAAGTGTAAGACAAAGCACAGATTCTTTATTTTCACCTTAGGAAAGGAGAGAGGCAAAGTGCAAAAGCAACCTGCAAGATTAGAAGGAAACAAAGGCACAAGACCATCCTACAGCACCCTAGAAACTGATACGGTCTAGACATCAGCCTCGATGCACCTAAAGAAAAGGAAGAACATATTACCTTCCTCAACATGTTGAGAATGCTTGCATTCCAAGGACAGGCAACGATCACCCGTCTGCTGTGAACAGGTGATCCCAAACAACACACTGACTTGATGTCTTCATACCAAAGATGTTTATGCTCTGCATGTTGACATTTATTTGAGTGTAAGGATGCCTGCTGAACCCTGGGAACAAAGTATATTTCCAAGGCTAGGCACATAATGACATTCAAGGAATGAGGTTTTTATAAGGTTAACGAAAATCTGAGTTAAAATAATACTCATGTTTTTGCAGGGTGATGAATTCTTATGCTTCACAGTTCGGGGCAACCTTTATCAGACATGGACTGAGAGGAGACCTCAGAGCTGTTGCAGCAAGTCCTCCCAACACCTTTTACAGCAGCCAAAATCCCTCTGCAGCATTCACACAACTAATCTGACACGCGGAGTAATGGGGTGCAAAATCCTTAATGGAGTGTTGTTCATGAAGTTAGTGAATGTGAAAAGCGCAGAACAAGATCACCCTTCATCTGACTTGTTTATTGTTATTGTGCCACTCAAAAAAATAGTCATCTCTTCAGAGAAAAGTGAAAGCCACCCTCCATGTGTACAGGCTGAACCCTCTGACTCCCTTCTTGTCTCCAGACTGGCATTTACACTCTTGAATCTGGGAAACAAAACTGGAAGCTATCAGCTCCGAAACCCAGCACTCCACAGAAAATGCTATTTCATTCTTCATCTGGTAGGTTCCAACCATCCCAGAGCCCACGCCAGCCTAATTTCCCAAACACCACGCTCCTTCCAGAAGCTGCTGAGACAGTGCCACCTCATCACCACAGCCCACGTCAGTCCTCAGAGTCAGACAGAAAAACAAACAGGTGACAAGCTCAGGGTGCCTCAGCAATGACAGATAACAAAACCTTTCCTAAATGTGCTCATGAAAACAAGTGGATGCCTCCAGAGCTCTGGTTCCAGGTACTGGCTGCCTAACCCAAAAGCACGGGAGCCTTCCTCTAGCAGAATTGTCATTCACCTTTTTTAAACAATAAGTACAAGCAAAGGATGGACTCTCAGTAAATCCTTCACACTGCCCTCTACAAGCCACCTGTCTTGAAGTTTTTATCAGCTGTGTGCTTCCATTCCAGAAACAAGTATTAAACTTGCTTGTAAATCAGAGTTAGCTTGAATATCTTCAGTCAATAGACAGCAAGGAAGCATTTATAGCAGAGAAAACTCTCCCTCTGCTGATTCCTCCTTCAAATTACATCCCTCTCCTTCCTAATGACATTCATAACACAAGGGCTTGATATTTCATGAAATTGGAAAATTACAATCAATGTCTTAATTGCACACCTAATTAAATAATCAACAGCACTAAAATGCACAGGCATCTGAGCACAGACAAGCTGGAGGTGTAAAAACCTGAAATTATACCCTTGAAGTTGTAATTGCTTTTTTGATCAAGAAACCTGGGTAGGAAAAGTGGCAGATGATTTGAAACATAGACCTCAGGTAGACGTAACAGCCTTCAGGCGTGAAACAGTTGAGGCAAGCACAAGAGGTGTAAACTAGTAAATATTTCTATCATAAATTCAGACAGAGCAGCAGTCTTACCCTGCAACAGTGGAAAGTGAGGTTAGACATCTGGAAAAGCTTTTAATCATGAATAAGCATGGATTGTCTAGGGAAGACACAGAATCTCCCAGAAGCTTTCAACAAGTGAGAATATCTGCATATTTCAAGGATGTTTTGGAGGAAAATGGTCCCCATCTGTGAGTATACCACCCAGGTCTAACATTTATTGCTCCTTACATCATTCCACGCCATGGTAACACACATACCAGCTAACAGGTATCTGTGTGCCTGGTGTCAGAGCAGACCCTGGTGCCAGCTGAGCACTGTCACCTCCTGGAGACCACTGCCCTTTTGATAAAAGACAAAGGTGCGTTACTGCCCACAGGTGGTGCACATGGCAACCAAGCTGTCCTCTGCAATACATCTTGGTTCAGACACCAGAGCTTTTTGTCCTCCCTGTGTTCAGCAGGAAAGTTCTCTGACAAAACTGCTTGCGCATTCTGCAGAGTGTAGGTCCAGCAGAAAAGGATATGGTTACAGCAGCTCAGCTCCTTTCTCTGTGCTAAATGTTGCAGACAATATTCACACCATCCAATTTTGCTCCAGGATCCAGTCAACCTTTCTGTCCAGAACAAATGAGCACTGCCAGGTCATGATAATTCTATACATCTCCCACTTCTTGCACTCAGAACAAAGCAGTTGTGTACACCCCAAACTGCTCAGGGTTGATTTTCTTGCCCTGGATAAAGACTCTAAGGAAAAAAAAAGGTTTAAAAAGAGCTTAGTTTTTTGTTTGTCCCTCACATTCTTTGGGGACCTGATTTTCTTCTTACTATTTTGTTTTACACAAATTTTCCTACAGGGTAGCACTCTGTGTAAACTTATTGGTTGGAGGCAAAGCCCTTTCTCACCCTCTCAAGAGGGTGTCCTGCTGCAGCTCAGTGAATGATCATATATGATATGAATTAAACTGCCGTCACGCCCTACCAAATCGTCACTGTTACATGCAGTGGATTAAAGAGTGTTTCACTCATCACCATATTATTTGATTAATTTAGACATCTGATGTCATCATCAGACTCCCACAAAATGAAAATGTCCCCATTAGAAGTGAAGAATGAGGGCAGAGACTAGTCTGGACCTTCAACATTTAGATATCATTTCACAACAAGAAAAGTCAGATTTTTCAGGGTGCTGAAGTTTAGAGCACATCACACCCTATACAGGCTGGCTTCCAGTACTCCAGCTGCTGTTACAATGGTTCACTTCCAGCATCTGAAGTCAAACAACCAGAAATCAAGTAATATCCATCACTGCAAGAGGCAACGAGAAAACCCCTTCTCTAAAGACACCACTACATGACTCATCCAGCATCACGTACCCGGGGTGGCAGGAGAATAGTAGCTAATAACAACTTGGAGCAATAACCAGCTGCCTCTGCTGACCCAAATTGCTTTCTTTACTGCACTTTCCTCCCTGTATGCTACCAGTGCACCAATTTTCAGAAAGCGTGGAAAGAATCTTTGCACTTCCCTTGCCTTAATGACTGCTGCCTCAAATAATATGACTTCTTCTGTAGGTATGAATAATTTTGTACATTTATATTCCCTGCAGAAGACAGCAGCTGATTAATGAACCAAAATACTCTATAAATACTTGTTATGAGCCACATATATGTCTCAGTCAGACTCTGAGGACACTGTTAGCATGTGCACTGAACAAGAAAAGGGTACACTGTCACAATGTAGATCTGACAAAGCTGACTCCACAATCACACTGGTATTAATAAGGCCAGACACAGTTTCCACATCTCCAGTAAAGGTGTTTGACAGGCTCTGCAAAATGGGCCTGAATGCTGGTCTAGAAGCCCAGCCAGTCTGCTCCCATTATCAGGAAAAGACAAGAGAAAGGAAGGAAATTCAGTGCAAAAGAATGAGAATAACTAGATTTAGAAAGCCTTTGAAAGGGGATAAAAATGGCACCACAGACCAAAACTTGCATACATTGCACACTGAAGTTAAATGACTCATGAGGCAAATTAAGCCCTTTATCAAGGCTGTGATGGGGAAGACAATCACAGTTTGACCAAAATACACCCAAATACTGAGCTGGGAGGCAGGGGGATCATTTCTGCAACTGACTCTGCTCAAGATCACTGAAGCCACCTTCACCAAAATTGAAGATAAGTGGATTCAAAGACAGGAGGAGAAACATAATAATTGTATGTTAACTAGCTATTACTACTGTGAGCTACAAATTGAGTGGCTTAATTAGGATGAGTAACATGTATCCATGTCACACAAATATGAATATTCTGTACTTGCTTGAAATTAAGTTCCTTAAATTAGGCATAACAAAATTCAGAGTGAATATACCAGACAATCAATAGATATTTGTGTAGACAAAACTGGATCCTTCAAGTACTCTTATGAGATATCACAAAAACAGACACATGCATTTCAGGCTGCTGTACTAACAATATACACAATAAAAATAGAAAAATTTAAATGATTTACAGTAAAATTTAGCATTCTCGGTTTCTGAATAACAGTTTCTCAAAAACGCGTGCTATCTTAAAAGACAAGGTGAATATCAACTCAGTAACAAAAATAAAAAACAGATGGAAACGTGGTGAAAATAAAACACATCTTTTACATAAAGCAAAGTATTTTTTGTCATACACAGTAGTGGCCAAGGTGGGACACTAACGTGATAAATCAGGTCAAGGCTAAATCTGAATTCCCTTTTATATGGATAGATGGAATATTTCCTTCCTGGTACACATCACAGATGTGCTCTGATATTCTCTGTTGCTTTCCAAGCTCTCCTAAAAAATAATTTTCTAGTATATCGCTTAAAAACTTTTAATGAGCATGGGTTCAATTGCAATTTATTCTATAAATAAGCAACTGAAAGCCCATGGGAAATTTTAAAAATCTCTTTGAGGACAGAACTGTTTATACACTACGCCATATTTTCTGAAACTGTTACTACTTAAACATTTGTCAGAAAACAAAATTATATCTCTGACAGGTTCATTACCAAGCATGAGTCACTAATAAGCACTGTTCTTGAAGAAACCCCTCACGCTGTCTTGCATCCATAATATGTTCAGCACAAAAACATGGAAAAGTCACCATCTAAGAGGGGCTGCAACATGATTTTCACAATTTTATTTCAGTGACAGTCTCTGCTTCTCAAATACCTCTCCCACACACTGCTGGTCGTGCTCCAAAGCCCACGGGGTCCTGCAAGGCAGCACAGCAAAGGCAGGTAGGCAGTGTGAGCACAGGGAGTCTGTGCCACAAAAAATAGTTATGGAGGCTGCGGTTCCATGGACGTTTCTCACAGCCTACTTACAGGCTTCTTGGATGATGAATTCTCATTCTTTGCTCCCACAGGCAATTGTCATATAGTAGCTTTCATAAACAGAACCATTTTTAGATTAATTAGGAACAGAAAGGGCAAAGAAACCCATTTGGAAGCTGTTCATAAACAATTAGAAGAATCACTTTCAGATTCCTAGCCTGGGTTTGTTCACAACCAGCTTTTACCCTTCTGTTCCTCCACTAACATTAACCTCTAGCTTAAATAGCTGTTAACTCGCCAATATTTACTCCCCGGCTCTATTAGCACACGGCAGCAACATCCGCTCCCGGCTCCCTGCCTGCTCTGCTCACTGAGCCGTGCTTGCCTGCTACCACCTCGCACATCCTCAACACTTCCCCTCCATGCACTGCCCCAGTGTCCCCTCCCCCTCAGCTTCTCTGCACCATTTGCTGCCTCTTTGTATGGCATTGTCTCAGGAATATTATGGAAATACAGCCAGGTGAGACTCCAGTGTTTTAAGGGCTTAACCGCAATCTTCCCATGTCACCAGGGCATTCTTACAAGCCAGAGAAGAATGCAGCTGCTCATCTGCTCTACATCCTACAACCCGAAAGGCACAAGGCACCCCATACAGCATGCAATGCAACACCTATGGCTCCCCAACAAAATCAACATTCAGGCTTTTCGCAGCCCTTCCAGCTCTTGGGTCTATGCATGGCTGAGCAAGAGATGAGAATCTGAAACTATGTTTGGGATTTCATTTATACCTAAATTATCTTTAATTTTTTGTCATAAAATTGATGAAGATGTCAATGCACTCAGTAAGCACTCCCAGCAGAATGAGTAGTCAGCATCTTGATGTTCTCAAGCTCCTTTTAAGCACAAGGTACACTGCAAACTCAGCTTGAGGACTGTCTGGAGAGGATGCAGGTATTTCCTTTTATATTCAAAATACAATGAGAGGAAGAACCAGTCTTCGCTTTACCATGTACAGGTTTCAAATGAAACCAAAGGGGAACCACCATAATATCCCCATTCAAAGTGCCCATGATTAAGCATCACAGAAATGGAAATGAACTTACACCTCGAACCAGATTGGGCTCATCTGATCAGTCTTTCACAATGTTACAAAACTGTTCAGACTGTATATAAGCAGAGAGCAGACAACTTGTTGGTGGCCAGGATACAGGTTAAAAATCCTGTTTGGATGTTAAGATGTCCAGATGCAAAGAAAGTATCATCTGGAGAACTATCTTCAAACAGACAGTGTTTGTTATATAACACAAGGCCTTCAAGTGGCTTGAATTCAACAAGTCATTGGCATTAAAAAGTGGGGGGAAAAAAAAAAGCGCCTCTATTTCTCTATTTACATACTTAATACCACCCAGAACTGGACTCCAGATGTCTTCAGACATAGCATTTAGCATATATGTAGTATTTTGACCTACAGATGATGCTTTTAACAATAAGGAGAAGAATAACAAAAGCGGAAAGTAATCACCTTACTTAAAGCCAGGTGCTCGCTCAGTGCTAGAGAATTTCTATTACAGCAGTCCTTACACAATTCCAAAAACTACCTCAGAAGCATGAATGGCAATCCTGCCCTACAGCTACACAAGTTGTATAGCCATGATGGTGGGAAAACAAAGAAAAAGTGAAAGGAAAACCGAAAAAGACAAAATCGTAATGTACTAGACTCATTTTCTGATCTGTTGCCTTTTTCTATTAAGTTATGATACTATTCAGAGAATTTGCTAACATTGCAGTAATAGTTAATGCTTCGTGCTCTACTCAACCAGTACTGCTGGGCTCATCTTTACCCCAAGACTTTTTGTGAGCCAAAGCCCACTGCTGTTTCTCCAGTGCAGCATTTCTTGTACAGATTGTTTCAGAAATATACAACACTGGGAAATATCCCCTCCTCCCACACAGAGCCTTAAAAATAAGAGTGTGAAGTCTGGCTCTCCCAACAGCCAATGCTATTTTTAATAGTTGCATATGTGGCAGGTAGGAGTCCCCCACCCACCTCTCCCTTTGCACCCCTATTCTGAGCAGGAAGAACCAACTTACTCCAATGCTAGATGAATATCTCCACTTTCACTGCTTAGCAGCACAAGCAAGTGCAGGTCAAGTTGGCCAAGACACTGCAGGATCTTGTGCCCCACCCTGCATTAGGCACAAACCTCTCTCAAGGGAGCACAGTCTTATAGTTCTTTCTGTCATTAAATGTCCAAAACAAGGTGTAAAGAGGGGAGATTTGCACACAGTGGTAATGGCTGTCTCAATTCTAAGATTTTTAGCGCCTTCTTCAGGCACTCCTGAATAGTTAAAAGGACTTTGTTCACTCTCCAAACAGATTGGGGTTTCATTTTTCCTAAAAAGTTCAGACAACTGCTGCGCTAAGTCCTGAGAAAAGAAAAGCTCATGCTTTATGAACAGTTTGGAGAGGTACAGATACAGATCTGAATGCAAACTGGACAGCAGCAGGCAGGGGAAAAACGCTTACTGTAGTTCCTGGTTCTGAGATGTTCTGTGAACAACTGAGAGTTGCATTTGTCACTTTCAGAAGTCACTTGTTGCAGACTAACACAGAAATTGCTGTGATCAAAATGATACCAGACAAAAAAAGCAGTGTTTCTGGGCACACTGTCTAATAGGGAACATAGGTACAGCATGAGCTATAAGGTTGTTTATCCACATTGCCAGCTCATTGCTGCCACTCATCTTGCTCTTCACTCATCAGTAGTACAATGTCAATGGAGAGGAAGAAAAGTGAGTAAAACACCTTTTCCTTCAGAAAACAACATACTGTCAGAATCAAACTCTGTATCACAGGATTCTGATGAATGTCTAAGGGTGTATTTCTGAGGTATAGTATGTCTAAACAGAGAAGGGAGAGCAGGGAAGGGGCATTAGCTAGACAAAGAGTTACAGCTTAGCACTCAGTGCATTGCTCTAAAGCATGGAAAGCCTAGGTTAAAATCTCTGCATTGCCCTATTCAATCTCCCCTCTTAACCCAGAATATAACAGATTCTGTCTTAAGCTGACGGCTCTTCTGCAAAAATGTCCCTCCATGTGTCACATTTCAAAAAAGCCAAAATGAAAAAAATCTAGCATCCAACCCCACCAAAAACAAAATAAAACAAAACAAAAACACCAAAAACACAGCACCACAATGTAGAAAAGATTCATCTGCTTTCCCTCTACCCTCAGCCCGGGAGTCAGCCATACATGAAGTGTTTGTCATTAGTAAAAAAATGAGAAAGAACAGCAAACCATTCCCATGCATTCCAGTATTTGCATGTATGACCTTGTACGTCACAGCACAGGAGCATATCGTTCAAAGAAATCTGATTACTTCAGCGTAATGTGCAGTACACAAAGCAAGATGTACCTTGTTGTGGAGCATCCAGTGCTTCTAAATATACCCAAGATGTTGCACAAACATCATCTTTTTCTTGCTATGGAAGTCAATGGAATAATCACTGGAATGGAAGTAAAATGCACATGGATTCCCATTTAAGACTTCATAGATATTCTGACTTGTAGATGTGTGGAGTTTACAATACAAAACTAGAAAAGCAAAGCTTTAGTCCTGAACAGTACTACAGACTAAGAAAAGAAGGAACAATTCATAATTTGTTGGTTTCTCGTGGAGGATATCCCTCAGCCTTGCAAGTCCACAGGAGGCCTTCAATTCCAAAGTAAAACTGCATGCCAGGAAAGTTGATCATGCACTCCTACCCACTCTGAAAACTCCAGGAATGGCTTGAAGAGAACTCCCCATTTGTAAATTTCTTTCATTGGGAACTCTACTTTCATTGAAGGAGAGAGATGTCCTGTGCCCCAGCAAACACAGGCCTTCAACACCAAAACTTTATTTTAGCAAAACTGAATAGAACTGCAGCATAAGTGCATTGATATGCTAGCAAAAGCTCATAGAAAATCTGGTTAGCAACTAAACAGACTTCTAGCTGCTGTGGTTATTATGAAGAGCATTTCTGACCAACATAGGACTACACAAGAAATGCATGTATCTTATTTTTCATGTAATTATTCTAAAAAGTGCAAGCCTTTGATTTTTCCTATAACGTTATCAAAAATCTGCTCAAAATCATAACAGCAGCATTAATTAAGCCACAACACTGTTTCTGTGTGCGTACAAACAAACGACCGTGTGCTATAACATTCAATGTAAAGCAAGTTGAAAATGACAGTAGGTCCCAAAGATTCTTAAAAATGCTAAATAACATTCTATTCCAAACAGACGTACAGACATCTTATTTAAGACACTAGGAGACAAAGGAATGCTTTTCTCCACTGAACAGAGCATGTCAGCCAGACCTTCCTTAAGAGGGAAGCAGCCAAGAGACAACATATACAGGTTGTTCAAGCAGCAGGGAGTGATGCTGCAGTAAAAGCTGCCTTGGATAAGCCAACAGAAGGCTTCGGGGGGTTCCATAAGACTTGCCAATGTGCAAAGTGAGATGCAATAGATGGAAGGAAGATCAGGACAGGGGAAATGCTAGGAGCTTGCCACTACTTTTGTATTTGAATGCTTTCTGAATAATTACTGCTCTGTAGTCTCTAAGGAGTCTGAAAGCCATTTTATTGATAAAGGCATGTGACAGCCACTGCAAGCACAGCACCTTCACATCAGTGTGCACTGCAGCCAGCAGACCTTGCATTTGCAGCTTATCAGCACAAAGCTGCCCTCCTCTCCAGTGCAGGAACAGCAACCTCCTAAGCACAAGGGTACTCTGCATATCAGCCCTGATCCCTGGGACCTATGATCCACAGTGCTGATACTGCTGAAAGCAAATCTTCATAAATACTTCAGGTAAAAAAGAAGGAAGACCTCTAACTGGAGGTATAAAGAGAAGTTTCTGGTAACTCTCTGGAAGAGTAGACTACTTCAGTTTGCTTCTTTGTCACTGTGTGGGAGGCTTTGAAAATGCAGAGCTTACTCATCTACACGGGACTGATAAAAAGACACCTTGGCAACAAAGCTTAAGCAGAATAAAATGTTGGAAGTAAACTATTGCATGGACTTCATAGCTCCTAAGTGGTGCAAATGGGTGGTTACCAATCTCCTGGTGACTTGCTCAAGTCAGGTGTTTCCTCCATTGGCCATCTGCTATACTGTACAGTGCAGTTTTGCTGCTCAGAGGGCTTGAATTCACATGTGGGGAGAACAAAAGCAAAGTAATTGGTATAAAATGGTATCCATAGGAAGAAAAGCCAATGTAGAAATACTGCTCTGATGACTTTGGATTTCAAACAAAAACAAGTACATTGATGTATTATTATTCTACTGACATAGAAGAGGAAAATAATACATAAGGCTTTTTTCCTCTATGAACAAATTCTATGTAAAGTGGATAAAATTCCAGCTCATGTACCTTCCTGTAATACTTCTAAATGCTGAAAGTTTTGGTAAGGGATGCAATTTGATGGTTTGTCTGACTTTATCCTCTTCCCCAGAACACGAGTTCTCATGAATTACCCAGGAGAGTCAGAGTCAAACTCAGAGTCAAATGAGTTCAGAAGTCAAACTGCCACATCTCTAGCTGAAGGGTATTTCAGTTAAGAAGGGCTGCAAGTTGAAAATACAACAGACTGCAACAGAAAAGCTATCAACTAATCCCTCTTCGTAGACAAAGTTGTAAGTGTGAAGGTGAGAATTACTGAGTCATTCCTCCCCAGGCTGAAAATCCTAGATTGATTTTGGCATAATTAAGTTTCCTCTACAGAAACACCAAAAGAGAACTAGCAAAACAGCAGGAAATAAGAAAACTACACATGCTACCACAAAGCCTTTTAAATAAGCATAGTTACAAATTTCAGGGCTATTCTGTAACTGTCAAGTCTTAATTAAAATACTACATTTCTCTGACTCATGGTGCTGTAGGATGTATGTATATTATTCACATTAATATTAATATTTTCCCAGGTAGGCGGCTGAGTTGCTCAGGAAATATATAATCATATCCTATGTGGAATTGATTGGGTGTTGTTGGTTGGGGGTTTTTTTGGTTGTTTTTTTCTTTCAAATTTCAGCAAGACCATTAACAATTAAGAGCCATAAGAATCATTTCAGTAGCTTATGTTTGTGGAATCCAATACTTATGAGCTGGAGCTCCACAAGTATTAATATGAAACAGCTTCAAGCTTTGAGCGAGGAGAACAAAGAATAGAACTGGAGGCATCACTTTGAACATTAAGGGCTGAAGCAGCAGCTGGAAGAAAATAGGGAGATAGTCCTCTTGAAAGCATCTAGGTAATGACAGAAAATGGAAAAATGTTAATATTGTAATCAGATAAAAGAGGCAAGACCTTTTCTAACTTCCAAGAGAATCACCTCGCACATTAGACCATTAACACAGGGGCCTTCATAATCCTGATACCTATCTGGATGGTCTGCATTTTCACCACTGACTTTGAAACAAGACAAAAATAAGCTGACGATGCATAAGTTGCAGAAGGCAACTAGCAAAGCAGCAATTCTAGGATTAAGAGAAATGACAGACACAGAAATGAGCTGAGGATGCAAACAAATCTGAGAAAACTGTGACAGTTTTCCCCATACCTTGGAAGGTAAGGAGTGAGGCAAGCAAGATAAACAGTGTAATGCAAAACTGAGAACTGAACTCACAAGATCTGTTGCTTGAACATGCTTGAAGAAAAAGGAGTCAGGAAGGTGTTAACAAAACAGCACTAACAGGCATGAATCATGAGCTACCTCAAGTGAAGGGGAAGGAAAGGAGGTGCACTGAGAAACCACTTCAAGCACACTGCAAGTTCTTCAGGGGCATCAGCCTTGAACTACAGGTATCTTCCTAAGGAAGTTTGTATGGATGAACAGGAATGCAGAGGAAAAAAATCAGAAGGAAAAGTATGAAATTGTTTATCAGTGAACACACAATATGACCCAAAACACCATGGCTGCTACTTAAAGATAGGGGAAGCCATCATCAGGTAGCATCTATAACATTTGACATCTTAATTGTTTCAGGCCTTCACTGCCAGAAACAAGTGCAGTCAGTCAATAAAATTAAATGCTGTCAGGTTTTTGTTTATTTTTTAACGTAGGAAAGAAAAAGAAGTTTAGCAAGTTAGGAAAGAGAATGCAGTAAAGGAAAACAAATGTGAAAGCATAACAGGTTGTTATTTCTGAGTCAGATGGCCCTGCTAAGTCCTCAGGTACTGTGCTGCAAGATTGTCAAATCACAAAGTGCTAAGAACTTGAAAAACAGGCACGGCACTTAAAAACTGGAAAAGGCCACAGCAAGCATTTACGCTTAAAAAACAGGAAAAGGTGGACCTAGATAATTATGAAAGAGCTAGCCTTCCTTTTTTCTCTTTCTGGGAATTAAAGAATGGAACGAATTTGTAACATAAAAAGGAGAGAGAAAACATGGAGGATGGCTGCATCTTGAGAAGACTTGAGTCAAATGCATTTAACTTCCATTTATGATAATGTGAACTAGTCTTAGGGGTAGTCGAAAAGAGCAAGTTTTATACCTTGAGGTCTGGATGAAACTGCTAAACAGATTCAGACACGCTGGAAAAATTACATTTGGGGTAGCCACACTGAACAAATGAAGAAGGGTCCCTCCTGCTCTGATAGCACACAGCTTGAAAGCTTGAGAACTACACAAATTTTTTTATGAATAACTTTGAGGATTTGTAGGCATAACAGATTTCAAAAAGGATAGACAGCATTGTGCTTAAGGAGCGGAAGAAACAAGTACAAAGCCATATACAGAATCACAGAACGTCAGGGCTTGGAAGGAAGCTCAAAAAATCATCTAGTCCAACCGCGAACACCCAGATTAGGACACAGAAATGCATCCAGGTGGGTTTTGAATGTCTCCAGAGAAGGAGATCCCACAACCTCCATGGTCAGCCCATTCCTGTGATCTGTTACCTTTACTGTGAAGAAGCTTTTTCTCATATTCATGTGATTCACAGATTGAGTCCAGCACAGATACAGGTTAGGGTGCAACTGACAAAGTCCTTCTGCAGAAGAGATCTCAGCTATAGAAAGAGACTAAGCATGCACACCATCAAAGCAGGACCCCGGTGTACTGGGGTACCATGATCACAGCCTGAACAACAAAGTCTTCCTTGCACCATAATGCATACAAGCTGACTCTCAACTGGGTTCCAACATTCACCTTTGGGTACCACACTTCAGAAAGAAAAATGAAAGAAAAAAAAAAAGCAAGAGCTGATTAAAGAGGACCTAAACAAATGACAAGAAAAGGCTGAAAGAGTCCTTTACCAAATACGAGAATAGCGAGTGGGGCTTGGTCCTCTAACTGGAACAGCCTTTCACTATTTCAGAGAGGACTGGAATCTGTTCTGCTCCTTTATTGCTTGTCCTAGTCATGGAAAATGGATATATATGGAGAAAGCAAGATCTGTAGCAGAGGTTAGGAAAAAACCTTTGCACAGTAAAGACAGCTAAAGCCTGGGGCAAGCTGCCAGGAGGCTTCAATACAGTTCTCCTTTTAATGAAAGCTTCAATCAATAGTTTTTAGGAGGACTCAACACGAAGCAAAAGGTGGCATTTTTCTGTCATAACTAAACCAGCGTTTCTGTCAACAGTAATCTCAAAGTATGTTTTATTTTAATTTCAGCAGAAACATAAACTTTTGACTGATGCTGAACTACCCCATGTATCTTGCTCAGTCTCAGTTAAAAAGACATTTAGGGAGAGGTATAACTGAACCTCTTGTCCTTTCTAGTACACTTGCACACATTGCACTGGCACAGAACTGAACTCTTTCGCATGTATGATCAACAAAACAACAAAAGTTCTCTTTTTTCTTGGATGCTAGTTTTAAATTTTAATGTCACTTTGACCATTCTGATCTAAATTCATTCTGCTCAGAAGTGAACTAAACACAGTAATAGGAAAGAATTTACAGTACAGACAAACCAAGGGAAAAGCCATATCTACTATGGCATCATTTGCAAAAGATCCAGTAATGACGAAGTTCTTCCACTGATAGATACATACTGTAACATTATTTCTTACAAAACCAAATCAGGACAAAAAACAACATAAAAAAACTAGTATTTCTAAGTGAATTACATTAACTCTGCACTTTGGGTAGTAGGCAATAGTTTATCATCTACAGAACATGAACACACCATATGTTCTCTTTATGTAGGCATACAGATAGATAAAAGCAAAAGAGTTTTATTATTTAAAAAAAAAAAAAAAAAAAACTTCTGAAGGATTAATCGCTACTTTCTAAAACAAGAGTGTTTATACTGTTGAAGAAAATGTCACAACCTTTTCCTTTTGACTTCCCAAATCAAGATTATTTATTTTTAAATGTTGCCTTCATGAGATGGAAATACTAAGACTTATTATACACCCACTTTCAGTTAGTATATGTAAAAATATTTTATGTAGAACTTCCCAAGGAACATTTTCACACGACAAATAATAAAGATAACTCCCACTAAGCTAGCAAGCTATCCTCAAGTTGCCTTGAGAGACAGCCTTCTTTTTCAGCAGTTCATCATGAACCCTGAAGCCCAACCTGCTGGCTGCATGCGGCCCAGCACAGCTGGCAGTTCAGCTGCCCCTGCCCCATGCCATCCCAGCAGCAGCTCAGCCCTACCAGCCCTGTATGCACACCCATCGCTCATCTCTGACCAAACAGCAGAGCCCTATTAACCTTCACTGTGCTGAAACCACAGCACACATAAACACATAAAATGGTGTATTTGCAGCTCCATTTTCAGTCAGCGTAAAAACAGTACCCACGAGTTTTCAAATGGAACATATAGAGGTGCAACCAAAAATCTGACCATGTGTCTTTATCAGACTTTCTTCAGCCCTCTCTTATCAGAGGAAAATATCCCTCAGTTCACAGACACACCTTACTCATGTCAGCGTCAGCACTTTCTTGCAGTACATACATTTGTGAACAACAGTTTTCAAGGATGAAGCAGAGAAAGAGTTAAATTTCATCAGAAATTTGTGACGAACACCTTGAGAGCTCACTAAGAATTGCAACCACTGCCATCAGACCAGCCTGATGTGTTAGTTTCATAAAAACAGGTCACATATCCCACTCATTTTATGGTTTTGTTGCTCTTTTTTATAAGTTTTAATAAAGATAAATAAATAAAGTAGGTTTTGTTACTTATATGCATTAACTGTTATATATTTTATGAGGGCTGTTACAAAAGTAATGCCTCCTATCTTTTTGTGACATTGGTCCCCAGTGACAGAAGCAGATGTTGGTGGTATGGCAGTAGAGGTTGACTCTTCCCACCAATGCTCCATTTAATTTTGTTGCTGCATGACAGGTGGCAGCAGAGGGGTGGAATGACACAATGGCCTCTGACATGGGAGTGTGTATGAAGCAGAAGGGTATGAATTCCATTATGTGGAAAAAATTGCACCCACAGACATCCACTGACACAGGCTGAACATTTATGGAGACCAGTCAGTGGACATGAACACAGTGAGGCTGTAGGGTGTGCTTCAGCAGTGATGACAGCAACAGTGGGTCATCTCTGCTGGTTCAGATTGTTACAAATGCAGCATGCAGGCTCTTATTCATCGTTAGTGAAAAGGCATAGTTAGTGCTAGTGACTGTGTTGAAAAAGAGTGTTTCGTAGCAGAGAATTTGCTCTATTAAGTAGTGTTGCTGTGTGCTGTGCATCAGTTGCAGTTTCCATGGAAATAATTAGGAAGCATTACTTTCAGCCCATCCTTCGTATATGTGGCCTTAGAAAATTTCTCTTCACTCAGAGCAGCTGAGGCAAGCCAAAAAGCTGAACACCCATGATTTAGCCTCAAACCTTTTTATTATTACCTTTTGGAAATTCTGTGATAACTTCTCTGCTTCTGCATCTTTTCTGACAAGTGACCTCTAGTTCCAAACAAAGACATCAAACTGATGGCAGATTTAGTTAGCTCTAGCACTACCAAACCATGCTGCAGTCCTGTACAGTATTTTAGATTGTTTTTTGTCCAGAAAACATCAGAATTATAACAGGGAAAAAGAAATGAAACCTTTATCCACAGACTTATAACACAGGAAGGACAAAGAAGGCATGAAGTAATTCTCCATCCTACCTCTTGAAGTTGCATTCGAACTTTGTTAATGGCTCTAATCCAACGGGCTCTCGCTGGAGAAAATGGTGGCGGTTCATTGTCACCATGGTACCTTCACAACAAGAAAAAGAAAATCACTATATGACAAATACTCATCTGTAACATTATAGTTTCGGCATGACACAGCGCAATTGCAGCTTCATCTCTGGAAGTCAGAATAACCAACAGACTCCTGGCAAACAAAGCTATGCACATGCAATGGGAAGTGAGAGGCTAAAGCAGAGATTTCCTCATTGTTTTCATACATACAAGAGCTACCTTGTAAGCTGACGAGTTGAAAGGTATAAGCTAGGATACAATCCTGGTCTTTTGGTGGAAAATCCGTGTAGATAAAAGCTTAGTTTAGAACATTTTCGTTATTAAACACAGCCCCAGGAGAAAAATGTTACTGGTCATAACATCAGGAAACCAGTTTAAGACACCTGATCAAGCCGGTTCACAGCACATGGGTATCAAAACTGCATGCAAAGAAGGAGATGAAATATTTGCCACCCTCGCACTTGTTGCAGGTCCTTCTAACTACTGTCTCTTTCCATTCACTCCCCATTGCTACAGATTTATAGACCATTTTCCATGTAAAGCTAGGCAACAAGGCTCCCATGTTTTCCCTGTCTCAGCACCTTTCTCACTGCACTCTTTCCTACAGATTTTCAAGAGGGCATATGTGTATGGCAGCAGTGTGCCCCACAACATTTTTTATACTCCCTATACTCATACAATGGACCTTTGATTGTATCCCTTCCTTTGTATGCTGTTGAGGCATCAATCACTTTGAGATGGATCAGGCACAGCTGGCAGTATAAAAGCCATAGCAACAAGCACCCATGCTACATATTTAACCCAGGTGCAACTCCAGAGACTGCAGTTCAGAGCTAAATTAGTGGTACAATCCATGGAGACAGTAAAGTGTTGCCACAGTGGAGAGAAAGGATAGCAGTGATGCAGTAGTATCTGAACCAGATGCCTCAATTAGCTTGTGTGAATAACCCTCCATGTAAGCAAATATAGGCCAGTCATTCTGGGACAATCCTACTGCTGCTCTGTAATAATAAGAAGAAAGTGAGTCAGAATTTAAGAACAGCTCAACACTTTATAGTGTTGTTTTCCTTTTTAAAACTTTCATGTAAGAGTTGCCTACACATGAAAGTGCTGTGGATAATTCTCTCACATAAGCACAGTAACACCACTGTAATTGTACTCGCCATACAGTATTCTCCAAAGGATACCAGTAGGCAGACATCTTTCCATTGATTTAAGTGATCCATCTACATTAACCAGATGAAAACAATCATTTTTGAAAATATAACCTTATCCACACTCAGAGCTCCAATAACTTAATTTTGTCAAGAAAAAACAATCCGTTTCAAAGCTAAGCAGTAGAATCTGAAATTCCTGTAAAAACTGCAGATAGCCTACTGTTCTTCCAGACTTAACTGAAATGTTTCTGAAGACTGTCTTAAATACTGTCAACAGCTTGTAAAATCGAAATGCAAGGACAAGAAAAGCCATCATAATGAGTCAGAGCAACACATCAATTCATACACATAAGTCTACAAACTACACAAGCAGTAACTTAGCTATGGTTGCTTACTACACAAGAAAGATACAAGTGCAGCTCAGATCATCTGTAGATGTAGTTCTTGGTTTTAAACATGTATGAGCAACAGAAATAGCTATTTTTTTGGGCCAGACTACATTTATCAAACAAGAAACAGAAAATAAAGCAAATCAGTTTCATTTGCAAGAATATAGAAAATACAGTTTAAGTTTAGACTCATAAATATCTACTTACATATAACGATGTTACAGAGATCAGCAACATCAAGACTGTTGTAAGAGAAGACTGCAAGAACTATGCATGTAATTTGCTCCATGAAACAAGAGCGGAAACTTCTTTGCATTAGTTGAAAAGATCTCAATAAAAGAGCACTTCACCTACCTCACTTGGGCTGCTGCATCAGCATCCTTGGACTTGTCAAGTTCCATGGGTAACTTAGCTGTAGAATGATCTGTATGCTTCTCCTCTGCCTCAGAGTTCATCTCCTCCTCTCCTTTGCTGCGAGACTCCTCTTGCTCCCTGAGCCATGTCTGACTATCCTTGTGGTAGCTGACCGAACTGTGGTAGGAATAATTCGACTCTCGTTCCTGATGATCATCATCTTGCTCGGAGCCATGGGCACTTTCATGGGAATGATCCAGCTCACTCAGGTGAGAGCTTCCCTGGCTGACATTACAAGAGGAGCCATATCTACTACTGCCAACAGGACTATGAGAGAATAAGAAAGTCCATCAGACAAAACAAGATATGTTATGAAGTCACACCTAACAATTACGTTCCCTGAACTAAGTCTAGACTCCTGAGCTTCAAAACTTTAGTAGGCAAGAGAATTACTTCATACACAGCCTACCAGGATATGCACCCTATATGTGATGGAATTAAAACAGCCTTTCTAGAACTAGTTGTTTGCTTTTTCACCCTCTGTCAGCTACAAACAGCCAGTGAAGATATTCTAATAACCACACAGGAATCAGAATGGAAACATGGAAATTCAGAGTGGAAGTGCCTGTCTGCTACAGTTTCATTGCAGCTTTAAAATGGCCATTTAAGCTCATAGTAAGAAAAACAGTTAACTTCATTTATATTTAAGAATATTATGCAGTTAAAGCAAAATACACTGAAATCAAGATTAAGGTTAACACCATCAACTTAAAATCTTTTACAGAAGTGGAGCAATTGCTCACAAAGTGAAGACACATACCTCATTCCAGTAAATTTTTCCCAAGAATTTCATTTACCAGCACCAGCACAGGGGTGTGATCTCCATGACTCAAGTCACCACTTCCAGGACTGAACCCCCAGAGTCCTCACACAAATTACAGTGGAGGCAAATTTTTAAATTTCTCATGCAGTCAGGAAAACTATGGCTCAGCCATAGCACATATTTCAGTACAATAATTAAGCATCAATACTGTTACTCTCACTTGCACAGTTAGGAGAATGGGAAGCCAGACAGGAAGTGCTGGGAGTGCAGTGGAGCAACTGTTAGATCAGATGCATAACCATTTTCACTTACACCACCCACAGAGGCACATTTTTTAAGTCTCTGCTTTGATTTCTGATGCCAATTGTGACTTAAAACATGGACAAGTCTGAATACAGACTCGTGAAATACTGGTATTTTCCTTAAGTAGCTTCCCTAACTGCATGAAATAACTTCTGCAGAGATTTTAGGAAGAACAAGGATTAGAATACCTTCACTGACATCTCTGGGAATGTTTTAAAAGCTTCAGTAATGTGAAATGAATCTACCTGGTTCTGTAATATGTTAGCAGTTGGTTAAACTTCTCTCTAAAAATCTTTGGAGTTTCAATCCCTTGAATATATTATCTACTGTTAATTTTTTTTAGCAAACACAAGACAATGATCCCAAACGAGAAGAAAGTGACTTTATACAGCCAATTAAAGCACAAAGAATTAAACCTCTGAAGGACTCATGAAATTAGCACTAAAGACATCTCATTCAGTGTGACAAAGTGTTAGAACATGCAAAATTCAATAACACAGACAAAAAAGAGTGGAAAAAGATAAGAAAATCATGTAAGAGCTTCAGCATTACTAGAGATTGTGGTTTGCCACATCTCCCATGACAGGTATCAGTGATACTACAAACACTTAATGAATACAGATGGGATTGAGCTACTAACATCAGACACTAAGGTCAGTATCTACTGCTGCACTACTGCATTATAAATGGTCAAACAGCTGAAGCCATTTATAACTCATTTTTAACTAGCCTTTTCTCATTCGGTTGTTCCATACTACTCAGGTCTGCAGGCTGTGTGCTAGGATGAAGTGCAGCTCCATGAGGAGCAGAATCAAGCTCAGTTTCTTTTACTTCAGGCTGGTCTGGTGCAGACTTGTCTCCTTCATCTTTCTGCAATTCGCTGGAAATCACGTTCTGCTGATCTTCAGATGCTTCATCAAGCCTCTCTCCCAGCTCTTTGTTGGATATATCATCAATAGTGCTTGCACCAGATGGTTCTTCAGAAAGTTCATTGTCTACAGAGTCAGGCTGCTTTGAAGATAAGTTTACTTCTATATTTGCATCAGTCAGTTGATCTGAGACTGCAGATTTTGAGTATTCGTCTGAACTGACTGTTCCTAACACCTTGTCATCTGGTTTTGACAAAGCCTGTGGTGGTGTTACATGTGGTTCCCTTTTGGCAGAGGTCTCCCTGTTTTCTTTATGCCAGGGAAAGGAGAAATCTATTTTTTTCCCAAATACTGCTCCTTGGGCACTATCTGGCTTACTCACCTTTTCTTCACTGCCTCCTTCAAACAGAGTCGAAGAAAGTTTCTTAAAGCTGAACATGAGGCCCTGATCTGCCCCTGCTTTATTTACAGAAGGTGTCTGCTGAGAGAAAAAAGACCCAAATGGCCTTCCACTATCAGCAGATGACATGAAGCTGAATTTTGGCAAATTGGGCATGCTTGGTATTTCAAAGACTGTTTTACTACTGTTTGCATCTGAAGGAATGTTACTAGGCTTACCCTCTTTCCTCAAGTCACCTATGGAAGGGATTTCTTCCAAGTGTATCTCATTAATTGACAGATGTTCCTCTTGTTTAGAAGATTGCTGTTGTACCTCACTTGTTTTTTCTTCATCCAGATGGGGTAGATGAGCACTGGGCTCATCAGCTGGAGCTATGGGTTCTCTCCTGCTACTACTGTTCATATCTGGTTGATCAATACCAGCATTAGTCTGGTTTTCCATAACAGCAGGCTCTGATTCAATTGCAGCACTCTCACTCAATTGGGAAAGGCTTGTACCTTCCTCATTAAGTGGGGCTTCAATTTCCAGTTCAGGACCATCACTAGAGCCAGTATGAAGGAAGTCAACAGCTGCCTTTTCAGTAGAAGAGTCTTGTTCCTCCAATATGTCTGAAGACACATCTAGTTGGCATGGATTTATATTAGTCTGTTCTGTGGCCTCAGTCTGCTCTGTATCAGGTACATTATTGAAATCAGATGCCCGTGATTTAGCATCTACCATTTCAGAGGGCTGTGCATCACTAGCCAACTGCGGAGCCTCCAGGTCTTGATTTTCACTAGAAGCTACCGCTTCTGGACTGATCCTCAAAGATTCCTCTTTACAGGTTTCTGAGTTCCTGTTTTCTTCATTTTCTTTTTTCATGGAAGATTCTTTTATAGAGTTTTCTTCTGAAACAGGGAATACATCCTGATTCTGAGAGCTTATAGTATCTCTCTTAGACTCTTTGGCTGCAGTTGTATCTTCTGCCTTCTTAGAGTCTTTTGCTGGAACAGACTCGATAATGTCTTTCGTTCTATTGCTTTGAGGTTTAGGAGTGGATTGTGGAGGCATCTCTTTTGGAGATTCTTTTGGACCTTTAAAGATGCCAAAGAGATCATTTGTGAAAGTTGGTGCTGGGCCACTTGGGAGGGAAGAGAAACCAAAGAAAGAGGAGCTCTTTTTCTGTGCAGTAGGAGGTGCAGAAGCTTGAGGCTGGGAAAAGAAACCAGACAATGTTTTGGGCGGTTTCATTTTTGTCATGAAACTTGAAAAAATTTCAACTGAAGAATCCAGAACTGACTTATCGCCCTCAGGTTCCTTAGGTTTGCTTTGCAAATTTGACATCTCTGGCGTTTTAGAAACAGAGTGCAGCTCTTGTGCCTGTTGTAACATGACTCCAGGAGTTTGTTTGGGTAATTCACATTTTGGCAACTCATGCTGTGCACATACTTCTTTAGAGACAACTTCATTTTTTATGTCACTTGTACTATTTGAGTCTGTTACATCAAAGGAATCCATTTTGTCGTTTATGGCTGGACCATAATCTTTATTTTCAGAAACACGTTCTTCTGAAGAATGTGGCTCTTCTTTATCAATAGGAAATGCAGTGGTGTCTGTCTTTCCTGTGCTACCCTGTGCACATTCATCTGCCCCTAAGGAAATAGCCTGCTCGCCCTGGGAATGCTCCTGCATACTGGAAGTCTGACAGGAAGGACCAGAAGCAGCTGAATCGATTACAGCGGTGTCATCAGTTTGTGGAAGCTTTTTCAAGTTGCTTTCTTCAACTACACCACCAACGCTTCCTGTGTTTTCCACTGACAACGTTTCTGATTTATTTTCGGTCACAGTGACATTATTAAACATTTGTTTGCCAGTCACTGCTGCAACAATATCATCTACTTCTTTTTTACTGTCGGTATCTTGTTGCCTGGTAGTTCTGATACCAGAATCAGTGGAAATACTTTGCTTTATAGATGACTTAGAATTTACTGGTTTAGCTGGTTTTGCATTAGTCTCTTGTCCTGGTGCAGTTTGTGGCTTTTCATCCAAAAAGGATGTCAAATTGAAGAAACTAAAGCTAGTACTTCTTTGAGGTGTGGACTTCTCAGCAGTTGGACCACTGGAAAAGAAGGAGGGCAGACGAAACAGACCCTCTGATTCTTGCTGCTTTGCACCAGCAGGAGCAGCAGTGGGTGCTGGAGGCTTGGATTCATCTGATCCAGTGAAGAACGAGAATATGCTCCTACCAGCTGGCTGAGCTGGCTGTGATTTTGAAGCAGTGATATCAGAGAAGCTGAATGGTAAACTGAATCCTGATTCTTTAGGGGTCTGATCTGGCCTTGGTTTTGTCTGATTAGCTGTACCACCTATACGATTTCCTCCTTGTTGCTTTGGCAAAGCTGCGGGCACACTGCTCTGCGGCACAGTTGATTGTGTCAACTGACTTATTTTGGGACCTAGAGTATCTTCAGGAGGCACTGCCTTATTCTCACGAGAACCCTCCTCAGCTTTTCTGCTAGGGCTAGCAGACATCTGCCTGTCCACACTTCCTGTTCCCACTCCTTCCTTAGGAGTGGAGGACAAGCATGGCATACTGGCACTCTGGTGACCACCTGACTTTCCAGTTTTTTCTCTTGGCTCTGCCACAGTTCTGCTATGTGTTTTTGGCAGAGTGGCAGCACTTGGGGTTGGTTGAGAAGACACAGGTTCCACTTTGAAGAGATCTCCAAGGGATCCAAACAATGATGAGATGCTGGAAGCTTCCTTCTGTTCTGGGTGCACCACCTTTTCTGGTTTATCATTTTGACTTCTTTCCAGATTTGGTGATGGCTGCGGTTCTTTGCTTACTTGTGTTTTGAAGAAGTCAAAAAATCCTGAAGTTTGGGGTTTGTTGGTTGTTGAGCTCGCAGGAGAATCTTCTCCAAGGCTGAACAGTTTCAGAGCACTTTTAAATAATGTTTCCTCAGGCTCAGGGGCTGGGCGGCTCTGATTTGGCTGTGACTGACTGGATTCATTAATAGTCACATGCCGTTCAAGGTGCCTGGAAGTCAGCTTTGCATTAGCAGGTCGTTCTTCTCTTACGGGCTTGCTATCTGGAGCAGTTTGGCTCAGTTGAGAAGGAGATTTTGTTAATCCAGTTTTTTTAACATGGATGTTTTCATTCTGATTTAATTCCGAGTTTTCATTTCTAGCAGCTTCTGAATTAAGCTGTGATGAAGTATTTCTTCTTAGTTCTGATGTAACAGGAAACTTTTGCCCTGCCTGTGCCTCATCTAACTTCCTATTTGGTACAAGTGACAAAACATTAGATTTATTTTCAGATGATTTTGACTGTATGTCTGTTCTCTTTAAGGAAGAATCATCAGCTGTCTCAGAGTCAGGTCCTGAAGACTTTCCAATCAGTCCACCCAATGCAGAAAATAAAGAGGTAACTTTGTTCACTGGTGTTTTCTTATCTTCTTCACTCTTCTTCACTTCTGATACTTGTTCAGTAGTTGCCACAGTTTCTTCAGCTTTAGGAGAAGATTGAAACAGATGGAAACCAAAGAATCCTGATGATCCACCCGCACCAGCTGCTGCAGGGGCAGGCTTATCCAGTTCCTTGGTGTGAATGTCCTTACTTAATGATTTATCAGAAGTCCCTCTTGAATGTGTTCTAAGATCAAGGGTTAGTGGTGTCTCCTCTGAATAATTTCGGGTTTCCTTGTCAGGTCTAAAATCAACTTTAAGTTTTTGAAGTTTGTAACCTGAGAAGTCTAGTGGCTGGTCTCTCTGAGAATAAATAGACTCTTCAAACATCTGTGAAAACGTCTCCAAATTCATGTTCATCAACTGATCACTCCTCTGCAAAGCTACTGACAAATCCAGAGGTTTATTCATTGTATAATCATCTAAACACTCTTCTTCAGCAAACCAAAACAGCTCATCTTCGCTACCAAGAGGGACTTTAAAACCACAAACAGCAACGGTGTTGTCTTCTAGCACAGCTCTTGGAATGGCACCCATCTGAAAATTATAATCCCAGCAGTCTGGGTGAGAATAGGTTTCAGGAGCACAAATGTAGACATACTGCCCAGTGGGGTCAGTGAGCAGTGAATACACATACTGGCTATCACTATACATGTAGTATCCACAGTCACCGTCTTCTGATGGCCACCACACACCCTGCTCGAGCATCATCAGCCACTCCTGATAATCTTGGCTATAGGACGAGTACATCAAGTTTTCATCTATACTTAAAGTCTCTTGGTCAATGAGAGTCCACATGGTTCCATCACAGCCAGAAGAGTAGCTTAAATCCATGGGCAACTCTTCAAAAGAATAACTGCCATCTCTTTCAAATGGTGGAAATTTACTGTAATTTTCACTGACAGAATTAGCAGTCCATGCATCATTTTCTTCTGAGTAAATATCTTGAAACATTAATTGGTCAAATGACTCATATGACATCATACTTAAATCCGAGCTCTGTACATCAAAATTGGCATTACTCTGCCAATCCATCACATTTGCATTTCCATCCTTTTTACAGAGATTCACTACTACGTCATTTTCAGGCCAGTCCAAGAACTGAGGGGGAAGAACAGGGTTCTGATTTAATACATAGTAAACCGGCAGTGCTATTTTACGAGAGTCAACAAATTCCCCCACTTCATATTCCCATTCAAAACTAGAATTACGACTTGTTTCCTGATATGCTGAGTATTGCTCTGTAAGACTGCATTTTTTATTTGTCAAATTAAGAAATTCATTCGATCCATTGTTTAATAAGGCTGGAAAAATTTTAGATTCTGTATCCTGATAAGAGACATGCCTATTATTTACTGACTTTCCAGATAAATCATGTACTTTGGCTTCAGGATTTAGGGCAAGAGGGAATACAGAATGCTCGGTTGTCTTATTCACATTTGTGCTGGTCAGGTGGTCAGTAGCTTTGGAAGATTCCATCATTTTCACATTATCTAGTTTCTCTTTTGGTTTGGGAAGGATGTTTTTCAAGAAGCTAGAAGACTCCTGCTTTTCTGCAGCGCTGCTTTGAGTATCAGAAGTTATTGCTGAGCTGACAGGTTTTTTCTCTGAGCTGGAATCCTCACTTCTATCAAAAAGCTTCATGAAACCTAAAGAGCTTGATTTCATCTTATCTTGCTTACATTCAGACACATTTTCACTTGAAGCAAATTTAAATAAGCCGGAAAACAATCCAGAACTGCTTTTTTGGCCATCATTCTCACTTTTCACAATCAACTCTTGAGTACTGGCTGTGTTTTCATTGGAAGAAATGTGAAGAAATCCAGAAAGAAAACCTGGTGTGTGCTTCTTCTGCTTATCATCAGCACTTGCAGCTTCTGTCACTCTATCTGAAGAGACGGATTCAACTGAGCTGTGATTTAAGTCTGCATTTACACCTTCTCTTGTTAAACCTCCTTTTATATTTCTGGGATCTTCCTGAGCACTCTTAGTTTCCTGTATATCTCCCGTAACCTTACAGATAACAGAGGCACTTTTCTGGTATTTATTTCTGTTTTCTTGGGTACTAGATTCTTTATTAATGTATTTTCTTTGCTTAAGTTCTTCCTTACTGTCTGATAAATTTGGAACAGAGGTAGATTTTAATGAAACAGCCTCTTGTGAATTACTGTCTTTGTGTTCAACCAAGGAAATATCACCAGAACTCTGATGGCCTGTTTGGTCCCTGGAAGTTGCTAGATTTCCTGCAGAGGAAAATTTAAATAATGAAGGAATTAAGTTGCCTTTCTCTTTTGCATTTTCCTTCTTGTCTGAAGTATTCAACCCACTGAAAAAAGGAAGTTTCTTGGTAAAAGAAAATGAGTGCTCTTCACTTGAACTGTCTTGTCTTACATCCTCCTCAGACTTGTGGCCTTTAGAAAGCCCAGAAGCATTTTCCTTCTGCCCTGGTTCAGCAGAAGGAAGCAACAACTGGCTGAAAGACTTTTTGAGTGGGCTGAAAAAGCTTTCAGGTGCTGTACTCTGATCTTGAGGCTCTGAATGAAGTTCCGTATTACCTCTAGTTTGCTTCTTTCCCAGTTCATGACCTGTAGGATGCTGATTCCCTAAGTGATTTGCAGGAGGTTTCTCCCTGGCAGTGTGTGTACCCTCTTTTACAGTGACATCTGGCTGACTTGTAACACGATGTAGTTCTGATTGCTTCTCTGACACATCCTGCTGCTTTGGAGCCAAGAGACCGTCAAAATTGGCTTTCAGACTAAAGGAACTGACTGAGTTTGTGAGCCTGCCAAAGATGGAAGACACAGAAGTGCTATTTGTGTTTACCCCTGCCTCACTTCTACTCTCATTCAGCTGTATCTCTGGAACTGTACTGGCTGCCATTTGTCCAGATGCTCTCTCACTTCTGTTTGCCTCACCAGGTTTCACAGCTTGACTCTCCTCCTTGGCATGCTCCTCTTTTATGACTTCTTGTTTTGGCACTTCCTTCTCAGAGAAGATCTTCAGAGGATTAAACATGCCTAGAACAGAATTCATAACTGAATGCTGGCTCTGCTGGCTGCTGGTGGTAGTTTCCTGAGATTGCTGTGAGGAAGCCTTATTGTCCACCTTTGTGGTTTCTTGCTTGTTGGAGTTTACATTCTGGGCTCTTTTATCACCACTCACCTGGGATGGTAGCAAAGAGTGAATGGAGAACTTAGAATCAGCTTTACTATCCGATGTCGTGCCAGAAGATACACTCTCACTTTTAGGCTTACCAGAAAACACATTTGAGATTCCACTTTCAGATGAGGTTCTGGCTTCTGGCTTCTCTGGAGTGGATGAAACAAGCTTTTCAACAGAGGCTGTGAGCTGCTTTGTGCTTGACCCCACCTTTTCAGTCAAAGAGCTGAAAAGAGAATTCACAGTATTCTTGACACCTGACAAGTCTGGGAGAGACTCAGATTTGCTCTTGGTACTCTCCTCTGCAGCAGGTTGTTTGGCCTGTTCAGATTTCTTGGCTTCTACTAAATTATCAGCACTACCCCGCTTCAGTGTCATGCGCTCAGAACTTTTTCTTGTTTCTGGTAGTGTAGCAAATTTGTTAATCTCCTCCTCCTTTTCAGCCAAATATTCTGAAACTGTTTCTACAAGACACTGAAGTTCATCCATCGTGTCTACATACTCCTCATTGGGTTCTTCAACAGGAGACAGTGTCAAGTCTTGCACAGAATGACCATGCTTGCCCCCTTTAGTCCGTTGTTTTTTATCTCGGCTGGCCTTTAACTGGGACTCTGAATTTGCAGGATAAGTAACAGTGAAGTCTCTCAAATGGCTGATGTCAGAATCATGCCATGCTTGTGAAAGAATAGCCAGTTCTTCAATTTCATCATCTGAAACAGGTGAGTATTGGAACTCATCAGAAGCACTACTGTCGAATTCCTCAAGGATATTCAGAGGCACAAAAGCATTATCTGACAGCCCTACGTGTTTCGTATCTTCACCATTACTGAGGTGAAGTGAGCTCTCATGGTTCACTCCACACTTGTTGGGCAACTTGCCGCTTTTAACCATTAAGCCATTTTTGTATGGGCGCAGGATGGGATAAGCAGGCAACTGTTCCTTATTTTCAGAGCTGAGAGTATGTTTTCCTTTTCTATCATACACTGGGAAATCAACATTAGGCTCAGAATTAGTTGCCACACCATTTAAATATATTTTTTTCTCTCTAGGATACTGCAGACCTACACTACTTTGGAGGATCATTTGTTCACTCTCCTCAAGACTGTTGTATCGCAGTTTCTTCTTCCTTCTCCTGTCTATTGTGTCATATTCCTGAGGATATCTCGGGACATCTACGGATCCTGACTCCACACACACATTTTGGCAATATCTTGATTTTTCACAGTGATTGAAATTTTCCCTTTTTGAGAGAGTTTGCATCTTTTTAATGTTTGTTTCCTGCCAACTTCTACTTTTAAGACTCTTCTCTAAGAATTCCTCTATTAGAAGTTTTCCTAGTTCTTCATAGTTACTCTCCTGTTCTTCTTCTCCATCTTCAGAATTACTTGGAATGATCCTGACTCTGTCATTTCTAGCTAGAGATCCTTGTCTAAGATGAAAAAAAGAGGGTGGGAGGGAAAGGTAGAAAGGCAGCAAGAAAAAAAAAAAAAGACAGAAGAAAAGAAAAAGGAAAAGGGAAAATGTTTATAAAAAAAAGGTTCGGAAAGGACAGAAATAATAGTAATGAAAAACATGTATTAAATGAAATTAAAGTGAGAAATATTTAGATAGAAGAAAACTGAAAACCTGTCAATCAAACTGTTAAAAAAAGTAGTATGGGTTATGATATTCCACTGGTTACATTTAGAAATTCTTGTTTGAGAGAGAACAGCATTTTGTGATCATGTAAGGGCACACAGCCTTGGCTGTACCAGTACGCTGCTGTTACTGTTTTAGTCATCCTTAAAAAGTCACTTATTACAGTAACAGGACTACTTTGAGATACAGTGCCCACGCACATCGTTTCACTATGCTATGCATGCATTTTGGTCACTCTAGGAAGCAGACTTTGTTTTAGCAGTATTCATACAGCCCACAAGGCACTCTGTTTCCCCTGAGTGGCTAAAGAACACTGAACATGTGCACAGACTCAGGAGTCACTGGACTCTCAGGAAGAAGAGAAAGGGGACAAAATGCAAACTGTGCACACCAGCAACATGGGGAGCTCCAGCTATGCCACCACTACTCTTTGCTAAGAGTGCCTTCAACCACAGTTAATGCACTCTCTTTGAGGACACTCAGCAGTGTGGGCAAATCAAGCACTAGACCCCCAGCCTCAGCTAGGAACAGCTGAGCTCATGGATGTAGCTACTCTGGATATGATACCGAGCTGCCTGATGAGCAAGCAGACAGAACTCTGCGCACAGAAAGGTCATCTATTTGGGCATCTGATCCCCTAAATCTGTTATAGGTAGGGGACAGCATGCAACTGCTGAGGCCAGGGAAACCTGCTCTCCAGCATGCTGCCCACATGTGTACACAGTGGCCATCTCCTCTCAGTGCAAAATGAAGATTTGGGCGATTGCTGCTTGGTCAGAAGACAAAGCAACACGTTAGTGATGGATATTAGCCCACTGCCAGTCAGAATCTGCACTTCCCCATTTATGATGCATCTAAATAGGTCCAGCAGTCCATACTTGCCCGTCGTGAGAGAACAGATTAGAGCAGCTAGTTTTGCTGTCAAGCCAGATGAAGATTCCTAGAAACCCGAGTATATGATCCTTGGGATTTCTGGATTAATTCCTAGCCCAGGATCAGAAGGATTATCTCCATTGCTCAGACTAGAAGAAGAGGATTTTGTCTTTGTCTGAATCTTACAAGGAGAATTCCTACCAGCCTACATAGATATGAATGGGTAGAAAATGGATGTAAAAAATCAAAACACTTATTTAAAGATGCACAGCCTTATGTCATTAATTGTTAACAACTAATGAGCATGAATGCACATGTGCCCTGACACCATAAGAGCAGAGCAAGAGAAGGGAAATGGCAAAGGGCACATGGGCATTGTATGGATACTGCTAATACACTATGTCTTCACCTTGATAGTCTGAACTGCCTGGAGCACCCCAGTGTATGATGCTGGTGGGATGATGGGATAGCGCTGATAGAGATACAGATCATTGCATTTTCACTATTACTGCTTTAGAGCCTCATTTCCATCAGCATTATCTAACATGCTAATTGGAAAGATACTAATTTCTTTGAAAGAAAGCTCTGTAGCATATAGTTTAGAAAACTTACTACACTTCTTGGTTGCACTTTTAAATCCGTAATGGAAATGACTGTCTCTAAAAAGGTGATAAAATTGAAAAGATTCCCACAGCTACCATAGTTACTGGATCAAGTATTTCTAAGTCTCAACTGAAAGAAACGAGTGCTACACAAATGCATGAAGAGCCATTAGCTGTACAAGCTGAACCAACATTTGGCTAATTTAGGCAACAAAGAATTTTTTTTTTCTAATTGAGTTCCTCCCATGATGAGAGTTTCTCTTGCATTTCTTTTATTAGAAAGCAATGACAAGAAGTCCAGCAACTTGAGAGGAGAAAAATGACATCATCAGCCAGGCACTAAACTACTACAGATCTGAAATACAGCCAAGGCAAACAGCAAAAATCAGCCAAAATATATCACAAGACGACTTCAAGAGCAAGAACAAGGAGACAAGCACACAGGCTGCAAAGAGATTAACCCACCTATCAGACAGATCTAGAGAGTGCCTGCTCCCTAGCGAGCACTGGCGGCTTGTCATTTGACTAGACACAGTTGTGGACTCTAGGTCAGTTCGGCCACTCACAATGGAATCTATGCTATCATATCGCCTTGGAAGTAAACAGGGCAAGAGCAAGGAGACATGGAGGACACATGGTTACACAAAATGAACATGGCAAGTTAGCACTAAAATAAAATAAAGAAATAAATAGATTTGTTGGTGGGGAAGACATCTGCTATTCTGAAGTCAGACTGGCTGCTGGAAGCAAAATGTTCTCCAGGTCAGGCAAGAACGGTCATAATTATCCTTTAGAGAAGGAGGAATAAAATACCTAACTCTCCATCAATGGAATATAATCATGTTTTAAAGGTGGCAAAGAGGATGAGAATTTTTCCAGTCAAACCCAAATGTTGTTAAAAAAACAAAACCAGATGTTATTTCAGTCAGTTCCAGTTGGAGCATTTTGGCATAGACAAATTTTCATTTAATTCAAGAGAAGTCCTAGCTAAACCTTTTCTTGTTTCTCTGGGTCTGCCCAGGACAGCCTTTTACAAACTGTGATTTCCTCAGGAATCACAAATTGCAGTCTGCCAGGACGTTCATCAAGCAACTGTCCAAGGCACACAGAGCTGATAGAAACAAAAGTCAAACACTCTGCTTTTGTAATATTCTCCTAGAATTGAGTTTTGAAAATATTTTAAAATATTTTCACTAAAGTTGTTGTTGTTTTTTTGTTTTTTTTATTTTTTTTTCCAACCCAGCTCGGCTTAGAAATATCTTTCTCATAAAAAAGAGAATCCCATGAAGATTCTTAAGAAAGCTTATTAGCATTTCCTACATTTTAAGATTAAATATGTAGCAAAAAATCTGGTTGAGCATATAGAATATGCACAGGGGAAAAACAACACTAAGAGGGAATTAACCATCAGAGAATTGCCTTTCTGGAGTGAAAATATTCTTAGATGAGAGCAGGTTCTTAGTTTTAAAATAAACTTTATCAGTCCTGATACTTTCATATCCAATCATTCAGGAAACAAAAACAAACAAAAATAAATAAATAAACAAACAATACTTTTTAAAAAAAATCTATCTTGGTATTCTTTAATAATTCAAACCAGAAGTGATTTTTAGCAATGTCAAGCTACAAACACATTGGCTCTTCAACAAAAAGCTTATCTTTCCAGGCTCACTAACATTTTCAGTAATTTTATTACTGCAAACCAGTGGTGTAGAATAGCATGGAGAAGGCAGTACCTTGTTTACATTAGGTATTTAAGAAATATCTAACAAGAAAGCACCAAGTAAACTCACTTGCATTAAATCTCAAAAACAATGACAACTTCAAAAGCTACAAAAACTTCAGCTTTTACCATCAAAGCCAAAAGTAGTCAGAATGTAGCCTCAGCCATGAATGAATTAAGGCTACTGAACTCAGGTTCAGGCTTCAGGAAATATGAACATTCTTATCAAAAGTGATGAGGTAAGAAAAATATCTGTTATGTTGCACACACAGTCCTGCAACTCCAGCTCTAGCAGTATTTAAGAAAATACCTCTTCCTTCCACACCTGGGGCAGAAGCCACACTTGCATTCTTACCAATACAACCTCTGATAGCTCAGCACCTTCAGGTTCAAATGTGGAAGATCAAAGAGAAAAGTATAGCTGCCCAAAACGCAGCACCCACCTGATGGCCACATGTTCCTGATAATCCACACTGTAATTCTGCAAGGAGTCAGCACAGGAATCCCGCAAGACCCCTTGCTGCTGCAGGCGTGATGGCACAGTGAACTGGTGCACAGAGGCATTGGGCTGCGCAGTGGTGTGGTACGGAGGAGGAATGCTGTTGCTGGTCTCACTGCGATAGTCACTGTCTCGATCATCCACGGCACTGTCAGCATCTTCAAAGGCTAAGAAACAAAAGCAGTTAAGGGTATGGCTCTTTGAAGTTGCCTTGATTGGACAGCGAAGCCCATTTAGTTTTTAAAAAGCTGCAGTAAGAGGCTAGCCCTGCAATGCGTGGACATCCAGCTGGTGGCTGGTTATAACCTCTGGCTCTCCCAGTACATACTGAGGAATTCCAGTAATTGCCTCTACACCCTCCTGTCCCACTTCCTGCCATAGGACTTCATTTTTCTTTGATTATGCCCAATAGGTAGATTAAGACAACTTTATTTTAAAACAAAACAAAGCAATGACAAAGAAAAAAAAAACAATCTCATCTTCACAACTTTCAGGTTTCTCCCTGCTGCTAAAATGAAAGTTTAGATGTTGGGGAGCAAATAATCTTTAAGCAGAGGAGTTCTTCCCTAGAAACCAGTCCTCCTTTTTGATATAAAACATCTCTCAGCATCCTTATCCAGTGCTCTAGGAAATTAGAGAACGTACATCAGCCTGTTAAACTTAGTAGTCAACACTAATGATAGCCTTCAAAAATCTAAAAGCTCCCTTCCCACAGACATCTTTCTCCAGAGAGGTATTTCTCCTTGACAGTCCTTCAGAAAAAGAGAACACTGTTACAGAGAGGAAAAAAATTAAAACCACAATATTAGTGTATAGCTGCATTTGGCTGTGCAGAACACAAAGCCATCTTAGCAAGCTTAAGTCAAATACACACACCCATGCCACATCAGTGGAGTGCACCATCACCATGCTTGATAGAAAGGAACACAAAGCTCAGCCATTATTCACTCCATCCACCACTAAAAGCTTGATTATAAAGGACAATCAAATTAAAGCTCCCTCTGGTAAGCTAACCAGTGGCACATGCCCTATACAGCCAATCACCATAAGGCTGAGAAGAAAACTAAAAGTGCTGTTTTCATGCTAGGTATTAAAAAAAAAAAAAAAGAAAGATAAAAGTTTTTGAACTTTTTCTTCCACTGGTGCTTCCCACCTCTCTAATTCAATTTCCATTTTTTTTAATCCAGTATAATGTTTGTTCTTAACGATGTTTTCTGCACATTCCCAATTGAGCAAGGTTACATCAAGGTTACAATGCCCTAAAGTGGGTGGAAAAATAGAAAACAACCTCAGTAGAAAACATGCTTGCAACTTACAAATGGCCTAAAACGCCTGGCTCTACTCACTTAACTACCATCAGTTCAATTAGATTATCCACCTTGAAAACAGAAATAAGCTTCCAGCATTTTAGCAGCCTAAGTGCTGCACAGTTCTTGTCAGTCTCTATCCAATTGAATAAAAATGAATAGCAATCATCCGTTGTTTTGTTTAGCTCTGTTAAAAGTGCAATATCCATCAGTTTTAACACAGTTCAGCGCTTAGCAGAAACACTGAAGATGTGTTAGACAAAAGTGATTTGATATGCCAGAGTGCCAAAACCCTCTGAAAAACATCACATGTTCTGTTTATGGAGAAAGGGCTGATGGGTCATGTAGCACACTCCACCCTCAGAAGGCTAGTGAGCAATGCATTGAGTGCTATCACACTGAATGAGCAGTGTCATTGCTGAATGCATCAATCATTACTCTCTAATGCATAGGAGCTACTTTTGTTGGGACAGAAGCACTGTCTCACAAGAGTTTTCTAATCACAGAATCACAGAATTGTAGGGGTTGGAAGGGACCTCTATAGATCATCTAGTCCAATCCCTTGCCAAAGCAGGCTCAATGCCTCACTTTGCTGCCCAGTTAGTTTCTTCTTCACATCAGATACAAATCACATTTAAAGAAAAGCCTAAATAACTGGTATGATGCAAATCTCTTCCAGATCACTATGAGGTCTTGCAGGGGCTTAAGGAAGATCCACTGTTGTAAGTCTGGAATATGGTAACGGGCACTAAACCAACAGCTTTAGAAATAAACCATCTCACCACAACAGTACAGTAGCAGGTACAGATCAGTAGCACTATTATCTGGATTGAAATTATAGTAAATCCAGTGATTTGATAATACTGGACTAAACTTATTATCAGCATGTGATAACACTCACATGATTGTGGCCATGTGGCAGATCAGCAGGAAGCAGGGCACAGCTTCTCTGGATGAGCTGATGGGCTCAGGGAATTCCAAATTCCATCAGCTCAGGACAGCTGATAGGGTTCAGGGAACTCTGAATTCTCTGGCTGTAGCAAAGACACTATCTGGTCTTGTTAACAAATCATTACATCCTACTTTTGCACTACTGGGACACATCAACCAATTGTCTCACTGTTTTTCTCCATACATAAGGTGCTTGGAAGCACCATGTGTTGACCGTGGCTTCACGTTCCTCCATGTTCTGTGCTGACTCTAGCCTCCCTAAGCAGTGAGCATGGTCAGAGACCTTAATTCACCAGAACCTTTTTGAACTGTGGAAGGGGCTGGTTGCCAGCCTAAGCCAGCTACTTAACCCAATTTCCACCGTGAAAGTACAAGGAACGTGGCAGGGCATCCTGCTGAATGACCATCGTATGGCAGCTGGATTCTCTTTCTACAGGAGCTAATGCTTACATCACTTCGAAGCCGTAACATCAGTGAGACAGGAACACGTGGTTTCTCTGATGCACATTCCTTACATCTGCACTATCTGTAGCTGTTAAATACTAGCTGCTGTATACTAGGCAGAACTCCTCAGCAATGACTGATTCATAAACGAGGGCCAATCCCAGAAACATATTCACACAGAACTGCACCTACCTTATGACAAATCTCTATTTAAATTGAAATGTTCACAAATGAAGACATTGCTTAGCCTGATAATAAACACCAAAATTTGGACCACATCTGACTTTCAGCACACATTTCTCTCTGCAAGAAAGTATGCTCTGAAGTGCCTGTACGTGGTGATAATCCCATTTGTTAACATCCTTGACACTTAGCATTTTATTTAAACAAGAGACTGACAAAAACCTGCAGAAGCAGATTTATGCATATTGTATCCCTTCAAAAGTTGGGCTCCCGGCCTTACAACCCATGTTTCAGCAAAATATCTACAACAAAACATAACACATGATATGGTAAGTTCAAGCACCACCTTCTTCAATTAGATTATGTTCCAAACCTTCCATTGAGAAAGTTGTAGCTTAACCTAAGTCTGTGAAGATCAGTTAATTCACAACCAGACACATAACAACAAAAAACACAGAGTCAGTAGTTATTTTAAACCACTTTGAGAAATTCTACATGTCCAAAAGAGTTCTCAAGGGATGAAAACAGACTCATGGTCACTGGACCCACTGCTAAAAGAGTGGGGGGTAGGACTGAAGGGCAGGGCAGAAGCATGCTGTTCATGTTTAATTGAATATTCATGCATATATGGACTGTAAGAAGAAAACCTATTTGACAGCAACATCACACAGAAGCATATTATAAACAGTGGAAAACAAATAAATGGGGATAGCAAAGTGTGTCCAGAGAACGCTCTTCTCTGAAGCAAACTACATCCCGTAAACCTTATTCATCCTCCACTCGTCTGCCTCAAAAAGTTATTATACCACTGCTGCAGGGTACTATACAACAGCTTTAATATAATAACCTCAGAACCACTTTAAGCAGTCCTGTCATCACATAAGCCCGAGTAAAAATTTCAATAAAAACATCATGTTCAGGTACTCAGGAAGAAGGAGGTTCATGCAAGGTTCTGTATCCCCAAAAGCCCATTACTTCTCCAAAATAAAACACTGAGCTTCTCGCAGCTTTTGTCTATTTTTTATAAGACAAGGGAAAAAGAGATGAAATATTGCTGATGGAATACACGACTTGCAGCCCAAGTCCAGAAGAGTTCTGTCAGAATCACATCAAGGTCTTTGTATCTCATCTTCCCCACTCTGCATCCATTTAAATTGTTTTCACAAAAGTTTATAACAATCTCTTTCCTTAATCAAGTCTCAGAACCCAATATTCCGTTGTTTCCTGAAACACTGGTCACTTTTAACAACCATGCAGCCTTTCAAAAATCTTGTAATTAAAATGCATTGAAGGTTAAAGAGGACTACGAAAGTAATGGAGGCTCAGGGAAGCAGAAATCATGAAGGGACACAAGGACATGTTTCTGAAGCTCTTTTATGGCTCTGCAAGCTAAAAAATAAAAAAGATTTCAGCAACAATTCAAGTGCAACATTGTAGGTCATTAGTCTATCTTAACACCTTCATCACTTAAAATTCATTAAAAACATGAACAATTTTAAGACACCAAGTTAGAAACATTCAGACTTCAGACTGAAGGCTTTCATAACACTGTTTTTCCACTTGTAGAATTGCAGAATTGTAAGGGCTGGAAGGAACCTCTAGAGATCAACAAGTCCAACTCCCCTGCTAAAGCATGTTCCCTACAATAGTTCACACAGGTAAAAGTCCGGATGGGTCTTGAATATCTCCAATGAAGGAGACTCCACAACCTCTCTTGGCAGCCTGCTCCAATGCTCTCTCATCCTCACTGTAAAGTTCTTCTACATATTTGTATGGAATATTCTATGGGCATTGCTCTTTTTCCTATCACTGCAAACTACTGAGAATAGTCTAGCCTTGTTCAGTTGCCTCCTGCACTTTAGATATTTGTAATCATTGATCAGATCCCCTCTCAGTCTTCTTTTCTCCAGGCTGAACAGACCCAGGTTACTCACCCTTTCCTCAAAGGGACATGTTTCAGGTGCTTTATCATCTTTTAGCCCTCTGCTGGACTTCTTCTAGGAGACTTCTGTGTGTTTTGTTTTTTTTTTAAACTGAAGAGTCTGGACTTGGACACAATACTCCAGATGTGGCCTCACCAGGGCCACAAGAGAGGGGGAGGATCACCACCCTTGACCTGCTGGCCACGCTCTTTTTAATGCAACCCAGGATACCACTGGCACTCTTGGCCACCAGGGCATGCTGCTGGCTCATCGTCAGCCTGCTGTCCACAAGAATATATATATCCTTCTCTGCAGAGCTCCTCTCCAGTAAGTCATCCATTAACTTATACTGATGCAGTGGTTATTTTCCCCCAAGTGCATGACTCTACAGTTGCTTTTGTTGAACCTCATAAGTTTCCTCTCCACCCAAATCTCCAGTCTGTCAAGAATCCACTGAAAGTCTGCACAACCTTCTGATTTGTCAGCCATCCCTCCCAGCTTCGTGCCATCAGCAAACTTGCTGAGGGTGGACTTTATCCCTTTATCCAGTTTACTGATGAAGAAGCCCAGACTCAGAACTAACACCTGGGGAACACCATTAGTTACAGGCCTCCACCTAGACTGTGCCACTGAACACAATTCTTTGAGCTCTGCCAGGGAGACAGTTCTTAATCAACCTCACCATCCACTCACCTATCCCACGCTTTCTAAGCTTCATTACAAAGATGCTGTGGGAGACAGCATCCCATCAGGGCACATGAGTTTGTGCATATTGATTTTGGCTAGATGGTATCTCCTGCTCAACCAAATGGAGGTCTTCCATTCTGCAGACCCTCTGGGATTCCCAAAGGGGCAGTCTTTGCAGTAAAGACTGAAGCAAAGAAGGTGTTCAGTGCCTCCACCTTCTCACTGTCCCCTTCTACCAGGGCACTGATTTCATTTAGCCCTGGACTCATATTTTCCCTAGTTTTCCTTTCACTGTTGAAATGCTTTAAAAAAACTTGTTACCATTTACCACCTTTGACAGATGAAATTTCAAGTGGGCCTTACCCTTCTTTGTTGCAGCCGTACAGACCCTGACAACATTCTTCTATTATTCACAACAGGCCAGGCCCTTTTTCCACATTTCATAGATCTTCTCTCCACTCATAAACACTTTCTGCTGCTGAAACACACAGTAGTCAAGAACTGGATTGATACTCCAACATTCTGAACTGCAAAGAGTACCCAGAACACCTGTCCTACTCCTTTATTTCTTTACCTTTCTTAACATGAAAACAAGTCAGCAGCACAAGATGTCCCTTTGTCAAAATGTCCTCTATCCAGTTAGCATGGCTTTGGACTGCAGTACATTTCTTACAGGACGTTTTCACTTAGAAAAACTTAAAAAAACTTTAAAAAAATCTTCCAGCTACAAACATGTTTTTGCTGCTTCCTTACCACTTGTAAATTTACAGCTGTAAGTGTATCTTCCCTGGCAATGTTGAGCTAATGGATTTGGCTTGGAAACATCGTAAGTGTTGATCCAAGCCTCTCTAACACGATGCTAAAATGATTTCTAAAAGGACAACACTGCAAGAATGAACGGGAGGGAGGGAGGTGGGGGGGGGGGGAAGAACATGTTCCTTTTTAAAAAAAGAAAGAAAAAAGATACTGAAAAATAAAAACCACATCAACATCCCAAATAAAAAGGCAAAATAATCTATGTAAAACACCCCTGCATTCCTGAATAACCAATACTTAAGCATCCCCATTTCTCCCAAACATATAAAACTGGCAAAAGAAGGCTATGTGGGGACATAATGTTTATTGTTTAGTAGTAAAGAAAAGTTTTGTTAATTCTTAATTATCATATCACACATCTGAGAGCAACCCCACACAACGAGACACCCAAGACTGACAAAACAAGTCATTCAATGCTGTTGATGCTTAAAGAATTTGAGGTTTGATCAAAGACAGGCAACGAAGGAGGACAAAAATGTTGTGAGAGGAGAAAGTGGAGGTCACTAGTGGAGGACTTCGAAAATGCACAGGAACAGGTATGTGATTTTTCCTTTCTTAGCTATGTACAGGCCTTAAGAAAAGTATATAATTATTGAAATTCATTGTGATTAGCTGGGAACCAGATTTAAATCACTGGACTGTAGAAGGAATATCCTTTTCAAATTCCTTCACGTTAAAAACAGAAAAGCATCAAGCAGAATCACTTTCCTGCTGGCAGCAGCTGCAATCACTATGCTTTGCATGCTCCCCTCAACAACACCCTCACTTTTTGCTTTGACACAAGGAATAGATATCTTCATTTTATTACCAATGGATCAATCTTTGCAGGTCCTACAGGCAGTAGAAGCCATGCAGTGTAGCTTAATCAGAAGCACTGCCTGTTGCAACTTGTGGGAATTCCAGAAAGTAAAGATGTTTCATGCATGTTTTCTGGGCAAATTAATTAAAACTTCAAGCCATGGGCCCTCTGCAAAAGTTGTCACATCAGACAGTCTTCAAGTGCTCTACAGTTCACACGCAGCAGTGGTATTAACATTTACCTTTTCAGGGCTGATGAGAATTAGTTGAAGCAAAGCCCTATCACTTTTGGCATGACTCCGCCTCACTGAGCTCAAACTCACTACAATACCTGCAAGCTTTCAGTCTCATTGGTGTTTGCCATTTTCAGATTTGGTTATATCTGTTAGTCTATGGAATTTCTTTGATCACTTCCAACTTATCTTCGCACCTTAATAAAATGATCACTATTGATTCACTTGTGTTTTTCAGTTACTCTGAACACAGACATACGCTTCCATGACTATGAAGATTAATGCAGAAAATACATACAAGAAGAAAATTGGAATCATCTTTACAGGAAAAGAGGAATATTCCAATTCTGTCTTCTCCTCAAGTTACAGTAAAAGCATAAGCAAGTCAGCCAAAACAAAGCTAAACAACGGGAGAAAAAGAAAATGTATAGCCATCCACACAAACATGAAGATTCAGTTCAGTGAAAGTAAAAGAAAACACAGCGGAACAAATTTTCTATATGCATGAATATTCCCACTTTCCTCATCCTGGAGCATGCTGCATCACTACAGGATCAAGAAACTTGCAAGAAATTAAACTGTTACGTACTCAGCTGCTCTCCCCATCCGAAATAACTCCAGTTGCCTGCATGTAACACAAATGGCAAAAAAAATAGGAATGGGAAAAGAAAGCTTAGAAAAGCAAACCACAAGCATATTGTCATGTATTTAGAATGCCTTATAGATTACAACCTTGACAATCAGATTTTTTTTTCTTTATAAATACGGTATTTAATTTGTTTGGGGGTTTACTGTTCACTGTCCAGATTAAGACTGCTAGAGATTAAGAAATGGTGCATTAATTAACGCAAATAGACAAAATATTTATCAACACACTTCTCAGCAAGAGCAGTAAAGCACTACTCTTGTACACAAATTATCACAATTACAAACAGAATGTCCCAAAAGGAAAGTTCAGGTTAAGAGCCAGATCTGAAGTCTAATCTAGAGCTGTGAAAGTCAAGTGGCAAAAGCTGTTTCATCTTTACATTTCTCCTTTTCCTCTTTCCAGAGCAAAGGTAACTCAATGGTAAAAGCACCACACCAGTAGAAATAGTACAAAAACTATCTTCATGCATGTAAGTCATCATTAAGGAAGAGTGCTTTCTTAGCTAGACACACGCTGACAAAACTCAAGAGCTCTCATAGCACCCTTCAGATGCATATAATCACATTAGTTCCCTAACAGCAAGCAGATCTCTCCATGTGAAGCGACAACAAATTCACGCTGAAGTTGAACAGCAATTCAGTAGACAAGTTATAGCTTTTCAATATCCACTTTGTCACCCCAGGGTGACACCTCAGAATGATGATGATGATGGCAAACCACCAAACTACCAAACATACCCATGCCTCAGAGCAATGTGGCACCATGCACATAACTTCCAAATCCTAGAAAAGTCTCAGAACTCCAAGAAAGCTCAGAAAGCATTTCTGGAAGACAGTGTGTAAAAAGGAGGGTTCACAGGAGTGCCAGTATATAAGCAGAGCAATAACATGAAAACCACTATGCACTGAAAACAAGGTCTCACATTCTCAGTCACTGGGTCAGGCTGTGACCAGGCAGTCCCACTACAAACCTGCCGTAGGCAAAAGTCCCCACATTGACAGTGATGTCCCTGTCTGTTTTCATATTAAGAAGCTGGGTTATACATACACATATCATATACAACTATATATATACAAATATGTATAGTAACTAGAGACAAACTAGAAAGAAAAACACTCCAGGAGTAAGCAGAAAGAGATGCACTAAGAAAGACTTGGGGATTATTACTGCCACAGTCTCAAAACTCTGCTTTTGTTTGTTTTTACTAACACCCACTTCACTTCAGCATCTAACATTTTGGATAAAAGATGAATTTATTAAAGATTCAACACATATGCTGCTTCATTTCAGATTCAGGAGCTAACAGTATGTATCTCAGTCCTTCAGCATAATCACAGAAGACCCGGGCTGACAGTCGTGATATTTTGAAGGTTAATGAAAACAGAACTTCTTTTAGCCTTTTCAAGTTGTTCTTATGCTTTATAAAAAGAATAAAAATAAATAATAAAAACTTTAAAAATTATAAAGCATAACCTCATTTTGAGTAGAAAAATAACAACTTGGGAACAGATTTAAGCCTGTACAAACTTGATTTTAAAATACCAGGAAGTCCAGACAGGTAGAGCATGGAAAGTTATAATTCTAAAACATACAGCAATAAAATATAATAACAGTGGAATAAGTGGTACAGACAAATCAGACTAGTTAGCTGTTTAATACCAAGGGTGAAACCCAGTTATCACAGTATTTTCTATTCATAAGCTTCAGTACTGAAAAATGAGGTTTCATGTAAATCTCCAATTAAGGACTAAGCGATGCCAGCAGCCTGGTGCCTTGGATGCTACAACATTCTTGTCATTAACACGTTTTATAAAATACGTTTAAGTTCCCACAGCTAGCTGAACATAACATATGTTTTCTCTATGTCTCAATTATGCAACTATTCAAGGAGGAACTCCTCTCCACTTCACACTGTCAAGCCTGGATCAGCAGGGACACTGTATAAAAGAAGAATATTCCACATTTTTAATGCAGTCTAATTTGATTTCCTGCATGCCATTTTGTTTTGCTGCTGTTTACAAGTCTCTAAGAGTGGCTGTGCTCTACTACATCCATCAAAACATTATAATTTACTGCTGTCCACTTCTTGCAGTCATGCTGATAAATTGTTTAATCCTCCTGTAATATTCTATGAGTAAAGATAGAGAGGATCTAAATGTGTTTATAAAAGCAGACTGAGCTCCAGAAATTACAATATTTTGGTGCTGATAAAATTCTGTGTATAGAATACAAACAGAGGTGGGCAAGTCTTGATCAGTTTTAGTTTCTAGGTTTAGTGTACCCTTTTCTCCTGGCTAATACCCTCCACACAGGATACACAAATCTTACATTCTGTAGATTTACTTTATTTCATTATTTGTTTTACTTTCTAAATTGCACACACAGTATTTTAATTAATACAAGGCTAAAATAGCTTTTTAGAACCAAATCAAGTTTTCACAGTAACCAAGAGGTTTTCCACACAAGGTATCACCTTTCCAACTCAGTATTGGAATACCACAAATGAGGGATAAAATCTTTGCCCAGAAGGAGATCAGGAAGCACTGGGGGGAAATGAGTTAGTTGCAGGCAGGAATGAGGACAAGTACTGGAGTACTGGAGCCTCTCCTACCTGCTCAGTACTTTCCGTTTTCAGACACACTTAACTGGAACTTAGTACTCAATGTATACCAAAATTCTGGAGTATTTTAATTTCAGCATATGAAATGGCCTTTCCAGCCAGCTTTACTGTAGCTAAACAAAATAACACAGATCTGAGAATTTAAGCAGAGCTTGGATCACCATCAAATCATCAAGAGCATTTCATAACTACAGACAAAAGACCTGAGCAGCAATGGTTAATTTTAGCTGCAAAAGAAAACTCATAACATTTCTTCCACTGCTGTAATACGTAACAGATCTGTCATGTCTTTTTAGTTTCTAGGCACACCAACTACTTCACTAAAATAAGTAGTAAACAAAAGAACAAACAAAAGTTTCCTATGCTCATTGAAATTCAACATGAGATTGCAATTTTTTATCTAGCATTACCTATATGGATAAAACAAACACTAATATAATGTTGCATAACTGCTGAGAAAAGATCTGATGCCTTTCTTGTGCTTGAACCCTGGACTTTCAGTGCAAGGCTCACTGCTCAAGGACACATTCAGGGACACATGTGTGGCTTGAGTACAAAGCTGAGCATTAATTTTCTTATCAGTTTGCTACCTTTAAATTCAGAAAATAAATGCTCATAAATTTCAGATTAATTTTCTGTTATTGCCATGACATTAAAGGATGAATAATGAAGTTTCAGAATCCATAAAAAAAATCCCATCAGGAAAAAAAAAAAGTACTTGAGAAAAGCACTAACCAAATTATGAAACCTAAGTGATTAACTAAGCATTTACTTTTTTTTAATTTTTTTTTTTATCACTTACAGAAAAATATGTCACTTCTAGCAGTGTTTAGCATTTCAGGGAGGGATTTAGCACTTACATTTATTCAGAAGTCCAAGTTCCACTTCCTTGTCAAAATCTTTCAGAATACAGCACATGGTCTAGGAAAACAACTATCTACAGGATCAGCAGTAAAGCCACATATCTGCTCTCCTCCAGAATTCAGCAGCAGGTCAAACATTATTACTGTAATCTTCTAGTGTAGCCAGTATTTTTAACTTTCAGGTAATCAGTGTTTTTCCTTAGACATATTCAATCCAGAAACAGAAGCTTTAAGCCTAAAACTACAGGCAGACATTTTAGAGCAAGGCCTTGAATCTGCTTTCCTTTGAGCAGACCTATCATGCTTCCAGCCAAATGAGTACTGACTACTCGAAAGCCACAAGAAAATAAGTTCCCCAGATGGCATTTATCCTGAACAAAGAGGAACAGGAGCTATCGGTCACCCAGAAGCAGAGAGGTCAGGGAACTCTGTTTCGCAGCACATCAGCTAAACTACCACAAAACAGCTTATACAGTAATTTCGTTTGTACTGGCAAAGGTTTGTTATTCTTTGCCTAGCCTAGTTAAAAATGTCCTCTTTTGAAATACACATTTTTTGTGGTCTGTTGTAAGGCTTACTTCCTGCACCACGCATAGCAGCCAGTACTTTTCTACAGAACAACTTTGCAATGACTACAGTACGATCATTAGTGTCACCTACCCTTGAGAAGGCTAATATGGTCACTGATCTCTTCAGCACTCTTCTCAAACTGGCCTGGTCTACAGATGCTGTAGGTAGCTGCAAACCTCTGCTATTTCTAAATGCAGAAGCATGCTAGAAACCTCAGAAAAAATACCTTGCGAAAATACAGAGAGTATATCTAAATATAGAGCATGTATACAGCATATGTCTCTATCACAAGGAGAACACGATGACACTACAGTGCCTGCCACTCCAACATTACAGATCATACACCTCTATGAGCAATTAAAATGATTAAGCTGGAGCCTGTTTAAAATAATTTTGATAATGTATTGACTTGAAAGCCTAGTCTAGATTTTTCTTTCAGTACTGTTACTTAGTAGGAAAAAAATCTCGTAACAGGATTTCATTTCAGCATATTCACTGCAATAAGCTCAGTTTACCCAGTTCAACACTGGTGGAAAGCAACACTGTATACTCCAACTAGAACAACCTCTTAAGGTTCAACATGAGCACAAAACATGTTTGAATGACATACATGTAAGGTTGGATGCATGCGATTTCATTCTGAAAGCAAGATGAAATACATGCCCTGTTGAACTATCCCTTTTAGCAAGACTTTACCAAACTCCCTTGGAGACACAGCTTTCCCAGGACTGTGCTACCAATTTTGACAGTACTGTACCACCCATGATGTTGAAATTGTAGGAATAGGTTTCAATAGTTCTAATTCAATGGCACATTGAAGGCAAAAAATGCTAGCACCCACAGTACAGCATCCTAATCACAAGACGAAGTCAGTGTGGAAGAACCAGGCTGGCTGAGGAACAGGGGCAAGGGAGAAGACTGACTTGTTTGTTTTTGTTGTTGTCGATTCTTTTTTTTTTTTTTTTTAAGTACTTTAAGCAGGCAAAGCTCCTCATTAATGCTATAGAAAGCACCTTAATCTCATCATTAAAGTCAGTTAATGAAGAGGAATGTATAAACCATCCCACTGCATCAGTTGAATCTGAGATCCTAAAAAGAGAACTTGTGGACAGCAGCTATCAAAACTATTGAAAAGAGCTTTTGGTTCTTTAAAAACAGTGATTAATATAAAGATGCTCACAGAAATTTTCCTCACACATTTTGCAAAATAGACTTCTTTCAATAGTGGGAAAGAACAGTCAGTACAACATGTAGATTTGGTTTCAAATGCTGCTACCTATTCCTTTCTATGCTGTGCATAAAACATTTTGTCAGCTTTTAAGACACTGAAATCATGGATCAACAACAAAGCTGTAGGACTTTTTTCCTGCCTACAAACATGCAAATACATATTCCAGATACTATTTATGGTTCTTTTTTATTCTTCTGGGCTAGATGTTGCCTTGCTTCTTCCCCTCTGATCTGCTGGCGGATCAAGGTTGTGGTATCTCCTGTTGTTTTTACTGACAGGACTGTGTCAGAGCAATTATTTCTTTCCTTGTTGCATCAACTCATAATCCAGAGGCAAGAAACAAATTTACCTTCTTCAAGAAGAACAGGAAGAAAGAAAACACAGAGAAATACATACACAGGAAGCACCACAGACTCCAGGATATAAGTTATGTAGAAAAGGGAAGATAAAGCATTCTCTGAAAGTTTACAAGACAAAGATAGTAGGACAGGCAAAACTGGTTGATTCAGTGGCAGGTAGATTATCTTTTCTAAGAATTATACTGAACAAATTATCTCTCTACCAGATTTGTAAATTGTCTGAAAAAGGCATAGCGTAATATTTACAGTAGCTGATATTAACCAAGATAGTCAAATATTCTCCCCAAGGATACAGAGTACCTTTCTCATCCTCTGCTGTCTCTGCCTTTCTCATCATTTGGATTGCTGTCTGCTCAAAATCAGAGCTTCATTTAAAATACTGACAGAGTGACTCATGTATGAATTATAATGGAGTTTTATTCTGTTAGAAATGATGTTGAGCATGCAAGGAAAATAAATCTATACCCACAACAGTAAATAACTTAGACATTTATTGAGTCAATAAACTGTAAGTAATCAAATAACATTTTTTTCCATTTGCTTCATTTGAAGTGAATTTCCAGACAATAAAAGTTTGCTTTCTTTTTAATTTGCATTCAATTTTAGGTTGTGGGTAGAGGCCAATTATGAGGATGCTGCAGTTGCAGTTATTCAACAGTGAGATATCTGGAAATTAAGACTTATGGTTCTGGAATTATGGAATCTATGGGCTCTACAGTGGCCCACTTATTATTTAGGATCACCAGAATTTAAACTAACTGGTAGCACATGATCTTGTTGAGGCAGGAGAAATACTTAGAGAAGGACAGAAGCTAGGAGGTAAAAATAAAATAGTATAATGAAGGAAGAGGCAGGAATTCTCCAACTAAATTAGAAGAGACTACCTGTACAAGAACAGAGCTACTTGCTTCTCTTAAGAATAGGTAAGAAGCCCATATCCTGCATTAAGTCAATAATTGTGGGTCTCATTTTTCTAAGACAAAATTGAAATCTTGGGAAAATCTAGAGGACCTAGTCTGGATTGAAATTTCTTATGGCACCATGTAAGACAGCAGCAATTCTGGCACCATCAGAATTGAGAAGCCATCCCAAAGATCAGATGCTAGCTCTCAGAAGCAGCTAACATTTTCTACACACCACCACCACATCTTTCTGCTCCTCTCTGGTGCCAGCACTATAAAAGATGTTGTACCTGGGAAGGATATGCAGAAACAACCATGAGAAGGTGGTTTGAGAAAGGGGCCTGATGCGTATGGAGATTACAGGAGCAGAACAGGACAGAAATATAATATCCATCCCCCTAAACAGTAATGTGGTTCCACAAGGGAACATATCTTAACTCAGAGATGAGAGTCCCAAAGGCACCATCTCCACACAGTCAGGCCAAGATTCCCCAAGGTGGAAGCCAATTGATTTAATCTTTTTGGACTTCAGCAAGTGGACAAAATGTTCAGCATACAACTAGGAAAAAACAACGTAATGGGCAAAAAATCAGCAGACAGGTCAGGATCAAGGGGTTAATAAAGAGGGTTACTTCAAGTTGATGGCTTGTCACTAGCAGAGATCTGCAGGGGTCCATTTTAGGACCAGTTCTCTTCCATGATTTCATCAACAACTTGGATATGGGACTTGAAGTATACCAAGTAAATCTGCAGATAACACTAAATTTGGAGGAGCTGATGTTGCCATGAAGAAGAGCAAGTCTGCAGAGAGACTGACAAACTGGAGGGCTAGGCAGAGTCCAAGTGGTGGTTTCCACATTCAGGACAGGACAGCCCTGACTGTATTTAGACAGGAGGAAGAGACTGGAGAGCAGCCCCACAGAAAGGTAGCTGGGGGTTCTGGTTGACTGTGAGTTGCATGTCAGTCAGTAGTGAGCACTGGAAGCCAAGAGTGCTGACTGTACGTTGCGTGCCTCAGGCCCAGCACTGCCACTGGAAGGGGGAAGAGACTGTCCCCTTTGTGCTGAGCAGCTTCACCTCCAGCACTGTGCGCAAGCTGGGTGCCACAATATACAGACATAAGGCTGTCACAGAGCACCTAAAGGAGTGCTGCCATGGTGGTGAGGCTCTGGAGGGTAATACTCTAATGGGTCAAGATGTGTTCGTACTTAGTTGGTTTTTGCTCCTTCTAGTTATGCAGTCCTGTGATACAGGTGATTGCATCCTGCTAGCAGCAGTGACCAGATCTCAACTACCACATCACGGTGGAAAATTGAAAGAGTCTTACAAATGTTCTTGAGGATATTTTTATTACACCTAAAAATATATCTATCAATTATTTACCCACATGTAAAGAAAGAACGTTCTGTACTCAGAGCATTTGAGGTTCAGGAAGGACTCCCACTCTGTTCCTATGAAAAAGGGGTTTGAGCGCCTGCGTCATATGCAAAGGTCAGAGCAATTTTCAATATAGAGACATAGTCAATGCATCTTCTGTATTGAGTTCTCAAATTCCAAAGGACTATACAACATCCAGGCAAGCTTACAGTTCTTCTGCACAGGGTAATGCAGAGGCAGTTCATTTTTCCACAGTACTTCTACATTAAATGACTGTTTCATATTTGACCACGCAAACAAGATATTCATAGATGTCAGATTCTCACCGGCAGTAGATAAGCAGAAGTACACACACTGCCACAAAGATTATTGAATCACTAGGAAATTCTTAAATACATGAGCCACAGGGTGCTATTTAATATTTAACACTGACATTCTAATGACTGTTTTAATCCCATGAAAGATTACATTTTTATGTGATATTAATTGCTCAAATCAGTGTCCTTCAATTCATTATTGTAAAATGCTGCTTTCTAGCAAGATGCAGGCTGTTAATAGGCAATGCAAAGGTCAGCTGTAGCTCTGCAAGAGATGAGCTGGTACTCCAGAAAGGATACAAGCTTCAGGATGTAAAAGCACCATGCCATGGAAACAAGTGCATCTACTTTCCCTACCCAGCAGCATTCCTCCTAGTTTACCTATGCTGCACAGTATTTAGAACAGCCAGCTAAACCACACTCTCAGCAAAGTTCAAGGGATAAGAAACACAAAAGTCATTTCTGCTTTCTTATTACTTAGACATTTTGTATCAGACTGTTTTTCTTTGGTCTTCTGACATCTAGAGTTCTGTGCATTATGCTATCATGATTTAGTCAAGTATTTCACTTTCTTCAAAAGCATTTCTTATCTGTACTCTTTACAGATCAATTCTACTCTTCCCTACCTGACTTCATTCTAAAAAGCACTTTTATACTCTGAAAAATAAAATAAAAACAGAGACATTTGGTGTTGCCTAGAGTATTACTGCTATCATGCATTCATATAGCTTTGTGCATTTGCCAGCTACACAACACCTTCAGATTTCCTAGGTAATTGATAGCATCCATGTTTTCTTCGTAACAGTTTTAAAGTATAAAGTTTTAAAAGCACACATAAAAATGAGTTTTAGTCAATCCCTAAAAAAAAGTAAACAGTAATTAACATTTCCTAATGTTAGCAGCTTTGTAGAGATCTTATAATCAACACAATGGATAAATAGCCTGCAAAGTCTTGTAGGGCTTTAACTAGAGGATAAAAGATTTGTTTAAATTATGAACTTGAATTTTGTCAATGGCACTGCTTAAGTAGATACTACATTCATAAGAGACATCACTGAGCTTTCATCTATTATATTTTAAAAGCAGTGCTTCTGAAATCTAATTCTGCAGACTACCACATACAGTTTGTATTATTTTAGAGCTATAAAAATGCAAGACGGGATCAGCAGAAATTAGTCAAATATTTTTCATCATCCAACAGCATATCATTAAACATGATACCAAGTTAAAAAGCCTCAGGTGCACTGTGAGATAAATGCACTACCGACAGGATTTCCAAAACAACCTATTTTTCTCCTCCTAAAACTTCAAAGTAGTAAAAACAATATTCAACACAAGGTGATAAAAAGAACACAGCCTTGCTCAGTTATAAGAAGAAAATTCAGCATCTAGTTTTCTTGCTTGCATTGGAATTAAGGGGTCTGACAATCCAGCTGACTTTGAATACTTTGTTTTCCTAACAAAGGAAGACACAAAGAAGTTACAGACTCCATACATCATTTCAGTTTCTAGCATCAGAGTCATTAAATCAACATTTTTTGGGACAGTTTTTCGTAACTAAGAAAAGATTTTGCTTCAGAGACTTGAGCTTTTAAAACTTTCCTGATTTAAAGAAGCACAGATGTGCTACCATTTCATAACTAACCAGACAAGCAAGTGAAGTACACTGTAAGAGGGGAAAAAAAAAAAAAAAAAGAGGAAAAAAGTGAAGTCTAACTTACAACACTGGGAGGCAGCACTGGGCAACGGTTTCTTCTGGACCTCCTCCTGAAAGGAATACTGAAAGAAAAAGAAAAATTAGAAGGAACACAATTAAGAAAACAAATAGTAATTTTATGAAATGGTTTTCAGAATAATAAATGTCACACTTCAGATAAAACAATATAAGTATCTAAGTGCTAAGTATTCTCTTTAATACCCACAATAAAACTTACTCCCAGGTGCCTTCTCCTCTTTATGCCCAAATCAGAGGTTAAAAAAACTGCACATCTGGTTAAGGTTGTCTGCCTTACTACAAGTACAGGCCCTATTCTCAGTTCACAGAGCTCAAATTAGATATCTCTAAGATCCACTTCCCACATAGTCACTATTATCAGGAGCTCAGAACTGAGTATAGGTCCATTTATTTATTTATACATTCCACTACAATTTCAGCAGTTCAAAAACAGATGTTTACAATAATTTTGCACTAGAAGACTGAAGTAGTTGGATAACTAGCATGCCCAGAAGGGTAGAAGCACAGTATTTGCCTATCCAGCATGTGCAAACACTTCTGTGATCCACTCTATGTCCAAAGTGAAGAATTTTTGCATCTTATTTAATAATAAATTAGAAAACACAGGCATATTTCAATTAACCAGCTTCGATTTTTCACAAAGCTGTTTGATACTTCATCAAAGTGTTCCCTACAGGAATGCAAGTTTATGTATTTTGTTTTTCTCCTCTGTGTTGTGCTACAAAGAGAAGAGAAAATTAGGACAATTGGGCAAAACAATGAGAACAGTCTTTGCCAAGTATAAAGGGTCCAAAGACAAAGGAAGTGCCAGTTTTTGCAACTGGTACTGCAGACTGAAAAACAGAGCTGCCAAGTCAACCTCTCCATAGGTTTGGAAAGGAATTAATGACTAGCTCATTACATGGAGGATGAAAATCTGCAGACCATACTATGGCCATCTTCAGATACGCGCTGTTTAAAATGTACAAACCCGATGAGTTGCTCAAGAACTACTGGATTTCACAGCAGTAACTGGTTGATAAAGTGGTGAATGCAAGTCTGTTGATGAGTGATTTCAGTGGCATGGGGCAGTAACAGTTTCTGAAGGATCATACTCAGATTCAAAAAAGGCAGTAGTTTACCCTTTCTAAGACATCAGCCCAATGGCTATCAGTAGTTCCAAAAAGAAAGCAGAATATTAAATGTTTATAGGAATAGTGACTAGAAAGCATCTGATGGCACCATACAAACTCTGAATGAACCTGCATCATGAATATGGTTTTGCAACTTCAGTCTGTTTATCCATTGTCTCAGGCAAAGATAGACAAACTTAACACACAGAAGAGAGAAATTTTTTCCTCTATGAAATACCACCATATTGATCAAAAGCCATGCAGGGGAAAGGTTTGTAGAGCTTAGTGGCATAGGGTGAATGAGGATCAGATGCTCAGTTTCTCCACATAAACCTGATCCGAGCTGGTTTCACAACAAAGGGCTTGTTTGCCTACAGTAAACAAGTTTATTTCTTCAGGCTATATACAATTAAGTAGCGGAATGCTACATAACTGACCTAGGTGGGTTCAAAATAAAACTGACATCCACAGAAAAAAAAATCAATCAAGTGTTGTGAAATACAAAGATACCAGCACTGGCAATTATAAAGCTAGCAGTCACTGCAAGTTAAGGAAATATGCAAGAAAATTTTGATCACTGTGGGTCACTGTCAGACACAGGAAAAGTGTTCATACATTTTAATGTTCTCACTGATGAAGGGGAGTATCCATAATAAATTTGTGATCATTTTGGCACAGAGAGATGATTTTGTTATTTGTATTTGATGAAAGCATGCAGTTGGGTCACATTCCAGGGAAGGGGACCGTCAAACCTCAGGACATCTTTCAGCATATACAGGCTCAGTGAAGCACTAGAGGGCACTTGTGTTTCACTGAAGCACCAGGAACAGACTTGCGCTGCAGAAGCAGGGGGGCACGGCAGCAGTTATCACTGACATGACAAATCGCAGAGTGAGTTTTCTATCAGCTAAAATAAATCCTCAAAATTCAAAGAAAGTGGATGAGGTCTCCTTCGAACAGTTATGTTTTTATCCATCCAAATTTTATTCTGTCTTCAGTCAAAAAGAAAATCCACTTTATATTCTTCATCTACAAATTAAATGGTTTGTTCATGAGGAGATGAATAATTTCAGAAAAACTTGCTGAAGCCACTGACAGAAGATTTTACAAGTTGTCTTACTAAGGAAAGAGACTCACTAAGAATCTAAGGAAGTACCACTTTCTTACTCACAATGTTGACATCAGCAAGTAAGACATCAGAAACAACGAACTTCCACCATAGGCAATAGTTAAATCTCATTTTGCAGACACCACAATAGCATGAAGGATGAAGCTTTTAAAATAATGTAACTGTTTCAGGCTCTCTGATAAAAATCACAACCTTTATTTTTGTAGTGGTTTAGCCAAGTAAACACTAAGAAAATCCAGGAAAGCAAAAACATAGCTAGCAAGTGTTATAGTACAAGATCCATAAACTGAATCACTAATAACTGGGTTAGGGCAAAAATTTTCCCTCCAACAGTGCATCAGTTTCAACAGAGATTCACTGTTTTGCTTTATCTACTTCCCAAAAGAAGCTAACTGCAAAAACACTTGATTTCACAAATGAAAATAAGTTAGTACAGCCTGTCAAAAAATGTTTCACTTGCAAGATAAAGCATGACAGTCTGATAGTGATAGGACAAAGGGTTCCTTTAAACTAAGAGAGGGGAGATTTAGGTTAGAAGTTAGAGAAAATTCTTGACTCAGAAGGTGGTGATGCAATGGCACTGCTGCCCAGAGAACTGTGGTGCCCTATATCTGGAGGTGCTCAAGGCTGGGGTGGATGGAGCCCTGGGCAGCCTGAGCTGGTGGGGCACAACCAGCCCATGGCAGGGGTTGAGGCTGGGAGGGCTCTAAGAACCTTTCCAACACAAGCCATCCTATGATCCTATGATGTTAACTTTCTTTTGTGTGCAATGTACAAAAACAGAGCAGTTCTCACTATGTGGGAGAAACACGGGGAAAAATGTTTACCTGCATAATGATAACAGCAAACTTGAGAAAACTGTTCTGTAAACAGCTCACAAGAAACATGTTAACACTAATAGTTATCTCAATCACAGGGATCCAGTATAAAGAATATAAGCAAGTTATAGTCCAGTCAGGGCTACATTCACCCTTCAGTTCAGATAATTACCTCATCATCTCCCAGTGAATTTATTTGTTCTAATTTTCTGGTCCAATATCTGGCTTCCTCTTCAGGGATATCTAGAGCAAAAGAATAAGAAGCACCATCTTATTAGCCAGGCAAGTTTGCATTTATCACCAGAAGCAATGTAACAAAGAGAATATTTTGAGATCATAACACAAAATAAATAACACACACAATTTTGCAGCAATAGAATTGCTTACATTAGCTACATTAGCACTCAGATGGAAAATAAATGTTGTAAATAATAGCATGGTTCCAGGCTTACATTACTTTCATGTTTAAAAACAATTAATCAAATGCACACTGGACAAAGATAGGAAAGAACAAGACTGGTTCATATTTAATTCAAATAATCATTGTACAAAGAACCATTTCATCATAATACATTTGCTACGTGCTTAATAACACATAGCAAGATCAAGAGACTCTTCTGCAGGCTTTTATAACCTCAGAGGTACAAGGACTCCTCGTGGATAACACATCATATATGTATGTGTATATGGCATTATGCAAATGTATCAAAACAATGAAGTCCTGTTCTCTGTTGGCAGTGACAAGCTGGATCCTGTGAGGTAATAAGACAGTCATATTAATACAATAGCACACTCCTAGTTTGTTTTGTTTTGTTTTTTGTTTTTTTACCACAATGGAGCTTCATTAGGAAATCATCAATAACAACCCTTTTATCTACTAGAAGATTTACCAGGTTAATGACTGACAGCAGACAGCAAGCATTACCACCTTTATTTTGCAGCTATTTTCTATTTCACCTTTGAAGTAATACAATGTCTTAATGGTTTGAAGGGAACACAGAATCGTATCACTCAAGACTTCACCTCCCAGAGGGCACCCTTGAAGACACAGATGAAACTATGTTTAAGGAATAGAGCAAGAGGGGCACAATACCAAGGGAAATAACCTGATAAAAGAAAAGTACTCAGGCTCTTAGCCTAGTTGAATTAAATAAATTATCTAGGGATGAGGGAAAAAAGATGCAAAAATCAATGGAAAAAGGAAGAAAAAAATTAAGCCATTCTCAGGATCATGCAGGAACTTATCAACTTAATGTAGTAAGTTGGTCTTGCCACCAGGAGAAGCAAATGACTACTGAATTTCAGCTATCCATGCCAAAATTACACAAGTGCAGAAACTTCAGGATACCTACAGGATGGTGGAGCAGGGGCAGGGACTGCTCCAGCTAAACACCACCACCCAAACACTGACAAATGAAGCTTAAATAAATGCCATCTCAACTAATTCTCCCATCTTTTGGGACAGCCTAGTTAGCTGTAAACACCTTGGCTTCTAAATGAATTTGCTTTCCGGCAACAAGATTTACCCTATCTATAGCCACAACAATATGCACAGGCAAGAATTGGAGAAGTTGACTGAGACTGTGTCCTGATACAATAACTATGAGTTATATACACCTCTGAGACTGAGGTAAACGCTTATAACACTTTCAGATAGAATCAAGTATTGGTTTCTCCTTACAGGGCTACACGTGTCTTCTCAGACACACAAATCACCCTCTTCTGAAATCAATGATTCCGAAGCATCTAGAGAAAATAGCAGCCAGTGTAATAGAACATTTAACAACTATCAACATGAACAAGGAATGCTTCTAGATTTTCTGGAAGATGAAGTTTCAGAATATTTCCATGGACTATGTACAAGTGTCTATGATTTTATAAGAGGAACATTTCTATTCGTGAACAGAATCTCACCCAGGGAAGGGAGACAAAATGGGCCCTACCTGAGAGGTTTTAGGGTACTAGAAACTTAGCACCAATGTCACGAATACCTGCAGTAAGTACAAAACAGAAAATCTGTTTCTCCTTTCCTGCAGAGAGAACAAAGTAATTTATTTTAACCATAACACAAACAGTCAGTTGCTCTTTTTTGATGTACACTACATTGTATTGCTGATACATGCTATTAAAAAACAAAGTAGGAGAAATATGGGAGGGTCTTCCTCAATTACAGGATATGGAGAAAAGTATAACTACTTTTAATCATCAGTGCTGCAGACTAGAATTGCACAGATAACTTAGACGAACTCTGCACAAATCAGGGATGACATCGAATATATCTGAAACAGTGGATTTAGAAAGAAGTCAGCGATTAACTGAACTAAGCGTATGACTTAATGAGATTTAGGAGGAAAAGAAACTCCAAAAAAGATCTCAAGTAATCTAAATAGTAAAGAAAAATCTATGGCATTCTGCCCTTGACAGCCGTCACACCTGTAAATAAGGACAAAACGCCCAAACTGAGGGACTAAAGGTCACAGCCAAAACAATTCATCTTGTAAACCTGCAATTTAGAGCAAGGAGACCTAGAAGGAATTAAGTGATGCATTACCATCAACACTAAATAAACTGCAGTGGTCTCAGTAAACTGCAACACCTTCCCATAGGTTACAGTTTGGCTGCATGCCCAAGCAACAAAGAGCACTGTGCATGTCTGTCCTGGGTTTGTTGTTCGTATCTTGTATCCAAGGTGTTTCTTTCACAAACTGAGCTGTGTTTTAGCACAGGTTTGCTGCTATTCTGGAAAAACAGCTTCTTATGCAAGGTAGCAATTAAGCCTGCCACAATCTAGATAACAGCTATTTTAGGACATCTTTTTGATCTTAGGAAAACTTGCAATCAAAACTAATCTCAGTACAGCTACTGCAAAGCAAACCTTAAATGTGAAACTATTAAATTGAGTGAAGTTACCTGTTCAGAAGAATAAATGCTCAGTGAGAGAGAAATGTTGATTTTTTTTGAGAAATCACTTTAACTACTTATAGTTTCCCAATCCATTTTTTATAAAACCTTAGTCACTTGTTTGTTGACGCTGTTTCTTTGGAGTGCAGGGAATGAAAATCCCTCATGCAGAGACCACAGCCTTACCATTTACAAGGCCACAGTCACTGGGCAGCTCCTACATCACTACATGGCTATGATTGCAAGTCCAAGTTACTGTGCTACATTAACTTTTGCTTAAAAGATAAGAAGCTGAACTAGTCCAAACAGAGGCCATCTGATTGATGCCAGCTGAGGACTGCATTGATACCATGCTCAGCAAACAAGAGGAACAAGGCCATATGTCAGTGAAACAAAACTGCTGAACAAGAACAGAAAGTAAAGGTGCAGACCTAGTCCTAGTTTTCCCGGTCTTCTTAGCCTGACACACCTGTGAACAGGTTGCATGTATCACTCATCGTGCTCCTACTGCCACCCCTAGATGAAAGCTGAAATCCCTCTCCCTCTGGACACCCAGTATCAGAGAGCAGAAAGGGCTGGTTGCTCCCAAATGGAAGAGGACCTCATATCCAGCAGGGCAGGGACTTCAACCCCCTCTCCTTTCCCACCCCAGACATAAACTTAACAGTATTCCTGCTTAGAGATCTCTAGACTGCAATAATCAGGAGTTTCACAAAACCACTGGGTTTGGAAGGAACCTCTAGAGACCATCAAGTTCATTCTCCTTGCTGAGCAGCACCAGGCTTCTCTACATTCTGGAAGGGCTTGGTCCAAAGCTTTTTGCTCTGCTTCTCACACATCACTTTGTGCCATTTGAATTCTTCCTCATGTAGGAAGCTGTGGGCTGGGGCATACTCAAGTGCTATAAAAAAAATACAGCTCCCCTCATCACACTTTTACAAGCCTTCACCTGGCATCTTCTCTTCTCGGCCCCAATTTCTTACCCTTCCAGAAATTCTCACTGAAATACCTCTGCAGAGCCAAGCATTTCTGTTTCTGCATAGTTCCCAAGATAATAAAACAACAAAGTCTATTTACTCCACGAGGTGGCCAAATGCAGATCAGCACAGTTCCATTTTGGGAGTGGTGAGGATACTAAAAGCATTTTCACTCCAGTTTTCTTACTAGAAAAACTGGCACAGACACAAAGTGCTTTAGTTAAGAAGCAAAAAGCTCTCACTTTGCCGCATTCCAGTCATCCTGTTTCTCTAAGATCTAATGTTTCAGAACACAGGACTGGCAGAGAGAACATATAGGTGAGTCTGGTCGCCTGCACCACAGCCAATCACACACAGTTGCTCACTGCAGAAAGGCTCAGAGATTTGCCTTCTCCCTTATTCACAAAGTTAGCACTATACCAACAACTACTGAAGACATGAAAGATCTGCATTCAGAACCTGCAGTGCATTTCATGGAGATGTGAAAGCCATCACAGATAGTCCTTGGACCATTATAAAATTGAACATAAGCAAAGCTGGACTTCTGGATAACCTGAGGAAAAATCATTTCATGCCACCAAGCACAGCAGAGACTACAGCAGCTCTCCCCAGCCTCTTTTAGGAGAGGATTGCTTCCCAACTTCAAGCCCATCAAGCATTCAAAATCAAATTCACATGGAAACAAAAAGGGGAAAAAATATTTTAATTGTCTAAATCAGGTACTATCACTACCAGCATCAGCATACTCTTGCATTTCTTTCAGTTTTAACTGCCACCCTTCTCCAGAGTTCCAGGAAAAGAGAACTCTTAAGCATAACAAATGGAAGCAGAAAGAACAAGCCAACTCAGGATATAATGCAAACAATCTAGTTTTTCCTTCTTGTTTGACTGCATATACCATCATCTTTTACATCAAGGACTTTACCCTCTTTGTTTTCCAGATTTGTTCTCTGTTGTCTCACAAATTTCTCAAACTCCACTGAAATGCATTGAAACATTTTTGTTCTACATATTGAGCAACCTGGAATACTGCATCTGTGTGCATCCTCTAGCCTAAATAAAATAAAGCAGCCAGAAGCGAAGGAAAAAGTCCAAAAACACAGTCAAACAGAAACTCACACTGCTCTGTTACAGCTGCCATCCCAGACAGATGTGTTTTACCAGACTTGGGAAGCAGTATAAGCTGCACATATGCACGCGTATCACTCAGATTCTCCTGCATCTGTAACAGACAGAAGATCTTCACAGGAGAAACAAAACATGATGAACAGTGTTCTTAAGTGTCACTGCAAACACGCTATGTCTACAGAGCTGCTAACCTATGAACATTTACAGCAGATAAATGAACCACTTAGATCTACATGTGAGTTTGAAGCAGCAGGTTCCAGCTTATAAGACAACACTGTATTAACAAGTGGGGCATAAAAAGACTGCATAGCTAACCCCTCAACTACAGGGGGAGGTCAGAAAATTCAATCTGCACCAAGAGAGTTGCAGAGGTACTCCTATGGGCTGAGCTACCTCCAAATATGCCTCCAAGTCCCACAGTACCATAAGGGCAAGGAGACAGCACCTGATCCATCCCACAGCATCCCCACTTCTCTACCCTACAGGCAATTGCAGCAGAGATATGGTCATCGTGAAATGGGAAGCACTGCTGGAGTTTATAGGGATAGATGCTATATTCCTAAGAAAAACATCCCAAAACAGTTCTAAGAAAGACAGTAGCACTCTTCAAGTGAGGAGCAGCAGAAGCCTTGAGAACAGCTAAGTGAAGCTCCCATTGTCTCTTAGACACTACAAAACACTGGACAAATGTTGTCTTGTATCAAAAGCAGAAAAGTCCCAGTGTTCCCACTGTTTACTTAACCTTCTTGGTTTTCTTCATGAAATCCTATTTTTCAGAATTATATGTCATAGTCCTAAAGCAAACGAAACAAGAGGCCTGTGTTCTGAGCATCATAATAGGAAGAAAACATGCTATTACATGAAATATTTATTATCTGTCAAATTCAGGTGCTGAACCATGTAACCCTTTACAGGGATTCTGTTTTCATCTACTTGAAAAATCACAAAATGTTAAAGTCAAAACATGAGTTGCAGAAGAAAGTAAATCCTGTTTCAGACACTGAATATACAAAAGAAGTCCTAACATCATGTTCTTTTATATCGGAGACAATTTACAAGCAACATCAGAGTGAACACAGATGAGAAGGGAACAGCTACATATCTTACCTTTATCTACACGTTCTCTGTCATCCCCCAAATGCCAAAACATTTGCCCCAGAGAACCAGTATTTTACCCCACAAGGAAACAATTGCTTCTCTCCTTACAAAATAGCAATTTCAGTAATAAATTCCTCACTGACAGTGTGACAGCCGTGGATCAGCAGGAGGGTTCTGATGGTGAAGAGAGAGAGCTCCACATTAACATTAGCCAACTTAAGATGTTGGATACCTTCTCTCCTTTACAGACTGGACTGTAGTTAAAGAGCACTGCCTGCTACCTGTACAAAGCACTGCATTCAGCATAATTGCCTTCATCCAGCTGACGGGGAATTCAAAATAGTATACCCAATTTTGCTCTCAGAGCACAAGATACAATTTAGATCGATTTTAGTGCTGCAGGACCAAAGCTCACATCCTGCCTTGCACCAGTAAGGGAAGTTATGAGAGTAATAGATGACCTAACTTCTTTCCACAGCAGATGGCCAGCCATGACAGCTGCTGGCTGAATGCTAACCACTGCACAAGTGCTCCATCAGTCCTTAAAGCAAATTGCTCTCACTGCCGGGGGCTTACTTGCCAAAAAAAAAAAAAAAAAAAAAAACAGGCAAAAGAGGAGAGACAAGCCTTGCAATGACAATTCTGAATCATTGAAATGCCTAAGACAGAAAAAAAGGAGGGGAAGGAGGGGTGGAACTGTAGTTTACAAACCACAAAAACAGATCCTAAGATCTGTTTTTCTAGATCCCAAGGGTCTGCCTTCCTTGCTAAAGGAATTAAAAATAAATCTTAAAAACAAAAACCACACTTGAGATGTATTTGCTTCAATTGGCTGCTTTTCCAAACTCTGTACTTTTCAACCAGGAGTAATTACCAGAAAGGCAGTTATTCTTATGACACCAAGTTATTTATATACCTTGTTAATTATAACATTCAGCTGTTTTGAGCATTAATGTTTCACTAACTGAACTGTGTGCTTTTAGCAGGGTTTAAGTGCACCTTCAACACACACCTCATTCAAAAAAGCTCTGACAACGCATGTAACCTCTCCTAGAACCAAATGTATCTAGATACAAAGAAGTAAATGTTCTCTGCTAGGAACAGAACGTCTGAATGTACAATCCTGAAATTTTACAAATAGTTTCTTAAATTGCTGTTAGTCTAAACATTCCAACACAGTCAGACCTTCAGTTTTTCCCTAGTGATTCTTATCTTGTAAGAAAACAGCCAAATGAGGAGTGAACACCAGCAATTTGATCTGCAGTGAACTACTGCTACAGAACTGCAGAAAAAGCACAACGTAACTGTAAGACTCAATTTGCTTTCAAGAATTTGCTGTCTGTCCTAGGTAAGTTACTGAAATGCACTCACCGAAAGGTAGTTCAAATCTTGTATCCAGCAAAATTCTGTGAGGAGTTGGGTTTTTCGTTCCACAGATTTCATCACGTTTCATTACAACTTCTGCCTCTAAAGTAGACCACTCCCCAGGACCTTCCTGTGAATCACAAGCCATAGATGAAGTTTCTTGTCTAGAATGTCCTTTTGCAGTCACTCTCATACATTTGCTAAGATAAAAGAGTCCAGGAAGAGCCTCACCGACCTCCAGTACATGTTTTAGAGACAAGGGTTAGTGGGCAATATTGGTGATAGGTGAACAGTTGGACTAGATTATCTTAGAAGTCAGTATGCCTGTTATCATGGCAACTATAACACTCTCTCTCTTTACCAGGAATATACAGATCTTTGAGCATCAGACTAAGCAATCAGTGCTCAAGACCTCAGACATGTCAAATACACATCTTCCTCGACAGATTAAACCTCATCTCTCAGATCCTTGTGAGATCAGAGATAGCTACATAACTTCAGTTTTGGTGTCACTGTTGATGGCCTTCTTCAAAATAAGAAACTTAAAGAAAACAAATAACACTTAAAAAAAAAAAAAAAAAGATGCTAATGCACTCCTTTTCCTACACTCAACCTTAATGTCCTTGAAAGTAGAAGTTCTGCTTAGAAGCAAAATCATAATCTGCATCAATTTAGATCTGTAACACTATCAACCCTGGAGCTGTCAAAATAAAGCTTGTGTGTTCTTTTAACCTCATCAGATTGGCGAATGGCTTTCAAAGCAATCCACACAGTCCCAACCAGCGTGTCCCAGATAAGACCTTTGTTCCATACTTCAACAATTAGGCCCAGGTCCAGCCGACTAATCTCACTGCAAGAAAAGAAAAGACAGCACAGGTGAGAAAGAAGTTGAACACAAAGTTCTTCTACTTTTGGTTCTGCAGTGCAATTATTCCAGTTAAAACCTTCTACACAGCTGTGTCAAGCTGAAAACAGCTTCTACAAGTGTGTAGTCACAACCACTCATACTTGTAGGGGACACTTAATTTCTAATGACTCATTTCCCATAGTTTAACTAAACAAAGATTGCGAAACAAAACCCTGATCTATCTCATGTATATACTGCCAGTTGGAAACTCAACAGTTACCTGCCCGGGAGGAGAAAATACATCTTCAGTTGAAACAGTGGCAAGCTGTTCTTCATCATCAGCCACTCCACGCTCAGTGGGTACATTCTTACCCTCAGAAACACAGCAATATAAGCATACTCTGTCAGGTTCAAACATGCTAATTACCTACCTCTGAAGCTCCCACATGCTAGGATTAACAGTCTCAAACACTGCACAGCTGCATCAGCAGCACTATCTATTGCACAGAGCCATGTTATTTGTTCCTCTGCATGGTACCACAAGGCTTTGAACCATGTAAATCTTCAGCAACACACAGCAATACAGACAAGTAACCAGCGGGTGCCAGGTTCTCAGAAATACTGTCTTCCCTGTCATTGGGCAGAGGATGCATCTCAAATTCACTTCTCCCCAATGCCTTCTAACATTAATGCCTCCCTTTTTCATGCCAATTTATAACTTGCCTGCTTAAGAAAAGTATAACAGCTGCACAGCCTGAATAGTAAAAGCAATGTATTGAGAACTGTTCAAACAGCATCTTCTCAATTATGGACAAAGGCTATGCTCCTTCTTCTTTGAGCTCAGGACTTCTCTTTATCTCTTTATACAACCAACAATTCGTAAAGTTGACATTGTGAGCACAAAGTGCTGCTGCCTTCTGTCTTTCTGTCTGTCCAAATGCATCTATGCTAAGCTTAAAAAAGGAAGCTTTAGGCACACTAATTGCTACGTTCAGTAGACTGCCATCTTGGACAAAAAAAGAACCACTGCAAATCTTAGCTTTATCCCAGAGACTCCTCACAACAAGAGACTGCTTTGTCTGTGAAACTGCTCAGGGAGGTGGTGGAGTCCCCACCCCTGGAGGTATTTAAGAGAGGCACTAAAGGACCTGCATTACTGATGGACTGAGGTTGATGTTTGGACTGCTCATCATGAAGATCTTGTACAGTCTAAATGACTTTATTGTTCTAAGTTTGGATACAGTTACTCAATACAGCCAAGCTAACAACCAGCCACCTGTGCAGCCACTACTCTGCTTTCCCACTGCTTGCCTGCTGGGAAAATGACATTTGACCGATTGCACAGATAAGTCTGAAGTAACAAAAATCACTGATTTTCTGTTGTCAGGTCCAGTGTGAAGCCATGAAGGGAAGGAAAATTTACTAGATCTTCAGGCATACTGTAAAACCACATTCTTCACTTCAACATACACTGACACAGCAAGAAATCTGCCAGGTTTCTGTACAGAGCTACAATAAATAAATACATAAATGGACTTTCAGCACAATGGTTTTGATTGCCTTCGGTTGTATCTCTCTATCCCCACCTTCTGGTTAGATGCAGATTAGCTTCAAAGAACAAAAGAGCTGATTTTGATTGGATGTCCCCAACTTCCTTCTCCCTGCCTCCCCCCAAATTTGAATGAAAGACTTCTAACAATTTCTGCACCCATTAAACCATTATGTTCTAACATTACAGCTTGCATTTCCACAACAAAGGGGCTTGCTGCAAATATACAGCCCACTTAAAGCTGATACAAAATTAGAAGATGTCCCCAAAGAAGATGTTGCAAGGAGTTAATGCTGTGGGAGCAGGGGAGGGGCGGAGCTCCGCACCAGACGCGAGGCCCGCGCTTTTTGGTGGCGCGCGCTCTCCGGGCGGCTGTGAGGAGTTCAGCACGTGCGACGTAAGCTCCCAGTTTTCTGGTTTGGAAATTTTGTCTCTCTCTCTCAATTGTTCAATTTTATTAGATTTAGTAAAGTTACCGTTCCTTCTCAGATCGTGCCGTTGTGTTTTTCTTTACAGACCCTCAATCCCCTCTGTTTCCCCTCCCCCTGGAGCGCGCGGCTCTGCTGAGGCGGCCGCGCGGCAGTTTGTTTTTTTTTTCCTCTCCCTTTCTTTTTCCCTTCTCGGTTCCCCCTTGGGTTACTGTCACGGATAACACCGTGACAAATGGCAGCCACAGGCTCCACAGGAATAGGAATGGTAAAGCTGAGATGACAGTGCAATTCAGGAGCACATTTCCCCAGATACCAAACTCTTCTTTCAGAAGCACACACCTCAGGAGCTCTCCAAAAGTCAATGAGGACCACAAAATAGGGGAGACGAGCATTGCTATGATAAGCAACACTGTACTGATCCAGGCAGCAAGAAACAAAAGCTTCCCACTTCAGGCAAGGGACAATAAATTGCTGCTGAGTTGGGTAATATAGTTGTTAAACACCATGAGCACCTCTTCCTACAGAGACTATATAAACACCTCAGTTCCTCTCAAAAACAGTACAAAAGCTGTTCTGGGCAAGAGAACCACCACTTGACTCCCCAAAATAACAAGCAAGTCCAAGCCAGTTCAGAAAAGAAAAAAAAAACAAAAACAAAAAACATTTGAAGTCCAGGATTTAGTAAAATTTGTTCACTTCGCCTTACAAAGCTATAGAAACTGAATCAGATGCAACATCAATGAGCCATTCATTCACCAGAAAAAAAAACACAAAAAAAACAAAAAAAAAAAAACTATGGACTATGAGAAACTGCACCAGAAGCTTTGGGAGAGCTGGAACTGATCGTGCTCTTCGTGGTAGGGATTGACAGCCCTTCCACTGCTAAAGGGGAGCTGCAAAGAACATTTGTGGACAGCAGGTTAATGGTAGAAAATGTCAACATGCAAATCTGTGCTAACAAGGATCACTGTCCGTTGGCCCTAGGTGCACTCACAGGTCTTAATTGCCCTGAACAGCATAATCAGGGCACCTCCACACCTCCTCATGACCTAGGAGCTCCACTTAAGCAAAGCAATGGGCCTTCAGTAAGCTATGTAACACTAAGCAACCTAACCTGAGTTGCAGATGTGCTCATGACCAGCTTAGCCACAGCTGCATTCCATGCCTGGCCACAGACCCCATCAGCCCAGACCCTGCAGGACTACATCTGACCCTGATTACCAGTACCAGACATAATCCTGAGTCTGACTTTCTAACATGCACTCCCTGCTTAACCTCAGAGCTGCATCATTACTTTAAGTTTATCTGATGGCTTGGTCTCACAGAAGAAGCTCATGTGGTCCTTAGCACTACCCTGCCCGTGTTCCATGAGTACTGTGGGACTCAGAACTGACTGGTGAGCTCCTGCCCTGCCAGCTGTCATACGGCACTCTGCTGCTGCTGGCTTTTCATCCTCCAAGGAATTAGCCAGCCCCTGTTCCACCCTGCTACACAGGTCTGAGAACAGGCATCCAGGGATCTTGGTAACATTAAAAGACACAGGCTTGCCCCACCAGTCCATGGCACCACAGAAACCATCTTCCATCCCACATCTCCTTGAACACAGGTCAATGTATGCAACAGAAAAGCAGATTACTTAAGTTGTAACCAGTTCATGCATTTCACTGACTCCACTTGAACTCCATAGAAGTGTCAGTGCTTTCATCCCATAGCCACCTCACTACTGTGTGCACAGCACAGCACTTACAACATGAAGTCCTGCTCCCAGCATGGTTGGTCACCTCTCACTGCTACTGTTGTGCTCTTCACATTTTGCACTTTCAGGGTCACATAGGTATTGAATTTATCTGGGGAACAAGAGACAAAAGTTATCTTCTTCTGCTTATTTTTTGACTACAAAAGCACAACATTTCAAGGTTTTCAATCCATACATTGCAACCTAGGGGGACCCAAAACCAAAAGCCCAGGTGGGAAGACATCAATGACTTAAGAACTCAAAATGTTCAAGGTGATTTTCATCTTCTACAAATTTGTGAAGGAAACTCCAACAGAGGTTCATTAAAAAAGACAACTAAGTAGTTGCAGTAAGTCAGGGACAAAAGAACAAGCGTAAAATCCTGAAGAACTCTAACATTTTGAATGACTGCTCCCTGAAGTGCAGAAAAAAGGAAGAAACAGCCCAAAGAAATACAGCCCATAATGAGGACCATGCAGAACTAAAACAAACATGCAAGGGATACAAGCAAGAAGCAGTAGTACTGATCACGCCATCTCTTCCTTTCTGACCTAGCTGCCCTCTTAGATACTATCTGTTTTTTCCATTTGAGTTCACAAAAAAAAAAAAAAAAAAAATAAAAAAAATAAACTTTAAAAGATAAGACAGGAGCAGAAGGAAAATAGTGATTTATGCTGACTGTGTTAAAACTGATCCATATTGCTTAAACCAGCTGACCTGGAAGAACTGTGTTATGCTCGTTATTTTGACAAGACAAGGTTTGTTTAGATGCTTTTCTTTGTCTTCTAAATGTGAAGGAAAAAAATCTCATCCATGTTTTTTCTAATTCCTACTACTTTTTTGCTAGTAAGACTAAAAGCATCCAAGCACAGACACACACACACAGTTTGAATATCAGAATCTGAGAAAGAACAGAGTTACCACCTCAGACCTATCAGTTTCATCAAACAAGATTTAAACCAAGTAGCTATAAAGCAGCATACAAATTTTAATACTTGGGTGTTCTGCTGTACCCCAATATGTGTTAAATCATGGTTCACTTTAATGCTGCCAAAATCCACACTGCTGTGAGCTACGATGGCATACCTCAGCATCTAGCTTCAAATATCCTAACAGACAGGATGTAAAGAAAAACTTCACGGTCCAGAAGCTCAAGAAGGAGTCACTGGAGGATAGATTTCTTCATTGCTATCTACAGACTATTTTGCATCCTCCTGGGACACTGGGCTTGTTACTGAAGCTGTACCCTCATACACTTTTCTTTAGCTACAGTACAGGACAAATACTGTGCAGCTCTGAGCACTGTTCTCAGCTGGAAAAAGGCTAAGTACATAATATGCACTTCCACTCTGTATATTCAGCTTTACTACCCTGGAAAAATGTTATGTATGTGTACGCACAGCTATTGACCTGACATGGAATATGGGCAAGGAGACAGCACGAGAACATGCACAAGCCAGAGCACTGGGAAGCCTTCAGATATAACCTGAGAACTACTATATAAAGAGAATACAGTTGAATAAATACATCATGAATACAACTGTGCAACTGATTTGGACCTAACCATTTTACAAGGTGATGTACCAGATGTCACAGTCATTCTTTTCTTTAAATATTCCATTAATAATATTTAAAGCATTTATTTTTACGGACCTCCTAAAACTGAGCTCTAAGAAGGAAAAAATAACAACTTGCTTATTCTTCTGTAAACAGAACATCAAATTTCATTCAACAAACATATCTACCTGCTAAGGATTCCTTGCCTAGCATAGTGAAACACTAGTTTAAACTGTAAACGCTGGATGCCACCAACTGTTTATTTTTATTTTACTATGTCGACAGAAAACCTGTCAGATGGAACTTCAATCCCAGCCACAGACATTAAGGACTGTCACACAAGTGAATCTATCACTCCTGCAGTACCATTCAGCTGTCCCCATCAGGATCCAGGTGCCCTGTCCACTGAAACCAGACAGCCACACACTCATTCTGCCTGGTGGATGTTTTCAGATCTTTGTTTTTAACATGAACATGAGAAGGGTGAGAAGAAGGAGCAGGATAGAGTGGGAAGAGGTGACATTTGAAGAAACCTTTCCTCACCTCTGCAAGTCAGGTGAGCGGGTGGATATTTCTGTGATATAGCTCAGCTTTCTCCTAACTCAGGCTGCCTGGACTCCTGAGGTAGATTTTGTCCCTCATAAGAGAATATAGAGCAGTATACAGGAGCAGAGGAAAACCAGAGGCAGCAGTGTGAACAAAACCTGCTGCTGCTAGATACGAGACTGATGGAATCAAGCAGCACACATCTTACCTGGTGGTCCCTGAAGTTTAGCTTTTTTTACTGTAAAGAGAAAAAAAAGAAAACAAAAAAGAAGAGAAAAAGAGTCTGTTAGTGATTTTGTCCTGTTATAGTGTCATTTGAGTCACATTAACTTGAGAATGCTGCACAGTAGCGGCATGGAAGCCAGGAAACTGTATTTTTCAGTTTAACAGATCTGGTGACAGAGCCTCCTCTGTACCCTATTTCATCTTCCAAAAACAAACCATAGGATTACAGTTTGGAAAGCAATTAGATATGGCTTATGCACAGAAATTTTAAAATTAGTCTTCCAAAAAACAGAAGTTACTTCTGCTTAGTAAGATGACATTTCATACAACCTCGACAAGTAATAAATTATCCAGAAGAAATATGGGTTTCTTCATAAACAAAGAATCTCTCCTCAGCAGTGCTGAGCAGACTAAACTGCAACCTGAAAATAAACAAGCCTGAATAGTATCTCTAGTATAACATCTGTAAATCAAATTAACCTGCTATGCCAAATAAATGGAAGTCTGCGTTCAAACGTCCCTTTTCAGAACTCTACTCTGTTAATTAAATTCCAGGACAGTGTTTATCAAAAACAATGGTTAGAACAAAACAGCACTGGCCCTTATCACGATAAATGGAGAAGGTCTGTGTTTACCTAGGGGAAATTCTGTTTACAGTTTCCTTTTTAAAGCTCATATTCTCACAGGTATTGCTAAGTGTAAGCACGAAGATGAGACATCTCTAGGCACCAGCTAGTTTTCATAGTGGAAAATTGAAACTAAGAAGAAAACATATTCAAGTTAGAAAAGAAGATACACTTGAGTGGCAAAAAGGAGAGTTAAAGAACTGGGAGGGGAAAGGGCGGGAAGGAGAGGGGAGCTGAAAGGGGTAAGACCTTACACAATTACATATATAGAGCTGTAATAGGGTATGATGATGAAAAACACCCTATTTGATACATTTTACTTTGACAATAGTTGTTTGCGTGAAGGAAATGCTTTATCAGTAACGGTAAGAGAATCATTTTAAATAAACTTTTCAAGGGCTGCAGACTTCATCTAGACTGCCAAGGCCTGCAAGCCTTAGTCCAAAACAGAGGCCTGTCCACTCCCAGTTTCAGAGCTGGAAGCATTCCTGATGCTAGAGTTAATGGTGCATGCAAAATATGCAGCGGTGCAGGCTGATGGAAGATGCAGACACCTTTTTAATCTCCATATCAATGTGTCCAAACACTGAGATGTGGGGAGGACAATGTGCTCACTTCTTTACGTACCTTTGGATTCCATACAAAAGTAGACGTTTCATGAGTAAATGCTGCCTTGGAGCAGGCAGTCACCAGCTTATCTCCTCAACAAAAGGAAAGAAGTGCATTTGCTGGAGGAAAGGGAAAAGGGAGAGAGGCTTGCAGTAACCTTCAGCAAGTCCCTCTCTTCCTGGTGGAAACAAGTTCCCAGGTTGTTTGTAGGGAAGTAGAAGCGTACAATGGGAAAGTCCTATATTATTTCACACATAAAAAAGGGATCCAGCACAGCCCAGTTCCCTCTAGACACAGAGATGGACATAGTCTCTGCAGCTGTCAGTGTGAAAGCTAAGAGCTGTCAATATGAAAGCAATCTGTACAGGATGACTTCAACTCTTAATATTTAAGAGGTACATTTGACAGCCTGCACAGAACAAATCACCATCAGCTCAGAGGCATGGCTTATTTTTAAGAGCGGGTCACAGACCTGGGCATCTCAGCCGAGCTCTTAACTCCTTCTCCAAGTTTACATAACATGTCCAAAAAGCTTCCGAGAACAACTACTTGGAAGTGTTTTTATTCTGCTAGCCCAATGAAAAGCACTTCCCAGGCAGCAGGTAAAAACCATGGCATAGCTGGCAGCTCACACAGTACAACTGCTTCACTGGCTTGGGAGACATTTTTGAATCCACACCAGCTCATACAGAGCTCCTATATGCCAAGCACCCAAGAAAAAGCACAGAGGAGAAAAGAGGACATGAAGAAACCCGAAGCATCAACAGTTTATCATTCAGTGTCACAACAAAGACTGAAAACTCAGTGTTGCCCTGATGGCTCAGCAGGAGAAGGGCAGACAGAAATCAAGCCATACAAAGTAGTAGCTGTATAAAATGAAGGCAACCATTCTCCAAAGCACTCAGGAATACCAAGTTTTATAGATATAGTTACTTCTGTATTGCCATAAAGTGGAAAGCTGAAGACAAAATTGTTAAGTGAAAGATCTAGATGAGAGACTTCCTGACTCACACATCCCACTTAACACAAGCACTGGAAGCTTTGAAAAAGCATGTTCTTATAGAAATGGAAGATGTTAAATTCCATTTGGCTTCTAATGATTGACCTCAGCAAACTGGGTCGTGCAGGAAGCCCGTCTGTTCGTAGGCAAATCCTCCTACACCACTGCCGCACTGCACAGAAAGGACAGCAGAGGGGAAACAAAAATGATAGGAAGTCAGAAAGGAAAGAGTACTATAGCTTTGCACTGTAATGTGTGAGCAGTGCATTATGGAGATACAGAGAAACACCTGTACTCACTGCGAAAGCAAATATTCATTTAACTGCAGAATGAAAAAATGAAAGACTGACGTATCTGACATGCACTGTACCTTAATTCACGGTGTGCTGGTAAAAGATATTAGGCAGCAGAGGGCCTACACTGAAATAACTGGATGCTAACTAGACAGACAGATTGAAAAAAAAAATGGTGTAAGTATATTTGTATGAGCTGAAATTTTCCTTGGGGATCCTTCACCATTATCATGTTACTCTACAGACAAAAAAACATTCAAATCAAAGTTCTGCCTGGGACACTTCATGAAAAGTGACAGTAAGTAAATAAACCAGGTTTTCATGGTCTCTACAACTATCCACATGCTACAAAAGGCTGGAGAATAAAACACACTCTTAAAAGACTAGGAGAGGTAAAAAATAAGATGGCAGAAAAGGTTTAGAACTGCTGTGGGAGGGGGAAAATACAACAGTAGAACATATGTTAATGTTACAATTCAATTTTACAGAGAAATTCTTACTGTCCACTCTTCCATCTGAAGGATGTTTTCCTGATTAGGCACACCATATACTGGCCACTGAATTAGAATTAGGCATGCCGAATTACTGTGAGATTCAGGCAATGCATTACACAAACCTTCTGAATGGGAACATGCTCACATTCAGATAAAGGGAATGTGGCTGTTCTGAACATCCATGGATTCAATCTCACCTTAAACATTTGCTTGCAAATCGGAGGGATGCAGACACAGGGAGTGCCTGAGCAGATGGCCAAAAGATTACATCCCCACTAAATCCAGCACATGACTTATCAGCTGGTCACTCACCGCTCTACAACAAAATCTACATCCTTACACAGAGGCCAATAATGTGCCATGGATGGGCTGAGGGAGGAGAGAGAAGAATGAAAGGATGTGGTTTAATTGGCACTCTTAGAAAGAAAAGCAATGCTGAAAGCAGAGTATTCAAAACGCATTTTCAAGATTCAGCAATTTGACAAATAGCTTCCTTTCCCCTGTGAGACATGAGTGCAGCGTTAATGTGCTTCTGAGAGCAGGCCATGTAATCTCACTGCTGCAGTAGCTCCTTCCAGCTAAACAGCAGAATCAATTCATATTTCCACTTCCTTCTGTGCTTTCTTCATCTCTCACAGGTGCTCAGACTTCAGTGCACAGCCATATGCAGCATTAGGTGCAAAGGTTGCTTAAACAGGAACAAGACCACAGCAAAAGGCTCATGCTATCAAAGACTGAGTCACCACACCAAATACACTGCCCGTGCACCCTTGCAGCATGCACAGAGAACAGAGGGAATCCCTCCTGACAGGGAAGCACTGGCAAGGCAGTGCTCTAGGCTTAGAGATCTGATACATTTTTTTATCAGTTATAATATGTCTTTGGTAGCAGTTTTGTTGTCTTGAACCCTGGATCAATTACTCCAGCATGCATAAGCATAACAGTCAGAAACTCAACAACAGAGTTACAGTGATCTCGACCCACGGTCTTAACTAAGTCATTGTTCTGTCTTGCATGTTCCCTACAAAAACCACACAGGTGTACCACATAGGTATGCTGTCAAATGCAACCACACATGCAACAGCAGAACAGTAGTACTGACTGTGCCATGAAATTCTTCTCATTCCTTTGCAACTCTAAAAAGGAATGAGCTGGATGAAACAGCAGCTTAATGGTTTCCCATGCCTGTTAAACCAAATCAGCATGGTCCAGCCACCTGACTATTTTCAAGCCTGAGACAGGTTCAGAAAGATATGTTTCACTGCATTCTCATACATTCAAAATTGCACTCTGTATAGAAGGAAAAGATTTTCCTGAACAAGCACAGAGGTAGAATAAATAGAAGCTCCCAGGAACCCACTGGGGCTCAGCAGCAGCTTCCTTCACAGGCAAGAACAAGGTCCACTTGGACCCCTGTCCCCTATATGCTGCTGAGTTAAAGTGGTTATTGCACTGAGACATTACTTCAGCCTTATGGACAGATAAGAGACTTAAGTCATGTTTACTACATTATGCTTTGTCTTTCTGCCAAGGAAAACAAACCACTGGTTTACATAAAACCATTGTTCTGCTGAACCAGTGAGGAGAGTGCTTTACGTGTGCCCTTCAAGAATGACGTGTTGGAAACACAGTGGGTACCTTTGTGGACCAACAGACGTAACAGCTGAGATCACAAATGGAGGATAACATTGTGCTATGGCCAGATTTGAAGGGAGGGCTGGGCTGACCTAGCAAAGCAGAAGAACCACTATAAAGTGCCACTTTATTTGACAGCTAGCAGAGAGCAGGGATCCAGCACAGACATCCTTCAGTACCAGAAGAACTAAGGCTGCACCTAAAGACAAAATTATTCTGACTTAATGCTCAAATCCTTCAAAAAGCCATCACCTCTTTGACTGCAACAGCTCTGGGGAAATCTGGATGGCCTCAGCAGCAAGCCACCTAAACCACTATATTTTTCTCAACTGTAGTCTAGAATAAATGGAGTGGATAAGTGTATTAATTTTTAATAAAAAGAAATCAGGAAATAAACATTTTAACATTACAACTCCTGACCATGTAACAAAGAGCTTTCTTCGATTTGACCACTCTTAAATGCCCAGAGGACGATCTGTCTCATCTTTCAAGGCCTTGGGAATCATGCCAAACAAGAGGAAGGTAAGCTCCTTTCAGCAGCCACCTACATTTGAAAATTGACTGCTTTCATTCTTGGATTCTCCCAGAGCAGAAGGAAAACTTCTCTTTCCTGTGGTAGTAAATTGATCTACCCAAGGGAATGCCATTTTGCCAGATGTCTTGACAATGAATTATAATCCCTCTTAATTCACATCAATTAGCATCCTCCTGCTCCAGATGATCTGCAAATTCATTACCCTGTCCAGAGACACACAAAGCTACAAGGCTTATTTGATTTACAATACAATTTCCAACAATGCTTCCTAAAAGTCACCCTTTCAGCCTACAGGACAGTGACTTATAGCAGCTGACACACAACTGACTCCTTGGAAGGGTTTTCCAGATTGCTCTGGTGCATAACATTAATCTCATTTAACTTCAGAACATTGGAGACAGCAAATCCAGGAAAGCACTACATAAAGCATGCATTCCAGTAAATACCTAGATTACTGAACTTCACTAGCTTCTCCGCTTCTGTGCTTGTCTATTCTCTGGAAGTTTAACATTCAGCAGTGCTTGCAGGCACACAAACCCGCAGGCACTTGTCTGCCTCCCTCCACAGCTCAGACACCTCATGCCTGGGGGCCTGACAGACATTTCCCAGTGGGGAAGGAATATTGCAGCTTCTTCTGCCTGGTTTGGCTCATTAAACTTCACCCCAGCACATTTTTCTTTGCAGAATTTTCACTGCCCTGAGCTCTTCATCTGTACAGGCAGATCTTTGGTGGGCAACGTACTGAAATCCATCCAGAAAAAGCAAATTTTTTATACATAGAAGCTCCATACCATTGTCTTGTCTAAATCTGCTCTATTACTGCCATAACTCATGGACATCAGTCTATCTGGAGCATTCTCCACTCTTTCATTCTCAATAATTTGGTGAGCTAACAGAACGGCAGGATGGCCAATCTACAGAGAAACGAGCAAACACACATTTAGTATACCGTGCTGAATCAGTTATCAAAACACACATCTGGCTATTTTATTCAATACTCAGCCTGATCACAGTAAACCGTGTAATTTCATTCCTTCTACAGATATTGACACTTTTTTGCTCATCTTTTGAACATAACTTGATGGGTATATATTGTACCGCTCTGTCTGCATCAGTTTTATAATGCTCTACTTCCTCCATCCTTATAAAAAGTCACCCAGTAACTTCAGCAGAACAAATCAAAACCCTTTCTTACAGCTGCAAACACTCAAAAAACAAACAAACAAACAAACAAAAAAGCAGATTAACAAGGTATTCCTGAAATAAAGAACCAGCTCTGCAGACCCTTCCCACAAAGGGTGTTTTCCCATCTTTCTCTTTCTTTATCTTGTGCTTTACTGCTTTTTATTCTTAAATAAAACTCAACTTCCAGCGGCAAAAGAAGCCTTCTATTACAAGGCCCTACTTGTAATAAATACAAAAGGTACTTCTTGCAACAGAAGGGTAACAATTCAGCTTACTTTCTACAGTGGTTTAACGCAGTAGGCAGTTAACGTATGTAGGCTTCTAACAATCTCAATGACAAAATTGACTCAGACAGTTGGAGAGACATCTGGATCTTATTTACAGGTTAATCTGTTACCAGATTTGATTTGACACACTGACTTAACAACACACAGGTTTTTGTGCCCATGAACTGAAGAGTCTCATACACACTCTTGCTTGTTGTTTAGCTCAAGAACTTGCCTACCCGAAATACTCCTTGAATAACCTCAGCAACACAGACTCACAGGTTAAGAAAATGTTCTCATGCAGTTAACACACCTCTGCAAAAAAACATGAAAGGCATTTCAAGAAATACACCAAACAGCAGCAATTTTTATATATAAATCTACATACACGTGTATGGATATAAATAGTGAAGTAGAATACATGCTGAGGAAATTTCAATCAAGAATGAAGAGTTTTAAGTCAAAAAACAAACAACAACCAACCCTGAGATCAAAACCTGGAAATAGACATCAGACCGCTCTGCTAGGATCCCTTTACTAGAGCTCTTCAGGAAAACTACTGAGCAGCAGGGTTGCTTTGTTACTTGTTTAGAAAACATTTTGAGTGGAATAACTGGTACTGGATAGGTCCACAGAGAGAAAGGAAGGAAAGCCATAAAAGAGCAGATGCCAAAACTGAAAAGCTAGCACAGAGCAGAATCTGCACCAGTGAAGGGACCACTAAGGACAAAAGCCATCCTGCTTCAAGTATTCAAAAGACTCCTGTATTTTTAAAATATGCTTATCATTTTACCTGATAAAACCCTGGAGATCTTAACAATAAAATGTTTCAAACACTGACAAGCTGTTTTGTAAACCACAGCTCGCATTATCATTACATTGAGCATTAGCACTTAGTGAAAATCCTGCTCTGCGGCAAGGAAGCTGCAAGGAGCTGACTTACGGCTGAACTCAGAATGAGCTTCCTGAAAGTCAGTAGGAAGCATTCAATCGATTTCAGATAAACAGCAGCCGAAAGGAGCTTGACAACATTGTTTCTCCTATCTGGGTAAAAAGCAAATACTCACAAGCCATACAGCCACGAAAAACTGGAGGCAGATGCTAGAAGCAGAGAAGAAAGTAAAGGATGCAGTTCTTCAACTTTATGATCCCCATAGCAGCACTGCTGGTGAATCCAATGCTTCCACAATCCAGAAAATATCTTCTAGTTTTCATATGAAATGCAGTTAGAAACAACAACAAGTGCAGAAGCTTCCAGTTCTGGGCTGCTTGTGCAGCTAAGTGCTATGCAGGAGAGGGGAGGAGAAAACTTAAGAGGAATTCCCAAAGGGAGGTGAGACAGGTCACTGCTGAAGCTCTTTCACAATACTGGGCTATCCTCCCTTTTTCTCCTGCCAGTGTGGTCCCACTGTTCAGCTGGCAGACCATCAGGCTTAGGAGTCTTCCCCATCAAACACCAATAAGACCAACAGCTGAGCCTCAAGTCACCAGTCAGGTAACAAGAATCATAAGTAATCTTCTGTCAGTATTGGTAACCATTGCAATGACAGCTTCCCAGTGTCCAGACAAAAGATCTTCCCATAAGAAACACATCTCATTACCCATTCCTAAAGGCTGGTCAAAAACTACCAGCTCCAGCTTTCAAGAGCCCCTCTACCTGTGGTGGAGGAACAGTGCCCCGAAGTTATACCAAGTTTAAACACTGCTGTCTTGAGAGCCATTTTACCTCATTACTCACCTCTTCAAGTTCTCTAATAATCATTTCAGCACAGGCTGACAAACTAATTCTAGCAAGTGGAAAGACAGCATACTCATATGGTTAGCTAGAACTGTTCTTTCAACTCCAGATTTTGAGGGGCTACAAACAGGGTTCAGTCCTTATTGCTTCCACCCTCATTCCCCTGGAGTGGACGCACATACATCAGTTGTCTAAGTAATCCCCCCTAGCATCACCTCTGACTGTTTAGTCTGAAACATTTGTGTCTTCTTCAGGAGTGAGAAAATACACGCTAAAATTTGTTATGTCATGATTAGCAAATCAAGAGATGATGATTTTGTCCAGTGTTTGCCTACAGAAGAGGGAGAAACAAAAGACGGTGACTAAGAAAGATATTTGATCCTATTTATGTAAGAAAACATTTTTTTTTAAATAGCAATGGAGGGTGTAGCCAGCATCTCTGATTCAGGAGCAGAACCTAACCTCTACAGATGCAACATCAGAACACTGAAGTTGCTGAAAAGCACAGCTAGGTGAAATTTTCTGTCATCTCTGTCTTCCTGTCTTGGTTGACCAAAATACATACATGTTGCAGAAGACTCCCTGGAGTTTCATCTCAGCAGCTGCTTTGAACTGAGCAGTGAGGACAGGAAAAAAAAAATCTCTTACTCAAAGCACAGAGATTATGGAGAGGTTAATCCTCCTGACGCTGCCAACACAGACAGCTCTGTCAGGTGACCTGGTTCCCCGACCAAGAGGTGAACTAAACAGGAATCCAAGCTGCTTCCTCTCTCCAGTATTCTCCTGCAGCTATTATTTTACCTTATTGGGGTTTTGTTTGTTTGTTTTGTTTAAGTAAAAAAAATAAAATAAAAATACTAGAGTTAATTATTCTGTGAGATTAAGAATTTTTTTTCTTTTTCTTTGCATTAGTGAAAGCGCCTCAGTTGATCACGAGAACAAAACCTGCACTGTTTAATTTTACACAAAACAGACCTTTGACAGCCAATAGCTGTCAAAAGCTAAGGAAATGTGTATAATGAAAGCAATAGAAGGCAAAAAGACAGATAACATCTCAAATCTGACAGCAGCCACTTTGAGTTGGTAAACCAGCCTTGCCGACAAATAGTTCAACTAGTTTAAACTTAATTCAGAAATGTTTGCAGTATTATTATTATTATTATTTTTATTTTTAATGAATTTCACTTCTTACAGATTTATTTCTTCCAAGACAGAAAGCATGCACAGCAGCTACTCAGGCACGTACAGGTATTAAATGTCTTGCTGCAATTATTAGGTCAAATGACACCAACAGGTGACAGCAAGGTAAGTGCTACAAGAAGACACAAGTTCTCTGTCTGGTACCAAACAAGGAAGGAAAAAGAGGAACTAGAGATAGAATAACATAACTTGCATTCACTTCCTATGGCTACGTCTGCACAGATTCCTAAAAGGCTTTTGTTTCTACACTTCCTGATCAGGTTTAGATTAAACCAGAAACACTCTGGAAAAGAAGTTGCTGACTAACCAAACCAGAATGGAATGCAACCTAACCAAAGCCTGCGTGCCTTATGGTAGTTACAATTTAAGTTATAGGACTACAAGCAAGAAATGGACTGAAAGCAGCTACTTGTCAAGCTCGACTGAACACAAACTTGTCATATCTGGGACACAGATAGAAAGAGATAGTAACATGTATCATTGTTCAACTTCTAAAGTTTAACATACTTGTTAATGCGACCGTGTGTACCGGGTGGATTCAGTAGCATTTTGTTTTCTAATAATAAAAATGTCTCACCATACTGCACAGCAAGAGATCAGCTCACAAAACATATAAAAACATAGGACACAGAAAACAGACAAGAGCTAACTGCGAGCACTGAAGATGAGTAAAAGAAATCCTAAGCTGTAACCAAATGAGATTCCCACAATGGGACAAGGGATTTAGCAGAATACTGCCTGTAGAGGAGTTCCTTGGAAGTCTACCTTTATCCTTGGCATTCACAGATTGCTCAGACAACACTGGTCCCTTGAGAACAAAGACAAATTGCAAAGGTAGGACAGTTAGAGTCTCATCAACTTTCAGGATTTCTTCTGTCCAGCTTAAGGCCTTGGGGTGCTGATTACTTTTGATATTCCCCTAGAAGAAATCTGAAAAGGATATTTTAAGTCAAGGTTGTGAGAACAGAATGTGATTTCCAAAATTCAGCTAGGGACTGATACTGAAACAGGCACTGGATTTTACCTCCACCTGGGAGCAGAAGCTGAATATTTGTTCCCCATGGCAGTACTGCAAGGAGCTACGTCTCCTGAACATGTTAGCACTCACCTGCCAATATGTTTGTTTTGACACTGCCAGTATAGAGAACTGAAGTGCACCCAGCTTGTTGCTATTGACAAGGATTATGCCCAAGACAGTTCTGAAACCCATGTGGGCTGCATGTATTTCAGCTCCATAAAAAATTACACTGAAATTCCATCAGGCTAAATACCATTAGTGTTGAAATTGTTAACTAAAATAAAGCCTTTGGTAATAATTTAGTGCGAGCAAAACTCTAAACACGTTGTTTTATTATTATTATAACTGAGCAGTTGTCATAGCAATAAATCAAATCATCATGAAGTTAGTGCTGTGAGGATCACAAAACTGGAAAGGATTTTAGGGTCACCACATCTGGTTTTTGTTCTCACAAGAATCTGAACTGCAAAATCACAGAAAGGCTTGGGCTGAAAGAGACCCCAAAGCCCACCCAGCCCCAGCCCTTGCCATGATCCTTCTGAGCATCTTCACGGCCCTCCTCTGTACCAGCTCTAACAGCTCCACATTCCTTCTGTACTGAGGGTCCCAGATCTGGTCACAGTACTACAGGTGGGGCCTTGTGAGGGCAGAGCAGAAGAAGCTAGCTCATGTTAAGTCTTTCACCTTCCAGGACCTTCAAGTCCTCATCTATAGGGCTGTTGTCAAGGAGCATGTCTGGAATTGCCACAGCAAAAGTTCAAAACCTCACGCTTAGCATTGTTGAACTTCATCTGGTTTACTTCTTGGGCCCAGTTTTCAAGCTTGCCCAGGTCCCTTTGATAGCATGTCTTCTTTCTGTTGGATCAACTGCACTGCTCTACTTGATGTCATCAGCAAATCTGCTGAGGATGCAGTCAATTCCACTGTCTAGGTCACACCCTTTTTGCACTAGCAGGGACTCCCCGTGACCATCACAAGTTCCTGAATATGACAGAGAATGGCTTGGCAACTACATCAGCCTCATCAGACAGTCTTGGACTTGCTCCATTCTTACAGTGGGAAGGATTTTGCACCCTCGGTCGCTGTCTAGAGGTTCAGGGATGTGAATCTAGGGATTGTGAGTCAGGGAACCTGACTGCCAGCGAAGGCTAAGTCAGTTCCATTTGTGCCTTGGCTTTCCTGATCTCATTTCTGCATATTACTTAACCCACTCAGAATCATTCCTAATTTCCAGGCCAGGTTCTATTCATGACTAAGTTTTACCTATTATCTTATGCCAGTTCTATACTGCACCGTAAGTGGCATTCCTCATCCCGTGCTCACTTATCTGATGTTTTTCTGGACATAAGTCCTAGATCTGATCAGTACCTGTTCATCAGTTGAAAAATGCCACAGTGTCCTGGTCTTCTCACCATAGAGACTGAAAGGAACAGAGAGTCAGTCAAGCTTACTTCAAACCTCTCCTTTTAGTCCTACCTGAGCTCATCTTTTCCAAACAGGTTTGGCCAGTGCAAGGCATAGCACTCATGGACAAGTTACCTATGCCTTTGTACTTCCCTCTCTGCCCAGAATACTTTCCCCAGAATATACTGTCTCAGCTTTTCCAGTAAGGCACTGGGACAAAAGGACTCCTCAGCACCTCTCACTAAGCTCTTTGCTTCTCAAAAAATTCTCCTAGATAGCCTTTACATGCATAAGTCTACTTACACTCTGCTCTTTTTCAGTATGGCTGTCCTTGGGGTCATTTAATCCTTCACACATTACACTTACCTACTTCCAAATCAATTATGCCATTAGGACTCTGCTTTAAAATACTCTTGACACACCCACATTTCTACTTTCCTTGCCTTACTGCACGCAGAAGACATCTATCTGCTCCTTCCACTGGTCATTTCTGTGCTACTACCTTCTGCTACAAATTCTGCTATAGAATCATAGAATGGCCTGGGCTGAAAAAGACCTCAAAGATCATCCAGCTTCTCATCCACCAGGACTCCCAAGTCCACTTGACATTTCTTTTGCTATTTCCAGATTTCTTCCAAAACAAATGTCAGCTGTGGTGATTGGAGAGATGTTTGTTTCATCCACAAACAAGAGGCTGGCCCAGCACAACCAGGCTTTTGCAAATCTACACTAAATTCATATCCAATTACTTTTCACGTTGCTTCCATCCATCTATAGAGCTTCTATTACTCCTCTTTAAATTTGATTTTAAAACTCACATTATCACAGCTTTTCCTGCTTTAGAGGTCAAGATGCATTTGTTGCCCACAATCATCCCTCATCTCCTTATCTGTCTGCCCACCTGCAGAAAGCACCTAACTTATTCTCCAATTAAGTGATGTCACTGCTGGCTTACAGCAGTAAGCTTCTGCTACCAGACTTCAGATTTCAAGTACTGCATATTTTAGTACTCTAATTTAGAGTTCACCTAACTCAAATTCAGTAAGGTGTTAAATTTTGCTCCAACCTGTACATCTGTGTATCGTTTTCAATGACACCCTAACAAGAAACAACTGGTGCAGTTTGGGGATCATACCCACTTCACCTTCCTTCTGCACCCTGTTCCACTGCACAGTGGTTTCCTGCTTCTCATTTTCATGTGACCAAAGCACCTGATGTTATCTGATTTAATATCCTTTACAAGAGCTCATCTCATCTGCTGAGTCGGAAGCCCCTGCCTTAATCCCTGGACTTCCTGATTCTCAAGATACACCTTCCTTTACAAACTGATTATTTCTGCTCACACCTCACAGAAATTCTGTGCTTGTGCACCGTACCCTGACACAACAACCAGGTGAATCATCAGCCCTAGAGCCACTTTCTAGGTGGGGCCTTTCTTTGTTATTTAAGTTGTTAATGTTTGTCCCAGTAGCTTCACAGATTTTCAGGTCCTTCTCTGTACTCAAGCTCTTGACCCCTCAAAAAAGCTTCTCAAGGTGTTTCACAGCTGCAGGTCTAAGTTAAATTGTGGTGACTCAAACCAAGTTCGATTCTACATCCAGCTCTTCTTCAGCAACCTCTGCACTTCTTAAAGCCTCATCTACAGTTAATTGCATTGATCTTGTGGCTTCAGTCTCTGATGATTAATGTGACTGATAACACAGCTCTCTACCCAGCCATTACCAGCAACATTTGTCCTCTGGTGTGGAGCATTAGTCTGTCATAGTGACAATACCCAGGAACGCTCCTTTCTAAACATATTACGAGATTTCTATCCACATTTAAATCCTGGACTACATGCAGTAGATCTCTAGCACTATCGCAGCAAAATCTCTTATCAGCTCTTCCCAAAGTAATTTCAGCCCAGCTGGTTCTCTTTTATCCACGCTAATGCAGCTTTGCAATTCTGCATCACTAACACCATGGAATACTGCCAGTCACCTTTGTTCCTCTCTTCCCAGAGCAAGGCATCTCCTCCAACATCTCCAGGAAAACTACTAATAAAACACTTCTCACAGTTTACTTTTTGTAAATGGATATAACTAAACCACTTGTTTTTAAAAATTATGTAATCCTTAATTCACCTGCAGCACCAGCTCTTCTCTGAAAAAATAAAATGTAAGCCTCTGCAAGCACACACAGGGTTAACTCATGTATTCACACTTCAGTCACATGCTGCTCCGCTCCAATGGAGCTTGAACACATTTCCATATCTTTGACTGAAGTGGCAGATAGGCGCAGAACGGTAACTACAAACTCAAGCTCACAACATAAGCTTTGTTGCTAGCACTCTGGTAAAACACACTCTATTCCTAGCAAAATGTAACAAAACACTGATCAAAAATACCAGTCTGACAGGTCGCGGCATGTCTTGATCTCTTTTCAAGAAACAAAAAACACATGTATGTTTCTCATTACAGTCTGATCAGCAAGAACACTACAGCCAAGTACTTCCACACAAGTAATATGCATTACCTAATTCCCTTTTTCCCAGTTTTTACAGTACTGAACAGGTTTGGCAGGACCATCATAGCTTATCCAGTCTGAGCAAAGACACGTCAACTTCAGCTGTTGTGATGCTAGAGCTAAGCAACCCATTCAGGCTAAAAAGTATACGTTTGTTGTGCATGACAACAAGCAACATAAGGCTGCCTAGAACTGCAGCAAATCCTTCAACAAATTTAATTCAGAATCTCATCTTTTTCTAAAAGACTCTGGGTTGTTAAATTGAAAAAGTACTATGTCCTACAGAGGGTCACATTAGATTACTACAACAATCCATTCTAGCCTTATAACTATAGTGTTTCTAAGCAGTTAATCTCCTCAAAAAATCTGCTATTAAAATGGAGTATACACAGACTCCACTTACTTAATTTGATATGTGAAAATCTAATAAAATTTTGCAGGCACAGCAAGTAATAGCAGGTAGGAAAAGCTGAAAGAAAATTACTGTTTCTCATCTCTTTCCTCCTCTCCAATGACCTGCCAAATTCAAGCAACATACAGCACATTTAGGTCCAAATGATTCTAAGTCTGGTGTGTATGAGAACTAGAAAAGAGAAATCATTTATTTCATAAAATAACGAGAACTTGATAGTCTATGAAACATTTCAATTTTGGTGATGTTACAATTCTCACATCCAAAAACTGAAGGCAGTTTCAGTTTCTAGAAGTTTATGGCCCTCAGATTCTTAAGAAGGACCAAGTGAAGTGTGCCTTTCAAAGGGGCCACTGAAGAATGATACTCACTTGCTTTTAAGGAAAGTATGAGGAAGAGCAGCTCATGAAATAAGGAAAGTGAACAAAACTGGAATAACACAATTCTCTAAAATGCGCATAGCTGTTTACTCAGCACTCAAAATCCTTCCCCATCCAAAGCTGGTAAGCTATCTTGGCATCATCTCAGGTAGTGTCTGACACTCCTGGCATGATAGGCAAACAGTTATTAAAAGTTCCCAGGATAACAGTTTGCAGATCTCTGGTGTACCTGCAGTTATAACACCCCGCAGGGACTGCGGTTGGTGAAACAGAAGACTTTGAATACCAAACGCGAATCATCACAGCCACTGGAAGTCCATGGATATTTCCTGAAAACAAGTTCTGAGGTTTATGAAAGCCCTAAAGAGGAGCAGAGATCCCAAAAGGATTTCCTTCTAGAAACTTTAATGTCTCCATATTCACATATATTTTATATCCATTCCTCCTAAACTGCTACATTTGTCAAGAGTATTTTTTTCAGTTTATATTACAAGTTAAGTGAAATTTGTCTCAGAGTCCCTTCATACACAGACTTTCCATCACCACCTGACCACATGGAACTTTTCTGAAGTACCATTCAAAAATATTTCTGAACAATTGAAAGTATTTCTGAAAGAGGTCATTTAGTACAGCAGTTTTTGAATAGTCTGGACAAGGAGTTGCTGAAGAACTGCCTCCAAGTGACCTTGGAATACTCAAGGTGCCAATGTTCAATACAGGGTAGAATAACGCATACAGTTCCTTGTCCTTGAAGTTCATTACACTTTCTGACCTCAGTGATATGAAAAATAAGAAAAAAATGTCCATGGCAAAAAGCTACTGCAATCAAAACATCAGCTTCCCTGCTCCTAATATAAGTTCACATACATGAGAGCTACAGCAACTCAAACAAGGGTGGTCAGGGAAAAAAAAAAAAAATCACATGAAGGTTTAGAAGCACAATGCACCATTAGTGACACATGAGGCTCCAAGTCATCACTCAGCTCCAGAGGTTCACACTCGACATGCTGCACCATCAGCTCCCCAGCCTGAGTGCATGCACCACAGCGCTGGCACAAAAGCTGAAAAGAATGAAGGATTTTGTGGGCTCAGTTCCAGACACAAACTCCTTTTCCTCGTTACAGGCTTGCAAAGACAGCAATGGATTGGCTATATACTGCAGACAAAATATCAAACCAAGATATCCTTCAGTGTATAATTTATTTTTTTTTTAATTTATTTTAAGGACATCTTAGGCTGAATGTTATTATGATAACTGATGTCAGTTGGGAGTATAAGCAGAGAGTGCACCAATGTTCAGAAATGCAACTCCACAAGTCTTGTGTATCAAATAATTATGTCTCCTTGGTGAAAATGCTGGAGTCTCCTTGGAGGCTGAAAGAATTAAGAGGGTTAAGCTACAGGAGCTTTAAGTAATAAGGTTAAAACCAGTATTCCTTAAAGGGACACACTCAAGGCGGGAAGCCAAACTTCTTTTAAAACTCAGCAACAGTTTTAGGCTAGAGATTATCTGGGCGAAGACACCTTCTCTTATCCTGCATCAGACATCCCCTCCTAATCAATTCACTTTCCATTCATAGGGACACGTTCTGCTGCAAGGAAGAGGACTGTGGGTCTTAGGTCAGCACAAAGTTGTTCAAAGATCACACCATGTTTATGCTTCCAAACTTCCATTCCTCAGATACAGGCAGGTAATTGGAGTAAAACAAAATCCCTAACAGTTTTTATCTCGTGCAACCCTGTCCAATAATGACAAAAGCTTCACATACTTAAGCACAGACACCAAAAGTAAGTTCTGCAAACAACAGGGGTGAGGAACACATACCTAGCAACATTTCAATTTAATTTTCCTTTGGTATAGAATTTCAGTAAGCTAAAAGTCTCCAAACACAGGCTTCCATGTGGAGCACAAGCACCCAACTCCCTTCCAGTTCTTCCCAAACCACTAACTCTCCCAACAAAAGGATGAGCTCATGAATACTCATGAACTAAAACCATAGCACAACCTTCAGCTGGCAGCATTTCCTTTCATTTGGGATATCCTCACCAAGCTGTCAGAGATCAGCACAGACCTGCCATTACCACTCTCCACTTCCTTGCCACATCCTAAAGCAGAAGGGAAAGAATTTTCTTATCCTAACATTGTGCTTAAACAGTTCAATTAACATCAGTCAAAAGGATTCTTCAGCTGAGGACTTCTTTTCCTCTAACTTCATCCCATAACCACAGCAAGTTTCTTGCACTCCATGACACACAAGGGAAAGGTTGCTAGCATCTGGAGGTATGTGGTGTCTTGTATGTTAGTTAGAAGTGTGACTATTTAATTGACACTCAAGGCTAATAGTTGGGAAAATAACTTGTAAGGGTCTTACGGAGTCTATTTTCAAAGTCTGGTGAAAAAAGGTAGGTATCTCAGCTTTTTGTGACGTGCCAACTAAACGCCACTTGCATCTCTTCATTGAACTATCAAACAGAGTTATAGGACTTAATTTTTACTCTTTTTTTACTTTTGTTTTTTTAATCTGGGTTTAAACTGGGTTTAGTTTTCTTCCTAGCTGAACTAGATAATAAGGTACAAGAAAAGTAATCGGTGTGTTGTACTTATTTGAAATCTGAACTCACAGAAGATGGTATTAGTCATATGAAGATGGTCAAGTTGAGAATGACTGGAGAGCTCCTATGGTTACTACTAACCCCACAGGTCTTTTGAAACCTGTAGGTATTATTGCAGAACTCTTTTGAATCCTTATCATGATTAACCACCAAAAGCAAAAGATACAACCATTCAATACACAAGAAATAATCAGTTACCAAGACAAACCAATTAGCCCTGGCTGCAGAACATACGATGTGGGGGGAAAAATGAGATAAATGCAACAGAAAACTCTCAATTATCTTAGAGGGGGAAAAAAAAAAAAAAAAAGAACAGCAGTAACAAGTACATTGCCATCTCAACTCATTCACTGACTTATTTGCCAATGGCAAAGAAGTAACAGGCACCCAAAAAATCTCCCTCAGGCCTGGAGAGAGGCAAGCATTGCTTGATCCGGTAATTTTCAGTCCATCTGTTAAGTGAACACAGCAACCACAGAAAATAATAAAAATCAGGATGTCCTGACAGGTGGTGTCCAGACATCAGTGACATTTGCTTTAAAGACATTCAGAAAGATGAGAAAAAAGTTCCTAAGGAGACCAGAGTGTCACAGTCCAGACAGCACCTAGAGCACACTTATGAGAGGACAGGTGCCTACATGTCACTGAACACTGCAGGCACATGTCTGTAAAAAAACAGCTATCAATATGTAAGGAGTTAAAGTTCAGAAAAAATGACAACTAACCATCAACACTAGTTCGAAAAGATTCATTTAAACTACACAGATACATCATGCAGAACTTATTGAGATGTACAACTGACCAGTGCAGGGTATTGTCACTAAAGTGTAGAATGTCTTCATACCGTGGTCAGCCTTTTGAAAGACAAGTCATTCTCAGTGGGATTCCTCAAATATCCATATTAACACCTGCCAGGTATCAACATTTTTACCGCTGAATCAGCTACTTGCCATTTATACCAAGTACACAGAAGCTGGTGAAGAGACACACAACAAAAGCAATATCATCTATGCTGAGCATAAGGAAGGCTCAAATCAAAAGAAAGTCCCTCCAATATCCTGCTAAATGCAGACTGATCTGAACACCCAGGGAACATCCATTTAACAGGAACCTGTATCGTGGTAAGCATCTGCCAAGTTTTGCATGTCACAGTAGGCAAACAGAGCAGTATTTCAGTGAAGTCCTTGGCAAAGATGTCTAATGGATACAGAGTTAAGTAAAAAACAGAATGGAACAGATTTTAGCTCTCCATTTCAGGACAATGACATTAACACGTCTATATAAAATCAATTCCTCATTTCTATAGGAACTTTAGTAGCATGAATGAAGGCGGCAAAAAAGAGCAAATTCAAATGCTGCAGAAAGACATTCAGGAAGTGTTATGAAGTCTGTAGTTCATCTCACAAGAACAAAGAGGAGCAAAGTGCTATCACACACTTCCTCACAAAGAAAACACCAAGTATCAGCAGGCTTTAATCTACTGAAGCCACAGCTAGGGAAGTCTCCACACACCCTCACAGCAGTTCCCAATCTGTTTGCGAGTCCTAGCAACAAAATCTCTGCATGAAAAAGAAGTAATTAGATATATCAAACTAGCTGAAGCTCTCTTGGAAGAGCAACAAAAACAGCTTTCACTTAGTAACTAAAGTAGTTTCCAAACTATGGAGAAAATCTGGTAACAAGGCATAGAATGAAAATGAAAGGGAGGAAAGCTTCAAAACAAAGTAATAAAAGGACAATTTGCCATCGTCGCCATTGGTCATATGCATTTCACGTGCCTCCATGTCAAATATTTAAAGTAAGGTTCTGAGTTTAAAAATAATAATAATAATAATAATAATAATAATAATAAGCAGTTTAATTTGCTTGTATTTCACATGATATTGATTAAACTTCAGTTAGCTCTCAGACTGTTACAGTTCACAATGAGGAACATAGATCATTTTCTTATTAATAAATCCACTATCTGTTGCACAATAAAACACAACATCAAAAGAGACTTTAATAAGTTTGACCTGGTGGATCCCAAAAAGAAAGAATCAAATGAGCAGACACCAAGTGAGGAAGATGAAAGTTGCTATTCAATTTCAGGAAGCACCTCAGTACCCCTCTTTTATCCACTAAAAATCACTGAGGATTTTCATGTATCTCTCTGTTGAAACTTTACAGTAACGGTGTCCAAAGCTGAAGGAGTACAGAAAAGTGAACCACCCTCTTTTCAACACAAACCAAACACAGCTCCTAAGTTTTAACCGCTCCTGTTGCTTAAGAACAGAAGCTGGAAAGCTTTACAGTTCTCTCTCTAATTAAGCTACCAATTGCACATGTCAGCTCTCCAAACCCCAAACTTATGAGTCAATGCAATTAGGCTCCTCTAACAGCAAAGACTCCTCATCTAGTGTTACCCAGATTTATAACACATTTCATTTTGTTCCAACACTACATACACTGGTAGCTTTCTGACTAATTACAGCTAAAGAAAACCAGTCTGTAATACCATATAACAACTTATTCATCAAGCAATACTCTTCTATTAGTACCTGTACTTCTGCTACTGCTTTTAGAATCCAAAATCTAACTCTCATACTTTCTATTTTTATCTGTTCAAAACCATTTTTTTCCCTGAATTCTGTAACCATTTCAGACTAGTCACAATACTGTAGCACATCTACGTCCCTCTTGCTTAGAATGCTGCCTGCATTACAAGAAGCTGATGCTGAAAACCTTCACCATCAGGATAAGAACTGAAGGAACTGCAGTCAGCCTCATGAAGAACTCAAAAGTGATTTGAGGCTATTCCATCAGCCTTCCAGTTACAGACACTTCCAAGCATTCAGCAAGGAGGACATTCTTTTATTTCTAGTTGCAGTCGCAACCATTTCCATCTTCCCCATTAACTTCCTTCCCTTGTGTGGCAGTTTAATCTTGTGTGCAGATACTTGAATCCCATTTTGTTGGCAACACAGAGATGCTCCTTGGATAGCATTCCAACATTCCAGCTATTCTGAAAAGCTAAAGAAGTCACCTAACAAGCAAGTTTTGCAGCAGTTCAGAACAGCCAGAATGTAGCTTGCAAAATAATAATAATAAAAAATAAAAAGGGTCACTAACTTCAATATAGCGTCATTTCATGTAACAGTCAACAATTTGAAGTTTCAGAGAGCAGGACAAGACTCAACCTCCTACATGCCTCGGGCAGCTAAATCCTACACAGGTGCTACAGATCAGGCCCCAAGAAGATAGAAGCACTGTACCCCAATGGCGCCAAGCCACACAGTACGTGTGGGGACAACAAATGATCTCCACTGCCAATATCCTTGGAAAAGTGAAGAAGTAGAGCATTTCAGACACTCAAACAGTGAGCAAAATAGATGATGTATGAGACAAACGAACACAAATTTTACTAAAGTTACCAGATGGATAGCTGGGGAGACAAAGGGACTGAGGAGATAGCATAAACTGTCACAAAGCAGTGGGGTGAAGTAGTAGAAGAAAAACATTCACTGAGTGATAAGAAGCCATGTCGCTATCTTGAGATGCCAAGAGCTAGGGGCAAGTGAAAGACTCTGAAGGAGCTGATGACAGAGCACTTGTAACCACATGATCCAGCTTTAGCGGGGTCCTCGCTTGGTATGACCCTTACAAGCTGTGCTGAGATAGCAGATACTTCCATCTGTAAACTGGTAAACAGGAAAGATCAGGAAAAAAAAAAAGAACGAAATTAAGATCGAAGAAAAAAAATAAATCATGACTTCCAAAAGAAGGCCAGGAGAGTTAACAGTGCAAGACTGACATGAAAAATTCAACTGCTTCACTAGGACTACTTTTATTTAATACCTGCTATTTTCACAAATACAATACTAAATGCAAACTAATAAAGAGAACTGTGCCAAGAGAAGATTATCAGACATAATCCAGACACAGCTGCTCGGAACTAAAGTATATGCAATCTCTTCTGGGGTAGAATCAAAATATGAATAAGTCTGCTCTAAATGCATCGATCACACACAATTCAGCTTTTCTTCTTTTTTTCTTGCTCCCTAACTTGCAACCTCTGGATCTTTCAAAATTCCTCCTCCAAGAGTCCCTCAGGTTGCTCCTGGAACAGTCAGTGCCTGGCTCACTTTCTTTGCACATGCTCTGACTGCCTGCAGGCAAGCCCAGGCTCACAGTTCGGCCGCACTCAGACTTACTGCCAGGTACCTCTGTGACAAGACACAGCACAAAGCTTCTGAAAAAAAACCAGCTGATTTGATCTCTGAGAAGAAGAGGTAAAAGAAACGTACCCCCCCAAATGAGATCAAGAAGCCATGAATGTCAGCTGCCCCTCCAGGAAGAAATGCAGAACTCATATCCATTTGTGTGCACTGTTTTAGATTATCCATTCATTAAAACATCACTAATGCATATAATTCAAAGGCAGGGAAAAAATCAGTGAATTACAACACGTTCTGGCTGCAAAGCTTCTTGTTACACTGCCACTTAAGGTTTTTTCCACATTTCTGCTATCTGTTACACTGCAATTCAGAAGCAATTAACAGTGTCCTAATCGCCTACATTTCCTTCACAAGTTTTTGGTTGTCTTTTAATCTCAGGTCTACAGCATCCAACTCCAAGTCATCTTACAAACCTATATATATATATATATATATATATATGTATGTATATGTATATACACACATACACACACACACACCCTTCTTAATGGAAAAAAAAGTGGTTGGTTTTTTGTTTTTTTGTTTTTGTTTTTGTTTTTTTTTTTTGTCAATAGAGCTTCCTCCTGCTTTCTCCAAAAGTTAGTATTATTTTAGCTCCTGGCATCTATTTTGCTCTTCCAACTGCTCTAGAGCAGTATATCATCATTTTATGTATCACGGTTCATACATGTGAGATCTCATTAGCTCATTCTTCCAGCCATAACCATTAAGAAAAAAAAATGCATTTAGTAAATGGACTGTGTCCTTATGGTAAAGTTGCTCAGTATCATCTATATTGCTGCCAGTATGATCTACCACCTTAGCACAGCAGGTAGATATGAAAGCAGTTTTCACAGCAGCTCTCCATCTCACACAGACACAGCCACCTCAGGTTTCTTTGGATCTTCGCACCTGAGCAGAAATAAGACAACCACAGGAACTAGTTCCAGGCTGCTGAAACGCTTCTGTTCCAAATGCTCTACAGACATACAAAGAACACCCCGGGGAGGCAGGACTGCTTCAGCAAACGCAACATCCATTTGATGTTGCCGCAGTGTATTATCCATTCATTAGTACTATTATTACTACGATATTAGTAGATGAGGTATAAATACACCTTTAACACAAGTGGCATCAGAGACAGACTTTTTCAATGAACCGCCTGAGAGCATTTTGAGGACCACATCAAAAAGAGTGAAAACAAAACAACATTGTACCATGTGAGCTCCCCTGAGACAATAAGAATCGGCTTCAGTTGGGGGATTTGGGGAGAGGGTATGAAATGAGTAGGTCCACCAGAGATGCTCGGTGCGTGCTGCAGAGAACTACAGAGCATTTTTAAGATAAACTTCACACTTGCACACACATCCTAACTCCCTAAGCTGGACTTTTTTTCTTAATAGCAAGGCTGAAACTCAATTTGAAAACCCCTTCCTAAAAGAATACCCCACAATGCTGCACTCAGTGATATTCCCGGCGCTCGGCAGCAGGACGGACCGCTGCTGTCAAATCAAGGGACATCAGCAAAGTAATAACGATAATAATAAAAAGCCTCAACTGAACGCAGCACGCCAGCACCAGTTCGTCGTTGTTCGGTGGTTCCCTTTTTTTCATATATCAAAGAAGGGAGCTGAGAACATTAGAACAATACTTGCAAGCCGCAGGGCACAGCACGGGGACACCCTGCGACCGGCACAACACTGACGGCCACGTCGCCACGACCGGCCCGACACACCCCCGAGGGGCGAACCGGGCACCGCCACCTGTGCGAGCGGCGCACGGTGCTCCGGCCGCCCCGCCCCGCCCCGTCCCGCACTCACCTCGCACGCACAGCAGCGACATGGCGGATCCCCGCAGCCGCGGCCCCGCCAGCCGCCCCCGGCTCTCCGCATGCCGCCCCGCGGCTGCAGGTCGAGCGGGAGGGCGTGGCGGCGGAGGAGGAGCGCGGGAGGAGCCGGACCGCCGCGCCCCGCTGAGGGGAGGCACGGGGAGGGCGGCTCTCCCCGCCGCCATCCCGCGGTGGCCGGCAGGGGGCGCCGCCGCCGCTGCCCCCGTCACCACGGCAACGGCCCTAGCCCGCGGCCTGCTCCATCCTTGGGGGTTTGGTGGGCTTTTTTTTCTTTTCTCGCACCCTCTGAGTGGTCTTTCAGTGCTGCACAGTACTTTTGTTTCCAAACAGAGGGTGCGAAGAGAAACAAAACGGTTCCAGAGATGTAACTTAACGGCAGAGTGTTGTATAACACTAGTTCGGTGCCTTCAGTGCTTAGGATAACGTGCTAGCCTGTACCTGGGGCAGAGGACAAGTTTCTTGGCTGAGTCCTTCAAAGGCACGGCCAAACTTTCCAAAACTCAGGCCGAGACAGAAGGGAATGAGAGAGAATGAGTCCTGCCAAGTGCAGCAGAGTGTGTGTTACTGCTTCCACTGCACAGAAGTGTGTCAGAAACACCTACAGCTTCACTGAGATACCAAGATGAGTCCTCAAACAGACACGTTCTCATAAGCAGCTCTGCACACGGTGAGCCGAAGGTGCTCAGAGGACCAGCGACACTCCCATCCTTGGCAGTGCGTGTGGGTACCATCACCACGTGAAGCTGACAGGGACAGTGCTGAGATGGGTGGAGAAGGGGTCTTCTCCTGCCCTGAACTGACATCTACACTGTTGACGTGCTCCTGACCCCACAGAGGCTCTGCTTTGCTTATTTGCCTCTTTCTGAAGTCTAGCAGCCACACTGTCTAGCAGACTGTGAGAGCTCTGGCACACCAATCTCTGCATTTTGACTGCACATCACCAAAGCACCCCAGCTGTGAGCCAGGCACAGCGCTGTCTTTCCAGCTAGCTCCAAGACATGTCTGAGCTGTGCTTCTGAATGTATGCTGTCACATTCTCAGCCTTTCCTGATCTCTGGTGCTCCTCTCTTTTTCAGTGGAGCCTTAAAAGTTTTTGCCAGTGAAAGGTTTGCTCGAGGGTTTCCAAGCTGTTCAGACATCTACACTGGGCCTTCTTTCTCTGCAGTCTCGTTGGCAGAGAAAACACTTGGGGTGCACAGGCATTACTGTCCACATTAACCTCACAAGAATCTCTTCACAGGAAAGGTGGTCAAGAGTTGAAACGAGCCCAGGGAGGTGCGAGAATATCCATCCCTGGAGGTATTTAAGAGGCATGTGGACATGGCACTAAGGGACATATCATAGTGATGTGTCTCTGTACATCGGGTTAGTGATTTGACTAGGTGATCCTGAAGCATATTTTCCAACCTACATGACTCTATGACTCTGTAATTCTCTGTCCGTCATGACTGTTCTCCTCCTGTTGCTGCTTCTCACTCCCCCATCTGTCCTAATATAAAGACCAAAGTCTTTGGAGCCATGGTTGTCACCAATGGCATCACACAGCACCTGGTACAGCAAGTCCCCATGGTTCCAACTGCATGAAAATGCTGCCATAATGCATCAATTGTCTCACTGAAGGCAGATGATGTTACACTTGTTTTATTATCACAGGAATACATTATTAGTAAGCATGGGAATCAAGTAAGCATCTTGTAGCTAAGATCTTTGCTGGATGAGATCCCTTTAGGAGGAACGATTAGAGTGCTGGGATTACCGTAGGTGTTAGAAATTTCCTGCAATTCTGATTGATGGAAGTATTTTACCAATCTTTATTTAATCCAAAGAGATTGTTTATTTAAGCAATTCAGCCAGCTCCTAACTCCCAAATACTGTGTTTTTTTTTTTAAGTCTGTCCATCCCCTCTGTCCTTTCCACCTCAGATAGGCTGGAAGAAGACCCATGCCACTGTAGTGAAACTTTTGCAACTAATTTAGAGTTGCTCTTTGAATTCAATTACTCTGCTTTGTCCCAGTCAAAGTGACAGTCCACAAATGCATCTTTTGCATTATTTTTTCTAACTCTTTCTCTGGACATCGTAATCATAAACATAGAAATAGTTTAGCATTAAAATACCCCCACAGTCTAAAGAGGAAAAATAATTCCTGTGCCATCCTCTTAAGCATAGAAGATCTTTCCAGGTCTGTTTCTACAAATCCACCAAAAGGAATACAAGATTCACAAATACTTAACTACAAGCAAAGCCCCAAATCCTATTGCAGACTGGATCTGAATTCTGCAGCTCACAGTGTAGTCTGGTAGTACGGACAGTACACCCTGTCAGCACTGTATTTCTTTTTTTCTTTTTCTTTTTTCTTTTTTTCTTTTTGATGGAGAATTCTACTGAATCAAGGATGGGAAATATATGCACGAAGTATACTAACAGTCATGTGCACTGAAATTATAAGCCTTTCTGAACTAAGACTGAGGTACTCTGCAAACTCTGAAACAAGTCATCGCTGGCAGCTCCACAGCAGCATCCCATCTTCACTCTCTGCAGAGCAAGAGTTAATTTTCTCTGGCTACTCAAGCTCCAGCCATTGGTTCAGGATCACCTGCTGTTGCATAGGAAAGTTATAAATGGGTGGTCTCCCGTTCACTGCAGCTTGCCAGCTGTTTTATACCTGCCTATTTGCTATAGTTTCCCTGTTGAGAGAGCAATACTGTAGATTTATTTGCTCTCTAAGTAAACAGTGTTTTTCTCTGCCTCTCTTGCTTTTTGGTTTTGAGTTTTGTATTCCTGATGATGTAGAATGGATCAAGCTGAAACCTGGCATGTAGAAAACCCACAGGGGCTTTATTTTAAATCAAAAGGTTTAGATCTGTTAAACCATTTTTCTGTTATGCAACTGACAAAATCATCTCAGACCTGTTTTCTGGGGCTAAGCTCTGAAGATAAGGGAAAAAAAAAGCTTTTAATTTACCCCATGACAGTTGGTGGGTACTGAGTGCTGAATATAGGCTGAGCAGTTATTGATATTCTAGTACTGAGAAGTACTATTCAGATTGACTGCAAAAAGCAATAGCTACTGAGCAGGCTTTCACTGGTATCTCTGTTCCATTTATTTTCTAATAAAATATGGCATTTGAAGAACAACCAGAGGATCACATAATCTTTTTCACAGTGCTGCATCACATCTTACCTCTGTGTGGGAACCATTTCAATAGCATCTTGAAACACAGCTTGCTCTGGGGTGGATCACAGCAGATAGTGCAGTAATGGAAGAAGAGCGTGTACCTGTACTAGAAGTAGCCTTTAATTCCCTGTTACATTTTAATCAAACTTTTGGTTTTAACACTCTGAAATGGTCAACCATAATGATTACAGTGAAATTTTAAAGGTTTGGAATGAATAGGATTTCTGCTTCGTGCCATACCCAAAGGAATGTACCTGCCTGTAATGTCACAGGGCAGAGAGGTGAGAAGGGCTGTGAGGGACAGCATCCCTCACCAAGCCAACAGTCAAACTTGGAGCTGAAGCTCTGAGCATCTTTTTTCCTGCATCCTCATCTCAGCTTTTCCTGAAAGGGGTTGGATGACATTTGTAAATGACAATGATCTGTCAATGTATGTCATTAACCAGTGGTTTATCTTTTAACCAAAAACTTCTGTTCAATTTGTCATAGTGCCACTGGGTCTTCTAGCATGCTCAGGAATGCCCCACTTAGCCCTCGAAATCACCAGCTGCAGCCATTTAGCCTTCCTCCCTGCAGAACATGGGAACTTGAGTAGGGTTTAGTCTTTCAGTCCTAATACTCCATCAAAAGAAAAAAAAAAAGAAAAAAAAAGAGGTTGTGGTAATTATTTAAGGATGGAAGTATTACAGATTAGAGGTGTCCTGAAAATTTTAGCAAACATAAGACATTCAGACACTGTCACCTCATAACCATGTAAAACAGATAGCACAAAGAGTTCTGCCAGCTTTTAGACTACAAAACCTTGTTCAAAAGTCTGGAGAAGCAAGAAGCATTCTTTCATCTCTGGAAAAAAAAAAAACCCTCTACATAAGAGGGCAGCTTCCATGGGAACTGACCTTTCCATTACAGCTGCTCACAGAAAAGTCGTTCAGCCACTCACATAGGAGTCAATAGAACTAAACCTATTTCTCAGGTAATTATCTCAAGCATCTCAAATGTGTTTCTTGATCATGCTGTGGCACTTCGTCCTTGAGCACATGTGGGCTGTCATGTGCAGCATGGGGTCTCTATTTGGCCAAGTGCTGAACAGCTAACCTGGCAGTACAGGGTCTGTGTAAAACACAGAATCCAGCAGGAACATTTTCCTGGAATCTGGTATCTCAGTTCTGGGACTCATGCTCTCTGCCAGCAGCCCTTCTCTTGGGCAACACAGACTGCTGCTACTGCTGCTCCCTTCAGAGCAAATGGCATAACATATCCATGAGATGAAGAATGTCAGGTGCTCAGAAACCTTTTTCCTTAGACTCAGATGATCTTCATATCAGCAGAAATACCCCCCTCTAAGCCATATTTTTTCACTTTATCCTTAGCTATTTTCCCTTGATCATCAGAAGTCAGGAGCAGAGGATCTCTGGGGTCAGAAGCCCTGTCTCTACAGTCCCCTGCTCTTTCACAAGATCTTGGGGGTTGCTCCAGGGCTATTCAGAAGTCAGTACCTCCAGTCTAAGCATATTTATACTCTCCTTTATCCCTCTTCTAACCACAGATTTCAGTCTTAAACAGTGCACTGCCCTTCTCAGCGTTTGCCTACTAGGTGCATTTACAGAGAGCAACCCCATCCCATCTCTGATTTTGCTTTATCAGATGCCGCAAATGACTTTTCCCTAAGTGGTCCAGAGAACACTGTCTCTGCAGGGCCTCTGCTTTGTAGCTCTTTCTTCTTAGTTGTCTCTTTTCAATTACAGATGGCATGTATTGTACACAGCAGGACACAACAAGATCAGACCAGTGTTTCCTGGTGTTGGTGCCTCTCGTTATGTACAGATCTGTGCAGTTCTATGAAATGGCCACCTGATTTAATAGGAACATGCAGCACACTTTGTGCTGCTGAACACACCGCTTTGATCAGATTCATATTTAAATTGGAAAACAGCTATTGTATTACAAAAGAAAAGAGAGAGAAAGAGAGAGAGAATAACTGCTTCATTTGAAAGAAATCCAATATTTTGCCTTTCCAAGAGGAGGCACTATTAGCTTGGCAAGGTGCAGAGGCCCTCACACTGTCTGGTCTCCTTTCCTTTCTTACAGCTGTGCCACCCATTTTTATTCTGTTCACACTAACAGAAGAAACCTGAGGAGTGCAGGAGACTGCTTTTCAACAGAGAAGACTAGGAGAAAAGCTTTTCTCTTGCTTTAATACCTTTTATTTATTGAAGAGGACATTTGCCAGAGGTAAAAGAGGATCTGTTTGTCAAAACTAAAGAAAAAACTGTTGGCATATATTGCCCAAGTGGTGGGTTCTGATGAAGAGGTACAATGAAACTGCAGAGGACCCACCTACCTGCTTTGTGCAATTGCTTCCTAAAGTACAAAGCAGAGAAATGCCATCCTCACAGAGCTTCCCAGAACTACCATTCCTTTAGAAGAAGCCAGGTGACTGACATTTCTTAGGCAAACAAGTCGTTTAACTCTTCCCAAGGCCTTTCCACAGATGCCACAGCCCAAGCAGCGTGCACGTGTGCTGTGCCTTCCTGCTACATGAAGAATAGGGAAAAGCATGAACGCAAGTGGGCAGGCTCACTGTTCGTCTTCAAACACACATCCAGATTTCAGGGCTGTCACTGCAGCATAAAAGCCTGTTGTGGACACTTTTTTTGCCACCAGCATCTGTGGAGTGTTGTGCAGAAAATTAGCATCTCTAAACTGTCTTCCTACTTTTGTCCAGAGAACTCTGTGCTAACACACTTTGACTCTTCTTTCTGTACCTTTTTCCAAAGAATTTGGAGAAATTTTTTGAAAGAATTTTAAATTAAAAAATGAGGGAAGCCCTTCTCTTTCATTATCTGCCCATATGCTGCATAGCACTTTGTTGATGACTTTTGCACTTTCACATGAGATTTTGCATATCTGTGTCCACAATACAAGCTGCCTGGCAGCTGTGGGACAGTTTCCTTAATACCAGAGCAAGCTGCAGGTGAAGATAAGTCACAGAAGATGTAGCACTACAGCCTGAAAGCTGTCGTATTTATGGACAGTAACTCACTGAGGCTGCTGAACTTTACTGTGTATCCATAATGGTAGTTCCAAGTTCAAATATTTTGAGAGAATAATAAAAATAGAGAATACACACAAAGTTTTCCCCAGGAGCACCTTGAGGAACATAAATTCGAACAGGATGAGTTTCCCTTGCGGACTATTTCCCTATACTGTTTTCTGCACCTCTCAATGAAATAAATTGCTAAAAAGCAAATATAAAATCAGAATTCAAAGCTGTGGCTAATAATCTGAGATTTCCTCTTTTTCTTGAGCTGGATATTATCATTATGTGTTACAACCAGAACAGACACCATTCCAGAGCTCTTTAAGCCTCTCAGTAGCTGAGGATAAGAAGAAATTATATATAAAATGATAAAATGTGGAAAACACTGCTCCGTCGACTTTCTTTTTTATTATAAAACAAATCAAAAGGGAAAGAAAAAAAGAAAAACAAAACACCTCTGCTCTATGTTAATGGAAATCCAAATCAGCTGGTTACATAAAACTGTTTTTTGAAGTCAGCAAAAGATGAAGAGAAATAACCTGGCATGGACATGTCCGTTTAAACATCAGAGATGTGATAAGGGGTCTGCAAAGATTCTGCCACCATTGAAGTCTGCATTGGCAGAAAGCTCCAAAGGAGAAGGACTGAGTAACTCCCCCCTTGCTTCCCTTTTTTCTCATCTCACAGAGTCCCATCATGGCTGAGATTGTCAGAATCTCTGGATCCGTCAAGCCTCCAGTTTTCTACAAGGAAATTTTCCAGTATGCTGTGATGATATTTCCTGTCCCTGTTAGTGTAGTTGCTCTTGTCTGAGCACAGAAACTGCACAGCCCTCACTGAGACCCACTCTTACATGCTAATAAGTTCTCATAACAGAGTTGCCCAGCAGAAGCTTAAGTCGTGGTCTAGACAAATACCTGTGCTTGCCAATTAGCAGCTGGGGGTCTAAGACTTGCCAGAAGGCAGAGCTGGATCTTTAGTATCTATAAATAAGAAGCCACCAAGAAACAACCGACCTGAAATGACATTTGTGCAGTTCAAAGCATTTTTGTGCAATACTAGTGCTCCTTTCTGGCCCTCTATGCTTCTCAATAAGTGCATAACGCCAAGATCTCAAGCGCACACACTCAGCAGAGACCCTACAACCTTTTCCCATAGGCCCTGCATTCTGCTGGCCAAATTCCAGTTGGATAATTAGATCATGATTAGACAATTGCTTTCATATGCCATTCCTCTTCCCTGGAGAACCTGGCTCTAAACTATTTGATGCTTTCAGAGCTTCTAGTTAATAGCAAGTCTGTTTCCCTTGCCCGTGGGAGTGTAAATGCTGATGGAGCCTGGAGTATGGCTCTGCTGTAGATGGGATAACTTTTCCTACACGTGTAGGATAGATACTGACTATAGTAGCCAAGGTTTTTCCAGCCACCTGCAGAGATGTGACTGTTTTTAAAGCTGACATGTGAACGGTGCAATCCCAAACTGAGAATATGAACCCAAAGTCGTTGTTATGCTTAGTGGGTAGACAAAAAACAGATTGAGAGAGCCATTTAGATGTGCAGGAGATCATTTTGTGGTTTGAAGATTGAAATTCTTAATGGCACTCATTACAAGGCATTTGCTTCCAGATGCTATTTGCTTTCATGTTCAGAGTTACATGCGTTAACACAGAAAATTCTGACCAGAAAAATGTTGAGTACTGGTAACTGCACAAGTATGATTTGAAGAAGTAATTACACAAAATGTTTTGATAATATATCCATATAAGTTTAGCCGATGATTTGTTGTATGATATGATCAATGCTTGCTTGAAACAGCCTTTAGATGTTGTGGATGATAACTACGATGTAGCACTGTGGGTGGGGAGGCATGTTCTAAGGCTGTTGTGCTTTAACAAGGCAAAAGAAACATACAACAGACAAACAGTGCACGAGTTCTGTGGAGTCCTTATCACTTATCAACATCAAAAGAAGCCAGAATCCACACACCAGGTGGAACTGGCCTAAAATGTGACAGAATGGGGAATGCCAAGACATTCCCTTTCATTTTCCTTATCCATCTGTGCAGAGACTTCTCCAGTCATTCTTGCATTCCACTGCAATTTTTGGGACAAAGGGAGTCCTTGCATCATCACAAGGAGAAGAGCCAACTGAAGAAGGCAGATCAGTGGCTTAAAGATTAAGACTGTTGTGTTGGAGATGACCACCAAAGGACTAACAGTGTATCACCAGCGTACTAACAAACATTAGATGACATCAAAGACCACCAAATAAGGCTATATCTGTTGGGCAGTCATTGGGAGTGGATAGGATAATTTTGGAAATGTAATGAATGTGTAATATGTGTGAAAATGTGATCTGTGCATGAAGCATCAACTGGGGGAGTACAGGGACCATTTTTGGAGGGTAATCTCAGTGCTATTCCAGTGCTGACAATAAAGATGCCTGCTTAATGGTAATAAAATTTTCACTGTTAACTTTCTTCACATTGCTTTGTTCATTTTAAGTATAGGAAAAGTCAGCATCTAAAACACAGAAAATTTTAGGTAGATGCAACAATTCTTTTCCTGTGTTTTGATCTTTAACTGCTGGCTGTTTATATTTTGTGTACAAACACATACAAAACTGCTGATTGCTTACAAAGATTTCTGGTAAAGAGAGTTTCCTTTTCATTGCAGGTTTTTTTATTCCATTGTCTGCCCGTTTCCCCACCCAGCAATTTGCTTCTGGCCATAAGCTCTCACCCAGAAAGCTGTCACCTCTTGCTCCCAACTGGTGAGACCAGTGCTACCTTCTGCATTGAGAAGCACTTCCAAAACATTCACTGGCTGACACATCCACAGCAGCCACAGCGATCTTAACTGACAGCAAAAAAAGCCAGACTTTCTGGAACAGGGTCTCCATGTGCAAAGCATAAACAACATTAAAAGAAAGCATTCCTGTTTGTATCTCCCCTACTGTAATGCAGAGGTTTCCCCAGAAACTACCAAGCAGCCCAAGTGATGCTTCTCTGTACACATATCTGCTACAAGAGCATCCGACAGCATCCGAAGTATCACCTTTCACTGCAGATTTGAAAGCCCCATAGCCAGGTCAAACCTAACTTGTCAAAAAGCTGCACAGTTTGGGTGCTTTTTCAGGAGAGTTTCTTCCTGTGGCCTCATTATATTTAGTGCTGACAGTGAGTTTGTACAGACTGATCAGATAGAACAGCTGGGAGCAGGCAGTAAGGTTCCTTCCAGAAGCATATCAAGTCAGAGAAACTTTCCCTGTGCATATGAAGTTTGCTCAAAAACTCATCCTCACATCATTCTCCTTGCCATCGTTGCTGGATACTGTCAGCCTCATTTCTACATTTTTGTATGCCTGTACAGCCACTTAGTTGTTTCACAGGGTTGGTGCATGCCAGTGTTTGGCCATGACACAAATCAGGAGAAGCTTTCTCCTTAAACCAGGTTTGTGTAAGACTGTGCAACTGCCCCACTTCCCCGTGAAGATCCTGAGGGCATTTTCCAATGCCTTGTTGGTCTTCTTGCTGTCCCAGCACACAGTTAGGGAATGAGCAGATGTTTTGTTCTCTATAGTTTGTCATCACAGGGACACTGAGCATGTTTTCTCTTTGAAAACTTGTTTTCTTTGTGCACTGAGTACCATTCCTTCTTCGATTGCTTCTGTGGTGCCACAGCAGATATTCCCCTCAGCTTTCTGAGATCAACTTTGTGTGAGGGCTCAGCAAGGCAAACGCAGGTGTCTGCAGCACACGTGTCTGTCTCTGTCTCCCTCCACAAACACAATGTAAACAACTCTCAGGAACAGTTCCCTTCACCCTCAAAGACATTTTCAGTCTGTGTTAGTTGCCCTCATAGCATGTAGTTGTCTCCACTGACTGTGAGAGGAGATAAGCTCAGGGGAAGGAAAACATCGAATGAGATGAGTCTGAGGCTCTCACCCAGAGCACCACCTCACTCAGCTCCATGACGGGGATTCATCCTTCTCCCTCTCTGCCCCAGATCTATCTTTCTTTGTCCAAAATTAACCTGGGTCTGCCATATTTTTTTTCCTTGAAGATGCACCACATGGACTCAAGCTCAAACTGGCTATACAAAGCTCATCACATTCACTATGTCCTTCCATTGCATGGTACAGAATCACTACCCTGCTGCATGGTCCTGGCCAACACCTATTCATCTTCCCCCTGTGCTTTTGGCATTGTCTCTACCTGCAGTCAGGTCACAGCCTGCCAGCTCTCAGTGATAGGTTTGTCTTTCTGTTATGAGCTCACAGCAGCCCATGGACTGCGGCCTCTTGAGAGTAGGGAGTACTGCAATAACTCAGACTTCAGTGCCTGAAATACACTCTTTGCCTGATTAAATCTGAATGGGGATTAGTAATGGAGGAGGAAAGATCTGCAACTTTAATTCATGGACATTATCCTCTCTCTTTCCCTCATGCACTTAGCAGCAGTGCAGCATATTCTTTAAAGTTATAAAGATCCCCATGCTGCCTGTGTTTATCCCAGTTGGATCTGGTGGAGATGATGCTCTGACTCCTGGTCCAATCCTGTTGGCATGAGATGCCAGCTGCTGGAAGAAACTTGCTCTTTCGGAGCAGGATTTCTGTGGTGTTTAATTCCCTGTCTTCCCTGCAGGATGGAATACATTCATCTAAAGGAAAGGCTGACCAAGAGGGCAGGGCTGGGCAACTGAAGCCAGAAGAGATTTTTCTTCTTGGCATCCCAGCACATCTGTGGTTCTGGGTGTGTTTATATGTCTGAGCATGGAGAGCAGCTCTGGCATTGCTTACTTTGTAGAGTGCTTAAGTTACAGAGAGAATAAGATGAAGAGTTCAGCAAGGATTTTCTCCAAAATCTAGAAGCAGGCCCTAATAAAAAAAAAAAAGTATTACAATACAGATGCAGTGCCTGGAAAGCAGTATCTTGCCATGCTGGGGAGGGTCAGGGGTGTTTGGTTCTTGGATTTCGTTAGTCAAAAATCAAGTTAATGCAGCAGAGTGAAGGGTAAGCAGGTCCAGTGTTCCATTTGATTACAAATGCAGAGGATACTGTGGCTTTTACAACCTCCTAACTAGGACTTTCCATGTGTTCTCATCAGAGAAGAGCCAGCTGAAGAAGGGAACGTGGATGGCATCAGTCACACACTATGGCCATACCCAGGTGCTTTGACTGCTTCAGGGATGTGGAAAGAACCTTGGATGAGCAGGATACCACTAGGAGAATGCCACTTGGCAGGGTCTCTGTAGCTCTTGTTCTCACAGGAAAGCACCTCCAATGGGTGGGTGGATGATGGAAAGAAAAGGGAGCCTGCCGTTCCTGCTCATGGCCGCCTCTATGAACGCATCTGCAAGAAATCTGACACAAAGCAGCCTGAAACCTCCATCAGGCGGAGGGAAAACACAGGCCACCGCATTCTCACACAGTGAATTCCTGAGAGATGAGACCCCACAACAAAGAACTGGAGACCTCCAGCACTGTGGCCTTACAAAAATCTCTCTCTCCATGCCTTTGCTGGAGGGCGCAGATGGACAGGGTGGGACACCCGTGAGCACTTTTAATGTACCCCAGGACTGCCACAGCAGGCTGGCTGCAGTTCTCGGGTGCTCCTGCTCCCCAGAGGGCAGGGAAGAGCCCACAGCACCCCAGGGCTCTGTTAGTTCCTCCGGTTCCCCTTTGCTACAAAGGACTCCGAGCTTCTCTCCTATAGGTTCCTGCCGAAATAAACTGGGCTGGACTGCCACCTGGTGCCAGCCGGTAGCATCTGCTGCCCAGCGTGGCATCACGAGTTCCCAAGTGCCCCCAGAGTACCGGGAGGTACGTGGGTTACAAGCCTAGGTTCTGGAGGCTGCGAGGATGGCCTCCGTCAGCAGAGCCCAGCAGCTGCCCCGTGTTAGAATAGCAAGGCCAGCGCAGAAGGAGGGCAGGCCGTGCTGCGGGCATGGAGCAGAAGCTCCCTGCAGCCAAGGAGGGAGGCCCATGATGGAGCAGGCTGCGCCCTGCAGCCCACCCGCACTGTGTGGAGCAGATCGCCACATGTAGCCATGCAGGAGCCCACAGAGCAGCAGGGTCACAGAATGCTGTGAAGGGGAGACGTAGACAAAGCATTATGGACTGACTGCAGCCTACATTCCCAGTTCCAGGGTGACGTTTAAGAGGATGTTTGCCATGTGCTATCTTGGCTCGCATGCAGAGCATGACCGAGACGTCACAGTGCAGCTCCGGGCAGCCTTGGCATGCACCAGGCCCAGCACAGCCTGCACCAGGCAGCTGTTTGCAACAGATGCTATCTGGGTTGGTAAACGAAGCTTATCAGCATGTTCTGTTTTTTTTTTATTTTTATTTCTTCCTTTTTTTTTTTTTTTTTAAACAGGTAGGAAGAAAAGAAAACATTTCTGTGGGGATAAAACTATGAGAGAAGCTGGGTTTTGGAACATCAAGAGGGGGATGTATTTTTGCACCCAACACTGCCCCAGGGGTTCCTGCAGCAGCTGCCCCCTGCCCAGGTTGTCCTTATGCTTTTCTCAGCCCACAGCACCAACTCCCCAGCTCCAGGCTGGGCCTGAGGTGGTGCTTCTCTGCAGCTTCTAGTTCAGTGGCGTTTAAAGATGAAGTGGGGAGTTTCTGTGGCCCAAAGGAGAGAGATATGCGGGGATAAATTCCTGCTGCGGACGTGGCACATACATACTGGGACTTGGTAGGTCAGGTTGATGGATGAACTTGATGTTGTCTTTCCCAGCCTAAATAATTCTACATAGTTTGGTCCGAAAGCAATACCTCCTATTTATTTCCGTGTAAACTACAACAGATACAAAGAGCACAATAATACTGTTTGACTTAGCAAAGCTACAAAGCACTATTTTTCAACATAGTCACCACCAATAACTATGCATTTTTGCCAGCAATGGTCAGGAAGCCTGCATGCCATGCTCATAAAAAGCTGCACCAGTGGAGGTGACCCACTGTTTCACAGCTGCAGTGATGGTGTGGTTGCTAGGAGAATGTTGCTCACACATTCCATCTTTCATCAACCTGAACAGCTTGAAAACAGAAGGTGCTGGACTACACACAGTGGGTGCGGTAGGACAGTCCAGCCAAGATTGGCAGAGTATTCCACAGAACTCACACTGTCATTATGATGTTGCAAGAGAAAGGTTGGCTTCCTCTCAGGCCTGATGCTGGAAGTTCGAGCCTTCAGCTTTGTAGGCGTCAGAGTTGATGGTTTGCCCAGGTTTCAGGAAATCCAGAAGGATCACTCCTTTCATATCTCAAAAGACAGTGCTCATTACTACCCATAGAGGGCTGTGTCTTAACCTTTATCTTCAGTGTGGAATTCATTTGTGTCCACTCCATGCACTGCCATTTTGACTGGCCCATAGTAGCCACAATCCACTTTTGTGTGTTAGATACAGACACGTAGTGTGGTGGCTAAAGTGCTGGGTAAGGACCTGCCTTCAGCCTCATAGCCTGTAAAGTCACTTTGAATACTTGTGCCTGTGTCCCCAGCATGGCAGAACCATGGTGGACATGATGCTGCCCTCCTTTACAGGGTGTTGAGAGACAGCTGATAGAAGGGAGATGTGGGGTTTCTGTGAGGTTCTGGAGCAGCCCAACCTGACCCTAACACATAACTCATCAAAATAGACTGAACCCCATCAGACATTTTCAGTTTGGCTGCTCTACCCACCTATGCTGACCAAATGAGTGTGTGCGTGAGGAGGTCACCTTTCCATGATGACGACTGCAACCGCAGGAGCCCTGTCGGTGTCAGCCTCACTGCCTGGCAAACCGGCCAAGCTGGAGCAGCCCAGCCCAGCCCAGCCTGGAGGTGCAGCCGTCGGGGCAGCTCAGCAGGCGCTCACCTAGCCATGAACTCACCGCACCGGCGCCTTGCCATCGCAGCCCTTAGAGGGAAGCCCTAGAGGCAGCAGAGCTCTGTGCAGAAGGACTGCCTGGAACACCTCACCTTCCTGAGGAAACACCCTGCTGGCAGCAGGGAGGTGGTCAGGGATGGTGCCATGCCGTGGGTGGAAAGCGCTTCTCGTGCACGGAGTCACTCTTCCAACTTCCGCAACACCTCCGAGCCTCGCTCCAAAGCTGTCCTGTGTCCATCCACTGCCAAATAGCCACTCTGCAGCTTGTGAGCAGGGAAACTGAGGGGATGAAAGAGTGAAATGTGCCCATTTTAAGCACAAAGGCAACCTCACCCCACCAAGCCTGAAAGCATGAGCTCTCATGTCCTGCTCCTTAATCCTGCTTTTGGAACTGGAGTTGTGTTCTACAAACCAGGGGAGGTTGCCAAGAGACTGTGCTTGGCAGGGACATCTCTCACAAACCCTAAGCATTCCTAAATGGGAGGTAAATAACGTGGGATACCACTAATCCTGCACTGCCCACACAGCACATAGAGATGCATTATTCCTGCAGAGGACAAAGAAGCCCAGATCTCTCTGCTGCCAAGGGAAGAACCAGCACATCACTCGAGTTCTCCATGCTGATAACGCCTCATTAACCGTTTGTTAACACCGAGCTTCTTTCAGCTGCTTCCAGCCATGAGCACGGGGCTGAGGGTGGGAGGCCAAACCCAATCTGCCAGGCCTTTCTTCCCCAAAACCAGGACCTGCACGTGGTGAAAAGATGTACACCTGCGAGCACACAGCTGTGGTGGTGCTCACTGCGTAAGATACCCTAAACGGCCCCAAATCTGCTGAGTTCAGGGCAGCATTGTGGCTGTGGAGTTAGTCCTGAGGCTGGCCTACATGGGCCACATCCATGCGGGGGGAAACAACTGGGGGGTTGTGACTGGAAACAGTCACGTTGGTGGGGCTGTGAGCGCCGTGTCTGTGGGGCCAGGACAAGCTGTGTCCATGGGGGTCTGGGGGCTGTGAGGCTGAAGGCTGAGTGCGTGGGACTGGGATGGGCTGTGCTCACACTGCGGCTGCGGGGGTGGAGTCTGTGAGGTCGGGGGATTGTGGTGACAGGAGTCTGCGGGGCTGGGATGCGTCGTGACTGTGGGGCTGCAGGCCGAGTGCGTGCGACTTGCGAGGGCAGCATTCACGGCGCTGGGACACGCCGCGTCTGTGGGGTCAGGGATCTGTGAAGCCAGGAGGTCTGCGGGGGGGGGGACATACTGTGACTGTGGGATTGGCGGCCAAATGCGCGGTGGGCACGCCGCGCCGCCGGGGCAGCGACCGAAGCTGAAGGGCGGCGGGCGGGGGGGAAGGGTCACGGAGACGGCGGCCCCCATCCAGCGCTGAGCCAAGCCCCGCCCCTTCCGCCGGCAGCCAATGAGAAGCCGCGCTGCGTGAGCCCGCCCCTTTCCCCGCTGTCATCACACACCCGCACGTGGAGGGGGCGGGGAGAGGGCGGGGCTCCAGGGCCGAGCGTTACCCCCTCCCCACTCTCTCATTGGTCGCTGGGCGCCACCGCTCGCCGAGCCCAGCGCCGAACACCAATCAGCGAGGGGAGGCGGGGCGAGGGGGCGTGTGCCCGCGGACACCCGGAAGGAGCGGCCGGAGCCTCGCAGCAGTCAGGGCCGCGGCGGCGGCGGCAGCGGCGGCGGAGGGGGCGCTGGTGGGTCCGGCGGGGCGGGGTGGGGCGGCGCGCGGCGGGGCCGGGCCGGGCCGAGCACCGGGAGTGGGGGGCGATGCCCGGCGCCGAATGGGTTAATGCGCCCCATCGGTTCCAGAAGGTTCGGGGGTGGCTGCAGTGGAACGGCCCCCGCTAACACCCACCCTGCGGCTGGGACTCTGGGGCTGCGGGGCCCGAACGAGGGGGTGACGCGGCTTGCCCCGGTGAAACGCGTCCCTCGGCGTGGGGCGGATGGGAACGGCCGCCGGGGAGCCCTGCTGCCCTCTGGTGCCTGGGAGGGCGCGCGGGGACTGGGGCACCTGGGCCTCAGCAGCGCGGAGGGGCACCAAGGTTACCGAGCGCTGCAGGTGGAGCCGGCGAGAAACGTCCCCGCGCCTATCCGGCTGCTCGCTGCCGGGCCCTTCGGGCGGGCGTTAGGACCCGCGGGGCTCCGCAGCCTCGCTGCCCCCTGTTACGGCGCCGGTGGCTGCCGGCTCCCGGCAGGGCCGCGGCGGGGTCTGCCCCTCCCGGCACGCAGCTTCCCGGCACCGCAGCGCCGGTCCCGCGGCTCCGAGCGGGTCGGGGTGGGGGGAGGGGGGCGAACGGGAGCCGGGCGCGGGGTCACGCTGCGGTGGCATCGCGGCTTCGCTGTCCTCTGGCTCCCGGCCGAGACTCGCGGCCCTTCCCTGCCTGCTGTGAGCTTGTACGCCGTAGAGGCTTCCTGCGTGAAGGGAAGCTGCTGGCTTTGCCCCGTGCCGGGTCTGGGGAGCTGCTTTCGTGCACAGCTCACCTTGGCAGCAGGCTGGGCCGGGGAGCTCCCTCTGCTCTGTTCTTCCTCAGGGTGGCTTTAATCTTACCTGTGGGATTGCTGCTTTGCCCTGGCAGCCTCATCAATGCTGATCTCAGTGCCCAGGCTATGCGTGCTGCCTGCAGTATGTGCTGAGCTTTTCCAATCCGCATTTCCCTGGCAGTTTCAGGTTTTCTCCTTTCCTGAGTACAGGGAGAGAGGAGGAGGCACCCTACCCAAGCTCAGCTGGCCTCAAAAGAGAGCACAGCTCATAGGCTTTGCTGTTCTTGTCCTCTTTGTCTGGTACTGGCTTTCAGCCCCGGCCTTGCAGTGCTGCTAGCCGAGGGTATGGGCACCCAGACCTGTTCTTTTCAAGCTTAATCACTGTTCCTGAGTCTATGGGCAGTGTGAGGGGGTGGTTGCTGATTTGACTCGTGAAAGTCACTGTTCCAAGGCTGACACTGGCACAGACTGTTCAGAGGACCTGTGTGTGCCCCATCCCTGGAGACATTCAAGGCTGGGTTGGATGGGGCTCTGGGCAGCCTGATCCGATGGGGGTCAACCAGCCCATGGCAGGGGTTGGCCTTAAGGCCCCTTCCAACCCAAACTATTCTGTGATTTTAAATCTACCAACACATCCCCAGTCATCTGCCTGCCTTTGTTATTCTGGGCTGCTTGATTTCTCCTAGTGATAGGTTTGGTAGCATCATCATGTAGTGTGGATTTCTTCAGTGTCTGGGGGTCCAGAGTATTTGCAGGGTATGGAATGAGAAAATGTGTCAACCTATGTGCATGACAGAAGATGAAAAGGTGAAGCCATATTGGTTTGAAAGATAGCGTTCTCATCAGGCTGTCATTGTAACTGCAATGAAGTTATTGAAGACTTCCATGGCTGGAGGACTTAATGAACTGAATCTGAAACTGGGCAGGTGTGAAGGGCAATGTGGGTGAAATCCCAAAGGGACCTATTTGTATGTTAACAGATGGCTCATGGAGGGTGTCACTGTGGGTGGTTTGACAGTGGAAGTCTGCTATGGGAAGTTCTCATTGCTTTCCACCTGGCGCTGCACCCGGCAACCCTTCTGTGGTGGATTGTGTGGGTCCCTGCAGTACAGCTACGTGTTTTCCATCCAACCTGTTTGTGGCACCTGGCTGCTATGCTCCCTATGTCCAGCTGTTCTCCTTTGCTGTTTTGAGCAAGCGAGTCAGGTGGCCATAAGCTCCAGAGAACCTGGTCTCATGAACTTTGTAGTTTTCTGTTTTCTTTGACTAGGAATCCTTGTCCCTCCCAAACCATATCCCCGGTGATGGGCAGTGCAGTGTCCTGGCAGCACCAATCCTGGAGTGCTGGTGCAGATTGACCTACCAGTGATGTAGGTGTGGGCACCATGAAGCAGAAATTTTCTGGGTGCCTTTGTGATTGTTTTACGGGTTGGTGCCCCAGGAAGCTGAGGTGGGGGTGTCTCTCTGTGTTTGAGAGCTGAACATGGCTTGTTCTGGCAGGGCATTGGCAACACAGCAGTTGTTGAGGATGGAGGTACAGGGTGGTACCCAGGGCTGAAGAGCAGGACTGCCCTCTGCCAGCTTCTGTTGATCGTCCTGGTGGCTCAGGGAACACTAAACTTCATTTTGGGTAGACTGCTCCTGTCCTGGTTTTCAAGGACCTAGCTTTTGTTCTCACGCAGCATTGTCTCTGTAGCCTATACTTGCACGGGGAGGAGCCTTAAACAGTGTTTGTGTGGCAGTTCTGGCTGGCCTCATGGAAGCTTCTGTTAAGTGATTTTTGCTTTCCCACTTTACTGTAGCCTGGGAAACACCACAGCATTTGGTTGGGTGAGTTTGAATTGCCAAGAGCCCCAACTTCTCAAGCAGCAGTGTTTGGTCCTTTTCTGCCTCAGCTCTGCTGCGAGGTCTGGTAGGCAGCCTGGGGAGAGTATAGAGAGCCTATACTCAGCTAACAAAATGCCAGCACACCCACAGAGGTGGAGCAAAGTGTGACTGCAGAGGTAGAGAGAAGTGAAGCCAGAGCTTCCCACTGAGCTTGGGATAAGGGGGAAAACAGCAGCAGTGACCATAGCAGCCTCTGGAATCCAGGTCTGGCTCTCTGAGGGAACCAACTTGGACTCACATGGGTGATCAGGGGGACAGTGGCAGGGGCATGGTTGTAGGGACAAACTTAGGGAGGATGAAAGATCATGCAGAGTCATCACAGTGCTCAGCTTTGTGCTTGTGCTGTCAAACTTTTTGGCTTGGAATGTGAATGGTTGCTGGCTGGACTGTTGGGAAAGTTGCCTTGTGCAGTCAGATTATTTCTCTGCTGAGTCTAACACATACCTCTGCACCTTGTCTTTTCAGATGACCCAACGGCCAGAACAAGCATCCCCAAAACCACACTGCAGGTGCTGAGAGCTGCTGTTCTGTTCTGCCTCAACCCTACACTCAGGTTAGCATCTCTTCAAATGGTATTGGTTTTTCTTCCTTCTCCAGGACTGTTTGAGGAGACCTAGGACCACAGTGCATTCCTCCTGCCTCTCCTCCATCCCACTATGCAGCCAGTGTCACTGGCCTGGCAGAGCCTGGGTGCCTGTCACCTGTGCTGCTAAGACTGTTGAGCCCTGTGCAACATCGCAAGCTCAAGGGCATTGTATTTTAAGCCCTTGGGAACTGACTGACTGTGCTGCTCACTGAACTCGTACTTCTCTCCGCCAGCAGCGCTGAGAGGAGGATTTCCCAGCTGCTACTCTCTGCTGCTTGCTGTCCTTCACCTGAAAAAATGGTGCCTTGGGAGAACTGCAGTACAGAGCTTCTTTACCCAGAGCTCAGGTGCAATTTGGCCAAAAGAGATTCTGTGGGGAAGCCACTGCTTAGGACACATGACTGCCCAGGCTGTGCAGCTCTTCCTCTAAGTGCCTGCCAAGGGAAGTTGGGGCCAGGCCAGAGACAAGTGGAGACTGGGCCTCAGGCCATCTTTTCTTTCCCATTTCCTTCAGCCAGATGCTGAAGTGGGACCCATAGGTGGTAAGGCAGGGGTAGATTCACCTGGAAAGTTAACAGCAGGGGAGGGTTGAGTCCGTCATTCATGTTAGCTCTGCATGAGCATTGCAAATTACCTGTCACACAGAGTGGCAGCAGCAGAGCAACCCTTTCATCTAGCTGAGTTATGGTGGTCAGTAATGCTTGCTCCTTGCCTCGATCCTACACCTTTCCTAGTGATGGAGAAGAGATATATTATATAGCTACAACAACACAATAGGTGTGTTTTCCTGGAGCTGCCTGCAGATCTGGCCACAGAACTCTCTCAGCGCTTGCCTGCTTTGTGACCATAGACATTTTAATATGAGGTTTTCCATCTTGAATCTACCTTTTTCCCTTCCATTATGACTGGAGCTTAATGCCTCCCCAAATGACAAATCTCCTATATGTATTTAAAGCAATAGCTTCTCCCATGACCTGGTCATAGCATGAACCTCTTTTCTCAGGTTTGACTGTCACCTAAAGCAAGTAATATCAGGGAGGATGTATTTGGGCTGGGTTAATCTTGTTAGAGTTGTAGAATCACCAAAATCATCTAGTCCAACTGCCAGCCCATCCCTTCCGTGGCCACTAACCCATGTCCCTCAGTGCCACATCTCCCCATTTCCTGAAACCTCCAGGGATGGTGACTCTACCACTTCCTTTGGCAGCCTATGTCAATGTCTTACCACTCTTTTTGAGAATAAAATTTTCCTAATATCCAACTGAACTTCTTCTGAGGCTAGTTAAGTTCAGTGCAGCTGGTAGTAACCTAGTACAGCTTGATGACTTTTGAATAGATTTGCATTGTCTCTGTATGGAATGGGGTGTGATGCTGTGCTGGAAAACTCAAAAGATCTAGTAAACCAGGGGTTAAATATTCAGCAGAAAGTGGCTGGCCTAGCATTGCTCCCTCAGCCTGCTCTTAAGATATTTAGGCTCCCATTTCCCCATGGTCCTCTTCCTACTGGAAACCTCAAGGAAGGGTGAAGACACTCCTCAGGGATAGGACACACCAGTATTCGCACTGGATTTATGTGTGGAATGCCCTCTGCCGTACCATCTTAACAGTTAAGTAGGTTGGGCATTCAGAAATCCTGTTCTTGGGAGTGTTGAGACAGCTGGATCCTTGTTCAGTTCTCAGTGCTCCCAAGAATGGAGCAGAGGATCATCTGCTGACACTAATTTTAGGCCTCTGATCATTGCCAATATCTCTCTCAGCCCCTGTTCATGTATATTTCTGCTATGTGAGAGTACTGTGTCCCAGACTGTAAAGGTTTTTCAGATGCATAATGTCCTGGGAATTGGGAAGGACTTTGAATTGTTCACTTACCTAAAGTGTCTTAGTCAAATCATTTCCATATCAGATGTAACTGTGGCCCATATATATTTTAGTCCTTGTACTAATCACCCTTTGGACCTTTGTGTTGCCTGGCTGCCATCCACTAGCTTTCCAGCATTCACCTTACAGAAATTTAGCTTCCCTCTTGTTTGTGGTAGTCTGTTCCTGCTGCCTTGAGTAGATGCATCCAGCACCAAATAAAATCTGCAGTGCCTTTGGGTGTGGACGTTCACCCAGGCCCATGAGGGCAGGGCTCCATCCTTCTTTGCATGGCCAGGTGGCTGCACGGCATCCACTTCTGAGTCCTCCAGCCCAGCCTGGCACAAGGTGAGGCCTCCCGGCCTCTCCCTTGTGTATATATATGAGAATTTGGGGCATCTCTGGACTTTGTGGTTTCTATTGCTCAGGCAATTTGTTGTCACCTCAGTTCTGGTCCATCTTTATTTTTAGCTTGCGTGAGACACATCTGATGGTTTCAGAAGGAAGTTGCGCGTTCTGAGTTCCATGACTCATCCTGGATAAGAACCAAGGCTTCTGCCCTAAACCCTCAAGTGATGTAACCAGTTATGGTGGGCCCTGTTCATCCTGGGGATGGGCGGAGAAGGAATAGCAGTGGAGAGAAGAGCAGAGCTTTTCAAAGTGTTGTTTTATCCATTCTGTTAAGTTGTTAAATTCATTCACCTAAACGTATTGACAGGTATCATACCTGCATGTGACTCAGAAGGGTCCTTTGTCTTTCCTTGCATCTCCCACCTGTGTCAAAGGAGAAGGAGCAGGGAGCTATGTTTGCATGCTGGGCTGGATAATCATTTAACACCACATAGCAACAGCAGACAACAGTTTTTAGGACAGGAAACGAATCAGGATCTTGTCTCTGGTTCAAGCCACAGTGAGGTTATGTGTGGCAGTGCAGAACTGCCTCCTCCAGTGGAAATGGTCTGGGGCTGGAAAGCACAGGCTCGCTATCCTCAAGATGTCTGCTGGGCTTCTGCAAAAACAGCCTGGGTCCTCTCTTTCCATGCAGCCTGGTGCTGCCACAAGGTAGGCAGAGCTTGTGTGGGGCTTTTTAAGGTGCGAGTAGTCATTCTTTGTCAAGGACAAGGGCTCTATATCCCTTCAGGGAGAGAGACTGCAGTGCAGGGACACATACCACCCAGCTGGAGTGACGTGCCTGGGTCCAGCGTAGGCATCCTGTGGGTTGGGACAATGGTTTGTGGGGGTGGCCCTTCACCTCTGCCCCCCTTTCCCTCCCTGGGATGATGTGCAGCTTCTGAGAATGCTGTCAGATGCCATACTGAGGTCTCATGTATGGGGTGGTGGGAATGCACAGCAAGGCCTAGGGGAGCAGAGACAAAGGAGGGAGGCAGCGGGCTGTGCTGGGGGAATTGCCATGGCAACCCATGCTTTCAGCAGCCCACACTGCGGCCGTGCATCCTGACAGCAGGCCTTGGTGCACCCAGTTGCCTGTGGCACCTACAGCCACCATCAGTGGGCCTTGGGAGGGGACCAAGGTGCTTTGTCCTCTCCTTTGCCCCTCCATGGTTGTTCCAGCTGCAGCCTGGAGTTGCAGAGCAGGCCCAGCCAGCGGGAAACCAGTCACCTGAGCCTTCCCACTGAGTCATGGAGGGCAGTGTCATCCTGCTGCCTTTGCTCATCCTCAGCTAATCGATGTAAGTGGGCCCAGCTGTACCTGCATCTTCTGAGGGAGCCTGGCCTGCAGCACGCCGTCCATCTCGTGCAGCCGGTTTGCCTTGCTGCGGGGTAGCTACGCTCCGGTGGGGAACAGGCTCTGTGATGAGCCCTGTGATACGGCGTGAGGCCCCTGGGCAGAGAAGGGGGCACTGAGCACTTCTGAAGCTGCTTTTGGGCAGACTCCATGCCAGACTCCGATTGGTGGTACTGAAGGAAGGAGGAAACGCTGTCGCCACTTGCTGTGTGAGCTGTCCTCTGTCATGTGCCTGAAGCCTTGGGTGTGGGACAGGGGGATGGGACTGTCTGACAGCAAGCACAGCTTGCCCATCCCGACATGGAGTGTGGTGTGAGCTGTAAGCCTCTCTCGTTACTCCTCCCACAGGTCAGGCTGGCAGTGTGTTACAGAGCTCGGTCCCCAGTCCAGCAAGGGGCCTGCCCCGTTTCCAAAATATGCTCTAAGCTGTTGCTGGTGATCTGGTTGTTATGGGGTTGTGTGTGGTCTGAGGCCAGGACTTGTGCAGCTGGATGGCAAGGATGGCTGTCTGTGAGCTGCGCAGACAGCCTTGTGTTCACAGATTTCATGGTCCCTTGCCTGAGCCTCCAGCCCTGAACCAGGGTACAAAGCCTCAGAAATTCCACTGAAAGCCACATTGCTGTTTGCTAGCCACCATAATGTCTGTGTCAGGTTTTGAATGACTTTACAACTTGTATGGGCTGCCCTGCCTTGTCCAGTGCTATGGTTCCAACCATCTTTAAACACCTGAATGGTCTGAAGTTTGTAAAATATTCCCTGACCTACAGACCACAGTGTTCCCAAGGGAAAGCCAACAAGAGAAGTTGGAACCCGAAAGCAGCCTGCTGCAGATATCTGCATACTTCCTCCCTCAGGCTCCCAAGAAGTCTCCCTTTCTTCACAAAGGGGAACAGCTCTCTCTGTGCTGGCATCTGGAGCTTCCTTCCCACAGGGTAAGCTGAGGCGCTGTTACTTGATGCTAAGGGCAGCTTCAGATCCACAGCCTGAGCACTGCTTTTAATGCATATGACCTTCAGTGCTTAGTGTGAGAGTTGGCATTGTGGTATTTCAGGGGCAGGAATGATTGGCAGAGAGTGGTCAAAATCCACTGAGTGGTTCACTCCAACCCTGTTTTTCTCAACATGGTTTTTCTGTTCTTTCCTCCAGATGGAGGCTCCAGGATGTGCTATGAAATACCACGGAGTGATAGCAGAACCTGATGAGGAAGGCTCTGTGGTGTGTGCGTGTTGGGGCATGGATTGTCAGTTTCTAGGGCAGAGAGTGTTATTTTCCATTTATTCAGCACCTTGCATGCCGAGATTCTTGTCTAAGGCTTGGGATTCTGGGCACTGTGACCTGATGAGTTAGAACTGTGTCATCTTGGAAGTGCTACTCCCTCTTTTTCTGCCTTTCCTTCTCACGCTGTAAGTTTTTAAGCACAGCACGAAGGACCAGAAAAGCCCCAGGGCACTGGGGTCACACAGTCAGCTCCTGATTTGGGGAGGAGTTAAACGTGCAGTGCTGGAATAAGCATTTAAGGGAGAAGCAGCCAAGAAAGATTTCCTCCTGGCTGAGCTGTGGTGTTGAGGTTCGGAAAGTTCTGTGTGAGATACGTGCTGTGCTTCACTGCCATCGCCTGCAGGTAGTTAAATGGGGACATCAAGCTGAACAGTGTCACTGAGAAAATGACCAGTATCCTTTTGGATAGCATTAAGCTTGCTGCCACTGCTGGATGGGTGCTGGGAGGTTCAGCATGGACATGAAAGATTATTGGCTTCAGGAGGAAAATCTGGCTCAGTGTACACTTGTAGCTGCCCTCCATAAGTTGTGAGAAGTTAGTCCATCTCAGTAGGTAGCCCAGTAGATAGTGGCAGGTCTGAGCTTTGCTTTCAGTTCATCTTCTAGGAGCCAGCAACACCCAAAAATCATGGTTTGGGTTGGAAGGGACCTTTAAGAGTGTCTGCTTCCAACAGCCTCCCACCAGACCAGGCTGCTCACAGCCCCATCGAGCCTGGGTTTGAATGCTTCCAGGGAGGGAGTATTCACATCATCTCTGTGCAACGTGTTCCAGTGTCTTACCACCCTCACTGTAAACGATTTCTTCCTCATATGTAGTCTAAGCCTAACTTCTTCCAGTTTAAAACCATATCCCCTCATTCTGTTGCTACATGCCCTTATGAGAAGTTCCTCTCCAGCTTTCCTGTAGGCCCCTTCAGGAACTGGAAGGCTGCTATAAGGTCTCCCCAGAGCCTTCTCTTCTCCAGGCTGAGCAGTCCCAGCTCTCTCAATCTGTTCTATAAGGGAGCTTTTCCAGCCCTCTGAGTGAGGCCCACCTCTGGACCTGTTTGTGTTGGGATCCCCAGAACTGGTTGCAATTCTCCAGGTGGGCTCCCACAGGAGCAGAGCAGAGGGGCAGAACCTCTTCCTTCAACCTGCTGGTCATGCTTTACGTCATGCAACCCAAGACACATTTGGCCTTCTAAATACTAGCAAATCTTGAGGAACTAGAAAATTCTCAGGTCTGTTGTCTTGGGTTGGTCTGCTGGCCTTTCCCTGACAGCCTGCAGTCTAAAGGTATTTGCAGTGATTTGTCCTGGCTATGCGATAAATCTTGGTAGAGAGAAAATGAAAACTGTGGCTTGGAGCTGCCAGCCTGACAGTGCTCCTCTGGTTGTTGTGCCTGTTTCCTGCAATTTCAGGGCTGCTTCATGCCTTAGATTTGTGGAAGAAACAGACTTCAGATTGGAAGTAGCCCTCCCTCTTTCTCCCATGCAGCTCTTTCTGGCAGCTCAGTAAGAGTGATTTATTATAGATTACAGCTCTCTAATTCTGTGTCTCTACAAAATTTACAGTCTCTGAAGAGAATTCAGTGATGCTTCCGGTAGTAAGCCAATATCAGAGGCCTGTCATTTAGCAGGGGTGGGAAGCAAGGAGGAGCAGTTCTACCAGGAAATGCCTATGCTCATTGATTGGGAAGGGAAAGGCATCTCACTCTTGAAAGCTTCTTCACAGTACAGCTCCAAGTGTTGCTGGTGAAGCTGCACCAGCAGTGGTGACAGCACTGCCCTCCGGAGCCTGAGAAAGGTGAGACCAAAGCTATGGCATGGGGAAAAAGGCCAAATTCTGTTCAAAAGTGAACCTCCAAGAGGAGCAGCAGAAGGAAAAGACATCCCTTGTAATTCTTATGAGGAAAGAGTGGAAAATTTCCTCCAGAGTAAGCCTGTCTGAAACTTGATATGTCTCAGATGTGTGTTAAGAGAGAAATGAAAAGACTGCACTATAAAGTGATAGGGGATAATGAATTTAATCTAATATGTTGTGTCCTGGGAAATTGAGCTTGGGCAAGGATATTGGCAGTAATTTGATGTTTTGTGTGACAACAGCAGCAGATACTGCACGAAGAAATTTCTCTGGGGGGAGTGGTCTGCTCTTCTGAGTGCCCAGGAGGATGAAGCACAGTGATCTGGGGGTAGGAACCTGAGGGAAGATACCAGGAGAAATGTATCTGAACAGTACAGTATAGTTGTATGTCTTTCTGCAGCATGAGCTTTGCTTTCCCACTTGGTGGCCCCACTGAGCTAGATGACTGTGCTGGGCAGAGCTGGCAGGAGGGCAGATCCCCTCATGCCAGGTTGTGCTAAGTGACTTTCTTCTTGCATATTGTTTGGCAGAAAGCAACTACTCCCTCCATTTACTGATGGGCATCACTGCAGTTTCCGTGCTCACTTCTGCAGGAGCATGCTGTTGGGTTGATGTCCACCCAACATCTCCCAGTCCATCCCACCTGCCCTTCCCTGCTGGAATGCACCATGCATGCCCTGTAGCAGAGAGCCTCTCACCCTGGACTGCCCAGGGATGGGGTTTCACACTGTCCTCATCACACTCCCTGTCGCTGGGTGCTATGTGCCTGCTCCCTTCCCTGGGGCAGGGACAGCACACTATGCCTCAGTTTCCCTGTGATGTGGGGAGCAGGGAGGGGCAGAACTCAACCAGTAAGGAGAGGAGGGAAGGTTGCAGCAGCTGCTAGGAAATGACACTTCAGGGTGCTGCAAGGTGGCCCTGCCCCATTCTGTTTGCTGAGGTGGTGTGTTGGGGTGCAGTGGCGCAAGCTTGCCCTGACTTCTGCAGAGTTGGCATTTCTGGATGCTGAAAAGTAGTCCTGTCCCACACTGCCTTCTATCATGGCAGGGATCCTGCTTGGCCAGGGGAGACTGCCCACATCTCCCATCCCATTCCCTCTGCACACCCACAGGCAGTCCTATGACCATGCCTTTTTCCAGTATCTGATTTATGTCCTGCTGCTGCAGCACAGATCTGAGCTTATCTGCCCAGGCAGGGGTCAGGAGTGCTTAGCAGTAGTTCTGTGACATGCCTTGCTGTCTGTGTTTTGTACCTGGGGGCAGGAACAGAGAGGTCCCTGCAGGGGGAGGGGACAAGGGGATGGTCCTCCCTGCTTCCTTCCTCACCCCTGTGCCTTGCATGTCTGAATCTGACTGCTTAGAGCGCATTTCATAATAAAACAGAGGGCAAGCACCATAAGGAGTTTTAAACCCATTTCCATTTCTCTGCAGAGTTCTCACTCGCATTGCTTGGCAGTAATTTCTATGGAGGGTGAGGATGATTGAAGATGTCTTTTTTTTCCCCTCAGTGCATCCTGCAAGCCACCAGTGGATTGTCAGCACTCTTCTGTTGTAGAATCTGCAATGAATGTTGCCTTGCTTCTGTTCAGCACTTTGAGTTTGAGGTGGTGCCCAAAGGGTTAAACTGCAGTGGTGGGGAAGGGTTGTGGCTGGAACAAAGAGCACTTTTAAGGTTGGGATAAGAACAGAGGGAATGGATTCAGCTTCTCACAGAGTGTTGAAATAGAAAGGTGGAGGAGACCCCTTTTCTGGGAGGCAGCAGCACTATTGGAAGTGGAGCAGAGGGAGAAGAGATAGTGGAATTCAGTTAGAGTGAGTGCATGGGGAGCTTTAGGACCAAAGTGAAAACTCAGCTGTGTGCTGAAATAAATGAGTACAGAATGCAAGGCTGGGAGCCAGGGGTCCTGGGTCAAAGGCTCAGTTCTGACCTTCTTTCCAAGCATTCTGGAGTGGCTCCTTTTTGTTATTTTCCCCATATCTTACTCCTTGATGAGAAAGTGTTCAAGTTGTGCCATTCCTGCCCTTTCTCTTGAGGGTGTTAGTGAATGTGTGGAACATCCTCCTGTGTTGGAGAAGTGCTTTGCAGGGAGCAGCACATGGGGATGTCTGGGTACCCCCGGTCAGGGTGAGAGCATGGAACTGATCCAGGACAAAAGTAGCAGACTCTTCCCCCAGGTGCAATGAGGAGGCTCGTTAAATGGGAAGGATCCTGGTGTAAAGTTTGTTGGAAAAAGGAAGAAAGAACCTACTGGAAGGAGAATGGCTTTTGATCCAGGGAGAGCTGGTGAGGCTGCATGGTCTGCTCTGGATACCCCATGGGGCACAGCAACAGAAGGGACAGCAAAAGAAACTAGGGAAGGGATGGCAGAATTTTCCATTTCTCTTCCTGCAGCAAGGTAGAAGGAGGACATAGCTCATTTCCATCCTGAGGCTCGACTGGTGTGAGCCAGCCCACCCAGGATGTGTGCAGGGCTGCAGGATGTGCTGAGTCAACAAGAGCATCCCCTTGCAGAGGGAGATTTGATTGGGGCTGCCAAGACAATAGGGGTTTGCAGCTTGGAGGAAGGGTGAGCGCCAGCTGCAAGCCACACGGTGGGCTTTCCAATTTTAGTAAACTCAGATTTGTGTTACTGACCAGAAGAGGAAGCTCAGTCCTTACATTTCACAGGCTTGGTTAGCAGGCACTCGGCCATTCAGTTCTGTCCCTCACCATGGGTATGCTCCCTGATGTAAGTTTTTATTTAAAGAAATTCCACATCTGGTCCTTACATTGGATTGGATGACCTTGGATGTGATTTTTTGGAACAAATGGCTGATGCTTCATTGTGCTCTGTCTAGGAGATGGAAAGTGGTCCCAGGGAATGCTCCACAAGTGCTGGTGCCAGCTCCGGCTATTTCAACTCCCTGAGCACTGGCAGAGAGGCGATGCTGGGAGGGGAACAGACTCTGTCAAAGGCTCTGTCCTCTCTGGCAGCTCCGTGGGTCACTGCACCCACCAGAGCATTTTTTCAAGCACTGCAAGAGGAAACTTGGGGGACACAGAGCTGCTTTGAGGAGAACCTAGAAGAGAAAAGCTTGATACGAGGCTCCTGGAAATGATAATATCTATTCACCTCATTGGTTGTCAGACTAACAAGCTGCATGCACCAACTTTGTGCATTTACTGCTGCTCGGCAAAGCTGCTTAGCATCAGAATTCAGAAAACCTGAACTCCTTCCGTAGTTGCCAAAATCCTCACTTCTCACACTGTCCTTTGGCATTTTGTTTGGCAGAAGCATGTTACTGACTTAAAGGTGAGTGAATAAATATCTCTGCTGACAGTTCCCACCTTGCTGCCCTGAAATGTGCTGTTACAAGGCAGCAATGTCCTGTGATTGTGCCTTAAAGGGATGCTCTGCTGGTCTTCGGCCACTGGAAGAAGCAGGGCATGAGACAGTTGCAAGGGATTGCTTAGTGTGGGAAGGATGTCAGAGAGAGCAGTTTCCCAGGTGCCAATGGGCAAAGGTTATCTCTGCTATCCTGGCTGCCCAGAGCTCGTTGGGAATCCCATCTTTTCCAAGACTGATTTAAGTGTCTGCATTTAACTGGTCTGGGCCTGTCCTGCTGCTGGCTGCAGTTTTGTTCAGATGCTTGCTGGGTGCTGTCACAATGGTGACACCATGACCACGGTGGTGAGAGCATGCAGTGAACCCTGCGGACCTGCTGCCCTTGAAGGACCCTGGGGGTGGAGCAGCCTGATGGATGTGTGCAGGGGAAGATGTGTGACCCTATATGGCTCACATCTTGGTTTTGTTTGTCCTGAGAAGGCAGAAAGGCTTTATGAGTTCATGGTGAGGCATGGCAAGGTGCTGGGCTGTACATGTGAAAATCCAGGGAGAACCAGTAGCTCTGATGTTTACTTCTGTGCTTGGGTAGAAAAATGTTCTTTGCTCTTGTTAAATATGTGACATCTCAGCCCAGTGCATTGTCCTTCCCTGGCCAAAGGATTGAAGAATGGGTCATAGAATCGTTTGGGTTGGAAAGGATATTAAGATTATCTAGTTCAAACCCCCTGCTTTAGGCAGGGGCACCTCCCACTGGGCCAGGTTGCTCAAAGCCCCATCCATCATGGCCTTGAGCACCTCCAGGGAAGGGAGAATGGTTTAACCTGGTCCTGATTTCCAGATGGCAGGGCCTCCAACATGTCTGGTACTGCATGACCCCTCTGGATATGTGGTGTTCAACCAACTCATACTATTGCAGTGCCAGCAAAGCCTGTCCTGCTGCAGCAAGAGGAGGAGCAGGCTGGGCACATGATCCTTGACGCAGATGGACGTGCTCTGCTCCACAGAGTGGGTTGCTGTGCGTGGTGTCCTAGCACAGCAAACAGCAGTGATGGGTGATCTGCCTTCTGGAGGAGAAGGCAGATCTCCTCTCTCTGGAGGAGAGATCTGCTGAGGAGCCCTTAGAAAGGGATGGTGCTGAGGGATGGTAGGGGGAAAGGATGTGGAGCAAAGCCTGTTTCTTTGAGCTTCTGCTGCTGGAGGAATTGCCAGTCTGAGAAGTGGTCTCATGGAGGATAGGAGTACATGAAGCTATGCATCATATGGCTTCCACCATTCAGATTTGGGAACTGGCCAAACCTGAGTGCACTGTGAGGACTGTGGTGCTGGTTGATGCTGAGTGACCATAGCCACACTACAAGAAAACCACACCTCTCAACAAGTTCAAGCCTGAATTGTGAAGCTATGCAGTGTGGGATGTGTGTTGGGCTGTATCCAGGGGCATGTCCTTGGCACGTGGCACATTCTGCAACTAGAGGTGGGTCCACCTGCTGGAGGGCTGATTAAACCACCAGGTTTGCTTAGAAGGCAGCCTCAGAGCCTAGAGAAAACCCATCCCCAGCCTTGCTCCTTATCTCAGCACATGGCACCACTCCCACTCTGGGCTACCCTGCCACTTCAGCAGGGACATGAGCCAGCGGTGTCACTGCTGTTGCCAGGAGCTGAGGGAGAAGGGAGACTTGGCACCAGCTTGCTGCCCTGCTGCTGCCTCACTGAGCTTGTGGCATTGCTCTGCCGCCCACAGACAGGCTGCAGGCACCCACAGATGGGTAAAATGGGTGAGTCAGGCAGGAGGAGAGGGTGAGTCAGAGGGCAGTGAGTCAGCAGGAAGCATGGGGCAGGTGCTGTCCCAGGGCTGGGCTTTTGGAGAGCTGCAGGGCCTGGTGCAGGGTCTTCCTAGGAGCTGGGGAATCCTCAGGACTCTCCTGTGGGGTTCGGGCAGTGGGGTGGTGGAGATGGGCCAGGATCTGGCTCGACTGTGTGTTACACAAACCAAGCAGTTCTCTGTCCTGTCTGGATCCTGCCCAGAACCTTCCATCCCTACCCTACTGCTCTCTTAAAGTGGAGGGGAAAGAAGGAATGATCCCTGCAGGCACAAAAATACATAGGAAGTTCTGCACAAATGTGCATGGGAACTTCTTCATGGTGCAGGTGATGGAGCAGTGGAATGGGCCGCCCAGAGAGGTGGTAGAGTCTCCTTCTCTGTAGAGGTTCTGGACATCTACCTGTACAACCTAGGCTAGGGAGCTGCTTGGGCAGGGCGATTGGACTCTGTGATCTCTGGAGGTCCCTTTCAACCCCTACAGTTCTGAGATTCTGTGAAAAAAAATGATAAAAGATTGAGTGAGGGTAGAGAACTGGGCCAAACTTTCTAGACAGTGCATTTGGGATTCCCAGTTTGGGATAAGCTAGGTATTTTACAGCAGGCACTGAGGTGGGACAACCAGAGCTCTGGGTCAAACACTTGAAAACATACCTCACTGGTTTTTGCACTGGGGTCTGTCTCTTGTTTCAGTGTCCCTACGGTCTGCAGGGGCTGGCTGCAGGACAGCTGCTGTCCTGTCTGGCTGCCCCTTTACCTGGCAGGGATGGAAATCAGTGGGCTTCAGAGTCACCTGGAAATGAAGGTGAGGCTGTGGAGATGATGAGGTTGGAGGCCAGTGAAGAAGCAGAGTCTGAGAGCAGGAGGTCTGTGCAGGCTGGGAGAAGGATGCAGGGTGCTGGTGCTGGTGGCTTTGGAGAGAAGCTGGAGACAGGCCATCCAGGGATGTGTCCAGGAACAGAATAAGAGGCAGCAAGACAAGATGGATCAAGGGAAATTCCAATTAGAGGTTAGGAAAAAAATGCCTCATTGCACTTGAAACTGTCACTGTTATGTTTTTTGGTTTTTGTTTTTGTTTTGTCCTTCTCATGACCTTCAGTTGCTGCAGCATAACCCAGCTCTTTGGTTTGCCTCCATGTTTCTCAGCTGGAGCACCCTTCTCCCCAGAGGATCGTGCCATTCCCTCCCGGCTCAAACATAAAAAGCCCATCTCCAGTACCACAGTGGTAAAGCACATGAAAATAAACCACCCACCCTTTTCTGCTGGGAGTGGAGTATGGTCTGCAGGAGGGTGCTCATGCTCTTGGGGACTGGAGAAGATGCTGGCCCACAGCTGTAGGGCTGGAAGAGCTTTGGGGTTTTCTTTCCCATGGTGCCTGTCCCAGCCTTGGAGACAGTGTTGATTGGAGGAGAAGGCACCAGGAGCCTTTTTAAAGGCTTCAGCTGCCTGTCCATCCCCAGCAGATAGGGAGCAGATGGAGGCTGAGATGAGCCTAAAGGACTGTCTGGAAAGAATTACTTGCTCCCAGTATTTTCTGTTTCTTTGCCAGCCTTTTATTCTCATGGCTGCTCTTTTCCTGATCCTGTCCTTCTGCGAAGCTGGCTGCTGGCAGCCTCATCAGCCTTGTCTTCAGAAACAGCTTCGCCCTGTGATTTATTGAGTCTCCTAACTTTGACCCTAGTGTCTGATGCTCCAGAAGCCTGTGTCCTGTGTGCAAGTGCCAAAAGAGTTTTTAGCGCTTGCCCAGTTTTGTCTGCAAGAGTATCAAAACAGAGCAAAGATTCTGTGCATAAGCCTGAGCAGAGCTGACCTTCAGCAATAACGGCATGTGCCTCCCCATCTGGCAAAGGATGCCCCTGGCATTCAGGCTCCCCAGACACTTTTATGTGGGTTTTCAAGGTCTGGGATGTTCCCATGGGCCTCTGTTTGTCCCCAGCTCCCTTCTCAAGTTGTTCATCTCAGCCTTTCCCTTGGGCTTGTTGATGCTGGGCTGCATCTTGATGTGAGCACAGCACACTGCCTTCCCCTGGCTGCCTCTCCGTGGTGCTCCTCAACACCACTCTGGGCCCCATTTGTGTTACTTGGATATCTCTTGTAGTACACTTGAACGCTGAGATCTCTGAGCTGGAGCAGCGCAGCAAACCAGACTGCAGCAGCAGCAAGGGGAGTTTGTGTAGGGACCTCCAGTGTTGTACAAAGACAGACGTGGGGTCAAGGATGGTTGTCTATGGGTGCAGCTGCCTCAGACACATCCCTGTTTGCTGCCATCCTGTGAAGATTCAGGATACTGATCACAGGATAGTGGTATGTTAGTGACTGATGCTGTGCTGTCCCTGCAAGTTGCACCTGCCAGTTAACTCCAGGGCAGGTCCTCCATGACCTGAAGCAGTCTCAGCCCTGGTGTCCTCGATGCTGACAACTACATCCAGCACTTCCTTCCCAATACCCTCATACTCCCATGCTGTGCTTCAAAGAAACTTGTGTACATGAGTGAGGAACTGGTTGCAAGATTGTACCCAGAGAATGGTGGTTAATGGCTCTGTGACATACAGAGATTGGTGACAAGCACTGTCCCTCAGGGGTCTGGGACTGACACTCTTTGATATCCGCATCCATGACACAGTCAGTGAGATGGAGTGCACCCTCAGCGGTCTGTGGATGACTCCAAGCTGTGTGGTGTGGTCAACATGCTCAAAGGATGGGATGCCATCCAGAGATACCTAGGCAGGCTGAGCAGTGTGTGCAGGTGAACCCCCTGAGGGTCAACAAGTCTGAGCGCAAGGTGTTGCAACCCCCACTGCCAGTACAAACTGGGGATGTAGGGACAGAGCACGGCCCTGCTGGAAAGGACCTGGGGGTACTGGTGGATGGCAGCTGGGTGTGAGCCAGCAGTGTGCCCTCGCGGCCCAGCCAGCCAGCCGGATCCTGGGCTGCGTCCAAAGCAGCGCGGCCAGCAGGGAGAGGGAGGGGATCCTGCCCCTCTGCTCCGCGCTGTGAGACCTCACCTGGAGCACCGCGTCCAGAGCTGGAGTGCTCAGCACAGGAGAGACGTGGGCCTGTGGGAGCGTGTCCAGAGGAGGGCCACAGAAATGATGCGAGGGATGGAACAGCTCCCTGTGAGGACAGGCTGAGAGAGCTGGGGCTGTGCAGCATGGAGGAGAGAAGGCTCCGGGACACCTGAGAGCGGCCTGTCTGTATCTACAGGGGGCTGCAAGAGAGATGGGGACAGACTCTTCAGCAGCGTCTGCTGTGATAATACAAGGGGAAACACTTTCAAACTAAGAGCGGAGATTTAGATTGGATATAAGGAAGAATGTTTTTACAGTGAGGGTGCTGGGGCGCTGGCACAGGTTGCCCAGAGAGGCAGTGGATGCCCCACTCAAGGTCAGGGTAGAGGGGCTGTGAGCGCCCGATGGAGCTGTGGGTGTCCCTGCTCATTGTAGGGGAGCTGCACCCAGTGACCTTTGATGGTCCCTTCTGACTCACACAGTTCTATGATTTTACTTGTTTGGTTGGGCAGCAGTAGAACTGTTAAGGTGATAACTGTGACACCTTCTCGTAAATGTCAGTAGAGAGTTTCCCTCTTGCCTTCAGTTCCCACTGGAAGGAGAGATTTTGCTGTTCCCTGAAGGGGACAGGACACTGAATTTGTAGTTGAAATATTCCTTCTTCACTATAGCCCTTCTGTATGCATGCAGCTCTTTACAGCCAAACATGTCCAAAGCTCATCCTGGATTCTTGCCCAGGCACTGCTCTGGCTTTTGTAGTGGTGCTTCCTAAATCGCAGCTGGAAAGGGGTGAGCTGGGTGGGGGCTTATGTGGTATCTCTTCCTTCTGTGCCACATAGATGTCTTGCACGAGGAGTGGAATTGATGCTGAATGTCCCTGCAGCTGCTGCCATCTTATCTGCAGGCTGCAGCTTCATGACGCCGAGCTGAGTGCCCCGGGCACCTCCCTTGGAGGCACTTACGGTAAAGGGAAGTGTATTGCAAGAGGGGTTTGTGGTGAGAAGGGACGGTTCCCACGGGGTCAGCGCTGCCTGTACAATCTTTGCTGCCCTCCTCACCGCACACACTCGGCCTGCTCCATAGCTTTGATGCGGGTGTCCAGAGTCGCTCCAGGTAACGCAGCATCCCTGGGATGTTGTGCAGTAACTTGACAGGGAGGTAGGGAAAGGCGACACTGCTGTGGCTCTGCCACATGGGTGCTGGGGACTTGCCATCAGGTCCTATGGGACGTGCGTGCAGGGAGGCTCATTATGGAGGGGACAAAGGAAGTCTGGGGTTGGTTGTGTCAGCAGAGCATGGGCAAAGAGCTGGGGGCATGGGGGATGTACACAGGGATGTTTCTGGAGGACAGGGCTGGCATGGGAGTGACAGGCAGCGTGCTGCAGGGGCTGCAGAGCTGGGCTGCCCTGCAGGGTTGGGCGTTGTGTGGTTGCCGTGCCCCATAGAGCAGTGAGGTCAGGTCACTCTCCTGCGTGACAGGGTGCGGGTAGGTCAGAAGCTGACAGTAACTGATTTGCCTTTCTTTTGGGGTCACGTTGAACAGGTTGGGATGCATTTCCCCAGGGCTTCCAGTGCAGGAGTATCCCTCGGGTGTTGTTCTGCCCTGTTGCACACTCAGGCAGTTAATCCTAACGTCTGCGCCTCACTCAGCGCGGCGATGGTCCAGTCCTGCTTGGACAACGACCTCCCGGGCACGTCGCAGCACGCATCTGCTCTGCTCGTGGCCCCCGTGTGGGGGCACGGCAGACGTCGTGCTGCCCCTGCAGCAGCACCGATTTGGCTTCTTCACCCCGAGGCGGAAGGGCGCAGCGGCGTGCGGGAAGGCGAAGGCGGCCCGGAGGAATTTTCCCCTGGTGGCCAGCTGTTGTCCTGGGCCTGGCTCGCGTCCTGCGGCACTTCCCACCCCGCGCGTCCTCGGGGAGGGGACCGCGGCCGTCCCACCCTCCGTCCTCCCTCCCTTCGCCGGGCGAGTGGGTGCCACCGCGGGCCGGCGGGGGTGAGTAGCTGCGGTGCAGCCCGGCAGCATCCTGCTGCCTCCGCAGGGATCCTCTCGGGCAGCGGAGAGTTTTCCCCACCCCCAGCTCTGCCGCTGCCTCTTTGTTTTCTGGCAGAAGCCTCCGTGCCTTTTCATCGCCGTTGAGGCGCCGAGCAGGAGCCTGCATGTGCCGTGCGCGCGTCTCACCGCGGCGCGCATCGCCCCGCAGGGGCCGGTGGGCAGCTCCGGGGCTCTCCTCTCCATGGGCTTCTCTCCCGGGCACGCAGGGCTCCGAGGCCTCTGCTTTCTAAACCCTCTCTCACGCTGGCAGCGGTTCTGCACCTTGCCACAAGTGGAGTAAGTTGGCTGGGGAGGGGACGGCCCCGAGCGGGCTCCGCGCGGGGCTCTCCGTCGCGGCCCTCGGTGCCGTCGCTGCTGCTGGGGCAGGCACCTGAGCGGAGCGGGGGGGTGCGGAGCCGGCGGCGGCTCGGCGTTGCGTGTTACCGTGCCTGCCTCTCCGCCTATTTGATCGCACGACTTCCATCGGGGACTGAATTCCTGCGCTGGATTCTGGGCTCGGCTCTGGTGAAAGGATCCAATTATTTCAGAGCTTTGAGCATCTCCATTTGCTGCCCATATTTGCAGCGCCCGGCTCTGTGCTGGCTGGAATTCCAAGTGATTAACGTGACTGTGACATCCCTCCTAGGGGTGTTATCTTTGCTCGCTGTCCCCCCCCACCGCCCCCCTCTTCCTCCTCCAGCAGCGATCGAGACAGGCAGGCAGAGACAAAGGTCTGTCCTCAACCTGGGCTGTCCTCCTGCCAGCGGCTGCTGCATGGGATTTCCCCGCTCTGCGTGCTGCAGGTTCTGTGGGCTCCGGGTTGATCGCTGTAGGCTGCATCGCAGAGGTTTGAGCCTGGCTGGGCTGGGCTGGGTGGGCAGGGGATGCTGCCGGTTTTGGAGGGCAGCTCAATGTTCCTGCTGGATTTTAAGCTGCTTTTCATTCTTTGAAAATTTCATTCTTTGCGCTATCCTGGGGGAGAGGGGTAGCCGTGCATGGAGGGGAGGCTGGCAGGAGGGGTTGGACGTGGGAGAAAGCCGTACACAGGTGGCCGTTGCATATAGGATCTGCCTGCAGAGCCTGCCAGCCCCCCTTCCGTGCTGCAGGCTATTGTCAGTGTTGCTGCCGGTATGTTAAATGCCAAGGCAAGGTGTCTGAGGCAAACCAGGCATCGGTGGTGAAGCCTCCAGGCTTCTTGGGAGAGCTCTCATTGTGTTCTTCTGGCTCGGCCAGGCGCAAAGGCTCAGTGTCCTCATGGCCACCCCTGGCACATGTGTGGGGCTGGGGCTGGGGCTGGGGAGGCAGTACGGGGCAGACCCCAGCCCGTAATGGAGACTGGGAGTATCCGAGCATGTAGGGGTCTCTGACCCTTCTGGGATGTGCTGGGACAGCGGCAGAGGGAGTCTGTTCCCAGTGGTTTCCAGGAGCTTAATGTGGGTGCTGCCTCTTGCTCCATCCTTCTCCATGGGGCTGGAGCTTCCTCTCTGTTATCTGCACAGGGGCCAGCGCTGAGCGAGGCTCTGCAGCTGCATAAATCTGGTGTGGCAGCAGGCCTCCCTCAGAGCCCCCATGAACAGGGCTTGCCCTTGCAGTGGGATGCTCCTTCCCTCTGCATCCTCTCTCCTCTCCTCTCCCTCCTTCCTACTTTGTGAGCTTCTTCTCCTTCCTCCCCAGCCTGAAGCCTAGGGGAGTGCCACAGCCACCTTCACCCTACTCAGCCCTTCAGGTGCCATTTGCTCCATTACATCCCTCTCACTGCCTTCTCTCCCATTGCCACCTCTCCCAGGGACGGTGCTGGAAGTCTCCCCAGCATAGCCTATCCATATCTCTCCTGATTGTGGCATACCCAATCTCACAGAGGCCATGGAGAAGCCGTTCCCTGATGCGTGTGTTGCTGCTGTCCGTCAGGGGTGTGCTGGAAACTTTCTGCTTCTCAAGCTCTGCTCTCAGCCTGCTCCAGGGAGCTCTGTGGCTTTACACTTTCCGTTGTTAGATTTCCTTCCTTTTTCTGGGTTCAGGTAGGACAGGCAGAGCTATGTTGTATCCTCCAGGCAGTCACTTTCCAGCAGTTTCTATTGCCTTTTCTCTTGCCTTGTGCTGTTACTGGGTGATTCTGTGCCCTCCTGTAACAGCAGCCTCTCTCCTCCTGTGCTGCTTGGTTTCTGCTTCACTCCCAGTGATTCTGTAGAGGTTTCCTTTGCACTGCTCAGGAGAGGGAGCAGGAAGCAGTTCAAAAGCCAGTTTGGGGCTGTTTTTCTATTTTTTGTTGTCTGAAAGGTGCAAGGAGCCCTCTCATCCCTACCAGCCCACAGTCATGGTGCTCTGTCTCAGGCAGTGATGCTCTGACCTGGCCACCTGCCCTCTGCAAAGCCCCGTGAGTTCTTCGGGGTGAGCTTCCTCTGTCCCAGGTCTGCTCCTTGGCAGATTTTCTCTCCCTGCTCTGACAGAGCTGTTCCCACCCTCCTCACTTCCTTTCTGGCCCACGATGTGTGTGGTGCAGAACAGTTAAAACAGCAACAGATCCTTTTGCAGGCTGCATCCCAGCATGCGGTACAGCTGCTGCATCGCCCAGCCGGGGACCCTTCCTCTCCCACCATCCTGCTCTGTTGCCAGCAGACCGAGGCCATGGTTTGTTTATCCTGTGTTCCCCCTGGATGTGCTAATAGGAATGAAAGCAGCAGGTAAGCCGTGTCTCTGACCCCCAGACCTGGCTGTGTCATCCTGCATCATTGTCTGGTGGCTCGATGTCTCCAGGGAACTCGGGGTCTCAGCCCCAGCACCTGAAGTGTGCCCCCTTCCCTGCAGGTGCTTTAGCACCATGTGTCCCATAGCTTACAAAGCATTGTGCCCTTCCCCAGGTCTATCCAGGCTAGAAGAAGAGGGGAACGCTCTGGATCCAGGTTGCTGGGAGAGCCTTGCAAAAGCACAGCTGGGGTGTGAACCTGGTGACACTGCAGAGCTGTAGGAGGGAATTTTTCCTCCTTCAACGTGCTGTTGATACAGAGCTGTGCCTGTGCACTGGCAGCAGCTGTCCTGCCTCTCTACATGTTGAGCTGGGACAGGTGACTGCCTCGCTCATCTCCTTCGACTGGACTGGGAGCTCAGTGTGAGCAGGAGAAGCTCTTGCCAAGCTTCCCCCTGCAGGCAAAGCCTAGTCAGTCCTACTTCATAGCACCACTGCAGGGTGTAACACCAACAATATCACAGCTGCTTAGGGGTGGGAGGGGCTGGACCTCTGACTTGGGAGGCCCTGCATGCCACATCCAGGAGGTGGCACCCATACCGCTCAGTGGGGCAGTGAAGACTCAGACTTGGTCCTGTCCCATCCAGGCCTCTAGAAGTTGGGCTCTGGAAATGCCTGGCTCTGGGAGAGAAGAAAGACAAGATGTCCCAGTGATGTCTCCCCATCCCTGTTGTGGCTGCAGGAGTCTGGAGTCCCTGTGTTTGGACTTTTTGAAGTGGGCTGTGGAATCCTGGTATTTTCCCACATGATGCTTTGGACAATGGCACCTTGGTTGGCAAGGTGAGGTGCAGCCCCTCGTGCTAGGTGCATGCACTACTGCCTAGTGCTGGCATCCCTTGGGGACTGACGTAGAGACCTTGTTTGGGATGAGTTTGTGGTGTCAGCCTTTCCTTCAAGGCAGCTGCTGCTGGAGAGCAAAGGGCTCAGGCTGCCTGCATAAGGACTTGGTAAGGGCTGTGACTACAGAGGGGCGTGGGGCAGTGAAGGAAAGAGCAAAGGCTGCACCTCCGTGTTGTCCTGCATGGACACGTAAGGGAAGGATGTGGCTTCCTCCCACTGCCTCATGCTGACTGGTGCTGATTTTTGCTGATTTTGCTTCCCAGTGGCTGACCGTGCCATGGAAGTCATGGTGCAGATCTGCCGTGGAGGTGGAAAAAGGAAGCAACCACCTGATGCTGGTGCTCTCCCTGTTCTAGACAGTCAAAGCACGGTGTGTCAGCAGCACAGTATCCTCCCATGGCTGCAGACATCCACCTGCCTTCCCTCCTGCAGAATGCCAGGAGGGGCTGAGCTTCACAAAGAGCTTTTGTCGAGGCTTAGACCAGGAGGTTGTTATGCTGCAGTGCTGACTCGCCGTCTTGTGAGTGCTCTGTGGGAGCTGACACTGTTCTCTGTTCTGGCTGCTCACTGGGGGTGCCCTTCCCCTGGCTCTGCTGGAGGTGGCTTTTAGGCTGGCTACTCTTTGGGAACGGGGCTAATTGCAAATTTTACCAGAAGTGTAATGAGGGAACAGAATGTTTTCTGAGGCAGATGAGGTCAGGCAATGTCTGCCTCCTTGTGCTAATGTAAGATCTGATCGTTCAGGGCACTAGAAAGGGATGCACTTGTGTATTTGGTGCCTCTGAGCATCCCTGTTGGGATTTTGTTCATCTGCTTGGCCCTGCTGTTTCCAGGCTTCGGGACAGTGCTTGCGGTCAGAATGTCCAATGGGACAAGTAGCAGCTTCCCTCCAGAAGACAGCCTCCAGCTGGGGCTGTGCTGAGGAGGGAGGCACACAGCCCCCAGCAATGAGCAGCACTTTCTTCTTCACCCAGAGCTTCCTGGAACTGCAGAGCTTCCAAAAAGTCCTGTGACAGAGGAACTGAGGGTGGAGGTGCCCAAATCTGCCTCCTATGAAAATGTTGACCATGAGCTGCTACTCACATTGATTCTCCTCCTTGCCCTCTTCCAGGCATCAAAGCTGCAGAGCTGGTGGTTTATAACCACAAGGGAGCTGCGCTTATCTGCGAATCTTCATACATAAAGGGCACCTCTGAGCAGGTGAGTGCTGTGTTCATGGAAAGATTGCCGTCTGTGCTGTGGAGGACACTGATGGGGAACCAGCCTCCAGTCACAGGGCTGTCAGGCTCCTGCTTCTGCCTTCCCTGCTAGGCATCTCTTACTGCAGGAAAGCAGTTGCAAGTACTTTTCCTTGTCTGTATGGACAGAAAATGTCCTGCATGGTGGGTGAAAATGTGGATAGACATGAGAACACCGACTAGCTGGATGCCCAGAGGTTGCTGATGATCTTCAGTGTCTTGGAGAGCAAGCTGTGAAGTAGTGACCAAAAAGAATCATAGAATCACTGTAGAATCAGAGAATGACTTGGGTTGGAAGGGACCTTAAAGCCCACCAGCCCCAACCCCTGCCATGGGCTGGCTGCCCTCCACCAGCTCAGGCTGCCCAGGGCCCCATCCAACCCAGACTGGAGTGCCTCCACGGATGGGGCACCCACAGCTGCCTTTGGGACAGTACCTCACCACTTTGCAACATACAATATAGATCTCTTCTCTTTTAGATTAAAACCTCCCCATTACCCTGTCACTATCAGTCTATGTAAAAAACTGGTCTTTTTTCTGGTTATAAGCTCCCTTTACATACTGAAAGGCTGCATGGAGATCTCTGCAGAGCCTTCTCTTCTGCAGGCTGGGCAGCCTCAGCTCCCAGCTTGCTCTTAGCCTTTAACCTTGTTGAAGAAATAGGGATTTGTTCATATATACAGGCCTTCATACAGAAAAGCAAGCAAAAAAGTGTAAAGCATGAGCAAAGTATGAGGCTTCACAGCCTAGCCTGAAGTGTTTGTTATTGAAAGGAAAAATAAGGTGAAAGTACTGCCTGAAATGACTTGTAGATTTATGTGGCATTGGGATTTGGGAGGCTGTGAGAGGGTGGACCTCAAGACTGCCATTTCTACTTGTGTGACCCTGCAGGCAGGCAGCCCCCTCCTGCCCTTCTCCTCCCGGTGAGCATCTAGATCATGCTAGCCCTGCATCTCCCCCTTTTTTCTTTTTTCTCAGTGCTGCTGTGGAGACTGAAGAGCTGGAGAGGACGGTGCTGAGGTTTGGAGGCACACCGTGATGGTGGGAGCCATTCCACGGCAGCCACGCCGCTTCTGGGGGGTGCCTGGCTGGCAAGTGTCTTCAGCTAGTTGTGCCAACGACCGCTCACTGTGGAACAGGGAGATTGATTCAGAGTGGAGTGGGATTCTGCTGCAGAGAGGTGAGTGTGCGGGCAGCCAGGACAGGCTGAAGCAGAGGGTTACACAGCATCACAGAGTGGCTGAAATCTGTGTCCATCTGGCCTAACCCCAGCTCAAGTAGGGACACACATGTTGCCCAGGACTATGTCCTGCAAGGAGGTGCAGCCTCACCTGCACAATAACAAAGAACTTCCTGGTGTTTGGACTGAGCCTGCTGTACTTCAGTTTGTATGCACTGCCTCTTGTCCTGTCAGGAGATGCCAATGGAAAGAGCCTGGCACCATCCTCTTCCTACCTCCCCTTCAGGTTCTTATGGGTACTGATGAGATTCGCTCTGAACCTTCTCTCCAGGCTGAACAATTACAGCTCTCAGTCCTTCTTTGTAGGAGAGGTGCCCTAGTCTCTTAATGATCTCTGGCCACTTCCTGGACCATCTCAGGAGTGGCCTCCCCAGTGCTGGGCAGAGGGAAAGAGTCACAGCCCAGGATCCCCTTAGCCTTCTTTGTGGCAAAGGTGCACCACTAGCTCATAGTCAACTTGACGTCCACCAGAGTATCTGAGGGCGTTCTCTGTAAAGCTGTTTACCAGTTGGCTGGCACACAGCATGTACCGGTGCATGCTTTCATTGTTTCCCTTAAAAGAAATTTCTTGGGCTCAACCACCCTGGCCTCGCACCTTTCCTTCCATATCACAGTAGGAGCCAAAATACCACTCGTGGCCTTGGTCTCCAAATGGCCTTGGCCTGCTTGAAGAATTACTTCTGTTGCATGCCTGCCCCTGAGCCTTTGCACCAGAGAAGCAGAGGCGGCTGTGGTGACAGGCAAAGGGCAGAGCTGCCAGGCGTGGGCTGTTTGTAGGCTGTTTGTCAGGCTCTGGAGCTCCTTGGCACGCCACTCACTTTTATGCAGACATCTCATCTCATTGTCTCTTGCAGACGTTTCAGGGTTTGTCAATCCAGACAGCTCATGGCCACATCTCTTTGAAACACGGTGAAAGTAAAAATCAAGGCCTTGTGCAGCAAGAAGGAGGTTGACTCCTCAAGGCATGCAAGGATGGGTGATACGAATAGTTCAGTGGAGGGTGGATGATGCAGGAGTCCATGGTGGTCTCTGCAACCCCTGGTGCCCCTTAGCTGCTCGTCCATGTGGCTGAGGACTTTGGCCCAAGCTGTCAGAGCTAGCTGTGATAATAGTTCAGGTTTCTCTGGGTTGCACAGGCAGGTTCCCATCCCTACTGCGGGGCTGGCAGCCCGAGGCAGCCTGTGTCCTTTGGCGTGTGCAGTTGGGACAGGTTTTCTTGGCAAGGACTTGCAGATTTCATTGCTGGCGCCCGATGGGGTGGTTACAGTCCTGAGCCCCGGGGACTGGTCTGACCTGCCTTACTCCTGCGCTCCAGAGCAGTACGTCAGGTCCCCAGCAGAGGGCAGACCCCCTTCTCTTTGCTTGTACAGACTTGTTCGCAGCAGCCTCACTCTTCTCTGTGTCCAGGCCAGGAGGGAAGCACTGATCCTGCAGGTGAGTGGTCCCACAGGGTTCTCTGGAGAAACCACACTGTGCTGGTTCCTCCTCCCGTCCCGGGGGAGAGCTGCCTACCTCCCAGCAGGGCTAGAAAGCTGGACAAGGACCATGATCTCATCTGACCTCACTCCTTTCTCTTTCTAGAGCCACATACTGCGTGGCTTACCTGGACATCTTGAGCAAGGAGTCCAGCTCCTGCCCTCTCAGCGTCACCTGTGGCACTTTACTGTACCCTTCCTGCTGCTGCATGGGCTATCCTGACTCCGACTCCACGTAGGGTCCAGCCAAGTAAGGCTCCATGCGGCACATCCACACAGAGACGTCCCTGCCCCCGGAGCGCAGCACTGACTCCAGCCTGTCCCGACCCAGCGGAGAGGCAGCCTTGGAGCCTTCCTCACAGCACTGTGCCCACCACAGCATCCTCATGGGCTACAACGAGACAGAGATCAAGCGACAGAAGGTTTACCAGGTCTCCATCTTCTCCCACCTCTCCAGCTCCTCCGAGAGCACGGAGCAACGAGCAGGCAGTCATCCAACTCTCAAGAGGGGCTACCCCGAGCAGCGAACTCCAGAAGGGGTACGGGATCCCAAGCGAACTCACTGGGGTAGTGGGGCGGACAGTAAGCGTGATGGGGGCCTGGGACAGGCTGCCCTGGAGGACGATGATACCTTTGAGGATGGTCTGCTGGTGGATGAGCTCTCTCTGTGCGGCTCTGCCCAGCACTTTTCCCACAGTGGGCTGCAGGTGGTGGAGCACCGGTGTGTGAGCAGCCCCAGCCCCAAGGCCAATAGAGAGGACAAGCCGCAAGATACCTCCTCTTTCTGGCCACAGCACATTGCTTGCAGTACTTTGCACACAAGAGATAGTTGCCCTGTCCCGCCAGGGAATCAGCTTGCAGACTGCTGGGAGAATGGGGAGCGGATGAGTGGCCACAACCTACTTGAGCTTGATTTGCACAATATTGCACACACACCCCAGCTGGGCTATAGTGGGAAGGGAGAGAAGCCGGGCAGCAGCCCTGCTCACAGCTGCGGGGCTGGCAAAACAGGGGAATGCCCAGTGGTGGCTAATGGGTGCAAGGAGCCTCCAGCCCCACAGATGTTACTCAGTCCTGAGCCCAGCAGCCTGAGCTCCCAGGAAAAGACACCTTGTGGGAACAGCAGCAGCAGTAGCTGCCCAGCCAAAAGAAAGTTGCTGCCATCCAGTGAGATTACAGCTGACTCCTGCTCTGAGGATGAAAGTCTGTCCCAGCTGGTGAGGAAAAAGAGAGCCTTGCCATGCCACCCAGTGCCCACAGCCTGCCGCAGCACCGACGCCAAGGGAGCCCCTTTCTGGAATCACCTGCTTCCTGCGGCCAAGGTGAGTGTCACTGCAGAGGCAGGAAGAGGCATTAAATGTCCTGGGGACACCCAGAGCTGTCCTTTGTGGGCATGTAGCCGGTGGTGGCATGGCGCTACATATTGTCCCAGTGGCACAACGCAGGCATGAGCAGGGTAGTGGCTGGTGGCTGGCCCTGGGACAGGCGGTGTAGGCTGTCACCTGTCTCAGCAGAAGCAGAGGCACCCTTGGCTTGTTGCTTCTCAGAGCTGTGATGCACTGTGCATGGGACACAGCTCTATCGCTGCTCACGTGACCTTTTTGGTGACTGTTCCCAGCCTGGCTGCCCCAGCACTGCCTTTGCATAGAGAGACTGTCCAGTAGCTTCCCTTGTCATGCCTTCCCGGTCATGCCAGCCAGTTCCATCATCCCTTTGTGTTGCACTGCCCTTTGTGTGGCTTCCAGAACGGAAAACCTCTGAAAACAGGGTGCCTTTAAAAGGAGCCAGCAGTGTGGCCCTGGTTTTAGGCCCCTACCCTACAGCAGTAGGAGCCCCACTGTGGGCAGCACGACCCTGTGCCCAGACTTTGCACAGATCACTTGGGGATGGGACTTTTCCCAGACTGGCCACAGAGCTTTGTTGTATGTGTTACCATTCCCTGGGACCTGGTTTGCAGGGTGGGAGGTTGTGTGCTGCACCCTGAGTTCGGGTACCACCGCCACCTTCCTCAACAGAGCCAGTTTGGGAGGGTGAAGACCTGCCCTTGTAGCCAGCTCTGAGTTCCAGCAGCCCTGTAGCCCCTATATATCTTGTGCTGCCCTGCCTCTTGCCTCAGAGGGACTTGTCTCATCTGCTGGGACCACTGTGGGACAAGTCAAGGGGTGGTAGCATCACCTGGGGTGTACAGTCCCCAGCTGCTGCCCTAATACAGTTCCTGGTTTCATGTCCTCTACAGAGCTCTGCAGATTGCACTGCAGTCGGAAGGAGGCTGAAGAGTGGGCTGCGCCTGAAATCGTGAGTGTCACAGCAACAAGCCCTCACTGCAGGGTCCTGAGGACAGTGGTCCCAGTACCCTACATCTCAGTGGGGTGGCAAGACCCACAAGCACCCTGGCTGTGAGGTAGAGGGAGGCTGCTTTCCAGGGTTAGGAAAACGAGTTCAACTTCCACTGAGGAAAGGGTCAGGAGAGGGGGCCGTGCCCCCATCCTTGCTGGGGAGGGATCTGCACTCTCAGGACCAGGCGTGGCCCAGGTTTCTGCCCTCGTGTCCCACGCTGATATTCTCCTCTCTCTCAAGGCGACATCTCCGGAGCAGCCTCCGGAGGGGGACCCGTTCCTCTGCAGCATCCTGGGCCACCACCACTGTCAGCCACGCTCTGCTGGGTAACTTTGAGGTAATGGTGCCCATGTCATGATGGCCTGCTGCGGAGGGAGGTGGGTCCTGAGAGCTGGGATGGGCTGGCAGCAGCGTGGGAGAAGCTGAGCCTGATGAGAGCCAGCTGCTTTCTACTGTAGTTGGAATGGGGCAGGGTGGCCTGTCCCAAGGGCCTGGTGCCTGTTGTCCATATTGCCCTGCGGACGTTCACCAAGAGGGCAGCTCAGCCAGCACATCCTTCTCTGTTTCAGAAGGGTGATTTAAGCCCATCTGTGGGGTCTGCTTGAAAGCACAGGCAAGGCCTCCAGAGAGACTGGAGACACACAAGGATCCACAGACACCTGTTTGCAGTGCAGATTGTTGACCTTACGCAGTATTTGAAGGTCCTTAATGCTTTCCTCCTCTCTCAGGAGTCCATCCTGAAAGGGCGGTTTGCACCATCGGGACGCATTGAGGGCTTCACCGCAGAGATCGGTGCCAGCGGCTCCTACTGCCCCCAGCACGTCACCCTGCCCGTGGACGTCACCTACTTTGACATCTCCGAACACAGCGTGCCCTCGCCTTTCCTGGTACACAGATGGGCTGGGCCTGTGGGGGAGGTGACTGGGGGCTGTGTCCAGACACTGCATGTTCTCTGGGGCTCCTCTTCTCTGGAAAGCATGGCTCTAAGTGACTACACATCTGAGGATGCCACCATTTAACGTGCAAAGCAAAGAGGAAAGAGGATCTCGGCAGGTCCCAGATGGGCCATACATTTCTTCCTCTCACACATGCTGTTTCTTTTGCCCCAGGGAGTGATTGACTTGGAGGCCTTGGGAAAGAAGGGTTACAGTGTTCCTAAAGCTGGAACCATCCAAGTGGTGAGTGGTGGGTGGGCTCCTGTTGCTTCTCCAGGTGGATATACTGCCTTGTCAGGGAGGCTTGGGTGGGAAGGGAACATCTAGCTCCAACTACTGCTGTGGGCTGGGACATCTCCCACCAGAACAGGCTGCCCAAGGCCTCATCCACCCTGGCCTTGAACACTTCCAAGAGTGGGGAATCCACAGTTTCTCTGTTATTATTCTGCTAGACTGAAGCAGCAGTCAGAAAGCTTTGTACAGAGTTTGCATGGCCACCAAAAAAGCACAGTGGAGGAACCGTGGGGCCCCAGGGGACAGGAGATTTGGGGAAGGTGGAGGCCTTGGCAGAAGATTGTATGTGTGCAGTGGGAATGGGAATGGGAATGGGAATGGGAATGGGAATGGGATGGGAGTGCAAGAGTGGAGGTGAATGGAGAGGACTTCCCTGTATCAGATGGGTCACTGAGCAATGTTTACTGAATTTTATGGTGTGGGCAAGAGCTGGGCCTCATACAAAACCCCTGGGACTGATATGGGGTAAGGATGACTCTTCTGGTCCCTTGTGTTCTCTCTTGTTGCCCCCGGATGCCCCCAGCCTTTCCCCTGGATTTATTCCTGGGCTATTCCTTGTCTGACTCCCACCCACCCATCCTGTACCCCCAGACCTTATTTAACCCCAACAAGACTGTGGTGAAGATGTTCTTGGTGACGTACGACTTCCAGGACATGCCTGCCAACCACATGACCTTCCTACGCCACCGCATCTTCCTGGTGCCTGTGGGGAAAGAGAAAGGGGCCACTGTGGCCTGCAGCGAGCCACCAGGCACCGGCCCACCCCGCAGGGTCCTCTGCTACCTGATGCACCTGAGGTAGGGATACTGGGTGGGATGAGGACCTGCCCAAGAGCACCTTGGGCTCCCACACCCCTTTCCTCTGTGTTTCCTTCCCCAGACCTACAGACCTGGCTGCTTAGGGACGTGGCAGCCTGACCCCATAGCTGTGGGGAGAGCAGGGACCAACCTCTGCTTGCACTGAAGGGCTGCAGGGAGGTGGAAGCTGCCGTCCTGCCCAAGGACAGTGGGCTTTTTCCCTCCAAAAGCAACCAGAATGTGACCACCTTGACCAGGGGCCACAGCAGGGGAGGGAATTGTGTTCCCTGCTCCCAGAGAGGCTGTCCTGGCCCTTGCTTGCACGCCTGAAGTTTTCTTCATCCTTCTCCTCTCAGATTTCACAGCTCCAAGTCTGGGAAGATCTACCTTCATGACAACATCCGGCTGCTTTTCTCACGCAAGTCGATTGAGGTCGACTCGGGGATCCCATACGAACTGAAATCCTTCACGGAGATGCCAAGGAACCCTTGCTACTCGCCCTGGCCCTGACCTCCCTCGCTCAGTGCCACTGAGGAGTGCCCAGTCCAGTGTTTTGGGGATCAATGAGTAAAGGAGAGACCAAGCGCAGTTGCCTTGAAGTGTCCCCAACCCCATGCACCCATCCTCCTGAGCAGCACTGATGTCACTGCTGTGTCCTGGGGCAGGGCTGGCATCACCAAAGGGGATTTATGAGGAGGGGCAGGGGCTGGGGAGCATCCCAAGGCTGCGCCCAGGACTTTTGTGAGCTGGGAGGTGTGGCTGGAGCTAAGGGAGAAGGCTGCTCTCAAACTGCGCCTGGCCCTGGGTTGGGAGCAGAAAGTCCAGAAGTTTGTATTTATTAGTATTTATTGTCACAGGGGTGCGGAGGTGTTGGAGATACGGTTCCTGGCAGGGGGCAGGCAGGGTACTGGGGGTGAGGGCAGGCGTGGCGGATTAGCCCGGAGTGTGGTGGAGACTCACTGGGCACCAGCTGCGTGTGGCTGAAACATCACTGTGTGCGCGCATAGAGGCATGAATTCATCTAGATCCTCTACCCCCGGCAGGAGTGACACGGGAGCTGTGGCCCTTCACGGGGCACGTAGAACCTCCAGACCTATCCCGGGGGGGCTCACAGCCAGGTGAGGAGCAGCCCCTTCCCTCCGCCGCAGCACCCCGCCGGCCTCCCCCTGCAGCACCCCGGGGCACGCCGTGTTGGGGCCCCGCCCGGAGCGCTGTAGCGGTACTTCTGTGTTGGTTTCTATTTAATAAACGTGTCATAAATGCTCAGAGTCCAGTCAGAGTTTTTGGAATATCTTATTACAATCAAAAGGCGAAAAGCAGTAAGCAAGCAGCGCTGGGTGTGCCGGGGAGTCTCCGCTCCGCCAACGACGCACCCCAAGAAGATGGCTCCCTTTTCTTTTATACAGCATCTTATTTAAAATTCCCTGAAGCCCCCTCCTCCTTTCGGTTAATCATTTTATTCTTCTACGCTTGTGTGGCTACGGGGTCGCACATTCCTTCAGGTGGTCTTTGGGCTGAAGTCTGTTTGTCTTCCTCAGCGCCCTCTGATTCATCCCTCCGGGCTCACCTTGCAAGGTTTGTGTTTGAGATGCTTATCTCTGCCACCCCTTGGTTTGAGGAATGCGCACTCCAGCTCCATCTTGCAAGGTTTTGTGTTTGAAACGCAGATAGAGCTCTGTTCTCAGCTTATCCTTCCATGCTTTGTAAGGAAATTTTACTCCTCGAAGCAAATTTCTCTGCCGACTGCGGTTAAGGCTAGTTTATCAGCACCCTTTACACCGTGTCTTTTGACACGAATCACATCCACGTGTTTTACAAACGTTCGGAAACCCGGCCCGGACCTCCGGCGCCGCGGAACCACGTGGCGAGGCGGCCGCGCCGCGCCGGGACGAGAAGGGCGGCGCTGCCGGAAGCGTCGGCGCGGCGCGGAGAGAGTTCCGGGGCGGCGGGCGGGGAGCGGCGCGATGCTGGCGCGGGCGGCGCGGCGGGCCGGGCCCGAGCTGCTGCGGGTGCGGGGAGAGCCGGGGCCGGGGGCTGTTGGGTCGGAGCGTCCCGCAGAGGGTTGGGATCCCAGGGGAGCGGGGCGGCGTCCGCAGCCCGCGTGCGGCGGAGCGCTGCTGTGGCGGCGCGGCGTGGAGCCCCGCGGCCCCGCAGCCCGGTGGGGGGGATGAGCGGTGCGCGCGGTGCGGGCCCCATGCCGTGCCTTTCCCTTCCCGCAGCGCGCACCACTGCTGAAGCGCCCGGCGTGGCTGGCCCCGGCCCCGCGGCGGCTGAACTCCGGCCTGCCCGTCAATATCGGCGTGCTGTTCGTGCCGCAGCAGGAGGCGTGGGTGGTGGAGAGGATGGGCAAGTTCCACCGAATCCTCGAGCCTGTAAGGAGCCGCTTTTCTCCCCTTCTGGATCCCGCAGGTTCACTAGAGCGGTGGTTGCGAGCGCGGGTTTTGTGCGCGGGTTCCGTGCACGGTCCGAGTGCCCGTGCTCGTTCGTTCGGATTGTGGTCCTTTTAACTGCCCGTAGGGGTGTTAATGGCCGTCAGTAAGTTAAGCTCCCTCGTGTGTGAAGTAAGCTTGTCCGGAGTGACGGCAGCACATCGTGCTCCTGGTTCATTTATGCATCCCTCTATTCTGGCTGAGCTGTCTGGGTGGGAAAGGCCATGTCTGGCTGCAGGGCTTAGCTGTCTAATCCCACCTTTATCGCAGGGTTTGAATTTCCTCATCCCTCTGCTGGATCGGATACGTTATGTGCAGAGCCTCAAGGAAATCGTCATCAATGTCCCAGAGCAGTCAGCGGTCACCCTAGGTAATGACGGGCTTCTGTCCTCTGCCCCTTCCCTTGCATGTGGGGTGAGCAAGAAGCAGTGTGGGGTGAGCAGAGATGTTGTGGGCTCCTGCACTCGGCCCTGCCCTGGGGACCCAGGTTTGACACACCTATGGCAGTGTGACCGGGAGAATCCCCCCCCACCAACCAGGGTAAGTGTCTCCTGGATGAAGGCTGCTACCTGAGAAGGGATGTTCAGTAGCCAGAGACCCTGTCACCAGTCAGATGAGTTGACCTCTTCCTATGTACGATTATTGGCATTCTTTTGCCTGGTATTAGTAAAGAATTTGTCAAAAGCGATTTCACTACTTCCAAGGACCAACGTCTATAGCAGGAAAGGGACTCCACTTCCGAGCTCTGCTGATTCTCTCAGAGGAGGTGCCACGTGTTTGCTTTAGTAATCAATATGTGTTGTTCTTTCCTGGCAGATAACGTCACCCTGCAGATTGATGGAGTGCTCTATCTGCGTGTCATGGACCCCTACAAGGTACCATCCCTGCTGTGCTGAGGCCCACCTTGAACCCAATAGCACAAGGCAGCTTGCAGCCTCCTGCAGCCCTGGCTGTGCCTGGCAGGCTCTGTGCAGTCTCAGTGTGCCATGGCATCCCCTCACACATAGCTAGCTGGCCTCCCCCAGCTTACCTCTTTTTGGGACACGTGCTGCATCCTCTTCGAGTCTTTATGTGCTGTGCAGGTGGGTGGGCCAAGTGTCCAAGTGCTCTCTGGGAGGAAGAAGTTGGCAAAGATGCCTGCAGGAGGTTTTTCATCTTAGCACTGTGTTTACTCATTCTGCCTCTCTTGATGTCCCTTTCAGCGCTACTGCAAACTTTGTATCTTTTGTTTCTGCTCTCCAGGCCAGCTATGGGGTGGAGGATCCTGAATATGCTGTGACCCAACTGGCCCAGACCACCATGAGATCTGAACTAGGCAAACTTTCCCTTGATAGAGTCTTCCGGGTGAGTTGGGGAGGTGGGTACTGGAGCTGTCAGTGTCTGGCAAGTTCTTGAAACCCCTCAGGGTCTGTGTGGCCAGGCTGCTACATTTAACACCAAAACCTGTTGCTTAGAGGGCTTCCGGCTTCTGTTTCACTCAGCCTGTTTGTGGGTCTTTGGAGATGTGTCTTGCTTCAGTTATTTTTGGCCTGTGCCCTAACCTGGATGGTGTAGCTCTGTTTCTCTCGAGTCATCAACATTTTACTCGTGGCCAGTGATGAGTGTCCTGCTGACCGTGTTCAAGCAGGCTGTAACCCTCATGCTGCATTTTTTTGTTGTTGTTTGGAAGCAAGAACTGTTTGCATTCCTGGAAGAGATCTTTGTATTCAATTGTACCGATGTTTGTAACAGCAATTTGAGTTTTAGTCACTGCTCTCACTGGATGAAGGTGATTTCAAGAGATGTGGGAAGCATCTGGCCCTGCCCGAAACTCATGGGAGTTGGGCTTTTCTGACTAGCACTGTCCTCCAGGGGAGGTATCTGTGTCCCTTCTGATCTCTATCTTCATGTTCTCTTTTTTTTACTCTACTGTTTGTTTGTTTTTTTCTGTGCCTTCCAGGAACGCGAGTCCCTCAATGCCAGCATAGTGGATGCTATCAACCAGGCCTCAGACTGCTGGGGTATCCGGTGCCTACGCTATGAGATTAAGGACATCCATGTGCCCCCACGTGTGAAGGAATCTATGCAGATGCAGGTTTGGCTCTCTGGGTGAACAGTCTGAAATCAGACATCAGCCTCCCCTGCCACTCAGCACAGTTGTTCTCCACCCAGAGCTGACAGCACCATGCCTTCCAGCAGGGGAGGAAGCCTGTTGGCACTTTGGCTGCTAAAATACACAGCTACTGAATAAATAATTCCCATCCTTATTCCTGCAGTGAAGGCCCCTGCCTGGTGCATGCAAGCTCTGCTAGCTCCCTTTAAAATCCCAAGAAGTGGTACCAGCCCACACTGGGGATCTCTCAGTGTTTTGTAGCCATCTTCTTATCCTTTGCTAAGCTGTGCTTGCCCAGGTGGGATGTCCTTTCCCCATGGGTGGCATTCCATCAGTGCATCCATGGCAGCTAGGCTGCTGACCTGTTGTCCCGCTTTCATGTAGGGCAGAGTTTGTTTCCTCTGCGCTGCCTGGTATGATGCTGTCATTTGGCTCTAGAAGTAAAAAGCAATGTCAATAACATACCAGTGGTTTAGTTGCTCAAGAACACTGTACTGAGCCACAGGCATCTAATGTTTAGCTTCTCATACTGTCCTTCTCAGTGGGGGCTGGAGCAAGCACAGAGAGCTGGGAAAAGACGGTATTGGCATAGCTGACCTAAACTGGTTGAAGGGATGTTTGATACCATGTGATATCAGGTGGAAAAGCTAAAAAGCAGTGGGGAGCGAGCTGGGGGACTGCCTGGGCATCAGCAGCAGGTGGTGAGCTATTGCTTTGTCAGTCATGCATTTTGTAAAATTATGCATTTCTATATATAATTAGTTACTTCTCTTTTCCTTTACTGTCTTAGCAAGTAGTTTGTATCTTGAAAAAAGAAGTTTTACTTCTTTCTTTCTGATTCTCTTCCCCATCCCACTGGGAGCTGAGCAGTGAGCGAATGGCAGCGTGGTGTGGAGCTGCCTGCAGGATTGAACCTCAACACTGGTCTTTGCAGGTGGAGGCAGAGCGACGGAAGCGGGCAACAGTGCTGGAATCAGAGGGGACGCGGGAATCTGCTATCAATGTGGCTGAAGGGCAGAAGCAGGCCCAGATCTTGGCATCGGAAGCCGAGAAAGCAGAGCAAATCAACAAAGCTGCTGGTAGTGATGTGGGCTGGAATGTGTCTTGAATGCTCAGGCCTGGGGAGATCTGCCGTGCTCTGTACTGAGGGGTGATGCTCCTTGAGAGCAGACTGCATTGCTGTGGGCCAGGCTTCCTCAGCTGCTCATTCCTTGCTACTAGGGCCTTTGAGTGTTGCCCCTCCACAGCCTGGGGAAGCAGGAATGCTGTTGTAGAACAACGCTTTGCATGAATGAAATGTTCTTACTATAGTTCTTGCAAGCACTTTGTCTCACTTCTGACGTGCATTCTTTGCAGGAGAAGCCAATGCCATGTTGGTCAGGGCCAAAGCCAAGGCTGAGGCCATTCAGCTCCTGGCAGCTGCTCTGGCACAGCAGGTGAGCCATGACTCCTGGGGAAGCTACAGCTTTGGTGCTAGCACTGAGGGAGGTGAAACTGAAGCTGGGGTAGCACATGCCTTCCTCTCTGTTGCCTACTGGCATCTCCAGCAGCATCGAGGAGTTTTGCTGCTGTGATGAGCCACCATGTAGTACAGGCTGGGCTGAGCTCTTGGTGGTATGTGACTCAGCATCTTTCCTCATGAGCCTGATCTGTCTCTCTTCAGCACGGCAGTGCAGCAGCCTCTCTTTCTGTGGCTGAGCAGTACGTGAGCGCCTTCTCCAAGCTTGCCAAAGATTCCAACACGGTCCTGCTGCCCACCAACACTGGTGATGTCACCCACATGGTAGCACAGGTCAGTGTCAGCAATGGGATCCTGTTTGTTGGGGGCTGATGAAGGTGACAGCCCAATTGGCCCTGCTGGATGGATGGTTGTGCTGAGTGAGAGGTGTGGAGATGAAGAATGTGGACCAGTGGGTGGGTCTGAAATAGGAGGTGCGGGCTGGAGCAGCATCCTCTTGTGGCAGTTCTTTGTTGCAGAACTTGCCTGTGCTGGTTTGCAGCTGTAGAAGGGAGGGCAGAACAAGCTGGTGAAAATACAAAGCAAGTACTGACTTTTTCACTGTCTTCTTGGTATGTAAGTTTGCCTCTTCCCTGTCCATCTCTCTGCTGGCATGGAGCTGAACATAGAGCAGGGATTTGGGCCTGTTCCTGAAGGCACTGCTGTCTGCTGGCAGCAGTTTTTCATGCAGCTGTCTTGTAATGGTAGTGTGGCATGGCATCGTCAGGGCTTCAGACACAGTCCTTTTAGAAACCACTGTGGCCCTTTTACCTTGTGGGGCCTACTCTGTCCCAGCCCCATGCATACCCCATCTTCTCCTGACGTTGCCGTGATGCAGGGGCTCTTCCTGCTGTCCCACAGGGCCCTCTCTAGAGACTAATAACCATCCTTGTTCCTGTATCATGCAGTGTCTCATCTCTTCCCTGAATGCTCTCTCATTTCCTGCAGGCATTGGGCATCTACACCACGCTGACCAAGACGCAAGCTGTAAAGACTCAGGATGAGCTACCTCCAGCCCATGGGGACCCCCAGCCCCCCAGCACAGAGATGCTTAAGGCAGAGCAGGTTACCTCCAGCTAGTGGGGCTGAACAGACACTGGACATACTGATGGGACAGCACCCACCAGAAAGGGGATACTTGTCCAGGGCCTGCAAGACTACGGGGAGCCCTGTTCTGCCACGGTCCCCAGCTAGACATTCTTCTTCCCTTGGCCCTTATTTTGTATCTGAATCTGAACATGTAATAAACAGTATCATTGCTGCAGCACATTCTTGTGGTGCTCAGGGCTGTTTCCCAACATGGAGGGATGCAACACGAAGTGATTTCTGTCCTGAGAGGCACTGGGGCTGTGACAACCTGCAAGCAGAGCCTGGGAATCCCTTGCTGGGACTGCGGACTGCCTGTAACTGGAATTGCATGAAGCCTTGTGCCAGTGTTTGTGTGCATTAGCTCAAGCTGATGCTGGTGTTACTTGGGGAGTGGGTAGAGGAGCATGCTAGAAACTGGTGTTGGTATCAGTATGTAGGGAGGGAGGAGAGCTGTTCTGGAGTTTGACAGATACCAGTTGAAAGGGATTGGAGCTGCAGTCTGTGCAAGAGAAATGCTAAAGTTCCTCCATCGGGTGCAGGAGCAGTCTGGGGCTGCAGGGTAGTGGTAGGAGTGTCCCCTGTGGCACGTTACCACCAAATCACAGGGTATCTCAAGTTGTAAGAAGCCCACAGAGATCACCAAGTCCAGCTCATGGTTCCATGCAGCACCACCCAAACCCAGTGCCTGACAACGGTGTTCAAAAACCCCCTGAGCTCTGTCAGCTCGGGGCCATGCCCGCTGCCCTGGGCAGCCTGTTCCATGCCCACCACCCTCTGGGGCAGAGCCTTTCCCTGACCCCCCAGCCCTCCCCTGGCGCAGCTCTCTGCAGCTCTGCCCACTGCTCCCTGTGAGGAGCTGCAGCCGCCATCGGGCCTCCCCTCAGCTCTGGGCCCAGCACACCCAGAGCCCCCAGCCGCCCCTCACTACCTTCACCTCCCTCCATTGGGCACTTTCTGATAGTTTCATGTCCTTAATTAACACTAATTAACGGGTCCCGCTCTGGAGGAGCTGGGCCGCGCTCAGTTCTCACAGAAGGTGCTCGGAGGACTCAGTCCAGCGGAACCGCACCCGGCCGCCGGAGGGCGCTGTCACATCCGCAGCGCCGCGCGTCGCCGCTCTAGGGCCGCCGGCGCTTCCGGGGCGGCTCGGGCCGGGCCGCGGCGGCCGCAGGTGAGGAGAGCGGGGAGCGGTGCGGCGGGGCTGGGAGGGATCCGGGGGAAGAAGTGGGATGTGGGCACTGAGGACAGCTGGAGCGGCCCGGGGGAGGTGGTGGCGAAGTGCTGAGGGAGTGCGCGGCAGCGACGGGGCGGTGAGGAGGCAGGAGGGGAGAGCTGTAGGGCCGGCGGTCTGTGAGGGGTGGGAGAGCTCTGAGGGAGGCCCAGGGGTCAGGAGCGGAATGGGGGGCACGGAGAAGAAGACTGGAGTGTGGGAGATGCCGGAGTGCAGGGCAACGGCAGAGAGAGCCGTGGTTGATCTGGGGTTATTGGGAGGTTTAGGGGATGTGAGGATGGCATGGTGTGGGTTTGGGGTGTGTGCAAGGTTTTGGGGCTTAGGCAGAAGCTTGGACGTTATGAAAGTGGCTGCGGGGTGTCTGAGGAAGGAGGGCAGTCAGGATGCTAGGGAAGTGCTGGGGGGTTAGGATAGAGATTTGAGTGTGAGGTGTTGGCTGGACATTGGGGTGCTGCGAGGTGCCTGGGGGTGTTGATAGAGTGGCTGAACATTGCAAAGGGAGCTGGAAACGGGAGGGGATCGGCTACAGCAGCCGGGGAGGGTGCAAGGGGTTACTGTGTAGGGGGTGGTAGCAGGTGTGCTACTGTGGTACTCACTGGTGTGGGAGGGACAGGGTCACAGGGTGGTGGCTGGTGGCTATGAGGAAAGCTGGGGACAGGAGGCTGTGGGAAGTGTTGGTGCACAGAGTGCTGGCCAGGGGTGGGTGCTGGCACAGATACATCACCTGGCTCAGGTAAAGCTTTGGGAACTGAGCGTATCTTTTTCCCCATAGGATGCAGCGGTGGCCGGTGCTGCTTTTCCTGGCCTGGGTCTGCTTTCTCTTCTTCTCTGGTATTGGGCTCTTCATGAGTGGCTTCCTGCTCACACGGATTGAGCTTGCCAACAGCAGTTCCTGCTCAGACCCACTCGTACCACCACCCTGGGACAAGCAGAGCCTCCCACCGGGTTCCTGTTGGGTGCCCCAGCGCTTTCCCAAGGTCGTGCTTGTTATCATCGATGCCCTCCGTTTTGAATTTGCCTTGTTTAACCCAGCCAAGGTCAACCCACTGCCCTATGAGAATAAGCTGAGTTTTCTGCACCACCTGGCAACTTCCCAGCCCCACCATGCCCGCCTCTACCGCTTCGTAGCTGATCCTCCCACTGCCACCATGCAACGCATCAAGGGCCTCACCACTGGTTCACTGCCCACTTTCATTGATGTGGGCAGCAACTTTGCCACCTATGCAATCCAGGAGGACAACCTGCTGGCGCAGCTGGTGCAGAATGGTACGTGTGGTGTCCAGCCAGAATGGGGCATGTAGATGGCACTCAGCAGTGCTTGTGTGGGACCTTTATTCTTCTCTCCCAGTTAAGAGTGATGTTTGGCACACTTCTGGCCTGTCAGTTAATTCTTTCACCCTACCCTAGACGTGGCTGAAACTGTTATGCGGGTGGGCTTTCTCTGTGTTGCATTGGCAGTAAGAAACAACTGGGGTCTGGCTTAGGACTTATTCAGAGATGGTGAGAAGCATGTGGAAGTGGCTGTACTAGTGGTGCCTGTCACAGGGTCACCACCAGGAATGGCTCTGATAAGCCAAGGGCGCTGCAGGTCTGTTGGCAGTCAGGTGAGACACCTGATGAGTGTGGAGCTAAAGCCAGGTATGGTATGGGAACCTGTCTGCAGGTGTTACCACATTTTCTGTGTAGTTCAGCACTGCCTGGATGTGCTTAGTGCGTCAGTAAAGAGCTTCTCGTTAGGATGAGATGATGCTATCTTGTGTTACTCAGAAAGACTTCAAGGGCCAGAATGCCTTCAGAGTGCTTGCTACAAATGTCAGTCATGCTTTTGTCTGGGATGAGGCAGTGTTTCTGTGTGTGAGCAAGGCAGGAAAAGTAGTAAGTCACCAGAGTGCAAAAATGCTGGTAAATCTTGTGCCACAGCATTAGCTGTGGGGTGGATGGTTCCTGCTGTGAGGCTGGAGAGGCTCAGAAAACACAGAGGTGTGGCTGGTTGCAGGCATGGCGAGGACAGGCAAAGTGTGGGCAATGGGAAGCATCCATGCTCTCGCTTTTTCTGCATATGAAAACCCATCAGATTTGTGTGTCAAGTTTGAGCCCAGGACTCAGCTTCTGATAACCTGCTGTCAGTAGCCATCTATTGTCTTGTGTCTTACAGTTGGATTATGGGGCCCTTTGCAGTACACTGTCTGCTCAGTACTACAATAATACAAATGTACTGTCTGCTTTTTGGCCTGGTTAGTCTGTGCATCTTTCTACTAAGGGGATGTGGCAGAGGTTAATGATGACTAATGAGTTTGTGCTGGTGTACTGGGAGCTGAGGGTACTTAGAGGCATAGGAAGAGGGAGGATCGCTCCCTTTATTCAAACTCTCTTGCAACCAGATACTGATTTTAAGTTTCAGTCGCTTTTATTATGGATTTTAGAGGAGCCAGTGCTCCGGCACCTGACCTGCATCTTCCCAGATTTGGCACTAGTGTGGGTAATGATGTCACTCAGGTGAGCTTTCTACTCTCATTAATTCATTTCTTGCTGCCTCAGGAAGAAGAGTGGTCTTCATGGGTGATGATACTTGGGAAGGACTCTTCCCAAAGAAGTTTTTCCGCTCATATTTCTTCCCTTCTTTCAATGTGAAGGATCTTCACACTGTGGACAATGGGATCTTGCAGTATCTTTATCCAACTGGTAAGTAGATCCTTCCTGAAGGCCAGTCTAACCTTTACAGGGCTCCTACTGCAAGCCTGGGGTAGAATTGAGGCATTTTTACATGATAGCACAGAGCTGTCACACCCACTCATGTCTGCTGCCCGGGGATTAAAGTGCTCTAGCTGGATTTCCACAGATAAGCCAGCTTTGAGGACCCGTAGACTGTTTCTCTAAATATTTTTTCTCCATCTGGAAGGTAGGGCTGATTGATAGGACTGGGCTGCAATTTTGCATTCTACATTTGTCCTAGAAATACACAGCCAGGAGGAGCAGCTCTTTCCTCTTGCATTATTTTGCTGCATGGCTGCCTGGCTGCGGTTTAGGACAAATCCAGTAGTTCTGCCACCCAGTGGTAGCAATGGCATGTTGCTGCTCCCAGTCTTGGAAAAGTTGAAGGGAAAGATTGATTTATGAATTTTATGTGATTTCAGACTCCTTTCTGAGACCTAGGTTAGGGGAAATGTTCTTTGCTTTACCTGTATAAAAGACTAAATAAGTCTAAATAAGTTCCAATGGTCTTTTGAGGTGAAGGTGAGGAGGTTTTGCATTGTTGTTTGTCACATAACTGCAAATGTATAGATTTTTATGTGCTGAGAGAGAGCAGAAGTGGAGGGATATGTTCCTAGCTGAGGACAGCAATGGTATGCCAGGCCCACGTTCCACATGGGGTGCAGAGAGACACATAGATGAGTCTACCCTGAAGTATCTTCATGGAAAAACTGGATTTACCTTTTCCTGTGCATCCCCTTAATTTGGCAAGTGGGGAAGAAGCAGAGTTTCCAGAGGCAGCCAGACAGCTCTGGCAGAGGGATCCAGGAGTAGAGTATGTTCTGAATCCTTGGCTGCTGTGTGATAAGACTTGTCTTGTTTTGCAGTGAATGGTGGTGAGTGGGACTTGCTGATCGCTCACTTCCTTGGTGTGGACCACTGTGGGCACAAACATGGACCTGACCATCCTGAAATGGCCAAGAAGCTCACCCAGATGAATGAGATGCTCAGGTGATTTTAGCAGTGGTGGGAGGTTGCCAACTGGTTCTTGCTTTTAGCCAATCAAGGGGGATTTATGGATACAGAAACCCTGTTTCCAGGGAGAATGGGTGTGACCAGTAGCCGCTGTGACCCCAACGATTAGACAGTTTCATCTATGCAGACATATCTTCATGGGGGAATGGCTAAGAACAGAGTCCGATTTCAGAGCTATGGCTGTCTTCAGATCTTGGACCCTTGGTTCTCAACCAAAACATCACGTGATGGAGCCTCACTTTCTGCAACTGAAAAATAGAGATTGTCACACTGGGACCTAGCTAATGTTTGAGAAGCGCTTGGAGAACCTTGGCTAGGAAATGCTGCATTTACTGCACAGGACTGTGAGTTGTGTTTTTGTGTCAGAGGGCAGAATGGAATCCAGAAATTCTGCATACACAGCCATGCCTGAAGCTGAAATGCTATGGTTGTTGACTCTTAGAACTGATTTCATTTTCGCTGCTACAGTGAGGGAGTAACTTGCCTTTCTGCATCTGAGAGTATGTATACATTGTGTCATGCTTATTGCATTCTTCAGGGACAGATGCCACATCCTTAAAAGTAGGAGATTTGTGTTGCAGTAGATAAGACCCTCGTGGGATTAGCCTGAAATTGGGAGCATTCCTTCTGAATTGCTTTCTTTTTAGAGATCCTTGAAGGCCTTGACGAATACTCATAGGAGATTTAGACAACATCAGTCCACCCTATTTCAGTGCTCTGACTTTTTAGTTCATTTTTGGAGCACCTGTTGTCCCATTCCCTGGTTTAGTTGGTACAGCTCTGTGTCAGCACCTAGTTTTGCTCAGGTCCTTTGGTGGGCTTCACCTCTCTCATATGGTCAGGCTCAGAAGGGACATAGCCTCTCACACCTGTGCTCCTAGGGGTTGATGACTTTCCTTATATGTGTTGACAGGTCCTTGGTGGATCACCTGGGGAATGACACTCTCCTTCTGGTGGCTGGAGACCATGGCATGACAGAGACTGGAGACCATGGTGGGGACAGCCAGAGGGAAGTGAATGCAGCGCTATTTGTGTATAGTAAAACACCCCTGTTTGGCACTGACCCTCCTGAGGTAAGGAGCTGGACCTTAGTTGCTACTTCCTGAGGTGGAATCCAGGACAAAAACTGCATTGTGGGATATAGAATGTAACAGTTCAATCAGGATTGTTTAGATTGAGAGGGCCAGAGAGTCTGTCACCTTTCCTGAGGGAAGGGTGGAAAACCTGACAAACATTGCAAATAACTGAAGTTAATTAACTCAGCAAAATACCTGAATTTAATTAATATCAGGTTGTGTCAAATACAGTTTGGTATATTTTGTAAGACAGGTTTGTCTGAGAAAAACATGTTTGTAGGAGGAGTGAAAGCAGATTCTGCAGAACTGTTTCAGTTCTGCATTACATCTTTGCCAGTTAGTTTGCAGCAGACACGTGACAGGGCAGGCAGCTTCCCACTCCCCTTTTCCGCCTGAAAGGGTCTGCAGGAGTGACATTTACCTTCAGCTTTGGAGGCAGCGCAGTGGTGTGTGTGGGGCTGGTATTCAGGCTCCTCCAACTGTGAGGTATGTTTGTAGGGTTAGATGAGCTGTTAGACAGTGAAAGCCAGACCCAAGGACTTGCAGGCATCTTTTATCACACGCTTTCGGCAGGGTTGAGCTTCCCCTGTGTTTTAATCCTTGTTGTTCCCAGTATCTCCTCTCAGCAGGGATGCCTCACCATCATCCCCCCTCCCAAGTGAAAGTCTACGTCGCTGTGTCCTTTCCAAATGTCTTATTCCTCCCCTGTCTCTCCAGGAGCCTGAGGCCATTCCCCAGGTGAACCTGGTACCCACTGTGGCCCTGCTGCTGGGTGTGCCCATTCCCTACAGTAGCATCGGGGAAGTGATGGCTGAGCTGTTCTCCGGGGACAGTGACACTGTGTCTGAAGCCTTGCAGCAGCTCTTGGTTTATCACATCAATGCCAAGCAGGTATGGCAGGGAAAGACTTGCTGGCAGTCCTGTGGTAGTGCCAGGGGTCAGTTGTGTGGTCCTAGCTCTTGGACATGTTGGGAATTCACTGCATTCAGCTTCTTGGGAGCTGCTTTCAGCCAGGTGCTTCGGTAGTTGTTTGGAAGCTAGGTTGGTAGACTGTCCTGCATCTATGGCAGGCCTTGCTGATAAACTAAAGGGAAGAGGAAAAAGTTTTTTAGGCACATACCTCTTCTGCTTGGTATAGGTGAGACAGTAATATGGCATTATCCTTCATAGAGAACTTTGTGAGTTATCTGCTTGCAGTGTTTGCTGCAGTAAAAGACAGAATCATATTCCAAATGCAAATGGGAAGCACCTGTTCAGCACCTGGTAACGAGTGCCGTGTTGAAGAAAATACTGATCTGGAAGGTGTTATATGCTTGAGGATGAGGTCCCAGGTGGTTAGAGGTGAGTTTGGTTACTTGGAGAAGCTGATGGGAAGGCTGTTTCCTCAAGGATGATGGCACTTTCCTTAATGGAGATTGAGAAGTACATGTAGGTGTTCTGATGTTTCTTCAGTCTGGGAGGAGAAGTGATGTTAGCTGTAACGCTATTCTAGATAAGTGACAGAATGAAAATGGTAGTGAATGAAGTACTGAATAAAAGAAACACCATGTAATAATGGAGAATAAATTGGAACAGAGAAGAAACAGTTTACACTGAGTATAAGGCTTGTTAATGCACTCATAAGACTTTTGTGGCCACTTTAGGGTCATCGCTGGCTCTGTTCCTGTGGTCTTGAAGTAAAAGGCAGAAAGAGCTCTCCTTAGTACAGTGGCTTATTGTACTTGTCAAAAGGAGTGAACAGTTTGATTTGATGCACTATAAGCTGTTTAGTTTGATGTCTGTTGTCAGGGAAAAAAAAACAACAACAACACAAGGTGAAAGTTGGCACTGGGTTCAGAGTAATAGCTGGTGATGACTTGAACTTCTGGGGCATGTTTGCCTTGTTGTTACCGAGGGCTCTATGTGTGAACCCTTAATGATGTGTAGTATTAACAGGTGAGGAACTGGGTGGCTGAAAGGTGTCAGCACAGTTGTCAGGAGAGAAATGTTGTGTCAGAGGGATTGAGTTTTCTGCCAGTCATGTCCTGCATTTGAGTATCCAGTCCCAGATGATGCACCTTGGAATGTGGCTGTCCTTGCAGGGGCTGGCAGTTTGAGACTGCTCGAACTCTGAAGGGGTTACGTGAGGAAGGTGGTAGTGAATCTCCTTCCCAGCACTGCTTTCTGAGACTGTGTTCTCTCTCCCATTGCAGGTAGACCGCTTCCTGCACTCCTACTCGCTGGTGGCTCAGGACCTGCCAGCAGAGCAGCTCCAGGACCTGCAGGAGCTCTTCTCCAGTGCTGTAGAGGAGCACATTCAGCTCTTGGCCCAGGTGCAGAGTGCAGTGCTGGTGTCTCCGGAATTGGAGTCCAAGCTCAGAAGCCTCATCAGCCGCTTCCAGCTCTATCTGCGACAGGCACGGGCTGTGTGCACCCAGTCCTGGGCTCGCTTTCATCCTCTGCGTATGGTGGGGGGCTGCACCCTCATTGCTGCTTCCTGCTTGCTCTGCTATGTGGCCTCGGAGTTGGCCATAGTGTCAGACTCTTTCTATCGCAGCTGCCTCCTGTACCCCGTACTTTGGGGGCTGGTGACAGCTGTTCTGCGTGGGTTGGCCTCTGTGTTCACCCAGGAGGAGCTGGATCTCCTACTGCTGTTGTCTTGGTCAGCTTCAGCATCTCTGCTGGGCTTTTTCTGGCACTGGTGGGGCTGGCATCCCAAGCGAGGCCGTTTGTTGGGCAGCCAGGCTCCCTTGGCTGGCATTGGTCTGAGGCAGGGGCTGCGAGTGTGGCTGGGGTTGGCCTTCCCCATGGGCATTCTCCTTTTCCGCTGTGGAGCCATGTTCTCTGATAGCTTTGTGGTAGCTGAGGCCCAAGTTGCCCCGTTCCTGCTGGCCTCACTGGTGATGTTGCTGATTGGGAAGCTCCACTGGGATGGTCGCCTGACTCTGCCAGAAGGTCCCAAACAGCAGCCTCTTGGCTTTTTCTCTTACCGAAAAGAGAGCTGGCACCTGCTGTGCCTTGTGGCTGTGCTTCTGGTATGTGTGCGGCTCTCTGGTTTCTTCCACCAGTGCCGTGAAGAAATCCCTCAGTGCCAGCCCTCCATTTTCCTTCCACCCCTTGCCAGCCTAAGAAACACACGGGCCAAGAACCTCTTCTACCTCTTATGTGTGGCCTTGCTGGCTGGGCTGGTGTATGCAGTGCGGAGCTGGCTGCGACACTACGGCAACCTGAACAGCTCAGACCCCCTTGTGCTCTTTGTGCGTTGGGGTTTCCCACTGGTGGTCCTATGCATCGCCTGCTACTGGGCTGTTGCCTCCAGTGCTGAGGACTCTCTGGGCAAGCTACAGGAGCTGGTACAGGTGGCAGTCGTTGCCTTTCCGTGGGCTGTCTATGGGTTAGCATCTATGGGGTTGCTGCTCCTGCTGTGCCATCCCATGACAGTGTTTGCAAAGGACTCGCGAGATTCTGCGGGATCCATTGTCACTCCGTACCAGGGGATTCCCAGCTCCAAAGTCGACTTGCTTCAGGTCATCCCTCAGATCTACAAGAGGATGCAGGAGTCGGAGAAGAGTCGCCTGGAACGGCGCAGCTGCAGGGCCACAGTCGCAGCCTATGGGCTAGGCAGTGTGTACTCAGCAGCCCTGGTCATAGCACTCACCCTCCTGGGCTTCCTCTTGATGCTCCTGCACACTGAGCGGCTCAGTCTTGCCTTCCTACTCCTCTTCTTGGAGGCCTTTGTGCTGCTGCACATCCACACACGTGCCAGAAGCCTCGCAGGAGACACTGGTGAGTCAGGATTCAGTGGAGCATCTTTTGGAAGTGCAACCTGAGCGTTATCCTCTGCAGCCTTATCCTGTTTCCAGTGGGAGAGGCAGAGCCTTGTCTCTGCTCCTGGGGAATTACAGTACAGAGATCCTCCTTGTAGGATCCTCCTAGCTTTTTTAGAGCTTCTTAAATCCTCTATTAGGAGAGAGATGGCGTGCGGTGTGGAGGCAGTGTGGGTGAACAAGGGACGCTTGTTTTCTGCCCCAGTGCTTCTTTACAGAGCTGGGAGTAGCTGCCAAGCCCGCTGTTGCTGACAGAGTCCAGGAGCAGGGTGGGCAGCAGAGGGAGCACCTGGCCACATACCAACATCCTGATTAGCTTCTGTCTCAGAAGAGTGGGAGGGAAATATGAAAGAAAACCCTGTAGGCTTCTCTGAGCTGTGTTGTTCCTTGATGCTGATCTCTCTTTCTCTCTCTCTTTCTTTCTCAGAGCCTTTTTCAGTGCCCTGGTTTGCAGTCATCTCGTGGCTCCTTGCTGCTTCCCAGTTCTTCTATTCCACGGGCCATCAGCCCATCTTCCCGGCCATCCACTGGAACGCAGCCTTTGTGGGCTTTCACCTTGACCACAGCACAAACCTCCTTCCTGCTGTCCTGGTGGGCGCCAACACGTTTGCCTCCCATATCCTCTTTGCAGGTAAATCAATTTCTTCCTGGGCCATTGAGCCTGAGCAGACATGGCTTTGCCTTGTCTGGAGGCCTGCAGGCTGAGCACGAGGTGATGAAGGCTCCGGCACCAACTGAACAGCAGCATCCTCTCTGTCCCCTTCTGGGGCTGCAGAGCTGCCCTGACTTGCAGCCTCCATGCAGTTGTGCCTGACCAGCAAGCTGGAGCTGGAGTATGTGCTTCCTGACACGTCCAGGGCATGACGGCAGAGCCTAGACTGCTCCTCATCTCCTGGGCTCCTGGTAACTTCATGTGCCTTTGTCCTCGAGGTAGTTGGCTGCCCTCTGCTCCTGCTTTGGCCCTTTGTGTGTGAGATGCCCAGCTCACAGAAGAAGAAATCCAAGAGGGATCCTCAGAGGGAGCTGCAGACGGTGGACGAACACATGATGGAAATGAGACTGCGGGAGTCCCCAGAGAAGTTCTCCACTGCTCTGCTGCAGCTGGGGCTGAAGTACCTCTTTGTCCTTGGGGCGCAGGTATGGTCTGAAGTGGGGTGGCTGTGTGAGAATAATGCTGTGCAGTAGGAACCACAGTGCACTTTGACATGAGGTGGGGCTCAGATGGGTTAGTCCCAGTGGTGAAATGTTAGGTTACAGGTGGAGAAGCAGACGCAAAGATCCTCTTCTTAATCCACGCAATTAGAAGAAGGGTACCAGCATGAAAGCAGCAGTACAGATTTAGGCTGCTTTTCATTTCCATCTGCTTGGAATATCTGTTAGGAAATGCAGGGTTGTAATCCCACTCATCTTCTTCCTGGTCATGCATCACCTTTGGTTTCTGTGTGTGCTGGTATCATGGTGTTGTAGGGAGATAAATGTCAGAAACCTAATCCTGTGAAAGAAGTCAGCAACATTCTGGGGTTTAGCCTTTCAAGTCATTTTCCTTTATGGTCAGACCAGAAACAGTGTGAGACAAGGAGGCTGTGCATGAATTCTCTTCTTGCTGAAAGATAAGGTCAGCTTACCCATAGTGGGAGCCCTCCTGTGTGGTGTCCTTGGCCAGCCCTTTCCTTGAAGGGCCTGTGTGCACCACTAGTTGTTTGTCTTTCCTGGTAAAATCCTCTTTGGGATGCTTATTTCTGATGTAGCAGCCTCTTAGGTCTGCACAGTTCAGTATCACTTTCAGATATTTTGCCCAGGAGGACTCCAGAGTGTCACTTGTAACTTTCTTTTCGTGGTCTCACCAACAGCTTCTGGCCTGTGTGTGTGCAGCTGTGATCCTCAGGAGGCACCTTATGGTCTGGAAGGTCTTTGCCCCAAAGTAAGTCTAAGGAGTTACTCTGATGCTGGGTGAGGGCTCATATTGCTGATGTCTTGGTTGCAGTTCATAGCCAGTAATGCTGGAAGTGACGGTGTGATTGATATTATATGACTTTTTCCTAGTAAGGGCTGTAGGATTGTCCTTGACTGCTTCATGTTCAGAAGCTGGACTCAGACTAGAGCATAGTAGTTTATCTTGATTTTCAAGGACACCCAAAGCCCACCTGCAAGCTAAGAACATTCATGGCAGAGAGTCAAAGGTATTGTACCAGACTACAAATGAGATGCAAACCTTTGGGACAGTGGGGTGTCCTTGACCTCTGAGTGTTCCCAGATCCCACTTGAGTGTCTTCCTGAATGGCCTTGAAGCCAGCAAGGAACCAAAGGCATGCTTGACTTTCAAATTGCAAGCAGCATCCACCGCTAAAGAATGAACGTAATCCAGGTTTTAGGACTGGTGATGCTACCAGCCTCTCACTGTCAGGGAAGACAATCTATTTGGTGTTCAGGTAGCATAATACATTATTGCATCTGTTCTGCCCTCAGGTTCCTCTTTGAGTCTCTGGGCTTCATGGTGAGCAGCATCTGTCTCCTGCTGGGGATCTCCCTGGTCATGCGTGTGGACTGTGCCGTTAGCACCTGGTTCAGCCAGCTTCAGCTCAGGTAGCACCGAAGATGTACCGAAGATGTGGGGAGCCTGACTTGCTCGTCGGCCAAGGCTGTGGTCATCTCCCTGATTGCCTAGCGCCAGGAGGGGTACAGCAGCCATCAGCAACGAGTGCCTGCCGACAGCAGCTTGGGATTATCCCTAGCTCCCTGCCTCAGTGTTGTGCAAAAGGACCAGTGCCAGCTGTTCCCTGTTCATCGTGATGCTCTGCAGGGAGCATGCTTCTCAGTGGTTGAGGTTGGAACTCTTGTACATTTGTTAGCAGCAGGTGGAAGCCAAGCAGCAAGAGTCCTGAGGTGCTTCTCTGGGGAAACAACAGCAGGATGTCTTGCTACTGCATTCCCAACAACTGCCCCAGCTGTGCAGCTAGTAGGCTGCAGTGGTCTGCAGTGTGCCTGGAGAGCATCATCTTGCCTGTGCAGAGACACTGACTCACTTGAAGGGGCCCATTGAAGAGGGATAGAGAGGAAAGGCTACTTTAACTCTGCCCTCTTGCTGGGTCCTACAGCCACCACTTCTCTCTGCATGTTCAGTTTTCATGCTGGAATCAAAGTGCATACAATTATGCTAGCAGATGGTTCCTGGGGTCTTGGTTGCAGCTGCCTTCCTGTCAGGCTAGTTCATTGCTCTTATTGAGCCTTTCCTGCCTTTTACTCACTCCTGTTTTCCTGATGTTCCTAAACAGCACTAAGGGCAGGGTAGGGCAGACTGAGCTGTCTTGAACAGCCTGAAGCAGGCTTAGTTTTCTGGAAAGACAATAGCAGAGCAAATTGTGTCCATCACTGAGAACTCTCCTCTTATAGCCTTGGCCTGCATTGTCCACATAGTCAGGACTGTAGCAGCCAGGGCTCTTGGTCTCCTCCTGAGCACATGCTACAGGATGCCTGGTAGTTGATTGGGAACAGCTAGTTGCTAGCAGGATGTTGTGACAGAGCATCTGACTCACCTTTGTGTTGGATCCTGTTAGGAGGAAAGGGGCGTCTAGGGAAGCTATCCAAAGGATTGACCTTGGTGAAAGCTGAGAACAGCTGCTTGAGATTTGTGAGCAGGGAACAGCTCCTGCAAGGTGGCCTAACCCAATGATATATGCGTATGTGCTGGGGGAGGTTTCTGTCACCTTGATGGCATCCTAGGCACTGTGGAGGTTGGCATCAGTACTGGGTGCTTATCACCCTCTTGATCTTGCTTTACCATGTGAGGCTTTCTGCTTCAAGTGAGCCATCTCAAACCTGCTTTTGACTGTGTGTGTCACATGTGTATCTGTATGAGCAGAGGTGAAAGAAGGTGATCTTGGTGCCTGGATGCATTCCAGTTAAACTCCCCCTGCACTGTTGATGGGAGCTGGGATTCCTTACTGCCCTGAACCACTGTGTGGCATTATTTGGTGCTATGAAACTTTTCATCTCTTTCCCCTCTGGAAAGAGCTGAGGACTGCTCTCCTGGGATTCTTCCTTCAATTTTTGTTCTGGTCCCTGCTTGGTTTTTTGACTCATGCACTCTAACTGCTCCTGCTTGAGTTTCTCACTCAGTCTGAGAGGGACTGCCTGTATAACTCCAGTTTCTTCCTCATCTCTGCCCTGGAAGGACCTGGGGAAAGTGTCTAGCCACCTCATTGATTGATTGAGTTCTTACTGTCATGTCTCAAGTGCCCAGTAGCTGTGGAAAACATCCTTTGAGGGCAGGTTTAGTTACGTCTTTTGCCCAACCTGGGTGATAGTGCTTGCTCAGGTGTCAGGAGGTAATTCCAGGGAGGCTTATACTGCTCTAATTTTGCACTTCCATTGCTTGGCCAGCTTCTGTCCTACTGCCTCTACTCTTTCATCTCAGCTTTGCATTTCTTCACCTTTGTGGTCCTGTCCTGCGTAATTTCACCTGACAAAACCACGGATGGGTTTGTAGTTGAAAAAACTACCTTGACTGGCTCACTGCAACTTGGTTGCATACACAGCAGTACTGGTGTAAGGGAAGAGTCAGTAGCATGTAGCTGGGAACTAAACAGAAATAGTACAGCTTACAGTTAGACAGGCTTAAGCAGTTTAATCATTCTTTAAATAAGTTATTGACTGTATACTGTGACTCCTTGGTGGCTGAAGGGTTTTCAGGTATTGCAGGGCAATGCTGAGGGATGAGTGCTTTTGTTTGGAAAGAAGGAAAGGGATGGAAGTAGCAACTACACAGTGAATTTTCATTTAACGTGACATTAGATAATGTGTTACTAATCTCCAAGTCTGGAGCCCCCATATGCCTTTTTCTAACCTTATAACCCAGTCAGGAGCTTGCTGCCTGAATGTGTTTGTGTTGGCAGAAGTCCTTAAGGTCATTAATGCTGTGATACTGTCCTGTGAGACCCCCACTGCTGCCACCCAGGCCCTTGGGCTTTGTCCTCTCCCACCTCTGAGGCTAATTCCTCTTTCAGCAGCTGTCATTGTGCTGCCAAACCTTCCTCTGCCTGCTTTTATGTGCGGCATCCTTTTCTCATCCCCGTGCCTCCGAGGGCGTGGACCTGCTGGAGCCAGAGGCTTGTGGCCTTGGGGGCTGGGATAGAGCAGAGAGAATAGAGCTGCAGCTGTGTAAAAACTCTCACACGTCTTGCCAGAGAATGACTGGACAGTGGCAGTCCCCATTGCAGAGTATGAATTTGGACTTTGTTTTAGCCACGTTGTGTTTTAGTAGATTTGAGCCTGGGTCAAAAGCTGAGGCTCCCTTGTGAGCTTCTGGTAAATCATTATGCTTACTCATGCTTCAGTCTACTCTCCAGAAATACTGTAACCTCATTCCCTGACTCCTCTTATAGAGGGATAAGGATGTAGCTTAAACTCACATCACCTGGATTTATTATTTGCAGTAGTGAAACTGCAAGTATGTAATCATGACTGCAGTGATGCCAAGGACATAGGACTGGTCTTATACTGACTGCTCTGCCAAGGGAGACTGGCTACTACACCAAAGAATTTAGAGTTAAGATAAGTTTTCCAAGGGCTGGAGATGCTCTTATTTTCTTTCATTCATGTGTTTAGTCTTTACTGGCCTTCCCTAACAGCCTTCGAGCTAATCATTTGGCTGCTGTTCTTCTGAGTGTTTTGGGGATAAGAGTTCGTATTTGTTCAAAGCTTGATGAATCACGACGTGCTGCTGGTGGTGGAACAAATGTGGCTGTGCTTGCTTATTTAAAACTTACAGAGGGGTGGAAGGTGCGTGCTGCTCCAAGAGGAAGAAACCTGGCGTGCTGGGGGAGGAGGCCCTGCTTCGTGCTCTCCCAGAGCGCTCTGACTGAGCTGCAGGTGACCGCGTTCCCTGCAGGAGAGTCGGACTAGATGACCTTTAAAGGTCCCTTCCAGCTCGAAAGATGCGGGAAAGCGCACCGCGTCGCACCGCGACGAGGTTTGAGCCTTCCCGGCCGCCGTCACCCCTTCCCCTGCGCGCGCGCTCAGCCGTTGCCACGGCGACCGCCATCTCCCCACCAATGGCCGCGAGGGGCAAGCGAGCGGCGGCCAATGAGAGGAAGGGCGGGAAGGCGGGCGGAGAGCGGCGCGCGGGCGGCGGCGGCCATGAAGCGGCTGCGGTCCGGGGCGGCCCCGGAGCCGGGCTGCCGGCAGGTGTGGGCGGCCGAGTGCGGGGCCCTGGCCGAGCGATGGCGGGTGCGGTACTTCCCTCGTCCCCCTCTCCCTCCTCAGGGCTGCCTCGCGCGGCCCCGGTGCCGGTTGGTCCCGGAAGGTCGGGCCCCGCTGTGGGGCCGGCGGGTGAGTGTGTCCCTTGCAGGCGGCGCGGGGCTCGGCGCACGGAGGAGCGGCGACGGTGGCGCGGCAGCTGCGAGGCGCCTTCGGGGAACTGCTGCTGCGGATGCGGGGTGAGTGGCGGCCCTGCTCCGACCTCCCGCCCGCTGCGGACCCACAGCCGGGGCTTTCCCAGCCTGTTACCCCTGGGGCAAGCTGAGGGAGCGGTGTGATGTGCTCCCTGCTGCCTTGAAGGTGGGAAGGGATTAAGGCCCAGCCCCGGAGATGGTGGGTGCCCATCCCTGCCCCATCAAAGTCGGGCTGAAGGGGCTCTGAGTACCTGATGGAGGTGTACGTGTGTCATGCGAAATCGGAGAAGAAATCTCTGACTGCAGCGTGACGTTAGAAAGCAGCATTCCTTTATTCCTCACGGTACGCACTGGGTGTCTTGACAAACAAGCGTGCTCCCTCAAAGTTCAGGTTCTACATTTAAACAAATACCTCATACATACATATGCAGTCCACTTGCGTACATATTCATTCTTTTCCAAGAACTCATTAATATATGCTAATATCCCTCTGGGCATGCGCAGTTGCATTTAGGATGGTTGTACGTCCACCTACTTTATCCCCGTTTTTCCACCATTAGCTTAATTGCTGAGACTTTTGGCTGACCTTTAGCTGTTTTTCCCCAGTTTGGCAAATTTCCATTGCTTGTTAGACCACAATGAGCAACTTCCACGTGCATGAAATCCTAGGAAAACATCCTTGCACCCGGTACAGTGCAAAGATAAGTGGTCTATTATGACTTCAGTGCTTCTTGTGAAGCATAATTCAGAGAAAACAAGGCTGTCTGCACACCAAGCAAAGTTGCAATAAAAACCTTCAGAGTTAGCACTCATTGATTCCTTTTGCTAAACTCTAATATATTGATCCTTACACTAATGCACTGATCCCTATTGCTAAACAAACCAGCCTGTATCAGGTGTTCCTGTTCGTTGCAGGAGAGCTGGGCTAGGTGACCTTTCAGGGTCTGTTCCAACTCAGACAGTTCTATGATTCCTTGCTGTAAGTGGGCTATAGAGAGAACCTGACAAGAGAGCAATCTTCTTAGGAGGATTTAAGGAACAGAGCAACTAGATTGCCCTGTGGTGGCACCTGGGAAGAGACAGAGCAGGGGATATCTGATGAAGATATTAAATCAGTTCTGGAAGGAGGCAGGTTTTTGGTGAGCTGTTGGAAGTGCTGGAGGATCTCTGGCCTGGAATGCTGCAGTATCTGAATACCAGAGGAGCAGATGGCCGAATCATTGCTGACACCTGGAGAGGTGGGTGGCATCTTCTGTCACTCTAGTTTACGCAATCCTGAAGTTGTACATTCTCATCACAACAAAATATTTGTCAGGAAACTTCAGTTTTCACAAAGCACAGGTGGTTGTAGGGCTTTTTCAAGCCATGAAAAGGAAGATCAATTTTGTGTTGGATTTGCTTACAGGCTTGCCACCTGCCCTCCCCATGATGCCTTTGGAGCTTACTGTCCTCTACAACTCCCTGCTCTTTGTCATGGGAACATCTGACTGTGCCATCAAAGGAGAAGCAGAAGAAATACGCCAGGGACTCCTTAGGGGTAAGGGTAACTGTCTCTGTGCTTTAGTGATGTACTGTGACTAGCCAGAAGAGAAGGATTTTTGAACAAGGAAGACTGGCTGTGCCAGGAATGGAGGAGGTAGAGCTGCATGTGGCTGTGGATGATGTGCAGCTGTGTGGCTGTCTTGGCTGCAGCAAAAGGGGAAATTTTAAGGAAACCGAGAGTTTTCCCTACATAAGATGCCAGTTGTCTAGCAAAGTTTCAGTAATGTTAGCAAGCTGGTGTTTTTATTATGGTATGGTGGGTTCAAAAAAAACTCAACTGATTCCTGGCTTATCTTTTTTTTTTTTTTCCAGTTCTGGAGGCTTGTGGAACCTCTGGGCAGGACCTTAGCACAGAAGAGCTATGGCAGAAGGTTTTGCAGGAAGTAACTGCTGAGGAACTGCTGGCACCTGTGCACCGACTTGGGGCCTTGCAGGCAGCATGGTGGCTGGCATCTAGCTGCCTGCAGAATATCACTGACCTCTTCAGGCTCCTAAGCAATGCTGAGGTATCTGAGCAGGTCCTGTACTGCTGTATGGTAGTGTTTGCCTGTTGTGCTGCCCCTACAGCTCTGAAGTGTGAGTTAGCCATCTTCTCTTGGCCTTGGGGATTTCTTAAGCAGGTCACCCCTTGTCTCCTGGAATTCTTGTAGCCTGCTTCACTCTGCAGCTGGCACTTGAAGCTTTTTTGGGCAAGTCACATCATTTGCAGCCAAAGCACCTGTGGGTGGGCATTAGCCAGTTTGTGTGCTATGCCTCAAAGTGAAGTGTCTGACTTGCTTGCTGCTGCCAGAAGCCCTATTTAGCCTGGGCTCATGTTTCATTTTTTTGCTGTCACTGTGACTTTCTAAGTCATCACTGTGTGCTGTACCTATATTTGTGCAGACCAAAATAAATACCTGCCAGTTTGCTAAAGGATGCAGAGCTGACATAAATATTGTGTTTGTCATAAAGGCTACTCTGCATCCGTTTCCATAGCATTTGCAGATCTGAAATAGTTTTTCCCAGTCATTGTGACAAATCCTCTCCCTAGCATCCCAGTTTGCCCAAACAGCCTCAAGTGTGTTAGTGGATCACAGAGGTCCTGGACCTTTCAGCATGGGGCAGGTGATGGGGGCTGCACGTAGACTTGCAGTCTCTACAGAGCAAGCTGTAAGTAATGAGGCAAAGAAGAACCTCTTGCTGATAAGGAGGGGCAGGCTATAGGAGGAGTCCCTGCCTTTTCACATGCCTTCAGGCAGCACTCAGAGACCTGCCTTCCTGGGAGTCCCTCTGGCTATACCTCATGCTGATGTGGAGAGGTGCTGCCCAGGTCAGGCAGGAATCACAGTGGTGAGTAGAATGTAGTTAAAGCGAGGGGGTGGAAGGACTTTGCTCCCCCACGTACAACACTGGGAAGGGTTTAGTGGGTGTTCTCTTTTCCAGTACCCTGAGGTCTGTTTTTCCTACAACTCCTTGGTTTTCCCTGCCTTCTTTCCTCTGTGTGTTCACAGGACTCGGGGAGAGCTCCCTGCAGTGGAGAGAAGAATGAGCTCCTCACCCTTCTCAGGGCATGGAGACCACCTGCCGAGGAGGCCTCCGTTTCTCTTGTACAGAGCACTGAGGACTTGAAGGAGACCCTGTGCACTGCAGCTGCCTTCTTGCAAGGTTTGTGTGGAGGAAATGGTCACCTCTGCCATTCTTTCCTCTGCTCACTTGTCGCAGCACACCCTCCTCCCACACACCCGCTGCCTTGTTTTTGGTTGCTCTTAAATGTGCCAGTCATTGGGCTTTTCTCTTCCTTTGGAAACAAGCCTGGACTCAGTCTTTGGGCCTCAACTTTGCTATTTGGTATCCAGTGTTTCCCTTTTTTTTTGCCCAGGTAACTCTCTCTCTTCTTCAGCTTATCTTGTGGCTTAGGTTGGTGTCTGGGATCCACAGTGACCTTGTATAAAATGAAAAGCTGGCAGGGGTCTTTCTTCTGTATTTCTTTGGGTGCCAGACTTTTTATGAATATCTTGTTCCTTCTGGATTACAGTGCTGTGGGAGACGTGCAAAGCTATTGTGCAACCTTTTTGCCTGTCATTTCAGCAGATAATTATATAACTTCATAGAGCAGAATTTATAGAATGGTTTGGGTTGAAACAGACCTTGAAGATTATCTAGTTCCAGCCTCCCTGCTGTAGGCAGGGGCATGTTCCACCAGACTGTCTATAGCTCTATCCACCTGGCCTTGAAAGCTCCAGGGCTTCTCTGAGAAACCTGGTCCTGTGCCTCACTATCATCTGAGTTAAGAATTTCCTCCTAATGTCTAATTTATATCTACCCTCCTTTAGTTTAAAGCCGTTAACACTTTTCCTATCACTATGATCTAGGACAGATGTCCTTCTCCATCTTTCCTGCAGGCTCCCCTAGGGTACTGGAAGGCTGCAGTGTACCTTCTCCAGGCTGAACAGTCCAAGCTCTGTCAGTCTTCGCTGTAAAAGAGGTGCTGGTTGCTCTTCTTTCGATGCAGCTCAGAATACAGTTGATTTTCTGGACTGCAAGTGCACATCACCAGCTTATATTGAGTTTCTCACCAAAGAGTGCTCCAAAGTCCTTTCTGTCAGGGCTGCTCTCCGTCCATTCTTCACCCGTCCTGCATATGTGCTTGGGTTTGCTGTGACCCAGACATTGAGCTGTTGACTGCAACTATTTTAAGTGCTGCCATCCATCCAATCCATGAGTGGTCTGTTCATCAAGTCCACGTATCTAGTAAGAGAGAAGAGTATCGTGCAGGACAGAGTCAAATGCTTTGAACAAGTTCAAGTAGATCAATCTCATCTGACTGCTGCATTCTGTCCTAGTTGTGTTTTTTGCTTGCTGGCTATCCTGATAGTGTCCGTCCCCCCTGCCCCCCAAACAGCTGATTTGGAGCTCTTCTGTGCAAGCAGGAAGAGCAGGAGATGGTGACCACCAACTTTTCAAAAGTCTCTAGGGTGCTAACAGTGCTCCCAACTAGGAGGTGGTAGATGTGAATATGTCGTAGGCAGGCATATTTGTATACTGACTTGGAAGTTGCTATTATTTCTATTAGATGTTTCCATAGAGTGTCTTGTTCTTTTACAACATTGTCAAACAATAAGTGGCAGCTTGGCATGATCCTGCCACGTGTTGCTGGTGACTGAGTGGTTCAGGCAAGTCTTTGGCACAGAAAGGGCACATTGGGTATAGAGCATCTAGACCCATGGGATTGCTTCCTTTGTAGGAGGCTGTGGGAGCAGATCTGTAAGCAAGGGATGAATGAGAAGGGTGCCTACATGTGCTTGCTTGAGGGAAAGGCTGAATGGGAAGGGGAGCTGCAGAGCTGAGATATTGGATCTGTCCTAGGGTTGCAAGAGCTGGAAGCTGGGAACCTCCCCAACACCCTTTGCCTCCTCCAGGAGGCTGCAGGAGGATTCTGCTCCAGGAGGGTCCTGGCCCAGATCTACGTCTGCCTCGGCTGCTGTGCTCAGCGAATGGTAATGGCCAAGCCATTCTCTGAGGCGGGGAAAGGGAAAGCACCCCAGAGCAGGGTGGGGAAACTCAAGCTAATGTCCATATTGCCTTTGTGTGGTCCTTGTCTGCTACAAGAAGACACGGTTTCAAGCATAATTTACCCTTGTTACTTCAGCCTCCTTGGCAGCTGCAAAATACAGGCAAGGCTTTTGTCTGAATGTGAAAGATCGATGTGGAAAGATAAGCTCAGAAAAATGGTTCCAGAGAGGGAGTCTGAAGTGCTGTGGACTAGTGATATGAGCGTGCTGCCTTGTAGGAGTGGGATGTGTTCTGTGAGAGAGCTTGGCAGTGCAAAGGAGGTTTGCTGAATTGCTGGGCTAACCTTTATGAGTGTACTTGCCTTTGCTTAAAGGGGATCGTTGGAAAAGCAAAGTGGAATTGTGTGATGTCAGTAAGATGTCCTTGCAGCATACACCTCTTCCCACCTCCCTAGGGCAAGCCTCAGACAGCACTTCAGCACCTGAAGCGGGCCCTCCAGGTAGACTTCCAGTGCCATCCTGCCCTGTCTCACGCAGCAGCGGTGTACCAGGAACTGGGGGAAACAGATGCGGAACTGCAGGCCTTATCTCTACTCTATGAGGTATGTCCGTTTCCTTTAGTTCTGTTGGCTTTTTTTTTTTTTTTGCCTCACAAAGCTTGCATGGACCTTCAAGCATGCTTCTGCTTTCTGAGGGGTTCTCTAAAGTGGAAATTCAGTACCTTCAGCAACTGCTTCATCAGTTGGCAGGAAGGAGCCCAGCTTGGTCAGGAATTCCTGCTTTGGCACCCAGCTGCTGGATGTGGCAAGACCTTTGAGTCCTAGTTCAGATTTTCAGTGGCTTGGGAGAAGAGTTTATTTTCTACTGTCAGGGAGAATCAGTCTCTTAATAAAGTGTCTAGTGGAGAGGCCTTTCAAGGCAGATGGTGGCTGTGAGGTGTACATTAGTCAGTCATAGCAACCTTGATCTGCCTGGGAGGAGCAGGTCACAGCCATAAGCACTGAGTTGACTCTTCAGCTATTGGAAATGCATCACATACAAACACAGCTGTGGAGAGTAATCTATTATTACTAATCGCCCAAGATCTGGTCTAACCAGGTCTGTGGCTGCAATGGGAGCTGCTGTTCCAGACAGCTCAGAGCACCTTGAACTGAAAACCTGGGGCACAGTGTGCTCTGGGTGAGTTGTCTTACATATCTCCTGATGCTGTGTCAAGAGTATGAATCTGCCTTTCTCTCTAATCTTGATTTGCTCTTCCTTTACCTGAAGGTGGCTGTGCTGTAGTGAGAATGTTGTGCAGGTGGAATGCATTACTTCTGCTTGTCTGGGTACATCTGCAGATGCCAGAAATAAAAAGTGATTGCAGCTGTCTGGGACTTGACCAAGGTAGTGCTGACCGTACATTTTGTTCCTGTTTCACAGGCTCTGGAAAAAAACCCTCCATCATCTACTTCCTCTAGTCCATACTTTCTAATCCGAACAGATCTCCTTGTCAACACACCAATATTAGCTTCTCTCCTTCGCCGTCACCACCCCTCTGAAGTGAAGTACTTGCTGGCACAAAGGTGTCTTCAGGATGGGAGGTAACAGCTGTCTCTAGTCTGTTTGCAATCATGCTACTTGTTTGGGATCTGTGGTTTTATTTACTTGTGTTCCTGGATTTCATCCACTTGAGTACTGCTACTGTAGGTCTGCTAAAGTTGCAGGTATTGTAACTACAGTGAGTACAGTGCAAGTATTGCCTGGAAGCTGACAGTTCAGGTTCAGCCTGGCTGCTGGCACTTCTTGGACTCACCCTGCTCTTTCCAACACTTGTCCTGCTTCTGCAGGGTGGCTGATGCAGTGGAACATTACCTGGATTTTCTGGCTCTGCTTCAGGAGGGGCTGCAGCAACAGGCAGGTATCTTGGTGACTTGGAAGATGAAGCCTTGGCCCAGACTTCACAGCTTGACTCCAGACTTCAGTATCCAGTCTGAGATATGGAGGAAATGAACTAGGGTTTGGCACCTCTGGCCTGTCTGTCTTTGCACAGGAGACTGCTTGCCACTGCTGTCTGAAAAAACAGCTCCCTCTTGGATGGAGCAGCTGTTGGCCTGGTTTTGGATGCCCTTTGCTTCAGGAGTGGGGTTTTGCCTTTTTGACTTCTGAGCTGTTGCTGCTTGACACTTGCTTCCTGCAGCAGACTCCAGTGGCTTGGTGATGGGTCTAAGCTTTGCTAGGCAGCAGATCTGGGTTCCCAGTAAGCACGGTCCTTTTGCTTGGCTGTGTCTTAGCACTGCAATCAATTCTGCTCACTAGGTACCCCTAGATGGTGGCTCACCTCTGCCTAGGATCCCTGAGGTGTTCCTGGAAGCAGCATCTGCCTTGGAGCAGGATGGAAGGCATCAGGATTCTTTAACAGTGTGTGAGGAGGTCATCAGCCGGACAACTAACCTGATCCCACAGACAGTACAAGTTGAGGAGAAGCTGGAGCAACCAGAGTGCACATCACTGCAGACTGGGCTGGCTGGTGGGCTCCTATCACAGAAGAGAGAGAGTTTGTGCTGCCTCACATGGAGAGCAGCTGCATACCTGCACCAGGGCTGGGTGTGGACCAAACTGGGCAAGGGCAAGGAGGCCATAACGCAGTTCAGCAGGTAACAGTGTCATGCTGTAGCAGGCTATAATGCCGGCATGAGCAGAGCACAGATCAGGCTTGCGGCTGGTGTGGCAGCTTGCAGCTGACATTTTAGTGAAGACATGGCACTGAAGTTCCTCTGTTCTATCATTTTGCAGGTGCCTCAGTGAGCTCTTGAGATTTCAGCCTTGCGGGCGTGGTCTTGAACCAGCAGGTAGGCACTCTGTGGGACCTGTGTCTGGCTGTCTGCATCTCTGTGCTTGGCAATGGAAGGTAGAAGACTGCATCCCCAGTGCTACCTTTGGCAGGAGGTGTTTGTTGTAGCTCTGTGCCACACTGAAAAGACTGTCTGGTTTCATTGGAGCAGGGTCTGACCTTGGCTCTGCTTTCTTCTCTCTTAGATAGGTGACAGTTAAATGGATTGTAAACTGGAAAGCTTCTCAATATTGGATTTCAGGGAAAAGATTTGAATGAGTTTTGCAGATAAGCAGGCAAATGCCAAGCTGCTGCCGAGGTCACTGTTAAATTGTAGGCATGTAACATACCAAGCTTTTGGTGTTCTAACTTTAGTCATACACTGTGCTGCCTCCTGGTCTTTCCCAGCATGGTAGCAGTTCTGGCTCTGCCACTGTGCAGCAGGGGAGCTGGAAGATGAGCAGCCCAAGCAGATGTCACCTGTCTTTACTACTAACCTGTGTCTTTCTGTTACAGAGAGTCTCTTGCCAGAAGTGAAAGTTCTCCAGAAGATCAGGTTGCTTTCTCTGATTGGGCGAGGTATGCAGTTTTTGGAGCAGGAGAAGCACAAGGAAGCCTTGCTGGATTTCCAACATGGCTTGCAGATCTCACCAGGTAAAAGGCTCATTTTGATGAGAAACAGAGAATTTTCACTTTCTGGTTTTTTTTTTTTTTTTCCTGTACTGCTTTAATGACTTCAGCAGAAAGATGTCATGATTTAAGTCATGCTTATCCAAATGTCAGGGGCTATTGGTCTGTTACATATTTGAGGTGCTGCTCTGAAGCTTGATGAGCTCACTGCTAGAGAAACAGACCAAAACTATGCTTGATGAATACATCAGAACCCTGATCATGACTAGTGCCCTAAGGCAGCCTGAAAGTTTTCAGTTCTTCCTTCCCACACCCAGTACAGTCAGCTTCCTCACAGAGAAGGTTTGATTTTTCTAGAACAAAACAGCTGGATAGCCAGAGTCTTGCTTCATCTGAGGAAGGTGCCTGGCTACACCTGGCAGCTCAGAGGCTGATTCAAGAGAAGGGTGCAGAGCCAGCAGAGTGCTACGAGTGCTCTGAGGTGACATCTGCAAGCCTCTGCTGCTCAGTGTTCCAACAGTGCTGAGATGCTGTAGGGGTCTGAGTCTTAGCAGGATCTGCCAAAACTGGTGGTCCCAGCCCTGACCAAGGTTCTCCCCCAGCCAGCGCCGTGCAGTGGGACTGCAAATGTGTTTGCAAGAAAAACTCCAACCTGTGTCCAAACAGGAGTGGCTGGCTGTGCTTCAGGACTGATGCTGTCTGTGTTGGCTTCCATCCTGGCTTCCAGTGCCAGGGTTAATTACAGCCTGTGACACAGCCAGGGAAGTCTCCTCCCCTGTTACACCAGCTGTCCTCATGTACAGCTCCTGCATCTGGCATCTAAGCGTCTTGTGCAACACTCTGCAGCAGTACATGGGGCCTGCTCTTTCCCTGCCGAGGTCTGAATCCCTCATTGTGTCTTGTAGATGACCCAACTGCTGCCTTCTACCTGGTGAAAGTGCTGTGGAAACTGAACCGAAAACAAGAGGCTGCTGATTACTGGCAGAAGTACTTGGAGAGTCCTGCTGAGGGAGATGGGCAGCAGGAAAGGCATGGAAGGTATGTAGTGGGACATGTAGGATGTTAAGAGGCCACACACAGGAGCTCCAGCAGTGCAGCCTGTGTTCTAAATTGTGTGAACAGTTTAACTTGGCTTCTCCTAGCCTGCACCTGCATCTTGAATGAATCATATAGAATCACAGAATGGCCTGGGTTGAAAAGGAGTTCAAAGATCATCTCGTTTCAACCCCACCCCCTGCTGTGGGCAGTCACCAACCACTAGGCCAGGCTGCCCAGAGCCACATCCAGCCTTGCCCTGAATGCCTCCAGGGATGGGGCATCCACAACCACTCTGGGCAACCTCTGGTGAGTGTGTTACCACCATCTGAGTGAAAAACTTCCTCCTAACATCCAGCCTAAATCTCCCATCTTAGTTGAAAACTTGAGTTTTCCCCGTGTGTGTACCCTGAGGTGCTCTACAAAGGAGCAGACCCAGAACTAAAGCCTAGTTCTGAGACTACAAAATGGGAGAGTAAAGACTGGTGTCAGAGCTGGGGGCTTTGTGCAGTGCAGTGCCTAGTATAGTAAGACTGTGCTGAGGGAATGGCACAGATCTTAAGGCTGCAACACTCTCTTCTCTTTCAGGCCCTTCCCTTTGTACCTGGACTCATGTATGAAGCAGGCAACCTTCCCACAGAACCAATCTCTTGCTAGGTGCATAGAGGATTACCTCAGGACAACAAGGCAGGATTCCTCGAGGTAGTGCAGTCAGTCATTGCCACTTGCTGAAGGTTCGCTGTATCAGGGTGGCACGAGGCTGTTAAGGACTCCACCAAGACTCAAAGTGACTTTTGGAAAGAAGGTGCATTTCCAAAAGACTGAAACAAAGTAGACTTCCTTTCCTAATGAAAGCCTCAGATCTGTTTAGTTTATGTAAATTTTTCTGGGACTTCTTTCCTCAAGCAATTTTGAGTGAACCTTTGCAGTGAAGGTCATGGCCTTGACACTGCTGGAGTAGTTGCGAGTCTGAGGATCATATGCTGGGAGTGTGGGATATCAGGTGTGGAGTTGCATATGCTCTTCTGAAGTTAATGTCAGCTGTGCTGCTGTACCTGGCTGAGGCCAGCTCTGTGCTGCAAGAGCTGATGGAAAAGCCAGACATTCTTATAAAATAAAAGGTTGTTAGGTGCTTGTCATACCTGTGGTTTGTACGTTTAATTTTGTGCTCGGTCACTACAGTTTGGAGGCTAAAAAGTGACTGACGCTAAAGCTCTGAGCTCTTATGTCCTATGTGGTGTGCGAGCCAGCAGAAGCAGCTAAGACCCATGTGTGTGCATCCCTGGGGCTCATGGAGCCAGTGCTGCGTGGCTCTCCTGGGTACCTTATAAAAGCAAGCAGAGGTGAAGTAGCTCAGTGCTCTGATTCACGCAGTTCATTTTAGGATCAGGACTGCCCATAACTGTTTTTTCAAGTCCCACCACCTAAAAGAATGAAGAAGTGAGCAGGAGCAGCTATTGCCCTCCAATATGAAGAGGCTTCAGCAAATAGGTCAGTGCAGGAAAGCATCTGGCCTTTGAGACAGAAAAGGCTGAAGGGTTGTGGGCCTGAAACTGCGTTGGTGGGAGAGATTGAATTTAGCAGTCCGCTTCCTCAGTCCCACCTTACACCTTTGGGTCTAAAAACAGGAGAGGACGTCTAACTACGAGCTGGCTCCTTGGAAGGGAGTACTGGGTAATCAACTTACTCGTAACCATCTAGAGGGAAAACAAAGGCTGCCAGCAGGGCTGCTCTCCTGGCCTCTGATGCCATCACGGGGGTGTGCTGGGGATCCTGCTCCCCCTGGGAGGAAGTGGGGAGCACAGGAGCTAAAATACAAGAAACCCTGGAAGGTGGCACGGTGCGTGGAGGTCACAACCCACGCAGTTAAATCTTCCAGAACTGCCCCCAGATCCCTTACCGTGGGGAGAAAAAAGAAAAAAAAAACAGAAATGCAAAATAACCCAGATCTCCGTCCGTCCGAGTGACAGAAGCGCAGCCTCCCCTCCCCGCCCTAACGACGCAACCACGGCGCGTCCCCACGCTCCCGGCCACGCACGAAGCGCCCGGCCGAGCCCGGACGCGCTCACCGCATCAGTGACGGCCGACAAGTTGTCACTCACCGGCTCCCGCCCTTTTCATTGGCTGCAGCCTCCCTACTCCGCTTCCGCTCTGCTCAAGTGTTAGCCAATCGCGAGGCGAGGCGGACCGCTGTCGGGGCGGGAGTTCTCGCCTGGATTTTCCTATTGGCGGAATTTTTCCATTGGCTGCCTGGCTCGTGTTGCCTGGGGGAGCAGCTACGGCAGAGGAGCGCTGGGATTGGCTGACCATTGTCGCGTCTGGCTCGTGGCGATTGGGAGGGGAAAAGGAAGGGGGCGGGGCGAACGACGGAGAGCGCTCTTTCTTTTTCCTCCCCACCCCCTCCCCCCCCCATTCCGCTTTCCAATTGGCCGAACCCCGCGCAGGGCGTAATTTCCGATTGGCCAGCGCACACTGTTGCTAGGCAGATGAGGAGGCGCCGGGCGGTGTGGGGCGGAGCTCTCCCTTCCGATGAGTCGGCTCTGAGCTTCAGTTAGCGCGAAGCGCCCCGACCCGCAGCCGCCGCGAGCCCGTCTCGAGACCCACGTTTGCCGTTGCCGCTGCCCGCTCTGAGGAGCCGCCGTTGCGCGCCTCCCCTCGCCCCTTCCCCCTCAGCGCCATGGCCTCGGGATCCGAGTAAGTGCGGGCTCCTGCCGGCAGGCCGCGGCCTAGGCCCGGCGCTGAGGCGGTGTGCCCGGCGCGGCCTTCCTCCCCATCCCTCACCCTGGCGCCGCGCGGCGCTGCCCGGCCGGGCCTGGCCGGGCCGCTCAGAGCGCGGGGAGGGCCCGGCTCCGGTTCCCGATCCCGCTGTGTCATGCAGGCCCCGAGGAGGCGGAGGCGGGGCCGGGGGAGGGGGGTGGGCCGCTCTTGGCGCGCTCCGGCCAGGCGCGTGCCCGCAGGGGGCCCTCGCCGGCCCCCTCCCGCCGTCCCTGCCCGGGAAGTGTCGAGTCACGGCGGGACAAGGCCGGGCCGGGCCCTCTCGCCGTACCCCGCTCTGTCCCGCTCGGGCTAGGCCGCGGCCGGGCAGCGCTTTGTCTCGCAGGATCCGGAGGAAGCAGCAGAACGGACGGCGAGAGGGCAGAGCCGCATCCCGCTCTCTTTCCCGCGAGTCCCGAGCGGCACCCCGGGCTGCGGGCTGGCGAGTGACTCGGCGTGGGGACGGGCAGACATGTTGCGCCGGGCCGGCCCCGGCGGCAGCTGGGACGGTCTGCTCTGTTTTCATCTCCCGTGCCTTTGCCTCGCACTGTTCTCGGTTCCAGGCTGAAGATCGTCTTTCGTGCTTCTCAAAAATGAGTTGGGCCGTAGCAGTCTTGCTGCTTCCATCTCGTGTGAGCGCACTGCTGTGTTGGCTCTTGAGATGAGGAAAAACAGCACCTGGATGTGATCTCCTAAATCCAAGAAATGAAAATGACTCCTTGGCCTAGCCAGAGGCACTTTCGGTCACTTTAGAGTTTGTTATTTGTGTTCTTCTTTTCTTTTGCAACTCCTGAAGTTTAGAGCTGGCCCTGCTCAGTCAGTTCCTTGAAGATGTGCCAAGAATTCTACATACATGGTAGAGCTTGTGATGGAGGTGATAGTCTAATAGGCCTATTTTTTGGATGAGTAAAAAAACCACTTTCTCCTTTTGCAAAGCTTTCTCACCACATACAGATCAGAAGTTACTCAAGTAGGGAACAGTTGCATTTTAGCTGCACATTTTAGTTCAGTGCTGTTGGCAGCTGTCTTGCTGAGTTTTAGCATTGCCTGATCTAACAAGAGTGTGGTTTCTTGAGAAATTTTCATGTGCATACCTGTCTGGCTCACCTTGAGCGTGGCTTTGAACTCACTGCTTGGTCGTGCTGTGCTGTTCCAGTAAGTGGCTACAGTCATCTAAAATGTTCACGTGCTTTAATGGAGAAAATGTTTTGTAGGTTTTTAATACCTAACTGGGGAAGGCAGTTCTGAGTTCTGTCTGTAACGTGGATGTTTGAACTCCGGATGGTGAGAAGCTGCTGACAGGTTTATCTTGGAAGAGGGTTCTTGAGGACGTAATTAGAAAGGCCAGCAGCCTCTATAAGGCATGATTATTTTCACTTTCATTGCTGAAGCTGGAATCATCTTGAGTCAGCGACTTTTCACTATGTACTTACCACAGGCTTACAGAAATATCTTAGTTCCCTAGTTCATCTGGGTTTCTAGTGATTGTAGTGGATTTTTTCTTTAGTGGTTGTTTTCAGATATTCTCTTCTTGTTTCGTGTTGCCTGCCATTACTCATAGCCTTTTGGTATTGCCATCTGCTGAACAAGGGTGCTCTAGCACACAGAAAAAATACTGAAAGTGTGAAAATCTTTTTAACAGTCCCCCTCTACCTCTAAAAGAGGAGTGAGGGGGAAAATGAGTGATGGAGTTGGCAGTAGGGGTGAGTAGAGGAGATGATCTGAAGATGCTGGGGTTTCTTTCTGACAGAGAAGTCATGGAAGAGCTTTAAAAGTTACGTAGGCTAGGTGTCTGTCTTGGCACTTCACTGGAGTTTACCAGTGCACATAGGAAGGCTGGCAGAAGAGGATCACAACCCACGTCCTAGGCTTTCCAGTTCAGTATTTCACTTCAGGCTCCTTCTGAGAGGCACGTTTTGCTCTGTTTTTTTTTTTCCAGTTAATACTTGAGGAGCCCCTGGGAGATGCAGAACCAAAGCAAATGATGATAGTGATATTCTAAATTGTAAAAGACAGGGTAACACTCATCTGTCAGAGTTGGCACTTTCCTTTGTAACTGTCACGTAATTTCTTAAAACCTTTATTTTATTTATTTTTTCATACAACGGTTAGATAACTGAAACTGATCCTAGACATTTAGATGTGTGTCTGCTGATACCTGTAGGTTTGTTTTTTTTTTTTCCTAATGCTTCCAAGTTTGTTCGATTGTTTTAAGTGCCATGATGTAATGACAGCATTGATCTGGCCTTGGGTTCTTAGGAAACTGCAGATTCAGTTCTTCAGTACCAGAACTTTTTCCTCACATTCAGCAGAGCTAAATGTACCTCTTGGTATCTTGTTCACCGCTGCCTGTGTACTGGAAGGCATCTGCATAATTTTTTTCCATTTTCTTTTACAGCTTTTGGTTTATTGACAGCTTTTGTCAAAAACCTTTCACTTGCTGCCCAGTTTATCTTCCATTTTATCTTGTGTCCTGGGACATGTTTTAGGTGGCATAATAATCTCTGCATCACAAAGGATAGCTACTCAGACTCAGTGACAATTCATATAGCTGAAGTCTGGCAATGATTTCTTACCAAAAGGCATTTGGATCCACATTTCATGTTTGGTGGAGTATTATTTGCATTCAGACTTGAACAGACCATATAGAAGTGTTGTTGCTGTCTGGTGTCCCCTAGTTCAAGATTTATAATGCATCTACTGAAATAATTTCCTTTGCTCAGGAACTTATGCTGTTGCAAAGTATTTTGTTACTTTTGTTTGCTGTTTTTACTACTGGCCTGGTGGCATATTGGTTCCAGTTTTCTTGTTTCTCAGTTAGGGTTGGGGTGTGTGTGTGTGTGTGTGTGTGTGTGTGTGTGTGTGTGTGTGTGTGAGTCCCAGCCCATTTAGGACTTTGCCAAGATCATATTTTCCATTGAAGATGGAATCTGTGGTCTTCTTCCTGGTTGTATCTAGCTGCCTTTCTTGCATCTCTCTGTGTTGAGAGAGTGGGTCTGTAACATTTTGCATAGTGATTGAAAGGGAGAGAGAATGATTTCTTACCTGTTGCACTCTTTAATGAATAAAGGGAAAAAAGCAACTTGCCCAGTGCTGGAACTCCTGGAAGGGCATGTTTTACAACTCCTTGTTTTGTTCTCTTAAAATAATACTCCCTATCATTTGCAACATGTTTCCTCTGCTACTGGGATTTATGCAAAGCTTGAAAACCTTTTGGAAACAAGCTGACTGTGCTTCTTGTCCCTCTCTGTGTGCCAGGGAAAAGAGGCAGCTCCACAATAGCTTGTCTTGAAAAAACTTCTGTCTTGACTGTGTGGGGGGATAACATCACACTGTAGATGAGGTATGACAGACTTCTCTGATGTACTTCTCAAGATGCAGTGAACATGTTAAGGAAAGTTAATTCCACAGCATGCTGCATTCATGCTTGTTCTACTGCTTCCACTCAGGGTTTGACTTCTGGTTATTTTGTCTGTAAAAGAGCTAAATGGAGCCAACACAGTTGTCCACAAAGCTGCCTATTCTTTGCTGCTTGCTAAGGACAAAGAATCACTTGGCTCTGAATAGTGCTTTTTCGTGTTTTTTTTTTTTTTTTTTTTTTGGAGGAAGTGTCTTAATTTGCCTTTCTTACTGTTTTTATTTGCCTTGACAAAATCAAGCAAAACATTGTCTGTCATATTGCTTGTGGTGAGTATGCTAGAGCTTCAGTGACTTCTGTGAAGCTACTACAGAAAGATTCATCTTAAAAAAAAAAATAAAAAAATAATGAGCTCTTGATAATTTCAGCGGCTTGCTAGGTTTAACTAATAGACCTTGACAGGCTAAACTTCTACAGCTCTTCCTGTCAGGGGAGCTGTGGCATTGTTCCCTAATTCCCCCATTTATGTGGGATTTGACACCAAATAGACTTAAACTTTTGTTTCAGTGGCGGTGGTTACATGTGATTGCAGATGAGTGAGTAATTCTTTTGGGGGAAACACTGTCAGCAACATCTCAGTGACCACTTCTTTTCATAGATAACTTTGGCCAGAAACTGCAGCACAGGAGGTTCCGCACGAATGTGTGCAGGATCTTCTTTATGGTGAGGGTGACGGTGCACTGGCACAGGCTGCCCAGGAGAGTTGTGGAATCTTCTCAGGAGATATTCTAGACCCGCCTGGACGCCTACCTGTGCCACCTGGTGTAGGGAACCTGCTTTGGCAGGGGGTTGAACTCGGTGATCTTTGAGGTCCCTTCCAACCCCTACAATTCTGTGATTTCCATTTGAGACTGTATTAATTTTTACTCACAGGAAATGTCATTGAACACCTGAAACTGATGCCTAGGCGTAACATTCTCCTTTATCCTACAAACAAGTAGAGTATCTAAAAGCTATGGTGACAAACAAACCCGTAGAGAATAGAGACCAAAGTGTGGGGGGCGTGGGAGGGGTGTCTGGAAAAGGGGGAGTGTTATCACTTGGACTCAGTACTTCTGTTTTCTTCTCCAGTTCTAAAGCAGATGACTTATCGACTGCTATTCTGAAGCAGAAGAACAGGCCCAATCGGTTAATTGTTGATGAAGCCATCAATGAAGACAACAGTGTTGTGTCACTGTCCCAGGTGTGTCATCTGTTAAAAAAAATAAATAAATGTAGATAATACACAAACAGCTGCTGTATATTAGCTTGAATTTTGACTTTAGCATGAATCCAAGTGTTGCAGCTGTTGCAAGTGAGGGACTTTCTTGTTTTGTAGCACTCTTCCATAATAAAAATAGATTTTGATTATGAACTTTCAAGATTCTGTGAAGTCCTTTGTCTGGCTTCAGGATTAGCTCTTGATCAATGCAGTAGGACCCAGTGTCTTTGTGGCCTTAGTGCATCGCTTCCAAAACGTGGTTCACCAAGGTCAAGTGACTCTCCTTCAAATGTTTGAATCCCTGTTTTATCAAAAGCTTGTTCTAATGTTCTTACTTGTTAACAGGCAAAAATGGATGAATTGCAACTGTTCAGAGGAGACACTGTTCTCCTAAAAGGAAAGAAGAGGAGAGAAGCAGTCTGCATTGTTCTGTCAGATGATACCTGCTCAGATGAGAAGATTCGCATGAATAGGGTTGTTCGCAACAACCTGAGAGTGCGCCTAGGTGATGTGATCAGGTGGGGACTGGCTTGCTAACTCTTGTGTATCCCTGAGTTGCCTAAATAATTTGGGTACTGGGGGTACTGGCTCTCAATTTAGAGACAGAGTTTGCAAGATGTGTTTTTATATCTTTCGGGGGAAACCTCAGAAATGTTTCCAAATGTATTGCTTGCGTCAGGAATCTCACTTAACTTTTGTATGTGTTTCTGGCTGTGTACATACTCAGATTAATACTGAAAATTGGTGGTAAATATTCTTGGTGTCTCTTAGTGTTTCTGCAAACCTAGGTCCTGTAATTAAATCGAGTAGTTTGACGATCTGAAAATCACTTTGTCGGATGAGCTTCCAAATTCTAAATTTTTAATGTCTACACCAGTAACAATGGAAAGCATAGAACAATATTGTAACTGATCTCATGGTGTTTAGCCTAGGCACACAACTGCCTTGTGACTTAAAGGTATTAAAACGTGCTGGGGATGGATATCAAAAACATGAAGCAATGAAATACCAAGATTAAAAGTCCTCAGAATACGTTTATATTCAGAATGTCTTTATTTCAGTTTTTGTTATAAAAGTAACTTTATAACTGGGAATTACTTAAAAGTGTTGCAGGAATTTTGTTGTGCAACACTTGGAGAAAGTTGAGAGATAATATTGCTTCAAGTACGTTTGGGCTTACGGGAGCTGGGGAAAACCATGTCAGCACTTTGAGAATACAGAAGTGCTAATATGCAGACTTAAATATGGGGAGACTGACAGTTCCACCTCTTGAGGATCTTCCTAATCTGCAGTCTCCTATGTGTTCTGTGAAAATTGAAGCCCAGCACCCTCAGCTGCAGCGTGGTACTGAACTATCACTACATCAGGCTGTTGGCCTACACACCTACACTATAATTGCATTGTTTATTTATAATGGCCGAAAGGGCCTTAGGACTTCCACCTAAATGTTAGTTTCCAAAAAGTGGGATGCCATGTGGATACCTGTCTGCAAGCTGATTACCAATGACTGGTACTTGGAGAGCCTTTGCTCTGCATCAGGGTTGTTGGTAGCGAGCTCCGATTCCTTGTAGTAAGTTACAAGAGAGAGATGAAAGGCAGAAGTTACCTGCAGCTTTGTTTCCCACACAGTTGGTTTAGCTACAGCTAGTTCGTTATTGAAACAAAAATTAGCTTGTAATTCCTGCAGGTCTTTTGGCTGCTCTAGTAATCTGTGTATTTGCCTTTGGGTTAGTGAAGGACACCCTGGTGGGAGAGCAGGAAGAAAGTATGAAACTCCCCAGCAGGCTTAGATAAGGCTGAGAGGAATGAAGGAGGGTGTGATTTGAAGACTAACTCTAGTGCTCATGGAATTTAGCTTCTCAGTATTTAAATGTTCTTATGAAGGTGGGAAGACTCAGGAAGGATTTGAATAGTCATTTCTGGCCTAAGAAGAGCTACCAGCGCCTTTTCCAGAGTTGAGTGTAAGTCCAGAATGATGTGGCTAACCAGAGTTTTCTCCTGTTGCAGCATCCAGCCCTGCCCAGATGTGAAATATGGCAAGCGTATCCATGTACTGCCAATTGATGACACAGTAGAAGGGATCACGGGGAATCTCTTTGAGGTCTATCTCAAACCATACTTCCTGGAAGCATACAGACCCATCAGGAAAGGTAACAGCACTTGTTACTGAAGTCCCGAATATGTGCAGTAATCCTGAGGCAGAGTATAGAGAATTTCTGTGGACTCGAGCAGATCTCTACCAGGCATCAGACTGCATCCACAGGGTGAAATTTTACTGATGTTTGTTGATTTATTTTGCTACATTGAATGGGAATATATATATATATAAAAAAAAAATTATGTAGAACTTAAGAGAAAGTCTTGTTAAAGTTGCTACCACTTGTCAGGATGGGGTGTTTGCTCATTTATTAAGCAGTTGGTTGGATATTCCAGCTGACACCCTAACTAAATTCACTTCTTCAAAATAATTCAATTAACATCTGAGAGAGTGCTTGGAAAGCCAGTGGCACTTTCAGAGCTATGCTGGTGGCACATCTGCTGAAACAAGTAGGTCCTGATACAATGTAAGTGCAAGGTGAATAAAATGTTCCTGGTTCTGGGGCCCAATTTAGTTGAGAGTTGTAGTTTGCTAATATGTATTATTCTGCTTCTAGAAATAAGCAGTTGTTGTAAATAATAACAACTTATTAAGAAAAATTCAAAGATTTTTATTGTGTTAGGGATTTTTGCCTCTTCCCTGGTTGCTTCTGGATAGAATTTCTTGAGTGGGTAAGCAGAAATAGGACATCCAAGGCCATGCTTGTTTTTGCCTGTGTTTGTGCAGTCTGGGACAGCCACTCTGGAAAGTCATCTGTTTGGAGCATTGGTAGCAGAAACAGTATACATATAGTGGCTGGAGTGAATTATCTGGTGAAATGGTCAGCAGTTGCTGTTCTCCAGCATAAGGAACTAGGAGTCAAAGTGGGGCAGTTGGGGAGCTGTATAAAGAAACCACCTGTTTTTGGGATCAAGTCTTGTGTTGCTCTGCATGTTTCTTGAAACCTTTTGGTTGCTCAGGATGGCACACCATTTCAGACTGCCTTTGTTTTCTCCCGTCTCATGACTTTTCACTTGTGATTGCACTCTATACTGTCCCTTGAGCTATACACTGCAAGCAGGCAGCTCTTTTTTAAATTGATAGCTAGTTTTTAAAGGAGACAGAGAAAAACATGAACATCTTTTGGACCCTATTCTTAGCCTGTTCGCTTATTTATTTTTTTTTCTAAACTATATCTAAAGGGTTTTTTCTTTTCTGGTAAACAATACGAAGTTCTAAAACAGCTAAATTGAAACTGAATGGGAAATGGATCTGTTTACTTGCATTTGTCTGTTAGTTATTTAGTTGGAGTATTCTTTTTCTATTATTTGCTATTCGATTCTGCAAGAAATTTGGGAATATGAAACTGCTACAGATCTAAATAGTGTCCTTATACTCACAGTATGTGCAGCTCTTGAGTCTGAAATACAGAGCAGTATGAAATATGCCAGTGGCATGTGCATGTGTAACCTATTTTCTCATCCTCTGAGGCTGCTGGGTAGTACAGGGATTGACATTTTGCAGATGTCAGTTGCAGCAGGATTCTGAACTGTGAGTTTTTCCACAGGTGACATTTTCTTGGTGCGTGGAGGGATGCGTGCAGTGGAGTTCAAAGTGGTGGAGACAGATCCAAGCCCTTACTGCATAGTGGCTCCGGACACAGTGATCCATTGTGAAGGAGAGCCCATCAAACGTGAAGTGAGCAGAATCTTACTACACAGTTCTTGAACTGACCCCAGTCTGTCCAGTGAAATCTCTTTCTGTAACAGTGCTTTCAGCTCTTCGAGTGGCATTTTGTGCATTAATGTAACCCTGGAAGCTTTGGTTCCAGGGGGTAAGCTGCTGCTGACAGTAGTTGGAGCACTTTGCTTCCCCTATCCTTCCTCAGATACTGAGATTACACTAATGCCTAGGCCATAATTGGGTAGCAGCTGGTTTTGCATCTGCTTCCAGGTATCTGCTGCTGGGCATTAAATGGAAGTTGTGGACATTAAATGCATGATTTAATTCCAAAGTTCCCTTGATCCATACCAGGAAGGCTTTAGTGTTCTGCTAAATTTTATGTCACGTGAGGAGACAGCAATTAATGCTTTTTGAGTGAGATAATTGAGATCTCCAGAACAGTTGGTTTTGTTTGAAATTTATTTCAATCCCTTGAGATATCTAACCTGGGACATCAAATGTTTAAAACATCCTGAGTGGTTGGTCTACCAGGGGTTGGTCACCTTACATTTATAGAATAGGAAATCTCAGGAATAGGAGCTAATTTGGCCACGACTGCCTTTTTACTAGCTGCAAGTCAGACTGAATGCTATTTTCTTGTTAGCTCCCCAGTCTGTTCAACAGCTGTGGGACACTGGATGAGTCCTGCTTGGATCCCACAGAGGCAGACGGGAGCAGGTTCAGCCAAGGCTACCAAAATGATGAGGAGCTGGAGGTCAAAATAGATGAGATGGGGCTGGGAGAGTGGGCTTATGCAGCCTAGAGTAGGAAAGGTGAAGCAGCAGGCCTCCTGGCATCTTCATAGTGGAAAGGTGTAAGACAGCCTGACTCCTCTGAGCATTGTGTCCAGGAACAGGACTGGAGGCAGTGGCACAGGCTGGGTCAAGAGGAATTCTCAGCGGATAGTAGAAAAAAGGTTTCCACAAAGCCTAGAGCAGAGTGTAGAGAGATCAGGAATCTACATCCCTGGGGGTATTCAGCACTTTTCAGGGACTTTCTCTGATTGAAGTAGTGGCAGAGGCTTTGCGGGGCTATGGCCTGAGCTCCTCTAAGATTCTAGGTGATGTTAATTTATAAGTTTTGTGTCGCCTAATGTTACAGTGTCCTTGTTTCAGCTGGGACAGAGTTGATTTTCTTACTGTGACTGATAACAGTGCCATGTTTTGGCTATAGGATGAAAGCAGTGTTGATAACATACTGATGTTTTAGTTGGTGCCTATCAGCACTGTATGGAGCTAAGGATGTTTTAGTGTTGTAGCTTCAGGCTGTTATCCAAGGGGGTGGGTTTCACTGAGGACTGGGTATGTGCAGGCAGTTGCCATTGAATGTTTGGGAAGTCAGAAACAATTATGGAAGACATGAGAAAGACTTCAAAATGACTTTGAAAACAACAAAAAAGTGACACTGAGCAAAAGCCCAGATTCCTGAAACTGGGGAGGGGTTGTTAAACTATTGTTTTCACTCAAGTGTTTAATACATTTCCTTCCTGGTAGGATGAAGAAGAATCTCTGAACGAGGTGGGCTATGATGACATTGGTGGCTGCCGGAAGCAGCTGGCTCAGATCAAAGAGATGGTGGAACTTCCTCTCCGACACCCTGCTCTCTTCAAGGCCATAGGGGTGAAGGTAAGGATCTGTGTGGATCAGGTGGGTGAGTGGTCTTGGTTTTGCTGGTGGCTCCTGATGTAGGAGGCTTTGGACTTATGGGAGCGGAATAAGTAAGAGAAATAACTTGTGTGTTGTTTGTCTTCTTTTTAATGCTGGTATTAGGGGAGTATTTCCTCGGGTGTTTTATGTACAGATTAAAGTACTGGCACTTGTAAAACAGAGTGATGTTTTGAATAAAGCACTGTCAGTTACTGGCTAGGTTTTTTGTTTGTGTGTCATGCCAACTAGTCAGGGTGTTGATGGTAGGATGGCAGCTGTTGCATGAAGTTGCATCATAAATCAGACTGACTATCAAATGCTTGGAATTTCACTGTGAAGCTTCTTGGGCATTCTGGTACTAGTTTAACACCTAAATCTCTTTTCTCTTTCCTCAGCCACCACGGGGAATCCTGCTGTATGGTCCACCTGGCACTGGCAAAACACTGATTGCCCGAGCAGTGGCCAATGAGACTGGGGCTTTCTTCTTCTTGATTAATGGTAAGTTTTGGGTCTGCTTTAGACCAAGACTGGTGTGTAATCATCCATCCAGCTAATGGTAGGGAATGGTTTAAATAAGGCTTTAAATATAGCTACGTTGTCTCTTTAACAGCTATCCTTCCATACCTGTTTCAGATGTCCCTCTGGGGAGGCTTAGAGGCCGTTTGTGCAGAAGCATCTGTAATAATTGTTTTGTTTTGTAGCAGAGTGGTTGAAAGGCAGCTTTGTGTTGCAGGAACTTGCAGTTTGTCTTAGTGTTTGTTTACGGTGTGGGGGCAAGGCTAGGAGTGAAGCAGTGACGTTATTCTGTGTATGTGGGTATAAACACTTGTTTTTCTTGCGAGCATGTTTTATTCAGAAAAGAACTAGTCTGCACTGCATTTTTCTTCCCTTTGAGTGAAGTACAAGTCCTGTTCTGTTTCAGTTATCTTTAATTGGGAGGAACTTTTCCTGAAAGCTGTAATATGTACCTCAGAACTTAGCTGCAAATAACAGAACCTCATGTTGATCATTGTCACAGCAGTTGAGATAGATAGATGCTACTTTATGTCCACTAGAAAGACAGTATTCTGAATTTTCCTCACTGCTTTTCTCTTGCAGTTTCCAGTCAGGGCTATTAAAATTGAGTGTACTTGAGAACCGCTGCTTTTCTTCTCTTTTATGATTTAAATTAGACTCAGGAAGGTGAAAGCAGCACAGCATAGCAGAGACCAGCAGTATCTGGTTGTTTTGTTTTTTTTTTTATCTAAAGATGACTTAGGAATGATCAGAGGTGAATTGACTTGCTTTGTATCTTTAAGATGTCAGAAGTAAATGTCTCTACCCATACATCACCCTTGTCATATATTTCCCAAGTGTATGAAAGGAGTCACTGATAATAAGCTATCTCCAGAGACTTATCTTTCTGTTGCATAGTTAAAAATAACATTAGTTAGAATTAATGGTGCATTCTCTGCTCACGCCAAACTGCAGCTGCAGATAGTGCTGTAGACAGACCTGGTGTCAATTGATGAGTTACCTGAAGTGAAACAGTAGCTGCTTGCACTTGTGGCTTTGCAGTTAGTGCACTTCAGTCAGCTAGCAGCTTTGCACTCCTGAGTGTCAGGTTTCCTTTCTTGGATCCTTCTGAAGAAGCATACTTTGTCTTCATGATCACTCCCATCGTCATGATGGAAAAGTCTAAACAAATTAGATTGGTTAACATTAGAGTTTAGCAATTGTAGGAAATCTCATGGGATTGCTGTCCTTCTGGAATTGATGCATTTATACTTTTGTTATTAATTATTTGTGGGAGGAGATTCTGTGGGGTGCTTTTTTGTCTGTTTGTTTGTGGATTTGTTTTGTTTTGTGTATGTGTTTTGTTTTGTTTTGGAGCATATTTGTAGGCTTGTATGGAGGTAAATGTGTACCTGTGAAATGCAAGCTAAAGACAGCTTCAGTATCTTACAGCTTTTTCCTTCCCTACTCTGATAATTCATCACCATATAATTTGATTGCTTTTCTTGCAAGCTAGGACTGGCATTAACAGTGTGTGGTGGCACATTACAGAGAAGCTCACCAAGTGTGAAATAGGGTAAGAAAAGAGGCAGCTAAAGGTAGCTCATTGACTAGTACTGCATTCTGTTAGAGTAAACTGAAAACACCAGAATAATGATAGAAAGTAATTCCGCATGCTGTTCTTGCCTGTTCAGCTGCAAATTTAGTGAATTTGGTTGATAGTGTTTGCTTTGGCTTGAAATATAGATACTCCCATGTGAATGTTGTACTGAAAAAATTCAGCTGCATGCCTTGGAGCTAGCTGCTTCTCTTCTGGGTGCCACAGTGCTGCTATTTTTCAGGTCCTGAGATCATGAGCAAGCTGGCCGGTGAGTCTGAGAGCAACCTGAGGAAAGCCTTTGAAGAAGCTGAAAAGAATGCACCTGCCATCATTTTCATTGATGAACTGGATGCCATTGCTCCAAAGAGAGAGAAGGTAAAAACAGCTTTTAGGAGCTAAGGGTGTATCTGTACACCCTTCTTGGTAGCAACCGGCATGAATCTCTGTGCCCTGACTATAGGGTAAAGCAACAGTCAGCCATGAGAGGAATCTTATATATCGTTCACAGTATTTCTTAACAGCTGTTGGTTTTAGTGTCTGCTGTGGTGCAGCACTAGTACCTGTGCTGTGATGTAGAGCTTTAGGTCTGATCATTGCTCTCTGTCTCCACAGACGCATGGAGAGGTGGAACGTCGTATAGTGTCTCAGCTATTGACTCTTATGGATGGACTGAAACAGAGAGCGCATGTGATTGTTATGGCAGCTACCAACAGACCAAACAGCATTGACCCGGCACTCAGGCGATTTGGTACTGGATTATCATCTCTGTTTTGTCTGTCAGATACTTTACTGCAGACTGTGCTTCAGTGGCCTTGAAAAGATTGAGCAGAAATGTGATATTAAACACCTTTGTGGTTTATTGACTGTGATTTGTCTCCAGCTGCTTGTTGGAGATTAATTTCTAGGCTTCTGGGTGTTGGTATAATTTTCTGTCTTACTAGGTTAGAACGTATAGAAATAACAGTACTTGAAATCTAGTGGTAGCCTTTCTTAGGTGAGGCTAGCTTGGGACACACTGAAGGGCATGACTTACTGAGAGGATGTTCCTGCCTCAGTCTGCACAAGAAATTTCTGCCTTCTTTTACTTTTACTGATGAGGAGTCAGGTGGTTTTCAAGACCTAGGTTTCCAAAACTCTGCAGTGTGAAAGAATGACTGGTGTACGAGCAGTGAAGTCTGTAGTAGCAAACCAGTCAAGTTTGCAGGAGAAAATGACATCTTCATTCTGCAGAGGCATTATTGAGAACTAGTGATAGGCTTATGTGCTTTAGTTAGAATTTCAGCAGTATTTAGGTTTCCTGCCTTCCACATATTGGTTAGGTTTTCACATTTAAACCACTTGGGTACTGCTGAGTACTGTAAAAAGTTCAGAAAAACTAAATTGCTTTCTCAGAATTTGTAAATTCTTATGCTCAGGACACAGAGGTAGAAGTAAACAAAAATGTCTTGTAATGTCTTGGAGAAGCATCTAGGATACCTAGGAGAAACATCTTTTTCTGCAGATAAGGCCATGAAAAAGTTAATAAACCATTAACACTCTGTAATCTTGAACTATTAATGTAGTAGTGTCACTTTCCCTACACTGCTAAGGCCTCTCCTTCTCTGATCTAACTCTGCCACTGTGCTGATAGATGCTGGAGAGAAACTCAAAGCTCTGGTATTTTCTGAAATCATGGCTTGCCATCACATTGCTCAGTCAGAGGAAAACAACCACTGCAGCTTCTATGGTCTGTAGAATCAGTAGCTCAACATATGTTTTGTATTCCCCAGGTCGTTTTGACAGAGAGGTAGATATTGGTATCCCGGATGCAACTGGACGCCTGGAGATCCTGCAGATCCACACAAAAAATATGAAACTGGCTGATGATGTGGATCTGGAACAGGTGAGTAGCATGCTGTTGGGAAAGGTGAATGTTCCTGGTGCTGTGTTTTATAGTGGAAGAGCTGTTACGGCTTTGACCAGCAAGTATTAGTCGCTCATTTAAGACATCTTTAAACTGAGTGAATGTGTAATCTCTGAGCTTCCTTCTAACTAGTTTAACAGTGACCAGAAATCCTCTCTTGCTCGTTAAGAATAGCACTGCAAAGTGAAACGGTCACATGTCAATAGAGTCTGCACGTGCTCTGACCCTGCCCTCCTGTGTTTGTTGTGGCATTCTCTTTAAAAATGAACTAAGTTTAAAACAGCTCTCAGAGGTTTGAGTGTTGTGGTGACTTGGGACACTTAATGTACACTCATTTTATTCCTGTAATCTCAGTCCTGAGTGAAGAAGTCCAGTCCTTGTGGTTATCTTTCTGCATGCTATCTGAATTCCAACTGCAACTTAAGATCTCAAGTACAATACAGAACAGCTCTTTAACAGGCAGAGACATGCATAATATGTGGTAGCACCTTTCCTGAGAAAGCAGACATTCCTGTCTTTCAGAGTTTCGCTGCACCTCTGAATGAGTGATCAGAGCGTGCCTTTCCTTGTGAGTGCTTGCTTATATCCCTGTGAGTCATGGTCAGTGCTTTGCTTTCAGGTGGCAAATGAGACCCATGGACACGTTGGTGCTGATTTGGCTGCTCTTTGCTCAGAAGCTGCACTTCAGGCTATCAGAAAGAAGATGGATCTCATAGACCTGGAAGATGAAACCATTGATGCTGAAGTGATGAACTCTCTGGCTGTGACCATGGATGACTTCAGGGTAATGCAAGACTGCCCCTCTTTCTTCTGAGTGCATTGTTTAATTGCTTATCTGAAGCGTTTTAACATGACATGATACAGTTTTATACTGCTGTTTCTTCTGATAACAGTGGGCTCTGAGCCAGAGCAACCCTTCTGCTCTTCGGGAGACTGTGGTGGAGGTGCCACAAGTTACCTGGGAAGATATTGGTGGCCTAGAAGATGTAAAGAGAGAACTGCAGGAGCTCGTACAGGTGAGGCTTTCTGACAGGTTTTTGCCCAGTCAGCTTAAAAACAACCTCTTGATGCTCTGTTTTGGGCTGTGAGCAGGATACATGCAGGGATTTTTAGTTATTGCTCGTAGTGGACTGAAGTATCTCGGGCACGGACTCAGATGTAAACGATCTAAATCGTTTATTACAGGTTTTAACAGCCCTTATATACTTTCACAAGTTCTCTCTTGTAACTTTCCCATCCGCCTTAACGTATCAACAGTACAACTTCCCAAAGCAGTCCTTAACCGTGCATACAGGCGATTATCCAGTCAGGGCTGTGAGTCTTTCCAAGCCATGCACTCTTCCTCCAGTTGGGGTCTGCTATTGTGCAGCTTACTTGAACTTGTTTTCCTCTTCTTCTGGAAGTGTCCTTGGTTCTCAGCCTTTCTTTCTCACGCTGTTTATCCTGTTCCACAGCTGCAGCTCTAAATATACTTTTAGTATTCCCACAGTGCACTACTGTATTTTGTCTTAGGAAAAAGAAGGTTCTGGAAGGCAGCTTTCCCCTCAGGCCTTCCTTAGTTGAGTTTACAGTGACACCTTTGGTGAGTCTTGTGCTGTGTGCAGAAATAGCAGCAGTTCTGCTTAAGTGGAGAATAACAGTAGGACTACTGCTGGGAATCTGTCATGTAGTGGCTTTTTCTGCCAGAAGGTGAATGAAGATTCTCATGTAGTGAACCTGCAAAGAGCTTTCTATCACTAATAGCATAGGGGGCAGGTGAGCAATAATAGTGAAGTCTGTTATGAAGAGACACACACAAAGTCACAATTGTTCTGTGGAAACTCCTCGTGTCTGCATCAATATGGCTGCTTTCAGTTAGCATTGTAGAGACACCTTGTCTGAGTGTAAAAAAAAAAATATATATATATACATAGATACGTAAAAATACATATATACGTAAGATACGTAAAAATACATATATATATATTTTTTTTTTTTAGTCTAATTTTCTGGTGTTCAGTCATCACCTAGCTCTGACCTTGTTGCTGAGGATAAATGCTCACATCTCGCCTGTCTCTGGAGGGCAGAGCTGACTAGGTTAGATAATGAGCTGTTTGTTCCCTTTTGCTTCTGCAGGGCAGAGAAAAGCTGGGTTTGAGTGTGTTGGAAAACTACCCAAATTGTAGTGTTTACTCCTTGAGAGTAAACGGACTGTTTAGGGCAACTTTACAGTTAAACTGTGGTGCTTTTCAAACCAGTCCCTGTTTAAAAAACAACTCCAGTGTCCCTGAGCAGGCAGAATCTTGCATTTAACTCACTAGAAATCTCAGGGTGTTTTTTGTTTTGATTAATTTTTTTTTGGTAGGAGCAAAGCACAGACCTTTTGGGACTCATTTTAAGTCTTTTTTTGTTGTTGTTGTTATTGTTCTAATTTAGTATCCTGTGGAGCATCCAGACAAGTTCCTCAAATTTGGTATGACTCCATCAAAAGGGGTTCTATTCTATGGGCCGCCTGGTTGTGGTAAAACACTTCTGGCCAAAGCCATTGCCAATGAGTGCCAGGCAAACTTCATTTCCATCAAGGGGCCAGAATTGCTCACCATGTGGTTTGGAGAGTCTGAAGCCAATGTGCGCGAGATCTTCGACAAGGTGGGTGCTTCTTCTACTCCCTGTACTGTATTAGTGCTTAGATAACCCCCAGTGTGTTGCCTCTGCTGTGCTGTCTCAACTGTCCTGATTATTATTTGTGTATTTTATGCATCTCCAACTTGCAGTGTGAACAGGGGCTGCTTTCCTGATACTGGGGAATTAATCCTCTTTGGGAACACAGATTTTAAATGGATTTCTCCTGCTGCAGTTGGTATCTGTTGCTACAGGATGGTAAAAGTCCCAGTGCCTTAGCAGTAAGACATTCGTTAAGGTGACATAAACATCCCCCACGTATCTACAAATGTGTTTTGAAATCTCAGTATCTAATACCCACTAAAGACTTTCAGAACATCCTACAGGTTCTTGTCCTTCAGTATACACTGCACAGAAAGGAGTTTGAGTCCTGCTACTCAGTTCCCTGTAGATAGTGTCACCTTCTGTGCCAGAAGGTACATGCCTTGTTTGCCATGGAAATCCTTGTCAGGTCAGGGAATCTGCTGAAAGAGCAAAGTTGAAAGAAGAATGAGAGTAAAACTGTGGGTTGGAAAAGAACCTCAGATACCATCTGCTCCAACTGTTTGTCCACAGCGCAGGGACAGCTTGGACATTTGCTTTGTGTATATTTCAGGGAGAGTTTTTGTCTGGGCAGAATTACCTTCTAGTCATCAGTGTTACCACCCTTCTGTATGACTGGTTCACAGTGATCCCTGCTTTGGAGGAATTTATCTTGTAATAAGAGACTTTACGGAGGGTTTACTGGCAGGAGACTGCACTCAAGCAGTTCCTTCAAGCTGTCCTTGAGGTGACAGTGCTCTGGTACTCTGCTGATCTGCTTTGATTCTAGGGGTAGGCTTAGCATTAAACTAGCGTGCTCCTTGCCTGATGGTATTTAATCATTCTGTTTGCTTTACAGGCCCGCCAAGCAGCCCCTTGTGTGCTCTTCTTTGATGAGCTGGACTCCATTGCGAAGGCTCGAGGTGGGAATATTGGAGATGGTGGTGGTGCCGCAGATCGTGTCATCAACCAGATCCTGACAGAGATGGATGGCATGTCCACCAAGAAGAACGTCTTCATCATCGGTGCCACCAACAGGCCAGACATCATTGACCCAGCCATCTTGCGCCCTGGCCGCCTGGATCAACTCATTTACATCCCCCTGCCGGACGAGAAGTCCCGGGTTGCTATTCTGAAGGCCAACCTGAGGAAATCACCAGTTGCTAAGGTAGGGTCTGTGCTGTGGCTGTATCTGGCTTGGTTTTTGCTATGTGCTGCACACATTCCCAGTGAGCTGAGGGCAGAGAGGAGGGTTGGTGATGGCTTCACATTGTGCAGAGCTGGAAAACCTTCCATCCCTGAAAGATGGAAATGAGGAGGTAGGGATAGGCTTGAGATCTAAACTAAGTATCAGTGCAGCTAGATATCAGTGTGTAAGCTCAGCAGGTCTTTATCACATAGTAGAGTTCTGCCCACGGTGCAGGAATGGGAAGTGCCTGTTATGGCAAGATGGAAAAGATTCTTGTACTCTGAAAAAGTAAATGTAGAAGACGGGGGTGGGAAATGGAAACTGAAGAGGAACCATTGCAGTTAATTGCTAAACTCTTTCATAGACAAGAGTTATATCCCTTGCCTGGGGACCAGGCAGTAATGAAACTGATGGAATTAGAAAAAGCAGATGCAAAGCGAGTGCACAAGCTTCTTTAGGCCAAGCTTAGCTTTTTAAGTGCTGTTGGGAAGAAAGGCTTAAAAGGAGGTTCCACTGTGTCAGAGGAGGGAGGAAGGTTGTTCATCTCTGCATGCCCCATCTCCATTTCCAGTCTGAAACTGTTCCATTGATTTCTCATGCCAAGATCTGAGCAAATTAGATCCGAAACCCTCAAGTCAGCCTGCCTCTTCTTGCAGGTGAACAGTGGGGAGACATTTGTAGCCATCCATTGCTGGGTGTGGGGGGAAGTATGGCCTGCCCTCATGTGTAGATCCTTTTACCAGGATCAGGAGCCTTAACAGCTTGTCTGCTTCAAATGGTACAAAGTCAAGGTAGCACCTTGCTACCATGGGATCTTAGGGCACTTATCGGAGAGTACAGGAGAGCACAAGGTGTAAATGTTTTTCTTGTGTTGTTTTTTTTTTTTTTTTGTTTTGGTTTGTTTTGTTTTGCTAGGATGTTGACCTGGATTTCCTAGCTAAGATGACCAATGGCTTTTCGGGGGCTGACCTGACAGAAATTTGCCAGCGTGCCTGCAAACTGGCCATCCGAGAGTCCATTGAGAGTGAGATCAGACGAGAACGTGAGAGGCAGACCAACCCTTCTGCCATGGTGAGTGGGACACCCTGAGCTTTCCCTGCTTAGGAGATAGGCAGCCCACCTCTGCCTGTGGGTGAGGGATGATGCGTTTCTCTCCGTAATCCTCAGATGAGGACGAGTAGGCTGTAGGCTCTTCACACAGAGTGCTGAGCTGGAGCACTTTGTTCTCTTCTTGTGGGAGGGTGAGGGCTTCCTATGGTGCTTCATCACTGGCATTGCTCAGCAGGCCCCTGCAGCAGCCGTGAGTCAGTGTGCTGCAGCATCCTGCTGTAGCCTCTGCCTCAGTGGGTACTGATGCGTCCTGACCCAGAGGGAGCTGTGGGCCGGTGTCGAGCTGCACGTGGCTCATTTCGGCTCTCTGTCCTGCTGCAGGAAGTGGAGGAGGACGACCCGGTTCCTGAGATACGCAGGGACCACTTTGAAGAGGCCATGCGCTTTGCTCGCCGCTCCGTCAGTGACAATGACATCAGGAAATACGAGATGTTTGCACAGACCCTACAGCAGAGCCGTGGCTTTGGCAGCTTCAGGTAACTGTAAGGGAGGTGGGGAGGACGGCGTGATGTGGTTGGCCCCAGGAGCAGAGCGCTGAGGGTGATTTTGATGTACTCTGAAAACTATCCCACTTCCACTGCTTTTTTCCCATTCTTCCCAGCACACGCTGCCAGCTGAGCCTGTGGTGGGTACCAGCTGCACTGCAGGTCTGTTGCAGCTGCTCTGTTGGTGCTGCTGAAGCCCATCACCCTTTCTCCTTTAACACAAGCAGCATCTGGCCGTGCTGTAAGCCTTTCCGTGACCTGCCATAAGGCCTCCCTGCATTTCTGCCCCACTTCCTTCCTGGCATCAGGGCGTCGATGTGGAGGGAGGGGATTGTGCTGAGCTGCGAGGAGGCTTCTGAACTGCATCTCTTCTCTCCCCTTCTGCACTTCTGCGTGCAGGTTCCCATCAGGTAACCAGGGAGGAGCTGGGCCGAGCCAAGGCACAGGAGGTGGCAACGGGGGCAATGTGTACAGTGAAGACAACGATGATGATCTCTATGGTTAACTCGCTGTCCTCAGTGGACCAAACTCCCAACCAGGCCACGTTGTACAGGGAAAATCCAACGTTCAGTGGACTCTCGGCTTCTTCATTCCTCAGTCAGAACAGTGTAGGTGCACGTCAGACTTTGTACAGGGGATGTTTTCTGCAAACACAAATCCAGACCGATGTTCAGGTGGGAAGCAGACAGTGAATTAACAAAAGAGGGGATATGACTTAATTTCTGAGAAATTTCTGTTTTAGTTTATGTGGCAGAATCAGCAGCTTTAGCAAAGGGTACAACGCTAGCCTGTATTAAAAAAAAAAAAAAACCCTACAAAAATAAAAAAAAAAAGAATAAAATTCCACAAAACTCTAGCCAGGCTCTGGCAATTCCTTTGTGTGGTTCTACCACCGTGTTGGCACTGCTGCCTCTGCAAACCCCAATGTGTCACTTGCTGTCTTGAGTGCTTCTCAGCTGCCTCTCTTGTCTAGTGCAGCCAGACGTGTAACATTGTCCTGGAGTGTGTGTAGGTGCTCTTTGTCCTTACGTCTTTTGCCCTGTGCTGACAGAAGAAATTGGTTGGGCGGTCTCTGTCCTGTGCCCCATCTTGGAAGTAAGGGTTCCTGGGCTGTCCCTGGAGCTTACAATGCAGCGAAACCCCAGCGCAGTGTGGGAACGGGAGCTTCCTATAGTGGCAGTTTTCATAAGGCTCTGCAGAGAGATTTCCCCCTTTGTGGAAACAAAGGCAGCTGGGTTCCTGCTCCATCCTCGTGTGCACACACTTGCTCATCTGTGGCTGGAGCCCACGGCTGTGCCTTGCCTTTGCAAAGCTGAAATCAGCACAGGGCGGGGAAGTGCACACTCTTGTTAGGCTGAACTGCTGCAGCCATTGAATGTGGCTGAGTTTGATCCTCCCTACCTACCTTGAACGTGCAGTTTTGGCCACTGTGAGGTATGTGGGCTCTGAACTGGAGAGCGTGTTGCATTTCACGTGTGAGATGCACAGAGCAGCTGTGTGCTGCCCGTTTTTAGGGTCTTGCAGGGACCCACACTCGAGGGTTTTCGGCCCCAAAGGCTGCCAAGAAGCAGAAGGGAGGGAAACGAGGGGTGAGGGGAACCCCATGTGCAATCCAGGAGAAAAGGAGGCTTCGGAGAAACGCACCAGAATTGAGAACGCTGCTTAAATAGCACAGCCACCTGCTACTGGCTGCACGAGGTGGCTGTGGGGGCCCCTGGGAGGCTGAGCAGCGCCTGCAAGGGTGCTCTGTCCTAGTTCAGAGATCCATTCCGGCGCCTTGCCTGCCTGTCCTTGCACCACCCGGGTTCAATGCCATCAGGACAGCGCAGCCAGGGTGTGGAAAAGGCAACTCTGCACAAGGAGCTCTGGGAGTGCTGCTATGCACCCCCGAGCCTGACCAGTGCTGCTGGCAGACCCGGGCAGCGCGCAGCCTGGGGAAGGAGGCAAAGGCTGATGGTGTGTGTCCAGGCTCCCTGCATCCCCAACCCTACAGCTGCGTGGCATGCAGCCCCCAAAGGCCAAGGATTTGGCTGTCCGGGACTCTGCTGCCAGCAGAGGGCGGGCGGGGGCCGTGCTCGAAGCGGTCCCGGTCCCCGTAATTCCCCCAGTGTCCTGATGCTCCCATAGCAGAGCCGGGCTGGAGCAGAAGGCTCTGGTGCTGCCCCTATCCAAGGCTGTAGCTCTCCCAAGCATGGAGACCAGACCGACGCAGCGAAGGCTTTTATTTTTCAAAATATTTTTTTTTTTATTTTTTATTCAATACCGACATTACAAAAAAAAAAAAAAAAAAGTTACATTAAAAAAAAAAAAAACCCAAAACACTATAAAACATTCAGGTCTCATTGAAACCGAGAAAAACAAAGCAGCTTGCATCTCGTGCGCTGACCCGTTCTTCTCGCTCCCGTCGAAGTGTTTGCGTCCACGTTGGGGGGAAAAAAAAAACAAACTCCCAGAGAGAAGAAACGTGGAAGGCGGGGGGGGGGGGGGGGGGGGGGGGGGGAAATAAGAGGAAAAAAACCGAGCGAGCCCCCAACCTGAAGTCGAAACTGGCTGATTAAATTAAAGTAGTGCTTCAACAATGCAAGTGCTCTATCCCCATGCCCACGGGCTGTCCTCAACGATGCGTGATGCCACGGGATGGGCGGGGGGGGGGATGCGGGTCCCCCGCGGCTCCTCCACCGCCGCAGCTCTGCATCCCCCCCCCCTGCCCCAGCCCCTTACGATATAAATCCAAAGGTTTTTTTTTTTTTTTTCATCTTAAAAAAAAAAATAATAATAATACAGCATTTGAAAACCAAACCACCAAGCGGGTCGTTAGTTACCTAACGAGCTAAATATATGTATTAAAAAAATAAAGCAGCAATGCAAAACTCAACACGTCTGAAGAAGAAAGCTCCCAGCCCCGGGCAGGAGGCTGGAAGGGACCGTCCCCGCTGCTCTGAGCTCCGTCGATCGGCACAGCTGACACTCGGTGGTGGTCTTGGCACAGGAGAGGGGACCGCAGTAGGATTGGGTGCTGTGGTCCCAGGTTAGAAACGGTCCAGAAGGAGCGGTCCCTTCACCGTACGCACTCAGGACGGTTTCCTTGGCACCACGGTACGGCCGGGACCTCAAACAGCAGCAAGTATCAAAGAAGGGAGGAGAAATCTAACACGGAGGGATGCGAGATCCCATGAAGTTCTATTTACACTGCGCTGAGCTCCCTACAATCCCACCCTCCGGTCAGAAAGTTGGCTTGAAAAGCAGGTGACACAAAAACCACAAAGTGATGCACATCCCCAAGTCGCAGCCCGCGCCATGCACTTGTGCAAGGCAGCAAAGCCAGACCTCTGAAAAAAAAAACAAAAAAAGGCGGCAGCTGGGAGAGAGGTGAGGGCAGGAGACTCTCCCGCCACTGGAGTACAAAAATGGGCCAAGAGGGGCGGGGGTGGGTGGGACAGATGGGAGTTGTGGGAAAGAAAAGTGGGTTTTTTGCATTTGAAAAGTGCTCCGGCACCTCTGCTCCGTGTGAACCAGATGCCGTGGCACGTGCATTTGGAGTATTGCTGCTTGGAGGAGAGTCCCCGGGGCTCTAGGAGCACGGGAGGTGCTGCTTGAGGATCTGTCTCGTCTGGGGAGCTATTCTGTCCGGGAAGCGGATTTTGAACTCCACGATCAAGTCTCCTCGCTGGCTGGGGGCCTTGGGGAAAGGCAGCCCCTCCCCACGCAGTCTCTTCACTGTACCCGGCTTGATGATGTCGTTGCAGGGCAGCGGGATCACCCTCCCGTCAATGGTGGGAATGTTCACGGTGCAGCCGCACAGGGCCTGCGGGGATAAAAGGGGAGACGCGCCGTCAGCCGGCCCCGCAGCACTGCACCACGAGAGTCCTGAGCCCCCCACCCCGAGCTGCACAGTCCCCATCCCCGCCCCTCCCCACAGCCCCGCCAATGACCAACAGCAAGCAGCCTAAATTTAGCACCTCACCATCTGACTGGGGACACGGGCAGCCGAAAACCCAGCTGAGCTCATCGGATGCCTCTGCGGTCCATCAGCTGTCGCTGAGCCCGGGGTTATGTATAGCACAGCGCAGAGGCTCGGGGCACGGCCCAGCCACGCGGCACGACACCAGGCTTTCCTGGAAGCTGGGGCCGCTCGATGGGTTCAGTGCTGCCCCACGGCTATTTTTACGCCTTGGTGGCCCAAGAAGGAAGAGGCAGCGAGGCAGGACCCGAAAACGCAGGCATGAGGAGGGTAACACCAGTGGGCCCTGCATCCCTGCCACAGGGAGGTCCTTTTTTCCCCCAGTTCTCCTGTGGCAAAGCCAAGAGGTGATTTTAAAGCTGCCATTCCCTCCCCAGAACCGGGTGCTGCCTACTGCAGAAGCCGGCAGCAGCCGCAAACCAGCCTGCATGAGCAAGCCACGTGACGTGGGAATGCAGCAAGAAAATCCTTGTGTCCTTAAATAACTCAGACAGCTCTGCTGTACACGTGGGCAGCAGTGTCTCCAGGCTTTCAGCAAGGAGAGAGGCTGCAGAGCGATACTTCTGGAAGGGGAGGATTCCTGGGGCTGGTCCTGCCCCGCACACAAAGCACTTGTCCACCCCCATCCCCAAACGACGCCCAAAAGGAAGTAGGAGAGGATGCTCTGCAGCTGCCTCCGCGGAAAAAGCTTCCAGTGCCATCTCAACAGGAAACACCAGCACGAACAGCTCTCCCACTGGTCCCTGTGCTGCTGAAGCTCTGCAGCAAAGCAGTGCCATCCATGCTGGGTTTGAATTTTGGGCTGAGGAGGCAGGAGACTGCAGACAGGATTCAGGTTGGACGGTAGGAAAATATCTTCCGGAGTGAGTGAGTGAGATAGAAACGGGGGAGAAATGCGGCTAGGCACAGAAGAGGACAGTGGATCAGTGGAACAGAGCCCTGGTAGGTTCACACCACGGGCACCACCCCCCAGGCACCGCTGCTGCCCTGCAAAAGCAGAGGGATGGGAACAGAAGCAGGCGGGAACAGCACATGCAGACAGGATCTCAGTGTTTCCTTCTGAGAGCCAAGATGTATGGGTTTGAGGCGATCACTCCTCCACCGTATGTTCCTGCTTTTTATCCTTCTGGCCCAACTTAGCTGCCATGTAAGAAAGCGATCATTAAAGCAACGCGAAGAGCCCTTACCAAGGCGAGATGTGGTGAGCGCAGCCACGGGAGCAGCCCTGCATCCTAGAAAGCGTCTCAGTTACTGCCTGAGTATGAAACCAGCGTGGGCTTGATGTCTGAGCCGCGAGTGCTGAGCTCTATTCTGGGTCAGCGGCGGTCCCATTGTGCTGGTGGCAGCGGGGGGGGCTGCTGGGTACTTCAAGGAAGGTGATGTCAGGTGAAGGATGCTGCAGGGTCATGCTGCTCCCGTCTCCCTGAGAGCCCATCAGTGCTGACAATCCTCCCAGGAAGCCCACAGGGCTGCTAGCAGCATCACTCCTCCCTCCCTTGGCCATCCGCTGTAGCTTTTGGAACGGACAGTGCCCTGCATCCCACCAGGCTCTAGGGAAGCCTAGTCCCACCTCCTGCCACCATCCTTGGCATCCCCTTGCCATCAGCTTGACCCAGCACTGCTGCAGGCAACTCTGGGGGCTGCAGGTCCCTACCACATGGCCAGCAGCCTGAGTTCACTGCTGCATACCGATTGGGAAGGAGAAAAAAGAAGCAGATGATGCTGTGTCTCCAAGGGGCGGTCTCCCTGCCCCACCCCGCCCAATGGGTCTGCACATGGCCACGAGTGGGATCGCAGCTCCCAGCTCCTGCTGGCACTGTGCTATGCTGCTTGCTCCGGCAGCAGAGAAGCCCAAAGCTCCAGCTAAAAAAAGACTTGCGAGGATGAACAGCACGAGGAAAGCGCTTGAGGCTATGGCTGTAGGCTTAGGTGATGAAGAGGTTGTGCTGTGATTTGCTCCATCACATACTGAGATGATGGCATATGGAGTCGGGAAGCTCCTGGCATCTGTTCGCATTTCTCAGCTCCTAAAGCTGCCGCTTTCTGTGGAAGATGAAAGCGGTAGAGCTCTGCCCTGCCCTGGAAAGCATCGGGCTGAGGGTGGTAACCAGGCCAGCAGCTTCACAGCACGTTCAGTCTGCTGTGAGGCTGTGCAGAGAACAGGAAGCCCTGCTCAAAGAGATGAGGAATTTGCCCAGTCCGGCAATTTCCAGCAGTCTCTCTTTGTGACTGCATCAAAAAAACAAATGCCAACACATGCCCCGTTCATGGGCAGCTGGATGGAGACTGCAGATGTCCTGAGGGCGGGAGCCGGGCAGTTTTTCAGCTCGCTGCTCCAAGGGCAGCTCTGAGCACAGCTCTGTCCCCCTGGACTATCAGGTTAAGCATGGGGACAGCTAGTCTGGGGTTAATTTTAACAGAAACGGGAATGCACAGAAGGAAGCATCTGAGATACAGCATGCAGGATGCCATAAATGGGACAGCCTCTCCCAAGTATTTCTAGGGAGGCCAGTCACCACAGGAATAACCCCTTCATTTGAATCCCTTCTGCACCATGAAGTAACAGCAACTCCCATCCTACAGGTTAACATGAGATGAGCTCTTTTCAGAGCACCCAGCTCTGCCTGGCCCACAGTGCTCCCTCAGCCCCAGTACAGCCAGTGGCAGCCTGTGCCATCACAGAGCTCTCAGCTTGCTGGCACGCTTGGGAGCTCACGTTTCCCTGCCTCAGGTCTGGCCCATTGAGCTTATTTCTATTAAATGCTACTGAATTTGAGAACATAAATCTGTCTTCAAAGAAAAAAAAAACCACCTCATTAAGAAGACAGACAGCGTCTACAGTCTGAAAGGAACAGCAAATGGCAGCTGCCATAAACGTCAAAGTTAAATGCAGCTGCCAGCTGGGAGTTATTAAAAGGTAGTTAGCAGCAGCAGCAAACGCACATCTTGTACTGAGGTAAGCTCCCCTTCCTTTCCCATTTTCACATGGTTTGCTGCTTGGATGCAGTGAGTTCCACTGTGACCTCCAAGACTGTCGGCACAGACGTGCTGCACTTTGCTCACAGCCTGAATGTTTTGCTTATTTGCCCTGCATTCAGGGAAGGAAGAACCCCCCAAAAAATCAGCTGTTTGGGCTGAAGCCGTACTTAGCAAGAATGAGGCATGACCATGCCTTCTGACCAGGGGAGAAGGCATCCATCACCATGTGGGACAGTGGCTGAGCCACAGCTGCTTGGCTGTGAGAACAGGCAGGCACCAGACTTGTGTCAGCAAACTTGGGTTCTCCCCTGCTCCTACAAAGCACCTGAGCTCTCTTCCACATGTGAATACCCTACTTTGAAACAGAAGGGTAATACACACAGGCAAGGGAGAAAATGTGTAAATACCACCTGTGTTTGCTCCAGAAGCACGATGCGCTCAGCATGGACTGCAGTGCCTGTGTCCTACACCCCACATGGCAGTTTAGAGCTCTCCAAAACTGAGCATTGGTCTCCTGTACCCCACCTGCTCCTCCATCAGCACAGGATGAGGACTGGCTCCCATTCAGGAGTCACCTCTCAGCCTGTGCCATTTCCTACTGACACCCACCTCTTTAAGACTGATGTTTGCGGTGTAGACCACGTTCGTCCCATCCCTCTTGAAGTGCGAGTGAGGCTTGTCCTTGAGGATGAAGACGATGTCAGCAGGGATGTTGTCTGGAGTGGCGTCCCCTTCTTTGGGGAACGTGATCTTGGTTCCCTCCTTCCAACCCCGTTTGATGACAATGTTGAGGATCTTATCCTCAGTTCGCATGGTCCGGCCATCAGGGTTGAGCCTTCTGCGGGTGATCTTCATCCTCTTGGTGGAGCCGTGGTAGATCTCTTCCAGGGACACCTTGAGCTCATGGATGACGGGTGGGTCTTGGACCTTCCTCCGCGTGTGCAGGGACTCCTGGTGCCGGCGGTGAACCCCATTAATGCCGTTGAAGCCAAACCGGCCGAAGGCACTGAAAGGATCATCATCGTCATCGATATCCATATCTTCCTGGTCAAAGCCGTTGAACATCCGGGAGCGGCTGCTGGCGAAGAAGATATCGAAAGGGTTGGAGCCCCCGAAGAAAGATGCAAAAGTGGCGTGGGGGTCTCCATGGAACGTGTAGTGGAAAGTGTTCCCTGAGCCACCTGAGGAGCCACCTCCAGTCTTAAGACCTAGAGGAGAATGGGGAAGACAAAACATGAACGTTCCCTGCCAGGAGAAAGCTGCTGAGCCCCATGGTACCCCTACTTTTCACACAGCAGCATGATCTCTGCAGGACACAACCCACGGCACACACCCTGCTGGCACTCTGTAAGAAGCTGCATCAGAGGAGGGTCAGATTGGCTACTAGGAAAAGCTTTCTCATCAGAAGGTGGTGGGCACGGACCAGGCTCCCCAGGGCAGCAGTTGCAGCCCCAAGCCTACCAGAAATCAAGAAGTGCCTGGATAACACCCTCAGACAAGGGGGTTTGTATTTTGGATGTGGTTCTATATGGAGCCATGAGCTGGGTTATCTATGTGGTCCCCTCCAAATCGGGATATTCTGTGATTCTACACTCAGCAAGCTCGAGCTCAAAAGCTCTTCAGGTCCCGTTCCTTCGCAAACAAGGCAACCTTGTTTGGTTATCTCCTTCCATCCAATAAATTTCTTGATGAGCCCATTTCCTTTTTTTCCCCTGTTGACACGCTCCCTTCTGCCCAAACAGCTCCGTTTGTCCTTTTGTGCCTTCCAAGCCTGAACAAGTGACCCTCCCTGCCTCATAGCACAACCTCATCACCTCCAAGAGTAACAGCAGCACTTCTTGCCAAACACCCTTGCCTGGTCCAGAGAAACGCAGATGAAGAAACCCTGTGCATTACAGGAAACGAAGAATCTCAGCATCAGCCACTCCGAGCTGCAGGCGGCACAGATTTGCTATGGGGAGTGCTCTGGGTCCTTGACATTCACTCAAGGATCCCAAAAGATCCACCCCAGGTGAGTTATCTGTTCACCAAGGTGAACTGCGTCGATGGCAGTACCACAGGTAATCCCTAGAGGTCATACCAATAAGATGCCTCTGGGAGCCCATTTCTGAGCAGGGAAGGGTTAACACGAGCCAAGCTCAGGAGCTATTTTCAGGGCATGCTGGTAAGAGTGAAGGACTATTTCTGATGGGCTGTTGTTGTGCCAGTACTGTCCTCAGTCTTGGCAGCAGGAGGGGAAAAAACACAGAAGGACATGCTCTGACTGCTGAGTTTACTCTCCTGGGTGGTGGAGGACTTTTCTCCTCACACCCTCTCTAGCAGGGATCTCCTTTGCCCAGCTGGGCTCTCAGCCTCCTCATGGGGTCTGCAGCTCTTCTTCCCTTTGCCCCATCCTGCTGCAGGAAGGAGGAGACAATGGTGAAATGGACTTTGGGGTCTGGCTGGTGCCACAAGGGGTGAGAAGAGCAGCAACAACCCTCTCCTGCCCCTCAGTTGTGCACGTCCAGCTTTGACAGCTTCACCTTTCCCTGGCATGGTTCCCAGGTTGGGGCTGCGCTGTAGGGCGGGAGGAGCAAAACCCATCAGCCCATCCCATAGGGCCCAGAAGAAGACCCTTCAAACACTGCCATTTACACCACGTTGCTGCAAGACCACTTTCTGCCCCAGCTGGGCAATGGAAGACAGTATTCCCCAGCCCCAGGGATGGGGCAGGCTCTGCGTGGGGGGAACGATCCCAATCGGAAGTGACCTGGTGCGTGAGTATGGGCAGCAGAGACTGGGCTGCTAACCAGGGAGCTCTGGGAATGGCTACAAGCCACAGGGAAATCCAAGCCCTGCCTTTGCACATGCAGAGAGGCCAGAGATGCTAGCAGCACAGAGCAGAAGGGAGATGACATAATCTGCTGGGGACTGAAGGTACTTGGTATTTGCTGGTGCTTGAGCTCTGCAGAGCAGGTGCTGGGATTTCTGCAGGCAACTCCATACCCCTTAAGGGATGAACCTGCTGCTGCTTCTGTTTTGGGTAACTCAACCCCAAATCTGGCCATGGGGCCAGGGACAAGGAGGTACAACCAGTCCCGAGTCCAACTGCCACAAGGGGCTGTTCCCCCACAGCTCTTCTGCACTACTGAACTCACTCTTACTTTAGCTGCCCCTGCTGATGGACCCCTTCCCTGGACTGTGCAGCCAGCAGCTTTCACCTTTGCGCAGTTGCTGTAATCCCAGGATGCCCATCAAAGGCAAAAGCAGGGTCTGATTTCAGCGGTGCCTCCAAGGAAATGCTACTTTCTCCCTTGAGAAAGCCACTTCTAATTTTAAACAGCAGCAAATCACCGTGGCTCTGTGCATCCCCAGTGGCAGTGACATAAATAACGGGTTGAGTTACGCCTATAGGCAGCGTGCACTGCCAGGCAGAGATCTTCCGAAGCTTCACCCAATGTTTGCTCAATTAAAACTAAGGGATCTCCCCCAGGTCTGCTCGCACACCGACCGCTGGCAGCAGTCCACTTCTTCACAGAGCTCCTCTGCTTTCCCCTTAAATTTTGGATGCCCCTTGTTCCCCCAGCATCTCTCAGAAGTGGGAATAATTTCCAGCAGTCAAGAGCAAAACTCGGACTCTTCTCAAGTCTTGGCCCACTAAGACCACACAGCACAGAGCCTGCTCGGGGCAGTACAGGGCTGATAAAGGAATCTCCGCTGTCCCAAAAGCAGGTGCACCTGTTTGCTGGGCCCCCAGGAGGGGCTGCACCTTCCACGGAGCACAGCGGACCTGCTGCTCTTTTCAGCACCCAAGTCCCCGGCTGATTAATGCTGATGCTATTCGGTGCTCTCCTCACCCTCAGCAAATGGGGTTGCAGGCTTCCATATTTGACTAATAAGGCTGTGTGTGGTGCAGCCACTCTCCTCCTCCATGCCAACCGGGAGACAACAGCAGCAGCTTGGTTTCAAAACAAAAAAACCTATTACTTAAATTGGGAAAAGCTTTGAATCATGTAGGTCAGCCTGTCCCGGGGAGAAAAGTGGGACTGGCAGCATGCGAGCAAGGAACCTGTGGGAGACATCCAGACAAAGAGAGCACTGCTGCGCTGGAAATTTAGGTTGAGGAAAGGGTTGCTCTAACCCTGTCTGTCCCAGTGCACGAGCTCCACTCTCTTCCACCATCTCAGCATTCGCCCTTTTGGGGCGGCACTGCCAAATGCTAGGTGCCATCTCCCTGGGTGGGGAGCAGGGAAACAGGTCAGGACATTACTTCTGGCAGCACAGCAAAGTGGGGTGGGTGGAGCAGTGACTCCCCACTTCAGCTCCCAGCTCAGAGTGGGGGTTTTGCACCCCATCTCACCCATACCAACCTCCTCAGCAGGCTGGGATGCCCCACATGGCCCCCTTACCTTCCTCCCCGTACTGGTCATACACAGCTCGCTTTTTGGGGTCACTCAGCACGTCGTAAGCCTCTGCAATCTCCTTGAACTTCTCCTCAGCATTGGGATCTTTATTCTTATCGGGGTGATATTTGAGGGCCATTTTCCGGTAGGCTTTCTTGATTTCATCCTCGTTGGCTCCAGACTGGATGCCCAAAATCTTGTAGTAGTCCTTCCCCATGACGGCGGCAACGCTGCCAGGCGCTGAGTACTTATTCCTGAAAGCAGAAAGACGGCACTCTGTAAGGTGAGCACAGCGCTGGGCACAGCAGGACCAGCACCCACCTAACACAGAGCTCCCCGCATCGTACCGTCCAGCAGCACCACAGCCACCCCAAGTGCAGGTTTCACCTCTGAGGCAGGGCACAGGCAAAGCACAGGTAAATGTTAATGTGGCACGGCCAGCACGTCCCTTGGCTGCAGTTTCCCCTGCCCCATTGCCAAGGTGGGGACAGAAGGATCCATCCCGTGTGCTGCTCTTGCTGGACAGGGAGCGCCGCACGATGCGCGGGGTGGTTATAGGGGTGAGGACGTCACTGAGGCTGCTGTAGGCGTGACAGGCTAAATGCAGCCTGCCCCCCCCCCCCCGCCATGGGGATCTGCAACCCCATACAGGGCACCAGCGGGGCTGGAGGGGTTGGGGGAGCAGCAGGGACTGCGCCGCCGCGCTCACCTTAGAGGAACTTCAAACATTTTGTTCCTGAAAGCAATTGGCATTCAGCTGGAGATAAGTGCTTCCAGCATGTCAGAGCTGTAATTTGTATTTAGCGCAGAGGGAATGAAGCCGTTAGACAGAAACATCTTGCGATGGTGGGAGGCTTTTTTCTTTAAAAAAAAAAAATAAAAAAATAAAAAAATTAAATTAAATGCTTTCTAGCCTGACTTGCACTCCCTTAGAGTCTCCACGTAACCACTGCAGTAAGCCAGAATTATTAAGTGTTATAAGAGACGGTGAAATGTCATCGCAGCCTGACATGATGCGGTGAGGTCAGCACAGGCAGCGGCTCCCTGCGCTCACTTTCTCCATCATGTGGGAGGCTCAGCACCAAACCATGCCTATACTAAGGCATTGAAAACCCAACGGCCACAGCACAAGGAAAAGGGGCGGCGTGCCCCACAGGCACGCTGAGGGAACAGCGAAGCCAGCAGGGTCATGGAAACTTGGGGAGCAGCTCAGGGAGTCATGAGGCCACGCTTCCCAAATGATGTTTTCCATTGCCTCTTCCCACACGGTTTCTCTGCTGAGGGATCCTGTCCCTCCCAAGCCAACCCACACCAGGTACTTGCTCCTTAGAATCACAGAATCATTAGGGTTGGAAAAGATCATGAAGATCACCAAAATTAACCCCAATCCACCTCCACCATGCCCACTAACCACATTCCTCAGTGCTACATCTCCAGGTCACCGCAACACCTCCAGGGACAGTGACTCTACCACCTCTCTACACACCCCCAACACCTCAATGCTCTTCCTAAGAAGAAATTTTTCCCAAAATCCAACCTAATACCCTTGCTGTGTTCTTCCCCAGCCCTTGCCCTAGGTGACCCTCTGATCCTCAGTGTCCTCCGCTAGGCGCTTGTGCTCCCATCCCATTCTCTTCTCTAGACCCAGGCACGCCCTAATGCCACCCTTTGTCCTCCTGGGCAGCTACAGCCCTCTGAGCCCCCCCCAGCAGATGTGTTTCTGCATCCGATGCTCATCTCCAGGGCCACCAGGTGTTCTCCTATTCTTGCTCCATCCAGACACAGTGGAGGTCTTCAGGGTTACCCTTACTGCACCAGAGCAGAGAATGCCACTGGGCTTCCTGCCCACAATGATTCTGGCATCCATGGCAATGGCTTGGACCCACTGGGGCCATACATGGGGATGTGGTTTAGTGGGCATGATGATAATGAGCTGATGGCTGGACTCCAAGATTGTAGAGGTCTTTTTCCTGACCTCAATGATTCTACTTTCCTCCAAACCACCAGTTTTATCCCTTCTGCTCCAGTGCTACAGCATCACACAGCTTCAGATCTGGAGGACAGGGTCAGACATCAGACTCTGCCCCATGTGCCTGTGGGGCAGAACGGAGAGGCAGCGCCGAGCTATTGTTAGAGACATGAGAAGGCCTCTGGGGGCGTAAAGAGCATCCTACAGCATCTCCAGATCCCAGCTTCTAAATGCCAGCACGTTTCTGTACCAGCACAGCCCTCCAGCTTCTGTGCTAAGAGCCGCCGAGCCCACACAGCCATTACGAGATGCTCTACCCTGTGCCCACCACCATCTGCATCTGCTCAGTGACTCCCAGCAGGAGCCTGTGACAAGGTGTGGGGGATGCACTGGGACCCCAGAGGTGACCCAAAAGGTTGTTCTGCGCCACGCCATAGAAATAAAGCATTACCACAGTCTTCCCCAGAACAGCGTGGCCAAAGCCAAACACTTCTCACCCAGGGGTAGTGGCAGCCCACCGCACCCACCGAGCCCGGGACACAGCCTCCAGATGCACAGAAGCTCCTGCCTGAGATAACCCTAAGGAAAACAGGCCACCTGTTTTGTTTTAAAGCAAGGTCAAACAGCAGACTGAAGACAAGCTGCTTCTACGCCCCGAACAGCAGATCTCACCCAAATCAGCGCCACCAGAGACCCCGCAGCAGTTCCTACATTACAGCAATCCCTGCCCAAACCTCCTGCATGCACCACCAAGAGGTCTCTGACCAGCACGACGCATGCCGAGGTCCAGCCCACCGCCAGGTGCCACCGGTCCCTCTCCCAGCCCTTGGGATGGCACACCCCATGCCTCCCACCCTGCTCACCCGCTGCCGCTGTGGGGTGCCCAGGCGGTGACCCGCCAGATCCAGGCACGCTTTGGAGGCGAGAGTCACACGTGTGATGGTAAAACACGATTCTGTCCCCGCACAGCCTCCCTCCCACCTCCCGGCATCAGCTGCGCCAAGCACAGCCCTGCTCTCCCCTTCTGCTCAATCATCCTTCGCTGCCTTCCCATTTAACCCTGTCGAGAGCAGCAAAAATTGCTGCTGAGATGGTGGGCGAGGAGCCCTGCAACGGGCGAGGTTTTCAGCGTTTCGGATTTGCCATCCGAGCTGGGACACCACAGCGAAAGGTGCTGCGCTCTGAAAAATGTGGAGCAAAGCGCTGCACAGATAATCCCGCTCGCCCCTTAACAAAAAAGCAGCGAGACCTTTGTTCCAGCGCCGCACATGACATCAGATCGTGCAGCCCCAGGATGGGCAAGCGGATGAATAGCGATCATTTGACGTAATCTTCCCCGCTCCGCAGTCATGTAAGGGAACAAACCCACACCGAGAGAGCGGTCCCACTAAGATTTTCCATCCCAGACCATAAGGTCACAGCGGGGCGATAAGCGGCGCCAGGGCAGCGCGTGCACTCGAACCACAACAATTCTCACAAGACGCACAGAGAGCCACTTACCGAAACTTCATAAACACATTCATGCTCCAAGCGCTCCTTCGCAAAGGCTCTAATTTGATTTTAAACATCGCCCCGAGGGCAGCGGGTGCAGAGGGGACGCGGCCGTCACTGCCAGAGCGTCCTCAGCGCGGGGCGAGCGCGACGTCCTTTGTGCGCTGCCATCCCCTCCCCGCTGCCGAAACCTATCAATGAAGGCGCTCGGCAGGCAGTGATTTTCCTCTCATTGGTTTCTGGCAGATTGCTGGGGCCGGGAGGCACAGAGCTCCCAGATGAAGACGTTTCCGCAGCAGGGATGCGCGCACTCCCTGCTCCCCAGCCCTCAGCCGCCCCCTCCCCGCTGCCGTCCCTAACCCTGGGTTTAGGGCAGGCAGTCCCCGCGCTCTGCGGAATGAATGGTGCGCTCCCTCCGTCAGGCTGCTGCACCCACAAAGGGAGGGAGAAAAGTAGGACGGCAGCGATGCGCGAGGCGGGGAAAAGTCGTGGAGAGCACGGTCCCCCGGGGTCCCCTCCCCAGGTGCCCAGAGAACGGGATCGGTGGATGCGGTCTCATTGGCGGCTGCAGCCCGAACGACACAAAACCTCCTTCTGCGATCACCTCCATTGAGAAAAAAACTCAATGCCATCCCATCCTCCCCCCTGCAGCCCGGAGTAACTTCGGAGCTGAGCATCCTTCTGCTGGTGTCCCGGGCACCGTGTCCGCATCTCAGGGATGAACCCCGTAGCCTCGAGGCTCGGGGTGGATGCATACCTCTCCGCGCGGCTCCAGAAGAGCAGGATGGCCGGCATGGCAGCGCCGGGGCAGGCAGACGAAGCCCAAGTTTGGTCAGGCAGCACAAAGGGAGAGCGGTAGCGGGGCAGGCAGAGCCACCCGTGCCCGTTCTGGCTGCCAGTCGCAGGGAAGCAGCCAGCGATGTCATGAGTACACGCAATGAATCATCCCTTCCCCAGGCCCCCACACGCACCGCCCGCTTTCCCCCGCCCCACCGCCAGCCCCCCCCAACCCCCTCCCCAACCCGGCACCTGCGTGGGGATGGGGTGAGCCCGCCCCTGTGTGTGGGGAGGGGGCTCAGCATCACCGGCGCTCCTATTGAAGGTCTACTCACATTTTCCAGCCCCACGGGGGTAATATCATAGGAATGGGGTTGAGTCCCCTCCTCACCCCATTCCCAGCCTCAATTAGCACCCACATCGGGACGGGGCTCCCCTCTATTCCCAGCTCCACTGGGATGCCATCAGATGCAAGGAGATAGGGTTCAGCCCTCATTTCCCTCCCCTGCCATGTGTACCCCTGACGGATGCCCTCACGAGGGGGTCAGCCCCTTGTTCACCCCCCGAGTGAACAAAGTTCACCCCCACTCTCATCCCCTGCGCGAGGATGGGGCTCAGCTTCCTCCCACACAGGTACCCCATTCCCTGTCTCACTCCGGGGGTGATTTGGGTGTAATTAACCCCCCAAAGGGGCTCCCCTCTAGCCCCCTCGGGATACTCACTCTCACAAGGGAGTGGGGTAAAAAGCCCCCTCCATTCCCACAGAGGCTCCCCAATTCCCACACTGGCACCAGCGCAGGGACGGGTCTCAGCCTGCACACCACTCTCCCACTCGGTGACCCCATTTTCCACCCGATGGGGCGGCACCCCCCCAAGCCCACTGACCCATCTGGAGTGGGCTCTCCCCCCAGCTCGCCGCACAGCCCCTCGAGCAGCACAAGGTGACCCCGAGGGGGCTTCGGGACGGGGGACGTGGGAAAGGGGCGAGGGCAAGGGGAGGCAGAGTTAATCCTTTGCCGTCCCCGCACGCTGTCACCTCAGTTGGGGACAGGGATTAACTCCTTCCTTGCCGGCCCCGTGTCAACACACTGCGTCCTCCAGGGGGAGGGGGATCAGCCATTCCCTCAACACTCGCTTCACCCCCGAGAAGTTCGGGGGGAAGGGGGGGGGGTGGGGGTGGTGGGAGGGAAGTCACAGAATTACACTGTGGGGGGTTGGGGGATCGGTTAATCCCCCTCCTCGCCAGCACTTCGTGTTAACCCCTTCCCCGCCGCTCCCCTGGATGGGCCAGGGCTCGCAGCGAGGTGGGCACGGTCCCCTTCCTCCCGCCCCCACGGGGACATCGATGTCACACCCGCTGCGGGGCGGCGGCGGCGGCGGCCGCCCCCCACCCCCGACGGAGACACGCTGTCACCCCCACGGGGCGGCTCTGAGGGCGCTGTCCGGCCCCATCCGCACGGTCCCGGCAGGACCAGGACCTGCCCCGGCGCCGCCGGCACTCACCGCTCGCGCTGTCCCGGGGAGCCGCGCACGCACTCCGCCGCCCCCTCTCCCGCCCCCACTGGCTGTGACGTCTGGGGAGTCCCGCCCGCGCTCTCCGGGAAAGAGGGCTGCGGGGGCGGCGCCTTCCCCGCCCCTCCGCTTTTTTATTGGATAGAGACGGTGTCTGTCTCAGCGGACGGCCGCGCCGGTTGGTCCGAGGAGGAGGAGGAGGCGGGGAGAAGGGAGTGGGCGGAGTAGAGACGCCCCTCGTCTCTATCGCCGCCGCTCATTGGACAGTTCAAGCCGACACCGCCCCTCCTGCGCGCTGTCATTGGGCGAAGGCTCGACTGGAGGCCCCGCCGCTGCCTGCCGCGCCCTTGTGGCACTGGAGAGCGGCGGGATGCCCTCGCGAACCTTCTGGAACGTGTGACGTCACGGGGGGGTGGCGGTGGCGGTGTCAGTGTCAGTGTCAGTGTCAGTGTCAGCGCGGCTTCCCCCCAGCGGGCGTGGGGCCGGGGAGGTGGCGGCCTCGGAGGGAAGGACAGCGGTGCTTCCCTGTGGGCCTGGGGGCACTGGGTCCTGGCCAGGCCGCGGTGTGGCTCCGTGTCCCGAGCACTGAGTGGCAGCGTGCAGGCCGGGTGCAGGCCGTGCGGTGCGGGCTGTGCCACGCGGGAGGAGCTGCCCTTCGGGAAGCTGTAGTTGTGTGGCTTGGGGCTGTTCGGAAGCCTTTGGTTGTCTCTGGAACCCGCGTCCAGGAGAAGTGCAGATAGAAAGCTCTGACTTCAAAGCTGGGAGATGGTGTGCGTAATGTGCTGGTGGCATGATGCAAGTGCTGTGTTTGTGTAGCTGAGGGGAGGAGGTTTGTGAATGCGCTGTTCCGGAGTTCTGCAGCGCATCAGTCGCAGCGTTGACGCCCTGCCCGGCCCTGTGCTGGGACAGGGGTTCATGATGCGTTTTGCTGTGTCCTGGTGGCACGCAGGTGGCTGCCCGTGATCGTTTCCACCCGTGCCTGAGCTGTGAGAGTCAGTGTTTTCACTGTGCTTTCTGCACAGCATCTGAGTCATCGTGATATTAAACCAGCTCTTACTGTTATCTGTCTATCTTGCTGTCTATTTTTTTTGCTGTCTGTTTGCCTTGAGGGATTGCTGCTCTTGCTACAGAGGGCTTGTGCAGCTCGTGCAGTGCGATGCCAGTGCCCTCGGCTTGCAAACTCCAGTTCCCTTTCCCAGTGCTTCATCAGTGAAGGCATTGCAGCCCTGGGGCAGCGCAGGCACTGACCGTGTCTGTATTCAAAAATGACCACTTTGTGTGCAGCTGCGTGGGCTGAAACAAGGGCAGCGGGAGCAAGTCTGTTGTCCTGTGAGGCTTGCAGCATGAGGCCACCAAAAGCAGGGCAGGAGAAGGGTCAGCAGAGCCCCTGCCTTTCTCTCTGTGTGCTGTGGTCAGCAGTGTCCAGGTTAACCAAAGCTGCCGTTCTTCCGCAGGCTATCCACCAGCACATCCGGCACCCTTTTAAAGAAATGCTAGAAAAACGCAGGGAAGGGTGATGGGAATAATTAAAGGTATGAAGCAGTTTCCATACAAGGAACAATTACATAAACTATCTCTCTTCCGTCTGGGGGAAGAGATGACTGAGGGAGGGATGACGGAGAATAATAAAATCATGTGTGTCTGGGGGAAGCTGAGCGGGGAATGGCTGCTTGAGCTCTCTTCCCTTAAAATGCTTGCTGCCATCACGTGCTAAAATTGGCAGTGGCACCTCAGGGCAAGAGCCTGCTTCCTGCAGCAGTTTAGGATTAACCTGTGGAGCTACTGACTTTGGTGAGGATGCTGAAGGTGTGAAAAACTTGCCTGGGGTCAAAAAGAAATTATGCAAAGGGAAAATGCAGTGAATGCTGGTGAGCACAGTGGTGAGTTTTCTGGCTCAGGAGGTCTCCCAGGCTATGAGCTGCTAGGATCAAGGAGTACCTTGCAGAGGGGCTTTCACCCCAGTCTTCAGCTCTTCCCAAGGCCTGCCTTGGCTGTTGAACTTCATCCCAGGGAGAATGGGGAAGTAGGGAGCCATGCCTCTTCGCAGTGGGACAGTTTTTCTGATAAAACACATCTTACATAATTACATAGTGCTTGAAGGTCAGAACAGCAGATGAGGCCATTCAGCTCTGCAACTTCCTACCTGCATGTCAGGTGCTGAGCGAGTCCCTGGCTGCTATAAAAGCAGTAAAATGGACCTCTCCCATGACCCTACCACAGCCTCCTCTAGGCTGGAAGCTTTTGTGGGATACACTGCCTTGGGTGCACAGACCCCAACGTGGCTGAGAGATGGGCAGGAGCTAGGAGACTTGCTACTGCAGTGCCCCAGGTCCTGCTCAGGCTCTCCTGTGACATAGGGAAGTCTCTGGCTGGGCAAGCTCCATCTGAGATACATCTGAGGACACCGGGCTTGGCGGCAGCAGCAGGGTTTGTACTCTGTTCTCTGCTGTGAGAGCAGCGCCCACGTATTCGGTGCTGTCTCTTCTTCCTGCCTGTTCCCGTCCTCGGAGATGCCGCCCTCCTTTTTTCAGCGCCCAGAGCTGCAGGATGAGGAAAGGGCTGAAAGAAAAAGCCGTATCCGTATCCGTTTTTTGGTTTTTTTTTAATTCTTATATCACTCTTTATTGTTGAGTAGCCACCTCCTTCCCCACCTGTTAGTGTCCTTGCTGTGGTATGAGCTGGTCACATCTGCAAGGTGGTGGTGGTGGTGGTGGTGTGTTGTCTTCCAGCTCTTGGGGTCAGCTCCTGCCCTGCATGCTGTGTAGGTGAGGTTGGTCATGAGGGCATGGACACTCTGGACTCTGGCAGCCCCTGGCCTTTTCCCACTGGAGACCATCCACCTGAGATACCTCTGCCAGCCCCCAGTATCCCCAGCACTTTCAGGAGCCTCAGCACAAGGGTTATGCCTGCCTGACACTGGGCATGAGGGCAGCTGGGTAGAAAGGGTCCCCCAGGAAATGTCTTGCCCAAAGCACTGCTCAGAACAGGCTCAGGCATGGGATCAGAGTGGGTTGCTCAGGGCTTTATCTGGGCTGGTCTTGAAAGCCACTGAGGACGGCGGCAGCACCAGAAGATTTTGTTCCAGCAGCCTCTCCCACGTCCTTGTGGCACTGATCTCATCAGAGCCCCCCCGGACTCCTGCGGGCATGCAGGAGGAAGGGGATGGAAATGGCTATTAGTGATAATGATGATGTTTAATTTGTCCTTGCCCATTGATGCTGAGGACGCCGGCTGCTGCCTCCCCCTGCCAGTGCTGCCGCCGGCCTCTCCGCGCCGTGCACCTGCGGGGGTGGCATAATAAGCCATGTCCTCAGCTCAACCTGCCGCTTCCTCTCCCGGCAGCGTCTAAGCTGCCAGCTGGGTTATTTCTTTTTCCTTTCTGCCTCTATTCTCAAGTGGTTCCCGGCTAGCATTGGCATCCAGTCTCCACCAGAGACCTCCCCCCAGGCTGATCGCGGTGAGCCCCCATGGTGAGAACCTCAGGCTCTCCTGTGCATGTCGGGTTTGTGGAGGTGGAAATGTCTCTCTCCTTGGGAGGAGTTGGCCCGCTCCAGTAATCACACCTGTGCTCAGAGGAGTCATTCAAAGAGGAATGGCCAAAACTTGAGTGTGGGAGTGAGATGGGAGGGCAGCAAGGGGAATGCTGTGGTGTTTGGTGGGGGCAAGATGCCATGGGAATTACGGAGATGGGACTTTTGCCTGATTTTTCCCATTATTTGGTTCAGAGAGCATTTGCTGAGAGAGCATGATGGTGGCTGGAATCCTGTGGCACTTACCACTCATCTGCACCCTTTACCCAGCTGTGCTAAGGAGCCTGAGTGGCACTGGTCACCTTTGGGGGCACATCTGCACATGGAAAGCACATGTTGGAGTTCAGCTTGTCTCCATTTCGGCTTCTAGCTGTTGATGCTTGCTGTGCTTTCCTCAGTAAAGAGATGCTATGGCACCTGATGGTTTCTCCTATGGATAACTCAAATTACACTTTTTAACTAAAGCTCTTCCCAGAAGGGATGCTGGCTGTTAGGGTTGCAGCTAGAGTTAGTTATGCTAGAGCCAGACAAACCTACCATGTCTCTTTTGTGTGCATCATGTTGCAGACCTGCCTAGCATTGAATCCTTAATTTTCAAAAGGAAGGAGCTGACTGTGGCAAGGCCCTGTCCATCAGGGCTCAGAGTTGTACTCAGTTGCTGTAGGAAGCTTAATCCCTTGGTGGTATTAACAAATTGTAACCTCTTAAAAAAAGTAAATGACCTGGGATTATCTATTCTGTTTTCTGAAAGAGTGCATTGCCTTGCTTTTATTTTATTTTTACTGTATTTTATTCTTACAGCCTTCTGTGTAGCACTGCCTCTTTAGGACACCCCAAAGGCTGAGCGAACCCTGAACTCTCCTCTGAGTCACACAGTCACAGAGTATCCCGAGTTGGAACGGACTCATAGGCATCAGTGAGTTCATCTCCTGGCTCTACAGAGCTGCACAAAAATCAGACTACAATTAGCTGAGGGATCACTCAGGTGGGGATTTAGAAGCGCGTGCTGGTCCTGCACAGCTGTGTGGCTGTTGGTCACGTCTGGAGTGCGGGAGCTCTGATTCCCAAACCATATCTCTACCCAAAGTAGTGGTTGGGGACAATGTAGCATTGCACAGAGCTGCTCCAGGCACGGGAACAAAGCAGGCTGTGGTAGTCTGGGGCTGGACCGCTGCCTGTTTGGTTGCAGTGTCCTGGGCTGGGGACATGGTGAAATTTGGCAGCTCTGAGGGCGAGGGGAAGTCTGCAGAGGAATAAGGTTAAAGAGAGCACTGAGAAGCACCACACTACAGTTAGCTGAAGGAGAGCAAGGAAAGCGGTGAAAGTCACAGTGCAGAGTGGTTGGGGAGCAAACCAGCAGCAGCATTTCCACCTGACAAGGCGCTGGGAGAAGTAGTGCTTGTGCAAAACCAGCCTTGAGCTAATTTCCCCGGTGCCTGAGCCTTCAATAAGGGCAGCAGCACTGAATGCACAGCCTGAAGCAGGGAGGAAGAGTGGGAGGGAGGCGGGGAGGAGAAATTGTCGCTGCTGAAGGGGAACAAAAGCTCGGCGCTTTCGCTGTGCCCGGCGCAGGGCAGCTGCAGTGCCTGCGGCCCCGGGGTGCTGCCACACGCTGGGACGATTGCAGGGCTGCTCCTTGACACAAGGCTGTCCTTCAAACTGTGTGCAAAGCCCAGCGGGGCTGCGGGAACAGCGTGTGCACAGCCTGCGCTGGTGGAAAGGGAACACGATCAGGGCTGGTCCCGAGTTCTAGATAAGCTGGAGGAAAATGAGGGTGTGACATTGGAAGTTCAACAAGAGGTGCAGCTTGGGGGGCAACGCTCAGTTCCTGCGATGCTGGGTACCATGCGTCTGCTGCGCCACAGCTCAGTGCTGCCAGGAGCCTGCCAGCAAGGGGTGGGTGGAGGAGATGGGATGTTTCCTCGGGCACCTTTTTTTTTTTTTTTTTTTAATTAAAATTTTAAAAAAAGAGAAGTTATTCTAGGAAAAGAAATGAGCTGAACGCGCTCCTTCTCCCTGCATGGTGTATTTTCTTGTCCCACCCCCAGCCAGAGTTATGTAAGGACACAGGCAGAACAGGGTCATGCCAGGTGCAGACAGGGCGCAGGCATCTCTCTGCCCCACGTGTCCTTTGTGTGCTCAGCCTTCAGCACAGAGCTGTGTGTCCCCTGCATGTGTGTGTATGTTGCATGTGCTCTGCATGGCCATGTGGGTGCACACGTGCATGCACGTGTTGCATTGAGAGTAGAGTTTTGACTTCGCCTGAGTCCCCCCACAAGGGCTTTCATTGACCTGCTCCACAAAAAAAAAAAAAAAAAAGATTGTTTATTGAATTGACAGATTTAACAGACCAGGATTGCCACTGATAAATGCCCCAACAGCATTGATACGTGACACTAGTGCTGGCAAACACTAGGCTTCTTGTGTGTTCTTCACCAGCAGATAAAGCACAGTGCTTACCAAGAAGACGTCACTGCCTTAGAGGAGGAGCAGGAGCACAGCTTCCCATCTCCCCTTCCGTCTCTCTCCTTCAATCTCTCTTCCATTCTCTACCCACCTTTCTTTTCTCTCCCTCCAAGATACATTCCCTGATATCCTGAACCATCCCTCCATGGGGTGATGTTGGATGTTGTTCAGGTGGAGAGTTTGAGTTCTACATGTTGAGCATAAGTTAATGAACCAAAAGGTCTTGTTCTGGGTACTGTGGCCTTTGAGAGTCTGTGCTGAAGTGTTATCAGCTTTTTTTCGCAACCTTCATCCAAAACAGGACTGTCCTGCCACCAGACCCCCTCCTTCAGCTACTTTTGATGCTGACATCGTGGATCTCCATCTTTAAGGTTTAGATAACAGAGAAGCAGGCAGCAGCATCTTTAACCCTTCATATGCTAATCTCTCAACACACTGTGTGTGCCAGTGTACAGGCACAAGTACAGGTATTGTACCAGTATCACCTTGTGCATGCCTAGGTGATACTTCCAGCCCAGACATGGAGGTCTCTGTTGTTAAGCCACAGTCTCCTGCAGTGGGACCCTTGTAGGACAGAGAAAGAGCATGCTGTGTTCTGCATCCCTCCAGGAGGAAAAGCATATGTGTGTGCCGTGCGCTGTGTGCACACATCACACTCCTCATGGCATGACGTGGTGCACACCAGGTACATGTATGTGCCATGTCACAGCCCTTGGTCTCCCATCTGCAGAAATGACACGATGGGGGAGATGGTGAATGTCACCCTACTGGAGCAGGTGATCCTATAGGAGGGAGTCCAGCAACGTGAGGAAGAGGATGGCTGTGTGCTTTGCCAGCCATTGCATTGCCAGTGCAGTAGATGGGGTCAGCTTTGCTGGGAACATGCTTTTGGGCACCTGTATCAGCATGTGCCTGTGCCTGGGGGGCCCCTTCATCTGCAGGGACCCTTTTACCTTCTGAGCCATGCCATGCAGGGAGCATCTCCCTGCTGCAGGTATTTGGGACCAAAAAGTGTTGGGGGAAGTCGATCCCACAGCAAATGTGGGTGCCCCACTGCAAAGTGTGGGGATTTCACTGCAGTTAAATCTCCTCCAACCCTGAGCCAGCCCAGGACGGATCTGCAGGGCCACGTGCCATCAAACCCCTCAGCATTTAGCAGCTGCGGGGGGTGTCCTGGGAGGGCCAAGCGCATCTGGCACAGCACCCATCCTGCACCCATGCTGCCTGCACCTGCTGGGCTTCCGGGGAGGCCGCATGAATGAGGCAAGTCGCTATTTCAGCGCTTCCTCTGGCGAGGCTTCTCCTTTAGAGGCAGCGTGCGTGGGTGCTGCCTGCGTATGCGCGGGGGCTTGCTGCCTGCGTGTGCGGGTGGGTGGCAATGGGGGCTTCGGGAGAGGCTTTGCCACGTCAGGGAATTCACGCTGGGGGCTGCCGTGCCCCCGCCGGCCCCACTGCATCGTCTGCTGGGTGCTGCATTGTGTAATGGGGCTGCTCCTCCCTGTGCCGAGTTTCCGGGATGCTTCGGATGCCCACTGTTCCTGCGACTCTGGCTGACATCCCCCTGGTGTTCCCCCTGTCTGGGAGGGGTCTGCTATGTTGAAATGCCTTTGGCAGCCAAAAAAAACCCCAAACCACACTGCTGTCTTTGTTCTCCCAAATATCCCTAAAAGAAAGGGTTTGCTCCAGGAGAAATTTGGGGGTTTCTCCATGCACTGCTCTGCCCACAGCTCCTCAGAGATGTTAGGGTTCTGGGGAGGATGGAGAGCACTGGCTGTGGCACCACTGAGAAATCTTGGTTTCTGAAACCTCTTGGCAGGGGGTGGAGGAAAGGAAGGGCAGGGCTGCTTTGCCACAGATCCCCACTCTGCCCTGTCTACCCATTGTCAGTCCCTTTTGTCCCCTATACGTCATGAGTCTCTGCAAGGACGGGACATGTAAGGACACTGCATGCCAGGAGCTGTCAGACCTGGCCTGAGGCCCCGCAACTCATCTCATGCCTTACTGGGCAGTGGGGAGGACAGGAGGTGGCACCTGCAGCGGGTGTCCCCTGCCAGAGGTCCCTGTGGGCATGGAGCAGTCAGAATGCAGAAGGTCGGGGCAAGGGGATCTACTGACACTTTATCTCTCCTCCACGTCTCCAAGTCGGCACAGCGTTGCCATGCTGCTGTCACTGTTGCCATGCTACGCTCTGGGTGTTGGAAGAGGATATCAGGTTGCTTTGAGGATGAGGGGACCAGAGACAAAGCTGGGGTGATGCTGTGGCCCCTAGCCCCCTCTCACTGTCATCCCAGGGACCTGGTGGTGACAGAGGAGCCACTGCTTGTGGGAGTGATGTGATGGGTGGTGTCCCCAGGCTGGCTGTCCTTCCTTAATTTCTTTTCCTGGACCGTAGCCACTGGCTCAGCATCTCCTCCTCTTGCCTTTGACTTTTATCATGCCCCAGGTATGAGGTGGGACCCCTGTTGTGCCAGGCAGGAGAGATACCACACAGTGGGGACATTTTTTCCCTTTCCTCTCTGTACTGATAAAAATTCAGCTCGCATACCCCAGGCTGAATTCCTGCAAGGCCAGCACCCAGCTGTCCTCCATCAACAGCTGTCTCTACCACTGGCCCACAGCAGAGTGGTTAATGTGCCCAGAGCTGAGCATGGGAGGTAAGCAGAAATATCTCCTGCACACACCCTGCATGGCACGGCTGTGCAGCTGTGGGTTTCTCCATGCCTCGATATCTTTGGAGGGAATTCACAGAGAGATGCTGGCTCTGTGGCATGGCAAGCCCGGTGAAATGTTGTCTGTGGGATGGCACACATGACCTTGTTTAGCTGGAGGGATTTCCTCCCTGGACATAGGAAGTTCCCAGGGTGCCAACCCCCAGACCTCCTGCTGCCTCTCCCCAGCCTGCTACCCAGGACCAGAGAGGGGGATGCTGTCAAGGCATCCCACCAGCATTCCCCCCACCACCCCTCTCCTTCCAGCCCCCCCAGCACTCCACCCCCACGCTCCAGCCTAAATAATTCCTCCTCTGCCTGGCGGTTTGCAGTCTGCTCTCATGTCCCTCCCTTAGTCATCGCTCAGCCAAATGAGACAGATATAGTTGTGTGCGGCTCCTCACGGTTCGCTCACTCCAGCCCCCGGATCTCTTTCATGCTGGTCCCTGGCTGTCTGCAGGGTATTGAGGTGCTCCCCTCTTTGCTGCCCTTGTCATTACTCCACTGGCAGGAAGGACCCATGATAGCCTCGTTGCAGGCTGTCATGGTGTGTGGGGCAGGCTGGGGGCTGCTCTGCCCCTCTGCCATGTGTGTGGAGCGCATATAACCCAGACTGGGCTCTGTGTCCCCAGCCCACTGCTTCCGAGCCTAGTGCCAAGAGCTGGGCTGGCTTTCTAGGGTGGCTCTGAGCCAAATCCATGCTTTCCAGGTATCCTGGCTGCCTTCCTCTTTCCCTGGCCAGCCAGGCTATGCTTCAACCCCAGATCAGTCCTGAATGTGCCTTGTCATTGGTGTCACCACTGCATGTCCAGTGTAAGCTTACCTGAAGTGACCACATGTGCTGGCTGTCAGACCCAGGGACACATCCTAGAAGGAACATGGGTGCTGGGGATCATTTGGGGAGTAGGCATGGCATCATGCAGCTTCCTGTCCTCGCTTTGCAGATGTAATGTCAGCAGGGCTTGGGTTTGCACAGCTGAAATATGAAGGCTGAACCCACCTTTCACCCCACCACAAACCATTCCCTACTCCCTTCTGCCTTCTGTCCCATGTGCCACCTCCCATTCCATCAGCAAAGTCAGGGCAATAAGAGCAGAAAGCAATCAGAGGGAGGCACACAACACCTGCTATCTCTGTGCTGCTCCCAGCACTGATGCAGGAGAGGACCTGGACACTGCCTGAGCGCTGCGTGGGCTGCTGGCATGAGTCACAGCCTCCAGCAGAGCCTCTGCGGGGAGTATAGTGTTTACAGTGCCCACAGTTCACCTCTTATCCCTGCACTGTGTGGGCCCCCGTGCCCTGTGTATGAGCAGGACAGTGGGAATGAAGGAGCTGGGGGCATGAGGAGGTGGTGTCAGGGTCACCTGAGGAGGCAGAACTGGTCCTGCGTGGGTGCAGGACGGTCTGCGGACCTTCAGGGAACAGTGGGGGAAGAGAGGGATGCTGTGAGGCAGATGGATGGGCACCCCACTACCCTGCAAAATGACATTTGGGGTTGAAAGGAGCCTTTGTTCCTCCGTGCTTCGATGGCTGTGTGTCCAGTGGTGGGGCACAGGGATGGGCTGCCGTCCCCGGTTCCTGCTGTCTTCGGTCCCTGCCGCTCCTGGTCCCAGCCCTGCGCAGGGACAGTGAGGACAAAGCTCTTCCCGTCCCCCCCCGTCCCTCCGGCCATCAGCGCGGGCCCCAATACCACCATGAACTCGCGGCGCAGGAGCGACACCGTGTGGCCACGTCTCTTCTTGGGGTGGGAGTCTTCTTATGGCCCCTCGCATCCCACCCCGACCTCTTCTCATTAATCCCCCCGCACGTCCTGATCCCGAATTGTCCCCTCTCGAGGTGCTGCTGGGAGGACGGTCAGGATGATGTACGTGTCCCCACAGGGCTTGGTGATTCCTGCTCCGTTCTGGGTGGTGGTCATCAGGGTGTCAGTGCTGTCACTGTTGCATGATGCCCACATAACCCAGCTTTTAATTCCAGTGGCCCCTGACAGTCCCTGGGGCAGCGATGGGATGAGTCTCAGACATCCCACTGCCTTGCCGCAGCAATGACCCAGTGCCACCACTCACAGTGACACTGCCTGGGTCACCTCTTCCCTCCCGTCTGCACTTTGCCACGTACATCCCCAAAGAGTAGCGGCTCTAATGTGGGGCACATTGTGGTTGCCTTCCCATTGCACCTGGCCACGTCCAGGGGAGCAATGAGCAGGGATTAGATGGGAGTGCTCTCCTGCACCCTGGGTTGCAAAGCCAAGCACTCACTTCCCCACAAGCCCGGAGATGGTAGGAATGGCTGAGAAATGCCTGTGCAATGGCTGTGCACCCGGCAGAGGGTGCCACCTTCCCGCAGTGCTGCAGCAGGATCCACTAGCACAGCAAGGACACCCTCGGCCAGGCAGTGCGACTTAGGTGCACAGCTCTGTGGGGCAATGGGACCTTCCCCTGGGACCCTTGTTGTGGTGTGTCCCACCAGGAGCACAGTACCTGCGGTGGTGATGAACCTGGGGTGATGGACTCATGGACCTGGAACAATACAGGCAGCTCTGACACCACAACTACAGTGAATTCCTTCCTGGGAGGGTCTGGGCATGAAGGAAGGAGTCGATCTGTGGGGCTGGGCTGTCTTTACTGCAGCCCTAATTCCTACCAGAGCATCTCCATCCTGTGATATGAAGCCATGAGACCCGTGGTACTTTGCACCAGCATTCAGGAGATGTTTGCAGTGACACTGAAGAGGAATACAGGCTGCTGAGGTATTCCTAGGGACAGGGGCACGTTCTCCTCTTGGTCCAGCTGAGGTCACCAGTCTTGGCTGAGCAGCAGGTTGCAGCTGGGATGCCATGCCAGTGCTCTGCGCATTGCCCGCCCTGTGCTGGCAGGCTGGGGACATGTGTCCCAGCTGGTTGTGGCTAGGGGACTGCATCTGCCACACTAGGTGCACACTGGGCAGCTGACATGGTGGTGACAGCTCAGCCCTGAGAGATGTGGGCCAACCCAGCCACCTGCAACCCTCATTAGCCAGCTCTGAGGGGACAGCAGCCAGCCATGTGTACAAGCAAGAATGACAGTGTGTGGTAGGGGGATGGTAGGGGGGTGTCAAGGGATGACAGGGCCAGGAATGCTGCAGTGCCCTGTACTCAGGCACAGGGAAGTGCCAGGAGCAGAGTGGAGCTGGTTCTGTCACGGCACTGCACCCATGGAAATGTAGTTTGGGAACAGATCTATGTGTCCTGAGTGTCCCAGAAGTTGGAGGCCAAGAGGAAGGAAGGAGAGCAATAAAGGACCTCCACGCACACTTCACAGGTTGTTTTGAAACCCTGATCTGGACCAGGCTCTGCTCTTCTGCTTGGATCCTGTGGTTGCACCGAGCATGGATTTGGAGTGACTTCAGGACCTATCTGCAGTCCCACCCCCCTCTCCTGTTCCAGCAGCGTTACCTGCCCACAGGTGAGTGCAGCACTGCCTTCCCACAGCACTCTGGATTCAGGTGCTCAACCACCTACCGGCTTGTCCTTCTTCCTTCCACCATCCTCTTCTTCAAAGTGATGGGTACCTGGATTTTCCTATCTGGGTACCACTGCTGTAGTCTAGATCCAGTGGCAGCCCTTCTTATTGGGACTCTGTAGCTGTGGGCTGCAGGAAAGCCCCTTTTGCTGGCAGCCTTGAAGACCACGTGCCACCAGCAGCTTTCCCTGGGTGCTGCAGAGATATATATAGTACTGGAGAAGCCTCCAGCCATCAGCACCACTCTTGAAACACCTCCAGAGGCCCCTTGGTTATTTGAAGTTACCCAGTGCAGCTGCAAGCAGCTTGTTCCCAGTACCCAGCTTCCACCATTGCCCAGGGTTCTTCATCTGCCTGCTCACAGCCTCCAACACCTCTGCGGACAAAGAGCAGCTTTGTACTGATGTGTGAACTTTCCTCTTGTGCAGGCCTGGGATTACAGCTGGGAGAGAGGGACAGGAGCAGATGTCCCCAGCCACAAGCTCCTCCACCCATCATTGCTGCAGGACTTTGGGGGATGTGAGAAACAGCCTGCCTGATGGGACAAGGACCCAAGCCCAGGGCAGGGTGTTCAACACAGCAGAAAGCAGTGGGATCCTCCAAAATTACCCTGAGAGAAGCCAGGAGGGTGCCGAATGGCATCTGTGCCACGTGCCTCTTATAATCAGCAGCCAGAGGTTGGTTGGACACAGCTGTTTAATGGATACTTCCCAGTACAGAGCGGAGGCTGCAACACCTTATATCCCCAGCTGCCTGCTCGCTCCAGTCATGTTCCAGCCAGCCAATGCCCCACTTCAGACCCAGCACCTGAAGTGTTGCACTGGCACATCTCCCGGCCTCGCGTATGGCCTGAATCTCTGTGATTGTCTCACAGCTTGCAAGGGAGGGAGTTCCTGAAGGGGAAAGGGAATGCCCAAAGGGGGTAGGGAGGCCCTAAAGGGATGAGCAGTGCCCTGATTTGGGGAGGGGGAGCCAAGCGGGATGGTGTCTCCACTGCCCAGGCTGAGGGGGTGGTGGTGAGACCTTGCCAGGTGGTGGCAACCACACCTCAATGCCAGAGTGCATGGGGCAAGGTCTGCAAGGGGCCCTGGATCAAACCTGCCCTACTGCCTTGTGGTCTACAGCCTCACCGCCACACTGCGAGGCCTTATCCTTGGGGCTGGAGGAAGGACCCTCGCGGATCTTTCTTAACCTCCAGTCACTGCCAGCCTGCGGGGCTGCCCTGAGGGGGACCCAGGAATGGCAGCGCTGCAGGGTGCAGCCAGCCTTGCAGCAGTGGTGCCCTCGCTGCCCCACGGCTTCCAGAGCCTTTCCATTGCAGGGCCTCCAGGGCACCAGAGGCACGCCCCAGACAATCAGAGCGCTCCATCCAAGGCGGTTCTTGCTCTGCTAATCACAGCCAGGCGCAGCCAGCACCCACCCCGCCCGGGCATCACGCAGCAAATACACTACGGGGGCAAGGGGAAAAGGGGGAGCGGCTGCTTTCCCCCCAGCCAATCAGCAGCTGGCTCCCCACCGGCAGAGGGTGGAGAGCCGCGTGCGATTGGCAGGTGGGGCAAAGGGGGCGGTACTTCCCTCAGCCAATGGGATGCGGGGCTGGTCGCCATGGCGACGGGGCTCCCTGTAGGGCGGCAGGGAAGGCCTCGCCAACCAAGATGGCGCTGGCGTGGGCGGGCGGGGAGCTAGGCCGGCGGCTGCAGGTGGACGGCGGCACTGTTGGGACGGGCTGCCAGGATGTAGGCGACATTCTCCCGCAGGAATCCGGGCCAGTCGATGGGCCTGTGGGGCAGATGCTGTCACCTCACAGCCCGCAGGGGGCCGGCCCCAGGAGCGACCTCCCCAGTGCTCGTCCTTCACGATGGCGCGCCCCCCCCCCCCAGCCCTCACCTGGCCTCCTCCTGCTCCGAGGCCAGCAGCGTCTTCTCCTGGCTCTTGCCGCTGCCGCTGCTGGCCGGGCTGCTCTCTGACATGGGCCCAACGTGGCTGATGCTGCGGGGTGACAAAACGCCATTCAGCCCCCCCTCAGGCAGCGGGTGGTGGCCAGAGGGTGTGCAGGAGCCCGTCCCAGGGGCCCCTCCATACCTGACATTGCAGGATGGTGTCTCCTTCTGGTGCTTGCGGAACCAGGCGTGCTGGGCCTTGTGGCACTCACCCTCCCCGATGAAGCCGTTGCCATCCTGGTCCAGGGCCAGGAAGGCCGTGCGAGCCCGCTCCCGCTCCTTGACCGTCAGCAGCCGCAGCAGGGAGTTCTGGGGACAGAGAGGGGAGCAGGGAACACACAGGTTTGGGGATCCCTCACAACAGGCTGTGGAAAAATGTGGGCAAAGCCCTGGGGTCACAAGCAAGCTGTGATGGACATCCCAGCCCCGTGGCCATACCGGGGGACGGAGTTTCTGCAGCAGCTGGATGGACTCATGGGAGAGGAAGTCTGGCCACTCGATGTGCCCTTTCTTGTCAGGGTCCAGGGCGGAGAACTGCAGAGTGGCTCGCTCCTCCTGTGCCTCCTCCATGGGCCGCTCAAACTGCTGCTTGTGCACCAGGTGCTTGTAGTGCAGGAAGTCATCCAGTGTCAGGGAGGTTTCTGTGGAGGCACATTCGAGGCAGCCCTTCCCACAGCCTTCCCCCAGGTACCAATAAGCATCCCTCCCATTTCCCCTATTCCTTGCTGTGGGACACACATGGCTGCCACCTTTTGCACAGCTTATACCTTCTGCCCGCCAAGGTGACACCCCAGCATAGGAAATGTGCAGGGTGAACAAGGGCTCAACCCATTCCGTCACTGGGTGCACACACACCTGGGATGATCTTGCACTGTCTCAAGGTCTCCATCAGGCTGTACATCTCCTCTTCTGTCAGCAGGAGGTTGAGGTTGTCCTGGAAGGGAAGGCAGGGGTATCGTTAGCATCCAATGGTGGCAGGGGGGTGGAGAGAGGCTAGTGAACCCAGCCCCAGTGTGTCTCCTTATTAGTGTTGGTGACGAGCTGAGGAAGTGCAGAAGCCCCGTCACCCTGGGAAAGGTCACAACACCGGACCCTCATGGGCACTCACGCAGTAGTAGCAACTCCAGCCTGTCTCGGTGTGTGCGGTCTCTGTCATCTCCACAGCACTGTCGTTCTGCAGGTAGCCCATGCGGCGCAGGCAGCCGTCGTGGTACACCCGGCTGCAGACACGGCAGGGGAAGAGGCTCTCGGCTGTCCACACCTCACAGATCTCACACATCTCATCATTGAGGACCTGTGGAGCGATGCTGCAGCTCAGTACCATGGGGTGCTCAGCACGACTCTGCAGCCTGGGGGCCTGACATCATGGATGTGTGTAGGAGTGCAGAGGGAACAGAGGCTGTGGGTGGATGGAAGTTTTGATCTGAGAGTTTGCTGGCTGTGTGTAAATGGACAATCCATAAAGTCATAGGTTGGCTGGGGTGCCAGTTTGTAGTTGTGGGTGGATGGTTGGGTAGGGTTGCGGATGTGGGTTGATGGCTATAGGATTGCAGGCATGCATGAATAAGCTATGAGGTTGTAGATTCGCTGGGCTGTGAAAATTGTAGGTGTGGATGGTTGGGTTGGTCTGTAAGGTTGTGTGAACAAAAAGTGGATCACCCCAGAGCAGGAAGGATCCTGCTCTCAGATTCTGCCCTGCTGAGCTGCATGCATGCCATGGCCAAGCCTGTTGAGCCACCTAGCTCTGGGGAGATGGTCATCACCCTGCAGGCACTGGAGATGCTTGCACTTCCCCCGTGTGTTTCCAACCCTAGCCTCACCCCTACCACCCTGTCCCCATGCCTGGCTGCTTGCCTGCTCCCGCTGCTCCAGGCTGATGTCCAGTGGCTCATCATCATGCAGCTCTCGCTGGGGCCGAATGAAGGCGGGTGGTGTGAACCTGTTGGCTCGATCAAACTCCTCTGGCTCAACACCTCGACCATCCCGCAGTCGCTCCCAGGCAGCCTTGCTGGCGCTGACCTCTTCTGGCTGTGAGGGCCCTGCTGACGGCTCCTCCTCTGCCTCTTGCACTGTCTGCTCCAGCGTTCCCCGGCGTGTGCCACCAGACTCCGCCCGCCTCCGTGCCACTGGCTGCTCCCGCAGCCCATCTTTGAAAGCTGACACAGCCAAGCTGACCTTCTGCACCTTCTCCACCGTCTGCCGCCTTGACATCAGCACCCCCATGGCTCTGCAAGGGGGAAAGGTGCTCAGCACCAAGCTCTTGTGCAATGCTGCACATTACTGCTATAGCGCTGAGACAAGTCCCGGATCCCCAGAATGTGTACCAATGGTAGCACACTGGGAACTGTGCTGCGATAGTGACCATGGTGTCTGTGAGGAGTAGAACCTAAACCCATGTGGAGATCTGAGCATGGAGAGTCTGAGTGTTGGGAACCTTTCCTCACCCACTTTGGATCTGCAGCTTCAGCTTTACAAGAATTGCTTGCAGGCCCTTTCCACGGTGGACCAGTGGACCACTTGTAACCCTGCTCTTTTGTTTCATCCCGACAAGAAAGTGTCTTTAGCCAGCTGAAGGTGCAAGGTATCCTCCCAGCATTTCAGTGCAGCAGAGCTGGTGCTGGTTCTCTTACCTTCCCTAAACTTATGACACCTAAGTCTCTCAATTTCTCAAGCTCACTGTGTAAGTGTCTGTGTGCATCATTGCCCCGGGTGCTGAGAACTCTGCAGCCCTCCTCAAAATGTGGCTTAGGGCTGCTCCTTCCAGGAGAGGCTGGGCCATGGAGGAGCTGTGGAGTGCAGGAGGGAAGTGGGGCAGCTCACAGGCGTTGGAGGTATGGACTCCAAGAAGGGATGTTGGGGCAGAAATGAGGGAAGAGCATCTTAGGGCAAAATGGGGAAGGCAGCAGTGGTGGCAGACAGGTTGGGCTCTGTCTCAGTGCATGTGAACATGATCCCAGGCTGCACAAGTCTGAGAATGGACTGAGCTGAAGCTGGAGAGATGGAAAACTTGTTCTCCGGCAGTGTTTGGCACAGCATCACCTCATAAGGGTCCCAGCACTGCCTTGTGCCTGGCTGGAGTGGAACTGGGAAAGATGCTGCAGCCAAGAAGAGCTCCTAGCCTGCACGCAGGGAGCTCTGTAGCCTCCCTGTCCTTGCTGGAGCTGCACGACTGGTGGCACTCGCTACCTATGTAAGGGAGGATCATTAGTGCGGCCATCTCCTAGCCCCTCCGGCCTCTGCAGCACACCAGGAGGCAGGGATGTTCCTGGGGAACAGGATAATTAGCAGCAACGATGTCACCGGGATTTCGCAGTGGCAGGATGACCCAGCTCTGCAGGCACTGCTGCAGCAGGGAGCCTCGGCACGTTAATTACAGCTGCCCCACATGTGAGCTGAGCACACAGGCAGGCAGCAGAATGCGCCTACACCAAAGCTGCCATACAGCAGACGTGTGGCCCTGCACTCCCACTCCTGCCTGGTCAGCCCCACTGCACCAGCCCTGTTCACGTGCATGAATGCACACACACACATGCATGAGCATGCAAAGCCAAACACTACTGCATACAGATGTGCAGTACATGCGTGTAGCTTTCTGGCCCCTCCAATCCTAGGGCCATCTAGGCATACATTCCCACGTGCAGTACTGCATGTGCAACACACGGACCCCATCCCATGTGCAGGGGGACACGTGTGTCTCCAGGAGCCACTCTACAGGCTTGGCACGTGTTTTAGGATTGTGCATGTGTGGGCTGGGGTATTTGCACCTTTCAGCCCCCACACCCAGCTTGTGACTGGCACCCAGCACATCTGCCTGGGCTTTGCAAAGATGGGAGTGGAGAAGAGCTGGAGGCACGTGTTCAAGCCACAGCAGCAGCATTGCTGCGGATGTGCTGGTGGGAGGGAAGATACCTGGATGTCTCTGCCTCCTTGCAGCATGGCCACCCCCTGCCCAGGTGGCTCAGAAGCCCATTGGCCATGGGTAGGGTCAGCTCTCCCGCCTGGCAGCATTGCAGCTCTGCCTTCAAGCCACTGAGCTGGGGGTGCAGCAGGGAGTACTCCTCAACCTCACGAGCTGCCTCTGCAGGTTCCTATGTCCCTGAGTGTTTCTTGGCCTGCTGCTGGCCTCATCCTATCCAAGGATGCAAAAGAAGGGAGAGCACTTGGTACACCAGTCTCCCCAGGAGCTGATGTTCCTGATCCCCAGCCTGGGCTTGTGACATGCTCTATGCTGTTGCCAGAATGTTCCAGTCCACCTTTGTGCCTCCAATCCCTGGTGATCATCCTCTTCCAGTCCAGCCAGAATGTCCCCTGCCACCAGCTGCTGCACACCCAGCATTGAGTTCAGAGGCCATCACACTTCTGTCATGGCTTGTGTCTGTCCTCAGCCCTGATGGCCTCTGTCTCTGCTAGAACTGCATGGCTGGACTCATTCCAATCCAATTTTACCACACTCTGGGTGTCATCTCAACAGGATGCCTGCACATTTAGGGGCCGAATAGCTTCATCCTCATCTCTATCACCCAGCCAGAGCTAGACCCAAAGCTCCCCAGAAACCCCAGTGCTGCATTGCTCTCCCCAGGTCCCTCCTCTCCCAGTGTCCCCTCGATGTGCAAGAGACAAAAGGCATCCTTCCTCATAGCAATCCACCTTCCTGCCCTCTCATCCTGCCCACTGCATCCTTTGTCCCCATGTGTCCCCGGGGGGAAACTGGCTCCGTTGCTTTGTGTGGCTGCCCTTGGAGGTGCCCAGCAGTTCAGATCTGGTGCTGTCACCCAGCTTACCTTGGCCTGAAGCACTGGTGACTTGACCTTGCTGCTGGGCACTAACAGCCTATTTTTAGGTTGTGCCTATCTAAAAGCTAAATCTGAGCTGGTTTTGGCTGCAAACACCCAGCTCATCTGAGTCCTGCCAGGGGCAATTGCTGCGGTCGTGGGCATCTTCCCTTTTCCTCTCCTTTGCTTCGATCATCTACATCCTGCTTTATCCCCCAGGCTGCACTGCTTCCCTGTGTTGTTCTGGTGGCAAATGCTCTTTGCTGCTTCATCTCTGGAGTGAACCACAGAGAGGAAGCACTTCATCCCCCTATCACTGATGGATTGTTCTTCTCAGCTTATCAGGGCGCTCTGCTCAGGGAAACTGAGGCATGGTTGGGATGGGGCTGGTGTCCAGCACAGAGGCAGCCTGGGAAATGGGCTGGCCTTGGCACCCAAGCCTCGTGCTGGTTGCTGGTGTATTGGCTTTGGCTGCACACAGAGGGGGGGTGACGGTGCGGGTGGATGTGTCGGGCGGATGTGTCACGGGTGGGTGCAGAGTGGCACAGTGCAGTGTGGGTGTAGTGGTGGCTGCAAGCACAGGATGGATGCATCGGGGACCAGCTGTAGGTGGTTGTGTTACGGAACAGCTGGGAGCATGGGGTTGGTGTTACAGCCCAGTGGGGTTTTGGGGGAGTTGCTGCAAGGGCTTTGGGCATGGCATAGGGGCTGGCTTTGGGTGCAGGGTGGGAGGCAGCTCAGTGAGCAGAATGATATCTTAGCACGATGCAGCCATGAGCAGAGGCATTGGTATCCCTTGCGCCAGTCCTGAAGGGGATGCAGCAGGAGTGTGTAAGGAGTGGGACCCTCTTGGGGAGGGTTGCACCTGTCCCCTTCTGCCCTCACCCAACACTGGCTCCCATGGGCCAGGTCAGCTCATTGCCCTCATGAGTCTAACAGTGATTTTATCCACAGTGCTGTGCCTGGGGCAGTCCTGGGGCTGCTGCCCTGTGGGGAGAAGCATTAGGAATGGTGTGCAGATGCGGGTGACAACGCAGAGATCCCAGGACCCAAGGCAGATTGGTCTGAAGGGCAGTGAGCAGAGCTGGGAGGAGCTGATGCAGCTCTGGCACAGCCCTGCCTGCTACTGCCTGCCCAGGGCACCCCACATCCCATCCTCTGAGCTGACCTGGGCAGTTAGGGGTCCTCAGAGGGGTCTGGCAGCAGCCCCTTCTCCCCTCTCCTTGGCAGATGACACGTGTTGGGGCCAGGACGATGTCAGGGCTGCTGCAGGGAGATGACCTGGTTGCAGAGTGGCAGAAGGGCTGGCGGCATCTGATGCTGATAGCAACCTCCTCGCCCTCTGCAGTGGCATGGGAGCCCTGGGAGATGGGAAGAGCCCCAGCTGTGCAGTGTCTCTCTCCTGGGGACACCCAGCTGTTGGCTGCTCTCCCTGCAGGATCAGGCTGCCCATCCTGCCGCACCACGGCTGATTTTATAGGTGTGTCGCACGTTTCCATCTCCCAGAGAGGGATGAAAATGCCATGACAGCAGAGTCCCTTCCCCTGCAGCAGATGCAGCTCCCACCCAGCTCCCCACTTCTCATCTTCATCCCTAGCACCCACATCAGAAGCCCAATGCCTGCACAGGACCCTTCTGCACCGTCCACACCCCCTCTCCCAGGTGCCCCATCCTAAGTGTCACCCTCCCCAGCACCAAGACCCCACGGGTGTCACGATGCACGACCAGCCCACGCCACTCGCCAAGCGAAGCGCCAGCAGCAGCAAAAAAGCCACTTACCAGGGTCCTGTTGAGTGCACAAGCCCTAGAGAGCTGCCCATGCGATGCCCATCGCCGCTGTTCCCGGCCACAACCTCCTGTCCACCCCGCGGGTGCTCACCGCATCCCGCGCTCTGCGCAGGAATCCCCGCTGGGGGAAGGAGCGGCAAGGCTGGTACCCGGGGAGCCAGAGCCGTGCACTGAGCGCCGGAGGATGCAGGAGACAGCAAGATGCTGGGAGCGGATGCCGGTGTCTAGCGCACACACACACACACACACACTCTCTCTTTCTCGGAGGAAGCAGAGCTTGTGACTGGGGCTGAGCAGATGCAGCCTGGTTTGCTGTCCCTGTACCAATTGCTGCCTGAGCTGTGTTAAACAGCTCTCTGAGAGATAGAGCATTTTTTTTTTTTTAAACTGGGCTGGCATTGGCTGAGAGATACCAATAAAAGCTTTCCCTGCAAATCTTCTGGCCCCAGGGCTGAGCTGCTTTTCTTAGAGACAACCTCAAGGACTACAGAGCTGGGGCTGCTGTGCTGGTGCAGGAACAGAGGGCTTCCCTTCCCACCCAGGATCATCCCTGCATTGAGCCCCAGCCACGGACTGCTGCACCACTACCGACTACCCATCCTGTTCCACTGTGGGGCAGGGACATGATGGTTTCTGACTCTGTCCAGCCCAGTTCTCCCAGTGCAACGCAGCACAAAGGGGTTTCAGCTCTCCTGTTGCCCAGGACTGGAGGGGTGCATGCTGTAGGGCTGGGAGCATGCAGGAGTGGTGTGGCAGGAGGATGGGTGATGGGCAGATTAGGAGAGGGCAGCCCCTGAGCACTGCTGCTGAAGGTGGGATACCCACCCCATCTCCTTCACCAGCCTGGCACGGGCAGCCAGTCAGCCCCTGGCACCCTTCTGCTGTGGGTACTGTGGGATGAAGGCTCTGCTTCCCTATTTGGAGGTGCTCACTATACTTTGGGGGTGATTTAGGTTGCTCAGATCCCTCCTGGAAGCAGCTCCCAACAGTGCTCTGGGTAGCCCTGCTTGAACCTGGAGGCTTGGGCCTTCAGAGGTCCCTGGTCATAGTGTGGGCTGAGCGACAGCCCTGGAGCTGGTGTTCCTGCAGCTCCTTGCCATGTGCCCTGTGGGAGCTGACACTGGTCCTGCTGCTGCTGGAATAGCTGCAGTTATCCACCATACCTCCATAAAAATCTATGTCAACCCCTCAATGTCCAGTCAGAATTGGGCTGAGACTGTCTGCAGCTCATGTCACCCCTGACAGCACCAGGCTGCTGCACTGGCACTTGTGGCTTTTTCTCCAGTGGCTGCAGATGAGCAAAGCTGGGCTGCAGGCAGAATTCATCTGCTTGCTGCTTGTGCTGTCAGCTCCTGTTGTGCCTTGCTCCATTGCCTGCAGAGCCTCATTGCTCTGCCCTGGTGTGGGGAGCCACACTGCACCTGAGTACACTTCCCAGGATGCTTCCCTTTAGGGTTTTGCATTATTTTGTTCAGGCACTGACACAGGCTGCCCAGGGAGCTGGTGGAGTCACCGTCCCTGAAGGTGTCCAAGAAGCGTGGAGATGTGGCACTGAGGAATGTGGTTAGTGGGCATGGTGTGGATGGGTTAGTGGTAGGACTAGATGATCTGAGTGGTCTTTTCCAATCTTAATAATTCTGTGATCGTTTGATGATCACAGTGAAAAGGTGCTGAGATGCATGTGGTGTGGAGGGGATGGAGAAAGTGGCAGTGAATTATAAATGGGGCCAGAGGAAAACATCTCTGCAGCTGAGTGCTGGCCCCAGAGGACTGGGGAAGGAGGAGGTGGTGGAGGATTGAGCTGGGAGGCTGTGAGAACATTAAGTAGCTCTGCTGGGGAAGCCCTGCCCTAGCAGAGCCCTGGATGAGAGCAGTGATTCCTGGAAAAGCAAAGTGAGGAGGAGATCATTCCTTGCTCGAGCTGACAGAGGGTCTGGGGGTCCTGCTACCCTCTGCCTGGGTGCCAATGCTGCCTGGCAGACACCTGGCAGTCCCCATGGTGGATTTTATCCCTTCTGTACCATGACCAGGTGCTCCTTCTGCAGAAAGGCTCAGAATCTGCATGGGGCATCCAGCAGTCTCTCATTTGTGCAGGAGGCTGGGTGTGGAACGTGGGATGCAGAATGGAGTATGTGGGATTCATGATGCGGGATGCAGGACGCAGGGTGTAAGATGCAGGATACAGCAAGAAAGATGTGTGATGCAGGATGCATGATGCTGCAGGATGTGGGATGCATGATATGGGATGCAGGATGTAGGATTTGGGGATTTGGGATGCAGAATGCAGGGTGTGGGATGCAGAATGTAGGACATGGGATGTGGGATGCAGGATGCTGGAGGTAAGACATGGGATACAGGATGCTGCAGGGTGCTGCAGGACACTGCAGGATGTGGGATGCAGGATTGTGGGATTTATGATGCAGAATGCAGGATGCAGGATAATGCAGGATGTGAGATGTGGGATGATGCTCTTGCACTCCCAGCACCCTCTTCCCCAACATCCCTCTCCAAAAACCAGTGTATCAGAGCAGGCATGATGGCAACAGGCTGGGAGAGCCTTGGCATTGGAGGCAGCTGCTGGGGGAGGGCTGCAGGGGTGGAGGTGAGAGCTGAGCTGCCGCGGGAATGTGCTTTTTCGTCAGCTCCCCTCCTCCCTCCCCAAATCTCGCATGACGCCCGCGTGTAGGTCACCGTCTCCTGCAGCGATGCGGCGTGTGGGCTCACCATCTGTGGCTGTTCTGGAGCCCACAGCCCAAGAACACGGCTCTGCACAGACACCTCTCCTGCCGGCACCCAGTCCTGCAGCCAGCAGCACCCATGGGGGCACAGGGTGAAGTGGGGGAGATAAGCTTTGGGGATGAGCCTGCTGCGAAGCGGGCGGGTGTGCGAGCTGGCGTCGCTGTCAGTCGACAGGAGGTGGTGGGAAAGAGAACTTGTCAAAATAGCGAAAGATCTTTTTTCAGGAGATTGCAAGTTTGGCTGATGGAGATAATAGTGTTGAGGCGCTGCGCGGAGGGTTCGCATCCGTGCTGGTGCGGGAGGCGAGACTGATGCCAAGATCAGCATGAAATGGGATAAAAACCATCTGCCTATTGGGCTGCTGTGTGAGGCTGCAGTGGAGAAGGGCAATGCATCACCCGTCACTGCGTGCAGGAGCAGGACTGAGCTGGGGAGGGAGGCAGAGCGCCCGTGAGCAGAACCTGAATGAGGTTGAGAAGCCATGGGTGATGGCTACATGCCTCACAGCTGCAGCTCACTACTTGTTTGCTCTCAGCCACCTTCACTGCCATGATATGGGGCGACGCCAGTGCCAGTCGGTGCCAGGACCTGGGAAGGAGTGCAAAGGAATGACATGATCCGATGATATGGATGGATGCCGAAATGGCACACAAGGAAGCTGGGGGAAGGCCCTGGGGTATGAGAGAGGTGGTGTGCTGTGACAGCGGGACAAGGACGCACACAAAATATCCTGTGATGGGCAGGGGCTCCTGGCTGCTAGAAAGTGTTCCCCATGTCTGAATGTGGAGTCCTGGGTTTCTCCTGGCCTGCTGCAGCTGGTGACTTGCCAAGCCTGGCACTGATGAGATGACAGTGCTCCCTCTGGACAGATAACTGCTGAGCACTTTGGAGCTCTCTCCTCGAGGAGCACTCTGGCAGGCATTAGCTAAATTACCCTCTCTGTAGGGCCACTCCATCTGGCTCCCTCTAAGCATCCTGCTTTCCAGCCTGCCCTCTCCCCAGTCTCTGCAAGACCTAGAACAGGGTCAGGGCCAGACCCTGTGCCCATGATTCTATGGGGTTGGTGCCCAAAGTGGGGACATGAGGGCAACCAAATAGTGGAAACCTTGCAGGGGTAGTACGGGTCCCTGCTGGGATGCTGTCCCTGCAGCACCACCCGTCCCCATGCCCACCAACTCAGCCGCAGGGCATTCGAGCATCATCACAGAGGAGCTTTTCAAGTGGAACGGAAATGCCTAATGAAGGCCGACTTCATTAAACAAAGCTGTCACGGGGATGATTGCTGCCTTCCTGAGCTGCTTTATGAACAATCCAGATGTGCAAGCGGCGAGGAGTGAAGTGAGGCAGCTGGGGAGGGAGCAGATTCCCATGCCTCTGCCCTGATGCTGAGGGCACTGCTAGGCACATTTTGGGGGACATGTGAGCAGGCAGCCCCTGGGGTGGGGGGGCAGCTGCAGGGCCCAGCCAGCTCCACTGCAGTATGTCCCAGTGGAGCTGAGAGCTACCAGTGCTTGGATCCAACCATCTCATCTCACTGGGGTATGGATGGGTCAAACAGCGCAGTTAGGATTTGGCATAGCTTGTGCCCAAGCCAGGAGCTGCAAAACACTCTTGGTTGCTGTGATTTAGATACATCCATGGTGCTTGTAAACCAGACCATCACCTTTGATGTTCCCAGCGCACCCCACATGGGCAGAGCCATTCCCATCACCCCCATTCCCATGTGCAAAAGTTTGGCCTCCCCAAGCCTGGAAACCCCAATCCTTTCTCCATTTGAGGGTCTGTGTGTGCTCCCCAGGCTGCATCTTGCAGGAGACACCACTGTGGTGGGAGGGAAGGGGGAGGTGAGGGCATGGGGAAAGCCCTGCAAAGCAACAGCCCCCACATCCTTTCTGCACTCACCTCTTAATCAGTTAATAGTATGTTTGGGGTTTCAGGCGAGGGCCCCAGCCTGGTGTAGCCATAACAACCGCATTAGCATCACTTTCAAACATTTACCAGGCAGACTGGAAATGCAGAGGGGGAGATGAAACAACAAAACAACAAAAACGGAGCTGAGGCCAAACGGGGTTGATGGGAGAGCAGAGTAAAAGGGCTTTCTGCGCCTCTTTCATTACACCGCGAGGAGTCCCGCAGGGCAGAAAGTGCTGATTGAATAAAACAGCTCTTGCTGGGTTAAGAGGCTTTTTTAGGGAAAAAGAAAATGTCCCTGCCTGCTGGAGTCTGTCTGAGGCACTGCTGGCGGTGACATCGTCTGGGTTTCTTCAGCACAGGCTGGTGCAGACTGTGAGATGAGGACTGAGTGGGGAGGGTGGGAGCTGGCCCAGGGACCTGCTGTGAGCTGGACCCATCCGGTACCTCCTGCCCATCCTTCCTTCCCGGCAGTGGTGTGGCACGAGGTCTCCCTCATCCCCTGGCCAGCTGCTTCCCAGTGCCTGGTGCAGCGACAGTGACGGAGCAGCCCCAGTATGAGAAGGATGTAGAGAAGTGAGGGCATTCCCACCCCTAGCTTCCCCTGCAAACCCATTTAAGTAATAAAAATTTCATATTCTGAGCTGTGCTGGTACTCAGAGCACAAAAAGGTTTTGCAGATTTTAGTCAAAAGAGGGCTGTGTCATAGGCAGGAGGCATCAGCTGCTGCAAGGATGTCCAGGGAGAGGGGAAGGCAGGTCAGAGGAGGGATGACATACAAAGAAACCCAATTTCTGAGGGTGACATCCTGCTTTGTGGCATGGTGGCATCTGGATTCCCCCGCATTCCTGCACCCACAGCCTTTGGCTGGGCTCTTACACCCATCTGAGCTACATCTGATCCTGACAACACCAGGACACTGTCCTTCTGTCCACACACATCCCAGCCCTCATTTCTGCAGTACTCCTGGTGCCAGGCCCTGGCTTATCAGCCTTGCTGAGTGTCTCAGAGCAAGGCCAGATGGCTTCGTGTTGGCAGCTCGTGTCTGCTGCAGGCAGCATGCAGGCAGACCACTGCCACAGTGCAGCTCAGAGCTTCAGCAGGACAGGAAGGAAGATTCTCACCTCCCATGCCATACTCTGTGGTAAGCAGTCCTCCATTATGTCTTTCCACACTTGTTCCTCCCAGACATTTGGATACTGATGACAAAAGTCATAGGCACCCACGGCCCCTCTGTTTTTTTGAAGCGCTGTAGGAGAAGAAGGAGGCGTGGGGTTGGAGCTCTCCACTCGTACTGCTATGTCTTGCTGGGGGCCGTACCATGCCAGGCAGACTGCATTGCATGCAGGATCTTCCTCCTGCTCCTGCACAGCATCTCATTGGGATGTTGTGGATGGAAGCTATACACTTTACAGAAGTAGCTGAATACTTTTTAATACAACACAGTGGTTTAACAGAGCTTACTTGTAAATAAATCGGGGACTTAAGATTTGAGATGACAGGATACACTTGGTTATTCACTGCATAGAGCAGAGGGTAAAACACACTCATCCAAGAGACCCTCCTGCTGAGTCAAGAGATTCAGAGCAGACCCCTTTGCTTTCTATGCTCCTCAGACCACGAGGTGAGGAGTTCAGGTGGTCAGTGGTTTGTGTCTGAGGGATTATATGTACACAGTCAATCAAAGATACAATCTTAGCCAAGCTCACACTGCTTACCAAACCATTAGTCACTCACTGAAGATCTGTATAACAAGGCGTCTCTTGACGTCAGGGATCTCTGCGCTGGTGTAACCTCAAGAGGTGTCCCTGCCCGAGGGGAGATGCTGCTGTGTGGGAGAGCTCGAGGGGCTCTAGAGCTGCTCTGTAAATGGGGTGCAGTGATTGACTCACAGGCATTTTTTGTCATGCGCTCAGTTCAGCTGCTGAATCAGGTTTCTGCCACAGGCTCTTTCAGCCCCCATTTTTAGCTAGTATTGTGGTTGCTATCTGTCTTAGCAAAGCCTTGAGTGTCGTTAGTACGGTGCTCATTGCCTGAGCAAGGCTTTGGGTGTGGTGACCAGGCCAAAGGAGGCACTTCTTGGGGGAAGAAAACTAACACACTTTACCTCAGGACTACAGTCAATTTATTGTACCTGTCACAAAGCGGTGGTATGGTCACCTCTTGCCTCTGTGTCATAAAGAGTATACTGATGACTTAAGTGCCTGCAGATACGTGGCAAGTGAGATATTGCCATGCACAGCAGGCAAACAGCTGTAGCATAAAGTATTTCTATTAATTGTGTCCTACATTATATGTTTTGTGTGGATAGAGTTGGATTATTTGATTTAGCATTTGCCAAGCTTTCATATACAATATACTTACAAGCAATGGACACACTATTCTCAGAGTTATCAGAATCAGAACTGGGTGAAGTATGGAATTAGAAGTTCCCTTTGCTGTCAGTGACCATCCAAGAAGAGTTCTCCACCAGCAGTGTTCTCCATCCTTCTTCACTCTTTCCAGTACACAGTGTATTTTGTCTGTATCATAATGAACAGTGACTACAGTTTCGTGCCTATTGCTTCAAATGCGTTCCAGCAGTTGGCACAGGTCATCATGTTGTAGTTTCTCCACTAATGTAAGATTCATTCTGATTGGGGTAGGCAGTAAATTTTGTCTCAGTCTGAACGTATATATGTAGCGATCGATATGATGTAACTGGGGCTGAATAATTAAAGTCACAGCCCTTAATCTTAGTAAAGTTAAATACTTGAGCGATGGTTTATATCTACAGAAATGTTATCTATCAATATAAATTCAAGAGATTCTCAAGAGTTCTCATCAAGACGTATTTCAGTATTACATGTTTTGCTCGTTGTTGAGATGTATGTCTTGGACTCTGATGGCATTGCTCTCACAATTAAATCCTTGTTGTTTTCCATTTAATTGTGCCCGCACTCTATGTTCCAGTGTGTGGTCCCGTTGTGATTTAATCCTAGAGCAGTGGTTGGGTATGGTTTGGTATACCAAACCATAGTGTAATTGTTAAGGCAAAAGCTGTGGACTTTATGTTGATGGGGTTGTAAGTAGAGCTGACTAAACATCACCAGGATTGGCATTCCCTCTCAAATGGATCACATTTGGTTGTAAATGTTCCAGGAGCGTTGATTTATATTTATGGTCTTAAGAATACTTCATTTCTGTGTATGACCACAGTTGAGAAGTTTTAAGTTTTTCTTATAAGTATTTATTCTCATACTCCCTATACATTGAACAAAGGGATGAGTCCATGCCAGTTCCAAGGTTTTCTGACAACAAGTTAGAAGTAGTAGCATTGTTACAGACCAGGACAGCAGCATGAACTCAGCATGCCGTTTGGCATCCTGTGGAGTTGCTGTACAAGAAAACAGAGAATCAACTAGGGGGAGAATTCCAAACATGTTACCCCTTAAAAAGAGAGGTAAATTCATTATGTGTTAATTTTTATGCTTAGTGCCACAACTATTCAGACAGATGGGCTACAAAGTTTAGTTGAAATCATAAGCACAGCATCAGTAAATGGTAGTTCGACCATCACAGTCTGACGTGACTGTAATATTGTCAGATATTCTCTTTATTCTCTTTATTTATCACGTTGGATAACATCAGGAGGTAGATTTGGGAACTGAATCAATAGCCCTCACACAGTATTTTGCCCTTCTGCTTTCTGACACTGAGTCACTCGAAGCAGGCCAACGACTACTTCCACTCCTGTGATGCTGTATCAATATCCCACAGAGGGATTAAATCATCTGATATAACCCATTTGCCACGTAGACAGGTTTTCCCTTCGTTCGTACATAGAGGTGATGCTTCAGCAGGATGATCTGCTTGTAGCCTCAGCCTTCACTGGGGCTGCTGGCGTAACCCTCAGCAAGGGGCAGCGCATTCTGTATTACTGAGGGTCTGAATGTATGGGCACCTGCAAAGTGCAAACCTTGGAGTGTCCTTCACTTAACTACATACTTTCTGTTACTCCTGTTAGATGGGCATAGCACTGTGGTTTTCTGCAGCTCCTTCTGGGGAAGTGATTTCATTTGGAACTGTTGCTAGTAAATCAGTGATCCTTTAGCTTGCACTGGTTATCTCGCATGTATTTTCTCAACTTTCTTGACTGCTCGGGCTAAAGATACAAGTCCCTTTTCCCATTTAGAATATCATCATTCTGTTTCTATAAATGTGGTTAAACCTGCTATGTTGCTGATTTCCTCACGCTTCACAGGTCTTCCCACCCATCCAAGTTGGGGTGGGAAGAAGAAACACACCATCACACTCCACCCCATGGGTACACAAATGTGGCAAAGTGACCCACCTGGGGAGAGTCCTCGCTCTGTCAGCCCTGACTTCCTCAGCCCCATGTCACCCATATCCTCAATCTCCACTGTCTGTAGGTGCTAGATCCCAGCCACCAGGATCAGGAAGACATAAGTAAGGAAAAAGGTAACAGCAACAAGGAGAAATCTGCCACTGATTATTGCTCACTGCCAGTCACGACTGCACCGGGAGAGACAACCCCAGTACAGAGAGAGGATGGGGTGTCCTGTGCCTAAGCATCTCTTGCAGCATTTCTGGGCTATCATGGGTTTGGGCATGAGGCTCCTTTCCAGTCATCTCTGGCTGTGAGTTTTATGGCTGCCTGGAACATCTCCAAAGGATTGATTTACTGTAATTCCTCTGGAAAGCAACTTTTGTGATTGCTTGCCTGGAGATCTCAAGCTGGACTTAAACAACAGGATCCTAAAGAGGCCATGAATAATTGAGCCTAATAAATATTAATAACTCGCCTGCATGGTGGCAGGGCATGTAATTGCAAGGAGCGTTCTGGAAGCACAACTCTGCAGGCAAATGTGCACTCACAGTAGGAGAGGGGCAGAGCCCCATTAACACTGATGCTGCTGGGCTATGCTTAGCCATCCACAACTGCCAGCCCTGCAGCCCTCTCCTGTGTTAGTGGTCAAGAGCAGGGGATGGTGCCACTGGTAACCATTTGGGTGTCTTTGGTGGATCTCTCTTGCTTGAACTTCTGTTGAGCCTGAGTACAGTTGCAACATGCACAGTGTATTTTGGCAAGGACGTTCTTGGTACCCAAAGCCAAGTGATAACAAGGAGGCACACCCTAAGCTTTGGTGACTCAGTAAGTCCTTCTTTTCCAAAAGATTGGTGAGACACAGGAGCAGGTTGCCCAGGGAGGTGGTGGAGTCACTGTCCCTGGGGATATTCAGGAAATAATGGAGTTGAGGCACCGAGGGACATGGTTGGCCTGGATGATCATAGAGCTCTTTTCCCGTGCTTCTATGATCCTATAAAGTTTGGATGTAAGTGGGTTTGGGTGAGTCAAGATGTGCATGAGGGATGAATTAATTTCTCTGTACAAAAAGACAATGATGGGAAGTGCACATGGACACCTCTCTAGGCTGAGTGAAAAAACTTATCACTCAATACTTCATTAAGCAGCACCAAGCCGTTGATCAGGGCTAGTGCAGTTAGAGGATCTTATCCAAAGTCACCAAGTATGCTGGTTGAAATGAAATCTCACAAAGCTCGAGACAAAATCCTGCCATTCTCCTACTGTGGGTGATCTAGGTCCTCAGTGGATTGCCTGCCTGAAATAATGCTCTGCCTGCAGCTTTGCCAGTGCCGGAGCACACCCAGCAATTCCCTGGCCTCTTCTTTTCCAGGCAGATGAAGAAGAGGAGTCTGGCAGGGATCACAAGCTCTTCCATAGTGAGGCACAGAGTGTTGCAAAGTCTTATCAGTGCTGTGAGCAGTATAGAAACGTGTACATGCAGGGGTTTGCCAGAGCATTCTGGATGTTGCTGCTCATGGTGGGAAGCTCAGAGCTTTTCAATGCCCCTTCACAAACCAGCATTGTTGTCTGATGCTGTTGTGTGAAGAAGGAGCTTTCATGATTATACAGAAAAAATGGGACACAGAAACCTGTATTCGGGTGTTGGATTTTGCCCAGAGCCTTTCCAGAGCTTTCCACTTGAAGTTTGCTGTGCATGGGCAGCTGAGAAGACCAGAGAAATCTTGGCAGGGTTATTGCGAGGCTCCCTGCAGGAGCCTCCCCCACACTGAGCAAGTGTTTCAAATTTTCCCCAAACTGCTTGGCTGTTGAGATTGCATCTTGCAAATGCAGTTTCAGACAATAACAGCTTGCAATTATGCAGTGCTTTCAAAACCAAGACATCCTGAATTTCGTTAATGTCTTTGTATAGAACTAGCTGAGGCTGCTGCGGCTATGCAAAGCTCCAGCTTACAGCTGGAATCATCCACAGCTTTCCTCCATGCCCTGATGGAGGCAGTTCATTTTGGGTAAAGGGGGTACAGAATGTGTGGAGCCACAGACATCTGACATGCTCTCAAACCCAGGTGGTAGTGAAGATTATCCGTCCAACAGCCCAGAGATACCCTAGGAAAGGAAGGCTCTATGCTCTTAGATGGACGTGAGCACTGACCCCATGAAATCCAGCACAGCACCGGGATGCAATACTCCCCAGTGATTGGCTGAGGAGCTGTGCTGTTGGGAAAGGCCCAGGCATTATCATGGTCACCAGGATGAACATGAGCCAAGAGAGCACTCTCCTCACTAAAAGGGCAAACCACATCCTGGGTTACATTAGGAGGACTGTGGCAAGCAGATCACGGGAAGTTATTATCCCCTCTCCTTGGCACAGGTGAGGATGCACAGATCATGGAAGAGTTTCTCAAATAGCTCCTAACAGCAGCACTTCCACAGCTTAAGGAGACGTGAAAATACAGACTATGATATAGAGGCTGCTGCAGGAGCAATGAAAGGGAATTGTAGCATCACGCCAAGGCACTTGTAACTCTTGCTTAGGAGATAGATATATAGTCTTGAGAGTACCATATGGCTCCAATGAGGCATCTGGGGAGGCAAGGAGCTTTACACTTAGATATTAGCTTCTCCCTTGGATGAAAAATTAATGAAAGTCTGGGCTGAAAAGAGCTTGCTGTGGTCACAGATACAACAAAATATAAGAATACCAAAATGCTTCCAGTTGCTCTTTGCTGCTGCACAGCTGTTTCTTTAGTCGAAAGGGCCCTTTTTGCCTTCCCAGCTATGACTGATTCAGGGTTTCAGATGAGACCTTTGCTGGGTGTGAAGCATTTGATAAAATAAACTGAGGACTGAAAATGTAGGGAGAGAGATTACACATGATAAATTTAAATAACAAGATGAGGTATATGATTACTGAATTGCTTGCCTGAGCAGCGCAAAAATGTACAGTAAAGAGAGCTGTATTTCTGTAAGACATCACTTAAAGTGCTAGCCTTTATTTTTAATGAGAAGACTACAATTTTCATGCATTTTTCAAGGCAGGAAGCCCTGAGAAAGTCACAGAGTGTGGCCGATGATCCCTAAACCTGCAATTTATGTGACTGTTGTAATCTCCTCACAACCGTAACTGATGAATATGCATCATATCATTTCTATGCATGGCAGAAAGTAACCTACTTCTAGCCCCAGGCAGGCTCTGCAGGTCTGTCTGCTTCTTCCTGCATCTCTGTACCAGTGGGGGGGCTGTGGGATTTGGAGCAAATTGGGGATGCTGCAGAGAAGACCTACATTCAGACTTGGTCTATGGTTAAAAACCAGCCCCACCCATAAATGTCAGTGGTACCAATTGCACTGCTCCATGCCTGCCTCCCCTAAAGACCCATTTAATGAGCACTTTGGAGAATGCTGGGTGGGTGCAGGGAGGCTGACAGCCATCCCAGAGGCAGCCCTGAATTAACATGGTGAAGTGCTAGTGCCAGAGACGTGATAGAAGCAGATGAATGGCCAAGTGACAATCTACTGAGTGTTAATGGAAGTCAGGAATTAAATCCTGCTGGCTCATTAGCATGGGAAGAGGTGCCATCTGCCATGGCTGGCAAGTTCCCTGTCACTGTTTTGGTGGGGACTGCTCTGTGAATGTGGGGAGACAAGATGGGTGCCCAAGGAGGGTCAGTGCTTCACTTGCGACAGCTGTAGAGCATGTCTTTGTCTGACCAGGAGCTGGAATCAGCTTTCTTGAACTGGGTTCCCCAGGGCTCAGCAGGGCAGCACTTTGAGAGCAGTGACAGCAATTCTAGTCTATGCTGTTTGGCCGTACACAGATCATGTTTCATGGGCTGTGACGCAGCCCATAGTGGGGAGCCCAGGGGAAGCCACCTTGGTACCTTGCCTTCTCTATGGGAAGCACTGAACACAGCTGGGAAAAACTGGCAGCCTCAGGCAGTGTCCCAGGTCCCCAGTGAGCAGCAGCAGGATGTGCTAAGTCATGGGCACAGACTGAAGGGTTACAGGGCATGCAGATATTTCAAATTTGCAACACTGGGTTTGGGGATTCTGTTACACACGAAGGCAACAAGTCTTTAAAAAAATAATTCCCCACTGTACCACCAGCTCTCAAGAATTGTGGAATCATAGAATCATTAAGGTTGGAAAAGACCTCAAAATTAACACCCAGCCCTGCACAGGCAGCAGAGGCACCAAATGGAGCTATGCTTCAGTACCAACCACTTCCAAAGCAGTTCAAACCCCTTCACATACTGCCACTATCTCTTTTACAGATTGAGAGTAGAGGACTTTGGATCCTCTGTATCCCTGATTTCAAAACTTTAGGGGTCAGACTTGAGTCTCTCCCGGCACATTCTGCCATAGGCTCCAAGTGGAACCATTCTCACCAGCTGCAATGTAGAGCGCTGCTGTACATCTTGTCCTGCCTCGACTGGCCCAATGGATACTGGATGAACAACCTCCTGTTTAATCTGTTCCAAGGCTTGTTATTGCTCAGGTCCCCATGTGAAATCACTCTTTCTCTGGTTCACTTGATACAGGGGATTTACAATCAGTCAAAATAAATAAATAACTATACCAAACCAGGAAAAGACTTCACCAGCATCAAGACTATATCGTTTGCTGCATTCCTGGGGCTTGGGTGGGTGATGTCACCAGAAAACTAGTTGGCCAGGTACAACCATCAGACCACAACCCCTTATAGGAAGAGATGAAACAGACACATGTGGGCTATCAAAAGGGACTTCAGGGCCTTGGGACAATTGGCTGGAGGAAATGAATGCACAGATCATCTTTTCCTCTCTGTCTCCTGTGTTGAGTAAGGAAGGATATGGAAACAAATCAAAAGATCTTTAAATGCTTGGCTTCGTGGCTGGTGCTATCACCAGAACTTCGGTGTTTTTTTTTGACAATAAAATGGCCGATATGCCACCGTGTTGGTGGGCACTGGACAGGGTTTGCCTTTCTCAAAAAAGGGGGAGACTTCCCACGATAAAGCTAGGATGACATAGCTATATTAGAGAAACAAGGTGCTAGCGGGGTCCTTTGGAGGTGGCAGCAACACTACAGCGCATATAAAATCCTATGACGATGAGGCAGTGACTACTGGGGCAATAGGAGAAGGCAATGGGGAAAAACAAGAGAAATTCTTAAAGGGAGTTAAGGAGTTACACTTTAAGGTGACAAGACCAGATGTCCAGCTGAAGTGCCTCTACACCAGTGCACGTAGCTTGAGAATTAAAAAAAAACACAGGAGGAGCTGGAAGCTACTGTGCTACTGGAAAATCACAATGTAGTTGCTGTCTCCGAAACTTGGTGGGATGATTCCAATGACTGGAGTGTGGCTATTGATGGCTATAAGCTGCTCAGAAGGCACAAGTGAGGAAGGAGGGGAGGGGGTGTTGCTATCTACATCAGGAAAGGAGCAGAATGTGAAGAGCCGTCCCTAAAGAATAGTTACAAGCAAGTCAAAAGCCTGTGGGTGACAGTAATAGACTGAGGCAGCAAAGGAAGCCTTGTGATCGCTGTCAATGAGGCCTTCTACCTCCTGTAGCAGGAGGCTTCACAATCACAAGCGCTTGTCCTGCTGGGGGACTTCAGCCACCTGGACATCCGCTGGAAAAGTAGGATGGTGAGCAGTAGGCAATCCAGGATGCTACTGAAATGCATTGAGGATAACTACCTGAGTTGTCAATGGTTTGGGTCCGGTTCAACCTGATTCCTTGAGTACTGGGGCTGAGGGACCCACTGACCCATGCCCCAGGAGAGGTGCACAATGGGAAAAAGTAGGGAGATGGGCCTAAAAACAAAACAGCAGCAACGAGCTAAGGTAGAAAAACAGTTTACTAAATATGATAGTAGAATGCAAGATAACACAATGTAATACAATATAGTTGGAATTGAAACTAATAAAATGAGAGAGAGCGTCCAGAACCGGAGGCCTTATTCTAATGCTGAAGGCAAGACAGCCAGGGAGCACACACTGCAGAGATGAGCAGTAAAAAAAAGGACTATCTCGTGACTCCCAAGCAGTTTTATCTTTTCCTCAGAACAGAAAACAGGAACAGAACAGTGAAGACTTCTGGGAGATGTTGTTATTCTCTTCTGAGAACAAAGTACCTGGAAATATCAATCCACGGAATGGGAGCAGTAACTCTAACTTCTAGTGATGTTATAATGTGGAATACCAATAACAGAAATAATAAAACCATGATATTCCACCCTTTATTCTGCATCACTATATCATGCTTAATGTATATGCAAACAAACAATAATTAACATGCATTAAACACACATATGCACACACATATATATATACATATTCACATACTTGGATTTACTGACTGCCATCCCTGAGCATCAAATTTCCTTGTGGTACACACTGAACATCCCAATTTTTCTGTATTATGCTCTAAGTGGACACAAGCCCCTGAGCAAAAACAGTTCCATAGAGAAATCTGCCTTTTCCAGAAGCAAGAAATATCCAAACTGGTTCTCCCAGCATGGTCTTTACATGTATTACTGGGACCTTATCTCCCTCTACCATATTTAGGGAGTTGGGCTGGGCAGGATCATATTGATTGATTCTGCCAAATGCTTCTCCCAGTGCTTAAGTGTTCCACCACTCATTGCTTTTGACATAGTTTTTAACAATCTGTTGTATCATTCAATCTTATCAGAAACTGGTGCACAATTTGGGATATGATAAATCCACTCAGTGCCATGATCTTTGGCCCAAGTGCTTACAAGATAATTTTTGAAATGAATCCCAGTATCTGAGTCAATTCCTTCTGGAGTGCCATGTTACCATAGGACTTGTTTCTTGAGACCTAACATAGTGTTTTGAGTGTAGGGTATGTTTCAAGCCACCCAGTGGTTGCCTCCTTCGTGGTAAGCACATAGCGCTTACCATTGTGGGTTCATGGCAAAGTGATATAATCAACCTGCCATGCCTCCCATATTTATATTTTTGCCATCACCCTTCTCCCCAGAGAGGTTTCATCCTCTTGGCTTGTTTAATTGCAGCACATGTTTCACAATCATGAATAATCTGAGCAATAGCGTCCATAAGTCCACCCATCCATCTCTAGCCCACTTCTGTTTTGCATCTCTTCCTTGATGGTCCGAGATCTCATGAGCCCACCGAACTGGAAATAGTTCACCCCTGTGTTGCCAGTCCAAGTCTATTTGAGCCACTTCAATTCTAGCAGCTCTATCTACCTGCTGGTTATTTTGTTGTTCTTCAGTAGCCTGACTCTGGGGCACACGAGCATCTATGTAATGCACCTTGAAAACCATAATCTTTATTTGGGAAGCAAAGTCTTTCCACAGTTCAGCAGCCCAAGTAGGTTTACCCCTTTGTTGCCAGTTGTTTCAATCCCAGTGCTGTAACTGTAAGGCCTTTGCCACCATCCATAAGTCAGTATAAAGACAAAGCATTAGCCACCTCTCCCATTCAGCAATATCTAAGGCCAGCTGGACAGCCTTTACCTCTGCAAATCAGCTCGATTCTCCCTTTCCTTCATTGGCCTCTGCAATTTGTTGAGTGGGGCTCCACACAGCAGCTTTCCATCTGCAATGCTTCCCCGCAGTACGACACAATCCATCTGTGAACAGGGCAAATTTATTTTTGTTTTCTGGTAATTCGTTGTGTGGTGGGACCTCTTCTCCATGCAATACCTCTCCTGCTGGTGATGTTCCAAACTTTTTGCCTTCAGGCCAGTCCGTGATCACCTCTAGGATTCCTGAAGTTAACCATCTGAGATTGCTGAGTAATCAGTGCAATCCACTTACTCCAAGTAGTGGCATGATGGGTAGTGGGAGCTCTGCCTTTAAAAGTCTAGTCCAGCACTGGCAGTTGAGGTGATAGAAAGAGCTGCATTTCAGTACTGACTACTTCAGGAGCAGCCTGAACCCCTCATATGCAACTAAGATATCTTTTTCAGTTGTAGCGTAACACTCTTCAGACCTCCGGTACACTCCAGTTCAGAATCCAAGGGGTCGGCCTCGGGTCTCTCCTGAGGCTCTTTGCCAAAGACTCCAAATGGAGCCCCTCTCCCCAGCAGCAGTGTGGAGGATGTTTTACATCATGTCCTGTCTGTACTGGCCCCAGGGCCACAGCACGAGCTATCTGCTGTTTAATTTGCTCAGAAACCTGCTGCTGCTCAGGGCCCCATGTACAATCCTTCTTCTGCATCACGTGATGAAGGGGGCTTACAATAAGGCTATAGTTTGCAAGCCTTCAACACAGCAAACAGATGAGCTTTCCAACATAACTCTCTGAGAGTACAGAAAGGTTAATTCTAAAAGCACTGCTTTTTCCAGCCGATGCACCAATCCACAACGATGGTTTGGGCCTGGTTCAACCTGATGCCATGACTAATGGGCAGAGGGCCCCACCGACCAATGCCCTGTGAGAGGAAGAAGGGGGAAAGGGGAAAATGTAGGGAGATGAGCCTAAAAACAAAACAGCCGCAATAAGCTAAGGGAGAAAACTAATTTACTAAATATGATAGAGGAATGTGAGGTAACACAACGTGATACAACATAATTGGAACAAAGCTGATGAAACAAAATGAGAGAGAGAGTGTCCAGGAAGAAAGGCTGTAATCTAATGCTAAATGCAAAATGGCCAGGAGAGAGGAGCAGTAACAGAAGGGACTATCTTGTGACTCCAGAGCAGTTTTATCTTTTCCGGAAACTGAACAGTGAAGGTTTCTGGGTGATGTAGTTCCTCTTCCCTTCTGAGAATGAGGTACCTGGAAATATCAACAATCCATGGAATGCTGCAGCAAAGCTAACCAGGAGCTGCAGTGGCTGGTGCTACTGGCACTGCCTGAGCATGGGGCTTCTCTGGGCCCTGACTTCTGGCAGGTGGCCTGAGGAGACCTGGAGGTCAGTGGAGTGGGGTAGCCTGAGCTGCTGCAGCTTCCCAGATGTCCAGAGCTCCACTAGAAGAAACAACAACTCCCTTAACGTGCACCAAGGAGCCGTGACAGAGCTGGTGCCTGTCTGTGCCCCTGGACATACTGCTGGCTACAGTCCTTTCTGCAGCGTGGTCTGGGCCCCTTTTTGCAGGGCAGGGGGGATGCCATCATGGCCAGCGTGTGGGAGCAGCAATCACAAAGGCTGGCTGCATATGGCAGGACCACTGGTGGATGAGGTGCTGCAGGGGAACCAGGCTGCTTCCCTAGGCAGGGTCTGTGCCTGTAGGGTCCGATGGCAACGAAACCTGCCCAGATGAAGAATCAAAGTGGCAAGGCATCTAGAGAAGTAGCAAATCCAACCGGGAATCTGCTTCTCCAGCTGGCCTCCAGCAGGGGACTGCACTGTGCGTGAGAACATCCTCCTCCCAGAAGATCGGCTGCCTCAGGGATCGCATAATTTTGTGCCCCTTCCTGAGTGGGTCGCAGCTCCACCAGAGAGTCTCCTGGATGAGCAGCAGCCCCATCCTGCATGGGGAAACCAAGTCAGCTCTCTGAAGAACAACGCTTGCAGGTCCTGAGAGAACAAGGGCAACACAAAACTAACACTCATAGCAGGGAAATGGGGAAGAGCTGATGAGCTGCGAGCTGGATCTGCTCCTACACATTGCCACCAGAGCTAGGGGCAGTTGTGCATGAGAGCATACTGCAAATAGATGAGGCTATGCATTGGTGGGAGCAAAAGGCCCACTGATGAACCCCAGATCCACAAGACAGTAAGACCACAAGCAGTGGTACCTTCAAACCTGGCTGAAGAAAGTGACTGTGGTAGTGTAGCTAGCTGCACATCGAGGAAGCAGAAGGGCTATGGGTGCCCGTGGCTTTCATCATCACCATCCAATTGGCTCTTGGAGGCTCAAGTACGGAAGGACGAAATGTAATGGAGGGCCAGGGAACAAAACAACAGCTCTCAGCTGCAGACCTGTTATATCATCTTTCCAGATATCCTGTGGTGGTTGGTCTGTGTCTGTGAAGCACCAGCAAAGTCACAGTGGGGTGTGCATATGAGCTGGAGGGGAAGGTAGGACAGGCGTTCCTGGGTATCAACCTGAGCTTCCCCATGCATCTGTGAGGGCAGCAGGTTGCCATGCAGCTGATGTGGGAAAAGAGGGTGCATAGGGACGGATCGGCCATCACCTCAGAAATGGCTACAGCTTCGAGGCAGCTGACTGGAAGAAATCTCACCCACCATTATAATGACCATTCTGAAAGGAATGATCTGATGTGCAGGGTGAGAATTTCTTTAGGCAGAATTTCTTACCTGGCTGGAAGCAGTGCTGCCAGAGACAGAGACAGCTTTGAGAGTCTGATTTCCTTAGTTCTTATTTAGTAAGAAATGCTGTAGCATTTTCTTGCAGCTGGGCCACCTCTGGGCAGCATCAGTGGCAGTGATTTGTGAACCAGATGTCAAGCTGAGGTCATGACAGTAGTGATTCAGAGTGGAAAACCACAACAAATAGTGGGCAGAGTAAAAGAGGAACCTTGCAGAATGTGCCAAACGTGCAGTGGGACATTTGATGGATGGACCAAAGACGAGGAAGGGAGTGGTGAGTGTAGTGTGTCTCACCAGTTCATGTCCTGCAGAGAAGCAGCAAAATCCATGTGGGTTAATAGGACAAGGGGGAATGGTTTTAAACTAAGACAGGAGAGGTTTAGTTTGGATGTTAGGAGGAAGTTTTTCACTCACAGGGTGGTGACACACTGGAACAGGTTGCCCAAAGAGGTTGTGGATGCCCCATCCCTGGAAGTACTCAAGGCAAGGCTGGATGTGGCTCTGGACAGCCTGCTCTAGTGGTTGGTGACCCAGCCTGTGGCAGAAGGTGTGAAACTAGATGATCTTTGAGGTCCTTTTCAACCCGGACCATTGTATAATTCTATGATTCTATGATATAATGAGGGGTCCCTGGGAATCTTAAACGTGTGCTGCTCTGGAGCAGCCTGAAGGAGGTGCTGAATCCTTTATTGTCTGCAGCCAGGAAGAACTGGCTTCAACAGATTTGACCTGTGCTGTGGTCACTGCAGGAAGTGCAGCTCCAGCACCAAAGCTGGGGGCTAGTGGCAAGCAAATATTGGAGGCTGAAAAAAAAAGGGACAGCATGTGCTGATGCTTCAAGCTATATGGTGGGGAAGGGGACATCACTGACAGGTTCAGCAGGGAAGTGGTAACAGATATCCAAAATGAGCTGGGATAGCACAAGGAGATGCAAATGGGAAGCTGAGTGCATACAGAATTGTGAACTCTGATGAGACAAATGCGTGGCTGACAGTAGCAATGATGTAGAAGAGAACAGGTTTTGGTACCAAAATACATCCTTTCTTTGCCTCAGTCTTTACTAGTAAGACTAGTTGTTCCCTAGGCACGCAGCCCCTTGCACTGGAAGATAGCAATAGGGAACAGAATAGGACCTACATAATCCATGAGGAAATGTTTTTGTACCTGCTTAAAAAACCAGACACTCACAAGTCTATGGAGCCAGCTGGACTGCACCCTGGAGTGTTGGGGGAGTTGGCAGATGTGGTTGCCAAGCCACTCTCCATCATCCTCCAACAGTCCTGGCTAACCAGGACTGTTGTGGTGGACTGGAGACTGGCACATGTGACTCCCATCTTCAAAAAGGGCCAGAAGGATGATCCCAGTAGCTACAGACCTATCAGTCTCACATTGGTGCCAGGGAATGTTGTGGAATGGATAATCACAGATCAATTAAAGGTTAACTGGGGGATCAGGCCTGGTCAGCATGGGCTCATGAATGGTAGATCCTGCTTGACAAACTTGGTATCATTCTATGACAAGATGACCTGCTTTGTGGATGAAGGTAAGGCTGTTGATGTGGTCTACCAACTTCAGTAATACCTCTGACACTGTCACCCACAGCATCCTCATGGAGAAGCTGGCTGCCTGTGGTTTGGATGGGTTATGTGCACTGCTGGGTGAAACAGTGGCTGAATGGCTAGGCCCAAAGAGTTGTGGTGAAAGGAGCTAAATCCAGTCGGCAGCTGGTCATGTGTGGTGTTCCTCAGGGTTCTGTACTGGGGCTGCTTCTATTTAACATCTTTATCAGTGATCTTGATAAGGGAATTGAGTGCATTTAGTTCACAGATGACACTAAGCTGGGAGGGAGTGTTGATCTGCTTGAGGGTAGAAAGGCACTACAGAAGGACCCGGGTAGATTGGATTGATGGGCTGAGGGAAACTGTATGAGTTTCAATAGGGCCAAGTATTGGGTTCTGCATTTGCAACCCCAGGCAACCCTACAGAAGAAGCGGCTGGAAAGCTGCCCAGCAGAAAGGGACCTTGGTGTACAGATGTTCAGTTGACTGAATATGTGCCCAGGAGTCCAAGAAATCCAATGGCATCCTGACTTGTATCAGGAATGGTGTGGTGGGCAGGACTAGGGAAGTAATCCTTCTCCTGTACTTGGCATTGGTGACACCCCACTTCAAGTACTGTGTTCAGTTTTAGTCATCTCAGTACAGAAAGAACATTGAGGTGCTGGAGCAGGCCCAAAGAAGGTCAGCAAGGCTTGTGAAGGGCTTGGAGAATATGCCCCATAAGGAGTGACTGAAGGAACTGGGGCTGTTTAGTCTGGAGAAAAGGAGGCTGAAGTGAGACCTTATTGCTCTCTTCAAATATCTGAAAGGTGATGGCAGGAAGAGCAGGGTTGGTCCCTTCTCACTGGTGACAGGTGACAGGAAGAGGGGAAATGGCCTCAGGTTGCTCAAGGGGAGGTTTAGCTTGGGTATCAGGAAAAATTTCTTCACAGAAAGGATTTTTAAGCACTGGAACAGGCTCCCCAGGGAGGTGGTTGAGTCACCATCCCTGAATGTGTTTAAAACTGTATGGGTATGGTGCTCAGAGAAATGATTTAGCGGTGGGCTGTTAAAGTTAGGGTAGTATGGCTAGGTTGAGATTGGACTTGATGATCCTGAAGGTCTTTTCCAACATGAGCAATTCTGTGAATTCTATAAATAGTCATGCTTCTTATACAAATCTCTTTTCAGGAAAAAATGAATGAAAAAATGAAAATGCTGTTGAGCTGTTGGCTGTTTTCTGATTAGCAAAAATACAAGGAAGGCAGTATCTGTATCCACTGCTGTGGAAATGCAAGTGAGGCTATAAAATGCAGTACAGTTTATCAGGCAGAAGAGGGGATGGCGTACACTGAGGGAAAATATTTCAAAAGAAGCAACCCAGATGAATTATACACAATAGTCCTGAAAGAATGGGCTGATGGATTTTAGCAGCAGTGATACTTACTGGTTATACAACTGGAATTTCTATAGTGTTCTCAGGCCATGCTCTGCCACGTATCTCCCTGCTCAGGCATCTGCATCCCCTTGGGCACAGGGTATCCTTCATGCATGTCAGGCACACAGAGTGATGAAAGCTAGGTAAGAGCTATGAAATTACGCAGAGAAGGCAGCTGCCAACAGGGCTCGAGCCTGCAATTCTGCAGGAGGTGTGAGAAGCTGATCTGATGGCTCCCTCTGGCTGTAGGCTCTGCGAGTGGATCTGTAGAAAATGCATCCCATAACTGCTCCATTCCTGCAGACATCAAATGAGCTGGGGAATCAGTTTCTTTTCCAGATCAGCAAAAATTCTGCTCCACATCCTTGTCCTTGGAGTTTGGGGTAATGCAGAAACTAGGGGACAGTACAGATCTGGTCATCACCCTGAAATTCTTAGGGAATAGAGGAGTTGGTGGATCTTCATTTCAAGTCAGTCTAAGCAATATATTTGACAATGCATTTGGGTTGTGAAAAGGCAGAGGGACTCAGATCTTTCATTTCGACCTCTAGATGGGATGGTTATTATTCTCCTAAACACTCATTACACCAGAGCTGGATACTGCATCCAGATTTGGGCTCCCCAGTACTGTCTTGGGTAATCAGGAGAGAGTTCAGCAGGGACCACTGAGACGTTGGGGCTGGAGCTAATGCCATGAGAGGAGAGACTGGAGGAGTTGGGCTTCTTCAGCTTTGAAAGGGGATGGCTCTGGAGAACCTGAGCACCCCCTATATCCTGTGAGGATATGAGTAAGAAGGTGGAGTCGGGCTTTTAATGGAAGTGCACAACATGAGGAACAGGTTAACTGTGAGAGTTTCCCCTAAGTCACCCACTGGGAGAGGGGCCTAGAGAGGATGTGGGATCTCCGACCTTCGAGGTTTTCAAGGCCCAGATGTGCAAAATGCTGAGCAACCTGGTCTGATGCCATCAGTACCACTGCTTTAGGAAGAAGGTTGGACTAGAGACCTCATGAGGTCTTCTCCAGCCTTGTTGAGTCTGTGAATCTATTAAAGGAGTGGGAAGAAACAGGAGAAATCAGCAGCTGTAAATGGTCTCAACACAAAGAAACCTGAAAGATGAATGAGGGAAAGCTGGATAAAATGACTGCTTGGATGCCTGCTCTGCCCTCAGTGCCTGCTCTGAGTTTGGGGAAAGCTAACTGTAGCAAGGGCCTACCTGAGGCACAGGGCTCTGGGGCTGGCAAGTAAAAGTGAAACTCACAGAAACTCACAGGGTATCAGAAACACTCAGATCAATATCTCTGCATTTCCTTCTAGATTCAGGCTCATCCTAATATGTTCTTCCACCAGTTCCAAAGGAGAGAGGAAATTAACAGAGCTGTTCGGAAAGCATCTGTAAATTCTTTGCGCTAACACAGCCATGAGCCATGGGAAAGGCTGTGAGGAGGGGGCTGCTGCCAGGTCTGGATATCTGACAAAGCGTGCACGGGAAGGCCACTGAGTGCTCCTTTTGTCTTGCACCACATCCATGGACAGTTATTCACCCACAGAGTTTCTCTCTCATTATGTTCCTGAGATTTTCTGGGATGCTTTTGTCCTGCTAAGCAGTCTTGTCATGGTAGAAGATAGGGACATGATCAGTGCTGCAGGTCCTTTTGGTCCCCTGAGCTGTCCAGGGTTCCTATTAATCCTCTGGCAGCTTCCCTGGCTGACAGTGGGGAGCATGAGGGGGCTTGTGGCAGAAAAGGAGAGGACAGATCATCCTGTGCAGTGTGCCTGGAGGTGGGACAAGTTTGGTTAGAACTTAGTGCTGCATAGTACATGGGCTGTGTTCCTTCCCCAGCATTGACACATCTGACAGGAGTTACCCTGTGTTCATAAGTCTCATGAGCATGAGGGCAGTTTCAGCCTCCTGCCATGCTCTTGCTGGCAAAAGTTCCTGGAAAATGTCTTCATTGCCTGAAAAGCAGCAATACTGGCAGGGGCCTTCCCACCGTACTCAGAGAAGAGCACATTTCAGGCACAATCCCCTCTTAGAGGAGCATCTGTCTTCCTTCTCAGCTCCTCCTCAGACCCACCCATCAAGTGAGGACTTGATGCTGAACTTCTGGGAAGGGTCATGTTTGTCAACTGTCCATCACACACGGCAGTCAACCAGGGCCCCCTTTGTCCTAGCACAGCCAGCTGCAAGCTGCTTCCTTAAAATGGGTACAAACACGGGGCTGCAGATGGGCTGGGGGGTTCAAAGCGATCCCTCAAGAGGGAGGATGACCTGTTTACTTTGACAGGGCTTGCTTAGTGGGTGGCTGTGGAAACCTCAACACACAGCTGGACAGATGTGGGGTGGCTTATCTGTCATGTTGGCCTGGAATCTCCTGGCTGTGAGAGATTGAAGACTGCAAAATCTGGAGTCAGTCTGCTTGTGCACAGTTCTGGTCAGTAACTACTGCTTGCAGCTGAGTATGTGAAGCTGAAGTGGGAATGATTTTGGGCTTCCTTCTGCTCAGGTTGGTCATGCATCCTGACTCTGCAAGTCTCCCGTGGGGACAAGGGACAATGGGATCCAGCCTCTGCGCTGGAATGCATTGTGGAGTTTTCTGCACCCTTGCTGTCACCATGAACTTACCACTCGAGGGCCTTGTGTCAAATGGTCCTGGGGTTTGCAGTGTAGCTAATGCAGTGGCTGGAAATGGCTGGGATGTGTTAGAACTGAGCTTTCCTGGGAATTCCCTGCATGGATGCCATACATTTGTTAGCCCCTGTGCTTTTGTGCAGGGCTGCTGTCTGTAAAAGCTGTTTGCAGAAAGAGTCTGGAGCTGTTTGCAAACCTTCCAGGCTGGGTCTTTGCCTTAATCTTTGTGATTAGCTTAAACGGAACAGAACAGCTGGGCAGCTGGGAAGCCTGGGAAGTGGGACAAACACATGTGAAATCCAAAGCTTCCCAGAAGTTGCATTATATTGAGTTCAGTACTGAGAGACTGGAAGGACAGTTTTTTATGGGGCCATCCTCTGAGCAGAAGGGAGTGGGCTTGGGTGGAAGCTTGTGGTGTGCGTATTCCAGCAGCCAGGGCCAGCCAGGAGAGCTCTGTGGTGAGGATGGAGGAAGGCGTGGGTGCCATCTTTTGTCTTGGTTCTTGTTCCACCAGGCCTCTTTTTGCAGTGAGTTCAAGGCTGGAGAAACCACTGCCCTGCTCAGACATAGCCCTCTGCAAACCACAGATAACAGTGAGATGGCTGTGAGGGTCAGGAGGCACTATTGTTTGCATGGAGACCCACGAGAGATGCTGCTGATCCACTCTGTGTTCCAGGGGCTTGGTGGGGCTCTGGCTGCATGTTCCTGTCTGTAGGTTTCTGTACTCAGCTCTTTCCAGTCAGCTTGGGGCCAGCTCACTTGGACAAGGAATGGCTCACTTCCATTATCATGGTGCTTGGGGATCTATCTCCCATTGCACCCAAAGGGTTTAGGAATAGTGACAACCACACAGTTTAATTCTGTCTGGAAACCTTTGCTGCGGGGCAGCCAGTGGTCAGAGCTCATCCTGAGCACATAGGTGAAGCCTGTGGTAGTGAAGGATGAATGAACACTGCACACAGCTTCAGAGAAGTCCTTGAAGAGAGATTTGGATCTGCAATCTCCAGTGAGCTTCACTCACGCCAAGGAAAGATCTTCTAATGTCCCGAATCATTAACTTAGTGTATATGAAGTGCCTATTCCAGCAAAGTGTGCTGAGCCCAAGAAGCAGCCAAGTCTCGGGACAGCGGGGATTTCCAAAAGATTCAGTAAAAAATGTTCTAATAATGTTTGACAAGGGTACAGGGATGAACCAGAACGACGGTACACATATCTGGTGGACCACTTAGTCACTAGCACATCCCCATGCTGAAGGACGTAATGAAATATTTTTAAATAAGACAGTGTTTTTTCCCGAAATCTCTATTTGAGCAAGGAGCTTGCAAGGCAGATAACATCAAGTGGGAATGGAGAGCAGCTTGACCTCCAAGAGCTGTTTGGATGTTTAGAGTTCTCCTTATCTCTGCAGCGCTATAGCCAAAGTGGCTGTGTGTGATCCTGGCTGGATGCAGAGCTCAGGCTCGGCAGCAGGAGTTGTGCTTACTCTTTTAATTCCCAGTGATAAAAGAGGAACTGCAAAATTCACCAGGTTCCAGAAGAGCTATCTGGGCAACTAAGTCAAAGCTGATGACTGGGAGGTTGGGTTTTCCTCGAGCTGAGTCTGCTTACGTGGCAGTTTGGTGGTCCTGCTCCCAGGGGAAGGAGCACAAAACAAAGACAAAGAGAGCAGAAGCATCTTCAGAAATTTCGACACTGAAACGGTACAGTCCTCTGCTGTTGGCGTGAGCATGTTCCCCATCTCACTCCAGTGAGGCTGTTTTGCAATGCTGGCAACTCTCACAGAGACCTTCAGGACTGGAGCAGAGCCCTGCACAGATGGGAATTAGGGCCATGGCCCTTGTGGTCTTCCTGGGGGTGCAAAATCCCCCTCCTAATTGCAAACACAGTCAGTTACTGTTGGGCTATGTGGGGCACGATCTGGTCTGAATCTACTCTGGGCAGCCCCGAGCTTGTCCTGACATCTGCAACAAACAGGGTCTGCTCTGCTGCCAAGACTTTGGGATGGAACCCATTGGGAGAGGCAGGAACGGAACATCTGAACCCCACTATACTACAAGAGAGAGCTGTACCTCTGGAGCTGGACTGCAAGGCTCCCTGGGTACACTCTGCATCATGGACTCTGGAGGCAGATCTGCTCTGAGTGCATGGGGATGACAACTCTAGCAGGTGTCTGCATTCCACAGCTACCCTGATTGTGCTAGAATCATCTCATGGTCTCCATCGTTCTCTGCAAAGCAGAAAGGCTGTCGTGAGCTACACTGAACTGTTCTCCAAGGAGAGGAAGGTGGGAAGAGGCAACTGCTAGAGCACAGGGAAAACAAGTTTTGGAGCTGGGGCTCTTCTTGATGCACCCCAGCCGGTCAGTGAGCATCTGAGTCTTTAGGCTCAGCGGGTGGCTGCAGGCAGGTCTGGAAGCAGTGTGGGGCTGGAAATTCCCTTTGGGGCTGGGGATCAAGCAGGATGGCTGTTTACAGCGAGGGAGCAGAGGGGAGAGCTACAAGGCCAGGCGCCGAGAGACCTCCCGGCAGCATCCGCCTGCCAAAACTTTGGAGACACGTCACGTGGATGGAGACAAATTGACCAACTAGTTGGGTTAGAGGAGCTCTGAGGGTGTTTGTTGTTTTCTGGGGTATAATTTGTGGAAACTGGATGCTGTAAACATGGGAGAGCTCAACACTGCAACCACTGTGTGGAATGAACGATTGGCCATGGCCAACTGCAGTGATGAAGAACTACTTGCAGGTCTTTTGTTTCTTTTCTAGCCCTGTAGATTTGAGCCAGTACCTCTGTCTGACAAGTGCAGTTGTAGGGCAAATTTGGTGGAACAGTAAGTATTTGGGTCCCTCTGAAGTCTGCATACCAATCTCCTGCTCCATTAGAGACACATATTATGTCTTCCCAGTGCCAAAAAGGGAGATTCTATCTTGGTTATACCGTATCTATTTTAAAATATTTTTCTAAATCTTCCTTCATCCTTTTTTCAAAACTTTATCCTTTTTCTCTTCTGAAAGGCTGATACCAGAATGGACCATGTCAACAGCAGCGTGCTGACAAGCATGTGCATGGGCATACATCGCCTCCAAACGCAGACTGTGATTCCCTGGCACTAGTGCCAGTCATGAGTTTTGTAAGCATAGGTTATTTTGGCTGCTGAAGCTATTAAAATTGGACATTCTGGTGGACAGCAGGATTATGCTTACACAAGAGTGGTTGGCCTGATTGATCACATCTGTGGGCTCAGTCAGTGATAGTTCCTGGCCTGAGATCAGACAGGACAAACATACCCATTTCTTCTGTCCTCCATCTATATTAAAATAAAGCTCCCTAGCTTTGGCCTTTCAGTCTCAGCAGCAGTCTGTCTCTTTCCAGTGCAAAGCAGCAGGATGATTCTCCGAGACCTAAGATGGGTGCTGCCACTGCAAAGTCTTGGGGGCTTTGGCAGGCAGATGCTGCCAGGAGGTCTCTCGGCCTATAGCTCTTCACTGTAAATAGCTGTCCTGCTAGATCCCCAGCCCCAAAAGGGATTTTCCAGCCCCTCACTGCTCCCAGCCCATTGGACACCGCCTGCAGCCACCCGCTGAACCGAGGGGCTTGGATGCTGGCCGGCTGGATGGAGCATCTCAAGCAGAGTCCCATCTCCAGACAATGTTTACCCCACACTCTTCCCTTTTGCCTCCTTTGGAGACCAATTTGGAGGCCAAGCCGTATGGCCAGTCTCATCTCCCTAAATCTTTGGTGTATCTGGGTTAATTCACCTCTATATGTCTTCAAGGAAGTTGATCTTCTCTGTGTGATTGGTACAGAGCACCCCTTGATGGTGCTTCTGGCTGCAAAAATGACTCTCAGGTCACCCCTTGTACCTTCAAGCATTGCCTCATTATAGAGATAGCTGCTGTGGGCTTTTGATGGCTCCACTTCTCTGCTTGTATTAGTCCTAATGACTAGTCATGTTTAGAAAATGAACTCATAACTTCTTCCTATTGTTTAATTGTATCCGGGCTGATGAGACCTGTGCATAGTGAAGCAGGGCTCTCTGAGCACCCCCAAACATTTCCGCTCTATCCAGCAGCTGTTTCCTCTCCACACAGCTTCTGGGAAGGGCTCAGGCATCATTCAGAGGTGGTGCCAGCTCTGTCTGATGTCTGAGGGCACTCATGGAACACGAAGCCACTACTGCTACTGCACCAGCCCATGCCTAGTGCAGTACTTGACATCTCCTCACTCCATGGGCTTCATCTCGTGTCTCTTGGCTCTCTCTCTATCTCCAGACACTTGCAATTTCTGCTATTGGGTTTCTGCTTCCGTGTTTGGTACTGAGCTGTGAGCAGAGCTGAAGCACATCCAGTTCCCAGCTTACACACTGCTCTAACATCTTCTACAAACCCTCCAGAGCCTTCTTGGTGTTTTGCTTCATTTCCCTCTGGCAGCCTCTAATTTCTCCTTCCCCCCGTCTCCTGACTAGCTTACCATGGGTGCCAGATCCTGTCTGCTATAGGTGCTGGATGCATTCTCTCTGGCCAAGCCCTTCTGGGCTGAATGCATGCCAGGGGCAGTGGCAGGGCTGCTTGGCAGGTTCTAGGTGTCTGTGGCACGGCTCTGTCTGCTTTCAAACTCAACATCCAACATCCCTCAGTACAGGGCCATGAAATGGAGAAGGAGTCATTTCCTTTCTGACAGCACTCAGCTGTCTCTTTTCCCAGCAGTTTCCCTAACTCTCTTTGAATTCATGTGCTAGGCAGGCTACACTGGGATGGTGCCTCTGTGTGTTCTTGCTTACAGCTCAACCCAAACCTTTTTGACTGCCTGGTTTGGCTGTCACATCCCTGATTCATTGCCTGGGGGATTTATGACTTATTGCCTCTCTGTTTTCCACAACAGTCAGACTAGTATCAGCAAATTCCACTAAGTTTTACATTGCAGCACAGGAAGCTGCAGGGACTCTGAATTGAGCCTCGCCATGCTGCTTGATGGGAGAGGAGTTGAACCTGCTTGGTGACAGAGCTGAAGACAAAGTGAGAGGGGCCCTCAGTTTGGAGGGCCAATTGCCCCATTATTCCGTGCAGCACTCAATTTTTTCTCGCCAAGGGCAAGAGCATCTCACTGTGTCCTCTCCCCAGCACAAACCTTGGCCACTCCATGGATGTCTCCACCGTGGCACAGAGGGACCAGCATCATCCATTCCAGCGCATGCTGAGTGTGCTGGCACCATGGTGACAAATGTACAAGCTCACACCAGCCTGAACCCAGAAGATCCCATGTATTGAGCTGTGTGTAGCCAGGAGGGTGAGAGCAGCATCGCAGCTTTTCCTGGTTGGAGGGGCTAGCAAAAGGCAGGGCCAACCAAGCCCCTTGCTTTTGGATCAGGGGGAGTGCTAAGGACAGTGTTGCACACCATGCAGAGAATGAGGACGGGAACATCTTGCCACTCTGTTCACCCACTCAGGTCCCTCTCACCGCTATCAGTACCATTTCACCCCATGCACATTTTTCTGCGCATTTTTCTGACCTGTCCCCAGAGCTGCTTTACACCTCCATGGGCATTATGAGTGAGCAAGGGGTTAAATCCTAGCACAACTCTTAGCTGGAAAAATGCCATTAGAGGCAGATCAGAGGGCCTGGGGTACACGGGGCACAACTCCCTCTCCGCCCAAGGACACCAAAGCTCCGGTACCCGTTTATGGGGAGGAGAGTCCCGTGTTGTGCTTCCCAGCACACTGCTCTCACCCTGCTCTTCCCATCAGCCCTGCTGCATGCCTAGGATAGGAAGGCAGCCGGCGCGTGTGCTGCTGGCTTCCAGCAATTATTTTCCCTCTTCCTAAGGATGCCATGAAGCACGTTTCTATACGGTGTGGGCTGGCAGGCAGCCCACTCCCCTTCCCAGCGGCGGGGGCTTTCCAGACTGGGCTCAGCGAGGTGCCTCAGTGGCTTTCTCCTGGGAATCGGGGGCTCTGCGGGAAGGAATTTGCTGGTCAGCGGGTTGAGTGAAGCCGAGCGACCCTGTTCCTGTTAGCAGTGACTTTAATTTTGACGCAGCATCCAAAAGGATTTGGAAATTCCCACCCCCCAGCTTGGGTCTCCTGGATGCCCTCAGCCCATACATGCAGCCGAGAAGCCTCTGTGGATGGTCATGAGTGAGCTGAGGAGCAGACCTTGCTGTCTGGTCACGCACAGGGTGCTCAGAGCAGAGCTGGGGTAGCAGAAGAGCTCCAGGGGCTCTCGTGACAAAGGAGAGTGAGATGCCAAACTGCAATGCACCAAGCTGGGGAAGCGTTTCATAAGCAAACCTAAGGCTCCAGCACTGGAGTGAGGGGTGCAAACATATGGAGCATTTGAGATGAAGATCTGAAAAAATCATGCAAGCTGCTGGGGAGGTTTTAGTGCCTGGGGAAGTCTCACAACCAAGGTGGCTGTGGTCCGTGACTGTTTTTGTGTATAGGATATGTAGGTAATGGCTTAGGAATCTCTACCCTCTTCCTACAGCCTGGGACATGTGGAAGGCTGGAGCTGCCCAAGCCAGTGGGGCTGCAGCATTACAAGCAGTTTTCCAGCACTGCAGAAAGGTACCCTGCATGGTTGTATTCTTCTCCCAGTACCTATCTCCACCCCTGTTCCTGAGCTGTGGTGGGTGCAGGAGCCCAAATTGGTGAGCAATTGGTTTAAGGGGTATGTCCAAGAAATTGTGCCTGGCCAGAGCCAGGCAGTACTGCTCATGGAGGCTGCTGGTGTTGGAAAGCCCTAAAAAGCCTTTCCTCTGTGTCCCAAAGTTTGGATCTGCAGACAGGGATACTCATCCCTATCTCACTGTCAGAAACACCTTGCTTTTACTCTGGTCATAGATTCATAGATTCATAGATACATTAGGTTGGAAAGGACCTACAAGATCATCTAGTCCAACCTTCCTCACACCACCATCCCTACCCACCAAGCTACTAAATCAAATCCCTCAGCACCTCATCTAAACGCTTCTTGAACAGTGCTAGGGACGGTGCCTCAACCACCTCCCTAGGCAGGCCATTCCAGTGCCGGACCACTCTCTCAGAGAAAAAATTTTTCCTCAAGTCTAATCTAAATCTTCCCCGGCACAACTTGTGGCCATTCCCTCTCGTCCTGTCATTAGTTACCTGGGAGAAGAGGCCGACCCCCTCCTTACCACAGCCTCCCTTCAGGAAGTGGTAGAGTGCAATGAGGTCTCCTCTGAGCCTCCTTTTCCCCAAACTAAACAATCCCAGCTCCTTCAGCCGCTCCTCGTAAGACCTGTGCTCCAGACCCCTCACCAGTTTTGTTGCCCTTCTCTGAACACGCTCCAGGGCCTCGATGTCTCTCTTGTAGTGAGGGGCCCAAAACTGAACGCAGTACTCGAGGTGCGGCCGCACCAGAGCTGAGTACAGGGGGATGATCACCTCCCTGCTCCTGCTGGCCACACTATTCCTAATACAGGCCAGGATGCCATTGGCCTTCTTGGCCACCTGGGCACACTGCCGGCTCATGCTGAGCCGAGTATCAACCAACACCCCCAGGTCCTTTTCCTCTATACACTCCTCAAGCCATTCTGCCCCAAGCCTATAGCATTGCATGGGGTTATTGTGGCCAAAGTGCAGGACCCGGCACTTGGCCTTATTGAACCTCATCCCATTGACCTCAGCCCAACTGTCTAGCCTATCCAGATCCCGCTGAAGGGCCTCCCTACCCTCAGGCAGATCAACACATCCTCCCAACTTGGTGTCATCCGCAAACTTACTGAGGGTACACTCAATCCCCTCATCCAGGTCATCAATAAAGATATTAAACAAGACGGGCCCCAATACCGACCCCTGGGGGACACCACTCGTGACAGGACGCCAGCTGGACTTGACTCCATTAACCACTACCCGCTGGGCACGGCCCTCGATGGTCATGGGGATAGGGGACAGAGCAGGGCACATAAGGTGAACTGGAGGCTTTTGGAAAGGGAGGCAGGAGTGGAAGTGGACACAAATCCTCTGCCCAGGTTACATGGGGCTCTGCACATTGCCTAGCTTTGCCCACAGACAGAGCATGCTGCCCTGAGCTTGTGCCACTCCAAAACAACTTTCTTGGGAGGTATGGAATAAGGGTTCACTCAGACAGCTGCTTTCTTTGGGATATGAATTTTAGTGACCAGAAAATTGCTGTAAGTGGTGCCTGCAAAGGGAACACATGTTCTGAAATTGCTCGGCAGCTCAGACGGTGTTTGAGGCTAGCCAGAGGATGCTGCTACAGTGGCTTGAAGACAAGAAAGCAAGGGACTTTCCAGGAGCAGCCAGAGTTGGGACCAGGCAAGGAATGCAGTGGGGCTCCATGCAGTTTCTCAGAGCTCTCCTGGGGTAACTGACTTATTCTGGGAGCAGGCAGTGGCATCTTTCCCCTCTCTCCATATCACTCACTTTGGTGTGGGCACCAGGACAAGCCTAGGTGTCAGGGAGGGAGGTAAGAGAGAGTGGTCTTGCTTCTTCAGCATGTGGTTGGGCAGGAGGTGCTCTGACTGTTCCAGATGTGCAAAGCCAGGGTGTTCCCCCTGGTGCTCAGTGATGCCACCGATGCTTTGGGGTTGGAGTGACACCTGATGGCATGTGGGGGTCCACACTGCCAGGCACCCTGGGGAGATGAACCCACAGGCAATCTGCTGCTGCCTATGGACCATTGCCCTCCATGTAGAGAGCTCAGGCATCTTATCAGTGCTCTGCTCTCTGCTGGGACTTTGTTCTTCCCCCAGGTTACTCATTGCCATCGATAACTGATACGGAGGATCTTTATCATGGAGGCTGGGCTGGGTGAGGAGGGTCTGTGATGGAGAAGGGGTGATAAATGAACTCCTTGCTGGTGGGGGCTGTGCAAGGGGCTGAAAAGGTGGTGGGACCCAACTCTTCTCAGAGGGACCTTGGGGCTGGGTGAGAAGCAGCAGTACAGGATGCACCCAGGGAAATTCCGATTAAACAGAGGGGAAAATGTTTTCAACATGAGAACATTTTGAGTGTTGGAACAGGTTGCCCAGACTGTTGTGAAATCTTCATCCTTAGTCGTGAAATCTTCATCCTTGGTCTCTTCCAGTCTGTGGCATGGTGATTGAGCCCTCTCTTTGGGTTTCACTGCTGCAGCTGAGCTCCCTCAGAATCACTTCTTGCCAGATGTGCCCAGCATGTCCTGCTGCAGAGCACACCCTCTCCTACCTGACAGACAGTGCACTGGGCCTCAGAAAGATCTCAAGCCATTTCCCTCATCTTCCCTGCTCAGCCCCAGGTCCCCACAATGTGGTGACACAAAAAAGGTGTAGACACCCTGGATCGTCACATATTCAGAGGGGAAGCAAGCTGTGCTAGCACCCCTCGTCCCATCTGCAGCTTGAACTCTGCAAATCCCAATATTAGAGATGCACTTGAAAGTTTTTGGAGGGCCCCATATTAGCACCAGGTGAGAGAGCACAGATGCGGGGTCATGTTCAGCTCCTTCTCTCGTAAATCAGAGGAATGGCTCCGTTTGGGAGCAAAGCACAGGTTGGGGAAGCAGAAAAGATTCACCCCTTGGTTTCCCTGATGACTTGGCCACCAGCCAGGGTCGCTGCCTAGGAAGCCAGCAGGCAAGCAGCAGCAGCTGGGAGCAGGCAGAGACAGGTTGTGGGATGGGATAGGAAACAGGAGCCCAGAAATCACCTGGACGTGCTAGGGGCTGTGTCTCCGGTGTGCCCCCCGCGTGGCACCCTGCGCTGCGCTGTGCTGTGCTGTGCTGGGCAGCCAGGGACAAGACAGAACGGGTCTGTTAAGGGGGGCTCGCTGCTTACAGGAAACCTCCACCCTCCATCTCCTCCATCACACAGCCTCTGGTGGGCTGACTGCCAGGGGGACTGAAAACGAAAGCAAAGAGACCGAGGATAAATTGGAGCAGCTGAGGCTCAGGACAGCACTGTGTGTCCTGCTGCTCAGCATCTCGAGGCTCAGCACCCACCATGGCCCTGCGCATCCTGCTGCCGCTGCTCCTGCTGGTGGCTGCTCTCCTGCTCCACCAGGCTGAAGGTGAGGGCTGTGGGGGGGTTGGTGTGGGGCAGCAGTCAGGATTAGGGTTAGGGCTCTGTGCAGGGTGCAGGGTCCCTGAGAGCACAGGCTGAAGGTGGCAGTGTGGGTGGGGTGTTTGGGTGTCAGGGTGGGGGTGGCAGCACCCTAAGCTTCAGGGCACAGCAGGAAAATGAGGTCCCCTTGCAAAGATCCCATCCCTGCCTCAGTTTCCCCAAGTAGCAGCAGTGCAGAGGTGACATTTGAGTGACATATCCCTGCAGTGGGGCACTGGGGTGCAGAGCCTCAACATCATTCCCCTGCACTGCTCAACGGAAGAGGTAGAAGAGTTTGGACGGGAGGAAGGTGGTTTTGGTTTGCCTTTAGTTTTCCCTGCTCTAATCTGTTAGGAATAGGCGATAAATTGACTAATCTCTCTTACACTGAGATGTCTTGCCCATGACTGTAATAGGGAAATGACCATGCTGTTCTTAATCTATGAGCCTTTTTTCATCCTATTTTCTCCCCCTGTTCTTTTAAGGAGCAGCGTGGTGGAACTGAGTTGCTTGTCTGCGTGAAACAATCACAGCGTCACTCCCGGGAGTGATGCCAAGCCACCCCCTCACACTGTGCTCCCCCAGGGTGGGAAGGTGCCTTGGCGTAATGGGATACCAAAGCCCCATGTGCCCCCTCTGTCCTGCAGGTGTGGACAACCCGGCCTCGGACTGCTGCCTGAAGACCAGCCAGAAAACCATCCCCATCAAGTTGGTGAAGACCTACAGCATCCAGGGCCCTGAGTCGGGATGTGTGCTGCGTGCTGTTGTGTAAGTACTCCATTGTAGTCTGAGCCCTCCCTCTCTGTCTGCTCCCCTCGATTTCACAGCAAAACCCTTTCCCCATACTCCCAGGTTCACCACCAAGAAGAATGTGAAAATCTGCTCCTCTCCTTCCGACCTCACTGTCCAGAAGCTGATCAGGAGCCTGGATAACAAAAGAAGAAACCATTCCCTGCGCAAACCCAAGAGGCAGAAGAGGAAGCAGGTCTAAGCCAAGGCTTAACAGGTAGGAGAGGGGCAGCAAGGGAGGCCACAAAATGGGGAAGGAGTGGCGAGGATTCTGCCCGAATCCATCCCCATCGCAGCCAGCTGCTGGGGATGAAGCTGGTGGGGAGAAATGCTTGGGGACATTGTCACACAGCCACAGGTTGGGGTGTGCTGGGAATCTCACTGTCTCCTTGCCCTCCTCTCCCCCAGGACGAACACTTTCCCCACTGACCAGCAATGGACACCCGCAGCACACTCACCTGCCAGCACTGGGGCAAGAGAGAGTGGCTGGGGGGGCTATGCTTTGCCCCACGGCCCCCAGCCCACTGCTGGCACCCCCTCACCCCAGCAGGGAGCTGAGCCCCCAGCAGCGAGCGCCTTTGCCATGGTGGGGGGGTTCCTGCAGGGCACCTGCTGGGATGGCAGCTTTGTTTGGGGATACTACACATTTGTATTTATATTAAAGACTCTGCTTTACCCAGTTGCGACTGCAGGGCTCTGCTTGCAGCTTTACAGAGCACCCTTAATGCTGTAGACTGGCTTTCCTGGAAGGTGGCTCTTATTTTTATACCAAATAAATGATAGCTGCAGTTCATTCTCCTCTAGCCCACTTGCTCCTTTCCAGCTTGCGAGCAGTAGGATCCAGACAGGTCACTAGCTCCCATAAACACACATGGAGGCTGAGAGCAGCATGGGGACTGCGGGTTCTGCTGTAGTGCGGTGCTGGGGCTTACATTTGGCTTTTACATCATACTGTTGCAGTATCACTTGTAGAAAGATAGATTTTTTCCAAATATCCTTTGATTTTTTTTTTCAATCCTTCTTTTTTTAGGTTTAAAATTGCAAGAAGTCAGAGCAAACTCTTAATTTTAGTGCAGTTTTACTGCTTTGTCCTCGCTCATTTTTGCTGTATTCAGTGATTCAGACATTATTAAGCAAAGTGCTCCGCTTTCAGGAAAGATAAAAGAAACGCTCTTAGGCTTTCTTCTCCAAAATGGAACGTGTGCGTGGTGGAAATAGTGCACGGGAGGCTATGCGGGTGTGGGAATAGAAGAATCTGCAGAATTCACTGCAGATACAGTAGTGAGCAGCTTTATCAAACCCTAGGCACACTGAAAGATGAGGCTGCAAGCAGGTGGATGAACAGATCTCCTGTCTGCAACCCCTCTCTGTGCTGAGGAGGATGGAAGGGCTCTACAAAAGCCACAGTGCTGTTTGCTCGCGGCCTTCAGACGTGGACTTCAGTCTGTAAAGGTCTATTAAGCTAGTTGATTGCAGTAATAGGATTTGTGGGGCTTAACAATATCATCATACAAAGCGTGCTGGCTGGGGAACACTTGTAGCCAAAGTGCTTCTATTGAGTACATTTATATGGCTGACTGCTTTATCCCGCGGGCATCGAGGTGTATTCTTTTAAGACTGTAAAGAAACTGTGAAGAACCAGATACTGACCCTGTGCATTGAGCCGGCCCTGTGCCACAGGGCGGCTGTCCGGGCTCCAGGCAGGATGCAAAGCAATAAAACATATCCTTCAAACACAAACTCCGTCCTTCTGGCTCTCGTGATAGTCTCTGTGAAGAGTGGAAGGGGTGGGGAAGACTGGTTAGGGTGGAAGGGCAGCACCAAACGTTACCCCCACCGCCATGATTTTGACTCAGAGCAGTGCTCCTGAGCTCTCTGGGGCACTAAAGGAGTTATTAATGGGGCTGTGACCTGTTCTGGACACACTGGAGTGCGTACGCAGGCATTCGGTCGGGGCTGACGTGTGGCTGCTGCAGGCGCACAGTGGGGATGGCCTTCTGCTGGCTCTTGTGCTGGCTGCAACATCACCAAACTGTAAAATGATTGCAAAACACCCTCAGGAGGATGGCTAGCCAAGTATGTCTGCAACCACAGAGGGCAAAATGGGAGGAAATGGTTGGAGTGGGCCAGCACATGAGGTGTAGCTCATCTTTTCTGTGGCGACAAATGTGAGCATGGCTTTGTCCCCGTCCAGTGTGAGATGAGTGTTGGGCTACGACAAGTTAAAACCATGTCCCTGTAGGTGTTCTGTAGTGGTTTACCCTAGAAGAGCTTGAGTCAAAGCTGTACTTGGGCACAGATATTCAGACAGCAAGGCATGCGTGAGCACAAACGCAGCCTGCATGTGCCACATATTTGCATACACATGGGTATTTGCATGCCATCCTGACTGCAAAGCACTGTTACAGAGGAAAACAAGGTGAAAAATGTAGCAGAAGCCTCAGCTGGGAACTGGCCAAAACACTGCTGTCACACATGGCAGGGTGGGATGTCACTGGGGAGCACTCCAAGGATACTCCTGGAACAAGAGGCTGGAGGAACAGTGCTGGGCTGGGATCATCTCAGGGAGCTGGGCCACCCTGGAGCAGACAGGATTAGGTGACAAGCAGAAAGCAGCCAAGCAAGAGAGGAACCACAACCTGCAGCCAAAAGAAAGGAAGCCCTGAATGTGGGCCAAATGATCTGCTCAGCAATTACCCAGTACAGATGGGGCTCCTGGCAGCAGTCATCCTGGCTGGGATGCTGGGCTGAGCTCCAGTGATGCTCACCTGGGGACACATGCACAAGGGTCAGTCCCTTTGTGCTGCACAGATGACAACACATGGGAGCATGCACACTGCAGCTCTGCAGGTTGGTGCTTACAGGGCTGTATAGTGCTATAAGGGTGGTGATCTCCAAAAATGTGGTGTGCAGATGAGCTCTGCAGGAGAGCGGTTGTCTCTGGACCTTGTTTCTCTCTATGGTGGAACTAGGAGAGGACTATGGGTTATCAAATGAGAGATGTGGTCATAGATCCAGTATTTCCAGCCACAACACCCTCCTGGGCTCTGTCCTCCTGCTTCAGCATGGACATGTGGAAGCCTCCCATGCTGGGAGGCTGTAGTAGAGGCATGGAAATCAAAGCAGCTGTGATGCTGTCTCATATTTCTCAATTAGGTGAATGCAGCCAGGCCATGGGGACTGGCTGTGTCTGGAACTTGAAGGAATTCCCCCTTTGCCCTTCTCCTTGGCTTGGAGATGGGGAGCAGAGCGCTGCACAGCACCCTGGTGAGAGCCCAGGGGGACTCAGGGAGGACAGCAGTGTGGCTGATGCCTCCTGAACAGAGCCCAGGTTTGGATGTGATGATGTATGATGATGGGTTGGATTTCCTATGGGGGGCCCCTCTCCTCTCACATTGTTCCCACTTTCATTAAGAAATTCTTCTGCAGCACTGAGTGTTCAGGGATGCTTGTGCTGCCTGTGGAATCTGATGCTGGATGATGCTCTGGTGGCTCAGTGCACATGACATCCTCTCCTCTTCCCAAATCACACCAGAGTGTGTGTGTGGGGGTGGGGGTGGGATGGTTGCTTGGATGTGCTTTGTGGCTGACCACATTCTTCTTAGAAATCTCACTGACCCCAGCAGAGGGGGAAACCCGTCACATCCCCTTTTCCCAACTTGGAAAGCCCCTTTCCTCACCCTCTCATGGCCCTCCTGGGGAGCAGAAGTGACTTCAGCAGCCGTGCTTTCACCCACTTGGCACTTGGAAAGTTCTGTGTCCTACACAGGAAGGCAGAGCCCGTGTATCCCTCAGGGGCTAAGGGCTGCTGGGGGTGTTGCAGGAATTAACCCCCCACAGCATGCACTCCCAATGCTCACATACTCCCTTCTGCTCATGGCCTGTCCTTTGCCATGAAGACAGGGCCCCAGAAGTGCCTGGAGGGGGGATGCCACAGAACGGGACTGCCAGCACTCCCCACTGATCCTGCACCAGCCTCCTTGCCACAGAATCTCTTTGACAGCATCAAGGGAGAATGAGTGGAGATCCGGTCCCAGCACCAGCCTGCAACCACATGGGACCAATGAATGATGCTAATCCTCTGCTGCCCAAATTCTTCTTCCACCCACCAAGATTTCTTTGCACTTAATAAGGTTGGAGAGTGATGAAAGTGGAAGGGTCTGGCTGCAGCTATGCTTGCACATCCTGTTTGCAATGCTCCTTCTGCCTGCCAGCTTCCTCCTGTCCCCTCTGGCACAGTTCTGACATGCTGGGCATGGGTGCAGCTCAAGGCAGGGCTCTCCTGATGGAGAACACCACTCTGTGCACAAGGTGGCACCAGCACCCAAGCAGGGATGAGGCACTCTGGCAGGTGGTGTGGCTGGAGCTCCCTCTCAATTCTTATCCTGGACTATGGAAAAGGCAGTTCACTATCTCCTACTGCTGGGAGAAGTAGAGGGACCCAGGAGTCCTTGTCCCCAGGGAGATCTTTGTCCCCATGTAGCAATCTTCACTGAGGTGCAAGGAAGGGCTGAGGCAGAGGGGAAGGTGGAGGGATGGAGATTTCAATCCAAGATTTGACTGTCCTTGTGGGGAAATATCTTTCCTAATATTAATGAGCATTTCTCTGAGTGCAGCTGGTGCTTCTCCGCCTATCTCCCATCCCCTCCAAGAGGATCCGGGCTCTAATACCTCACCAAATGCCCATGGGGCAGGGGTGAGATCCTTTCCACTGTCCCTTCCATGGGCTGCATCCGCCATGCCACAGACCAGGCCTGCAGCAGGCTGGGGGTGGTGGTGGTATGGTCCCGATGGTGACCTTGAGGAGGGACAGCCTCTGTCTCTGCTCTGCTCTGAAGGTTTGCAGCAGGAATGTGCTCTTTGCTCCAGGCGATGCCTGCATGAGCAGTGAGTGCTAGCAGCCAAGCCTATCTAGGGGATTTCTGCTCATGTGCTGAGAAAATACATTTGCAGAAAGATGCTCCGCTCTCTTTGGCCATGAGCCCGTTTGCTGGGACACCTGGAAACCATGCTGTCTTTTGGTATGTGAGCTCTGCCAAGCTCCGTCCACCGGCACTGCACAAGGATTTCAAGCTCAGGGAGTTCTGAATGTGCCTGATGTGCTGGCAATGGGGAGCACACAGAGGGGGAGAGGCAGTCAGGCTCCTGCAAACAGGTTGGAAGCTTTAGGGGGAGCAGGGCATCTCCAATATACACTCATCTCTGGGTGATGAGCCCCATCCAGTGGGAATGTCCCAGAGGAGTCTTGGAGGAGAGAGTGGGAAATGCACAGGATGAGATCCCAAAAGTGTTTTCCCAAGGGTCAGGGGTGAGGATCCTGACCGCAGCCTCCATGCCCTGAAGGGCACTTGGCTGGGGGGGAGGCTGAGCAGCTGGCTGCAGGGAAAGCTGACGGGATGTTTGGGAACTGCACAAAGATCAAAATGCTGCCTGCTGTGATTTCCCACCCCTGTCTTCACCAAAAGAAAGTGAAAGCCACGGGCTGGACAGATAAATAGGCAGTGGGGAGCACTAGCAGCAGAGTGCAGCAAGCTGTGCAGAGCTCACCTCTCCTGCCCGGAGCACCACCGTCTGCAGCCCCTCCTCTGCCTGTCTCAGTGACGCAATGCAGCAGCTGCATCTTCTCTGCCTCAGGCTCCTGGTGCTGGGATGTATCCTGCAAGGTAAGAAGGAACGTTTACGGATACTTTTCTTGCAGAAGGGCTAGGAGCCAGCTTCTTGTCTGCTTTTGCATTTGCAGACGTAATATAGGGATTCATTGCTGGGGCTTTGCAGCACCCCTCCTGAATGCTCTGCTTGTAACCTGCCCCAGAGGGACTCTGTCCTGCCCAAAGTCCACAAAGGATCCTGCACGGAAATCTGCTCTGGGAACAGGTCGTGGAGCATTCCCGCCCCCCAGTGCCTTAGCTCAGCCTATGCACGCTGGATCTGCGTGCTTCATTTCCCCCTTGCCTACGCAGTCCCTAGCACAACAGGGGAGCATTCCTGGCACTAGAGTGACTGGGCTGGGGACATGGGAGGGCTCCAGGCATTCAGGAGGGTTGTCCCTACCAAGTGGTCATCATCCAGCCCATTCTATGGCCCTACTATCCACGAACCCGGGAGCGACCTCAAGAACACGTATGCTGTTCCTCCTCCAGTGTACGCTGGCAACAACGTCCTCGACTGCTGCCTGAGGACAAGTGAGAAGCCCATCCCGCGGCGGATAGTGCAGGACTACCGGATGCAGCTGGTGCAGGATGGCTGCGACATCCCGGCCACCGTGTAAGAGCCATAGTCCCTTGATGGGTGAGGGATGGAGAACACAGGCAGGGAGGGAGGTACAGCAGGGTGAAGGAGGGATGAACTGGGTTTGGGGAATAGGGAAGGATGCCAGAAAGAAGGGGAGGATGTGTAGAGGCTCAGACAGAGCAGGACAAACCTGCTGGGATGTGAAAATATGGGAAAAATGTGGAGGAAAATTGTCACAAAGTGGAGGAGGACAGTGATGGAGGCAATGGGTGAGAACTCGAGCTATGCAGGAACACCTTCAAGGCATATCTTTCTTTTCCCGCTGTGGACGTGGCAGGTTCATCACTGCGAGGGGCAAGCGGCTCTGTGCCCCACCTCAAGCTCCGTGGGTGCTGCGCCTTCAAGAGAAGCTGGACGCCAGCTCTGCCAGGAAGGTGGGAGCTGGGCCCTGCTCACTGCATGTGCTGGGGAATGGGGACAGCCTGGGGATGGGTTGGATCTGCCATCAGACAGGTTGTCCCAGTCCTAGCAGGACTGATGAATGCCACAACAAATGGCACTGGGAACAAAGCAGAGACTCCTGCTTCTGCCCTGCTGGCTTGGAGCTGTCAGTGTGCACCTTCATGGGGAGGGTTTATGATGAGGTCTATGAGTGCTTTGCAAGCTCTCTTCTTGCATGGAGAGGTGGTGGTGGATGCTCTGTCCCTAGAGACAGTCAGTGTCAGACTTCAGGGCTCTAAGCAACTGATGGAGCTGTGGGTGTCCCTGCACACTGCAGGGGAGTTGGGCCAGGTGAGCATGAAAGCTTTCTTCCATCTCAAATTATTATATGATCCTGTTCTACAATCCACATGTGGCTCTGCCCATATTTCCGGTAACCATTTCATCTGCAGTGAAGGGGCACAGGGAAGGCTTCTGCCTCAGAACCATGCTCATCCCAGCTGGATTTTTCTTTTCTCCAGGTCCCAAATCAAGGCAATTAGACTCTGCAGAGGCTTTCACCCAGCCCCAGCACCTGAAGCAGGGCTGGTTCCCAGCTATGGATCTGAAGACTGTGAAACCATGAAGCCAACCCTGCTTCTTCATCCTGCTGTGGTGCACAGGACCAACCCTCCCTGGGACTTGTGTCAGTACACAGTGCTGGGCACAGCTCTTCTGTTCTCTGTTCTCCCTTCTGCCACTGTTGTGACCAAGAAACCTGCATCCAGCTGAGACAGGGGCTGCTTGACAGTAATCTTGGCCTCAAGGGTTCTCAGCATCACCTCTGCCACCATTGAGGCCAAGAAGTCTATTGGATGGAATGATCTGCAGATGAGTTTGTCGAGATCTCATCCTTCCTGTGACCTCATCTCCATCTGTTCCCTTGGGTTTCCATCATCAGCCTCAAGCCTGAGCCCTTCTTTATCCCTGGGAAGGGCTACCCAGTAAAGACTGCACAGGGATGAATGGGAGAGATGGGGATGTTCCTTGCCACCATGCTGATTCCGTGTTGTCCTCAGGGAACAGATGACAGCACAGTTCCTCTTTTGAGCCCTGACTTCCTTGAAGCTTTCCACCCTGGTGCACTTTCCCAGCCGGGTGGAATGGAGCCAGGGCCAGCATCTGGGACAGCCAGGCAAAGGTGCACTGGGGTGTGTCCAATCCTGGCACTGCTGGGTGCTGTGGCACAACTGGTGTCTGCTTGGCCAGGGCCTTGCCTGCAGGATGCAAGGGTGATGGGTATCACTCAGGGATATAGCCATCCTTCTTGGTCCATGATCCTGCCACCATGATCAAAGACTGCTCTTGGCAATGATGCTGGAGCAGTGCTCACGCCATGCTCAGGTATTTGCTGCTAGATCTATTCAGTGCAATAGTTACAGGCATTAGTTGCTTGCTTCCTTCCTTTCTTCTTTAAACAAAACAAAACAAAAAGGCTGTGATTTTGTTAAATAAAATGAAAAGCTCATGGGTTGTTGGCTTGCCCTGTGTTTGTGCCCAAAGAACAGTGCAGAGTATGGGGGTATGTGGAGCGTATGGTGGTAAAAAGGGCTTTCAGAGGTGAGGGATGATTTCAGAGGGTGAAGGGTGGGAGGGAGCATAGCACCTCCCAGGCCAAGCCACTTCAGTGCCACCAGTACAGCTGCTGGGAATGGGAGCTTTGCCCTTGTGGCGGAGGGAAACTGAGGTACAGCATGCTCAGTCTGCCCTGCTTCTCTGCGCCAGTGAGCAACTGGACTGCATAACAAGAGGAAGACCTTTTGGGAAAATGTAGCGTTGTAAAAATCTCAGCGTTCTGCCCTTATGTGCATCCACGGGAGAGGCATGGAGGGCAAAACACCAGTTTCTACCCTTCATCACCATTGAGCTAGGAGCCCTGGGCTGCTTTGTTATCAGGTTTGTGCACCAGAGCTGTGTACAATCAAGTCTGTAAAACCAAGTCAGTCTGCTGTAAGGTTTGCTATCCTAAAATGGTCTCATGTCCCCTTGGGATCTGCCCTTTCAGCCAAGCCACACATCGAAACAAAGCTGCTCCTATCTGCTGAAGCATGGGACATACATGCAAATACTGTGTGTGGCAAGGCCAGCAGCCAAACACCGTGCTCTTGCAGGTGACTGTTATTTGATCTAAACACAGGCCAGGATAGCCTAGGAGCACCTGGGAGACTAAGGGACTCTTTTATAGGGCAGGGGGCATATGGCCACCCTCTTGTCCTAGGATGGCATCTGTAGGGGCAGCATGGGGATGCCTAGGCAGCTGGTGGCTGTTGCCACCAAGCCCTTTTACCCTCCTGTTCAGTTTCTCCCTTAGCTGAAGGCTAGGCTTTGTTTCTCAAGTGTTTTTCTGCCACCAGAGTCCTTCTGTGCTCCACGTGCACTTGCAGTGCCCCAGGCTTGGCTGTCTCTCACTGTAACTTTCCCAGAGCCCTTTTCCCTGCTCTGTCTCAGCTCATTAAGCACAGTGACAGCTCCAGCAATATAATCCTGAGGAGGAGGAGGAAGAAGACTGGTATGGGAAGAGAGGCCAAGACAAACAACATGAGTGGGAAGGGAGTGTAATTGGTGCTTGATTTGGCAGAGCCACACTGCTGCTCACTCCGTGACCTGTGAGGGGCCACAGTGGGGAGGAGGAGGATGCTCAGCACGGATCCATGCCCAAACTGAGCTGCAGCAGCTGATGGGCTCAGCCTGAGATGTACCAAATGTATGCTTTTCTGGAGGCAAGGAGTCAAGGAGCACAGTGCCCTGGTTCCCAGCTTTTGAAGATGTAGAGGGAAATACAGGAGATGCTACCCTGGGGCAGCACGCGTGGTCCTGGCAGGGAGAACCCTGTAGCTCTCTATGCTCCTCAGCCTATCCCTGGGGAATCTCTCAAAGCCAGCAGGACTCTGCACTTGAAAAGAAACAACAGCACAGTGAGTTTTTCTGATATATTTTAAAACAAAAAGTCAATGACTTTTCAGAGGTCAGAGTCCTTGGAGAAAGCAGCAAAATGTTGGGTTGCAGCCAAGAAACAATTTCAGTAAAAGTGCTCCAAGTCCTCTTGTTTGTCTCTTTCTCTCCCATTGTGTTCTCCTTCTCTTTTCTCTCCTGCTCCTCCACAGAGTGGAGGATTGGGGCCTGTCACTGTGGGATGCAGACATGCCCTCAGTAGGTCCAGGGTTTTATTGCACAGAATGCTTTGATGTGAAGTACTCTGGAGTGTCAACTGAATCATCCAGGGTGCTTTATCAATGCCTGACAATAATATTTCTCATGTTATGGACTCACAAGTCTTATAAATAGAAAACTTTCCAAGGGAGCTGACAAAACAGTCCTTTTTCTGGTTACTTTTCTCTCGGCCAGGAAAGAAAGGCAAGGTTATACTCATGCAAGCAAACCAAACATACTCTTCACTGTCCTCTGGCTCCAGATCTCAATGCTGGGATCATGAAAGCTCTTCTCTTTCTTCCAGGCTTGATAGAAGCTGCATCAGATGCCTCCCAGGTGGACGCAAGACAGCAGGCACAGTCTGCTTTGGCCTTAGTATCCAAGTGCAAGGATCAGTTGCCCTCTGCGCTGGTTGTATCCTCCACTTGGTGCCGTGGTAAGGGGCTATTCTCCTTGGGGACAGCTCCCCTGGCACCAGCACTAGACCCAGCTGACAGATGCTCAGAGACTCGTCTGGTTTGTCTTGGGGAGAGGAGACTCATGGACAGACGGGCAGAGTAGGAATCCAGACAGTGAAAAGCCCTGCTGGTCTCTTCCCATTGCACTGTTACCTTTTGCCTCATCAGCGCCATGTGTGGGTGATGGAGAGGATCTGGATTTGGCATCTCTCTGCCTCAGGCTCCCTTTGGCTCTTCATTTAACCCCATAGCATCATCTCTGTTGCTGCTTGTCTGGACACTTTCTGCTAGGCTTTGTCTCACAGGAAGATGACAGCAACTCTGGCCAAGGTGTGGGGCTCTGAGCAGAACTGATCCTCCCATGGGTGCTATGCCTGAAACCTTACCCTGCAGCTGGGCTGTTTTAGTGGCATGAGCCAGCCTATACCATCAATAAATATGAAAATTCCTATCTGTGAGCAGATCCAGCTCTCACTGCCCAAGATAGGGGCTGGATGAATGAATCCTACTCACCTTCCCCCGAATGCTGAACCTGGGCTTCCCACTGCCTTCTTAGCCCCTCAGAGAGCCAACCCCCAGCCCAGCACTTTCAGTTTTGTTTCTCCATCAGATTTTAAGTTTTGTTCTGACATTTGATGCCTGAATATTGAGGCAGATCCTTCCAAACAAAAACAACAAAAAACCCAATCCAAGCAAAGAAGGGAGATGGGTTTCCAACAACCGTGGGCAAACCCATTCTGAGCAAAGATTCAAGTTTTGTCAGTAGGATTTGGGATTCTCTGCCTCACAGGCATTTCCTGAGGCTAGAGTCGGGTGAACCCAATGATAGCAGTAGGGATATGGGAGTTTTTGGGTGCCTGAATAATGATCCCTCAAATCTTGCCCTTCACAGCTGGTCATGCTTGGGGAGAGCAGGTTAAAGCAGAGGGAGAACATACACTGGAGGACAGGAACAGCAGAAAAGCCCTGCCAGCATGCATCAGTGGATTGGCTCGGATGTGCCCTCTTGTCCTATGCACCTGATGACATTGTTCTTTGCCTTGTGTTCTGGAAACTCCATGGTCTAATTTCTTGGCTCTGAGCAGGGCTGGAGCAGAGGACCAACCAGGCTGCTCTTCCTGCTCCAGGTTCTTGCAGTCAAATGAAGACCAGTGGCTGTCTAACATGGGGACCTTTGTCCCCATACCAAGCACAGCTCCATGCTTTTATGTGCAGAATAGGCTCAGCCACCAGCCAGCTGCACCCTTACCCACTCCCAGAACACTCTTTGGAAAGGGAGGGGAAGCCATCCTCTCTGCCCACAGGTGCACCCATCTTCTCTTTATGCATGGTAGCAGTAAAACAGAGAGATGAAAGAGAAAGCCCAGGAGGACAAGCCAATAGTACATCTGTCCTGCTGCCAGAAGCCTCTGGAAAGTACCTTCCATATGAGCAACCTCTCCCAGAAACGTGGTACACATCAGTGAGGGGCTTAGTTCCATTTTATGTGGCACTCCCCAACTCTCCTTTGCACTTTCCTGCTTAACCATGTTTGTAGGAAAGGCTGTGACTGGTGCGCCTTCCTGGCCAGGGGGCTGGGTACAACTTCTTTCTCTTTTTCTCAAGTGTTCTGCAACACAGAGGCATATCTGTATGGCATAATGCCTCAGGGGCTGCAGGAGTTAGAGGCCAGGTGGGCACCTATGGCTTGGATGGGGCTGGAAGGGGATCAAGAAACAGACAAGAGTTCCCTGAGATCCACCTAGGAGAAGACAGGAAGAACAACCATAAGGAAAGGGCTGGGGAGTGGGCAAGAAGAGTAGATTCTGAAGCTTCTATCCCTGCTCCTCCATCCCTTCTGCCCTAGCTCTGTCTACCTGCTGGCCATGATGTGCTCATCTAGAGGGATGTGGCAGCTGTGTTGTGCCACTGGAAAAATCACTGTCTGCAACACCCTGTCTGCTGCCTCCTCCAAACACATCTCACTCTTCTCTGCTTTCCCACAGAAAGAAAGTTTTCCTTCATGCAGATGTGTCAGCTGGGAAAAACCCTCCTCTGCTGAGCTGCACGCTGTCCCCACACTGAAAGCACACAACTGTTTATAATTCATGTTCCTTAATTTTGTTTAAACTATCAAGCCATGACTTTCCACTGTCTCTAGGAAGATGCTACTCCAAATAAGCAGCACTCTCAAGTGTCTTCTGAGCCTCTGAGGTGAACTTTAGTGAAAAACTCGAAGAATTTTCTTTGCCATGCTCCGCAAACTCTAGTTTCCCACCTTGCATTTAGATGCTGTGGCTTTTGGAAAGGCACTGATCAGTATGACAGATAGCAGCCACTGTCTTACAAGGAATAAAAGCAGAAGTGCCTCAGATACACTGCAATTATAGGTTCATTGAGCACTCATAGTGCTTGGTTTCATTTCTCAGCTGATGCACAGTGCTTCAGAATCTGGAGCAAACTGCCTGCAGGGAATTCCCAGTGAAGATGCCCATGGGGTTTCACTGCCTGTCGTGGAGGAGAGGCAAGACTGAAGTCCACTGGGCTGAGCCCAGGCTGTGCCACTGCTGTTTGCTGGGTTTGGTTGGCATGGGCGGGGCAGGTCCTGTAGATCTGCAGTTCACACCTTGGCTAGAGAACTATGCCTTCTTTTCATTGAAAAAGGGCTGGGAGCAGGAGGTATTTGCAGCATGATGGGGGATGGCAGGAGGGAAGCTCTCTCCACCTTGGCTTGGTTTCAAGCAAAACTGCTAACCAGCCCTGCTGACAGCAAATCAAATGCAGGTGGCTTTCTGCAAAAATTCACATCTCCTGGCATGCTTGTGTGCTGGAGGACCAGTGTTTAAAACAGTGTTTGTGCAGACTAAAGCAAAAAAATCCCTACAAAGAACCATTTATGAGTCAGTCTCATACCATGAAGTGCTCAGCCCAGCAGCTCAGCTTGGCAACAGGTGCATTGGTAGCGGAGGAATGGGAACTGTGCTGTGGCTGCTGGCTGAGACCAGTTTGTGGGTGCTGAGAAGTGCAGGCAGCATGCTGAGGGATGACAGAATGCCATCCACAGGGACACAGACATATTGAGAGGTAGACTCATTGGACCCTCGTGAAAGCTAAGTGCAAGGTGCTGCACTTGGGCTAGAGTAAACCCAAAGATCGGTACAGATTTGGTGATGTGTGGATGGAGCACAGCACTGAGGAGAAATACTCGGGTCTGTTGGTTGTAGAGAAACACATCATGAGCTGACAATGAATGCTTGCACCCCAGAAGGTCAATCATAACCCGGGTTGCTTCAAAAGGAGTGTGGCCAGCAAGGTGAGGGTGACGCCTTCCAGTACTTGATGGGCACTTACAGGAAAGGCAGGAAGGGACTCTTTACCTGGGAGTGCAGTGATAGAGCAAGGAGCAATGGCTTTAAACTAAGAGGATACTAGATATTAGAAAGATAGATATTAGGAAGAAATTCTTTTCTATGAGAATGGTGAGGCTCTGAAACAGGATGCCTAGAGGATTTGTGAATGAGCTGTCTCTGGAGGTGCTCAAGGCCAGGTTGGATGGGGCTTTGGGCAGCCTAATCTAGTAGAAAATGTCCCTGCCCACTGCAGGGGGCCTGGAACTGTGTGGTCTTTCAACTCAAACCATTGTGTGGTTCTGTGATGAAGGGATACAGGTCTTCTGGATTGCAAGGAATGCAGCCAGGCTGTTCCCTTCTCTACTATAAAGATCACTGTTTTCATTTCAATCCAAGCTATGTTCAGCAAGATTATTGGACATCATTTTGTTGGGCAAGTGGTTCTGAAGGATATGGGTCTGGGAAGGTGGGCACTCACTTGGGAGGGCTGTGGAGGTGGGCAGTGAGTTTGGTTGTAGAGCAGTCTGAATGCTCTGACTTCCAAGCACTAGCTGAAGGAACTTGGGTATACCCTGCTTCCAGGAATGGATGAGATGGTCTCCAAATATACAAAAGGCTGCTGCAAAAGGAAAGTGAAGAAGCTCTTTTCTGAGTTCACTTCTGGTAGGTCAAGAAATCACAGGAAACCTTGGGGTCAGATGCTGGGGGGAAATTCCACTTATCAAGAAGGGTCAGCTAAGGAAACGCTGCAGATTTTACAGTCAAAACCTTTGGAGTTGTGCTGGCCGTGGCTTTGCACAGGATGGACTGAATGACCCGGGACAGTCTTTCAAATTCCTTCATTTTCTGTACTTTTCTGATCCATCAGTATCCCAGAAGGTGAGGTGGGTTTTCTCTGCTTATGTTGTATATCTGAGGGCTGTGTGCAGTCACAGAGGCTACGAGATTCTTCACTCAGAGGGTGCTGAGGTGCTGGTACTGCTGCCCAGAGAGCTGTGGTGCCCCATCCCTGGAGGTGCTCAAGGCTGGGTTGGATGGGGCCCTGGGGCAGCCAGCCCATGGCAGGGGTTGGGGTTGGGTGGGCTTTGAGGTCCCCTCCAAGCTAAGTCATTCTGTGATTTCTATGATTCTATAATTCCAAATAATCTAAAGCAAGGGAATTTTAACCAAAATAGGCCCCAAAGTTTACATGCTCAGTGCTGTAGGAGAATGAGGAAAAGCTTGAGCAGAAAATATCTGGGACTGGATCAAGAGCCACACACACTCCTAAACAAAGGAGATACATGGCCTGGAAAGAGAAAGCAGATGTAAACAGAGATGAAGGGGGCAGACAGCAGGTTGGGTTTCTCTGGATATCATTTGTCTTCCTTGTGCTGCAGCTGTCTCAAGTGAGTGCTGTGGGGCCACAGTGTGCCAGGACATGCCGGGCAATCCATCATGGCTTTGCTGGCTGCCAGGGCAAGCCCGTGCTGAGCAGAAGCTCCCAGCTGTGCAGAGGGGCTCTGCCTCATTTGATTCATCAGCGTGAAGACTGCAGCTTTTCCCATACCTCATGCAGGCAAATGCAGGCACAGAACAACTTTTTCCAGCAGGATCTTGACCCTTGTAAATGTGACCCCACAGGACTCTTCTATAAGAGCTCTGGCTTGGCTTCATGGGGGTCATTGCTCTCCTGCTCCCAGAACCTCTTCATCTTCGTCCGGGAAGAGATTTCTCCTGCTCTGGATCTTGCTCCTTTTAAGGTGCGGCCGGTTGCAGTAACACAGTGTGGCTGGTTGCAGTAACACAGTGTTTCTAGGTCTATCAGTCAAATCATTTCCCTTTCTGGGGCAGTTCTTGAACAGCGTCAGTACACTCAGTATTGCTGCTTTTCTTCCAGCAAATCTGCTCGCAGTGCTGGACTGAGCATGAAGGGGAAGGAAAGGTAATTCTGCATTGCTTCGATTTGAAACTGCCACAAAGGGCCTCCTCTGAAAGCCAGGAGTATGAGGGCAGGCACCAGCTCTTGTCTGAAGAGCCAGCAACTCTGTGCCACTCTTACATGGACTGACAGGGACAGAATGGACAGAGTCTAACTCAAAAATTCCCAAGTGAGCCTTTTTCTCTGCTGCTTGCAAAGGAAGAGGTCATAGTGCCTGGGTCTGTGGGGCTTCCCACAGGGAGAGGGGTCTGCACCTTCCTTCCCAGCTTTCCTATGGAAAATCCTTGAGACTGAAGATTTCCAGGCAGGCTACAACCAAGGCCAGCAAAAAAGTCATCAGAGGGAACGAAGCTAGAAGGCAGAGCTGCCAAGAGTGCAAAGGTAGCAGAGGGCATGGGAGCTGGGGAAATCTCCAAAGACAATACTATGTACAAGGCTGGTATTCCTACCAGGGCACAGTAGCTAAGAGTGGAAAGCCCCTGGCTGGCTCTTCAGTGACTGATAAGCCAGGCTGGCCCCATGCCCTGATGAGAGGGGATATGCTTGTGGATCCTTCATTACAGGAAACAGAGGGGAGAGGACTCAGGGCATCAGTCAGCATGATGGGAAAGTCAAAGGCAGCTAGGTCCTTCCTTCTGGCGCTCTGAGCCCAGTTGATGAGAGTGGGGCACCCGAAATAGCACAGGGACTACTGGGAGGTTTGGGCAGTGGGTCCAGGCTTCTTCCCACACCAAGCAACTGGAAGTGCCTTGTCTGGGCAGCAGAACCCTCTGGGAGCTCCCAGTCTCAGGGCTGCAGCCACACTGCTGAGTGCCATGTCCTGAGTTTGTCCCTTATGACACCCTGAGAACACACCTCACCCTGCACACGTCCATGCCACTGTGCCCCTGTGAGGCCAGAAAAAAACTGCAGGTTTGTAGCTGCATGGGATAAGGTTGGCCTGCAGCATGTGCAAGCACTAAGCACTGCCCAGCTAATGGAGGAGGTTGTTCAGGAGCTGCAAGTCACACACAACAAATGTGCTGCTCTGACACTGCTTACATTCATGGCAAAATAAGCTGCTGATTATGCAGCAGTAGATTAAAGGACTCTTAATGTCTTTATGGGGTACAAGATACACAAACTCAGCCCAGTAACTGTCCTCGAGGGGGAAGGAAAAGGTGAAGGCAAATCTAAATGATCAAGGGAGAGCTTGGTGCTTTATCACCCTTTTTACAATCTGATCAGGCTTGCAGATTGCACAGCCCTGCATGTATTTGTGTTATTATTCACAGCAATATAATATCCTTAAAGGGACACTTGCAGCTCTTGCCCCCTCATCTTGACCCCTCTCCTCTTGCACTGCACCAGCCAGGCTTTTAATTCAGTGCCTGTATTTTGCAAGAAGTTTCCTCCTCTATTCTGGAGAACACCAAAATGCCACCACAGCAGCAGTTTTATGGGGAACATCACGCAAGCTGGCAGTGTGAAGGTCAGGGAGAGGCAAGCCTCACCTCTGCAGGGGCTGATGGTAATTCATCCTTTGATGCTGATGGACTAGAGGCACTTTATCACTGAGTCTTGCCTCCAGCATAAGTGGCAGTGCATGCTGTCCTGCAGCTTCCTCCTTATTCCTGGGACAACCAAGGAGCACTGGGTGGAGAGGGGCATGAGGAAAGAGGAGGAGGGGGGATTGAACAGCAGGAAATCCTAGATCCTAAATGCAAACTGGGCAGCACCCCCTTCATGCACTGCTTTGGGTTTCCGCCATTTTGCACCATCATGGTGCTCAGTCTCCTAATGTCTCTTTGAGCTTTTGGCTTTTTCCATACTAGCTGGCTCCCAGCTGGACTTTGGGGAAGGGTACAGAGCTTACTGCTCTGGGGAACCACAGCTGTGGTCAGGGTGGGCTGTGCTGGAGCCTGTGCTGGGAACTTTAATTTCCCTTCACAGGCAGTGCACTGACAAAGGCAGCAGATCCATTCAGGGTCTTTTCTTCAAATCATATGCCCGAAAGAGGAAATGAAAGCACAGGCCTTCTGGCACTGGTACCTTTCCGTTCATCTTCTGAAAGTGGTCAGCCTTCATGTCTCTTTGTGGGCTTACAGGCAGCCCTGAGGAGCAGGAAGGAGTATGGGAGAAGTCAGATCTGGGGGTCACCCACTACTTTACCATAGCGTAGGAACTTCTGCATTAGCAGGAAAGTGATGAAAGGAACAAAATGTTATCTACTGCAGAACTTAATTCTGGAACAGAGCCAAAGTGCTTAAGTTAGAGGAACAAGCAAACCGTTGAAATCCCACAGCTCCTTAGCCTGTGTGGTGCAGCTCTTCTTGTGTTTCTGCTTTGTGCTGGAGGACAGTGGGCTTGAAGATCTCCAGAGGTCCCTTCCAACCTCAACCACTCTGTGAGTCTACACTCTGATGTCAGCAGTAAAACAGGGGTGGGGGTGGTCTCCTAGCTTTAGGAGGAGAGGACACATCTGGCCATCCTGCTCCAGAACCCCTGTCCTGCTCGTTGATTTGGGACTGCTTGAGATCATGTTCCAAACAGGCTTCAGCATCCACGGTCCCAAGATGTGGGGAAGAGCAAGGCTGGTGCATGCTCTCCATAGCAACCAACCACCCATCAGGTGCCACACAGAGGCAGGAAGCATTTGCTTGGTGCAAACCAACCAGGATGAAAAATCCCAGAATCTTGAGCCTACAGGAAGGGGCCAGAACCACATGTAGGACCTGAGCTGTAAAGCTGAGGCCAGACACACAGCACAGCAAGGCCATGACATCTGCAGGCAAGGGGAATTGCACATCCTTTGGTGTCTTCGGGTCAAAGGTGGAACTAATAGCCAGGGGCAAAGAGGTATTAGACTGGGGAGCCCTGGAAGTTCTCTGATGCAGGCACTCAGGTTGGGCAACCAAATATTTTTCCCTGTGTCAAACTTTCCGGGATATTACAATGTGCAGTGTTACAAAGCCACATCCATGCTGAAGTGCTGCTCTGCTGATTTTGAGGACAAAGGAACTGGGAAGCACTTGGCCACTGGGACAGAACAGAGCCCAGCACCATCCCTTTGCCACAGGCACTGTCCGGGAGCCCTGCCATGGTGTCAGCCAGAAGGGCTTCTGCCTGCTCTGCTTGTGGTCTGGTGGTGGCTGTGGTGGGGCAGTGGGTTTGGCCGAGGAGAGCTGCCCTCAGCCACATGCTGCTCCCTCAGTTTCTATTCCCCAACTATGCTCATCCTTTCATTTTCTACATTTTCCCAAGAGGGACTTCCCATCCCGAAGGAGGAAGGGGCATTAACCTTTCCCAAAGCAATTGCACGAGAAGCCCAGAGGACCCTTCTCACCTGAGAATAAGTAATGTCAAATAACAACCCTGCACTGAAAACATGGGAAGCAGCAAATGGAGCTGGTGCTGCCAGGTGCAGAGCTTTGAGCTCTGCACAGAGGAAATGCAGCTGCTGCTGTTAGTTCATTAACATCCTTCCCCAGACCCTGTCGTCTGCATGGAGCTGACATGACACATTCATCTACTAGTATTGTCTAATTGGCATGATTTGCCTTCAGTAAACATTCACTGTCCACAGTTAGCCCCTTCACATCATGTTTAACTGCACAGAAATACTGCAGCAGTGCCAGACCCAGCAGAAAACTCACAGAAATCTTCTGTGTGAGGTTAGTGCAGTGACCATGAGATGCTCTGGGGCTGAATTCAAGAAAACACACACAAGCCTGGAAACACATCTGAGCTGGCAGAAGATCTTAGATGAGCACACACATCCATCTGCACAGCCTTCATCCTTTCCTTCTTTATTTATGCTTAGCATAATGGCTTGCACATGGAGCTGGGGGCTTGCCGTCCTGCAAGCAGTCATGAGCACAAGTCAGTTTGCAAACTACAGTGTGATTAATTCCTCAGTCTAACTAAGCTTCCAGGTATAGCTCTGTGGCTGCCCATGGTTCAAGGTGTTCTGCAGGATTGATTAGATGTCTCTTTTGTATGTCTGGGGCATCAAGCCAGGGTTGGGTCTCCTAAGACTGGGGCATAACCAAGAGAGTGGGAATGAAACACAATTCAAGGAATGGAAAAAAAGCAGGATGACTCTGGCATGGAGGACCACGGTGGATTGCCCCGTGTCGGGGTCCCACCAGCACAGACCCACAGCAGGCAGTCCCAGACCGAACCTCAATGTTTTGCCCTGAGGATGGATTTTCTCACCCTCTTCTGCCGGAGCGAGTCCTGTCATTCCTTGAATGCTGTTTTACAGGCAGTGTTTGCCATCTAGTGGGAAAGTAAGGTCTGGGCATCCTTCTGTGCTTTGAGACTGGGGGGGAGGGCATGGGCTCCCAGCTATGCTGGTGTCCTGAATATCTGTGAATCTGAATGAAATACTTTGGAATAGGGGAGAAAGCACCACGTCCTGAACGAATGCTGCCTTTCAACCTGGCATCCTCCCAGAGACTGGTACCTTTCTGGTCAGCATCTTCCTGGGGGAGCAGTATGCAGCTGGTGGGAGGTAAGCAGGTCAGAACACTCCCTATCACTCCACAAAGCTCCAAAAATGTTTCCTTCTCTGCTTTGGACCACACAGCTCAGAAGGTGGCTGGATGAACTCCTGCTTAGACACCAGTCCTGTTTTCTGTGCAAAACTAAAGCAGACAAGGTGCTTAGAGCTTGGTGAGGTCATCCCAACTGGTGCTGCTGGTTTGAGGAGGGAACAGCCATTTCCTGGGAACATAACATCATGAATAGCTAAGCTGCTGGCTTCAGCCTCCAAGAATCTCTACATCCCTGTGTTTGGCATTTTTAGGCCGTGAAAGACAAGAAAGCATCCTGGAGTGGAGCTGCCCCAGTAAGAAAAGAAAGAAGCTACCAGTTCCTGCAGGGAGAAGCCTATGATGGGCATCAAGAAGAGAGTTGTCAGACCTCTTCCCTCTTCACATATGGGTGCCAGCAAATCTGGCCTTCAGGTTATGCCTTCCATTCGCTTTCAGGACATGGAGTTTGCAGCTACTAAGGGAGCAGATGAAGATAAGTGAGTATGGGTGACTTCAGTGCACTCCCTTGAGATGGGAACTTGGACCCTTCTTCATGATCCTAGGCAGAGGTGTCCTGCTGGCTGATGAGTTGAAATCTACAGCCAGACTGAATTTCCACCACTGGATTTTTAAAGCATTTGTGTCTGGATTTATTGTGCCTCTGGGGTGGGATCCCTGCCCTGCTTACATTGTAGGGACAGGATGAAATAAAAGGGGATTGAGATGTCATTTCTCACCCTGGCACAAGGGTTGTATTTCTGAGACCTGCCTCAGGCTCTGTCTCCTTGTGCCAGCTGTGATGCCACTTCCACAGGGACTGGGTATGTAGGTCATCAGTGCGACCTGACCCTAAACACTGTCCTTGCTGACTGTGGATCTTATGCACTTTGCCTCCAGGGCATTTTTACAAATCAGTCCCTGCACAACTAAAATCTTTGACGCTTAGGATGGCATTTGGGTGTTCAAACTGTCCGTCCGTCCGTCCATCCATCCATCCATCCATCCACTCATCCACCCACCCACCCATCCTTCCTCCCTCTGTTCAGCAGTCCCCACATCACACTACACATCTGTATGCCTCTTTCCCTCAGTACATGCATTCTTTCCTTCCTGCTGACTCTGTATATGTATTGCTTCCTTTCTCCCATGCCCCAGAACATGCATACGCCTCTCTGTTTTCTAGGATCTTCCTGGAGCTGCTTCTACTTCTTCCCTAGAGGAGAAGAATGCAGCAGGAGAGTGAAGTGAGAGCAGCTTTGCAGACAGCTGCCTCTTCTCTCTCAAAGTACACCCTGGTCCTGGCAGAGACAGGGGAGAACAGTTGGGGCCTGAGGGCCAGCCCAGATATTTTGCAGGATCTTTGCCACCCGAGACAGCCATGCACTGCACACAGCCACCCACCCTGTGACCTGTCGGGGCGAGGCGGGTTTGGCAGTACCTCCTCCCAGCTTTGCTGGAGCCAGAGCCACCAAGGGCCCCAGCCCCAAAGGAAGTGCCCTGGCCCAGCAGAGGGACAGGGAGGTGCCGGCACTGGGACTGCTCTCATGGTCCTTTCCTGTTTTTCTCCTCCGCAGCTTGGAGGCGAAGTTGACTTTGGCATCTGGAGCCCTCTCCTTTATCCCAGATTACTGCTCACCCCAGCTTCGCATCTCGCTGCTCTGGAAAGCCACATCCAGCGCCAGCCAAATCTTGGAGCAAGCAGCTCCCAGCTCCATGTACCTTTAAAACCCTAAGCACTGCCAGCTTACTGGGCTCCCAGGCTGCCTGTGTGTCATGCTAGCCCAGATGTGCAAGGCTCCGGAGGTCTCTCCCCCAGCCAGCAGAAATCCCCTCATCTTTGGCATAAGCCTGGACTCTAGAGTTTACAAACAGGGCAGGAAACAGGCTGCCAGCTCACTCTCTCCCATTTTCTGGCCACTGTGCTCTTGCATCAAACAGCTGTCAACATCTAAACCAGCACCAGGTGCATCCAACACACTGAGCTGTTTGCAGACACTGGAGTCACAGCTATGGGATTGGTGTTGCATTTGCTCAACAGTATCATACGGAAAACCACAGCCCAGTGGTGCTGAATTGGGATCTGGTGGTGCTAAGAGAGGTTTTATAAGCAGGAGGGGCTGCACATAGGTATCCTGAAGACCAAGGGGGATGAAGGTGACTGTGACACATCAGGCATGGCTGTGTTGGGTGCTGCAGACTCCCATCCCAGCATGGAACCATTCCAGTAGCACGCCAGAGACATTGGGCTGATCCCCATTACTCCCATCCAGGCTGAAGTGAGAGGCTGGGAACCTGCAAAGTCAAGCCCCAGCATGCGCAGAGAGGGCAGAGCTGAAGGCTTGTTATCACACAGCAGGAGGTGGCACACGACTGGTGGTGCCATTGCAATAGACACAAACCTAATCCCTCCCTGGCACTGTCCAGCTTTCACTGCCAGCACAACTCTGGGGTAGGATCAGACCAGAGCCACCTCCCAACCCTGCCTTATCACATGGTGATCACAGAGTGACAAGCCCTGTATAATGCAGAGCCCCAGACCCACCTCGTGCTCCCCATACTGCTGCTGCCTGCATTTCCACTCAGCCTCATATGGATTTGGTTGGGCATGAAGCCACTGGCACTGAGTACTAGAGCTGGGAGGTGCCAACACATGGAAGCGATTACAGGGGCTGGGTCAAGGTGGGGGTAGGGGGGCAGGCAGCACATGCTGAGTGGGGGGCTCTGTAAAGGGTTCTATCTGTTGCAGGCATTCAGCAAAAGCTGAACAGAGTGAGGGTCACCAAGCTGACACTGCTCCTCCTGCCCAGCATCCAGTGCGAAGGGGTCTTGTCTGGGCAGCACCAACACTACCCTCTTTATTGAGATTACAGAAGGATGGTTTCCTTCTGCCTGCTGACAGCTGGTGTGGGGGCTCAGCGGTCACTGATGCCCAGTGCTCCTGGGAGGAGCCTGTGCCCATGATCCCCATGGAGGCGGCATGATGTGGCGACGAGGGGCTGGCTCGGTGCCCCATCCCCATGAGTCCAGCCGCTCCTGACAGGCACAGGCAGCCCAAAGATCCTGGGAGCGCAGCTTCTGTCCATAGGGTCCATCCTGCACCCAGGCAGTGCTGGGGGCAATGCCCAAGGCTGCGTGGCATGGGGCCCTTGGGGCCAACAGTGGTGTTATGTCCCGTACATGGTGAGCAGATGCACGGAGCGGGGTCAGCTGCGGCTCATGGCAGGATCTGTGTCCCTTCAGAGAAAGAATACAGAGGGTCAGAGGCTCTGCCCTGAGCCTTTCCCTGAGACCCCTTGTCCTCATGCCTCCCTACCCCAACACTCACTTGGCAGAGCCTTCAAGTGGGTGGCAGCAACCAAGAAGCTGTGGGGTTTGGTCTCGTCCTTGCTGTGCTTCCTCACTCGGAACCTGGAGACGGGAAAACAGTGGTTGAGATCCCTGAGCAGCCCTCCTTGGGCACTGGCACTGCTGGAGTGCTTCCATGGTGCACCCCTATCCAGCTGTGCCCAGTAGCGTTAGGGCCACAGCACAGAGCACCATGGAACACAAATGCTAGGAAACTCAACCTACCAGATGAGTATGGCAATGATGAGAACAGCAGCCAGGACAAAGAAGGCAAAGATCCCAAGAGAGACCAGGATGGCTGTATTCTCCAGGGGGTCACTGCGGTCTGGGATAGAAAACTGTCAGCCTCTGGCATTCAGCAGGGTCCCTGCAGCCAAGCTTTGGGGCCTGTTCCCACCCCACGATCCCCAGCTCTACTCACTGATGGGCTCAGGGTTGGGAGCCTGTGAGGGCTCCTCAGCCAAGCTCTCCAGGCTGACGTCTGTAGTGGTTTCTTCACTCACCATGGTGGCTGGGTCTGGTACAGCAGAAGGGTTGGAAATCAGTGCACCCCAAATCATGGGCAGCATAACAGGGAGGAGTAAAGAAGGGTGCCCTGTGCCATAGGGTCCTGGGAGCCCAAGGGTGCCCTGAAGGTCATGGTTGGGGGGAATTCCCAAATCATACCCTGACATGAGTTTTAATGGTCTGGGAGCTGCTTTTAAGCCTCCATTTCTGGGCAACTTGAAGGGGCCCCTTGAAGCTAGGGCTTGTCCCAGTGACACTCAAGGGAGGGAAAGGGGCTACAGAGGTGCCCAGGGTGTTGGAGAAGCTATGGGAGGGATGATGCCAGTCAGTAGGACCCCTTTCCCAGACCTCTGACCGGTGTGGCCCGTGCTTCTGCGCTCCACTCGCTCCAATTCCCTGCATCCAGGAAATCCTTCGCGCTCACTTGCACCACGTGCTCCAGCCCCGCAAAAGCATCCGTGATCACCTCAGACAGGTTCACTGTCTCCACCTGTGCAACAGAAGATGTTGGGTACACGGACACCCCCACAGGATGCCACTACCTCACTGTGAAACCCCTCCTGGCCCCTGCTTACCACGGACCAGGAGCGGTGGATGACGGGGCGGTACTGGAGGCGAAACCGCAGCTGGAAGTGGGGCTCCTTGGGCCAGGATGCGGGGTACTTCCAGCTGACGTGCAGCCGTCTTGGGGCCAGGGGAACAGGCTCCACCACCAAGCCCTCTGGAGGGTCCGGCTTAACTGCATGGGAGGGGACGGGGATGCTCCACCACACTGTGTCACCCTTCCGCTGTGCCATGTGGATGGCTGGGTAGGCAGGCAGGGGAACAGGCACTCACTGATGGCCTGCATGGTGACATCCAGGAGGCGGAAACTGGAGCCCAGAGGGTTCACCTCAGTGATGTTCAGCCGGTAGGAACTCCAGAACTCTGACCGGTGAACAGTGCAGGTGCCGGTGCGTGCCGGGTCCTGAAGGCATGGCCCCACGTGCCCGCTTTTATTCCTGTAGGACAGGGAAACAGGGTGGTGACATGTATGCTCCGACCATGCCAGGAGCCCCATGGAGGAGGCTCCCATCACCCCTCTTATGACCCCCACATCCCAGCCTCATGGCTTATGTTTCCTCATGGGCCCCTCAGCCTTGCCCCCAGGATGCTATGGAGAACATGGGCAGCGCCTTTAGAATGGAGGATCGGGTGGGTGTGTACCCTACCTCCGCTTCTCTTCTCCTGTCAGCGACTTCTTCCTGCAATGGAGACAGGAAAAGCAGATAGTGAGGACAGCAGGATATGGGACAGAACAAAGCCAACCCCAATATGACCAACAGAAGGGATGGGGGTCTCTGTACAAGCTGCTCTGCTGCACCCTGCTCCCACTTTGCAGCCCACAGGCAGCATGGCACAGGGATTAGAGGTAACGTCATACCCAGTTCCACAAGCAGGGAGCCTGGGGGTCCCAGCCTAACTTCATCAAGCAGCAGCAGCAAGCATGCAGAGACACTAACAAAAGTAGCCCTGCAGGGATGCAGTTCTATTTTCCATTTCCCAGCAGTTGGCCCTGCTCTCACTCTATGCATCAGCCTCGAGCCCCACTGCTTCTCATTGCCATCTCCACACAGCTTCAGATCCAACCACCCTCTCCGTGCTGTGCCTACGCACCCAGAGGTTCCTGGGGGATGAGGTGAACCCTGCTTCCCCACTGTGCCTGCATGGTGTGGAGCAGAGCCCTGCTGCAGGTTTTTATAGAATTTGGCTGACTTCAAAGCAGTCCCTTAATTTGGCCTGCCATGATAATTAGAAGCAGCATCGTTTCCCTATCTCCTTTCATCTTGAAGCATACTGAAGCACTTGGCAGCTTGCAGACGACCTGCTTCTCTTCTCCACCCCCTTCAGCACTGCAAGAGAGGGAGCCTGCCTGTGCTGGCCCCCAGTGCTGCTCAGGGGCCCCTCTTTGAACAATCACATGCTCAGTACTGTGCTCCTGGAAACAGCTCTTTGGCTGCAATATCTTGGAAGTGGATATGAATCCAGGGTGAAGGTCAGAGTAGCAGGCAGGATGTGGGGGTTAAACTCAGGAAGGCTCAGCCTGAAGCCCTCACCTGTAAGTAGTGATGTATCTGGTAGGGAGGAAGGTCTCAAGGCTGGAGGTCCAGGAACAGGAGAAGTTCTCATAGTCAGATGCTCTGCAGGACACAAAGGGGACCCCTGGCAGGTCTAGAGCCCGGGGAGAAGAGACCATCAGTGAGGGGTCCCTACAAAGGGTCACCCACCCTGCAACAGAGTCAGCATATAGGTACCCATGTGTCACCTCCCTATGACAACCCCTTGTCACCCAGCCAACAGACATGCTACTCACGCCCCAGCTGCAGGGACACGGCATGCAGGAGGCTGCCATCCTCATCGTGGCAGCTGTAGGTCCCAGCAGCAGCCAGGCTGGTGTGTGGCAGCACCAGGGCTCCCTGATGGATGGCTGAGCCCTCTGGCAGTGCCATAGCCCCATCCCTTCTCCATTGGACCAGTGAGCTGTAGGGGAGAGAGACAGGGTGTTGGGGGGGGGAACAGCCCGTGAGCTGCTGGGTGCAGAGCCAAGGGATGAGCACAAGTGGGGATGCAGACATTGGCTTTGCTCCCGTCCTGTTTTTTTGGAGCTCACCCATTAAACCATCCCACAGTGTGTGCACATAAGACACCTACCCAGTGCGGGCACCGATACATAACAGAGTCACATCCGTCCCCAGCTGGCCGTACTGCACACCTGCAAGGGCACACGAAAAGGGGGTTAGCCCCGCGTGCCACCATGGGGTCCAACTGCACTGGAGAGCTGGGAGGGACTGGTGTCACGGTTTTATGATCGGCCCTGGAACCGGGCCAATCCAGCCTGGTAAACCGTTGACAACTGGTCCAAGCTGGGGCTGGGCAGTGGGTGGTGGAAGAGGAAACCCAACTCTATAGATGCATTCGGAGAAGGAAAGGCATCTGCAGGGCAGGCACAGAGATTGCTTGGTCTGTGCCCATTTTGGGAGTGCCCCAGTGACCCCATGGAATGAGGGCTCTGCTTTGCTTACCTTCCTCCCCCCAGCCCTCGGGGACGGTGAGGGAGGCTGATGCCAAGGCTGCCGCAAGGAACACCATCACCCTGCCCAGGCCTCGGGTGTGACTGTGCATCTGGGGGAAGTAGAGAGGGAAAGCAGAGTGTTTTATCTCTGTGTTGGCATCTGCATCCCTGTACCCTGTCCCATTGCTTTGCCCCTTCCTGCTGCAGACAGCACAGTGACTGTGACACTCTCACATCTGTCCCCAGCATGAGCAACCCCTGTGCTTGAAATGGGAATGTGCTGGACAAACACTGGGAGGGAGCTAAGGGCTTGGATGGATCAAGGGCTCTTTGCTGCTGCAGTCCCGAGCTGGGAGCCTTGTGTGTTCACCAGAACTGTGAGTGAACTGGGGTGGTCCACAGAACTGTGCTGGCACAACTGGAGAGGGAAAAGACCAAGGAGGGATACAAGGGGACTGCACAACAGTGCAGTAAGCATCGCTTCTGACCTTTGCATTACCCCAACGTGTCTATTCCTGCCTGCATCGTCCTGGGCATCCCAGCAAGCATTGCCCCATCCATCCTGGCCAGCACCCCATCCCTTCCAGACAGCACTGTCCTGTCTATTACAGCTCTGGCCCCATCAGACACAGAAGCAGCTGAATTATTTTTTCCCTGGAATGCCTCCCACTGCCTGTCTGACAACAAGGGGCAGGCACTATCAGGCAGGCCTGTTCATTCTCTCACATACTGCCATGGGCTGCAGCAAACCCCCTGCCAGCCCCAGGCACAGGGGCAGGTGCAAGCTGCAGCCCTGAGAGTGTAAATCCCTGTCATGCTGAGTCACCCAGGCTGACAGTTTGGAGGGGAATATACCAGCCCTGGAAAGATGCCACAGAGCAGCTGACAGTGTCCATTCTGCAGGCAGGAGGACGGTCTCCAGTACAGAAAGCTGAGGATGGTGCTGCTCCCCCTGAGTCCAGAGAACTGCAAGTGTCTTTGCACACCAAAGCACGTAACACTGGGGTTATGAGAAACAAAAAGAAATGAGCTGACATGCTAAAACCCACTGAGGTGGGAAGCTGGCCTTCTGGATTCCTCTATGCAAGGGGAAAGGCATGCATTGCTCCTGCACAGTACCATAATGCTCCTGCCTCACAACCAAGGTAATCCTACATCACAATGCAGTGCTCCTGAATCACACCATGGTGCTCCTCCATCATACCATAATGTCCCTGCAACGTACTTCAGTGCCCCTGCATTATACTCTGATGCCCCTGCAGTGCATCGTGATGCTTCAGACACCTAAAGAAGCTGCTGTTCCCCATCCTCCCACACCCACCAGGCACCCTCCAATGCAAGCCCCACACATAAATAACTTCATGAGACTGTCATAAGCTTTTCCTACTAAACCACATGGAGAAATGTTCCCAAGAAACATCAGTCAAGAGCACTCTGCCAAAACTACGCTGGTAACTGATACTGACTGGGAATACTAGGTCTAGAAGTAAAATATTTCAGTGATGGAAAAAAGACTTAAAATACGCTTTAAAAGCAGCAACCTAAAATAACTCCAAGCACCACATGGGCCAGAATTAACGGATGGTGCTGGGGGAATCAGGGAGAAGGGAGAGTGTGCTAGTGTGGACAAACACAAGAAGTTTTAAAATAAAACAATTTCTTCTCCTGATCGTCCCGTTCCTCATGACCTTCCTGCCTGCTGCCAGAGCCTGGTCATGGCTGAACATCCCAAAGAGATGGGATGCAGGGCAATCTCTGCTCTGCAAACCCCATCTCCACACGCAACAGCCCACACACAAAGAAGCGGGACAAAGAACTGTCCCACTGCAGGCAGGAGCTGCCAAAAAGAGGAAGACCTGGAGGCCAGAGTGAGGTGTGGAAGGTCTCCAGCTGCTCAGTGCAATCTGTCCAGAAATTATGCCCTGTTCTTTTGCTACCAAAATCCTGCACTGAGGTTAAAACGCATGCAAACGGATGCTCACATGTGTATGGTCAGGCTGCTTCCCTCAGCCAAGCTGCTATCTCATGGATCCCACACAGGCAGAGAAAGCGTCCCTCTGTGTCTGCACCAGCAGTGACACAGCTGGGGACAGGGAGTCCCAGCACGGTGGCCTGGAGCCAAACCAGAGGGAACAATCAGAGCCTTTTTTGCTCCCTGTGGGCTGGTCCCAGGCCAAGAAGTGTCTGCTCCCTGTCCAGAAAGGGTGACCACTGTGGCTGGGTCAGAGGTGGTGGCTTGGCCCCACAACGCTGGGTGCTGCTCCCACCCTATGAGATGCCCTCATCTCACTCAGGCATCAGCTAGAAATGCAAGGTGCCATCCTCCATCCCACACCATGCTGCCGTCCTTCTGCCCTGCTGTGAGCCCCTCCTATGGCATCCTCCTGAGACCTAGGCTCTGTGAGCCAAGACATCCTATCCTGCCCCTGAATCAGCCATATGCACAGTGCCAATGCACATGTGGGTTGTGACAGTCCCCTCAGCACAGTCACACTGTGCCATGACCCACAGTGGCCTGGCAGAGCTGGGTGCAGATTCCTGGGGGACGCCAACTTTCCATTGCACTCGGTGCTTTGAAAGGCAGTGGTTATTATTTTTTTTCTTTCTTAACTTTGTTTCATTTGAAGTTGCTCTTCAAAGAGAAAGAGACACACGCAGAGCCAGGGGGGGGACACATGCAGACGGTGCCTCATTCAGAGCCATGGGAACACAGGGTGCTCCCCACTGAGCATACAAACCCACGGTGCCTCCAAGCCTCCCCCAGGGTGGTCTGGGGCAGCGTCGCTGAAATGGAGGAAAATAAAACCAACAGCATTTGGCAGCTCCGCTCCATTGGAGTCAACCACCTACAAAATGCCAGTCTGCAGTGGGAAAGATGCGACAATGGTGCCATGGCCATGCCATTGTGCTGTGCTCCTGCTCCTGTGCTGGAGCACCCCTGCCCCTCTGCCCAGCCCTGCTCCCTGCCAGTGCCTGCTGTGGGAAACCAGTCCTGTGGCCAAGGGCGGTGGCACTTGGAAGCAGCAGGAATTTCCCTCTTAAGCTTGCTTTCCTCCAGGGTTGGGAGGGAAGTGCCTTGCTAACCCCTCTTTGTCCTACTGCCCTGCTGAAGTGCTGCGGGGTCTGAGGAGCTGCAGTGTGGACTTCATAGTGCCGGTGCTGCTGCCCTGCCCAGAAATACCGCAGCATCCTAGTCCTGCACATCCAGCACCATCTTCTCTCCAGGTCAGCAAAAGGCTGGTGGTGGTTTGTGCACCCAGCAACAAGGCTTGACTTGAAGGTGGCACAAACCTGCAACAATCTCATCAACCCCGCTGCCCCTTGCAATGCCTCATACAGCTGCAAGGCGCTGTATCCTGCATCACGAACTTCAGCTCCGTGCCTCACCATTTGGGAAGCAGCTGCTGTGCACTCATTTTCAGTGCTTTTTATTTGCATTCATTCCTTCATTCATGTCTGAGAGCAAGGAGGAGGATCCTGAGGCACCTGGAGAGCACACTGTAGGCACTCATCAAGCTGCAATATGCCTGCAGGCATCTGAACACTGAGTGCCAGTGGGAAGGGAGCTGTGTCCTCTGCTGCTTTTGGGGCCACCAGGGCCATGCACAGCTACCAAGATTGCTAGTATTGCCTGCAGTACCTTCTTGCTAACATCTTTTCAAGGCCAAAGAGTGACTCCTGCTCATCTCATCCCTCAGGGGCGCCAAAAAGAATTCCTTCCCTTTGCACCTCTTTGCACACACATACACAGTCCTGCACTCAGAATGGCACCCACTGTGGGAATTACCCTGAACAAAGCAGGGATGCCTTGCCTGGGAGGTTGGTGTGGTCCAGCAACCACTGCTCAGCCCTAAAGTAATCTTAGATCCCAGACAGCCCAAATGTACCTAATGCACCCCAAATGCAGAAGCCCATAGGGTTAATAGGGTTAAATCCAACATGGCCAGGGGAAAGGATTCTGCTCCACACTCATCCCAAATACCCATCCCCATCCAACTCACTGAAAGCCCCCCAAACCTATCCATGCCCCATCACCCACAGCTCCGCTGATGCCCAAACCCAAACCCCACACGCAGGGAGCACCCCTTGCACCTCCTTCCTCTATGGGCTGGAAGCCACTAGCAAGACCCAGTGTTGGGGGGACCAAACCTTGGCATCGTGGCAGCTTCGATGCAGGGCAGCTCACTGCTTCAACCTGGGAAACTCCCCCCCAGCACTGCGATTTCCACCCAGCCCCTCGCACACGCCCTCCCCTGCCCCAGCCCACTGAAGAAGTCTCTGGCTCCTGACTGTAACCTGAAGCATCATCATGAGCCAAACAGCAAGGGCTCTGTTAGAAGCCAGCAGCACCAAGCCTTGCCAGCTGGCAGCATTTTATTCAGGGGGGCGGGATGAGGGCAAAAGGAGCCCCCAACACCAGGCTCTCCCTCCCTCCCCCTTTCTTGCCCTAAGCCACACAGTGGAGAAACTCCTAAAAATAATTTTCTGTCTGCGAAGACAGCAGGCCAGCAGAGGGCAAGGGATGGAGTGACGGGGGGGGTGACCCCATGGTGGGTAGCTGAGCCCAGTGTGTGACCTATTGGGCTCTGGCTTGGAGGGACTTTGGCAGGATAAAGGCAAGGAGCAAATGGCTTCTCTTGTCTTGGGCGAGTTTCAGATTTCGGAAATTTTCTGCTCCAGAATGAACCTGGGTGCTGGAGGCTGTGCATGAGCTTTCATTTAGAATGTGGAAGGGTTCTGCTGTGCAATCCAGCCTGTGTGCTGCCCCAGCTGCGCCTGGTCCCTATTAAAAGTCCCTGAAGCAAGAGCTGAGAAACTGGAGCTGTGATTAAGAGGATGCACATCCCTGCACCACATTTACACACACCTGAATGCCCCACCTTGGTGCTGGGGCCCATCAGGCTGCTCCTTATGAACTCAAGCCTCAAGAAGGGGCAAGAGGAGCCTCGCAGGGCACAGCACAGCCCCATCCCGCCCATTCCAGTGGGCTCAGTGGTGTCTGGGAGCAATTGGGCGCAGCTCCATCTGCAAGGCACGAAGGCACACGGGTCAGCCAAGACACCGCAGGGCGGCAGGTCCAAAATAAACATTTCACTGTTACTGCCTGCTTTCAGGAGCTGCTAACGTTTCATTTCAATGGCTCAAATACTCCTGCAGCTAGCAATTTGCTGTCAGTCTCCTGCAAAACAAAATCTTTTTCGTGCTGGCAGGGGATTTCAGGTGTCCTTAGGGGCCACCTGGGCAGCCAAATAAAGCCATGACGAGCTCATTAACTCTGCGTGCCATGGCTCCGGTGTCCCTGCACGGTGGGACATCCCAAGTTGCACCCCTTTGCTCACACCGCCAGTGTAGCAGAATGGGAAGAAAACTTTCCTGCAGCTGCACTGATTAATTGTCACCTCCTACTGGCACAGGCAATCGTGGCACAGCAGTGACACTGGAAAGTACGAGAGGAGGATACCACTGCCAAGGGCAGGGGGCTACGGAGCAGGGCCAGAGGGTGGGGAGGCTGTGAGTTGAGAAGGTTGGAAAAACACCGGCTGGATAACTCTGTGGTGGGGGAGGGAAAAAAAAAAAAAAAGAAAAAAAAAGAAAGTGCTCCTGAAAGATTGAGTGTGACTGTATCCGAGCTGGGGGGATAGCAGGGCAAAGTTGGGAGCGTGCTGACACATCTCCTTCCACACTGCTGGAGGGACGCCTTGGCCCCGCTCGGGGACAGCTCTGTTTACAAGCTCCCATTGTCTTCTTTTCTCCTTTTTTTTTTCTTCCTTCCACCCCCCCAAAAAGTTATAGCTCAGAGTAAACAAAAGCAAGCAGCCTCTCTCTCCAAACATTTCAACCATCCCAAACTTTCTTTGGAGGGGGGCTGCCTGTGGAATTTTCCTTATCCAAAAGAATTTCGAAATGTTCCCGTTTCAGCCTGCCTTGACTCGAGGCCAGGACAGCTCAGAAATCCTTCATGAAATGCTTGAGCTGCCCTCTGTGCAGCCCGGCTCCATCTGCAGCCACTGCACCCCAAAATCCCCACGCACAGAAAACCTGCAACCCTGCTGGAGGGGGAAGGGAGACAGACATGACCCAGCCTGTGCAAATCCCTCCTGCCCAGCCCATCACCTGGAGGAATCCATCAGCTCCCGGTGGGGATGGATCCAGCTCTTTGTGTTTTAATGATGGAGCGACTCCGCAGCATTTTGCAACAGAAAACGTCTGCTCCATGCCTCCCTGCTTGCTACAGAGGGAGCAGGAGCGGATGCCATGCTGCAGCCTTCCCCATGGACAAAGCAGGGACCCTGCCTTGTCCCCTGCATAAGGAGAGGTTGCACACGAGAGGATGAGGAGATCACCTCTAGGATGGGTTATAGTGGGTGACACCTCAAGGTGCCCCACAGCATGCAGTTAGGGTGCACACCCCAATCCCTGTTTGGCACTGAGATTTAATCCCAAGCATGGGTAAGCAGAGACCCCCAAGAGGTTCCCCAGCTTGCCTGGCATGGACATGGTGTGAGACCTTGTTGCGCACCTCAGCCACCCAGCCATGGGGACACCAGGGTGGCCCTGAAACAAAGGCAGTGAGGAAAGTTCAGCTGAAAAGCCCACCCAAGAGAAGCCAACAAACCAGGGAATCAGAGTGCTAAACAAACACCGGGCTGGGATTTGGCTGTCAATGCAAGCCATTGTGGTGGCCTGGCACATGAATGTCCCCTCCTCGTTTTCCCAGACACTCCCTGGATGGGTTCACTGGGTAGGTGGCCTTGCAGCCCAACACACACTAGCGCAAAATAGCGACCCTCTGCATCCTCATCCCACTGCCATAACTCCCCCCTGGGGATAAATAGGACTCTAGAGGGGCTGCAACCCCTCAAATCACCCATGCGGTCCCCCCAGGAAGGTCAGCTCCTATTCCATCACCCCCCACAGGCACAGTGTCCCATGCCACCACCAGCACCCAAGCGGAGAGGTACCTCGGCTCCGGGCGAGGCAGGGGTCATGCCGTGAAAGGGGGGTCCCCTGCAGCTGCCTGCTGCCCCCCCAGCTCTGCACCATCTCCTGGGCAGCCTTGCCGCTGCAATGCTGCACTGCTTTCTCCTCCTGCGCAGGGGCTCCAGCGTTGTCTCCCCCCCTCGAAGGCAGCCCCCTTCCTATAAAGGGGCCAGGCAGCGGCTGCGTGGAGAGCAGAGCCTCTGGCACAGCAGATGGGGTCTGCAAGTCAAGCCTCCCTCAGGTGTGTTTGCCTTGGCTGAGGCTCAAGCCCATCCAATTAAAGCTACAGAAAACATATATTAAAAAGGAGGGGGAAAATAATACTCCCTCCTGCTCTGAGGCCCTGGGCTTGGCTGAGGTTTTTCGGTCGGCCAAGTGCAAGCGATGCAGGCTCTGCTGGCAGCCGCCCGGGGAGGGAGGGGTGTTTGTGGATATTAAAACGCAGTCGTAAAGGAGAATAAAAGGGCAGCCTTGTTTCAGAATGAGTCTCCGAGGCTTTCCCCTCTCCCGGCATGCTCGGCACCTGGCCGGCTAACGAGCAGCTCTGCAGCAGCAGCCCCAGCACACAGCCATGGCCCTTAGCATGTCCTGGGGAGAGGAGGGACAGCACTGTGCCGTGAGCATCCATCTGGGCTACCTCTGTGCCCACCATCATCTGCACAAGGAGACGGATGGGGTGCTGCTGGAGAGATCCCAACCCTTCGGAGTCTTCAGGCAGTCGCTGGGGTATGGGACACAGCACTGTGGCTGCTGGGACACAGTGGGGAACCTCTGGCTGAAGCAAACCTACGGCACTTAGCACAACCCCATTCAACAATGCTTGAGGCACTCAGCAATCACAGAGGTTGTGAAATGACACAGGTTTCGAAGCACCGCTGCAGACCCTGGCACGGTGTTAAAATCTGGGCTTTTTTCCTCGTGAAACAACCCATCCACACAACACCGCTGCCCATCCTCAGTGCTGCCTGCAGGTTCACCTTTTGGTATCATGCCCCTGGAGGTGAAGAAGAAGCAGGTCGGGGTGTCTGCTCACACCACCTGGCATCGTGCATGGCTCTGGTGTTTGCTAGCTAGCAGAGGAGAGATACCGACTGGGGGGTGGCAAGGATTTGCTATCCCCCAGCAGTTTCTCCCTTGGTGCAGATCTGGGAGGGCAGCCACCACTGTGAGGGGTGGCTTTGACCTTTGGGGTGAGCTCAAGGGGCTCCTGCACCCACCTCACAGATTTGTCCCCACGGGGGGATGCTGTTCCCCTGCAGCGCGTCCTGCACTTCCTCACTGCCGCACCCAGGCCAGCAGCCACCAGCGTGAGGAGCAGCTCAGGACACCATCCCCATCCAGTCCCCACCTGCTCTCTCACACCTGGCTCCTCAGCATCGCCGCTGCCCTCTGCCCCCTCCCTAAGCAGCTCCCGGCCACGTGGCAGTGAGGAGGGGGACCACAGACAGCCTCCCCCCACCCCTCCCTCCCTCCCTCCCCTCCTCCTCCTCCTCCTCCTCCTCCTCCTCCTCCTCCTTCCCTCCGCCTTCCCTGGCATCTCCCCAGAACAAAACCACAGCCTCGCTGGGCCTCCATCCCCTCACCACGCGCGGACCTCGGGCACGCCCCGGCCCCACGGGGTGACTAACGGGAGCCGTCGGGGCGCCCGGAGCCCGTCCCTTGGCCGCGAGCCCTCCCTGCAGCAGTGAAATCACGTCTGGAGAAAGCACGCGTGGAGCCGTCCGCGGAGCGAGCAGGACTGCACCCCGCCTGCTGGCTGGCCGGCTGCCCCCTCCTCTGCCGCACAGCCTGCTCCGCGGGTGGGCGATGAGACCAACGCTCGTAAAAGCCCCCGGCTGAACCTCTGTCCCCTCCCCCACCCCGTCTCACCTCCCGACGCACGGAGCCAGGGACGGGCCACCTCCGCTTGCCACCGGCACGTGGCACGCGGGTGACTAATGCGGCTCTTTAAACACCTCTGCGGAACGGGAGCGTGGCTCCGGGTCAGAGCTTAATTATCTTCCCCTGCTGCCCGCGCTCTCCCCTCGCTGCAGTGCCTCGGGGACGGCGTTCCTGCCACCCGGAGCCAGCGGGGATGCAGCCGGGAGCGTGCCGAGGCCGCTGCTTGGGGCTATAAAAAGCTCCGCTGAGGAATGCAGCGCGCTGCTTCGGGAGGAGAGGGGGGAAAAAATAAAAATAAAATCAGGTGCTGGATGAGTCAGGGAATCGCAGCGCGAGCCTCTGGCTCAGGTCTGTCCCTTGCTCGCTGCTTTCACAGCCAGCAGCCTGGAGACGTCCCGGCGAGGCTGGGGAGTGCGGAACGGGGTTTTGGCACGGCCCCGAGGGCGGAGGACAAGTCAGGAGGATGATGGGCACCTCCTGCCCTCGCCCAGCCCAGAGGGGCCGGATCCAGGCACACAGCCTCCTGGCAGCTCCTTCGGCAGCTGGCTCCGGACAGTGTTTGTCCAGAGGATTAACCGTGCCCTGCTTTATGGCCGGAGACTCCATCTCCATATGATGCTGCAAGAGTGGGCACACTGCTGTAACCCCCCAGCCCGTGGGCACCCCATCGGGGACCTCACCCAGAGCCAGGGGGAAAAGCACATCGGAGGGAGCTCCCCGCCCCGGCACATGCAGTGTTTGTACAAGCCTGAGTGGGGGAAGGCCAGATTAATTTTAAACCTGAATAAACAAGGAGAGAACGCAATGCCAGCGCTCGCTCTTCCCTGCAGCTCCCTGCATCCAAAGATACATCCAAGCACAGCCCAGTGCTCGGTTCCAGGACACTGGGGACAGTCCCAAATCCTCCCCCACCATGGGGCCTTCCCAGCTTCAAGGAGCTCCCAGCTGAGCCAATGCTGGCAATGGGGTGAGCTCCCGAAATCCCTCCAGCTGCAATGCTGGGTCCCAACACAGGTATCACTCGGAAGCCCCTGTTCCATGCCATGTCATCCTGCCGGGGACAGCTGTCCCCACGCCAAGTGCCTAAGCTCTGCGCAGAGCATCATCTTGGGAAGTAACCAGGAGTGGGAAAAAAATAATAAAAAAATTGTTTGTGGGTCAAGAGGAGAATGGAAAAAAAACAAAACACAACAAAACACATTTCGATCTTTCGTGCCAAAAGGAAAATGAAAACCAAAACATTTTGTTCTAAATGATAGGCCTTGTTTAGTTTTCAGCGGTTTTACTTTTTTAAAACGGTTTGAATTAAATCGAGCTAAATTTGGCTTCCAAACATTACCTTCGGGTGGGGAATAAAATAAAATCAAAACGTCTCATTTGGAAAATGTCAGAACGAAACGCCACGGCTTTTCCAGCCTGGCAAGAGCCCAAGCCAGGCGCTGAACCCAGCCTCAATTCACAGCGTGTGCCGGCCTCCCAAAAACTGTTTTGTTTTGTTTTGTTTTTTTCTTTTTCCCTTTTTTTCCCTTGCAAACAAAGCAGCTGCCCGATGTAACCCGGTGGGCGGCTGCTGGTGCTCCCGGAGGGGACGTCCCCGTGCCGCACTGTGCCGATGCACAGACAGATTCCATTGCAGCCGGCAGCTTTGCACCCCAGTCCGACCCGTGCTGCTCTTTAAAACTTCTGTTTAAATGTCTTTTCTATTAGGTCAGCATTCCTCCTTCGCACAGGGAAGGTGGTTACAGGCACACAGGCTCCTCAGTGCTGGCTGCTGGATCTCTGTCAGCCAGTAGACTGCCCACGCTATTAAATTACTAAGAAAAATGGATCGTTTCTCCAAGCATTAGGTGCATGAACCTCTCTCGTGGTGGTGAGACTCGCTACAGGCGAGCTGTTAATTGGAAATTCATAGAGCCGGCCACAAAAGTTTCCTTCGGCTCCCCTCCACCCTCCCCTTGTTGAGGCGAAGGATGGGGGGAAGCATTTGCCACCCTCCCTGAAACACTGAGGAAAATAAGAGAAAAACTCCCAGGGACCTTTCCAGGCAAGCAACTGTATAGCTGGCAGGGTCTGGCCCTGGACCTGCTCAGTGCTAACCCTGGCTCCATCATGCGTCAGCCTACTAGAGATACATCTGAGGGGGCCACTGCCTGGAGACAATGCCCCAGCACTGCTCCAGCTGCATCTCAGGGGTGAAAAAAGATGCTACCTGTCCCACAGAACTTGCCTCATGCACATCCTTCATCCTTATACCCTTCATCCTTACATCCCAGGCACAGCATAAACATCAACAGTTATCTGAAGGTTTCCATCCCAGCCCAGCATCCCGGGTTGCTTGGGAGCCAAACCTCAGAGCCCTGCGAGGCATTCCCAGAGCAAACTGCCCCTCAGTCAGAATGACAGGGATTTCAGTTGCCTGTCTGCAGCCTCCATGGAGTGAGCAAGGAAGACTTTGCAGCCAGTGTCAACCCAGCTCCAGAAACTTATCCCCTCTGGAGTTCACAACTGGCATTGCTGTGAAGGGCTGCATTCTGCTCCTTGTGCTACAGGGAGCCCCCAGAGAGGTGCAGTGCTGCACATGCACTCATGCTGTTGTCAAGTGCTGTGGGTGCAAGGACAACAGGCATGGCTCTGGCAGGAGGAGATGAAAAGAACATCATGGATGGCCAAGGGAAAAAGGATGCTTCCCCAGTGCTGTCATGCTCCAACCGCAACACTGCAAAACTCAAAGCTGGGATGGAGCAGAGCAGCCTCGGCGGAGCTGTGAAGCAGCCTCCTGGGAGCCTTCCAGGACCTGAAAGTCAAAAGCAGCCCGAGGGTAGCTGAACCCTCTGGGGTTTCGTGCTGGCCCTTGCAAGAGGGTGATGGAGCAAGAGCTGGTTCAGCCCACCAGCTCCTCCTAAGACACAGGCCCTTGAGCAAAACTCATGGAAGGCGAAGGACAGACTCCTGTGGACTTCCCCAGAGGCTCAGGGTCTGTCCCGGCTCTGCACGAAAGTATGGGGAGACGCCAGCTGGCCCAGGCACTGTGTGTGACAGTGGCTTTCACAAAGCAAAGCAGGGACATGACAGCTGGGCCAGCCCAGGGGACCTTCGTGGGGCCATTTCAGCACAGCTTTCTGCACTGCAGCTCCACTGTCGCAATTTGATATGGCACGGGGCAATGCTTCAGCTGTCCCATGCAGGAGCTCCCGTCATCCTTTTGTTTTTTTTTCTAGCTGCTTGTGCAGGAAGGCAAGGTCCAAATCACTATTGGCCTCATTGAATTCAAGAGGCACTGATGTCTGCAGTGACCTTTATCAAGGCAAGGAGTTGGTGAGGTCCCAGCTCCAGGGATTGATCTGGCCAGAGTGGAGCACATGGTCCTAAAGGAAGGGGCTGATAAAAGCAGAGGAAGGCAAGGGAAACAGCTGAAACAGAATCATTGTGCCAGCCCCCTGGACACTGCATGGGGACACTGCTTCTAATGTGCTCTGCAGGCAAATCCAAACCCCTGTGTCAAAAGCAGGCACTTGGGGATGCCTTCAGGATGCTACGCAGCATTCCCAGAATGGGGATGCTAAGGGTTAAGCTGGCCCTGCCATTGTGGCACATGGGGAGCTCTGCCTGCACCTGACCTCTCTGCCCCTTGGTGTGTCTCCAGCACCACTTTGTAGAACAGGCTCGGCATCCCTTGTTTTCACTTTAAGAGCTTGGGTAAAATAGAAAATGCCCAAACGACCTTCTTACCACCATCAGGATTTCATTAGATGAAGGAGCCCTAAACTTTTCCACCCCTCCCTATAAGGAAATCTCTGCGGGGCCGTAATCATTTTTATTATGCTGTTTCTATTTCTGCCCTTTCCATATTGAGAGGAGAGAACCAGAGCCCAGCAGCCTCTGGGGAGTCCTGGAGTGGATTCCAAGATCCCACTCTCAGCATCAGCCCTTCTCCCCACACTCAACCCTCTTGCCCACTGCCACAAACGTTTCCACCACGCTGTCCTCAGCAAGGTCCGTACAATCTTCCCCAGTGGCAACAGCCCAATGGAAACTCAAAGATTCGTCATTTCCAATCCTTCCTCCCCAAGCGTGTTTTCCCACAGGTTCAGTGCACGACCCTACCTGTCACCCCGACACAGCTCAGCATCACGTCCACCCACAACAGCTCTCACCAGAGGTCCATCCAGCCTGGCTGCCATCTCCTCATGCATCTTCAGAAAATGTGTACGAACAGATGTGGCCTCCCCCTAGCCAGACCCTACAGCAAACCCTTCCAAAATCCCTTGTAAGCTTTTTCAGCAATGACTGATCCCTTCTGGCCCCCATCCAGGCTCCACTGGTCAGATGTGACCGCAGCACAGAATCCTGCCGGGACAGAGGTGAATCAGGTCTTAGAGCATAGCAAAATTCCTTGCCTTTCTTATCCCAAGCCTTCTCTACTCCAAACAACAGATGGAGCAGAGATGAGGAGGTGGTTTCCATTTTTTCCCCCATTGCTCAGACTCGCAGCCTGAGGGGAGGTGGAATTGCACTTCAGCCTCCATTCTCCCTCACTCCATCCTCCTGCTGACATGCACTGTGTGTGCTGGGACAGCCCTGCAGAGCCTGAAGCTCACCCCATCCCAAGGCCATGCCAGGGCTGCCTCAATGACAGGGTGACTCAGAGACCTGGGAACCAGCCAGATTCTAGAGATAATTCCTATTAATGAGTTGATCTCTGACACAGCAAACCTGCTTCTAATTTCCAGAGGAATCTTTCTTTTTCCATGGAAATGGTCAACTGGAATGTGACTCTTAGGGAAGACAAGTATACCATGACCCTAAGACATCATCACCATTTTCCACCTTCACAGCCTGACAGGAGGGTATACCAGAGAAAAGCATCACTGGGAGGGATGGAGATTTGTTATTAGGAACTGGGGCCATGGAGTCACTTAAGCCCTGGCTGGAGAGACTTGGTGATTTTCACACATGAGATTCTTCCTTAATCACAGGAACACTTAGCAAAACCAAAAACTCTCTAAACATCCGAGCAAGTCACCCCGGGGCTAATTGCTAAGGCTGGTTTTGCATCAGCATTCCAAATGCCAGAGAGGCCCCATTGCACTGCCCCAGGGGAGAGCTCCCATCCGAGACATTCTCTGTCCTTGGCTGTGGCTTTGGCATGGGTAGAGCCACCACATCCCACAAATGAATAAGAAGAGAACAGAGGCAGAAAGGTGCCAGATTTCCTTAATGATGCTGTACAGGAGGAAAGCAGAGCCATGAGCAGGCTGGCACCTACCCCTCCTTCAGGAAGCATCTTGGAAAGGGTTCTTCTATCACAGCAAAGCCTGCAGGAAGAGAACAGCCTCAAGTGCCCACATGAAAGCACACTACACACTCAGGCACTTTGCCAGGCTCTGGACACACTCTGCCCCAAATCCACAGTGCACATCTCCAGCATGATGCCCACAGCCCGCTGTTCTGGGCATGCAGACGCCTCATCCTCAGGACAGATGTCCTCCTCAGTCCCAAGGTTCTGCCAGTATAAAAGTCAGCACTTTGCAAACAGGGGGACCTGCCTTGCAAAGGGATCGTGGCCACAGCAGGAGCTCTCTGGGCTGTCGCAGGGCTGAGAATGGACAGTGCGAGTCAGGGATGGAGATAGAGAGTAGGGGTTTAAGGCAACCCAGGGATGATCCAGCACAAGGAGGCAAGGATCTCTTGGCTCGCTCGCTTAACCATATAAAATAACGAAGATACTATAAATACAGCAGGGTAAACACCGGAGAGGGAGAAGAGGTCTTGAACTAAAAGCACAATGTTGGCAGAAAGCCACATGGGAATAAACTCTCCAGGAATATACTCAGGCAGGAAAACAGAGGGAGGCTTAGTCCTGCGTGAGCAGGAAGAGCCTTGGAGTTGCTTTTGAACACATCTTGGAGCAGAAAGGAAGGGTTTGAAAAGTCAGCTTCTGGCAGATGAGGATGCCACACGCTGTCCCCAGCTGCATGGGTTTCCCTACTCAGGGTCCAAGTGAGGTGGGGCAGAGGGCAGGGCCAGGCAGCCTGCAGACAGAAGGACACAGGGTGCGCCCTGGGTGCCCACCCAGCACTGCAGCTTCTGTTAGACCTGGCAACTGAAAAAGGGAAGCAGCACTGCTTCCAGGCTGAGTACAGCGGGGAGGCTTGCGACGCAGTGAGTCATTCATTCATCCTTCATAAACAGGGCCTGCACCCAGCCAAGCATCCTCCCCCCCATCCCTGCTGCCGTGACAGCCAGCCTGCTTCTCTAGGACAGGGAAAAAGTGGCTTATCAGGGACAATCATGTTTTCCCTGTGCCATGAGGCTCCCAGCAGACTGCAAAAGCTTGCAGACAAGAGCAGGGCAAACCCTGCTCCAGCCTGAACTGGCTCAGTGGAGAACATCATGCACAGCACTGGGGACAAGGTAGCCATGCACCATCCCAGCACTGGTCCGAGGAGGAGCCCCGCTGACTCCACCAGCTCACAGCTCCATGTGAGGCTGAGATGCCACAGGCTCCGTGCAGCCCCAAGTGTAACCACACTGTGACCTGCCCTCAGATAAACACAGACGGAGTGCAAACACCCCACCTCCTCCTCCAGCCAACGCCAGACGTGGCTGCAGCCTGCAGGAGCAGGTACCTCCTGGTACTTGCAGGGCCAGCCCCGCACAGCAGCAGCTCTGCCGTCAGCACCACCAGCTGGGGCACAGCGGTGTGTCCCTGAATTGTTGCAGCTCCGGGCTTCTCCTTGCAGAGATCAGATTAACCTAAAGCATCATCACAGAAGGGTCTGGCAGAGTTAAGTCCCAGCAAAACTCAGCCCCTTTCACACTGTTAAGCTGGCAGAAGTCAAGAGGGGACACCCAGGGGCTGACATGTCCACGGAAGGTGACACGCACAGCTGGTGTGGGACTGAGAAGCCGTGATTGAGCCAGCCAAGGGCAAGGAGGGACGAGGCAGGCAGAACCCTGCCATTGCCTGCGCATGAGAAGGCAGCTCTTTCTGCGCCTCTCGTAATTAAGAACAGCTTTTCTCTCCCCAGACCCCCCAGGAGAAGAGAGGGCCCTGCCAGGGAGACCTGTGGCTCCACAGGGGTGGGGGCACTCTGCCTGGAACTGCTCGAGCCTTTCTCCAGAAAACTCTCCCCGGAGCTTAGAGGGGGAACTCTGAGCAGATGATGGGGAAGGGGCTCAAAACTTCCACCCCGGGGACTTCTTTCAACCCCCAATCCCCCGAGCATCTCAAGGTGGGCGCTGAGCCCAGAAGGGCAGCAGCACTCAGTCACCCAGTACCCGCAGGCAGGGAAAACGAGGGGCTGCTCCCCGGCGAGGCTAGCTACCTTTCCCCGAGCTTCGGGGCAGGCAGCAAACCCTCGGGATAAGCCTCCCGCCTGCCTGCGCGGCGCCGGCACTGCCCGCAGCCGGGCGCTGCTCACCGCGGCGTCGGGGCGGCAGCGAGGAGTGCCGAGCGGGGGAAGCGGGGCTGCTCCTACCTTCCTCCGCGCCTCCCAGCCTATGTGTCCATGGTGCTGAGCGAGCCGGGCCGGGCCCGGCAACGGGACCGCGGAGCCGAGCCGTCGGAGGGGAGCCCGCTCGGGGCTGGATGGGGAGGCAACGCGGGCGGTGCGGGCCCTCCGCCGCTCAATTGGAGCAGGGCGCTGCCAATCTGCCGCCGCCGCTCCGGGACGCTTCCTGTCTGCGAGCCGCGCCCGGCACCGGCACCGGCTCCCGAGGGTCCGCACCCCGCGGGTGCACGGCTCCGTCAACCCAGCGCGCGGCCCCTGCCGCCGTATGGCCCCCATCGGGGCTCCGATGTCCCCGGGGTGCTTGGTTTGCCCAGCCCGTCCCGTTGGGGGACGCGGCTTGTGTGGGTCATGGTCCCCGTGGGGTGCGGAGCTTCAGCCCCTGAGCATCCTAGCAAGGGGTGATGCAGGTCTTGCCCGTGCCTCAGTTTCCCTGCTCGTGGGATCGTCATTTCTTTGGGGTTTGGGTGTTATAGGGGTTACGGCTTGTTAGCTGGTAAGATGAAATCTGGCCTTCAGGTTTCTGTTCCTCATCTGCGAAAAAAAGCCTCTTTCCTTCTCATGTCCTTCAGTGCTTTTGCATTCCTCTTTTCTAAGAAGCATCACCTCTTCGTTGCCCACCCTGCTTTCCCTTTCCCTTGGATTTTTTTTTTTCCTCTCTATCAGAGTAAATATTTGCAGGAGGAGTAACCGTGATGAAATTCTGCAGCAGATAAACCTTCAGGTGAAAGCCCATAGGGACTTCTCCTGCCCTGGTACCTGGAGCCAAGCTCAGTCTGGGGACTCCCAGGCTGGGCTGAAGACCCCAGCTGGAGTCAGCAAAGCTGCAGCTATGGAAGTTCTGTGCAGACCCAGCAATTCCATATGCCCAGGCACAGAGCCTGTGCAGAGATAAGGGCCGTATGCTGGGTGCATGCAGCATCCACGCAGCACAGCTCCAGCTGACTTGCAATAACAGACTGCACTGTAGCCCACCAGGAATAAGAGAGGTGTGTTTGCATCACAGACCAACTTTGCAACCCCACAGTAACAAAGCGTTCCTTGCCCACATCTCTACATTCCTCTGCAACCACTCGACAGCACCCAGCTACCTGCTCTTGCTCTGCAACCCTACGATAACATGCCCATGAGTCATCTCACCTCCCATGTAATCCCACAGTAACAAACCAATGTTTTCCTTTGTGCCAACCCTCCTGTTCAACCCTACAGTAACTGAGTGCCCTGAGGCTGTGCATGCTGCCATTGCCGCAGCAGCACTGGTGCAAGCAGTGTAACCCACAGGGAAACCCCTCCCTGTATGCAGCCTCCTCTGCCTCCTGCCCTGGGGTATTAATAAATATAATGATCAGGATATAAGGTGTTAAGGAATTCAATGGTCATGATCCGAACAGGCAAACTGAGATGTCCCTCAGAGTGGGAGGGCTGGAGAATGAAGGGTTCCTTTGGTTCTGCCATACGGTTGGAAGAATGATGGTTTTTGCATCTATTTGCAAATGCAGTGGTTTCTCCAGTCTAAAACGGGGACTCTGGGAGCAGTAGGGTGAGTGTGCCCAGCCCAGCACGCACACGGGCTCCTGGCCGCACTGTGGGCATGCGCTTGGCTGTGGTTGAGGCTATGTGCCCACATTGCCCGAGGAACACTGCAGCTCAGCACATCTGCTCGTGGCCTAGGCTGCAGCCTCACTGGCCACATGTGGCCACATTTGCCCTGCCTGTGCCACAGAATGCTGGGGCCATGCCAGGGCTGTGGATGTCCGCCCCTGAGCTGGCCCTATGGCTTCTCAGGTGCTTGGCTCACGTGTCCTCATGGGGATTTTGGGAGCCTGGGGATGTAGGAGGAGCTGCTCCTGAGCAGGAAGGTTTTCCCCCCATTCAGCTTCTTGATTTCCCCTTCCAGATCCACAGTGCTTCTCTGCTCTCCGTCCCTGCAACGCTCATGAGCTGCAGCCTGCAAGATCAGCTCCTTAGGAAAGGCTGGAGCTGGGTGTGTGGCAGTGGGCATTTGGCTGTGGTTCTCTCCTGGGAGCAGACCATGGGCTTTTCCCTCTGCTCCGTGAGGAGCTGGCAGCTGGGAGCTGGGCTGCTTGGCGCCTGCACTGGCAGGGAGCCACGTGTTGCTTTCTTCTGCTGCTGCAGTGCTGGAGCCCATCCGCACTGCAGATCCGGGGAATCCCCCAGCTCTGCCAGGAGTGAGGTTGGGAAGGTAAAAACAGGGATTGATTTTGAGGGGTCACGGGGTTACCAGTGCAGAAAGACACTCCACAGTGGGGTGCTGGGACACAGGGCCATGGGGTTTGCTGGGGCACCAGCACCATGTGGAGCCAGCAAGCAGAAACTGAAATGTTGAGTGAGGGAGGGGCAGCTTTAACAAAAGCAGAGAGGGGTCTGCTTGGATACTGGGTTGCTGGGAAACTAGGCAAATGCACCCCAGGGCCCTTGGGACAGGGCTGTTGTGGCACATACTGAGAATAGCAGGCACAGCCTGCATCTCTGGCACTGCAACTTCTGCTCTGCTCCATCCTCAGGCACTGCACGCATCCCACATCCCAGACTGGCTGCTCCATCCCGTTCAGCAGTGGCTCACCCACTCAGCATCCCAGCACTCTGAGCTCAATCTGGAGTCTTCGGACTCCTTCTCTCACTTCTGAGCAGACACCAGCCCAGAGAGAGAACTGCCAGCTCCTGTCTCGGCAGGTCAGGACAGATCAGAATGGCTGTTACAGTGTCACAAACTCATGAAGGACCCCCGACCTTCTGGGCTACACGTTGCTCTCCTTCCCAGGCGATGACTTCACACCAAACTCAAAGCAAGATGTGTGAAACCACAGTGGAGGTGCTGCATCACCAAGGCGAGGGACAGGACAAGGTCCTCAGCAATCACCAGATGCATTGGTGATCACTGGAACTCTGCCTGAAGGGAGCAGAGGGCAGAAGATGAATGCAGCTAAATGCTGTGGTGTATCCCCATGGTGTCTGTGCAATGCAATTTGTGCCTCCAAGCCCAGCCCCACTGGCTGTATCTGGTGTCCCAAAGGCTTTGGTTCCTAATGTGCTGGATGAGGAAAAGGAAAGCTGCTCACGCTCACCTGGCAAGGCCAGGCTCTGGCTGACATGCGCTGGGCATGGCCCTGCACAAAGTGCAGGCTTGCTGTGTGTTTACCCTGGCCAGCCTGGAGTGTACAGGAAACCAGAGAGCTCTGCTCCCTGGCTGTCACTTTATTTATTATGGTCACATCTTGGGCTGCTTGCACTGCTGAAAGGCAGCAGCAAAAACCCCAAGTGGTGCTGCACAGCTCCCACCCTGCCAGCTCTGCTTTGCTCCGATTCATCTTGGTGTCCTGCAGCTGAAACAGGATGGTAGGATGTTCCATGCCACGCAAAGCTCATCCTGTCTGTTGGCAGCATGTCTTGTCCCAGCTGTGGCCAGCCACATTACACAAGGCAAAACTGCTGGCAGATGCCCAGTACAGATAGTACCCACACTGGCACATTGATATTTTAGCAAGATCACATAGAATCATAGAATCCTTAGAGTTGGAAGGGACATTTAAAGGTCATTTAGACAAACTTCTCTGCAATAGATGGAGACATCTGCAGCTAGATCAGGTTGCTCAGAGCCTGAACCAGCCTGGCCTTGAAAGTCTCCAGGGACAAGACATCCACCACCTCTCTGCGCAAGCTGTTTCAGTGCCTCACCACCCCTACTGTAAAAAACTTTTTCCTTGTATCTAACTTAAATCTACCCTTTTTAAGCTTGAAACCATTTCCCATTGTCCTATCACAACAGACCCTGCTAAAGAGTCTGTTCCTTTCTTTCCTGTAGCTCCACATCTTCCTCATCTCTTCACATCTGTTCTGCAAAATTGAAATGATCATTGTGCTTCTCCTCCAGAGCTGTGCTATTGCTCCACAACTTTTTTTTCACCTGCCTCCATCACCCAAGGGAAGGGAGCATGCAGGACCCCACAGCTCACTGCCCTTGACCAGCAGTTCCACCTTCAGCCCTGCTGCTGTGGTAGATTCTTGTCCTGGAGAAGACAACACCACAGCTGCTGTAAGGATGAGAATAGAGTAAACCTGGCTCTTTCTTCTGTCAGACTCAGCTGCTCCCACCACTGTGCATAGCAGCATGCCAAATGCTGCATGCTGCAAACTGGGGGCAAGATCACAGCTGAAGAGAGGAGGCAGAGAGAAGAGATACTGTGCACCCTGCTATTTATAGGGCCTGCCCTTTGCCAGGCCTTGACCGGCAGCAGCAAGGGCTGGGCTGGCATGGAAGGATGTCAGGGCAGAAAAAGCAGCCAGAAACCTGGAGACATGAGAGTAAACCTGCCAGCGCTTGGAGGGCTCCTCATCCCTCTTCACAAGTGGAGCCATGTGGCTTGCTGGGCTGCCTGGCTATTAAAGGGAGAAAGTGCCAGTGAGACAATAAATGGGGAGGCAAGCCAGTGCCTACAATCCATGGTGATTTGGCAGCTCTCTTCCATTGCCTTGCCTCCAGCTCCTTCCCCTGTGTTCTTCCTTCATCTCATGTTTTTCTGTAGGCTGTGTGTGAACATGCATTCAACACTGGGATGGAAAAATCTGTGTAGGGTACAGAGAGCAGTGTGGAATAAGGGCTTCTAGAGATCCATGCTAGTTTTGTTCAGTTTTGGCCTTCTGGCTTTTGTGTTTTCCACCAAAAGAATGTCCAGGGAAGAGCTCTGTGAAGGAACATGGTGATATTTGATTTTGACTTTCTGAAGACAAAGTATTTATAGTGTGAGATAGCAAGCAGCAACTAAAGAGAAGTGGAACATGAGAAATTATTTCCAAAGGAAAACTTGAATGTTTCCTTCCAGAAAGGCTGACTGTAATGCCTAGACACTGTTGGACTCCACCTCTCCTCCCTCCTGTTGTGCAGGCTGGATTTCTCTCCTGGCAGCATCTTCCCCATATTGAGCCTCAGTGGCTGGATGCTGCACACAGAGCTGTCCCAAGAGGCCCCTGCCCAGGGATGAGATTTGGCTGCTTCACAAAGACATCAAGTGACTACAAATTGGCTTTTGACAATTTAAACTGAGAGATATATCCCTCATGTCCCTGTTCCTTAGTCACTTGGCAAAATAGTTCTCAATTTCTCAAGCAAAGTCATAGCACAATCAAAGGGGTTCTGCTGTTCCTGGGACAGCTGTGTTCTCTGTCAAGGGACACTTATACCTTGCCTCCCGAGCCAGCTGTGCTCATGCCCTGGCCCTGCTGTGGCTGCTAGGAGATAGGAAAGAAGAGGTCTCCTTAACCTTTCCGGGATGGTGTAAAATCAGAGCAGGTCCCTTCCCATGTCTGTGCTCCTAGACTCTGCTCTTGATCATAATTGTGAGAGAGAGGAGTAGAGAATGGAATGGAGTGGAGTGGAGTGGAGTGGAGTGGAGTGGAGTGGAGTGGAGTGGAGTGGAGTGGAGTGGAGTGGAGTGGAGTGGAGTGGAGTGGAGTGGAGTGGAATGGAGTGGAATGGAATGGCATGGAATAGAATGGAATGGCATGGAATGGCATGGAATGGCATGGAATGGAATGGAATGGAATGGAATGGAATGGAATGGAATAGAATAGAATAGAATAGAATAGAATAGAATAGAATAGAATAGAATAGAATAGAATAGAATAGAATAGAATAGAATAGTTGACAAGGACTTGCAAAGATCAAGTCCAACTGCCTAACCACTGCATGGCTAACCAAAAATGAAAGCATGTTATTGAGGACATTATCTAAATGCTTCTTGAAAACTGGTCAATATGAATGTCAGCCGCCTCTCTAGAATGCCTCTTTCAGTGTTTGGCTGCCCTCGCAGTAAACAATTTTTTCCTTTTTTTGACCTGGTCAGGCTGGAGTGCTGTGCAGAAAGGAACCAGATGAGGTTTAACAGGAGCAAGTGTAGAGTCTTGCACATGCGGAGGAATGACTACATGCACCAGTGCAGGTTGGGGGATGATGTGCTGGAGAGGAGCTCTGAGGAGAGGGACCTGGGTGTCCTGGTGGATGACAGGTTGACCATGAGCCAGCAGTGTGCCCTGGTGGCCAAGAAGGCCAATGGGATCCTGGGGTGCATTAAAAAGAGCGTGGCCAGCAGGTCGAGGGAGGTGATCCTCCCCCTCTACTCTGCCCTGGTGAGGCCTCACCTGGAGTATTGTGTCCAGTTCTGGGCTCCCCAGTACAAAAAAGACAGAGATCTCCTGGAAAGAGTCCAGCGGAGGGTCACAAAGATAATAAAGGACGTGAATACCTCCCTTACGAGGAGAGGCTGAGAGACCTGGGTCTGTTCAGCCTTGAGAAAAGAAGACTCCGAGGGGATCTGATCAGTGTCTGTAAATACCTACGGAGCGGGAGCCAAAGGGATGAGGCTGGACTCTTCTCAGCAGTGTGTGGCAAGAGGAAGAGGGGAAATGGACACAAACTGAAGTGTGGGAAGTTTTGCACAAATGTGCAGGGGAGCTTCTTCACAGTGAGGATGATGGAGCACTGGCACAGGATGCACAGAGAGGTGGTGGAGTCTCCTTCTCTGGAGACGTTCCAGACCCGCCTGGACACCTGCCTGTGCAACCTGGGCTAGGGAGCTGCTTTGGCAGGGGGTTGGACTCAGTGATTTCTGGCAGTCCCTTCTAACCCCTACAACTCTGTGATTCTGTGATGTCTATTATGAAACTCCCCTGGTGCAGCTTTGTGGCCTTTCCCATGTAACATGGCGTTGGTTCCCAGGAAGAAGAGACCACCACATCCCTCTCCATTTGCTCTCCTTAGGAAGCTGTGATTTGTGCTGTGAGCCTGAGAACTAGATGTATTACTGCAGGTGGGACTGCATGAAAGCAGAGTGGAGGAGGACAACCAGCTCCCTCACCCTGCTGGTCACAATCTATTTGATGCAGCCCAGGATGCAGGTTTCTTTTTAGACTACAAGAGCACACTGATGGCTCATGTTGAGTTTTCCATCAAATATCACCCCCAATTCGTTCTCAGGCAGTGCTGCTTTCCATCCATTCATCTCCTTACCTGCATCAATCATCCCTACTCTAGTGCATCTCCTTGCACTTAGCTTTGTTGACCTGTATGAAGTTTGCATGGTCCAACTGCTTGAGTCTGTCCACACCCTCTTTCAGAGAGGACTCACCTCACAAACTTGCTGAAGATGAACTCATTATACATCTGTCTGAGTCACCAACAATGATGTTAAATAGCACTGGCCCCAATATAGACCCCTGAGAAACGCCATCTGTCACTATTCTCCATATGGACATTGAGCTATTGACCACAACTCTTTGAGTTCCACAATCCTGCCAGCAACCTCCTGCTCACCTGCACTCTGGGCTCACCCCTTGCACAGCCTCTCTGCATGCCATGATGGAGTGAAAACCCTTCATCCTGCTGGACCCCTTGGCATCGTGGCTTTGCTGGAAGACAGGGACTGACCTCGGCGATGGGCATGGGGCCGTAGTCCCCATGCTGGACCCGGAGGTGCTCAGGGTTCCCGGGTGATGGAATCAGGAGCAGCCCCCGCCGCGTTCCACGGTCCGCAGGCTTTCCCTGATGAGAGCTCGGGCTGCGGCTGCCCTCTGCCGGCTGCGGCCAGTGCTGCGTCAGGCTCCGGGATCCTCGCTTCCCTCCGCTCCCTTGCCGCAGCAGCTCCAGAAACTGCAGGGAAGGGAAGGGAAAAGGAAAAAGGGAAAAAGGGAAAAAGGGAAAAGGAAAAAGGGAAAAGGGAAAAGGAAAAATGGAAAAGGGAAAGGGAAAGGGAAAGGGAAAAAGGGAAAAAGGGAAAAAGGGAAAGGAAGGGAAGGGAAGGGAAAAGGAAGGGGAAGGGAGAGGATGGGTGGGGATGTGTGGGGAGGGGAAGGGAGGAGAAGAGAGGAGAGGAGAGGAGAGGAGAGGAGAGGAGAGGAGAGGAGAGGAGAGGAGAGGAGAGGAGAGGAGAGGAGAGGAGAGGAGAGGAGAGGAGAGGAGAGGAGAGGAGAGGAGAGGAGAGGAGAGGAGAGGAGAGGAGAGGAGAGGAGAGGAGAGGAGAGGAGAGGAGAGGAGAGGAGAGGAGAGGAGAGGAGAGGAGAGGAGAGGAGAGGAGAGGAGAGGAGAGGAAAAGAGAGGAGAGGAAAAGAGAGGAGAGGAAAAGAGAGGAGAGGAGAGGAAAAGAGAGGAAAAGAGAGGAAAAGAGAGGAAAAGAGAGGAAAAGAGAGGAAAAGAAAAGAAAAAGAAAAGAAAAGAAAAGAAAAGAAAAGAAAAGAAAAGAAAAGAAAAGAAAAGAAAAGAAAAGAAAAGAAAAGAAAAGAAAAGAAAAGAAAAGAAAAGAAAAGAAAAGAAAAGAAAAGAAAAGAAAAGAAAAGAAAAGAAAAGAAAAGAAAAGAGAGGGGAGGGGAGAGGAGTGGAGTGGAGTGGAGTGGAGAAGAGAAAAGAAGAAGAAAAGGAAATTAAAAAATCCACCAGAATAAAAAATAGCATAGCTAGGCTTGGAGCAGAGAAAATATAAAGAATATTAATAGAATAATAGAATTGTTCAGGTTGAAAAAGAAACAACATCTATGACGATGAAGTCTGACTAATAACCTAGCACTACCAAATCTACCATTAGCCCATGTCCCTAAGCACCACATCACATCTTTTAAATATCTCCCAGGGCAGCCAATGCTTCATAACTTCTTCAGTGAAGAATTTTTTCTAATATCCAACCTAAACCTTCCCTGAGGCAACCTGAGGCCATTTCCTCTCAATCCTGTTGCTCATAGCTTGGGAGAAGAAACCAACCTGAACATCCCTACAACTTCCTTTGCAGTAATTGTAGACAGTTTCCCCTCCAAACAACCTTTTCTCTGGGCTATACAAACCAGTCGCCTCAGCTCACCCCTTTGGGTATCTGAAGCTGCTGGTTCTTCATCCTGATGCTGCCTGCAGGCTATTGGTATGTGGATGCAGAGCCAGAGGACCGAGAAAAAGTGTCATTCACTGACCAACAAGGCCTCTTTGAGCTCGCTTTGAGACGCTTCCATGCGAGGTCCTGGAGTCATGCCAGAGGCTGATATCTTCAGTGCTGGCACACTGATAGCTGTCCTTCCTGCAACCCCACACAGTGCTTGACAGCATCTCCCAAGGGCTGTGACCGAAGCTGGGAGAGGGATCACATGCTGCTGCCCCATGTTAGCTGAGAGGCATTAGGAGGCAGACTTCTGAGACAGATCTCTCATACGGGGCCAAACCATACTCCACTGCCATTCAGACTCCTTCCACACTTTGATTTTTTTCAGGCATGGCTGAAGGATAGTGCTTTGGGCAGCAGATTCTTATCTTGCAAAAGGAGAAGTATCCAACTGAATCAGTGCTTCTGAGCAGCCCTAAGAAGTGCTCCAAGCAGATCAGGATGCCTGGGACAGAGGAAGGAGCATGATGCAGAGCATTTGTCCACCAGAAAATGATAGATCTTGAGCAGAGATGTAGCAGAAGAGATGAGGACTGGATAAAAAACAGCAAGCACCCCTTGAGTAGGGCCATGTATGGATTGAGAGCAGCTCACCTGTATGTAAAAAAAGGGGAGTGACAGACACCCCCTGCACCAGGAGGAGTTGCTCTGGCTATAGCATAGCAAAGGAGACATAGGTGAGACACAAGAAAAAGCTGATGCCTACACCTGGGATCATCATTTGGGAAGAAGCATAGGCCCCACCTTCTCCACAGTTTATATGATGTGCTCAAAATAGTTGAGTGTCTTGCTGTCAGAGGAACAAGTGTCTAAGGGTGTCAGCAAGTTGTGCTTCAGAGACAGACATCATATTTTTCACTTAGACCATTTAGGTTCACTGGGAAAGCACAGACAGTTTGGGGACACCTAATGTACCAAAGCACCTGTACAACAGGAGGGCAAACTGTGCACCTAGAGCATTTTCCCTGAGCACAACAGGTTTTGTTAAGCAGTATCTTGATAGTTGGTACCGTTCACAAGAGCATGAGCAGGTGACTGTGAGCACTGGGTGCAGTGAAGATGAGGTCTGTAAAATGAAATGAGGGATTTATGCCATAAAAAGTATCTCCATTAAGTCCCTGGGTTTATTGTCTGATTGGTTTAGAGCTAACTACAGGAAACTGGTCTGGTTCTTGAAGTAAAGATGAGAGGTTGGTGTGGTTCACGTGGGAGAAGGGGAAATGCATCCCCTACAGGAGCCTCTCTTTCGTTATGGAGAGACACAGAGTGCTGCTCCTGTGCGGAGTACCTGCTGCAGTTTCCAGGCAGAGGTTCCCTGAGGATACTTCAGCAGTTGAGTGACACATGTCAGTAAATCCACGAGGTTCAGGGGTGTGATAAAGGCTTTACAACACTCCTGCAGCACAGCCAAAACTTGTGGGTGCACATTATCTGTGAGAAGTTTGTTTCTGCAGAGAAGGGTGGAGAAATGCTGCTGGGGAGATGTGTGTCGAGGCGGGACCTTGACCCAACTATGCAGGTGCTGTTGGTGGAGGTGGGATCTGCAGACCCTCTCCCCACAGCTGCCCCAGGGCCGTGCAGCACAGCAGCGGCATCGCAGCACCCAGCCAGCAGCACACCATGTGATGGCAGTGCAGACCGCTGCCCGCGCTGCAGCAGAGCAGAGCAGGGCTTGCACGCTGCAGCCAGCTTCTGCAAACTGCTGCACATCCAGCAAGGGCAGGCAAGACTCCTCCGTGCCGGAGCAGTGTCCCAGCTACGCAGAGAACCAGAGGAGGTGAAGATCTGCAGCCTGAACTGCCCTGTTTTCTCCATCTAAAAAGGTTGCACAACTGGCAGGCACCCTGGCTTTGTGTTTCTAGCAGTGCAGCAGTCCTGCTGGCTCTAACACAGCCTGTAGAGCACGGCTCCCCACATTTCTCTTGGGATTCCTGAGCGGTGTGTCTATGCCATCAGTTTGCTGGGTCAGGAAGTGAATGGCATGGGAACCGGGAGCTCCCTGGTGTGATGGGAGACTCACTTCGCTCCCGCAAGGGCTGGGGGTGGAGGCTGGACCAGCAGACACATGGGGGATGAATGCAGAGGGGATGGTTTGTACAGGACCCTACTACTTATGTGACTATCATCCCTCACTGTGAACACCACTTGTTAGAGATAGAAATGCACAGGGTGATTTTCAAGCTTTTACAGGCAGCACCAGGGCATTCCCTGGGGAATACCTCCACTAGGCACTGGGGCATCTCTGGGAGGGGGCTAGAATGAGAGCCAAGGCTGTGTGAGCAGGATGCCTCAGGTACCCACTGCCCAGCCCAGCACCCAGCACCCAATGGGCTGTGATAGGACAAACTCTGCTCTCTGCATCCACATTTGCCAAAGAGTACCCCAAAGAAGTGCAAAGAAAATAAATTTAGCCTTATCCTTGACTAAACAACATGGAGACATTTGAGAAAGACCCATCCTACCCTCTGCAACAGCACAGAATGGCACCAGCAAGCTGTTGCATCTCAAGGATACCACTCCATCCTTGGAGTGCTGGGAGAGCATCTACCTAGATAAACTTGGTACCTGTTCAGGTTATAAAGTTAGGTAGAACTGCAACATCTCCTCTCTAGATTTGACCTTCTTTCCTTCACATTTCTTGGAAGCATTCATTCTCTTCAGAAATAGTACTCTTGGGAATATGAAGGGCTGGGGGCTGCATGAATCTAAGCACCAGAGCAAATGGAGCATCACCGTGCCACAGCATGGTGCACAGATGGTGAATCACCGGACTCCCTGCCGAGATGTGCTGCAGTAATCCCACAGTGTCTCTCAGCTGTTGGACTGGAGGCAAGCACCTCTGTTCACTCATGGATGGGGCATAAGGAACTGCCAGATTCAGGAAGCATTGAGGCTTCAAGAAAGCCAGGACTGATGCTGCTGGCAAGACTTGGATGGGTGAGCTGGGGGCACAGCTGTGGGATCTTGTTTTGACTGGGATCTGGAGGAGGCTGCTGGTGGTTCCCATGCTATGATTACTCTCTCTTCCTTTACTCCTTGACATTTCTCAGCTTCTTGGCTCCAGTGAAGCAGAACATAGTGCTCCATCCTAAAATCTCCTGCCTTGTGGGACCCCAAAACAGTGGGAGAATTTGCTAGTACTAAGCCCCAACCATGTCCCTTCTAAAAGCATCAAGCTTTTTCAAGCACACAGGCTTCCTTGCAATACTGAGCAACCAGTCACCCCACTAATCCCAGAAAAGCTGATGTGGTGCTTACAGGTAATCACTCTCCTTGGGCACCTCACCACCTGGCACAGCCTGATAACACAGTTCAACCCTAAGTCCTCCCATGCACCAGGCAAAGGGCACAGACCTGGGGCTACTGAGTGAGGGCTTTCATATCTATCTGCAGCATATGTGAGCCCAGGGAAGCTGTGGACTCCTCTGATTTGTCCTCCCAGGCAATTTGCAGATAGTGACGATAGTAAGGACAATTTATTCTCAGCCATCTGATGCTTTCTCACCTGAATACACTCCCACACCAAGGGAGTGCTCAGCAAAACACACTTCTGGAAGAGAGTCTCCTGAGACTGCAAGAGTCCATGGGATTCATCTCTGCAACTTATAAAAGTTTTACTACAAATCTTCTGGCCCAAGTGAGCCAAGAGCTTGCTCTATAAATTACAACCAAGCCAGGGATTAGGAGCTCTAAAACAGACATACTTCGTAGCTAAAAATAAGGCACGGCACAAGCTTGAAGATTTGTTCTGCCTAGAAGTTTTATTACACCCAAACTGTATGAGATAATGTGCAACAAAGAAATGCTTAGCGGATCCATCTGCTTTTGGACACATTTGCCTGTGCAATCACTCTGGAATGAGGCAGTGAAACCGTGAAAGAAAGCGGAGTGAGATGGTGTCATGGAGTGCAGTAAAACTTTCTTCAGACAAAGGAAAAGATGACCCCACCCCCTCCAGAGCTGTGCTTACCCTAATCCTGCAGCCCTGAGGAAACTCTATCCCGTGTTCCCAGGGCTTGGAAATGTCTCTTGCGTGTGCCCTGGCTTTGCAGCTGGAGAGCATCCAAGCAGACTGGATGAGACCTCAAAGGGACCTTGTGGGTGACTGGGACCGACCAGCGAAATAGAGAGCACCTCCTTCCTCTGCCTCTACTGTGAGCACAGGCAGTGTTTTGGGATTCCTGGAAAGGAGCAAACCCTGCTGGTACTGGTGCTTGGTGATGTTTTTGCTGAAGGTGGATGGGTTTCCACTGTCCTGGGGAAGGCAATGCACCTTAGTGTGCTGGGAGGTGTTCAGAATGGATCTAGCACTGTTTGACTGTCCAGCACAGATGTGATCCCAGACAAAGGCATAATGGAGGTCCCTTCCCGGGACAGGGACAGGTGCAGGAGCTGTCATCTGCTCCTTCAGTCCATCTCTGACAGCTGTAGAAGTCCAGGCACACAGTACTGTGCCATGCTGAGGCTGGGCTCCCTAAGGTCATATAGAGGAACAGACTTCAAGGAAGTGTTTTCTTTAGGGCAGGGCTTTTTTTTTATCTGCAGACATGCCCAGCTTCTTTCTCTTTGAGTCACTGAGCACAACCCAACACGGATACACACAGAAAACTGTAGTGCTACCAAGATGTGGGTCAAAACACACTGCGAACTGCTCTTGCTGGGAGCATTTTGAGCACTAAGGGGGAACGTCTCCTGTTCTCTCCAGAACATCTCTCCAGAGTCCCAACATCCTGTACTCAGTTCTCACACACAGGTCAGCATTTAGCACGGTGGCTTTGCAAAGAGTTTTGGCTGGTGGAATGCACAGGAAGGAAGGAAGCACCATAAGCTGGCAACATCTTGCTGCTCTACAGAAGTTTGCACTGAATTGATGCTTCTGGGCAACATCAAGGTGAATTGCTGGGACTCTCCAGTGCTAGCCCAACCACTGGGGTTGAGAGTACCACACTGGCGATATTGAGAACAGAGCAGAAGGACCAAACTCAGCCCCAGTATTCCTTTGGGATGCACAAGGGTAGCAGTACTCAGATAGAGGCAGTTTTGAGCCACCCCACCACCCAGCCCCACAGCAGCACTCAAAGCAACTCAGCACTGGCTGGAGCTTTTGCTGTGTCTCCAGGGACCTGCAGCCTCAGGTGTGCCCAGGTGGTTGTCAGGGCCACCAGGAAAAGGCCATCCCTGGGAACATACCCTACACTGAGAGCAAGCTGTGGCGCGCGGCGAAGCCATCTGTTTCCATCCTGCAGCTGCTGTCCTTCCCATTGCAATTTACTCTGCCTCCTATAATTTATTCATCCCAGGATGCAGCTTGTACATCTGCAGTATCATTACTGGAGGCACCATTAGCTTGAAAATGTTATAAACCTCTGTGCAGGTGATAAGTTGAAAAGTTAAAGAGGGTTATTGTGGCAGGAAAAAAGGGGTATTTGCTCGGTGTTCATCTCACACCAGAGAGCTGGGCTCTGGGGGGCTGTGGAGGGAGATCAGCAGGCTGGTGTGAACGAGTAAACTGCTGCCAGCTCCCAGCCAGGTGCAAATCCCTCTCTGCCGGATCCACGTGCTGGCCAAGGGGCCTACAGGCATTTCCACATCTTTCTTCCCTCTTGCCTCCTCAGCTGCATTGTTTCCTCAAACCAATGACAAGAGGGGCTGCAAATCCAGATGTTTGCAGCTGGGCTTGTTACCCATATTTGTACCAGCCCAGGCATTGCTGCATGCCCACTGACCTGACAATGGACTGATGAGGATCAGAACAAGCCTGGACACTGCAGGGCTGGATGATCTGACTTCTGTCTCCCCTGTCTGCATACCTCATGAGTCCATTTTACACTGCGTCATTCTGTCTCCTGTGGGTCACCATTCTGCAGCATATGTTCATTGAATATTGGTTAACTATGTCACCCAAGCTTTGTGTTTTATCACCAATCAGTAGCAGTCCAAGCTTAAGCTTCAGCCATCATTTCCCAGTCTGCACACCCATCATCACCCTAAAGGCATCCTGAGTCTCCTTCCAGAGCTGCCTTTGCCCAGAGTGCTCCAGGACTGGCCTGTAAGGACACAGGATCGGATGGAGGGAATTGATAAACGCTAAGCAACAGAACAGTTAAGAAGCTTGGGGAGATCTGCAGGACACATCAGCCCAGAGTTTGAGTAGTTCCCTGCCTGCCTAACTGTCCCAGCGCTGTCAGATTGTCTCCTCCCTTTTCCTTCCCTTACACACATTAAGGGTCCTGCTCCTCATCCCTCTTCACCATGTTTCTCTGTTTTACTGTGAGAGATGAAAATAGAAGAAGATAGAGATGAAGACAGAAGTTCCTTGAAAGGAGAATTTGTTCATTCCATTGCCTGGCATGGGTAGCTCTTTGCCTGCTGGGATGGCTTTGCCCAAGGGTAGTTTCCCTGTTCTTTTTGGGGTGACACATGGGCTGTGTGCATAATTTTTCCCTCTTGTGACACCAGAATGGGCCAGGCTTCTCATCCTGTCTAGCTCTGCTGCGTAGCTCATGTCTTCTCCCCCCACAGATTCCTGATTCCCATGGAGCAGAGTTGCTTCCTAGCAAGACCTGGTCATCTTCTGCAGATCTCAGTGTCCCTCATGACTCTCAGTATGGTTTAAGGCACTGGACTAACTCTGTGTGTCATGGTGAACTAGGCATTCTTAGATTGCTGCTGTTGCTTCACATGGACAGATTCTGGAGGACTTCCACTGCAGTGAGCTGTGTCTGGGGGCTTGTCCAGACATCATGTAAATACTGACACTTTGGAAACAGATCTGCTGGCTGAGCCAATGGTATCTGGAGGAGGCTTTGTCTACAATGACTCCTTCTGGAGTGTGGGGACCAAGCAAAACTGCGCCTGATGGCCTGTAATGGCAGCCAAAACCAGCTCGTACTCACTCCTCCGCTGCATCGCCTTTCTTCCCTGCTGTGTGGCACAACTTCCAGCAGCTGATATGCGGGGGGAGTCTTTTCTAATTGTTCCTGACTTCAGATTGCTGCCAGGTAAACAGCTTGGAAATTAGTGGAGACAAGTAAATAATTTGTAAATAATCATTTATTTATTACTTTTCCCTCCTTTTCCTGCGCAAGCAGATTGCAAGATGCTTCAGAAGTGCTCGCAATTTGGAGCGAGTTCTCTTGTGAAGCATTTCCCACACCCTATGAATAACTTATGAACAGATCAGAGTGAATATTAAAGGCCTGAAAATCCAGAGACTTGTGCTGCTGAGCTGAGTAAGTGCTGCTCCAGCTCCTCAAATAGATGAGCTATCCAACGGAACAGCGTGAGGAGGTTTTGCAGTGCTGTAATTAAAATATGCACACATTTGTCAGTCAGTGGCTTGCTGGTGGGGTGAGATAGGGGGTGTGCACTAAGGGGATGGTGTACCTTGAGAAATAATGCCGTCTTGCAGCTGAGTGTCCATGAATGTGATTTGAACGTCAAGAAAAACATTTTCTTTTGGAGCTGGTTCATGCAATACTGTGCTCCTGCAGAGCTCTTCATGGGAAGCAAACATGACCCGGCCAGCTAGACTGGGCTGATGGTGGTGGTTCACAGTGGAGTTGCTGGATAGCCTTCCCAGTCCATAAATTACCTGCGTGGTGGCAGAAGGCATGCACAGAGTGTTTAAGCCCCAAAACTGCTGAGAGCATGAAGATGCGCTGACTTCAAAGAGCCCAACACTGGGCTCACATTTGTTGTCAGCCAGGTGCTCTTTGCTGGGCATTTATCCACCCTCAAGCTCAGCCACCTGCTTTGTGTTATTAAACAAACAACAACCTATGATTATAATTCACTCATAGAAAGACTCCCTACACCCTGCTTGGCTCCCGAGCACTACATGAAAAGGGAGATGGGTTGTGATCTCACATCCCAGTTGTCCTTGCAGAGTTCCCTGTACTGTACTCAGTAATCTCATGTCCCAGCCAGGCCAGACCCACTGCCTGACGTGATTCTGGCAAGATGGTAGGCTGTATCTACTTCTCGGCATCTTTCTCAGTGCAAATCTCAATAGTCTCTCAAACACTGAGACATAGAAGTGTGCATGAAGAAAAGGTGTGCCACTGAATTCCTTCTTGCGGAAAACATGGCACCCACTGACATTTGTTGACACTTGCTGAACATTCATAGAGACCAAACACTGGATTTTAGCACAGTGATGCATTTCAGCAGTGGTGACAGTAAAGTGAAAGACATGTTCCATATGGTGAAGCACAGCTGTCATACCATGAAATGAAGATTGTCTCAATCAGCTCATTAATGCAAATTGGCCAGTGGTGGTGACTATGTTGAAAAATAGTGTTTTGTAGCTGAGAGTTTGCTCTGTAGAGTAGTGCTGTTGTGTCCTGTGTATATGCAGGAGTTTCTGTGGGAATAAACAGGAGGCCTTACTTTTAGAGCAACCTATGTGCCAGCACGGTGCAGGTATTTTGGCTTCCTGGGCCAGGTGCACTCACAGAGCGATGCAGCGGGCTCTAGAGTAGGTCACTCCTCTGGGGTGGACATCCTCAGAGACATCTTTGGGTATGAGACCTCTCCATCCCAGCCCTGCAGAGCAGGGCTGTTTCCACTGGCCATGATGAGTTCCCAGTAAGTGCTGTGTCCTCCTCATCACTCAGTTGTCCCACTCCCCCCAGCATTTCTCTCACTGTTCAGCAGATGGGAGGGACTATTCTCAGAAGCACCGCATCGCTCCCCCTTGCAGGGTCCCCCAAGCATCTGCAGGCCCTTCCCCTCTCTGTCAGCCCCATGCACCTGCACTCCAAGGCGGAGCGGGATTTATCCTGCCCCAGGCACTCAGTGTGAGGGGTCAGCCCTCATAAACCTCACCGGCACCACAGCTTGAGCCAGCTGTCTTGTTTATATCCATGGGGACAACATCAGTGTCCTGGGTGCATCAGGATGGTGCCTCGACCACCCTTTGCACCAATTCCCATGCCCTGGGCATGGTGTCATGGCACTGGATAGGGTAGTGAGGTGGGAAAAGGTTTGAGTGCTTCCCCCCCTGCAACAAGCCCTCTGGGTAACCTCAGTCCGTGGGAGGTGGTGTGAAGTCATTCTGGTCCTCCACAAGCCCCTCCAGCTGTCTGCAGCCAACACAGATTGTGGGACGTGTCTGGTGACTGACGGGACTGAAATCCACATTTATGGGAGATGATATTGAGAGTTTTAATTTTTTTATGAGTGAGGGGCTGGGAAGGGAGGATTCCCAGGGCAGCAAAAAGGGGAAGCGAGGCCAGGGGCTGTGGGGGATGTGCGTGAGACATGTTTTGTCCAACTGACCCCCAGCTACAGGATTTTTCCAAAGATAAAAACAACAATCCACCACATCCGAGTGATGGAAGCAGCTGAAGGAGAGGTGGTACAATGGCTGTCTGCAGCCTATCTGGAGCAGGGATGTGATGGCAGGACCAAGTCCTCTGATCAGCCCCTTCTGCACACTGCCAACGTCCAGGCAACGCCCGTTGGCCTGTGCCTTTGGAGTTGCTCCAGGCTGTGTCATCCCCAGCACACGAGTCTACAGAGAGTTCCACTGAGTGGGTCTCATCCTTTGCCAAAGGAGAGCCCATTTGATACCCACCTGGATGGACTGCCTGAGCATGAGTTCTCCGATACTCAGAGCCCGGTAAGGTGCTGTTGGCTGTGTTCAAATCCTGTTGATAGCCCTGAAGAATCTCCTCTCTGGCTCCACAGATAGCACTGTGAATTTTGGTGATTTATTTCTGCAAATTGCTCTGTCTGGGTTTAATCCCTGCAAACTACTGTTCCTAAGTCCTGCCTAAAACCTCACCATGCCACCATGGGACAGAGCAGTCACCACTCCTTTTTCTCTGCTCAGAAAACATCCTTATCCAGCCAGCATCAAGCACAGAAAGACAGAAACTGAGCTGAAGTGGAACCTGAATGCTGGTCTCTAAGAGCTCTGTACTTGGTGTGATCCTGCCAGGAAAAGACCTGAAGTAACCATTTAGCTGGAAAATCTTAAAAAGAAGAGGACATCTGCCTCCTACATACTCAGGTTTGGCTGCTAAGGCTTCCCCCAGATTGTCATCAAGTGGCTTTTGAAAGGGAAGAAGATGCCCATGGGGAGTTAAGACCCACATACCACCAGCATCCCATGGTCTAGGCTTTGAGGTGGCATCAGTGTTGTCATCCTGACTTCCAGATGTTGCTCAACTCATCAAGAGTGAAGACTTTGCAGATGGTGGGGATGGAGCAACCTCTCCCCAAACTGACTGGAGTGCCTGTGCTCAATGTCTCTTGCCCGGAAAGGGGGAGGGGGGCCAAGGCCTCTTTGTAACAGAATCTCGTCTGCATGGGCCCCTTTGTTGTTATTACATTTATTTATTGATCCCCCTTGGGAAAACCTTAGCGGTGCTGGACTTGCTGGGGCTTTATTAATGGGGGTGGGAGGTGAGGGAAGGAGAGGGGGGCCAAACTGAGCGCTTGGACCATCTGTTCCCACCAAAGGGATGGAGCAACAATAGCTATGTTTATAAAACTCCTCTGCAACTCATTGTGTTTGCAAAAGGAGAGATTCCACATCAAAGGCTGCTTCCTCTCCCTCTGCTCAGAGGCCCCTCCATAATGGCCTCTTCTAACATCCTGCACAGATCCTCCCATCTTGGTCCCCTCCTACTCCCTCAGCCACAGGGTGAGGTGACCCCAAAGGGAATGTGCACCACTGCTGGTGTTGGATGGTCTGGGGGATTTTCCACGAGGTTTTCTCTCCAAACCTCTACCAAAAAGACACTGGGTAGAGTCTACCTGGTCCTGGTGGTGGGAATGCCAATGTGTCAAGCATAAGTGTACAAGAAACATGTTCTCAAGTTGGTTTCCTTTGCTCTACTCCAATAACAATATTCATGAAGTTGCTTTGGTTTTGCTTAAATTTCAGATGTGAAAGGAAAGGAAGAAAAACTCAAAATAGGGAAAGGAGCAGGGCTCAGCCACGTCAAAACTGGCTGATGGGATCCTTCATCACGAAAGAACTTTGTGTTTAGCTTTGCTCTAGGGTTGTATTAGATTATCTGTTACAATTAGACATAAAGACTGTTAAACAACTGTGAAATATTTTGACTAAACCAATATGGTGGATTATTTTTTTTTTCTAAACTGAACTTTATAACAAGATGAAGGTTTTGCTCTGGCTCAGATCAAAGCTGAGCATCTTATTGGAGACCCAAAGATGTCAGCCATGTGCTGGTCCTGCAGAGAGGACAGCTGCTCTTGGTGATGGGATAAAGGCCTGGAATGAGTTCAGGCTGGCACAAGAATTCAGTGAGCAGCACAAGTTGCTGCTGGCTCTGTCCCCTTGGCCTATTCTTGTCCACACTGCTGGAAGAGACCTGAGCACTACATCTGGTCACAGTGTTCTCTCCCAGCACTTAGCATCTTCTCTAAGAACTGTGTGCACGAGGACAAAGGGAGCCCAGACTTCTGGGAGACGCCTAAGCCACTGCTCTGCTGATCAGCCACACAGCTCCATTAAGTCCTCTCCCGGCTGTCTTCTTCCCATCAATCATCCCCGTCTCTGCAAGCAGCCCAGACACCGGATCTGGGTTATAAATAAGACAATCAATCAGAGATGCTATTAGATAAACAGAGTGGCAGAAGCCAAATTAATGCTTGGCTTTTTCTTGAAAGGGAGGGAAAAAAAAAAAGAGTCAATTGCTTATTAGGGGACGCTGGTGTGGTCTGGTTTGCATGCTGCAGCTGAGCCTCGCAAGCTGCTCCTGGCTGCTGTGTTCTCATGTGGGGAGGCTTTGGGGTGTGCAGATGTACCCTGGAGGTCACACTGATCAGGGCTTTGGGACAGACTGAAGGTAGACAGGGAGATGATGTGGGGGAGCAGGAACTGGGTGCTGCCTATCTGTGCTGCCTTTTGGGATGAGGAAGTGTCAGGGCTGGTCTGAAGGGGAAGAGAGGGCATGGAAGTGGAGGACAAGGTATCTGGGGACCAGAGACACAGTGCCGGGGCAGATCCTGGTCTGTTCAGGATGGAGATGACAAAAAGGAGTGCCCTTTGATGCTCTTCAGTCAACAGATGTCCTCTTCTGGAGAGGCATCAAGTCCTGAAGTCCCAGACTGGAGGCAATCAAGGCAGGCTTTCTAAGGCTGTTGCTGGCAACCTGATGTGACTGTCACCTCCTGCTGCTACAGATCTTTGCCTTGCATCATTGTGAGAGTGCCCAGGTAGGATCTCTTTACCCCACGGGATGGTAACTGCATCTACATCTGCTTCTTTGTGAGGCGGTGACTGAACCACCCAAACTCATTCCTGCATCACCAGCTGTGAGCAGAAGCCTCTCCTGGCAGCAGAACCTTATTCCTGAGCCACTGGTAGAGAAGTCCTGGAAGAAAGGCTGCAATCTTCCAAGGGCATTCAGCACCATTATCTCTGTTGGCACAGGAGCATCGGACAGTTTTTAAACCTATGCCTTATGGTTTTGTGTGGGACCTTGCACACTTCTGGACTTAGACTGTTGCAGGTTGGAAAACAGAGACTGTGGACTCCGGTTGCATTCTCACCCCTTGTAGATGCTGCTCTTCAGCCTCCCACCACAAGCACCACCTCTCCTCCAGCTCCTGCTGCTCATGCTTCTCTCTCCCCTCTTGCTGTGACATTTGCCCCTTGGGGGCCAGGTGTATGCCTGCACCAAAGAGCAGCAGCTCTCCTGTGTCAGATGACTTGGCAGATCCCACCTTGCATTCCAGCTTGTTTGACAGGATGCATGCATGCCCAGGTCTGTCTGTGAAGCTGTCTTGGTGTGCTTTCTGTTTTCACACCCCTTTGCCTCATCATTTTCTTATGGGATCGAGGCTCTGCCAGAGCCCAGACACTGATCACCATGCCTGCTGCTCCTCCTCCTCCATCCACCCAAGTGTGGTACCCTTCTGAAGCTGCATGTTGGCTGCTAAGCGCATCCCTTGAGCGAGGCAGTGCTCTGCTTCTTACATGGCCTCACAGTCAGGAAATAGCTCCTGAGCCTGCCTGCCTGGGGAGTGCAGTGAAAAGCTGCTCTCACATCAGCCACAGCCGAAAGCAACACCTAAGGTGGGATTTACTGCCACATATGTGCTGGGAAGACGCAGGGACCCATTCTGCTTGGCTGATGTATTGGATTTCACGTTATACGATGCACAGGTCTCTCTGAGCACGGCAATTCCCTCTTTCTTCCTGTATGGATTTAAACTGCTAAGTGGATGGATTTTCTGCTTGGCAGGGATGCTCCCTGGGGACCTTCCAGAGTTAGAAACATCTCTGCACATCTGTAGGCAATATCGCTGGGGCACCCCATGAGCGGGCTTTTACAACACCCCTTGCTTTATGGACTGCTGCTCGATCCAGACAGGCACAGTGGAGGAGCTGACAAACAGCTTCCTGCAGCCGGCAGTGGGACTCCAGGTGACGGAGGGTGCCTGGGTCTGGGTGCAAAAGTCACCCCTCTCCATCAGCTCTGCGAACAGGAACACTGCTTCTTTGGTCTCTAAAATGGCTGGAGAAGGGCAGGTTTCCTCTCTGTTTAAGGGACTGAGGCTACGTGCCTGTGGCTGGTTCCCAGCCATAGCATGGACTGGGAGAGCCTGGTGGAGATGAAGGCAATCTGTCTGGGATACTTCCCCCAGGCAAAGGCTGGGCCTGACATTTTCTTCTCTGCCAAGAGATGTCCCTTCCCCCTGCCCCGAGAGCCATCTGCTATGGTTGATTACCCTGTCTTCTAATGCTGTGAATCCATAATTAGTGCATAATTAATTACCAGATGTTTTTAACACTAATGAAACATTAATAAATGATGGAGGCATGTTGTCTGGTAATGGGACATTAACCAGTGAACCAAGCCAGCATACAGGGCAGTGCAGTCTGAGCGTAAGGCAGGGCTGCATGGGGCTGAGCTCTTCTCTGATAAAGCCTCAGCACAGCAAGAACCATAGTGGGAACCTGGAGGGAGCTGGTGACTCACCTGGTGCTGCCTTCAGGCTGTGCAAACACAGGGCTGTGGTCATGTTAACTTCCTTCCTTCCTTCCTTCCTTCCTTCCTTCCTTCCTTCCTTCCTTCCTTCCTTCCTTCCTTCCTTCCTTCCTTCCTTCCTTCCTTCCTTCCTTCCTTCCTTCCTTCCTTCCTTCCTTCCTTCCTTCCTTCCTTCCACCCACCCACCCACCCACCCATCCATCCATCCATCCATCCATCCATCCATCCATCCATCCATCCACCTCTTTTGAAAGGCATGAGGCCCAGCATCAGGCAAAGGCAAGGCCAGCACGCAGGCTGCTCCCATGTGCCTGCTTCCTTCCCATCCCTCCCTGGCAGACCTAGGAAAACGAGAGGGCAAAGGATACCTATGTTCCAAATGCACATGGACACACATGCTCACCAGCCACCGCACTGGCAGGAAACTGAGGCACAGGCTGGGAAAATGGAGGTGCAGACCCCACTGCACTGTACCCTGCTCCTGAGTCCAAGCCATCAGTGCAGGCTGTCACCACACCCAGTCCCTGTCAGCACTGTCAGACAGAAATTTAATCCAAAGGATCTGGGCCAGTGCCATTCTTCTGATGTCAAATTATTAATCAGACAAGGAAAGTTCATTACTTGGGACTGTGTCATCTCCTGCCTCTGGAGATGCCCACAGCTCTCTCCTCCCACCTCCCTTGGAGGTACCAGAGTGCAGTCAGAGCTTGGGGACAACCCACCCATGAATGGGGACAAGTGGCAGCCAGCTACATCCCCACCATGGCGTGGATGCCACATGGAGCGCTGACAGACATCCATGGGTTTCCAGGGGTGGTCACCCCACCTTCTTGAGGCGTCCTGGAGGCCAGCTTTTGTACTGCCCTCCCAGAGAGGTGATGCTGCCTGCATTCCCACCTCCTTCCCTTCATAGTTAGGAATGTGCTTGGGAGCACACAGCCAAACCCACCCCACCCGGAGGGGAAATAACGCCCGGGGCTGCCAGTAGTCATGAAATGATCATTTAATGAAGACCGTCTCTCCTGGCACGCGCACGTGCGTGTGTGTGTGTGTGTGTGCGTGTGTGGGGGGGGCTTTTTTTTTTCTTTCCCTCCATTAGTTTTGTTTCTTTTTTTTTTCTTTTTTTTCCTTTTTTTTATATATATACATCTATAAAAAATTCAAATACAGCATGTCAACAGTTGGAATACTAGGACGTACGGTATTAAATACTGCGCTCGGGTTCGGGCAGGGACAAGAGGAGCTGTCTTTACAAAACAGGGCCTGGGGTGGAACGGGGAGGAGAGCAGAGTGGGATGGGGACAGCCAGGGACAGCGGGGGACAGGGCTATGGGGCTCCAGCTCTAAGGGGACAGCAAAGCTATTCTTATTTTGCTGAAGAGTAAGACAAAGATGTTGATGGAGGTGATTCCCTGTATCCAACGTGGTTAAAAGAGTGTGGGGGCATGGGGACGGGGTGGTGAAGGCTCCTCTGGGTGCTGCTGGGCGCTGGCTGGAGGGGCAGGCTCCACGATGCTCTGCAAGGGGCTGCTGGGGGGAGCCTAGGCTTTTGTCGCTGTTTTGATCCCCTTTTATCCCCATGAAAACCAAGCCAGCTCCCAAATCCCCATTGCACTCCTGAAAGCCACCAGTTCATCCCTCCACCATCCCCTCGGAGGGGACCGAGCCCTCATCCTGCACCCCTCCAGCTTTTCCGCGCCGTCAAGAGCTCAGGGGGGGAGTGAGTCTGGTCCTCGGGGTGCTCCCTTCGGCCACAGGCGAGAGCATCCCTCCATCCCCGTCCCTGTTTCCCGTCCCCTCTTCCGAGCGTGCGCCATCATGCTCTCTGTCACCCGCGTCCCGGTGGCACGTCTTTGGCGTGGCGGGTTAGCTGTATGAGCGATGGCGGGGCTGGCCCGCGGGGTCCGGGGCTGCGGCACAGGGCCCAGGCTCGTTGCGCCTTGCTGGGAGTGGGGATGGGGTGGGAGACATGGGGACAAGTGCACGTCCTCGCTCTGGGCTCTCGGCGAGGTTTTTTGGGGCAGGTCCCCCTGGAAAGGGGGATGGTGGCTCTGTCCTCCTCCGCAGCGATGGCGAGAAGCGTGATACGTCCTCAACGTGTGCAAAATCGAAGAGATAAAGAGACTCAAAACGGGCGGGGGGCGGAGGGAGTGTGGTGGTGGCGGTGGCGGTGGCTGTGGGAGGTTGTCTCCACTGGGCTGCGACAGATGGGGATCTGTGAGGGAGAGGAGAAGGGTCACTCATCCTACTGCTAGCTTGGCTGTGCCCAGCCACTGACATAGCTCTGGGGATATGCCGAGCTGAATATGGCTTTTTCCCCAAGAGGAAATACACACACCCCCAGAACCCAAGCACACAAAGCCATCACCTCCACCTCCTCCTCCCTCCAGATCCTGCCCTCCCATCCTTGTCTGTGTGATACCACCTCTCCCACTGCCACGGCACAGGGTCGATATACCCAGAGGGAAAGGATCCTGGGGACTGTCATGGGTCACATCCTCCTTCAGTATGTGAGAGGCTGTGGTGGCACATTCTGGTGCCACCTGGTGGGCGGCACATCCTCTCTTCCCCATCTGCTGGATGGGGAAGATTGGGGAAGATGGGGATCTGCTGGATCACGAGGCATCTAAGCCTAACTCCTTCACAAACTTTGCAAAAAATGTTTGAACAGCTATCTTCACCAGAACACACGATTTGGAAAAGCAGCCATATTGTGTTTAGTGACAAAGAATTGCAAGCACACCCAAATGCCTGCTACCCAACTCCCATTGCCCACAGGCTGGTCAGTGTCTCCTTCCCAACCACGCTAGGAACCCTGAGCTCTTCATGCCCTCCCAGCAGCCAACCCCATCTCTCGTGTACCCCATTTGGAGCATACTCACTAAATAAAGAGGACACCATAGGCAGCCAAGACCAGTCCAGCTGTCCAACACACTGCCACAGCCCCGCTGCCCACTCCAGCCCCTTTATCACAGATCTTGGTGGTGGGGGGTGGCATGAAAGAGGATGTGCTGGTGCTCGTTGTCTCTGCAGGGAGGGAGAGTGAGTGGTAAGGGAGCTGGGACACCCTAGGATGTTTCCCACAGAATAGAGCACCATCCCATTTCCACACTCCCCATCCGCACTACACTAGGGCCGAGCTTGATGGACAAGATGATAAGAATGGAGACAGTGTGGTCTATGGGACTTCCACTTCTCTAACAGTAGACCCCGAGGGTTCCAGAGTGCCTGGCAATGAGTGTCCCCCAGTGCTTCCCAGCCACCTCACAGCTGGTGCCAGTCAGGAGAACCGATGCAGGGCCATCCTTCTGGGAAGCCAAGGGCTGATAACATGCATTTGGACACAGTCCCAGCTCTTTCCTAGAAACAGAGGCTTGTTAACTTGGTGGCTTTTATTTCTAATTGGCTTCGCTCCGAGCCATTGTGCAGGGTCGGAGGTGTGGAGGGGAGGTAGAGCTGGAAACAGAGAGGGGCAGAACTCCAGTGAATAATAATAAATCCAGAGCTTTGTCGTGGTGCTTGGAGCACCCCAGTGAGGAAGATGCCAGAGCTGAGTGTGCTGAGTCAGCAGCGCCTGGGCCATTCTGACCAAGCAACAGGGCCACAGGGGTGTGAATGTACAGGGTAAAGGGCTACGCCTCCCCTCTCCCCACAAATGCTGAGGGACTCTATATACATGACCCCTGAGTTCAGGGTGTTTGTGCTGGGTGAGGGTCTCACCTGTGATCTGGACCTCCGTGGTGAGGTGTTTGGGCTCCTCCGTCCAGGGGGTGGCATGCACAGCCACGCTCCAGTCGCTCCATGTGCCAATGTCATTGTCTTTGGCGGCCACCTGGATGATGTACTCCTTGCCAGCATAGGCATCTGTGATGGTGTGGGATGTCCCATCTGACAGCTCTACCTGTGGGTAGGTGGGGATCAGTCAGGGGCGTTGCTGGGGATGGGGGCAGCCAGAGGAGCAACTCCGGCATTGGCAGGTATGAGATGATCAGTGTGTAAAGCTCAGATACAGGGTAATAAAGAGACTGGTTCATGCCACTTTTGTACCACCTCAGGGAGAAAATATCAACTAAAAGGCAAAGCGAGGGGGTAAAGGGCTGGGATTGAAGCTGGCTGTGCATAAGTGCCAATGGGTAGCGTTAACTCTGATATCCACATGCCTACATGCATCCTCCAAACAAGACTGGAGGTTTCTGTAAGGTGGACTGGGCCAGAATTATGATGACTATGCAGCACAGGGATTGCAGGGGCAGATGCTCCAGCTACAGATAAGCCAAGAGTGCAGTGAGTTCCCAGATCTGCAGAGCCAGAGTGGAGTTGCTTCCTCTAGAGGTCACCAGAAACTAGTAAATGTGTGGGCAGCTCTGCTTGGACATGTTGGGATGTGGGGAGCAGGGCAGCCCTGGCACTGACTGTCCTTGCATGCACATGCTTTTGGGGCTGGGAGGATGTTCCCTTGCCAGCACACCTCCAACAACGCTGCTCCTGGGCTTGAAGCCCTGTGGCTGGGCCACTGCACAAGGATAAACTTGCGTCCAGTTGTTTTTCCTAGAAAAACACCCTCTGTCTTGTTGTCACTACTCCCTGGGCCACTGGAGGTCCTGCTGTCCTCCTGGTCACGTGGCTGCTGATGTAGTGGAGATGCAGTGGCTCCAATCTTAGTCCTTCTGGGAACATCTGATCTACTTTGAGATGTATCCTGATAGAAATGCATCCACACTGCAAGGCCGTGGTAAGCAAACACATGAGAGTGACAGCAAAGGACAGCCCAGTGCTGACACAACATGCCTGGGATGATATCAAGCTGCACCAGACTCCTGTGGTCACCGAAGAGACCACTGTAGGAGAACACCATTCATCACTGTGCATCCTTCCTTGAGGTTCATCACTAATACTTACTGGTTTCATTTTCCATCCACCCTAATTGTGTCTGGCATGGAGTAGCATGGGGCCACACAAAGTCTGCATGACCACAGACACTCCTTTGTGCAGCCTTGGCCTCCCTGCTCGCCCAGCTGACATGAACCACCTTCCCTCGCAACACATGTTGATAATAAACATGTCCAGGGGGAATGAGGGACTGACACAGCCCATCTGGTCAGGAGGCAAAGGGCGGACATGGTGCTTGGCCTCTGAGCCTGCTGATGGCTTCAAGCCAAGTGCTGAGGTCTCAGTGACTCTGTGCAGCTACGGGGACAGGGACATCTGCATCCAGATGTGGAGTCCTCAGTACAGGAGAGACACAGACCTGTCGGAGCACATCCAGAGGAGGGGTACAAAAATGACCCAAAGGATGGAACACCTCTCCTACAAGTCAGACTGAGAGAGCTGGGGCTGTGCAGCATGGAGAAGAGAAGGCCCTGGGAGTCATGAGAGCAGCCTGTCTGGCTCTGACAGGAGGGGGGCTGTAAGAAAGATGGGGACAGACTCTTCAGCAGGGGCTGTTGTGGTATGACAAGGGAAAATGGCTTCAAACTAACAGAGGGGAGATTTAGATTGAGTATAAGGAAGAAGTTTTTTACAGTCGGGGTGGTGAGGCACTGGCATAGGTTGCCCCAGAGAGCTGGATTATGCCCTGTCCCTGGAGACTTTCAAGGCTAGGCTGGATCAAGCCCTCAGCAACCCGATCTAGCTGTGGATGTCCCTGTTCATAATCTTTAAATGTCCCTTCTAACTCTAAGGATTATTTGATTCTTTGACATTATGCAGGGAAGATGCCACAGCATCTTTTGTGCTTGGTGAGCTACCAAACTCAGCCAGGGTTCGCATTCTGGGTGTGGGAGCAGATGGTAGCTGAATCTATAGGAGACAGCATCAAGGTGGCTGATGCTGCCAGGAGCAGAAGGCTCCAGCACAGCATCCCACTGCCCCAGGAAACACTGACAGCTGAGCTTTATTAAGAACTTGGTTGAACAGCAGGAGCAAGACAGACGAAAACTTCTGCCTGGTTCTTGCTTGCATCCCAAAAATTGAAAAGAAACAAGCCAAGAAAGCTGCATCATTGGGGTGCCAGTGTGCCCATGTGGCAAGGACTTCCTAGCACTGCAGCTTGGCAAGCATGGGGACAACATGCCTGCCAGGGATGTGCAGCACTGCCTGGCTAGTGACTGGTGTGGTCAAAGTCATCACCCTGCTCCTTGCAGGGATACCAGAAAAGCAGGAATGCACTTTGAGAAACAGTCATCCCCTTTCCCATCTCACTGTACAGCATGCTCAACATCCCGGCACAGATTTAATCCTTTTGTTACACAAACATCACCCTCAGCTTTTATACAGCCACCTTGAAGTCCCCCACAAGGGAAGGGGATGTTTTGCTTTCTCACTGTAGGCAAGAGCCTTTCTGCCCATTCCCTCTCTGAGTGCCACCTGCAGCCTGCTGCAAGCCAGGCCCTGTGCTCCCAGCTGCTTCCAGTGGCTTGGAGCCCCACATCTGCAGCACATCTGGAGCAAAGGACCTTCTGCCACCCGCAAGGTGCAAAGTTGTTACTGAATCCACAGGGGAGGAGGGAGAAAGGTGTGTGCCTGTCTCACTGCTGCACTCTTCGAGCTGGGCAGGGGGAATGCTGCACCCTGCTTATCTTTGCACATAAGGCAGAGGAAGAGCAAAATCACTGAGCCAGGGTCTGACCCACTGGCACAAGTGCAGCTGAATGGGGTATCAAGTTCAGGGGGTGCAGGCTTCACTGCTGGAAGAGGGTGCAGCATTTGGCATCATTCAGCCAGATTCTGGCTGATAATGCCTGGTCATCATTCTGGGGCATACAGCCTGAAGGCTGCTCCAGCATTGATGCTGCTATGCCTCAGCCAGGCTCAGAGGTCACAGTGCGTCATGGTGCCTGTTCCCTGACAGGGTTGATCCTGGTCCCTTCTGTAGGACATGGCTGGGCATCCTCCAACCTGCACTGGACAGTGGCAGAGACACATAACAAACCCACCCAGCTCCTCCTCTGCCCAAAACCCAAACTGAATCAGGGTGCCCAGCTAGGACAGGCTCCTAGCACCCACTGCTGCATCCAGCACTGAAGGGACACCCTCAGCACTTGCTTCTCCTGATCACCCCCAGATGCAGCGGATCTGCAGCTGAATATTTGCAGATCAGACTACAGGGTCATGGAGGATGCTCCCCAAGTCCCAGGATGAAGCATCTTCCTTGTGGGATCTCCGAGGATGCTGTCCTAAGCTATTTAGACAACAGAAAAAAAGGGAAGGTGTAGGGTGCAGCACTGATATTATTTACAAAGGACATTCTGAGATGTAGTTTGGGTTTCCCAAGAGGCATTTCTGAGCTGGTGGATATATCAGAAAGGGAACAGCTCTGTCATGGCTGTTGAGAATGTCCATGAGCAGGTGCTCGTGCACAGAAATGCAGCAGCAGCAGCAGCAGCAGATGGGAAAACACACAGGGAGTGGGTCCAACTGGACACAGGAAGGGAGAGGCAACAAGGACAGACTAGGGAGGTTGCGTGAGGGATGGCTGGGCACACAGCATCAAAGGGAGAGGGAGAAATTCCTTAATCCACATCCCTGCCACACAGAGACAAAAGTTGGAGGAAGGCTGTGCATGGTAATTATTTTTTTTTGGCTGGAGGGGTCCGCATTTCGCAGCCTGCCTTTGTGCACCTGCCAAAAGTCACTCTGGCTGGCTGTGAAGCGCTGCCCAGATTAATGAGGGATCAGCAGCCAGTGCAATGCAGAGCTATTAGCATTGCAAAAAAAAAAAAAAAAGCAAAAACCAAACCAAAACAGCAACCAAAAAACCCACCAGAGAGAAATGAAAAAGAGCCCTTGAGCCCCAGTAAATCACCAGTAATTCAGCCTACAGCTTGCTTGGGGCAGCATGGCTGACATCCTGCAGATCCCCACTCCTGGGACAGTGCTCACACCCATCAGTGCCCATTCCTCACCCCATAGCTAACACATATTCAAAGGGCACTGTATGCACCCACCCAGTGATGAGGAGGTTAAGGTAGTGATTTCCCCCTGTGCTCCCCTAGCCTGTCCTGCAAGGTGCCATGGCAGTAAAAAGGTCACAGTGTGCTCTGCTCCCAGTCGACCTTCATTTCCATTCTGTGCAGCCAGGTAGCAATTACTGGTGAACAGGATGACACGGGGCAGGGCTGAAGCCTGGATGGTCTCCAAAGGAAGAGAACCTCATCACTCCCTGCCCTGCTGCTGGGCTTGGGGCTGGGGTGTGCTGGAAGGTAGTGGTGAAGGGAGGACTGGATGTCTCTGCATCTCATATGAAAATGTGTTTGCAGCTCTGCTTTCCATTCCTCAATGCCTCCTGCTCTCCAGTGCTTCTGGAAGGGGGTACTGCAGTGAAAACACCCAGTGACACCCCTGAAAACTACAGTGGGATCCAGCCTTTCCCAGTGACCAGCACTGACATGCACGGCTAGGACTGAGCAAACCTCAAAGCAGATTTTGAGTTCTCACTGGAGGATGTCCTGACTGTGCTCCTATCACCTGCCCCAAGGCCAAGGGGATGGGAGCAGCCAAGGCAAAGTGTCTCCAGGAAGGATAGCCAGCCTAAGTATTTCCCTTTCTCCTTGAAAAAAAAATAAAAAAAAATCCATTGCTTCACATCAAAAGACAAATCCACTTGGCTGCTATCTTCACCCCAATCCTTTTGGAAGGCAGCCTTTGTGTGCACCTCTAAAGATGACAACCTGAGGTTGTCCCTTTCCTTCACACTCTGACACATTTAAAATCTTCCCTGATTTAGCTGGGATGGGTGGGCATCAAGTCAGAGCAGCAGCCATGCAGCTTTTTAGAGGGGAGAGAACACAAATACAACATCCACCAAGTACTCTGTGCAAATTCACGCAGGAGCATATCGCGCCCCAGGCGCTATATTGAACACATCAGGCTTCCCCAAAATAAAAGAAGCACCCTGGCTTTTGTAGGGCTGAAGCTCATATGCTTAGCTCCATCACCTAAGTGAGTAGGGGAATGCAGAAGGAAAGCTCCCCAGGGACTGGACAAGGACCACCAGGCACTGTGCCTTCTTGGACATGCTGCTGCTGCTTTAGGTGCCTTCATTCTCTGCACCCCGTGGAGGCTCTTGGCCCTGGTGGGCTTTCTCTTGCTCGGGTTAACCCCAAGAGCTGGGTCACAGAGAATAGTTGCTGTTGTCTGTAAAATTATGTCAGTAGGGGCAAAGAAATGTTTTGCTTTCCCCATATGTCTGATATTAATTACTAATAAAAGAGTCCCCAAATGCCTCCCCCCGTGGCACGGTGGGAATCAGTTTGATTAACCCCAGACAAAACTTTCTCCCTCCTTCAGGGATAACTGAAAGGTCGGAAAAGTGAAGAACTTTACTCCTCCTCTGCCTCCTTTCCTCCATCCAGGCAGTGGAGCAGCCCAGTGGGGTCTGAACTACTGTCCCTGCAGTCAGCCCCCAAAATAGGCTGCAGCATGCAACTCAGCCTCAGCTATTGGCTGGAAAGGAGGAGCTATTGCAAGGCTCCTCTGCAGCTTGGCTTGTCTCACACCAGATGAGGCTGAATGGCTCCCTTCTGGCTTAAAATAAAGAGCATCTTTGAAAACACAGCTGTAATCTTGTTAATAATGGGACTCTGTCTCCTTCCCCTCCTGCCAAGCGACAACTGTCAAAGCTCACTTCACTTGCAGCCACAGGAGGATGGGGCTTGGATGCTTGGGGCACTCAGCACCAATCTCCAGGCTCCAGTTGCAGATGCATTTACTGTGCTTCCTCCTGCTGCTGGGGCCAATGCAGAGGGATTACAGTAGATGAGACTCCCACCTCTGTGGCACCCCTGCTCTGTGTGTCCCACACCAAGCTGCAAGAGACACTATTCCAGCCTCAACATTTCACTCCTTCCTATTAATTCCATTTTTTTCCCCTCTTTTTTAATCACCGACTTTGCAGCTAGGAGGGGAAGGAAAAGAAGTGTCGCAGTAAAAGCGACCAGGCGTGAAGCTTTAATGGCACTGGGTCAGGGTGACCTCTCTGCCAAGGCTGCCTGGCGTGGAGGGAAAACGCAGGCAAAGCAGCACAGGGAAGCAAATAGGCACAAAGGAATGTGGTGTCACAAAGTGACATTGCTGCTACCCCAATGGGGATGTGGCTGCAGCAGGCGGTCACACTAATTGCCTTCGTGGCTCATCTCCCCTTGCCCATCATGGGCACTGATGTGTAGGATTAGGACATCTGCATTATGTTAGCCTGTGAGAGTCATACATTTGGTAGAAAACATTGCTTTGCTTGGGGAGAGATCCTTAAACCCACCCTGGCTATCACCATGAAGCAGACCCTGCACGGACCCCTGCTCATGGCCACAGCTCCTAACATCCTGGCATGGCACGAGAATCTCTACTTGATGTTCGAAAGAAAGCTGTTTCCAGCCTTTGCAAATGCTTACAACATGTCTCTAATGCTTCCAAAACAGAAGATGAAGGAGAAAACCCCACTGCATTATTAGCTTTAAATATCTCATGACCTTTTTCTGCAAATCTGAAGATGCACGGTTCGTTAACATTTCGTGTTGTCAGCACGGCCAACGCGTTCAATTAGACTTCGCGACGGCATCTGCAAATTGCTGGCAACTCACCAGAGGAAATCCTCCCTTCCTCCCTTGGCTGCCAGCACTACAACTACCTCAGAGCACTGTCACATTCCTGCGCCTGTGCACCAAGCCCATCAGTGCTCAGCACATGCCATCTCCATTAGAAGCAGTGATGGGGAGGTCCTGATCCAGGTGATACCCCGGGGCAGGAACAGATGTGGTGCATGAGCTGCATTAGGCTTCCTCAAGTCACCTGGGACATCCCTGGCTGTGTGGGGACATCTGCATGGGCAAGGACCTGAATGCCACTGCGTCCAGGAGCGTGCATGCAGCCACACTCGAGGGCAGCCTGCAGGCGTGCGCAGAGATAGCTGCTGTTGTGAGTTAACTGAAGGAGCCTGTAAAACCAGAAACAGGCTATTAGCAATCCATTAGGAAAGGGTATCCAGTTCCAGCCTAGGTAATCCATTAGAGGAACATCTGAGAGCATTAGGAGAGCTCGCTTGGGGCCAGGATGGGGCTATAAAACAGAAGAGGAAACCATGCTAATCTGGCTTGAATTACAAACTTAAAAGCAGGAGAAAAATAAAGGATACCCTGAACATTTAATGTTTTATATTTAGGAGACAGAACATGAGATTCTGCCAAAAGGAGAGAATGGAAAAACCTGTTTAGGCTACAAATATCTCATCTCTCTTCATGCAGGAAAGAAACTGCCAGCCCCTCTTCCAGAAGGGAAGAGCGTGATGCTGAAGCTGCTTAGCTTTCTGGGTGAGCTCAGTGTCGGTGGGGCAGAGTGGCCACTCGACATGATGGTGTGGAATGTCTGTGCCCGGGATCAGCAGACCTGCTGTAAGGTGGCACGATGGCTATGCTGCAAGCAGCATCCCGCACACGTGGACACTCAGTGTCTCTCTGTGCTAATAAATCCCAGAGCATGCAGTAATAACTCCCAGAGCAAACTCCAACATGAGAGCTGCTAAGTGGCCTGAGCGGAAATTCATTGCTGAGCCCAGAGAAAGGGAGGGTAAACAGCATGCTGAGGATGAAATGCACCTCTGTGAGCACTCTGCCATGCCAAGGAGGGGATAAAGGTCCCCTCCGTGTCCCTTGCTCTGCACCTCCCAGGCTGGTCATCCCTGGGGAAGATGCTTGCAATGATGGCTGGCTCACCCAGCAGCACTCTCGATAAGATCCACTGCTCCAGCCACGGACGGCTTCATCTTCTGGTGCCAAGGCCTGGCATTATTAAAATCCTGAAAGGAAGAGCCTGGGAGAAAGCAGACGCTGATTGAATCAGGCCCTACAGTATTCGACAGCTCGACATCCATCTGATCCTATTAGTGCTCATTCAGTCCTGTCTGCTGAGGTGCTGTGCATAAATCAGCCCTTGTGCAGATAATGGGAGGTGGAGGGGAGGAAGGAATTGCAGCTTTTGCCAAGAAATGCCACGTGCAGGGAGCACATGCGGAGCTGTGTCTCTGGCCAGTCTCTGGAGCTCCCCTCTAGCCCTGCTCCCACAGCAACGGACAGTCCACACAGCTCTCATGAGACCTTCACCTCAGCACAAATAAACACCCTGCTGTGCAAATACAGGTCCTGCTGTATCCTGTCCCTGTAAGGAGAGACCTACCACCAGCTTAGGTCACGCTGAGCTGGCTTTGGCTCCACCAAGCCATGACCTTCCCTCTCTTGGATGGACTCTAGGGTCTAGAAAAGCGGAGCTTATAGCATTCAGGTGGACTAAGATCATCTAGTCCAACTGTCAGCCCATCTCTAATCATGTCCCTCAGCTCCATGTCTTGTTTTTTCAACACCTCCAGGGATGGTAAACTTCTAGGGCTCACAACATCAGGCAACTCACTTTTGGGTGAAAATCCCTAAATCTGCAAGGTGCCCTAGATGAGCTAAGGGGGCCTGAGACTGAGCACACCCAGGGGGCCCAGGGCTCTGGCTGCTGAAGCACTGCCATTCCTCGTTTTTGGGACTGAATGAATTAGGTTTTGCAAATATTCAACTGATGAATAGTGGCAGGTTTCCTCAAATCACCCACAAATCAGACTTTTTGTTACGCAGCCAGTGGTGTAGGGAGTCAGAAAGCAAGGCTGGTACCTTGATCATTGAATGTTTGCACTTGCTTACTGAGCAAATTATTACCCAAACACACTTCTCCATCAGCCAGTGATGGAGAAAACATGTCCCGCATGATGCCACTGTGCCCTCCTAGGATGTTGAGCTTTCCACATCATCAAGCACCCACCCTGAGGACTGCACCCACTCTGCAGCTTGGAGAAGCCAACTTTTGCCTGCCTTGAAGCTGACTTTTGCAGCCAGGGTGCTTCATTGCCAGTGTCTCCAATACCTCCATGTACTTCCCACCATGGCTGTGTGCCACTCAGTCCCATTGTGGGCTTGGCCCCTGCTCAATGTGTCAAGGCAGGAGGCAGCCCATTGCCATGTGCATCATGGGGACCATGCCATAGCAGGGGAAAATATCAGCCTTTTTCACAACGGTTTCGTAAGTTGAAATAAGTAACTTTGCATTTCATGTTTCCCATGCTCTTTCCACATTTTCCCACAATTTGCATATTTTCCCACTAAAAATGAAAAAACTCTTCCAACCAAGAAAATATCCAACTCACCCATCGCTGTCTTACCCCAGCAGAGCGCTTAGCAGCTGCTCTCTCCCTCCCTCTGAGAACAGAAGGGCAAGGAGAGACAAAGGGGGAAGACTCAACCAGAACCTGTCTGGTTTTCAAAGCCATCAGCAAAATGCTTCAATCTGAAACAAGACCTGCACCGCTGCCTTATCAAAGAAGAGCAACTGAAAGAGAAAAACCCACTGGGATGATGACGTCTTACAGAGACAGAAACGCAGCACAAAGCCTCTCATCCCCTTTTTGAGACATTTTTCTCCCTAAGAAGAGCTGTCTGGCAGAAAATCCCTCTCCGCTCTGCATCGTAGGTGAGCTCCTTAGGGATGGAGCTCGAGTTCCCATTTGTCTTTTTTCTGGGTGAAATGCCTCATCAAGCAAACCGCTTGCCTAATTGGCTTTCCTCTGGCCCATCTCAGAGATGTCGTTGTGAGCCACACTGGTGCAGCATCACCTCTCATCCAGCAGCAGATTGCTCTCCTTCATAAGTGGAGCATGCAAGCAGCATATAGCGAAAAAAAAAAAAAAAGAAAAAGAAAAAGAAAAAAAAAGCCTGTTCGTTATCTTCCTGCTGCTAACAAATGAAATCTGTCCTGCGGGCTGCCAAGGATTTCACTGATTTTTTTTTTTTTTTAAAGAAACAAGAAATAGAAGTAAGAAATACGATAACATCGCGGCAATCGCTCCGCTGCCGACTATGCCCTGAGTTACGGTGAGCGGTATTTTATCTTCGGCTCAAAATCTAAATGTGGCAGAGGGATATTTAAATGCAGTGACATTTATACTTTAAATGCCTTTTACATCTTGTTGGCAGGTTTTATACTGAACATATGTATGGAAAACAGATACAGTCCGTGGATTAAAAATCAGAGAGGGGAGAGCCTGCGGAGCCATTTGTAGGCAGAATATGACTTTAAAGAAAGAGGAAGGAAAGGGAGGTGGGAAAAAGACAGGAAAAGAGGCTGTGTTGACTGGGAAGTGCACAGATATTTCTCAGTCCCTCAACACCCCATGCTGCCAGCCCGCTGTCTCCTGCTCAGCACCACTTACGTGCTGCCACTGGTCCAGGATGAGAGGCCGATAGCGCAGGAAGAACTTGAGTGGGAAGGACTCGGGGTCAGGCCAGGATGAGGGGTTCTGCCATGACACTTCCAGTCGACGGGGGTTATTGGGCACGGGCTTGGCCACCACACTTTCTGGAGGATCCGGCTTTACTGAAAGGGAAAAGAGTGGCTGTTAAAGTCCCACTAATTGGATGCAACAGGTCTTACAGTGGGGAAGGGTGAAAACCTATGGGATGTGCTTTGGTGATGAGTAAGCCCAAGTGATGGCTCATGAGCACAGAAAACTGTTTTTTAGTGTCCACGGGCCAGGAATATCCTGGCTTAGATTAACCAGCACCGAGGAGATGCCAGCACCTGGCCAGAGCAGAGAACCCTCCCTGTAGGTACCTGGGTGAGGGCAGGGAGATTGCTGAGCCCTAACCCACGCTCTCCTTGCTCCTCTGGACAGGCTGTGATGAACAGTACTGCCTATTGCAGAGTCAGCTTTGCTCCTCACCAAAAATCTGCTTAGGTCCCAGCAGCTCAGACTCACAGTTTGCAGCAGCAAAACTCTAAGAAGTCCAAAATATGGGTTGTGCAGGGGCCTGGCAAGCAAAAGCAGCCTGGTTGAAACACTATCTCCTAAGAAACTGTGTGTGTAGATGTCCTGAAGCTTTCTACTGCAGACTCGGGAGCTGGGAAGGTGAAGGCTTTCCATAGGACAGCTCACAAGGCTCTCTGTGCTCACTAAGAATAGTGATGCAGGTGAGTCACAGAATCACAGAATCACAGAAGGGTTGTTTCCTGAGAGAACTCTCAGCACTCCCAAAATCCACATGAAGACTGCATGAAGAAACTGTTGCTCTCAGCTTGAAAAGCCCTGGATAAAGCAATGTCCTCTTACTCTGACTAGAAGCTTGTTAAGGCACCATCTCAATTTCCAAGCATGCAGGGAGGATTCTGGAGTTGGGAGGAGTCTGACAAAGTTCCTGCCACGCACTCAGAGCCATTGTCTCCCTGCTGGCCTCTGGCAGCTCCCTCTCTGCTGATGGCTGGAGGAGATGTCTCCACAGGGGCTTTGCATCCTCTGGTCAGTGAAGGTGGCAAGCGAGCTGCAGGCTTGAAGCTGCATGGCACTGCTGCACGGGGAATCGTGTGCATGCCATTCATTGGTACTTTGCAAAGGGTGGGCTGGAGCTGGACAGTGCAGGCAATCAGTGCACCAGCTTTTTGGGATCACCCCATTTGAGGAAAGTAACTGTGTGAAGCAGGAATGAGCTGCAGTGGGATGGATGACTTGCTGGGACTGCAGTACTGAGCTACTCCAGATGGCTGTGTAATTCCCTTGCTTGCTTTGAAACCTTCAGCTTGGGCTGCACATCAGCTTCCATCCACGGGGCCTTGGAGTCCAAACACATACGGAAAAACACAAATCCAGCTCTGGCTCAGCAGGTTGGGTTTGCAAAACAAAAATCCGTTTGGCTGAATGAGTGCAGATGAAAGCAAACTGTGACTTTTCAGCAAGGGATAAAAGCATCGGGGTGGGGATCGACACAATGGGACTCACAGCTATGACCTGTGCAACACAGGGAATGGAAAATGCCACTGTGGAAAGTTGGAGGAGAGCAAAGAAGGTGCCCTGATGATGAGGGTGGAGTCATCCCTCCATTTTTCAGGGATGCGACCCCCTCACACAGCTCAGTGGCCATTAGAGGAGAGCTGTGCTGGCTTAAAGCGAGTGTGGCAGAGATCCCGGCTGCAGTGAGCCTTCAAACGTCACTGTGTCTTAATGGGAAAACCATCACGAGGGCTGCGGCTGCCTCCCCACGTGTCCCCCCAGCTGTGGGACTCCTGCCCAGGCTTAGGAGAGGTGCAGCAGTGACAGCTCCTTCCCGAAAACACAGCTGGAGTGACTCCTGCCATGTCCCTCCATTGCCATGGGGACGTGGGAGCCAGTACACAGGGCTCTACATCACCTCTGTGACTGGTCCAGTGCTTGACCTTGAAGGAGTGCTTCATCCTCCACAGCATCCCAAGCCCCTGTTCCCCGCTCCTCCTTCCCCTGGCCTTTGTCTGCCCAGTCCATTTAGACAGCAAATTGCGAGGCAGGGGCTGTCTGGCTGTACATCACTGAGCATAATGGAGCTGTGTCCTCAGCACAGGCCTGCAGGCAGTAATGTAATATAAGTAATAATAGTAATAATAATAATAATGGACAATGGGCATTAGGCTGAGTATTGGTTAAGCGGCTGCAAAACCAGATGTAATATTATCCTGCAGAGCTGAGGGAGCATCTCCAAACATTCCTGAGAAGAAGACATGGGATTTGGCTGGGAGGCAGCTCACGGCTCATCCTGCTTCACTTCTGAGCTCAGAAAGGGTCTTGTGGTAATCTCTGTTTTTTGGAACAGGACAGGTTTTGCCTAAAGGTTCCACAGGCTCACACTGGACCGCAAGCGCTTGTCAAAGGAGGTGCTGCCTGAACACACACCGTGCATCCATCCTTCTGCCCCAAGCTGAAATGGATGCCTTGCGGACGTTAAATATCCCCTGGCATTTTCCCTGAGAAGAGGGACATTAAACTCCATGTCTTAGCCAAATGTCAGTCTACGTAATTTAATTCTGCCTCCCTAAGTAGTATGAATTGAACTGACCTTCTGTCTAGGCAACTGTATACCCGTGCTCAGAGTCAGAATTTCTTACAGGGGACAGCACATTCATCCTCACGCAGCCCCTCTGTGACACTCTATGTGTTTGCTGCCCCACAGCTGCAGAGAGGACAACCAGGCAAAGTTCCCCAGAGTCACACAAAGGACATGTGACAGATGTGAAATGGCACTATTACCAATGCTGCCTCCTTCCTCCTGTCCTGAGCATGTCCCCTTCTAACCAGCCATGTCCCAGCTACCTGGCCTGGGGTGAGGCAAGAAAACCTGATAATAAAGCTTTGGTTATTATCCACCCAACTCTTCATGGGTACAAACCCTCTGTCATCACACCTAAGCAAGCTGCTCTGCCATCTCACCAGAATAATCAGTGCTGCCAGGCTGTTACATTTTTAATGCTGCACATCTGCGGCTGCTAATCTGCCCCATGTTCTCATTAGGAAAAGAAAGGCATTGCTACTGAGGTGGGATGATGGCACTGTGCTGCTGTCCCTACTCTGCTGAGGGATGCTCTTGGAAGTGGGGGATAAATCCCAGGACATCAGTGTTCTCAGATATCAAGAGGGGGAAGGGTGGCCCCTAGCACACTGCATCACTCCTGCTGGGCACTTTCCTCTGCCTCAAGCCCTCTCTTCTCCTTCTCCAGCCCTTCTCCCACTTCCTGCTGACTTAGGACTGGAGACGTGATGCCTGCAAAGCTTTGCACAGCACTACCCTCACCACACTCACCTTTATTATCTATACTTATGCAGAAAACATAATTATGAAAACAATTTCCAGCAGCGAGACAGGGCAGGAGGTAGCCCGGATGTCCTAGCAATGAAAGATGGGGGTCAGAGGGCTGGAAATCCTCTTCCAGTCGTCACTGGAAATGGAAACACAGAGCAGCCCCTTGCAGCTGGCTGCTAACAGGCAGCATCGTGCAACCGCCAGCAAGGCATCGGCTCCGGATATCAAAAGCAAGCACCACTCATTTTCCACTCAATTAGAGTCCGTCTTCCGAGCGGCTGGGGAAGGGATTTGCTGCTGAGGGCTCTGGTGGAGGAGGAAGGAAGCAAAACCGAAAGAGATCACCTCTTCCCAGGGGTCTTTTTGTGGCTGGCCTGTGGGTGGTCCCAGCAGGCATGAAGTAAGGGCTTCACACCCCTCAGCCCTTTGCAACAAGCCAGTGCAAGAGTTTTGTTTCAAGCCCCAGGTTTCTCTGCACCTCCATCTAGCCAAGTAAAATTCAAAGATGAGCTCTCTGACAGATGCCGTCTGCTGGGTGCCACCAACCATGTAGGGACGCAGGCTCTACCCTGCACTTGCTGCAGGTGCATATGCAGAGAGCAGACCTCCAAGAGGAACAGATGTGCAAGGCAACCTAAGGCTCTCCTCTCACTAGAATCCACCCAGGCAGGATTGCCAGACAAAATACACTAGTGCAGTGCACTTGTTTTAATCAAAAACAACATTGGGAAGGCTCAACAATAAACTCCATGCAGGATACATAGCTGCTGCTGGAACATCTCTGTGAAGCCTGCTGACTGCCTTCTTGCTCACCTCTGTGCTTCTTACACATTCTAACCATAAAAAATCCTAAGGGAGAAAATCTAACAGCTGTGCAGAACGTGGAGTTTTTAAGGCCATAAGATGGTGAAGCGCTGTGCTGTTCCATCACCCCTTCCTTATGTGCCTTTGAGCATCTGCCACGGGGTACACACCCCCGCAACAGCTGGAACACATCTGGCCAAAGGCAGTGGTATTGCACCCATGCTGGCAGCTGGCCCTGCTCATTGCTGCTCTGACCCATCTGGGTTCAGGCTCCTGGGCTGGATCTGGATTGTGCTGGTGCTGGGCCGGGTGTGCTTCCCAGGGGTGATGCCCTTGTATGCTGGAGGGGCACCGGCAGATTCCTCCTGCTGAGGTGGTGCCGGCTGCTTTACTCAGGAGTGGCATCAGACGTTCTCAAAGCCAGGCAGGGCATGGGTGGGATGCAAATGTTACAGGAGGATGCCCTGAACTCCTGGAGGAGGGAATGCAAGGAACTCAGAAAATGCAGCTTAATTGCTGCCCTGGGTCTGTTGTCCGGAGGTTACCTTCATTTAAGGGGTGTATCTTCCACAAAGACAACAATTTCCATTTAAAAACACCCAAGTGACTAAAACTTCACCACTGCCCTTCTAACTCCTTGCTTTGTTATTAATGTTCACAATGCACCAAAGAACTCTGGACATGAAGCTCAGCAGTGGGGACATAAAAGGACAGACCAAGACACTGCTTCAAAATCATTTCCCTGCTCTGTTCAGAACTGGTACCTTGTTTCTTGTTTGATGTTTTCCAGGACTTAGAGTAGAAAGGGAAAATATGGGACAGCAGTGGAGCTCTTCTTCCCTCACTCTGGCAATACCAGCTGCTCAGGACTGGTACACATAGCATGTCTATAGCACTGACTGACTGCTGGCTGTATTTCAGGGATTCATTTATTTGATTCTCTGGTCCAGTAATTGCCTCATGTAAACAGAAAATTGTTTTTTGACTTGTTCCTGAATTCCTCCCTCTCTCATTTTTCCTGCTATTTGAAAACGGACAATCTTGTCTCCTCACCAGCTGTAGCTTGCCTCTGGCAGGTGGCAAAAACCCCACACCCAGCTCCCTGCCTTGCCACGTTTCCCACTGAAATGCTTGCTCCATGATAGTTCACTACTGGAGGAGCGCCATCAGCAGAGCTGAGCCCTCTCTGCCTCCATCACTGCCAGGCAGAGGCTTAGCTGTAGCCTTGCAAAGGTCTGGGAGAAGAGGCAGCACACATGTTATGACACTGTGGCTGTTCATGCTGCCTCACAGAGCTCTCTGCTGGGTACTTACAGCCGGCGTGACAAAGGATGCTCAGAGGACAACAACAGCCACAGAGTCAGCTTTGCTACCATGTCTGGGCTGTGCTTGTGATATGCATGCACATGTAAGTGTAATTTGTCTTCCAATGCTAATTCCTGCAAATCTGCTTCCAGCACGTAGAAAAAACTACTTTAGCAACATTTAGAGGTGTGAAAAGGCCAGTGCCATGAACCATACTGATTTCCCAGCTCTTTGCTCTGGTACGTGACACCTACCTCCCCAGCCCCTACCTAAGAAAAGCTTAGCACCCCAGGAGACCTGAACCTCAGAGAAAAGGACCAGGTGGAACATGAGGGACCACCACGGGGGCTTCCCATCTGCAACCTGCCCTGCTCCCCCAGGATGCCCAGGTGCCAGTATCCCCACACATGGTAGCCCTTCCACCACACACCCCTAAGCATCCTTTGGCAGGAGCTCATGTCTCACAGCAAACCCAAAAACCATAGTCCTCTGTGAGGTTATGGCAGGGCCCTGAGGATAGGGAGACTCTAGAGGGATGCCAGCATAGCTTATACCCCAGCTCTATCTAATGCATGGGCAGACAAAGACTTGGAGAACCTGACACTTCCCTCGCCCATTGCTGCAGTGGGACATGCAGTGTCAAATCAACCCCAACGCTGGCTTGGAGTGGCTGCAGAAGTTACCTATGGCAAACTCGTCAAAGGTGAGAGAGGTGGAGTTTTTGCCCAGAGCATTCGTGACTGTCAGCGTCACCTTGTACTTCACTGTTGAGAAGAGCTGGAGGTATCTGATGTGACACCTGTTTTTGGGAAAGACGTCCTTCTCGCAGACCATCTCTCTTGTGCCATGTCTAGAAGTAGGAAAAGAAGAAGCTGTTAGCTACAGACCAGCACTCAGGGTGGGGATGTACCCACAAAGCTGGAGAGCAGCAGTGTGATGTACCCACTCTGCCCGAAGTCTCCATCTGCCAGAACCCCTGCTGCCATCCTCTTGGGAGAGAATTTTGCATAGGGATATGTTATTTTGGATGGAAGCCTGCAGAGAGACTGAAGTGAAGGAGTTTGTGCTGGCCCCCAGAAATATCTGTTGCTGCTCTTCCCCTGCGCTGTTGCAAGGATGAGATCTTGCTGGGGCTTCTGTCTCTCCTGTGAGAGGACCAGAGTCTGTCTTCTTTCTGCTTGAGAAACAAGCCCCGAAAGCAAAGACATGGCATTAGAAGGGCTGTTTCAGGACCCCTGCGCAGGGCAGTGGGTGATGCCATGCTATGGCCAAAACTGGCTACAGATGGTATAGGGCAGGAGAGAGCATGGCTGTGACAAACTCAGTGATAAACAGAAGGTACAACTTCCACCACAGAGGAGAAGAATGGACAGGATGGATTACAGGGACACAGAAAGGGGATCTAGGAGAAAGCCTCAATGCCTCGAGGCCCCCAGATCCACACCCAGGCCCATAGGACTCCCTCTAGAGTTTAAGATCTCTAGTTTACACCCTAGGTACTGGGTCTTCTAGATTTCAAGGCTTCCCTCTGTGCCGGCCCCTAGGCCTAAAGGATTTCATGCCTTACAGTAATCTCTCTAGGCCTCTAGGATTCCAGACCTCTAAGCTCATAGGCCTTCACATTGGCAGTCACCTCTGGGGAAATGGCATCTTTCTTGGGACAAAGCCCCTCTGCCAAGCGTGGATGTCTCTGGAGCATTCCTCCTAGGGCCCAACTTTCAGACGCTGACCCCACGTGCTCAGCACAGCTGACCCAGAGCACTACCTGAACCTGCTCTGGGCTGTGCAGAACAAAGTGTCCCAGGCACTCACATGACGGAGATGTTGAAGATGTTGGGGATGTAGGTGGGGCTGGGCAGGTGCCAGCTGCAGTAGAAACCCTTCGGGTAGTTGTTGGACCGACACATCAGCACTGGCTCTTTTGGGGGGACTGCCAAGGAAAGAGAAAGAGGAATTATTCATCCAGGTGGGCTTATCATTAGCTCCTAAACATGGAGTGGTCCCTCCCCTGCCAAGCACACCCCAAGGTCCAGCTGAGAGCTCGCCTCCTCCCCCAGCAGGTCGCCAGCTCTGATGAGATAAAGGGTGGCAGAGAAGGTTGGCAGGTACTGGGGAAATTATCTTCGAGATTGCTACACAGAGATGTTTCTGATGGGGAGAATGGGCTGCTCTCTTGACCCCATTAAGCTGCAGCGCTCACAGCTTTTTCCACTGAGTCCCCAGGGAGTGCTAAACTTCTTGTTGAGGGATGATCCTCAGGAAGACCTGAGGTCCTTAAAGGGATGGAAAAGGATCGCTTATGACAAGATGCAGAGAAGCGGCCTGAAACCAGCAGGGAAAATCCAGCCCTGAAGGAACAGCTGTACTATTGCTCTCAGCAGCGAAGCAGAGCATCCTGTCCCCAAGTGCTCATGCAGCATTCAGCTTTCCTGAACATACAAACAAAGATCACAGCGTGCAGGAGTGCAGTAGAGCGGCAGGAAGCCTCTGTGAAACACTCATGTGGGAGGAGGAACTGCGATACCTTTCAGCTGATAAATTTTGCCCTTGCAGGTTAATAAGACACGAAAATCACTGAAGTTAATTCCTTTTAGTACCTGCACACTCGCACTGCTACGAGAAGCACCATGGCATGGCACCTTGAAATAAGATGATCTCCCTTGGCTGAATGGAGGAAACTGAGGCACGGACCCTGTGCATGCCCCATTGCCCTAGGGCAGGATGGAGCAAGCAGGCAGCAAAGAGTGGGCAGCATAGGCAGGGAGTGGGACGCAGAGAGGTTGGCAGGCTGTTCTGATAGGAGATATGTGCTCCCTCTAATGGCTATTTCAGCCTTCAGATGGCAGACGAAGGCCAGAGCCTCGTAATGAGCCTCCCAGGTAAATTATTTAAGCAGATCCTCTGCAGCTAATCGCAAGGCCAGAGACAAGGGCCCTCTCCTTGCTGTCCTCCTCCTCCTTCTATGGACGTTCTTAACCCCTTCTCTTCCCCAAAGATGCCCTAAGGGTGAGCCTGCAACAAACTGAGGGCCTGCTGCAGGGGCCAGCAGGAGGGCTCTGGGGGCCTCTGGGAGATGTTTCGGAGGGGTGAAGTGGTGCGGGGGATTTCGGGACAGGCTATGATGTCCCAGCGACCGCGCGGTGGCAGTGTGGGCTCACAGCACCCGCCAGGCATGGTGGCTGGGATGGGGATGGGAATGGGGCTGGAAGCATGGCACTGGGAGAGCTGGGGGGATGCCACGGGGTTCTCCTGCTGTGGTCAGCACCACACAGATCATGTGGGACAGAGGGAACCAGTCCAAGCTCTGGATGTAGGGCAACCCCAATGCCCTGCACGGTCCCTTGCCCTACCTGCTATTAACCCTGCTGATTCTAATTTATCTTTGCTGTCACACCTTGTGTCCCTGCTTTGCTCTGCCAGGGAAGGGGGACTGCTTGCTGCCACCCACTCCCATTCCTGTTCTGCAGCAAAGGTGCTGCATCTTCATGGGGACCTTGTGCACAACGCTGGGGTTAGGGGCATCAACTCAGCCCCTAGCTTCTGTGCTTGTGGCAGCTTCTGCCATTCAGCTGTGGTGCCTTTAGGCAGTGAGAGTTGGAAGGGGAGCTTGAGAAGGGAGATGGAACTGCCCTAGTGTCTGTCTCCACTGTGACTATCCTCAGCCAGGGCAAAGCCAGGCTGATGAGCCACCTGGCGATGTGACTGTGACACAACACGGCCTACTGCGGCCATGACCCCAGGTGCCACTAGGGTGGGAGCACCAAGCCCTCTGTGAGATGAGATGGTGCACCAGGAGGGGGTTATGGCCACCTTTCCTGAGCTGGTGGCAAGTCCCATCACTCTATGGAAGATAGTGGCCTGCAAACCTGCTCCTCTCCCAGCCTTGGCAAGAAAATCCTTGCCAGCACAGCTCATCCTACTCATCAAAGGCTCTTACAGACAGCAAATAAAATAGCAGGCTCCAATCGATCCTGCACTCCATAATGATGTCTTTGGAGGTGGGCCAGGCTGAGGGCTGATAGAGAGAGCAAGAAAGGCAGTGAAGGAAAACCGAGCCATCAGGGAACATTAAGGGCTTTTTCTGTCGTGAGGATCTCAGAAGGCTTTGGGCAGTGTGTCTGGGAGCATATAGCCCAGCTCCACCCTTCCCTTCCCTGTCCCACCAGGTGGATGTCCAGCCCTGAGCCCCTGCAGCCACCCACCAGCCCAGCAGTGGCCACGTACAGCCCCTAGAGCCCAGGCTCAAGGCTCAGCCTCTTAGCACAGGCACTTCCAGGGCACATGAGAGTGACCGCCTGCAGCCTCCCTAATCCTGGCAAATATTTACTTCCCTGTCGCCTTATGGAGCTGCCGAGCTCCATCAAGGCAGAGCTCCTTTCCTCTCGCAGCAAACACTGTCTGCCCTCTCTAATCTGCCTATTAACCTCCTGCATGGCAGGAAGCCACCTCTCCCACGTGCTCTGTTGACGTCTGCTCTGCATGCCCAGAGTGGCTAATGCCTGGGACATGGCTCCTTCCCATCCCCATTACTCCCATTACTCCCTCTGCACAGCTGCTCAGGCTCATTCCACTCACAGGGATGCATTAACTCATGCAATATCTTGCAAAATGCACAACTCTGTCAGGCAGTAAAATCTGCTCAACTATTATTACCGTGCTGCAAACTCTGCAGAAGATCCATGTCAGGAATGGGGTTGCCATCCCCATTTTGCACTGCATCCTTTTGACCAATGCCCTTCAGGCTTATTAGGAATCACTGCTTTCTGAACAGTCCCAGCACTATGCCTGACTGGAGACAGTGCAGAGGCAGCCCCTGAGGATTAAAGCAGCCCTGGAAGCCCAGCACAGAGTTCTTGTCTCTCTTGCCACCTCTAAAGCCCAGTTGCTTTTGTACCCCAAGTCCCACTGAGTAGGGAAAAAAAGAGTAACCGATCAATTTTAGAAACCACTAAAAATGATCTACAATAGCTTTTCCTAGCCCTGCTAGGTCATGAGATAATGGACATTAAAATTGTGGCATTTTTATATATAGAAAAGTTATTTTAGGTCATTTTTAGAGGTTTCTGAAATGGATCAGTTGTAATTTTCCTCTCCTGCTGAGGGCTGAATGTACTAAAGATGCCTTGTTCCACAGGTGGAGGGATACAAAAAAATAGTACCCATAAAACTTTTAAGAGGTCTCTAAAACACTTCTGTAGGAGGTATTTCTTCTCTTTCACTTGGGGCACATTCAGACCACGGGCTGCAGGGGATACCGATGTTACAGTGCGCTCGCGGGATGACCTGCATAACTCATCATCCCCAGCTCGTGCCAGCAAAACCTCCAGGGCCCATGACAGCATTGCATGCTTACACTAGATCTCTGGCTGCTACACAGCCCGCCCATGTGCAGGTGTGCTGCCCATGCAGGGGGCAGCTCCAGCATAACTCTCACTCCTGCCTCTCCTGTGCCTCGCTTCTGCAAAGCCCCCGCCAACCAATGATGGTATATGCACAACCACCCCCACCTTGTAGCAGCACTTGGCTAATTTGCAAGCAAATGTGCAAAATGCACCCAAGTGGCCAAAGCAAACCTGAGGGCACAGTGAGGATTCGACCAGGTTGGAGACACTAGCCTGGAGCAAAGATATCAGCATGGCATGCAGGAGCAGCAGGCCAGCACACACACCTGGCCATGCCCATTTGCTGCACACAAACCAGTTGCAAACACTATGCATTATTTATCTAATGCCACTTTTTCAAAATTGCCTGCGTAAAACAGGCTGGTAGAAAATAAGAAAATAGCAATGAATAAATTATATTTCCGCTGCCCAGCAGAGCAGGGGAACATCCATCAGCTGCACACCTGTGTGCTCCCAGTAGCACAGCTGTCACTGGCATGGTCTGTTCTGTTGCCCCAAATGTTGGGATGTGGCCATGTCCCATTGCTAGAGCAAGGGAAGCAGGTGATGCTCTGACTGTGCTTCTTTTTGCTCTGTTATCCCTGGACTGTGATGTTCTTGAAATGGGGTTTCATCCCACTCCCAAATGCACGACCTCTTTCCAAGTCATTTTAAGCCATCCCAGCATTAGTAAGGGACATTTCCAGGGAACATCTTCCCATTTGAAAATACAGACCAAAACAAGATCCCTCTGAAACCTGAGCCATCATAAGTGAGCATCAGAGATGCCCACGCTCAGCCAGCACCCAGTCCAGCCCCAAACCCTACCAGGACAACAACCCAACACATTAAAAAACTCCTGGTTGTTCTTCCCTGGGATGTTCCCAAAGGGGCCAGGGAGACGGTAGCTCTGCCTGTTCCTGCTGCAGGGACCTGAGGCTGTGACTGAAGTCCCCAAGACCTGCTGCCACCTGGAGCCAGCTCCCCATCCTCAAGGAGAGAGAATTTATTCCCTAGAAGGTGCCGAATAAAAGGGTGGACTCAGCAAAAGATAAATTTCTTAAAGGCCCTGTTTTACACTGATTAGGGCTCATAAACCAAGCTATGGATTTTCTCATTTCCCTTGCAGAAAATTCACACCAAGAGGCAGCGCTGTAAATTTGGGGAAGAGGCACACAGCATTACTCACCCATAACAGAGTTCAGAGCCTTGCTTTAAGCACAAAGCGCAGCACAAACTCCAAGCTCTAAAAGCCACCTCTCAGCAGGTTGGAGGGATGAGTAAGAGCCCCCCAGATCCTGCAAGTGATCCTGTCTGGGATACAAGTGGCACTGGGATCCTTGCGCTGGGAGTGTACTGGGGGGACCCTGATGTCCCTTGGAGCCAGCCAAGTGGAGAACCACTTGCCACCAGCCTGCCCTCCATCAGACAGCACAGAGCAGCTTTGCTCTGCAACAGTATTAAATATTGAACAAAGGCAAGCAAATCTGTTATCTGGGATAATTGGGAGTAAATAAAACATTTAACCAAACCAAATGCAGCTGTTTCTACTTGGAGCAGGCACAACAGCAGGGAAGCCAGCTCAGCTACTCCACGTCCCTGTTACGGCAGCTGATTATTGTTTTGTGTATAACGGTAGCACCGCCAGCCCTCGGATGAGGACAAGACCCGCAGCACTGTGTGCCCACAGGAGCAGGGTCTGGTGGAGCAGGAGGGCAGGATGTGGTCATTGGAGCACTATACTAGGGACAGGGAGACCACGGCAGGGCTGGGATTTGCTTTCCAGCCCTGGGAGTTCATGTCCCGGCCAGCTTTCCTCCCCCAGCACCTCTGTGAGGAGATTTGTGTGTAACATAAACCATTTCAGAGCCAGGTCACTGGTTCGCACATAGCCTGGGGCAGGAATGACCAAACCTCCTTACCAGCTGCTCAGCAGCCTCTGGGACCCAGCATGCTGGGACTCAAGCCAGGTCCTGTACAGGGAGCTGTGCACATCCCCGAGGTATTATCCTAGTGAGGGAGCTGCTGGCAAATGGAGCCAAAGGGATGAAGAGAGTGTCCCCATCCATGGCACAGGCTTGGACCATCCTGGGTTACTCATTACTTGCTCACCTCTGGGGTCTTTCCACCCTTCTGACTTGGCAACCAGAGCTTGATGCATTCCCTGCAGCTCTCACCCAAATGCTGGGTTTATCCCCTCTGAAAAGGCTAGGAAGAGTGCAGGGAATGAAATAAATAGCATCTTCCACTTTGTTAAAATCTGTTTCCAAGAGGGTTTTAATTATCCTTAATTTCCCTGGCCTCTCTCTTCCATCTGGGGTTGGATGCATGATGCCACACTGATGCAGGGACCAACTGATCCCTTGTATCTGGACAAGTCTCCCAGCGCCTGTTCTTCACCTCATGGCTGGTACATGGGAGCATATCACAGCCCTGACCTCTGGAGAGGAGTGGCTATGCCCACCCTGAGTATTCCTCCATAAAAGGTCTGGGTGATTACCCAGAGCTGCTCCAAAGCAACTGTGTGCTGCTGTGCCCAGTCTCATCAGGACACATACAGACCCGGGAACAGACTGTGCAGAAATATTCCCCACAAGCTCTGCTGGAAGCGAGCATCCCTGCATGAGGATACTGGAGAGCCTGAGGGTCTGTGCCATGGTTCTTCATGCCTGTGGTATTTGCTGAAGTGGACTCAGAATCCCCCTTCTCTCTTTTCCTGGCTCCAGGCACAAAACCCCACAGAATCTACACCACGCAGTTCCCCTGCCCTCTCCATTGCCTCACTTTGAGAGCAAGCAGTTCTTCCCAGTCTCTCCAGTTGGAGAGCACAAGGAAAATATACAGTGCAACCAGATGAAACTGAGACCATCAGCAGCCACGTATCCTCAGCAAAGCTGTTCCACCAGAACTCCTGGAAACTGTAAATTTATCCAGGAGGAGCCTCTTGAGAGAAGCTGCAAGCTCTCTGTCATGTACCGAGCAGCAGGAAAGCCGTGAATATTACCAGCCTTCACTCCCAGCTGGGGAAAAGCAGACTGCCCCTGACAGCCAGCAGCTTTCCAAAATTGCCTTTTCTCTCCTCATCCTGCTCAAGTGGCAGCCTGGATGCATCCTCAGACCCGCACGGCAGGATGCTGTCCCGCTAACCCATGGATGGGTATCTCACACCACAGGGGATGGAGAGGAAGGAGGAGGAGATTTCTGGCTTTCTGAAAGAGAGAAATTGAAGTGTTTGTGCTTATCTCCTCTTCTACTCATTCTCAGCATCCGAAGACTCTGCCTTGTACCCTCCTGCGCCCATTCCTCAGCACTGATTTCTTCCTGCCCCTGCCAGCTGGCAAATGAGCTGCAGACACCTCAAGAAAATGGCTAGGCTGGAACCAGAGGTCCCCTGAGGAATGCTGGAGTCAGCTGTAGGGAGCTCACACATGACCAAAATGTGCCTCATACGGATTGTGTCTGTGCCGTTCATTCCCTGAAGCCATGCGAGTCCCTGCAGCAGCAGCGAGTCTCACTAGAATGGAAAGCAAAGCTGCCTGGCTCCTTCCCAGATATCCTTTTGCATAACATACCCTAGAAAATCCCAGCATGGACTGTGGGGGGATGGGACCAAGACGGACACCTCTGCCTAATGCTGCCTTCCCTGTAAAGACACGAACCTGGGAAGATGCTCAATTTGTCCTGAGACATGAAGTCTTCACATAAACTCCTCAGTTCCCAACCTCCTGCTCTGAGAAAACACTAGTCAGATCTGTGGCTAACAGCAGGAGGGTCTTGTGCTCGAGGCAAAATCCTCCCCCATGCTGATAGCACTGTGGGGTGGAAGCAGGCAGGTTGGAGAGTGACCATCTTCAGAGTCCCTTTGCAGCTCACCCAAAGGGTGTCCTACGAGCGGATGAATGCCAGAAGGGAGTTTGACATCTCCCCCAGTTCTCAGGAGCCACACAGGAGCTGCTTTATCCTAGTCCTGTATCTTCATCCTTACTTAAAAGCCTTCTTGTTACAAACCAGTCTACCTGCTCTCCATTTTCATTCATTTATTTTTAATACTCAGAACTGAATTAGGCCCTGGCCTCATTCTCATCTAATGGCAATGAGATCCTTGGGATGATACAAGTCACACAACCCCAGACGTCACTGCACTTGGAAATAATAACTGAATCTTTAACACAGGTAACGTCAAGGGAAGTCCCATTATTCAGCCCATCTGTGATGAAAGAGAGCTAAAAAAAGGCTCTTTGCTTTATAAAAATGATGCTCATCTTCTTCAGACCACATCATGATGATTAAATCCCTGCAGCTGGCAACAGATAAACCCCATGGGATGCTCCAGGGTAGGAGCAGCAGCTTCAGAAGCTCAGGGAGCTCCTTCTGACCCACCTGAGGCTCTGCAAAACAAAGTGAGAAGCACCAGCCAACGCGATCACTCCCAGTGACTGCTTCTGCCCTCTCTAATTATCATTGATAAAATGTTTGCAAGGTTTCCTCCATTTCCTCCCCTTCCTGCTTTCCTCAGCTCAGCATCCCACCACGCTGCCATAATCTTTCCTTTAGGTCCTACACCATCTTCTAATCCTTTAATCAATTTTTCCCTGGAGCCCCAGTAATTATCGATGACCTTTGAATACTGAGATACCCAGAAGTTAACACAGCATCCCAAAGCTTCTCTGCAACCACAGCAGCACCACTGTTCCCCAGCCTGAGCAGTGACAGTCTGGGTGCCTGGCACCATCCATCCTTACATCCCCTAAAACATGCAGCCAGCAGCCCTGGGTGTGAGCAGTCCCTTCTAGAAGCTTCACAAGCATCCTTTCATTTTCTTCCACAGGAGAACAAATGAAAAAAAAATATTCTGCAGATTTTTTTTTGCCTAATAGAACATTTTTTTCTGCTCTCCACTCCAGTGCAGTACAACTGCGTTGCTCATACTCAGATGAATGGCTACAAATTAGGAATGGACCCCAACAGCCAGGGATTGGAGTTCGCTTTCCTCTTTAGAAAGGAGGAGTTTTGCAGGGAAGCCAGGGATTTCTTTTTGTGCCTTTTTTTTCCCCACTCTCCAAGGTCAAACAGTCCTGGACTCTCAATAAACCGTTGTAGGGGCTCCAGAGGATTTCAGGAGGTATTTGATCGGATTTCAGCAGGCTTGAAGCATGACTTCACAGGTACAGGGGAAAAATACCCAAGAGCTTTAGAGGGAAACATTATTAGAGTCACTGAAGGATTTTTTCTGCACTCTCTGAAGCATTGTACAGAAAATTGCAGAATATCAAGTCCTGTGATTTGGACCTGGTTCTAAGATTGGCTCAGAGCCTGTGGCAGAAGGGTATCTCTGACTTGCCATGGATGGGGCATGCAGTGTTGTTTCTGACACTGCAAATTCCCCATGCAGCTGGGACAAGCCTCCCCTCAACACACAGGATGGCTCAGCATCCTCTTGACAGGGCAGGGACTTGGCTGCGGGTAAGAGCTGAGAGGAATTCATAGGGAAAAACAGTCCTGGATTTACCTAAATACTCCACCATCCTCTCCTGGAGTATGAAAGCAACTCTGGTTGGGTCTGTCCCATGTGAATATGCCACCAATAGTGTGGGGAGGAAGACAGCACACCTGGTGTTAGGTGGATTATTCAGATGAACCTGTTGGGTGAAGGAGGGTTTGTCTGCAAAAGGGAGATGCTGGAGGCACAGTTTGGTACCTGCCTTCAAGCCCCAAAATTGCATATGGGCATCTCCCAAGAGTGGCTCCCACAGCACCCATGGTGTAATGGCAAAGCAGCTCAGCCATGGCCTGGTGCAATGAGATGCAAATGAATTTTGAGATCATAGCACACATACACACACACACACACACACACACACACACACACACACATCTCAGTGGCTGCATCTCCTGTCTTCTGCACTAATATGGGCTGGAAAGAATTGGGAAAGGACCCAGAGGACAGAAGCACTGTCTTTGTCTCTCATCCCCATCCCAATGCTTTACTTGGACTCTTGGGGAAGTTTGTAGCTTGAATGCAGCCCCTGATGTAAGCCAAATGGGTTGCAAATGTATTGGCATGTGTTGTGTCATTTGTAGCGGTTAATAGGATCCATTTTCCAAGGAAGGGGAAAGAAAAGGAAGAAGAGGAGGGGAAAGCTTAAATCTGTAAAACAAACGTCCATCACCCCTTCTGAAGCGCTAAATCCGTGGCAGTAGATTATATATGAAAGGTTGGTCTAGAGCAATAATCTGTCAGGGCTTCTCACAACAATGCAGCTGGATTCAGATGTCAAACTAAAATACTTAGCACTTAATACCCTCAAAGCCTTGTGCAAAGAATGGATGTGATGCTGGCCCCAGTGGGGTTATCAGGAGATTTGTCTCTGATTTCACTGGCAACAACCCCATTAACACACTAATTTTCAGGAGAGGGTAGGGAACCACCCTGCCTGGTGGCACCTACACCATGACCATGCTGCTTCCTCCCATCCAGCACATGGATGGGGAAAAGTCACCTGAGGACATGGAGGTGCCGAGCAGTTGAGGTATGGCTGTGCGTGAAAGAGGAGTGACCTCTCTGCTCCACGGGCATCACCCCAAAGGGGGTGCTCCAGCCCTGTCCTCCCTCCTTGCCCGCCCACCTTCCCCTCTGCCCCAGCAGATGTTCTGGGTCCTGCTCCCCGGGACAGATCCCGGCTTGATTTATTACTGGACGTGACTTCTGGAGTTCGTCAAAGGCACCCACCCCCCCCCTTCCCCTGCCTTTCTCCACACCCTTCCCATTTTGTTTTACGTTCACTTTGTGGTCTCCCCACCATAGCTTGCAATAAACAGAAACTCATTTCCAATATAAACAACTGCACACTCTGCCCCGGCGAGCTGCACGACCCTGCCTCTCCAGCTCCCCACCCTGCACTGCTTCAGGCTCTGGGAAAACTGTTGTTCCTTCTGCTTTTTTTCACCCCCCACCCTCCTGGCCCATTGAATTTTGTGTTTTTTCTTTTTTTTCCCCCAAGATTTATAACGTGCCAGCCAGAGTCAGAGCGGTCAATCCCGCTTCATGTCACGTATATGCTATTAAAAGTAACTCTATCGCTACGTTTTGGTAAGGAAAGCCACCTGAAATCCCTCTGCAGAGCACACAGCGAAGAGCTGGAGATGGGAGGAAGGCTCTGCTGAGGCAGAGAAACAGCCAAAAGCCTCCTGGGACAGGAGATGCTTCATAAAGCACAAAACAGGGTTGAACTTAGGAAAATGGGATGGTGGGTACTAAGATGTGCAGGGATGCCATGCACAGGGGCCAGGCTGTGCACACAGCAGGCTGCAGCTGCAGAGCCCATTTCCCTGTGCAGCTTTAAAGAAATGACCCTGTGCTGACCACTTCAATCACTCCTCATCATGGGACGTGTCATGGCCTGCAGCAGTTTTATGACTGTACAGGAGTGCACCTTAACTTTGCAAACTTTGCCCAGAGCGGGCACAATGTGCAAAGCCAGCACAACATCAGCTCTGCAGTTGAAAAGCATGGGCTGGACCCAACCCTTGGCCCTCAAAGAAGGCAGCAAGGAAAAGCTGAACAATGGCAAATGGAAACGAGGAGGATCTCACTAAAGAATCCACTGGATTTCATTCTAATGGAGAACTTTGCATCAGGGCTCAGCCTTCTAGCTGCTCTGCTACCGTTAGATGAGGTGCATGGGCCATGCAGCAGGGTGGGTGATGTACCAAGGAGATGCATACACCTGCCCCTGCCATGGTATGATGATGCTCAGGTCAGTCACTGGGACAAGCCAATCCAAGACTAGCATTTTTTAAGAGCTAAACGCTTAATTCCAGGAAAGGAACTGGTCAAAGCAGCCTACAGTTTCATTTCTGCTGGGAAATTAAAACAAATAAGGAAATGAGGTGAGTTAGTGGTAATCTGAATCCAAGAGGTTTGGCTGGAGAGTATCCCAGCACTGCAAACTCCATGAGTGCTGCTACCACCCCTATCTGCACTGTGGATGCTGCCTGACACCGAGCTCATGGCGCTACTTGCTGGGACTCACTGACACAAGCAGGGCTTGTGCAGCACCAGACAGTTGGGTTCTGGCTCCTTTTCCTGTTTCTTGGTTAGTTTTGCCATATTTGAGGCTTTTGAAGTTGGAAAGAACTCCTTGAGGTCTTCGCAGAGCACCAGGTCTCCTTTGACAGGCTGAAGAATGCCTACACATTTCACGGTCAGCACTGCTCCTATGGCAAGCTTGTGATATTTGGGGAAAAAAAACAACACAACAGGCATATCGTTCATGGGGACATCAAACCCTATGTGCATGTGGAAGCCGAGGTACTGTGTGGTGCCTTGCAAAGCACCAGGCACCTCCCAGCCACAGCTCCTGCAGCTTGCCCACTCCTAGTAGGGGCAAAATTTGCAGCTATAGCAGGCAGAGAGGGGGGCTGCCCATCTCCTCCATTCTGTAATCCTCCTGAGACAGTCCCACTGTAGTTGTGTCTCCACTCACCCACTGCAATGTAGCCTGAGTGCTCCGGGCAAGCTTTGCACGCAACGCAGGCTGCCGGGTGCAGGCGCCAGGCTGCTGGAGGCATCCTCAGAGGGAGCTGCTCCAGGAGTTCTGTGCAGGGTTGTGCTCAGTGACAGAGCTCTGGCAATGCACAGTGACCTCAGCGTGGCCACGCTGCAGGTCCTGCAGATGGTCTGCCTGTGGTGTTTGCTGGGAAAGCTGAAGGGCACGGGAGGCTTCCTCTGCAAAATACCAGATTCCTATGCACAGCGATTCAGAAGAAACACTGAGAGAAAGACACACACAAAAAACTTCAAGCAGAAAAATTATTTGAGTGGAGAAGCGCTTCTGCTGTGTGCTCAGACTCATTTTATCTCCATGGCTTGGCTGTTATCTTGGATCACATCCCCTGTAGCTACAAGCAGGGCACAACATGACCCCGTATCCCAGTGAGAGCAGTTGGTGCTACAGCTGGGCTGTACCATGAGAACTACAGATGGCTACAAGGAGCTGTGCAGGTCTGCTGGCTGTCCTAACAATAAATCCATAACCACAGATTAACAGTCCGCAGAGAGAGCTGGTGGCATTTCATAAGCCCTTCATACTCCACTGATAAAAGGACTCTTGGTATGAAGGGTGGCCAAGAAACCACTCTTCTCCTTTCCCATGAATGAGTGGCTGAAGCTGTTCCCAGCCGGCTGGAGCCCCTTAGCCTCCGCTTCATCCCTCAAACTGAGCATCTTCAACGTAGTTAATCACAGCAAGCGCAGAGGCTGGAGGCAGCTGAGGCCACTGAAGCCCCATGCTGCTCAGTGACCCTAGGGAGGAATGTGCCTGACTCACAGCATGGGAATCCGACCTCCACTGTGGCCCTGCCGCTTGCTGAGATCACGGACATCCATCTCCTGGCTCCACAACTCCTGGCAGTGCTGGAAATGGTCCGGCTTGTCCTCCCGCTCACAGGGAGTTGGTCTCCAACTTTGCTGCAGTGATGCTCTGCTTGCACCCCACTGTGTGGTGCATATGCAGTTCAGCACCTGCATTCTGTTCCCCATCCCTTCTCCACAGGCACCAATCCTGGCTGTCTCCAGCACCATTTTGGCACCTGGAAAATGCTCCAGGTGTGCCAGCATTGCTGCTTTGTTGCCTCTGATCCTCCTCCAAGTGAACCACAGAGTCCTGTTAAGAGTTGCTATTCCAGTGCTTTGTATTTAAATCAGTATCTTCTATGTATTGTCTCTCTCCTCTCCCAGGATGGCTTTAGCTGCAGTCAGATTTGCATTGCTCTGCACATGCCCAAGGGCATCACTGTCCAACTATCTCCAGCTCTCCACATGCATTCCCTGCTCTCATGGCTATGCTGGGTTTCAGGGCGTCAGTGGGAAAGGTAAGAGTTGCTCAGACACAACATCTGGTGGTGAAATTCTTCCTCTTTTGTCATGCTCTCAGTGCAGCTAATGGCCTGGCCAGTCTTGGTTACCAATCTCTGATGCTCTCCTCAACCTGAGATAGCTGCTGCTCATGCAGCAGCAGAAGCGTAATTTGCAGGAATAAAACCTGAAGCGTTTTCATGTCTAAGGGTCTGACTCCTTGACTCCTGGTCACAGGGTGCAACTCAGCCCCACCACTACTCACAATAATCCGCCATACTTCCAGCTTGTATTTAACCTTCCAGATACCATGATGGGAGGAGAAACCTCTTTAAAAGCCTGATTTCCAATAGGTATTGCAACAGCAAATCCCCAGACGTTCTCACTGCATGACAAGTTTTCAGTCAGATGTGTAGTTTTGATCCCCACCTCTGCAACCCTTCTCATTACCATTGGCACACCCTGCATCCGTAATTTTGGCTTTGCAATGCCATTCTTGTCTCTGGGGAGAGCAGAGGTTTGTCTGTTTGGCATTTCTCCTTGCAGAGCGTGGAGGGAGAATGGGTCACTTGGTCACCTGAGTCAGCAGAAAGGGGCAGGGTAAAGCCCCCAGAGACAGTGAACTTCTGCTAAAAGCACAGTGCTGCTTTCCCGATATTTCTGAATTTGCGAGAAAAAAATATTTTCCTGGTTTATCAGAGAGGATGCTTTCCTGTCAGTGCTAGAAGGTTTGGAGCCCCTTTGCAGAACAAGCAGAGCCTGGTGAGCCAGTCCCAAAGGTAACAACCCCATGGGTGACAGTCCTGGGGCTGGGGGCCAGCAGCACTGGCTTTCCTGAGCATGGTCAAAGCCAAAACCAACAGAGGAAAGTGAGGCATAAACCTGTCATCAGCATGGCATGTCAGCACGTTATGGATTTCCCATTTCAAAATAATGGATCCAAACTTGTGCTGCATCCCAGCCTCCAGAAGGGCAGCACTGCTTCTGCCCATAGATTATGTTTGATGAAACTGAGTTAGTAGCGTTTTTATCTGTCAATTAGGAACCATGAAACAGTTATTAAATAGAGTCAGAGCCCTCCTTGCTGCTCTCCTGGGCAGCACAGGAGACACATAACAGCCTGTAATGAAGCATTAAGCAGCAGCAGTTTCGTTTCTGATAGGATTGGAAATGATAAGGCAGAGAGGCATGGCTGGACGGGGGGAGCGGTCCCTGGCTCAGCAGCCACATACCAACAGCTGCTACAGGGAACATCAAGGCTGAGATTTCTCCCCACTGCCTCCAAAAGAGGTCTCAGCAGAATCACTGCCTCACTGCACTTGTTCCCTCAGCCCAGGAATGGGCTGTCTGTGGGGACAGAGATAACACAGGCACACGCTGCTGCTGGAGGTCACTCAGTGCACTGGATGCTGTCACAGCCCTCTGGTCACAGATGTGATTACCTACAGCGTCCCTCAGGATGCTGGCACAGCCTGGGGCTGAAACATCGCCCCAAGATAGGTTGGAATGTGAATCAGAATATTTTCCTGCCCTCACGGTTTGACACAAGGTAAGGCACAGTGGGGTGGTGGCCCCACAGGAGGGGATATTTAGGGAAGGAGGAATGCAATGTCCCCGTGTGGGGTGGAGAAGGGGCAGAGATGGACAGTCCTGGTGCCTGGGGATTCACTGTCAGCTGACCATGGCTGGCCAAGCTCCTGCACGGACACCTGGATTCAACCAAGGGGAAATTCGAACTGGGATGGGGCAAACCCTAACCCATGTCTCTGCTGTAGGGAACACCACATATCTGGCCACACCAAAGGGGTTCACACGCTTGTGTCTGCTTTGCTTCCAAAGGAAACACAACGGCAGCACTGTTTTCACTGCTAGTGTTTTGAAGGGAAGGGCCGAGTTTTCAGGGCTTTTCCTTTAGAAGCTCCCTTTGATTTCATTAAAACACAGATCACTTAAAACAAGAATAACGCAACTTAAATCATGAACCCAAGTTTTTAATTCCCTAACTTTCCAATTCATTAAAAATGTTCATCTGATTTGATTTCTGGAGCATTTTCCCAAAGTCGCCAATGAACCACCACACCCAATTGTTCCACCTTTCCTCCTGGTGGAAAAACCCTCAGGAATTCTTCTAAAAAATTACTGAAGCAAGGGTGCCTACCAACTCCTTCCCACATATCAGGCTTCAGGCAGCAGCAGACACATGCACTACAGTGAGTAACCCTGCCTTACTGCAAGCCAGCAACATCCATGCCTCTTTTCACGGGATCTTACACAGTTTCGGTGTATTCAAGCTCCTGGACAACTCCTGGATGCTGGTACACTACCTCCTGCACAAATGTAGCTGGGAGAGGGATGTGGAGGGTGCACCCTGGGCAGGGTGGGCTTTGGGGTTACCCTCTTGCATGGAGCATTCCCACTCATCTTCTTTTAAATTGGGTGTGTGGCTGCACGCTCAGCACAGGGCTCTGCTCAGCATGTGTAGTGAGCTGGGGAAGGATGCAGTGGGGATGAGGGATGCACTGCCCTGTGCCTGTGGTTTGTGCACAGTGCACAACTTCCAGCCCCTTCCCTGAGATCCTCGGGGCAAGAGGAAGGCAGCCAAACCCTCTCCATGGCACCTCCCTGAAACTTGCCCGACAACAAGTTCTCAGGGATTAGCAGCGGCCATATCCCGGTGAGAACAATATTAAGGGATTATGAGATTAGAAGTACCATTTACGCCGAGAGGAATAACTCTAATTCTTATCTGATTGTCTACAGATGTCAGCAATCAAAGCGCCTCTTTCATGCAAAGCAGGGAGCACTGCAGAGCGGGAGGTGACTAGGGCTTGGCCCCCCTGAGCCGGAGGAGAGCCAGCTCCTCCTGCCAATGCAGATTTAGCTTCCTTCCAGGAGAAAAAATGCTCAGCAGCAGGTTGCATTTACCTCCTCCCGCGTCTCTGCCATGCTGCCCATTCTGTGCAAGCTCCTGGGGCGGTGACACTGCCCATGGACAATGCAGCTCTGTGTCCCCAGCTCAGCTGCAGAGTATCCCACCCAACCTGCTGCCTTGCACTAATCCCTCCTGCCTTGTGCTGCATCCTTCTGCACAGCATCCAGCACTCTGGATAAGGATGCAGCACGCAGGGTGCATGGCTTCCAGTGGGTGATGCATGACTCTTCTTACTCATGGATGGCTTAAAGAAATGAGAAATGGCCCCGACCACACCCTGCACTGCGGTAATACATCCCTGCACCCTCAGGGCTGCCTTTGTCCCATCCCATACAGTGACGTGCAGCACCCTCCCAATGTCCCACAGCCCACCTCCAACCACTGAATGCCAGGGTTCAGGGCACCACTTCAGTGTATCAGGGCACCAATCTGTAGAAAAGCATCCATGAAGCTAAATCTGCAAGACAGCGATATGTACTTTCCTTAACTCACAGGCTTGAAGGCCACGGGAGAAATTTAGTTCATCTCACCTGACCTCCTGGGTTGCACAGGCCATTACATCCCCCTGCTAACCCCTCCATTGAGCCCAATAATTCGTGTTTGACTGAATCATCCTTCAGAGAGGCAGCCAGCCTTGCTCTGCAGATAACAAGCAGCAGAGGAGCAACCACGGCTTTTGGCAGTTTGTTCCAATGCTTAATCATTTTTTCTATTAAAAATATGATCCTCATTTCTAATTTGAATGTGGCTACGCTCAGCTTCCAGTCGTTGGCTCTAGTTACGACTTTGCTTGCTGGTTTAGTACCCAGTGTCTTCTCTGCTTGGAGGCAATTACCAGTCAGAGTCAGGGCATCTTTCCAGCTCCTTTTGAAGTCACCAAGCAGACTATTTTACATCTCCTTCCTTACAGCATCTCCCCCTGCTCCCTTTGCATCTTTCTGCACCTTCTCTGGTTTTCCAAGGTCCTCCTCAAATTACTCAGTACAGAATAGAAGAGAATACTTCAGTTAGGAGGAACATTCACATAACAGCTAGTGCAACTGCAACACACTGCAGTGATGCACAAGACCTGATCTGCAACAAGGTAAAATTGCCTCATCCTCACAAACATGCAGTGTTTGGTGCAGCTGGCTCTGCCTTGGCTCTGCATGCAGCCCCAATGCAATCTCACAGTTTGTGCTCTCTCAATCCTGGCACCCTTCTATAAGAGATATCTTCTTTGCTGTCTGCAATTTTGCTTTTTTTTCATCATAATTAAGCCCTTGGGTTTTATTTGCCCCTGACATTTATACTTGAAGCTCAGGTGCTAGAAGTGGGAAAGTAAGGGAAGGGAGTCAGCGAAGTTGCACCTGTACCAACCATAAGTTACAGAAGTTGACGGGCTTCTTAATGCCAGTAAAGAAGCCCACCACCCTTTTTCTAAGCAGAACTCTGCATAGATGAACACAGCAGTCAGTGGTAGCCCTGGATGGGCTGTAAAAAACAAGGTCAAAAGCCACACCCACTGCCTTTTCAGATAAAGTAAGTGTGCGTTGTTTCCTCTACCTGGACATGACGAGGCTGTTGCTGGAGTGCAAGAGAGTCACGTCTGGTTTGCAAATTAGAATAGCACAGGGGTCTGTGGTGCTCACTACCTCTTTTCACACACTCTTCTCCAGGAAGAGCACAAGGACCTGACATGGGACCATTTCTGTCCAATGCAGTAGGTGAGCTGGAGTTACAGAAAGCCTCTCTTTGTGGGTCTCTTTCCCTTCAGCAGCCATAGCAAAAATGACATGAAGAAGCTCACTCTACTTCAATGCTTCTTATCCCAGCTGCAAATTCCTTTTCTACTTGCAAACACTGCATTTTCTTTGCAAAAACAAAACAAAACAAAAAAAACAACAGAGATGGTGCAGGAGGATGCAGCCCGGAGCAGACCCCCATGACACATACTGCGCTCCAGAGTGCTCTGCATGCTGCAGGTGCTCTCCTTGGGCAGACTGGGGAGCCCCACATGGGGCTCTACTCTGAAGCAAAGCTGGAGGAAACTGCACGCACCTGTGCCCAGGCTGTTTATGTTGGAGCCCGTACAGGTTGGAGCTGCAGATGATTTGGAGACCTGCCTCTGTGCAAGAGCAGCAGACCAGCAGCTGTGCTGAGAGCCCTGGTGGGCTCCTTCCTGCAGGAAGCCTGGACAGACAGAACACCACCCACACACTTGATAGCACCACAAAAAGAGTCCAGCTCTTGCCTCTGTGCCACCCCACAGACCACTCCATGTAGGGCTTCTGCAGTTGTGCCAATGCTGGCACTGTGAAAAACACCCTGTGCAAATGTGGTGCCTTTCTGCACTGCTGATGCCGGAACCCTCAGAGCTCCAATCCTAGGCTCCTGCTTGGATCAGAGTGATTGGGAATTTCTGCAAAGAGCAGAAGGGGAGCAAAAGTAAAGCTGCAGCCGTGCTCAGCTCCAAACCCCCAGGATGAGCAAAGACAGCAAAGCTCCTGCATTCCACTCTGCACATGCAAGGGAGGAAGAGGAGGAAAAAGTCAAAGGAAGAAGCCTCTGCAGAAAGCAAATGCACCTGAATGGAGAACTAGGGAAGTCAGGGATGAAGGGGTGAGTGGCTGCGGCAAGGAAAATACAAGGGGTGCTGATCCTGGGCACAGCCAGGAGCATCTCTCTCCTTTCCCTGTACACCTGTGCAAGAAATCAAGCATACCCCATGGATGTTGCACACTCTATCCCCTGTATCTTTGGGCCAGGATAAGTGGCCCCTGCACCAACACTGGCTGCTGAATCCAGTAGCTGGTGAGCCAGTACGAGGGGCAAACATCACTGTGGTATTCACAGGCTCTGCATGGCTCCCTTTGATGCAGAGGAGATCATTCTGGAGAGAAAACAAGCAGCCGTCACCACAGGGACGGTATCATAAACCATTTTAATATGGCATTTTGCTCCCCCCTCCACACCATCCCAACTCAAGCAAACACAGTCTTGTTTAGTTGGCAGCAAACAATAAAGACCCCAGGGAGCAGGGGAGGGGGAGAAAAGGGACATCTGTTTAGAGCATTTCTACTGCAAGGCTCTCCCAGGCTATTTCTATCTCTTCTTGTCAAAATTTATCAACTGCGTAATTGTTTAAACAGCATTAAAGTGCTTGGAGCAAGAGCAACTGGAAATTGTCCTGCAGTTGCCTCTGGTACCGATGTTGACAGCTCAAGAGGGGACAGGGAGCGAAGGGATCCATCGGGCATGGGAACCCTCTGACTCCTTTTCCTGGGGGGGACACACCACCCTGTCCTGCGAACAGTAGGAAAATAATCTCGCTTCACTCCCTGCTCTACTTTCCAGACCAACAACTCTTCCCCCCATGCTCTCCTCCCCTCCCTGACCACACAGACCTGCTGTTAGCACACATTTAGTTCTCTTAAATTATTCACAGCGGGCACACCAGCTCAGGAAACCATCACTAATGACAATGTCTTTCATGCTGAAAGTACATTGGGTGCTGGAACCCTACTGCTGCCCGGGTACCACCACCAGAGATGGAGGGATGGAGAAGCACTGAGAGATGGGAAAAATAAGGGTATATTGTCACCTTCCCTCCTCTGGGATCTGCTCGGTAGTGTGGTCATCCCTCCTCCTGACTTGCAATGGGGAAGGCAGGTGTTCCCAACATGGGGTCTCTGCACCATGGGTCCCTGCAGGTATGTCCTACAGCTCAGAGACAGGCAGTGGCTGCATCCTAGTCCTTCCCCTCCATCACCCCCCCAGAACTGAGGACCCACCGCGGACAGGCAGCAGGAAGCTCACACTAAATATTTTGACATGGGGCACTTAGGAGAGGCCAAGACAAAATCCTTCCTGGTGTAAGCAGAGTCCAGTGCCGCCAGTGCGTGTCCCCCAGCACGCACAGCACCGGCCCGCAGCCACTGTCCCCTGGCCAAGGGGAGGGAGGATCTGTCCCTCCGGCACCACGTGTCCCTCATTCCTGGCACTGTGGAACAGGGGCTTCGGGAAGCTGTTTAGACTGGACTTGGTCTTTGCTAATTACCGGGCTTTTTTTTTTTTTTTTTTCATGTTAACAAGGAATAAACAAACCTACGAAGAGCGGAGGAGGTTGTAACATGGGACACTGGCATGGCACAGTCCCCAGAACCCAGCTGTGACATATGGGGATGGTGCCCCAAGGCTCTTCTCCTCTCAATCCATCCCAGGGAAAAGGGGGTGCTGGGAGGGAGAAGCAGTCTGGGAACAGATGGTAGCAAGCAGAGGATGGACAGTGAAACATTCAAAATCAAAATGACCCAGTGATGGGAGCTGCCAGGGGAAGCAGTGGCTTCTCTGTGACCCTGTGCCATGGGATGCTCCTGCATGACTCAGGCTCAGGGCACAGACCTCCATCACCTCCAAGCTGCCATGATCTCATGGGTCCCTATGGTCAAGCATGGAGCCAGGCCCCTTTGGATCCTGGGGACCCAGGACTCCGCATGTGCCGACCTCCTCCCTGCTCTGGGGCAGACCTACAGGCACTGCGAGTCCGTGCTGCAGCACCTAATAAATGCCACGTGCCGCTGAGCCCCTCCGCCCCCAGCTCCCATGAGTGCAGGGGGGCCGCCGGGGTGGGAGAGGGGATATTTTTATTGTTTCTGACACCGGCTGCCCCAGATTATCATATTTTATGCAGCGAGCCAAGGAAGCATCACTCTGCTATGCTGCAGCTGGGCAGGCTGCCGAGCACAGCGCAGGGAAGGATGGGAGAAGGCAGTGGGGTGCAGGCGCGTGCAATGCATGGGTGTGAGCATGCAAATGTACATGAGTGTGCACACTGGGCTGGAGGGCACAGTCTCATCCATCTTCTCCCATGTGGCCATGGCAGAGATTGCCTGCTGCCATTTAAAGTGTTTTGTTTTTCTAGTCCAGCTCCTAATTCAATTAGCACTAATTGCATTTGAGAGCGTGGTTGGGCTTTTTGGTGGGGTATTTTTTGGCCTGCTGCTTAAAAAGCTGGAATGGTGACTTGAATATCATACCCAACTTGCCTTTGGGCCAAGACCCAAAATCAAGGTGCAGGCAGCGAAGTTCCTCCATTGAGTTTTCCCAGACATGAGCAGAGAGTCTGCATGGCCCCTGAAATGAAGCTGCATTTCTATAAATGAGGCACTCCCGCAATCTGATCAGCCCCATGTGCTATCATGGAACCCCACAGAATCACAGAAAGGCTTTGGGTTGGAAGGGACCTTAAAGCCGTCCCAGCCACAACCCCTGCAGAAGGCTGGTTGGCCCCCACCAGATCAAGCTGCCCAGTGCCTAATCTGGACGGGGTGGGGAGGGGGGCTTGAATGTTTCCAGGGATGGGGCAATGGCCCTTTGCCCACCTACACATCCCCCCAGTGCAACAGACATTTATAGAAAAACCCACATCCATAAAGCTGACAGATTCTGGGTGCATCTCCTGATGCTGGAATACCAGCAGCCACATGCTTTGATTTATTAGTGCTATCCTCAGTGTGGTTTTGCTCCAGGTCGATGCATTTCTGCCTGGGTGCAGCCAAGTGAGTGCTGTTCTCAAGGGGCAGAAGGGATGTGGGTGCCTAGTTTGTAGGGAGAGAAGAACAGAGTGCTGGTGCTGCCAGCTGGCCCTAGTGCCCGGCAGCAGCCACTGCCATGTTTAACTTGCTGCTCTTGAAATAGCCTCAAGTTTACATGGCCACGGGAAAGGATTTGGCTAAATTCATGGGGGAAAAAATCCATCAAAAAGGCCTTTAGAAAAAAAACAATCCCTATGTCACAGATCGCTGGACACAAGGAGGAAAATATTTGCACGCACTGACCCTACATCAGTGGGAGCAGCGGGCTGACCCTGTGCACCTTCACATGGGTGGCTGAGGGCGTGGGTGCACAATCAGTGCAATTTTTCACACCAAATCAACCCCCGGAGGAGGCTGGGCAGACAGTCACCTCATGGAGTCAGCGCCCACCATGGGATGCTCACACCTGCCCGCTGCTCCGTCCTGAGCTGGGGAGCCAGATAAGAACGTGTCACATTGCAAGGCTGTTACCTCCTTTGTTTCTTCATTTTGGATGGGTGAAAAAGAAGAAGAAGAAAAACGTTATTAAAAAAAAAAAAAAAAAAAAGAAAGCAGCACACTGCTGTCCAATTCTCCAGTCGCAGCTGGAGCCCAGCTGGGAGGAAAGGGACTTCTAAGGCAGAGAGAAGGGAGGCTCTGATTATTTATTAGTGGCCGATGTTTGATCGCTCGCTAATCAGGCCAGAGAACACACTCAGGCTCTCTCGGCCTCCCTGCTCACATGTGGTTCCTGTTGCTTTGCCCCATCCCTTCCCCCCCCTCCCCCTCTCTGGTTTTGCTTTGTTTGTTTTTCTGTTAATTTGGTTGTTTTTCCATGTCGTTTTCTGTCAAACCGCATGTTTTTTCCCTTTCTCTCGCCAGCCGCTGCAGTGACAGACATGAGAGGAAGGAAGCCAGCCTGGAGCCTGCCTACCTCCCATCGCTGCGGGCAGGATCTGGGCTGGCGCGTGGCTGCGCATCCCCATCCCACAGCCAACATCCCAATTTGCATCCCTGCCACAGGGAGTCTAGGGCGAGCAGAGCACTCCAGCATCTCGTAGCAGAGGGGAGAGAGGAGTGCCATCAGGCAGGGCATGGAGACAAGCAGGTTAGATAGGAGTGGAAGGATGGACGCCCGCCCGGCTGCTGCCTCCCTCCCCTGCCTGCACACAAGGCCTCCCTGCTCCCATGTGCGCTCTCTGGCTTCTGGCAGCCTCTCCACCGTGCGTTTCCACTCCTCTCTGGCCCATTAGCAGTATTTTTATAACATTCTGTAATGCACGGAGCCGTGTGCCAAACCTCAAGAGCGCATTATTTCCCAACGTCTTTGTTACATCCATCCATGGGCCCTCAGGCCGCGCGTTTCCAAATGCTGCAGCTCACAGGGGCAGCCGGGAGCCCAGCACCCAGAGCCCTGCAAAGCTCACGGCCGCATTGCCCACTGCTTCCAGCCATGCTCAGGCTCCCACCATGTTTCAGGCTATGGGGAAGACTACTAGAGATACACACTGCAGTTGTCCTCCTCTAGCTCGCCCCATGCCCAGTTGTCACCACTTGATGAAAGGCAGAAGAGCCCAAAGCCCTTCGGAAGAAGCTGTCCCGGCAAAGTACCACTGTCCCCAAGATGTTGTGTCTCTAGTGGATGGGATTTCCAGGTATAAGCATGCCTGTGGGTCCTTCCTGCCCTTCCACGTGGGCTCTCCATGTCTCGGTCACCCCATCGCTGGACACACTGTCCCCATCACCTGTGTGCCAGCATTCCGGTGTCTGCAGCCATGGGACAGCCAGGCTATCTCAAACCATCTGCACTCCGCTGGGTGCAGATCAAATCCCACCCTGAGGACCAACCCATAAAAGCACATCAGCGAGCCACCTTCACATGCTTTGTGCCTTTTTTCCTCATTTGCATTCTGGCCCTCCCAGCAGCTCCCCTTTCAGCACAATCTGATCCCCTTTAGCCATTTCCTAAGCCATGTTCCAACTCCCATACTAATCCACATTTTCTTTGGTTTAACTCATAATTTCCCATGTGGCATCATAACAAAATACTTCACTGAAGTCAAGATAGATTACATCGGCCGCATTTCTGGGCCTAGGAAATCAGTCCCTTATCAAAGACAGCTATCAGGTTAATCTGCTGTGATATGTTGTTGGCAAACCTCCGTTTTATTTTCTCCCATTTTCCATTTGTCTCCATATCTTTAATTGTTCTTTCTCCCGAGCGCACCCTGTGATGCTGTGTCTGGGACTGTTTCTTTTCCCAAGCACAGGAGACATGCTGCCTTTCCATATGTTCCCATTGGGTACCACCAATGACAGCCTCAGACACTAATGAACCTGGTTAATGACCACCTTCAGGTTTTCTCCTCCCCTTTCTCCCCAGCACTACTCAGGACCACGCACTCTATCTCCGTTACCTCTAAGTTCCCCTCCAGTCCTCCTGCACAGCTCATTCCTCAACTTGCTCTCTCTTTATTCATATAGCTAACACTGCTTTAATTTCGCTGCTCTGCCCCACTAAAGACACGAAAATGCAGCCACAGGCCTGTTTTCACTTAATTTCCCATCCAATTTAAATGAGTCCAAGATCCTACAAATCACAGGTTCTCCTCTGTGGTCCTTGCATGCACTTACTCCTCATGCTCAGCTGAACGCAGTAAACATCCCCAAGATTATTAGCTACCATGGGAATGCTGCAAACCACAAGTATCTCCTCCAAGGATGCTCCCAAACCTGCTCTCCATAGCAGCCTTCACACCTTGGCACAGAAACAGAATCTGGAGAGGGCAGCAAAGTGGAAGCAGGCAGGGGTTGGGGGCAGCAGGGGTGCTGGGAAAAGAAACTTCACTAAGAACATTAAATTAAATCCAGGCAATTAAATTAATTACCACTAAAAGGGTCTCATCTGATTAGTTCCTTGCATAGTTAATTGCATTAACAACGCTGGGCACTCATTTATTTATTGCTCGTGGCCCCTACGGTATCTGAGTGTGCCCTTTGGCTGCCCAGTGCCCAGAGTGGGCAGCAGATGGGAACACGCCATAATTGGAAACAGCAGGATTTCTGCTGTAGTGCTGTGCAGTTTCCATGAGTCCCAGAGTGGACTGACAGGGCTTACTATTAGTGAGGTACTGAGCAGAGGTAAGAGTCATTGCAGAGTCACAGTGATACCACAGCTGCAGGAGATGTCTGGAGGCAACATTCCCCTTGCTAACTCTAGATGTGGGCTGCAGCCCCTGCCTGGAGTGGCACCACGGTCCTGGACCACCACCTCAGCCAAGTAACATGGCCAAGAGGTCTGTGGCCACACACTTGACTGCTGCATGCCACTGACTGCCATCCTCCTTGCTTCCACTTACCCACTTCTTTGCCTCTCTCCTTGACGTCTAGCTTCTTCCAGCATCCTTGGACAGAGTGCCAGTATCCCTCCCATTAGACACCAGTACCACAGGGTCGACACCATACAGCATTCCCAAAACTGGGACGTACTGATGGGGAGGGCCCTTTCTGCCCAATTTACAGAGCACAACACTGGTAATCCTCTGCCTGGCCCACAGTCTATAGTAGAGATGCACCTGCAGGGTGCTGAAGGTGAGTCAAGGATCAAAGAAAGGCTTTGCCAAATTTCCCACCCATGGGAACAACCATCTACAAAGCACATAGGTACAACCAGTACAGCAGTCCCCACCCCACCAGGCATGCCAAACACTGCTTCCAGGCACCCTCAGCTCTCAGTTGCAAGTGTGAAAACCACAGTTGCTATCAGCTGTACAAACACTGCAGCCCGCAAAACACACAGCTGCTATCAGCTATCAGCATGGTGTGAAATATAGCACAGCTCTTATCTCCCACAGCAAGACCTGTGAATCAGCGCATCTCTCACTTTAGATATGCAAAATCCTGTGAAATGTGCAGCTGTCCTCCACCACAGACATGTACAGACTCTTTTTACCTTCAGACATTGCTCCTGCTGAGCCACTGCATTGGGCTGGCTGCTGAAGCAATATGTTTCCTAAAATTATTGCATGGGCATAATTCCTAGCTTTGACTCAAAGTCTGGGGCAGGAGAGGCTGATTCCTGCATCCTGCTGGTAGGATTCATACACAGCTGGTAGGTTGTGTTGTGGAGTGCAGCAGAAAATCATACATATGGACAGTATTGGGATTGGTGTGGATGAAGGGCACAGAGAGGGGTCAGTGTAGGACCCAACAGTGTGGTTGTGCCCCCTGTTCCCCACAACATCGCATACTGGGGTGCTCACCTCCCACCCTAAGGGTTGTCTGGTACTTGAGGTGCCAGGAGGAGCCCTCGTAGCAGGAGTACTGGCCGCTCTGTGTCAGGTCCACATTCTTCAGGATCAGGTAGGACCCATTCAGGTGGGAATCATCAATATCAGTGCCGTTGGCCATCCAAGTCACGGCTGCGTCCCAGTCCATGGAGCCGCACTTCATGGTCACATCGGCACCTACTCGCTCATACTGGATGTGGCTGTCTGTGAAGAAGAAAAGCAGGTGAGATCAGAGCCTGTGATCTTGGAAACAGGATCTTACCATGGCCAGCAAGCATGGGAGGGACTGGAGCACAGGCTGACATGATGGCCAGGGAAGTTCACATTCTCCCTCTGGTTCTGTTAATAGTTTATTTTGACCTTAGAACAGAGTACTGGAGTGGATCAACCTGGACAGGGCCAGTGAACTGGGACTCATGGACCACATCTGTCTCATACAATCATAGAATCATTCAGTTCAACCACCAACACATTACCACCATGCCTGCTAACCATGATTCTCAGTGACATATCTCCACAGTCAAATGCCCCATAACACATTCAGCTGTTTGTGTCAACAAGTCATTGCCACTCCTGCACCCATGAGTCTCACTGCAAGATGCAAATCAAATGCACACATCAGAAATTCCCAGGGGATAGAAGTGACAGAGCCCCAAGATTTGTCAGTAGCAAACTTTGAGTTATTTACTAGCAGAGGTGTGAAGTGGGCAGCTGCCTTCAATTCCCTGCCTAGCAAATGAGGTGGGAGGATTGCAGCTTACCTGTGCCATGCCTTGGAAAGGGACAGCTGCTTGGCACATGCTATGCTGTTTATCTCCCTGCCTCTTTTTTTTTTTTTTTCTCTCTCTACAATAACACGATGCCTTGCTGAGCTGTTTGATTTAGCATCTCATGAGTGTAGCAACACAGCTCATTGGGCACCAGCTGCCTAATTGAATTTTCTCAGGTTTCTGGACAGGAGTTTGAGCCGACATTCATTAATGATGCTTGGCAATTGAATCTTTCCTGTGTTGCTACGCGGGCTGTTCTCTGAGCTAGAAGTGACAAGGGTGAAAATACTTTTGTGAATGTATGATGTGGGATGAAGCAGGATGGGGACTGAGCAGGGTGTGAGCATCTCCTTCCAGGTTTCATCAGCCTCTTTAGGTCTCAAAATACTCCTGGGTTTCCAAATCACTTTTGACAAGGTGCCCCATTCAGGCACCCAGGGAAACCGAGCATCCCTGAACTCAAGGAGAGTCCTCACAAGCATTTATAGCAGCTAAAGGTCAGAAGACCAAAGGTGAGAAGAAATGGTCAGGCTTGGCCGAGGAAGACGTCACCAGTGAGGTTTGACAGAGCTCAGAGTTGGACTCGAGCTGCATAGCTCTCTCATAACTCATGGACCAAGGCAGTGTGAGCAGACAGCTGAGGCTGTCAGGGCAGCAAAGTTAAAGCGGGGGGCAAAGCATCCCAAAGGGCATCACAGTATGTGCTGTGTCAATGAACACATGGGGAAGCAGCACTCACTGCGCAGTCATGGCTCCAAATTAGCTGCAGCCTCCATGGAAACGTATCTTGGAGTGATTGCGTTCCTGACAACATCAGCTCAGTGGCAATCAAAGACGCAAATGCAGTGTTAAGAATTATTAAGAATGGGACTGAGAATGGAAAGTAGCGTAGCCTAGAAGCAGCACACAAATCTGTGCCTGTGCCATTAAGATGAAAATGGAGCAAGGAAGGAAATGTGAGAGAACAAAGGTTGAAAGCAGCCTGTGTGTAAGGGATGGCTTGACAGACTCAATCTCTTCATCCCCAGAATGAGACACTGGTTGGAGGCGTGATAGACACCTGAGTGACACTGAATGACATGAAGAGGATGAATAGAGAAGGACTGCTGGCTCTTTCTCCTAATAAAATAATTAAGGGGCAGCAAATGAAAGCAAGGAAAAGAAAGTGCTTTTTTTCCACACAATGTGTGATTAAATTAGTGAAACCCAGATCCATCTGTTGCTATGCATGTCAAAATTGGGGGGAAAATAGCAATTAAAAGAATCTGCAGAAGAGGACTCCACCCATGGCAGAGATGTATCAGCGAGGCTAACAGCAACCCACAGCGGGGAGGGATGAGAGAAGCACTTCAACACTTGTCCTACTCTTTTCAGATATCAGCTCCTGTGTCCTGCTGGCAGGTGTAACAGGGGCAACACAGACCTGTAGTTTGTTCTGAACATCTTAAAAAAGCTTACTGTTAGACAGAAAGAAGGAAGACCATCCCAGCCGAGGAGCCCATGCAAGGAGGAGTAGCTGGAATGGGCACAGATAAACGGGCTGATAAGCAAAAGTGTGGAAGGAGATGGATGGCTGGGCAGATGAACGACTGTGTGCTCGCAGACAGATGGATAGCTTGGCTGGATGAGCGCAGCTAGGATGGAGGGAAGCATATGAAGAAGAAATGATGGATGACTGTGCAAGTGGATGGATAGATAAGAGTATGTGGGGACACAGAGACATGTAAGAGGATGCAGGACTAAGCACATAAGCATCTGGCTGGCTGGCTGGCTGTGTGGATGGAGGGATAAATGGACAGATGGGTGGGTGAATGCTTGGGTGGACAGTTGGAAGGAGGGAGTAAAGGATCAATGAACAGCAGCGGGTGTGGATGTATGGTCGGCTGTCCAAATGGTGGGCAGATGGTTATAGATTACGGACCTCCAGTATGAGTCCCAGCATCTTACTCAGGTTCTCCTCTATTATTTTCTTCTGCACAAAGTAAAGACATTTTGCTTTCCCCTTCCCTGCTGCCACACAGAAGGCCATTACTTCTCCTGTCCTCACACCCAGAGACCTGCTGGGCAGAGACAGGTGCTGAGAGATGCAGCATCACCCACCAGACTTGCAGGGAGAAAAGCTCATTGCAGCAATGAACCAACAAAACTGCCTAACTGGTGCCTAGGAGGAAGGGGAGGGTTAGAGGAAAGCTCTGGGGGTCCCAGCCTTGCTTCTAGGGACTGTGACTGAGGACCTGTCTGTAGGTGGGGATGTCAGGACTAGGCTGGGAAGGGGGGTAAAGGCAGCCTTAATTATTTCCTATTTGTCCTTAAACATAGCACAAACATGCTGGCATGCACTCAGAAAGGCTGAGGGAGCCTTTCCTGGAAGACGGGTCTTTGAAAGCAATGCTCCTTCCCAGGGCAATGATTTAAGGCTTCTGACAAAGAAGAAACCCAAAGCACAGTAACAGAGCAGGCATTTCTCTCAGACAGGTTTACAGAGCTGCTCACTGGAGCTGATCCAGGTCTCCAGATCCCTCCTGCCCCAGCACATCCAGCCGCACTACCATGCGAACGCGTGGCACACTGCTGGCAGGTATCACCTTCTTTTGCCTGTCCTGTGCTGCGGAGATCAGTGCTGCTTTTGGATGAGAACAGCGAGGGCAATCAGAGCCCTTCCTGGGAGTCTCCAATTTCCCATAGGTTGGGTATGGGCAAGATCCTGAGGGATCCAAAGCATTTTTGAGGACAGACATAAGTGTTTTACACCCACTGCTCTCTTCTCCTCTGCTCTGCCCCTATGGGTGGGGAAACTGAGACAGTGAGAAAGGACATGTCCCCCTCTCCCCAGGAGGATGTGAAGAGCTTCTGCAGTGGGATGGAGAAACGCATCTGTGCCTTAGGACAGAGGTATCTATCATAAAGCATCTGTCAATCCATTAGCCTACATACCTCCCACCCAGAGCTGTGTGCAAGCCATGAGTAATAATCCGAGTGGATAATTAGATCTCTGTATATGTATTCATAAATTATACATTTAATATTTACAAGGTGCTGGGGGTAAGCCGAGATCTTTCCAAGCAGATGAAGCAGTAAGGTCTCACAATCAGCAAATTCCCACTGTAAACGAGACCAGTAAGGCAATGGGATCAGTAGGATGCCTCTGGCTTCCACTGGCCTCTGGGTGTCTAGTGGCATAACCCTGTGCCCTCTCTTGCTCCAGCACCTTGCTGGCTAGCCTGCATATCACTGATCATGTTCTAGGGATGTGGGTTCCTCTGCTCCCATCTGCAGCTCTAGGACCCCTTGTTGAGAAGAAACAGCCACTGGCATTGGAGAGGGTTTCTCTACATCACCTACCCAAAGCATATCCTACCCCTGATCTCCTCACACTTGTTCCCTCCAGTGCTACTTGGTGTTTGCACAGCTCTCACTGCCAGCAGAAACCTTCCCTGCCAGAGGAAGGAATTTCATGCTTAAGGAGGCAGCTCTTCCACAAGTGATTTAAAACTAAATACATCTTTGTAAGGAAACAGGCATAATTAAGTGTCATTGATGTAGCCAAAGATATGGACTGTTCTGAGTTAATTTTGTCCATTAATGAAGAATTGCAGCAAGCAGAGTCCGCATTTGTTTGCTCTACTCTGGTAAATCCCTGGAGTCAGCAGCTTTGCCTTCTTGACAAGAAAAAATAATTAGCAAGAAACTTTAATTAAGAGATAACAGATGGGTGCTAAAGGACTTGTACTCAATCACTTCTTGATAGCCTGGAAGCAGACCTCTGGAAGCAGGTTTGCTTCAGGGGCACTGCAAATGAGGCATTTTCCCTCTCCTTCCACCATGGTCAGCTCCTGGCCAGCTACAGTCCGAGACGGCTCTGAGCACCCTGGTCTTGCTGTAGATGTCCCTCTCCATGCAGGCAAGTTGGACCAGATGCCCTTTAAAGGTCCCTTCTAACTCAAACAATCCTACCATTCCAGAATCCTCTTCAGATGTTCTACCTCTTCTGCTGAAGCTCTGGGATTCCAAGCATTCTCTTTGCCAGGAGAGGCCAAGCAATGCCTCTACTTCCATAAGGCAAAGGGAAGGCAGGGCTGGTCCTTGCAGGCTCAGGTTCCTTGCCCCAGCATACAGGGTGGCACAGAAGAGAAGGGCTCAGAGGGCAAGAGGTAGACAAATGGCAATAGGGGCAACAAGCATATGGTGGAGAAATCCCACTGGCAGCACTAAAGCCACGTGCGCTTGAGCTCTCACCCTCCATGGCCAGGTGACAGGAGTTAGCACCACGGATGAATTACAGGCTTGTTTTCTGCTTCTGCTTTTTCCTGCCAACAGGACAAATAACTTAGGCCACAAAAGAGTGCTTAGATCAGGCTTTTCAACACCATTTAAGAGGAAATCAATAGGATTCGGAATTAGGTGCCCAAATCACAGCCGTAAACACAAGAAAAGCCCATTGTGGCTCAGCAACAGCACGAGGACGCCTGTATTTACCACACATGGGGAGGAGGAAGAGGCAGATAGAGACGTTGGGCACCCATGAGCTGCCTACAGAGCCTACTGCCTCCTCATTGTTCCTAGTCAGTGCCCACACACCCACCCTCGAGAAGCAATCTCCCCTGGAGCACAAACACTGGGGCAGCCCCACTCCTACCTTGTCCCGCTCTGGGCCGCGCTTTGCACCAGGCACTATGTGAGATTTTTTATTAGCACTGAATTATGGAAGTCAGAGGCGTAAAAGACCTGTTGGGTCCCACTCAGTCCATCCTCCTTCTGCCAAGACAGTATTGGTCCCTGCAGCATATTTACTATTTCTCCAGTCTAATTTTACATACTGTACAATCTGCGCAGTGCCAAGTTACGATCCCTGTGTGAGAAGCAGAGCTCTCAATTTCCAGGCTCTTGGGTGTGTAAAATCACAACCGCGATGTTAAATTAACTTTTTTTTTTTTTTTTTTTTTTGCATTTAATCATTTAATAGCTCTAAAATTCAGCCCCTCAGGCTCTCTCTGTCTGTCTGTTGGCTTGGCTTTCGCCTGCTGTAGGCCAGTGGCTCATCGCTGCCTGATGCAATGCTCACACCCCTGGGTGGATCAGCAGCAGCTGTGCTTGAAGCTGGAGCCACTGCAACTTAACTTGTGAACTTCTGAGTCCTGAGCTGGAAAAACTCCTCTGGGGCCTCCAGCACAGGTATGGGAAGTTCAGTCTCGCAGGGATAAGGCACAAGGGCAGGAGTGTGATGGAATGACGGCCATGGCGGACAACAGATGGGCAACTGATGTCATCTATCTCGACTTGTGCAAGGCCTCTGATGTGGTCCCATACCACATCCTGATCTCAAAATTGGAGAGAGATGGATTCAAAGGGTGGACAATTCGGTGGATAAGGAATTGATTGGGTGGCTGCATCCAAAGGACTGTAGTCATTGACTATGTTCTATGTCCAGGTGGAGTCTGGTCACTTGGGGACTGACATTTTACACAGATTAACAGTGACAGGACAAGGGGGGATTGGCTTTAAACTAAAAGAAGGAAGATTTAGTTTAGATGTTCAGAAGAAATTCCTAACTCAGAGAGTGGTCAGGTCCTGGTACTGCTGCCCAGAAAGCTGTGGTGCCCCATCCCTGGAAGTGCTCAAGGCTGGGTTTGAGGGGCCCTGGGCAGCCTGAGTTGGCGGGGGGGCCATGGCAGGGGGCTGGAGTTTGATGATCTCTAAGGTCCCTCACAACCTTATCCATCATGCAATTCTGACTCTAATACTCAAAAATATGACTTGTTCCTGTGCCTGGCCTGCTAACACTTCCTCCTGCATCCATAAACACCCAGAGGTGAGACACCAGGACTTGTTTCCAACCAAGAGAAGAACTTCTTCCCCCTGCATCAGCCCCAAGACTTTTCCTTGTGCTCCTCTGCATAACAGAGGATCTGACATTTTCACCAACCCTGGAGGTGTTCAAGAAACCTGAAGTGGCTCTGAGGGACATGGTTAGAGGGCATGGTGGGGGTGGGCTGACAGTTGGACTAGCTATTCATCTTTTTCAACCTTAAAGACTATATGATTCTTTGCTGCCAGTACCAGATGCACACAAGAGGAAGTACGGATGCTGATACATTGGGAAGCATTTTCCCATCTCTTTTCTTTTTTTTGTCTCAGCCATCATCACTCATTTCTTCGAGCAACACTTGTACTCCTGTAGCCTAGATGATTTCAAAGCAATATTAATAATAATGCAACAATCTACTCTGCCCACGAGGGACTGTATTAACAATTAAGTCAAGATCTCAGGATCTGCTTGTGTAATAAGAAGATACTACATTTGCATTTCATGCCTTTCACTCCAAAGGGTGCTCAAGCAAAGCCAAGCCTGGAAGTGATGAGCAGTGCTGAGCCATGCACAACTGGAGAGCTGCATCCTGACAGCTACACGAAGCATCTTCTGGGTGCAGTACCACCAGGATACTAGACCTATAGTAAGCCAAAAACAGCCATGCTGCCATCAGAGATCTGAAGGGAGATGAATGCCTTCAGCAGGAGACCACAAGTGCCAGGTGCTTTGCAGCTAGCAGGTAGAGACTTTTTGGGTTTACTCATGCACACACAAAATTTCAATCTTTTTTTTTTAAAGGGGGAAAAAAAGCCCAAAGCTCCCCATTACACAGATAAGCATTTAGAAGCAGATCCAGAAGCTGACTGGTGGCAGAGACTCACATCCATTATTCAGAGCCCCAAGCAGCCAAACCATGATTTCCCTTTGATGCTGACTGCCTCTCCACTTCTGGAGAGGCACCATCTCTCTGCACAGCCTTTCCTGCTCCTCTGCTCACTGCTATTCCCTCTCTGTATGGACATCACTACAGCCCCTTGGACTGATCTCTCTGAAGGTAAGCACAGTGCTGCTCTCAGGGTATTCCTCCCGATCTTCAGTTACTGATGCTGCAGCTTCTCAGGGCTCTCCACATGCAAGGTTTTTTGTTCTTTTTTGTTGTTGTTGTTTGTAACGTATATTTTTGTGTGTGTTTTGTTTTGTTTTGTTAGCTTGTTTCTTTTTAATCCCTACTATCTTTGGGATGATGAGAAAACATTAGTCTGGGGGGCAGATATTTGCTCAGTGTGATTTGAGCACACTGACCCTTTTTTCCTTACATTTCAACACTTAGAAGCATCAAGCGTCAAGCAAAACAAAAACCAAAATGCCAACGTGTTCACTGAGTGAAACAAAAACACATGCCCAGATCTCTGGAGAGATCCTTGAAGTGGAGGAAGACTTTAGGGAAGCGTTTTCCGCAAGGGGATACACCAGCTCCAGTAGGAAGAGTGCCGCTGTTATCTGACAGCACTCCTGAATTACAACCACCATTAGCACAAGAGATACTTGAATTCCGGATTTTCTGCAAAACGTTTTGAATTCAGGTTCTGAAGCATTTAAAGGGCTCGAGAAAATATCCTTGGCTTCCAGTCAGCAAAGCACTTAGGCGAGCTCTTAACTTTCAGCGTGTGTTTAAGTACCTTGCTGACTTGGGGCTTTTAACCCCAGCAAAAAGAAAGCAAGGAGGGGAGAAAAGCCAAAGGAAAAGTTTGTGTGTGCATGTGGAAATCTCCAGACAAGCCGAAAAAATATGGGAATCTCTTCTGGAAAGTAGGAAAGCAAATAATAATAATGACATGCTTTAAAATTAAACACTAGGGGAAGCTTTCTGAGGGGAAAAGAGCTCCTAGAACAAATGGAGCATTTCGCCGTAGCCTAACGCTGACTTCGCATGCTTCTTCAGCATGCCGAAATTATTTATTGCTTAAAAAAAAAAAGGTTTGGAAGAGGGAGGGGGAAGCTAAACGTAATGGGGGAGAGAAAAATGTTGGCTGGAGCAGTGAAAAAACATCTCTGAAATGAGTCGGCTGTGGGAGGCTGCTGTCAGGAGAGGGGGAAAGGAGGGAAGAGGCAATGGGCAGTGGTGGAAGAGCCCTGGGCAGGAGCTGTGCATGTCCCTGCCACACGGACTCATGGGGAGGAAGAATCTGAAAGAGCCTAAAAGGAGAGAAAGGGCACAGGGAGGCAGCAACTCTGCCTCCAATCAATGCAAATCTATGCGTGTGCAGGCAATAAGTGGCTTTTTCCCTACCTCACACTGGAGGCCATGAATAGAAAACAATCTTTTCAACTCTGCTGGTCAACCCCATTCTCCACCGGTCACAGAGGCACTAGGCTCTACGCACGTTTATTTTCTAAAGCAAAGCAAAAACAGGCTGGGATCTGGGGGTGGCTGCAGCCCACACAGGGCGGTGGGGCTGGAGGGATGCTCTCAAAGCACCGACAGCACCCCTCAGCCCTGGGGATGCTGCAGGGAGAATTGGAATAAGGCTGAGCAGCAGCACTGGAGCAAAAACACCAATTTCCAAAAATTTCTCTGAAGTAAAAACAACCAACAAACAAACAACAAAGACAACAACAAACAACAAAAAACTTGGATTCCTTCAGAATGAAACTAAAGGGATTTTGTGCCTTTTAAACATCACACACTGTTGTAGAAAGGCTTTACAACCTTTCTGCACTGGAGGAAGTCGTGTCAGCTAAAACCATTTTTGAAGAATACCAAAAAGACACATTTTTTTTTTCCTGTTTTCTTCTGATGAAGAAACACGTGGATGATGACAGGACTCCATTTTCCAGAGGAAAAAAGGTTCCCCAGAGGACTTCCCTGGCAGCTCTGGGCCACATGGCAGCAGGCAGAGCTCTGGAGGGCTGTGCTGCTGGAGGCTCTTCCCCACTGCAGACCCATGGGACAGGAGGCAGCTAGTGATGCCTTAATGAGCTGACAACTCAGAGAGGAAACAAACAAAGGCTATGTTTTACAAATGGGAGCCCAAATCCTGAAATGAGATGAATCCCAAGTGGGTGCAAGTGGATAGAGATCTGCTATGCCACCTGGCACATCAGGCTGCCTACCTGTAGCTGTGCAAGAGATAGAAGAACTCAGTTCAGACCTGTCCCCAGCATCAAGTACCTGCTGGGAGCTCCTGCTGATCTGCTGCATGAAGTATCACACAACACTTCCACAGAATCTTAGGGGTTGCAAAGGTCCTCCGGTGTTTGAGTCCCGTCCCCTGCCTAAAGCAGGTTACTTATGGACAGTTGCAGAAGGGTGTCCAGGTGGGCACTGAGCACCTCCGGAGAAGACCACAACCTCTCTGCACAGCCTATTCCTAAGCTTTGTGCACCTCACAGTAAAGAAGCTCTCTCTCATGTTCCTACATTCAAAATTCTGCCATGTGTGACTCCATTCTGGGTGGTTCTCATCACATGATCTTCACTTGCAAGATGTGATTTAGGGCAGGATAAACACTGGGACAGCATTAAATCCACCAATTGAATCCTGAAATATTCCTGCAGGGTCTACATCCCCAAGTCCTATTTGTGGACCAATTGGATGCTTACACCCATACCTACAGGGCTGCCAAGAATGTAATTACAAAAGCAAGGAGAAATAAATGCAGCAGTGTAGATTTGGAAGAACACTGACCAGCAGCATGAAACTGGCTGCAGTGATTGTACTGCAACACTTTGCTGCTTCCCTGAGCCACAGCTCCCTTCTCTGCTGTTGGAAGTGAAGCGTGATCAATGCTAATTAATTAAAGGCCAGAACCCACCAGCCATGGTCACATTGAGTTCAGCGGTGTTCCTTGAATATTCAGTGCTCACTCTCAAACAATGTGAGGAGGTAAAGATCAAACTCCAGCAACATGGGTAGAAAATAAAATAAATTGTCTGCAAACTGGGAGGACCAACAGAACTGTTCCTCTGCACTCAGAACTGAGAGCTGGAGGAGCTGCCTGTGTGGGGCAGATTTGATGTGCCCCGGCAAAGCAGCACTCACATGGTGGGAAGGGCAGTAAGTCAGCCTAGGGATGTCAATGGTGTCAGCCAATGCTTGGGTACTGAGGAAAAATTCTTTGCCCTGCCAAGATGCAGTGCTTGGGAGGCAGTGGAAAAAACTGGCCAGGGCAATGGCCACAACCCTAAGCAAAATGAGTATCTGGAGAATGATCTCAGCATAGGGTTTAGATCTGGGGTGGTCCTTTGTGGGGGCAGGAAGTGGACTTGGTGATCCTTATGGATCTCTTTCAACTTAGGACATTCTGTGAGTCCGTGAAACATAGAGCTGGCAGAGCCAGTATATCAACCAAGATAAAACATCCTTCACCAGAGCATCCTTTCTCTTACCACACCCTGCAGTGTTGGGTGATAGGTACTATAAGGCAAAGTTGGAAGAGACAACACCCCAGATATAGCCATGACATAAAGGAGAATGGGAGGCTGGAACTAGATGATCTTTGAGGTCTCTTCCAACACAAGCCATTCTATGGTTCTAAGTACTGGTAACATGAACAGAACCCCATTGGGAATATAAGTGGAAATGGTGTGGTGAGGCAATAGCATCAAGCAAGCCCACAGCTGCTTTTGAGACTCCTTCCCCCATCAGGGGACTTGCATGATGCTCTACAAACTTGGAAGAACCAGTGGGGACTCAAGCCCCCAAGCTCTTCCACTGTCCTTTCCCTACACCACAAAGCAAGTCCTCCACTGAAAGCAAAAGGAGAAAGGCACATCAGTCACACTGTGCTTTTCACCATGGTGGTAAATTTAATTTTTGGATCTGTGGAGGCAGGATATGGTCGCATCATGCCTTGCTGCATGCCTCCATCCCCTCCAAAGAGCAGTCACACTCATGAGCTCAGTTCCCCTCCCCACTCCTAAGCTATGTCATCACATTTTCCTGTTGTGTCCCAAACCTTCACAAGTTCTCCCAGCAGCTGGCACAGGTTGTGTCAGACCTCCAGCTCTTAACACTGGCCAGGAATAGAGACTTCCCATGGGAAATTGAGAGGTAGAAGTAGACAGACAAATGTCAACTTCTGGATTTGAAACACTTGCTCCTACATGCCTCGGTTTCTCCCTAGCACCACACGCACTCAGAGCAACCACAGAGCAGGCACAGCACCAGCACAGCAGGGCCTGACTTGCTGGGGTTTGTGGCTTGGCTGGAGCTGGAAGCTCTCTGTGACTCATCCCAAGAAGTGAGGTGTCCACAGCTCCAGCTGGAGGCTCCCTTGGGGACTGCTCCAGGCTCTGCTTCCTATGACCCTGGGAGCACAGATGGAGCACGGCACTCGTCTGTCTGCTTGGACTGAATGGGCACGGGGATTCCAGGATGGCTGCTGCAGCAGACCCCTGTGCACTGCCTGCACATGTATGTGCCTGTCTTTCTTCAGATCAGAAGCACACTGCAGAACAGCAAAGCACCCTTTCCAAGCCAGCAGGACACATAGTTCAGCAAATTCAGTGGGGGACAAGCAAGCTGTTCTGCACACCTCAGTCCTGCTTTAGATCCTGCACCCCAGCCTGCCCCTCGGTGTGATGGTGCTGTCTCTCTCCTGTCCACAAAGCACAAAGCTCTTTGCTGGCAGAAATCCTCCAGGCTCCCAGCCTTGCAGGTCAGTGTTTTTTCAGCTTGGGCTCTGCAGACCTCTGGCTGCTTTGTAACACTTCGGAAAAAGATAACTAAGAAGAGCCTGACAAGATGGTTTATATCAGCTAATAGGGATGTGCACTGGGGAGAACACTTCAGGCTTCGCAGACTAAAAAAGCCACGAAGGGTACATCATGGTGTGCTGAAACTGGGATGAAGGGCAGCACATGGGTATGCTGGCTGCTGGCAGCCTACAGCAAGGCTCTGCCCCATCCACAGGGAGTTTTGCACCATGGGTACCTTGCCTGGGGCCAAGGACTAATCCTGCATACCAGTATACACAGCAGCACAAGGAAAAGGCTCCAGACTCTTCAGCTTCAATTAGTACCTGGTGGCACCTAAGCCTAAATGACAATCTTCTCTAGAAAATCTTACACCAAGAGATCAATGGTCTGTACATTGGCTAATACTGCAGTAGCCCCTCCTGCCTCCATCACTGTCAATTGCTTAGCAGTCTCACTTCACTTCTTCACCTGATTGGCCTTGCTAGAGCACTCATTACAAGGTGACATGCATTGCTTTTCCTCTCAATAACAAGCCTGCCACAGATCCTGCTCAATCCCTCTTCTTCTTCTCCTTTTAATATGCCACAATTATATTGGCTTCTCTGCATGGATCCACTCCATTTAGTGCATCCCAACACTGCTTATCCTGAAAGATGGTCTTTTCAGACACAGGACAGACTGCACATCTTCCAAGCTGCTCTTCAGCTCCTACTGTACATGTTGTCTATAGCATCTGCCTTCCTGAGTATGTTTTGAAGTTCCTTTACCCTCTTCTCAAAAAGCAGACAGGAGAATGCCTTGTCTCACTGCAACTGTGCTCTTGCTGTCTGGGGCATTGCCTGGGCACTGCTGCAGCCCCCTTTGCTAAAGCCTTGCAAGCATTGCCCAGTGCCACTGTGTTTTGCTCCTTCAACCTAATCTGAGAGAGGCTTTGTAGTGCTGGGGCAGCCTGCAATCCAGGACTTCAGATGCTGGGAGCCCTTAAAGGTGACAAATACTGAGTGTCCCTGTTCTGGTGGGAGCAGGCCACACTAGCACCACATGGTGCTGGCTTCTGGGGTGGCCATGTGCAACTTCCAAGGAGAGCCCTTTCCCAGCTATTGCAGGCTAGCTCAAGCCGAGCTCCTGTCATGCTTGGTTTCCACTCCAACTGTAACAGTTTTATGAGATCCCCCACTTCTGGCAGCCTTCGCCAATGTAACAAGAACAGAAACAACAGGCACCCCCATGGATGAGGACTGCTTCCTCCCTCACCAAAAGGAGACCAGTGCTGGGACAGAGCTCACGGAAAGAGCAGTCTCCAACACAGCACACATCATCTATGGGCACAGCTTTGGTGTCCTGTGTGGCTGTTCACATTTCAGAGGGCCGTGGCAGCCTGGGGAACTCCAAGGGCTTCCTTCCTAGGTGGATCACTCCTCACCCAGAGCTCATATAGGAGCTGAGTGGGCTGTGAACCCCAGTTCTCTCTTCTCTGTATCAGTGCTTCCTAGATGTTTAATGAAGTTTAAGAGGTTAATGAGACACAATTTTCCTTGCTGCTGCCTGAACTAGTGAGTTCTGGCAGACTGTGATCCTCTCAACATTTTCTTCCTCTCGTCACTGCTGTGGATGGTCTTCAGTTCTATGAGACTGCAGTTTTACTTCTCCAAAACCTGCCAGATCCACACTTTTTTTTTTTTTTTAATCTACAGCTTTGTGATTCACTTCAATACTCCAGCTGACAGAGGCATTCATATTTTTGTTAGCAGTACATATTTCTCTCCAAGATTTAAATTGCCCAGTGATGTGGTGGATGCTCAGATCCTGGACACACTTGAGGTCAGGGTGGAAGGGCTCTGAGCACCTGTCCCTCCTCGCTGATTGGACCAGGTGACCTTTAAAGGTCCCTTCCAAAGCAAACAATTCTATGATGTCCTATCCAGCTTCTCTCAGCCCAGGGACGGATCCTTGCTTTGCTCCAAAACCTCAGCTCTACTTTAAGAGCATCTCTCCTTCTGTGCTGGACAGCATTCTGTGCAATGGGATGCCCACCTTGCACAAACCTGCAGCTATTTTCTAACTGCATCCCTTGGGTAAGTGTGGAGAGCTCGCTGCTCCCTGCACAACAGACAGGGAGTGCAGCTGTGATTCCAGAGCACACCCCAGCTGGAGAAGCCACCCTGATGCATGCATGCAAAACTAACAGGCACCACATGGAATGGTTTCCCTGGATATCTCATGTCTGAGGTGGGAGGAGCAAGGCTTTTGCTCCCAGCAGGGCTATCCCACAGCATGAGCCATGCTGCTGGGGTGGCCAGCTTGGGATCTGCAGGGCCACTGGGCAGGGCTGTGAGGCAGCAGGCAAGGAAACACAGGAACTAAAAATAGGCTGTCTGCGGTAGGGGATGACCACATTTATTAGCAAGCCTGTGCCCTGGCTGACCACAAGGTCAGCCTCCGAGAGCTTGGCCATAATTCACTTCGTGTCTGGGCAGGAAGTCTACTTGAGCTCAGAGGGATGTCCAGTAATAGAAAGAGATGTTCCAGGAGCTGGGGCTATTTTTGCTGTTTTCTTCTGCTTTGCAGACAGGGTACTCTTCAGGAGATACAGTTTGTGCTTCACAAGTAGCCAGATGTTCTGGGACAGAGACAAGGGAAGGAGAAAATGGGGGACAGCTGAAGAAGAGAGGTTAGAACATGTGGCTGTGCTCCTTTTATCAGCCTGACTCACCTTCACAGCAGGGCAAGAAGACAGGGGAAAGATCAAGGAAGTGAGGGGACCCCAAGCTTTTATGGGGTACCTAATGTCCTAATGGCAAGAAGTATTATTTAATAGGCTGCAGCTGAGGTGTCTGTGTGGACAGGAGTGAGTCATTGTCCCTGTTGCTTCCCTGAGACTGTGGGCTGGAAGGGAAGATGGAGATGCAATGGGGAAACTGTCACAACAATGGATACCTAGGGACAGAGGTTATGGATCTTCTTTGCAAAGGTGTCCCTGCACTATGCCACCTGTACCTTCACCCCTGATGGTGGGAAAGAAAGCAGGAGCATCTCCATATAAACGCCCTGGGACTAAGGTATTTCAGGATAAGAAAATGTGAATATCAACAAGAACTGAAGCTTGTTTAGTCTGAGGCCAGGCTGATCAAACCCTGATAACATCCTTCCAGTGCCAAGATGTGTCCTCTTGTTGATCCTACATGATATCTTGGTTTGGCTCTCTGAGCTCTCCATGAAGCCCATGTGAGCAGCATTTTGGCTTTGAGATGGCTTGCAAAGAGCGAAGGATGTAGGGCAGGTAGCTGTGCCAAGCCTTGCTTCCCAACCAGGAGTGCTCTGCAACCAGCTCATTCACTGAGCAAAGCTGGTATTTCAGCCAGCTGGATAATGACAGAATCCAGAATTATAACAGAAAAGTTTAAAAAAAAAAAAAAAAAAGTGATTGCTAATGGGGAATTAACTGTTGATGGGGAATCATCACTGCAGGAGGGTGTTCCCAGCATGGCCCTGCAGAGAACTGCTCTTGGCCCACTGCTCATCACTCGCCTTATCAATTACCTTGCAGGCAGCATAAAACTGGAAAAGCTGACAAGAAACATAAAGGGTGATGTATAGAGCAGAATGGACAAGTCCATTGTCCACAAGCCCATTCAGTTAGGGCTGTGTCTGGAGGACGACAACTCCAAAATGGCCTTGCAGGAGCCATCTGGAGATGAAACACCAGGGCAAAACATAGCCTGAGATGCATGGAGCAGCCAGAAGGTAAGAAGGCACAATCACAGAATGGCAGAATTACTTGGGTTGCAAGGAATCTTAAAGCGAAATCGATCCTTGTGGGAGATGGAAATGTTGGTTTGACCTTGTTGAATGCTGCCTTGCTGATAACGTGGCGACGGATTTTCAACCCATGGGCAACGCTGCCATGCAATGCAACAAGAAGGTAGAGCTCACTCAGAGGGAAGCCTGCACCACGGCAGTCTCCCGCTCGCACATGTGTGTTGTTCTTCTGACCTTGTCTTCCCCACAGCAAACAGCGAGCAGCTGCGTACGGGCGTTTACAGACATTCCAAAACACTCCACTGCACACACATCTCACCCTGGAGAAAGGATGGGAAACCAAACAAACAGCACATGACAGATGTTTGTCATGCCACTTAATGCATGACTGAATGGTACTCTGATAGTGAGATAAGAGCGGAGAACAGACGTCTGCTTGGAGAGAGTGCTCCTGCATGGCTGCTTTAGATCCAGTGCATGTATTTCAGAAAGGATGGCTACTGACACTAAGTATCAGGGAAGTCTGATAGGAGCAATGGGGAAAAAGCAAGTACTGGGCTTGAGCAAGAAGGTGCTGAGTGAAAGCCCAGCCTTTGGCCTGGCTGGGTATTGTAGGTACCCATCAGGTGGTAACGTATGCACTCTGAAATCTAGCAGAGAAAAGCACAAGAAGGTCCAAACGCTGGGTGCTGAGGCTTCCCTTGCATCTGGAGCCATCGAATGAGCAAAGAGGTGAGAAAAGCTCTAAGACAATCCCTACCTGGAGAACTGTCCTGTGCAGGGTTTCTTGAACCCTGTGCAACAGCACATCTCACTTCAGTTATTAATAACATTTACAATTCAGAGCAGAGCTGTCAGTCACTGGGATCAGCTCTGAGCAGGGCTGCAGGACCCATGAAGCATGTTCTGGGTTGACATGAACACCAGCTGCGGCAGGGAAAAGCAAGAGAAAAGAACAGCACAACCTACCCCTTGGCAGAGCAGAGTCCAAGAAGACGAGCAGGAGGGATGCATCCCTAGTCTCCCTGCCAGCCTCCAGAACTGGTGCATGGTCATCCCAGAACTCACACACGTATCTGTATTTCTGGTTTAGATATATATATATTTTTAACAGTGAATAATGGGTCAAAATCAAGCAGAAAGAATGGCTGGATGCCTGAGGCTTTGCAAACCCTGCTTCTGAAGTGATCACAGCAAGCAAAGCTGTTTGTCCTGGAGGGCAAGGAAGGATCCTAAGATAGTCCAACCTGCTGAGCAGGTAAGTATAACCAGATGCAAGAGAAGCAGCAAGAGATGGAAGAGGATCACAGCCCCAGCTCTGAAAATTCAGTGATGTGAAAGAACAGGAATACTCCAGCTGTGAACAGGGAGAAAAAAAGGGGAATTAAAAATCATCACAAACTTTTTCTCTCCCATCCCAGCACTACTGAAATACTGAAATTCCAAATTATATTACTGTAGAAAAATACACTTCCCTCCATCCCCAAACATAGACAAATTGGTTCTCTAGTGGTCCCACATCTCCCTAAAACCTGCCATGTCAGTGCACTCTGCATTCTAAAGTGGCTCTGCAAGCCCAGAGGCATTGTCAGCATGCTGTGCTGAATGCATCTCTCATCTAGGAGCCATGAGACTCCTGCTCCAAAAGTACACTGAAAGAACACATCCTCCTGGATGCCTCCATGGGCTCTGCTCTCCCTGGTTGTAGACATGGGTAGCATCATGTTCGGCACCATTAAGTGCAGAGGCTACCATTCAGGAACTCCCTGGACACCCTGGAAGCCTAGTAAGGACTGGACTGTCCATGATGGTGACCCACTTTTATCCCAGCGCCTTAACTGCTTGTAATCTGAATCACTATAGAAATCACATGCATGTCTACAGCCGCGCACCTGTATGAAAATGAACACCACCCTTACTGAGAAACAAAAGCAAAACCCAAAGAAGCAAAGCAACTGGCTTAACCCTGCCAGGCTGATGCTCCAGGGACCTGCATGGGTCAAATGATGTAGGCACAGTTGGTCACATCCATGTCAGCCAACGCAAACAGTCCAAGTTAAGGGGAGAAAAAGAGGTATCCACGGTCGATCTGCTCTCAGAGAAGCCAATTTGCATGGCTTTGCTGTGCGTCTCAAAGGCTGTTTATCGGCTCAGTCTTTGTCTTAGCTGCAATGTGGGCAGCATCTCTAACGAGGCGCGTGCGGACCAGGAGCTCTTGGGAGGCTTTGCAGCAGAACCGATTGCAAACGATTAGTGCCGGGGCTGAAGGGAGCAGGAGAGGAGGGAAAGTGATGAAACAAAATCTCTCTGTCTTTTCCTCGGTTGAGGAAGGATGGGGGCTAATTGCCTGTTACTGGTGAGAAACAGAGGAGATAGCGGCTTCTCCACTCATCAATAAATTAACCCCAGCATGCGGTGCCTGAAATGCATTCATTTCCAGAGACGTTCATCTCTTTCTCTTCTCTCCCATGTGAAAACATAATTGTTGTTTAAACATGAGTTAATTCAGCAAGGTGAAGATCAATAAAGCAGAATTACTCCTCTTTTAAAAGCAGAGAAATCTCAATCTGGAACAGACACAGATATAACTCTAGCAAGGCTGACAGATGGGGACAGGGCTGTCTCTGGTTAGGGCACCTAAGACCTGAGAGCGGCCTCTTGCACAGATTGCTGCAGCACCACTTGTGCTGGAGCAGCACACTGGGTGCAGCACAGCCACCAAGCACAACAGGACCCACAGTGCAGAGTGACTACTTTGGTAGCAATGGGATGGGCAGTGAGCACACCATGCAACCTCCATTCACCCATCCAGCCCCACTGGGTGCCCCATCCTTCTGTTTCCCACTTGACATGTGCCTTTAGCAATCTGCCCCAGAAACAAAGCAGAGAAACAGTACAAAAGGGGTGATACTTTTTGCTGGTGGCTGGGCAGCCTAGAAGGATCATGTGCTCAGGCACAGTGGTTATTAACCCATGCTCAGGTAAAGCAAGCGTGGTGTGGGCACTGCCAGAAGCAAACTGTCCCCTGGAGCAAGACTGTCCTAGGGACGGATGGAGGAAGGGCAGCTGAAGCAGGTCCCCCTCAGCTCTGACGACCTCCACCCCAAAAACCTTTGGGCTTGGGGAGCCACATCTCAAAGAAATGTGCCCTTCATCCCTCCAGCTCCAAGGAGAAGAAGAAAAGACAAGCAGCACAGGAATTAACACATGAGCAACCTCACCACTGCTGTACCCAATGCTGCTCTTATAAATTCACGTGGCACTTTGCAGGACGCTCCAGTAATCACCAGTGTGCACGTGAGAGCCAGTAGCGGGTGGCCAGCCTCGCTGCTCTGTGCTCCTGCTTGCTTAACAGCTTGTCACATCCTCCTCGCTCAAGTATTCAGCGCTAATGCATCTCTTAAAGTGCTTCATGAGCTATTAAAGTTGAGCGTGCCTGAAGCGCATGATAAATGGACTCTACACCTGCATCTTCCCCCATTCCATCCAGTCACTGCCACCAGTGGGATTCATTCATCCTATAGCCCCATTTCCCCAGCCCAAGTGGCAAGTGCGAGCAGGGAATGAGGGGAGGAAGCAGCTATAGGCAAGGAGCGAGCTCTGGGCAGGGAAAACAAGCAAACCTATGATGCCACCCAGCACTCTGTCCACAGAGTGGCTGCTCCCATGCAATGGTGACACGCCACCAAACCCCACATGCAGGGCTGCACAAAGCCATCCATCTCGATTTAGAGCAGGGTGCTTCAGCAAGGTTCATCAACCCCATCAAGTCCATGAATGCACAGGTATTCTTATCAGAGCTAATCAGCAAATCTCCCTTCTATAAAAAAATGAAAGCAACTGCTGACTGACAGGAAAACCGTGGAGCTACAATGGCCTCCCATTCTGTCCACTTTTGCAGTGATGCCACGGGTCTCCCCATAAAGGAACCCAGACAGCTGCCCAAAAACACTCAGCTCAGGTCTGGATCCAGGGTGGCACGGGATCCTCTCGCTCCCAATACCATCAGTGACTCTAAAATATTGTCTCCCCAAACCCCAAGATCCTCTGCTCACCTAGAGAGGCATGAGCTAATGGTTGGTGCAGATTTCAGGTGAGGACAAAATCACCCCAAGGAGATGACAGCACAATGGGGCAGCAGTGAAAGTCATGGGATTGGATGTCAGGCATTGGAGCTGTCAGGCTCCGCTTCTTCTCAGCCTCCCTTCCCTTCATGGTGCAGAGAAAGAGGAGTTAAATAGATGGGAAAGGCTGCAGGACCACCCTGGGACAAGCAGGGGACTGGGCAAGAGGAAGTGCACAAAGAGGGACTAGCAGGCACTGGTGGGATACAGGATGCCCAAACAGCACAGGCAGGAGGGGATACGCACATCAAGCAGAGGAGAAAACGATGACATCCAGAAATGCAAATGCAGAAAGAACACACAGCTTGTGCTAGGAGAGAGGCCAAAGGAGCAGCACCCACATTTGCTGGGATCCCTCTGGAGCTGGGATGAGACTCACCCTGCTGGCTGTGCCTCTGAGCGTACACCACCACCACCGCAGCGAGCACCACGCAGCAGGCTGACGGGACAGGATTGGCCATCTGTGGAAGCAAGCACAGGCAGGAGCGGTCAGGGTTTGCTGCAGGAGAGCTCGCAAGCAGTGTACCCAGAGACGGACCCTGCAGGTAAGGAGCAAGGGAATGCCACGCAGCTCAGCAATGGGAGAATTTAGTGCAAAAGGAGGCGTTTTGTCAGCACACGCTTCATGGTTCCATGGTCTGTGGCACTTTCCAACAGAGCTGCCAGCAGACCCAGATGCCTGCAGGCTATGACACACCTTGCACAACTGCCCTCTTTTTCTCCTCTGCTTTTTAACTTCTCCCCAAGAAGTCAAGCCCTGGGCCTGGTCTCTTTTCAGCAGCTGCCTGTGAATGGACTACAGAGAGGCAGCTGTAACCCAATCAAGATAAGCTAGCAGGGGTTGCACCCTCTATAAGAGATGGAGCCATACCCCACCTCTTCATACCAGTGCTATGCGCTTACGATGTGCAAGATGCAGATGCCATCCCTGTTGCTGCATTTCTGGCATCACAAGGAACAGCATGACACTCCCTGGTCACACAGCAACTAGGGCTGACATAGGGGACCAGGGCAAGAGTGAGCTGCTGGGGATGACAGTGCTGCCAGACAGCCTGCCAGGAGGTGAACAGCACTGTGTGAAAAGCAAATTACACCTTCACAACCGTTTAAACCTCTCTAATCTACAGCGCCGTACTGGTAACGCGCAGAGGATTGCCTTTTAATCTAGAACATGAGTATAGGCTCGTTAGCCAGATGGCATCCATTTAGACCTAAATAAAGGGGGAGCTGCATCGGCCAGCAAAAAAAAAAAAAACAAACCCGCAAAACATATTCCATTACCAACACAGCCCATGCAGGAGCCCAGATGGCTTTGAGTTCACAGCAGGGCATGAGATTTTGTGATCTGGATGGGAAGGCAATGTGACTGTGGCTGGGCACACAGGCTTTGCAGGGCAGTGGGACCAGCCCATCTCCAAATGCCTTTCCAGGACAGCAACTGGGGTACTGGAAATGGAGAGCATGGAGAAGAGACACTGCTGCTAGACTGATGGCACTGGGTTTGTACTATGAGGGCTGGTGGTGAGAGCAGGTTCCCACATACCATGGCACCAACCCAGCCTTCCAAGGTCACCCTGAGCAAATCGCTCTCCCTGTGCCTCAGTTTCCCTGTCTGCAAAGTAGAGTTAATGGCCTTTGAAAGTTCTGGTCGAGGAGCACTGAGTGCTAATTACTACATTGTTACAATTCACTGTGCTTCTGTCCTTCTCCTCCTTTCCTCATGCCTGCTCCCCAGTCTGCATCCTGCACTCATCCTCAACGGACCCTGTGTGACACTGCTGCCACCCCAGAGTCCCCATCCCAGTGGGGATTTAGCCCCCCAAGCAATCCCCCTGCTCACTGAAGACTCAGTGCCAATGTCATCCCATGCATCGCTTTCCCCATCTCACATCTACTGCTCCTCGTGGGGATCACAGCCTCCCACCCTCCCTGCTCCTCATCTTATCAAAACATTAAAATAATTGCTGCTGCTTCTGCCTGCCTGCCTGCCTGCCTGGCAGCCTCCCCTGAGGCAAGACCTGTGTACAGATGGGTACCATGGGGATGGGATTCTCAAGGGTGATGCTGCTTGGTTTACAAGAGCAGAAGACAGTGGGGAAATGGCCAAGGTCCTCTGGGAACCCACAGTGCCCACTGCTGGCACAGAGATCCCACTGCTCAGCTGTTTTTGACCCTGCAAAACACCATTTCATCTCAGAGACAAGCCCTGCAGCCAGGCAGGAACTGGAGCTATTTCAGTGTGAAAAATCTAAACAGAAAACCAACATCTTCTCACTCAAATCACCATTTCTCATGCAGCATTTGCTTCATTTGCCTGTTTCACCCAAAGCCATTTTTTATTTTTTTTTCCAAACGTATAACAAAACCTCCAACGTTTCTGCAGACGCTTCCAATGCAAATTTCCATTGGCTGCATATGCTCATCTAATGGTGTCTCTAACAGATGCCTGCACCCTGGCAGGCAGGTGCACGGGGCAGCAAGCAGCAGAGCACCAGCAGTGCCTGAACAGAAGAGACCCTGGGCTGTGTCCCTGTTCCTGCAGGAAACATATGAAAGGTGACAGCGGGGAACCACATTTGTATCACAGCAAACCCAGTGGTGGGGAACTCAATCTTCTGCAGAAAAGCAGTTTGGACAATATTTGCTTTTGCCCCTGCTGTGAATCATTTCTTGGCAGCAGAGGGGAAAGTGGAGCTCTGATGGTCATTCTTAGAGGCTGTTTCAATCTGGCCATGAGCATGGTCCCCTCCAGCAGTTCTCATTCTACACCAAATGTGTTTCCAGTGGTGCTTTCCCAGGGATATACAGGCCCTGTGTAAGTACGATGTGGCCAAAACTATGATGTGAAGACAAGACCGGATGCTGCCCCTGAACAAGGGTGAGTGGCACAGCAAAGTGATGTGAGCTGGTGTAGTGTGGATGGGATGGGACTGGAAGCAGAAGGATGGGGACCAGATATATAAGCAGAAAGCAGGATGCCATCCTGTCCTGCACAGACCCAGGGTCATTTGCCAGAGAAAACCTGTGTTTCCAAACCTCATGCTTGCACAACAGCCTTCTGTCAGGAAATTCCCCCCAGTTCTGCTGTTACAGGGCCCTGCTCTCAAGTAGTGATCCAGGAGAGAAAAAAAACCAAAAACCTCAATTAACTCATTTCCTCCCTGTGTGTCTCCACTGCAGCTCTGCCAAGAGCTGTGAATGGGCTCTCTGCAGTGCCGGCACTCCAGGCACCGCGGTAAGCCCACACTGTAGACACCAACTGCAGCTGCTGTGGTACACCTGCACCGATGGTAGGCACGAAGCCCTGCCTGCTCTGCAGGTGCAATGCAGCACACCTGCACTACAGATGCTGACTGATGATGTTACAGCACAACTGTCCTACAGATGCTGGCTGTAAATGCTATGGTATGCCTGCTCTGCAGGCGCCTACTACGGACACCCCAGAACACCTATATCCTGAAGGAGACGTCACAACTTTCCCTGCTGCTGGGACATGATGCTCTGCCTATATTGCAGATACCAACAGCAAACAGTGCATCCACGCTGAAGGTGTTAACAGACACCTTCGAAGCACCAGCTCAACAGGAAAAGGCTGATCACAGTCACCCTGAGTTGCTCAGACAGCCCTCTGCTTGCAGAGCCCATGTTACAGGTGTCAGAGGGACATCCCCAACACTGGTCCTCACAGGGATTACACCTCTTGTGACAGTAAAACAGGGGAAAACAGACAACACCCTTTTTGCTTAGTATCTAACACAAGGGGCTCATTGCAGCCCTAAAGTGCTGTTGCTTCGCAGTACTTGTCCTCATTTTTTAGCTCAAGAGAAAGAAAGACAGGCTTTAACATCTCTTTAATATGTGCTTCATAAAGTCTTATCGTCAGGATCATCCCTGTCACTTGAAAGGGCTTCTTAAATATAATTTAAGCTCCCACTGTTAAGATGGTGATTAGCATACTGTCCGCCCAGACAAAGTACTGCTGGACCAGCTGAAATTAATTGGCTCCTTGCTCTTGAGGACTCCGCCTCTTCCCTGCCTGGAAGAAGGAGAGGTGGACAGAGAATGAAGGGAAGTCCTTTAAAAAAATTCCCACCTGTTTCAGTTGAAGATATGCAAACCAAGGTGTCCATAGGCTCAGAATCGTTAAGGTTGGAAGAGACCACTAAAATCATCTAGTCCAGACACTTGAGAGGCTCTTGACTCTACCACATGAATGCTCAAGCTTGGAGCCATGATGTGCTCAAGACCTCAGTGAGAATGGCACCCACCAGAGCTTCTCAGTGCACCCACACAGATGCAAGAGGTGGCTCTGCTGAAGTGTAATGCCAAAGCAGCTTTCCAGGAGGCACTGCAGGGAGCTAAGAACACCCAGGGGTGTGTGAGCATCCCATGAAACATCACAGGCTGATTGGGGAACTGCCTACTTGGACTCGGGGACAGATAATTTCTGGCTTGTGTGGACAACTGACATGTGATGGGCAGGGAGCTGTGGGATCCCCGGTACAACCAATCTCAGCCAGTGCCCTGTGTCCGCAGGGCGGGAAGGATCTCTGCTCCAAGAACAGCATGGGTACCTTTCCTTTCAAGCCAAAATGACAAAGTGAATCCCACCACATTAAGACTCTGCAGACAACACCCTGCCCTTGAGAAGGGGACAGTGGGTGCTACGATCTGCCCTCCTCCGAGGACAGGAACAGGATTATCCTCACAATGTGGCTCTCTGCCAGGCATGTCCTACCTTCTTAAGCATCACCCAAGCATGTTTCTGGGATGATCTCCAGCAGCCCTGCCTATGAGCAGCCCTTGGCTCCACAGCCATTGTTCCAGCCTAATGCATGGGAAGCTGCCTGCCACCGTCTGTCCCCTCTTCCTGCCTCACAGAGGGACATTTCCTGCAGCTTGTACCTGTCCTCACCACTGCCACCAAATGAACCAGCCTATCTGCAAGCGGAGGGCAGCAGTCCAAGCCCAGCCATCTGTTCCAGCGGTGATAAAAGGCAACATGAAGCTTGGCATACTAATAAGCAATGTGTGTCTTCGAAACTGGTTCCGGGAGAAAGAACGGGAGGGCAGGAGGAGACCAAATCCTTACAGGCGTGGGTTGCAGAGAAACATCATCCCTGAGCCTGTTCTTCACCAACCCAGTGCACACATGGCATGAAGCTATGGTGGGCACGCATAAACCTCAATCCTTCCCCAGCCATACTGATGTTCTGAGATAGAGGAAATGAGCAAATATCATTTTTTTTTTTTGTCACTGCTGTGTGTTCCCCCCTTCTTAACTTTCCCCCGCACTGAGCATTTCCTGGCTCCCTGCAGAGATATGTTACAGGAATCAATCAACAGTTGGCTTCCATGAAAGAAGTGCCACAGCCTTTCTGGAGCCTCTGTCTGAGTGGGGCCTTGGGTTGCTTTCTTCTACAGATGCTTCCTCTTTGCATCAATGGCAGAAGCACTGATAGGAGATGGGAGACACTCAAGGATCCCACATTTCCTAATGCCTCTCCGTGGAAGGTGGAGAAATCACCACGACCACTGCGTTTGGTGGAAGCTCCTCCTCATTCCAGCTCTCCAGGAACATGCTCTTAGTGCTGCACTGGATTTTAGCACATGAACTTTCAGTCTTCAGACATGAAATCAGAAAAACAATTATGATGGGAAAAAAAACAACAACAACCAAACCAAAACAAAAACCCTAAAACACACCTCTAAGTAAAAAGCTCCAGACTTTTTAGGGAGTCCCTGCTGCTGCAGTCTGGGTTTGGTTTGTAATTTCCAGTCAACGCTTGCAGCATTTCTTATGTTGTTCATAGGGCAGCACTGCCCTTCAATTTCTCCCATGATTTTGCTCAAAACTCAGATTTTTGCCCTGAGGACAGTCTGTGGCCGAGCTGCTTTATGAACTCACAAACATGTCTTAAAAAGCTTCAGGGCAGAGAAAGACATCACAGCATTAAAGTCCAACACCATGTCACAGTCACACGCTGTCCTAAGAGGAACAGAGAGGAAAGGGAAAAACACAATTAGGGGAGGAGGGGGATGCCCAGAATGACGTGCTAAGATTTTGCATCAAAAATCTTGCTTGCAGCTTTGCTCTCACATGGTGGAAAAGCAGAGCTCCAAAGAGTCCCAACTCCTGTTGCTTTTGCCTTCTCAGTGGAGGAGGATCATGCTGTTCCATGTGGGCTGCTGGATGCAGGTGGGGGGCTCAGGATGCTGGGGACAGGTGCTCCCCAGACATCTTTGCTACTCTGGGGTATCCGTCTACCAGCTGCTGTTTCTTCATCCCAGTGGCCCCACACTACCCCCAGATGCCACAGCAGCCCCCAGTTTTTGGACCAGGGAATCAAAGCAGTGAGTGAGGAGGAATCTGAGGCATGGGGCTGCCCTGTGATTCCTCAAGGCAGCATTGTGGGGGAGTTCATTTTCTCCTTTGGTGAGAGACAGAAGTATCAGGGGACTCTTTGCTGCCAGAAGCCCCTTTGACAGCTGCAGGAATGTGGAGGACAGTGAATAGACCAGAACCATATGCCTGCCCCAAGAACGCTCTCCCTGGACAGCAGGGAGAGGAACGACCCCCTTTCCTTTGCACCCCCAAGCATCCCTCCTTGCCTGCTATGCTGGCAGGGTTTCCAGCAGGATCTGGCCCTGAAGAGCACTGTTGCATTGGAGCACACACCAACACTGCAGCCCACCAGCAAAGCCAAAAAGGGACAGGAACTGACACAGCTCACCTGGCCTCCAATGAGTCTTCAAGGGGCTTACCAACCCTACAGTCCCCTAGGCCACCTGCAAGTTCCCACAGGGCCCCTTGCCTGGACCTGATGCAGCCACACCACTCGAAGCAAATAGAGGATGAAGAGGAAGAAGCAGGACTGTCCTGAAGCAGCTGTGCAGAAATAAAAGGCACGAAAGCCTCTCACCCAAAACTACAGGAAAATTTAATTATCAAGGACAAAACACCATCTGTTTGTGTGGACTGTGACCTCATGCTGGCCCCTGGCTTTAACAGCTCTTAAATTAGCATGTTTGTTAGGGGGTATTAGCTGTTCGACATCAGGGAGGCAGTTCCTCAGGGTAGTGGAAGGGGGGATGGGGTGGCTGCACAGTAAACACGTGCCTGAGCAGCATGGTGAGCCCAGCAGCAGGGCTGGGAGGCGATGGGGAGCAAAGAGCAGCCTGGAAATACATGGGCCTTGCATACATCCAGTGCAAAACTACCCCCAGTGCATGAGCAGCACTGGTAAACACAGCTTTGGATGTGAAAATCCCTTCTGGGTTGAGGCAATGAGCTCTAGCGAGCCCAAAATCATGTCACAGTTGCTGTCAGCTGAGCCTGGGCACTGGAATGACACGATCTTAGGTCCCTTCCAACTGAAGCCATTCTATGGTTATGTGATTCTATGATTAATCTGTGTTTAAATGGCGGCTCAGCTCTCAGCATCTTTTCAGGTGCGCTGCCAAGAAGGAAAGAGAGAACAAGATGTCTGCAACAAGAGTTTGCAATTGAAAGACAGCAATTAAACAGATATTCAATAATGAGGAAAATCTGGTTAAAATGAAAATTGTTACTAGCCCTGCAATACTTGTGGCAAGCCCAGGAACTGATTCATTCCCTAGCCAATGCCAAATTGAGGTATAGCATCCATACTACCTACTTACCTACCAATATCAGCAAGCAAAAGATGGCCTGAAGTCTATCTGACTATCTGGGAGAAACAATCAAACTCCACTTTGTGAAGTTCCAGCAGAGTTTTTCCAATTCTCTCCCAATTCCAAGCCCAAACAAGCCAGCCCATGTCCAGCTATGTCACTTCTATCTGTCTTAAAGCTAGTGAACTGTAATGCCTCCATGCTCTCAACGTACCATCACCAGAAGGTTCACCACCACCACACTCAGGCTCCTTCACAGTGATCACTGCTCTGCTTCCACCTCTGCAAGCTCAGAATCCCCTGTAAATGGCTGCATTTTCCTATAGCTCAGTGGGGGGGACTCAAGCAGCCAGTCTTCAGCCACTTCCAGCATTCCCAGAGAAATCAATCCCCCGGCGAACAGGCGCCAGCAATCTGCATGTGGTGTCTGTAGTCCATGCAAGGGTTTGTCTGAGTGGATGCTCTCCAAAATGATGCTTGCAGCTATTCCTGCAAGCCCCAAACCCATGGTCAAAACAGGTCAGACCCAGCCTTTTCCCTCCAGCCACTCCATTCATCCCTTGCATCTGGCCCCAGGGGCTGTCCCCTACCTGCACTGCACTTCCAGCAGCCTCCCCAGTGCTTGTGGCCGGACAGATGCTGACCATGTGTGTGCTTTAACTCCAGATCCCTCCTGCAGGCTCCAGAGCCTTCCACCAAAAAAAAACCAAAAAACCCACCGGTGGCCTCCAGCCCCTTCCCAAACTCTGCCTGGATTTGACCTGCTGGGGCACAGCTTTTTTTCTTCTTTTTTTTTTTTTTTTTTTAAATTAGAAAATATTAATCAGCTCTTAAAAATAAAATAATAATAATTTCAAAAGTGTCAACCAGCTGGGGCTGCAAAAGCTGTGGGGTTTTGGCTCCTGACAGAGCACTTTGATAGAAAGGCTCTTTGGAAAACGCCATAGAAAATATTTAATTTCTCCCAAGGTCTGCATATGGGGCTCATCACTCGCGCATATTACACAGGAATATTCATGTGCGCTGGCCTCCTGTTACAGGATGACGAGCATTTGCCGGTGCAGTGTGCGAGAGGGGCTCCTTCCTTTCCCTTCATTTTTTTTCTTTTTGGAAGTAGAAAGCACTGTATTTCTCTTTCTATCTCCAACTGTTCCTTGATGGCAGGAAAAAGGAAAAGCTGAGCCAGCGGCTGGTCAACCCACATCCATCAGCAGGGCAACACCATGGATGAGCAGTGAACAGGGGAAAAACTCATTTCTTACACCACTTTGCTCCCTTCTGTATGCTGAAGGTCACGGTGGATGGGGCCCTGGGCAACCTGATTAGGTGGATGGAAGGCAAACCTGCCTAGGGAAGCTGTTGGAACTGGATGGTCTTTGAGGTCCATCCCAACCCAAGCCATTCAATGACACAGTAGCCGCTTATGCCCTATATGGATGGAGGAGACTGCTGAACTCTACTTCTGAAGCATGTATGAAAAAGAGTAAAAACTACTGAAGTTTTTGAACAACATTTCTGAACAAAATGTTTGCATCTGTGTGCAGGAGAACACAGGCACACAAATGCACACATACTTGCTATCAATTTTATTCTTTTGGCAGTCTGTCCCAAACAGAAAGGAAGCCAGGTTCCAGGTAGATGCCTACACAGGGCCAGCCAGATCTCACAAAGAAGGAAGAAAAGCAACACCTTAAAACACCTCTGGGACATCGTTATTTTGAAGGAACTTCACTACACAATGGGCATTGCTAGTCCTTGTAAGTCCAGTGAGGAGGCATTACTGTGGTCACAAGGCTCGAAGCACATGGGGATGAGGAGAAGTTGAGAAAAAAGGACTTGTCCAGACTGGAGAAGGGATAGATTTGGGGGGACCTAACAGCAGCCTGCCAGTGCCTATGGGAAGGTGTTGGAGATGATGAAGACAGATCCTTACCAGTGCTGCACAGTGGAAAGGCAAGAGATGGCAGGCAAGAACAGCAACAAGAGGGAAATCAGGCTTGACCTGGCACTGTGAGTACTGTGTTCAGTTTTGAGCCCCTCATTACAAGAAGGACATTGAGCTGCTGGAATGTGTCCAGAAAAGCTGTGAAGTCTGAAGCACAAATCTTATGAGGAGCAGTTGAGGGAAAGGGGATTGTTCAGTCTGGAGAAGAGGCTCAGGGGAAACCTTATCTCTCTTCCCTGAGAGGAAGCTGTGGCTAAGTGGGGGTGAGACTTATCTCCCAGATACAGATACAGGACAAGAGGGAATGGCCTTAAAAGTTGTGCCTAAAGAGGTTCAGGTTGGATGTTAGGAAACATTTCTTCTCTGAAAGAGTGGAGAGGCTTTGGAACAGACTGCCCAGCAAGGTGGTGGAATCACTGCCCCTGGAGGTGTTCAAGAGTGGTGGAGATGCAGAACTGAGGGACATGGCTAGTGAGCATGATGGGGCTGGGCTGACAGTTGGACTTGATGATCCTATTGGTCTTCCCCAGCCTAATGATTCTATGGGGACTGTCACACACTGGAAGACATGGTGTCATCTCTGACCTTGGTGGTTTTTAAGACCCAGGTGGGCAAAGCAAACTGATCAGAATGCAGCATTCACCCTGCTTGGTGCTGGACTACAGACCTCTCGAAGTCAATTCTAGCCAGGATGGCTATCGAAGCACATCACTGACAGAAAAAAATTAAACATAAGTAAGTCCCTTATGAATTTTGGGCGTGGGACTGCTCACTTTGGCACTTCTCTCCAACATGTGATTCTTTCCAACAACCCAGTGAGATGTGTCTGAATGAACCTGACCGGCTCTCCACTCACTACTGCTTCATGGATGGAGACCTCAGAGCTGCACATGGCACAGCCCTGACCTCAAGGGATCGGCCTTCCTCCCCACTTCCAAATCTCCAGTGGTTTGGAACACAACTCATACAACACCAGTAAGTGATTAACGAGTGGCCAGGCTTGTCAGCACGCACGCTGCATGCATGGGCGCTTGCGTGCGTGCACGCTCCTCGGTGAGACTTGGCAGGGGAGGAGAGGTGGGGGGAAGAGTGCTGACAAGCAGATGATTAATGGAAATGCATGCGGGAGGAAAAGTAACGTCCGCTGAAACTATCAGCCGGAGCTAGCATGGGAAAGAAATTCGGAGACACTGTCCCCATCCCCTGCTTTCCACGCATCACGCCTCCCAGCTCAGAGCTGCTCGCCAGTCCCTTCCTGGCTTCTATTTTTGCAGGTGCAATTTCATATTTGAAAATAACCATGCTACACATGCACATATATTTTTTCCTCCTTGGCTCCCAGCTCATTGCATGCGGAAACAGCAGCGCTGGGAGAGCAAACCTCCCAGTGCGCTGCGCGCGGCAGCAATTAGACTTCCAACTGCTCGTTACCCCACGCCTCTGGGCGCAGGCACCTATAGCCCCACTTGTACCACTCGTGCTTTCCAAGTGGGTAAGGGCTTGAAAATATACGTAGCATTACTGCTTTACACCAAAATAACTATAAAACTAATAAAAAAGGAAAAAAAACCTAAACAATGAAAAGAGGCTGAAAACTCGACCCTGGCTCCACTCCGAAACTGTGCTCGGAGTCTGTGAATTATATCCAAAGCAGAGATGGCGCGACTGCACCATCAGCAAAGAGGGAGATTAGGCAGAAAAGGGGGAGCGAGTGTCTGTTCCTTGTCCAGTGCTCACAGGCTCACCTTAGGTCATCGAATAAACTGCACTAAGATGCAAAGTGGTGCACACTCTTCCCCAGTACTGCTGATAGGAAAAGAATAGAGAGAAGCCTACCAGGTAGGGAAGAGAGAGCCTGGAGCTGAAATACTGGGGATGGAACCACAGAATCATAGAACAAACAATTGGGTTGGAAGGGACCTTTATAGACCACCTAGTCCAACCCTCTGCCAGTAATAGAGAGATTTCCCACTAGATCAAGCTGCCCAAAGCCCATCCAAGCTGGATCTGAACACTTCTAAGGATGGGGCATCAAAACCACTTTGGTCAAACACTTTCCATGGCTCCCAACCTTCCTGGCAAAATTTTATCTATAAAATCAGTGTCTTATACTGGTGCTGGAGCACCACCATTTCCAGCCTTCACTTGGGAAGGTGATGCCCAGTTGAGAAGACAGTTCCAGAGAATTAAGCTGGGTGTGTTGTTCAGCAAGCACTTTGTTGCTCAGGTAATGACCAGAGCTGTGTGCGATTGCATCGGATTGCTTGGTGAAATACTCGTACAATTGACATGGTTTAACAGACTGCTGTTTATGAGACGAAGCAGTATTTAAAAGACACATTTCTCTCAGAGCCGCACATAAAATTTGATAGCTAAATAGCTGTAAATGCTACTGAAGTCTGACAACTCAAAGAGGAATAGAGGGTCTGTCATGCAGAGTATCCGCCAATACGCCCAGCCCCACAGAGCCGACGAGACTTCCAGTCTCATAAAATCTTTTTTATATTGGAAGTGAGAATTTGTGCAGCGCATATGAACTCACTTTTATTGGGCTGGTGTGATGCTGAGAAAACGCAGTTAAAGTTGTACAAGTCCTCCTTGGAGCGCTATTGGGGCATCTATAAATCAAAAGCTTTATCCCGGAACGTGTTTACTAAATAAACCAGCTTTAATTGAGCTTGTGCAAGCCAGGGGATGCCATTTACGCAACCCATGCTCCCAGAGAGCAGTCCAACCCTGGCTGCCCCTGAACATACACAGTCACTAGAGTACTGCATCACCCTGGGTTGGATGGTCACAGAGCTCCATGGGATACCCATTGGCAATGCGTGCAGAGCTTCGTGGGATACCCACTGGAAATGGGAACAGAGATCCATGGGGTACACACTGGAAAAGGGCACAGAGCTCCATGGGATACCGATTGGAAATGGGAAACAGAGCTCCATGAGGTACACCATAGAAATGGAGCATTTCCCAATCTCCACAACGACCTGGCGCACCTCGGCAGGGGAGAAAGATTTGGGCCAAGCTGCCTTATCCCCTGAGGACTCCTACATCTCCACTCTACAGCTGCATTAATTATTCCATCTTAGTCTGGCTTCCTCATTAAGCTAACCTAGACATACCGCATCTGAGTGACAGCAAGCAAGGCTGCCAGGACCCCAGCCAGCAGTGCTGGAAGCTATAGGTTTGATGTGATTTATGGGGACTAATATTACACATATCTCAAACACGCAATCTTCAGAGGACCTGAGGCTGCCGAGTGGAGCGGATGGATGGAGGAGAGCCCACGCAGGGCCAGCAGCACAGCATCCGGACTGAGCCTGGGTGTCTGCACCTCACTTGTGCTCTTCAAGGAGCATTGAGCCTTATTGCAGGACCATTTCCCTGGAGGATGCCTCTACCACAGCGGTCAGCAGCACAGCCCGGTGTGACAGCAAACATCTGTGCAGACACCAGACAGCCCTTTCGCCCCTCTCCACTGACGAGGCTTTGAGCTCAGCTAATTTTGGGATGAGGCTCCCCTTGGGATGTCTGGCATCTGTGGACTATAACAACACTGCTTGGGGGCATTAGTCAGATCCCCTTTTTCCATTACTGCCAAATTCAAGGCTTTCCTGTGAATCCGTTGCATTTTGCCTGCTCTGCAAACAAGTGTGTATAAAGCAAGACTTCAGCCCCACGGAAGCCTCCAGGGAAAATTCAAAGCAATGAAGAATTATGAGTTGCTTCTCTACGAACCCATCAAAAAGGAAAAAAACCCACCAAAAATGACAAACACCTTGAAAAACTCCACATTACTTTTCAGCCCAGTTCTGCCAGCAGTACAGGTCTTTTTCCCACAGTCTAAGGAATCAACACATTTTCAAATCACTCCTGCTTATGGTATTGAATATCAGAACACGATTGCCTTTCATTCAGCAGCTGTTTTGGGATACCGAGGGAAAAGGCAGGCAGTCTAAACTTAGCAAAACACGTGGAAAGGACTTGATGCATTTTAAAACTCATTGCAAGCAATTGAAAGGGAAGAGAGAGGTCTGCAAGGGCTGTGTGCAGTGAGGAGTTTGGAGTGAGCAAGGAGAGGAGCGGATGTGTGGTGATGGTGGAGTTGAATGGGAACTGAAAAACAACTAAATGTGGCCAGCAGCAAGTCTGATGAGAAAGAGATGGAGCAGCATAGCTGCTTTCCGTGGAAAAAGGAGTATTTCTGGAAAAAAGCAGCCCAGCACGTATCCAGTGCCTAGGATGCTCTCCCGAGGCTGAGCAGGGATGGGAAGGACCTCACTCTGTAGTGCAGCTTGGGTCCTTTCCTGTTTCCTATCTCTACTGCAGCACTGACTGTCACGATGTGCACTCATTTTTGCAGGAAAATGAGAGTTATCTTGATTTACCCACCTTCAGCCTGACATGTGGATTCCCCAGCATCTCTGTGCTACTGGTGGGGAGTGGGTGTTGCCAAGAATAAAGCCAACAGCTCCCTCCCCTTCCTCTCTGCCCAGTCCTATCCTGGGGATAATGGCACCGCTGGCACTGCAGCAGTGCTGATGGGCAGGGCACACACTGTGCTCTTCCCACTCTTGAAGGCAGCTATTTAGCCTCGATGAAACAATGCTATTATCCCAGTTCACAGACAGGGAGCTGCACAGTGGAGATGCAACTGGGGCTCAGATGAAGGAGAGAAGGGGAAGAAGGCACCAAGACCTCTTCTTGCTGTCAGCATCCTCTGCACATCCCCTGCAACCTCTGCTCACCCTCTGCAATTTCTGTACTCCCCATGCATCCTCTGCACATCCCCTGAACCCTCTGCACATCACGTGCATGCTTTGCACATCCCCACCCTGGTGCAGCCACAGAAGCAGTGGGGGCTTGGTGTATTACAAGGGTAACAAAGGGAGGGCGTAGCAACAGGCTATGAAGGATTAACTAAAAGAAGTTTGCTTTGAAGCACTGGGAGGAGAAAAGCCCTGATTTCCTATGGACTTGTGCTACTTAGAGCCTTCCATGCTGACAGCAATAGCTCTGACCTCCTCCTGCTCATGCCTTGTCATCTGGCTTACCTGCAGGCCACCTGCAGCTGCCACCCAGCAGAGCAGCTTGTTCCCATCCCATCACAACTCTGAGTCCCACCTGGCCCCCATAGAGTGACCGCAGAGCCATATAATGCCACTGGGTATGAGTGGAGGCAGGACTGCCGGGCTCCTAACAAAGACAAAGTGCCTCTCTCCTTCTTCCCAGATTGCAAGCAGATGTGTGCTTAAATTACCTGCTGCTGACTGTGATGCTTAGCAAAGCACCACAGTCTAGGAGCAGAGCGAAGAAAAATGTGCAAAATGAATGAGGGGAGGATTAGCAGGAATCCAGGAGGCTCTGGAAGGGCAAAGTGTCGCCCTTGCAGAAAACAAATGTCACTTCCTCTGCAAAAATCAGCTGTCCTCAGAAGGAATAAAGCTCAAACCAAAAGAAGCGTGTCCACTTTGATACATGAAATCCTGACCTGCTGAGGGTGAGGATGTTGGGAAGAGTAAAAAGTGTGGTTGGAGCATTCAGGGAGCACACCTGGACAGCCTGCTTTGCCCCTAGAGTGCCAATGGGCACTGGTACCACTGTTCCCTGCTGTGGGGATGGGGCTGCTTGTGGCTTGGACACAACACATCTGCAACAAAACAGCCTTGAACAGGGAGAGCTCTTTCAAAACACTCTGCTCATCATGAAGGTGCAACTCCCCACTCTGTCACTGGGCTTTGCAAGGGGATAAAGTTGGCTTTCAACTTCAGGTAGGATGAACTAGCCAGAAAAATAATATTCATTATAAGATATCATATACATGCCAATAAAAAGAAGTACCCAGGAGCACTGAGATTCTTCTTCCCATCCTTTTTACAGTCACTCAAGATCACTGCAAGAGGAAACCCCATGAGCAGCCATAGATGCCACTGTGGCAATAAGAAGAATGCAAAACATTGGGAACCACAGAGAAGTCGGCTGCTTTGCACTTGACTTCCTTTTCCAAAGAAACCCTTCAAGTTTGCCCACGTATCTGTATGCATGGCTGTACAGCCCCACGTGGCTTTGAGCAGTCCCCAGGATGGGCTCCAGGTGCTCACCCAGCAGGTGAAACCATCAGCATTTAGGCCAGTTATGTCATGTTCTCCCCCACACAAGGTCGCCCACTGTCTGCAGATCACTGAAGGTGCCTGCTATCTCTATACAGCATCCCATGCAGCAGGGAAATGTTGTGAAGGCTGAGACAGAAAATTCCACTCCCTTTCCCTGTCTCCTTCTCCTGGACTGCTCTTGGCAAGCCCATGGGGGTCCCATATGGTGTTCTGCTTCCCAGCACAGCTCGGCAAGGAGCAGAGTCAGCCCGGGCTGCAGAGTGCTGCGCTGGGCTCACGTACGGGAAACAGAAGACTGGAAATCTCTGAAGTGCACAGCTGGAATCCACACCCCAGCCGTGGTTTGTTTTTTTTTTTTTTCCTGAGATATCACATACATTTTTTTAAAGCTGTCTGGAGAGGGCTTTGCTGTACAGCAGCTTGGTGGCTCCACAGTGACGCCACCACCTGTCATACTGACCTGGACCTTTCGGTATTCCCCATCCCCACAGCCCATACTCATTTGTAGCTTTTGCCCTTGGACTGTGAAATTATTTAAGGACAGGACTGCTTATCCTGCCCAGCATTTATCCAGCACCAGTGACATGAAGAGGGTGGGAAAGGATCAAAGCCACTGGGGGATATCACATACCAATGTCATGAAACCAAGGTACATGGATGCCCTGGGGTTCCTCTCCTTGTCCTGTATAAAGCCAACACAAGATCACTGCAAGAGGAAAGCCCAGGGGCAGCCATAAAATTCTGCTGTGGTAGCAAGAAGAATGCAAAAGAACAGGAACCACGACAGCACTCATCTATCTCTTGTATCACAAATCCGTTGTCTTCCCATTTCAAAGCTGCTACAACAGCACCTGTATGCCTGTCAACTGCTTAACCACGAGGTCTTTCTGCTGCTTGGGATCCAACTACCCTTAGGGCTCCATTCCTGCCTTCACCTTAAACCCAACCCCTGCTGTGTGCAAGCTGTTCCCACATGCACCATCACCTGGGAACTCCAGGTAGATCATCATGACATTTCATTTCCAATTGAAACCATTACCCTCAAAGCCCAATTAGAAATTAAAGGCTCAACCTGCCATGGCATTTCATTTTGGCCAACATTTCGCAGATAAACATTCCCCTTCCTCTCTCCTCTGCATGTTTCATGGACACAGGAGTGGTTTGGCCAAATCCAGATCCAGATCTTGGACTTGACCATTATTGGTCCCTTCCAACTCAGGTTATTCTACAATTCTATGCCCTAAAGCAGAATCTCTGACAAAAATCAGTGCCAAGCAAGACCCAGCAAGCCCCATGTTCAAAGTGCCCACCATGCCAAAACACGAGGCAGGTCCCCTGCACCTCATGTGGAAAAATGCACCCAAAAGCATGGTGGGGGCTTCCTTCAGCACTGGAGGGCAGTAGGGATGTTCACCACCTTCTGTTCCCCTGCACTGAGCACACACAATGTCCCTATCCCTCCCCGCTGCCTCCCAACCCTCTGTGAGGACGTTTTGGGAGAACCCAAGATCCCTCGCCACCGGCCTCCCTCCCACAATGAGATGGGAAACCCATTAAATGCTGCAAGCAACCAAGTCTCCACTGCTGCTCCCCGGAGGCACTTTCACAGTCAACTTGAGGAAATTGTTCCTGATATCCAGCCTAAATTTCCCTTTGTTGATTTTCAGTTCAGCAGCGGAAAGGTGGGAGCTGTAATGAGACAAGCGGGGCCGCTGCAGGGGAAGGAGCCGTCAGTTTGAGCGAGGCAATGCACAGAGCAGTGGTTTAAGTGGAGCAGCTATTGTGAAAATCCCAGAATCCTGAAAACTTGGGATGGAAAAGGTCTATTAGCTCTCCCAATGGACTAACGCGAGATTGTTCCCCCATTTTCTAATGTCTCTCCCGGTCCAGCTATTTGATTGGGACCAGAGCTCTGCAGAAATATGATGGGTTGGCTCTTGTTTTTTCTTTTTCTCCTTCTTTTTTTTTTTTTTTTTTAATGAATTGCTGCACATGGAATAAAATGTTGGGCTTTATGGCCAGATTTTGCAGCTTCATTCAAGGGCAATTCTTTTGCCAATTTGTATGTTTCTTCTTCTGCCCTGCAACATCCCCCCTTACTCTCCTGGCACATGAGCCAGGGCACAATAAATACAGCAGTGGAAGGCTGTGTTTGCAGAGAGGAGCTTTACTGGGTAATAAGAATGACTCCAAATTGCAGAGCACCCCTTTCCAGGACAGGGCCACTGCTCAGCAAGATGTTGCCCACCTCAGATCCTCCTCCTCCGGAACTCGGGGACAAGTTGTGCAGCAATCCAGCACCAGCAGAAGTTTGCTGCTTGTGAAGCCAAAGCCAACCTTCACTTTTTCTTTTTTTTTTTGCATCAGGGTTTGCATCAGCAGTTTGCCTGCAAACAGATTTCTCTGCCCAGCACAGAGACGGGGCTCCCTCTGGAAACAGAGGCATCAAAGACCTCGACCGCACAGCGCAAACCTCCCGCTGGCAGATGTTTGCCTTAATCGTACGCCGTTTTCTTAAATGTCAGGTGCCTGTGTGGCAGCAGGAGGGCACTTTCTCCACTCTGCTTTTATGACTTGCAAATGCAAGGCGGCCGTGCGCTCCCTGGAAATGTCAGCTCTGTTTTCCCAAGGACCTGCCATCTGTCAGCATGAGAGAAGAGGAGAGGAGAGGAGAGGAGAGGAGAGGAGAGGAGAGGAGTGGAGAGGAGAGGAGAGGAGAGGAGAGGAGAGGAGAGGAGAGGAGAGGAGAGGAGAGGAGAGGAGAGGAGAGGATGAGGATGAGGATGAGGATGAGGATGAGGATGAGGATGAGGATGAGGATGAGGATGAGGATGAGGATGAGGATGAGGATGAGGATGAGGATGAGGATGAGGATGAGGATGAGGATGAAGAGAGGAGAGAAGAGGAGAGGAGAGGAGAGGAGAGGAGAGGAGAGGAGAGGAGAGGAGAGGAGAGGAGAGGAGAGGAGAGGAGAGGAGAGGAGAGGAGAGGAGAGGATGAGGATGAGGATGAGGAGAGGATAGGGAGAGGAGAGGAGAGGATGAGGATGAGGAGAGGAGAGGATGAGGAGAGGATGAGGATGAGGATGAAGAGAGGAGAGAAGAGGAGAGGAGAGGAGAGGAGAGGAGAGGAGAGGAGAGGAGAGGAGAGGAGAGGATGAGGATGAGGATGAGGATGAGGATGAGGATGAGGATGAGGAGAGGAGAGGATGAGGAGAGGATGAGGATGAGGATGAGGAGAGGATGAGGAGAGGATGAGGATGAGGATGAGGATGAGGATGAGGATGAGGATGAGGACAGGGATGGGATGAGGCACTGCCATGACACTCTCACAGGGCACTGACACTCTGTCTCCATGCGCTAATGCCATGTTTTGCACACTCAGTGTGCACCGCCACACAGAGTGCTGGGGGGTTAACACCAGTCCCATATTCCAGCAGTTACACCACCCTGAACTCTGCATCCCCGCAGTGCACCCGAGGGAGCAAGTCTCAGCACAGCTCCAAGAATCAAATGCAGACAGTGGCATGTAGCAGTCTGATCCTCACCGGTCGTTTCCTGACACGGGAGCACTGATCTGAGGCAGAAGCAGGCTTTTCACCCAGAGACATATGGAAACTTTGAGTGCATGTCTGACTGGGTCTGTGGACAGAAGAAGGGATGGGGCAGCAATGCAGCTCCCCAAATCTCTGCTGACCTGGAGGGAAAAGCCCCTGCTCACTGCGGGGGGATAATGACAGGCTGCGAAAGCTTAAATACAACAGAGCCACACCACAACAGAAAAAACCCCAAGCCCTAACCCCTCTGGCTTTGTTGCAGGATTTAGCAGCAGGAAAAAAAGCAAAGCAGAAGGAAATGAAACGGAGGCTTTCCCCATCTCCTTCCTAAATACTCTGTATTGCACGGTACATTGCAACTTTGGGATGTGGCAGAGTACCAACTGCATTTTATGTGTTGCAAAACCACCTCCTCTGTGGCAGCTGAGATTTCAAGCATAAGCTCCAACCTTGGTAATATTTTTCACGTACTGAGTCACTGCTGACTCTGAAAATAACAAGGGAAAAGGGCTGGGATTTCAAAGATTTTAATGCCTTGCTGGATCTGCTGAGAGCTGGGATAGCCCCACTCTGCCCCTCTGTTTTGAACCTGATTTCATCTCAACACGGGGATGCCTGGGACAAGGCAGTACAGCCCTCCTAAGAAATCCCTGAGGCATAAAAGTGTGGCTGATGGAGTGACCCTGATGCTGTTTCCGAGCCCCGAAGCAGGATGGCTTTCACAGCCCTTTCTCCCCTTCACGTTAAAATTGAAGGCAGGTTCATAGCCTTCACCTCTAAATGCCAACATCCCCAAAACTGCTCAGGGAGCAACATTCCACTGGTGGGAGCAAAGCAAGAAAGACAGAGGGATGGGGGGAACAGGAGACTTCTCCTCATCGCCTGACACGGTCCCTTCAGATTGTCCTTAAACTTGAAGGACTACCTCCCCAGGACACTTTCCCAGATAAATTATTCAATTCCCTGCTCTCCTCCTTCTCAGCACGAGAGTAACTGTCTCTGATAGCCCTTATTTGCTAAATAAAACACTCCTTGAAGGCTCCCCACAATAACATTTGCACAGAAAATTGACATTCTTCCTCCTTCCCCTCAGCCCGATGCTGTTTGTTTGTGAGTTAATAACTTGGATGCTCGGCTGAGCTATTGATCCCTCCTCGGCACAGTCGTTCTTTTGGGTACAAAATACACAAAAATAAAATAATGAGCTGGCAACGGCAAAATGATCTCAGTACTGCAAGGTGCTCCTTCCCAGCCCCAGCCATACAAGGCTGGATTTACTTCTCTATCCCTCTCCTCCATCTTCATGGTGGGGATGGGTTGATGGTTGGACCTTAGCAGTCTTTTCCAACCTTAATGATTCTATGATTCTGAGGAAGCCACATTCTTGCAGGTGTAGAGCTACCTTTCATGGCCCCAGATTAACCTTTAGCATTAAATATTTCTTACTCAACCAGGCACAATGATGCTTTCTCTTCCGTCCCTGTATAAAGCCCGATGACACTTCCAATTTGATAGCTTTCTGCCGCCGAGTGTCACTTCTGACAAAATCAAACCACTCAGCAGGAATGAGGAGATGCGGAGGAAATCTCACAGGAAGCTATTAAAGCAATTCACTCTGACTTTGCACTTCAGGCTTTGTGATAAGCCCCAAACCTGGTGCGCTCAGGGTAGAACAAAGCTCCTTGGTGTCACCCCATCCATACCAAAAGCAGTCAACTGGGAGAGGTTCTCCCTCCAGTATCCCACATCATCATGAAAGCTGATGATGAGTTGGGAGTTGTTCCTGATGATTCTTATGGGTCCCTTCCAACTCAGGATCACAGAACCATAGAAGCACAGAACTGTTTCAGTTTGAAGAGACCTTTAAAGGTCACCATTCCCAACTCCCCTGCAGTGAGCAGGGACACCCACAGCTCCATCAGCTGCTCAGAGCCCTTCCAGCCCGACCTTGAGCATCTCCAGACATAGAGAAGCCATCAAATCTTTGGGTAACCTGTCCCAGTGCCTCACCATCCTTAATGTATTTTACTGTGATGTGCTATCATTCTATAAAAGCAGATGAAAGGAAACAGTTAACAGCACTGCAGTGCCCTCATCATTCTCCAAAACAGCTCTGGGATCACCGGGGCATTGCACCACCTCTCCCAGAGGATCCTCACCCATGCACCGACTTTGTACTTTCGCTTTGCAATCTGCTCACATGCCTTCAACTAATTGTTCTTCAGACTGCTCTTTCAGGGGAGATTTTCATGGCAAACAATCAATTTTCCCAAGCTGCATTTTCCTTCGAACCTTTTGATGTCTGGGAAAATAACAGGCAACCTCAACACACGGCTGAGTATCAGGCGAGGGCTGGGAAGCACTAAGCGGAAATGCATTTAGTTGTCTGGGTCAAAAACCATTTCCTTTGTTAAATGATTATTATTGTTCCAAGAGGATTTCAGTGGGAATTGAGGGTGCTTAGATAGATGGATTCACAGGTTTGCTGAGCTTCTATAAGGGTCTCTATATCCTCCACCATAATTCTACATCATAACTTCCAACACCAATAACTCTTCTATGACTCCCAACAGATATTCCTGTGCCTTCCAAAGCAATAACTTCTCAATGAACTCCAGACCTGCCAAATCGACTGTTTTCCCCCTGCGGACGTCTGCTTTTTGGCCCTTCTCACAGCCCCCCTGGGAACCCTGACCCATTTACCTCCCCTTCTGGTTCCAAGCTGAGCGCGGGGGGAGATGAGATCAGAAAGCGATCTGCATCGTATGTCAAGAAATAGCTCTGGTACTAAAAGGTTGCAGTCAGCTTCCATTTTCCTGACTGCTCTCATCAGCCCAGGATGCAGCCCGTGCTCCCAACCTGCTCGCACAGGCGGCTCCCAGCCATCCCTTCCTTCCCCTGCGCTCCACAGATTGCTCATTTCTTCCCACTCCTACCTGAACATTGCTATGAGTGCTTCTCGGGTCTCCCCTGGAGAAACGGCTGAGGTTAGTCGTCGGGGTAGAGAACAAACACTTTAATAAGAAATAAATTGCAGTGCATATCTTGGGTCGCCGAGCCTCCGGGTCCATCTGCAAGAGCACAGAGCCGCTACCTTTCTTGGCACTTGATCTTAACGATGTGTTAATTAAGCTAAGGTTAGAGTTGCTCATTACCTTATTACTTTTGTTTCTATAACAGTAATGCTCAGAGGCCTCAATTGGGAACAGGATTTTTTTTTTTCCTTTTTTTTTTTTTTCCTCCCTCTCCTTTTAAGTCACAAATTATTTCAAGATCTGGTAAAAATAAATGCACAAAAGCAGGCTTTGCTCCTTTCCATGGGATTTTGCTTTGCAAGGGAAGAAAGGTCTTGACAGTGTGTTTGAATCAAAAGTGAACATATGCAAGAGGGAAAGAATGATATGCTTCAAAAGTCCCCCCCCCCCCCCTTTTTATTTTTTTTGGTTGAAAGGATTTCTCTTAAACGAAAAAAAAAATCCCAAAATGCCTAATCTCGCAGTGCTAGGTGCTGCACAGGCTCTGTTTGCGCTGTGAAGTGAATACTGAGCAAGCTCCAAGGCTGCCCATAGGAGGATGGAGGGAGGATAAGAGATTTGGCTCCAGTTTGGGGCTCTCCAGTTGCTATCCCATTTGCCAAACTCTTCCGAGCACTGGGGACCAGGGCCACAATCAGGTCATCCCCACCGTCACTTCCCACTTGGGTGGGTGCAGAGAGCTCCATCCTGGTGCCCTGGGAATATCATTCCCCATCCCCACTCCTTTGAAGCAGAGGGAAAATGAGGCATAGAAACCTCTCAGCGTTTCTGCAAGAGGGTGAAACTCTTTTACCGGGGAAGGCACCTCTCTGAGCATCGCATCTTTACTGAGAGCACACAGCGTGCATTGCCCAGCTGTCCCACGGATGACCTGGGTTTGTAAAGATGCCATCACGCCCACACTATCCAATTACTAGGAAACAATTAAGCTGGCGGTGCACCTCATAGCCACCGTGGAAAAAGGAGAAAGGGAGCCACCTGCTCAGTGCAGGGTCTGATTTCTGTGTTCGATTTTAACTAAACAGAGCTTTTTTTTTTTTAATTATTTTTACTTGTTTTCTTTTGGGTTTTTCAGTTCTAACTGTCCTACGTGGTTACTGGATGCTTTCTAAAGCTGCTTGAAAATTTCATTACAGCACAAGACTTCTAAAAGCCATTAGCGTTTCCCCGCCTTGTGCTGAAATTGTCACTTCCCTTCACCTTCAGTGCTGCTATCCTCACTGGGAGAGAGCTGGTTCTTTCTCAAAATTTAACCCTTAACTTTGAAATACATCCAGGAAAAATAATAATAATAATAACAACAACAGAAAAAAAAAAAGAGGGGGGGGGAAGCCATTCTGGGGGGATAACTTGTAAGATGAAGACATCAGAGAGGTTCAGCAGTAGTTAAGTTGTGCCAAGGAGAGAAATGGCTCAGGAAAATGGAGCAAAAAGGGAACTTTTCTGCAGAGCACAGTGTCCCTCATCACAGCCTGACCAGCCTTCACTTCACAGAGGTCTGGTGGCACATGGCGATGCCGGCACACACGCACTGATTTATTTGGGGGCTCTGAGCAGGAAGGAGCTGCACAACTGCACTAATTGTCTGCTGAACATCTGTCTCTCTCCTACTACCGCGGGGCCAGATGAGTCCTCCTGCATAACTGAGGATTAGCACTGGGACAGATTTTGTTGACTGCGTGATTTTGTATGGAAGGAGGGAAATGAAAACCTGCAGAAACTCCCGGAGTGAAGCATTTTAAGGTGAACTGCTCAGGGGCAGGAGGGCAATTTGTGGAGATGGAGCCAGTAGAGAGTACTCACCCTGCTGTGGGTGGGGAGGTTTAAGACCTTGCTCCAAATCAATGGCATCAGAATACACTGCTTTTATGGAGAAAGACACTTCACGGAGGAGGGAAACAAGACAGATCTTTATGCTCACAGCCATCCCAGCTGGGGAAAGCAGATACCCTGACACTGCATCACTGGCTTGAATAGGAAAGATAGTCCAGCCTCCCCTAGGCTGCTTCTCCTTGCCCTAAAGGCAAAAAACTACTAAGCTTCCAGGTGCGATGCTGTCCCTATGGGAGGTCTGCAGCTCCTGGTGGTCTCCCAAAGCTCTCTCAATGGCCAGAAATGCAAAGGACCAAATATAAACCGGGGTGTCTCTCTTGGGACAAGCTACAGAGGCAATCATGAACGTGAGGGAATCGGATGGGAGTGGGGATGTGCCCCTCTGTGCTCTGCATCCTGCTGACCTCTGTTCTGCAGGAGAGTTCGTCTGTCCTTGCGTTCGTTTGTCTTTGCGTGACAGCCACCAACCACATTAACAAGGCTTGTGGAAAACCAAGTACAAAAGACCTGACAGAAGCCGAAAGAACAAACCAGTGAAGAGCAAGAAATTCCCCACTGTTTAATTAGTGCAAATGTCTTGCGAGCTGGGGATTTTCTTTTTTTTTTCCCTTCAGGAACACCACGGGCCAGCAACTCACGCTGTAACACAAACAAGACGTCCCTTAAAATCAATTGGTGCTTTTGGCCAAGTGAAAACTGTTGGGATTTCCAAATATGGCCCCTGGGAACATCAGCCCAAGCATTCTTGGGAAGCATCTTGGAGCCTGAACTGTCTCCCAAGAATAAAAACGTTCAGTCCAGCACGACAAAAGAGCCATCACATGACAATAACTATCACACAAGCGCACAAATTAAGCAATCAATCAAAAGTGCAGTACCCCAGAAAACAATAGCGAGTGGTGCACATCATACTGACAACGGGTGAGCAAACCTGACCCGCGATTGCCTCCCTTCACGCATGGGCTATTGTGCTCCCTTCTCCATAGACATCACAGTGACCAAGAGTTTCTTTAGCTTCGGCCTTTCTGCCGAAGCCTGGGGAGCAGGAACCTTTCTTTCTTGGAGAGAACACAGGTATCCGTCCTCCAGCAAAAGCATTTGTTCTGGGCTCGCCTGCGATATAAATCAATGGTTATTCCACGGGGACGTGACAGAGCAAAAATTAGACATAAAATCTGCCAGACGGCGAGAACCGAGCTCAAAACAAGCTCAAAACTGTTGCTGTCTCTCCCAAGTTGGGGAGGAATTCCAGTCTTAAAAGATTTGGGACCGCGTGCGTGCGTGTAGCTTAACATAATGATGTCCCCTGGGCAAAAGGAGAAGGAGGAATATTTCAGGTCTCCCGTGACTTCTCGTCTTCCATCTCACCTAATTGAGCCCTGCTTCAAAGAAGCACTGCCTGCCCTGCTGCACACTGCACTGGGGATGCTGGGGATAGCCGTGCTGCCTCTGTGGCACCACCATTCCTACCCTGCAGCACCCAGATGTGTTTGTGAGCTGATAGGGTGCACAGCTGAGTGTTTGCAAGTGTATTTTAAAAATCATATCCTGCTGGCAGGCAGCTCGCAGACAGCACGCGGGGCCAAATCCCATGAATAAATTGCTTGGAGCGAGTGGTTTGACGCGCCATTATTCACAACTAATGCAGTCCTAGTAAACAGAAAATGGAGGCCAAATCTGCCGGTATAGACGCCACTGACCTCATCTGTTTTCATCCCATTTGCTGAGCAGAAATCAGAGCAGAGGAGAGCTACCCCATCCTCTAAAAGAAGAAATGGGCAAAAACCACATCCATTTTTTTTTACAGGACCAAGTGGGAGTCTGGACAGCAAGGATAAGAGCTGAACTCATGAACACAGCAGAAGGTCAGTCTCACTGGTGCATGGACAAACAAAACCAAGCTTTCCTAGTCTTGCAAAGAGCACTGTTTGCATGACCCAGATGGAAAGCAGCCAGTGGAGAAGACACAACACCTACAGCCTTCGTGGTAAAATGCTCTTCTTCCATTTCCAAAGGACCATGCCCAAGCCAGCACAGTTCTTGTGGTGCTCAGCTCCCATAAGGCCAAATGCCCACAGCTCTGTTTTCCTCATCTTTCTGGGAGCTGGAACATCAGATAACAAGGCAGGACAGCAGACACAGCTCTCACATCGCTTCGCACACCAACATCCAGCAGAAGACTCTGCCAGAGCAAAAAGACATCCCAAGAACAGAACAGAAGACAGATCTCAAAGGAGCACAAGGCTGCTGATGCTGATGCCTCCAGAGCAGCAACCTGGTTGCAAGAAGCTGAAGGTTACAAACCATGGCACAGTCATGCTATTTCTTATGTTCTTCACAACTTACATATATCTCAATTTGGGCAGTACGCAGAGAAATGGTGAAGTTTGTTGTGATCACTCTTCCTTAGCTTCCTTTCCTGAATAACACAAAATGTAATCACATTTCAGCTGCAATCTGCTTCCACTGCAAAGAGCCCTGCTCAGCACCTCCAGAATTTACCTTCGGGGAGGGCTGAGCCATTGACCTGCAGGCTGCTACATTTATCTCGAGTGCAAATATTTCTGTGAATGACAACAAAAATTTATTACTCTGTTTAAAAGTTACAGACCATTAAAAAATTGCCCTGATTTGAATCATTGACTTTTCAAAATAAATACTATTCTTTCATCAATAAGCTCAAAAAATAAGCTAACCACAAAACCCTTTGGAAAAAAAGAAACATAAAAATGATATCTTTACACATTAATAACATTTATTGATCTAACTGTAAGCATATGTCCACATACATAATTTCACCATATCGCCCATCAATAATACTCTACACTTTTCATATTAAACTCTGCTATTCCCATGAAACCCAAATACTAAGTATTTTACTAAAAAGGCCCTTGCTATTTAAACTCACAATGGCTGCACTTGGAAGTATTAACACAAAGACCGTATTTGACTACATGGACCAATATAACTGTTCATAATATGAACGGGGCAGAGCTGTAGGATTCTCAGAAAACAGAGATCATGGATTTATTATGGATAAAAACAATGTTTTCTCCAACCTCTTTCGCTGTGCTCTTAATTACAAAACTCTGGGGTGAGCCACCTCCTTGCAGGGTGACCCAGTATTGCCTCTGCAAAGAAACCAGGTGCAGCCTCACACAGTTCCTTGGAAAGGTCTGAATGCTTTCTGCACGGCAGCAGCTCGATGCAGAAGCACCTTGGTGCTTTGGATGAGGATTAACACTCTTTAATCTGTTTATTAATGCTTTGAAGAGGGCTGAGCAATGAGGAGGAAAAACTGGCAGGTGACAATATTATTTGGGCCAACCAAGAGTATGACGGATGGCACAGCCCTTCAAAGCATGAGGCAGCGAGGAAGCCCGGCATGGTGATAAATGCAAGGCACTGCTCACTCGCTTCAAGGAGTGTTCTGAACTAATCACACACATTGCTGCAGTCTAAATTAGCTGAAACCGGCCAGCAAAGTGATGTCAGCCTTCGCTCTGCAGCCGCTGCTCAAATGGCAAACAAAATGTTAGCTTACATATGAAGGCAGAGGATTATAAAATACATGACGATGTAAATCAATGGCGTGGCCTGACCTGGAATGCTTCAATCAATTCTGGATATCCTGCATTAAAAAAAAAAAGGCAGAGGAAAAGGGTTTCTGCTCAGAGACAGGCAATAAAAGCAATGAGATTTAGAGAAAGCAGAGTGTGAGACTGAGAAGTTGGAGACTTTAATTTGAGAAGGAGGCAGATAAACAGGAAGAGGAAGGAGGGGTGGAGAGCAGCGAAAGGCAGCAGCTAATGCTTCTGTTTACCCTCGTGTATCGCGAGGGCAGACGAAGAGTTCACGAAATTGAAAAGAGAAGGCACTTGAGGCTGATCTATTTACTCACAGGTGCAGAACCAGCCCCAAGCATCGCAGAGTCCTAGGCAAGAGTGTGACTAAAATAATTCGAGGACAACTGCAGATGTCCCTGTTCGTTGCAGGGGAGTTGGACTTGATGGCCTTTAAGGTCTTTTTCAATTGAAACTATTCATCTATGATTCTATGCCTCAGAAGCCTTGGTGGTACACCGCAGCACCAGTATATGCTGGGGAGAAGAGAACAAGAGCAACATCATCCTTGTGGGCAGCACGAGGTCCTGCAGATCCAACCCACACTCAGCCAGAACACAACTCATCCCTGCAGGACTTGCCTCGCAGATGCGCACAGACAAGGGTGAGTGCACGGCCTGAAGCAGGCAGGCTCCCTGCTACACCTCCAAGCAGCATTTGGTTGTTTATTCGTTTCTTTTCATTCCCTCCCTCCCTACATGAGGGGCGCAGCATCCAGCACATCCTCATGGACCTCATGACAGTCGCAGCTCGTGCTGGGGAAACTGAGGCAGGGAGCGGTCACAGCACCATTGGGATGCTCCACAACACCACACTCCACACATCCCCGCTGCAGCCCAAAGCCATGGTCGTCTCAGGGTGGATGGGTTGGTTCAAGTCCCCGCACATCCCTCCATCTCTCCCCTCCCTGTGTTTCCGAAGGCCAGTGATTTCCCAGCTGATGAACACATTACCACCTCATTCGGCAACGCCTTGGAGGCGCTCACGTTTCAGGCTCCGGCGAGAAAAAGATGAAGTATGAAAATCCCTTTCCTTTCCAATCTAGTTCTCCCAGCACTGGCCAAGGAGCTAATGTGAAGCGTCTAGGAAAACACACAAAAAACACCGGATGCGAGAGGCCGCGCCGAAGTCGCACCATATGCAGGTGTCGGGGAGAAAGGTCTCCTGTCTCCCACGCCAAGATGCTATCTCCATCCCACAAAGCCTGCTGCCAGGAACCCAGTGAAGGAGCAGTGCAGGATGTGACCCGGGACCTGTTCGCAACCCACTGTCACTTTTATTTCAGGCTCAACAGGGGAAAGCATAGTCCCCATGCCTTGGGAGCAAGGTCAGCCCAAAGCTGAGACACCTTTCTGCAAACAACTGCATATTTATCAAAGATGGGACAGTTAAAACTCATGGCTACTTCCACAGCCAGCAGTTCTGGATGCACCACTGGGATATACTTTAGAAAATGCAAGACAAGTTGTCATGCACAGTGGAGAAGACCGATGCTCCTTCCTCCTTTCCTCCACTCCAGGATGAACAGGCTATACCTTGACTAAAGAGGTTTTCTAAAGACATTTGCTCACCCCAAGTTTCACAGCTAAGTGACGCTGCAAGAAAATCACCCTGGCACAGCTGGCGCAGAAAACAGGACAGAGGTTTGTTTAGTGGCGACAGCCCAGTCCCTGCCCGTTTGACATTTGCTCCAAACCAGTGAACTGCACGGCGTTTGAACTTTTGTTTAGACAGATAGGCCTCTGTATTTAGAAATCCTTGAAACTCATCCATCTGCAAAGACAGCAACTCCCGATAATGCAAAAGCTCCAGCCGGGATGCTGAGCTCAGCAGATCTCTCTACAAATGATTCCTATTAAAGTAAAAAATTACAATGCAAGCATCTATTAGACAATCCAAGCCTGACATAAAAAAGGAATTAAAAAAACATAATATGCTCATGCCAGCCATCTTTTTAGACCACGGAGGAGCTCAAACAAGGAGCTCAAACTGGGATACCCGTGCTCAATCGTCTGCCTGGGTCCCCAGTCCACCCAGAGCCACACACTCTCCATCTTTCCCATGCAAAGCCATGTTGATGGGGTCTATCCTGATCCTCACCTCCTCTAATGATAGAGATCCCTGCATCCTCCCCCAGTGTCCACATAAGACACCCACCAAACCCTCTCACAAGGAACAGAATTCCAGAAGATTCATTTGAACCAGAACTGCACTCAGGGTTCAGTTCCCACACACAAATGAGAGGGTTTTTCAATCTCCAAAAACTGATGTCTATTTTTTTTTTTCCTTTGCTGACCCATGGAAATAGGGATGTGGGTCATGCACAGGTCCCAAGCTGATTGGTCCCTTATCAGCATCAGTACATCACAGACAAATTTGGCACAAGCACCAAGTGCAACCACTGGTCCCTGTCCCACCACCACAAGCAGTAAGATATGGACATGTGGACCAAAAGAAAAGCTTCACCATTCCAACTGGGAACCTAAAGATGGGCTGAAGTGAGACAGAGCTGAAGAAGAGTATCTTCTGAGGTTTTCCTGGAGAGTGGGAACATCTGGGGACACATCGCCACTACTGTGCCCCCTTCCCATTCCCGGCACCCTGAGCAGCAGAAACATGCTCAGCTCCCAACCCCCAGACCTCAAAGCCTAAACCCGCAGATTATCACGTTAACGCTTCAAATGTTTAATTTCCTGCTACAATTACACCAGGTTTGCAGCAGGAGAGGAGGAAGGGGGAACAACCGAAACTCAAACGGCTCTGAAGCACCATCCTGCCCTGATTCTCACCCAGGGGGCGGATGCGGCCACGGAAGCCCCCTGACTGCAGACCCCGCGGCTGCTCTCTATCCCGCTGCTAAAATGAAAGGTCCCTTTGTTCAGCGGCTCTGGAGATCTCCACAGCTCTGTGGAAACATTTACTGCTAGCAAGAAAAACAGTGCAGCTGGTGCGTGCGGAGCAGAACAGTACCTAGCTGGAGAGAGGAGAGAAAAGAGATGGGGAAGGAGGAGGGCAAAGATAGTGGGAATAGTGGTGGGAGCAGCTGGGGGTGATGGTGAGGGAGAAGGAGAGGTGGAAAGCACAGAAGGAAACGGGGGAGAGATAGGGAGGGAAGGTGACAGCAGAAGAAAGCTGGAAAGACAGCGGGACAGAAAGTGAGGGCGGAGAAAATCAAAGCAGGATGGAGAGCAGGAGGAAGGCACTCAGGAAGCTTTGAGCTGCATGCCATCAACAACAGACATGAGCTGAGCTCACTTTGTGTGCAGGAGGTGGGTGAACAACGGAACCCTACAAGTGCAGGGTGGATGGACAGCTCGGATCCATCCCTCCCCTCACACAAAGTCCTATGGAAAATGCAGAGCACTGACTCTGCAGTATTCTGTTTACCCTGGGCTGGGGATGGGACAGGGGATGCTGCATGCCAGGATGCTTTCCGCTCAGTGCCTCTCCCAGCAGCTGCCCACAGCTGCTGATATTTAGAGCTTTCCCTGACTGCCCCGCACACCAAGCTCAGTCCTCGTGCATGGGCACAGAGAGGGAAAGGACTGAGCTTCAGGTCAGGGCCAGGAATAGCTGCCAGCGGCCAGAAATAGCTGTGCCACGCTTGGCCTCGATTCTTCGAGAGCCACTGGATGGGAGCACAGCGTTTCCAAGATCTCCACCCCAGCAAGGACAGGATTGATTTCTCCTTCGACTCATGTTCCCCCAACACTGCCCCCATGAAAGCTGCTCTCGAAACAAGCTGCCGGGTGGAAGGAGCAGGTGGGAAGGGCAGGAAAGCAATCCAGCGGCAGGGAGGGGACGGCTGACCTCCGGAAAATGTGCTGGAAAAGCAAGTGAAGCAGGTCGTGGGGAGGGACGGGTTTCAGCACCTGCTGCCGCAGCCCCCGCCGCTGACCTGGGAAGGGGCGACGCAGGGGAGCAAATTCCAGAGGATTTTGGCAGTGCACAGCAATCAGCACACGCTCAATGACTCCTTTGGGTGCCTGCAAGAAGCTCAGCACATGAGATCAACGTGGCCGGCGTGCAAGGCATGGATACCGTCACGTGCAGCCAGCCTCCTCTGCGCCCTGGTGCAAGGTGCGGGCGGCCCTCGCCTGTACGTGCTCACATGTACAAACGCAACATGTGGCCCCCACCGCCTTGATGCATGCCTCCCTGTGCACGCAGCACTCTCCTGGACCTGCCTTCAAAACAACCCTGTATCCACACTGCTACAAGCATGGCTTCCACAGAGCAGCCTCCAAAAGGAGGTCTGAGCAATGCTTCTTCCATCCTCCATGCCTCCATTGCCAGCTTTACTCCTGGAGAAGGCTCTGAGCATTCAAACTCAGAGCAGCAGACATCCTGAGCAATACACGGAATAGCCTACCCAATTCCATGCTGAATTCACATTTCTTCAGCACTCTTCTGCACAATCCCCTGCTGATTTTGGGTGCTGGTGCTGAGCCCATTTCTGGGAACGTAGGTTTGGGGCTGTGGGAGCTCATGTTCGCACAGCTGGGGAGCGAAGGAAGGACCAGAAAAGACAGAGAGGCTAAATAAAGGATGCCCTAAGCAAAGTGTTGAGTAGAAAGCATGTGGTGTTGGTTCAGATCTTCCCACCTGCTGAAAATATACAGAGATATAGATATTTCTTGGGGGGGCTTGCACAGGGCTGGTGGACGTGTTTCCTGCAGGTGTTTCCTACCACCCCTGGCTGTCTCGTCTTCCTGAGGCAACTTCACAGAGGGGTGACCTTGAGATCTGCTCACTCTGGAACCCCAGGAGCTGGGCACTGCTGGATGCACCTCGGGTCCAGGGAATGTCTGCTTGCTCACCCATGTAATGCCAGGAGCCCCTCAGCTCCAGGTCCAACAGCATCAACTTGTCCTTAGGTCTCCTGTGTGCAGCATGCCCCTAACCAGAGCACATAGCTGGTCACACATCTGTAGGGCAAAGTCTAAGCAGCATCAGCACAAGGAGGGCTACGATCCAACAGGGCTGGGGAGGAACTGGGAAGCACACAGATTTGTCCCAGCACTCACCGGGGCAGAGCAGCTGCTCCTTAATCCCAGTGCGCAAAGCAGTCCCTCATTTCAGTGTGTTTTCTGCTTAACAAACTGCTCTCCAGCCTTCTAAGGCAGTGCCCAAAGCAGCAGAGTATTTTTGGCCGCTCTCCCTCCAGCCTAGGGCTGCCCTTTGGGAAACACACACCCTGCAGCCCTCTGTGCCCTGGTAACTAAATAGGTTGAGCTCCTCCAGGCCAGGAAAGGGATTATAGGACATGCGTTAGGGCATGAATTCACAACCTCCAGCCTGCAGGGCATTTCACTTTGCCCGCTGCACTGCGGGCATCCGGTGCTCAGGCTCCAGGGCAGAACCCAGCACCCCTCTGGGCCTCGGGCAACTGACAATTAACTGCTCTAAAGGCAGCATGGAGACAAATGACTATAATTTACAAATAGACTTTATCTCAAAACGAGCGCTTTACCAACACCTATTGATTTCTGCTCCCCCTCCAGAAAACCCTCTGCAATTAAATTGTCACATCCCCAGTGTCAGCGTCTCCCAGAAAACCTCACCTGCACAGGATTACAAAACCCAGCTGCCGAGTTTCCTTTTTACCCCAGAATTAGCAAAAGATCGAATGCACCTCATCAATAGAGAGCAGAGCTTCTATCTCCATGGGCAGGGCATGCTTCTAAGCCTTGTTTCCTGATGCTCACAGTGCTGTGGTGTTGCAGAGCTCAGCCCTGGCTGCTGGCACAGAGATCCTTAGAGAAGGGATGCATCTGGCAGCACCCCATCACCCCAGGGGTTTGCACAGAGCAGAGCAGCCCTGCGTGCTTCATGCAAGCACACTGTGCCTCAATTTCCCCATCAACAAAAACACCCACACCCTATGAGCAGATGAGCAGCAGTTCATCCTTGAGGTATGTTTGCTAGCAAGAAATAAGACTTCTGTTCACAAGAGGTGAGGTGAGCAGACTTTCTTTTTCCCCCATCAAAAGACCAATTAAACTGTTGTTTGGGTTTTTTTTTAATAGCCAGGCTGCAACTGTCACCACAACACAACAATGCTCCAACGGCTCAGAGGGCTGTAAGATCATCCAGGGTTGCTGTCACCCCCAGGACCCCATGGAGGGCAGACAAGGCAAAAGACAGCACATAGGAAAACAGCAGCAGCCAGACAAAAAGAAGTTACGATGCAAGAAATTAGGAAGGGATCTTTGAGATTTAACAGAGATTGGGCGACCAGACCTAAATACATGCCACATCCTCTGCCTGTCCACTGCAGTTTATGTCACTGATGCAGAGTATAGATTTGATAATTGCTGCCACACAGATGGGATAATCTTCACCCTGCCATCTCCCAGCCCTGAGGTCAGCAGAACCCTGCACAAGAGTGCACATGCACCCACGCAGGTGCTGGGCAATGTCAGCATCCCATCTCCGTGCATCCTCGCACGGGTGCACTCAGCCCTTCTCACTGCCTGCCTTATGAAGCTGATGCCATTTATTGATAGTGTCCCCTTGAGGCAGGCAAGGGTCTATGCAGATGCATGAGAAACACTCTGGTAAGCATAATAAAAGCCACATTCATAATACACTGAGCAGGAGGAGCTTATAGGGACCACAGCTCATTTTGTCACATTCTGACACCCCAAAGGACTGAAAATTGCCTCAGTGCTGACACTGTTATACCCACTGTGGGAAATGAGTGTGGTCCATATTTGCTCCCAGTGGCCCCCACACCCCAAGCAGCTGTGCTGGGTGTGGGCCCTGTGCAGGAGGAGGAGATGGTGGGTGAGCTCCATCCCCTCAGCAAGGTGGCAGGGAACATCCATCAGGCACCTGCCAGCACGGCCAATTCCCTTCCATTTGGAAAATTAAAGAAATAAAATGAATCGTTTTCTTAATTTGAAAGGGTGGCAGGAAGAAAATACGCCTTGGGCCCCTGCCAGCGCTCGGAGGTCTGCCACTGCTGGCTCAACCACGGGGTTTTGCTGGGGGGGGAATGCTGGACGCTTCCTCTTCTCTCCCTGCAGGGCCAAAGAGCCCCTGCCAGGGGGTTCCCAGTCTGCCCTGAGGATGGTACGGAGGTGGGGGCAGGAGGGGGTGAGCCTGGAGGAGATGAATGGCACAGCCCAATTCCAGCCCCCAGACCACTCCTGGGCTTGCTGAGATCCCACAGCTTCGCAGGTGATGAGCCACACAGAGATCTCCCGCTTAAACCCAAAAGAAGGGGCACCTCAAGTCCATGCTCTGCCCTTTCAGGGTGACGGTCCTACAAAATACACTCCCCAGAAATGTGTTCTTCCCACCACGGGGCAGCTAAATCTGCCTCCTTTCCCTGATGCTTCCACTCCTCTCATGCATCTCCCTCTCTTGCAGGAGACAAACATCATCTCTCGTTGCTTTTTTCCTCTTTTCCCTAGCCTGACCAAGGCGAATCCCCAAATCCCAGCTCCTTCCTGCCAAAGACATGTGCACCTGCAGAGCAGCTGGTGCCAACATCCAGAGCGAAGCCAAGCACAACAAAACGGGCTAAAGAGCCCTCACTGCAAAGAGACCAGCTAACAAAAACAGCCGTATTTCACCCCAACTCTATTAAACTGTCCTGGGTTATTGCTCCATTTCCTTTCCCACCACAGAGGATCAAATGAGATTTCTGTGGACGCAAAGAGATGCTCACACGTTTCCCCTTCAGCTGCCCCTTCTGTGCTCTGCACGGGGTGAAGCCCATCATGGGGCAGCACAGCCTTGCATGCAAATAATTTCTCCTGAAAGAGGGTTTTTCACATTGGAAAAACACAAGCAAGAGCATATTCCCATGCCAGATGACTCAACAGGACACCCATACTTTTGCTAGAGCCATACCGAGTCCCGATACCACGGTGACCTTGCAAAGCCTAGGGGTGCACAGTGCTCCAACCCCTCTCAGTGCCAGGTTCTAGGCAAATCAATTACTGCAAAAGGTCATTAGCGGGGGAGCAGAGCAGCACTGTAAGCATCCCTCATCTTATGTTCAAACTTGAGGGTTTTGTTTCGGTAGGCTTGAAAGCCCTCTGCCAACCAGACTCCTTGTTTACAAGTCAGAGAATTTAAAAGCTGCGCAGGAGACTCAGGGCACGACTCCCATTAATTTCACCAAGTTTTGCACATCTAAGCCAAGAGTTTTTGACTTAAAAAAAGAAAAAAGAAGCTTGCTTCAAGGTAAAAAAAAAAAAAAAAAAAGCCAAGAAAAATGAACTTTGGTTCCACAGGCTTTTAGAAATAGAATCAGTGAAATGCAGCAGTTTTCACAGGCATTCTCTGGGCTCTGCATACAGATAAGGGCATTTGGAAACTGAAATCATGAAAATGTCCACTGCTGTCTTGCTACAGAATATCTGCACAAACACACACACACACACACACACACACAGCAGCAGCATCTGAAGAGGAATCACAGAGGAAAAGTCCAAGAAGTTTAATGAACTGTCTCAGCTTAACAAACTAATCCTCGCTTTTGCTCACCTCATCCCACAAGAAAGGCTGGGAAAAACAAGTGTGCAACATACGGCAGCTATCTCTTATCTGGATGGGCAAATAATTGAGAGGAAACTCCTGGGTCACAGCGAGGCACCGCTTGCTCCTCCACCAAGCATGACCAGAGCTCAGCAAATACTTTGTGATAATTTCCCACGAAAACTTTGCATCTGCTTTCCAGAAATACTAAAGCTAAAGGTAAGAGATGCACAAGGGAGCGGGATGGCTTGCAAAACAGCCACTGAAAGCCACAGACATGAGCACGCATATGGTAAATAGGTGTTGGTGCTATGGGGACCTGGTGCTATCCATCAGCCTGGAGCCCCAGTATCCCTGCATCCCAGCTTGCTCCTGTGTAAGCAAGCTGCTTCTGGGAGATGCAAACGTGTGCTGGGAAAGACTGTAGGTACAAACAGCGTAAGAAGCTTTTTCTGGGCAAAGCAGCATCCAGGCTTTCAATTAGAGCTCAGGGCCCTATTTTCTTAGGCTCTTCATCAAACTGCCAGGAGGCTTTACCCATCTCCCTTATGAACACACGCACACGTGGGCTCTCTGTCCCCCAAACGCTCCCCACTACATAACCTGCTTCCTAGCAGTTCCCACAGCAGAAAGAGGAGAATTTCATTGTGTGAAGCATTAGCCACTCCTGTCTTCATAAAGCAAGTCTCTGAGTGTCATCATGCTCTCATAACATGGACAATGTTTCAGAGATGCCTCCAGGACACCTGCTACTGAGCTAGGAATGACGGAGACAAGGTCTGGGAGTGGATGGTAAATCACCTGTGGATCCCACAGCCAAACAAAAAGACAATGCTCTTGCATGGAGGCACTGCTTTTCTGATATTGCAAAGACAATCCTTGTTCCAGTGAGCGGTTGTGGAAATGCCAGCTATGCTGCTGGTCTGTCTCAAATGGGTGATGCTTTGCCTCATCTTTCTACATCAGTTTTTGGAAAATATTTGTGGGAAAAGCTAAAGTGCCAAGAAAGGAAGGGGCTGAGGAAGCCTGGTGGTGGTCCTCAGGGAGCAGCGAGGAGGGAGAAGGCACAGATTGGCTTTTAATAGCTTCCCTGAGAAGAAAACCAGTGGCTCTGTCTCAGAGCCCCATCGCTGCTAAGACAACACCCCCCCGACATAATTCTCTGCGGGAAAGCAAAGGGGGCGAGGGGATCTGCTGCCAAACCCCTGCGTCTCAAAGGGGGGCGAGAGGAGAGAGCGGAAATGAAAAACAAATCCCGGAGCTGAGGATGTGCCGTGATCCCATCAGCAGGGTGGGCTCAGCGGGAGGGGGAATTAACCACCGGCATCTCACGGGGCTGCTGGGGAGAGGGCCAGCAGGAGGGCAGCCCTGGCTGGGATGGCTGCACCAAAAGCACCAGTGGGACCTGGAGGAGATGTATGCATCCATGGCATGAGGAGGGGACTGCCCCATGTCCCACTCCTGGGGCGGTGCAGGAGGAGTGAAGGGGTTGATATGTGGAGGAAGGGTTGGAGAAGGAAGAGGGGAGATGATGGCACTGAAATATAAATGAGATGAGATGGCTCTGTAGACACTTTTAAACCCACCCATATGGGAAGCCACAAATAACAAGGTCCCTGTACACCATTAGCACATCATTTATTAATCCTCCACTAATGAAGGGGCTGCAGATAGAGTCCCATTCACCACTGTATTATGTTTTGGTGATTTCTATTCCCCTGTCCAATTTTCTCCCAAGAAATTTCTCCTAACACCAACAACCAGAGAGTCATGCTTTCATTTCTCTTTTTCCTCCTTTCAGCTGAAGCTTTAAAAGAAACAAACACAATCAAAACCTGTTCCACAGCAATTCTCCCTCAGGTCCTTCTTAGCATTTCCTCAATGCAGGACTTGAGGAAAGCGCAGAGTCCTTTTGGACACTTGCATGAAGCTTCCCTTTGCAGCTCTGCGCACCAAAGCACATTCAAGCCTCCAACCTTTTTTTTTATCCCAGGCAAATTTTTTGCAAAGTGAGTCCAGACCACACAGGACACATTATGGTTCTGTTACTATCTGCTGAACGGCTCCAATGGGCCAGCAAGTTGCTTACAAAATCACCTGTTTTTAACACATTACCCACACAGGTAACAGCCTCCAGCCATGGACAAGGCACTAAAAGAGTAATTCTGTGTTGGGTGTTGAAAATAACAGTATCATAGAATCATCACAGAATCATTACAGTTGGAAAGGACCTCCAATATCATTTAGTCCAACCATCTGCCTACCATCAATATTGTCCACTAAACCATGCTCCTAAGTACCACAACTCCACAGTTCTTTGACATCTCCAGGGATGGTGACTCCACCAGCTCCCTGAGCAGCCTGTGCCATCTTCTGACCGCTCCTTCTGAGGAAGAAATTCTTCCCAGTATCCAATGTGAAGTACTCTAGCCAAGGCTAACACATTGCAAGGTGTTTATCCACACTGCCCTTTGCTCAGGTCAGAGATACGGCTTGCTTTCTGGATCCAGTAGTCATTTCACAAAACCATGGTCACAAGAGACAAAGAAGTTAAGCAACTCCTCTATTTATAAGACTTTAAAACTTTTCTAAAAAAACCAACAACGTGTATACAAACAAAAACACCACCCACACACACTCATACACATACCACCTTACTTGATCAGAGCTCATAAAAACCAGATGCTATCTTGGAAACTAACTTCCTTGAGAAAACAAACTGCCTGTAGTAAATCCCGGGGACAGCACGGGCAGCTGTGTTGGTGTGCTGTGCCAGCCTCAGGACACACAGGGACAGCCTCAAAGCCCTCTGCAGCAGGCAGAATTGGGAAGAAGTCACCGCTAACAGGGAGCTGGACCCGGTGCTGGGCTTCAGGGTGATGGAGGCAGTGGAGCAAAACTTGAAAAAAATAAAATAAATGTGGATGTCAGCAGGTTGTCAGAGGCACCATAAAACGCATGCAGCGAAGGGCTGGAGATGCAGCGAACAAACGGCTGGGTGACAGCACAGGCTCCACGCTGCGGGCTGTCAGCACCTGGAGGCAGTGGGGCCAGGGCTGGAGAGAAGGAGGGGTGCAGTGAGGCAGCAGTGTGCAGGAATGGGGGTCACTGACACACTCCAACCAGCTCCATCCTGTTGCCCGTAGAGATGAGGTCAGCACAGCTCATGGAATGTGATGGAGTAGCTGAGCGCTGAGCTCAGTGTGGAGGATCCTGCCTTGGGTATTGGGCAAAAGAGGGAATGCAGAGGATGCTAGAGTGGGCATGAGCACCCAAAGCCCTACAGACTGACTGTCCAGGTGCTGACTTACCTTGACCCTATTCAAGATCTTCTGAAGTGTTTATCTTTCTACTCAGGAGGAAGCTGTCCCAGCTGGGCTGCTGTCCCAGGTCAGCACTGTGCTGGCTCAGGACAGGACTGAGCACCAACAGCCATCAGCAGCCCAGCCCACAGCATTCGCTCCTCACCTTTAAGTCTTGGGTTTATCCTCGTCCAGATTAAGTCTAGTTTTCCTGCTAAAAGAAAAGCTCTGCAGCCCAGCAAGGGGTGCAGTTTTGTTCTCATCCTTCATCACAGCAGACCCTAAAAACCCACATGAGCACAGGCAGCAGAAGAATGGCAAACCCAGACTCTCTTCCTCTGCTAAACTCAGTGTTTCTACCAGGGGCAGTGAAGGCTGCTACCCTCTGTTAAATCACTCTGGGTGATAGAGAAGCCATCAAGGACTCTGTCCCAGAGTGATCCCAAGGGCCTGGAAGAGCGTCCGGCATTGCACAACTCAGTACAGCATCCCAGGAGGGGTCCCGCATCCAGTTGGCCGCTCAGGAGGAATGCAAGGCCCTGATCCAGGAAAGCACATGCTGATCTTTCAGCACCCGAGTCCTCCTGACCCCTGTCATCTAGAGGAAACTAACTTCAGATGGTGAGGGAGAGAGGAAGGGAGAATTATCCGAGGCAATGCTGTGGGGGGGGGGGGGGGGCGGGGAATGGGATGCCTCAGGACTGGAGGCTGCACAGGAAAACACCACGGATGTGAAGCTGGCAGGTCTCAGCCCAGCCCCCAGAAGGCTTTCCCTGGTGCTGCAGGCAGGAAAGGAACAGCAAGCTCTGACCACAGACCTGCGAGGTGTGGGTTTGCTTCAGGCTCTGTGGCAGCTTCCAGCACTGAGAAGGGTGAAGATGCTCCTAGCTCTGACCTCCCCCCTCAGAACACAGGGAAAAGCCTGATTTCTGCTGTTGTGACTCCCTAGATTGTTCAGTACAGGCCACAGAAGCAGAGAGATAGAAGGATTTGTAGTACTGTATTTTTTAGAGGTGGGACCCTGTGACATCTCTAAATATTTGTATCCCCAGCCAGCCCCCTTAACTGTTTTCTCCCAGGTTTTTGTGTTCCTTCAACCAACATATATTTTTGGGAAAATAAACCAGAACAAATGGCAATAAATGCAGAAGGACCACTGGGAGAGCTCTGGTTCCCAGTGAGGACCTCCTGACACCACTGAAAACCCTATCCCATTCCTCCTCCATGGGAGATGGGGACAGTGATGGCAGTGGAGATCTCAGCTGGTGGTGACTTCTCATTACATGCAGCAATTGGATCCAGATGGGGAGAGGGGATGGGGAGCAGTGAGAAATCGCCATGCAGGGGAAACACGACAAGGAGACTGAATTCGACTGCTGTGGGGTTAGGACCAAGGATGCCATTGTAAGATGAGGCATTGAGCACATCATCAAAGGCAGCACCCACAACCATGCAAAATGCTAGTGTTGAGGGTACTCACATCACAGGAGGGCTCAGATCATATTTTCAAGTGTCAGCTTGGAAAGCCCTACTTTCCCTTGCCAAATAGGAGCCTGCAATGGGTAAGAATCTTCAGCAATCAACGCTGATGGAAAAAATAACCTAAATATTTAAGATCATAAGAAGGATAGAAATGAGAGTGGAACCTGCAACATACTGTTTCCTGCCTAACATCAGGAGCATCATCTCTAAATGAACCAGCAACCAAAGCATTGCAGCAATCACACCAGCTTTACTTCTCCAAACCATTCTGCAAGCTCTGAGCACATCTTCTGACACAAAGAAAGTCAAAGGGTCAGCTCAAGATGATGAAAGGAAAATCCAGAACCTAAGAACATAAATTCTTCGTTCAATTGCAAATTCAGCCACAGAGACATGATCATCCCAAAATTTCAATACCAAGAGAGACAAGAGGTGATGGTCATCCCTTGATGACCACCATAGTTAGCATGTCTTTGTGTTACCTCACATCCCTAATGGAGTTTTGCAGGCTGTTTTCTCACCCTGGACTGTATAAGGTTTACAGAAAAAGACAAATACATTGCAGCCACTACCTTGAGTCAGCTCTGCTGGCTATAATTTGAATGATAGCAAGTGCATTTACTTCCTGAAAGGGTAAGACAAGTCAAAGCAAGGGAAACAAACCATGCAGAAAAGAAATGGGTAAGCAAAAAAAAACAACAAAAACACAAAGTCAACAAACTAACAGCAAACATATTCTTAAGACTTATTTCAGGAGACAGTTCTGACAACCTACATTTTATATCAAAGGCAGGGGCTGTCCCTCACCAGATCTGAACAGCTCTGTCCCAGTGCCATGTCTTCCAGGGCTAACGGTGTGGGACAGCTCCATCTTGCCATCCCATTGGTGACACTCACTTGAAGCCGTTTTTGACACCAGACAATCGCCCCAAAACAGCCCCCAAACTTCTCCTCAATCCTAGCAGAGTAGCGGGTTAAAGTCCCAATTACAGAACTGGAAACACAGTTACCCAAGAGAAAAATAAACCAATTACAAAAAAAGCCCAAAACACAATTCCAGATTATATTTAACACTCAAATTCCTCCTTAATTGCTCCAGTGTTTCAGCCAGTTTGCAGGGGAGGAGCAGGGAATGGCAAATTAGCTCCCCCCCAGGGCTGCATCCCTCTGGGGATCTTTCCAAATTTACATTCCCATTGTGTTCTTTAATTAGTGCATTCCTTCAGCTTTTCAGAGAGTCCCAACACTTCCAGGGCCGTGGCAGTACTTTATAAATAATATGGGAATATCCACTGTATTTGTGTTGTGCTCCTCCCAGCATCCTGGTGGCTGTCAACTTTCCTGGGGACCACACATGGTCCACAGCAGCCCACCATCGTCAGCCCCAGATCTGTTTTTGGAGGGAATCTCAGTGAAATCTTCCTTCTTCTTCCCACCTTCTGTCTTTCTTGAGGTCTCACTCACCATTCCAGACAAATGTGTTTCTCTCCAATTGTGTCCCCACCATATTGTTGGGAAGGCTCTCTGACAGAAAGGTCCCATGACTCCTTGGCTGTCCCATGGCTGGAGCACATCAAGCTTGACCATAGCAGCATTATGCCACATTCCAAGGCATGGGCAATGCCTTCCATCCTGAGACTCCTGCTGGGGACAAAACTATGGGGATAAAACCAAAGGGACAAAAAATGCAGAATGTACTTAGTCTTCAGAAAATCAGCCAACTGCTGCCCACACTAGTGGGGCATGTAGAACCCAGAACCTTTCATGACTCAAAGTGGTGGGAAAGCCTCCAGCACCTACAGGCAATTGGAGGTTTCCCCCACAAAACCCCTAAAAAACAGAATGGAAACAAAGTCCAAAGGAAAGGAAAGACAGTTCAGAGCAGTTGCGCATGGCAGGCTCCAAACCATCATTTTCCCAAGCCTCATTAAGGATGATTTATGAAGGCTGACACCATCGTTAACCTCTGACCGAGTCCCCACTGCCTGCAGGGCATTTCGCAACCTGCCGGCACTGTCCAGCAGCACGGTGGTGGATGACTGCAGCTCTATCTGTCCCCTTAGCACAGCCTGGTGGGATGAAGGGAGCTCACTGCATCATCTTACATGAGGCAACCTGGCCAGGAGTACAGCGCAGTGCTGGCATGGGGGACAAACCCCACAGGCTTGGGACAGGCACTGGGCAGTAATAGCCCACCGTTTGCAATCCCATGTGGATCTGACACATCCATTATTCAAAGGCATTTGGCAAAGACCTATGGCAACTAATTTCCAGTGTCAGGGTCGGTTCACAAGCTTATGAATTCTCAAACTACTCTCTGTTTGTGCTCATAGCTGAGCACTGAATAGGATTCTGGCTTATTTAAAGGAAGCCAGTGTTTTCTTAAAACACTTGCATTCAGAGCCTGTGAAATCCCATGGATTTCCATCCCCATTTAGGGAACACATCTAGTCCTCCTGTAGGCTGGAGCGAAGTAAAAACCCAGCTTGTCCACAATGACACGTGCTGACAGCACACAAGACTCCAGTAGTGAAAAGTGGGAAATCTCCCTATCTTTTAGCAATTCCACGATTTCACAGGTGATCTTGTGCCATCAGACCCTGTGCCGGGGATGCATGCCTGTTTTCCCTTTTTGACAACTCAGGGGCATAGAACGTGCAGAGCAGAAGCAGCTCCTTCTCTGGGATCATTCCCGGTTACCCTGTTGAGCATCTCTTTTCTCCCTCGCTGAGTGAGGGACAAAGGATGTGTCCAGCAGCCTCCAATTCCACCCAGTCCCCAGCCCCACGGCAGTGCTCCATGGCCACTCTTGCTTGGCCAGATGACAACTGGTCCCACTGCCACTGAGTGCTTGCAGCTCTCAGAAACCACCTGGCATTGCACTCCTGTTCGGAGAAGGAGCAGGAGGTGAACATGCGGGAATAGGAGATGGGGGTTTGCTCGAGACAGCTTCGCGCTTTTGGCAGGACTCGAGGGCATTTGTTTTGAAGCTGTGTTTACATGCCTTTGATCAGACGTGTTTAACTTTTCTGGTGCGTGACAGAAGCAAAACAAGTTTGATACATGGATAATGAAACACATTGTGCGTCTGTACATGTAAACGGCTATAACAAGGCTGCGCACAACAGTAACTCAAGCTGGAGGCGGAGAGGGGGAGAGGGAGATGGGGGAAGATGCATCACAACGATGCCAAGGCATTAAGAAAAAGCACTAATCCAGCAACAACAGCTCAATTGCAGCTGCTGGGGATGGCCAAGTGGAGTCTGCCCCAAGAAGCAAAACTTTCTACCACCATAGGGAGCTCCTCCTTTCCAGCTATATAACACACGCAGGGGCACCATGAAGGGCTCTTGTTTGCAGTACTGCCTGAGGGGACTGGTATCAAGCTGTCCCAGCTGTGAGGTTCTCAGCAGCTCCTGAAGTCAGAGTTGCCTTTGAGAAATGCTGGCAGTCAGAATCAGTGAGCAAAAAAGGAAAGAGTGTTTTCAGAGATGCTCCCAAAATAGCCTCTCCCTGAAATGCTATGGCACACCTGGCACAATTATCAAGGACGTTCTTGCATATGTTTAGACCAACTGGACCGCTAAACACCCTGCCGGCATTTCAAGCCTCGTAAGGCACTAAAAGCTTCCTCCCAGCGTGCCAGCAAAGTGTAGAGTGCTGCCGGCTTCCTCCAGAGCAGCAGGACAGCGCCGGAGCCACGTGCACAGCAGTAAGCGAGGGAGCATTTCCCAGCACTGCAATGCAATGCCATGCTCTGAATGAACAGCACAAACGGTGTTGTGGAGCAAACATTAGCAGAGACTCTGGGCTTCTCCTGCTGAGCAGTGTGGAGGTGATCATCCCATTCTGGAGGCTAAAGGGCAGTAGAGGAGTACTGATGCTGAGCATGCATCACCACCAGCCTCTGCCAAAGAGCAGCCCTGAGCATGTTAAATTTACTAGTGCAAATGCAGGCAGCGAGACTTTATAATACAGTCCCATGCTGACCATGCTTCAAGATGAGAGATGCCACCATTTCTCTGTGCTTAGCGCAGCAAATGACTGGAGCACGCTGGCACAAGAGGTTTCCTAATGGCATGCCACCTCGCTACACAACCTGTCAAGCCGACGCAGGCTTATGCGGTGGAGCACAGTTGGCAATAGAGGGGGAAGTGAATACTCAGCTGTGATAAATATTTAACGTGCTTTTAGTCCTGAAGAAGTGTAGCACTGAGGCCATCATCCTGTAAGTGAAAACCAAGGCTGATTAATGGGGGAAGGTACTCCCATTTATGGGAGGTTAGGATCAATCCCAATTCTCAGCTATTTGTTGAATCTTTAATGCTCTTTTTCGAGAGCAGAGTTCCTTGGTGAAGGGCAGCATCCTAATAAGGCTGCTTTAACGGCACGGATGTTAAGAGGGTATAAATAAAAGCCCTGTGAAAAAATAAACAGTGAGATGAAAAGAAAGGTTTTGCATGGTCACTGCATTTGTATGGCTTGAAAAAACAGCCCTGAGAAGGTCCCTTCTTCTCTGGAGGGTGGATTTGTCTCTTTCACAGCCTTTCCTGCCATCACAGAGCTGAGTCCAGAGTCATTCCCAGGCCAGAGGGAATGGCTGCCTGTGAAGTCAGAAAAGCTTCCCAACTTTCAGCAACCACCGTGTTTGGAGAAGCAAAGCAGCCAAGTGGCTGCATGAAGCATGGCATCCCTGCGTAACACTTCCTGCTGGGTCTCTGCATTTCCAGACCAACAGCTGCAGCTTGATGTTTCCACCTTCTTCATTTCCCACTGGGAAGGTCTCACCTGATTCCTCCACACCTCAGCCCTTCTCTCAGTTCAGCAGTCTCACCTCCTCATGCCCCAACCCTCTCCCCCTCCAGGAATGGTGGTTCCATGTTGTCATCCATCTCAGTTGCCAACACAAATCCCCTCCCTCTGCACTGATATACCTCAACAACATTCCCTCCCTTGGGGTCTCCAACACCTCACTCTCTTCTCTCCTGCACAGACACCCTACATTTGCAAGGCTCTGCCCATGGGAGCATCTTTGAGAGCACCCCTTACCCAACACAGGGCAGTGTGGCAGGACAGCTATTCACCAAGGCAGCAAAATGGGCTCAGATAGCAGAGGAAGAGTAAGATGGTCTTCAGCGTCACTGGAAGGAGCCTGTCTTTGTTCATACCACATAACACAAAAAAACCCAATGGTGCAAGCTGAAATCAGCTAAGCTGATTTCCCTCAGCCCTGAGAAGTACAGCCAGTGCTGTTGGTTTTGTCATGTTGGCTTTGTCACGGGACACTCCAACAGCACCAAGCCAATTAAAAAAACAAGTGGCCAAGCCTCATCTCCTCCATCAGCAGCACCTCAGGCATGAACTCACTGTGTTGTGAAGAAAAGTACATGCACGGCAACATGCATACCTGTGCCAAGCATCTGTCACCTCTCCCCATGACATATGGCTTCATGCCCTACCAGCACGTCCCTCATCTCCTGCCATCCAGCATCCACCTGCTGATGTGTGCAGAACAAACACATCCTTCCCACTCCACTCCAGACCGCAGCACTTGTCAGCTACTGAGCACTGGGATCAACCAGCATCTGTAAGCGAACTCCACTGTCACTGTTTTTCCTCATCCAGCCTTGTTAACTAAGCCCAAACCTCAGTCAAACCACCCAGGTGCTCTGGCTTCCCTGCCCAGATCAGGACACCCTTTTGCAGATCTAGGCATACAGGAGGGTGATGGAAACAGGGCTGCTGTTGTTTACAAGCTGCTGGCAATGGCGCTGCGCACCCCACATCCCTCCCCCAGCCAGGAGCCAGCTCCAAGAAAGGAAATTACACGAGCCAGAAGGTTTGATGGAATGAGCCCATTGGGCGGCTTGAAGATAGCTATTAATGGAGAGCTTTCTCTAATTGCTTTTGTATAATCTGGGGCTGCTAGGCGGAACTGGGTAATAAATGAAATCCAATTACATTTTCTCTCAGTATTTATTTTATTAAGTAGAATTCATCAGCTGATGAAGGGCCCCTCGAGGTAATGGCTCATGACCTAGTGGAAGGCACTTTTTTTATTATTATTATTATTATTTTCCCCACTTGGGGAAGCAGATAATTCAGTTCCCCAGCAAAGGCAGTCTGCTCCCCCTGCAACCTCACCGGAGTAACAGGGCAGGGGTCACTATGTGGGATGTACCCAGCACCTACACTGTCCCTCCAAGCAGCAACCCTCCTCCTATTGCTAGAGCCCCAGAAAGCAGCCACAACCAGCTTAAACAGAAATGTATCACCAATCCACAGCTTTCATGGTGGTCCAGAGTGATGCTGCAGGCATTATTCCTACTGGGATGGAGCAAGATTTGGTACCTCTCAGTCTATGCCTGCCGTGGAGGCTGCAGATTAGGGGGGCAGCACTGTTTCCCTTGTATCAATGTGCTATAGAGAACAATGTTCAGTCTTACAGACTCTGGGCTCAGCAGACGATGCACTTGGATACCACCAAACAGGCTGAAAGCACCAGGAGCTCATATCCACCAAACCCAACTCTGCACACTAGCACATCCACAAGGATCAGCTTCACACCATGCATGGATGTGCCCCACATGCCACATAAGGCACACTGGGGATGTTTGGTGCTGGCACCACTGTGATGAGCTCTGAGTCCTGAGCACGTGCTGCAGGAAGGCAGTGCTGAAGCACAAAAACCAAATGGAGGCACATGGATCCTTCTCTGGGGATGAGGCAGTAGCAGAAGTCAGCAGAGTACAGGCCAGGAGCAGTGCACAAGGTCTCTGCTCTGCAAACCAAGCTCCAGCCAACTCCATGGGACTGGGGTGGCCAGCATGGTGCAAGTCCCTTCCTCTTCCTCACCCACACAGAAATTTGGCTGTTTTCCACCCGTTTTCTCACCCAGGTACTGACCAATGTTCTCCCAAACCCAGCACCAGCAGCAGCGGCTCATTCAGCTCTCACTGCCATCTTGTCATACAAGCCATTCATCACCCGCCAGTGAACGCTTGTTACAGACGAAAGACTCCAGCCTCCATTAATTAATGGGAAACACTTAGAGAGGCATACACACATGCACAAATCTGTCTGAGAGATTTCCTACGGCACCTATCACGGGCGCAGGCAGGTGCTGCATCAGAGGTAGCGAGCTGCAGCCGAGTGCAAAACAAAGAAACATCAGTGCAACAAGAGAAGAACACGGCATGGAGGTGACTTTCTGGTTTTTTGGGGTTTTTTTTCCTGCAGTGAGTATGAAGTGCCCCGTGGCAGCCCTACATGGCTCAGCCTGCACCAAACACAGCGCTGCCACTGTGGGGTGAGCAGAAAACAGATGAAGTCAGAGCTGACAGCGAGCCGGGCTAGCAGTGCCACGTTTCCCCGTGCTGCGGCAGCAGCAGAGGGCGAGGAATGAAAGGGTTTCAGAGGGATCTTCTGAAGCTTGTCTGGCTTTTTGATTTTGGAAGAAAACCTAAAACCGATTTGAAATGAGATCTAAACATTGTGTCAAAACCCGGCGCTTGATCTTTTTCACAAGTGGGCTTTCACTTTCTTCAAGTCAGGCTATTTGCCAAACACAACACAGAAACACAAGCTATTCCTGTTAATCCAAAGCTATTTTTCACCAAATATGTGATTCATCTGAAACCTTTCTGCCCAGCTCTGCTTCAGGAGCAGCTATCTGCTACACCGCCCAGGCAGGATTTATGCTCAAATGAGCATTTGTGAGCAACAGTCAGACGGGATTCATAGAGAAACGTATCATCAATAAATCTGTCAATCACTTCTTCTGCCCTCAGCATGGGGCTGAAGCCTCGAGTAACTACTCAGCACTTTGTCAACCTTTACCCCGGCAAAGTCTGGGTAAGAGACCTCAGGACTTAGCCTATTGATTGCTTACCATTGTTTGCAATGCCCTGTGTACGTTAGAGATGCTCCCTTCAAGCAAGATTAAATACCTGGCTTATGGCAATGGGATTCAAGGGAAATCATTTATTTATTTATTTTTTGACTAGTTGAGGAAGACACACATCAAATTGCCCCAAAGCCCGTGGTGGTGCCAGGGCCAGGTGGTCACTGCTTTGTACCCATGCTTGCTCCCCACAGCAATGAGGACATCCTAAGGCCACAGAGCACATTTCTGCGCGTTAAAAGCAGTTTTGTCTCTGCACCTCTCGGCTCCTCCGGTAGCGTTTTGTTCCAATAACAATGGAGTGACAGCCTCCCGGCAGCTCTGAGTAGCATCCCCAGCTCAAAAGCAGTCTTAATACCTCGCCGCTCCCGCGCCTTTCAGTTCTTACATTTGTTTGAAGTTAAGCTGATCTAACTTGGGCGACTGGGCGCAGACAGAGTCGCTCAACCGGAGCGCATTGCAGTGGGGCTGCCACAGACACTCAGCAGCACTGACATCTCCCTGGCCAGGGGATGATGCTCACTACTCACTTTCCCCAAACACCACTTAAAGGTATAAAGACGGACTCAAGTGCCCATCCTGGCCCACTTAAGGGCACACCTGGGATGTTTCCGCACTGCAATCATGAAGCAAGTAAACCCAGAACACATTCCTCCAGCAGAGCATCTCCCAGCAGTACCCAGGCGCACCTCCTTCCCCCCACCACCCGCACAGAAAATCAGTACCCGTAGCCTTCAGCCTCCAAATCCGGGACAGACATCCAAGCCAAGCCAGAAGACAGCCCAACTGTCCCTGCAGCACAGATGTCAAGTGCCAGAAAGCAAGCAGAGAAAACTGACTGCAAAAAACTTTCTCATGGGAGCCCCTTCGCTGCCTGGACTTGCCTGGAGGGGCTGCGACTTGCTGATGATGAGTGCTGATGATGCTTCAGTGGGGCTATCTGCCCTTAGGTTTGTCAAAGCAAGGTCTGCTGCCCACTATGCAGAACCAAGGTGGGTTTGCTCCATGTAACACATTGTGCTTTTGCTGACTGCAAAAGAAGCACATTGCATCTCCGGGGCCGGGGGTGGACTCACAGCCTGCAAACCCTGACATGTGCCTGACTCCAGCCGCTCCTCAGCCCCGTGGCACTGTCAGCGTGGGCACACGTGCACGAGGTGGCACGCCAATTCCCCAGCCCTCACCCACACAGCTTGCTGCAGCGCGGGCAGATTTCTGACGCACACTCACCTCCCGCCTCGCTTTATTTCTGCCTCGTGCCCAACCTCCCCCCTCTCCTCTGAGTACTTCTCCCGCTGCCGTTTGTTCCTGTCCTTTACAGCCCTGCCTGCTGTCACTCGTGTAACCTTGCCTGTTTGGTAATTTGTGGCAATAAAGTGTCACGGTGGGGAAAAAATACAGCATCCCAGCGGCATATAAATCTCTGATCCATAAATTGTGCAGGCCCCACGTGCGTGCCCCTCCTTTTTTATGTAAGTGCAACGATTTAGGGCAAGGGGAAGAAAAAGAGCCAGCAATGTGATCTCAGTGAAGGGCAGTGCTGAGCCAAACTTGTTAGAGGCTGTAACAAACACCAAGCCTAGTGTGTGATGCTAATTGCCCTGGAGCAGCGTGGTCCCAGCTGCCTGGAATCATCCTGCTGTTAGAAAGAGAGTAGGTCCCCCCTGACACCCCTTCCCCATTGGGAAAGATAGATGGTAATGCAGAAGGTGCCTGCCTTGCACAGAGCTTTGGCTCAGAGGGCAGCTCTCACCCCAGATGCGCCCCACATCTGTGTCAGCTCGAAGGGGCAGAGCATCAGGCATCCATCACTGCGGCTCTCCTGGAGCCATGACCCGCAGCAGCTGTGATGCAATCCGGTGAGCATACAGTATTTCAGAGGGAGTGCTGTCCCCGTTACTGATGGTTGTTTCTTTTAATTGGAAAACACTGCTTGGCTCCATTAGAGCCCTCATTTACTGAATGATTGTCGCGGTCATGCTGCAGCTCAGCAGTAAAAAGCCATCCCCAGCACGCCTGCTGGCTCTTGGCTGAGCCACATCTCCTCTGTGCCTCACCCTGCAAGCCATCCCCCTCCCACAGTCCTTGGCACATTAGGATCTCACCTGCCACCCACCACGTGGAATAGCAGAAAGCCTTGCATTAAAGCCTCCTCTTGACACTAACATCTTTCTGGACATCTATGGCCCACCTGTGCAGCTAAGTATCATGCCTGTGAATACAAACAAGCTGGAGAATGCACATTCACTAGATAGATAGCTTGAGAAAGTGTCATCACCAGTTGAAAGCCCATATGTGGTTTTGTTACAAAGGTATCCACTTCCTGGCTTGCCCACTAGTCAAAGGAATATATGGCCAGAGCAAAGTGGCACCCTGGAGACAGGCTGAAGCTGAGCAGAGAGCAAGGGATGCTCAGAGCACTCTGCAAAAACTGTGTAGACAAACACATTATGGGGGGCAGAAACCTCCAGGCTCCCTGGCTCGGGAATGAGGCATCATGCAGCTGGTAAGAGGATGTGTTAAAATATACAGTTAGGTTTTGGACCCTAAAACTGCCAGCAGACACCTCCTCCCCTCCTGCAGCCCCAGGCCACTGAAGCATTTGCTGTGAAAACTCCAGACCACCACCACAGCCAGGCTTGGGAGCCCCAGTAACAAGCTGTTAATTAGAGAAAATACAGCAGAGGTCACTGAGGTGGATGGGGGAGTTACGGAGAAGACTGAGCTGGACTCTTTGCAGCAGTGCATGGCAAGAGGATGAGAGGCAGTGCAGTGTAGCTGAAAGAAAAGCTTCCCACTGGATGCAAGGAGAAACTCCTGCCCATCCTGAAGGCTCAGTGGAAGAGTGGCCCAGACACTTGTGCTCACTGAAGACATACGTGCATGTATACTGCAAGACCTAACCTGGACTGAGGAATCACTCCTAACATCAAGGTTAAATGGCTCTACCAGTTCAAGCGTTCTGCACGTTATTTGACGAGGGATGAAGACTTTTACAACACACAAGATGGCATTGGCCACAGGTATAAAAAGATACCTAGTAGGAAAACCCCCTTCCTGAGCCAGAAATCCCAGGAGGTAGAGAATGAAGACTCTCAAACTGCGAAGACTCACAGCCACACTTAACCTGACACAGCACTGGTGACAGCTCTACTCCAAACCACAGACCTCCAAGGTCCATGTGGGTCTGCAGCGATGCAAGGAGATGAGATCACTGGTCACACCTTATTTTTGGTCACAGAGCACCTCAGGACCTCTCAACCACGTCTTCCTTGCCATTCAAAAGTCAGGTCCCTCCTTCAGAATAAGGTCAAAGCCCTCGAGCAAATGAACCACCATCACCGTCTGCGCCTGGAGGGATCCATCTCAGACAGAAGGTAGGACAGATTTCTCTTCAGGCCCCCATAAACACTGCTAAATGCTCAAAAACTGCATAAACAAGTGACAGCACCAGAGCTCTGGCAAGACATCTGTCCATCTATAAATAGCGCTCAGCCGCCTGTCCTTATCGCAGGGCTTTGATGCATTTGGGGAGAGCATTTTTTTCCCCGTCTCTTCCAAGTCCCAGGCAGCACAGATAATGGGCTTGCATCGATCCAGCTCAAGTATTACTAAACTTCCTACTATCGTGGCAGCGCGCCAGCCTCAAAGAGGACAAGAGAACATGTGTCTGTTCAGAGCCAACCACAAGGAGCAGGCAGAAAATTGCTTTAGACTTTAAAAAAAAAAAACAGGTGCTTTTTGCAGATTTGTAGATCAATCTACAATGTATTTCAGAGGTTTAAAAAAAGTCAATAGAAACAAGATATATCATTGCTGCACAAGAGCCTGGGAAGTTGTATTTCTATTTATGCTTCTACGAGCACTGCACCGTGGGTTTGCCTTCCTGCTGCTTCCTGCTGTGGTCCTGCATTGCTCTTCCAGCAGTGAAGACAAGGCCAAAGGATCTTCTTTCACCAATCCTTTGGGTGTATCTGGAGCTGGTTGGGGTCTGATGCACCTTACACACATCACAGCCACACTTTATGCCCTGCTTGCTCTGCAGCCACACAGACACGGGCAGCTGCACCAATCTCCCACCAACTGGTGCTCCTTGGGTGCTCCCAACCCGGGCTGAGCACACAAACCCACTCAGGTTTCTTGGGATGCTCATAGATTTGGGCGCTGCTGAGATGATCCCATGAGGTTCACTGTTCCAGACAATGCTTCTGTCGAGGCGGACCCTCCTGACAACATCACACCATGTACATATGCAACAGGTATATGCTCACAGTGCACTGATCCCCCAAACAGCGTGAGACAATGGCCTGCCCTCTGCAGTGCCTAGGAACTCATCCCTCCTATGGATATGTCTGCCATGTACTCACCACTCCTTCTGCACCACAGTGGCACAGCTTGCAGACGGACCTCCTTGCAAACCCTTCAGCTTCACCACAGAGCTCTGCAACATATTCTCTGCTTTCCTCCCTTGCTTTTATTATTATTAAATGAGCCACATGACGTGCCTTATTAAACCAGACTTAAATCATGCCTGCCCCTCCCTGGATCCTGTGTAATGCATCAGCCATTAAACATGCAATTAGTCTGCATTCACAAATCCACGCGCTGCTCACAGCGGGATCGCTTGCCTCTGTTGCTGCCTAACGAGCCTCCAGGCACCAAGTCCCACTGGATCTGGCCACAGCCATTCCTGAGGCACAAACAGTCCTCCCTTTCAGAGAGAGAAGGATAATATTTGCATCTGGACCCCTGAAGTTGGTGGTGCATCCCTGACGAACCGGGGGAGCTGTGTGATTCTCAGCTTGAGTTGCCCCAGAGCCCAGCCTGGGCCATGGGAAATGGATAACGCTACAGCCTACAGCCCTCCCTCCAGCCTGAAACAAAAAACCCAAACACCTTCCCTGCATCCCACCCAACCTCAAACCCACGCCCCTTCATCCGCTTCCCATTCCTCTGCCAGGCTTGAGCTGCTCCGGCAGCACATCAGCAGGGTTGGGCTTTTATTCCTGCACTGCTGCGTACAAGCAGGCACCAGGGGACGTATCATTCAGCAAAGTCAAGGAAGCAACAAGCAGCATTAACCATTAGCATGTGTGTACGGAGACCCCTAATAAACTCTTTTTTCCCTTGCTCCCGTATGCTTTGCTCTGGGCCACTAAATCCAATTCAGCAGAGCTCAGAGCTTGTAACGAAGCTGCAACACATTTGTCAGATCCCCGACTAGACCCATGGCTAATTTTACAATGCTAATTTATCTCACCATATTATATCGCTTTCATTTCATCCCCCCGGATCCCATTACTGCCAGCGTACCTTGTAGCCAGCGTGTAACAGTAATTGGTATTATTAGCGACGTACCCTCCTTGTGCTGATCTCTATTTGCAGAGCTGTAAGGAGAACTGCTGCTGGTTGGAAGATGAGGAGGGATGGGAATGGGTCCTTACTCCACACCATCCCACAGATGCCACCCCCAAGCAGCACTGATGGTAGTTTTGCAACTGCAGACCAATGTCAAGCTCCATCAGGTGCTACTCACCCCTGTGGCTTCCCACCTTGAGCTATATCCAGCGTCTACATCCAGTCTCAAATGCACTTGCAGGGAGGATTTCTGTCCTTGCCTGGGGCTCAGGGGACAACGATTTAGCCAATACAGAGTGAGGGAGGTTGCAAAACATCCCTGGGCAACAGGTTACATGGAGAGAGAGCGGTGATAATTCCTGACACTTGATGTTTTGGTGAAGTTTCACCTCTCTGGTGCAAATGATTGCTTTTTCAAGATCAGAGCAATTAAAACCATGCAATTTTTGCTAAGTGGCAGGCTGTGCTAGTCAAACGGTGACAATTCTCATTTAAGATGTCCTTGCTTGGCATTTGGGGACCCGTTAAAAATTTAATTCATCACTTTCATTTTTCAAGCCCAGCATCAGCAAGCTTTGGCTTTTCCAATCCCCAGCAAATCTCAGCATGGCCCATGTCCCCAAACAGGGCAGTACCATCACCACTTCTTCTTTTCTCCAATAAGAGCCCCCTGTGGCTTAGGAAATGACCTGAGATCTCTCTGAAAATGATGCTAGATTATCACAACCCTATATAAAGCATGAAGAGAAAATCTGACAGCCTTTTGACTGCTGCTAGCAGCCATGGTGTTCTCCTAAGGGGATGCAGCTCTACAGCATCGGAGGAATGGAGCTGTGCACAAGAGAGATGCCACACCCTCTGTGCAGGAAGAGTGAGCAGAATGGGTCCCTGTTGTGATGCTCAGAGCACGTGAATTGAGGGCAAGGCAGGTAAGTGAGCACTTCAGTTCACTTCTCACCTCTCCACCGGTCCTGAGTCCTGGGGGCGTCCCCAATTTATCATCAAATTCTCTGGAATTCTTCTGGTTGCTCACGATCGGCTGAACCCCTCGCTCAGATCTCGGAGTTTCTTCAACAAAGCAGAAGAGACAGTCTGTCAGGTTATCAGGTGCAGCTCTGCGCTTGCTTCAAACATAGGCAATGAACAACGGAGGAGGCATCTTTTACCCAGCCCTGGCAGCCAAGGGTGTCACAAAGCTTGTTCAGATGTTCAGCCCTCCTGCAGGAGCATCCCAGTCCATACCCAAAGCACGCATCCGCTTAATTACTTTGATTTAGAGACATGAAACAGGAGAGGGGGAGGAAATACGGCAGCTTGGGGCATCTCTAATCATCTTTAAAGACAGCAACAGTCGCCAGCCAAAACAGCATAACAAGACCAAAATGTCAGCCCAGCATCCAGGCATTTGCCCACAGGTCTGGCACTTTATAAGCCCTAATCCTGCAGAGCCTTACACATGGTTACACCATGCATGGAGGGAAGAAAAGAAGCACACACAGCTTTGTGGCGCAGGTTCCCAGGACTGCAAATGTACAAGAGATGCTGTGCGACATGCTGCCCGGCGAGATGGAGTTTGGGGCATTCGGTGCCTTTGGTTACAGCAGCAAATACACTTTTCATGCAAGACAAACAAATTATCAGCCAAGATCTGCACTCATTATCTAGCTCTTGTGGCTGAGCTTGTTTGGTTCCCTCCCTCCTTTTTAAGCGTTTTGAGTAGATGAGAAAAAAAAAAAGAAAAAAGAAAAAAAAGAAAGTACTATGGTTCTGCATTATTAAATATGAAAAATAGAAGGAGCCAAACTCTGCTGGCAAGTGGAGAGTCTCAGTGCCGCTCTTGGGGAGACGTTTTCCCACGGGCGACTGCAAGCCTGGAACACGATGTGCTTTAATTAGCACCCAAGCTGATGAGCTCCATCCGAACCCTCCACAAGACCCCATCCAAACACTGCACAAACCCAAACTGTCCACCCCCATCTGCCTGTGAAACCCAAACAAATACACCCTTCCCATCCTCCCCCCCCCCCCAAAAAAAAAAAGAAAGAAACTCCACTGGGCGCCTGATTGAGAAATGCTTGTTTGCAAAGTGCTGGGAAATAATTAAAAAGTTTTCCCAGAGCTTAAAAGGAGGGCAACGGACCGTTTGTCACGCCGGCAGCGCGTGGCGTACAGCAATTTATCATGCTTGTCAGGTGTCAGCCACAGAGAAATTTAACTCCGGCTGCCCCGAGCTGAACACCCGCAACGCCCCATCACTCAGGAGCCGCCCTGCCGGGCACCCCAGGCTGACAGGGTGTGTGAGGAGGGGTGGGCTCCTTCCACCAGGCTCATCTGCTTTGCAATGCCAACACTGCACTTGTTTTGTTGTTTTGGTGGGGGCTTTTTACACTGCAGATGGAGCGGAGCAGGGAGGGCAAAGAAAGTAGTGAGGGTTGTTTGTCACAGCTGGGAACCCTTGGATGAGGGGTGCCTTTGGCAGCTGCTCACACTATGAGGACTGACAGAATCACAGAACCATCAGAGTTGGAAGGGACCCTCAAAGGTCCAACTCCTCTGCGTGGACAGGGACACCTGCAGCTCAATCTGGTGCTCACAGCCCCCCCAAGCATGATCTTGGGTGTCTCCAGGATACCTCCGAGGCCTGTTCTGCTGGGACAAGCCACCTCTGGTACAGACCCTGGAGCTGCACTTTCTCCTCTTTGCTTCTCAAGAACTCAATCAAATAGAGGACAAACTCAGGTTTTGTAAGGACTCAGCAGGTTTGTCCAGAGCAGGTGTGCACCTGAAGGATCTAACTCAGGGCAATCTGCAGGAAGTGAGAGTATCAGTGAGCTGAGCTGCCTGAAAAACAGGAGACAGCTCTGACCACAGCACAGGCAAGCTTGTGTAGGGTGCAGAGAGCATCAATAGCCCCACAGGAGGGTTTGCAGCTGCCCTGAGATCCCTGCAAGCACCCTAGATTGAAGGTCCTAAGTACCACAGTCGGGACACACCACAGAGGTGACATTTGCTGGATAGGGCCTGTCAGGGCTGCCCCCACAGCAAACTCTTGTTTCAGAGACCTCCATAGCAACATGCTGAGTTAGGAGGATGCAGTGCAAAAGAAATGATGATTTAGCCAGGTCTCTTCTGAAAAACCTCAGAAGACAGCATCTGTTGCATGTCCCTTCAGCTCCCAGCCAAGCAATGAAGCGCAGGCAGAGGGATATCCTGGCTAATTATTGTAAAATCATAATTCTTGGGGGGGAAGTCTTTTCTCCCCAGTCACCATCATATATAGAATGGTATGGATTGAGGGTCAACGAGTTCTTTGCACCAACCTTCCAGCAATTAAGCATCCCATGCATCAGTTGAGCCATGGGCTTGGTAGTGACATAAGCACAGAGCAGTGTAGGTCCTACTGAGCAGAGCTCCAAGCAGTGCCTCTGCAACATTATATGCACTCCTGACAGCAATTTGTCCTGGTCTCACAATGCAAAGCTACAATCTTCAGCATAACTGCAAGTATATACATTTTGCATATACAAGTTGCAGATAAAGTAGTCTTTTCTTCTCCCCCAAAGCTTGTACTGAGAGCAGCTTTTTAGCCCTTTTTTGCTACAAGTTTCTGAGAAAGTTCAGCCAGATGCAGAGACATACAAAGTTTCAGTCCACATGGTTAAAGACTGGCATAGTTTCAGAAAACTGAAGACAAGGTCTTATAATCGTAAGTGTCAGGCAACCTTAATTATACTATTTCCTGGAGGAATGAGTTTTCCCTGCCTAAGTCCAGAAGTTATTAAAAAAAGTTGACCTCACTGGAACCAATCAAGACGAAGACAAGAAACCTGTGTTGGATTCTTAAGACAGGAGAATTTATGCATCTGCATTTTGCAGAGGGGATCCAGGTTTTTAGGACAGGTGTCTTTGCAGGAGCAAGGATGCTGGCTCCAAGTAGAGGCACATAGGCACCCACTGCATCCAGCTCAGAGACCTCTGTGCTGCCAAGACCTGCAGCTCTTCCTCCCCATCAGCACACCTTCATCTGCCCTTCCAGAGGCAGAAACCCCATCCCACTCTTTGCAGAAGCTGGCTAGGAGGATCAAGCATCTGGAGAATCAGAATAACTGAAACTGGAATATTGAAACTGGGACATTCCTCAAAATTATTTGAAAAGTTAAGGTCATCTGTTCCCCACAAAACCCATAACACCAATACGCATCCCCAGAATGCAACTCAGCCCCACGAATGAGTGGTTGGTGCAGCATCTCCATCAGAACGCACCTGGTGCTGGCTGCCTTGAATGTGACATGCATGGAGCCTTTTCCAACTGAGAAAAAGCTCTTTTAAAAAGCATGGAACATCTTGAGAGACTAAGGGCAGTCTGAGCTGGCCCCTGCCAATGCTCCAGTACAGAGCAGCACAGCCAAGGTTGGAGCATCCCAGGGCTAGGCTGGCTCTGCAGGTCCCTCAGTTCCCAGCAGCACTGCATTTGTGCATCACAGTGGTATTGCAACAGTCAGAAAGCACAAGCTTTGTCTTACTCCTCACCCTGCTCACAGCACTGCTGAACTGAGAGTACTCCATGCAGGAACCAGATCCCAACAGGGTCTGCAGAGCAGACACCATCTGCACTACAGGACTAGCTGCCCAGGTGTGCAGGAGCTAAACCAGACCCATGCCATGCACCTAAACCCACACACACAGGCACACAGAGGGAAGGCTGTGTGAAGAGCCCTGCCCAGCACAGCACTCCCCAGGTGAAGGCTGCACACAGCTCCCAGGGGGGAGTGATGCTACAAGTGACCTCATGGGTTTCTTCCACCGCTGCCCTCTCCGTTGCCGTGAGTCACAGAGCAGTGACAGGCCATTTGTCAGCAGCAGTGGCATCATCGCCAATCTTATTTCTGAGCAGACATCTGACCTTGCTTGCATCCTCGAGACCTGTGTTACCGCACAGTGCGGGCAGCCTCCTGACAGCTCCCAGGGGACACGAGGAGAGGTCTTGGAGGTGATGGGGAATTGTGCTGTGACACAGCCCGATCCTGACTCAGAAGGCATAGGATAAAGCCTTCAGCTGAGCGGAGAGTGCAGGATTGTGGGCTTGTCCCACTGAGCTGTCCTTCTAGTCCACAAAGGAGTCGCCCGTGCCAAGCATAGAGCTCAGAAACAAAGAACGTGTCCCAAAAGGGGGCTGCTCAGGAAAAATCTGCTTTGTTCTCACCTCAGGAGGAAAAAAAGACCCCTTTTCTTTTTTCCTATCTTGTAATCTAAGTCTGTACTGTCTTGTGTTTCAGCCCCATCTGTTGAAAGCCCTGGGTGCAATTTGGCACCAACCACTGCACCCATACCTTCAGAACCGGCCAGGACCTAGGCTAAATTTAAACCCAGATCTGCTGGAAGTTGTATCTGCATCCTACAGAACAGAACCACAGAATCAGCGAATCACATAATTGATTGAGTTGGAAGGGACTGTCAAAGGTCAGCTGGTCCAACTCCCCTGCAATAAGCAGGGACACCCACAGGGTGTCAGGTGCTCAGGGCTCTTCCACTGTGACACTGAGTGTCTCCAGGGATGGGGCATCCACCGCCCCTTTGAGCAACCTGTGCCAGTGCCTCAGCACCATGACTGTAAAAAACTTCCTTATACCCAATCTAATTCTCCCCTCTGTTAGTTAGAAGTCCTGTCACAACAGACCCTACTGAAGAGTCTGTCCCCATCTCTCTTGCAGCCCCCTGTAGATACAGTCAGGTCGCTCTCAGGTGTCCCGGAGCCTTCTCTCCTCCGTGCTGCATAGCCCCAGCTCTCTCAGCCTGCCCTCGTAGGGATCTGTTACACCCCTGGTCATTTTTGTGGACCTCCTGTGGATGAGCTCTAACAGGTCTACATCTCTTCTGTACTGAGGACTCCAACAGACGCTATGCCACTGTGGGCTATCATCCCCCTTCCCCAAGTGAGAGGACACTGACATCATGCCAGCCTGCCCTGCAGTTGCCACTTGGACTCTCCATGCAAATCCATTCCCTGTACCTTTGGGAAGGGCACTTACATGGTGTAGGGAAACACATGTAGGCCACCTGCTATTGGAGAGATGGCCATGGCTGCCCAGGGAAGTGGTGGGGTCACTGTCCCTGGAGGTGTTCAAGAAACGTGGAGATGTGGAACTGAGGGACTTGGTTAGTGGGCATGGTGGGAGTAGACTGGTGGTTGGACAGGGTGATCTTAGTGGTCTCTCCCAACCTTAATGATTTAATGACTGCATGATTCTATGGCAGAGACAGGGCACCCGAGCCAGTCTCGTGCTCTCTTACTTCTCCTAAGAGTAACGAATTAAAAATGACATGGGACTGGGAAAAGACAGACTCAGTTAAGATGAAGAAATCACTGCCATTAAACATCATTAGAATAATATGCCCAGAAAGCTTCATAAAAGGAGATATCATATGATTGAACGCTCTCCAGACTCTCATTTTACACAGACTCAAAACACCAACCAAGAGAGTCTTGTAAAATCCAACTCTCACAACTTTCTGAAGGCTCTTTGTGGATTTATTATTTTTTTGTTCCTGAGGAGCTTTTTTGGTTTGCAATTGAAACTACAATTCGTTTAGTTCCCGGGAACTGTGGGGGGGGGGGGGGAGGGGGAGAAAAAAAAGGAAAAAAAAAGAAAAAAAAAAAACTATTTTTCATTAAACTGAAGCAAATGGCGTTTTTGCTTGTCAAAAATATTTGACACAACTCTGACAGACTCAACCAGACATAAATAAAAGATTTAAACCCTTACGCTTCAGCGCTTAAGGAAGACCTGCTGTCAGCCCCATGCTACAACGAGATCTTCCCTATAGGCTGCACTCCCCAGGCGCTGCCAGCTCCATCCTGATGACAGGAGGAGGACAAACAGGGACCAGCCTCCTGCCGTCCCTGCCTACAAGCCAACCCTGCCAGCCCATGTTATCTCGCTCAGCAAACAGCCATCCCATGCTTTATTTCTTCGGCCAGCCTCCCGCAGCAGCAGTGTCAGCAACGCGGACACAGACACCGCGACAAGACATGGAGCGGTGTCAAAACCCATTTTGAAATCCTTCTATCCTATTAAAGCCAGTGAGGCTTATCTGCATGGATTTACACTGTTTGCCCCAATATTTAGCTACTGAGCTGACTAATCTGTGTGCACGGAAAGCCCCGGTGGCTCAGAGGCTGAGCAATCTACATCATTCATCATTTAGATTAGCTATTGTCTTAATCATCTTTAAACTACTGTATAATACATAAGGGGGATGGATGCCCTATGTGCTTGGGATATGTGCAAAAAAAAAAAAAAAGCCCACACAAGAAAAAAGCAAATGGGTGGAAGCTCAGAAACTTGGGCAAAAGCTGAAGTGACAGCTCCTGGCGTGCTACAAGAGAAAGGAAGCTCGCTGCACCTCCTGGCTTACCTTCTCACCCTCTACACCCCAGTGGCCTTTAATTATTTCACAGCTTCCTGCAGGTGCAGCTCAAGGATGAAGCCCTGTCCCGCTCTATGGGATCACTTTGCACATCGCCATGGGAGGATGAACAAAGAACAGGTTTCTTCATGGAAAGAGAAAAGAGTTTAGAGGGAGAGAGGGAGCGGGTGCAACAAGGCAGGAGCAAATGAGGCTTTGGTTTGTTGCTGCCAGAGCTGAGGGAGCTAATAAACAGACAGATGAGAGCTAAATTGTCTTCTGAACCTCTGTATCAGTATTCACATTACAGAGGCTGCTTCCAGCAATTCCAGCGTATTAATAATAAATGCTACATAATTACAGCAGACTTGCTTTTGTCCTCTTCCTGTTTTCTGTCAATGTCTGCTTAACCCTGAGCAGCCCACAGCCAGCTCCAGCCCCACATCTCCCTCCTTTGGGACTCCGGGGAAAGACTGCATGTCAATGCCAGCCTGCAGTCATCACCCACAAAAGCCATGTGAACACTGATCACCCCTAAAGAATTCTGACCATCTCCAAAGGATTTTACCCACCTCCAACGCCTTTTGGCCACCCCATGACCACCCCAAAGGATTCTGTCCATCTCCAATGCCCTTTGTCCAACCTTTGATCACCTTCAAAGGATTACAGCTAACTCCAGCACACTTCAGCCACTCCCTAACCACCTCCAATTACCCATGGCCACCCCATCACAACCCCAAACCCTGAAGATCATCTGCCAACCTATGCCATCTGACAACATGAATGGTGCTGCAGGGTGTGAGAATTGAGCATTTGGGGGCTGAGATGAGTGAGGGCAGAGAAGAGTGTCCCCAGAAAAAAAGGAGACATGGGAAGACATAGGAGACAAACCCCTGATCTGACATTGCACAGGGGAGAACCAAGTCAGTGTCATCATGTTCTAGACCAAGTGGATACCCGTCAGCACCGCACGGCGTCCCCTGACCCATCCTCTCCTCCAAAGCATCCCTTCTCCTAAGCAAGCTGCACCAAAATGCCATGCCCTGACCATTTCTGGAGCAGATTCAAGAGATTTTTAAACCCTTTAGCTATTTTTCCTAAATTTAGAAGCATTTTATACTATCAAACTACAAATTGAGCTCTGGAACCTGTGTTGCTCCCCATAGGACTGCTTCCAGGAGAACTCCTTCCTCACTTGCATGCAGAGAATAAGAACTCTGGAAAAAGGCCCATATTAGCTGTGCTTGTTTACAGCAGAGAACAGGTTTAATTTGCACCTTTCCGGCTTGCTCTCTCTTTTTCCAGCCTTGCGGGAGTCTGCCATGCCCCTTAACACAGCTTCAATAATAGAAGAGAGCAAATACCTCAAATGGGATTTCTGCAAGGAGAAACCAACATGCAAAGCGGAGCGTTCCTGCCTTCCGGTGCAAATTAACTCAGCTCCTGCCCTGACTGCAGACCTTTCCAGACATGAGACTCACTGCACTTCAAACAAACGCCAAGCATCTCAGACAAATCATTCCAAACACAGAAAGAGCCTCAAATGCTGTGGGAACACTTGATTAAGACAGCTGAGCATTAAAAAGCCTTGAAATAGGAAGAAAAAAATAAAGGCAGCTCCAGCCCAGCTGCACTGCTTGCACACACCGGAAGGTGTGGATGGAGTAACATCACACCATGTCCCACCTAACCCAGGACAGGCACAGCATGCACAGCACTGCCATCCTGATACTGCTCTCCCAGTACTCCCACAGCTGCTCACATCCACTGCACTGTTTCTACGCTGTCTCCTCCACAAGGTGAAGTGTGAAAGTGTTTTTCTTCCCTGCTCATGATAAATTCACTCTTTTGACAGTTTTCAAAGAAAAAAAAAAAAAAAAAAAAGGAAGCAGCAAGCAGCTGCCTGGAAAAGATGTTGAAGAGAAGAACTGCAGGCACAGACCATGCAAGGGATGAAGGAAGGCACAGGGCAGGAGTCACAGAATCATAGTACCATAGAATTGTTTGAGTTGGAAGATACCCTTTAAGGTCATCTGGCCCAAATCCCCTGTAGTGAACAGGAACACCTGTCTGCTGCTCAGAGCCCCTCCACCATGACCTTGAATGTCTCCAGGGATGGGGCATCCACCACCTCTCTTTGCAACCTGTTCTAGTGCCTCACCACCCTGATTGTAAAAAACTTCTTCCTTACATCCAGTCTCAATCTCCCCTCTTTTAGTTTGGAGCCATTTCCACTTGTACTGTTACAACAGACTCTGCTATAGAGTCTGTCCCCTTCTTTCTTACAGCCTCCCTTTAAAAACTGAAAGACCACTGGATCATTCATTCACATCAAGTGAGCATCTCAGAGAAGGCTGGACACAGAATGTGACACAGGAAGGAAGGACCATCACCATCATCCCACAGGGCAGTACTATGAAGACTCCTGGCAGCAGGTAGCCATAGGGAAAAGGAACTCACCATCTCTGCCAGGTGGCCGCAGGACTGCAGGTGCCACAAAGCAAACAAACTACAGTGACCAGTCAGTACTGCTAGATCCAAAGGCAGAAATGTACCAGGCATCAGCTCCTGTGCCAGGTATATTTCCTGCTTTCCAGTGAACCTCTGTACCCAAACCCATCCCTAAATTTCAGAACGCTCCAGGCAGCAGCAAGCACAAGAACAGTACTGGAAGAGTTGAGGCCATGGACTGCAAAGGGAGATATAAAGATCACTTAATAATTTTTCACTGCTTGGAAGTCAGGTATAGCTTCACAGCCCATAGCAATGCAAGGGGAGGCCCCCAAAGACAAGAGACACCAGGTACCTCCTTCTGGTGCCCAAGTCCTGCAGTCCGCAGAGTCAAATGAGCATGGGGATTGATCCCCACTCTGGATGGCACAGAACACTACAAGAACATCATCCTGTAGAAGCAGTTCTCCCCAAAGAGAGGGACAGACAAGTGTGATGGGTTCCATAGTCAGGACCCCAGGGATGGGAGATCAGAGGCAGGGGCTGCAGAGGCACAGCTACACGGAGATCTACGCTGTTGCCTGGTGGCTGGCACGAGCTTCCCAGGAAGCATGTTGCAAACCACGTGGGTGTCCTGCCACTCTGGAGCTGAAGAACGCCTTCCTGACATAAGATTCTCAACTCTGACTTTTGCAAAATAAAGTGGAATTGCCTCCTCTTTGTAATTAAATATGAATATTAATAGACAATGAGTAATAAGGGATAATAAAGCTTGAAGTACTGCACACCCTTGAAGTCCATGCAGCGCAACCAGCACTTGATGGAGGTCTCCATCCCCTTGATTTGCTATGGCTCTGCTAAGCCTAAGGAATGTCATCCAGCACAAGACACAGGTAAGCACAGGAGGACCTGCTCATGGAGGTGCTGCTGCGCAGGCGAGAGGTGAATAAACAAAAGTGACTCAGATTGACAGCAAATTGCACAGTGAAGCTCATTGGATGGTAGCAATTCAGTGGAAAAGGTGCTGGAGCAAAGCATGTGTTTGGGCAACTTAGGGCTCAAAAGGGAGCAAACTGAATACCTGACAAATACCAACTCTACCTTAAAATACCACAAAGCTCCTCTGGAGTCTTCTCCTATTCCAACACTTGAGTTAAACTGAGAAGAAGGATGCTGGACCTCCCCGGTGGGGAAAAGAACCTCCTGTTGTCTGATTGGTGATTTTAACAAAGACAGGCTGCACCTCAGACCACCTTCCCCAGATAAACGAAGAGCCTTGCTCCGCTGCTATGCAAATGGCTTCTGCTTCAGCATGGTTCCTCCTCCTCTTCCTTCAATCCTAAGTCAACTATGGGAAGGTTAATGGGGCAGAGAGGATGCCAGTTGGCTGGGTAATGATGTCAAAGCACCTGGTACTGCCTGGGCAACAGATAGGCAGCGGGGCTGCAAATGAAGGAGCATGATTGCACTTGGGCCCTGGAAACAAGCTGATGCGATTGAGAATATCAGCATTAATGACAATGGAAATAATGAGAGCACCCAGAGAAATAAGACACCGATGGAGAAGCTACACTCATCAGGAAAAGTGAGCTACAGGCTCAACATGAGCAGGCTCCACAGTGCCATGCCTTCACCCAGAGGTGTTCCTCATGCTTTAAGGCTCCAGCCATGAGTACCTCTTGGTCCTTTCACTGAAGGATGCTCTCCATCAGGAGGGCACACCTTGGAGCAACCTGACAAAAAAGGGGCCAAAGGGTGCATGAGAGCAGAGGTGGTCAGCAGAGCAAGCCAGCACTCCCCAGACTTGAAGTGCCCACACCAGCCACAATGTTTTCAGACAAAGCACCAGGAGCCACTGTGGTCTGGTGTCTGCAGGCTGGGCACTCAGCATGCTGTGCTTCCAGGACCATGGGGCAGCAGATAAACGCTGCAGACCTTACACACCAGCAACACATTTCCAGCTTTGGTTCCCCTTCCTAATGGTGTTTTCTCCCTCAGCCATAAGCTCCATCACATTTGCCTCAGTACATTTACTAAATGAAAAGCCTTCTCTTCCATTCTGTAACTTCAAGTGCTTTTCTATCCCTACTCTTTAAGCTCCCCCACTTTCCTGGCCCTATCCACATCCAGCAGCTGCCTTCAGTCCCCACAGTGACAGTAAATGGACAGGGAGAAGGTGGATGGCACTCCTCCCAGCAACTTTGGTACTGAGCTGTGCCAATGAGACCACAGCAATCACCCCCAGCTCCAGTGGTACACCACAAGAGTGGTGCTAGGGACACAAGAGCAGCCTGCACCAGAGACCCGGGTGTCACGCAGCCATTTATAGGGTCACAGCCCTGCATCACTGTAAGCCTTTTGCTTTTGCCTGAGATAAGGTGACAAGTACAGGCACTGCTACTCCTGTTCCTACCCAAATCCCTCCAAGCACCCTTGTTCAAAGTCAGGAAACTGCCCAGTGAAGCAGCATAAACTGCCAGCACCATAAACAACAAGCAGTGCAAACAGGGAAAAGGGGAGCAGCCCTGCAGGGCCCCAAATAACCATTCCCAGCCCATGCCCTTCAGGACACACGGCTGGTCCCAAGCAAATGCCATCTAGGCACCCTACCTGCTACCTGGGCTTACAGCAATGCCATCCCCAGTTGTTTTTAAATGTCAGCAGTAAAACCAGCTACACAGAGAGAATTAAATGGAGGAGGAGGGAAAGAGGAAAAAAAAAATGAGAGAGAAAGACGAAAGGGAGAAGAGACAGCTCTGCTAATAGCGAGTCAGCCAGAAGTCTCCAAATCCATTTGAAATGCGTAGGGCTTAATTTAACTTAATGGTTTTGTCAAACATTGGCACTCTGTTAAAAGCACAGGAGAGCTGGTAATCCAAACGCCAGTGGCTCTGTCTGTGCTAGTGGCAGGAAGGCTGCTGCTGGAGTCCCCAGACGGATCCATCCAGCTTCACGCAGGCAGCGAGCGTGGCCCTGGCTACTGCAGCCTTTCATCAGGGCAGCTCTGTATTTACTTAGCACTGGCAGCAGTGCGGGCTCTGCCCAGAACGCAAAAACAAACACAGCCACTGCATTTCTGAGCTTGTACGTGTCTGAGGCAGCTCCAGGCTTCTCCTGAAAACACGGCTCCGGCACAGGGGAAGAGGGATTCGTCGTTCTCCCTTGGGAAGAAAAATGAAATCTGTCAACTTCATGGACGTTGGAAAGAAGTCTTCCGAAAGAATGGAAAAAGAAGCAAGAACTTCACTCACAGGCATGCAGGGAAAGCCACAGGTTGAGCTGCCAGGGCCAGCTCCCAGCTAGTCCCTGCCATCCCTTCCCTGCCAGCAGCACTGAAGGGACAGCGAGAACAGGGCTCAGCCCTGGTCCAGCTGGGCGCTGCCAGCTTTACTGCTGTCAGAGCAGGAAAAACGGGGGGAAAAACAGGAATCTCAGCCTGCAACGGAAGGCATTATTACCTCCACCAACAGGAAATGGAGCACTACACAGGCTGGGGGCCAGGACACAGTGAGGCTCAGACTCCTGATCTGCCCCATTCCCTTCCTGGGATTTGGAATAGCTACCCAGGGCTTTCATCCTTCCAAGGGCTTGCAGGGAAAGGAGCCCTAAACTCCAGGGCCATGGGTATGCACTTCAGGCAAGGAGTGGGGGGAGGATCCAAGAAAGTTCTTGGGAGGTGCAGCAGAGTCTTTCAAGCCTGTGTGTCCCCTTACCACCCCCCTCCATCCCGGGACTTGGGTTCCTGTTTAAGACACAAATAGGATCGAGTTTAAAGGTCTCAGCCTGGCCCTTGACTCCTTGGTGGGAGTCTTTCCACATCACAAAACCAGCAGACAATTCGGCATGATTGACAGCCTTTCATGCGGAGAGGCCCGGGGCTGGAGGGGAGAGGGGCATGGGTCAGGGCTGGGGGGGCAGCCAGAGCCATGTGAGGGGGTAGGAGAGCAGGGAAGGATAGCTGCAAGGTGGGGAGGATGCTCAGGTTTGTTCTTCCACAGGAAAAGATTGCTGGGGGTGGGTGGGAGAGGTTAAAGCATCCATCGGGGGATGCAGTTCTGCTCCTTAGCAGTGGCAAAAGATAAATTGAAGTACATAGGGGCCAAAGACAAAAAAAAAAAAAAAAAAGGTGAAATAAAAAGAGGAGCTGGTCTAATGCAAAAACAGCATTTTTCAGAAGTGAACACATAGGGGAGCTCAGCGGGGTGCTGAGAAAGGAGCCCAAGCCCAAAGCAGAGAAAGGGGTCTCAGTAACAGCTTGGTATGAGGCAGACAAACAGAGCATGAACTCAGTGATACTGAGATCAGCCAGAGACTACAGCTCAGGATGGGACAACAGCAGGGACACACAGACGTGGATATGTGCTCTATGCCATATTCTGCCTGCTGTCCCAACTCCCCACTCTCTAACTCCACCAAAACCCAGGCCAGTGAAGGGAGATCACTGTGTTTCCTGTGAAACAACACAACATACAGAAGCCCCACAGCAGCTGGCAAAAAGATAGAGCACTTGATCTTCATCTTTCCCTTGTTCCCAGCTTTGGAGAGCTGGATATGCTCCCTCCATCCTTGCTTCTCCCCCTGCTCTAGATCTGATGCAAGACACACTCCATGGATCTGTGTTCAGCCATAGCTGAACACCCCCACCCAAACCCATTTACCGATTCTGAGTACGGGATCCCTTTAATGGACCCCCACCTTACCCCTGGGTCAAGCCCATGTTTACCAGCCCATCCTCTTAAGAGCTCTGCACCTCTGCAATAAGCCGAAAATCATCACTTGGGGAAACCAGGCAGGAGAATGCAAAAAGATCACAGATCTTTGTCACGCTATCTTATTTATTCTCCTTTCTGCACACAGGAAACCCTTTCCCCTACCTTTTTTTTTTCCTTTAAATGAAAGAAAAATTTTAAGCTGGTGCTTTAAAGCACAGCGACTGCCAGCCCATCTCCATGGCTTGCCAAGAGAGCAATTCATCCTCTGCCTCTATTCTGCAGTAGGTAAGGCCCCCTCTCGCTTTTGTTCATCTCCCCACTCTTTTGTCTGGCCCTGAAAGCGTTGATCACTCCTGCATGAGGAATGTGAAACTGATGTGATGTGATAGGAACAATGCTCCAGCCCCGCTCCTCGCAGCCACATCAAAGTCCCCATTTGCATGGCTTCCCCTTCCCTGCCTGTCCCCCTCTGCCCCCGGCCGTGCTCTGGCTGCTTCAGCGCCTTCATTGTCCTCCGAGCCTCGAGGAGCAGGCTCGGCCTCCTGGTAAAAGGCACGCGATGGCCTTCCTGTGCCTTTGAGAACCTGGAGGAGATGGCACCCATGGACAGCATCTGGCCAGAGAGGTGGCACCTGGAGGTGGCAGTGGTGTGGGCTGGGATACATGACTGAGGAGGTGGCTCTGTGCAGGAGGAGAGCAGAAGCTGTGATAAGGTCGCATACAGTGGATGCACAGCATCCTCCTGGGTCAGAATGGACACTGCCAAAGACACTGAGCTGCCAGATTAGTGCAGCTCTGGTGCACCAGGTTATAATCATGCTCCCACCCTGCAACAAGAAGCAGCAACCCAGTGCTGAGACATGCCCTTCCCAGAGCACACTTCACAATGATCTTGCATTCTCCAGATCTCAGCAGGTCAAAGGCTTTAACCCAGGGAGGCTCCAGAGAGAAAAACCTTGCAGCAAAACAGACAGCCCTTCTCCAGTCCCCCAGCAGCTGTAGCTCCATGGCCAGCTTGTGCCAACACAGCAGCAGCTGGAAAGCGATAGCTCCCCTGCTCCCTAAGGTCCCATCTTCTGCCCCTGAGCCCTGGGAGCTCCCAGGCAGCCCTGCTTCCTTCCAGGACACTGCCAGCTGCCTGTTCCAGGCAGGATGCAGGCAACACCCAGGCAGGAAAGGAGAAAGCTAGACACCATGGCCCTGGGGTGCAGGGGACAAGACCAGAAAAACACAGTCTCAGTGCAGTGCAGAAGCACACAGAACCAAGTTATACTGCAAACAGGAGGCACACTGCCCCTACAAAACTGAGGTTCTGCTGATGCACCTCAAGCTAAAAGATTTTGCTTTTGGTAAAAGACACAATTAATCAATTTATGTTTGTCTCTGAGACCAGCATGACTCAGTTCCCCCTCATCACTGTCCTGAAGCATGAAACTTCCCTTCCAGCAAACATGATGCTGAACAAATACAGAGGCAACCAGCATGATCCAGGTAGCCAAGGCTCCGAGTCCACACACAGCTCAAGTTTGCACCTCATACAGAAGGGTCTGTGATCCAGAGGGACTCCAGTTGTTTCGACTTCAAATGCTCAGAAAATGCAAAACAACTGTTGAAGAGCCAGTTCTGGATTATCAGCCCACATATCAAAACACATCACGGGTTATGTTGTAGGACACACTCTCTTAATGGTAAACAGGCACTTCAAGCACTTCTCAAACCACCTGCACTCAAGCAGCTTCCCAAATGTTGAGAGCCCCTAACCCTGTTTTGATTTTTACCTGACTCTGCAGCTTGCTGCTTAATCCTCTCCGCTCTTCATCTCTCGCTGGGGCTCAGCAGCCTGCCAAGGGACACAGTGCTGGCAATGTTCCTGATTTATGTTCTCCTGATGGAGACCATAACACCTTTTAAGAAGAGTAAATAAAGCCACTACCAAGATGAGTATTTCATTATTATCTGTGAAGAGCATGTTTCTGCCTCAATGCTTATGGAGGAGGCTGGACTGTTCTCAATATGGAAGAACAAAGCTTACCTTCCTAAAACTTTGGGTCGCATTTGCCACACAAAAGTCTTCTGTTGTGCACTGGACCTGGACAGTGTCACTCCTGGTGAGAAAAGGGGAGTGCATAGGGAGAACACATTGGGGTGTGATTAAGGAGACATTTCATTCTGGCATTTGGATTTTTCCCCTGCCAGGCTGGTTTACCTTAGAATAACACCAGAAAGGCTGTTTTGCTGTAGCTGTCCTCACACACTAACCAGAGCCCTCAGCAGCTCTGGGGCTCCTGCACAGAGTAGGGGGGAAACACAGTACACCCCACCATACTGCTCATTGCCTGGCTGGGCTCCCACCTCATCACCCCAATGAGAGGCTAAAGCTCAGAGACCCCTCCAGTGCAGAAATGAAGGTGGCATCAGTCCTACGAGGTGGCTAAAAGATGAAGCAACAGGTAGTTTTGCTCAGAAGCCTGCAGGACATGAGCCTTGGTCTTGCATTGCTGACAGTAAGCTGCTGCAGGAGGTGACAGACAATATGCTGCACACCCCCCAGGTGCTTCATCCCCCTGCCCCATGGTTGCCAGCGAAGTACGACAGGTCCCACTGCATGGCTGAGTGCAAGCAAAGACTGGACATCCATCCTCCCCCTTACTCTACCCTAATGGTCCCTACCAGCTCCAGACCAGCTGCCTGTCATGAAGGGATGCTGCTGCTCTGTACCAGCAGCAGCAGCTCCCCTGGACTGCTTCACAATCAACCCATGGACCCCAGAGAGGCACCCCATCCCTTCCAACGCAGAGCCAAAAGGCAGCACAGCAGTTAAACAGCCCTGCCTGCTCCCTGCAGCCATTTGCCACCAGAGGCATGCCACAGGTGAATGGGAGCCTGAATACAGCTGCATAGATGTTGTTTCAAGGCTTGCTAATTCTCTGTCCCTTATTCACTCTTGGTTTCTGCGAGATGCAGTCAATTCTTGACCAGCCACTGCACATACATGTTTCTTTGCTTTCAATTCGGCCAGCAAAATCCATTTACCGTGCCTGTCTCATCCGGTTTCCGTCAAGCCTGCTGAATTCTCCCTCAGTGAAATAAGCAAGTTTACTGTAACACCCGCCTTTGTCAGTGCACGGCTAAAATGACAGTCTTTCTGGTGCCTGACTATTTCCCTTCACAGCAGGAGCTAAACACTGCTTGTTTTCAATTGTGAACTGTTCCGACTTCTTGAAATGCATGAAAGTAACCAAGGGGGTCGATTTAACTGGGAAAAGAGGTTTCTATAGGAGAATATTTATTTACTTTGCAAGTTTGCTGTGGAGAAGTTTAGGCTGGTAATTTACTAGCTGAGGATGTGTGGGTCTCTGGGCAAACATAAGAAAGAAAAGATGCAGCTCCAAATCTGCCTTCTCCGGCAGTGCTGGAAAGCATGTCCAAGGCACATCCGAAAGGCTTCCCAGAATGAGTTTTGCTAGGACACTGAGGCAATGGAGAACCCACGTTTTTGGAGCTGGGTGGCCAACAGGAACCCAGCATGGCCAAGCTCTGCAAGAGGAAAGCCAGCTCCAGTATCTGCTTGCACAACTCATAGCCTGATACTTCCAGTGCAGGAAATGTCCTAAGTCCTCTTACTTTCAGGCTGAATTCCCCCCTGCAGCTTTCATTCCTCATCCTCTCCGTTTACAGTTTCCTTACTCTCTTTTTGCATTCTTGCTAGTTATTTGGTGTTGGTTTTACTTTTATTATTTTTTTTTTCTGGTCTCTCCTCAGGTTTCATCTAATTTGTGAGTTACAAAAGCAAATCTTCAAGGCTTCTGCTAGTCCTCCTGGCTCAACAGACAGCAAATTAGAAGCAGAATTAGAGATTCTTTGCAACACCAGGTAAAACATTTTCACACCTCCTGTTATCTCACTGCACACTACAAGCTCTGACCCATCACAAGGCTCTATGTCCAGACCTGGCCAAGTCTTATCTGCATCATGCTATGCATGTTTTGGAGGAAAAGCACTCCTCCTTCTCAGAAAGATCACATTGAGGCTTTGCTGAGCAACAGATATGACCCATTCACAATAAAAACAAGCAACAAATGGTTGAATTTTTCTCCTGTTACAGGATTTGGGTAGGATGTACCATACCAGCACAGGAAACTGAGCTGTGGCATCCCACAGAGAAACAACCACAGAGTGCCAGGGAAAATCACCACGCATCAGACTGTGCCAGGGCAAGCATCCTGCTGATTTCTATGTCTGAAAGCCAAGCCACCAAGGACCTGCAGTTTCCACTGCCATGCTCCACTGCACTCTCTGCAATCCCATGCTTCAGGCTGAGAGATGTTGGTTGCTCAGTGATCAGGACTCAATGCCCAGGGAGGCTGTATAAAGGCAAAGTTATTTGCAAAGTCTCATATTTGTACCTTCACAGGTACAGCCCCTACTGCTAGAAGCCTGGATGGCACAGAGCAGCCGTGCAGCTGCTTGCACAGCTAAACCAGCCTCCAGCCTTCAGGAGACAGATCTCAGAAACACACAGGATGAAGGAGAGCAGACCAATTTTTCTGCTCAGAGCAGAAGGAGGAATCTAGGAATCTCCCTTCTGTCACCATGATATGACACTCCGGGGTTAGAAAGAGGAGAGAGTATAGGTAATGGTACAGACCCAGGAAAGGACAGACACATTAACTTGGTCCAACCAAGGACAAATAGAACCACTGCCACCAAAAAAAGGTGAAGGGTCTTAGTGACTGGGGACTCCTCACTAAGAGGCACTAAGGTACCCATATGCCACCCAGACAGTCTCTCCACAGAGGTCTGCAGCCTGCCAGGAGCCTACATGAATGACATCAAAAAGATCCACCTGAGGGTGCTGAGGAAGGTGAGGGAGGTGATTACCAAGCCACTTTCCACCATCAATCAGTGTTCCTGGTCAACTGGAGAGGTCCCAGAAGTTTGGAGGCTTGCCAATGTGACTACCATCTTCAAGAGGGGTCATAAAGGGGAACTGGAGAACTACAGGCCTGTCAGCCTGACCTCAGTACCTGGGAAGGTTATGGATCTCATCCTGTGTGACATCACACAGCATGTGTGAGACAACCAGGGGATCAGGCCCAGACAGCATGGGATCATGAAAGTAGGTCCTGCTTGACCAACATGATCTTCTATGATCTCACGACCCACGTGGTGGAATCGGGAAAGACTGTTGTCAAGAGTCTGCCTAGACTTCAGCAAAGCCTTTGACGCTGTCTCCCACAGCATACCCCTAGAAAAGAAGTTTGGACAGGCACATATTTTCCTGGGTGAAGAACTGTCTGGAAGACTGGGCCCTGATTGTGGTGGTGAATGGAGTTAAATCCAGCTGTCTACCCATCACAAGTGGTGTTCCCCCGTGGTCAATACTGGCATGTGCCCTGTTTGATATCTTTATTGATGACCCAGACAAGAGGATGCAGAATCGGTCCTCCTGGAAGCTATGTTAAAGCACATGAAAAACGAGGTGATCCAGGACAGCCAGCACAGCTTCACCAATGGCAGATCACATCTGACCAATCTGGCGGCTTTCTATGACGGAGTGACAGTAACAGTAGACAACAGAAGAGCAATTCATGACATCTACTTGGAATTCTTCAAGGCCTTTGGTATGATCCCACTCCACACTGTTATCCCTAATTAGAGAGATATGGGTTTGAAGGGTGGACTACTTGGTGTATAAAGAATTGGTTGGATAGTTGTAGACACAGGGTTGTGGTCAATGGCTCAACAGTGTCCAGGTGGAGGCTGGTCATGAGTGGTGTCCCTCAGGGGTTCATCTTGGGACCAGTACTCTTAAACATCTTTGTCAACAACACAGATGGCTGGATCAAGTGCACCCTCAGCACACTGAGTGGGGCAGTCACTATGACAGAAGGAAGAGATGCCATCTAAGGGAACATGGACAGGCTTGAAAAGTTGTCTTATGAGGCCAAGTCCAAGGTGCTGCATTTGAGTCCGGGCAATCTCAGAACTCTTTTGAGAGCAGCCCTGAGGAGAAGGACTTGAGAGTTCCGGTGGACAGAAGTCTGGTCATGAGCCAGGAGTGTGCTTGTAGCCTCGAAAGCTAACAGCATCAAAAAGAGGACAGTAGCATAGAGAGGGAGGTGACCATCCTCCTCTACTTTACTCCTGTGAGACACAAGAACAGGCTGCCCAAAGAAGCTGTGGGTGCCCTATCTCTGGCAGCCAAGTGGTATGGCACCTTAGGCAGCCTGATCTACTGGTTGGCAGCCCTGTCCATGGCAAAGGTTTAGAACTAGACGACATTTCAGGTCCCTTCTAAACCAAACCATTCTGCAAGTATGTGATTCACTACATAAGACACCACATGCCTTAATCTTCCCCTTGGGAGAGAGCCTCTTCCAGACCAGATTGTTTGTGTATTCAGCTAATTTTGTTGTCTGACTTTCCACCTACTTGCTCAGCGGAAAGCTGATCCTCCCAAGTAATCATCGCTATTTCATCCCTACCCTCAGACACGAGGCTGTGGCATAAGCAAAACCCTGCTGCATCAGCTGCAAGCCCTGGGTCACAAGGGCACCCAGCTCCCCTCTGCACCTCACTGTATCCTCCCAGTGTGTATGGCCAAATGCCACAACATTGAGCCTCACGTATCTGAAAGCACAGCTCAAAGTCTCCTATACAAAAGTCAGGCTTCTCAAGGGCAGTATAATAATTAAGGGGAAAAAATTCCCTGCATACACCAGCCAGTATATCCTGAACAGCACTAGCACAGTATTAGCACGGTGACGTTACTCCTGGCTGCTACCTCCATGCTTGCAAAAATAAATAAATAAATAAATAAAAACAAACAAACAAACAAACACCCGTGGAAATGAAACAGGTTCCAAGAAAAATTAGGAGAATGAGTCAGGATCTAGAAAGCCTGCTGTGCAGCCGCAGCCTCAAGTGCTCACTCGGTTCAACTCAGCCAAGGGATCATCAGGAGAGGTCTTAATCAATGCAAACAGAAGTACTGGCATAGGGAAGAGATCTCTGCTGGCAGCAGAGACCTCACTAAGGGGCTGCCAAAGGGGAACAGGTCACATCTACCCTAATTCTGTCCCCTGGTAACTGACCTGCTCGAGTGAAGGGGCCACAGCTACAAGAACTGTCACTGACCCTGACATGAAACACGTGGTATGAGAAGGGCAGGGCAGGCTTAGAAAGGGCTCAGATCCTGAAGCACAAAGCTAAATGAGACACCTCCACTTGTAGGTCAATAAGAGAGCAAACTAGCTTGGGGTAGAGAGTGTTATGCCTAGTTTCTGGATCCAGTCACAAGCTATCCCATCAATAAGTTCCAAGCAGCGATTGAGGAGGGCAGATGAACTGTGGAGATGCTCTGGTCCCTTCTCTCCATGTACAAAGATGAACCAGAAGCCCAACCATGTGGCAGTGCTTTGAGCATCTTCCAACAGCCCAGCCCAAGGTGCTCCTGCACTTTCCATTAGGTCAGCATTTTGCATGCAAGACTTGTCAGAGGAGACAGTGTAAGTTTTCTCAAAGACAGTCAGGCCAATGGTGATTTGGAAAGAGGTACTGCATGTTATGTTGTTCTTAAAATGCAAGTCAGCTATCCTCACAGAATCAGAAGGAAGACAGATTAGGACAGACCAGCAGCCTCAAAAGATCAGAATAGGAATCCCATGCGCTTCTTCAGCACTTTGAATTCTCACTGTCCTTTCATTCCTTCTTGCATATTGAAACCATTTTCAGCAGGGAAGACCTGAAGCTTTGCCTCAGACACTGCCCTAAAACCTAGCTGCAATACCAAACCCTGTCCTCCACTCCTCTCTCCAATTACAGCGCTTACTTCACCTTTCAAACAAGGCTGCCCAGGACGCCTGCTTGAGTTGAGTCATATATGGCATAGATGAGCAGCTGCCAGACCAGAGCTGTAATCCCATCAAAGCCTCATCCTGGAAGAGCCACAGTGCAAGCAGACACATCGCATTGTTCCCTGCAGGGACAGGAGTGACCTACTGGGCAGCACATCCCAGCAGCCCGTCCCATCCCTCTGCCTGCTGCCCAACACTGGCACCAGTCTCTCCTCTTTTAAAGGGAAGCGACACATCATTCTAGCAGTAAACCGCTAATGTCCTAAAGTCTTATCAAGGTTAGCCATGCCTTTGAGAGGCTCCCATAGTATCCCCACTCTTTTGTCAAGAGCTATTACTGTGCAGACATCTTTTGTTCCACACCCCCACCCCCCAGGCCTTTTGGCTCTTGTAATCTTGCTAACGACAGGTATAAAAAGATGTTCAGGATCTCAGTCTTTTGAGAAGGGAGAAGAAACTGGTGAGAAACCAATTCTATTTAATAGACCTATTGTCTCCCTTACATTTTCTTCTCCCTGACAGTATTGTGGAAAAAAAGCCTTTTCAGGCAGGAAGGGCTGATCACACAGCCCTGTATGTACCTCTGCACTGTAACTTGCAGATTCATCCTGTTGCATTCAGTTGCTCCCCCCTACACACACTCCTCTTGCACCCAGCAGCACCCTTGCTGATACTGTGAGGTTTTTAAGGGCTTGAGCACTCTTCCGGATCCTCCCAAAATTGCATATACACCTTTATGTCTTCGCCTATTTTAAATCCCTCACTGCTGCATTTTGCCCCCTGAATTTCTTCTTTTCTAGTTCTTCCACGAATGCAAAAGATTTACAGCCTGTACAGACAGCAGGTGGGGAAAAAAAGCAACGAGTTGCAGGCTAATCTTGCTGCACTTTCTGTTCCTCCCCCACTGCCCGATGTGCTCATTTGCAACCACTTCTGTGGGAATGATGGAGATGGTAGCAACTCAGCTCAAGTATCTTCGCACAAGCATTGCTTTTGAGCATCAGCGCAAAGGAAAGCCTGTGTTAAGGAGAGTGGGAATCATCTAAAGCATCAGCAGAGAAAAGGCTGTTTTGTTTTTGCATGAACTCTGCCCACCCTTCACCTTCAAGGGCACTTCCTTCCCTTGCCACAAGTAACAAGCACAGATAATTGAAGAAAAACATCATTTCCCAGAGCACTTCTGATCCCTATCTTCCATGCTTATTACAAGCAGCAAAGCTGTGGTGCAGGGACAAGGGGCAGGAGAGCTACCAAGTTGGGCTACAACCCAAACTGAGCTGCTCAATAGCCTTTGAAGGACTTGCAGCCACAGACACATGGGCTTGTACTTCGTCCAGGGCATCAAAACCCTGGAGTCATTTATTTGCACAGCCTGCACTGCTCCCAAAGCTAATGCAAGTGACAGGCTGAGCTGGACAGAGCTGGAGCACCAGAGGCAGAGTTCAATTCCCATTTGCCTGTTGATTTGTGCGGGTTTTATCCTATCCTCCTCCTCATCTAGGTAACAGCACTGTGCTGGTCACTCTGAAAGAAATAACTTGGAGAAGTTTGGGGGCTTTTTTTTTTTTTTTTGCCAGTGCAAGAGCACAATCTCCTGTGGAGCTCTGGTTACTTTGACTACAGAAGGCATTAGTATAGATGCAGAAAAAGCAAGGAAGACACAGTAAAAGTTTTTGGCAGTACAATCCAGGTGCCTTCATCCAGTAGAGACCTGTTGTACAAGATGCTGCACAAACCCAATGCATGAGAACAGGCAGCACTTCTACAGCAGAAGCCTCAGTCCAAAAAAGCAGCAGAGATGATGTGAGGCTGTTTTCCTCTGCTGGATGCTGGGATGTACCAACACCAATTTGGAACCATTACAAAGCATCCCCCACACCAAATGCTGAGCACATGGGACAGGTGGTAAAGCAGAGATGGGAAACAACAGTGACACTACAGTAAAGTATCACCTTCCTTCAAACAGCCATGCCACATGCTGACAAGTGCTTCTGCTTGCTTAATATTCCTGTTTACCCAGAAATCATCTCCTTCTTATTCATAATTTCAGCTCTCTCCTTTTTCCAGCCCTTCTTGCTTCTCTTCCCCCACCAGGGTCAGGAAACTCTGGTTCAGCATCTTCTGAGTATGATTTATACCAACTCCAGCCTGGTAAACTATAAGACACTGGAGAGCATCCAGGACCACAGGAAGCAAGTCTGCTTTGGCAAAGATAAGAGACAGAGGAAGAAAAGTGGATGGGATCTAGATGGGCTCTTCCTTCACTTGCCACCCCCACCACTCTCCTCCAAGCCTCATGATTTATCTCCCTCTGGACCAGCTCTGCAGGAACCAGGTTCATTATGGAAATTAAAGTGAGCTACTGCCAGCAGCTGTCAAGATGAGCCCCCACGCATGCTTGTCCCCTCTGAGCATAAATGGCAGACACCAGAGAGACTCACAGCCAAGAGCTGGAGAGCAGGTGCCAAGAGAAGCTCCTGTACTGTGCCCTGATGGACCTCCATGTCTAGAGCCTGCTGGCTGGAGGCATGGCTCAAAGTACCAGAAAGGAACCAATCTGAAGCTGAAGCCTGGTACAGCTCAGCTTCCAGGAGCAGCAGGTAACAAGCAGTGGCCCTTTGTGCTACTATATGCAAGGAGCCCAAAATCACATAGAATTAAGGATGCTTTAACAGTGAGGGGTTGAATATGGGGTAGGGGGAAGACGAAAGCTTTCCCTTCTATCCACATCTTCCCCTTGCTTCCCCAGTAAAAAAATGACTAAGGCAGGAAAATACTCATCCTCCAGGATAAATATGACAGGGCGTTTGTGGCTGCAGGTACCTCTGCAAAACACTAAGTATCTTTCCCTGAAGTAAAGGCTTCTGCCTCCCACATGCCCTAACAGGGCAGGGGACTGATGTTTCATTGACCTCAAACACAGGCAGGTCACCATCACCCCCCACAAACTCTCTTATGTATTTCCAAACGATAACACAGGACCTGAACAGGTTAGTACTCCAAGCTTGTGACAGCTCTGAAAAAAAAAAAAAAAAAAAAGGCAGAAAAAAAACAACAACAAAAAAGCAACATAAAACCAACTGCATGTGCAAGCAGAGTAGCTCAGAAGATGAGCTCCATCAAGTATTGCTGACTGCACATGGAGACAAACACTGCGCTAGGAGATGTTTTCCAGGTGATGCTCTCCCTTGCCAGCCCTCTGGAGACTTCCCACACCAGCATTTTTCAACTCAGGACATTCAAGGCATCACCAAGCATCTTCAGTACTGCTGCTAAAGCAAAACTGCAAACCCACAAGCAGGAATACGTGTGCTCACAAGTAGATAAGGGAAACAGCAAGTTTGTAAGTGCAGAAATGTCTCAGTGCTTCCAGAAACAGCCTATGGATGTTTGCCAAAAGAAGTGCAGTGGTCCTCACAGACTATGAATGTGCCCCCAGGGTCTGATCCTTGTGGCCACAGCAAGACAATAAGAGAAAGAAGCCTTATGACCTCCTTAAAACACTTTGCCATTGCAGCAATGGTGCAGGTGATGTACAGTCAGTAACAGCAGGACAGGATGTTCTTATGCATTTCAGCACCAGAAAAGGAGCTTGTTCCACCTGAGGTTCTGCTAGCACAAGCTCTTGTGCAGCCAAAAAAGATCCACTGAGGAAACACAGCTTGAGAAAAAGCCAGGCAATTACCTTTTTAAGTTCATCTCCTGCAAGCAAAGTTTTGTCTGGTACTTTCTGTAGCTCAAGACAAAAGCTGAAGTTATCATCCACAGCACTGTCATGCTGCCATCCATCTGAACAGAGCAGGATTTAAAATCAGGAGGGGAGATTTCACTCCTTCTGCAGCAATTCAGAGAAACTTATTTCATGTTCTGCCCAAAGGTAAACCTTCGCCTTGCTGCCCCAAGCCAAGCCCAGACACAGGGCTCCAAGCACTGTACCTGCGGCTGGAGCCCATCAGCATCTCTTGAAAGTGCCCCAGTAGAGGGACAGTAGCATCCTGCACTGCCTGGGTCAGACTGCCCATTACAGCATTATTATTCTGCAAGTACATCATCTCACATTCACTCACTGGATTTAAGCCCTGACCTCCCAGTCCCCTTGCTAACCTCCATCTTTTTACTACATTTTGGTTTTGTCATTTTTCTCCTATGCCCTGACTCGCATGGGCAGCACCAGGGCCAGGCAGGTAAACCTGCTCCCCGTCAGCTGGGAGGTGCTGCAGAAACCAGGCAACATTGCATGTGAATGCCCTGCAAATGGAGTGGAAAGCAAAAGTGCCCCTTGGTAGGTACCTGTTCCAAGCAAAGGGTACTTCAGCCAGCAGATACAGGAAGCTGGGCACAGCATGACCATCCATCATCTACTGACAACCCTGACACTGCTGACACCTCCTCCCCACAGCCTCAGAAGCAGCAATACCTGGGCAGCCCTGCACAAGATACTCAGGTACCCTGGACCAGCGCCGAGTGACAGCTCATTCTTGTCCTCCCACCCTTGCCAGTCTCCTGACCATGCACTCCCTAAATAGCACAAAGGCAGGGTACAAGGAACAGGAGGGCAAAAAAGAGATTTTTTCCCTTTGCTCACTATCGTGGGCAGCAACTGCAGGTCACAGCCTTCTGCAGCTGATGGAAAGAGGGGAATGGTGATTTTAAGTGACTATCCATCACTTAGAGTCATGGGGTAGGAAAACAGAAGGCATACCTGCACCTTATATAGTTAGATATTACACTGTACTTAAACAGAGAAAGCAGAGAAATCCCCCTAATGCTTCCCAGCCGGCTGTAACAGCAAGGTGTGAGGCAGCATGCAGGGAATACACGCTGCACCAGGTGCAGTCTGGCTTCTCAGACCCTGCCACACCCACAGAGCACCAACCAGCAGAGACCTGCTTCCTTCCATGAGAAGAGCTACAACTACAGTTTTTGGTTAACCAGGCATGCAGGCACACTGACACCAAGGCTAGACCCAGGTGAGGGTCACCCTAACTGGAAAGCACCCAAACACTGTGATCCAGATGGGAGCAAGAGACTGCAAATTGCATTTTTCCTACAGTTAAAACAGAAGAAGCCTGAAGCAGCTGGTGAAGGGAAGAAAAACATTCCCATCTGCCCTAGCACCCTGAGCAACACTCCCATCAAAGCGTAACAGGCATGCAGCACAGCTGGGAGCTCCCAGCATCTTCTCCTGACAGCATTTTCCATCCAGCCACAAGGCAGCTAGTCCCTGCTCTGCGAGCATCCTCACACGTCACGGCTGGGGCCAAGAGCACTACAGTGTGTGGCAAGGGCAAGCAGATGGTAGAAAGCCAAGTTTGCAGCAGGAGCAGAGCAAGAAGAGTGCAAATCATGCTACAAATGCAATATGGGCCAGTCTGCTTCAGCTGACAAGCCCTCTGACATGGGTAAACAGAGTCACCGCCTGCCAGGGACCTACGTACTACCTTCAATTTTCAGCCAATGTGACAGGAGTGGTAGTCACTACAGGATGGCTTGCAAGAAGCTAAGAGTATGACAGGTCCCCTGGTACAAGTGTCACATTAACACATGATGAGAGTCATTAACACACTGCCAATGGATTAAGAGTGAGTGATCAATCTAGTGATCACGGCCTCCTTTCAGCTCCACCACAGCTCCTCTCAGTGCCAAAGTCCCCCAACCCCTTCTCCTCCTATTTGAAGGACACAGGTACATCAGAATAGATGCAGTCTGTTGGAGCCTTTTCTTTTTAAATTTAAAGTTGTACAGAGAAATGTCAAGAGTTTTTTATTATTTTTCTTTTTTTCTTTTTTTTCTGGCTACGCTGACATCTCATTTGCCCAGTATTTGAGTCCTCAGTTGCTGCAATGCCAAGGCATAATTGAATGAAGTTCCAAGAATGGAAAGAGCCAAGCAAGATCTCAGGGAGATGTGACATGTGCCTTGCAGCTGCAATGCAATACTCTGGCACAGGTCACAGTCGCAGCCTCCCTGCAGAAACAAGTGGGGCAGGGAGGTGATACACCATGAGGATAGCATGCATGGCATCATGCAAGATTCCTTGTAGCACTGAACCAAAGGCATCTGTAGGGATGGGAATACACAAGCATACAGCCTGACAGCCTCTTCCAGCACCTGAGCATCCCACAGCAGGAGCCAGATGAAGCCCCCACCAGCAGGTCTCCAATAAGTTTTGGGAAAGCAATGCAGCAGAGCTGCAGGACTCCCAGCTGGAGGATGCTGCGCATCTTTAAGACTTGATTTCTTGCACCTACAAAATTTCTCACTGCCAAAGGCTGGGGCTTCCCTTGTGTGTGCTTACCCTGCTCCAAGCCCCTTTTCTTTGCACATCCACTGCTGCCCACCGTCAGATGGACTGCCAGGACATTTGGCTGTGCTGGATTAGGCCATTCTCAAGGAATAAACCAGCCTGAAGCATGCAGCAGGAAAGGCACTAGGGCAGATATTTTGATTCAGAGTTCCAAAGGCTTTTGACAGGAGCAGAGAAAGGACATTTTAAGCATTCCTTTCAGCCCGCACGCATCCCAGCCCGCGAGACCCCTCCTGGGGCGAGGCACAAGAACAATCCCGCTTTCAGATCAAGGGCTCCTTTGTCACCCCGCTGCGAGCCATTTGACCTTCAGAGTCAGAAGCAAGCTGGTATCACGAGCAGCTTGATGGGCCCGGGTTGGGAGCAAGCCCAGGCATTGGAGAAGGATGGAGCCCGGCTGCCAGCCCTTGCATCCCAGCAGGGAGATCAACAGAGCCCAGCCTGAGAGCCGAGCTCTGGAAATGCTTGTTTCTGCTCAGCACATTTCCTCCAGCAGCCAGACACAGAAGGTCACCCAGGCCAGCATTTCCATTTGCAAGAATATCCTTGCCAAGAAACAACAGACCCGGGCCAGGCTACGCTAGGGTATCGAGAGAGGCTCTAAAGCTTTGAAATTGAAGCTAGCTTTCATTTCATCAACAGCATCCTCACATTTCAAAACGCATCTATTTCCACCCCCTCGCTGCTTCGAGGACTGAGCCTGCGATCACCTCCCCGGCCCTTCGCAGCTCCCACTCCAGCTGCCCCACCTTGAGAATGTGAGGCTCTTTCCTATGCTTAATCACGGTGGCATTAATTATCAAGCACCACACTCTTGAATGACACATCAAGGAGGCAGCTGGCCCACACACAGGCAGAAAGCAAGCACAGCTTCCACCCAAAATGTCACCGAGTACCCTCACGTGCAGCCTTTTGAGCACTGCTCTCTTGTGACAATGCAAACTGCAGCCTCTCCCTTCCCCCTCTTCCCAAGACCCCAGCTAATTAGAGTTAACCCCATTTGTTATTGCTGAAATAAGTCACTTAAAGCACAGCCATGCTGCCACAGCTCTGTCTCTCACACAGTGTTCTCTGCAGTAAGAAAAGACCACAGCACCCACACGGTCACTTTGCTGCCCAGCCAGCCTCCAAAATCACAGAACAGCAGAGGCAGAAGGGACTTCTGGAGATCATCTATTCTGCTAAAGCAGGCTCCCTAGGTGTGTGTTGAACGTGCTGATAATAATCTGTTACTTGAACCTTCCTGGCCTTGCTGAATAGAAGAAATACTGGAATTTGGGAAGACAAATTATGCTTCTTTTCGATTCCCAAAGAACAGCCTCTTCATACAGTGACATCTCCGAGACATGCGAGGTTAACAGTCTGTACTGTGCTCCTTTTCAAACTCCTCCCTCTTTGCTTGGTCATTTTACACTGGTTGCTTACAGGCCTACAGATAACAGAAAGTGGAAGCAAAAATGTATAGGCAATAAAAAGTTCTGTGCTGAAGGAGAAACTGGGATAAGATCCTACCATAAAATTATATAATAGAATGGCTTGGGCTGGAAAGGCCCTTGAGCACCTCCAGGGATCGGGCAGCACAGCTCTCTGGGCAGCAATGCCAACGCCTCACCATCCATGTTTCATCTCCTCCAGACCTCAAACCCTGGGCTCCAAAAGAGCATCCCAAACCAGCCCCATCTCTAAACACACACCTTACCTTATTTGCACACTGGGGCTGCAACAGAAACATGGGTATAGGATTTGCTCCACGACTGTTGCAGCCATCCAGATATCCGCACCACAGAGGGGCCCAAAGAATGCAGTCAACCCTATATTCTCCTTCAAATATGCCCTGCAATGACAGCAATTACAAGGAGGAAGGAAGGCATCCTAGCCATAATGAGGTCATGCCCACATAAGCGCTGCAGAAGGTAAATCTGTGCAATGTCCAGGTCAGCACTGGCACGGACACCGGCTTCTGCAGAAACGTGACAGATGCACCGTGTTTATGCAGCAGAACCACCGCTCTCCCTCCCGCAGAGCACTTTCAGCATGTTTGCACACACGCGCTCCAGGTCTGCCCAAGCACCGGGGTGTTACAACACACGTTTAACTAATTCAATAACAACAACAAAAATTAGGGCAGGCAGCCTGCAATTAGGGAGAACATCTTTCCCCAAACGCTGGCAATGTGCCTGCCATTAGCAAGCCCTTGATTCTCTGCAAATCCCTCCGAGAGCAGCAGCACCTGATGCCAGTGCGTCCTTAGGTCATTCATAACCCGGAAAGCCGTTTCCCCTCCCCTCCATCTCCGTTTTGACACTGGTGAGATTTTTCACACCTTACGGCTCAGAAACACTTAAAGCCAGGACAGGCTGCTCCCAGCTCCGCAGGTCACGCCAGATCTGCTGGGGTAATTGGCAGCGCAGGTGGGCTGCAGCTGATACAAGCCAGGGCAAAATTACTCTCATTAAAAGCAGCAAAGCCAGGCTCAGCGCAGTGGAAGGAAAATTGCTTCCCGCAAGGGCTCAACCGGGAGGAGGCAAGAGCAAGAGCAGCCCCAGTGCTAATCAGATCCCCCAGAAATGTAAACCCCGGCCAAAGGAGCTGCGTGACAGCAGGACAGCTCTCCATATGGCTGTTCCCAGCAAACAATCCCAGCTGCCATAGGGTTAAATCAATGCATGAAGCTATTAAAGGGGGTGGAAATGTTTTAACATGGTTGAGCAAAATTCCTCACACTTAAGTCTACAAGGAACCCCGTTGGGGCTTAATAGGCTAACACAGCCCATCCCATTACAGGTCGTTAACACAGGCGGGAGCCTTGGGAAGAGGGGCAATTAGGGCTGCCCCCTCACCCCCTCTTTGAACCCCAGTGATGAGGAATGGGGATGCAGGAAGGGGCCATCGGTGAACAGGCAAAGCTTGCATGAGGTTGAACTCTCTCTAGGTGATGGAGCAGCAAGTTGTTCCCCTGGGCAAGCAGAAAGGCACAAAACTCCCATCTGCAGGAAGCCTGCACTCGTCCCCATCGCCCCTGTCCATCACACATCTGGCAGCAACAGGCAGGAGATATCAACCCTGCCATGGCCTCTGACATGCTGCAGTCCCAGGGAAGCAGCCGGCTGCTCCCCAGAGGCTTCGGTGTAATGCTGGAATTACTGCAGCCCTCAATTTCTGCCCTATGGAGCATGGTATTTCCAGCTTAGAAATAAGGTTAAGACTCCTCAGGGACTTAAGAATAGGTATATACACCAGTTATTTTCCACTGACAAGAGAACAGCAACAAAAGCACAGGCAGTAGGAGGGTCAGAGGAAAGCCAGAAGGGCTCATCCCATCACTAACAGGTGACAGCACCTGCCCTGCTCTGCTTCAGGCACCCCTAAGAGGTAGCCACGGCTGTCAGCATGGCATGCTCAGAGACTAGCAGTTGCAAGCCTACAGCTGAAAATAGGAAAGAAATGGCTCATGAAGGTGGCTGCTGGCTTTCCCCCCTTCGCACTGACAGATCAATACAGGCAACAACTCCAAGGGAGGAGTGAAACACTAATCCGCTGAATAAATCTTGCCAATATAGAAGCAAGATAGATCCAAAGCATCAGTGCCTCACTCAGCTGGGAGCAGAGACACACTGGGAGAAATCCTGCATGAAGAAAGGCTGGAGATGGGACAGGCAGAGACAGATCATCCCTGCAGGAGAACACCTGGAGCAGTCCCAAAAGAGCAAAGAAAAATCACGAACAGAGAGCACAGACAACTCCAAGGACATGATTGAGCAAACTAGGATCTTACTGCAATGGAGCTGGTGTTTTTTTATTTTTATTTTTTTTTAAACTCTTTCCCATGAAAGCATCCAAAGCTCACAAGAAAACAAGGAATAAGCCCCAAGGGTATTCTCTGAAATACCTCTTCCTTTGGGCATCCTGCCCTGACCACAGTATAAATACCGTATCTCCCTCTCTCAACACTCGTATTCCATCAGGGCTCTGGTCTCTAACACATGTGTTTTTTCCTCCTTACCTGCTTCTACCTGTGCTAAGGGATACTAAGGGAGGAGCAAACCCAGCATGACCCTAGATTTGCACCCGCCCAGAAAGGACTCACTCCAGCCCTCCTCCCTGCAGAGCACTCACCAAACATTATTTAGACTCCACCCACAGCCCTTAGGTGGCAAAGTGAGGGCTCTTGGGTTGAGGAGATATCACTGACACCTTCTCAAAGACACCCATGGCTGTCACTTTTAGTTCAGCCCAGCATAAGCTGTGCCCTCAGTTCTATCACCAAATGCCTTTACAGCCCCCATATCTCCACCTGGTCCTTTGCAGTCTGCAGCAAAGTTTGCTACGGTGCCATGGGGAACCTGATGTTCACAGACAAGCTCCTTCATGTTTTGTTTCCATCTTGCTGTGAAAAAGCCCAGGGACTCCTATAGATTCATATCCTTCCATCAGGTTTGCTCAGATGCCTCAGAAATCAGCAGGCAGCTGACTTCTGCTGTACCAAAGCCACTTGTAACCACCACATGTGCCAGGGCTGTAGACAAAAACTACCCACACTCATGTGATGCAGACAGCAAGACGCACAGCCCAGCATGGTCAGGACATGCCCTGCACCCGGAACAAACTACAAGTTGCTGGCTGCCCCTGCAAATGGCAGAAGAAAACTTGACAACAAAAAAACCATCAGAGGAATTGACTATGCCCATTGCACAGGGACATTTCCAGCTGGAAGGATCCTCGAACAGACCCTGAGTCCACCCCTGAGCCCAGGCAAGGCTGCAATAAGCAGCACTGGGAAGTACTCAGCCTCTCACAGGAGCAAGCACACAGCTGGGCACCAGTCACACACTGCAGCACTTTGCTTCGCTGCTTTTGCTCTGCAAAAAACAGGGCAAGACCATTCTGCAAAGGCTGCAGTAGGTCTCATTGCATGGGCAATCCCATGCTGTTCTCTGCCAGAGACAGAGGCTTAGTACAACACAAGGGCATGAACTCTCTTCTCTATACAGCCCTTCCTGCGAGAAATTTACCTGGCCTCACATCACTGATGTTCAACTGTGATGAGACCAAGACCAGGGACCCCTGGGGAGCTGGAGCTCTGCTCTAACCCTGCTTTGCCCTGCAGAAAGCACGTCCAGGTCTGTTCACATGACACTGCTTCATCGCTCGATCCATGATGCATTTGTTTTGTGTTTCAGATGCTAGCAGGTCTTATTTGTAAGATCTTGAAACAGACTGAAGCCTTACAAGCACACGTCGATTCAGTGCTCCAAGCAGCCCATCAGCACTCATCCCCATGCCACCAGGCTTCTCCGAGGGGGGCTCACAGCAGCAGCCACTGCGCTGCTTTCACAGTGTGCCAGGAACTGGCTTGCAGCTGGGAGGGAGGGGGGGGGGAATAAAAGTGGGTTTTTGCTTTAAACAGGCAGGCTGGATGTATAACAGCTTCCCAACTTCGAGCTGCTTTGATCCAGCCAGCCCCCTCTCCGTTAAGTTCTGGCAGGAGACAGGCACAAAGCACCAATTAAACAAAGACAAGTTATGCTTTTTCTGTCAGGCAAAAAGGAAAAAAAAAAGAAAGGAAGGAGAGGGGGGGGAAATAAAGCTGGAAGGGAGGACAAAAAAAGAATCCAGCCCTGAAGTCATTCTGCTTTCAAAACAAGCTGTCAAGGCAGCCCCTCTCCTCCCGTGGAGGCAGCACCCGCACGCGGCCGCGCGGCGTCACTCACCAGACCGCACCATCCGTCATTTGGCACATCGGTCCCTGCCCTGCCCTCGTTATCCCCCAGGCATCCGTCAAAGCCTATGACAGAGAACGAGAGCAACAGACTCCTGCGAAGACAGGCCAAGCAACAGCCCCACTGGCTCCGTGATGAGGATCCCCACTTAGTCTATCAGGATGGAGGAAATAAAACAAAACCCAGGATCCTCAGGGGCTCAATGTGCTAACTCATCCAGTCACGCTGGAGCTCACCAAAGCAAGGATGCACACAGCTTGTGATGACGTCCCTGGAAAGGTGATGGAACAGCTTGTTCTGGATGCCATTTCCAGATAACTGGAAGAAAAGGAGGTTATCAGGAGTAGCCAGCATGGGTTCAACAAGGGGAGGTCATGCTTGACCAACCTGATGGCCTTCTATGATGTTGTCACTGGCTGGGTGGATAGGGGGAGGGCGGTGGATGTAGTCTACCTTGATTTCAGCAAGGCATTTGATATTGTCCCCCATGACATCCTTATAACAAAGCTAAGGATGTGTGGGATAGACAAGTGGACAGTCAAGTGGGTTGAGAACTGTCTGACTGGCAGAGTGCAGAGGGTTGTCATTGGTGGTGTAGAGTCTGGTTGGAGGCCTGTGACCAGCGGTGTCCCCCAGGGGTCCGTGCTAGGTCCAGTCTTGTTCAACATCTTCATCAATGACCTTGATGAGGAGATAGGGACCGCCCTCAGCAAGTTTGTTGATTATACGAAGTTGGGAGGATTGGCTGACACGCCTGAATAATTGCAAGCACCAGTACAGGTTGGGGGATAACCTGCTGGAGAGGAGCTCCGTAGAGAGCGACCTGGGAGTCCTGGTAGACAACAGGTTGACCATGAGCCAGCAGTGTGCTCTCGTGGCCAGGAGGGCCAATGGCATTCTGGGATGCATTAAAAAGAGTGTGGCCAGCAGGTCAAGGGAGGTGATCCTCCCCCTCTACTCTGCCCTGGTGAGGCCTCATCTGGAGTACTGTGTCCAGTTCTGGGCTCCCCAGTATAAAAAAGACAGGGATCTCTTGGAAAGAGTTCAGCGCAGGGCCACGAAGATGGTGAAGGGCCTGGAGGATCTCCCCTGTGAAGAAAGGCTAAGTGAACTGGGTCTCTTTAGTCTTGAGAAAAGAAGACTGAGAGGGAATCTGATCCAGATTTATAAATATCTGAGGTGTGGGGGACAAAGTGGCAAGGCCATACTCTTCAGCAGTGCGTGAAGAAAGGACATGGGGAAACGGACAGAAACTGCAGCACAGGAGGTTCTGCACAAATGTGCGCAAGAACTTCTTTACAGTGAGGGTGACGGAACACTGGCACAGACTGCCCAGGGGAGTTGTGGAATCTTCTTCTCAGGAGATATTTAAGACCCGCCTGGACGCCTACCTGTGCCACCAGGTGTAGGGAACCTGCTCTGACAGGGGGGTTGGACTTGGTGATCTCTTGAGGTCCCTTCCAACCACTGTGATTCTATGATTCGATGCCATCACCATGCAAATACTGCCTTTTGTGACATGCAGGTGCCCAGGACAGCAAGCAGTGAGGTCTTCCCCATGAACACCAACATCACTGCTCGCTTCACCCAGCTGCTGGGCAAAGCAAGCTGCCTGGGTCACAGTGCACTTCTGGAACACAACAATCTCTCTGTCACTTCTGGCACCAGCAGCTCTGAACATACCCTGAGCACCAGCATCTTGACCGGCTCCCATCCAGAAAGCATCAGTCCTGCAGAAGGACAAGATTATAAAGATCCCTCTGGACTTTAGTTCTCGCAAGCAATTGAGGAAGATAAATAGCAAGCACAACCACCTGAAGCTGGAAAAGGGCAAGGATTTCAGCAGTGCACTCACAGTGAGCCCAGCTTTAATATCCAATTTGCTACCATAGCTGAAACCCTTTGCAGAGCCCATTGGTACTGATTAAAGCTGAGCAGGCTCAGCATTACTTCCACTCTTCCTCCCTGGGCTCTCTGAGAGCAACATTCAACTACAGCAGCAGAGTCAACCCCAGGAGCTAATGCACAACTCCAAGAGGATGGCACTTGTGCTGGGCTGACCTCACCTGAAGAGGGATGCACCCTGCCACATGAGCAAGGAGCAACCTGCAGCCAGGTTTTGTAGGCTGGATCCATCCCAGAATTAGCACAGATGAGGAGGGAAGCGCGTCCCTGCCCTGCTTGGGCGGGCGGCACACACTCCAGTGCACTAATGAGTGCTCTGCTCATTAGCATGGGGTCAGAGGCATAATTTAGGTATTGCAACACCACTCACGTCCACTGCCATGGAAGTGTTGAATTTCTTTTAAAAGCTCTGAAGCTTTTGATTTGAATTTAAGGGAGAGAAAAAAAAAAAAAAAAACCTCACAAAGAATAGTAAGATCTTTGTAAACATATCAGAAGGAGAAAAGAAAGAGAATCTTTGAGCCTTTTGACCTTGGCAATGTCCTTATAATTACAAGGCTATTTATTTTCAGTTAAACCCCAACTACTGAACAGACAGTGTCAAGTTGGTTTTTCTGAGCAGGTGATTACCCTGCCTGACTAATCTAATGAAAATTATCAGGAGGCTACTGACCTCTCACTACACACACTAAATAATGCACAAAGCTTCAGGATCAGACAGGCAAATCATAGCCCTGCCTTATCTTATCACTTTCTATACAGCTCCAGGCTTGTTCTGCTCATGTTTGGCTGTGTTAGCCAAATGCTATCTCAGTAGAAACCACAGCAAAGCGAGCTCCGAGAACTGCACGGCACAAAGTTACCTCGGTAAGATTTATTTTTATAGGAGCCAAGAGCTGCAGCAGCAGATATATTTAGTCTTTAAGCTGCTGTCTGGCTCCTGAGTGTGCAGCACGAGGTGGGGGTCTTCAGCAGGCTTTGGGAAAAGCAGCATTGTCCTGGTACTCCAGTGAAGAGTACAAGGCAAGGAGTGAAGGGTTCACAGAGGTGCTCCCAAGCAGAAAACCCACAGCACTGCAGAGAGGACACCCCATAGCCCCTACAGCCTCTCACTGCCTCCTGCTCCTGCAGACCCTCATGGCAGCAGCACCCTGCCTGTCCCTGCTCACAGCATCCTTGAGATCCTGCCCTGAAGCACCTTCCCCCTGCCAAGCTATCCCCTCCCCAGAACTCTGTATTTGTTCTCCTGCAGTGGCTACCACAGGACTTGAGCCACTTTGCTCCAGCTGGGGAGGTGTAAGCAAGAGCCGAGTAGGATTTGCAATCCTTCTAATGGGCAAAATTTCTGTTGGCTTTTCTGAATGAGAGGAACAAGAGACCTCCTCCATACCCAGCGACAACGGCAAGTACCAAGGTGGGTGTAGGCACAACAGAAGAGGGAGCACGAGCAATCGCAAAAAGACAGGCAGGAAATAGCTCAGGAGTCAGCTTTGGGAAAATACCAGCAAACACATGCAAGGAAAATGATCCACAGCAGAGATATTCAAAGGGAAGCAGAAATCTGGGAAAAATTAATGTCCACGGCAGCGATTGAGGGGGGACAGCATGCAGCAGGGCTGTGAAGCAAAGCCTTACAGAACTCTACCTCCAGCAGATCACATCCTGCAGAGCGGAGGAGGTGTCACTGACATGGCTGTGCCCTTTGCCCACAGTGTCTCCAAAGCCCATTCATACTGTCTGGGCCAGATGACTAGAAGGGTGAATGGCCAGGACTCAGCAAAAGGAGGGTGCTTTGTTTTTCAACCCCCCTTACTCCCGGTTTTAGAAAGCTGTCTGCTACTATGGCATCCAAGCCCCTTCTGGAAGAAGTTAGAAGGATAATTAAATTCCTCCATCTCCCAGCCTGGGTGACAACAGCAACCCTCGAGTGCGTTGCTTGTTGCAGCCAACACTGATATCACCCATGTCACAGACTCTCCGCATCCACATGTGCTGGCTCTGCCCTTTAGCAGGGGCTCTGTGCAGCAGCTGTGGGGCGTCCTACCCCCGTGCTGGGGTCAAAGTATCACTCTGTACTGAGTTGTGTGGCACCCGCTGAGCTGCCAGCCTTGCTGTTACTGCTACATAACCACAATGCTCAAAGTCCTCAGCAGTGCTCAAGGACCAGCACACAGCGGGCTGCTCCCAGCTCTCTGCTCCAGTGCAGGGATACTGCTGTCCACTTCTTGTGCAGGGACCCCACCAGCATGCACAATCACACTGCCACTTGCAAATGCCTTCTGAGGGACGTTTCTCGTTTCTCTCTTCCAGCTGGGACATGTGTCTCTGCTCTGCTTGCCAAGGCAAGCCCCCGGTGCTGCTCCTTGTCAGCAGAGCACAGCAGAGCATCAGAGTGACAGCCTCCGGGGACAAAGGCACAATTTATTTGCCACGCATGGACAAATGCTTGCCTTCCTTGCAGAGAGCTGGCAGGCAAGCTGCTTGTTAGTGTCACTTGTCCCGGTTATCCACAGGCAGGCACTCTGCCCACTGGGGCTGTGTGCTGAGAACCCACCAGCTCAATGCACACACCTAGGTCAGATGCATCAGTGAGCTCCAGGAGGATGTGATATCACCAGTTACCCTCCCCTCTCCACCCCAGCATCTTTTTCCTGGAGCAAGCCCTGTCTGTCGCATTTCTACACCCACTGCCAGCTGATCCCAGCGTGGCCCAAACAAGAGGGGAAGAAGGAAGCTGAAATCTGTTTCTCTTCATGCACCCACTGGCAGAGCTGTGGCTCCAGCCCCCACACATCTCTGCTGGTGACAGCGGAGGCAGAAGGAGCCCAGCTGCTCTGCTCCAAGAAGTGATGGAGCAGAGGGAGCTGCTGCAGGGCCAGTACTTAGGAGAAAAGCATCTTCCGCCTGACAACTCAGCAAATCCGATCTGGAACTGGCAGGAGAGAATAAATGAAAGCCCTCAAATGTCATTTCAGGGGTTCAACTGCCAGAGGAGCAGACAGAGGAGCACACAGCACTCCACGGAGGGATGGACACCCTGCTTTGGTCTAGGGAAAGTGCATTCTGGTGTGTCCCACAGCTGGTATGATCCATCAGTAACTTATTAAGTCTGGTTTTCTGCTACCAGCTCTGTTCTGGGACCTCCAGGAAATCCCAAACCCATTCCAGCCTGCAGTTTCCCCTCTGTGCCACGCAGTGGCAAGTTTCGTTGCTGATCGTGGTAATGTAACATGGCAAACACCACAAAATAAAATGCAGATGCAGGTATCCCTGTGTGTGTATACCACATTTACCAGAACCCAGACCCAAACACTGGGCAGACCATCCCAACCCATCCCATGCAAGGGAAAGCTGAAACCAGCAAGCCCCTTCCTTTGCCACTGACACCTCTGACCTGGGCAGAGGTGCTTCATTGCCTTCTCTTTCTCAGCCCTGGGGAGGTGGTTAAGATTCACTTGGAAAAAGAACAGCAGGTAAAGATGTGCCAACATTAGGAAGCACAAATGCTGCATGCTCCTGAAGTCAGGGACCCAGTCTGGGTCCTAGAGACATCACTCTTCACCCTTGATTATTGGAGGAGCAATGTAGAGTTGACCTGAAGTCATAGACCCAAAGTGACTGACCCAAAGATAGATGAGGGGGATCAAATGTGTCTATACAGTGAAAAAACTGCAGGATGGAGATGCAGGGCATCTATGAGCCCTGTCCCAGCCCTCATCCCAACTAAACAAGCCACAACTCAGTCAGTGTGCCTCAAGATGGAGAGTACAACATGCATGAAGCAGTTGCCCACCATGCAGAGTGCAGATAGAAAACAGCCTTTCTGCTGATGGGACCTTGCTGGGTTTTGAAGGGATAGAATGGCATTACTAGGAATCCCCACGCAAATGTGTGGGCTACTCTGCAACACTCGACTCCGCAAAGCCCAGCTGCAAATGTTAAGAGGGAAGCTCCCCAAAATGCTTTGAGAGCGGAAGCATGCAAATACATCCCATTACAACAGTAGGGGGCTTCTGCCAGTTGCAACAGTGCTGCTGTGGTATGGACAACCACATTGTCAACATGATGCACTCCCCCCTACATCACCTTCAGCATTACTTTGTTCTCTGCCACAGACCTTGCTTTCACGCACAAGACAAAACTACACACACCTACATATCTAACAGGCCTGTCAGACTAACAATGTTAGGACTGGAGATACAGCAGCAGCGAGGGCCGGTCCCTGCTCCAGAGCACTCGCAGAAATCATGCACGCAGGAGGCGGAAAAGTCACTGCCATTCCCGGAACCAAGTCAATAAGAGCACAGACAACTCCATCCAGAGAGAGAGAGAGACTTTTTATGAATCACAAAAAAATAAAGCAGCTTCAGCTCCTTCAGCTGCGAATAGGTGGGCAGGCACAGCGCAGAGAGCAGGAGTACGTGTCTGTGCAACACGTGTTGGGTGTGCAGCAGGAGGAAGCTGTGCTGTGCAGCAAAGCTGGGGCAAACAGCGACCAAAAGAGAGCAAATAAAGCAGCCTCCAGCTGACACAGCCTGCAGCACACCCTGCAAAACACACCTCTTCCAGGTGCCTCTGGAGCAAAGCCATCCCCTTCCCAAATTAATAGTTATCTGCTGGTGCACCTTTGCCATAAGACTTATTTCTGGAGCTCTTGGGTATGTGAGGATTCTGAAGGTCTGCACAGAGCGTTTTTGATCAAAGCTCTGAGCAGCAGCAGCATTTTGTCCTCTTCTTTTTTTAATGTATTTATTTCCCAGTCCACCAGTTGGGAGGCCAGGGAGGTGATGCACAAAGGAAGGGACATCACACATGGACAGAGCCTGGGAAAGGCTGCCTGCCCTCTGCATCCAGGTCTGACGGCAGCAGATGATGTGTCCTCATTGTCACCAGCATTATTTTTAGTACATGGACACAATGACTGTGGTGCAGAGAGAGTACCTGTAATGCAAGCAGCTGCTTAATTTCATGAGTGGGCAATCAGGATCCTGCAGGTCACTACGACCACGTTACCTTATACCATGCTCAAGGGATTGTGAAAGCCACCGGAGACCATGAGATATAAGAAAATAACAGGCTGCAACTCGGTGAACAAAATGCATTCACTCCCTTAACACCCACATAATTAAAAGCAGACACATCCCTTGGTAATTACCAGCATGGGGATGCGCCTGGCTGAGCATTTGCTTTAGGGGAACAGTGGCACTGCCTACAACAGCAAAGCCCCTCTGCAGAGCGGGGCTGCTTGCAGCACTGAGAAAAGGAGGAGATGAGCCCTGAGAATCCCCTTCTTTTCCCATCCAAAGAGGAACGGCAGAAGCTCCTTCCCCCAAAGGAGCTCTGAGCCCTTCCAGGACTGAACATCTGCCCTGAGGCTGACCATCACCCATGGGCAACATTTGGGTACTGGCAGCTCCAGGGGTGAGCTCAGCCCTGGCAGCACAGCATTCTGTCACTGGGTGGTGCTGGGCAGGAAACGTTGCTCCCAGTCCCAATCTGCCAGCCAGCCCCCCAGCTCCACCTGGCTCCTGCTGATGCTCAGCACCAGCTACAGAGGAGCAACTCATGCTGTTTCCTGACTCAGAAAACATAAAGTGATCCGAGCAGGGAGCAGCAGCCCTAGAGGTGCCCCAACTCTTCTCTTGCATGCACTCAGCCCCTTGGATTGGGTCAGGTCTCAGTTGGTCCCATGCAATCACTCCTCCATCACAGCATCACTTCTTGCAAATCTCCCCAGCCTTCCTCACCTGCCCTTCCTGAGCAGGGAGCAGTACAAACCCACCCCCCCGGGGGAAAGGGAGGGGAGATTTCCCCGACTGAGGGCTCGTATTAAATCTTCGATCTGCTGCAGCTTCCTTTTGCTCTGCAATTGCACAGACGTCACTGGAAAACGGCAGCAACCCTGGAGGGCAACACGAGGCTGACGGGACAGGGGGCAACAGTGACATCTTTAGGGTGTCACGGCTAATTAGAGCCCTGACTATACCCTCTAATTAGGTAACACCTTCAGACAAATCACCCTCTCCTCCTCAAACCATGACACCGCCTTCAGACACCATCCCTAATTGACTTAAAAGCAGACGCGGCACTTAAAAGCAGAACCAGCACAGCCCAAAATCCACAGAGCCCCGCGCTGGGCTGCGGGAGGCTGAGCACAGAGAGCAAACAGCAGCACAGCATCTCCTCCGTGCTCCCGCCCCACCTTCCCAGCACTAATCCGGTGCGTTTGCAATGCACTGGTGTCCTAAAATTGTTGCCTGGGGGTTTAGGAGAGAAGCAGCACTTTGATTCCCGGTGTCTGGCAGCCAGAAAGCATTGAAAACTGACCAGGGAGAAACGGATGCACCAGGCTGTTATCAAGCATCATTTCAGACCAGAAGCTTTGCTTCTGTTCTCATTAAGTAATGAATAAACTCAGCGTGTCTGGATGTTTTCAGTTTTCCGCTTGTGCAAATTTTTTAGCAGATAAGCTAAGAAAAAAGAAAAGGAAGAAAACCCACAACCTGCAAACACGCTGAACAAAAACTATCAAAATTCATAGAAGATAAATATTGAATCCTTCCAAGCCCACTATGAGAACAATGTCTCTTTATTTGCTTTTTCACAAGGTTTGTTATAACAAGAGAAAGGCTGCAGTATACAGTGCTTTAGTACACATGCATGCATTCACAGCTGGAATAATAGACTTTAAGGACAAAAGGCAATATGACAGTTGAATTTATGCTGAAATGCATAAATACACCTTAAAAAACACATTCTTTGAAACCTTACCCAGATATATATGTGGACACATATCTAATATATAAATATACACATGTTCCACGTCGATCAGGATCGCTCATTACATCAGACTCTCTAAAGTTTCTGCTGCTTTGGGAAAACATGACCCTGAGGAGGTATCTCACATGGACTAGCTGAAAATGAAATCAAAGAGCGGTCCATCTCCCCAGCCTAGTCTGATCCTGTCTGGACAAAGGTTCTGGGGAGGAATTAAAACCATGCTAGGTGTTTCCTGGATTTCCCTAATTCCCTGGAGACCCTCAGTCTGAGTCCACCTCCTTCTCACTTCCAAGATGCTCTGGCTCAGTGCACCCACCCCAGCTCCCACTGCTCCTACGGCCATAAGCAGCACAGTGTGTGCAGACAGATGGACGCGTCCTCCCCTCAGCAAGACAAGGGACCAAGGACAGAAACTAAGGACAAGGGACCCAGGACATGCCAGCAGTGTCAGCCTGTGGCCTCTGCGGGGGTTTACCGCTCCGATTCCTGCAAAATGGGAACAGGGACCGTGCAGGGAGTGGAATGGTCAAGAGTGGCTTTCGCATTGCATCCTTCCTTCCCGTTCCCAACAAGGGGATTCCAGCACATCTCGTGCCCCCTAGTGTCATCCTTGTGAAGGGACCGACACCCAACCATGACCAGGACCACCACGGTCACCCCTATTACGCACCCCACCCAGACTGCCCTCCTACACTGGGGATGTGCTCTGCATTGCAGCCAGAGGCAGCCAAATATGCTATGTCCTGCTGGACCCCAGACCTCAGGTCAATCCCAGTTCCCTACTCGAGTGAAGGGTGGTGGAGCACCACTGAGACCCCTGGGCAGTGACATCCCCTCAGGTGTCCCTGTGCCCTGCATGGTGCCATCTCCATCGTGCTCCTCCAGAGTCTCAGTGAAACTCTCCCCACCAGCAGATTGCCTGGAGAGGGGCCAAGAGGAGGAGGCAGAGAGTATCTGCAGTGGCCACTGTCCAGAACATGGCTCCTCCTAAAAATAGATGGTCCCTGGAAGGGCACGGCCCTCCAGGCTAGTGGAAACGCACCGCGCTGGGAGCTTGAAGTTTGGGACAAGGAAACTTCAAAGCGCACCATCCCACAAAGTGTTGCCTCCGCGTGAAGTCCCTGTGCATTGGAGGGAACATTCAATGAACCTTTGCATGAACCTCAGTTTCCCCATCCATCCTCCAGCCCCATACAGTTTGCCTACACTCATTTTGCTCACCTTACCTTGTTTGACTGTCAACTTTTGCAGGAAGAGGTACAGTGTTCTCCTGATGGCCCCAACATCGTGCCTGGAGCACCAGCATGCAATAGCAGCACACAAACCCAGCTTGCCAACCCCACTACCAAAATTTGGAGGAATTCTTCCCAGGGCACTGACCTGGGTATGCTGCTTCCTTCTGCAACAGCGAGCAGGGACTATAGCTTAGAATAATGGGGAAGTAACTCAGTTCAGTGCTGACAAAGCATCACAAGCCCCAGTGGGTGGGAGGGGAGGAGGTGTCCTTCCCTCATGCTGCCATGCCTGGTATACATCATGTTTAGGGCCAGGCATACGTCACCGGCACAAAATGGACAAATTGGAGGGATTTCAGAAAAATGAGCGACAAAAATGATGGGGAGGCAGAAGTGATTGATTTACAAGAGGAGATTAAAGGAGCTGTGATCAGTCTAGCTGGGCTGAGCAAGCAGTGACAGGGGGAGTCGGATGCTAATCTGCAAATGGGATGAAAATGATACAGGAAGGAATAATTCAGCATCTTCAGTGGTAATGGGATGAAATTAAGGGGAACCCGGGACTGAGTAGGTAGGTGGGAAAAAAGCAAGGAACAAACCAGCAAAGTGAAACAGAACTGCTCCCTAGTTGTCCGTGTCTTAGTTTATAGCAAAATACACACCTGCAAACTCTAGGACAACATCCCAGTGCCCAAAATGCACACATACACCCACACATGCACTCATACACAGTGCCCTTTCCTACCCCAATTCGCACCCAGGTAGCAGCATGGCCTCCCCCTGACCCATGGCAGCAGACTGGCACTTCAGGAGCACCACGCAGGGTGTGGGGAGCAGAGCGAATGAAGAATGCTCACCGGGGTCTGCACAGGGAGAGGTGCTGAGGCAGCTTGCTGCAGAGCCATGGCAGTGAGCGCAGTGGTGAGCACTCAGATATTTACACACAAACAGCACATTACTCAGCAACTCCTGTCTGTCAGGCGTAATGGCAGCGGCTGCAATAATAAATGACAGAGCCAAGCTCCGGGCCCGGCAGGAGCAGGATGCGCTCCTCCAGCTCCACGGGGGATTGGTAGGTGCGGGCAGGATGATCACAGTCTCAAAACTCCCCAGCGGTTTTGCAGAACCATTTCTAAAAGCTGATCCCCAATCTGTGCCAATACATGCACCACAAGCTCTGCAGCTTTGTGGCACCGAGGCTCCTTTCTCCCCATCCCAGGAGGTGGAGGCACATTTTGCACCGGGGGCTCAGTGGCTCAGCTGGAGCAGCTCCACTCAGGGTAAATCAGACCAAAGACAGCACACAGCTCACAGCCTGGCCTGCTCTGACAATGGGCTCAGATGAAGTTATCCAAAGGCGTAGTTGCAAACAAGCCTGGGGCTTTCAGTGCCAAAGCACAGCCTATGCCTGGGCAGCACACCCTCCCCAGAGAGCTCTATCCCAGCACCTGGTCCCAACAAGATACATGGCCACGAGCATCCCTCGCACATCCCCAGAGCCATCAGAGCAAAGCTCAGCTGCTCATGGCAGAGAGGGAGCGAGAACGGCTGCCAGAGCAAAATGTACATGATCCGAGCAGAAGTCAAAAAGATCTGGAGCAAAAAGCAACCTAGGGAAAGGACCTCCCGAGTTAACTGACAAACACACAAAGAGACCTGTGAAAGGAAACGAACAGCCTGGCAGGCAATCCCCTCTCTGCAACCTGCGCTACGGACACGTGTCTGAGCACAGGGTGGGGAAGAATGGGTTTATCCGAGGGAAAGAGAGAAGTGCCAATCTTTACACCCACAAAAAAAAAAAAAAAAAGTTTAGCGCATTCGAAAACAAAGTCCGGAGGAGCCCCGTTGAATCGAAACACGCAGACCAGGTCCTGTCCCCGGTAAAGGCAGCACAGTGTCGCTCATGCGGCGGCTGGAGCCCCGGTCTGCATTTAGAGGGGAAGTCACCGGGATCGGGGGATGTCAGGGAGTTTGTGCTCCCAGGAAACGGTGTGTGTTATGCAATTCTGGAAAGCAGCCCTCGTCGTGCTCGGGGTGAGCTGCCGAGCCCGGGACAGCAGATCCACAGCGCGCCAAGCAGATGATATTCTTATAAAATCAACTCTCTCCTCGAAAAATAAAATAAAATTAAAAAAAAAATTAGGAAGAAAAAATTCAACGCTGCCACAGCAGAAAGGGCAGGTTGCGCCTTCGGAGCAAGGAGGAACAACTCGGCTCTCCCGCCCAGGAAATCCACAGGCTGCAGCTGACAAAGAGCCCCCCCGCGAGCTCGGCTCCAGCACGCCTAATGCGATGCAGCAGGCAGCGGGCTCGGCGCGCCGCAGCCTTCAACCTGGCGCGGCGGTGCGGCCGCGATGCCCGCGCGGCGCGGGGACGGGGAGCGGGGTCCCGCGGTGCCGCCGTGCGGAGGGGGGGACGGGGGACGCGCGGGGACTGCGCGGGGCGGACGCGCGGACGGACGGACACACGGACGCACGGAGCAGGAAACTAACTTGCCCGAATCGTTTCCTCGTGGGTTTCGGGGCGGCGGCGCGGCCCGCGGCGGGGCACGGACACGCGTGGGAAGGTGCGCGCGGGGGAAATAGCGGGCGTGGGAGGGAGGCGGCCATCCGCGCACGCCCTCCCGCCCCCAGCCCCTACTCCTCGCCCACCAGAAAGACGGCGGTTGTTCCGCGCAGGGCGGCTGGCACCGGGGCTCGGACCCTCGCGGCTGGGGGACACCCCGCACCGGCCCCCCCACCCCGGCTCCGGCTCCGGCTCCGGCTCCGGCCGCCCCCGTACTCACGGTGCCCTCCTCGCCGCCGCTCCCGGCTCTACCCCATGCAACCACCGGCTGCTTCTGCACCGGCTCGGGGGCTATAAGCTCTTTTAAACTCCAGCACATAACCCATGTGACCGCAGAAGCCACTGGTAAGGAGCGCCGGGGAGCCAGCGATGAGCTCAGCCCGCACCCCCCGGCACAGCGCCGCGGCCGCGCTCCCGGCCCCGCCGCGCGCTCCCGCCCCACGCCCGTGCACACACACACACGCTCTCACACACACACACACACACTCACGCGTGCGGGCGCGCACGAGGGCGCGCACTCACACCCATGCACACACGCGCGCATACCCACTCGCGTGCCGTTGCACGCGTACCTTCGCACGCGCGTCTGTGCGGGCAGCCCGCTCGACACACGCAGCTCCTTGCACGCGTACAGCACTGTCACGCGTGCCCCGCTTTGCACACGCAGCCGCGCACGGCGCACCCTGCACGCCCCTGCGGGCACACAGCACCCCCAGAGGTGCAGATCCAAAGGAAGGCACTGTGCTCACGTGCATCCCATGCACACGCACACATCACACTTGCGAGTGTCTGGCGCACACATGGCCATGCACATCCCGTTGCACAATCGCTCCGTCCAAGCACACCTCCAACCAAAGTGCCACACAGCTCCAGACCAAATTAAAAGCACACTCATGCACGCACACAGTGTATAACTGAATGCACAGGTCCATGCTCGCACACTCTCTTGCACGAACACTGCACACAGGTCTGTGTTCACACTGGTCTTGCATGACCAGTGCACAAGCAGAGCACCCTGCATGCACCCACTTTTCCCACTCCTGTTCCACCTGCACATGGCACACCCACACTGCACAGCCTGCCCATCTTCTGCACCCCTGTCTGTAGGGTAACCCCACTTCCCATTGCACCAAAGCTGTCATGCAGGTGGGCGTTCTGCAGGATGAGGAGGACAGACGTGCTGTGCACAGTGTCTCCAGGTAAGGCAGAGGCTGCTCCCGCAGTTGTGGCACAGCACAATTCGGGAGTGCCAGGATTAAATGTGCCAGGAGGGGACGGGAGCCGGGCGTGAGGTTTGGGTGTGCAGGAGGCTGGGACAGGCCTGGCTGGGCAGGTGCAGGCGTGTGCTGCTGGGACATGCCAGCAACACGTGGGAGAAGGCAGAGCTGGCAGGCAGAGAGCTTTGCTGTGAGCTGAGTTATGGAAAAGGACTCTTTCCAAGGAATTGCTAAAATTAAAGCGGCAGCGAGGCCAAGGGAGTGGGAGCCAAAGGGAAGGGTGAGCAAGGACAGCCCCGAGGCGAGGAAGGGAAGCGTGGGCAGGAGGCAAGGAGTGGGTTGCCACCTCCATGGGCACTGCCAGTGCCTGGTAGTATGAGGGGAAAGAGAAACTGGCACCATGGTGACAGCAGCTGGGGTGCCCTTCCCTATCACATGCCTCTCGGTGGCAGGTGTGTGGATTTGTGCCTCAGTTTCCCCATTTGTAAATGAGACAAATGCCCATGCAGACATAGCCCTCACACTGCAAGGGGTTTAGTGCCACCAGGAACAGAGCTGGTATTTGAAGGGCCCCACCAGGGTCATGGAGCTGATATCTGGGAAGCCCTGGGGAGCCCTAGTGGGAGCTGCAGCAGAGCTAGGTGCTGCAGGCTGGGAAACATCAGCCCTAGAGTCAGCAACAAGGTCTTCTCCAGCTTCCAGACACCCAACCACTGCTGGACAAATCACCGTGACTCAAGAAGCAATGCACAGAACAAAACTCTGCAAAGGGTCTGGGAGAAATACTCCCCTTGGCATGCTCTCACCCTCCCTCCCATCCCTCACAGAACAACAGGACTAACAACAACAAAACTTTCTGCTCTTCCTGCTAAAGCAAAAGAAAAAAGGAAAGCAATCCTTCAAAAGCCCCTCTGTTTTATCCCAAGGAGATATAAGCTAATGGAGTAAAAGATGCCACCTCTTCCTGCAGGTCTCATGCAGACTCTGTGACACAGCCTGACTGGGAGCCAGTTTGAATACAGTTTTTCATTGATACTACTTAAAAGCCACTATTAATTGCATGGAAACAGTGTTTTTTTTTTTTTTTTTCCTTTAATTTAATAAATAATCTGTTTGTTTGTACTGTCTTTCCTCTTGAAGAATAATCAACAGGTTGGAGTTCTGGGGAAGTTTGTGATGGACAACAGGTTGTGCCTGGGACTATTCAACAGCAGCACTGGAGGAAGAGCCTCCTGCCCTGATGCTCTGGACCAAGAGAAACAGCTACAAGGAAAAGAAAATCCCAGTCCTCTCCCCCTCCTTATTCATCTCTCCAGTCTCACTACCAGCCAAGCTCAAGGCTGAAAAAAGGAGGAAAAGCTGTGGGGGCAGCAACATCCCTCAGAAATCACTGAGAAATGCGTGGGGGAAAGGGATGGAAAACTGCAGCACCAGGAGGGGCAGAGTTGAACCTGGGGAAACAGTTCTCCCTTAGGTTACGAATAGCACCAGGGCACTGCCATAGGTTGTGTCTCCTGATGGGAGCTGCTTGCAGACAGTAGGGGCTCACTGCCAGCCCATATGCTGATGTCTGATCAGGAGACCATGACCGAAACTGCTGCTCTGCCCCACTGCAGGCAACCATCTGCCTCCAGCAGCAGGGTACCCCGAGCAGGAGAGTTCATAGGAAGGGAAGGGTGGAGCTGAATCTTGGTTGGATCCTGAGCTCCCAGGACAGATGTAAACACAGATTTGTGGGACACCTCATGGGATGGCATACACTTGGTCATGTATATGTAAGGGGAAATTCCGAGCCAGTGTCTTTCCAAGCATTTATTTGATAATTCATAGCAAACCTCTGACTAAATTACTCACAGATTATTCAACCATTGAGAGAGTTGATTGAGTGATTGCTGGTGAATCATTTGTTCAAAGGAAAATGCTCAGATTCCTACAGTGAACAACTTGCAGCCAGCACACAGTGCTCCAAAATCCCCACTCCACTGAGTTCACATTGGCTCCTCGTTCACCACTTCCCGAAAACGTCCCCCCACTCTGATCAAATCTTCACCATCAGCAGGAGCAAGGTGAATAGGAGACGTGGGGAACCATTCCTTGAATTCCTGCTGGACTCGAGGCAAACAACAACACAGCAGGCTGAGCTGTGAGCCTTGTCTCTCGCCTTTGTACAAAAGAGATTCTCCAGAGGGGGAAAACCCCACAACAATTGTGAGAAAACCTACAGGGGAGGCAAAGAAAGTGGCTGACCTGACGTGTTGCAGGTCATAAAAAAGTACAAATGATCTTGCAAAGAAGCAGGAAAATACGAGAGCGGCAGAACCTACGAGCTCTTTACCAGCCCGATTTAATCATCTTCCCAGCAAATGCTCCCCACGAGGAGCAGGAGGGGAAAGCAGATCATGAAAAGATTGCAGGCAAAGGAATTCTGCCAGTGCTCCTGGACTGATTAAAATTCCTCAGGACTCATGGCAGGAGAGATTATTTTATGTAAAGCTTCACCTTGTCTTTATTACATTTGCCAAAGTTCTTCCTGTGGAGATGGAAGGGGATGGAGGGAGGTGCGTGCGGAAGACAAAGGCAGAGATAATAAACTCAGGGCTCAGCAGTGGCTTCCCAGCTGTGACCCACGTTCCTGGGAAGGATGGTGGTGGGGAGCATCTGTGTGTGCGCACACAGTAAAGAGCAGCTGTGGGGACGTGGCCACGTCGATGTGCAAAGGTTTACAGGGAAGAAAATGCTGTCCTTGGTGAGCCTGCACCCATAGGCATTACCAGACCACTGCTGGAAAACAGTAACTGGCTCACAGCAAGACCCCTCACTGCTTCTGCAGGGTAAGATTTCAATGACAAAGTGTGTCCCGACACCTGTTTTAATAACATCCATCCCAACACCCTCAGCACATGGCCCACTGCTGCCAGCGCCTCACTCAGAAGAGGCTCAGCATGCCTTATTTAAAATACATTTTCACACGTGTCTTTCCGAATGGGGAACAGGATAAGGGTCTGAAAATGGCTCTCCCATTCACTTCTTTCCCCTGGACGCCAAAAGTACAACCCCATGTAATCTCAGTCAAGAACTGAGACCTCACAGCCAATATTTCTTGGCATCTCTCTTGCATGAATATCCTGAATTGCAAGGAGAGGAGTTGCAGTGTTCCTGGAACTGGGAAATCAGCACCACAGTCCTGCACATTCACATGATGCTTTTCTTTTTCTTTTCTCCCCTTTTTGGATCACAGCTCTATTCGGAGGGGATGTGAATGCTGTCCTGCTGCTGTGGATGGAGACATAGCGGTGTCCATAGGGATGCAGCTGCAATGAGGCACGCCGTGCTCATCTTCAGGAGAGGAAGCAGCAGGGAGCTGTGCAATGGGATTATACCCAAGTCAGCAATGTGTTACACACATCGCCCGCATTCCCTAATGGCCATGCAGAAAGCAAAGATGTCCTAATAGTTGTGACTGTTGGATCTGTACCTCTGCCACCAAACCCTACCCTGACAGCCTATCCCAGGCCACGGGCCGTGCCAGCACGTCCCCACTGCATCCCTGCCGGCCCGCACCTCGAGGCAGGGAGCATCTGCAGCAGCGTGGCTCCTTCCTCTGCCAGCTTCTAACAGGAGCCATCGTCCGCGCATAGAAAGCAGGAGCCAGGGATTAGAGCGGCTTGAAGTTTTTAGCATGAAAAGGTCAGGTTAAAAGGAAAAAGTGAAAGAGCTGCTTTTTGAATGTCTTTTGGTGAGGAATTCTTGCAGCCCCGCTGCTCCCATGATTTTCAAAAGGCTTTTTTTTTTTTTTTTTTTTTTTTTTTGAGGGGTGGGAGATTCATTTCATTTTTCTTTTATCTCTCTCTCCTTTTTTCTTTTAGGTGAAGAGCACATTTCTTTCAGAAAACCACATTCGGGGTAAATGTAATGCTGCCATAAAAAAATATCTGGGCAATATCAGGAAAAACCAAAGATGACGCAGTTTCAAGCTCTACAAGCCAGAAACACCTGGGAAACATCAGTGATGGGCTGGGGGAGCAGGCAGAAGGAGGACAGAGTGCTCCCCATCTCCCCAGAAGCTTCATAAACTCCTGTTCACTGCATTCAGCGGATGAGTAGAAACCATCCCAGTATGGTACCTGGAAAGTGTTGCCACCACCACTTCCTTTCCTGCAAGCATTAAACTTTCAATGAAGCATTTTTTTGTAATGACATGTTGAGTTTCTGCCCCTTAAGGCTTGTTCTTGGGCTCAGAACCTCACTGAAATCCGAGAGACCCCACTGAGCTAAGCTCCATCCTTACCTCAGAGCTCCTTGGTGTCCCTGTAGGACATATCTGTACTAAGACATTGGGTGACACCCATAGCAGTATGGATGCAATGCACCATTTGGCACTCACAAAGGAGAAATTTCTCCTCCTCTTGCTGATCCTGTCTCTACCACCTTCCTCTTCCTCCTCGGCTTCATCAGCCATCCTTTCTTTCATCCTCCCCAGAGTTGGAGAGAAGTTCATTATTCTCTCCACAACTTGGCAAAAATTGTGCAGAGTAAAGCCCATACCCCACTTTGAAATGTTTCTGTTACCACTCTTGAACACAGCTCTTTTCTTCACTATACATTCATCTGTATTTCTTCACTAAACATTCATCTGTCCTGCACAGAACTGAGAAACAGAACCGTTCTTTGCAAAGGAATGGGATTTACACAGCTCTTTATCACCACCTCAGAGCAGAAAGAATATCACCATGTTCCTCTTCCTGGAACTTCTGTAAACTGGAAGCTTTGAGAATTTCTAGAGGAAATATATATACTTCTTTTTTTTTTTTTTTTTTTCCCCAGAAAAGTCTCCAGCATCCTCATCCGTAAGACTTTTATCAGAGCCCAAACACATCTGTTTTCACAAGAGGATTGTTGGGTGTCTTCTCATTGCATAGTGCCTATTTTGGCATTATCTTGCTGCCTGGAACAGTGTTCTGCTCAAGACTGTGGAAATGTCAGCCCTGGGAGTGTTCAACAGCTATCTGCTGAGGATACCTAATGGTGCAAATAATCTCCCCAAAGAGCAAGACTATCCCGACCGAAAGCATTCAACTGTGACTTCCAGAGAGGTGTTGAAAAATCTGGCAGGGTGCGGAAAGGCCAATGAAATTTCCTTAGGAAATAGGGCTGGCACCACAAAAGGTTGCCGAAATTTCTCAATTTCATCCAGGTGGAGATTCAAGTTCTCATGAGAGATGGGGAAAAAATGCATCTCCTCCTATACCTCGAGGTGAAATGAGCAAAAACTCAAGTGCTGTGAATTTTGATTCCCCAATAACCACTTGAGCAAAAATTCCCGTTTAGAGGGGGGAATTCATTATATTTGCTCTGCTTCTTTGTTTGAACTGAAAAACAAAAACAAAAACAAAACCCTTCTCCCAGAGAAATTCTGGGTGATTCTGGAAATAGAGAAGCCTGCAGATGGAACACCAATGCTCCAGAGCTTAAGGCAGGGTCTGCAAAACCCTGCGTGGAGTGGGAGATTTGTCACTAAGGACAGGACTGGACTCTCTCCCCTCCGTTTCTTTACTCAGACGCAGATGAGCAGACATCTCCTGCTTCTAACCATCCCTACCGCTATTGCTCCCTTAGCAGCGAGTTATCAAAAAAGCCTTCCTGAGCGGAGAGAATGCGTCCTTCACAAGAGACAACAGGAGCGTTTTTCCAGCAGAGCCTCCGAGAAAAGAGGACGAACAAGAAAAGAAAAGGGCTTCTTTTGCTCCGGCAGCTCCCGCCGCGCATCACCTCACCGCGCTGCTTCTCCGTGCTCGCAGTGCCATCTCCCGGCAGGGGCTGCTCGGGGACCGCTCCGGCTGCGGGGACGCGTTCCGGGAGGGCAGCGCTCAGCCGGGGCTGCTCCCCGCGGCTGGCAGGGGCTGGGATGAGCACCGAGGGGCTGGGCTTGCAAAGGGAAAGAAAATCGTGTTTCTCGGCCCTTTCCCTCCGTTGATCTGAGAGGTGCCCTGTGAAGAGCTGGGTGATGGGGAATCTTGCTGGGCTGGTGGAAATGGTGGTGCTGGACATTACGGTGTGATGTAAATATCCCACAGTAAGCCCTCAGTGCAGTCCTCAGTTCCTCACCACATCCTTTGCATGTGCTCGCAGTGATGGGTCTGTCCTTTCTCTGCATTTCTCCAAGCAATCCACCCTGAGTTCTGCTGGGCTCCCGAAGAGCAGCAGGGTCATGCAGGAGAAGGAACGCTGAGCAGCACCAGCCTCCTCCCCTCTGAGAGACATGCTACATCCACCAAAGGACCACTGGCTGCAAAGAGCAGTTTCACTTATGAATGTGGACCATGGGGTTGAGGAGCATGAGAGCTCTCTGCCACACACAGATTGCTGCAGCAGGGATGCACACTGGACAGGGCTTGGCTGACAATGAGAAATGACTCTGGCACAACTGTGGGGCACAAAGGGGAGAAACTCAGGTCAGTGCTTGGTGGAAATGTCCTCACCATCTCTGCAACAATCACGAGGCATCCTCTTACTCAAAATCCTGATAAATCAGCTTAGTGTCCAGCATGTATCACAGAATCGTGTGGGAGACTGAACTTTGCTGTAAATCAAGACAGGTTGTTTTCCTCAAGGAGGTACAAAAGTCCAGTGCTTGATGCAGGAGTTCTTGGGCTGTCAGGAGGGAGCAGGTTTGCAGTGAGCCAGAAATTAGACCAGATAATCAAATGGTTCTCTCTGGCCTTAAAGTTTATGAACACAGCCTAAAGGGTTGGGAGCTCTGCTTTGGTCAGTTGGTTTAAGCAAAAGACCTTTGAATTTTGATTGCTTTCCCGTTCAGCTAAATCCCAATTCAATTTTGTCTGGACAAGTTTATCACCTCTCTCCTGCCAGCCAGGCATTTTAATCTCTAACAGTGTCTTCTGTTGCCCATCTAGTTCATTCTCTGAGCAAACACAGGCAGAAGGGGACAGTTCAGGGCAGGTAGCTCCACCTACCAGCTTGCTCCCAAATTCAGTGACAGACAGGCAAAAACTGTGGGCTGAGGGGCTCTGTGGAAGGATTCTCACAACTGTGATCAATACTCTGTATCCAAAGTTGAATCAGGGAAGGAAAGGACTGCCAGTGGTAGATTCACACTGGCTGCTGAGAGGGAGTCAGCCAGGCAGTAAAGGAAGTGGGTAGAGGAGCAGGATGAGATGTGAATGTGTTCAGCTGTTTCTTGTACCAGCAGTGAGCATAACAACAGGAAAAGGCTTTGGATATGGGTTTCAGCCCTGAAAATCTATGTCCCTAAGATTTCTTGCCCGGGGAATTGGTGGAGTGTCTGACCTTGGAAGTGTTCAAGAATCACGGAGATATGGCACTGAGGGAAGTTGTTAGTGGGCATGGTGGGGGTGAGTTGGCTGTTGGACTAGATTATCTTAGTCTTAATGATTCTTGGATTCTATGATTTTAAAGTATGTTTTTGTTGGTGTGGTAGCATGTGCTTGCAGGTAAAGATTGCCTGAGAGGAGTGTGAGAAGCAGAAGCATAACTTCCCAAGTAACTTCACAACTTCTGCGGAGATCTGCGGTTTGCAACAGCCACCAGCAACATCTTGTAAGGGATGGGTCTGCACAGCACACACCAAAATCTTAATATTTGCTTCGCAAGTATTGTGAATAAAGATAGTTGGATAATTTCCTCATTGTCTTCTTGCAAAGGAAAGCACCATAGGTGGGAGCTGAGGTATCCTGGGCTGGGCTCAGGATGGAATCCACAAGTCCCATGATGTGCGCAGTGCATTTCTCCATGCATGGAGCTGAGGATCTGGGAAGTGTTGCATTCAAGCTGTATTTCTTGTTTATCCATGACCCAGACAGCATGGGTGGGAAGAGTGCAGACACTGAGAGCAGTAAAGCTCTATGTGCAGGGAGAGCCTTCCTCTGCTCACGCTCCTCTCAGCAAGAAGTGGCTCTCGATAAAACCTTCAGCAGCGCTGATGGCAGGCTGAAGTGGAGCAGCAAACGCGGCCCCAGCAGGAGGCTGTTTAAGTTATTATTTTAATTAATTGCACATGTAGCTTAACTGAAAGAAAAATAGAGACATGACACCCAATTATTCAAGTCGGCCCCTGCCAGTCACACACTGCTGCTGCCACTGCCCCACTGCACAGCTTTGCCCACCACTGCCTGCTGGAATGATGGGGACTTGCATCTCCAGCTTGGTGAGATGTTTACTTGCCACACTTCTTGCTATGCAAAGGAGATGAGAAATAGCAAACCCGCCTCAAAGTGTTCCTGAAAGGAACTCCATTTCCTGCAGACATGGAATTAACTTCCCTTGGGGCAGTCTTCCCTCAAAGCCTCACTGCTCATGAGGCAGCCTCATTGTTCATGATGCTGCTCCCTAAGAGCATCCCAGTGACCTGAGGTTCTGCAGTGAGCAAAAAAGTGAAAGTGACCTCTGAGTTTCTTAAAAGTGGAGCTTTTGAGCATAATTCAGGTGTTGTCAGGACTTGGTGCTGCCTCTGCCCATTCTGCTACTGAGGGGACAGACATTCCTGCATCCAAATGGTTGTGCCAAAGCAATGGGTTGGTGAGGTCTCTGATGATATCTTTGCTGGAGAAAGAGTAAAGGCTTCTGTAGAAAGGAAGCCTGCTTCTCTAGACATCTCTGGAATGCCTGTGAAGACAAACAAGGCCACTTGCCACCAGCTGGAGTGCTCAACCCAGCACTGCTCTGCAGTTCCTCAGGGCACATCCCTGTCCATGAACCACAAGCCAGGGTGAGAGCAGGCAGACTCTGTTCACAGGGCCCCTGCTTCCTGCACAAGGTAGGTGAATGGGCAATTTGCCTGATTTCATTTATATTTTTTTAATCATGGTTGCTTACAAAGCTCAGGCTTCAACTACAAATGCCTCCTTCTCTCTGATCTAGCATTCATTAACATTCTGCTTCATTAGCTTGTGGGGCAGGGGCCTGGCTCTTCCCCCGTCACTGCAGGTATCTTCTTTCCAAAGGTCTAGCTGATTAACAAGTCCAATTAAATTCCCAGCCGCTCTTCCCAATTTGCGTTTCCCTTTGAAGTTTTCTCCTTGTATGTGAGACCTGAATAAGGTCTGGTGTGCCCCAAAACTTATTCAGTTTTGTAGGTTTTTCTTTTTTCCTCCAACTATGCTAGGCAGATAGATGTCCTGCCTTTGCCTCTGTGCTCACAGCAGTGAGGCCACTGCCACCTTCTCACTGTGTGTGCACGTAGCTGTGCTTGTTGTGTTGCTCACAGCTATCCCCTGGCTGTCCACTGGTTCTTAGACTCCAGCCACAGCATCCTACCCCATGGTGTCTCTCTGAGCTGTTCTAAGCAGATGATATACATAGTCTGCTCTATGCAAAGATGGGGGAACTAATTTTAACCGTCCTCCTTTAGGATTCAGATAATTAAATCCTAGAATTATATAATCGTTTTAGTTGGAAGGGACCTTTAATGCTGTCTAGTCCAAATCCCCTGCAAGGAGCAGGGATACCCACAGCTCCACCAGGTGCTCAGAGCCCCTCCAGTCTGACCCTGTGTCTCCAGGGACAGAGCACCCACCACCTCTCTGGGCAACCTGTTCCCATGTCTCATCACCCTTATTGTACAAAGTCTTCTCCTCTGTCCCAGTGAGGCTGACTGCAGCCACAGTGGAGCAGCAGGGGTTTCCTACAGCTTTGGAGGGTACAGTGTGAGGCCTGCATCTTGCCATTCACTGGGCTCACTGTAGTATCACTGGGACAGGGAGTGATGGAGAGACACAGATGTTGAGGAGTGGGGGGTGATACCTGCTGAGGGATGAATGCCCTGCACGCTGCCGTCCCGGCAGTGCCTCACCAAGACACCATTTTGCAATGAACACCTTCCTACAATGAGTCATTGATCACAGCCACTCAGTTCTGGATTTGGGTCCAGACTAAAGCATGTCTCCTCCCTGCAGACTCCCCCAAGACCCACCATGGTGCAGGAAGTGGAACATTGTGTAGGATGCTCAGGTTTACGTACCTCCCAATATTTGGATAGATTCATGGCAGTTACAGCCAGTCCCAGTGGCTGTGGACCATCACAGTGTGAATGCCAAGCTCCTCAGGAAGCTGACAGCCCAGAGTTTCCCTCCTGTCTACCTAATTAATGGAAATAGAAGCAAGTTTCTATGGATCTCCTTGATTCAGAGCTGTTCCTGAGCCAGGGATGCTCTGACATCAGCAGTGGTGAGCAGATGCATACCTTTATCTCCCTTCTCTACCGTGCAGAGAAATAAGGCAGGCACAGGCGCGGGATGTTCCCCAGGCCATGTAGTGTCCTTGTCCCTGCACAGGATCCTGCTGTGGCACTGTCAGGATGCACTGAGCTGTAGCTGGGTCCTGTCATGTAAATGAGTTCTCTGTAGACAGACTCATCAATCCTACAGATAACAGCCCAAAAAAGCCTAGCTCCCATCCTGAAGGAGCCTTGGAAGTTGTCACTTCCTATATTTTTTTAAATATCAAAATCCAGAAGGGCTCCAGGAACCAAGAGCCCTAAGATAAGAGTGCTTTGTGCCTTACGGGCTAACCCTTGGGCCATGCAATGAGCGGGATAAGTTCTCAGCAAGTCCACCAGCCTTGGTAACACCCACCACAGCAGCGTTTCTCCTCGGGAGGGCTTAGAGAAAGCTGCCTTGCATCATTTCTCAAATGGAGAACAACAACAACAACAAATTATGAAGGAAAAAAAAAAAGAAAAGAAATACACTTGTTTCACAGTTATTACAGGAAAAAAAAAAAACCAACATGTTGAGGAGTTCTTCCAGGTTGGGCCAGTTTTCCTCTGCCTTCTCCAGATGGAGGGTGTCAAGTATGGAGAGGAGCCCAGAGCCCAGCAGACCATGCAGAGCCCAGTCCCTGCCGCTGACACTGAGTATCCAAGCCCTCCGCCCAGCTGAGATGGCCCCAGTGGAAATTCAGCCCCAAGGAAAGGCAGGCTTGGCTTGGGATGGTGCCTGCGGATGGCTCAGATTTATTTGCAGCAGGGGAGTTTTCCAAAACAAAAGGAAAAGAAGCTGTTTCAGTAGGATCTGAACCTCTTGCCAGAAAGGTATCATTTCTGTGACATACTTAGAGGAAAACACTCAGTTGAAAGTTGAGGTTTATGCTTTATATTCTATTGCGATTTGCTCTTAATATGTTATGTAATATATATCACAGACCCAATTTGCATGCTGAATGTTAATATAACAAAAATGCTGAGAAAGTGTCATTTCAATTTTCCAGAACAGCCCTGAGGAATGTTTGCTTGACCAGAAATTTACATTTTTCAGTCCTATTTGGAACAACAACAACAAAGCGGTCAATATTTCCCACGAAACAGGACTCTGGAGCTCTGACCAGCTCTCCTGGACAGCTTGCTGGGAGCAACTTTAAAGGCAGAGCAGGCAAAATGCTCCCTGCTCCCTGCCTGTCCCACACCGTAGCAGCCATCGTCTTCAAAAGAAAGAAGACGCAGGAAGAGCAAAAACCCTGAAACCGCCCCGCTGTGCCCCAGAACCATTCCTCTTCAGAGAGCACTCCCTCTGGGCAAATGAACATCAAATAATTCCTCCCTCCCCTCCCCTTCCCAACCCCCCCTTACCCCCCCACCCCCCCCCTTCGAAGAAGCCCTAATGACACCTTGTCCGTGAACTTAATGTGTTTTAAACTATCTCCATGCCTGGCCACATACTTGGAATGTCCCCTAAGGACTGCTAAAAAGTCACAAGCAGGAAAAAAGGCAAAACTTTCAGCCGGGGTCCCTGGGCTCCCACCCCCGCGGAGGGGAGGGCTTGCCGGCACGCCGCTGCCTGCTGCACGGCCAGGCGGTGCTCCGGGCACCGCAGCACCGGGACACCAGGACACCAGGCTGGGTTTGAACTTTTCACCATTCCCACCCCCCTCCTTCCCCCATCTTGAAGGGGATTTTTTTTTTTTTTTTTTCTTTTCGGCTTGAAAAAACCCTTCAGGAAATGATTTAGGAGCGGAGAGCATGGTCAGCTAATGGGCTGCAGCTGAGGCGACGCGGAGCTGCGCTCATGTCCCCGAAACAGCTTCCTGCTTTCATGGGTGTGTGCCTGCGGGGGCTCTCCTTGTGCAGAGATTGAAAACCTCCAGAAAATGATCAGAAGCCCCAAACCCACGAAACAGCACCTCCCATTAGTGTAAGGAACAGGCTCTAAGCGTCTCGTGCCCTTCACTCAGTCATTCACCATGCATCTCTGTGCATGTCGCCTCGGCTTTGCTCATTGTGCTCACAAGAGTACACTGATCCAAGGTAATGGCCTTAAGCTGCTCCAGAGGAAGTTCAGGTTGGATATTAGGAAAAATGCCTGTCAGAAAAGGTGTCGAGGCTTTGGAACAGGCTGCCCAGAAGCTGGTGGAGTCACTGTTCCTGGGGCTGTTCAAGGAATAGGGATGTTGTACTCAGGGACATGGACACTGGAAGTTAATTCTTGGAGTAGATGATCTTAGAGGTCTTTTCCAACCTTAGTGATTCAGTGATTCTGAAAGACTCTACAAAAACAGACCAGTGATGACTGCCCTATTGCAGCATGGCTCCTGTATCTGGCTGAGCTCTGGGTTGGTCTCAGGGAGACTTTGGGTTCAAAGGGTTGTTAGCTTCTCTTCAGCGGGTTGCCTGAAAAAGCAAACCAAGCTCCAGCGTTAATAAGACAATTAATAAGCAAAGTACTTCCTGTCTGGGATGCTCAAGGAATTCCAGAGTCACAATTTGTTCACCAGCAGCCATGCTTTGAGTTATCATTTTCATTTTCCTGATGATTTAGAGAGGCAAAGAGCATCCTGTGACATGGCACTATCCCAGAGTCCCAGCTGTGGTTCAAGTGACAGGCTGAACATAAGGAGAAGGCACTGGGAAGGTGTGAGCTCCTGGTCAGGTCCCCCTCCACCATGCTTCAGCAGATGGAGGCATCTGTTGAGGAAAGTGAACATCTCTCTTGGGTCTCAGCAGTGGTGTTTGGACTCCGACACACATGTAGACATTTAAATGTGAGTGAGAACCAGCTGTGCCTCACAGGTTTCCCCTAGAAATGATTTCTCTAGATATCCCATAATTAAGAAGAGCCTACTGGCAAAGTGAAGCAAAGTGTAGTGCCTGGTTCGTTAAACAAACCCTGGCATCTCCCACATGGATCTCCCTAGGCTTAGGTCAGTCTTGTCTGGAGAGTATGCCCTTCATCTTGGCAGCCACCGTAAGAACACATCTCCAGCTCCATCAAGGCTGCCTAATGGCTTGGTGACAGAGATACTGAGGATGTGGGGACAAACTCAGCTAAAAAGAAGTTAGAAGCCTGTTCTCAAAGCCCAGTGCCACCACCATGGACAGTCAACCCCCCTGGAAGCAAGTTGCCCATGGAGTATGGTGAGCCGCACCCAGCAACATTACAAAGATATCCAGAGCTCATTGCCAGCTCCTTAGGCTTTCCTTATTTACTGGAGATCCAGGTCTCCAGACAAAGATTTCTGCTTCATTCACAGTCTTTCAGGTTCCCTATCAAAAGCTGTAAAAAACTCCAGAAAAAAAAAAATCAACCATGCAAGCCCCAGGGTAATTTTACCATCCACTAAAAAATTATATATAAAAATTATAACAATCAAAAGAATCTTGAAAATATTCATGAGCAAAATCGAAACCAATTCTTCTGCACTTTAGAAAAGCTTTACCATTTCCCAGCCGGCCCAGCCCAGATGTTGCAGGTATTGAGTTGATATGCAGAACATGGCAACCTCCAGCCCCAAAGATGTGCTCGCTGTGATGGGGAAGGAGGTGGAGAGCAAGGACGTGTGTATGCTGGGGGATGCTAAGATGGAGCAAGAGGGGCCAGTTTGCTTCACTCTGCCACATCCCAGCCCTGTGTTAGTTAACAACATGTTGGTGCTAACTCTTGTGACGTCAGAAGGGTTGACGATCAGTGACAGCCCCCCTAGATTTTGGAGGAAGCTCAGCCTGGATGTGAGGGATGGCACAGCAACCTTGCTCCCTCCCCAGGCTCAGCTCCTTGGATGGGCATTCAGAGAACTTCTCTCAGGCTGCAGGAGAGACATGGGGAAGAAAAGAAAGTTTTTTTTTTATTATTATTTTATTTTACAACTATGCTTCTAACTTTTTTTTTTTATTATTTTAACTAAAAATATCTTCTGGTTTTAAAGTTTCCGAGCACGATGCCCTGGAGAAGCAAGAGTGACAGATGCTGCTGAATACAGATGTTTTGCTTTTTCTCTTTTTTTAATTGTGATTAGTAATATTTTCCACACCAAAACTCAGAGATGGCTATTTGTGTCCCTGCGACTCGGTCAGGCCAGGACCAGAACGACCTGCTGAGGACATCACTCGGCCACGATGCACGGTTGTTATATTTAGGCAGGACTTTGGCTCTCCTTTTTTAACATGTTGGTTGCCATGGACATCTGAAGTGCCCTTATGCTCATCTTTCAATGTGGATGCTTTGGGCAGTCAGCTCCCAGCAGCCCTTCTGCAAACTGAGCTGTATCTAAGAATGGGCTGTAAGAAAGAAGGGGACAGGCTCTTCAGGAGGTTCTGTTGTGACAGGACAAGAGGAAATGGTTCCAAACTAAAAGAGGGGAGATTTGCACTGGATGTAAGGAAAATGTTTTTTATAGTCAGAGTGGTTAGATACTGGGGCAGGTTGCTCAAAGAGGTGGTGGATGCCTCATTCTTGGAGACACACAGTGTCACAGTGGAGGGACCCAGAGCACCTGATGGAGCTGTGGGTGTCCCTGCTCACTGCAGGGGAGTTGGACCAGATGATCTTTGAGGGCTCCTTCTAACTCAAACGATTCTATGATTGTACAGTTCTGTGATTCTCTGCATCATGCACTTGTGTGTTTTATTTGGCAGGTGTTAGTGAAGGGTCCCTCCCACTGCCCCCCTCAGCCTGCTGGAAGAACACTGAAAAGGTTTCCCTTCCTTTGCTCTAATTAAAGCTCTTGCTGCGCAGAAACCAATTCTTGTGGCTGTGGGCTGCTCCAGGCAACATTAGCTTGGTGAACTGCCGTGGTGGAAACTGCAAAGTGAAAGGCAGGGATTGTTGGGAAAGAGCAGAGAACAAATTTGCCATTGTCGCTGTGTTGATGGATTGGTCTGTGTACAGTGTGGGGTGCAGTCTGTTTCTCTTCTTTTGGGAAGATAAAAGTGGGGGACACTGCTGGAGGGCTGGTTTTCAGGTGGGAGGCAGATAATGAGCCTGTGGCTTTTCTGCATCTCCATTGGAAATGTCAAACTTTGTCAACAAAAGAGCCCCGAGTCAGAGGAGGGGTGGTCAGAAGAGAAATTCCTGCAAGAATCTGGGAAAAGAAAGAAGGAAAGGGAATTGCTGGTGGAAATGCTGAATGTCACAGTCTCTCAGAGCCTAGAGGTCCCACAACTCCAAGAATGATATGTGCCCAATGAATGCTAACGAACCAGCCCTAATTGCCTATCTGACTCTCTCTCTTAGGTGTGACATGCAGTACAAGACACCATCCATTTGGGGAGCCCTGAGTTGCTGGGGCTGGAAAACTAGTGCCAGGGATGTGTGGAAAGATGGACTGAAGGGCAGTAATTCCAAAAATACAGGGAGATGGATGGGGAAGGATGGCATGACCAGCATGGCAGCTGGGCATCAGGGCTATCTGCAGACCCGCGGTGTGTTACCACTGCCACAAGTGCAGCAGGCTGTGGTTGTGCACACAGCCACAGCAGCACTGCACCACAGCTGCCCTAAAGGAGCCTTCCTCCAGCTGCGGGATCGAGCAGGCAAGAAGTAGGAAAAGGAGAATTTGTCATTATCTGCATAGCTTTAATTGGCCCTCTTTGTGATGCATGAAAAGAGGTATGGGGATCTATAAATAATAGTAAATCTGTGCTGTTGAAGTCAGCACTGTAATGTAAAAGTGGGAAGGGACAGAAATAAAGTGCTTAGGCATTAGCAAATCTGGTGTGTTTCGCTTTGCTGCCTTAGATAGAGTTTCTTCGCTACACACATTGGGTTTCATTATTGTTCTTTTTTTTCCAGAACTTCCTGAAGAAAAATGAGATTGCAGTGTGAGTGTGGATGTTGGGAAGATGGCAAAGATGCCTGTGGGCTTTGGACATCAGATTCCAAATCAAGGCAGTGTTTGTGTCAGAGAAGAGTTGGAGCATACATTCTTCGTTTGTTTTTCTACCAGAATGTGGAAGAGATGAGATGTGTCTAGATGCAAGAGGTGACTGAGAAACAGCAGGAGCTGCCACTTTCCTATCTGCAGCCAGACAACACTTGGCCTCTGCTGTGTGGGCTCCAATGGCACTAAACAGAACCCTGAGTTTCCAACAACCCCCAGCACCACGTTCCCTGGAGAGCTGCAAAACCTCCCTGACTGGAAGTGACCTGTCTCCAGTAATGATCGGTGGTTCCCTCTGCTGGGAGGACAACGAAGAATTGCCTTTGAGCTCATTCTCCCAGCTGGGGAGGATGCACAAACCAGGTGCCTTCTCTCCTGGAGCAGCCTCCCCATTACCACCTCCAGAAACATCCTTCACTGGTCACCACTGTCCCCTGCCTTTCTTCTTGCTGCCCAGTTGGCTGTTCAAATGGAAAGACAATATACCCTTCCTGCCATTTAGTCACTTTATTTAGTGATGTTCCCTTTTCTCAGGCTCTCTTGTATGATGGAAACAGGCCATTTCCAGGACATGTCATCTTGTTTTGTTTTAGTGTCTAGGGTAAAGTCTTTACGTTCCTGCTTGTAGGGGAAAGCTGGGCAATGTATTACTAAAATAGTGAAGAGCAAACCTATCCCATTTTTGAGATGCTGCAATTCTTTTTTAAGCTCCAGAAATTGGGAGTTTTTAGTAGTTGAATGATACCAACAACTGAACAGAGTATCCAGCAACTCCTGTTCTTCTGGTTCATAACAGGTAATTCTTCATTAGTGTGAGGCATGCAGTTATGTTTCTCAATGTCATATAAAATATCCCTTCCTGAGTCCTCTCAGCCCAAAATCTCATTAATTTTATCAGAGGTGTTAGGTGAGAATCTACAGAATGTTCTCTTTTTTTGGCCCAAGGAATGAGGGGGGGACAAATTACAAACAGTGGCAGGAAGAAGAGGAATAGAGTGTGCTGATGAAGGTGGAGGAGGAGAAGAGTTGGTGAAGAAGCACAGGCTTTATCTTCCAGGAGAGACAGCAGCTGAGTTGAGGAATGTGTATTAAGGCACTGTTAAAAAACAGCTCAAGAAATAGCAGTCATTTCACCAACCTAAAGCAAGCCTAGTACCATTATGCCCTTCCACATTTGGGGTTCAGAAGCCCTGAGGCAGAGTTAGGTTACTGTTTCCATACTGTGACTGGACTCTGTTATGAAGGCCGCCGTGAGCAGCCCATCTCCCTGTTGCCTACATATGGCCTCATGCAAGTGCAAAGCAACGCACTTGGGAAAAAATCCCACACAGCTCTATCCAATAGAGTTGTGACAAGAACACACCATCAACCTTGCAAAGTGGAGCTGGTGCAGACAGATGTACAAAAGCATTTGTATTCCTGCTCATTAGCAGTCAAGGAAGCAGAAAGCTGTGTGCTTTTGGTGGAAGAGGATGGCAAGAGATGGCTGTGCAGTTTCGCTGACTGAAGCCACATCTCCAGTTCTGCATGTGGCCTTGACCTCCAGCTCAGATAAGACACAGAGCAGGAAACAGCACAGGGAGAGGTGCCAGAACTGATCAGAACCACGGAACATTGCTGAACACCAAGTGACGAAATCAGTTAGGGTTCTGCAGCTGGGAAAAAAAACCCACAAAAACTGAATGGAGACACTGGGAAAAGCCTGACAGGTTAAAGGAGGTAGCAAATGAACTATTTCTCTCTGCTGTTTCTTACAGCGCAAGGACAAAGAAGCACCCAGGGGATTCTCCAGGCATAAAAGGGTGCTTTTTGTTTTCCCAGTAAGTATTTAAATTGCAGAGCTTGCTGCCAACAGATCTTGTAGATGACAAGAGTTTCGACTGCTTCCACAGATGACTAAACAAATTAGTGGGAAAAAGAGAATCCCATCAAAACCTATTGAGGGCAAAAACACCACCCGAGAGGCTTGGGAGCAGGGAGAGCATGGCCATATGCACCCTGTCTGTTGCACTTGTCTCCAGAAGTCTCACTGGTGACAGGCAGCATAAGGCAGATTAGGGAGGAGAGGCTGATTCTGCCCCTTGCTGCCTGTCCTTGTGGGTTTTGGGAGAAGCTCTGTGGACAGCGGATGGGAAGAAGCAGGGGTAAGCACTGCTCGGGCTCAAATCCAGGAGAACCTGAAGCAAGTGGCAGAAATCTGAGTTCTGTCCTATCCTGTCTACATTTTATCTTAGCTCTTTAACATGACTTGCCATCACTATCAAACCTCTCTATAGCCAGCAGAGGTAGAGGCACTGTCAGAGGACGGGTGATAAGGACAACTGGACTGAGGCTCACAGAAGTCCCTGACAGCAGCCAGCACTGTCCACCTTGGACAGATGCATCAGGACAAGTACATAATGGTGCTTCCCCAGCATGTCCTCTCAGCTGTGCTGGGACTTCTTCAGCATTGAGCAGAGCCTTCTTTGCGAACTCTGTCACTGATTTCATTGCTACTAAGGGCTGCAGTGCTGTTGGACAGTGATGCACAGTTGCCCAGCTGCCTGGTGAGTCCCTGCATGCTGTGGATCTCTGATTTATTCCAGCTGGGCACAGAGCCAGCACAAAGCACTGTGTTGTCTCACCACCAGTTGTTCCCCACATGAGTGTGCAATGCTCAGGGTGGTAGCACCTCCCCAGCTAGGCGAGCTTACTGCTGGCTGGTGCTGAAGACAGGGATCAGAACCCAGGAAGGCTCACACAGTGAGATCCATGCCACAAGCAAGAGGACAGGAAGGCACAATTAGCTTTGACATCTGCTGAAAAATGGCAGATTAGAGCTCTGGTGTACCAAGCAGGAACTTGATAGCTGCTGACCAAAGGATGTCCCTGGGTGTGAAGCATCCTCACTTCTCAGCCTGGGGAGGACTAAGAGTGACACCAAATCCATAACAAGTGCTTGTGTTACACGTGGTCAACAGCCTATCCAAGAGCATATGTACTAAACACTTTGTCATCAGAGACAGCATTTCCATCTAGGTATATTCAATTTATTCAGAGCCTGCCCATCTTGGAAACAGAGGATGGCACGGAGATCCTAGAGACAAAGCGAATTCCAAGTCCACATGGGTCAGTGGAGGATAAAGCCTTGCCATCTCAGGTCTGATGCAATTGTTTCTTCATACAAATCCTGAACCTCAGCAGGCTTTATTTGCTTGGATAGTGTCTGGGCACAATAAGCCTCATGGCATGCTGCCTCTGCCATGAAGGAGCAAACCGGCCAGGAAGGAAATCATGAGATGAAGTCTGCCATTGCAGATGGACCTAAAACTCTATCAGCTGAAAGACAGGGGAAGGCAGAGGCTCTCACATAGATGAAGGGTCTCATTATCCTCCTCGCTGTGGAAACCCCACAGTGGGCTGAGTCTACACCAGCACCAAGGAACATATGGGTAGACCCAATAGCTAACAATGTCACTAGCCAGAGGGAAAACCAGAACCTGATTTCCCCTGCCTGGCCCCATCCCTACAGTGTGATCCAATTGCTGTGGTTGGAGCCAGGAAGGCAGAGAGCACCTGGGGTGCCCATGTTTGTACCAAGCCATCCCTTCCCTGTGAAAAGTGATTATTAGGTTGTTCTCAGCTGTGAAGACAGCCTCGCTTCTCTCCTCTCACTTCTGCCTTTCCCATATTTCCAGGAGATAATGATCTCATCTCCTAACTGTTGAAGATCGCTCCTTCTCTGCTCTTCCTCTCACTGTCCCCCTCCTCTATTCATTATGGGATAGAAATGTTATCGACCAACAATCACTAGATGTCAAAACAACCTTATCGCAGAATCCAGCTGCCAACATAGCCTAAATGTGCTTAGGAAATGCCAGTAAATTACAGGAGAGAGAGAAAGTAAGCGAGAGAGGAAACATTAGGATGAGCAGTGAACTGCAATTAGCTGCTCCACATTCGGAAGAAGCAGGAAATGTATGGAGGAAAGCAGAGCTATGTAGTCATTGATCTCAGTAATTAAGGGGAAACTGAGGAATTGAGGAATTGATGATTTAATGGGGTTCAGCTGGAAGGAGAGTGTGTTTTGTGGGCCATGCTTGGACACAGAGGTCATTGCTGCTGGGCACAAGACTTAGGACTCATTCTGACTTGGTCATAGCGTTAGAAGTAAGCCCCAAGCCTTCCTGGTTGTTGGAACTGAACAATCTTTGAGGTCCATTCCAACACAAGCCATTTTACAATTTTATGATTTTAAATTTCCACCCAAAGTATCTTGGCTGTACTGCTCAGTTTGGCACACACTCCTCTGAAAAGGGCTTCTCCAAAAAGGGCTTCTCCTTGCATGGCCATGTCTAGACCATGCTCTCATGTTGACATAGACCTGTGCCCAGCCTTCTTTCCAAACTGCGTGGATGCCAGTGTTTGGGCTTAGCATAGCAGCAAGGCAGATTTGTGTCAGCAACCTCTAAGCTCAAGTCTCAGGGTCACCTCCTCCACAATTTTCTAATGCATGTTTCACCTTCTGTAGGCAAACTGAGCCCCATCTTTGCATCCTGTCTATGCTTTCCATCTTGCACACTGATCTCGTATGATCACTCCTCCCAAGTTTCCATCCTGCACATACCCTGTCCGTGCTGTGAGAGAAGTTGCATAGAATGGAGCATAGAATGGAATGGAAAACAGGAGATACTACTCTATTCAGATGTGCTGTCATGACGTGTCTCCTCCGTTGGAACAGTCAGACTTTGGCTCCTATTCCATGGAAGAGGGAAGATGTTTTAAGGCTGTTTGTACCCTCAAGGAAGAGACAAATACTGAGACATTTCCCAAGGACAGCTGCACGTACTCTGCTTCATCACTGTGCTGTAGATATCAGGTCCCCATTTGGGAACCATTTCCATGAAGTCCTGCAAGTACGGGCACTTGTTATTGCATTAGAAAGATGTCCAGGTCAGACTGTGCATCACCTGCTAGATTAAATAATCACTTGCAAAATTCACAGCCCCTTGGAGATGTCAGTGTTTACTAGTACAAGATCATTGCTTGTCACTGCAGCTCTGCTCAGCTCATGATTTGCATAGCTAAAACAGGCTCCAAGAGGCACTGACCTATGTCCCTCCATATGCTCTCTGCTTGCCAGCAGCTGCTGCCACAGCCAGGAGCTGCATGGCTCAAAGATGCTATGCCTGCAGCCCTCCCCCCAGGGCTTTTCATGGCTGCAAAACACACTCATGTCTGGGATTCTCTTTAAAACTTGCACAGTCCATGTCAGCCTAGGACAGGACAAGGATTTTCCCTGAATGGAGTACAGAATGAGCAGAGGGTTATCCATGGGGTCAGTTCCACACTTTTCACAGTGAGACATTACTCTTTAAGAAATAGTAAATTACATCTATTTGGCCAGTGAATGCTCTGAAATTGAGAAAGATGCTCAGGGTTTGGAAAAAAATGCTCACCCTCCTCCAGGAGATGATGACATTTTAGTCTTTCTAATTAAGTTTATGTCCCAAGCCAACATAACATAGAAGATATAAATCTCATTTTTCTCTCCTTTGTATTAAAGCAAACTTCATGTTTGTATAAGATAAAGAGCTTATAGCCCTTGAGTGCCTTTGTTTCCTGCTGGTTCAGCCGTGGCTGCTAGTTTCCCAAAGTATGGTATGGTCACAGGGCATTCACCTCTCACTGGGGAATTAGAGAGAGACCAGGAGTCAAGGTGAGTCTTCAGAACCAACCTGAAAGACACTACTTTCACATGATATCCAACCGTTCCCTGAGACAAGTGACTTGCCTGTACATGGCGTTGCTCTTTGGTGGTGACAGATGCCATCACCATCTGGGCATCATTTGCATCCATGTAGGTTATCAGAGTCCTGCAGGCCTGTGTTGTTTTTCCCCTCTCCTCCTGGGTACATCCAGAGTTATAGACATGCTCTTCTCTCTTCTTTATGCACCTATGGATGTAACAGCTACTGGTGGGCCTGGAGCAGCTCTACTACAAAGCTGCAAAGCTCAGTGAGGTACGAGGTAGACAGGAAGAAGAAATACTCAATACCCTGAGCCTGTCTAACTTAATCCTCTCTTTTACTGTATCCTGGAGCCTGCTGCCTGCAAGTTTGACTGCACCCAGTTGGGGCACCAGCCGGGATCTGGATGTGAGCACTTCTTTGTGCTGTCACAGAGCAGCTCCATGGCCACAACAGCCTGCAACAGCTCTGAAAATCCTCCACATCTCCAGGATCCCCAGTGCTGTCTTATTTCTCCACTCCCTGGAAACGATGATGGCAGGATCAGGACATGTGGGAATCCACCACCTCCTCCCTGCTACCTTTTGCAGCAGCTCTCCTGCCCTGTGCAATTACCAAAGTGTCACTGCTCATTTGGACAGGTCTGCTTTGCAATGAACTTGCATAGTCCTCTAGAGACTTGAAAGTCAAGAAAATTTCAGAGGGAAAGTAGAAACTTCCACTTGTAATTTTCTCATTCTTTCCTATCCACTCTGTTGCAATGATGGGAGGGTGGAAGGAGAAGGAGCACACGACGTGGCTGAAATACATCAAACCCAGAAGCTTAATTAACCATGCTCCAGAGTTAGTATTCAGACTTTCCTGGTTCTCCACGGCTGCTTTTAGTTGACTGAAAGCTTTTAAGTGCAGAGACACTGGATATGGTCCAAATTGTGTGAGTGTGTTGCTGTCCATGACCTCCTTTGGGCTCCCTGGACTTTTTGCCTCCAAGGTGTACCAGCTGACCTGTAAAATCAATATGCTGTGACTGTGTATTTAACTGAGTGCTAGTCTTGGGCCAGAGTTTCCAAGACATAGATCATTACTAGGTATTTCTGGGAGAAGACAGCTGGAAGAAAAGTCTGAAAAGGATGTAAAGATTAGCACAAGAGGGAATAAGCATTTGTGTTGTTGAGGAGAAATAGAATAGTCTCTCTTCTTGCTCCAGGAGCAATCACATACTACTGATGCATAGCGCTGAAGATCCAGTGACAGTGGGTCTTTTCATATGTTTCACAATCCTTCTGATGTCTGGCCAGTCACCAGGGTGTGGGTGATTCAAAATTCATCTCTCACCTGCTTCACTTGTATACAATGTAGAAACACGTGAGACATGATCTCCAGCTGGTGTCTAAATCCATTTCTGTTCAGATGCCTGCTCTGCTTTGAATAAACCATTCACTATTCTCTATACTTCCTTCAAGGCTCTCTAAATTTATCAAGTACAGTTTGACCAGTGGGAGTCTAGTAATTAAATCGCTGACTTCAGTGAATCATAGAATCGCAGAATGACTTGGGCTGGGAGGGACCTTAAAGCCCACTCCGCTCCAATCCCTGCCGTCGGCTGGCTGCCTCCCACCAGCTCAGGCTGCCCAGGGCCCCAGCCAGCGCAGTCTTGAGTACCTCCAGGGGGGATGCATCTACAGCTGCTATGGGCAGCAGTGCCAGCACCTCACTGACCTCTGGGCAAACAGTATCTTCTATTTGCCACCTGAAAACCTGATTGAGGGTGTATGGAGTGATTTTCCCACCTCTTGTCCCTAGAATCTTCAAAAACCTTCAAAACTCAATTTCTCTCTAAATTGATAAAGCTGAAGTGATATCAGCTTAACCCAAACTTAAGTCCTTGTAGCAATGAGCGGTGCTTGCAAGCAGTAGGAAAACACAACATATAGCATTTCTCCAAAGATAACTTAAGGCAATGGAAGTGTTGTGCCTATGTGCATCAGCTCTGATTTTGTATTAATTACTACTGTTACAGCAGTACCTAGATGAGATCAAGCTCTCTGAAATACAGCAAGGGTCCGTTCTTGCTCCCAGTCTCCATTCCTGTTTGAGTGATCAGACTCATAGTATACCTTGAGACAAAAAGTAACGAGGAGTAGTAAGTCCGTAAGGGTTATTCAAGTGATAGGAGCAGCTCAGCATGGCCCTACATGCCTTTGCTGAAAGCATTTTGGAGAGTGAAGTACTTCAGAAGCCAGCCTATGAGTTTGCACCTTCAACCTGGTCCTTTCCCAATGGAGAAAATCTCATTTTCCACAGCTAATTGATACACAGATTCATTCGGCGCCCTGAAATTATGGAGAAGAAAGGATTTTTTTTTATAGGCCATCTATTAGCATTTTTAATTTGCTACATGAGGTAAGTTTTAAAAGGTGCCAGAGAGCAGTTTAAGAAATTAGCTGTTCTTAGCATTTTCTCCTCTTTCTGCCTGACTTGGGTCCTTGAAGCCTTAATTAAAATTAGTGAGCACTTCCAGTGTGAGGCAATGCAGACAACATACAGCAAGGCAAGTGGGAGCCCTCCATGGAGCGCTGCAGAGACCTCTGATAGGACTGGGAAGTGAGAGAGCAGTTCTATGAGCAGTCATTCTCAGGACTTACCCACTTGCAGCCTCACCTCCAAGCACTGTTTCTGGGATCAGGTAATTAGAAGGGCTGGTCTGTCTAATAAGGGAGCCATGAGCTGAGGAGTGATGGACATCTCAGTTCTGCTTAGGAGGCATGTGGGCTGAGAATCTCTTGCAGGAGGGGCTCTTGCTTATCCAGGGAGGCAGGCAGACATCATGCACTTGGTGAGAGAGTGCTGGGGTTTTTCTCCTACTCCCTTATACCAGTTAGTTGATATATACACTTACTGGAGATGTTTCCCCCCTCTGTACTCACTGCTGGGAAATATTTCTCCTCCTTCTGACACTCACTGTACCCTGTAATGCTAAGTAGCCACGTTGCCAGATACGTCAGTGTTCCTGGAGGAAATAAGTGGTTCTGCACAGCTCTGCAAGCACACTGTGTCTTGGTATGCTGTGCTTGAGGGAGAGAAGCTTGCTGTAGTTGGGTCATACAAGGCTAAGAGCTAGGCTAAAGGAAGAACAAATACCAGGTTGCAATGGTTAATACGTTGCCAGAAAAATAAAAGGGCAAGCTTTCAAGATTGTCCTTAGTATTAAGGTTCCTCCTCAGCTGCTTCAGCACCTCCTTGGTTTCCCTTGTCATTCTAACAGGTCAAGTGCTGGTGAAGGGTTGATGTGTGGACTAGTTGATCTTAGAGATCTTTTCCAATCTTAATGATTCTATGATTCTAAGTGAGACACTTTCTTCACCAGCTTACAATAAGTTGTCTCAGGTAACTGGTGCTTTTCTCTTCCCAGTGGGCATCCAAGCTCATGGAGCAGGAGAGAGGCCACACTGCAATCAGTGCATATCCCAGCTGCAGCCCCTGACATGTGTTTAAAGACAGACAGCACATCTCCGCCTGCTCAACGTAGCCCTCAGCCCAGCACTGCCATCTGCACCAAGGCAAGAAAAGGATGAGGAAGATGTAGGAAAGAAAGATAAGTTCCTCTTCCAATGAAACTTTTAGAAGGCTCTGTGGCTGGGCTATGGCTCCCTGGAGCTTCTCCCTTGGCCAAATTCCTATTGCAGGTTTATGTTAGTGACTAAAAATGGAACTTGGAAGAAGAATGTCTGTAGAATTAGGTGCTGCTTCAGCTGGGGACAGAAGAGGAATCATCTACCTTTTGCTTCACCAAGCAGCCATGTACAGATGAGATGCTATCCTTTGAAGACTGGTCACCATGACCTTAGAGGAAGGGAAAATATGGATTGGTTTGTTACAGATGATTCCATCTGTTGGAATCAAAGGACAGAGTGTGGTTGGAAATGCTCATAATGTGGATTTACAGGCTTTGAATGGTAGCTGTCACGAGCCGCCTGTACAGCAGTTAATAACTGTGCAAAGAACGTGAGCTGGGCCAGGGCCACACCAGACCATCACCTTCCAGGACTGATTGCTTTAGTTGTAGTTGAAACAGCAACTTCAGTTTTTCTGCAGTGAAAGCCTCCAGATTTAAGTCTCACTGTTCTCGCACTCAGCTGCTACTGAAGAGCAGAGATTTGACCAAACAGTAGGGAGGTCATCCTCACCCTATCCTCATCTGGCACAGCCAGCAGTGACTATAGCCAATGAGTCCGAAATTCTGTGCTAGATCCCACCAGGTTCTCCATCACCAAAGTGTTGTGAATCTTAGGGAATGGCTTTGAGTTTCACCATGGAGATTCAAGTTGGATGACAGGAAAAACTTCTCCAAAAGAGTAGCCAGGTGCTGGAACGGGCTGCCCAGTGAGGTGGTGGAGTCATCATCCTTGGAGGTGTTCAGGGAACATGGAACATTTAGACATTGTACTGAGGGACATGGTTTAGTAGGAAATATTTGTAGTAGGTAGACAGTTGGACTTGATGATCTTGGAGGTATTTTCTATCCTTGGTTATTCTATGATTCTGTGATTCTGGAGAAACTGGTGCATCTTCTGCTTTGGGGCATTCAGGCATCATGGTTTCAGACTGCTGGAGACTCAACTTCTGTCTTGCTTCATGAAGGCTTTCACATATTTCTTCTGCATGCAGGAACTGAATAAGAGTACAGAGATGCCACTCATAAGTCAGATCTTTGCAGGAGCTTCCTGCAAAGAGTTGAGCAGGAGAGGACCCCTCAGAGGTATCTCCTTCCTTCATGGAAGAGAACACATGAGGAGAGCTCTGCAGAGGCTGTGCCTGGTGCTGCTGTAAGGCATGGGGCAGCCAGTGCTGTGAGCAGGAGATTCTGTGCATCCTACAGCCTGGGAGTCATGTTGCACATAGCTGGGTACCATCTGTTCCTGCCTTCCTGCAGACTGTGCATCCCTCTCACATCCACAGGGCTCTTGTTAACACAGTGCTCCGCTGATCCAGTGCTGTAGTCATGCTGGGTTCAGCTTTTCTCTCCCTCTTCTTCCTCCAAGGAGTCTTCAGGGGGTTACTTCCCCCCAGCTTCAATTAACACTGGGGAGAAAGTGACAACAGCTTTTGGCTGATTGTGGTGGGAAGGAGACCTAATAAACCCCAGGAGGGGAGGGCTGACTACAGAAATCAGAGTAGTAAAATCAGAACCCTTTGAAACAAGGCTGGGCTCAGGCTCTGCAGCCAGTTAGTATTCCGCTGGAATGCCATGCTGTTACAGACAATGCATTAACATCAAAGCTGCTGGGTCAGCGGTTTTAGTTAAGTGATATATTTGGTATTGTATTTTTATTGTGTGTTTTTTATGCCGTGTTTTTATTTTTATGTTTTCATGTTCGAGTTTTTGCAAGAATTTAGTGCTGCTGAAAAGCACTCTATCGACAGAGCCGGAGATTGAAGCTCTCTGTCTATACTCAGAGAAGGCAGCACACTGGCTCTGTGCTGGCTGTCTGCCTTGGCTTCACTCACAGTGTATAGTTGTCCTATCTTGTGCGGCTCTGCCAGCAGCAATGGCTGAAAATCTTATTTCTGAAGGTTCAAGCTTGGCTAAGGTGCTCTGAAGCTGTGGATCCCAAAGTCCTCATGCTCCTATACACCACTCCATCAGATGGAGTTACTTCACTCTGGGATCAGGGTGATGCACAGCCTGCAAGCCAAACGTGTCCTCTGATATCAGGCTTCAGGAAATACTGTCTGTTGGGAAGAAGAGGAAATATCAACTCCCCTCTCATAGGACCAAAATCTGTGCAGAGATCAGGCTTGGCTGTGCGGGGGGCTGGTGACATGATGATGTCCCATGTCTCCTTCAGCTCTGGTCGAGGGCACAGGATGAAACAGATCTCAAACGCCATTCCATGCCTCTCCTCCCTTGCTCCTCTCCTTCCCCAGCACATCGCCTTTTCTTGCACTCATAAAAAGCTGAATTGACAGCAGGGGAGAGGATTAACCTTTGCCACCTGTGTAGGCTGCAGCGTACAAATACTTCTCTCCAAAGCATCAAGTAATAAATGAGACTTCATCTTTGTCAAACACCTTGGAGTCCATTTGCCATGTCTCCCCGAAGGCAGCACAGCAGGGCTAGGCAGTGTGTGAAATACAGGAGGACCATAAATCTCTCCGGCACTGTATGGGCATTTTACAGCTTGCAGTTTTCACTGAGAAGTGGCTGTAAATAATGGAGGGGGAAATCTGCCACCTGTCTCCAGGGGAGGATTTATTTGGGTGTAAGTGCCATAGATCTTCATATGTATGCTGCTGCTGTAAATAAGCAAAGTTTAAGCAGTGACCGGAGTCTGTCTCTCTCTCTCATGTACTCTTCCTCTCTTTGCTTTTTCACCTGTTTGTTCCCCTCTGTTTCCCTGCTGTTACAGGCTACAGCTCACTCCTGAGGTGGACATATGCCTGGAGAGTCACTCAAGGAGGAAGGATGTGGGTTGTTGTGATTGATTATATATTTTGCTTTCACATTCAGCCCATGCAAAGGAATCAAGGGGAAAAGAAGCTGATAGTTAGGATTCAGGACCCGCTTCTGTGTACTCTTCAAATGCTCCTTTGAGTTCTTGGTTCAGGATTTTAATGATGCAGTTTTTCTTGTGCAGAAGCATATGGTTTGCTCCAGTCTTTGCTGTACTGCCGCGCGGCCGGTGCGTTTCAAGTCACTGTACTCAGGGAGCTGCCGAGAGTATCTGGAGGGATGTTAACTCTTTTAAGACCTCTGCAGGCACAGAAGCTTTCAGCACACAGAGTGTGCTTGGGACATCCCTGGGCTGTGGCATGTCCCTAAGCCCCTGTGGCAAAGGATGTGCAGGAGGTGAGCAGTGTCAGAACTTCAGGATGCACCTCATAGGCATGGGGCCAAGCTGGAAGGCAAGACCATGCTTGTGCAACTTCATCTGTGAAGACAGAAAAGAACCTGGAGAAATCATTGGTTGTAGGCACCGTGAAGCAACATGATTCTCCTTTTTACTTCCACTACTTTCTAGGATCCTAACATTCAAAGGAAGCGCAGGAGCAGTACTCAGTTTCTGCTTGCAACCCACCATCCAGCTGGTTGCTATTCTCTGCAACCAAGACCCAAGCAGAAGGTGACCTTTTCCTTAGGCTGCACCAGAGAGTAGAGAAGCAGATCTTGGACGTGCCTCACTGCAGGCTGTATGAGGCTGCCCCAGGCTATGTGCACCACATTGGAGGAGCAACACACAGCCCCTGGGTTCTGTCATTAAGAGGTGGTGTCTGCTGCTGGCACTGCTGCAAGAGACCCACTCAGCATAAGCCATCAGTCATTGTCAATCCAGAAGCATCCTTCTTCCACGCCTGGCTCCACATGTTCCTCCAGAGGCTCCCTGAGCGCCTCTTAAACTCCAGAAGAGGAAACACTGTTGTGCAGCCAGAGCTTTCCAGACGCTCAGGGGCCCATCTGATCCGTTTTCAACTCTCAGCAAGCCAGAAACCAGAAATCATAATTGTAACAAAACTACTCACCCCACTGATGGGGGTGAGAGCAGATCCCCATCCATCCCCACCAGCTTGGCAGTGCATGCATTTGCAGTAAAAAGCCAGATCCAATTCAAAACAGCTCATAGCACTCTTTGTGCTGCAAAATTAAGCTCTGCCCTTCCCTTGCCCTTCAGTATCATTATAAATTCTACCCTCCCTCCCTGCCCACCCAGCATCTTTCAGAAATCAGTGGAGAAACAAAGAGCTGAGGACAACAAGACCTGGCATCCTGCAAAAAACGTCTCCATGATTTCTTCTGGAGATCCCCATAGCATGATTAGCATCTCTTTACAGCAGTATCATCTCTCCTTCCTTTGTGTCCCCAGAGGAAGATGAAATTGTCACCAAGTGCCAGAGAATGAAGCTTGATGAATACTGAAAAGACGCTCACCCGCGAACTGGATTGTGCTGGTCTCCGGGGGGGACTGGTGGGCAACTGCTCTTAATTAGGGTTTTCAGAAGCAGCCAAAGCATGCCGGATAGAGGCTAGAGTTAAAAGAGGGAGTACTGGGGACTAGAGGCAGGAGGAGAGGACAAGAAGCAAGAATAGTACTAACGAGGAAACACAAACGACATGGGCTGAGGTGCAGGCACATATTTCACTTCCTTTGCTACCACAGACTCAAAGCAGAAGTGGCCTCACGGACAACAAGTGGCCCACGGATACAGGTGGTGGGACACAGCTCTGCCCCAAGGCTGTGCTTACCTGCCACAGGTAGCTTTATCCAGGAGTGTACCGGTTCCTTCTTCCTTTGGGTCAAGGAGCTTACAGCCATCCCTGCTTCATATTTCCTTTCACTTCATCTCCATGAGCCAGAAAGCACTTTGCAAAGGAGAAAATTACTATAGCTTATTTACTTCACCTCTCATCTTCTTTTTATTTATTTTTTTTAACCAGTAACCGTCAAAAATGTGTTAAAGGAAGTTGATCTTCAGATGAGATTTTGTGAAATGCTGTTGTTACGTTGAAAACTGCAGTCGATTTACAAGCAGCTTTGACTCCGTCTTCTCTTTTTCCAGCAACTTCTTATACTGATCATTCCCATAGCGTTTCATTGTCCCCTCTATAAGCATTCTTGGGCAACTGGAGTGAAAAGACTCAATTTGAGAAGGGTTCCTTTGTGGGTCCCCTGAAATTATAGTAGTTTAAATTGCTGCCCAGCAACCAGGGCACTAAATTATAGTGCTTCAACACCTGTAGCAGTTGCTGTTTCTTCTGTCATATGTCAGGAAATGATGGGTACAAACAAAGAGAGCTTCACCAGTGGAAGGAGTGTGGGAGATGTGTAGGAGAGCCTTGATAACTGTTTTCAGCCCTCTTACCACAGGAGCAGCCATGTAACCCTGACTACAAAATGCTCAGAGTCTGTCAGAGGTGAATTCAGAAAAATCTATCTACAAGGGTACCTGCATGGGTTTGGGATGACTAAGAGAGCTTTATTATCACTGCCATTGTCCTTGGACTTTGCAGCTGGTCACAGTCTAAGCTGGAAGGAATACCACCACATCCCTATGCTGATGTTAGCTTGAGTCAGAGCCGAGCTGGACAAGATCCTGGTGGGAAATAGTAGAAAACAAACGAACAAACAAACAAACAAAAAACACATCAACTGGAGCAGAGCAGGAGTCAGATGCTGGTCTGGGAAAATGAACCAGAGCCTCTAATAAGTGGGCTATTAAGGCAGTGGCACAGAGCTATTTGCTGCAGAAACTCAGCAGAGACCTTTCCACCTTCCGAGTGTTCTCTGGTGAGATACTTTTTCTGTCCAAGGTGAGTGACCCTCCTACATCCCAGCTGGCACCACCCAGAGGTGCTGCATCTCTGTGTCCCTCTGTGCCCACAGGTTGGTGACATTTCAACACGTTGTCTTCCCCATCTGGACAGGACAGCCCACGCTGTCACAGCAATGACTGGGAGGTGAGAGCTGGTTTTTCAACTGCTGTGTTCAACTCTTAAAACATGTTGAAAAGTGTCCAAGTATATTTTTCTAGCAGCAGTTTATTTGCTTTTGCTCATGAAGTCATATTCATCTACAAAAAGAAGTCAAAACTTCCAAATGCCTGAAACTCAAGAACACGGGTCTGGCAAGGACTTCCAGGCTTGCCAAATCCAGTCCCTGCTGTTGCAGCCAACAGACATTATGATGCCCTTTTAGAGCTAGAATCCACACTTTCTTAAAAGCTCTTTGGATTTCTGCCCCCTCTGCCTCCTACAGGGTGGATGCTCCAAACATGATTGCTTTAATGGTTCAAAGCCCTCAACTAATTTCCAGCCTAGTTTATTCATGGCCAGTTTGTATCCATTTGTTCTCATGCCAGAACTGTCCTTTGGCTGAAATAGCTCTCCTCACTCCACAGTGCTTACCCTTGGACATATTTATAGAAAGCTATGGAAAATCTCCCAAGCTCCCCCATGCTCTAGTCCCTCTGGTTCATATATCTCTGTAGGTTCGCCTTCCTTCCTCAAGTTAAGGAGCATGGAGTCTGCAAGTGTTTTGTCTGGGAACTAGGGCACTGGTGCGGTCCTGAGAGAAATCTCACCCCCTTAATGGGCCCGTCCCTGTCTTGGCACATTCCTGGAAGGAACAACAGTCTCTCAACAAGCATCTCTTATAAACCCTTACCCCAAAAGAACTCCAAGATTAGCAGCAGCTTCCAGCAACAACAACAGCAGGAGAAGCAGTGGAAGAGAGAATTGAAAATTATTTGAAAATATGTAAATCTGCTCATTAAATAATTCACATGAATTGTCACACATGAAGGTGGAAAAGAATCTTTGCAACTGTGTGCGTCTTTTCTCCATCAAAGCCACCCTGCCCCGGCAGCTGCCATCCTCTTTCATCCTCAGATTTTTTCTTTTTCCTCTCTCCATGTTTCAGCTTTCTCTTTCTTCTCCATCACCTGACACTGGGATTTCCTGAGTGCCATCAGCAGCAGCCAACATCTTCCCCCTTTTGTTTTTCACCATTCTGCATTTACTAAATGAGGTATCTGGTAAATGTGCCTGGACAAAAATCATCTCTGGCTGTGACTGGTGGGGAGGCTCCATTCAGCTGCAGCTAAGTCTCACCCTGCACCTACTCTGTAGTGTTTCCAGTATGACCAGGACTACATCCTGGTGGAGTGTCAGGGCAAGACCAAAAGCTTCACAGTTCTCTTGAGAAGAAGAATTTCTACATTGAGAACTCAGAGTTGGAGTTGTAGGTCAAAAATCCCAACTTAGAGTGGAAGAGATCAGGGAAACTTGAAAACAAATAAAGTAGCAGCAAATATTGATATTGGAGACAGATATTTTAAGGAAGAAAGGTGATGTGAAAATACATTTTTGTGTGGTGGAGATCTTTTAAGAATTCCCTAGGCCCACCATTTCCCCACCACCCCAAAGAATCATAGAACCATTAAGGTTGGAAAAGACCTGTAGTCCAACCACCAGCTCATGCCCACCATGCCCAACAACCACTTCTCTCAGCGCTGCATCTCTACCTTTCTTCAGTACTTCCAGGGACAGTGAATTCACCACTTCCCTGGGCAGCCTGTTCCAGTGCATTACTGCTCTTTCTGAGAAGACACACTTGATTTAAGACATTTGTTAAGTTTTCCTCTCTCATGCTTCAGCCATGGTTTTCCCACATTTAACATCACTGAGACACATATAACTCCTCTCTAATGAAGCAACCTTTTGTTTCTTGGTCTTCTGCTTCACTGCAGTTTCCTACCAGTAACATATCCTTGCAATGTTCACACAGATGATGGGACTCCAGCAGAACAGGAGCCCTGCACAGAGCTATTTTCTCCTGCCGTGAACAATTTTAAGATAGGAAAAAAAAAAAAAAAAAAAAAGGAAAATAAACAAAATGTCTATTCCAGATTGCGCTAAAGCTGGAATAATAATCCTTCAAGTCCAGCTTGGTATAATCGAAGTGTTTCACTCCTGTTATTGCAAACTGCTCTGCTCTTGCCTCAAACATTTCTGTTACCCAGGGGCTGCATTTCTAAGTGAGCACTGAAAGAAATCAGAGACCCTTCGTTTTACAATTCCAAAAAGTATTGGGAACGATTACTTTCTAAGATGGGAAATCCATCAAACCTAACCATTTCCCAAGGCAAGTTTTCATTCTGAGAAATCAGAATTTATTTATTATTTTGGATGGAAGGAAAAAAATCATAAGATTTCCTGAACATCTCCACACAGATCCCCTTGAGCCTGAGGATTTCACGGTGCTGTTTCCTTGTCTTCTGGCAGTGAAAGGCATGAATGAAATGGAGGGTAATGAAATGGATAAGCAAAATAAGAGACAGCTCTGGGATCAGATATCCCTCAGCTGGGTCGCTCCAAACATACCAGATTTGTTTCTGTTTGAGCCCTGGTATTGCCGAGCTATTCCTCTGCTGGCACCTGGCTCTGACAATATGTTATTTTCATAGTCTGATCACCAAGGCACTGATAACCTCACAAGGAATTGAGATAGATCTCGGCTCAGTAGATCTTCCCTCACTCTCAGCAGGTATTTTCCCGTCTGCCCTTTTACCTGTCAGTTATGATGGTGGAGCCCAAAACGAGGAGACTCAGTCACTTTTCTTTTCCTCTTTTCGATGCTGTTTATAATTTTTATTGAGAAGAGGAAGACACGCTCCATAAATCAGCCTGTGAGTTAGAAGTCTCACTGCAGGACAAGGCATCAGCTGCTCTTTGCAGGCGACAAAGCTGTAAATACGGCACTGCTTTAAGGACCTGCAAGGTGCTGGCAACCTCCACCAGCATTTCACAGGAGATTCTCCAAACTGTTTGAAGAGCACTGCCACGACAATCCCATCGCCTGCTTGGGTATGCAGGGGTTGGAGATGCACTCAGACCTTCCCGAAGGTCACAGCATCAGGCGTTGTGCTGGGAGTCACTCAATATGCAGAAGGGAGCAGGGAGGGGCTCTGCTTCTCTTCTGCAGAACCTTGAGTTGTCTGATGGAAGGCCGCATGCAAATCACTGGCCAAGGATGTGTTTGTCATGCAATTAATATTAGCTCCCACACCAAAGCACGCTGATGTCAATACAGAATAAATATTCCCATCAGGTTGAAGAGATCAAGATCTGAAGCACTGGGACAGCTGTGTGCTGGCCACCAGGGCCCGCATCCTGTCCTACTTCAAGGCAGCCAACGAGCTGGAAAATTGCTCATTTTTATTTCAAGAGTTTTGGGGTTGGTTTGTTTTTATCAAATTAACACAATTTTCCCTTTGGAATTGGCCTTCCACTTCCCTTCTCCAGGTGGTATTTGCAAGTTTGTCACATGGAGATCTCCATTGTGCTTATGTGCATGCAGGGGAGCTGAGTGGAAATGTAAGTTAGATGATAGGAAGAAATTCTTAACTCAGAGGGTTCTGGGGCACTGGCACTACTGCTCAGAGAACTGTGGTGCCCCATCCCTGAAGGTGTTCAAGGCCAGGTTGGATAGGGCCCTGGGCAGCTTGAGCTGATGGGAGGCAGCCAGCCCATGGCAGGAGCTGGGGCTTTAACGTCTCCTTCAACATAAGCTATTCTATGGTTCTGTGACTGTGGTTCTATGAACAGAGTGGCTGAGAGCAAGTCCGTCCCAGCACCCAGACACAAGCACAGTGGTCTGACACTACCTTACTCTGATTTTTCTGCATGACAGGGGGAAGTAGATGGCTTGTTCATCAGAAAACATATATGGGGAGAGGCAGTAATGATCTTCCAGATGAAATCTGGCAAATGTTTCCAATCTAGAGAGAGGATGTTTAATCACATTTGCTTCTGCAGAAATCTGAATATTAGGTTTCAGCAAAATTTCTAAATGAAATATTTCTATTTTATTCTGGATTTCTTTTGCTGTTCTCAGTCCAGCAATATGCCAGAAGGGCTTAGCAAAAGATCTCCATTGGTTTAAACATTCTGGCGTACCCTTCTCTCACATCATCTAGAGTTCAGTACTTTCTGATTGAGAGAAATGGACTGAGCCAGAGACCTTCAGATCTGGCTCTGTCCAACATATCTCCATGGGGCACATCTCCTGCCCAAACCCAGAGCCCTCAGCTTTAAACCCAGAGTGACCCTCCATAGTCCTGCAGGGAATGGACTGTAGGGATGTGCAGGTGACTGTGAGCTGGGGATGGGATATGTCAGGCAGGATTTGTGCCATGGGGACAGCAGATCCAGTCAAAGTGGGAATTTCCTTGTCCCCATCTCTCTCCTCCAAGACCTTGGTTGTAATTGTGCTGCAAACCTCTCAGGAGTGGGAGCTCAAGTTTTCTGATGGCAGCAAACACAAAATATTATGCTAGTGCTCTGACAGAGGCTGCCAAAGTAGCACTGGCAGGAAAGGTTTCATTTTTAAAAAATCCCCTAGCAAAACAAAACCAAACCAAACAAATAAAAAAGATTATGCAAATTCTTTGGAGAAAAAATTAAGTATTCCAAAACAGGACATAATTCAGTCTTCTCAGTCTCTTATTTTTTTCTCCTTCCTTGCCTTCATAGGATCTGAGATTGCATTTTACCACCTGCCTTGTGGAAATTGTCCCTGTTTTCTCCTGTCACATCTCACATTTCCATCTCCCCCACTGGAATGTAGTACTCTCTTCACCCATTGCCATGCATGGGGCTCCTGTGCCTCCACGTCACTTCAGAACACTCAGACTACTCCCAACACATGTGAGCAGAGCCGGGGAGAGCAAAGAGTGAGAAGTGTCTGGGATGTTGCAACAATCATCAGGTAGAAGAGGGGAATCTCTTTAATGGTCCTGAGGACAGCAAAGCTCACATGCACTGTGGTGTTAGTTCTCACACAGAATCATAAGATCATCTGAGCTGGAAGAGACTTTTAAAGAATATCTAGTCCAACTCCCCTGCAATGAACAGAGACACCCACAGCTCCATCAGCCCATCCAGTCTGACCTTGAGTAGCTCTCTAGGCAACCTGCTCCTGTCTCTCACCACCCTGACTGTGAAAATCTTCCTAATATCCATTCTAAATCTTCCCTCTTCTAGTCAGAAACCGTTATCTTATCACACCACCTCCTGCTAAGGAGTCTATCCCCTTTTGTCTCATAACTCCCCATCCTTCCAGCCCAACGAAGACCCACCCAGGTGCAGCTCCAACCCTTTCCTTCCTGCCCAGTGTGAGCAACAGGAGGATCACCCACCAAAATGCAGGACCCCATAGGATGACTGCAAACTCCTGTTTTACAGAAAGGAGATGGAATTCCAGATGGAACAGAAATGTCAGACAATGGAGCACAGTTCTCGATCTCCTAACCTCCCCTTCGCTCTTTCTGAGTACATAATTTTGGTAGAATCAATTTTATTATGGGGTAGCTTTTACAGCACGGATGGTAGATGCCAGCAGGTAGGAGAAAGCAGCTGTTTTGATCTTGGCTAAGGTTTCAACCCCTGCATCCAAACAGCCACTTCTGGCTGAACACGGAGCCCTGTGAGACACAGTGACGTGCTCTGCCCTGAGCCCAACAAAGCGTGCACTGGGAAGCAGCTGGCAGCAGGATGGAGAACACAGCACCCTTACATCCTTGGCCAAAACACTCACCTACATCTGTCTCTTTGTAATGCTTCTGGCAATGGAAAAAGGAGTTTAGAGTAGTTGACCTTCAGCAGCTCCTGATGGTCCCCCGTTGACTTCAGGCAGCCAGAATTAAATTCTGCTCCTTGTCTGTAGCAACACTTTCCAGCCTGGTTGCAGATTTGCCTCTTGGCGCTCATTTGCCTCTGCTCTTTCTACATGTCCTCAAGGGTACTAGGCTGCCCCTGGCTCACAGCTTCAGCCCCTGCAACGAGATGTTTTGGGTGATTCCTGTATTTAACTCCAAGAGGTTTTGCCTGAAAGAGCTGCCATAAATAAAACACCCATTGTGACCCAGTTCTCCTGCACAAGGAGGGGACAAAAGCAGTGGGAAAAATGCAATTGTGCTGAAGATGAGAGCACTCCAGCTCTTAGAGGGAGGTGTGTTTGGTTGTCAAAAACTATCCATAGGAAAGTGTCAGAAGAGATGTTGACTTAAGGTAAGGCCAGACAGATCTCCATGGCTGTTTGTGGCAAGTGATAGAAATTAGGGGAAAGCATTGCATCATCATGAAGGTACACACTGAACTCAGACGGGGAAATGAAAAAAAGAGAGCTACTTGCACAGGTGTATATACAGCAATAAGGAAGTACTCTTGTGCAGTTTTATGTAAGCCAGATCAACTCCCTTATCCAGTTCATCATTTGGCCTCATGACCAGCTGTGCAAACACATCTGGGGAAATAGTGCAGGGACAGCAGAAATGGGTTTCCCTGTACGGCTGCTAGAGAAATGTTTGAGGGCTTCAGCCTGGCTCACTCTTTGTACATTCTGGGGACTTAGGGGCTGCTTGGTGCTTTGTTTTCTTAAAGCTTCTGGTGACTGTGATCTTGCGAAAATCATAACATGTTTGTTTTATGTATAGCCCTTGTGATTTAACTGCTGAGCTTGAACATGTGAACCCTGCAGACCAAAGGGCCAGCAGAGAAATCAATAGATGAAACACCTACTTGAAGCCTGTTCATTTGCAGGGCTTCGTCTCCCTGTCTCAGGACAGGGAGAGATGGAACAGACCCTACTTTGGAGCCAGCACTGCTGCACCCAGAACCAGGCTCACAGTAGGTTGCAGGTCATGCAGTTTCCTCTGCAAATATGAAATTTCAGGGAAGGGGGAGGAAGGGAGGCTGAGGAGATTCATCCTTGTTATGTCTCCATTTGAGCACAAGGGAATAGACAAACCTTTAAATAACTCTTTGATACCATCTTTCTGCCTACCTCAGCTGCAGAGGCTCAGTTTGACTCTGTTAAAAACTTCCTTGGCCTTTGTCTTTTTGCCCTGGTTTCCAGTTTCTCTGCTGTCTCTACAAGGTCTCCAGAATCCATATGCTGGTCAGCTAGGCAAGGGAGCAGGAAGAAGTTCACAGCTTGCAAATTCTTCAGGTAAAGCATGCATCTACATCTGCTTTGTGTCTGGCCACACAGTCATACAAGACCCCCAAAAAGCAATGCAGAGCCCCACTTCAGAGGCAGCTTTGTGAATAACAGCAGCTAAAGGCTGAGTTCAGTAAATGAAAGGCATGCAGGGGCAAGTCTGGCTGCAGGATGGGCAGGGATGGAGCATCCAGCACACAGGAGGACCCAGGGGTTGTGCTGGGTCACTATGGAGCTGTGTCTTTGCAGGAGGTGCAGCAGCTTTGTGCTGAGGCAGGCTGAGGCAATGCTCCCACTTCCAGTTTCCCTGCTGAACCTCATGTACACCACCCTGGAGCTTGTTCTCAGCTCCTCAGAGTATGCCCTGAGCCGCTCACATCGCTGGCTAGCAACAGCAGCATACAAAAGCAGTGGTGATGCAGTAGTGATAGCAGCTCAGGGTTTTCAAGCAGGGAGTCTGGGCTGTATTACTACTGCAGAGTGGAGAAGAAATACATTCTGCTACTGCGGCATCTCCCCAGGAGGTAGGCAGTTCATGCAGTGGCCAAGAGTATCTGGACCAGAGGGAGCAGGGCTGGATCACACAGAAGGACAGCAGGATCCTGCAGAATGCCCAGTGGCACTGAGTGCAGAGTAGGCTGCTTGTCTCAGCTGGTGAAAGCACAGAGCAGCAGCACGCACACCAACACTGCTGCCCGAGCTGCCCCTTCCCATTGATGCAGATGTTCTGTCCCACTGGAGAAGGTGAAATTGCCATTGGCGACAGTGGAAAAATAGGAAAGAATACTTCAGTGCAAGGATGGGAGTTTTACAGCTTTGCCCTGAAATCAAAATCAAATCAGAAATCACAGTGTTGCCTCCTGGCCTGGGCTGCTTCTGGTCTGTCCCACATCACAGCTTTAATTTTTGTAGAATCATAGAATTACTTGGGTTGGAAGAGACCTCAAAGATCATCTAGTTCGAAGCCCTCTGCCATAGGCAGGGTTGTCAGCCACTGAATCAGGTGCTGGCTCAGGTTGCTCAGTTCTCTTTAAGACAATACTAACCAGCCTCTCATCTACCACTTGCTTCTCTGCCCTGCAGTCCTGGTTTCTCTGCTTTCTGACTGCACTCTGTGCTGTTTTCACTCTTGAGTCCCTCCAGTTGAAGCTGGATGGGATGTAGCAAGCCTGGCTTCAGTGCCCTGGGGAGCAAAGCTGTGAAGGGCCCTCTGAGCACCACTGTGCAGGTAATCTTGCATCATGCATGGCGGAGAGCAGGAGGAAACACTGGGGAAGGACAGCCCCTGGTGGGTAGTCTTTGTCCAGGGTCCTCCCCCAGCACATCCCCTGACTCCATGCTGCCACTGATGTCCTGAGCCACTTACAAAGGTATGTCGCACTGCACCCAATCATTCAGCACCATGGGTGAGGCTGGTGGATCAGGGGAAAAGTTTGTCCTACTTACAGAAGCAGAAAGCCCCTACTGAAGACCCTGCTGTCCTTATTTCATCTAAATAGCTTTTACTGACATTGCTGGGATCTGGAGCATGTACTGCTAGATAATGCTTTCCTGAGAAAAATTCCTGGCTTCTTCTGTTGGGCTGTCTTGCACCACATGGTAAGGAGATTTCTGCCATCTCTCTTGAGACTGTCTCAGTCTCCTTCTGGAACCCAGAGGGGGTGTCTCGCTTTGTCCCATCCCTGGGAAACAAGCACAGGATAGCCTGTGTTGCTTCATACCACCTCTCCAGCTCTGCTCCCAGGTTACTCACTCATATGGGCACGTCACTTCATTTCTCTGCCATCCTGTTCCCTGGGAGCAAACACAAAAGGCAAAGAGAAAAATTCATTATGAATTCAAGCCCCTGGGAAGGTTTGTTGTTTCTTCTTTTTTTTCACCGCAGAATTCACTCACTTTTCTGATTTTCAGTTTACTACGCAGAGCTGCATAGATATAAAAATACAAATACAACTCTACGAGACTCAGGGATCAGAGGAACTCGAGACTGCCAGAACAATTTTATTAAGTCAGATCAGAACTCAGATATCTCAGCATCCTCACAAAAATGTATGCGCAGGGAAGACATAACATCAGGATGAGCGGATATAATGCTCTTCTTCTCTCTCTTGCCAGGATAATAATATTAGAGACTTGATCCTCAGTGGATCTCTCTTTCAATAACTCATTCAGTTCCCCCTTGCACACAGGTAAACCTGTAGCACCCTCGGCATTCTATGACTAGGATTTCCCCTACTAAATGAAGACTCATTGCCTCTGTTTTATTTTGAGTCTTCTCTGTGCCAGCTTCATTTAATGCCCCACAGCTCCTGAGCTGCAGGAGATATGCAGACAGAGCCCAGCTCCCCGTATTTTCTCTTGCAGCCTCCTGTAAGGTTTGTCATTTCTGCTCTGTACAGAGCCTAGCACATTAGTGACCCCAGGCCATTCCCGTAACACAACAACCAAAGCAAAATGCTCTGCCTTTGTTCCTGTTCGCTGCAATAGACCCCATCTCTGCTGCTCATTGTTTTAAGACTCTTTTCTATTAATAGCAGAAACAGACATGCCATTTCAATAATTCTATTCAAATTAATGCCTTTCATTATACTCCAAACACAACATCAAAGGCTTAGATTGCACCCTGGCCCTTTGTGAGACACAGTTCTGGTACAAAGATTTCCATCAGAATAGACGTTTGATGGGAGAAAGCTTTTTTGTCCACCAGGAAAGATAAGTTTCGTAATGGGATTAGAGTCTTTGGTTCTTGCGGATGAGTGACTGTAGCAGCTTAGGAGGTCCTTTCCAGTGACAATTTTTGTTCCACAGTTTGCCTGTTGGACATATTTTGCACACCTACCTCTGTCTTTGTGCACATTTGTATTGTGTAAATCATCATTGAGCGTCCTTGTGAGCAAGAGAAAAAACTACATCTCAGTTCACTGCTGGGCATAGGCTCACACAGTAAACTCCGATTTTCCTACTTTGCTGTTTTCTCCTCATCAGGAGCCTTTGATTGGGTTACTCTTCCCCTTTTGGTATATAAAGGCTCTTAATGAAGCTCTGTTATTGAACTAAGCAGAAACATTTACTGCTTAAAGGACTTCATTAGGCAATTGTAGCTAAGCAGAACCTGCTGAAATGCCTGAGAGTGTTCCTACTTAAAATATTCTGTGTTTGAAAAAGCAAAGGAGGTCATGCCGTCACTCAGTCTACCACCTTGTTGTCAACTAGGTGACATCCCTCATCTCATTTAGCAGAATTCCATCCTGTGTTGGGTCTACATGGAGCTGCTTAAGGTGTCTTAGGGAAACCAGTGTGTGAACAGAGCTAGGAAAGCAGCCACTGCTTCCCTCATGGTTTATTCCAGCAGTTAATCAGTCTCACGTGAAAAATGTGTGTTTTCCTTCCAAATTGAATTTTGCTTGCCTTTAAAGTCTAGTTGCTGCTTCTGGCTGCAACCCGCTAGGTGAAAGAGAAGGTACTTATTCCTCATGAAGATGTATACACGGTTTATTTCCTCATCTCTCCATCTTTAATTTTTTCCTCCCAGCCTTCCATCCTTGCTACTCCAAAGCCTTTCTAAAGTGCCTGGGACCACTATGAGGTTCCATCCTGCAGCCTCTTGTACTTTTGTCAGCAGATAAGGGATTGAATAAGAAAAATTATGTTTTTTGTCCTTTTTTCTTTCAGCTGTGGAACCTTCGCTAAAGGAGAGTAAGCAAAAAGCTTACTGAAATGATAGAAACCTTGCCCCTGATTTATATGGCCTTGAACATGAACCTTATTGGTGGACCATGAAGAAGCTGGCCCTTTGTGTTTCTCCTAAACATGAAATGAAGATATTGTGTTTTTTTATCTCTTTTCTGGTCCATTTATTTTAATTCTCCAGAACTGTTTCCATGGATGACCAAGAAACATTCAAGAGAATAGATATGTCATAGTTTAGTGTTGTCTTTTAATGAACAGATATTGTCCCTGGTTCCCAAATGGCAGACTCTTTTCTGTGCTGTTATCTCATACCGCTGTAGATGAGATGGGCTTTATATCTACTCTCACAGAAGTAATGCGATGGTTTGTAGCCCTAGGAATCCAATTAAAGAATCCAACACAACCAAAAGCAGTGAGGAGAGCAAAGACCCACCCCACTAATTTCTACATCAGTCAAGCAATATTTGTGTGCGCCAGAGCACAACCCTGGACTAGACTTAAGTGTGAGTAAGGGACACTCAGTAAAGCCCCTCTGGTTATCCCCTCAATTTTTTGCACTTCTTTCCCGCTGTGACTGTATTTCTGCTTCTTACAACTGGATATTTATCTGCCTTTTCCCAATAGATCAAAGTACCATTTATTTCCCCAGACCTTTTTTTCAATGCCCAGACCCATAGGCCATGACCAAATTGCCTCTTAATCTTCTCTTGGATAAATAACATAAGTGAATTTCTCAATAGAAGACAACCTTCTCCCAAATCAAGTCATTACAGCAGCAATTTTCTCGTCCTTTTCTAATTAATTAAAGTTCCCTTTTGAAAGCAGGAGCCCAGAATTGGACACAATACTAAGTGTGGAGATAACAGCAATCTTCTAATTCCTGCCTACTGTCTTGTTGCTGAAAGATTCGAAGATATCATTTATTCCCTTCCTCTCAGCAGTGCAAAGACAGCCCTCAGTGAACTGAATATCTATTATGAACCTTCAGTCATTTCAAGAGTCACTGCTTTCTGAGATATAGTTGCCTGCCTTCATTTTAAGGTTTGCTGGCCTGGATGTGAAATTCCTCAATAGAGTTTGTAATAGAAGAGGGCTTATTAATGGGAGCAGCAGTCATGCCCGAGGAAAGAGCATTTCATTGTGTGAGATTAATGTTACATCCCGAATATGGTGTAAGTCAGCTCCAGCTGATGCAAATGGAAATTGCTAAATACTTCTCAATGGACTTGTCCAACTGACACTCATTTTAGGTCTCAGAGCTGTCACTCAGGAAGATGACCTGGATACTGTGCATTCATTTATGCCGTGGCAGTGTGTTATTAGTGTCACCTGATGGTGGGAGATGAGAGGAAACCATTGCAGGCTTTGCCCTTCCTTCATTTATCTTGAATTGGTGGTTCCCAAACCACTGAATTGATGGATCCTCCTCGCATATCAAAGTTTCTTATCATCAGACCTACAATTGAGAACATGAAGGTCAGGTTTCATCTCCTCCCACTTCAGTTAGGTGTCTGGTCTAAACGAACCCCTTGGGCTTCTCCACAGTCAGTGGAGAAAAACAGGTACCGCTGGAAAATGAAGTGAAGCACAGATCAGACACTGCGTGAGGAGGAGATGAACTGCTCCTCGAGCTCTCTTTGTGGGTTGGTAGATGAGTACTTTAGCAAAGACACACAGCCTTTAGCTGTATAAAGATGAATAATGTGTTAGCCCACTCTTCATGTTAATCTGATAAAACAGTTAACCTGATGTCCTGGATGTCCCGGATTTGAACCACCCTAGCCCAGCCCTCCCGGTCCAGCTTGATGAAACCTTATTCTGTACACCTAGACTACTGCTACTCCACAGCAGTAGCACAGAAGTCACGCTACACTTCCAGATCTGTCTTTCTGTTGAGGGAGGTCCATCTCTGTGCTTTCCCAGACACCTGACTACATGGTGCCTTATGAGTTAAAGCAGACTCTGACCAGCAGTGGACACAGCACCTTGCTCTTGCTGTGATCAGCATCTGGCAGAGAGAGAGTGACTTAAACCAGACAGTGGAAAAATTAATCGCTGAAATCTTAGTGACAGAATAATAATTATTATAATTGCAATAATTGCAGTAATATATGGTAACAGTTTCTCTTATCATGCTCCCAAGGAACTTGCATTGCAGGCCACCACTGGGGGTATTCTATAAAGCGTACAACTAGGAACGTTCCCTGGAAACCTGGTGTTCAGGAGTGTGTCCTCTTCCTGTTTTTACCTTCAGCCTTTGTCAGAGAGAAGCTGTAAGACTAAGAGGCTCTTCAGGTTGCCTCAGCCTGGTCAGTCTGATTTTCACATAAAAAGCTTGCTCTCCTAATGCAAGAAAAAACAAAACAAAACAAAACACATGAGGAAGGGGCAAATATAAGGGGGAAATACATGAAAACAGTGAGACCATGTTCAGCCAGTGATCTTAGGGCACAGACAAACATGGTTTGTCAGTACAGGGGTGAGCATCACAGCAAAGGAGAATGTGGTGAAGGGAATTCACAAACATGACCCACATTGAAGGATTATTTTGAAAAATCTGGTCTGGGGTACACGTTAGGAGCGAGCTTATGGTTGGTGGGAGGTGGTGGGCAGGAGGGATCAGCCACTGGCAGCCTTGGAAATGGAACACTTCTATGCATTTCAAGCCAAAAGTGGAGGGGAAAGGTGTCTTGGCAGATAGGCAGCACTGTAAGGGTCAATGCTATTTCTGCATTCCCAAAGGTGGAATGGGGAGAAAAAGGAGGTGGTGGCAGTTCTTCTTTTGTGTCTATTTTCAACTTAAAAAGGTTTCTGCTGTGTGGATGCTAATAGGCATGCTTAGAAGTGCAGTGGTGAAAGAACTGTGGAGATTCAAGGAATTTAAGTCAGACAGTGCGATTATGATAATTGGTTTTGACATCCTGCAGGATCTGATCTATGGAATTACAGTGGTCTTGCATGGTACTCACAACTGGGCACTGACGTGGGACATGCACTTCAGAAAGCCATCCAGTCTTGACTTCAGGACCTCGAATGATAGATAATCTCTTCCATTCTTGTAAATTGCTCCAGTGGTTAATTGCTCTGCCTATTAAAAAAGAGCTGAACCTTATTTCCACCTTTAATTTTTCCAGCTCTGGCTTCCAACCATTGGATCTCATTCTGCTTTGTCTGCTCAATTACAGAGCACTGCAATATCAAATACCATCATCCTGGATGGATACCTGTGTGTCAAATTGCTTTTTACCCTTCAGTCTGGTAAGCTGAATAGAATAACTTTCTTCATACTCAGATTTATTTTTTTTTTCCCTATAATCTTTGCAGCTCTTTTGTTCGCATATTCAGTTTTTAACGTCCTTCTAAAAACTGAACACCAGCCCTAAAGATGATGTTCAAATAAATACCTTGCCAGTATCCTACCCACCAAGATATCACAATGCCTTGTTCCAATTCTAACTGCATCTCCATATCCATGCCTGCAAATGTAAAGTTCAGCTGTTTTTCAAAATAATCATACATTTTCCTTTTATCCTTGAATTTAATTCATATTTCTTTTCAAATCTATGATGTTGTGGATTTTTTTTTTTCATTTGAAAGAGGTTGTTTTAATGATTGTCTAAAAACTGAAAATAACAAGCAAGTCCTACATAAGCAGAAACTTAAAAAGGAAATAAAAACAACAGACAGAAGATACAGAAAAAATAATACAAATCTGAAAGTAAACATAGGAAGCAACTTTTCTCAGTACACTTTCCATAAGGGAGATCTGTTTTATGAAAGTAGGAAGCATTGTCTAGATTCTACATTTTAGCTCTTATTATAAAATCCTTCTCTGTGACAAGACAGCACCATGTTCTGGGGTGCTTCAGGTCTTTGATTTGGTGGGATACTGAGGGATTGTGCACTGGGTGAGCACCTCAGAGCATCCCAGCCCTGTAGAAATCTGCTCCAGTGTGAACTGATGGCACAAGTGAAGAGAGTGAATACAGGAGACCCAGAAAACTGAAATTCCAGTGCTTGCCAAAACCTGGGAAAGAGTTAATCCAGCAAATGGGATGAAGGGCACTTCTGGACATAATTTACTTGGATTTTTCTAAAGGCTTTTTGATGGAGTCACTCACAGGAGACTCTTAAGGAAAATAAATATCCACAGGGTAAGGGGCAGCATCCTGTTGTGGGTCAAAAACCGCTCAAGTGGCGGGATACAAAGGGTTGGAGTGAATGAATGGTCCTCAGAGCAGAGGGAGGTTAAATAGGAGGGACTTCAGGGAACAGCTTTGGGAGGGGCGTTACTGAAAATATTTATTAATGATTTGGAGAAGTGAGGGAGCAGAGCAGGAGGTGAAATCTGTCCAGCTGACACCAAACTATTTAGGTTTCCATTTGTTAAAGAAAGAATCCGATGAAAGAAGGGGAGAAATATGAAGAATTGTGAGAAACTCTAGAAAGATGGAGTCAAAATGGGAGATGAAACAGCTGGAGAATTTTAAGTGAGATAAATGAAAAACTGAGCAGCCATGGGAACCTGCCTGCACTTTACAGGGATAAACTTGAGCCAGCAGAATCTTCTGAAGAGAAAGCAATCTTTCTGCCTTGGCATCCAGCAGAATGAAGTCAGCTGTGGTCAGTAGCAGCTAGAGTTGGGAAAAGACAAATTAAAAGCAGTCCCCTAAAATCTAACACCCTGACGGAAGGTGATGTGTTTAACCTAGCTTTGGGAAGCAGTCTCTTCTCATTGTATTAGCAGAGGTGGGGAGGGAGTGGAACACCTGCAGGAAAGTTTTAGGAAATGTTGCCATTGTGTTACTCTCTGAAGGGTGTGAGATGAGTGGGTGTGAGGACCACATAGGTAGTTGGATAGTTCTTGCCACCCTGGCCATAAGGACAGCTCACTGAGGGGTGTCAGGGTGAGGATAGGTATGCCTCAGACCTGTTGGAAAGTTGTTGGAAAAGTGGGGTTCATATGTAAAACCCTTAGACATCTCAGAGCCTTGAGCTGGATGTGACAACTTTAAGGATCCCTTCCAACTCAAAGGATTCTAATAGGATCCACTCTGGGAAGAAAGAAGTTCTCCAACCTTCACTCTGCTGGATGTCCAGAGACAGCCAAAAGCTTTAGCAGTTTATGCAGCCCTGAATGCTTTGTCTGGACCTGAAATTGAGTATTTTGGCCATCAAGGAAGTAGACTGCAGAATGAAAGATAGTCAGAGATTCTCCTGGCCATTGATGTCCCCTGACCACAGTATGCCTGCTGGCACAGCCTCTTGGCAGGCTGGAGAAAGAACAGAGAGCTGGCATAGCAGGACCAGCATTTCGTATGCCATGCTGCTGCATATCTTGTTCTTGTGCCAGGAGCCAGCACATGGACAGCACTTGCACCAAGATGAGTCATTCTTGTGTTGATCAGTGGATGTCCACAAAGCTCTGGTCCCCTGAGAAGGAGGCACAGAGCAATATCTTCAAAGGTTTCAACAGTCAGAAATCGAGGGTTGCACTGGTACTTCATCTGCAAGTGGGGTTGAAGAAATCAATATTTTTTTTCTGAATTTCTTTACCCCATTTGACCAGTGTATACTGAATTTCTCAGTATTTAACATTTTGGATTCTGAATCACGTAAGACAGTAGCTACATTTTCCAGATGAGTTCTGACTGGAAGGAAAACAGTGTTTCTTTATGGTGTCAAGCTCTCTTGAGCAGAAGGTGCTTTCTCCCCAGCCTTCTGTTGTCACGCATGTTTCCTGCTGCCATCCGTCATCCTTCACATTCTGCAGGTAGCTCAAATTTGTACTGAGGGAAATCAGCTGAAACACTCCTCACTGCTATCCAGGTTGAAGATCTGTACTGTCTTGTGGCTTTCTGACAAGCAGCAAATAACCTTGTCTTGGCCTTCGGTGCTACTCTTCATCTGCCAGTGTGACTACCAGGACTTGCTTGTTTCAAATCCTGCTGCTTTGTTGTCTCTTAGCAATACATCCCTCACTCTGGACCCAGTGGCACAGCATTCACCACTAGTGCTGAGTTTGCTTTGATGCTAAACCTCTCACTGCAGTGGGCTTCCAACTGGCAAACTGCTGCCTCTGGGCAAGTATAAGGCCATCTAATTCACGTGGATATGTGATTGCTGTAGCATCTCAGCAGTTGTGAGCACTTTTACTTGCAATTTGGACATGTACGACTGACCTCATTTAATAGATGGGGAATTTAGCCCCCATCAGAGCTGAAATGCCATGCTCACAGGCATCAGCAAAACTCCTGGTGGAGCAGGAATTGAAAAAAAAACTTTACCCTTGCTTACTTTCTAGCTCCTCTTCACCAGATGTCCTCACAAATCTCAAAACACGTTAAACCTGCTGGTTAAAAAATAAATTACAGCACTATGAAGGAAGGCAAGTAATTTAATCCTTGCATCTTGCCTCTTGCCATCTCCCTTGTGACATCTTCCAGCCAGGGTGGAGGATGAAGATGCACATGCACCCAACCAAAGTGGGAATGTGTGGGCAATCAGCTTTGAGCTGTGATTTTGTAGCTCCAGCAGTATGCAGAGCCTTCCTTTGAACAGTTTTCCTGATGCATCACGGCCACTTTAGCATGTTACAAGAGCCTTGCTCTTTATCTTCAGGAAGTATCCCCAGAAGAAACCATTTCTTCCATGACGTGTTGCAGGCAGCAGTGGCTTTCTGAGTTTAGCTGCTTTAGGTGATAACTGAAAACAGGCAGTAACAATATTATCTAAACCAAAGCCCTGTGCTTCAGGTGTGCCGCCAGGGACTGGGGCTTTCAGAATTCCTTTCTCTCCTCCAGCTCCTGAGCAGAAATTTAGATGGTGGGTTTGGACGTGACCTCCAGCAGCCAGACTCAGTCCTTGGCAACTTCCCATGTTGCACTGACCTTTTGGCTTCAGCAGAGCTGCTGTAAAGCACTGACAGAAATTCTGAAATCTTAAGGCCAGATGGGAGCTTCAAATCAGCTCTTCTAACCAGCAGAAGAACACGTACAACAATTTCATCCAATTATGCCAGCACGGATTCTAGGAACATGTGATCATTGCAGCTGGTTGAAAAAATACTAATTACTTTTCAGAATATATATATCTATTATATATCAAATACATATGCTAACATATGCAAATTTTCTGGTGTGGAAAAAATAAAATGCAGGGGGCGTCAAGATATTTTTGCTGTCTGTACACATCAGTTTAGAGTATTGAGAAAGAGTTCTCAAAATGAAATGCATCTTTTATCCCTGGTGAAATTCCCAGGGTGGGAGGGGAGGGAGTGGGGGGAAGGATGTATTTCCTTAGGAAAATGCCCATTTTTTTAGTAGGTGGAAATGTGAACCATCTCCAGCTGCCTTTCTGTTCTGTGACCTCAGGGGAGCAATTCAAGTGTCTGGTGGAGGTGTCCACCCCACATGGTTGCCATACGGGTGCAAAGGGCTGGGTTCTCTGTTCTGTCAGCCCCAGGCAGATGTTTTAGGTCCTTGGGGATGTACTCAAGGGCACTGGAGGCTGTACTTTTAATTTTAATGTGTACATTAGATCAGAAAATGTAAAGCAGTTGGGGAACTGTACACTAAGGAGACATTTGATGATAGATGTCTCCATCCCTGCCTCACAATTCATCTGGAGACAGTGATTCTAATTGCTGTGGCTACTTCTGTCCTCAACCTCACTTCCCATTCAGACAACAGCTTCTGCACAAGCTCTGGTGTTTAGCTGGCCTCTGCTCCCCTCAGCCTCCAAGGGAGCACATTTGCACAAAACCTGCTTTGCCTCCCTGGACACAATGTTCTGCAGGATGTCACCACACCTTGCAAAGCAAATTCTTCCTGGGGCTGCTGTATGACGGGACTGGTGAGTGACTGTGGTTTCAAGTACATGCAGGGGAGCAGAGATCTCCAACATTTCCTTTTCCTTGTGAAGCAGGAGAATGGGTCAACTCCTACCCTGAATATGAAGTACCCAAAATAGTCTGTGCCTGCATTAGCCAATTCTTCCCCTCTGGAAAGTATAGGAGCTTCTGATCCCATGTGGTTTCATCACACTATCTTAATGCAAAAATCAAAGGCACATTAAGAAAGAGCCATCCATAGAGGTGAGAGATTTGTCAGGCTATTGCAACTAGATCTTGTTCTTTACACAGGGAAGAGCCTTGAAAGGCTGAGACAAGTCTACCAGTCAGTGCATTGAAGTGACATAGGAGAGGAGTTAGGAACAGCTAGGGTGACAGGAGAAAGTGTCATTCACCAGGGAGGACACAATAGGATGCACAGAACAAATACAACCCATCTGTCATGAAGCTGCCAGCACTGGGAGGGATTGTTCCTCAAAAGACTAATAAAGCATGTTGACAACATACTGTGTGGTTTCAGTTCTTGGCCAAGGTGTTGGAAGCCAGGAGGGACACGATGCTCATCATGCCAGGTTTCCTCTGAGGAATGAAGCAGGGTCTTCCGGCAGATCTTGCCAGAATTGTGGTAATCCATCAGCCTGTGTTAATTACACTTCTCAGTGGCTCCTCAGTGTAAATCTGCAGACATGTCCCTAATTGCTGCTGCGGTGTGCTGATGTTGCCGGGAGTCTGGACAGCAACCAGTGTCCCTGGATGTCTGAATGAGATATTACTCTGTTAGCATTTCAGCTGTAACTGAGGGTCTCAGCCCCATGCTTGGCATGGCTTATGGCTCTTGATCACCAAGCAAACAAGTTAGGACTCCAAGGGTCTCTAATTTCATTGTCATCTTCTTTCACTTCCCACACAGTCAGATCTCGCCTGGACCCCCCCTCTCTGGCACCACAGCTTTGGCATGTCACATACCAATGCTATTCAGGATCAGTTTCTATTTACAGACAACTCTACCTGGGAGGCTGCCAGAACAGAGACGAGATGCCCCATAAAAACGTTTCCTTGCAGTTGCACTCCAGTGTGGTCCTTCTACCACCAGACAGGCCAGAGTGATATAAGGGGGGCCAGGGTCATGGATGGACATGATCTCGTGATGAGGCACACAACATCATCCAAGTAGCTCCCAGCTTCCCTCAGACACTGCCAAGCCTCTGTTAGCTCCCTCACTTGCAGGTTCATTGAGATTTTTTTCACATGCAGTCCTTCTGACTGTGTGAAGATACACTGGTGGTAAAGCAGGCAACCCAGAGAACTTTTTCCTAGTCGTATTGTCTGGGTTTTGAATGCTTAGAGACTACCTTCAGTGCCACACTGCATGCATCTCAGCAGTATACACTGGCCACATGCTCCCAAGTGAATGGTGAGTGGGCACCAACTCTAGCCTGTGAATTCTGGCCAGGAATACAGCCACCTCAGATCAGCGTGGACTTGGTGGTTCCTCTCATTCCAGATCCCTGTTCATGTGTCCACTGATGGGAGCAGCAGACAGAGAATCATTTTTTGTTTGTTCTGGCTTGCATTGCTGCTGGATAGCATTAGTTTTATTAACAACCTCTTCTACCATGCTGAAGCCCACAAGTCACTGACTGCTCCAGCAGAGAGGCTCAGAGCTGATGGCAGGTGTCAGCAGACAGGGAGCTGGTCTGAATGAAGTCACCAAAGGCTAGGAATGAGGAAAAGCATGCACAGCCAGGGCTGCAGGGGGAGGAGTGATTATTTTAGCAAGCAGGTGGGAGGAGAGAGAAGGGGGAAGCAGGACAGACCCCATCCCAATGCATTACAGTCCCTTCCTTCAATACTTTGCCTCAGCTGTCTGCAGTTGAACAAATCTCACTCTTGCAGCTCCTATTTAAATCCCTTTGGGGATGCTTTCCCCTTCCACCACTGAGATCCCCCACATCTCGCTGCTTTGCCTGCTCTGTGCCTCAGTTTCCTCATCCATGCAATGGCAGCCACACACCCTCATGTTGAGCCGCAGGACTGGCCTAACCCATCTTTGCAAATTGCTTTCTAATCCCCGGGGAGAAAGGCAAAGTGTGATTAATATGACTATTTATTTTGCAAGCATGCGGGAGGTAAAAGGTGGAAGTGCTGAGACATATATTTGATTTGGCAAATTAACACATCATAAGACATAACTATAAAAAATGCGCAGCCTCCTAAAATTGCTTTACTGCACCCCCATCCTTGCTGGAAGAACTGTAATGAGAGAATAAGGTAGGAGAGCTGTCAAGATAATCTTCCCTGTTATACACGCAGTTGCAGGCATGGAAGCTGCAAAAAAAATAACACATTTTTGCAGCTGTTGGGCCAGACCTTCCCATTAGCAAGAGAAGCTGTACGTCCCTGGTATTTCCCAGCACTTGCTCCGTGTAATGAGAGCCACCCACAGTGGAGAAGAGTGAACTGTCCTTCATCCCAGAGGTCTTGGAGGGCCTATCATCACATTCTGTGGAGACATGCAGGGTGAAAGGGACATGGGTGCAAGACATGACCTCTCTCCTGAGCCAGGATCATCCCGAAGGTCCCACTAACTAATGCATGGGGCTGGATCAGCAGCTCATGGAAATCCTGATGCAGCCATGGATTTAGTATCGTAGAATCATAGACAGCTCTTCTCCCTTCAGGGAACTGATGTTCTTCTGCTTAACACTGTAATTGTGTGGAAAGGTGGTGAGAGACTTTAATGGTTGAGCCACTTTGCTGGACATTGTGGTGGCATTTAGAGTGGCAATCGCAGTGGGGTACACAAAGAAACACAGAGACATGAGGGGACAGGAGGTTGGACGAGTCCTGAATTAACCAGATTGTTCAAAACCTGGGATGGTGGTAGTGTTAGACCAACTTTAGTTGTCTTTTTGCACCTCCAGGTTGAATCTTGGTGATTCAGTCCAGATTTGGGTTTGGTCATCAGCTTATGTCAGTCATCTGGGATAGGCCTCTTCTGGATGACTTGTGGAGGAGTAAATTTGAGTGGTCCAGGTTTGGATTGAGTTTTTCAAAAGTGAGGCTGACCATGGTTTCTTGGCTTCATCTAGATGAGACTGGTCATTGGTGACAGGGTTGATTTATTCAATTTTTCTTGGGTTTAGTAGATTTTAGGTTTTGAATTATGGTTTCTATTGAGCAGGACCAAGGTTGAGCACTGAAAGTTGGTCTGACCAGTCTCTTAAAGTCAGCCCACATCTTTGCCACTGGTTTCGCTTTTTGCTGACCCAGGTTACCCTGAATGGGGCCCCCTGGTGGATCTAGTCCCTTGGTGGACTAGATGTTCTGATGGTTGGACTAGACAATCTCGGTGTTTTTCTCCAACCTTACTGCTTCTGTGATAACAACAGGACAATCCTCACGTGCCAGTAAAGCAGCTAAGTGGTGCCAGGGTCCATAGTGATGGAGCAGGTTCACCTTCCCAGATCTGCACACTGAAAAAATGTGACAGAAGCAGCCATCTCCACCTTTCTTTCTCAGTTCTGGGGGGCAAGTCTGGCCTGATCTACCTGCTGTAGGGTGAAATTGATCATGGGACATTATTTCTCTGCAATTATGAGAAGGGGAACCTGAGATGACAAGCTGAGTTTCGATGCTGTGGAACTGCAGAACAAGTGCCTGGAGTAGGGGTATTGCCAAAAATAGGGCACCTTTCCAGAATGCTTGTCCTATGCCTGATAGTGACTGACACAAGGTTTATGAGAGCCAAAAGGAGGGAAATGAAATCTTTCAAGAGTGGCACCAAGATCTGGAAAGATTTGGGTTTCATCCCTTAGTGTGGCAGTTTAAGTACTACCAGGGTAGATAGGGATTTCTGAGGAAGCTCTTCCCAGATGTACACATATACCTACATCACCCTGCCTGGAGGTGGTCACCAGTCACCTTATAGGGGTGTCCTTCAGGAAGACATAAGTCCAGCTTGCAATGGGAGAGAGCTGAGGACACATCTCTGGGTGAGACAGCTCAAATCTAAACCAGACATGTGTTTTTCATGACCGTTATCACTGCTGCTATCACTGGTTTCTCATGTTTCAAAGCAGACTGCAGACTTGGCCATGCACTCGGGAGATCAGATAGCTCTTCCATTTAACACCTTGGCATTTCACATCTACCTTGCAGCTCACGACTGGTGAGAATGCCTTCAACCCCTATCAATTTTCCAAGTGCTGGTCAGGGCTGGGTGAGCAGCACCTATAACACAAAATAGGTTTGGAATAAAATGTCAAGTTAATTCTAAATCAAGGGTTTGCCATTCACAGGCTTCTGCAGCTACACTAATAATCCCATTCCATTTCAAGACAGAGTGGGATGTGTTTTCTTTTAGATCCCCTATGCCCAAGCTTATTCCCCCAGTGCTGTCATACAGGAGGCAGCGTTATGTTCCATCCAGCCCTGGGAATGCACAGGCACCCAAAGGGGCTTTGATCTTCACCAGTAATGCATTATTTTGTAGTGAGGTGACATGAGGGCATCTCACCAGAGCAGGGCAGTGGTGGGGGTTTGTGAAGCAATTGCTGAATTTCTAACAAGGGACAGCCATGATGGCTTCCCCATCTGACTATATGGTCAGTGTTGAAGAGGATGAGGCCAGCTGTCATTTTGCAACCAGGTTTAGTTGAATGGATACAAGAAATGATGACTTTTTGCCCATCAAGCCACACTAGGCTGGGACAACCCAAAGACAGGGAGACATGGTATCACGACACAGACTTGGGACAAATGCTAGAACAAATAAAAGGAAAACAAAATTTATCAGTGAGATCTCGAGGCAGTCTGCAACCATATGTACTGCTGCCAGCAAGGAGGTAAAACATTTTGAATTCATTCAAGGCTTTCTCCAGTTCAGAGTGACCTTTAAAGCACCCACGTCTCGGCTTGCTGTTTCCAGCAGAGCTGGCATTGCAGTCAGCTCTCCTTTCTTGTTGTAATTATTTTTTTTCTTTTTTTTTTTCTTTTTCTTTTTCCAGTTGAAATATTTATGCAGGTTTTTGGGGGTGTAGCTTTCATCACTCTGAACCAAGAGGAAGTAGTCAAATCACAAAGCAGGCTACAGTATACGGCCCTGGGGATAGCCTGGTCTTCGGTAACACTCCTTCCCATGGCCTTTCTCCTAGGAAAGCTACGAGCAGGGAGGTTTATGAAGCTGATCCCATCAGACTCCATGGAGAGACTTAGCCTAAACATCTGAAGGATGAGAGACTCAGAGAAAAGGAACTGGAGGGAGAAGGTTTGCAACAACAACTTGAAATAGGATCGAAGATTAGGATAAGGATGTAAAGGAAGCCAGAGGAACAACACCATCTCATTTACCAGTCAAGCACGCAATGTTTGCTATATTAAAATAAAAACAGTGGGGGGTGATTCCCTAAGGAAGGCTCCTCATCTGGCTGCATTAATGGAAGCTGAGCCCTTGAGTGTACACAGGCAGTAACACAGAGTTGCTTGCACAGACACAGATGTACACACAAAGACTTACCTTGAGAAGGGGAAGGCAGCAAGGCACAAAGGCTTTAATCACGTTTGTGGAACAATAAACAAGAGCATCCAACCTCTGTGCTACCCACAGGAGCAGACACCATCCACTCTCAACAAAAGAGTGGCTCTGAGAAGGAAAGGAACTTCACATCAAATAGAGTCATGGAATCATAGAATCTTTTGAAATGGAAGGGACCCTTAGACGTTGTCTAGTCCAACTCTCCTCTGGTGAATTAGGGACACATACAGATCCATCAGGTGCTCAGAGACCTTTTACCCTGACCTCAAACATATCCAGGGACAAGGTATCCACCACCTCTCTGGGCAACCTGTGCCAGTGCCTCACTATTTCTATTGTAACAACCTTCTTCCGTATATCCAATCTAAATCTCCCCTCTTTTAGTTTGAAGTCAATTCCCATTGTCCTAACACAGCAAATCCTGCTCAAGAGTCTCTCCCCTTCTTTCTGAAAGCCCCCCCCTTGGATACTGAGATGATGCATATCTAATGCAGCACATGCAGCAAGACAAATCCCCTGCAGAACTGACCTCTTGATTCACCCAGTGTCCTGGGAGAGCCTCTGGGGATATTCTGAGTGCAGTAATACCCATGAAGACAGAGTTCCTTCCAAAACGTGTGTCAGGAACTCACTCCAAAATGTAGGAAGTAGTCTGAAATTCAGAGCTGGAACCCAAGCCCACAGAGCAGCTCTGCCTCCAGACTGCCAACCCAACACAGGATCTGCAGCTTGTGGGTTTGACTCAGAGCATCTCTGTCACCTTAGTTAACGTTTTGCCTTCCTTCACCACCCCAAATTCCTCTGCTCTGTGCTTGTCCTGTAGTGCTGGCTAGGCTCCAGTTGGCTAATTCCAGAGCTTTTCCATGTTCCCAGATGGGAAGACGAGCAAGTTGCTCTCCATATCATGCACAAACGAGACCTTGCAGACAGGATTTGCCAAGGTTGCCTATGTGCAGCACCTGGCACAGAGCACCTCTCATCAGCACAGGACCCTGCTGCCAATTCAATTCAATGTAAATACATAACTACCAATAACATTGATGCTACAGTGGTGGAAAACTGTTTAAAAATAATAATAATAACATAACCCTTTAAAAAGCAGCAGAGAACGGATGTTCTGAGAGCTTGACAAAAACTCAAATCCTCTTGAGGGGGAAATTAACTAGCACTACTTCTGACTGGATCCAATTTATTAAGGTCTCAGAGCAGGCAATCATGAAGAAAAGAGATAAATAATCTTCAGAGAGAACAATTGCAGAGCAGTTGTGACACAATCAGGAGACCATTTTCTCAGGACTGGGGAGAGGGGATGCCAGGCCTCTCCCACATTAATCAGAAATAAAAGACAGAAATATGTGTCTATGTGTCTACAGTGGTACTGCAATTGATTGTTAATTGTTCTCTTTGAAGATTATTTCTCTCTTCCCTCAGAATAATTCCCTTCTCCTCTCCCGTCTCCTTCTCATAAAAAAGAATGACCCTAATGTAACTTGAAAGGAGTTGCAGAGCAGGAGGTGTTTTGCTGTTTTCCCTATCCCAGCCAGCTGGATAGGGAAAGAAGTTACCCATTAAGTAACTTTTGCCTGTGCAGTGGGAAGAGGCAGGTTGTAGCTTTAAGAAATGCATCAGAGAGTTGAAAGATGGGATATCAAGCTGCATTTTCTTCTCTCAAGCTCCTGATGCTCCTGGGTTAGACATTGTGTGATGTATGGAGCAAGGTTTGAAGCCCTAAGAGCACTAATCTGGTAATGCTGGTAGCAGCAGGGACCTGGCAAAGACCTCCTGAAACCTCTTGCTGCTTGGCAAATTAAGTGCAGTTGAGTCTGTGTGGGAGACTGAGGCGTGGGGGACTGTATTTGAAGGACACTCTTTTTGGTTTTTTTGTTTGTTTGTTTGTTTGTTTGTTTGTTTGTTTGTTTGTTTTTTCCAAGAATGGACTTGAGAGTATTTATGTCTAGAGCTTTATCATACTGAAAAAATTCTTGGTTTTGGCTGAAGTATGTTATTAGAGATGCCAGCACAGAAACTTTCAAGCCCTTTGCCCAGCAAGCACTGGGAATGGGGAGATGCTGGAGTTAAGAGCACTGATAAGCAGTGTTTTTGGGAGATAGAAAGAAGGATCCTGTGTCTGGAGGGATGGTCCAGCTGGTCTCCTCACCCTTGCTGCTGCCTGGGGAGAGCAGAGCGGTAGAATGTCAGCATGTGGTTCCCCAGAGCTCTTGGTATGATGTTCATGAACACATGAGCTGTGGGATAAGAGGGGCTCTGATGAGGATGAGAGCAATGCACTCCACTTTTCTTCCTGGCCAGAGGGAGCAGAGGGACCTGGAAAATCTGGGTCTGGAGCAGTGCTGATGAACTGTTCCTTGTGCACTGCCTGTATACTGCAGGGAAAATCAGTCCAAAGTGCATCAGCCAGTGCACATGCCATCACAGACAAGCCAGAGGGAGCCCAGGCTTCAAGGGAAAGACCTAGAGAGGCCAGTGGTAATGGGAAGAAATGCTTATTGCTTTTACCCAGGCATGTCTTCTCTGCCTGTGAAACACAGACCATCTGTATGCCTGCAGCAGGGTTGGCAAGGGAAGATCTATTATCAGATGGAGACCTGGGGTTCCCCTATTAGAAGCAGATAGAGAAGGGCAAAGAATGCTAACTATTATTATGTAAGAAGTTCCCAACTGTGTGTCTCATTAGCCTTTAAAAAGTAGGACTCCTGTAAAGGAGAACAATTCTGGAAGGAGGCAGCTGTTAGGAGGGTCTTCCCATCTCATCTGATCCCAGTTGTGAAAAACTGCTGTCTCTGACTTCAGCATCTATACCTAGGGTTGGATACTGTGGAAAAAAAAATACCATCTGCTCAGCGTTTAACACTGACACAACCTGTGGCACCCCTCTGAAAAATTGTACTTCTCAGCTTGATAAATAGCATTCCTACTCTAGTTCTCCTGCTCCATGTACTACATGCAGAATGGTCAGTTTGCAGATACAATGCTCGAGGAAAGGACAGTTGATTCTTTGCACCACATATAGAAATCAACTGGCTCACAGAACAGTCTGCAGTGGGAAAATGATAATAACTGTTTCCTGATAGGATTTGGAAGTATTATAAAATCATTTCAGTTAGTTGGATCACCTGGTCAAACTCTCGTACAATGAGCACGGACACCCACAGCTCCATCAGGTGCTCAGAGCCCCTCCATTCTGACCTTGAGTGTCTCCAGGGATGGGGCATCCACCACCTCACTGGGCAATGTGTTTCTGTGCTTCCCTGCTCTGATTGTAAAAAACTTCTTCCTTATATCCAATCTAAATCTCCCCTTGTTCTGTTTGAAACCATTTCCCCTACTTAAAATGCCCCCTTATGCCTCTTTCCCAGCTTGAATAGTCATTAATTTTCTTTTTACTTGTGAAGAACATTGCCCATTATTTTGCCCAAATAAACAAACAAATAAATAAAATATATTGAAAACGAATCATGCAGTGTTGATGTAGCTGTTTTGATGGGAAGATTCAACAAGAATTTGGCTAGATTTTTAGTCAAAAATCCAGGAAAGACAAGCTAGGCAACAGCACAGAAGTCACAGCACTCAGGATAGAGAAGAGTTAATCAGTTTATCTAGGACTGAATTCATTTCTCTTACACCAAGAAGTGGTAACTGGTCACGGACCAGTGCTCTTCCCATTTCATTTCTCACAACCTAGAAATGCATTAGAAATAAAGTTTAAAGTCTTGGGTTTATTCCAGCTCAGGAAAAAGAAAAGGAGAAAAAGAGAAAGAGGAAGAGGAAGAGAAAAAGAGGAAGAGGAAAAGAGAAAAGAGAAAAAGAGAGAGAGAGAGAGAGAGAAAGAGAGGGAGAAAGAGAAAGAGAGGGAGAAAGAGAGGGAGAAGAGAAGAGAAGAGAAAGAGAAAGAGAAAGAGAAAGAGAAAGAGAAAGAGAAAGAGAAAGAGAAAGAGAAAGAGAAAGAGAAAGAGAAAGAGAAAGAGAAAGAGAAAGAGAAAGAGAAAGAGAAAGAGAAAGAGAGAGAAGAGAAAGAGAAAGAGAAGGAAAAAGGCAAGGCAAGGCAGGGAGAGAGGAAAGGAAAAAGGAAAGGAAAAAAAGGAAAGGAAAAGGAAATTTTGATGTATTTATTTATCCTACAAAATGAAACTGATTTTTCAGCTTATCTGACAAATTAGATGTACTTGCAACTTGATGATAAGACATCAGCTTTTCTGCTCGTGTGTTGTGTGCAGAAAGATTCCTTATAACGTCAGCCTGAGCACTTTGTATCAGCAAATATTTGTTAACAGCATTGCAGTTAAAGGGATTCTTCAGTGGCTGCTGCTGCACTGGGGTCATTTGGGTGCTGGTACAGTAAATACTACTTTTAATGAGAGAGAACAGCGCTTGATCTCTGAGTAAAGGCAGTCACAATCCATTTGGCAGGCAAGTCCAGAGAGGGAGGAGGACAACGTGCAGGGAGAGAACAAAAGGAGCCCCAACAACACATGGGTGCTGGACAACAAATGGAGGTGATACTTCAAAAAACACTGCCAGGGAAGAGCTGAAATCAACACGGGAATCACTCAAGAGAATCAGTGTGTGTTTCCTTGGTCTAAGTGATCTCCTGTTGGCCTTAGGGCGAAGCAGAAAGGCAAACCATGCTCTGGCATTTCCTTCCAGAGGTGAGGTACAAGCACCTCTTAGCTTTTTTACCAGAACTTGTTGGGTCACTGCATGGAGATACAAGCTTGTGGCCTTCACAAAGATGCTTGGGTGAATTATAAAATCATAGAATCATTTGAGAAGGAAGGACCCTTAAAGGTCATCTGTTCCAAATCCCATGCAGTGAACAGGTTAAAGGACACCCCTTGAAGGGAGCCCAGGGAGAGGAAGGCTGCATCACATGGGGTGGAAATGAGGCAGCCATCATTATTTCACCACAGTTAAAGGGGAAACAAAATCCCAAAATAAAGAGGAAATAAAAATATAGCTACTGTGTTCCTCTGCCCTGCAACTGTCACCCAGGACGTAAGGTTTAGTACTCTGTCATTGCTAGAAATCAGCAGTAAAGAAGCCAGGCACTTATTTGTCAGCTCAGTTCTGTAAGTTAAGCAGTAGATATATATATTCTCCTGAGTCAAACACATGGAGCTAGGATTGCAAGACACACGGTGACACTCCAAAGCACTCAGCATTGCCCTGATAGGCAGGAAAGGGGGATGAAGCAATTGAGAAGCTGGAAATGATAAAAGCATGTCTGCACTACTGGGGCAGCTGCTTCCTATGGGGCTGAGGGACAAAGTGGACTTTGGGGATGCATTACATCCCCGTTTTAGAACCTTTTTTGGCTTCTTCTCTGCTGCTGGTAGCTCACAACCGTTGGCATCTCACCACCATTTACCTCCACATCTTGGTGAGAATGAAAATGCCAGAGAGAACGTGCACTTAAAACTCCAGCATGAGCTGCAAAACCAGGTAGGGACACCTGGGATGAAGAAAAGCTGTGGTGACAGGTGTGCTCCTCTCCAGCACAGAGGTTCTGACCACATCTCACCTAGAAGACATGGTGATTGCAAAGCATAGCCATGAGGACGGAGAAAAATAAAAATCACACAAGTCCCAAAGTTCCCTCTTTGAGTGCATTGCCTCAGAATGAAGATTAATGCCAATCATGTTGAGACTGCAATGTCTTAGCACTCTGCAAGGGGTGGACAGGGAGGAAATAAATGAAACCTACACACATAGGGTTTATCACACTTGAACAGACCTTCAGATGTGGCTCCAGCTGGATGCTGCACACTGGGCACCTTCATTAGTGAAAACCTGCCTGACATGATTTTTTCTTTCACACCTTTTTTTGACATGGATAGCTTGCTTATAGAAGTTGCATTTTGGTCAGGTTTACTTTGTTTCCATGAGGAGAAGGATGCTGGGTCACTTCTCTTTTCCCTTTCTGCTGGGACACCCATTCTGTTACACACATGGGGAGCTAAAGGGCCATCCCTGAAGAACACTTGGTGCCTTGCCTGCTCTCTCCTCCTCATTCTTGCTACTAGAGCTGCCCTTGTCTTGTAGTCCTGTCTTCCCAGGCTGCTTCCTTTGCATGTGAAATAACACTGCTATCCTTCTCTTGAAGCTGCCCAGCAGTGTGGGGAGTAAGGTATAATCAGAACATGTTGATATGGAAATCCTCAACAATACGAATGGAGATCCCAGAGATGTGAGGTCTCAGAGCATGGTGTGTGCCATGGCACTGAGACTGACAGGCTGCCAGGGAACAAGGGCTGGAGCCAGGCTGGATCTGTGGGACTGTGGAGATAGTGATGGAGGTGAGAACATAGAATCACAGAACGTGATTTGGAAGGAACCCTAAAGTGCACCCAGCCCCTACTCCTTGCTATAAGGTGGCTGTCCCCCAACAGCTCAGGCTGTCCAAGGCCCCATCCAACCTGCCCCAACCTGGCCTTGAGCACCTCCAGGGATGGGGCACGACAGCTGCTCTGGGCAGCAGTACCAGGGCTTCATCACTCTCTGAGTAAATAATTTCTTCTGAATATCTAATCTAAATACCCCCCCCCTTTTAATTTGGAGCCATTCACCCTTGCCATATCACTGTCAAAATATGTAAATGTTTATCTCCTTCCTGTTCATAAATTCACTTTAATAATGGAAGGCCACAATAAGGTCTCACCTCAGTCTTCTCCAGGCTGAATGTACAGGCTGTCCAATTTGGAACCAGTCCCTATGTCTCCCCACTGAGACCCTCTGTTTAGTCCCACTGGCAAGGGAAATCACTGAACCTGACTCCCTCAGATGGAAAACTCATCCTGGCACTCCCTGTCGCTCTCCCCTCTCTGGTCCCCAGCCGGCATCTGCCCTGATTCGTGTGCCCAGAAATTCATGGTACACTGACAACCCTAAGCAAACAGAGAAATCCCAGTATGAAAGGTTGCCTTGAATTCATTGGCCATCTCCGTGGTGTTGTTTGTAATGAAGAAGGCAAACAATCCTGCAATCAGTGCTGCCAGAAACTCTGGGGAAGAGACAATTCCTCTACTGATGGAGCCCAGAAGAGCAGAGAAGGGGCTTTTCTCAGCCACTCCTTTCATTCAATTAGCCTGTTTCTGATTTTTCAGGCAGCAGGGATGGGGTCATTTACAGCCGGCAGAGCTCTGTGTGCTTGGGCAGCCCTCCCAGCAGCACAGGACAAGCCCAGGCGCCTTCAGCTGTTTTTTGCTTTGAAAATGAATTCATCCGTGGTGGAAGGTGGGAGGCAGACCAAGTACAGATGCTTTGGAACTGAGGCAGCAGGTACAGTGTTGTCCTGAGATGCCTTTTCCTCTTCTGACCTGCTGATGCCAAGATACAGGGTATCAAGGGAGCACAGGTCTGGGAATAATTTTGCACAAGCTTCCTAAATGCCCCTGGCCTGCATTTTTCTACACCACACAAGTCCAACTCCGTTGGACCTTCTCACGGCATCGAAACACTTTGCTGCTGTCCAAACTTTCTGTTGTTTCTGATTTTGTTTGTTTGTTTGTTCAATTGTTGTTCTGTGGAAAATTTCGTAATGCTAACTGTTCCATCACTTTTGGGGAAAAACATGCAGACACTGAAATGTTGGGATTCCCCTTAGAGCGAAAATCCCACGTCTGGGAGGGAGAAGTCAACGCCTTGATGAGGAAGGGTGGCAGGGGATGTGGTCCTGCAGTGATGTAGCTGGGCTTCTTGCAAAGGCTGAGAGGGGACTTCTGGTGCCCCAGGCACCTCCTGCCCTTGCTCCTCAGGAAGCAGCCGCCATTGCTGCTTTGAGGCAGACCACTTGCGGGATGAGCCTTGTTTCCAAGCTGCTTCTCCACGGCTCAGAAAGGATTCTCCAGCTTTCTTATGTTCTCCCTTTGTTGTATTCCCTTTACTCCTGACTACAGATCACCCAAATACAATACCTTTTTCTTCCTCCATTCTTCCTGAGGGACCATAAATCTCCACTTTCTAAGCAGGACTGTCTGCCCCTTCCTTGCCCTCAATCTCTACTACAGTCACTGACTGGGATAAAACAGGGAGGAACAGGGTTGCCTGTCACTGCCACCTTCTCTGCCAAAGCCAGATACAGTAAAGTAGCATGCCCCTTTCAGTGCGCCACACAAATTTTCTTTGTCCTCCACCTTGCAGTGATGGAACTGGCAGCACCTACTGCTGCTTGCTGTCAGTGCAAGATGAGCACTCAGGTGCCGTGCAAGATGAGCACTCAAGTGCCATACAAGATGCTCAGATGCTGCTCACAAAAAAGGAAATGGTGGCTGCAATCAAGGATTTTTATGGGAAACAGTACCAGGAATCAGTATCTTCAGGCTTCCGTTCCCTCTCAGCTTCAGCGAGCTTCTGCACGCTGTCTCACTTGAATGTTTTGGGGCTGTCTTTTTCTCCAGACCTTCTTCATCCACAGCAAAGCCTGTAGTTAGCTACTTTCTGCCATCCAGGGATGATTTTTATTCTCTCCTCTAATGAGTGTCACTTAGGTCTGGGCCCACTGTGGTTTCAGCACGCAGCTGCTAGCCCCCAGCACCATAACTGGCTGTCCCAGAACTCAACAACAGCTCCTCCAAGAAGACAAATCGGTCATTATGCATCTGAACAAATAGATTTCATACTCCAAATGGAGAGATCTGTCAGCGGCCCTGTTCCTCTGGGAAGCTGAGAATGTCAAGCCATTTAAGAGCCCTTTCCTAATGATGCCCCTTGTGAGCAGCTGTGAAGATGTATAGCTCCAGAGCTCAGAGTGAGTTTGCTGGAGACTATCGGGGTAGTGGGGGAGATTAGGAGGCATTAGCACAGCAGAGCAGTTCATTCCAGCATGTCCTCCAGAGTCCCATACAGCAGAAAAGGAGCATGAGACATGGGCTCAGATTAATGGCTTCTTCACAAGCTGGCTTTGCCTTCTGACAGAGGAGAAAAATGATTGCACAGACACACACGAATGAGGGGAGGTGGGCTGTATTGTCTAACTTGTACATTTTATAATGGAGAGTGTTGCTGGAAGAAAGAGAATACAACAAGTTAGGTCAATGGGAATGCAGTCTCTCTGTGTGGTGTTTATTGAGGGCAGACCCTGCCTGCTGCCATATCATGGTTTGTCCTGGTTCAGGTACCTCTGCCTGACATATCCCCCAAAGGGCAGTTCTCTTCAGGACTGGGGCAAGGATACTTGGATCTGGAGACCCCTTCCCGATCAGCAGGCTGTGAGAGCTGCCAGTATCACATAGGGGGATGAAACTGCCAGGAGCTGGCTCCCATAGCCAGGACCATGTCTGGGTGGAACCAGATTCCCTGCCCCAGCCCAAAAACGCAGGGTGAGGATGACATCTGAAATCCTCTGCTCAGCAAGTCCATCATTTGATGTTGTTCCTTTTGCCCACGTAAGTGTTCTGACCTGAAAATCCAACATTTCATGTTGGATAATAACCAGAATTCAATGAAGTACTAAAGAGACATCCCAATCTACACTCTTCTAGTTGATCTTGGGCCAAATTTGTAAGTGCTGTCAGCCACCCTAAATAAAAACTTTCGTGTAGATTGGAGTTTGTAAAAAAATGTACCTGTGCTGAACATTGTCAAGCAGCCTGGGAGCACCTCTCAGGTGGACAGAAGGGCTGTTGTGCTGTGTTGGGGTACATGAGAAACAGAGGGGTCTTATCTCTACCTGAGGGATGTGGCTGGACATTCTGCATGGGCAGAGTGTCTGTACTGTTACTTGGGATAACTGAGTGGGTGTTCTGGTTCCACAGACAGGCTATGCTCTTATCTGAGGGATCTGGGTGGGGTAGATAGACAGAGTAGCTGTGCTTCTACTTGAAGAATCTGAGTAGGGGTGTGTAAAGGACAGAAGGGCTATGATGTTACTTGAGGGATCTGGGTGGGAGTACTGAACTGATAAAGGAGCTGTTCTGTTGACTGACAGATCTTGATGGGGCTATCTGACAGAAAAACGGGACATGTTGCTACTTGAGGTATCTGGGTGGGGGTACGTGATGGACAGAGGGTACTGAGGTCCACTTGGGGGACATGGTGGGAGTTCTGGATGGATAGAGGAGCTGTTAATGCTACTAGAACAATGGGGGTAGGGGTTCTGCGTAGAGAGAGGGGTTTTGTTGCTTGATGAGTGATCCAGTCTAGGATACTGAATGGGCAGAAAGGATCTATTGCTATATTGGAGACCTGGTTGACTTATTGCATGGATAGAGGAGATCACAATTTATGGTGTCTGGGTCATGGTACTGGATAGATAGAGGAGCTTTTAGCTATATGAAGAACAGATTGCCCTGAGGAGTGCTAAATGCCCCATCCCTAGATACAACCAATGTCAGGCTGGAGTGGCTCTGATGGAACTGTAGGTGTCTCTTCTCATTGCAGGACCAGATGTCCTTTCAACACAAAATATTCTATGTAATAGTGGATATGGAAAAATCTTAAAAAAAAAAATAATCTGCATTTAAAACCAAACAAAACCAAACAAAAAATAAGATAAAATAAAATAAAAACCAAGCAACAAACTAAGTCAAAACAAAAGAAAACAGAATAAAACTAAATAAATATTAACACAAGGAAAAGTGACTAGAATCAAACTGCCAAGAAGCAGGAGGAATTTAATCACCATTCCCTAACGGACTTGAACTTAAGCACACACACTGGTACCCACTGACTGTATACAAATCTCAGGCCTTTTTTCTTTTAAACGTTTTTCAACCTGCATGTTATCTCTTCAGATGGAGTCATTTATATTAAGAGAAGAAAAATGCAAGTGTCTAGAGGCCACCTTTAATAAAGTGTTTGATGTAGTGCCTCGCAAAATCTTACCTGGCAAATGAATTCCAATTGGAGTGGTTACAAGCTGAGACACCTGATGGAAAATTGGCTTAAGGTGGATAAACACCAAGCCATGATAAAGTACAGGAGACCATGAGAGGAGAGGGGTGTCCAGAAGGTGCCACAGGAATCGATGTTACAGCTGGTTTAGTTTAACATCTTTATTAATGATAGGGAGGGAGAAGTAAACAACACATTAATAATGTCCTGGGATGATACTAAACAGCACAACTCCATAGATAGAGTGGAGGGCAGGAACTGGTGAGGAGTGGAAAGCAGGAATTTGTGAAGGATGAGCTGTTTGACTTCTCTTATCAAGGTCATGGTCAAAGGACTGTTTGTTATCAAAAAGTCAAGGCACAGGCATTGGGGGAGAGGCTTTTGGAAGGCAAAGGTGGCAAGAAGAGGATCCCAGGCAGAAGACATAAGATGAATGTTTTGGGATACTGAGGACACTGGGACAAATCCCACACCTTGTCGGAACCCATGTTTTATCCTAGGAAGAGGGTCACTAATGTGCATGTCCTACAGGAAGTATAAATCAGCAGCTACACCTTCATGGCGAGATGCTTCCCTCAACACACCGAACTCCTCCAAGGAAATTTTAGGCAAATGTTTAAAGTTAGAGGTGCTTTCTCTTGACCTTGAAAGTATTATGTGCGGGAAAAAGAGTGCTCTGCCAGTAAGAGGGACAGATAAGAAAATGTGAAGCCATCAGTAAGATCACAGCTTTGGAAATTGGTGATTGCTTGATACCAGCAATCACGGTTTGATGTCATTTGTGGCATCTTTTAAGGAACAGCTCTGACTGCAAAAATACAATACATACATAAGCTCATTGCTTCAGAAGGACTTGTTTTACACATCTTGAGAAAATTACAAGCAAAACTGTTTGGGAGGAACATGAGGGCAGGTAAATGAGATGTTGAATTTTGAACAAGTGGAGACAGGGCAGGAAAGAGTTGCAAAAATGACTGTAGAGATGGAAGGAAAACAGCTTTGCAATGAGAGGCTTAGAAGTCTATTCAACTCATCATAAAGAAGTTTGAGATTTAACTGATTGCAGTGTGTAAGTACCTTCCCAGGAAGAAAATACAAGGTGCAAAAGGCTCTTCAATCACATGGAGAAAGGCACACAAGAGCCAGCAGCTGGAAATTAAGGTCAGACAGATTCCAGCAACAATTCAGGCCCAGATTTGTAGCAGAAAATGTGACCAGACAATCACTCAAAGTCCCAGAGATGTGGTAACTTCTGGGACATAGTGATTTCATCACATCTCTTGGTCAAGGGATGTCTTCCTCTAAGATGGTCTGGTCAAATCAATGTGACTTCTGACAAGAGTGGGTAGTGACAGATAAACTGTTGTTTTTTTCCAGAATTACTTGGCCAAAAAAGTGTGTGTAAATGCCTTATACTGTATCTCATTCCCTTTCATTCCAAAACTATTGCCATATCTACTAAGCTGTTTATTATATCCTCTCTACAGCCTTAATTCTGAGATCTGCATTACTCTCCATTTGTCCCATCTAGATACTGTGGGGTACTTGGGTTATGATGTTTACCATTCCAGCATCTGTAATTACCTCACATTCCTGTCTGTCATTTCAAGCACGGTCTGTAGCTCCTCATGCATTTTCCACACCTGTGGTTAACATCTATACAGAACAGCTCCTGTTTTATTCCCATACCTGCAGGAGCCTCTTATAGAAGGAAACTTACACTGTGCTCCCTTTTAGGAAAATGTTGCTCCTCTCTGTGCTTGTTAGATGTTTTTGGTAATGAATCCAGAATCCTTTTTTTCAGCAGAGCCTCATCTTCTCTTAAGCTGAAGCAGCCTCACCGCATCTCCTGAGAGCTATTCTTGCCAGCTCAATCAAAGGGTAAATGCATTCTGACTTAAAGATGAAGGAGGGACTCAAGTGGTCCTGGGAAGCAGTGGACACCAGGGACTGGCAAGCCAGTAATACAAGGCAATGGAGTTCTTCTTCCCGTTGTTTTGCTACAAACAGCAGATGGTAACAAGAAGGCTTGGCATGATCCAGACATTGCAGTGGGCTAGGGAGATAGTTGAGTATGCCACTTGCTTACACACAGGTCTCATGTAAGGAGATCCCTGGATCAAGCTGCTTCAGTGGCCTGTGCCTGTGGGATGGGAAGAGGTGGGCAGGCACAATGATAGGTCTCAAGAAAAGACTCTAAAGAGGATTAACAGGGGACATGCCTGCCTGGAAGTACTTGGAAGGAGGGAGAAGGTGATTTACTGTCCCCTTATGGTTTCACTGTGTGAAAAGGAATGAAATAAAGCAAGAAAAATTACATCTCAACATCAGGAAATGCCTTCTGTCACAGAGACGCATTAGTCTGAGGAATTGCCTCCTTGGTCATGGCATGAGAACATGGTTGCTCTAGACAGACTCCACAGGACTATGATCTCAAAGAGAAATGTAAGAAAAATGGGTTATCAGGTGTAGTCAACATGGATTTACCAAGGGGAATCATGATAGGCCAACCTGGTAGTCTATGATATCATGACCATCTGAGTAGGTGGGGGGAGAGCAGTGGATGTTGTGTACCTTGATTACAGCAGGGTGTTTGACACTATCCCTGTGAACACATCCCTGTTCTCTGTGAGAAAGCTTAGGAATGTGGGACAGGCAAATAGTGGACTGATAACTGGCTGACTGGCAGAGCTCATAGGCACAGCTTTCCCAGGGGATAGTGCTGGGACTTGTTCAAAACCTTCATCAATGATTGGATGAGGGGATAGTATGCATCTCACCAAGTTTGTTGATGATACAAAGCTAGAAGGTGTGGCTGACACACCAGAAGGCTGTGCTGCCATTCAATGAGACCTGGACAGTCTGAGAGTTGGGTAGAAAGAAAACTGATGAGATTCAGCAAGAGCAAGAGTCCTACACTTGGTGAGGAATAACCACATGCATCAGTACAGGTTAGGGAATGACCTGCTGGAGAGGACCTCTGTGGAGAAGGACCTGGGTGTCCTGGTGACCATGAGCCAGCAGTGTGTCATTGTGGCCAAGATAGCCAGTGGCATCTTGGGGTGTATTGAAAAGAGCATGTCCAGCAGGTTGAGGGACATGCTCTCTGCTCTGCCCTCTCCCTCTGCTCTGCCCTGATGAGGCAGAGCACTGTACTCATCTGGAGTACAGTGTCCAGTTCTGGGCTCCCCAGTTCAAGAATGACAGGAACTGCTGCACAGAGTACAGTGGAGGGCCACAGATATGGCTGTGGGCCTGGAGCATCTCCTTTATGAGGAACAGCTGAGAGACCTGGGGCTGTTCAGCCTGGGGAAGACCAAAAGGATCTCATCAATGCTTATAAATACCTAATAAGCAGGAGTCAGGTGGATGGGGCTGGGCTCTTTTTCGTGGTGCCCAGTGACAGGACAGGGACAATGTGCAAACTGGAACACAGGATGTTCCATGTGAACATGTGGAAAATCTTTACTGTGAGGGTGATAGAGCACAGAAACAGGCTGCCCAGAGAACTTGTGGAGTATTACTCTATGGAGATATTAAAAACTTGCCTGGACTTTTTCCTGTGCAACCTACAGTAGGAAACCTGCTTTAGCAGGGGATGGGGATTGGGGATCTCCAAAGGTTCCTCCCAGTTTTCTGCAATTCTGTAAATATCCTGCAGAGGAATCAGTATCCTGGAGCAATGCCATATTTGAGTTATCTCAGCACGGCCATCATTCACACATACTTATGCTCTTGGGTGCTCTGTACACCCCCAGGATCTCAAGGACCTCTTCCATCACTATTTGGAGCCATGCTTCACATAAAGCTGATGTGACTTCCCTCAATGTGATGACCTCTGCATAGCTCTCATCTCAGCTGCTCAGATTCCACTGGTGATGGAGATGGTCAAGAGGGAAGGGGTTCCCCAAAGACCCCAGGTCTCTTACACACAGATGTCCTCACCAGTGTCTGTCTCTGCACCATGGTAGGTACCAAGGACTGGATTTCACAGCTAACTAGGTCATCCCACAGGTAACAAAAGCCTACCCAGCAATGGTCTCCAAGCCTTCAAGTCTCTCTGTTCTCTCCACCATTTTTCTTCTGCAGGAATTTGGCTGTAGGGTGCACTAAACTAGTCCTTTGGATTTGTTTTGGCCAGAGCTGCCCATGTCTTCAGTGTAATCCTGGGGACTGCCATCTAACTACTGCCACCACCATTTTGCCAGCAGTTGTATTTTTCCCAAAGAAGGCCTGTTGATGACCAGTCCCTTATCTACCTTTTCCTCCTTTGTAGTCACTTCTCTCCTCCTTGCTTTTCCAAGAGAGTTGTGTTGTTGCCATAGTTACTCTTCTATCTTTAAAGTTACATTTTCTTTTTCCAAGTGGAGACCGAAATTCCTGAGTTTTTCTCTCCATAGAAAACTCCATCTGAAGTGGCACTAATTGAGCATGAAATGCTATATAGCTAAATTACACTGTAATTTATTCACTGTTAAATGATTTAAACAGTTGCTCAGGAGCACTGTGGACAAGAATCACTACCCTCTTCCCATCCCTTTCACCTTGTCAATAAGTTGCAGCCATCCGAGCATCACCTCCTCGGATCTCACCTCCTGTGAGAACCAGTGCAATGGTGTTTCACAATCAGATATTTTGGGGAGCCGACAACTTGTGAAAACTCACGTAAGAACTTGTAATTGAAACCTGATTGCTCCTTGGAGCATTTCACAGCTGCTTGGATGACATCAAACCCAGATAACTGCTGTGATGTCCAGGGCATCACTACATCCTACAGGGAGCTGTGTGAATTAGGCTGTCAGAGTGAGATCTGGGTGCTTGAGTCCCTTTGTCCAGGAGCTTTTCTTCTTTGGAAAGAGGACATAAGTGCAGACAGCTTGTCCTATTTGGAATCTGTTACCAAATTATATTGTACTGGCCATTTCTTCACTCCCAGTCGACATTACATATTGCTCTCCCAGCCTGACAAATGACCACCAGTGCCTTGCAATAGCAGGTCCCTTACATTACTGCTTCTGTAAGGTAAGGAGGCATGGGTTGTCCCTAAGTAAATAGGATATATTTTTTTCCCTTTCATTTTCTTTAACGAAATACAATATTGATGAAAAATGCAAAGGTTTCACTGTGTAAACCCGGAATTGATAAGTTCTAACCTTTCAGAAAGGCTTTTCAGTGTCTTTTCAGATTGAAGCTATTTGGCAAAAATGATAAAAATATCAGAACTACCTCGATCAGCTCAAGCTCCAATTTTGGAAAGAAGAGAAAGTTTCAAAAGAAAAAAGTCACTTACTTGAGCTCAGAATGGAGGCAATTTTGACATTGTGTAAGAGACTCCAGGAGACATGCATTCTCCTAAATAAGAAAGGAAGGATCAAAGTTACAGAGATGCAGACCAGCTTCTTTTTTTTCCCTTCTTTCTTTAATCTTTGAGATCTACGTTTAACTGAGAATTCTTCAAGCTGAAGACTAATTGAGGACAAGAAGCTGTAGCCCCATAGAGCTGAAAGCTCTCCGCCCGGACCAGCAAATTAGGAGCCTGTTTAAAACCTAAGTTACGACGGAGGAGAGGTAGGACAAGAGTACAGCAACTGTAAAAGAACATGGATGAGGGGAGGGGAAGGGAGGGGAGGGAAGGGGAGTGGAGGGGAGGGGAGGAGGAGGAGGAGGAGGAGAAGAAGAGGAGGAGGAGGAGAGGAGAGGAAAGAAAAAAGAGGAAGAACACTTTGATAAAGTTGAAATGCTTCATTTGGGTCTTTCTGTACCGCAGTCTTTCAAGTTGAATTTTCCTCTTTCAAAACACAAAATGCTGAAAAACCAAATGCAAAAACAAAAAGGAATTAAAAAATGCAGAAACAGAAGCAGAAGGCTTTGACTGATCCCCAAATCTTCCCCTTTTCTCCTGCTGTTTCTTTTAAGAGGACAGATAGCTTTCCCTACCTTTTGTTCCATTCTGTAACAGAGACTTCAGACTTACCTCAGGTTCCTCCACCGCTTTCCCCCTCCTGGGAAAACTTCAGCGGTGCTACGCCATGGCACTGAAGCCCAGGGTACCTTCTGATCCTCCAGCTGCCCTCCTAGCCCAGGGAGAGCTGTGATAAAAATAAGGAAGAGGGCTGATTTAAAAACCTGCATGTTCTGAACTGGTCAGAAAGGAAAAACACTAGCCAGATGCCCTCCACAGCCCTCAATTTCACCGTATTATTCATGTTAAGAGATGAGTAGCAGCAACAGTAACAGTAGTAGCCATGGCAGGTCTACATGCTCAGGATGCCATGTGTGTCTGCTTCACCAACGCCCCTGCAATCAGCTCTCCCTCCTCCTTGGCATGGTTCTCAGTGTTGTTTCTCCACCATCAGCACCAATATGTTGATAAGACATTTTTACAAGCGTTGGGTCAGATGGATTGCATCAGAGCTGTCAGCAGGTGGGTAAAGGACCATGTTTTTGCTACCATCCTGCTTCATGAACTGGAGCAAGGAACATCTCATCTCTTCTGCTGCATTTGGGAGCCCTTTGAGGCCATGCTTTTCACTCCTAACAACTTCGATCCTTGAGGTGTCTCCAGCATGCAGAAGTCATAGTATCAAAGAATCATAGAATGGCTTGTGTTGGAAGAGACCTCAAAGATCAGTTCCAAACCCCCTGCTGTGGGCTGGCTGCCAGTGCTGTTGGTAACTGTGCGAAGTTGCCGTACACATATAAATACATAAGAGAGTCTTGACAGAGAACTAGCTTTGGACAAGCAATACATTTTGTTTCCTTTGCTTCCTTTTCGATCTTGCTTCAACAACGTGGTTGAAAAATGTAGTGCAGGAGGTTGCAGGAATCAGGACAGCAAAATGGAGAGAAGAATTAGCAGGAGGGGGGAACTTTGTTGTTTTTTTTTTTTTTTTTTTTTTTCAAGCAATACAACAATCCTGTGAGAGTGGAAGCCCAGCCCTGGCAGAACAGATGTTGTAACTTATCGCATTTATGGTGGAAACTTGAGGGCCAAGAGGGAATTGAAATAGCAAATAGTTAACAGCCTAAATCCAAATAAGTGGAAATATATAATGTGTATCTGAAGGCTGGCAGGGGTTGATCTGTCTAGGGGAGCAGGGGGGTGGGAAGGAGCAATTAAAGAATGGGAAGAAGAGGAGGCGAAGAAGGGTACTGCAGAGGAGACAAGGAATTCCAGCAAATCGACGGGTAAACCTGCAGGATCTCTCATTAAAATGAGCTGCCCTCCTGGCAGATCAAAGTATAATATGCATTTTATCTGTCTTCTCAAAATGACACAACGAGCTGAGGGCAAGGTCACAGGGTGCTGAATGTTTCTCTAATTAACTACCCCAAATTTTGTTATCCCAGCTTCTATGTCCTCTCAGAACACTGGGAAAAGGCAGGAGACAGAGCACTGAAGTGAAAGTTACCAATACAAGCTGAAACTCCAGGAAACTCTGCAATAGGGTCCAATGCCTGCCCTGCATGAGACTATGGAGAGGAGAAACACATATCCTTGCAAAACTGCACTCTGCCTTACTGATAGCATAGAACTGTTACACTCTCAAGGTTCTGCTCTCTGTTTGCCTCCTCCTTTTCCTCCTGAAATGCTTTTGTTTTCACGACAAACTGTTTGCCAGCTAAAATATTACTCATCAGATCTCTGGTTAGCTTCTTTATCAGTGGTGCTTGTCTACAGGAGGCTGAATTTTTTGAGAGGCTGCAGCATGGGGCTGGGCAAAAGGGATGAGTAGCGCAGGGGTCAGGAGATGAAACCACCTCTGGCAAGCAAAGCACACAATTGCAGAACCAAGGGAGCCCATAGTTAAGTGCTGGTGTGATCCTGTCAGTCCCAATCAGCAGTGTGCTCAGATTGCATGCTATACCTTATGATAAGAGAAGAATGCATTGTGGAGCTTTAATAAATGTTGTAGCTCATAACACTGCTTACTGAAGTCTTTCATCTTCCCTCTAATTAATGCATGCTAATTTCCTTGCCGGTTGGATACATCAATTTGGAGTCTAAAATAGAATCCCAGTTTGTTTGTGAAGTTCAGTGTGTTGCAAAATATAGCCTTAGTACCAGAAAATAATTGCAAACAGTGGAATATCCAGAGGGGTCTTACAGGCTGCCCGTGAGCTGCTGCACAGCTTTGGGCAGGCATGTACTGAGCACTCATGCCTTACTAGTGGTCCCATCCAGTAACAGCATCATTCCGCTCCATCCTACATCACTTACTCTTTATTCAGTATGAAGATGGGAGACTCTGTGTTCTTTCGTCCTGAGACACTCCTTAAATTCATGATTAAAGAAAGCTTTGTCAGAAGTCAAGCTTTGGAAGTATGGGATGGACCATGAGGTGGTTTGAGAACTGGCTGTCTGGCAGAGCTCAGAAGGCTGTGACCAGTTGTGTAGTCTAGTCAGAGGAATGTCACTAGAGGTGTTCCCCAGGGGACAGTGCTTGGACCTGTTCAACATCTTCATCAGTGATCAGATGAAGAGATAGTATGCACCTCAGCAAGTTTACTGACAATACAAAGCTGTGAGGAGTGACTGACACACCAGCCTGGAGAAGACTGAGTGGGGAATTTCATCAATGTTCATAAATACCTCATGGGTGGAAGGCCTAAAGGGCTGCCCAGAGAACTTGTGGAGTCTTCTATGGAGATATTCAAAACTTGCCTGGATTTTTTCCTCTGTAACATATTGTAGGGAACCTGCTTTTGCGGGGATGGAACCTAGGATGGAACCATTCTGTGATTTAGTGAAGGTGTCATTTATTTGGTTGGAATGTGGAGGTCTGGGAACATCAGAGTCCAACAAGTTCTTGTTTCAGCGCACAGGCCCTGAGGGGCTGGGGACACAGTGCAATGGGAATGGCCTTCTGACTGACAGTTTTGCTTCTCCTCTATGAAGAACAGCAACTCATTTGTGCTGTAGATCCTGGGATGCGGGGTCACAGCTATCAGAGCTGGAAAGGAAGCAGAGAACCACGAGTCACTCCCTCTCCAAAACCAGCCTTCTCCAATTTTCTTGACAGGTATTTGTTCTTGACAATTCCCCAAAAATCCACAAGTTTACTTCTCTCCAGGCTGTCAGCAAACACTTGATTCTTGTCTCCTTGATTTACTCATATCTCACTTGAAATCCCCTTCCTGCAGTTAGGACCTGTTCCTTCTTTCTTACACGTGGGCTGTGGGACAGTCTCACTCTCTCTGCAGCGACATAGGTTGGTGCTCACGCACATTCACAAGAGCAGTAGACACCCAAAAGCTTGCACACCCACACGTGTGCTTCCAAATGCATCTTCATAAGCATCTTCATATCACCTGCAGCCATGCAGGACTGAGAGCTGTGAGAGAAATAACCCACTCTTCCCAAAGCCCCAACAGCAATGAGCTCTGCAGCCCTCATGGGTGATACCCTTGGCATTCAAGAGGGAAAATATGCAGTAAAAGCAGTTTCAGTGTCTCCCTGCTCCAAGCCTTCCTGTGTGCCCCACTGACCAGGAAACGGACAGCAGCAAGCGTCCACATGACTAAGGGCACAACAACGCCTTGAGTGGATTCCCAGGGATGGGAGGAAATCTTAGTAGAAATGTCGCGTGCAAAGAGGCACTGCAGGTTACAGCTGGTTTGAATTTTCTCCGCGTTTATAGAAAATAAATTGATACTTTATTACCTAATCAAAGTAGTTGCTCATGCATTTTCACCTCCCCTTCCCTCTTCAAATTTAGCACGGTTGTTTCAGATGGTAATATAGAGCATGAAAGAGAACAAGGGAGCCTTTCTGTGGGATTTTTTAAAGACATCTTGGAGGATGCTTAATAAAGGCTGCATGGGGTGCTGTCTGGGTCAAGAGCTCAGCAATCAGGATCCTTGGATTTCTTCCCAGTTCTGGCACAACTCCAAATATAATGCTCTGATGCTCCATGACTCAGTTTACCCCTCTACAGCATCATCTGTTTCCAAGGCCGTATTTCAGCAAATGTGGTGGGGAAGAAAATTTTTGTTTTGCTGTCATCATCAATTTGATAAAAGGAAAGGAGGAAAGTGCATGGTGAGCTCTGGTTTTGCTCGCAGATCCCACTGGTCACTGTGTGACATGGGTGGAGATTTAGGGAAATGAGTTTTCTTCCCATACAAGCAGATGTGGTGGAAAGTAATTTATTTATTTATTTATTTATTTACTTCTAGTAGCATTTTCAGCAGACAGTTCCCTGTTCTATTTGAAGCAGCTGTACACTTTGATGCGAAAAATCGCAACTCTGACAACTGAAGAAATAAATAAAATAATTTTGTCAAAAACAAATTTGCATAAAACCAGACATAAACCATCAGTTTTGTCAGCCAGCATGAGTGGAGACTCAGCAGCAGATATTTTTATCATCAGTTGTGTCCTTGGCCACATACTGCAGGAGTAGGAGGTAGCACCAGCCTGGAATCAGTGCCCTATGTCACCAGCTCCATGCTCACAGCCCAGCATGAACAGCTGCAGACACTGTGTGAGCCCAACAAGTGTCTGTCCCCTAAAGACAATCTGGCAAATTTCTGTTTGGATTTCATAGGGAACAAATAGTGAGTTATCAGCTTGCAGGAGAAGGAAAACCTGTAGCAGCTCTGAAAGGAGATTTGAGAGGAGCCAGATCAGGCATCCATGCCTTTATCCCCCATTGCAGTACAGTGTTTAGCTAGCTGGATGCCTTGTGTGCAGGGGTACCCAGGTACAACCCAGAAAATGTGCTGAAAAAGAGCCTGGGATGCTTCCTTGTCCATGCCTGCAGAAGGTGCAGCCCAGGACTGTGAGGTTGTCTGGATGAGTTGGAACAAGCTTAGCAGACAACTGGCTTAAACATCTAGGAAACTACAATGGTCCCCACACACTTATGCATTTTCAGTCCTATGAAATATATAGGTCAAGGGGACACTGTTACAGCCTTTTCACAGAGTGTAAAGTTGAAGTAATGAGATCTGATGAAGCCAGGTATCTCAACCAGGGAGGCTCAGAAATCACCATTCCTGGAGGCGCCCAAGGACCTTGGAGACGTGGCACTGAGAAAATTGGTCAGCAGGCATGGTGGGAGTGAGTTGGGGTTGGATTAAATGATCATAGTGGTCCTTTCCAACCTTAATGATTCAATGATTCTAACCAGTAATGTGTGCTGATGGCCAGATCCCAGCTCCATCCAGATCTCGTGTTTCCATTGCTCAGCATAGTAGACCAGAGCTGGGTCCCGCAGAGGTGGATTGGGGATGAAGGGACAGAAGACAGGCAGCAGGTCTTTCTTGAGATGACAGGAAAATACTAAGGTATGAAATGAACAAAAAACCCTTAGCAGTTCCTTAATCACTCCAGTTTTCTTTCCCCATCCATTGGGTTTACAGAGCTAGCTGAATGCTTTCAACACTCAGCTGAGCTTTGTGTTTCATCTCACGCTGAATTTGCTGTCTGGAGACATTTGCTCTGCTTTCATTTATTCCAGAGTCCTGGCCTTAGCCACAGAGGGGGATTTTTCCAGTAGATGCCTGTATGTCAGGGGAAGAGGAACACAGCCAGTGACTCAGCTTCATACTAACAAGGAGAAATTAAAACCTAACGTCGCTTCATACAATCAAATGCAGTGAAACAGGCCCTTGATCTAATCAGTGCTTTCTAAAGGTATTAAATGCCAATCTATTTCAAAATGCATTTTGCTGTGATTTAATGAGGGCAATGGGGGAAAATCAATTGGTCGTGTAATTTGGAATTTCAATAATATAAACAATAAATGCTAATTAGGAACATTCTTATTAATGTCATAAAATTCTTGGACAGATTACCATCACGCAATTGAAGTTTGGTGAAGATGCTTGAAGTATTTGAGACCTGACAGAATTGGCAAGTGAATGCTGCAGGAGCACAGATGAGGAGTGGTGGTATGCAGAGTTTATTTCCTGTATTCAATGGTTTCCATTATCACAGGACAGGATTCTGCTTTCCTGACATATGTCTAAATATGACTGGTCTGGAGGTGAGCTGTTGCCTGGATTTGAGGACAAGCAGCACCTTCTGGTGCAGATCTAACTATAAGTGGTGGGATGTCCCATTGCTAAGACAGCATCTCTGCTCTTATTGTGTAAGGGAGATGAGGTCTAAAGTACAATATTTACTTTTAGTGTCTAAAGGGAGGTGAGATTAATCAGTAATGCATTGGCACAGACTGCCCAGAGAAGTGGTGGAGTCACTACCCCTGAAGGTGTTCAAGAAACACTGAGATATGGCACTGAGAATCAAGGCTTAATGGGAACGATGGGATGGGTTGGACTCAATGGATGGTTGAACAGTTGGAATTGATGATCTTAGTGTTTTTTTCCAATCTTAATGATTCAGTGATCCTATGAATTATTGATTTCCTTCTGAAATACTGTTGTAAAACACCTCAGGTGAATAGATACATCCTCACCAAGACTGTGCACATTTGCAGCAAAGACCTTCTTGGCACTGGAGACACTGGGTGGACTTTCTTTCATCAGATCCCAGCACCTTGGTGCAAGAAACTTCTACATCAGCAGCAGAAGAAGGCCTGCATTTGTCTGTGCAGAGTAAGGTGAACACAGCTTGAGCAGAATCTTCATGCAATTGACCTGAGACACTGCAGTGTGGATATCTCAGGGAAGCTAAGAAACAAACACACTCAATGAGTGAGCACAGCTCTGACTCCCTCTCATCATGGATTTTCCTAGCACCAGCTTTTGCCTAACACAACTAGGAGACTAACTATCAACATAGTATGACCAAAAAACATATGGACAGCAGCATTTATTGCTTGAAAATATTGAGCAGCAGAGATCCTCTTCCCACTCACTCCTCTGACTTTCATCATGAAAGTGGTGATTTTTCAGTCTTCCTTCATGATCAACACTAACCCTAACCCTAAATCTAACCCTAACCCTTGTCTTAAATTCAACTCTAATCCTATCCCTAACCCTAATTTTTTCCCTTTTACTTTTCTTTTTTTTTTTCAGAACAAAAGAAAAGAAACAGGTAAACTGAAAAAGATATCAAGATTGACTAAGCCAGGATTATTATTATTTTTTTTTTTATTAGTTAGGCACAGCCAATAAAGATTTTATAACAGCTTTTGGAAACTTATAGGAAATAACACATTGTTCAAAAGCTTGAGTTTTATTGTTTGAGTTCTCAGGCAGATTTCCCGGTGCTGTCACCACAGCACGTCCCCTCCTGCCAGAAGTGGTATTTCCTCACTCATTCTCCAGCACCTGCAGGTGTGTGTGTGCAGGGTGCCATGGGCTCAGCCTGGCCCCTCCAGGGCTGAAAGCACTCCTCCACAATGGGCATCCTGCTGCTGCAAGTCAGATTTCTCCCCTTGACTCTGCTTTTTCTGTGTAACACATGTATTTCCCCACACAGTTGGGTTTGCAGGACTCAGCTGTTTCTGGGATTAATGTATTCCTTTGCTGTTGTTGCTTCCCAGAAATTTGAAGAAATCGTCCATTTTTGCAGCATTTCCATTGGGGATTTCACATCCCAGGGCATCACTCCCTCAAAGAACACCTGGAAGCAGAGGACCTGCAAGGAAGAGACGGTGACAGCAGAGTGCTGCCCCCCACCCCCATCTCAGTCTGCTGCCTTCAGGACTGAGTTAAGGGACCAAAGTGTGCAGGAATTGGTACCATGTGCTCCCGCCGCCTTCCCGGAGATTAGCCCCATATGGGGAGAGCACCGTGCTCCCAACTGTCTGGATGGGGGTGGATCTGAGTGCACAGCAGGCATTCTTCAAATGATTGTGACAGCCCAGGAGATGGACTTCAAATGTCACCAAAACTGTCCTTTTCTCGCTGTTCTTTGAAATACAGTGTGTGGCTTTTTGTGCTGTAAATATCTTTTAATATGAAGAGATAGTCTTAAATGTGTTCCTACCTGACTTGACATTTCCTGACCACTCTCCTCTTTGGCAGTATTTCAAATGTACAGTGGCCCCGGTCAGGCCACTGTTAACGCTGTGGATCTCCCCACAGACTGATGGGCGGACTGCATGCAGGCTGTAGGACAGGACACTGAGACATGCAGCTCCCTGCCACCAGAAAACACTGACAGCAGCAGACCCAAACCCTGTCTGATGGGTTCTTGACATCAGCGGGTGTTGTTGGTGCAAGGAGTAAAACACCAACTACATTCAGTCTGAGGGGCAATTAATTTAGAGTAGGATTTTACGTTTCATTTTTTAGGCATCGCTGGGAACATGATATGGTTTATCTGCCAGTGTCTTCCTCCAGAACATCTACTAATGACCATGTAACCACAGGCTGCCCCCTGATTTGAGTCAGTGTAATGTATGGTTTCAGTGCTGGAGAGGTCGACTGACAGCTCATGAGAAATGCATCACGTAATCCTTTTAATAGATTTTTCTTAGGCCATCTATTTTAGCCAGTTTAGATTGTTGAGGACATGCAGATGGCAGATTTTTTTCTCCCAGGTGTGCTGTGATACTAGTGGTACAATGATGTTTAAGAGCTGTTTTTTGGTAAGTAGTAATGATTTTGTAAAAGAATGTATTGCAGGATATAGGCTGTGATCAAACAATTTCTGTCATCTTTGGTTTTAACTCCAACAGGAGTAGTCAGCAACAAGTCTGCAAGTAAGATTTCCGAGGATAAATGTTATGATGTGAAGGGATCTCTGTGGGGTCACCAACTACCCTGAGCAGACCAATGTCTGGACCTAGTTACAAAGACTGGAAATACCATCTAGAACATCCTTTCATAGGAAGGAGAAGTCTCAGAGGGAAAAACTCCGCAGTAGCATGAATTAAGTCTCCAAACAGATGCAAGGAACACGTAGGATGTACAAAAGAAAAGGCTACATCAACAGAGTGAGCTGCATTGCACAGGTCAGAAAGTGAGGCAATAATCTGAACTCAAATTCCTGTGTATTTTAAATATACCCAGGGAAATTGCTTTTCAGATAACATTCCTAGAGTTTTGCTGAAATTCTGTAAGAACCAGATGCCACATTCACCAAGACTGGAGACAGGCAGCACAGCAAATGGAAACTACATATGAACATGGCTATGATGGGATCAACATCTCAGCCCTCTCCTGTCCTTCACTGTATGAATATTTCATCCTATTGTCACCTTAACAGTCTTTTCACATGGCATTTTCTTGCATACTGTTTGTAAGAGAAAATCAGGGTAGAAGAAATCACTGCGCAGCTGTTTGTGCTTCTCTTGTTTCCTGCTCCCCTTGGAAAGGACTGAGCTTATGGGTTTGTCCAAGTCTGGTCCTCAAATGTATTCATCAGGCCACACCGATAGTGATGAAAAAATATTTATTGAAAATGCAAAGTTCTTTCATTCACCTCAAGATTTTTCACATTTCACTGCATTTGATTCCACTCCATCCCTCTTGAGGGGCCCGGGACAATGGCTACATGCCCATGGCACGTCTTTGGCACAGCAGATGCATGGCTTGCAGCAAGAAATGACCCTTTCTCACAGTCACTTGACCCATGGTTTAGCAGCCACTTGTCTCTGCCATGGGCAGCCAGGAAAGGCCAAAGAAGAAGATGGGAACCAGTTCTCAGCATGAGAGATCTGAGAAGCCCTGGAGCCATGCCAAGCTGTGCTTTCATACTTTTCTGCACTAAGCTGAAGTGGAGAGAGTGCTTTCCTCACAATGATACATGAGATTCCCTTGTATCACTTGACTCGCTCAGCTTTTCAGAAGAAAAACAGCAAAACCGAATGTCTTCAGTATCCAAAACACACAGCCTGACAAGGCTGTGAGCAGAAATGTCCCTTCTTTATGCATTTGAGGCAGATCCATCTGTCATTCATAGAATCATAGAATTATAGAATGGCCTGGGTTGAAAAGGACCTCAAATATCATCTAGTTCCAACCCCCCTGTCATGGGCAGGGTCACCAAGCACTAGAGCAGGCTGCCCAGAGCCACATCCAACCTTGCCTTGAATGCCTCCAGGGATGGGGAATCCACAGCCTCTCTGGACAACCTGTTCCAGTGCGTCATCACCTTCTGAGTGAAAAACTTCCTCCTAACATTGGACCTAAATCTCCCTGTCTCAGTTTAAAACCATTCCCCCTTGTCCTATCACTACCAACTCGTGTTAGCAGTTGTTCCCTCTCCTGTTTATACATACCCTTCATGTACTGGAAGGCCACAATGAGGCCTCCCCAGACCTTTCCCTTCTCCAAGCTAAACAAGCCCAGTTCCTCAACCTTTCCTCAAGGGAGAGGTGCTCCAGCCCTCTAATCATCTTAGTGGCCTTCCTCTGAACCCATTCCAAGAGCTCTGCGTCTTTCTTGTGATGGGGGCCCCAGGCCTGGATGCAATACTCCTGATAGGGCCTCATAAGGGCCGAGTAGAGGGGGACAATCCCCTCCCTCTCCCTGCTGGCCTGCTCTCCAGGAGTTCTTCCCCCAGCTGGTATAAATACCTGGGATTGTCCTGGCCTAAGTGCAGCACTTTGAACTTGGCCTTCTCAAACCTCCCTAGGTTTACAAGGCCCACTTCTCCAGCCTGTCCACATCCCCCTTGATGGCTTCCCTGCTCTCCATGTATTGACCGCACTGCTCAGCTCGGTGTCATCCACAAACTTGCCGAGGGTGCAGTCAATTCCATCGTCTATTTCACTGAAGGTGTTGAAGAGCACTGGTCCCAAGACTGACCACTGGGGGACACCACTCATGACCAGGCTCCATCCACTCATAGAACTGTTGATCACAGCCCTTTTTTTGGCTGTGAGTTGCCAACCAGTTCTTAATCCATCAAACAGTCCATCCTTCAAATTCACACCTCTCCAATTTAGAGAGAAGGATGTGGTGTGAGGGACCATGTCAAAGGCTTTGCAGAAATCCAGGTAGATGACATCTGTTGCCCTTCCCGTCTATTGATGCTCCATCATAGAAGGCCACCAGGTTGGTCAGGCAAGATCTACCCTTGGTGAAGCCACGCTGGCTGTCTCAGATCACCTCTTTGTCTTGTATGTGCCTTAACATGGTAACCTGGAGGATTTGTCCCAGACACAGATTGAAGACTCACCAGCCCATAGTTCCCTGGCTCAATGTTCCTCCACGGGTTACTGTCCATAACTTAGTGACCAACTTAAAACCACCCTCAGACTCAGTAGTAGATTCTGTATATGATGTTGTTTTGAAAGAAATAGATCTAAACACTTCTCTTACTCTTCCTAGTCCCACTCCGTCTCAGCTAAACATGCTCAGAGGTGATACTTCAATTGTTGTTGGAGATGATTTCCCTAGCACCCACTACCAACAAAAACTCAGCTTCTCCAGAAGGAAAATGCCAAGCAGGTTAGGAAAACAGCTTTTCTAGCCTTGTTAGTTGACAAGAAGAAAAATACATTTTAGAAAATCATAAAAATGTAATTCTCCCCTACACACATTCCAGTAAATCAAAGACAGCTAAAAGGATTTTCTTCAGTGAAAAAAAAAATCATTTCGTGCCCTGTACAAAGTGTGAAACTTCTAGTCAGAACAGAAGAAAAAAAAATCAGAGAATTATGTTCATGTGAAACCAAAGGGTTAGAAAGAAAAGCTCAATGTAACCCAAGCACTGCCTTTTGCTATTATGAGAGATATAATGTATGAAGCACTACAGATCTATGGGAAATATATTCCTTTCCACAAGAGGAATTGTCAGAGCCCAGTGTCTATGTACTAAGATCGATTACAGAGAAACTGTTTTTCCAGTTGACATTTATTTTGCAGAGATATTAATGAGAAAACAATTTCTTTTTCCTACAGTTCAACCTGAGGTCATCCTCCAGGTCTGTTATCAGCCTTGACAGTTCATCTGAATGTTCCTAATGCATGCATTGGAGATATAAACAACAAGTGTATTTAGGAAATAGCAGTGAACAAAATTCAAACAAATTTTAAACAACTGCAATTGAGTGAGAAAGTGTTTCCTGGGCAGAAACTTCATCAGTTTTCCCCTAATCTCTGTGTGCTACCTGAAGGACCAGCACTGCCCGTACCCAAGGAAACTCTTCTGAACTGTTCTCAGGCATCCCTGCTCTCATGAATAAAGCAAGAAGTCTCTAGCAGACCTGGCTGGGATGTGTGGATTCTGATAACTCTGAGACGAGCCACAAATATCCTTGAAAGGCTACTGAAAATATCAGTATTGTCTATCAGAGGCACCTGGGAGTGTCTCTTTGCTAGAAACTCACTGAGATCTGACTGAAGCAGAACCACTAGAAATTTCATTTTACAGAAAAACAGCTAGAAAGGGCACCATGATATAGGGGTGACCTCCCATCTGACACAGACAGCAGGACTTGTCCCACCTATTTTCAGCTGCATTGGTGCTATATTTCTGATCGACGGAGGAGCTGCTGTCTGTTCCTCCTCTCACAGTCAGTGGAGAGAAATCAGAATCTTCAGGGAAAAACTCATCCCTTTTTCAAGTAAGGGTGTTAGACAGACAAAGTGTGTCTGCATCAAAAGGTGTTCCACAAACAGGAGATATCTCAGATGACAAGTGCAAATTAGATGCTGAACTCTGGTGGAGAGAAAATCAGCTTCTTTGGTGGAGAGAATGGTAGCTACTCTTTCTTGCAGCCCCCTTAAGAGCTGTACAAGAGCCCTGATGTGGCTGACTTCCTTAACCAAAACAGGATTTGGCTTTTGAGTTCTATTCCATCATCAGTGTGTGCAGTGGTGACCAGTCCATTAAATCCATAGCTTGCACTGAAACAGGTAACCCAAACATACAGAGATATAACTCCTTCAGAATCTCCTTTCCCTAATCTTTGGTGAGCACTGATGAGAGGTCAAGAATAAGGATCGCTATGGGCCCTCCATAGTGTCCCATCGTTGGGGTTTCTTGCACTGTCGTGCTCCTATGGATTGTTCCAGCAAACATGTGCTATGGCTGAGAGCATCTGCCCCGACCTGAGCTCTTTTCCTCAACCATGAATTCCCAGGGTACCTGGAAGAGTGTGGTCCTCCAGCAGCTGGTGACAGATCTTACTGGTTGGGATATTAGGAATAGTAGCTTGCATTCATTCACAACTGAACACTCATTTGTCTTCAATGGGGAGGGAAGAGAGAGAGAGAAAAAAACAAACAACAAGGCTGCATTGTATTTCAGGAAAAATGGAGGAGTGGTATCAGGATATTATGGCCTGATTTTGGAGTGGCCCTTCGTGGAGCCAGGAGTTGGGCTCAACAATCCTTGTCAGCCCCTTCCAGTTTGGGATATTCTGTGATTCTATGATTCTATGGGAGACTAAAGCTGGCAAATCCCAGTGGAAGAGGAAAGTGTAAGCAATAACCTGAGGGACGCTGTCCTGAAAGATCTTTGCATGGAGACAACAGTGGAGGCCACAGTGTCCAATCTTGGTGCCCTACAAGGTATTCCTGGTCAGAAAGATGGGATCAAAAGGAGGTGGTGCCAGCAAGACCTCAGGTGGGGAGAATTTGGATCCTGAATATGATGGAGAGCTGAGAAGGGATCCAGTCCATGATTCCTTGATTACAGCCACTGCTTGGGAGCAAGAGGGGTGGGGAGTGATCCCTGCACTCCGTATGAAGAAGGCTCACGGCTGTTCAGCTGCTTATTGCTGCTGCTAGGCTGCATGGATAAGCAGCAGCCTCCAGCCCCCAGAGAGGCTAAGCCAGCCTTAAATCCACTTCAAAGCAGAAAAGAACATTATGGCCTGTGCGTGAGGGTCTTAGATTCTCACACGGCTCTTCCACTCTGGGTTTTACAGTGTGAAGCACACAGCCCTTCCGATGGCGGTTCAGCTGCATTTTTCTTGGCGTGCTCATTCCCACCGGACATCATTCATGTGCTCTTTGGAGTGGAAACGAAAGGGAGCAAAGAAGTGGCCCCCTTGAAGCTGCTCACGTTCCTGACAAACACATCTACCTTTTTATAACTCCCTGAGCTCTCATTCGGGGAGCATGGCTGCCTGTTTTTGCATGGAGGGGGTGCGCATTGGTGTTTGATGATGAGAAAGGTGTGTTTGCAGGCTGTTCTCCTGCAGGGCTGTGGGGAAAGGCAAGGTGGGCACCATGGGTGCTTTACGATGTGCATGCATGGGCTGCAAGAAGATTTAAAGCAGAGCTGCACAAAAGGAGGAAGGTAAGACAGCATGTAAGGAGGAGGTTTCATCCAAAGACAGATCCAGGGAGCACAGATTCCCATCCTCTTTACCCTTTTCTAGCCTCAGCACCTACGTATTTTCCACACTGGATGCCCACAGGGATGTTCAGTGTCCCTGGGCAGCTCTGGCGCCATGTTGCGTTGCACTGAGAACCACACTCAGAGTGAAAGTGTTAAATTACATAGGAGAAGTTATTCTATTTTTATCACAGTCTTTGGGTATCAATTGCTTGTTAGGGCTGAGGCTTGAGTCCAGGAAGTGTTCCAGCCAGGCTGCCTCACAGACACCCAAGCCATTAAAGAAGCAACATCTGTATCCCTCCCTAAGGTGAATGGTCCTCTGGACTGATGAAATGAGACCGGATAAGCCTGGAGATTTCTCCAGGCTCCCTCAGGGACCATCCTGCCCCTTTACTGGCAGCATGTGATCTAACATGCATTTGCCAGGCCTTGTTTCTACAGTTTTAAGATGATATCAACATCAGCAGCAAATATTTGCCTTACTCTGAAGGGCTCAGATGAGAGGGATGCAAATGTCAATATACTGTGCTCCTTTGGTTGCATTTCAAGCTGACATCCCGGGGCAGAGCAGCGCAGGCAACAGGGCAGCAGCACAGAGCAGGAACTTTCTGTGTTATCCCAGGGCCACTGTGCCCAGTAGCACTTTTATTGACATAGTTCTTCCCTGCTAGCAATTTTGCAAACCTGATGAGCACAGAGATCATTTGCCTGCAACTGGAATGCAGCCATCTCTGAGACAGCACGCAGCAGCTGCTTCACTGCCTAGATTCGTTCCCCACCATTGCTGAAGAGAGTCAGGGAGAGAAGATGCTGCATCCAAGTGGATTTCCAGGGAGAATTTATTGAGGCAGGATGCAATTATCCAGCTGGAAAACGTCCATGTCATAGAGACCAAGCCAGAAGTCCACACTGACACCCCATCGCCCAACAGCCCCTTTGAATTCAAAAGGGCTATTGGCATGAGAGCTAATAGCAAGGGCTCAATCCTCCTGCCTTCATGATCTTCTTCAAGGGTAGTGAAGACCCTCTCTAAACCTAGTAAGGTGTGGGGAAAAGGAGAGCACTAACCATCTTGCTGGCTTCTTCTGAAAGCTCCTGTTTGGCAGATGCACTTGCTGCCTGTACGCCAAAAGAAAGGCTACTAAATCCACACACGGCATCAGATCTTCTGTACCACTTTCCTCACTGGTGTTAATGCCATCTCTGGTGTCAAGAGTCCATCAGTGAGGCTCCACCTCAAATACTGAGTTCAGTTTCAGGCCCCTCTCTACAAGAAAGACATCGATGCCCTGAAGCATGTCCAGAGAAGGGCAACGAAGATGTGAGGGGTCTGGAGCACAGGCCTTATGAGGAGCAGCTGAGGGAATTGGGATTCTTCAGTCTGGAGGGGACTCGGGGGGGACCTTATCACTCTCTACAATTACGTCAAAGGAGATTGTGGTGAGGTGGGTATAGGTAACAGAGATAGGATGAGAGGGAATGGCCTTCACTTGTTCCAGGGGAAGTTCAGATTGGATATTAGGAGAAATATCTTGTCAGAAAGAGTGATGAGGCACTGGAACAGGCTGCTAAGGGATGTGGTAAAGACATTGTCCCTGGAGGTATCCAAGAAACATGGAGATGCAGTACTGCAGGACATAGGTTAGTAGGCGGTATTGGTTACAGGTGAACACCGGACTACATGATCTTGATGGCCTGTTCTAACCTTAGTAATTGTAAGATTCAGTGATGTTTTGATACTTGATAGTGATACCTGATGCCATAGGGAGCAAAGAATCTGTGGGAGTGGGAAATATGAGGGCATGGACTTGGGATCACAGTTTGATGAACTCTTAGTACAGATGCGCAGGAAATTTGCACATTGCAATCCAATCCAGAAGTTAGCATGGTTTTCCTTCTCTTCCACAGATTGGGAACAGACTTCATCTAAGCTGAAGCAAGACTTGATCTCCCCTGTGCCTTTTCACACAAAATGTGAACATAATTGGCCATAATTAAAAGAGATTTGCTCTGGGTTGCTAAGTGACCTGTCAGCTCTGAGAACTGAGGCTGGGAGGTATCTCTGGAGATCGCCTTGTCCAAATCCTGAGTGCAGAGAAGAGTCAGCTAGAGCAGCTCATCTCTGTATTGATGAGGGAAATGTGAGAAACTGGAGCAAAGAGACTTATTTTCTAAACTGTTATTAACTTAAAGAAAAAAGAATTCTGCTGGGGAGAATTGAATGGTGCATTTATCAATCTGAAAAATAAAAATAGGGAGTTAAAAATTAGCATGATCTTTTCCAGCACATCTTCAGAGATGTGAGTTCCTTTTTGCTTGAAAATTATTTTGCTATCTAAGAAATCGAGCAAGCAAAATAAAATAATAATAATAATAAAAAAAGAAAATGAAAAGCAGAAGGTTTCCTAAAATATGGTTAAAAAGGTCAATGTGAAATATTTACCTTCCTCCGAAACAATTTTTTCTGGGGTCATGATGTCACTGCATTTATCAAGGGTTTGACATCTCTCCTCATTGCAGACAGGAGAACATGACAAAATCTTGACAGTTTTCCCAAGATAGCAAAAATGGTTTGTACCCATTTGTAACTGAGCCTCTAAACTCCAGTTCTGGTGCCCACATTTTAAAAAGGACATGGAAAATTTGAAAGAGAACAGAGAAGAGTGAAGAATAATTTAAGCAATGGACAAAGATGTCTTGGAGAGAGAGATTTAAATCACCAAACCCATTCAGTGGATCAAAAAGAAGATGAAGAGGTGAGTGGATAATAGTATCTAAGCGCTTTCTGAAGAAGCTATGAGTACCAAGGAGATCTTTAATCTACCACTGAACGCTGTAAGAAAGCTGCCCTGTTGGAAGTTGAAGCAAGAGGAATTCATCTAAGAAAGACAGAGATCTATCAAACGCTGTAGCAGAGTGAGGAGGTGAAAGGTGGATCCTCTGCCCATGACTGCCCCAGCCCACGCCTGGACAGATGACCCCATGACTGGGACAGCAGCAAGGGGATGACATGAGGAGGGTGGCTCTTAAGGAGAGGGCATGTTTTGTTGTGAAGACACTTGCAGTCTAAATCTGCCCATCTCTGGGAGCCCTAATTAACAAAATGAGTGTCTGCAGATGTAACAAGGTCTGGATGAAGTGGGTCTCATTCAGACAAGCCCTCTGTTCTTCCCCCTTGCTTTGCTTCAGTCTTCACTTTCTTCAGCTCCTATTTGTACAACTGAACCCTTGGCAAACTTGAAGCATAATAAAGGCTGACAACTTCCAAATGGGGTGTGTGTATGTGGAGAGAGGAAACAATTCTTCAAAGCAATGTGCTTAGCATGGGACTTTCCTAAGGAAACAAGGTTGTTTGCCTGCCTTTCAAACAGTTTGGGTACTCTCACTCAAATCAGACTCAGGTACAAAATCCTTTGAGATGTTGGGTACCTACAGGGTTAGAGGCCAGTGGTAACTCTCTATCAAGAGAAGCAACCCTTGGTGGTGTCCCATGTGGGGGAGAAGTTACTTCATTAACCACATCATAAAGCAGTGGAGAACCCACTCATTGAAAAGAGCTGGGGCATCTGGCCCCCTGAACCCTGCCATTTGCAGACCTGTTAAGGGTGATGGATGCGTGGCAGCAGTACATTAATGATGATCACTGTGATCTCTGATGGAGTCTAGAGGCTTTTCTGATGACCAGTGTGAGCTGTTCTCTGAATATAAACAAAACAAAGCTATCTCCAAAGATGTATGAGCAAACTCCTCTGTCCTCACTTGCTGATATTTTTTCTTTTCCACTTACAGAGACTGGGTTTCCCCCATGCTAGACCAGACATGAAAGCAGTGAAACTGCTAGCCGTATGAGCAGAGCTGGTGTCCTTTAACTTGCACAGCACATGAAGGGGCAAGGGGACCATGACCCCCATTAAACTCATTTGGTTTTAGTCACTCACTTCTAGCAAACATGAAGTGGGAGCTATGCTTGGTGATCGGAGAGCTGTGTTCCTCTCTCACTCTGCTGCTGTCTTGCTGCACAGCCCTGAACAAAGGATTTTCTTTCCCTTTTTGTGTTCTGTTTTCCCTCCCTTCCCTGTAAAACCAGGAGAGTGGAATCAATGGCTCCTTTGCAAAGAAACCTGGGGTCTGAAATGTTAAAAACATGGCATTAAAACCCCTGCTGCTGTAGTACAAGTAAGGGGTCATCACAGCATCCCACATCATAGATCCATTTTCCTACTCCACCCAGAGGTCTTACTTCAGAGAGTGGGACCACTCAGGTGAGCAGGATGAGAGGAATGAGCCTAATACAGGTGCAAAAAGAGGAATAATTTGAAAAGAGCAGGGCAAGAGGAACCATCCGTGCCCTGCTATTTCAGTACATTTTTCCAGCACAGAAATTCCACCTTGCCAGCCCCAGCACCTGCCTTACCAAGGATCAGCAGCTTGTGGGGCAGCAGCAGTGTGAGCAGAGGTGGATCTCCCATCACATCTGAAGCTCTGCTTCAGAAGTACAACTGAAACAATATACTTGCAGCCAACTCCTACATTACCTACCTTTCTGTACCTCTGCTAGAAGTTAGCCTCCAAATCTCTTCCTGCATGCTGAGCTTGTCGCTCTCCCAGTGTTGCAGTCTAAGAGGACCTGCTGCCCTCTTGGAGTTGTTCATCACATTGCATTGGTAGCTCTGCTCCTAATTTATCTGTCTCAGTGAAATCTGTACAGATTAGGTGGGATAAATCTAAGTCAAAGCATCTTCAGGGTCTATTAGTAGGTCATTAATCTGGTAGAGCACTTGTTAGTGATGGAGTATAAGCAAAGGAGAGGAGTGCTCACTGCCAGCGTTATACCAACAAACTTAGTCCATTAGAGCATGTTTAATCAAATGCACTTTTCAGATGCACTTTAATTTAGAGTGGTAATTGCATTATTTGCCATTGGCTTAGCAACAGGAGTGTGGAGACATCACAGAGGATGGGTCTTGGCACCACGCTGGCTCTTCTTCAGCTCTGTGGCTCCCTTCCCTGTCCAGATACACAGCATATGAAAGGCTCTAAATTAGCAACAAACAGTGCAGAGGTAGAGTGCCTTGCAGCACACAATCAGCAGTAAGCTTATGTCAACGGTTTACCGGGCTGGATCGGCCCGGTTCCGTGACGATTGGTGCGGGGGACCCACGGACCCACACCCCAGGAAAGGGGAAGGGAAAAAGGAAAAGGGAAAAGGGAGATGGACCCAGAAACAAAACAGCGGCAACGATCTGAGGAGGAAAGCTAATTTACTAAATAAGATATCAGAAAGTAAAATAACAGAATATAATACAATATAATTGGAATTGAGGCTAATGAATCAAATAAAATGAGCAAGAGAGAGTGTCCGATAAACCGAAGGCCTTACGCTAACGCTGAAGGCGATACGGCAGCGAGCACCCACTGCTGAGTCGATCCCGAAGGAAAGAGAAAGTGTCCCGTGACCGCTGAGGGTTTTTATCTGTTCCCTCTGAGCGGAAAACACGTAAAAATACAAAGCATCGCAAAGTCCTCTGGGGAATGTAGTTCTTCTTCTCTTCTGAGGCAGGTATACCTGGAATTATCAATGATCCATGGGGCTGGAGCATCAGCTCCTCAACTCTTAATGCAATACTTGATGTTATGATGTGGAATACCAGTACCAAAAATCATAAAACCATGACAGCTTAGCACTAGCTAGTCTGGTTTTCCTGCAAAGGATCCTTTGGAGAAAGTGGGTTCAGCCCCTTATTTCCCCTGACAAATCCTACCCTGCAGGGCAGAGATGCAGTTCTTGGGGGTTGGGGTGAGCACTGTCTCTGTCAGAAATAACTCTTTTAAGTATCAGATTTTTCATACAATATTTTTCTTTCCAACTTGGCAGTGTCTGTTTAAGGCATATTAAATAAAACTTGACCTAACACTGAAGCTAGGAGCTGATGTCAGAGAGAGATTTAGCTCTTCAAGTTACTGTTTAGGGGAGGAATGTTTTAAAAATAAGCTGATATGTCCAAAATGGTGTTGTTTGGTTCGTTTTTTGCTTTTTTTTTGGGGGGGGGGGGGTTAGTTATTATTAATATTTTGGAGAAGGAGATCAAATGTATCCAGAGGGATTCCTGTCTTCTGACTGACATTTTGACACTAGGGCTTGTTTTCAGTTGGGTACCTTCATTGTGAGTTTGGTGTAGACCTGAGCTAAGGCAGTTCCTCTTCAGGGTGTGAGCTATGTAACTTCATTCCCCCTTTCTGCAGGGAAGATCCTGGAATTTTCCTGAAGCAGTAGGCAAAGGTTGGCCACTCCAAGCCTCCCTGCCCCCATTTTCCTGAGCCATCTTAGAAGTGCCCATTTATGTCTTTCCACTGGAACATTGGACGGAAAATGGATATGCACTAGCACTGGACTGCATTCCCAATTTGTATGAGCACTTGTCAGAGGAAAGCCCTTTCTCGATATGTTTGCACATCAGCACCCCAAGTCACACAATCACACAGCCTTTGCATAAGCACTTCAGTTCATTTGCACAGGTATCAAACACTGTTTTCCTCTGACTTTGCATTTTCATTCTCACTTGTGTGTGACTTGCCTTGCTTTGGTACACACATACATGCATTCCCTCACCCAGCCACGCACATAGGGATTGTAGCACCAGGATTTACACAGGAATTTGCAGCTAATGCATTTGTGGACAAGGCTGTGAACAAGTATTTTCCCTGCTAGGGTATCTCTCAATAAGTGCTCACATGAGTATTCTTTTGCCAGCAAATTCTTAGATAAATCCTCATCAGTTCATATAAGAGCGAGTACTTGCTTTGGGATTTGCCTGTCAATACGTATCTGAAGATACACTTGCCTGAAAATACATATCCACTTGCAGCTCTGCATGTGAATTCAGGTTCAAAGCATTTCACCTCACGCATTGCTATTTTACCCTCACCTTTTCAGCCCAGATGCTGTTGCAACGAGCTAAGGCAAGCGGTGGGGGAGGTGAACGTCTTCAAAGAAAATCATGGCTCTTATTCAGATGAATAGCAGAGGAGACTTTTTTTCTGATACTGTCCTTCCTGCTCTTGTGATATGCATATGACTCTATATGTTTCCATTTGAGGCCTGAGGAACTCTGCTGGTTCCCCCCTGCTGCCCACAAGCCAAAAAGACGATAAGGGAATATAATGAACACAAACAATGGTGGAGACTGAATCTGACTTTTTTTTCTCCAGGGACAGACAGGACTCACAGATGTAGGAATATTATTGAATTCCTTTGGATACATTTGATCTCTCAGCCAAAAAAGTATGTGGGACATTTCCGCTTATTTTTAAAACACTCTGCCACAAAACAGTAATTCAATTAATGAAAGCTCCCACTGATGTCAGCCCTGAGCCTCAGCCTGGCTGAACATTTCACTCTGCTGCTAACACAAAAGCCACCTTAAAGGGAAGCAACCCATCTACATATGTTTGGAAAGGAAAAGCCCTCGTGAAATCTTTTATGATTTAAAACGGAGGCATGTAATGAGCAAAGCGTGTTGCTCGTTAAACGTGCCCGTGTGCGACCAGGCAGTCACCAGCTGGGCTGGGGCATCTCAGCCCACCTCCAGGTGAGCTGAAGCCAGGGGAGATTCCTACACCTTGCACTTGGGTACAGCACCGTGCTCCCAGTGAAGAGTGCAGGAGAACCAACGCGGATCCTCTGTGAAGTCAGCTTCATTTCCATGCATTAACAGAGGGCTCCAAATTCTCCATGCCAGAGCTGTTCAAAAGACATGCTTTCCATGGAATAACTCCCTCATCTCCCCCTAAACCCAAACAATTACCTTAGCCATATGTTTTGTAAAAAGCACTTTTCACAAAAACAACATCTTCTGTGAAATAGAACCTGACAGCTCTCTTTTAATGCAACATTAAATGTGAGGTTTTAATCTCATAAACCTCAGGAAATTCAGAAGTTGATCTTCCCCCTGAAGCCTTCCCTCTGCCCCTCATGCATTTGCCCTCCAATAGGAGTGCTCGCTTTACGAGCACACAAAAATACCTTCCGTGCCGTAACCTAAACACTACGTGCCCAATTCTGATGCCTCTCGGGTTGCAGAGGAAAGTGCAATTTAAACGCAAATCAAAATCAGACAATTAAGGTTACTTAAAAAGTAATATTGGAGACACATTACTCAATATCATTTGGGAATATGCAATAGGATACGGAGGTAAGCCAACATAGAGATGCTGCAGTGGTGATGCATGCAAAATATCTAGGTAGATGGATTAGAAAGTAAATCAGGCCTCGAGGACACTCACTCAGATGCAGCCAGTCTGAGAGCACTGCAAAGTTGTTTCTGTGTCACAGCTGTTCAGAGCCATCCACAAAATGAGTTTCATGGATCTCTATCTGTTACCCATGAATGAATCTCTGCATTGCAAAAATATACTGATCTTATCTAAATGTCCTGTGGCTGCAAGTGTAGGTCCTGCAGCCCCTGCTCTGCTGGCTCCCAGCCCCCTGCATGTGCTGTTGGAAGTAGGATGGTGGTCAGCTAGGAGGAAACATGGAATTGCACCAACAAACCATCCAGCCACCAGCATGGGTGGTAGAAGAGAGGGATGGAGCTCACCTGCATGCCTTGCCTTGGAAAATGGGCATGGACAGCCCACCAGTGCTCTGCTCTATTCTGGTACAGCTCTGTGGAAGGAGCACATGGATAGATGCATAGGGATCCTAGTGCAGCAGAGTGGGGCTTCTGCCATTGTTGCCTGGGGACACTGAATACATTCAGGCTCACAGCATCACTCAGTAGCACTCTGTATGTCACTGTGAGCAGGAAGGATAAGGGGAGAGGTACCTGAAGTTGTTAGTTTTGGTGAACAGTTGAATGCATCAGGGCATTTCTGTATGACCCATCACCATGCTGCGGCTATACTCATCCTCATCCAACAAAGTAGGATGGCAGAGAGACATCTGGGGAAGCAGTAACGCTTCTCCAGCACTGCAGGGTCAGAGCTCTTTGTAGGGTAAGTCAGCATCTGCAGGTCTGTACCCTCTTGCTGGTGGCTCCAGAGCTGTCAGAGCCTTTCCTGTCCAGAAGCATATGCCAAGCACTTGCCCCCACTACTTCATCTAGGCAGCAGAAGGGGAGGGAAATACCTCATAGACTGCATTGGCTCCTTCCAGTCTCCAGCATTTTGTTCCTCCTAAGCTGCATTTCAGAGGCAAGGGTGGATGCTCACACCAAGCACCTTTGAACAAAGCCCTTATTTATTTATCCAAAATGCTGGAAACTGCTGGACCTACTCCTGCTGGGGAATAGCTCTTTCCTCCTTTCTCCAACCTCACCCACCTCCAGCATGGCTGTGAAGGATCATTTTGCAAACTGAGGCTTTTTGGGGAAAGGGATCCTTCTCTTCAGGACAGTAAATATCAGGCCCTGAAGCAGCCTTATGTGTCAGGCAATCACTTTGTGAGCCTGGGAAACATAATGAACTTTGCTCTGGAGGTGTGGGGTGCATAAGTAAACCCACTCCTGGACCTCCAGAAGCGTACCAAGGGCTGCCCAGCCACCCCACAAAGCAACAGTTTCTCCACACCAAAGCAGCCCATGCTCAGCCCCTGGGGAAGGCGGGTAGGAATCACACCTCAGCATCCAGAAATCATTGTGCTGTTGTCTCAGGAAAGGTTCTATGGAGTCTTCCAACAAAGGTGAAAGGACACAAAATGGAATCACAGAAGTATCAGCCTAAAGGAGTGAGGTATTCCCAGGCTGAGCAGAGGCCTAGAGTCCTTGGCTCAAGGAACAAATGAAGCAGCCGCACCACTGCTTTTCTGAAACCCTATCTCCCCAGCTTCACGTCTTCCCACACTGAGGGCTCTCCTCCTCACCCCTTCCCTCTTATTTTTTTTCTTTCCTACAAAATAATAATAAGGAAAAAAAAAAAAAAAAAAAAAGGAAAAAAGAAGAGAGTGAGAAAGAGAGGAAGAAAGGACAGAGCTGGTGTTGTTTTCCCAAAGTGTTTCCCCCAGGGCCCTTGTTGCAGCATCAAATTTCCTTTGAAATGGCTATGTGGGAAACACAGTTTCTTGGGTCTCTTCCCAAATGAAAAAAAATAATAATAATAATAAATAAATGAATAAAATGAAATAGGAAAATAAAATTCAACATGTGACAAGCAGAAGCCGCTTTGTCCCGTATAATCCTTTGTCCTAGGGAGGAGACCGAAAGTGCTGTTAGGAATAACATTTTGCTTTAACATGTTCCTGCATCTGAATGTCTTCCTGGCTCCCTCCCTAGATTAGCCTTTCTGCCCTTTTTCCATTTAAATTCCTTTAAGATTTGGGGCATCATCAACTCACAAACTGGGCTTAGGAGCAGACAGCTGATGGGATGCAATTTCTGGAGTATATTCAGACCACCAAAGCAACCCAGAGAAGAGTTTGCAGCACTTGTTTGTGATTTGAAGAAGGGCAAAGCAGCTTATCATGGTTACAAGGACTAGTGCTTTTTAGTTGCCATCTGCCTCTCCTCCTGACCAGCCCCCAGTTGTCAACTCCATATTGACCTGCTACAGGAAGGTCTGCGAGGTGCTGCTCAGCACTGTCTCCTGCCCAGCTGCATGCACCCTAACTCCTCTGCAGCTGCCCCTGGCGGTGTGGTGAACTCTTAAAAGCTGCAGCCTGAGATCTCCATGAGGACATCAGTTGCTGATAAATGTTTCCTGGACTTCTTGTAGTGCCTGTTGACATGTGAGAAGCTTTCTGCCACCTGGCCTTCTTGGCAGCTGAAGCAGTGTCTGTCCTGCTTTGATCTGCTGTGCACAGTTCTTGACTGGGAGGAGACTGAGGTGCCTCAGATAGTCTGTTTCTGCCAAATCTGACACAATACAACAAAGGATTGAGTTGGCTAGGGTCAACCTGTATACAATCTTACTTGAACTCTGAAAACGGGCCTGCAAGGCATGCAAGATTTGACCAGCAACAAGGGCAAAGAAAGTGTCACTGCCAACATCATCGTCATGTTCCCCACAATCAGCTATCCCTCATGTAGAACCTGTGTTCAAACCAGAGTCAGCTGATGTGGCAGGAAAGCATTAGAAAAGCCATCACATGGACTATTCACTATGATTTTCCTTGGGCTTTGTTATATCATGGTCAAAATATCTGTTTTCTTACTGGTTTTCCTTCCAAGGGAATGTGCAGAACACCCAGCCACAGCGAGACTTGAAAATTGATAGGTTTGCTAAGCTGGGTTTCCATCCACACTACGTCAGTTCTTCTAGCTGTGCCTCACCATTCTTCTGAATGGCTTTGTCACATCTGGGAACCTCATGGCTACCCTGCAGCTTGGTTTCAGGTCCAGCTGAGCTGGAACCCCTCCTGATCTTGCCGGATCTGGCAATTGTTGCGTCAGACTGAGTTCACCAAGTCCCAAGCCCAGATCACCTTGTGACAACTCCCTGATCCAACTGTCATGCTGCATTTCCTTTGTATTGGCATCTCTTGCTTGCATTGCATCACCTCTGCATTTCACAGAAATGTCTTCAGTACAGACACAGTTGTCCAAATTGGCCTTTTTTTTTTTTTTTATACTTCAGTGATGTCATGGAAATTTGTTTGTGATAACCACACCCGTTTCCAGTAACCCCTCAAAACTCCAGTGAACCCCTGCCCCTGGCCTCCAAAAAGTAGCTGAATGAAAGCTGCTTGGTCCTTTAGCTCAGCTTCAGCTAATATCTGAGAAGTTTGAATTTTGAATCCAGTACTTCGGTTGAAAAATTTCAACTTCTTCTCCAGCCTAGATTTCAGGCCCCACATGAATACCTTGAAAAAAGCCTAACAAAGAATTTCATTCACTCATATATCTGCCTCTTGCTTGTTAAGAAGGGGCATATTGTTATGCCTTGTTGTTGACTGCATTAAATTGTGAAAAATAAATAATGATCAAAACCAAATGTCATATGTCGTTAATTAATGAATGTTGAAATGGACACAGAGTGCCAGCATGTTTATGAAGTTGGGCTTAAACAGAGCTTGCAGCTTGGTGTGTATTTATGAAGGTGTTGACTAGAAGGTTTCAGTCTTTGTAGAGCTTGTTTACTTTGAATATTTACTGATGTTGCTCAAACTATTACCATTGGTGTTCTACATCAGTAACTTCAGTGTGGTTGTGTCAGGATCAGTCCTGGTTGTCTACATGGGCATTTCTGGTCTTCTCCAAACAGTGACTGAGAAAATGTGCTATATATAGAAGATAAAAAAGCTCACTATGTTGCAACTCCTTGGATATGTCATCTCCTCAGAAGGGGTGATTACAGCACCTTTGGATTCAGCCATTTTTATGGGCTTTTAACTGACAGCTTTTGCAAGAGTGGTGTTTCTGATCTTCTTTATGGAGAAAAGCAGAGAATTCGTGCAGACACAAGAAAGCCAGCTGTCTGAACTGTTAAAAATACATTTGGCTTGGCATCTTTCCTTGTGCACCAAGACTTTGCATAAGCCTTCATATGTCAGAGAAAAGCATGCAGCTATGAAATCAGAGCTGTTCCTCTGTGTCACTGTGGGCCCCAAAATGAAATCCATTCCCCGGAGGAATAAAATGATGAGATCATCATCAGGAAAGTTGCTGGCTGTCAAAAGTATCTTCTATCCTATGGCATCATCATCTGGGAGGTACACAAGTTTTAGGTCATTTACTCAGAGGTCACAAGAAAACCAGTGCCTTCACACTCCGTGAAGGCCATGAACCAGTGCTAAGTCCTTTAATTCTTGTTATTCTCCAGTTGCAACTTCCTTCTGACATCTTGTCTGGGCTCTAAAAATTGCAAGGCTGGTCGATAAGCTATCCTATAACAGTAAGTATCCTGACCCTGAAGGCAATATCAAAGAATGTGCCATTATTCTACTACTCTGTCATTTTGTCAATGTCAGCTTGAATAATGACTGCTATCTTGCATCAAATGCAGTCTACCCTGAAGTTCATTCACCATTAAGATCGTGTCTGCCGAGGAGAGTGCAAGCTCAGCTATGAAATCCCAGACCAAGAAGGACATTTGTTTTGTTGTAAGTGCAGCACTGCACCAGGTTATACATCAGCTCTTTGTGACACTCACTTGGATGGAGATCTGCCATGCCAAACTTTTAGGCATCCTGAATCCATTCCCAACCCTGTTTTGTTTTGTTTTGTTTTTGTTCGTGACCAAGACTTTCCACTGGATTTGATTAGGAATATAAGAAACGTGCTTATTTAGACCAATGGTCCATTACAGCACTAACATAACTCTGGCAGTGGCCTGCAGCAGATGTGTACATGGGTAAGAGCATGGCAATGATATAGTGGTATTTCCCCTGGGCAAATATGCAAAGCTCCAGTAGTTTCCATCTTACAGACATCCAGAGGCAGGTGAGGATGTTGTGCTTAATACCTGGTGCTAGCACACACTTCCATGAATTTGTTGAGTCACTTCTAAAACTCAGAAAAACTCTTATCATCCACAGCATCTTGAGGCAGAGAGTTCAGCAGCTTAATTATATGTTGTGAGAGGAACTGCTCCCTTCTGTTTGTTTTGAACAAGTGAAGCTCTTTGAATCTTCAGTGTGATTGACAAGAGTCAGGTGCTATAGCTGGAACAAAATGGTTTTGGAACAAAAATGTTTCACCTGTTTGAAAAGCATGATTGCTTGAGAAGGAGTGCATTTATGCTCCAATCATTTATTTTCAGATGTCACAGGTCAACATTCTGCATTATTACTAGTGGCAAAACTCAATTTGATGCATTTTTTGAGAACTACTTAAAATGCTGAAGGGGGATAGGTATATAGTACCTGTCAATCACACTAAAATGAAAGACTGATTTGAATAAATTAACCATGACTTGAAACATCCATTCCAGACACACAGTTTACCGCTAAGCTGACGGGGTTTTATTCCTTCCATGTACTGAACTTCATCTGTAATCATTCTTAGAGCGTATCTATCAGCCACAACATGTCTTATGTCAGTAATTTCACCAACAACTCCATCTCACTTTGCCAAAGAATTTCCTATTCCCTCAGCTCTAAGCCTGATAAAGCATCTTCTGGCATCCTTACAGACATTCAAAACACACAGAGATTGCCAACAAGCAAAACTGGCTGTCACTGTTGAATATTCCTCATAATCATAAAAGGGCAAAGACATAATAGCTGTGGAAGTTCTGAACTCATAGTAATTCTCATAGGAGCTGGGATTACCAACACTTAAGGTCATTTAGAATCATTCAATAAATGGAGTCAAGAAACCTTCAAGCAAGTCTTTGACTCTTAAAATTTATCTTGAGTTTCTTATGCAGATGATAGAACATAGAACGTAGAATCAATATGATTGGAAAAGACATCTGAGGTCACGTAGTCCAACTATCCACCTCCGCCCAGTATTGCCCACTAAAAACTGTGTCCCTCCACAGTTCTTGAACACCAGGGGTGGTGACTCCACTTCCTCCCTGGGCAGTTTGTTCTGATTAATTACCGCTCTTTCAGATCATTTATTTATTTATTTATTTATTTGTGATATCCAACCTAAAGCTTCCCTGGTGCAACTTGAGGTCATTAGCTTTATGTTGCTTGCCAGCCCCAGGCCTGGAGCGTTGCATGGAGTTGTTCTGACTAAAGCACAGGATCTGATACTTGGTCCTGCATCTGATTGCCCTCAGCCCATCAGTCCAGTCTGTAATATAACAGATATTCCTCCATTAGATACCTAGGCTATCTCCACTCCTTGCAATGATATTCCAGCTTTTGGAGTTCCTGGTCAAGAATGACCTAGTGTTCCAAATGAATCTTATGAAACTGATGTCTTGAATAAACAGCAAACAACACATACCAGCAGAAGTGACCTGGGAACTGCAATAAAGTATAACCCTTGTATCGGAGCATTTTAGATTGAAACTGTGCAGTAAGCCAGGAAGTTACTTTGAGGAAGGTGAAATGAGCAAGAAAGCATGAGAATGTGTATGGCTGATTAGTCTGTGGGGACACCTTTTCCTGCTTCTGAGCAGGCATATTCAGCCACATCTATCCCTACAAAGTATAAAAGCCCTGCAGGGCACAATTAATTGTCTGCTTGGGCACATCAACCATCCAGAACATTCTGGTCCTTGGACACTTGCTCATGATGCCTAATAAGGACAATTAAAAGCCCTCTTAAAGATGTACACCTCTGTTTCAGAAGACAATTTCCCAAAACTGAGGGAAAATATCAGCATAAATGAGAAAAATATTTATACAGGGATATAAATATATGCACACACATTGCAAGTATGTATGGTTATTTATCAGGAAAGTTTTAATGAAAATTTACAAGGGCCTAAATGGTATGATTTCGTAAGAGATGAAACAAAACAATAACAACAAGGATAATTTTGGCCAATTGCTCATTTTGGTTCAGCACTGACATGAAAGCAGCAATTAGTACTAGAATAGTAAAGAAAACAAGGAAGAAGAAATGCAAATTGTTAAAAAATTTAAGACAAGGAGTACATAAAATGGAAAAGAGATGCTAAAGGTCATAAGGAATTATCCAAATTATTGATCAGGAAGGAGCTCTGTAGGCTAATTAAGAAAAAAGAAATGCCAGTGGTGACATGGGCCAAGCACATGGAGACAGGAAAAAAAAGTGAAAAACGATTTAGAGAAAACAAAAATGTTCAATAAATATGTTTACTCTGAATTTGGAGAGAAAGAAGAGGATATGTTTATATCACACATGGATGTTGAAATACTTTCCACTCTACTAGCCACCAAGAAGGAAGTTAAGCAACATCTTCTAGGAATAAACACATTTTATACGAACAGGATCTGCAAACTTGCAGCCAAGAGTCTTCCTAGAACTGGCTGAAGAAATCTGTGACCCTTTGACATCTATCTTGGATAACTCCTGGAACACTAGGGAAATTCCAGATTAGCTGAAGAGTTCTCATTGGTGTACCAGCATTAGAAAAGAGAGAGTGGTCTACATCTAAGGTGGCAAGCCTGACATAATCTCGGCACAATAGTGGGGAAACTAATACAGGAGTCAATCAATAGAGAATTGATGTGTAGAAACATAATTTGGGCAAGTTAACCCAGACTAATAGAAAACAGGATGTGTCAAACACTCTGATGAAATAAAAAGTTGGGATGACAAAGGTGACTAACCAGATATAACAGATTTAGGCTTGTATAAAGATTTGACTTTTCAGCTCATTACAGTTTGATTAAAACATATTATGTGATGCAATGCCCATGAAACACTCCTTAAATGGATTAGGAACTGCTAGTTTGTCTCCTAAGAAGTGGTTGTTTATAAGGCATCAAGGACAGATGGGGGTGTTTCTGAGAAGGCAAGGTCTGTAGGAGCTGGGAAAAAGTCTGGCATTGACTGTGTCTTGTCATCCATAATCTGGGAGGAAAAATTGCTGCTACTGAAGTTACTGAGTGACACAAAGATGAGCAAGGTGGACAGTGTTTAAGAAGGACAGGACACCCACTCCCAGCTGAGCAGCTGGGCCTATTTAACAGGGCATTTTCCTACAGCAAGAAGCGAAGCTGGGACATCTCAGTTGAGGACAGTTAAAAAGCCCTTACAGCGTAACATGCTGTCTCTGGAAAGTAGAGACTAGGAAGAAAATAACCAAACTTGCAAAGGGTAAGTAACTTTTGATGGCAGATTTGGTGTGTGAGATTAGAATAGACAAACTCAGCACAAGGTGGAAGCAGGAGCAGAAATAAATTGCATGAACAGAAGCAAGATTAAGAGTAGGAATTGTGCTGAAACATTGGAAATGGTTTCAGTGAAACAGGTACTGGAGTGCTACATATAACAATTACCCCAGTGGGGAAGAGGACAAACGTCTCTGCCTTGGAAGCTTAAGGCAAGGCATGAAAAGTGAACTTTGAATGGCTCCTCTGGGATATGACAAGCCAAATTTCTCTCCAAGGGTGTGTGAAGCTGGAAGCAAGTTTTCCAAATTGCTAACTCCAGTTTAAGGGCATGAGCTCTGTTTACTTTCATTATTGCCCACCAAAGCAGGTGGTCTGAGTCTTGCCTCCTTAGGTGAGCAAAAATAAGGTCAAGAAGTATCTCACAACTGCTCATGCAAATCTAACAGGAATAATCACTGTTAGAGAATGTTTTCAGGAGCTGTTCAATGTACTGAGAGAGGCATGACAGGAGCCAGTATCAAGAATCTGAAGTCAAATTCAAGTCTGAAAACACATCCTGATTTTATATTCAAAAGATGATTGGAGAAACCATTGAAGAGAATCACGTAAGCTTCTGTCTTCTGATGCTTTTAATTCACAAAATAGTATCCCAGAAACAGTATGCAAAGTAAGCACAAATTACTGAAATGAACTCAGGAAGAATGTGTAAGATTTAATGGTTCTTTACTGGGAACTACAAAGCATTTTTTAAGTCTGCTTGACCAGGACAAAATTCCTCTCATATCCAGGCACAATCCGTCTGTCCAGTCCTTTTGCAATATCACTTTTCCATCTGACTGCAACTTTCAATGTGTGGATCAATGTCCCATCCATGAAGGTAAACAAGGGTGAAAGAGAAAGGAAAGAAGGCGGGATCAATGGGAGGAGAGATTCTGTTCGAAGAATGGATTGTAAGTTAAAAGTACATGTATATTAGCTACGAGAGGGAGTGGGAGAGCAGTCAGATGTCTTTGAGTTGTCTTTGTTCGATTGGACTGTACTCACTGATGGTGTTGTACAAGACACATCCCTCCACGTGGCTCAGCTCCCAGCAGAGGACTGTATCTTGCTTGTTAAAAATGGACATTAAATTAGTAAAAAGAAGATGCTTAGAGCTTGGGAAGTGCATATAGTCTCATTGTTTCCATTGAGTGTTTGTTTCTATCTCAACTTAGTAGTGGTGCTTGCAGATGTTGTTCTGTAGCCTTCATGAAAATTGTTTATGGGTCTTTTTTGGTCATAGAGTTTACTCACAAGTAGAGTTTCCCACCCAATCTTCCACAAAATTTTGGTTTTGTTAACAACAAGAAGCCTGAATATGCCATAGAGTCTGAATTTCCCTTTCAGTTCTTCACATGGATATTCAGTCAGGGATGATAAATGCCTTGTGTGGTGATCAACCACCTGAATTTTGATATCTGCACATAGCCTTGGCCATTTGAGTTCTCAGGGAAATGGAGCTCCATTCAGTTGCCTACCAGAAAACATCTGGTGATACCTAAGATATCTCAGTGATAGGTGGGCAGTTGGACTGGATAGTCTTGTAGGTCTTTTCCAGCTTTGGTGATTCTATGTTTCTATGATATCCAAAAATCCACACAGGGCTTGCAAATGAGTGCAGGACATATAGGACAGCAGAAAGCCTGAAGGGATGCCACACGTAGTCTGCAAGTTTAGAGTCCTATGTATGTGTAAACTGTGATTCAGTCAACGGAAATAGGGACACAATGGGAGCTTAAATTCCATAAAAGATGAAGATGCACCCAGCTCATATGCAGACACCCACATAAAGCTTAGACCAGTAAAAAGTACTTCAGTTAACTAAATGTCAGTACCTAAGTCAGGGTGGGAGAAATAACACTCTGAACTGACACACAAGCCTGTGTAGCCAGTTCCCAGATGTCTAGATGTCTCATGTTGGAGATTTACTTACCCCTTAATGTTGCTGATGGTTTGTAGGCTCTCTGAATAGCATACATCATGTAGTGCTCATAATTCAATTTACTTCCCTTGTTGCTGACTTCTTTGCTTATTCATTCAAAGTACTGGCCACACCAGTGATCTCAAACACTTCTGAAACCAAACATTCTCCCACCCTGCTTGGGATTCCTTGGCAAAGCCCCTCTCATGCCTGCATTCCCATAAGCTCACTGAAATGCTCATGGATACGGAAATAGGGAATCTGGATATGCAGTATCACCCTCCTGCTATGCTTACCTGTCTCTCTGTCTCTGCACTCCTTATTCTCCTGCTCTGGTCAGCGTTCTTGCTTCACTGTGAAGATGCTGGCCTGCGAAGGGATCTCTGAAGCCAAAGTCACACCAATTTGTCACACATAATGGGAATGAGAGAGAACAAATACCCCATCAGAGCCTGCCTGTGCTGCTTACCCATGTAATTCTGGAAGGGGAGGATGAAAAACCATTAATACTTAAAAAAAGTAGTGGTGGGGGAAGCTAAAAGGATGAGCCACAATAAAAACTCCATTAGATATTCATCCTTCCCCAGCACGAGACTTAAGTGTTTTATTTACCTCTGGTGCAGAGGCACAAGAGTCGGAGAGCCAGTGCGCCTCTTCAGGCTGGGACCAAGTATTTTAATGCATATGAACAGCATGCTGACTTCATTAAAGCATTCGATTAACGCCAGAAAGGACCCACTCCAACAGCTGCATTCATCACTGGGGCGACAGCATATTTATAGAGAGTGATTTGGTAGGCCGTTAGCATAATCAGAATAGAGGAACTTACCTTGGGGGAAAAAAAATGTAGCTTTTAATAGACCCATAAGTGCAAGCATGATGAATATTTATTGTGCCTGTCCTTTCTGTGGGGGGGACAATGAGGTAGACTGCAGAAGTGGGGCAGGGCAGAAGCATTCAGTCCTTGTCCATACAGCAATAGCTGGGGATGCTAGCGCATGGGGTCTGGCATGCCAGGCTCTCCTTCTGTAGTATGACCCCAAAACAGTGATGCAGGGACCTTGAGGCAGGAGGCAGGCAGCATTGGTACACAATAAATACACCATGAGACTGTGGATCTGAAGGTGTCTCCATCTCTTCCTGCTATGAGAGAATGTGGTCCTGGTGTACACAGGTAGATGTCATGACATCCTCCAGGATCCTGAGGGGCTCAGTATGCTGAATCCAGATGTCATCACACCTGGGCCAGCCCCAAAGTCCCCATTCTAAAGGATGGCCAACAGAAGATATCTAGACAAGATTAGAAGAACCAGGAAAGCCTACTGTGGATGCACTATCCCTGAAGGTGCTCAAGTCCACGTTGGCTGCAGCCCTGGACAACCCAGTCTGGTGGGACGCAAAAACAGCCCATGGCAAAGCGATGGATCTCAGCGATCTTTAAGGCCCCAACTGAAGCCATTCTATGATTCTGCTGTCCCAGACCTCAGCAATTTCAGAATCAGGGACATCCTGAGCTACAAGTGATGTATCGGCAATTAATGATTCTCTGCAGGACCGTTCTTCCATGAATTTGCTCCATCCTTCTGTTTCATCCACATCCTTCATGTCTCCCCAGGCTCACCACTGCTCTCTGAAGCAATGAGTTTTCTTTCTTTTACATTTATTTTTTATGCCTTTGAGTTTTGGAACCTTCAAATTAATGGTCCTAAAAATAAGTGATTTACCGAAAGGAGGCCGAGAGAAGAGAAGAAGTGGAGGAAGGAAGAGAAAGAGAGTTAGAGGCAAGGGTTTGCCCTTTGGGAACTGAAGAACTTGGTGCAGATGATGTGAGGGCCAGTTTAGCAGCTGAGACATTATTGCGTGCATCTGTGAGTGAAGCTGTGAGTTTACCAGAAACTAGGACAGTGGTGGTGTAGCTAGAAAATCCCTAATAAGGGAAGAATAACGAGGACCACATTTTCAAAAAGGGTATTTTTTAACAACCTCCTTAGGGAAGTCAGGGGTGGAGGAGCACTTCACTTGGAAAAAAAAAAGTTTGTACATGGACATTTTCATTAATCTCCAGGGGCTGTTAGGTCAAATTAGGAGATGAAATCTGATCACCAAAGTGTAAAGCAAAGGGATTTTAGACCCATTTTAAGGGCAAATCACAGAGCAGCTTGGATGTTGAAGCTTTCTCCCAAAGGTTTCTGCATGTACATGTCACTGTAACAAACACAACTTTAGATAGCTCTGCCTGCCTGTATACAAAGGCAAATGTGTAGATGCAGGCAAAGATCAATTTTTTTTATTTAGTTGCGCCACTAAAGATGTCAGTTTCTGTAATTCTTCCTGCCTCATTCTCTAAAATGCATGACCTTTAATAAGCAGGACTTACAGTTTGACAGCAAGGACTATTGAAAAACACAAGGAAATCCTGGCTGGATTAAATTTTTAGTCCATTTCATTTCCATCCGCTGCTTACAGCCAAGTTGTACGTGGATCTCAAACTAAAGATGGCAATTTGGGAGGCAATTTTCTTGAATTGCAGGTACAGCAGGATGCAGAGAAAAGTAATGGCAGGATCAGGCAGTTAGACACGACACAAACATTTAAGCTACTGGGTAGATTTAATGGATTTTCATTCATTCACTTCTCTCCCTTTTTTAAAACATCTACGAGCAAGGGGAGCAAATGAAAAAAACCAAAAACACACCTTGCCAATAAAGGGTAAAATCACCGGCTTTGCACTTTCCAGCCAAACTGGTTTTCTTCCACTGAAAGAGACATCTCACTGAAGCTCTGCTGGCATTGTGCAATGCTGAGGCAAGGTCACCCCACTCCCCATGGAGAGGTGAATCCCACCGGGACCAAGGGAAGCAACGCACCAGGGGGGCACAGAGCTGGTCGTGCTCTGACTGGAGTGTGTGGAGCAGGAGAATAAAAGCAGGTGATTTTTTTTCTGGTTTTTTTTTTTTTTTTTTTTTTTTTTTTTTTTTTTCTCATCCTTCATACTGCAAAGGAAAACAGCGCAGGCAGCACTCCTTTGTGTGAAGCAGGGATTTCATGGCTTCTGCATTCGCCTGCTGAGGGTATGGCATGCAAATGGGTCTATCTGCAGGTGAGCATATGTCCCTTGAAAATCACGCACTTCACACCTCATCTCAGTGTTTCAGATCCGTTCTGCAGAGCAGACAGTCAAAACATCTCAGAATCCCCACTGGATACTGGGGTTTCACCTTCACCTGAGTTTGCTGTCTGACTGCCAGGTTGGCTTGCCATCAGAAAGCATCCTGAGGGCAGCTCAGCCCTACAGAGAGGTGGAGGTGGAGATGGAGATCCTTGCCCCTCTGCCTGGGGACGTGACAGGTAGGATGATGTAGATACAGACCGTGCCCCAACCCTGATTCTGAGCAAGGAATGGAATGCAGCTGTCCTCAGAGCAGGTCTGTGTGCTCAGGAACCAGGAGTGCACTTTGTGAGTAGTTCTCATCTGTTGCGCTTTCCTCCTGCACTGCGAAGAAAAAAACACCAAAGTGCCACAGACTCAGAATTTCCCACTGCACATTTCCCAGCTCACCTCTACCACTCATTTCTGCAAATCTCAGCCGCTATGAATGTGCCCTGAATTTTGAATAGATGCAGCAGTCCAGAAACCTGGACATCCAGATAGAGGCGAAATTGCGTCCAAGGTGTGCACAGTATTTCAGAAGACAGATGGACCTTTTGGCAGCTGTCCAGAGAAAAGCAGTGAAAACAATGTAAAGAAAGATCAAAGGCACTGGGGCTTTTTAGTCTTGAAAGAGAAACCCAAGACATGAGCATAGCTTTTAAATGTTTAAAAAGCTGTTTCAAATAAGAAAAGAATTCTTCATGGGCACTGGTGACGGAGCACAAATCCTAGTCTAGGAGGGAGGTTCGGGTTAGACTTTAGGAAACCTCTAACACTAGGAATAATGAAGTGCTAGGACAAGTTGCCTGGAGAATAATAGAATCATAGGATCACAGAATCACTGAATTATTAAAGTTGGAAAAGACCATTAAGATCATCTGGTCCAACCACAACCCACCCCCATGATGCCCACTGACCACATCCCTCAGTACCACATCTCTATGGTTCTTGAACACCTCCAGGGATGGTAACTCCACCAGCTCCCTGGGCAGCCTGTGTCAGTGCCTGACCGCTTCTTCTGAGAACACATTTTTTCTAATATCCAAGTAGAACCTCCCCCAGTGCACCTTGAGGCCATCAACTGCTGCCTATTACTGGCTATCTGGGAAAGAAGAGGTGAAGCCTCCATTTCCTGAGGCATCTACAACAAGGTTACATTTGTACCTGACCAGGAAGAAGACAACCCTGTCTCATGGCAGGGGTTTAACACTCAGTCTCCTTCACTGCATCTGCTCCTGGTATATAACTTCTACTCTGGACTTGGAAATTGGGCCAAGGAGCAATGTTTCCATTGTCAGTCCTGGATGATTTTCCAGTTACTTCTCTGCACAAGACAGGTTCCTTCCATCATGAAGTGCACATGAGCAGGGTCTGCACCATTCACCACACAGTTGGCAATAAACCCTGCTGCCTTGAGATGATTCTTGCTTGCAATCTTGATCAAGGCACCAAAAACCCATGGTGGGTGCTGTCCCCTAGCCTGCATCCTGCATAGCAGCGATTGTTGCCACCTCAGCCAGTAAAAGCGCAAAAAGCCACATGGAGTCTTTTCTGTGAAGGACAGGCCAACAAACTGCACCATTTATTCAAAGCACAGAGCAGAGGTGGCTGGAAATGAGAGGGAGAGGGGAGGAAGCATGAGCAGCCAGCAGGCAAACTCACAGCATGGAGGGAAAAGCAGGCAGGTCTGTGCACAAACAGCACAATGCATGCATACACCACTTAACAGGCACATGCGGGCAGGGTGCCTGTACATCCCAGGAGTACACACACACACCCTGAGCATACAGAAAGTCATTCACTTATGCACACAGTGCCCAGGCACTGGCTGTGAGCACAGACATGCATTGGCAGAGATGGTATATTCACAGGCAAAGGGCTGGCATATGCACACTCTCATATCCTGGCCAAGCACCTTCAGCACATTGCAGGACTGGAACAAAGATAACATTGCCTTACAGAGATATCACAGACATACATTTACACATGTGCAATACAATCATGTGTGGAAGCACAGATCATCCCCACTTCCCCAGCACAGCAAGCACAGCCCCAGTGGAGAGTGTAAGGATGAACTGCATACTCAATCACTGCAAGTATGAAGACATTTCCTTCTGTCCTGATCTTGTTGGCCATCTCTGCAAGAATCTCACATACAACGGTCACACATCAACCACGGCAGCACTAGGAGGAGGGGAACCAGCCACTGGTCTCCACTTGCCCAAGTGAAACACTCTGTGCACTGAGCACCCCGTAGAGTCACATCAGAAGTCTGGCAGTTTATTCCAGAAACATCTTTCCTGTAACTTTAAGCTTTAAAAAAAAATCCTGACATATCAGATTTAAGTCAGGAAATTCCCAGGTAAGATCTACATGGGACAACCCAAATTTTGCCTACCCCTAAGCCCAGTATGAGTAGGAAAAGGGGCTGGAGGTTGCCAAAACTCTGTCACGGCTAAGCAAGCAGCATTGTCAGATACAGGAGAAAGACTGTGTCCCCATCTGGGTGCTGGTGTCATAGCCACAGTTGTGATTGATGGGAATAGCCATCCTGGGAGTGATCTGCAGAGAGGGTGATTGCCACAAAGTTGGATTTTAACCTTGTCAGCAGGAGTCCTGCTTCATTAGCCATGCAATGTCCAGTCCGCATGAAGCAGAACCAAGCAGCAGTTTGCCACCACAACTCCCCTTGGTTTCCAATCAGACCATTTACCTGAGGCCAGTCTACATTTAAGTGCATCTCTTTAGAAGTCCGTGCTTACAGTGCTCTGCATTTCCATCACAGCCATCTCAGTGGCAGGGCCAAGGGCTGAATGAGTCACAGAGGTTCAATTTCCCTGCTTCCCTCCTGGGGAATAACATTTGCCTATCGACCCCTATCTGGGGCTTTGCAAGGATTAGTCATGAACACAGCCTGGCTGGGGACGGGATGCAGAGCCGCTGCGAGCTGACCTGCTCCTTTGCTCCCAGGGAAGTTTGCTTTAAGCTCTGACTACAGTTTCTTTTTTTTTCCTTTCAGGTTTGCTCTTTGCAGCTCCACACAAGCAGCAGGTATTAGTACTTTTGTGTTAAGAAGGGGTACATGGGTTGAGGAGAACTGGATTGTGCAGGAAGAAGGATTTGCCTTTGCTGTTGCATCCTCTGCTCTGATTCCCTGGGGCTGGCTGTCAGTCCACCTTCGTTCACCAGAACTGAAGTCAATCATGAGCATGTATGAGAAATAAACCTGCCAAAACATGAGAAAATCACAAAAAAATCCAATCAGTGTTTGCTGGAAGAAACAGAAGCTGAGCAGCGCCACATTAATTCCCACTTTCTAGCACGGTGTTACAAGATACAGGGAGCTTTATGAAAAGAGAATAAATATTCTTGAATGGCTGATGTCTGACAGAGATATTTGCAAAACATGCCCTGTGCTGGGATGGGGTAAGGTCTGACATAAAATCATAGTATCATAGAATGGCTTGGGTTGAAAGGGACCTCAGGATGATCAGTAGTGGCATTAATTGCTGTCCTGGGGAGTGAAGAGGCAGAGTTTTTTCTGTAAAGGTGTTTAAAGGTGAGATATTCAAATAATAAGGTTCCCTATTCTGTCTCAGCTTGGTGATCATGCGAGCACACACACTCTTCCCTGAAGGGCTCAGGTACGTTGAGAGCTCTGCTCCCTGTCATAGTGACCAAGGATGCCGTCTTTACCATTTGCCTCTCATTTGCCCTCAGTTGATGTGTGAAGTAAGCTGTGGTGACACTGAACAGCATATCCCTTCATGCAGGCATAGCTATGATGTTCTGGTGCCCAACAGAGGTGGAAAAATCGTCAAGCTACAGGAAAGCTTTCAGTCACCTCCAGAATGACCCAAGCCTGCCAAGCTGTTGATATCAATGGAAGAGTCTTCATGAGGCATCAAGGACTCTATCCTCAGCAATTTACCTTGGTACATTGTGGTGGACAGCATCTGCCCCTCACCACACAGCAGCTCTGTGCCAAGACAGGTGATACAGCACATCCTCCTTCCAGAATGGCACGAAAGACCTCAGATGACCTCTAGCAGGCTGACCTTCCTACTGGGTTCTTAAGAGAAAGGGCTGAGTGCTGGCAACAAAGTTCTGGATGTGCTGATGTGCTTGTGGCGAGAGGTGACCTCCAACCAGTGTTGTCCTACAGGAAATTCCTTCTGCACAGATGTAATCTGAGGAGCAATGCTGCACTCTGCATGTGGAGTTTGTTTTGTTAAAAAAAAAAGAAGTAGTTATTCTGCTCAGAGCTGAAATCTTGCTTGGGGTCAGCACTGCCTAAGGCTGGCCTCTCTGTGAGCTCTTATTTAGCAAGCATTCAGTCCCTGCACAAATCAGAGCCCCACTTTTAAACAGAGCCTCTGTTCCCCACCCCTTCTGCTTGCTCTGGTACCTTTGCAGGAAGACCAGTAAGCTACTGGAGATGAGCCAGCGATTCAGAGCCAAATCAAAGCCTACAGCCCCAGACTTCAGCCTCACCATCTTCCAGCGTAACAGGCTGCTCGCGGGCAAGTTCAAACAAATGCCGCTACAGTGCCAATCTTTCAGTGCAGGTACAAAACAGACATTGTGGTTCAATGCTGCCGTATCGCACCCTGACATATAAATAACTGGTGTGCAACATGAAGGAACAAGCCCAAATAAATCCTTTGGATAGAAAAAGCAAGCTGATCTGGGGAAGGCAGCTGCTTCAAAGTTTTACTGCAACTTTACGGAAGGTGAGCCAGGCTGCCCAGGGAGGGAAAACCATCAGAAAGGGAATTTGTGTAGCCTGTTTCTGCTTCTATTAAATAGTACAAGAGCTAAGAAGCAGTAACAACACACATCATTTAAACGTGTTTTGGCTGATAAAAGGTAAGTACATTCATTGGAGACAAGGCAGGAACACAAGGTCTTAGCCTCAAAGGCCAAATATGCATGGCCATGTTTTGGCAGTGAGAGTGAGCAGGTGCAGATGTAAAACAAGTGACATTTGGGGAGCTCTTTTGAGGAATTGTGTTTACAGTTAGGGCTTGAGTTTGTGTGGCTTTGGATTGACCCTGGAGGGGCTGTGCAAGGCAAAGGTGGAGGTTTTCCTTTGTATGCTAAAAAACAACATACAACAGGTTGCTCCCTCAGCACTGTCTATCACACTTCTGACAAAGCCAGCCCAGGAAGGAGCACCATGCAGGAATAGGGAAACATAACTATAGTGATGTCTCGTGGCTGAGTGAAACACAGAGGATAACCCTATTGCCAGGTCCTTGCTAGGAGGATGTTTCTCCCTCTGCGGTTCCCCCCATGCTTTGTCTGACTCATCTGTGTAGCCTGAGTGCTGTGCAACCTTAGGACTATCAGGAATCGCATGTACAAACAACAGCCAAGGTACAGATTTGTGTTTTAGCTGGGTGAATTACAGCCTACCTTTTAAAAAGTGTAAACCTATTCATCTATATTATTCACAAATTACAATAAAATGCATAATAGCATGCTAGGCTTACAAATGCATGTCTGAGCACTCCCAGCTGGACAGACCAATACATGTGCCAAGCACAAATAACTGAGACAGATAGGAAGTGGAGATTATAAAGCAGACAGAGTGGTCACAAAACCCTTAGCCTGCTAGGGGATAAGAGTCTTCAACCCCAGCTTGAAAATCCTGTGTGCTTGGAAGAGAAACCACAGCAACAGAAACACATCCCATCCTTCTGTGCTGAAGGCATGCATTCTGCAACAGGCAGAAGCCCAGGGGAGCCATTAAGTGCACCCAGGTTATGATGGGGTGCTAAAGTAACGGCTGCTGGGATGTCACAGATCCCAAGGATGAGGTGAGAGGGAAGATGCACTGAATGATTTTTGATACTGGAGCTGATGGCATCTGATTATCTAAACCCTCTTGAAATGTGTGCACTCAGGTATCTGGCTTTGGTGCAGGCATAGCAGTTTTCTGGGAGCATTGAAGGCTCTGTGTGAGAGCCCAGGGAACAATACGCGTTTTAGGTTGGATATCAAGAAAAAATTCTTCTCCAAGTGCATTGGAATGGGCTTCCAGAGATGGGATGGAGTCACCATCTCTGGAGATGTTCAAGATATGTGTAGGAGTGCCACCGAGGATCGTGGTTAGTGGGCCTGGTGGGCAAGGGTTGATGTTGAATAAGGTGATTTTAGAGGCAGTTTCCAGCCAGGAACACACTTTGTGCTGTCCTGACCATGCTGCTTTGAGTCAGGGCTGCTGGCTCAGCCCATCCAGCCAGAACAGGGCACTGAAGAGAGGTTTCAGTATCTTGAACTGTCCCCTTTGTCTGGCAATGATGGCTGGTTTGACTCATGAAGTCTCATGAGCAACACCCATGGTTGCATTTAGTTGTCCTCACTTTCCTGTTGGGAGCAAGGAGGTCTCTTTGGGGTGACTCCAGTCTGCAATGTGACATAAAACCCCACAGATCAGAGTGTCCCAGCCCACACCACATGTGTTCAGAGACCCCACACCCAATGTGGATCACACAGAATCACACAGAGAGAGCAGCAAGGCAATGATACTCATTGGGGATGATAAAGCTTTGCTGTCTGAGATGATAAACACCATCGGTGGCTGCTTAATAGGTAATGTGGGGTTGGCACAGACCCAGGGCAGAAGTTACACGCCTGCAAGTATGTATATGTGTGACTTCCCATAAATCCACGTCTGACACAAGGACCTTTGTGAACTGGGCTATAAATAATTAACTGGACGCGTCTGTAATTCTTTTTGCAGCACCACTGTCACTTGGAGAAGATCTCGGTATGCTGTTCTTACAGTGCCTTGGGTGGTGTGGTCAGAAGGGGCAGGTGATGGCACCATGACCCTGCTGCAGGCTGCCCAGACATCCAGTAATGACTCTGTCAGTCTGTCCTCAGCCAAGAAAAGCATCTTCACATCCTATGTGAAGAATTTGCTAGAAGGTGAATGCAATATAACCCTTGGCAGCTTCTTCCTGGTATAAATGAGGTCTTATTTTGAGGAATCATGATTAAATTGAATCAAGAACAGTCACCTTTCTGATTATAAGCTGAGGGTAGTCTCTGATTTATTTCTCATGATGCATTTGGTCATGTTCTGTTGTCTTTGCAAATCTGTATTTTTATCAAAGTGACATGTTTCTCAGGTTTAGGTTACATTTCTAATAAATATCTGATGCCTTGTTGATTTCCTGTATCATATTTCATTAGTCTTAAAGAAGAAAGGAGGGCCATTTTTATAAAAAACAGAAGTCTTAAAAGTAGTTTCTAGCACAGAGCTTGTCTACGCTTAGCTCTCCAACAGTGCTGGTATTGTTTAGCGTGGTACAACCTGCTCTGCATGAACTTGGTTATGTCAGGATAAAGGCGCCTTATGCCCATGTAACTATTTCCATGTGTGAAGAGGAATAATTCCAAAGGTATAAATCAAATTCACATCAAGGCATTTTGTGGCATAGCGTTAACTGGTAAAACTCACGCTGCTAATGGAGACACAGCTGAAATGGAGAGAGAAATCTTGGTCTAGAGAGAGAAAATCCTGGTCTGGAAGCCATCTGTGTAGGTAAAATGCTTTTGAATGCTTATTTGCAGACCTGAGTTGCGTCCATAATCCATACTGGTGTATACTGGTTTGCTTTGGGTGTCATAGTGAAGTAAGTATGGAAAAAATTTTCTGCCTCACAGTCATGGGCCAGTGAAGGAAAACAGTCCCATTTTCCATGAGTGATGTGGTGTAGACAAGGGCTCAGAAGCAGTTCCCCCATGTCCAGCTCAAGGCACAGCTTCCCACATGTGAGGAATGCATGGAAGCAGCTTGTGGTGGGAAAATGTGAAGGAGAAAGGCATCAGTGGTGGAATAATTCCCAGCAGAATATATTCAGTTCAAGGTCCAAGCGTGTGCTTCTCTCACTACTGTATGTCTCCATCAATGCACTACAATAAGGGGCTGAAATCTTTGTTATTCAAATATCCTCCTCGTGATAAACTGCATTATCCTCAGTATTTTCAAGGGTTCTTCTCACAGACATCTCTCTCGTTTCATTAACTCAGTTGCTTGAGATGAAATCCCTTCTTCCTTAATTGTTCTGCTCCAACCATCCCTGTTACTCTTCATGAAAGAGGTAGACAATAATCCTAATATCCTCCCTTTTTTGTCGCTGTTGCTTAACAAGAGGAGCCTTGAAATCATTGCCCCTTATTTCCCAGCCCTATCCGGCCGATAGGAAATAATTAACTCCTATCTGAGCTGACGGAGTGGCGGCTGGTGTATTGCCAATTCCAGGTAGTTTGTTTTTCTTGCTTTATCGCCTGCTGCAGAATTAAGGCTGCAAGATTATTTAGCCAAGCTCTGTCTGGGTGTTTATCGCTACAAGTTTGAAGTAACAGCGCTGGCAATGATTTCATTTTATTCTATTATTTTCTCAAATAAAGGGTTTTGTTTAGTCTCAGAGATGCAAATGACGAATCTTCTTGGACGCGTTTCATTTAGCGAACAAGATTGTCTTTGCCGCAGACAGTGCCGCAGCAGATGATCACACGGGGACAGCCAGGGGAGGTGGGCGGCAGAGACATGTTCGATGCAGCTGCACAGCTGGAGCCAGGCGAGTTGCCCCACAGCTCCCAGTGAGGAGAGGCCAGCAGAACGCCTGGGCTTCCACCAGCCTTCCCGTCAAATGCAGCACGAAAGCAGCTCTGTCTAATCATCCCAAAGCTCTGCATCCATGTGGCCAACACAGAAACACAGATGTCGAGAGAGGAGCAAGAGCATGAGCCAGCATACCTAATTGATATTTCTCACTGACTTATAGCGTGTATTTCCACAGCACTACGAGGGCAGGGTGAGAGAGCTGTGGCTGTGCAGCATGGAGAAGAGAAGGTGCTGGGATGCCTGAGAATGGCCTGTTTGTATCTAAACGGGGGGCTGTAAGAAAGAAGGGAACAGGCTCTTCAGCAGGGTCTGTCTTGATAGGATAAGGTGAAATGGTTTCAAACTTTAAGAGGGGAGATTTAGATTGGATGTAGAGGAAAAGTTTTCTTATGTACAGGGTTGTGAGGCACTGGAGCACGCTGTCCGGAGAGGTGGTAGATGCCCCGTACCTGGAGACACTCAAGGTCATGATATTGGGGCACTAAGCACCTGATGGAGCTGTAGGCATCACTGCTCATTGCAGGGGAGTTGCACCAGATGACCTTTAAGGGTTCTTTCTCCCTAAAAAGATATTCTACAGCTTTCTCCATAGGAGTGGGTTTTCAATGATATCTCAAGCAGCTTTCCTGAACCTGCTCAGGCCTTTGCACCCTCAACATCCCACAGCTAATCTAGACGCTTGTTCTCAATCTGCCACCTGCCAATCTCACTATGCCCCCAGTACTTATGTTGTGAAGGACAATGAGTGACTTCTCCCTGTACCCGCTCCCCCTGCCACTCAGGATTTATTATCTTCCTTCCCTCCAGCTGTGACTGGGAAATAACACTGCTAAATCTCAGCTGAGGTAAAAATGCATTAATCACTTCCTTGATTAATTACTGAAGGATCATTTCCTCTCTGTGATACATGGAAACCCCCAAACTTCTTGAATCTGAAGTGCACTCAAGGTGTTTGGTGTCACATCCATCATGTCTGTGAACGTCACTGTTGACAGAGGAGCATGTGGCAGCTCAAATATTCTCCTTGCAGTGCTGACTCATATTCAAACTTCTGTCTTGCTATGCAGAGTGTGCAAGCAGTGTTGCATTTTGGGGGAGACATGTTCCATTCTTTTAGCCTAACATTAAGCCCGTCTTCTCTTCTGAAGCTTCCCTGCCAGGTCCTCTTGGCAGGAACTCCCAGTTCCCAGCATCTTGAAATTTCAGCTACCAAATCACCTGCTATTTCAAGAAATATGGACTTCTGATACAGCAGAATCACAGGACAGTAGAACTGTGTGAGTTGGAAGAAATCCTTATAGGTCATCTATTTCAACACCTATGCAATTAACAGGGATGCTTACAGCTCCATCAGGTACCTGAGCCCCTCCAGCCTGACCTTGACTCTCTCCAGGGATGGGGTACAACAGGCCCATGTCTCTCCTGTGCTGAGCACTCCAGCTCTGGACGCGGTGCTCCAGGTGAGGTCTCACAGCGCGGAGCAGAGGGGCAGGATCCCCTCCCTCTCCCTGCTGGCCACACTGCTTTGGATGCAGCCCAGGATCTGGCTGGCTGGCTGGGCCACGAGGGCACACTGCTGGCTCACACCCAGCTACCATCCACCAGTACCCCCAGGTCCTTTCCAGCAGGGCTGTGCTCTGTCCCTACATCCCCGGCAGTGGGGGTTGCCATGGCGCAGGTGCACTCCCATCCCATTATCCGTGTCATTGATGAATCTGCTATAGAAAATCAGGAATTTTGTACAACTACCCAGCACAACAAAGTGCGACCTCTGATTGGTGCTCAGACAGGCTGTTCAATCCTCTTCAGGTTGGAGGAGCACAGAGAAACACAGGTTTTACTCTTCCCAGACTGAAGGTACAATCTCTACCACTTAGCATGCATCTAAATGACCACATCCAAGATTGCTCCACTGGGATGGACATAGAGCTATCACAACATGATGGCAAAGCACAGCTAGGGTAAATTATTTGGAGACACTTTACATCTGACAGTGGAAAAGAGATGTTTTCAAGGCTTTCAGTAGCACAGAGGTGCAATAGAAACACCACCCTGCTTGAGAATGACTATCCCCTCTACCATGGTTAGAGTTCCAGCCCTGCTTATTTATAGCATAGGTACCCTTGACATATCATCTATCACTAAATGCTCACTAAATACTGTCCTGATAAATGCACAGTGCCCTCAGACATGTGGAAGAACTCAGTTAGGTTTGGATTTCTTCCTAAAGGAGACAACTCTGTTGACACCCAGCTTCCAGTGTGTCTTGTACATTTTTCCACCACTGAACCCAGCACGGAGCTTGGACTCCAACCTACCACCTGCATGCATCTGTCTCCCCCTTTCTAGGCATGGCTGGAGCACCTCAGGGTGAGAAGCTTGAGCTCCCCACCTCTTCAGGGCAGGACAGAGCATCTCTACTCTACAAGACTGTCAGACTGGGGCCATACACTAGCAAAAAAATTACTTTAATATCAGGGAGGAGGAGGAGGATGGCAAAGCAGCTGTCAGCATGATGCTTGCAGACACAGAGGAAATGCTCTGTCATGTCATAGAGAGGATTCATCTTTTATCTCTGCTCTAACTTCTTAACGCAGCTTCTGACTCTATCCCCTGCAGTTTCCCAGCTTATCAGCTCTTCTGCCTGGTGATCAGCTGAGTAGTTTTAGGGCACACAGGATTGTAGAGGCAGAAAGACATTCTTGGCTGGGAGCAGCTAGCCAGGAGCAATTTCCCTTCAGAGCTCAGTTCATATGCCCCATGCTGAGGTTGCAGAGACCTTTTCTCTACCTTTGTTTTTCCCCTTGGCTGATGGATAAAAGTAGAAACTAATCCTTGGAACCTGTGAAGGACCAAAGTTAAGTCCTGATGCAGGGCTCGGGCTTCTTGCCAGGAGTTACCTTCTGACATACAAGGTCACAGGGTGCTCTGCAACTTGTTAAAGCTGGCACAGGGGTTGTGTGGATGTTGATGGGGAGAATGTCCTCTTCACAGTTAGCTCACTGGGTGCTGAACAGAGCAGAGCAGACCTCTGGGCTGTGGACCCAGTGTTGTCACTGCATTTAGCCATGGCACTGACACTAGTCATGATGATAAGAGGGACACAGAAGCTGAGATGGTTTGGAAAGGCAATGCCTGGCAAGGTTTCAACTCCCAGAAAAAGAGAAGAGGCACCTGGTACTCCTGCGATCAGAGAATCTAGGCAGAGCAGAGTGAAGAAACAACTGAAGCCTTTGGAGAAGAAGCATGGTTACTGCCAGCCCCCCTTCTAGAGCAGAGGTAAGAGAAATACAAGAAGTCTTTCCAGCTCAGTCCCTAGAGAGCAGACCACAGTACTTTTGGGGCAGAACCCATCCCTATTGGGACAGCAGCATGTTTCCTGCCAATTTCTGAGGCCTGTGGCTGCTGGTGACCCACCAGGAGCTGCTCTGACAGCACAGCCCAGAGGTGCTGCCAGAGACAACTTGGACACAGCGAGCGCTTTGCCATCCCTAGGGCTGTTTGGAGATGCTCTGCCTCTCCAGCAGGCGGGAGGGAGAAGCGGAGCATTTCCAACCAGAGCCAAGAACACTAATGGATACATTTCTTTTCCCAAGGCAGGCAAATTACTTCTGCTCCCAGCTGACCCCTCGACCACAAAAAACACCATAAAACAGCGAGAGTGTGTAAAAAATAAACACAGGCACGCAACAGCCTTCCGGATTCCCGTCCCCTGAGCCAGAGGAGCTTGGGCCGCGGGCAAGGAGGAATGTGGTGTTGCATCGGGAGCCATCAGAATGAGATCAGGGACAGGAACATTTTATAACTGGCCTCTGGACCCACTGGGGAACAGAGGGAAGGAAGAAGAGTGTGTGTGATGAGTACTCAAATTGCAAAGGGGGGTGGATTTGAATCTCGCCTATCTGTTTTACAGGGATTGGGATTTACAGCGCAAACTGCTCGATCTGCTCCTCTGCGTCTTGCTGTCTTGGCTCCACAGGCTGACTTTACTTCAGGGCTGTCCTGGCCAGACAGGAGCTCTGCAGAAGAGATGTAACACATAGGGCAAGATCTATACTGCAGGGTCTCAAGAATCTTTAGGGAAGCACATGAGAAATAGAAGCAGTTTTGTTGCTCCTCCCCTTCACCTTGTATCCTGGAAGCTAGAGACAAGGAAGACTGAGGACACATGGGTTTCTACCTGTGCAAGAAGAGTCTGAAAGGATGCTGGCCCCAGACTATAGGCATCCACTTTAGGCTAAGAAATGCTGATGTTCAAACCAGACCAGACATCCTACACAGAGACCAAAGACCATTAAAATCTGAATCTAGAGGTGCATGGTAGCTTAGCTCACTGATGACTGAATTTGGGATTCACCATCTGGGGTAACAGTCTGTGAGGGTCATCTTTGCTCTACTCAAAGATTCTGTTTCACTGGAATGAAAGGTGCCACTCAGAAATGGGAAGGCATTAAATCTCCTTATCTCTTCTCTGTGAGTCCAAAAGAAATCCACTCTATAAAGTTTGCAGGGATTGAGATGATACAGGAACAGTTACCCCACAACATCTGCCCCTGATTAGTCTCTACCGGTGTCCTTGTTTTCCAGGGATGCATTTTACCACTGAGAACTGGAGCTCTTGCTCTCAGAAGCAGCCAGCACTGAAAGTTGCTGACTTGTGACCTCAGCTTTCCTTCCTACAGCCCAAGAAGTAACATAACCCTCCCATACCCAGTTTTCTTACCCCCATCAGTAAGTGTTTTTCTTAAAAAGTCATTCTAGAAAAGAAAAATATTGTGCGTGCCTCATTGGCAAGGGGACACCAGCAGCAGCCTGAGGGAAAACAAGTCATCTGGAGAAATTTCCTGCAGAAAGCAACCTACAATTTTTTCTCACCACTGCACTTCTAATTGTACCCCTTCAGTGCATTTATTTTTCAAGAAGTCCAAAACAGATGAACAGAAACAACACTTTCCTTTCAAAATGCAGCTCAGCAAAATAGAAGTAGGAATTAAACCCAGACATGATAAACGTGACAGTGTCTCCAGCTGCTGGGTACCTCCTCTGCTTCTGGGCGTCACCAGACCCCCTGCCCAAGTGAGGTGGCAGCTGTGGCTGTAGTACTGAGTTGTGTTTTGGTACCTGAGCCCAGGCCATTCCATTCCTCTCTTCCTCATTTTCCTTTGGGGTGAGCCCAGGTGATTATTCAGGCCAGACATACAAACGCTGATATACCAGATGGACTGCTCAGTGATGGTCAACTTGCAGCAAGTCATTCTGCATGCCAGCATTCAGTATCTTTTTCCTCTTCTTAACCATTTAACTGCAAGATTTATACCATTTGAACAGTTTCATCTCTTCATTCAAAACGTCTACAAGGCCTGCAGCAGAACCCAGGCTGCTCTGCAGAAAATGCTCTCTGAGCGAGATGCTAAGCCCAAGTTTATGAAACACACTTGGAAGCGACTCAGCAGCCCAAATCCCAGTGCTAGCAGAGCAGCTCTGAGCCGGCTGCAAATAACAGGTTCTCACTGTCCAGCCGCAGCATGATCCCACAGAACTCTGGCACGAGGCAATTCCGGTGTCAGATATTTTCATGAGACCCTACTTGACATTTTGGCCGGAAATCCTGTGGCATGTTTTGATATTCCGTGACACACCGCATTAACCACATGGGTTTCCTCTTCTGCTTTGACTGACACTGCTAGCCGCTGGGGCAGAAAGAACAGCCTCCGGATGAGCGCTTTCCCCCCCCCCGAAGCACACAAAGCTTCAGGCTATTCAAAGTATGCTGCTAGATCCCAAATCCCCTGGGGTAAATAACCACTGTTTTGGAGCCTGCACGGCTGTGTCCTTGCAGGCAGATGCATACGCAGTTTCCTCAGGCAAGGCAGACACTGAACACGATACTTCTAAGGAGGATCTGATGAGGGGGCGGAGAGATTAGCCCCATGCTTGGCATCACTCCGTCACAGAAAGGAGCTTTCCTCTAACCCAGCTCAAGGCACAGATATTGCAGCGTGTTGGCAGTGGACTGCCAGTCCAGCAGGTCTCAGATGGCAGGTTTTTCCTCCTTCCTGGCCCTGACTTGTCACTGCCTACTGTCAGGGAATCTCCTTTAGTAGGGGTTGGACTAGGTAATCTCCAGAGCTTCCTTCCAATCTCTGTAATTCTGTGATTCTGTGAGATCAGGGATGGTGCTGAGTCCCCACAGCTGAAGTGCAGAAAGTACTGGACCACCTCTCAGCTGTCCAGCCAGATGTGGATGAGGATGCATCCATGCAATGGGACAGAAAATCTCCATGGAAGGAAGTCCATGTCCCCGGTCACAGTCCCTGTCCTGGGATCTGCCACACTCTGTCATCTGGTGTAACACAGAGACTTAGCACATGAATCACAAATACAGGGCTCTGCTTTTGGGTGTAAGGATGCTGAGGATATCCTGGACTGAAGCACTGAGCACAAACTGGGGCAGATACAGTCCACTGCTTGAACCCAAGTCTGCTCTGCTTGTCATTGTCCCTAAACCATGTGCTGTCCAGCAGCTCCTACCCTTTGCATGAACTTCCCCATGTCCACCAAATCTACTCTATAACAAGACAGGGCCAAATGAAATTAAGACCAAAAAGGAGGCTCTGACAAAGCCCCAGGTCCTGCAGCAGTAGTTGCTACACCACTCCTCTCATCAATTCCCCTTTAGCATGAAGGAGCAGCCCTTCTGAGAGCTGCCAGACTATAGCTGGCCGACATCTTCAGCCACAGATACACGAGATGTCTGCACAAACCAGGAGAGCACACAGAGGATGTGAATGCTTCAGGGCTGCAGTAATCCACTAGAATGCAGAACCATGTTCCAGTGGGGATGACAGCTCTTCCTTGGGATTTACCACATGTGGACAGTTTCCAGCAAGCTGAGGATGCTGAGGGCATTCAGGAAAACATAACCAAGATACAGCCAAGGCACTGCCACAGCATGCATCTATGGATGAGACTTTATATCCATAAGCATGCACATCACCTACTCTCCCTTATATCACCTCTTTGACCATACAAGCTCTGTTTCAGTAGGCAGCTTCTCTGGTCTCTGGGCACGAAGCTGTTCCTCAGGTGGCCCCAAACACCTCAGTGTCATGATGACCCATTCAGAACCATTTGCTCCTCCAGTAGGAGCCTGAGCAGCTCCAGGGAAAGATGAGAGCAAAGGGAGGGAACGGATGGAACCTGCTCCGTACCTATGCAATAAGCCTCATCACATCGGAGAGGAAGGTGTCTGAGAAGCAGGAGGAGAAGCACAGGGCAAATTCCCAAAGGCAGGAGGCAAAGGATTCGTTGTCAGCATAGAGAGGATAGCAGAAAACAGACAGCCGCAAGGAGGCATGGAACAACCAGACTGGGAGGCTGCCAAGGAAGAGAGAGAGTTGCATTAAATCTTATTTGTCTTTAAACAAAGTGTTCTAATTGCTAACAAAGGGATTTCAAGCAAAATTGTAGTAAAACTGAGTTATTCTGATCAATTACACAGTCAAGCAAATTACAGAAGGAGTCTGAAATATTGCCAGATACGAAAGGGAGATGGAGAAAGAGAAGGAGGAGGAGTCAAAGAGAAGGTGGGGGAGGCAGCAATTTGAGGGAGGAAAATTACTTGATGGTTTGATAAGGAGAATTATTAAGCATAAATTTGAGATGCAGGTTGCTAAATCTGAATACAAAATCAAGGCAAGAAATTGAAATTGTGATTTAAGGATGGTGAAATCTGAACAGGGGCAAAGGCAGAAAAAGATTTGCAGAAAAGCATTAGAGAAAGATGCTGTATAGGTGTCTGCAGAGATCATTTCTAACCACGGCAAGCTGAAAGCAAGGCATGACCCAGAAAATGATGGCTTTGTGGTGAGGACACTGGACTGCTGCTGAGCTGGCATCCAACCATGTTCCTGCCCATTTGACCCACAGCTTCTCCAAAGCACTTAGCAGTGACCCAGGTTGTCTCTGGCAGAGTCACAAAGACCGTGGACCTGCCATAATTAGAGGAGAGCCAGACTAGTGCTGACTCCTTAGCACTATCATGCCTTGCCTGAAAACTGGCTGGTGTTTTTTCTGCTGTCCATTTTGCAAATATAAAGTGTGATCATTCAATGTGTTGAATCTAAACAGCATCTAGAACAACAGGAGGGGACGTTGCAGGGAATATATCCAAGTAGTTGCCTTAAAGGAATAATACTGAAATCCCACCATGGAACACAACTGCATAGCTGGTGGTTTTCACCTGGGGACAGCTGCACTGCTGAGGTCTTCAGGGTTCTCATGAAACAGCCACACGACTGCTACAGTTTGCAGATATTTGAGCAAGTCACCCCCAGTTCCATCTTTCCGTAAAAACAGAGTGATGAAGCTTTGCAGTGGATCAGTCCTGCTCACTGAGCTGCTATCAACTCCATATGTCACGTGTGGAGCAGGCAGCAGGACCAGGAGCGCATCCTCATTGTGATGCACAAGGACAATTTGCACCAGCCAATGTAGCAGTAAAGAGCTTGCTGGCTCATAGACTCTGCTCTGCTGCCTAACCTGAGCTGAGCTCCAAGGGTGGAATGTCTACACTGAGCCTCCGGATCACAAGACTGCAGTCCTTGCATGGAGTACCTCTATGAGGCTGCTGCAGAGGTAGTGCAGAGAGCTCCACCTCAGAACACAGTACACTTCAAGCCAATTGCCATACACAGTGAATAACCCTGCAGGGTTAATGGATTATTGGCACAGAGGACTGCAGAGAGGTACTTTCAAAAGAGGAAGAAGTGAAAAAACTAGAGATTATTTTTAATGGTATTTATTTGTCAGGGAACTCCAGAGCTCGTGGGCTTCTGTCGGGATGGAAGTTCTGAGCACAAAGAGCAGATAAGAGAAAGGATTTAGGGTATTACTGTGGCAGTGGAGTTCATGTGTGTTGTATTATTAATGTTTGTAAAGCACTTTGGAAATGAAAAGCACCGTAAAGGCTCTAAGTGCTGTATTTAGCAGGAGCTGCAGAAGAGGATCTTAAGTCTGAAAGAACACTTCTCAGTTATCAGTGCACAGAGAGCTTGCCTTTTTGAGAGGATCTCGCAGACAGATGCATTCTGAAGTGGCAGATGAGTTTTTCATAAGCAGGTATGAGGAGAGCACAAGAACCAGGAAGGTTAGTGTGCTGTGCATTGAAAAAAAAAAGAAGTCACTATGCATGTTTATTACAGGAAAGCTCCATCAGATTAGCTTGCCTATTTCCCTAAACTCACCACAGGACTGTTCCAAGGGCATGTTTTACCTAATTTTTCTACAAAAGGCTGTTGGGCTAGTGACTCCCCACGTGTTGTTCAGGAAAGTTTTTGCAGTGGAGGGAAAATTCTGACCAGGGCTGGTTAAGAAGGCAGCTCAGGTGAGATTCAGGTGGACCCATCACTCCTGACCTGCACCAGCCAAGCATTCTCCAGCTGCCATCAATGTACTCTCAGGGCTAGGAGCCAAGATTTTGGTTATTGATACTACATCTTTGACACCACTGTTTCACCAAAGCAGTGACTCCCAAACAAAACCAGGGCAATGACTCTCTTCTCATTCCTTCAGAGCTCTCCACCTGTGCTGGTAGAAGGACTATAGGGAAGAGTATTTTTCCCTAGTGAATCCATAAATATAGTAGAAATGTCCCCACTGACAAGCCTGAGGAGCTTTCTGAGCCACTGATGTCGAAACACAAAAACTTAAGGGCCAGCACAGGCTGTGGAGAGGTATTGATGGTACACAGTATTGCTCCCCAATGACAAATGTGTTCTTATTTCCCCACCGCTTGTCACTCTCTCTGACAAAACACACCCTCTGGAGTTTTACACAAATCTTTCCTCACACATCAGTCCCTGTGTTGTGGCTTTTATTTCTCCCTAGAATACCTTTTTTCACCCCGAAATTAAAAGCTTCTTTTTGGCAGGGAAGGAAGAACCAGACAGCTCTATGCAAACTTGCAACCTTGGCTGTGTTTGTAGTCACGCATTTACCCTCCCAATCTTAGCTCCTAGAGGCAAGCAGAGCCAGAGGTCCCCAAGAACCATAATTTGTGGTGATAAACATGGATATTTCACCATCAACCATTCTCTCCTGGGTCTCATTCCTGGTGCTGAGGAACAGCCATGCAGGAACTGCAGCCACCCTGACCCACCACGTGACAGCTATTCTGTATATCTAAAGGGACACCCACACCTCATATGAGCTCCCATCCTGTATTTATAGCCCACTCTCTGCCAGATGCGTGTTCTTCAAACATTTGCCGCCTGCTATCCCACCTCCCTTGCATTCATTTCACCAAGCTTGACATAGGCAGGCATGTTTTGTATTTCCTCATGAAGCAATTTCTCGCTCCTCAGGGCCTTTGATCATATCTGTAGCTCTTCTTTGAGGCATCATGAGCTCATCATTGCCTCTGGTAGCACAACAGGGACACGGGGACAGTCCCCTCCTCTCTGCCATGTGCCACCTCTCCTAAGAGCACCTCCACATCTGTGCCTGCATTAAAACCCCTCTCTTCAATGCTGGCCACTGCTCTTTTTCAAAACTGGCTCATAGGTCCTGCCATGCTTCCCAAACCTGGGTCATTTTGTGATTTGTCTGAGCCCAATAGGAATTTCATTTTCTTTCCTTCCTGTCTTTCTAACATCTCTGGTGTCTCTTTCTATTATTATCCAATCTGTGCAGGCATTCGCAATGCCTCCCAACCGAGGAAGGAGAATGTAATTAACAAGCTGTTTACTTCTCCTTCCACATCATTAATAAATATGTTAAATGGAACTGCTACCTTGCTGAGCAATGCAAAAATGAGATGAGGCATGGAGTTTGCTTTATAACTTTCTGCTGGTTTCAACCCATGCTGGTGTCACTGAAATTCCTCCAGAGTAAATTCCCCCTTAAACCTGCAGCTGAACTAAAACTGATTTTCCCTCACCTTACACCTGGTTTCCTTCACAAAAGCCCTCATGAACCCGTGATGAAACACCAAAGCTGACACCTTCAGGAGATGCAGGAGCTAAAATACAGTCGAGTTGTCCTAGTATGAGGCACAGGTAGCCTCTGCACTAGGTACCACCCATGTCCTGGCAATAGAACCATGGGGAGGACTAGAAAGGTGTATATATATCCATAGGACAAGTAAGGCCCCAGTAAAGCTTGGCCTTATTGAGAGCCAAATGATGAGGAAAGAGTATGGATCTCCAGCAGAGGGTGGCTCCCGAGGGCCCCAAGCTGCTGTAAGAAACTTTTGGACAACATTCTCAGTTACAGGTTATGATTTTTGAATGTTTCTTCGTGGAGACAGGAGTTGGATTGAATGACCTTTGTGGTTTCCTTTCAGCTTGATAAATTCTGTCTTCCTATGATTCTCTGATTCTAAATCATGATTTTGGCTTGCCACTGATTGTCCAGAGGTAATCTGGGCAAAGTCCTGGGAGATGAGGGGCAATCTGGGGTGCTCAGAAAGGAACAGACCCAAGATGTCCTCCCTCAATGATCAGATGTTGCTGCAGACGAATACCTGCACAGTACAGCAGAAGGTCCTGTTGGAAGGACTTCACACTATTTATCAAGTATCTGTAGAAGGCCACAGAGCGATGGAGAACTCATATATCTGGGAATTCAAATCAAGGATAGGACACTGTTCTTTGGTAAATGTAATTTTTATCTTCCCTTTAATTTTCTCTCCTACACAAAGAAGATTTCGTTGAGGCTTAAAGAAGAAAGCTTTGCGTGGAATGTTGCCTGAGGTCTGTAAGGATGACATGAAAATCACATGCTTGGCTTCAGTAGAGCTGCATCTGCCCCAAGGCAGGGAACAGCCTAAAAAAACCCTGATGGTCCTCTCCAGTTCCCTGTCTGCATGGTGCCCATAAAACAGTCCTTCCAGAATCATCCAAGAGAGCTGAAGTCTGTGTTACCCGCTTTTATCCCAGCCCATTGCTCTGCCTTTGCTTATCCTGCTGGAGGGAGGCTGGAGGGAGTGCTCTTCAGAGCCCAAGGACAATGATGCTCCAGTCTTCAATCAAGTTTCATGGGGACTGCCATCACAAGTTACAGAGATACAACTAAATATAGCTGCAACACTGGTTTCCACTTAACATAATGCTTGCCTGGTGGAAGACAGTAACTCTGCTTCTCTTTGGCAGATTTGGATACTTTGACCTTGTTCTGGCTCAGAATTTAAAACAACATTTAGAGGACTCTCCAGAAGGGATGGAGTTTGTGCAAACCATTGTGGACTGGCAGCCCACAAGGCCCATGCAGCAGCAAGGGCTGAATTGCCATTATCTGCCCAGCTCATACCTGGCCCGTGAGGAGTGGGGAAAGCCAGCTACAAGGGACAGAACCACAGAGGCTTCAGCAAACACAGCTTGCTTCCTGATGCTCTCTGCCACCATGCTCTACAAGATGCTGCAGCAACCACAAGGTGGCAAAGACATCTAAAGGACTTTTTGTTCGCTTCTATCCTCCCGTCAATCTTTAATGAGGGCAAGGATGAAGAAGAAGAGGGAAGAAAACTAAGACATATGCAAGGATCCAAGAAGCCTGAAAAGCCTCAGTCTGTCTCATCTTAAGCTAGATAAACAGCAGAGCTGGAAAGTTCATCCCTTGAATATTTTTTCCTCATATATCTGTTTTTATTGTGCAATTGTTGCCAGAAATGTTGTGAGCACTGATCAGATTTACATCATCCTCCTGCCACGAGGCCCAGTATAGCAGGTGGGAAGGGCTCCTCCATCCTCTGGAGTCACCTTGGGCAGGGAGATGGGCTTGCTTGTTTGTTTTCCTAACGGATAATTAACATTGCAGTCAGCAAATGACCTGGGAGAGGAGAGAAAGTTTGTGCACAGCTCAGCCTCCCAGATGGTCCCCTTGGGCCAACACGGTAGCATGGGCAACTTGATGACCTTGGCAGGAGAGGGTCTTTCAAGTGACTTTTGCTTTCCAGACATTTACTTCACTGTTGGATGGTGCCCAGTGGATGCCAAAGATGTATCACGGCATTTTCCCGCCATCCTTGTTTACAGGCCAATTAGTGGGTGCCAGTTTTGTTTTGCAGCCAGCGAGTTAGCCACCCCAGCGATTTAACAGCTGCAATTTTCATTTACAGTTGACTTTGAACGGCTAGTTTTACACACACATGGTGAAATAATGGTGTAATCAGCCTAGGAAAATCCATTAAAAGTGTGCAGAAAAGTGGAGATCACAATTAGGAAACCCCAGGACTGAGATTAGTGCTGTGATTTAATTCCTCCTCACATGGGTCATCTTTTCGCAGATTAGAAAGAGGAGCAATTTTCTCTCCAAGAGAAATTTCATCACCAAAAGTCTCACCATTTTTCCAAATGTTACTTTCCTCAAGTAAAGGAAAAGAGAGGAAAATGGACTAAAAGTGGTTTGAGTTCATGAGAATATTTGGAAATACATCAACTGAGAGTACCCTGGTCTAGCTGTGGATGTCTCTGTTCCTTGGGAGCTGGACAAGACGCCCTTTAAGGGACTCTTACAACTCAAACAATTCCATGATTCTATGGTTCTGGAAATTTAAATTGATTATTTCAGAATGGATTCCATCAGGTTGGGTTTTTTCTTTCTAGTTTCCTTTCAATCTACATCTAAGTCATTCTCAAAAAAAAAAAAAAAAAAAAAAAAAAAGCCATTTTGGAGCCTGCAATCTTTCCTTTCTTTCTTGGAAAAGACCAAAATCTTCCAGTTTCCAAATTCTTTTGTGCAGCTGCTTCTCCAATTAGAAAGTTTCTCAAGATGGTTGTGCCCAGGAAAAAAAAAAAAAAGGAGAAGAAAAGAACACACACAAATCTGCATTACCTCCTGCAAAAGTGATTAAAAAGACATTGTCAACTGGTTATCATAAATACTGTTTAATCAGGTGCCCGCAGATTGTTTGCTCCACAGGGATGTTTGCACAGGATGGATAATATTCACTGAGTCAATAGCCAATATTCCTCTTTATGCTCATCAGTGAGTTTTCTCAGACCTCTCCTTTGGACCTTGTTCATCCCTTGGGTGAATATTTTAATTCACAGACTTGGCTTTTGCACAGTGCTCAGCACTACAGTCCTGCCTGCTGGGGAGTAGGAGGTGCCACGCACCGAATGCCATCTGCGCTGGTGGGTACCACTGGGTCTTTGGGGTGCTGCTTCAGCTGCCACACATCAGTCCCATTGACTTAAAGGGATGTGAATTTTCTCTCTTCTGGTGTTATTTCTATACAATCTTTATCATTCACCCCTGCATCAGACCCCCTGCTGGGTTCCAGCCCCAGTGTGGGGGAGCATCATCCACACCTGACCCATCTTCCCCACACCAACTGGCTCCTGCTTCATCTCACCCCATCAGGACCCACCACAGTAACTCCCACACTGGTCCTGTCCCCGTTGTCCATGCATTAATAAATACATCAAACCACACAGTTTCGCCAGTGACCTTGGGGCTCTCCACTATTAACCTTTCTGCCTGCTGAGAATTGGACATTTGCTCCTTCCCTTCCTGCTCCACCTTATCTTGTTTCTAATCTGCGCCTTGGCTTTTCCTCTCATCCTGTGGTTACCAAGTTTCCTTAATAGCCTCCTATGAGGGACTTTATCAAAAGCCTTTTGAAAGCTTAAATAAATTATAGCCCTGACTCCACTGTTCCCTGTTATCTTGTTAACCCCTCTGTAGGGTTCCCAGCTCTTTTTAGTGGGGGAAAATCCTTGTTAACCCCTCTGTAGGGTACCCAGCTCTTTTTAGTGGGGGAAAATCCTGTCTGTCTCCAAGCACCTTCAGTCAGGTCAGCAGAAAGCTGCTGGAGCTCACCCACGTGTCCCCCGCCAGGCCCAGAAGGACTTTTGAGATGCTCGTCTCCCTACTCCATTTCAAGAGAAAAGGGCACACCTGAGAACTGAAATCCAACATCAGTACCACTCACGTGGAAACAGACCACATCAGCTGGTGAGTTTGGGAATACTTTATGCGATTTCCCTTGCAATTTTGATTTGCAGTTGTGACTATGAATTGACAGGTATTATAGAGCAAAGGTATTTCCAGGCAAAGAAAACATAATGTTTCATACAGATATTGAAGGAGAGATTTTCAGTATTTTTTAAGGGTTCTTATAGAAAAATTTCTGCAGCAGCAGGAGTTCAGTTGTGATTAAACCAATGACTGGGGCCTTCACCAGCCATCACCTCCTTCTCCAGCAGCTTCTTGGACAATCTGTAGTGGAAGGTGCCCCCACACAGCCAGACACATTTCTGCCCTCTTCTTCCCCTTGCAAACCTTTTGTAGAGGTCCTGCTACACAGGGGCAGGAGGATGGGGGCAAGATGCTCCATCTCTTCTCCTCTTTTCACTCTTCATTAATTTCAGGAGTTGAGCTCCACCCTCCTGGATTTCTTCCTTTCCCCTTGAGCATCAGACTGTGTCTGAATCAGGGCAGCTCAATTACACTTTTGCTGAGCTCTTGTGGGTAATTTGAGTGAGATTGGCACAGCAGGAAGCAATGTGCTGGCTCCAGCTCTGCCAGGCTCTGTTCAGACACTATGTGTCACCTCCACGGCCTTGCCAGAGCCCTGCAACTGCAGGATAAGAAATGTCATCACCTGCAGAGTGACTGGGACTGCAACATCCAATACTTTTCCAGTTTATCCAGAACAGCCCTGTGACCCTATCTCCTGTTCCCTCATCTGCATGGTGCAAGGCAGGCTCTGCATCACTCATGCGTGCCCATGAGCAAAACAACCCTTGTTATACCTACAGCTATATCTGTACCTATAGCTGATTTTGCAACATAGCACAATGCTGATGTGTCTCTGCATTTGCATATAGAGCTGTGGATCTTGGCAGTTTGCAGTTAATAACAAACAATAAAAGGAGCTCTGCCATGTGTATGTACTTTCATGTCCCAGGTAGCCTGAGTATGAATGCCTAATGCCTGCCTGATTACTATTCACTTGGTATTGAATAGTTTGAAAAAATAGAAAGTCCTATAGTTAGGGAGTGAGATAGGACTGTTTAATTTCAGGCCATTATCTCCTGGTAATTGCTGGAAGAATTTCATTCTGTGCCAGTGCAATAGGAAAAAAAAATCAATTTTTTTTCCCCCTTTATGAAAAAAAAAAAAAAAAAAGTCTGCTTTTCTCCAAGGGGTTTGGGGCTTTCAGGCCATGGCTGGGAGCGAGAGCCATGGCTGCTTTATCAAATTCACGTTTCATTTCCAGCATGCACCAAGCCGAGTGTAAATTATAATGAGAAAAGGGGAAAAAACAAAGAGATAGGGCTCAAGAGATGGGAAATGATAATGAAATCAAATGAACTCGGAGCCTTTGAAGACTAGCAGAGCAACAGACAGACAGATACGTACACAGTGACAAAGGCAGAGACAAGCAAGTGACACGGTTGAGGAGACAGGCAGAGAAGCAGGCAGATGGAGTGGGAGCAAACAGGAAACGGGCACCACGATGTGCACAGTGACATGAGAGTGAGGCTGGAGGGGTCCCTGCTTCATATGGACCCCTCAAACTGCACATAGAGGCGTGAACCTTCCAATCACCTGCAGCTGCTGGTGTTTTCTGCATCTCCCAGCCCTCCCATGTTGGTTCAAAAATCCAGAAATGTGGTAAGACTCAGCATTTTCCCCACTGGAAAGGACTGTTCCAACAAACAACTTCATGCCTCCATCCTTCTTACTGCAGCCAGGCCGTGGAACTTGTCAGACTGCATTTGTATGTCCACTGCACAACTGGACCTGGGAACCACTAACCCTAGGATAAGCAAGGAACAAAGGAAGGTACCAACAGTGCCTGCTTCTTCCAACTGTTTGAGGGCAAAAGTGTTCAGCCCTTCAGTGAAGTCAAGACTGAGCCTAGGACACAAAAGACAACCAACACCAGACACCCAGCTCCACCTGCCTGGCTGGAGACCTGCACCTGGTTTCTGCTGAATGACCTCAAGACAACGTTTCACTCTTGCTGTGTGCTGAGATATGAGTTACTTATTGTGTTAGTGAAGTACTGCAACAGGTTACCCAGAGAGGATGCTCTATAAGTGGAGACATCTAAGGTCAGGCTGGACTGAGGTCTGAGCACCTGATTGAGCTGTAGGTGTGTGTTCAAGGTGAGGAAATAGGACCAGAGGACCTGTAAGAGTCCCCTCCAATTCAAACAATTCTAAGATTCTATGATTGTTAATGAAAGCTCCAACATTGTGCTCCAGAGATGGGTGCAGAAGGCTTGCTGTGCTATGGCACGGGGCAGATGCTTCAACCCTGGAGGGCACAGCCTGGCTGCCCTGTTGATCTTGAAACACTAAGGTCAGCAGGACTCCCCATGGGAGATTTTCCCAAGCTTCAGGTAGCTCCAATTCATGGGCTACCTCCTGGGTCAGTTATTCCAGTGTTTTGTTTGCCTCATTTCTGGAAACCTGTGGCTTGTTTCTAGGCATAAAGGGAAACAGAAGAGAATTCTGAGTACTCAAGTAGACCTACTGCCCAACCCCAAATCTCTTGAAAACATCCAGGCAAATGCCAGCACACTGAAATCCCACAGTGCCTGTAAGCCCTGGTGCCGCAGGCAAGGTAATTTCCCAGCTACCCATGAAAAGCACCTGTGCTTGTTTGAATAACCTCTGAATCACTCATGATGACTCACAACTCATTATAAATTGTTACGGATTAATTTAGTCATGCATAATTATTGTCAATGCAATTACAGGAATGGCTAACAACCAGCGCTGTTGGGTAAATCAGTGAGCGATGGGAGATGGTGCACCACAAGATCTCTCCATAAGATGGGCAGCAGAACCCTGTTGGGGTCTGCACTTTGCACTCTGGCAGGAAGGGGTGTGGAACAATGGGAAATGATGCCAGCAGCAGATTCCAGAAGAATACTACTCAGATCCCAGGATAGGGCACAGCATACCATGCATCAGTCCTCTTGGTGCTCTGCAGATCATAGAATCACAGAATCAATCATGAACTGGCTTAGATTGGAAAAGATCTCAAAGCCCACCCAGCCCCAACACCTGCCATGGGCTGGTTGCTCCTCACCAGTTTCAGGCTGCCCAGGAACCCATTCAACCCAATCTTGAGCACCTACAGTGATGAGGCATCACAGCTTCTCTGGGCAGCCTGTTTCCCTGAGCAGTGGGTTGACACCAGCAGGATCTATATTTGCACAAGAATAATCTGAAAATCCTTCAGAAGCTGCCGAAGTCTCTCAGCTCTAACGAAAGCAATGCAGGAAAAGCAGGATGTAGGAAAAAAAAAAAAAAAAAGAAAGAAAAAGGAAGAAGCCAGAGATTGATTCTTACCTCATATCATTAAAAAATAAATTGCTGTAGCGCTATAACATAAAGTAAGAATCAATCTTATTTTTTAACACCAGAAATAACCTAATGAAATACAAGATTGATTCTGAATATGGGCTTCTTGGTGGAGCCCCTGTGGGAATTGATTACAAAATTGAATGTCTCAGAGCTGATAAGATGAATTTGGAATAAATCTTACTTTTAACTACTCCCTTTTTATGCCATAAAAAAAAAGAAAAAAAAAAAGGGAAAGATTGATTCCAATCAAAACTTCTTCTAAAAAGTGAGACAGTTTCGATTTGTCGAGGTAGTTTTTCAACAGAACAGCACTGAACTTCAGAGCCAATCTCACCCCTAGTTATGCGTTCCCTGGGGAGGAAAAATATGAGGCACAATATTTCTGATTTACAGCTTGAAATGAGACAGTAATGATCATAATAATCAGGACAAGAAGAAGGAGAGAGCCTCAAGTGGATGGCAGCTCTCTAGACTGATGATGCCAAAGGAGGTAGCAGTTTGGAAAGCAGAGGTGGAGGAGCTGGGACTGCTGAGGACACCTCCAGCTCTGTAAATCCCAGGTTCTAACAAGGAGCTTGTAAATCCAGTGGTCTCACCAGCTTCCAGGGCTACACCTCCATCCCTGCCAACATCTCCTGCCTGGCCCACAGCCTCAGCAGTCCCTCAGATACTCATGGGTGGGAAAAGGTTTGAGTTTGCAGCCCCGGTTCAGTTGCAGCTTGGTCAATCCCATCCCATCCCACCATGTCCAATGCCATGGGATGTGCCTGAATTCCCATGAGCCAAGTCCTGGTTCACTAGAATGGAGGTTGAACAGAACCACTGAGCTCAGAGCATTGCACGCTTCAGTCTTTGCTACCAGACATGCTGATAATTTCCATATCCTCACTTCTAATTATGCTTCACGCCTTTGCTCCCATGGGCAGCAGCACTGGTCTTATCAAAAAACAAGGCAAAATGCTCATTTAGACTTGGGGCTCTCTCTGCATTCTCTTTAATCTCTCTCTCCCCATCACTGCTCTGCAGAAAGCTGTTCCAGGACTTGGTTGGTTGCGTAGTTTTCTCTCATCTCCAGCTTATATTTATTCATGGTCCATTTATACATGTTTGTTCTAGTGCCAATGTTTTATTTCATCTTCAAATGCTTTCCCTTGCACCTGAGCACCTCTGCAAGATGGTGGTTTGTTCTCATCTCTCTGTATCTTCTGTACCAGGGAGGTCTAGTAATGGATTTTTTTTCACTTTCAGGAAAAAATGTTATTCTAACACCCAGATTGTGTCTGTTTTTCACCAGGTGAGAGAATTTGAAGGCTATCCTTCCCTTTTTCTTATCTTTTTCTTTTTTTTTTTTTAATCTATTTTCTTGTCTTTATCTATCTTCTTCTTCTCTCTTTTTTCACCTACTCCCTCTGTCTCTGTTTCTCTTTATCTTTTATATTCTCTTTCCTCCCCTCTTTTTCCTTCGTTCCTTCAAATCCCTCTGAAAGACATCAGGAAAGAACATCATCTGGGTGACCTTCTGTGCTTACCAGAACAATTTTCTTCAACAGAACTCACATTAAGTGACAATAGGATGGAGGTAACCAGAAAATCAAGCTGTACCTGCTCTTCCATGGCCGTGACCACTTGGCTATGGCCCGGTCCCATGGCATGAAAGTCTCAGCTGGCTCCCTCCCTCCTCCACTAACATCTCCCTGCTTCAAGACCAGTGTACCACCCCATCTGGGTGGGGATCTGGCTGAGGTGCTTCTGACATATTGGGTCCTGGAGACGTACGCTCCTGCCACAGCAACTGGGCCACATAGTATGGATGGGTGTCCCAAGCGCCTGTGAGCAGACGTGCAGCCCAGCTGTGCTGAGCACAAGGGCCTGCCAGATGCATTCCTGACATCCTCCTGCGCTGTGATGCACAAGGATACCAAGGGAGAAGCAGTACCTGCTTAATGCACACCTCAAGGTGGGAGCAGCACCAGCCATGCGCATCACTGTTCTCCAGTGGCAATGGGGGGAAGAGGGGACTCATCCTCTGTCCTCCTTTTGCTGGGGATTTGGAGGAGCTGAAGCAAGGATCTTCCTGGTTCCAGCAGCTGGGGAGGCAGCTCCTCGTTTGAGTAGGAGAGCCGCTCTGTTCTCCTACCCAGCAAAATCTGGTCTGCATTACAAATAGCAAAAGCTCTTCCAAACCCACTGTGTTTAAATAATGTTAAAGATCTGACTGCAAGCATCGAAAGCAAATTCCAAGGCATAATGAAGAAGGATTGTCTGGCATGGTAATAATAATAAACTTGGTGCACATATGTATGTCTGCATGTACATATAGAAAGAGAATTTCATCTGAGAAGCTCAAAGCCCTATAATTAGCAAGGTCTCATGGCTGCTCCAGGAAGCACAGTGCTCTTCAGCGGCTGTTTTCAGCCCGGTGCCAGGGAAAGTTTGCCCAGCATCTTTCTGAGAACCAGTGGAGAAGGGGGGAGGCATGTCTCCTAACAGCATGTCCTAGTCCCTCTTGCAGCCCTGGGATGATTAATGGATCTGATTTGGTTTATAGCAGAGCACAGGAGACCTGAGGCACCAATTCACTGCAAAATCCCAGACCAGTAAACATGTGATGGCCCAAGTTCACAGAATCATAGAATCATTTGAGTAGGAAAGGACCTTTTCAGGTTGCCTGGTCTAACTCCCCTGCAGGGACATCTACTGGCATCCACCACCTCTCTGGGCAACCTGTGCCAGTGTTTCAAGAGAAAAGAGACCAAGGTGAGGTGTGGAGAGTCACTGATACAGGTAAGAAAGAAGCCACGTCTATAAGCTCAGGAGAAGGCAGACAAGGAGATGGCAAGACAGCACACCAAGGGTGAACCCTGATCAGATCCGATGTGGAGCATCCCAACTCACAGTACAAGGAGCTGTCCTTGTCCCAGAGGGCAGCTGCCAGATTGTCCTTCCCCACTGCAGGTGTGCTCAGCAGTTTTTTCAATGACTCAGGTAATGATTCTCCCAGTACTCTCATGGGGACTCTGTTCCGCAGTTCCTGTCATCCTCCTCCACTTTATTATGCTTAGCAGAACCTCCCCTGCCATCCTGCTCATGTCCTTCACAAGCCTCTGTGACGATAAGACAGGAAAGAAGAAAGAAAAGGGCATCCTCTCTATGTCTTACCTGTTCAGGTGGGTGCAGGATGGGAGCTGGAAGATGAACCACACAATGCAGGTGTACACAAAGCTCAGTGGGCACCCAGACACCATGATGAGGGGCACAGGATGGGCACCATATTGGCCAGTGCTCATGGACTGTAGGGGAACCCTTCAAACCATAGCAATCTCATATAGATCACCTACAAGAAATTAGACCTGGGTTTGTCCCACACCGGAAGTCTTCACATCAGAGCTTGCCCCAGCCCTGCTGGTCAGCCTGGAGCCACCTCTCTCCCATCCTCACTCTTCTAAACAGAACTCACTTTGCATCTCCTGATCATGTGAGGTTGTTTCCCATGGGCACTTATGGTCAGTCAAGAAAGCAAACAAAGATATGTACTTGCAGTCACCTCAGTCTGTTCCCAAGGCCTCCCTGGCCCCGTTAATCACCTGGGCTTGCTTACGCTGTGCAATTTGCATGGTAATTACATTTAACAGGAACAGTAATAAAGAAAATAGAAAGTGTAATGTTGTTATCAAGGTGTAATTATTCCAGAACAATTCTGTGATTACAGTTTGTCGTGGCTAGTACTAATTGTCACTGGTTCTCATTGGTGTGGCACGCACCCTCTGGATCCTGCAGCTGTTCCAGCATCAACCCCTGGGTGTCTCCTGGACCTCTCCAGGCACCGCGAGGGTTTACACATGCAGAAACAATGCTGATGTTAACTGTATGGATCTGCAGCTTGCTGAGAAGACCTGTGGAAATGAGCACATGCAATGAACAGGGATGCCTACAGCTTAGTCAGACTCTTTAGCAGAGCCTGTTGTGATAGGACGAGGGGAAACGGTTTCAAGCTTAAAGAGGCGATATTTAGCTTAGATATATTAAAAAAAAAAAAAGTATTTTGCAGTGAGAGTGGTGAGGCACTGGAACAGGTTGCCCAGAGATACGGTCTCCATCCCTGGACATTTTCAGGGTTAGGCTGGAACAGGCCCTGGGCAACCTGGTTTAGATGTGGATGACCTTAATCATTGCATGAAGTTGGACTAGATGACCTTTCAAGGTCTCTTCCAATTCCAAGGATTCTACAGTTCTAACCAGGTCACTCAGAACCCCTCCAGACTGACCTTGAATACCTCCAGGTACAGGGAATCAGCAGGCCCATGTCTCTCCTGTGCTGAGCACTCCAGCTCTGGACGCGGTGCTCCAGGTGAGGTCTCACAGTGCGGAGCAGAGGGGCAGGATCCCCTCCCTCTCCCTGCTGGTCGCGCTGCTTTGGATGCAGCCCAGGATCCGGCTGGCTGGCTGGGCCGCAAGGGCACACTGCTGGCTCACACCCAGCTGCCATCCACCAGTACCCCCAGGTCCTTTCCAGCAGGGCCCTGCTCTGTTCCTACATCCCCGGCTTGTACTGGCAGTGGGGGTTGCAACACCTTGCACTCAGACTTGTTGACCCTCAGGAGGTTCACCTGCATGCACTGCTCAGCCTGCCTAGGTATCTCCAGGTGTCATCCTGTCCAGACTCTTGGGAATCATAATAACTTCTCCTTACACTCCTCCGATCTCAGGAAGAGGTCCACAAGCCACCCAAGGGAAAGGTGCAACCAAAGGCTGACACCCTGCAGGCATCACCACATTGTCTCCTTTCAATGTGTAGCAGTCCTTTCAGCCCAGCCATGGTCTGCAGGCACAGTGAGAGGGAATACCCATGTTCCTCATCAGCTTCCTGGGCACACAGAGGACAGTCTGCTTTTCTCCAGCTTATGGCAATGAATCCTATTGCAATGAATTCCGTTGCCAGCTCACTGCTTAGTCCCAAAAAAGGGCAAGAAAGGCCCCTGGAGCGGGGTTGATCTTCTCCTATGAATATGCAGAGACCTCACCTTCAGGGTTCTGAGTTCTGTCTGTCTTCTCAGCTCAATACCTGTAGCTGGTTGGAGGAGCTCTCAGAAATCCCTCTGTCCTCTGAAGCCTAAAAAGAAGGAGAAGAAAGCACCTGCTCTGTGATGTGCAGCTGCTTTGCTCCCCATCATGTCTCTGAAAACAACTAGAGAGGAGTTCACTGGGGACTGTACATCACAGGCATATTAGCATTTGAGTGTTTGGTGGTGGCTAAATTGAATCAATCACGACTAGCAATGAAGGAAGGTGTGGGGTGGAAGGCAGGAAGGGCTGTGAAACGCTGCCTTGGAAACCAAGGGGTGAGAGCAAAGAGCTTCCCAGGGAAAGATGTGGGAGCTGATGACAAAAGAGAGTCTCTGCCCCATTGAATATCAGGCGGGAGCTCTGTGGAGGGGATAGGCAGGTGAGATGACAGCTACAAACACAGTGTCATGGCAGTATGCAGCCTGCAGACCCAGACCAGGGAGGTGCTGGTAGCAGCGTTCTACTGCACATGGGCTGGATTCCAGAGTCAGCAGATATCCCACTCCAGTCACCCAAACTCATCCCCAGCAGTGCACATGGAAGGAACCAGTGCCTGGTGGATTCCAGCTTCACCTCCACCCCACAGTGCATCCACACACCCTGGGCTTCTTCAGTACAAGGGGACACAGATTTAAAAAGAGCAGGAAAAGCATGCAGGGTAGGTGCAACCACCCATCTACTGTCATCCCAGGGAGCCTGTAAGATCAAGGCAAGCACATTGCAGTAAATCCTTACAGCACCCTCTCCACCTCATCTAGCTGGGAGTTATCCCAAGCCACAACTGCAATTAATTACAGACTTTTCTTCTATTATTTCTCTAGTGTCTCCCTAAGCCTTTGCAAACTTTTAGGACCCACACTGTTGTACATCAACCACCCCCACATCTAACACACTATGCACAAGGGAGCACCTCTTGCTTGTAATACCTACCTGCAATTTCCAGCAGCCTCTGCTTCTCACCTTGCTTACTGCCTCTTTCACATCCCTCCCAACAGGTATTCTTCAGTCATCTTTGTCCCAGACAAAAGTTACTTGAGTATTTGTCAAAAGGAGACTCTCCCACACGTCTGATCATCCTTTGTGAGACTTTTGTAATGTCTCTCTGAGATGGAGGTTTGTGAAGAACTGAAAAGCTGAACAAGCAATGAGTTTTCATTGTGACTGCTCCTGACATGGGAACTGAGCTCACTTCAAGCTCAGGAGGAGACCAGAATGTGGAAAGGAGGTGGAGAAGGCTTCCAGACAAAGTTCCAGTTAAAGGCAAGACTTCATTACATGGTGGGACTCTTTGGAAATAAAGTATGTTGAGGGGCAAGGGGAAGGCAGAAAAAATCTTGACATTTCAGCATCTGTAACCTCTTCTCTCTGTGTGCTGTACAACAGAGAGACCCCGTGGCATCCTGTAGGGATGACCTGTGTCACCTGGTCAATCCACCTCCTCCAGCAGTGTCCTCTCCTGGTAGTATGGGTTGGACTGGGGAAATCTGGGAATGACTGAGACAGAAAGGTCCAGGTGCTGTCCCTAACTCAGTGTCCTTACAGCCTCCTTGCTGAAGCAGAGCCACTTAGTTAATCACCCCAGCGGATTAGCACCGCTTTCTGAGCTCCACCAGGAACGCTTGGAATTGCAAATCGCATTTGCACCGCTTAGCCCAGGAGCATCGCTGGGGCTCGGTAGGCAGATGCAAAAGGAAACCTTTAGAGAGAACGAAAGGGATAAAAAAGAGATTATCAGTACCAAGCCTGAAAATTAATAGACCAAATCAGAATTAATTAATAGACTAAATTCAATTAATAGATTAATCCTCTTTGAAAACACAGTCACCTCCATCACTTATCAGTCTGGCTTTTTTGGAAGACCTGATTGCAGTGGGGAAGATGGGGGCATGGAGGGATCAGTGTGAGGGGAAGTTGGGCAGGGAGACCAGGGAAGATCAATGCCACCGAAGTGATGACATCTCCTCTCTGCGATGAAAGCTCTGACGCTAGAATCACGGTCAGTATTAAGAGCAGTTGTGGTTCTGCTGTTCGGCTTATATCTGGATTAGATTTGTGTTAAGGATGGAATATGGATCTGGCTAAGTATTACTTTCCACAAATATTTGGCTTAAAAAAAAAAAAAAAGTGCAGTTTATCACATTCAGACTCAAATAAACCGCAGTAGAAGTGAAGAGCAATAAAAAGTAACAGGAGAGCTGAAGCAAGGGACACAGGGGTAGGCACTGCCTGCAGAGGGGGGTCTGGATGATGTGTGGGAATGGTGGGAAGGAGGGGGCTGGGAGCAGCCCTGCCTGTGACCTTGAGGCACAACCAGCTGGCTCTGGACCCCAGCTTTTCCAGGGCATTGCTGCCATGCTGTGTACGAGCCTAGGGAATCTAGCTCCCAAGACAAGGTCTTATGTTGGAGCTGGTGCCCCAGAATAACAAACAGCAATTTTGTCTCACTGACTAGGAGTGAAGCCAGCTCAAATGCAAATAACCACGCAGGAGACTTCTGAATGTGGACGTGAAAAACTCATTTCCTTGCTGTTGGGAGCAGGAATCTGAACTGGCCTGGTAAGAGAAAGCACTGGTGGAGGAAGGACTGAAGTTGTAGGACTTCTGGCACAGGGAGGACCAGCTAATGCCTTTCTTAACCTTAACCACAAACCTAACTCTAACTGTAACTGTAATCCTAACCTTAACTCTAACCATAACTTTAACCTAAACCCTAATCCTAACCTTAACCCCAATCCCAGCCCTAAGCTTCTCCCTGAGAGTGTGCTTGCACTGTGTAAATGCTTGTTAACTACTTGTTAACTACTGCAAATAAACTCACGACCCGGCTGCGGGCCTCCCCAGCCGCCTAATGAAGAGAAAGTTCATCTCTTCAGAGGATAAGAGATCCTTCTGGGATGCCAGGGTCTCAAAGCTGTCCTTGAAATGAGCGGGAGAAGAATACCCTCCCCCTGGTATTCTGGCACCTCATGAAAGCACGGCAGCTCCCAGGTTCGTGCTAAGGATGGCATGTAGTTTTATCAGGAGTAGGGGGAGTAAAAAAATCCACCGCTAACCACCAGAAAAAGCAACAAAATGAAAGTTACATTTGCAAGGCTCAAGTTTCCTCTTCACAATGACACTTTGAAAGCCCATTTGCCTAAACGTATTCAATGCCATGCTCGAACAGCAAACAGAAGAAAGCCCACAATGAGGAAACAGAAAGCAGTGTTTCTTTTAATGTAAATGAATTAATGAGTAATTAATCATAAAAGCCGGCCTATCTTCCCTCAGCTGTGCTCTGAGATAGGCGCTCGCTATCTCTGATTTACTCAGGACTTGCAAGCAGCGCATATGAAAGGAGGATGGAGACAATCGTGGTTCCGTGCCCATCCTTGGTGGTGTCACCAGTACTGAGGACTGTCATTGCAGAAAACTGTCCTGGTTCCAAAACGAAGCAAAACAAAAGCACAGCTCTCCCTGCGAGCTGGAATTGAATCGTTCTGAGTTCCTCAGCACAGTTGGATAAGATCAAAATGTTTTGTCCTGATTTTGATTACCCATTACTATTAAATTATTTTACATACATTACAGTGCATTATGCACAAGCATTTTGAAGTTTTGACCACTTCCTCCCTTCTCTTTTTTTTTTTTTTTTTTTTTCTTTTTTTCTGTGAGAATGAAGTTCCCTCAAAATTCATTCATTTTCACAAGCTGTTCTGCTTTCAACAGTTTGGCATTTCCAACAAGAGGGGAAAAAAAAATAATAATAATAAAAAAAACGCTGTCTGAAACCAGCTGCACTCACAAACGCCTCGGGATGAGCTCCATTCATTCGAAACGCACTTTCCACTGGAGACCAGAGTCTTCTTGGTTTCTGACTGACAACCCCGCTCTGCTTTGAAACACTACGTTTGAAACACTCCACGTTTATTGCTTCCCTGTGACTACTGCCCCACTGCAAAAACCTGGGAAGGGTTTCAAGCCTTTCACTCTGGAGGCTTGCCTATGGGCTCATGAGTGCTTTTCTTCCCTAGTCAATACCACGAGTACCAGCAGATGGAGCATCTGTCCTTGTTTCCAGAACTTTTGGGGGCCACTGGGAGTGACTGGATGGAGCAGCTCAAGGTTTTGCCCCAGGCTCTCACCCAGCGGATGCAGTGCATCCGAATACACAACTCCTGTCACCACACCCTCAGCCCGTGCTGAGTTAAAGGAGGTGAGTTTCAAGGCGTAAAGACTTCCAAAACAAGCCAGCATCAGAACAACCCTCAGAATTTATCCTCAGGGTTGTCTTCCCCAAGGAATGTGCCCGTACTGTTTCCTTCCCTCTATACAGTACTGACTGACCATGGAGACTGAGGGCTCTTGCAGCTCCACAAGATGTTTTTCATCTCAAGATTATTTTTATGAGCAGATGGGATAAAATATGCCTTCTTGATAACCAGTAAATAAATAAATAGAGAGAGAGAGAGAGAGATTATTTATCTGGGAAATTTTTGTTTTGCAAAAAAAAAAAAAAAAAAAAATTGCCCATAGGTGGAGAGCTAAGCATAAGAACACCTTCTCTTTCTTTCTTTTTTTAATGGAGTTTTTTTCCTAAATAGTGTTCTTTGAAAATCTGTACCAAGCCTATTTCTTTCTCATCTCAGGAAAAAAAAAAAAAAAAAATATATATATATATATATATATATATATATATATATATATATATATAAAAGAATAAAAGAAGAAGAAAATTAAGAAGAAAAAGAAGAGGATATAGAAGAGGAGGTGAGGAAGAAGAAGGAAATTAGAAGAAGAAAAGAAGAAAAGTGGAAAAAGGTGATAAGAAGAAAAGAGGAAAAAGAAGAAGAAAAAGGATAAGAGATTTTAGACATTCTTGCATGATTTTATATATAAAGGTAATTAAATAAGGGGATGAGTTTTAACCAGCAGAGCTGTAAAAATTCTCCCTTTGGCCAACGCAGCCAGTGGGTCTGGAGGTGGCTAGGCTGCTGGAGTAATACTTGTTCCCACATTAGCACAGTTTGATGTATGGTTACATGGTGTTTGCTGTGAGACTAATTTAACATCTCATTCCCTATGAGAGCTGTACAAATTGCTTTCATTGTTTGTGCATCTGTCAGTCAAATAACATTGTAGGTGGTAATTAATCCACACAGCCATTCTCTGAAACTGGTGCACACCTGTACAGCCCTGCACAGGGAAACTGAGGCTTGAGTAATGTAGCATGTGAAACCAGTCACCACCCCAGCATCTCCCATCAGTGCTCCAAGATGCTTTGAGGACAAAACAGAGTCCCCTGAGAGGTGGGAAGAGACTGGGGGAGTTCAGGGGTGCTCTCCAAAAAACAACTTTTTGGACCTGTGGTCCAAAGTGCATCGGCAGGGGAAGGATTGTGCTTCCAGATGGGGACCGGCAATGGGAGCTGGCATAACCTGCAGAAACAAAGATCCTCTTTTTATGCAAATATCCCTTGGAAATAAAACTCTGTGGGGAGAGAGAAAGAAACAGGAGGCACTAACAGCCTCACTGCTTTCTTCTTCTCTGAGTTTCCTGCAGGGCATGAGCGGGTGGTGAGGGCAGATGTTCCATGTTCAGATATGCTGATGATTGTGCCCAGGAGGAGCAGGATGCCAAGTAGTACTGCTTAACCCAAATGAAATAATAACTATTCCCAATTTCCTCCTTGGCTTTGGTCTCAAAAGCAGCCAAAGGAACATAAGAGATAATGATTAGAAACATCAAGAGGCTGAGCAAAGGCTTTGGAGGCCTCTTCTGAAGTAAGTGGAGTTAGGTGGAGAGTTTTTCAGACCATTCAAAATTAATTGCTAGAAAACTCTCTGGTGGGGCTAATGAGTAATGAGCCTTTGAGGTCCTCCAAGTGAGGACTGCCTTCCTTGGGCACCAGGGACACAGTGGGTGCAAGGAGCAAGTAGCTGTTCTGCTTTCTTCCAAAAAGCTTCTGAAAAAGGGGTGGGATAGGGAAAGTCAGGCTTATATCATGGTCCCAGTGTGGCTGATTCCCATACAGTGACGGGGAGGGCAGGATGGTCAGGAGGGAACTTGGGGGCTTGGCATCCTGAGATACCGAGAACATGGCCCTGGGTGACAGAGGGTAAGGATGCAGGGGAATGTTTGAGTCACACCACCAGCAGGGAGCTGCAGTGATTTTTCTGGATGTGTTTTTTTCTTGTGGGGAGGAGAATGAGCACAGTGTGAGCATGACTCCCATACAGACCCTGGGCATGGAGCATCCCTCAGAAATCCCTGATGGAAGGGCAGTGCAGGCAAGTGGGATAACCAAAGCACAATTCTGAGGCATACCTATGCCTGCTGAGGACCTCAATGCTTGGGAGTGAGCAAAGGAAAACAGCAAACAGTGATGGAGGTAGGAAGGAGGGGGGACAACAGGGGCCAGCGGGAAGGGGTGACACTTTAGCTGGTGGCAGGGAAACACGATACAGGGTCTGTCTGGAAATAATGCAGCTCCAGCCAGATTTACAGCCCTCTATGGGAGGGCTGTGAGAGCAGGGGAAGGAAAGCCAGGGGATATGGCCAGGGCCTGGCTTTCTGAAGGCATGTGCTCCTGTGTTATAAGTGTCAAGAGGGCACCGCTAAGTCCCTGTAATGGGGCCAAGGGGACTACTCCAGATCTCCATGATATGCAGGGGAAAAGGCAGCAGTGTAGATGGGGACTCTGCCAGGCTGGGGAGAGCCAGGCCCCCCTCACTGCTCCCCAGAACCACCATCCAACTCTGCTTTTCTCAAAAATCTGAACCTAAGTGGATCTTGCCAAGCTGAGACACCGGTTTTGTGCAGAAGATACGAGTCACCAGGAGTGCAGGCATGCAGGACAGTGTCCCACAAAGTTGCCTCCACTGTTCTCCACTGCTGTACCCTGTGAAGAGGACACTGTCTGCACCCCAGGATGTGACATCTCCAGGTGTGGGGTTCATTATCCAGCTGCAAGATAAAGCGGGTCTAAAATCGGGACTAAGAAAGGAGCAACCACGTTATCATCCAGATGCAATTACTGCCATAACAGAGGGGAGGTTGGAAAATGAGCTACCAGGGAAATTGCTTTGTGTAAAATTATCTGCTTCTTGCTCATCATTTGCAGATGCAGAAGTCTCTATTTTAACCTCTTCCCAGGCTTCATCTTCCATGTCCAATATCTACAGATGAGAGCATGTTTCCATGAACCCCATCCTGATCAACCCTCCATGTCTGTGTGCTCTCTGCTGTGCCTTGGGGCTGGCAAGGTGAAAAGGAGCAGTTCAGCACAGTCCTGCAGAAGGAGGATGGCTGGCAAGTTGAGCTGGCAGCACGTCATCTTACCTATGGAGGGTGCTACGAGGATTAATTAGGAGCTTCGGAGCTAAAAAACACTAAGTGTAATTAATTGTGGATCACATAGCATTGCAGAAAATGCAAGAGAGGGGTGGTTAGGAGAAACAAAACAGGCCATGGCTTGGATGGGCCCATGGGTAGGTGCAGGTCATCCTCTCTATCAGGCATGGGTCTGCTCCAAGGCAAACCAGTGAGTGAAAAGCAGGGACTGAAGCATCACATTCCCACCCTCTATGGACCAAAAACCCCTGCTCCAAGAGGGTTTGCTCTGTTTCTCTAAGTCAGATATGGAGGAAAAGGAGACCTCTGCTCCCATCTATGGGGAACTGGGAGAAGTACCGCTGGGAGAGACCCACTCTATCCCCACTCTTCTTGGGGTCACCAGGAGCACATAGCTATGCCACAGTTGTGGCATCAGAGGGGCAGTGCCAGCCATGTGAGCTGAGGGATAATGGCCTTAAGCTGTGCTAGGGGAGGTTCAAGTTGTATATTAGGAAAATTTTCTCAAAAGACTCTGGCTGCTCAGAGAGGTGTCAGCATCACCATCCCTGGAGGTATCCAAGAAATGTGGATGCAACACTGAGGGACATGGTTAGTAGGCATGGTGGGGGTAGATTGATGGTTGAACTTGATAATCTTAGAGACCTTTTTTAACCTTAATAATTCTATTATTGTATTGTATGAAATGACAGCTCCTACTGTGCCCAGAACTGCACTGTTCAACAGGCAGGCATCTTGCAGCAATGGAGGTGTACACAGAGCCAGTGAGAGAATTTCAGAGTCCGAGCAGAAGGTTTGAACTGATGCAAACACCATCTGGCTCCACATCTGGACACAGCTGGGCAGAGGTTTTCCTCCAGAGCAGCCTGAAGGACTACAAAGGATCACATTGACCCTGCACCAGGTCAAAGTGCACACGAGGAGCCTTGCAAACACACAGAGCTCTGTCTGCCTTTCCCCCCCCAAAAAACACCTCTGCACCAAAAACATCTCTCACTCTGATACAGAGAAGCGAAATCAAAACTCCACTGCAAAGAAATCTATCCTCTGATTTTCCTGCCCCAGCTATGTCTGGAAGTGGATTGCAGACTCTTGAGATGCAGATGGAAAGTCATAATTATTTAACATGCTGTTAAAATCCATGGTCTTTCTAAAACCAGACAGCATGAGGCCAGTCCTGGCAGCCCTTGGCAGTGGTTAGGCTGATGGGGGCAGTTTGGAAACAATCAGTCCAACACAGTGATAATTTGTGTGCACAAGGCTGCCACTGGCTCCACCCAAGTGTCTGCACAGGTATGACCCACAGGCTGGATATTTGCAGAAAGCAAACACAGGGGAGGGCACAACCTAGACCAGGCAAATTCATTCTTTTAGGCAAACAAATATTCAGGGAACTTTTATTCCCATGTGTTTGCTCATTTCTATTTCAATGGCTTAGAACATGTGGGAGGTCAGACCAGCTCCTCAGAGGAGTCGAATCCAGATTAGGAAGTAGGTTTTCTCTATTTTTTCCCCTCCCCTCCCCTCCCCTCCCCTCCCCTCCCCTCCCCTCCCCTTCCTTGCTTTCTTTTGCTCTCTTGCTTTCTCACTTTTTTATTTCCCTTTATTCTATTTTTTTCTCGCTTTTTCTCTTCTCCTCTTCCCTATTCCCTCTCTGTCCCTCCCCAGGCCCAGACAAGGCCCCTGCCTAGTCCATCCCTCCCTGTCCCTGACCCTTGCCCCCTCCCTTCTTACCCCCACCTGCAGCTGCTCACCCGGCTGCCCTGGCCTCCCACAGAGCACCAAACTGAGACTTAATTTGAGTTGACAAACTGCAGGCATAACCCACCCAAGAGGGCAGGAAATGATCGCTGTGATAACCTCCAGTGGGGAGGGGGAATGCTTTCACCTTTCTCTCCACTTAGCCCAGCCCTCAATAAAAGATTATGGTCACATAAAATAACACCCCAGGCTGACCCAGGGCTTAGGTGAGAACTCCCCACACAGGCAGTCATCCAACTGCAATGCTGCAAGTGTGTCTATCTCTCCACAGGCAGCAAGGTTTTGGTTTGTTTGGCTTTTTTTGGTTTAGGGTCTCAAACTGACAGAAGGTCACCATGACCAATGCTCTGCAGTGTACAAGAATCTGCAGTGCAAAAGGAACCTCTGAAAGTGCCTTATTCCTTCCTCTGCCTCTCTCTCCCTCAGCGTTCAGTCTCATTCCCTTCACTGAACCTCTGACATTTCTCCCTCAAAGATGGCACTTCCAACTGATGTTGATTTTTCTTCCTCTGCAAGCATGTTTTTAAGCACATGTGAGGCAGTTGGAATAAAATTAGCATTATTTAATGTTATCCAGTACCAAAGGCTCTTGACAGATGCCGAAGAACAAAGGTTTGGGCTGGATGTTGAGAGGAAGCTTTCTAACGCATCCAACACTGAAATGTGTAAAGAAGCAAGCAGGGTGAACCTGTGTCCCCCAGGCACTGCAGGACTTCACCAGCCTTATCAGAAAGGCAAAAGCGTGTCATATTTTGTCTGGAGCTGCGTGTAGTCTGTAGCTGTGATGCCAGCATCATGCATCATTCCCCCAGCTCTTGCTGTTTCAGCATGGAGCACCCCCAGCAGCACAAAGACACCTCCATCCGGAGCACACCCTGCTGGCCGTTGTGTCCCACTGCCAGTGATGAGGGTGAGGATGCGAAATCTGATGGGAAGAGACTTGGGAAGCAGCACCTGAGGCCAGCTCTGAACTCCATCCCAGAACCCACTCTACTACAAACGCCTTTTGCCCACTTATTTTCCGCTCCCACCTGCTGGGTGCAGATGCAAACCAATCCCTTCTACAACTAATGATTGCAATGAGGTTTCAGCCAGGCATAATGCTACGGAAAGCACAGCTTGTCACCATCCCCATGGCTGCAGGCAATGTCAGGTTTTTCAGAGGCTCTAATGGAAAACTGTCAAACAAACCTGTCCCCTCTGGAGACACTCTGCTCAGCCCTGTGTTTGCACAGCCCCTTCCTACCCAGTGCATGGAATTAGGAGCAGGATAAACAACCTCTCCTGAACCTCCCTCATTTGTGTGCTTGCTCTCCTGAGAACTTGGGTAATTGCATCTTTGCCTTTAAATACCACGCTGCTCCTTTGGCATTTCACTGTTTAAATGTCTCCCGCTTGGAAGATGACATTGTCTGGAGGCATGGTAGATTGGTGCTGCATCAGCCATGCTGCGTTCTCTGGACGGAGAAATGGGGCTCACACTGGCAGTGAGGACATCCAAGTCCAGTTTCTGTGCCTACTGACAGCCCTGTGTCTGTCCCATCACCCTCTGTCCTGCATCCCAAACTCACAGCTTTCCTATTGCCTGCACATATCCGTGGTGCACCCTGGGTAATGTTGCACCCTCCTGTGGCTGCAAACACATGGGGAAATGCTTCCTGAGATCTGCTCTTGCCTCCAAAGTGCCTGGCTTTGGATGCTCAACAAATCTCTCAGCCCCAAGAATATTCTTAGAATTTGAGGGTCATACATCTTTTTTCCCATTTTGCAAGTAATGTGAGAGTTGAATTATTTTTACAGTTAGCATTGCAGTACTGGGGACTGGAGTCAGGAAATGCTCTTGCAGGGAGAAGAGAAGCAGCAGCAGGACAGTCATTTCTATTTTTGGGGGGAAGTGTAATTATTACCCCTCCATCCTGTCTGCAAAAGGGATTAATGATGTCCACCTTCACAGCTGTCAAAGCCCTGATTAATTGAGCCTGCTGTACTGAAACCTCATCTGTTTGTCTTGTGTCGATGTGCGAATTGAAAACACAACACAATAAATCTTCCCAGGCATCCTGCACCTCTCAGCTTATCAGCTGCCCCTCTCGCACCTTTTTGCTCATGAGTGGCCAGTAAGGGCTGAGCTGAGTCTTCACAGCTGTGTTCAGCCAGTAGCCAGACAGCAGGAGCTCTGCACTGGGGCATCGTCCATCTATCCACACATCCATCCATCAGTCTGTGCATCTGCCCATTCATCTATGTATCTATCCTTCTATCTATTTGTCCATCTATTCATCTATCCAGCCATCTGTCCATAAGACTGGGATGTGTCCAATCATCACCAACCAAAACCCTAGGAAGCAGTCTCCCACAGTCCTGATGCTCCGACACAGGATCCAAGCATCCCAAAGGGGCTGCGGGTACAGCAGGGTTAAAAGCCCTGTGGCACTGTACTTCTGTCCATCCATCCATCTATCCATCCCAACAATTCATCCATTCATCAATTCATCCATCCATTCATCTTTTCATCCTTCCGTACATCCATCTATCCTTCCGTCCATCTATTCACAAGATCGGGATGTGTCTGAGCACCACCACCCAAACCCCTAGGATTGAATCCCACTGCCCAGCAAGCCCAGCACAAGTCCCAAGACACCATTTAGGGGTTATGGCACAGTAACAAAGCAGCACGTTGCAAAGGGAACTGGGAGTAGCTCTGCTCATCCCCACACAGCCCAGTAGCAGAATGAAACCTGGCTGTGGCCTCAGTGCTGGTCTCCTTGCTCAGGCTCGCAGACATGATCTCAATTTAAAAGCAAGACTTCCACCAGCATTTCTGAAAGGATGTGGGGGTATTTTCATCTGTGAGACAGCAGGCCTACCCTGTGGTGCTGAATAAATAAATTACTGTGATGATAAAGAAGATTATTATTAATTAGAGTGCGTAAAGAGCCTGGGAACCCTCCAGGGGAAGATGCTGCAATGCACTGAGCGCAAATCATAGGTAATTTTTCAGGGACATTATGTTAAAGAGAGACAGGGCCATGAGGCAGGATTGTCTCAGAGGGAAAATATGTTGGGATCAAACAGAGCCCATTGGGATCTGTCTCCTGCCTGGAAACTGCCCTAAGACAAGTTTGGGATTTGCCCATCCTCTCCCAGGTGCCCCAGCCCCAGCAAAGGAATAACTGCAGGGAGGTGACCCCATCACTTCCCCAGAAAAGTCTGAGCATCACTGGGATGAAAAAACTCCATAGAGCCTGAAGGGAGATGAAAGACAATGTTTTAGCTAAATACCCTATCCCTGTGGCTTTAGCTGATGCTCAACAAAAGAAAAAAATTAAAAGAGTGAAAAACTAGCAAGAAACCCATGTTTTCCATTTCTCATTCTGCAAAACGCAATGTTTCCTCTGCATGCCTTTGGGATACAAGCTGCTGGGAGCCCAGGCAAAATGAAAAGAGAGCCAGAATGTGGTGTAGAAATGCAGTAGAAGATGAATGAGTTGTCCCCACCCCCACCCCCCCCCCCCCCACAGCCACTGAATATCACCTGGTAGCATTCACCATTTTGTTCTCCCAGCAGTCTGCATGGCCTAGATCAGACCAGCAATGCCTTACTATAGCCAAGGGCAGCACCAGTGCCCTCCTGATGCTCCAACTCTGGTCCCACACCTCTCACTGCAAGGAAGCTCATCATCCCTTCCTATTTTGGTGAGTTAGCATTGGTGTGAGCTTAGGATATCCCAGTTCATTGAGATGGTCTCATTAAAAAGAAGCTGGGACACCTGAATCTCCCATCCACCCCCAGCAGCCCTAAGGAGACTCTTCCATATGTACTGCTTGTGCAGATCTGCCAGGCATGGAAGCCATGAGATCTATTTTTCTGCAGCCGAATAATTTTAATTTTCTAGTCAGTTACCTTTTAGGTCTCGCTTCCTTCTTTCTTATGTCCCTAATTGCCTTTCCCATCTCTAAGCCCTCTCCTGGCATTTCTCTCTCTCCCTTTCTCCCTCCTGCCCGTCTCTCCAACACCCATGGCTTATTTCAGCTCACGTACACCTGAGCTGAGAGGTGTGGTCCAGAAATGCTTCCTCTTGTCCTTTTGTTTTTACTTTGCTGCAGAAGAACAAAGCAAGAGATTGAAGCATGAAGAGATATGATCCAAAAAAGCCATCTACCGGAGACTGCACCATGACAGAAGGATGCAATGGAGGGAGTGGGTGGGAGAAGCTGAGGGTTGTGCCTGGGTAATGGCATACAAAGACTGCTTCAGTGAGTGTTCTTCTGTTCCTTTGGAAAAGCACATGGGAGAAGTGACATGTGTGTGATAAGCAGAACGCTCAGTCAACAGGTTCCATCAGCTTGAGATGTGTTCGCGCACTACAGGATGCTTCACAGAGAATTCAGTTGATGTGGAGGCATGGCAGGGGAGGTGAGTGACAGCCTTTCCATGCGTGTGTGGGAGAGACAGCAAGCAGCTATGGTCTGAAGCCTGTGTATGTGTGTCCCTGCACTTTGTGAGCCTGAGTGACATTCGCTCCCACATCCACACCTGACAGATGGGATGGGGCACCACGGGAGCATCACCACCCTGCTGCAAAACCCATCCTTACAAACAAGCAGCATGTCTTGCTCCAGCATCTGCCTCACTGCTAACATGAAAAATGAAAAAAATAAAAGAAGGGGAGAAAAAAATAAAAAGGAAGGAAAAAAAGTGAGGGGGAACAAAAAGCCATTCAGACAGCGAAGTGCAGTTCTTCGGAGAAGACACATCTTGTCTGAACACTAACACTTCAGACACTGCTTGTGAGCCCTGTTAAGCAATGGGAATCTGAGCTCTGTGGCTCCTGTGAGCACTGGCCTGTGTCAGCTCCTGCTGAGAGCTGCAGAGCACTTCACCCCGCCTTGGGGAAGGACACACTCACCTGACCTCAGAAGATGCACCTTGTACATCCCTCACCCTGCTGCCCCTGCGTGGGGCTGCTGAGGTGGTGTAGGCAGGGTGTGACACCAGGCTCTGGGCATGGGGTGCTGGGACTGGAGTGAGGGTGCTGGTGATGCCAAAGTCACAGGCTTGACTACACATCCCCAAAACACATGCAGCCAGTTGTTTCAGTTAAATATCCTGAGCAGGACAGATTCTGATTGCTTTTATTATCCACATAATCTGCCCCTCTGATTTCAAGAGACTTCCCGCAGATTTCTTCTAATATTGCTGAGAGAAGAGCTTAATCCTGAGGCTGTATCACCACCCTGGGGTGCGCTTGGTGTTAGTGCATTCCTCTGGTGTACGCACACTAATGTCACCCAGATGCTGCTACACACTGTGCATCGCAAGCAGGACAGAGCTGGTGCAGAGCAGTCTGCCCCTTCCTTTGATCAAGCAGCAGATAATGATCCGCTTCTGCCATCCACCAGTGATTTCTTGAGGTCTGCAGTCAGCAAGGAAGCATCGCTGTGCAGAAAGAATGGGGCAGAGAGGGGCTGGGTGCTGATGCCGCAGAGGGAAGGGCATCCCCAGGGCTGTCCCACCTCCTTGTATCAATGGGATTTGTTGATGTGTCCTTGAGAGCCAGACCCATCTTCGGTCAGAGGGAGCGGGGTCTGCAGCCTGGAATGTTGCATGAATGAATAGCACCAACACAACCAGGTTGCTGGCCAGAAACTCCATGTGAGCCCCTTCTGCTCCTCTTAGGAATGGAGCCAAGGGAAAGCCCAGAGCACAGATCTGAGGAAAGAGGGTGAGAGTGGAGATACCCTGCAAGGAGCATGGGGTGTGGCTTCATCCATGGGATAAGGCATACTCAAAAAAAGCATGTACATGGAAGGATGGATCCCATCAGGACAGGCTTCAGTGATATGGGAGGAGGACCTGAGGAATTGAAACAGCACTGTCCCACCCCAGCATCAGCGACCTCAAGCACCCCACTGCTCTCCTGTTCATCTGCAGATGCCCTCAGCTGCAGCACCCAGACCTAAACAAAGCGCAGAGCACAGCATTGCTGCTCTCCCTGGCTCCCATCCAGCAGCCCACATTAATGCATCCCAGGAGGTGAGCTGCCCTTTCTGCTAAACCATCGCACTATTGACTCACACTAAGTCAGTGATCCGTCTCAGCCTCCTGAGCCCCTCCTGCCACCCTGTTGCCTCTCCATGCATCCATTTATCCCTCCCAGGCACTGAATTTCCTCTGGTTGATTCCAGACAGTCGCTCCCATCCACCCCCATCATTGTGAATGCTGAAGCTGACCTCCAAAGTTCTTGCAATGCCCTCATTAATACACAGCCCCAGACTTATTTAGAAGGCACTGATAGCAAAATGCGTATGATTATTTCCAGTTAGCAAAGAATTGTATCTCTTTAGCCAGCATGAATGTGGTCTTTTGTTCAGCTTTATTTTTTTGGAGTTGCTTTGAAAAAAAGCCTTCATTTATTATTTCTTGTGCTGATAAAAATCCCAGGTAATAACTATTGACACCAGCACAGATATTTCATATTTATCCTGGTAAATATCCGTGAGCTGATTCAGGCCCATTCTTGTCACCCACCCAGAGGTCAATCACAACATCACCATGCAAAGTATACGCAATAGATGGAGCTATTTTGTCCTCTCTTTCCAGTGAGGGATAACTAGTCTTTAGTCTCATAAATCTCAGCTTTATGAATGATTCCCTTACATCTTTCCACCTCCTGAGAGTTTGTGTATCCTTGCTAGAAAGCAAGGGACAAATCATCCCTCTTACACTTCAATCTCACAGGCTGGTGTTCCCATAATTAGCATCAGCAGAGGGTCTTTGGTTGGAAACAGGGTTAATTAGCAGAAGGAAGGTGGAGGGTCATGAAGCAGGCAGAAGCCAGAGAAACACAGGAGAGTGCGTGGTCTGGGACTTGGGGCTGCCTGAGATGCCCTGAGTGCCCAGGTTGTCCGCAATGCCTAGGAATGGCCAGGATATTCAGGATGCCCAAAATATCTATGTTGACTAGGTTGTCCTTGATGCCAAGGGATGTCCATGATGTCCAGAGATGCCAGAGCTGCAAGGCCAACACACAGGGTCAGCTTAGGAGCATTTACTGCCACATATGCTTCAGATAAGGGTGAAAGAGGCAGGACAACAGATTTGCAAGTTGACAGTGGTGAGTATCATCCTCCTAGCCTCACCAAATCCCTCCCAGCATTGAATAAATCTCTGGCCCCACTGCTCAGACCCACACACCAGCCAGATCCAATTCCAGGACACCCTATTATGCACAGTATGAGGGTCTGCAGGCTCTAACAGTAGGACACTTGCAAAGACAGAAGTTGCACTGCACCCAAACTCACACCTGTACTCTTTGCTATGTCCCATCTTCCTCACCTCCTTCTCTCCTTCCTGACAGAGCCCCAGCACAAGAAGAGGGGGAGAGTCCCCCTTGAAGGCGCCCTCCAGAGACTTCTTTTCATTCTGCATTTGAAAGGGAAGGAAGAAAAGCCAGCGAGAACCTGTCTCGCACGTAATCTGCTGCACAAATGCCAGCTCTCAGCAATCGATAGCAAACGCTCCCGGAGGGCTGTTTTCATTTCATAATATTTATTGGGTTGCTTTATTGTCAGAATCATTACAGTTCAATGTACTGCATGGATTTTATGCCAGCTGCACTTAGTTTGTCTTGTTTTTAGCACTCCTCATGCTTGCACAGGGCCACTGGTTGGGACTGCACCCCTCCCAGGGTCATCTGTGTGACATGGTACAGACTGTCACCCTCTCTGTGTGTCTGGTCTCTCACCTCAGGACCAAGTTTGGCTGGGGGCTCCCAGGGGCAGCACTTCACATAAATAATCTCTGAGCCCGTTTAGTGCATCTTGTTCCTCAAGCACCTGGAGCTGGTCACCACTGTGCAGACATGGTCCAGGTGAAGCAGAATGATGGGAGACACCTCCAGGCCCTACTGCATCCCCATGGTGAAGCAGGAGTCCGGAAGAGAAGGCAGTATAATGCAGAGGGATGGCACAACTCTCTGCAGCAGGCATTTAACACTTCTACTCTGCAATAACCCATCATTTGGGCTATAAAGGGAGTCCCTGGCACTCATTCACAGATGCTTAACAAACACAGGGGTGACCTGAGCACAGCAAGGCACCGCTGCTGGCACCATTCCCAAGCATGGGATCCCAGCACAATGACAGGGGACAGCAGGGATCTTGCACAGCTCTGCCCCTGCCCTGGCTCCACAGTGGCCATTGAGGTGTGTGTGTGTGTATGTGTGTGTGCGTGCGTGTGTGCATGTCTTACTTTTTTCAATTACGGCCTGCACACTGCCTTCCTGATTGCCTGGCGGGCCTTGGCTCACCTGCCTGCTGAGTATAATTGGTTTCTAATGTATGGCTCTGTTAAATTTTCTCCCTCTCCCTAAATCCCCTCCCTCCCCCCCCCCCCGTTTTTTTTATTAAACAAAATGATTATTTTTTCAATCCACATATATAATTAATACTTAAACTGATGGCATCTGAGCAGAGCAGAAGGGCTGAGTGAGGTGTCCTGAGAGAGGCAGGAATGTGGCACTTCTCTGTGCCTCTTCTCTCCTGCACGTCTATCCCCAGATACCAGCCAGGAACTAACTCCTCCAAGGAACCCTACCAGGGGCAGGGGTTGGTACTGAGACTAGCCCTGTTTAATATTACTATTGGTGATCTGAAGGATGGAATTCAATGCACCCTTCATAAGTTTGCAGATGACACCAAGCTGGGGAGAACTGTTCCTTTGCCTGTGGATAAGAAGGCACTACAGAGGGATCTGGACAGGCTGGATCACAGGGCTGAGGCTGACTGATGAAGTGGTGGGTCCTGCACTTTGGTCAGAACAACCCCAAGCAACACTCCAGGCTTGAGGTTGAGTTGCTGAAAAGCTGCAGCCAGGTAATAGTCTCAAGTTGCTCCAGTAGAAGTTCAGCTTGGATATTAGCAGGAATTTCTTTTTAGGAAGAGTGGTAAGGCATTGGAACGGCTGCCCAGGGAGGTGAAGGAGTCACCATCCCTAAAGCTGTTCAAGAAAAGTGTAAATGTGTCTCTGAAGGACATGACTTAGTGGCATGGTGGGGAGGGGTGGATCGTTGGAATAGGTGACCTTAGGGATTTCCAACCTTAATGTTTCTGTGATTCTTAGGCAAAGTTTTGAGCAGTGCCAGGTCTGCATCACTTCTCCCAGAGAGCACCAGCTTACCAAGCTGCAGCTCAGATATCCCAGGGAGGTCAGGGAAAGGCGCAAGGCAAGAGGTGGGCTGGAATTATATTCTGGGTGTTGTAACAACCTCACTAACTGACGGTAGCAGCTTGCTTCCTCCAGGGCAAGGGCATATTTACAATCACCATGTTTGTGCTCTTTTACATTGGTGGGTGGTCATTGCAATTACTTCCCTGTACTGAAGGAGCTGGGGGCTGGAAATCCCCAAAGAAGGCGGGAGTTCTAGTACAGCATCATCACACAACCACACCAAGCAGGCAGGGGTGACTGCGGGATGAACAGCCCTGTGCCCTTGTACTTTGAGAGCAAGCCCCGAAACACCCTCATACAGCCCTCTAGAGCAGCACAGAAAAACACGGGCTTTTCAAAAGGCAGGAAAAAGGGAAACAGCTGTTCCTAACGACCCAATCCATCATGCTAGTGCTGGCCCTGTCACTTGCCACCTAAAAGGTTCTGATCATCAGCGATTATCAAAGCTGGCCGTGTGCATTTTGATCAGGCACAATCAAAGCTGAGTGCAGCTGAAAGAGCTCTAAAAGCCTGTACAGAGCAATTGGTGCGGGGCCTGGCTGAGGTCACAGGCTGAGCTCCTGTCCTTGCCAGCCTGCAAGCAAACAGCTCACGCAGGAGCTGCATGCAGCAGAGGAGAACGCCAACGATGATCATGAAGTTGTGTTGGCAGGAAATGCAAAACCAGCTCAGGAGATGGCATCAGGCTGAGGCCTCCCATGGTGTGTTGGAATATGTGACCTCCAGGAGGGAAAAAATGCTCTGGAGGTGATGGGGATGACCGCACACTATAGAATCACAGAATCATTTGAGTTGAAAGGGTCATTTAAACGTCACCTGTTCCAATTCCCCTGCAGTGAGCAGGGATGTCTACAGCTCCATCAGATGTTCAGAGCCCCTCCAGCCTGACCTTGAGAGTCTTCAAGGATGGGACATCCACCACATCTATGCTCAACCTTTTCCAGTGCCTCACTGCCCTTACCATAAAAAACTTTTTCCTTCTAATGCATCACAAGTGATGGGTCCAACCAACAGCTCAGCAGTTGTCAAGAAAATGCCCTGACTGCAGGGGCTGACAAGATGACACAGGCTGGTAAAGCCATGGGTTTTGGACACTGAATTGTTGGAGGCTGATGAGTTGCTGTATTACATGCTCAGTGCTTTTTATGTAAAGCCAATACAATGCCAGGGATAAAATTCACTTGGAAAAGAAAATATGCAGCCACTGCACAAGGAAAAGACTGGTAAGTAGCGTGGCAGAATGAGTACGATGTTGCCTGGCATCTGTTTAGTTGTATAAATGCAAACACAAACAAGATCTTAGTAATTAATGATTCACAAAGAGATGAATATCAGGCAATTAAATAAGTGTTTGAGGCTTGCTGGTTGAAATGAGGTGCCTGTGAATTGTGTGCTGAGAGCTGCCCAGGAGTGAGGTGCCCAGGTGCAATGATAGAACATACAGTTGCTGCTTTGAGATAACATTTCACGTTCCCTGTTCTATGCCAGATTCACCCTTCTTCTGCTGAGAGAAAACTCAAGTCTGAAATGTAAATGTGCACTGGTGCTGGTCTGGAGCAACTGGGGAAAACGTGATGGAGATTTACTTCCTGCAAAGAGCTGTTTGCATTTCAGGGGGTGTTCAGTGCAGCTCCGAGGCCTTATTTCTCATCACATTTCCAGATGCGTTGAAACCCATATTGTCCCCCTGAGACTGCTCTGCATCTGCTGCAGTGCTGAGTCCTGAGAGTCAGAAGGGAAGTGCCAATGGGATTTGTGTAATTCATCCATTTTTCTTGTGTGAATGTGCGATGCCATCGGGCAGCGCCCTGCCGCTGCCATTGGCATGCACCAGGCCCTGAGCTACCACCTCTCTTCTCTGGGGCTCACTGCCCTGATTCCCCACATGCAGCAACTCCAAACAAGGAGGAGTGGAGCAAGTTGACCAAGGTCATGACAGGAGCCAACAAGAGGGTAATTCAGCAATACTTATGAACCATCAATCAATACAACAAGATTTATCAAGATTTGCCTTGTGTTTCCCTCCCCAAAGCAAGTGGATCAAGCTGTCTTTATTCTTGTAAAACACTGATCAGTGTTGGGTTATTTTCGTCCTTGAGAAGTCTGTGTAAGTCTGTGGTACTGGGATGATTCAAATGTCAAAGGAGAAAGGGACCACCACTGGTCTGTTTGAGACTCAAAGCACAAACCTGGGGAAAACAACCCAGGATGCAGAAAATGCTGCAGAGAAAGCTGGAATGGAAAAAGAAGCAGGTATATGGGTAAAGACACAGTGGCCGTGTCTCCCTCTCTGCAGGAGCTATTTCAGAGGTGCTGGTGCGAAGCAGCAGGGAAGCCAGGATGCTCAGGAGCAGCGTTCTACTGCTGGCATTCTCCCCATTGCAGCAAAAAGCCCAGAGCTCAGCAGCTGATCCTGAGCCATCCCGAAATGTTAGGGCTGTCATTAATGTGATTAAAGCTCTAACGAAATGAGATGAAATGAGATGAAATGCACAGACCTGGTCAGCATGCCGCACCAGGCACATATGTAAAGAGCTCTAAGCTTCTTCTGAAAGAAGTAAATCTTTTTCTTTCTCTCCACATTGCTCTGGCCCCAGGAGGAAGTTAAAGCAGACTGAATTTTCAATCCTGTGTGCATTTACTTCCACTCAGAGCTTCTCAGAGCTGAGGAAACTGTGTCTAGTTGGGTAATGGCTACATTTTTCATTCCGGGTTCCTGTTTTTAATCTGTGGAGATGGGTTATGTCCTGTCTAAGAGTATTAAAATCACAGCAGCACAATAATATCCCTATGAGGGTCTCCTGGATGGCTCTCACCATTGCTCCCGAACACTTTCTGGTGGGTATGGCTTTAAGTGTAGGCCAACATGGGCAGCCTTTCTTGTTGTTTGTCTTAACACTGCTGTCTCACGTGTTGGACATGTCAACATTTACCAGCATGCTGTCCTCCAGACATGTGTACAGCTCATGGGGTTTACAGAAGGAACCACAACAGTGGTTAGTGAGCTTCAACACAGAGCCACAGCATCACAGAGTTGCTGAGGTTGGCAGTACCTCTGTATTCACCCAGCCCAATCCCAGCTTGAACAAGGACATCCATGTCCAAGTGGCTGTTGAAAATCTCTGAAGAGGACACTCCACAACCTCTCTGGGCATCCTGTTACACACAGAGGTCATCAGCAGTCTGCATCTCATCTCAAAAATGTGTTAGAGGATCTCCAGAAGCCTCCAAAATGAAGTAATCTGATGTGTTTTTGCAGTTTGAGTGGAAAAAAAATGGTTTGGTCCAACTAGACTGGCTGATGGTGACACATGGAATAAGGAAACCAGGCATGAGCTGTGAGATCAGGAAGATCCTTGAAGTGGTTTCAGAGATCCCAAAGACCCTCCAAATGCCAGCTGAGGAGGAGGGATAACAGCTTATAGCCTCTTCTCTCCCATGCAGGATCTGGGGCACCTTACCAACAAATCTCCATTAATTTTCTGTTCTTTAACATTGGGATGGATGGATGCAGACCCTACAGTTTAGTAATGCATCCCTGCTTCAGGGCTGACATTCTGAAAGCACATGGCCAGAGCCTGCACCTTGAGGTGCCAGGCTATTCAAACTGACAAGCTGCCATTTCTAATTGCTGATTAATTAAGATTTTCATATGCACTTTAAATCAGTTGGTTGCAGCTGTAGAAGGGACGCAGACAGCTGACAAACCTCTCTGCTGCACCATGAAAATATCCTGGCAGAAGTACCCATTAAGCCACATCAAAAGACGAGACACTGTCAAGAAAAAAAAAAAAAAAAAGAAGAAGAAGAAAAAGAGAAAAAAAAAAGTGTTTTTTGATCCATAGAAATATTTGAGATTTAAGGAATGTTTCCTGTCTCATACCGAGACAAGATTGTGAGATCTTCTCTCTTCCTACAAGCCGACAGTTCAAGGGCAGAAGGACAGCCACTGATGTAGCTCCATTTGATCATTTCAAGTTGTTTCATGCAAATCTTAGTGTATTTGTTTGTATAAATTTGCTCCAATTCTGAAACAGCCCCATTTCAATTCATCTGCAGCTCTCTGGTCTGAAAAAAATGTGCCAGGCAATTCCAGTTGAATAGTCATTGTTGCATTTGCCCCCAGAATTTCTGAGCTGGGAAGGCTTTTTGTAACTGACTGTTCTGCAAATAATTTTGGTTTTGCTGAAGCTGCAGTCTGGGCAAACACAACATTTGAAACTACAGATATGTGGCATGTAAGCGTATCCCAGACTGTGGATACAAGCATATTTTTATGTCTTTGCTCAATTGTGTTTATTTTAAGCATGAGACTGAGGATTTAATATCAACAAGTTGCACAAAACAAGCTGGGAAGTTTCCATCTTGGACCCTATGGCCTGATTGTTCTGCAAAACATCCCACGCCCAGCTCTGCTCCTGGCCCATGCTTGTGGTCCTGGGGCCTCTGAGCATTCTCTTGGCAAACAGGAGGTGTGCACAAAGACTGGAGGATAGTCGATGTCACTCCAGTCTTCAATAAGAGCAAGAAGGAGGATCCAGGAAACTACAGGCCAGTCAGCCTCACCTCCATCCATGGAAAGGTGATGAAACAACATGCTCTGTTCCCAAGCAATTAGAAGAAAAGTTTATCAGGAGTAGTCAGCTAGGGGAAATCACGCTTGACCAACCTGGTAGCCTTCTATGATGTCATCACTAGCTGGGTAGATATGAGGAGAGCAGTGGATGTTAACTTCAGCAAGGCATTTAACACAGTTTCCCACAATATTCTTGTTATGAAACTTAGAAAGGGTGAGGATAGATGAGTGGATGGTGAAGCAGACTGACAACTGGCTGACTGGCAGAGCTCAGAGAGTTGTCACCAGTGGCACAGAGTCAGTTTGGAGGTCTGTAACTAGCAGTGTTCACCAGAGATTGGTGCTGGATCTGGTCTCATTCCACATCTTCATCAGCCACCTGGATGATGGGATGGAGCCCATTCTCAGCAAGTTTGCTGATGATACAAAGCTGAGGGAAGTGGCTGACACACCAGAAGGCTGTGCTGCCATTTAGCAAGACCTGTACAGTCTGAGAGAAGGGCAGGGAGGAACCTGATGAGGTTTAACTAGAGCAGGTGTAGAGTCTTGCTCCTGGGTAGGGATAACTGCATGCATCAGTACAGGTTAAGGGATGATCTGCCTGAGAGGTGCTCTGCAAGGAAGGAGAGTGTCCAAGAGAACAGCCTGTGGGCCATGAGCCAGCAGTGTGCCCTTGTGGCCAAGAATGTTAATGGGGGTGAACTAAAAAGAGTGTGACCAGCAGGTTGAGGGAGGTTATCGACCACCTCTACTCTGCCCTGATGAGATCACATTTACAATCATGTGTCCACTGGGCTCCCCAGTTCAAAAAAGACAGGGATCTCCTAGAAGAAATCAAGAGGAGGGCCACGAAGATGATAAAAGAATCTGGAGCATCTCCCATATGAGGAAAGGCTGAGTAACCTGGGTCTGTTCAGTCTGGAGAAAGAAGACTCAAAGGGGATCTGATAAGAGTTTATAAATATCTGAAGGGAGGTGGGAGTCAAACAGATGAAGCCATCCTCTTCTTGGTGGTGTGTAGTGACCAGACAAGGAGCAATGGCCTAAAACTTGAACTTAGGATGTTTCATAACAACACACAGAAGAACTTATTTATGGTGAGGGCAATGGAGCACTGGAACAGGTTGCCCAAAGAGGTTGTGGAGTCTCCTTCTATGGAGATATTCAAACCTGCCTGGATGTGTACCTGCACAACTTATTGTAGGGTACCTGCAACCAATTGCAGGGTACCTGCTTTAGCAGGAGGTTTAGATTCAATGATCTCTTGAGATCCATTCCAACTGCTGCAGTTCTGTGATTCTGTGATCTCCAAAGGCTCTGAAGACCCCATTTTCCAGGCACAGCCTAGTGCGCTGAGCATACCACCATGCACATGGAGCATCTGTCTGTCTGTCTTTCTGAGTTTATTTGGTTGCAATGATTTCTTATCCAACAGTCTGGTGAAAATCAGCTCCAAAATCAAGCTCTATTCCCAGGCCAGCTGTGCTCTTTGGGATTTCTAATATTTACCTTGTAATGCAGGGCCGACAAGCACTCAAAAATGTACTTTTGCCTGGATTGCTTCTGCCAGGCAGGGACCTGGAAGGAGGCAGCAGGAGCTCTGTGCTCAGTGCAAGTCCTGCATGCAGAGACCATCACAAGGGATTCACATCTCCAAATGGGGATTTCAGCGTCATGGCAGATACAACAAATGCAGCCAGGAGCAGAGTGCTGGGTATGTCCCTCAATCTTCTCCCCATGTTTGATGAGCAAAATATCCTGGGAGCATGTCATGGTTTTATGATTTTTGGCATTGGTATTCCACATCATAACATCATGTAGTGCATTAAGAGTTAAAGAGTTTATGCTCTAATTGCATGGATCATCAATAGTTATGGGTATACCTGTTTCAGAAGAGAAGAACTACATTCCCCAGAGGACTTTGCGATGCTTTGCATTTTTATGTGTTTCCGCTCAGAGGGAAAGATAAAAACTGTCTGCGGTCACAGGACCGTCTCTCTTTCCTTTGGGATCGACTCAGCAGTGGGTGGTCACTGCCGTCTCACCTTCAGCGTTAGCATAAGGCCTTTGGTTTGTCGGACACTCCTTCTTGCTCATTTTATTTGATTTATTAGCTTCCAGTTATACCGTGTTATATTGTGTTATTTTGCTTTCTGATATCTTATTTAGTAAATTAGCTTTCCTCCTCAGATTGTTGCTGCTGTTTTGTTCCTAGGTCCATCTCCCTTTTCCCTTTTCCCTTTCCCCCTTCTCCTTTCCTGGGACATGGGTCTGTGGATACCCTGCATCAGTTGTCGCGGAACTGGGCCGAACCTGCCCATAAGCTGTTGACAGAGCATCTCAGGGTGTTGAGTTTTTCCTCCATAGCATCCCAGAACAGCTGAGAGTTAGATAATTCCCCAGACAGGGGAAAAACCTTGTTCTAGCTCTGCCCTGCTCCATTTATAAAGGAAAAAAGTGCATGGAATTTTCTGACTGACTTCAACTGCCTCCTCCATTTGGTTGCTGCTTGGAAATACCGGGTTTAATTGAAACAATTCTTTATATTCTGATGCAAGCTTGATTTCCTCTACCTGGTGAGCAATGGCTCTCACCTCAATCAGCTATTGAAGCCTGAGAGCACAGCACTGTGCACAACAGCTGCCACATTATTAATTACAGATCATCTTGGGATGCTACACCAGTCACTGTGGTCTGACCCGGACCTCAAAGGGACAGGAGGATCCCAGCTGGATGCCATCCTTCTCTAGAAATTAAAACAAATCATATCAAGTTTGGTCTTGGGATATTTGCTTTGTTGTAGTTTCTTGTTGGTTATTTTTGTTTGTTTGTTTTTTAACCTCTATAGAAGTATTTTTTGCATTTCCTGGTGCATTTCCTGCATTTCCTGAATCCATGCAGGCAGCAGTATCTCCCTGCTTGCAGGTGGCTCCACCAGGCCAGTTCTAAATAAGAATTAAGGCTGAAATTATGGGATTATGAAAGCCAGATTTACAGTGATAGAATAAAGTTCCTGGAAGATGAGCACAACACTATGCATTCTGAGACACTGCTTAACAATAAAGATTCCCCCTCACTGCATTAACATGTCACTTGGCTTTGTTCTTTATCTTGCATTAAGCTGTAATATTTCTCTATTAATAAGAGACCTGGTTTATTTCTATAAAACATTTCTTCCTCGTCACCAGACTCCAGAAGAGGACACGGTATCACAGAACTATGGAGCCATCGAGGTTGGAAGAGATCTCTGGGGATCATCCAGCCCAATTCCTCTCAAAAGCTTGTTCCTTAGGGTTGATGAGGAAAGTGGGGAGAGACCCACAGTCCCCCGAAGGCCTCTTACCTTAACATTTAGAACCAAGTGGTGTGGACAACTGGAAGCTGCAAAACCTGATGGGCTGTTGGTAACAAGCATGGGAATCTCTGACAGGGGTGAGACAGGAACATTCACACCATCAGAGCAGAGGGCATCAGTTTGCAAATGGTGGCACCACCAACCCACTTCCTTTTGCACTAAACCAACCTCCTTTTGCCCCAAACTCACCTCCTTTCACCCTGCCACTGCTGTTTGTTGGCCAAAGGGGGCAGAGCCAGCCATGTGCAGAGTTCCAGCGTCACCCTGCCACTGGGATTCTCTTCCCATCAGTTTCCTCTATTCCTAACATGAATGTTGGGGTCATGTAAACCTCAGAAGAAAGGGCAAGGAGCTAATTTCTAGAAATCTTTGCAACATGTGGGCTGCTGCTCTGCTCCAGAGTCAGAAGAGACTGCTTTTCCAGAAGCCAACAACATCCCTGACAATAGGTTTGAATCAGACAGCATTTCCCACAGCCAAGGAACTGAAGCCCACCCTACCTCCCACCAGCTCTCCACTCTCTCTCACCTCTTTCCATTTGACCTTGGCAGCTTCACCAGCATCTGCTCCATTCCCTGTTCCCCACAGTGATTTTCCTGCACCGCAGGCTTATGGTACTCTCCTCTATCTCTCATCTCTTCCCATCCAACCTTGACAGCTTCACCAGCATGTGCTCTACTACCATAGCAGTGCTTCTGCACTGTAGACTTATCTCTGCAAGGCGCTGATCTGCAGTGTGCCCCCTGAGTGGTGCCATCCAATCCCATGGTGCAGGGCGGAGGCTTTGTGGCCTTTGGGAGCAGTGGGATTGCTGGACCCAAGATCTACATGTGGTGGCTCCTGGAGACAAAGTCCAGGCTCTGAGAAACCCGATCAAGTTGTAGATGTCCCTGTTCATTGCAGGGAGTTGGATTAGATGTCCCTTAACCACATGATTCTATAAGATCCAAGTAGGGCAGACTAAAAAATCCAGCTTGGGAAGCCAATGGGACAATGTACAGCAGCCATTGTCTTTTGCTTTTGAAGTGAAGAGAGCTTCTCCCATCACTGCGGATGAGGACACTGCTCAAGATTTACTCCATCCTGTGTGGAAGGAAAGTCCAAACCCTCACATCTGAGTTAATGAAACAGTCTGAGGAGACAACAGTTCCTGGCGCTGCAAGAGCTTGCATTAGTGAGCTGGGGTTACGGAGAGCTCTGATCAATAAATATGTTGCCACGGCTTTGCGGAGCATCCATCACTTGTCAGGAAATGCATTTAGGCTAATACCTGCAGAGGGCATAAACCAGCCATAGGAATTAAAACCTGCCACATGCCAAATGGTAATGCACAATTTAATGATCACAGGATCTGATAAATAAGCAAAACTGTGAAATGAACAAATACACTCTGGCATCAACATCTGCAACACAACCTGGCCGTGTTGAGAGTCTAAAGATTAACCTGCAAGGTGCTCCTCCAGGCTCATCTGTCTGCTGCACACAAGCAGCAGCCCGGAGAGCCCAAAGGACTGTCAAACCCAATTTCTTGTCACTGTTGCAGGCAGAGACCTCATGCAGGGATGGTTGTGGGTCAGGGCAAGGAGCCTTTCTCCCCAGCCACAATGAGACAAGTAAAACAGTGAGGGAAGATTTTGGGCCTGTAGCAAGAAAAAAAAAAACTTCCTGACAAGAAGATTTATGAGTCTGTTGAGAAGTTTATCTCAAGGAAAGCCTGGGACATTTGAAACCAGATGAAATAGCACATCCAGAGATGCAGATGGGGAGCAAGTTTGTGCTGCAGGAGGCTTGGGCTGGAGGGAGCGAGGTAAGGCACTGCCCATTGCTAATTTATTCCTGATCTACTGTGTTATCTCTTCATGCCCTCCTGCTTCATTCATCATCAGACCTTCTCTGGTACTTTTGAACATGGAAGGGGCCTCAGAGCACAGGCAAACTTGTTACAGTACCTAGAAGCAAGTGAGCTGGAGGGCAGCTGTAATTCAGGCAACCCCTAAACAACAGCAAGGGACATAAAGAAAAGATGTTTATGGCGGCACCCAGAACTCAAAGAGATAAAAAGAAGCATAGAATATTGCAAGTTGAAAGGGATCTCATAAGGATCATTGAGTCCAACCCAATGAGTCATGCACCAATTAGGATTAGGTATCTGTTTGTCCAAACCATGGAGCAGAGACATCCTCAGAGCCCTCCTGCAGGGAGAGCAGCCCCTGATTTGCCAGCACCTCTGCTATGTTTCAGACTTCACCCCTGGTTTGGATATATCCTCCACATTTTGCCCTCTGATCAGCCCTCCATCTACCCAGAGGACAATCCTGTTGCAGAGTTACATGTGGTTAAGGGCTCTCCTGCCTGACCTCCTGATCATAACTCTGTCTCAGGCAGCAGAAACCTAGACAATGCCATCTGTGCAACTCCAAGTGATATTTGCCTTTCCCCATCCAGTTCATCCAAAAAAAAAAAAAAGATTTTTGGCTTCTGAGAGTCCAGAGGGTTCCCTTCTCCCCGTTCTCAGCACCCCTCAGTGTTGCAAGAGCTGCATGGGCTCCCTGCAATGTCCTCTTCCAGACAGTGCCACCTACATGGTATAATTTTTGGAAGGTTCCTGTGACACCATGTAATCAAGCAATGACACACAAGAAGAAACTCTCATTCCCAGATTCTGCGTCATGACAGGTGAGGAGTTAGGACAAATTACAACCCAGGAGAGATTCAAATGAGAAAATTGCCCTCTGCATCTCCAGGACCATCATTACTGTGGCAGGAGGTGAGTGGTCTCCAGTACAGCACACAGGGACACTGTACCCCAAAACAGGCACTTCCCTTGTTCCTCTGTACTGCAGGGTGTGCCCCTTCTTGCCATGCAAGCCCAGCATCCCAGCAGCAAAAGAAAGAACAAATGTAGAGAGATTAGTGTATCTTGTGCAAATGCAGAACAGATGTTTCAGCAAGGACCTGAAAAATAACATATTTAAGAAACAGATAGAGGAATTCTGTTCCTTTTTTACTTTGTTATTGTGGTGTTTTTTTTGTTTTTGTTGTTCTCCCCCTGGAAAGTGCTGTCATGAGTTTGAGGGCCGCGCCAATGGCTCCCTGCAATGTCTCAGCATGGGACGGGTGAAGGATCCAGGATGCACCAACCCCCTTTTGGGATGAGTTATCCAAAAGCCGGGCTCTTTCATTTGACATCTGCTGTGGGGGAAGCCAACCCAAAGAGAAGAGGATCTTTGCTGTTTCACCATCTTGCAATAATTCAGGATAATCGCGGGGAAAAAAAAAAATACAAAACAACCCCAAAACCCGAAGGAGCAGGGGAAGAGCAAACAACTCTCAAGAAGAAAAAGAATCAGCCATTCCTAAACACGGTGTAGTGGTGCAGCCAAACCAAACAGTAATGATTCATTGACCTGTCTTCACCCTCCGTTTTTCCTATAATGAGCAAAGAAACCACAGAAATGTGGAGCTGAGGTTGCTCTTTGCTCCCAAGGAACAGGCAGGAGGACGTACAAACTGCCACTGCCCTTTAGCAGACTCTGCTGTGACCCAGCTCCTGTGTGCTCTGTCCAGCCCCACCACCAGCCTCCTTGCACGTGGCATCTCAGCATAAGCTCGCTGAAATGCTGGCCCCAGATTTCTTCCCCCCCGAGAACACAACGAGGAGGTGGAAACAGGTTCCAGCAGCCAGGTCTCTGCTCCTCCCTTTGGTGGAGCCAGCTGGATGACAATATATGTGCTCCTGAGCCAGCTCCATTCGTAAATCAGTCTGCAGTCACCAACGCATCCATGCCACAATGGAGCGGTGTTGGCTCCCACACTCTGTTTGGCCACCCCTGTGAATGGATTGCTGAGCAGCACCATGCAGCAGAAGGCCAAAGGGATACAGATGGGGCCCCTGGAGAAGAAAGGCACTGCAGACCATGGCCCAGCTCTTGTACTGAATGTAACAGAAAGCCCAAAAGAACATGGATGGATGTGCACTCTGTGAACATCTGCAAAAGCTGAGTACTTCTTCTTCCTCCATCCCTAAGGTTCAGGAACACTTGTGCTTCCGGCCTGCAGCATGGGGAGGGGCTGTGCCCTCACTGCCTGAGCTACACAGCACAGAATCCATGGAGATGAGCCAAGCACCCTGAAGATCATCCCTGATGGTGTCTCTTGAGTCTGTCCTTGTTCATTAATCTGCTGTGGGCTTTTGTGTGGCTCAGACCCCCTACTTAATGTCATGGATTGACTATCTGTCCCTCATGAAGGTGGGTAGCGCCCAGAGCTTGCCAGGAGGTGAGCAGCTCAGAGACAGGATGAAGCCCAGAAAGTCACAAGCCAGGACCTGGAAGGCCCATTTCCCAAAGCAGTTTAATCCCAAGTGTGTATCTGGAGCCCACCAAAAGACCCCAGGAGGAATCACAGCAGAAAGACAGGCAAGATCTACTCTCCAAAAGAGACCTGGGGCACAGAGTGGTTGTGGGAAGTAAGTATATTACTTGGACATGGTATCATGGTGTGTTTAACATGTGCCTCCATCCTTGCTACAGATACTTCCACCACTTCCCACCTTGCAGCAGAGAACTGGCTCTGCTCATTCAGCAGTCCCAGCCAGGCACTGTGTCTGTCCCGTGGGGATCAGATCTGCCAAGTGGCTAACAATGTCCTCTCTTGTTCAAAGCAGCACTCGTCAATGTGGCCCTTAGAGGATATGAAAAAAATTCAATCAGCTCCAGCAGCTCAATAACACTTTGCTATGGACTTCTGCAGACAGGCAGCAGGGACCGCAGGGAGCTGTAAGAGATGCAGGAGAACTGAAATGGGGTATCCCTGCCGGTTATATTTCATTTTCATGCTGTCTCTGCAGCTTCTAGTTTGAGCCAGGAAGAAAAGAGGCAAATCGCTGAAGACAAGCTGCTTTGTGAGTTTCCATTCCACGGCCCCAGGGAGCTCTTCCCGTGTTGCCCCCATGTCTCCCAGAGAAAAGCTCAATGTTTGTGGAGGTCACTCACCCCCTCCAAGTGGAAATACAACTGTTTGCTCAGCTTCCCAGGGGTGTGGTTATCTTGTTAGGTTTGTAGAAATGTTTAACAGGTTGCTTAGCCATATGCCCTCAGAATATCTCAGGCACTGTCTCCCCACAGTACTGGCAGCATCACATTGGGCTCCAGCTAATTATCTCACTCATAGAAGGACAAATGGCGTGGCACTACACTGGCACAGACACACAAACAGACATAGGCACACCACCCTCTGCCCGCCTCAGAACTAAGAGGAGCGTTGCGCCTTCCCTTCCCTTCCCTTCCCTTCCCTTCCCTTCCCTTCCCTTCCCTTCCCTTCCCTTCCCTTCCCTTCCCTTCCCTTCCCTTCCCTTCCCTTCCCTTCCCTTCCCTTCCCTTCCCTTCCCTTCCCTTCCCTTCCCTTCCCTTCCCTTCCCATCCCTTCCCATCCCTTCCCATCCCTTCCCATCCCTTCCCATCCCTTCCCTTCTAAAGGACAGGAAATACAGAGGTCAGGCATTAGGAAGAAATTCTTTATTCAAGGAGTGATGAGGTGCCTGCACTGCTGCCCAGAACGTGGTGCCCCATCCCTGGAGGTGCTAAGGCTGGGCTGGATGGGGCCCTGCACAGACTGATCTGGTGGGGGCAACCAGCCCACACCAGGGGTTGGAACTAGAGGGCTTTAATGTCCCTTCCAACCCAAGCCAATCTGTGATTCTCTCCTACCACAGGGGATGCACTGCCCAAACAGGGCACAAAAACAACCCAGATGTTCAAGGAGTCTTGATGTTTCTCACCCATTCCCTCTTTCTATGAGTTCTTCGGTGCTCTGCGAGGGAGTTTACAACTTCTGTATCACACAGACCCCATCCTACAAGTTCCCCAAGGGGTTATAAATGTTTCCCCTCTTCTCTGCCCTCCCTGGCGCTATGCAACCTCCCCATGACACCACTCACTAGAGACATGTTTATATTCAGCCAATCTGAGGACAAGTCTAGCAAATAGACCTTGCAAAGCTGCTGGGGAAAGGGGACAGCCATGTCGGATGGGGGCTGTCACCCTGCAGAGCAATGAATGTCACCAGCGTGAGCCACGCACCATTGCATCCCTATTGCACGTTCCAGCCCACTGCTCCTCCTGTGCAATTCATAACTGCTTAACAAGGCCACCAATGGTAAATTAGCCAAACATCAGTAAGCAGGGAATGTGGTCATCATATTCATCCTGTTAACTGGTGCCTAATTGTCTCACTGTGCCTCCCACCTACTAATTTGAAAATAACTGTCTCCCATAGCCTACCACTATCACACTTTAGGAAGGATCTATGTGGCAGATGTCTTTTGTCAGTGCTTTTCATGCTTCTGCACACACCCTCCAGGTAGTAGTATCAAGGGACAGGCTGTCCCCATTTTTCTTAGTGTCAGTTCAAAGCTTCCAGCAGCTATGCCAAGACTCTTTTGCCCTCCCAGCTTCATTGCAAGGCATGGGACAAAGCAATTTGATGCCCTGCACCATGGAGAGTGGCTTGCCCAATCCTGGGGGGATACACAGCTGGAAGCATGCCCCAGAGCAGAGGAGCAGATGTGTTCTGAGCTGCCCATGCTCGACTTCACACCAGGAAAGAAATGCACTGTAAATTCTGAATTTGATTGGAGACATACAACTTCTTCCTTGGATGCCCCAAAACAAATCTCAAAGTAAAGCACCAGAACAGCAGAGCACCCCATTCTGCCTTGCCCAGCACACTGTGGTGCCTGCCGCATGTCTGGTGACTGAAAGGCACTTCTTGGAGCAGCAGCTTCCCCAACACGACCAAGAGTGAAGGCCTCTCCTGGGATGACAAATGGTGATGTGCTGGAAGGAAGAAGCCATGAGAGCAGGGGCAGGAGGAGAGGACTCCTGAAAGCATCCTTGAGCACTAGGGATAATTAGGTGGGCTGCCTGCCAAATTTTCCAGATGTTTAATTAGTACTGTAAGACCCCTGCTCATCTGGCTGATCCCACTGCTAAAGACTCCCCATCTTGGCCTCAGCTGAGCTCTGCAATGAACAGAGACATCTAGTGAGCTGCTGGACTTGGAGCTTGTCCCACTGGCCTCCCTCCTGCCTGATCCCAGCACCCCATGTAAGACACAGATCCAGGCAAGCAGAACCACAGTAAGACATGGTCCCAGGAATGCAGACCTGTAGGAAGCCACAGCAGGGCTAGACACAGATCCTGAAAGACTCCCACTCCATCCCCACTCACACAGATCTCCTCACCCACGATATGGTGTCCAAAGGAGGTGGGAACTTTGAGGACACAGAGGAAACAACCATGGTCTGGGGATGAGCCTGGTAGATCTCACCAGCTAGAGCTTGCCATGAATACGTACTAACTTTTAGTGCCGAGTCTGCTGCAGGCATAAATTAATGCATGGTTGGGGAACAACTCCTGACACAGACTGACTGCACATGAGGACTGCCCAGAGCATGCAAACAGCATCAAGTATGGGCAGCTGACACTGCAAGCTGCAAGGTCTCTAATGGAGAGGGCAACTTAGCTCTTGCACAAGTGAAGGATGGTATCAAGGAAGCTAAAAGGCCTGTCCTTCTTCCCCCACTCACCAGCCATTTTTGCAGGCTAAATGGCCATTTGTCTCCAAAATAATCATGGAAAGTGATCTCATGGATCTAGCTGGATACATCAGATAGAGCACTGCAGGCAGGCAAAGTCTCTGCAGTGTGGGATCTGTCAACATCAGAACTGTGGGTTCTGAAAGGAAGCCAAAAGACACTTGCCCTTTTCCAGCTTGAAGATCTCCTTCAAGATCCCTTCTAGCCATGGCTTTGGCAGCTCTTTGAAACCAAATCAACACTTACAGAGCATTTATCTGTGTGATGCACAGGTACTTGGCAACAGAGAAGTCTTCACACAAAGCAGTTTGTCTCTGAGACCACCAAAAGATTTGTAAGACTTTACTGTGTCCTCCAACATAATGGTACTCAAAACCCGCTGTGATGTGACCATCACATATGTGCAGGGACAGCAAAATCCCACCCTGACAGCGTTTACTTGGAAAAGGGGAATGACACTGCTGTGAGAGCACTTATTAAAAAGAATCAAAATGAGATAAAGAGCTGAAGAGCCCATATGTGTGTGTGTGGCATGAGAAATGTTTACAGGTGCCCTTTCGGATGCTTACATTTCTCCTTGCAGAAAAAGGCATTTGAAATGCAATCCTGGTTAAATAGCAGAGTAAAGGCAGGTGGCTATGAGGGAAAGGGGGTCTTCACAACTTGAAGGCCTCTCCAAATGAGGAACTACATTTGTGTAGGCTCTGGCAGATTTGATGCAAGCAGTAAGACCAACGGCAAAATGATCACTGAAGGAAGGCAGCAGAAAAACAGGAATGTTTTCTCCCTGGTGAGATGAGCCAAGAGGTCAGGACACAAGGCTCTGTAGATGGAGTACAAAGGCCCACTCTGCTCAATCAGCTCATGGATGGACCAGGGAAGGAGGCAGACAGAGAGGTGACCACAATTTCTGCCAAAATCACACATGTAGGGTTATAAAAAATTGACTTGATTTTGAAAAGCTGCTGAAAGATCTGGCACAACTGCTCAGCAACGAGATGGTGAAGCAAAGAGACAGTGACCACTGAGGAAATAAGCTGATTTGTTCTAAGCTTGTAAGCAGGGCATTTCTGCTCTGCCCAGCAGGGAGCAGCACTGAAGCAGTGGGGAAATAAGAGCAAAGCAGCAAACAGCATGACACTGCAGTGTAAATCTGGACCCTTTGAGTGGAGTGCATTCTACTGCTCCCCCTGCTCGAGAAGACCAAATGGAGATGACCGAGGGTGTGGGATAGAGACTAGAGCAGGACTGGCTCCTCCTCCATTATGCAATGGGAAGCAGAATCCACATTTACCCAGGGATCAAGGTCCTGCTCACCCCAGGGTGGAAGAGCAAGAAAACAGGGAAACCCAGAATCCATCCCCTTCTCTGCAGGGTTTTGACATCACACATCCCATCCCATGGGCATCTCATCGCTCCCCACATCACCCAAAGCACTGCAAAAAACTGAAACCCATAGCCATGATTCCCACACCTCCTGTCTGCAAGTGAGGCAAGCCCTTGGGTTTGGGAAGTAATGAGCTGGTGGTGACCAGCTGAAGAGGGAGAGCTGGCCAGCGCAGCTAGCCCAAACACTCAATTAAAATGAATTATAATGCAGCTCCTCTCAGCCCTGATGCTGGGCAGCTCTCAGCAGCGCGGCTGGTGATGTCTGCAGTGAAATTTGTGCCAATTTTGCCTGGACAATAATGCCTGGATCAAAGGAGCTTGTGAAAGAAATTAAATGGAGTATGGATAGGTTCCCTGTGCCTGCCTGTTATAAATACACACCACAAATGTTAGCTTTTAGGCTTAAATTCCACCTCCTGAATGAGCTATTATTTCAGCACAGCCAAGCAGCCAGATGAGATTCTTGCTTTTGTATTTTGATGAGTGAAGAGGATCTGACATCTTGGATGCCTCTGATCCAGCCCAGAGCTTTCTTCTCTGACTAATCAGCTGTGCTCCCCGCACCTCAGCCGTAATACAGAGCAGCAGGAGGCTCTGAGTATTGATCAGGGAGTGCAAAACCTTTACTGAAGAGTGCCCAGCATCCTCAGGGAGCCGTTCTGGCTTTGTTAGGATGTCTGCAGTGCTGGAAGGATGGAGAACATTGTTTGCAGCAGGATCGAGTGCAGCACTCCCCCCTTTTTCCCTGGCAGCACACCTCTTCCAACATGGGAGTTAAACTTGGAGGGAGAAACCCAGCAGCCCCCTTTCTGGGGTGCAGGACAAAGCACTTCTGGGGTGGTGCCTTCCACCTCTGTTGTGGGAGTCCCCAAGCGGGCAGCAGTGGGAGCAGATGCCAGCATCTGTTACGACCCGTTGGGCAATGGTCTGCTCTGGGGGAGGGCAGTAGCAAGGAACCAGTTTTCCATACAGCTCAAACTCTAGAGTTCTCAGCTCATTTACCAGGAGCCAAATCCATCCTTGACACAAAACAGAGATAGTCAGTGGCAGAATCAGACCCTGGCACAGTGGTTCATCCTAACATGTGCTCTTGGTCCCATGCTCCAAGGTCACAGGCAGGGGAAACAGCTCCTTTGCAATTTCAATTTTTCTGTTTCAATTGCTCCTTTGCAATTGAAATGCAAGAAGAGCCATGTCCTGCAACGATAGTCTCCATCTGCTTCTGAAATGCATACTCCAAACCAGCCTCTGCATGCAGGGTTCTCCTTACAGCTGCTGAGATTGAGAAGAGGGCTATGGTTGAGTGGGCTGTGGAAGATGGTTTGCCCCAAGAAATCTGCAAGATGAGCTGCCATGAGCTGTGGGCAGACATGGGCGTGCTAGAAAAGCACCATTTAATCAGAAAATAAGCCAAAGCTGTGGAGAGGCTGCAGCAAAATGAGAGCAACCACTCCACCCAGCTATCAGGGCAGCAACAAGCCCTGTTTTGAGATAGGCATGACATCAGAGAGGAGAAATGTTTCCACAGCAGCACCACAGCAGGTAGCTGTTACTAATTGTATTAATAGGATGGCATCACACAAAAAAAAGGAGAAAACCTCCAAAATTTCGGGGGCCAGATTCTGTCTGTGGAGCTGTTGAAAGGAGAGGAGTGGATTCTAGATTCACTGCAGATTTGCTCCACACTCACAGTGCTGGAAACAGGGGAAGGATGCAGCCATGCAGCCCTGAAAATGTCAACACAAAACATCTGTTTATTTGATTTAAACAACAACAACAAAACAAACAAAAAAGACAAAACAAAACCAGCAAGCCTCAGACATGAGCTTGAGCGACTTCTTGAAGACTTGGATTCCTTTTCCTTTTCTCCAAATGAAGGTTTCAGGCTGACGGAAAGGGAGCAGTGCAGCACAGTGACTGCACAAGATGGGGCCAATGCTCAGCAATCCCCCCTTGCCAAAGCCACCTCACTGTCTCAGTTTCTCCCTCTTGTGACAAAAGATGCTCTTTGCCAGCACAGCAGGTGGGCAGGAGGCCATTGGCATGCACCACCGTGCCCCAGTGGCTGACATTTCACAAGGCAAGATTTCCTTCTCAACACCACAGGAAGAACTTCCGGCCTCACCCCTTGGCAGGGACATTCCTCCCTTATCCTGCCCATCGAGGCAGAAGGCCAATTTTGGCAAAGACCCTTCCTGCTGGGAGCCAGGGGCAGCCAACCAGCTGGACCAGTAACAGCCTTTTGTGCCACCTCCCCATCCTCATCCTGCTCGACGTCACCCACCCTCTGCTACCAAAAACAAGGACTTGTTTTCATGTCCTTGTTGGTTTTGCTTTGTTTTTCCACAAAACTATTTTTATTCATGCCCCGATCCCAGTCATACTGGGGATTGGGCGTTTCAGCCAAAGCAATAAGAAATAAAGAGCAAAGAAAGTGAATCGAGATCCAGAGGATTTCAATAAATTTAAAGGAAAAAAAAAATTAAAGGAGCAGAAAAAAAGTCATAGCCAAGCTCAGAGGAAGCAAGGCAATCAGAGCAAAAGCTCCCAGCTCTGCCAGTTCCCGTTTGTTAGCAGATCAAATTCTCTGCCTCTCTTGTCCAAAAGTATCAGCTCCAAAGTCTCCCTCACACTCCCAGTGGAGGTGTTTCCAGGCTGGAAACAAACCTGCTCTCACATTCCCTGTGCTGTTTTACCCAAATTGCCCTCTGTCAAACTAACTCTTGCTCCATACCATGTCACCACCTCTGGAGGTTTTCATGAAGTGTGGAGATGTGGTACTGAGGGACTTAGTGGGTATGATGGGGGCAGGTTGGGGTTGGACTAGATGATCGATGATTCTCTATCCTGAAGATATGCCCCAGGACAACATGACTGCAGACTGATACCAGGTCCCTCTCCAAGACAGGTGGTTTATAAGAACTGAAACAACATTTTGCACAGTAAGAACACTTGTGGTGGAGACTCCCATACCAACAGTGACCAACCATCCTATACAGAGGATTAATTTCCCCATGTAAGTTTTATCATGTGTCAAGACAGGAGAAAAAATGTTTATGATAAGGGCAGTGAAGCACTGGCACAGGTCGCCCAGAGAGGTGGTGGATGCCCCATCCATGGACAATCAAGGTCAGGGTGGAGGGGCTTTGAGCACCTGATGGAGCTGTGGGTCTCCCTGCTCATTGCAGGGGAGTTGGGCCAAATGATCTCTAAAGGTCCCTACTGTGGTTCTGTGACTCTATGAAGATCCCAGTGGATGAGAATTTTGGGTTTCATTAAGATTCCAAGTGTCTGTACAGTACAGGAGAGATGGAGCACGGATGGGGCTTATCTCCTGCACAAGCTATGAGCCCACACAACCCATCTGGCCAACTGTCTTTTGCAGATTCTGAATTCATAACCAAGAACTCTTTTCCTACTACAGCCTCTGCAAGCACACTTCATACCCAATCTGCTCTTACCTGTACTGTCTTGTCTGCCTGCGATCTGTGCTCTCCCCACAGGTTGCTGGCAGCTGGATGAGGGATGAGCAGTGAAGTCAGTTTAATATCATTTTCTTTGTTATTATCTCTCAGCTTCTCTCAGCATTTTGCTCAGATTTCTGTAAAACTTTTGCCAAACAAACCCCTGCCCAAATCAGCCCCCATGACTACAGGACTCTATTTATAACCAAGATCCCATTTAGCAGATAAATGAAGGGAACTCGAGCAGGATTTAAGCTAAGCAGTTATCTGTGACCGGTGGACGTGTGTGCATCACATTAAATTTACTGGGAGCAAGGAAGGCAGGGAGGGAGGAGAGCAAGCAGCTGCCTGAGCACCTAGACAGAGACTGCGGGCATACAATCACTGTGTGGCTCGGGGAAACTTTAGGAGAGCAAAACCCTTTCCAGGATGTGGGAAGCACCCTGCTTTCCCGGGGTACCCCCCCAGGATCAGCAACATCTCTCCACTTTCTAAGCCGTGTATCATTTGCAAGGACCTTTCTTGTCTTTCTGGCTGGTTATTACTGTCTAAGACGATGCACTTAACAGGGTTGTGAAATCAGCCATAAAGTTTACTGCACTACATCAATATAATGCCCTGCAAAGTTAATACGGAGATACCTATTTTATAACAAGGACAAATAAAAACATCTCCTATTAGCCCCTGGCACAAGGAGCTTTCTTTCTGAAGGCCAGATGCTGCAATGAAATGGGTGAAGAATATTAATACGCATACATATGAAGCTATGCACATATATATACCATTATGTGCTTATATACATACGCATATATATGGATATGATGAGAGACTTCTAGATCTGTTCAGCTGTTCTGCAGCCTACAGAGCATTTTGTTTCCACACAGCAGGAGAGACTGGCTACAGATCCTGAGGTTCAGCTGATCTATCATGTCAATTTTTCATCATCCCCCAGTCCCTTGTCATGGAAAATGGATAACTTTAAGCAAGAAATTGATTCAAGGTCAGAGTTAAACACATGGACATAAACATAGCGAGGCGTAAAATGCCTCGTATGTAAAGCAGTGTCGTTAAGGGCCATTTGGCATTTTTAATGTGGGAATACCTCTGGTGGCTCCAGGGAAGCAGGTTCCTGTTGGTCATGTTCCCACAGATTGAGAAGCTCCTGGGTCACGTGCCCTCATCCCCCTGCCTCTCTTCTGCCCATCTCAACATCTTTTTGCAGCCCTTCTCCAATTCCACCTCCAGCACATCTTCCTTTTTTCTGTGATGTTCAGTTCAGCAGCAAAACACAATGGGAGAAAGAATGGGTTTTCTCTAGGTCTCTCCCAGTCTCTGCCCCAGCTGCCAACAGATAGTCCAAAAATACCTGGAAGGTGTTGGATGAGAGACCGGGAGCTGTCTGTCAACCCGAGAGGATGGATGAGGGCATGGTTCACACATTCTTACATATCCCAAACTACACCACCCACACACATCATGGCATCTCCTGAGCACAATGTATGCCCCAAACACTCCAGCTGAAGTTCAAGACCCATCATCTGTGGGGTTAAATCCAGGGAGGATGTTGACCCCCAGCAAAAAGCCCTCCCTGGTGCCCTACCCTCATTATCCATTCACCATCACCTCCACTGTCTCCTCAGAGCAGGCATTATTAGAGATATTACAGATTTGGGATCTATCATGAGGTGCTGAAAGATGTGAAATTGAAGGTATTAAACACAATCAGAGAGTGGAAAGATTGTGTCATCCAGACCTGTAGATGCTATAAGAGGTTTTGCCTGTTTTCCCTCCAGAAGATGGCTGCCATCTGGCAGTGGCATGGGCTGGAGACCAAGAGAAAGAAGCAAGCACCTGTGTCCAGCTCAGAAAGCACTGAAGGTAATGCCCTACCACAGGGCGAGTGCCTGTGGAAAGTCCAGTGTGAACCTGTTGCTAGCACAACATTAAAAGCCTCCGATAAGAAACAGCCAGGAGGAATCAGCTATACATCATCTCCACCTGCTGGTACCGCAGAAAGGGTCCCAGCCACCAAGGACCTGCCAGCCATGGGACACTCCAAAAAGCATCCGGCACTCCAAAAAACATGCAGCAATTGAAAGCTGTTGCATGCTGCAGGAGAACCACTACCTGCACCAGCATTTAAAAGCATGTGTGCAGCCAGATCCTGTTGTCAGGAAGAATCAGAGGTGCCTGGTGAGCTTAGGATTAAAGATTTAAACAAAGGTAAAATAATTAAGGTCCTGCTTTCAGGGCATGAGGAGAATAGGGATTGTCAGTCTGGCTTGCTCTAATTTTTCACAGAGATCATGAATTTGGTGTCGAGGGATGACAGCACTGCCGTGATGCACTAGGCTCTTGTAAGCCAGTTGATCTGTCCTGCCTGACACTAGTTAATAAACCTGAGCAACAATGAATCAGTGTGGTACACCAGAAAGTAACAAATGAGGATGCCCAAATGTAACAAAGGGCGCTCCTCTGAGGGAGCATTTCTCCATCTTTCTTTTAATTCCATTCCAGGTACTGGAACTTATAAGGCCTTTCATGAACCTTCTCCAGCCTGAACAAGCCTAACTCTCAATCCGTCTCCACAGCAGAGATGCTCCAGCCCTCTGAGCATCATTATGGCTTCCTCTGAACCAGCTCCAACAGGTCCATCCAGAACCAGGGGGCCCAGAGCTAGGTGCAGTACTGCAGGTGGATCCTCACAAGGGCAGAGCAGAAGGGAACAATCACTGCCTGTGTCACTGGTGAAGACAATGAATAGTATTGGTCCCAGCACAGACTCCCAAGGGACATCATTAGTTACTGGTTCCTAACCAGACATTGAGCCTTTGACTATAACTTTTTGAATGAGGCTATTCAGACAATTTCAAATCAGATATTAGGAAATATTTCTTCTCCAAAAGGGTGGTCAGGCACTGGCACATGTTGCCCAGGGACACTGTTCCTGGAGGTGTTCACAAACTGTGGAGATGTGGCACTGAGGGATGTGGTTAGTGGGCATGGTGGGGTTGGGCTGGCAGTTGAACGAGATGATCTTAGTGGCCCTTTCCAACATTAATGATCTTTTGATTCTGCCATTCTAATACCTTACCCCTCTAACATCCCATTGATCAAAGCCAAATCCCCAGTTCAGTGTCTCGCATGCTGTGGGGGACCATACCACAGGCCTTGCACAAATCCAGGTAGATAGCATCATTTGCTCTTCCCTTGTCCTCCAATGCCATCACTCCATCCGAGATGGCCACCAGATTGGTCAGGTATGCTTTGCCATCAGTGATGTCATGCTGGATGCCTCTAACCACCTACCTGCCTTCCACATACTTTCACATAACCTCCAGGAAGATCAGCTTCTCCAGATAATGAGAGAAATGTTAAAATCAGGCACCTGCCACTGCCCACCTCCCTCCTCTCCACATCAGACCCCTCTGCTCCTGACCTTTGCCTCAATATGGACAGGCATTTTGGACAGAAGCACTTTTTCATCCAAAAATTGCCAGTTCATCAAAACACTTCTCAAGAAAAAGTCACTTTAGAGGAATTTCTTTTTTCAAAAAACTTGAGGGGAAGAAAAAAAAAAAAGAGAGAGAGACATGCAATGGTTTAACTATCCTGTTTCAACAGCTTTAAATGAAAAAATAAATCTTTTTTTTTTTCCCCATGAGTGCCAAATGACTTTTCATTTGGAAATGGAAGATCATTATCATCTTAAAAAAAAAAAAAATCAAATAGAAAAGGGTGACATCAAAAGAAAATCTCTGGAAAATGTTAAAGTGAAATAATCAGCTGTGTCCAAAGCAGCACAAGAAGCTGGGCTGTGCCCTACCAGGTCTCGGCACAGTTTTCATCCCTACTTGGGGCAGGATGGAATTCCTACATCCTGGTGAGCACCTCAGGGCAGTAGAGCCATGCCAGCTTTCGGCAGCTCTTTCCCACTGGATTTTGCCCCCTGGTTGCCTTCAGCTGGGGTACGTGCTGGCAGCCCCAGGCTGTCACCCTCAGTCCTCAGCTGTTACAGTTTAGGCTGCGTGGGGAGCGGGAATGCCAGCAATCCAGCATCCAGAAGGGAATCCAGGCCCCATTCAATATTGAAAGAAGAAGGGCTTTGAAAGGAGTACGCTCGTTTTCCTGTTTTGTCCTCTGCCAAGAAAACCGGGGGAATGGAGGAAGGGGTGAATGGGTGGGGAAACAGTGGAAAAAATGTCTTGGCTGGGCCCTCCATGCCTTTTATCTCGTGGGCAGCCTGCCGAGGCAGGGTCTTCCCCTGCTGAGTCCGCTGGCAGATCAAACAGGAGTGAAGAAGAGTTATAGCCCCTCCACAGACCCCTCCCGCAAGGAAGTGAGAAAAGGAGAGGAAGAAAGAGCAAACAACTTTCTGATGCCCATGGTGCTGTCTCAGCTGGGGGCACCAATTCTGACCCCCTCAGGACCCACAGGTGGCTCCCACAGGGAACTCGGGGGCATTTAAAAGTGGCTAGAGGGGTGACCCATGTCCCCACAGAGGGGAACAGCACTACTGCATGGCCTACAATGAAGGGAAAGGTCCCAGCATCTCCCTGGGTCCTGCTGTGCCTGCTTCACCATCATGTCAGACCATTCAGAGCCAGCTTTGAGCAAACAGCGTAATTAAATGCCTTTATTCCAAGGACTCCCTCTGCGTGTTTGTGTATTTGTGGATTAGCAGCTAATACAGTAAGAGGCTTTATTGCAACTAAATTGATTTCTTTTTTTTCCCTCTCTTCTCTTCCTCTGTACTTTCTCCTCCCTCCTTCACCATCTGACGGCAGAGTAAGACTGCAATGGGCAGTGACCACAGCAAACCCCTGGGCAAGAAGACCTGAGGGACTGATGCTGAGAGCTTGTGTTGGCGGGGGGACATGGCTGCAGGGTACACTGGAACTGGATGTGTCCATCATATAAGCAATAAGCGATGCCCTGGGTGTATGGGGAGGTTAACTCAAAGGCTGCAGCAGATCTGTGAGGAATTCCTTGCCACAAAGGCTCAGAAGATCAAAGTTCGCAACACTCAGCATCACACATGGACCACACCAGCCCATGGTGACAGGGAAATGGGGACACCTGCCCACCAGGAATACCCAGAGACTCCAATAGCTTCTCATTGCAATCACTAGAAGTAATGGGGCTAATAAATGCAGTCATTACCAGGCAGTGATCTGTGTATCACTCCAGGCTTCCCAGAAGGGGCACAAAATGATACCCCACCTTCCTTGCTTCTTCCTTCCCTCCATCCCTCTACCCTCTCCTTTCCTGGGTAGCAGGAGCAGAGGCCATAATTGAATGTGGCTGGGAGGGATGTGAAGCAAAAGGCTGTTAAAAAAGAGAAGAAACGAGGGTACCTGTGGGATTACATGAGCCAGAAAAATGCAAAGCCGGCTTCCAGCTGCCTATAAAATAGATGCTGTCTCCTCTCCCATTGGCAGGGTTTGGCTGCACACAAAAAGGCTGGGAAGAGGATTTTTATGGCAGTTATTTATAGGCTGGACGAGCAGCCATGTATGTGCCCCGGATTTCTGCCTTGTGCCATGTGCTGGGCACAGCAGCAGCAGACCTGGGGACGAGCAACAGGGCCAGTGACCAAGTCATGGCCACCCATGGGACAGCCCATGTCACCCTGCACTGCTACATCATCAGCTCTGATGAATGTCCCCAAGGAGCCCTTCTTCTCCATGTCAACAAAATAAGTTTAAAAACATCCTCAAGCTCTGTGCAAAGCTCCACAGTTGGCACCTCAAGGGGCACGCTTCATTAACTAAAGGGTGGAGGGGAGAAAAGGGAGAGAGGAGGGGAAAAGAAAAAAAAAGAAAAAAGAAAAAAAAAGAAAAAAAAAAAAGGAAAAGACTACCTTGCTGAATTAATCAGGCTTCACTGTAATGTTCAGGCTCGGATTTTATTTCCTGTAATAAGCCCATTAATACGGGTGTCTATAGCGGGGGGCTTTTAGCAGCAGGCACCATTAGTGTAACGAGGAAGGGCTAATAGAGTTTTATTGGAATTTTTACTCCAACATCACAGCCTTTTAAAACAGCTGTCTCAATAGGCATTATTATTCTGATTAACATTTAGACAGCACAAATCATAGTGATGCCCTTGGTGTCCTGCAGGTTTTATCATAATCACTGCAAGTCCCTGATGCGACGGCTGATCTGGGGTTGAGGGGTGGGGGGTGTTTGGATGCTGGCAGGGGCAAGGGGTTCATTTCTGTTCTCCTGTGACAGCATTTCTGAAGAGCTGGGATAGAACCCGCTGTTACCAACGTGCAGCAGAAGCAGTTGGAATCTGCTGGTGTCTTCTTAGCATCCCTGATCCCTGGGGGAACTTGAAAATGGGGTGAAGAGGGCTAAAAAGCATCAGGGGTTATTTATGAGGGCACTTCGTGGTGGAGCAGTATGTCCTCAGCAACAGAAGATCTGGAGTGATGGAGGAACTTCCTGCTTACTGCCCACACGGTTGCTGCAGGGTGATGCAGCTCAATCACTGCCCATTTCAGGTGCGTAACAAGTAAGATTACGTGGGGCTGCATTCCCAGAGCCCAGACACCCAGCAATGCTCTGGGTTGCCCAGGATACGCTGGGTGCTCTCCCAAGAGCAATTCTAGGGGGATTCGGGGTTTTGGTTTTCATTTGCCTGGCATACCAGAGCTGTCCTTAGCAGGGAGCTGATTGCTGCAGGGCATGAAGGTGGCCAGCATCTGCTTAAATTTTTGTAATTACTTTTCATGTTAAGTGCCTGATGGTGTCTCTCAGGCAGAAACAGAAGGGTTTGGGCTGCTCCTTTGCCCTAGGAGCTACAGGGCCTTCCTCTCTCCCTTCCTCCTCCTCTTTCTCTATCCCCCCCCGTCCCCCTCTGCCTCCATCAATTCAATCACAGGCAACTGGAGGCAAGGGGAAACTCAACAATAAAGGCAAAAACAACAGTAAAACTGGAATGAAATGACAGCCATAAACCCTGTACCGGCAGGGACAGTAAAAGCGCAGTTTGGCAGGAGCCAGCAGGCCTGCACTAATACCATTATTTTTTTTTTTTTTCCTGATTAAAATGCTCTGGTCACAGATTAACTTCTTTCACGCAGTATTTATCATCTCACCTGTGCTGGGAGGGTGGGAGAGACGAGCTACAGGGGCAGCAGGGTTTGGGCTTCAGAGCTAGCACCAAAGGGGCCCTACACACTGTGACACTGTCACACTGAGCCTGCGGACAGCAGGACTGGGGTACAGGGGCTGCAGTTTGTGCAGACATCTGGCAGCACTCAGGGTCACAGCAACAATCCCACACCCAGCTCCATCTCATCCCCCAAAAGCACAGCCTCCCTGTCATGCAAGAATGGCTCCATCTCTCCTGGCTGTTTACCCATCCCCTCGCACCCTGCTTAAAGGTACTAGGGCATTTTTTCCCCTAACGAGCCGTTCCCTTCCTCCAACAAATCCATCTGATGTCCACCCTTGAATTTTTCACTTTTTTTGTGGGGGAAAGAAAAAAAAAAAAGAATCAAATGAGGCCCTCATGGTGTCTCAGCATTATTTCAGCAGCACCTGTGCTCCTCAGCACATAACATCTCCCTGGCTTTCATCCTAAATCACAACACAACAAACAGGCTGTTCATTAGGTTCTGTTTAATTAAGCAACACAGATCCTGCCCTGATATTTACAATCCCACTTGCTCTGATTTATTAGAGAAAGAGTCTCGTTTTTAAAGACGGTGACTGTAAAGTTTAATACCGCTTGACTTACTGCAAGTTTCATTTACAGCCCTGGGCTGACGCACGGCGGCCCGGGCTGAGAGCTGGTGGGCTATTAAATCAGAGCTAACTGCGCGTGCAGGGGGATGACGAGCCTCGTTACAACCAGTTCAGCGGCTAATTACCCCAATCTGGATTCCCACATTTAAGCCAACTCGTTGCTGCTTTTCCAGGGCCCTGGGGAAGAGCAGGGCAGGTTCTGTGATTGCTATAAGTGTGCACTTGTTGCAAGGAGGAAGGGGAACAGGGGTTGCAACAGTGGTGGTCACCACCCCCCAGCATGGTGCCATCCACCTCCTCCCAAAGATTCTGGGACCTGCAATGGGGATATCAGGGGCAGGATGGGGATGTTGGAGGGGATAGGGACAGATGAGACATTGGAGGGGATAGAAATATCGGGAGAGGATGGGGACATCACAGGGAGGATGGAGACAGCATCCAGCCTCCCATGGGCAGGAATGTGGGAACAGTGCATAGACAGGGACACATGGCACTTTTCACCAGACACTATCTTGGAGGTAGCAGATCAGTCCTGCAGAGGAGAATCTCCCTGCTTGCAAGAGATTTCTGGCCCCCAGGGGACCACTCTCAGACTTCAGAACGCTACGGGTCTCATTAGGGAGTTATGAGAATAGCTCTTTGTTAGAATTGCATGAGGACATGGCAGCAGATGGTGCTTCACACAGCGGGCATCCCCATAGGACATACCCCCAGATCAGCTGTGGGGCATCACAGAGGAGATGGGGCTGCAGAGGGGAGCAGAGCATGGAGCTGCCTGCCATACCCCCCAGCACAGATGCTGCATCCATCCTCTTGCTGCACCCCACACTGCATCCTAAGTACTCAGGCAGGCAGGATAAAGGCTGTCTCCCCACATGGTGAGAAGGAAGAGAAAGCAGTGAGTCTGCCAGTCTCCAGCCCTGCCTAGGACACGGATGTACCTGGGGCAGCCTTCTGCCTCTACTCCTCCTCAGCCTGCAAGGCAGCTCAGGCAGGCCCAGAGCTCCACCCAGGGAGGATAAGGAGGCAGTGCAGAGACAGCAGCGAGCAGCACATCCCCTACAGCCCCCCAGGTTACCTCCCCTCGCAGCAGCTGGGGTTCCTCCTAAAGGACTAGAAGCCAGCAGGGCACACCCAGAGGCACTATGCTTGTGGGTTTATTGGGCACCACTCCCAGATTTACCAGTAAGTCCAGACTGGAAGACAGGCTCTTTGGCATCATGACTGCGCAGGGATATGGCAGGATGAGGGCTGGGGAAGCCACAGTCAACGAGGAAGGTCAGAAGAAGCAGACAGGCCTTTGCCAAGCCCTCCACTTCATCTCACACCTGGGCAGCACCACACACTGTCTCCTGATGCCTGAGCTTGTAGTGCACCTCAGGGAGGGCTCTCAGCCGCTCTGCAGCCTGCAGGTACCAGACATGAGGTGGGGGCAGCTCAGCAAGCATCCAGGCCACTCCCTGAGCTCCCCCTGCCAGGCCCACCTCCTCACCTGCTCAGGGGTGAGGTCCCGCTGTGCCTGTGCCAGCATTTCATAGCCCACCATGAACTTGCGGACGGTGGCGGAGCGCAGCAGCGGTGGGTAGTAATGGGCATGGAGCTGCCAGTGCCCACAGTCCTCCTGCAGGTAGGGGCCTGTGGGGGCTCCTGAGGGGGGCAAGGGGTCAGGTACAGAGTGGGAGAGAGGAGGACAGAGGGGCAGAGAAATGGGGACACTCACCATGCCAGCCCATGGAATAGGGGAAGGAGACTTGGAAGAGGTTGTCATACTTGATCAGCAGCCGCCGCATGATGGAGGCCAGGCCTGTGGGGTTGGGGGGTAGTGAGCACACCCAGAGCTGGCCAGGACCCCCAGTGACGCCAGTGGCACTTGTCTGACAAGCATGAGGGACGTGCTGGCCACTCCCTACCCACACAGACAGCACCCTCGGAGCACGGAGCACCACATCCTTCATTGCCAACAAAACCCTACAGAGCTCCCTCCAGAGAAGTAGCCCAGGGCATCACTCACTGTCCCTCTCACTGTCACACAGGTCCTGCAGGCGGAGGACATGGCGGCGGGGCAGGAGCAGGGTCTGGAAGGGCCAGGTGGCCCAGTAGGGCACAACCACCAGCCAGTCCTCGTTCTCCACCACCAGCCGCTCCTGTGGGACACAGTGCTCAGGCAATGGGGACAGGGACATCCCCTGCTCAGGGACAGTGTGACAGCTGTGTCCTCACCTTACGCTGAGCCTCCTGCTCAGCATACTCCAGCAGCATGGGCACGCCATGCTGGCTGTGGTGCTGCCGCTGTGTCCGCTCCTCCAGGCGCGCCTCGTTGGGGAGGAAGCTGCTGGCCCACACCTGGCAGGGACACAGGGCTGTGTTGTCACCTGTCCACAACAAGCTGGCCCCACCACATCCCCTGGGGCGCAACAAGCTCATGCCACAGCGCCTAAACCAAACCCTACACCCGCTCAACCACGGTTCCGTGCTGCCACCACGCGGGCAGTCCTGCCAGCAACAACCGCAAGGGACAGACCCCAGCAGAGAGGGGACAAGAGGGGGACTGACCCCGCTGCGCTCCTATCTTGCAGGGGGCTTTTGTCCTAGAGTCGCCCCTGGGGTGACAGCCTCACCTGGCAGTGTGGGTGTGGGTTGGAGCAGCCCATCATCGCCCCTTTGTTCTCGAAGATCTGTGGAGGAAGCAGTGCAGAGAGACAGGTGACAGCAGCCCTGTCCCTGCTGTGGGGACAAAATGGCGTTCCCAACACAGTGGGAAAGCAGCACAGGTGAGCAGAGCCCTGATGCATAGGGGGACCGTGTGCCCCTAGGGATGGGGACACGTCCCCAGTCCCCAACAGACCTGCACCCAGGGGTAGGAGGCCCCCAGCTCTGCCTCCAGCTCTGCCCATGCGTCAATCACTGCTCGGATCTCCAGCAGAGACATGAGGGGCAGTGTCAGGTCGGAGTGCGGGTGGAAGCACATCACCTTGCTGGGGAAAAAGCCCCCCACAGGTGAGATCCCAAAAATCAGAACAGGAGCGCAAAGGATGGCAATGAGGCTGCCTGTTCCCAGAGCTGGGAGTACTCACCACACACCCCGGGCAGCTGCTGCTCGGAACAGGGGGTGGCCACTGTCATCTGGGGGGGACAGAGAGTAGGGAGGAGATTTGAGCAGCATCCACACCCCTCCACCCTCCCCAGAACCTCTGCAGGAGTTACCAGGCTCAGGAGCATCAGGCTGCAATGCGGGGAAGTCGTTGGGGAAGACAAAGGTGCCCTCGTAGTGGGGGTTCACCTGCAGGGGTGAGAAATGGGGTCTGGGGTTGGGGGGTGAGGCTCAGAAGGGGAGAGAGGATCAGGATGCCCCACGGTACCTCGCCATTGGCCCGGGTGGCCCCAGGGCAGAGAGGGTTCTTGGGGTCCCAGCGGGGCACGTCCTCAGGTGGGGGCTTCTCCAGCTGTCCCTGCCAGGGCCGCTTCACGCGGTGTGCTGACACCAGCACCCACTCGTCCCGCAGAGGGTTGTAGCGGGAGTGCTGGTGCTCTGCGGGATGGCAGCAGAGTCACTAAGGGGGCACGAGTGGGGTCACTGCTGGGGATGACTGGGGAACACAAGTGGAGGACAGTACTTGGGGGGGCACAGGGGGACACGAGTGAAGGTCTTGAGTTTGGTGACACAAGCGGAGCACGACTGCCGGAGACATAAGTGGAGGAACACGAGGCAGGGGAAGACAGGGTCTGGGGACACGTGTGGGAAAACCCGACGTGGGGAACACGAGTGGGGTGGGGGACACCTAACGAAGAACGCGGGTGGAGGGACTCGAGTGGGATGAGGGACACGTGCGTGGACACGAGCGAGGCGGGGACTCCCCCTCCTCCCCGCCCCGCGCTCCCCGGCCCCGCCGTACCGCTGGCACGGAAGCCGCCTCCGCCTCCTCCCGCCGCCTCCTCCATGCCTCCGCCGTACCCGGAAGCCCCGGCCCCGCCGGGCGGTCCCGGCTCCGTCCCGCCCCTCCGCGCCGGCGCAGCGCAGCGGCCGGGAGTGGCGTGGCCTCGACGGGGCGGTACCGGCTCGTCCCCGCGGGCGGGGCGGAGCGGTGCGGCGCGGCGCGGCGCGGAGCGGAGCGAAACGGTGGCATGGGGGCGGCGGGGCCGTGGGTACTGCGGGTCGGGTTGGGGCTGGGAGCGCTGGCCTTGCTGTTGCAGGGGCTGCGGGGCTGGCTGGCCTGCAAACGGTACGAGTTCCAGCCCGCCGAGATCGCCCAGCTCGCCCGGCACCACGCGGGTATGTGGGGGTGGGAGGAGACGGGAAGCGGAACCCAGAAGGGGAAAGGGGTCGGGAAGGGAGCAGCGGTGGGGAAATGGGGGCGGGAGGTTCTGATGCTGGGTGGTAGTGGGATGGGACGGGCGTCAGCTCCCGTAGGGAGTCCCATATGTTACAGCACAGGGCTGCACGCTAGTGGGACACGGCCGCTGCCACCTCGGGGTCCTGCTCCAGCTGGTGCCAAGAGTGGGCCCTTCAGTACCATACCGCATTCTCCACCGAGTAGGGAGGCAGTGGGACTGGGAGAGTTCTCGAACTAGAGCCCTCAGAGGCTATGCCGGGACCCCTTGGCTAAGCATGTTAGGGCTAGGTCTGTGCCAGGCATTCAGGCTCACCCCGTTACTGCAGGGCTGGACCATGAACAGGCTTTCTCGAAGATCATCGTGGAGCTGCGGAAGAAGCATCCGGGCCACATCCTGCCTGATGAGGACCTGCAGTGGGTGTTTGTGAATGCGGGTGGCTGGATGGGCTCCATGTGCCTGCTGCATGCCTCCCTCACTGAGTATGTGCTGCTCTTTGGGACGGCCATCGACACTGGGGGACACTCAGGTACGTGTGCTTGTTTAGGTCCTCTTCTGCTGGGACTGTCCATCCCAGAGGCTGGCAGCCCTCTCATCCCTGCAGGGACATGATAAGTGGTCTTTCACAGGTCGCTACTGGGCAGAAATCCATGACACCATCATCTCAGGCACCTTCCGGCAGTGGAAGGAGGGAACCACCAGAAGTGAGATCTATTATCCTGGTAAGGATGACACGAGGGCTGCATCCCCGTCCTGCAGTGTGGCCACTCTGCACTGTCATGCAGCCTCTTCCTTCCAACTGGCAAGAGCCTGGAGAAGGGGACGAGGCCCTCCATATCCCATGCACCATAACAGTGTCAATAATAGAGGGATGGCTGCTGGCCACAGGGAAGGGATGGGGAGGGGCTGAGCACTGCATCTCCCAGCCCCACACGTCTCCACCTTGGGCACGATGTGGGACAGCCACTGGGAGCGATGCCATGTGTGTTGGCAGGGGACACCATCGTGCACCGGGCAGGAGAGGCTACGTCAGTGCAGTGGAGCGCAGGCACCTGGATGGTGGAGTACGGCCGAGGCTTTGTCCCCTCCACGCTTGCCTTCGCACTGGCAGACACCGTCTTCAGCACTCAGGACTTCATCACCCTCTTCTACACCCTGCGTGTCTTCGCCAAGGGCCTGCTCCTGGAAGCCAATGCCTTCTTCAGCACTTTGGGCTGCTGAGCCTGGCTGAATGGTGTGCCCCAACAGCCTTCCTCCCCCCCTTCTCCTCCTCCCTCTCTTCTCTGGGCTTCAGATCCCAAAACCTGGGGGTGAGGATGCCGGTGCATCCAGCACCAAGCAGCCCCTGGGAGGTTCCCCGTGTGCCATCCAGGCTGGCAGGCAGCCGTGGCTGTGGTTAGCACAGAGCACGGTGTCCAGCTGGCAGTTCCTGCTGTGGCTCCCAAGTGCTGGCAGCACATAATGTCCCCAGGCACTAGGGGAGGATGCCCAGGCAGTATGGGGATGCTCAGCCTCTGTGCTGAAGGTCTGTCCTGGCACCTATCCCTGCTGTGTCGCCTGCCCCTTGGGTGGAAGAGATCCCTTCCTTGTGCCTCCCCCTCTTGTCCCCCCAAGGGGTACAGCCACCATCTGTCGCCTTAACCAAGCATGGTCTCCAGGCTGTGCACATAACTGAGTGTCTGCAGGTGCCCAAAACTCCAAATCAGCTCAGGATGGGACTTTGCCCCTTGAAACACTTGCCCTGGCTGACAGCCAGAAGGGTCCTGGCGGAGCAGGAGAGTGCACTCTGCTCACAGCCCCACGCCCATGTGGACTCAGCAGAGGGCTTCCAGCTCTCTTTTGTTCCCCAAATAATCTGTGTCCCCAGGCCACCAGCCTGCAGCACATCTCTCCTCATCCCTCTGACTGGCAGCCCTGTGCGTGGGCTACATTGTTTTTTGTCACCCCAAGAGAGATGTCGGTAATAAACATTGTCATCCCACCTGCTTGATGTCTGGTGTATGCAGAGCCACAGCATGGGGTCTAGGTCTGGGTCTGGGGGGTCCTTGGGACAGCCATAGGGGCACAGTGGTGCAGAGGGAAGAGTGTGGGGAGAGCAGTGTGTCTGCACGTGGGTGTGAGAAGGGCATGGGAGGAGATCCTGGGGTGCATGGGCTGCGCACATGTCTGCAGGGGTACAAGCAGGACTCTATGCATGCACATTAGCAGTGTGTCAGTGTGTGATTAAAAGTGTGCAGGTGGATGTAGGGCAGGTGTGTTTACATGTGTGCATATGTAGGGCCATCATGCATCCATGTGGTCAGAGAAACGTGTGTAGTGTATTGTGCACATGTATGGATATGTGCGGGCAGGAAAGCTGTGTGCATGTGTTTGTGCACCTCTGTGCACGCGCCCCATTCGGGTGCACAGGTGCGTATGTACATGCACACGTGTGCACATGGCCGTGTTTATGTGTGTGCTCCGCAGGCCTGTCGAGGAACATGAGTAATCCTGCTCTGGCCCGTGCAGGAAGGCGCTAACTCAGCAGCTCGTATCAATACTGCTCCACTTACAGCGAAGGCCACGTAATGAAAATCCGATGGGCACGCTGGTGGGAGTAAATAAGTATGCCATTAAAATGAGAAAATCAAAGCTCTGGACAGGTCTTTTCTCTTGCCCATTGATTTCTTTTATTACGGAAATATTGCTGCTAAATAACATTAGTGTGAACAATCTCAGCAGTGTTTTCCGTAGCGCCTGTGTCAATAATGCGTGGTGAGCAGGGGTCCCCGTGGGGCTGCTCCAGGGGTGCCCTTGTCACCCCTAGGTGTGTTCAGCAGAGGAATTGGGCAGCTCAAGGGGTTTTGGTGAGTGTCACAGGGAGGGGTGGTCCCTAACCATCATCTGATATGGGAAAGCTGAGGCATAGAGCAGGATGCATTCTCCCCTGCTGCCAGTGACTCAAGCACAGCCCCTGTCCTAGGGCTGGGGCCCTACAAGGTCAGAGCCCTTCAGCTCCCTGCACCCAGACACCAAGTGACCCAGACACATGGGAGAGCTGCACTTTCCAGCACAGAGAAGCCAGGTGGGGATCCCAGGGTGCCTCAGAAGTGGTCAGAGGTGATCAAGGAGACACTGTGATGTGGGTCCTGCTGCAGCTCCTCAGAGCTACCACAGGACAAATGCACTTTGCTGCCCAACATGCACCTTCCCCCTGCAGCCTGCTCTATCTTGCTGTCCCTCCACACACAGCGGATATCGATCAGCCCGCAGGATCTATCTCCCGATTCCTCCTGCAGTATCTCTCTGTTCAGAGTATCTCTCAATCTACTCTGCTGTCTGCCCATCTATACCTACAGTATCTACCTGTGCCGCCTCCACTGCAGCCATCGATATGCATTTGTCTGGGGGATTTCTCTTTTTTCTCCACTGTTGCCAGATCCCAGCAGTGCACGTTGCAGAGCGGGTGGAGGGAACATGGTCCTTGCATGTCCAAATGCGTAGGGTCCCCATTAGGTGATGGGGGACAGATCAGTGCAGTGCACAAGTGGATGGGCACGTCCCGGCACAGGGGATGCCTGCACCCTTGGGTGCACCAAACAGGGGGGCTGCAGCCCATAACCTGCTGCTTGGGGAGGGCTGGAAGTGCCGGGAGAGGATGGGCCGAGACGGGCTACAGCTGTCCAGCCCCGAAACGGGATGGCCGACAGCTGCTTTATCTCCTGTGCAAAGATAAACAGCGTCCGGGGGCCCCGCAGGGTCCGGGCAGCACTGCGGTGAGCGGCCGCTGCTCCCCGCACGGGGCGGCAGCGCGGGGGCTGCGGGATGCTGCGGGTCCTGGCTCAAACCCGCGGGCAGGGCTCATTCTGCGGGTCAGGGCTCGGCGTTTGCTGCTGGCTTCAGCATCCCCTTTGTACCGCCCAGGGACAGGGTGCACCCCACCCCACCCCCGACACACGTGTGCACACACCTAGCAGTGCACACAGAGCACACGCCCACCCCTCCCGACACGGATTGCTACAGATAAGCACACAAACCGCACACACCCAGCACGTCCAGGTAAACACATCATTGTCCCCAGCGGTGTGTAAACGTGCACACACACACACACACACACACACACACAGAGCGCACACGCTCACACAAAGCACCCGCGTTCAGCTCCTCCAACAATGCTGCGTGTGCGCGCGTGAACAACTTCGCAGCACCTATGCATGCGTTCCGTCCCCGTGCACGCCTTAAACACTGTGTGTGTCGTCTGCACAGACTGCCCTGCACACTCACACACACACATACACGCACACACGTTGTCCATCTGCACACACACGCAAGGGCAGGGCACTCCCACGCACACACACACACACACACACACACACCCCCTCGCCCTTCCCGCAGCCCCGGGCTCCGCGCACTCCGCGGGCCGGTCCCGGTGCTCCCCTGGGGCTGCGCAGGGCCGTCCCTCCCCGGCTGCCTCCCTTGACGTGCGCTAGCAAATGGGAGCGGGGAGGGGTGTTGCTGCCTGCCTGCCACTTGTTGCAAGGGAAAAAAAAAAAAAAAAAAAAGGAAGAAAGAGAGAAAGAAAGAAAAGAGGGAAAAAAAAAATCCCACCCACCCTCATCTGCTGCGGAATAAAAGAAATATCGGCGGGCGCGGCGCCATGTGAGCGGCGGGCCGGGGCCGGGCGGAGCAGCGGCCGTGCCCCCGGGACGGCGGGGCGAGCCCCGGGCGGTGCTCGGAGCCGGCGGCATGGTGGAGAACCCCAGCCTGGCGGGCAGAGCCGCCCCGGTGAGGGCCGCGCCGCGACGGGACGGGCCGGAGGGGTTCCGGGGCCGCGGGGGAACGGGGTGGGGACGCCCCGATGGAAGCGAACGGGGCTCTCCCGTAGGACCGCGGGGGTGGTACCGGGATGGGGGTTCCCCGGTGGGAGCGGGATCTTTTGGGGACTGCGAGACGCGGACGGGGGTGTTCTCTCGGAGGGGTACCGGGACGTGGGGATGAGGTGCGCTCCGCTCCCCACCCGCCCCCCCCCCCCACCCCCCCCACTCAACCCCAACAGCGGGTGCGGGCAACTTCGGGGCAGGGCCCCCTGTCGGTGGGGGAGAAAAGAGTGGGGGTTCTTCCTCCTCCTCTTTCTCCTCCTCCGGTGGCGGTGCTGAGGCCGTGCCCTGTGCCCGCAGCCGGCCGCCCCGCCGCGGGGGCCCGGGGTGGCTGGGGGGCTGCGCCTGGCGGCGGTGATGGAGAGCCTGCAGCGGCAGCAGGCGGCCCGCCTGGCCCGCGGCCCCGACGGCGCACCCCGACGGCCGCCGGTCGAAGCCGCTCCTGGTCCCGGCCCCGCTCCGCCGCCCGCCGCACCCCGCCGCCGCCCGACCCCTGGCCCACGCCCGCTGCCCGCCGCTGCGGGGGAGGAGGAAGAGCAAGAGGAGGAGGAGGAGGAGGAGGAGGAAGGGGAGCCATGCGACCCGCCGCCCCCCCCGCATCATGAGTGGACCTACGAGGAGCAGTTCAAGCAGGTAGGAAGCATCTGCCGTGCCGGCACCAGCAGCCCCAGGCTGATCCCCCGTGTCTCCTTATGCCCCTTAACTCTGATTCCAGCCTTCCCCAGATAGGAATCGCTTATCTTCTCCCCATCCCCAGAGCCCACCTCCTGCCTTCCTGCTGTCCACAAGCCCTATCCCGACTATATCCCAAGGAGTCACTTCCCATGTCCCCCATTGCCCCCCAAATATCATTTTCATGTCATCCTAAATGGGACCCTCCTCAAGTCCTCCTCCTCTGCCCCCATACTGCATCCCTGACAAGTGCAGCTAATGCACCCCAGCACCTCTGTCTGGAATCACCATCCCTTCCAAGGTGGGCACTGCATGAATGTTCCACAGCTCCCATCCCTGCACCTTGCCTCACCCGAACAAATATCCTCTTGGATTCCCTATTTCCCACCACCCTACACTTTGTTGCATCCCAGATTGAATTCTCCTTCTACCCTCTACCACGAAGACCCATCCCACCCCTCCCTGGTGTCCCTTGTCTCCCTCGTGTCCCCTCTGTCTTTCCCCCAGGTCCCTGCACTCTCCTCCAGCTCCACGATGCTTGGACAGCCCCAGTCCCTTCTGCCCCCTGGGGTTGGGAGGGTGGTGTGGGGGACAGCAGGGTGCCTAGAGTCTGGCATCTCTCTGTGCCCACCTGTGACAGTTTCTGCGAGGATCTGTGGAGGTCATAGGGCCCCTGGGGCTCTAGAGAGAAGAAAGGATCTCTGTTTAATACTGTGCCCACTTGCATGGATCCCCTCCCGCTGGGTTGTGCTAGCTCCGCTCTGCACGAGACTGCTGCACGGATGTGAGTGTGGGTTGCACAGTTCCATCTCTGGTTTGCACAGCCCATGAACTCACTGGGGTGGTGGTGATGCTCGTGGCAGGGGTGGTGCACAACGGGACAGAGCAGGCTGAGATGTCCCTGTGCTAAGGTGCGTGGCTTTTTATGATGGTGCTGCCTGGGGGACGGCTGGACGTTCCTCGTGTCCATTGCTTGGGGACTTAGGGATGTCCCCAGCCAGGAGGGGATGAGAATGGCTGCAGGGACCAGATATTCTGTTCAGATATTGCACAGTGCGTTATGATTCTGTCCTCGGTACACACACTGGGCCACTTCTGGAGTGGGTGCGCTGCATAGGTCGAATAACTCGGCGGGGAAGTGTTACGTTACAGACCGCTGCGCTGAAAAAGGCTGACTGTCCGGTTCCCGGGGTCAGGAGGGAGGTGGGACACGGCTCCTCCCTCGCTCCCGGCCCCGGAGAGGCTTTGCAAAGAGAAAGCATCCCAGGCATTTCTCTCTTCCTTCGGCCCCGCGCCCTGCCCCTCGTTAGAGCTGCTGCAGATCGCGGTGTAAATACGAGGGACAGATCACAGAGGACATCGAGTGATATTAACTCCCGAGTGGGAGCTGGTTGCTCGCCGGCTTCCTCCGCCTCTTCCTCCCCAGCCCTAAGGGTACGAGTCGCTGCCCCGTGTGGGTTTCCCAGCTGGTGACTTGTCTTGTCCTATCCAGCCCTGGGGATAGAAGGGCGTCCCTTACGTCCAGTGCCCCCGGGTGCTTAGGGACGAAGAGACTGTTGCCAACGGGTGGCTCAGATAAGGGTGAGACGGGAAAGAGGAGAAAGGAACTTTGCGGTTTGGGGCAGGGCGCGGTGCCCCGGGGGCTGCGGGGTGGCTGGACCTCCTCTGTCATTGTCCGGGAGGGGACGTGTCCCTGAGGCTGTAGCTGACCTGGAGAACAGGTTCTCCGTTCGTGGCCGGGAGGAAGGAGCAGAGGAGGAGGAAAACGAGCTCTTAGCTCGGGCAACCCATGCAGGGGAAACGGTTTTGGGCACCCGCAGTTTGAAGGCGCAGCGGGACCTGTGATCTGCGGGCTGCTGTGATACCGGCGGGTCGGCAGACCCCTTGCCCTAACCCCTGCATCATCCCGTCAGTCGTTCGCGTCCTCTCTGTAGCGAAGCACGGACCAAGGTCCCCGGAGGTCTCCCCGCTGCCTGGGGCGGTTGCGGGGACTCCTGCGAGCACGGGGCTCTCGCCCTGCCCCATCCCATCCCTTCCGGCGCGTCTCCCACCCAGGTGCAGAGCAGCCCCGCAGGGCTCTGTGTCTAAATTAGAGGCTCTCTGGTTACACCGCGGCACAAGGGCGCGGAGACCGCTCCTCGCCGCGGCTGACGGCGGTTTCCCAACCACAAACGTGGGGACGGGACCACCTGCGGCGAAGGGGCTGCGAGGTGAGCGAGGCTGAGTGCCGGCGCTCAACCCCTGTTCCATCCCATGGAGAACCTTTGGGGGGATGCAGCCCCGGCCCCGGTGTGGTCTGGGGGTGCCGGGAGGCCCTTTGGCCACCGCAGCCCCAGCTCCCGGACCGCAGCTCCCTGGGGCTCTGTGTCGGGGCTCTGGGGAGGAGGTGTAAAAACTAATCAAGGGTGTGAGAAGAAAGGTGCCGGCAGCGCGGGAGCTGGGGACGGGTGTTTGGGGAGATAGGGATAGCTATGTCCCCGAGCTTGGGGAGAGGAGAAGAGGCTGAAATGGGTCTGACAGGACCCTGCGTGTCCCATCCGGTCTCTGCCCCTGCTCTGTGCTAAGCAATCAGATGAGAGTGGTGGGTTTGAGGGGTGCACCCCCTCGCAAGCTTTAACTTCTGCTGATCCATTAATTGGGTTAATGGTGGAAGCAGGGCTGCTGCAGTGAGGGAGCATACGGCCCCGGAGAGGTGGGGTCTGACCCTATTGCGGGTGTGCAGCTGGTGGGGGTGTGGGAGCAGGTACAGGTGTGTGTGGGGTGAGTGCACACTGGGGACTGCAGGGTAGTGGGGGTGTGAGTATACCCAGGGAGAATGTGTATAAGGGGTGTGTGAGTGTGCACAGGGTGTGTGTGCGCAGAGAGAGTGTGTGTGGGCAGGAGGGGGCTGTGCAAACATGAGGCGTGTGCACTGGGGGTGAATGTGCGTGGACTGAGAGCACTGAGGAAGGCATGGGTGTGCTCAGTGCTGTTCACAGGGGCATGGGGCACTGCTGCAGTTGTTCTGTCTTGCAGTGTCACAGAGTTGTAGGGATTGGAAGGGACTCCTAGAGATAATGTAGACCAACTCCTGGCTAGAGCAGGCTCCCTACAGCAGGTTCAGCAGTATCCCATGTCCAGAGTCCCCAGGGACAACCCTCCAGGGCACAGTGCCGCAGTGGCATCATGCATCAGTCACGTTTTCTCCACACTCAAAGCTCTAATCCCAGTAGTGAGCCATTCTAGTGCTCTGTGCCTTAGTTTCCCCTCCTGCTAAATGGGCTGGGGAGGTGACCAGGGATCCCATGAGCCCCTGCCTCCCCAGGGCTGGGGGCTGCCATCCCAAGGCCAGTGCTACGAGCAAACATCCCTCACCTTGCCCCGAGCTGGGTTAATGTTTGCAGCAGGCAGCTCCCCCAGGACTAACAGCGGCGGCGGGAAGGGGGTTTTAATGGCCTGCCGGATCCGCCGTGCTATCAGCGCTGATTAAACCTGTTGCTCTGTAAAGCCCCGTTAAATATTAAGCACGGTGAATAGTTTGAAGGGGGGCACTTGGAGCAGGCTGGGGAGCTCCAGTGCGGGGGTTGTCTGGCTGTGCTAGTGGGATAATGATGAAGGCATGGACACTGGGGTCAGCATGGCCCTGGTGGGGGCTGCAGGGTTGGGACACAGCCCCCCAGCCGCCAGCAGTGCTTTCAGATGCAGCCAGCGTCCAGGCAGTGCCGTCCCATAACCATTAACTTATTAACGGCGTGGGGCCAGGCGCCTGCAAGGTCAGGGGTGGATGGTGCCCGGCGGGGAGTGAGTTGCTCCCAGCAATGGGATGGGGTGGGGGGGACTCCGTAAGGGGAGCCAAGAACCCCTGTGTCCCTGGCTTGGGACTGGGTAAACTGAGGCACTGATGGCTCTACCACCCCACTGGCACACAGTGGGCACCAGGTATGTGGTTCCTGGCTGTGGAGTGAGACTGCAGTGCAGTGATGTTCCAAAGGGCTTTGTGGTTCCCAAAGGATGCTGAGATCCCCAAATGACCACCTGCAGCATGCTGGGATGGAGGGTGGGTGCAGGAAGAGCATCTCCTGTACTCCCTGTGTGAGCAGTGGGCAGATGGAGAAATTAGCAGGGCAGCTAATCAATGTGGTGCATATTAAGCGTCTGAGGGCTAGGGGGATGCAAGGCAGGGGGGAAGCCGAGCAGGGTTTGGGATCGATGCAGCCCATATTAGGTGGATTAAATCCCAGTGGCTGATCTGAGCCCTAGCAGCCAGTGGGAGGTCACAGCTGAGCAGGAGTCCCACTGCAAGAGCTTCCCTTGTCAGTGATGTGGGGGTGGAGGAGCTCTGCCACCTCTCTGATTCCCTCATCTGCAGTATGGGCTGGACTATGGGGTCTGCTCCGTCCGTACACTTCCCAGATCAGGGACAGGCACCTTTGGGGTGAGCAAGTGTGCTAAAAGTGTTATTTAATCACGGTGAGGTGGCAGGGGACACACGAGGTCTATTCACATCCCTTTAATAAGCCATGTTCGACCTGCTGCCCTTTAACCTGGAGCAGCCCTGTTATCCCCATTCCTTAAGGAATAAGGACGTTGTCATGGTAATGGAGTGCCAGCAGGGAGCAGGGTGCCTGGAGCTGCACCTGCAGTGGGTTCTGGGCAGGGACACCCCGAGAGTTGTGCTAGGCTGATGTTGGGGACTGTGAGGTTTTTTTTTTGGGGGGAAGAGGGGTCAGAGCCTCACAGATGGGGCCCTGAAGTCAGTAGTGCAGAACAGAGTTGCGCACCAGCGGGATATTGATCCCCCGGCTTGACAGTTTAATACTTGTGTTTATAGAGGAATATAGTTACATCGATGGCGTTAAATGAGTTACTAATTATATCAATACAAACACGATTAAAAGGGTCCTTGCTCATAGGTCACTGCAAGCGGGAGCTGCTGCTCATGTTGCACAATTGCCCCCCGAGTAAGGCTGACAGCTGCTGGACATGTGTGTGGGGAGTGTCCCTACTCAGGGGTCCATGTTCCCATCTGGGGGGGTACATCCCCTTTAGGAATGTGTGTGCTCATCTGGGGTGCATGCCATGCAGGGCTGTGCATGTGTGTGCAGGCTTACGCCTGCTGACAGGGAGTAGTTGCACCCATATAGGGTTGTGCATGGAAGTACAGAGTTGTGCATGCCAATTTGGGGTTGTATATGCCCATATGGTATTGTATATGCCCATGTGGATACTTCTGATGTTTTTGCATACAAGTACAGGACTGTGCACACCCGTGTGGGTTGTGCATACCTGTGCAAGGTTGTTTGTGCTTGTGTGGAGCTGTGATCTGTCACTCCAATGGCAGTCCCTATGGAGGCAGGGGAGACCCGGTGCCCAGCCCCTCTCCAGCCTGAGCATCCCCTATGTGGGATGCCCACTGTATCTCCTCTTCTGTGCTCCACTTAAAAGCAGACCTTTGCTCCCAGCCTGATATAACATGTCTTTGCACAATAGATGAAAGGTGAGGGGTTAATAAATGGTGAAGCACAGATCCCAGTGCGGAGGGGTAGCACCTGTTTGGGAGCTGCGGGAGCAAAGATGGATGTGGCATCAGGGGCCCAGCCAGATACCCTTGCTGAGTGACCCCCAGGAAGGATGTGGCTTTGCCCAGGACTGACAGCAGCGGTCAGTGTGGGAGATTAGTCCTTATTTCCCATGCTGGAGGGATGGAAAGAGTGGGCATGCAGGGAAACAAGAGCCCTTGGGGCTCTGCGGGGTGTCAGAGCAGACCCTTGTTCCATGATCTCTCCTCTGCACATCTGAATCCCCATGTCCTGATGTCCCTGCATCGCCTTCTCCTCACATCCCCATCTCTTCACAACCACACCGTCCCCATGTCCTTGCATCCATGTGTCCTTGTGCCCCCCTGTCCCCAGGTCTGCAGATCTCTGCATTCCTGCTGCCGACACATCCGCACAGCCCCGCTCTCTTTATCTGCCCGTGAATTATGTGTTGTGCGGAGGTGGGGGGGGCTCCCCTTCTATTGGTTTTTAACGGCCTTTCCCTACACAATTGTTTTTTAAACGACTCTATTTTGTGCCTGACTTTGTTTTCCAGCTTGCATTTCTTTGTATATGTTTTGGAAATCCATTCTGGACTGCTGAGTTTTGTTTCTTTTCAATGGCTTTAAATTCTTGCCGGGCTCACAGGGAGGAATCGGTGTCTATAGCGCCTTCGATTGGTGCTAATTTTTCCTTCATGTGCTCTGACTTTTACTGCTGGGCCATCGATCTGGCGGGCTCCAATTTGTCATGGTCACCGAAGCGCTGTGCTGGAATCAGGCGAGCCGCATGGCATGGGCACATCCTGCCCTGCTGCACTCTGAGGTGGGGAAACGGAGGCAAGGAGGGAGCAGGGTGATGGTGTTGGTGTTCGGGAGCCCGCAGCAGTCCTGGGCATGGGTTGGTGCAGGGAATAGGTGGTGCCATCAGAATCTCCATCCTTCATGCTGACTGCTGCCTGGTGCTGTCAGCACTGACGTCTCTCTCCCCTCTCCTCAGCTGTATGAACTGGATGAGGATCCGAAGCGCAAGGAGTTCCTGGACGACCTCTTCAGCTTCATGCAGAAGAGAGGTAAAGGTGGGTGGCTTGGGTGGGTGCACTGGCTAAGGGGGGCTCATGATGTGAGGCACTTGTGCACTGAGCTGCTGCAGGTCTCTTCAAGCCTCTGGGGCTAGCTGAACGCATACAGAGTCACATGTGCCACTGTCACACAAGCCTGTCTCTGACAGCACACCGTGCATCTCCTGGTGCACACCTTTACATTTGCACACCACATACACCACATCCTATACATGCACGTTTACACACGCACAAACCCACAGATTTGTTCCCATATCCAAAGTGGATAACCCTTCTTGGGGTGCTGTCAGCCAGAAGGGCCCCTCTGGAACCCACAGATTAGTTCTAGTGGTGATGCCCATTGCTGATGCCCAGCAACAGCCAGCAGGAGGGTGCAGCAGTGGTGCCAGTTAGTAGTGCTCTTGGGCTATATCTATTAGAAAAAGCCATTAATTATAGCCTTTAGTGATGGCCAACAGGGATGCCCACTAGCAGTGCCCATTGGTGATGCGCAGCAGAGATGCCCTTTTGCAAGGCCTGCTAGCAGTGCCCATTAGCATTTGTAGGTTGTCACAGCCGTGCATGAGTACTGCCCCAGGGCTGTGGGAACAGCACCGGGTGCCCAGGGGTTAAAGCCCTGCAGCCCACCCAGCCCATCGGAAATCTTTGCTATCGGCACAGGGACGAGCCAGCTCCCGGGGACTCGATAAATGCTTTAACCTTCGCCCTCACCATCCAGGTCCGCAACAATTAAAAGTTGCCGAACGCGGGCGTGCGGCTGGCTGTATTAATTAGAGCCTTTTGCCAGTGTGTGGATTAATGAACATGCCGCTCGATAGCCAGTAAACCCCAGGCAGAGGTTAATGCTGAGCTAATTAACGGGGGAAGGCTGGGGGGGGGGGGAAGGGGGGAAGGGCAGGGTCGGCCTGGAGGCAGTCGTGTGCAGGGCAGAGAGGGACAGTCAGCCCCAGATCTGCCTTAGGGATCATCAGGAAGAGCGGGTGCCCACCTGTGGGGAAGCAGCACCTGATTCCTGGTGGGGTTGAGTCTTCACAAACTCTTTTCAGGGCCATGGGGCTGGAAGTAGAGGGAGGTCTACATGCTGCCTCATGGGCACTGGGTGACCTTGCCTGTGGGGCAGGCTGGAGGGAGCTGGGGGAGCACTGGCACTGTCCCTTCTGCCCCTCCACCCCCCAGCATCCCTCAGCCACAAGATTCATGGGCCACTCAGAGGCTTCATTATCTCTCTCTCCAGAGCTAATTAACTCCCTTGCTATTGGGGCTGGGGCTAATTAAGTGAGTGCCTGGTGGTGCGAGGAGGAGGGAGGGAGCCTGATGCTCCCCTGTTTCACTCCTTTCCCCAAGGAGGAGGGAATCTCGGTGTGACCCTGGGAGGTGCTTGGTGTCCTGGGTTCCAGGGGGTGAGTATTCACTTCCCATGGGTATCCAGGGGTGTCCAGACAGGAGAGACATCCCCAGAGTGGCAGCAGCTTGGGAAGGGATGGTGAGATCCAGGAGGTTTGCTGCACATCCCCTGCATTTGCCCCCTCCCAGAGAGAGAGCCTACTGATAACACAGCACCATTAATCAATCTAGGAACTAATTGCAGAAACACAATGGCCCTACCACCTCTTCAGGCTTTTGTGCCATGCACTCCAGCCAGAACCAGGGCCATCACTCTGCGGGGACACAGACAGGTCCCTTTGTCAGTGGGATGGGCACTGGCTGTCAGAGCTGCGCAGCTCTGAGATTAATGGTATCTGCTTTCATTAGCCAGGGAGGGGGGAGAGAAGTAGTCTAGAGGTCATTGATCAGATTCTGAGACCCCACAAATGCATTCATAGCTTCTGGGGAGATGGGGAGCCCCCAGATCAGTTAATGGGGCTGTGCTGGATAGGGCTGATGAAGAACCATGGGTAGATATCAAGTCAATCTTTGCCTTTTTCCCAAGAGTAAAAACTACCCCTTCCCGACCTGGAAAATAACACAAAGGGAAAAAAAAAAGAAAAAAAAAAGAAAAAAAAAAAGTTAAATGAACTCAGTAAAGGAATAAAAAGAGCTCATTTTTCAGGCTTATGCGAAGGAGCCAAGCCAATATCGGGGCCATAAATTAGGGATGCTGGAGGATGGCGGTGAGTGACGGTTTCGTTTGAGGGGTGAAGCGTGGCCGTGACAGCCTCCCCAGCAGAATGGATGGCTTTCCAATACTGCCCACAGCCTGCCAGGGAATAATTATGAGATGGGATGGGACGGGATGGGGCAGAACAGGATCCTCATCCCTCCTCTGCCTCGAGTCACTGACATGGTAACTGCCTCCATACGCCATGGGACTGGGAAAAGTAGGGAGTTGTTTGTAGCCAGACCTAATGGCTTTGGGGACCATGCTGATCTGTGTTGGGCTTGCAGAGTCCTGGAACTAAGTCCCTATGGGGAGCAGAGACCCCTGGCACTCGTGCTCCAAGGCTCAGTGTCAGAATGATGCCTTTTAGAATGCTCTGATAAATTTTCAGATGCTCTACAGGAAGCTGCAGGAGTTTTGCAGGGAGGCTGTTGTAACGGGCTCTGGAGGAGCTGCTGTGCTGAGAGCTGGTACCCACGGGGGCCATGTCCCCAAGTGGGTGGATGTAGGCTCATCTTCTGTCTCTTTTTTCTTTCTCTCCCTCTGTGCTCACTGGCAGGGACACCTGTGAACCGCATCCCCATCATGGCCAAGCAAGTGCTGGACCTCTACACACTGTACCGGCTGGTGACAGACAAGGGTGGCCTGGTAGAGGTCATCAACAAGAAGATCTGGCGCGAGATCACCAAGGGCCTCAACCTACCTACCTCCATCACCAGTGCTGCCTTCACCCTCCGCACACAGTGAGAGCATGGGGTGTCCCACAGGGGAAGGAGGGCTCCATCCCTGCTTGGCACTGCTCAGCAGAAAGCTGATGCCATCTCTGTTCCCCACAGGTACATGAAGTATCTGTACCCTTATGAATGTGAGAAGCAGGCTCTCAGCTCACCAGGGGAGCTTCAGGCTGCCATCGACAGCAACCGTCGGGAGGGGCGGAGGCAGACATTTGGCACTGCACTCTTCAACTACTCTCCCACTGGTACCCCAGCCCTGCTGGGCTCCCCCAAAATGCCCTTGCCAGCCCTCAGCATCTCTACACATGGCTGCGGACAGATCAGCCAAGTGCACAGTGTGAAGAAAGGTGGGTGAAGTGTGCATCTCTGCCTCCAGGGATTTTCTCCATCTCAGTGCCCACCCTACGCTGTAGTGTTGGTGCTGTGACGGGGTGGAGCGGGGGAGTCCAACAGACCTCTCACTGTTGTTGCAGAGGATGGCACAGTGCCTGGGCGCATTGCCATTCCAGTGGGGTTATCCAGCCACCACCTCGCAGCTGCCCAAGTGGCTGCAGCCTCACAGGCAGCAGTGCTGGAGCAGCTGCGGGACAAGCTGGAGACTGGTGAGCCCCCGGAGAAGAAGGTGGCCCTGACGGTGGAGGAGCAGCAGCGGCTGATGCAGCACGCCCTGCAGCACAACCTCCTGGCTGTAGCCTCCCAGTTCCCCATGAACATCAAAGTCTCCAACCGAGGTAGCACTGCAGCTCCCAGCGTGGTCACCCCATCCCCTGGCACACTGGGGACAACTGGGCAGAGCAAGGTTCCCCAGGCAGAATGGAGCCCTTCTGCTCCATCCAGCTTCTGTTTCTCTTCGTGCTTATATTGGTATTTCCTTTCCCCAGATGACAGACAGGAGACCGCATTGAACCTGTCCACCAACGGCATTAGCAGTATCAACATGTCAATAGAAATAAATGGAGTTGTCTACACAGGTAAATAGAAGGGCCGCTTGGCCTGTGTAATTGCGGCCAGGAAATCCAATAACTTACAGCCACTGCCTGGCCAGCAAGTCCTTCCTTCAATCTGATGTCTTTACTATAAAATCCATTGTAACAAAGTGGCAAGGGCTGAAAAGAGGAAGCAGGCAGAGAAGGGGGGTGGTGAGGCTGGCAGCTGTCACCCTGAGGGGGCTGGCAATGAGTGCCCAAAGAAGGGGGGTGGACAGATGGATGGACAGAGTTGGTCTGAGAGGTGTTGAAAGGCTTGTGGTTAAACTCACCATGGGATTTGGGATTTAGGGTTTGAAGTCCCCTACTGGAAAGGTGAAGAGAGGGCAGTGTCGGGGTGGTGAAGAGGATGCAGGTCCCTAGGAGACGGTGCTCGAGCTCCTGTCTTACTGACAGCACACAATGGGGCACAGGAGCCCTCCCTGCATGATGGTACAGCTCCCATGCTGGCTAAGCAGGTCACTCTGCCCGAGCCTGCCATGCTGAGACACCCCAATTAAAGCAGGTAGCTTTTCCTTCAGCACATAAATACTTAACAAGCCACAAAGGTCAGGGCTTGTGAGTATGCACAGCCACCAGCCCAAGGGTCCTGGCCACCTGGATAGCTGCTTAAGGGAATGTGAGAACAGGGGTGGCACTAAGAGTGATGTGGGGCTGCTGCCCCCTGAGGTGCTGTTCCTTTCCTGTAACCCCTTTTCTTTCACTCCGCAGGTGTCCTGTTTGCCCGCCGTCCTGCAGGCCCCCTGGCACCTGGTGGAGGGGGCACCCAAAGTGGGCCAAACCCTGCAGCCAACCCAAACCCACTGCTGCCAGCTCCTTCACACATCCACACTCCCACTGGTACAACGCCTTAGGGGCAGTGCTCTTCAAAGAGCTGCGCTCCTGAACATGGGACAAAGATGTGCCCAGTGGGGAAGGGATGTGTCCATGAGGGCCTAGGGGGCCTCCTATTGCAGTGTGGGGCTGTGGTAGTGCAGCTAGCAACCATGGGGGCCCTTTCATCCCTCACCCACAGGTGTGCAGCTACTCCTCACCCATGTGGTCCCCCAAAACATGTACCTCCTGTGACCCCCATGCAGCTCCTGCTGTCTTGGAACCCCAGTGCCCTACAGACTGCATCCTGTTGATGCAGTCACTGCATTTCCCCGCACTTGTCTCAATACACTCACTTCAGCCCCTGTGTATACCTCAGCTGCTACAGACCGTACACCTTGATGCTCACTTTGCATCCCCTGTACACACCTCAGTGCACACCCTGCGTCCTCTGTAGTGTCCTTGATGCACTCACTGCGGTCCCTGCATACCTCAGTGCGCACACTGCAGCCTCTCTACACACCTCAGTGCACTGTCCCCTCTGCGTTATAATGCTGTCTGGCATACCACATTCCTTATACACATCTCTTTGCACACTGTACTCCTTACACGTGCTGGCAGTGCACACCCTTGATCTTGCACACACAGTATCACTAATACACCCCCTACACTGACCCCTGTCCACCACCCTGGTGCACGCTGTGTCCCCTACACATTCCACATATGCATCATACACCCCCCCCTTCCCCCCATGCACACTCAGAGCAATTGCTGCGGCTCTCCCCCTTACTCCCCCCACACTGCCCCACCCTGTGACACCCCCGGGGTCACCCGAGGGTGGTGGCACCCAGCGCTGGGGACACCTCAAGCCCCCAGCTTAGGGGGGGGGGGGGTTGCGTTGGGAGGCACAAACTGGGGATACTGGTGGGACTGGTGGGGGGGGGCGAGCTGAGAACGGGGGTGGGGCCTATTGGGATGGGGCTGTGGGTGGGATTTAATGCCAGAGGGTGGGGGTAATGTACTGGGAGGGGCTTGCTGGGGGGCAGAGCAGGGTGGCCCAGCACTGCCTCTCACCAACGACACAGATGCTAGGGTCCTCATCTGGGAGTAGGGAGGTGGGGGGCCCTGAACTACCTCGTTGGGGCAGGGGGGAGGGATTGGCTCCCGCACCCACCCACACCCTTGGGAGCCAAAGAAAACGAGTGCGAGGCAATGCTCGCCTCTACCTCAGTGGGGGTTTGGTGCTGCCTGTGCCACCCCTACGGCAGCGCAGCTGTGTGTCTATTAAAGGAACTGAACTGAACCAAGCTGGAGCCACGGGTGACACTGGGGACCACAAGCGTCGGCAGTTGGGATGGGGACAGATCGGGGTGCAGTACACCTGTGGCACCCTGACGTGGCATCTGTGATGGGCAAGGCTTTGCAGACCATGTTGTTGTTGCCTCCAACCCAGGGTCATTGTTGCTCCTTGGATTCTAGAGTGTAACTTGGAGCCTCTTCATGTGCAGAGTAGGATGGGCAACAAATCCGGCCTGTCTGGGAGCTGCAAAGCCTCACACAGTCTAACCACGGGTGGGAGATCCCTGTGCCAAGTGGGGGTATGGTTACAAGGTGCTTGGTTGCTGCAGGGTTGTACCCTGAGATGACAGCATTGCTGGGCCAGCCCGGAGGCACAGGCCGCACATGGGCATGTATGTTATGGGATGCACAGGGGAAAGTGCGAAGACACCCCCTCGGATGGCAATCCTGAGCACAGGCCTCCAGCACCCATAGGGACACTAACTCCCAGACAGGGTTCCAGTAAGGAGTCCCTAACATTACCCCAACACCCGTGAGGTGAGGTCCCTGGTGCCCACGAGGACAGCACCTCCTGGATTGAAGATGACAGTGGGGTCATCCTCTGAGGGTGCCTGTTTGGATACCCCCCTCCCAGGCACCGTGGTACGCCCCCCGCTGCCTCTGGTGCTGGTCATGGTGCTGCAGAGCGAGGCTGGGTGGGAGCTGGGCTCGTGGGGAGGAAATGGGTAGGGGATACGGAGGCAGTGCAAGAGAGCCAATGGACTGCGATTGTGCTGCCCCCGGGGTAAGAGTGGCCATACGGGCTGCTCAGAATCATTGAATATATCGAGTTGGAAGGAACTCGTAATGATCGTGGAGTCCAGTAGCTACGTGTGAAGGTGCTAGGGTCCTGAGTGAGTGAGTGGATGTGTCCGTGTGCCTGTGTCCACGTTCCAGCGTGAGTCCCAGCATGCAAGGGGCACCCAGGGAGTTTTTGCTGGGTGCTGGGTTGTGGGTGCCAGCACAGTGTGGGAGTGAGGCAGATCAGCCCTGACAGAACTCCCAGCACAGCTTGCCAAGCGGGGCTGGAGTGAGATCAATGCAGCCTTAATTGGGGTCTTGTGTCCCTTGTCACTGCTGAGCAGCACCGGCCATAGCACATCGAGCGCCAAGGCCCCAGGGGGCCAGGAGGGTACAGGTGGGCCAGCATCCTCCCTTGTTACGCAGCTCAGGGGGTGATGTGCAATGTCACGCTTCCTGGGGGGCTCGGGGACACAGCTGCTGTCACCTGAGTAACCAGCCCTGATCGATGCCGCTTCCCGCATCCCACAGGGAACATAATTGAGCAGGAGGGAGGAGGTGTACGGGTGCAGGGGCGATCCAGCCTAGCAGGAGGAGTGCTGGATCCAGCTTCAGCAGCAGGATGGAGGCAGGTGGAATTGTGCCACCACAGGGATTGGCATGGGGGTGGGGATGGGGATGGAGATGGGGAAAGAGCCCTTCTGGCAGCCTCTAGGGTTGGAGTGGGGGAGATTCACCATGCACCGTGCAAAACTGTGGGCAACCAGTGGCTTCAGGCTTGTCCTCTGACCCCAAATCCCCAGTGCCTGAGCCCCCGCCTGAATTTCACACTTTTTGGGGGTGGATTATGTAAGCCATCCAGTGCAGAGGCTTGGGCATTCATGGGCATCAGCCATCCTGCTGATCCATGCAGGCTGCAGTAGAGCTGTTCCCCTCTAAATGCACACCAGCATGGTGTTCACAGCCTCCAGCCTCTGCTGTACCCCCCAGCCACTTCTGCTAACGAGGCAATTTCTAATTGTTACCTTTGTGGAACAAAGTGCAGCTCTTCCCTTCTGAAGATGCTTCTTCCACAGCCCAGCTATCGATCCTTAGGAAGAAAGGCAGAGCACTGGGTCTCAGCCTGCTCACCTCACCCAAGCACTTCGCTCAGCTTCTGCACAGAGATTTTAGGGGCTATAAATGTTGCTGGATCCCTGAGCCATCCTGTAGCACCTTCCTGGCAGCCCAATAGCGCTCCCTCCAGAAACACATCCATGCAGGTTTCTCCAAAAGCAATACATCCTATTTATTGCCATGGAAACTACATCAGATACAAAGAGCACAATAACGCTATTCGATAGAGCAAATTCTCAGCTACAAAGCACTGTTGTTTTTTGTTTTTTTTTTTCAAAATAGGCAACACTATTAGCTATGCATTTTCACCAGCATTGAACAGGGCCCTGCATGCTGCACTCATAACAATCCGTAGTAGAGGCAACACACTGTCACCACTGATGAAATGCACCACCCCCCCACCTCACATCTACTGTTTGTTCTCCATAAATGTTCTGCAAGTGTTAATGGATGTCACTGAATGCAGTTGTTCTGCAGGAAGGAATTTGGCATCGCTTCCTTCATACACGCTCCCATGTCAGACAACACTTTGTCAGACTGCTGCCTCTGCTGCCATCTGTCACATGACAACAAAATGTAACAGGATATTGTTGGGAAGGTTCAGCCTCTACTGTCATACCATCAATGGCAGCCTATGATATTGCAGGTCAACAGAATAAAATAGAAGACACTGCTTTCAGAGCAGACCTGTAGAAAGATGGAGCTTTTTCAGGGCATAGCTGCACTCTCAAACTGCAGCCATCGCTGGCATTGCCAGCAATGCTGATGAAGTACTTCCTATTAGCAGATGGCTTTGCTTTAAAGGCCAGGCCTGGCATTAAGCACCCCACATCTCCCAGGTACAAAAGCAGCCCCGTGCACTCCGCAGGAGAGGGACAGAAAGAAGCTCTGGGGTCTCCCAGACCTCTCCATCTGTAGCCTGGGAAACCTCTGGCTGTGATGGCTCTGCTGCCATGGATCCACTTCGGCCCTTCAAGGGGTTCCTATGGCCGAGAGCGCAGGTGGGGCTGGGGACAGCTGCTGCCTTCATCAGCCCTTCACCACGTGGCAGTGGTCGATGGGAGGAAGGTGAATGCGGGCCTGGGGGAAAGCCCGAGGCAGCTTTTGGATTTCAAAGGCTCTGCATCCTCCGGTCCCGCCATCGCTCTGTTGCTTTCAACACACCCGAGTGCCTCTCGCCGGAATGAAGCGCTCATCGACCGCCCGGATGCCGCGGAGCCCGCGCACCTCTCTCTGCAGTGCAAATCAGCATCGACCGCCCCGCCGCCTCCGGAGGGCTCGGCGCGGCTCCGCATCCCTCCCTCCCGCGCCCTCATCCCGCCCGGGGATGTCCGTCGCCATGGCAACGGCCTCCCCTAGCAACGCGCCGCCGTGGCAACGGGGCGTCACCCGGGCGGGGCGGGCCGGAAGTGGAGCTGAGCAGCTTCCGGCACGAAGGAAAGATGGCGGCGGAGATGGCGGCTTTGCAGCAGCTACACTGGCGGCTGGAGGAGCTGGAGCAGCGCATGGGCGTCGGTGCCAGCGAGTCGCCAAAGGTCGGGGTTCTGGTCTGACGCCGTCCAGACGCCTGGTGGGGGTTTTCCTCCAGAGGCCTCGCTGCAGCCCGCCCCCGTCCCTAGGCCTCGCGGCCCGCGGGCGGTTGACGGGTCCGTTCCCTCCGCAGGTGGCCGATGAGCTCGTCAAGGTGCAGGTGGCGCTGAGCAACATCGCCGGCAAGAGGGAGAGGATCAAGATCCTGTTTAAGAAAAGTGAGTGGGCTGCCGTGCCGGGGTCGGCGCGGAAAGGTGGCTGTGGCAGGGGAGGTCGGTGTGTGCTGTGAGCCTGCGTCCCCGCCTTGGGGCCCAGCAGACTCCTTCTGTGTTCTGCTTTGCCACTTAGGGTGAGGGAATGAAAGCCAGCTCGCTAGAGATGAGCCTGCGCGCAGAATGTCTGAGAGCAATACTGCAGCTGAAGTGCATCCACATCAGTGCATGCAGCATGGGCAAGAAGCAGGAGCTAGAAGCCATTGTGTAGCAGAACTGTGACGTAGCTGCTGTCACCGAAATGTGGTACAATCACTTTTACAACTGGAGTGCTGCAGTGGAGGGCTGTAAGCTCTTTAGAAGAGATGGGGTAGGAAGGAGAGGTGGTGTGATGGCTGACTCTGTTAAGTAGTGTTTCATATCTCTGGAACTCAAAGCCGATGTTAATAAGGTCAGCTGTTCTGGTTCTATACTGCTAACATCTTGTGTCCTGCCAGCCCCCCTGACAGGCAAGATAGTGTGAGAAACTGAAATGTTTTTGGATCTGTGCAGCACTGGAGACTTGTGGCGCCTCTCTGCAAGAAGAATCAAAAATAGCATCTGGGAAAATGTCTGTCAGACTGGCTCAGTATTTAGGAAGGTTACAGAGCAGATTGTCTTTGAGTGTGATTATAAAACATGTGAGATAACCAAGAGATCAGGCCTAGCCAACGTGAGTTCACGAAAAGCAGGATGTGCTTGACTAACGTGATCTCCTTCTATGACCGGGTGACCTGCTAGGTAGATGAGGCTAAGCTAAAGTCTGCTCAGACTTTACCAAAGCCTTTGGCAGTGCTTCCCACAGTATTCTACTGGAGAAGCTGACAGCCCATGGCTTGAGCAGGTGTACCTTTATCTGTGTAAAAATCTGTCTGTCTGAGCCCAGAAAATGGTTATGAATGGAGTTAAATTTAGCTGATGATCAGTTATGAGTAGTGTTTGCCAGGGGTTAAGATTGGTGCTGATCTGATTTATTATCTTTATTGATGCTCTGGGGTGGGGATTGAGTGAACACTGTTAAGTTTGCAGATGACACCAAGGTGGGGGGAAGTGTTGGGATCTGCTTGAGCATAGAGGGAGGCTTTGCAGAGCGATATGGACAGGCTGGGTAGCTGGGCTGAGGCCAATGCAGTGAAGTTCAGCAAGGCCAAGTGCTAGGTCCTGCACCTCACTTAGAACAACCCCATGCAGCACTACAGGCTTTGTGGGAGAATGGTTGGAAAGCTGCATGGTGGAAAAGGATCTATGGATGATAGTTGACAGCTGGCTGAACGTGAGCTAGCAGTGGGCCCAGGTGGTTAAGAAGGCCAGTGGCATCCTTACTTGTATCAGAAAGTGTACTCAGCAGAACTGTACTCAGTGCTGGTGAGGCCACACCTGGAGTACCGTGTTCGGTTTTGAGCCCCTCACTACAAGAAAGATATTGAGGCACTAGAGCATGTCCAGAGAAGGGCAACAAAGCTGTGAAGGTTCTGGAATGCAGTTCTTATGAGAATCAAATGAAGGAACTGGGATTATTCAGTCAGGAGAAGAGGAGGTTCAGGGGAGACCTTATCACTCTCTACAACTCCTTAAAAGGAGGTTGCAGGAAGATAGGGATAGGTGTCTTCTCCCAGGTGATCAGCAACAGAGTGAGAGAGAATGGCCTCAAGTTGGGCTGGGAAGGTTTAGGTTAGATGTTGGGAAAAACTTCTCTGAAAGAGTAGTAAGGTCTAGGAACAGGCTGCCCAAGAAAACCATGGGATCACTCAACTGTTCCTGGAGGTGATCAAGAGAGATGTGGAGATGTGGCAGTGAGGGACATGGGTTAGTAGGCATGCTGGTTATGGTTCAACTGACAGTTGAACTAGATGACGTTAATGGACTTTTTGACCTTAATAATTCTATTATTAATTTTTGGATGTTGGGATTCTAACGTCACCAGAATTACAATGGTGTTTAATAGACCGATAGTTTCTTGTTATTTTATAGAATAAGTTTTTTTTGTTATCTATTCGTGCATGCCCCAAACTTGAAAGCCTGATTTGGATTTAAACTTGCAATATGTCACTTGAATTTGGTATGTAATGTGATTCTTCCACTGAACTGCTGGGAGTGTGGAAAAGGCTGCTCCAACCAGCTCTTTGCTTTTTGTGGCTGTGCCCAGAACACGTGTCTGGAGGGCTTCTAGGGTCTGAGCTCCTGAAAATGCTTCCTGTGGGTTGATAGCAACCGCACACACTGGACCATCTCTCCTTTTTGTGTGTGGTGGGGGTGCTAGAGATGCCATCCCAGCACTGCTGATGATGTCTGTAGAGCCTTCTCTAAGCCATGGAGCATCAGCTGTGTGCACAGAGCTGTGCTTTGTCCCACAGAGCTTCCATAAGGCCAAGACTCATGGCCTGGCACCCTGTGAGCAGCACTGGGAAGGCTGGTGTGGTCCAAGGCTATGACGAATGTTACATGTGAAAACAGTTAACAGTGTATTTGTAAATAATTCTAGGGTCAGGGTGAGGGGGAGTACTCTGGTTCTGTATCAAAGGCAGGAAGAAACAGATTTAATTGGTGTTGTTAGACAAACAGAAAGCAAGAGACGGAGATGTCTGTAACAAAGCATTTATTTGGCTCGAGTCATGTATAAGTTCTTGGTCACAGCTTTCCAAAGTCACCTGTTTTCACGTGCTGCAAAAGTTTGTGTATCTGAATCAAAATAACCCCAAACATATGGTATTTACAAGGCAACCTTGTGTGATGTAGTGCAATGGGGAATTCTGCTTGTAAATGTGATGACATCTTTCTTACTTTTCATCTTCAAACCTATTTTTTCTTTAGTTGAAGATGTAATAAAGTACCTAGACCCTCAGTACATTGACAGAATGGCTGTTCCAGATACTATGAAGCTGCAGTTCATCTTGGCAGGTATGGCTTAGAATGAAAGGAAACATTTTTAGCACCACAGAAACTGTCTTTTGCGTAAGCTGGATTGGGATGAGTTACTTTCTTTAGTTAGAAAGATCTGGAAATGCAAACCTCTTTAGAGCTACCTGAAATGTGATTTGTGTGGGGATATCTGTCACCCATTGTGCTCCCCTGCGCATGTCCATGCTGTCATTTTATCTCTTCTGATCTTCTGTCTGTAGATCAATTCAAGCATAAATTAACACGAGGCTGAAAAGAAAAACTGGAGCGTACCCTTTTTTAAATGCTCTGAGGTCTGTAACAAAAATAGGAGGATTCTGGATATATATTAAATACCTTCTAGCAGCATTCTCCTTTCCCTCCAAGTAACTTGCAGGGAAAGAAGAGTTTGTCTTAGCCTTGTTTTCTGAATGAATTAGGGTGGAGATACTTCTGACTTAAATTTCTGTGAGTGAGAATGCAGTCAGGAGCACCACAAAAGCCTAAATGAACTCAAAACCAAGCTCTTTTTTTGTATAGGTAGGTAACTGGAAAAAGGAAGCTGGAGTACAGGTGTCAGTTCCAGCTTGTCATCAGCTTGGAGTAGGACAAGTCCCTTTTTGATGTGGGGGCCACAGCTGACCTGTTTAAGAGCTCCTATAACTTGGGAACTTCCAAGTCTGCAGTCGTAGACTTTCATGCCTTTACTCTGGCTTCAGCTATGAGTTTTGTTTTGTTTTGTGTATTTGCCAAGCTGTTCTCTGGTGTGTTGGGTGCAAATGGTTCAGAAAACAGATTCATACCTCTAACCCACAGCCAAAGCACTGCCTTGTATTTCCTAATATTCTTTCTTATCCTTCCGTGATCAGAGGAGCAGGCTCTTCCTTCCCGAGTAGCCCTCCTGGAGCAGGTGAAGAACCTTGAGCCCATCTTAGACAGTGCCAGTATCCAAGGTATGCTGATTCTTCTCCAGGTGTCTGAACAGCAGCTGCTATCCTCCAAACTATTGCCTGTGCTATTTATTTATTTATTTATTTTCTGTGAGCCTCAGACTTGTGTGCTTAGCTGTTCTCTCCTCAACTTAGCGTGAGTAAAGTAGATACAGACACAGTGATATGTCTGTTCCTCCCTCACACTCGTCTTATGTTCCATGTCTGCTTTCTGCGAGGAAGTGTGCAGTGTCTAACAGAGCACTGATGAATGTCTTGGCTGTGACCCAGCACACCTGGGGTGGGAATGTGCCCCCTGCACCAAGGGGTCAGGGAGGTGATGGTGTAGTTTAGTAAAGATGTTAGAGGCAGTGGCTTGGCAAATAGACTATGACTGAGCACTGTGTACTATCCCCACGCTCTGGTGCCTCTCCTGGGTTCTGCTTCTGAGCTGTTTTATATCCAGAACATCACTGTTCCTTGTGTAGGCAGAGATGCTTCTCTTAATGTTTGTTACAGCCTCCACCTAATTGTTTGCTCTCTCGGTGCAAGCACCTGCTAACTCACCCTAACTCAAGTAGTTAGCAAATAGACTTGCTATTTAATATGCAGTGTAGCTGTGTGGGTGTTTTTGTTTGTTGGATTTTTTGTGCGTGTAAAAAAGATGTTTGTGGTGTGGGGCACTTGAATTCATTGAGCAGAATTTTGCTGTGATTTGTCCTTGGAGAATTAATGAGGGTTTTGGGTTTTTTTTGTCTTTTTGTTTGTTTTGTTTTGATTTTGTTTTCAATAACTAATCCTATATGATGTAAAACAAACAAAATGGATTTTTGTGCTTTCAGCGGTACCCGACCATGCAGCCAAACTACAGCGACTCTCTCAAATCCAGATACAGCAACAGGTAGTGTGAATGTTCATGACAGTCTTGAGTAGCCAGAAGAAGGAACCATTTGTTAGTGGATGTACTGACTCCCTTGTATCTGCAGTTGCAGTTGTTTGAATTACTAATTGATACCACTCTTGTTTGTTTGTTTGTTTTTTCATCTTGTCCAGGATATTCTTGCTGCAGCTTTAAGGAATTCTTAAGCACTTTGGGGGGAGGTATCTGGGATTTCTAACAATTGAGTTTGAATTGGGAAAGCTTTTTACCCTACGGTAAACCTCTTAAAATAAGCAGCAGTGTGTTTAACAAGCTGCTGTTCTCCTTTTCACTGAGACACTGAAGTGTTGCACTTCTTCAGTGTCACAGTCTCTGGTAGATGGTGAGTGCTGTCACCTTGTCTCTTTCCTTCCCAATTTGAGTACCCCATGAGGTGGGAAAGGTGCAGCCTGGGCAGCACTTAATGCATGCCCCTTTCTTGTGCTTTGCTGTGAATTTTCACTCTGAGGCAAACGTAGTATGTGTGCTGGGAAAAAGCACACACCAGTTCTAGCATGTGTGCTCTCATACTGGGCATGGGTCTTTCTTCATAACTTTCTTTCAACTACTGAAACTCTTCCAGACACTGCGTGTGGTCATAGCCAGGGCCTGAGTTCTAATCTCAGTACTGGCCTTGGTCAAGGTTCTCTCTGTCTTGCCTGGAATTATAGATGTACTTTAACTTATTTACTGCTTACTCATTGAGGCACTGTTTTTGCAGGAGCAGTGTGAGCAGTTTACTGATGAAGTGAAGATGCTTTTGGAAAACTACAACAAGACTGTATCCTTTCAGCTGGTGCCTTGGACTTGATAAAACTGAACTGCACACCTGTCTCTTGGGCCACTTTGTCCTGTCAGATGTAGTTGGAAACAGGCAATCTCCAGCCTTATGTTTAGTGTCCTTTTCTAGTGTAGTGATGCTTGTGTTTTCATCATACTAACTTTAGGAGCAGAGTCACTTTATACTGCTGAGAGCCAGAGCTGTCCATCTGAGACAGGAAGGGCAGGGTGTCACCTGTGAGCCAAAGCTTCTGTGCTGGATCTTCAAACAGTGTGGCTTGGCACAGAGGAGCTGGCACGTCTGTTGGATGTGCCTGTGGCCTGCCAGAGCCTTGCAGCAGCTCATCCTGTATGCACGCGATCCCAGTGCTGAAACATATCTTGAACTGCAGTGGTTAGTGGATACTCATATATTGAACCTCTAAATTGCAGAGCTATGCAGTGTTTAGAAGTGGTTCCTGGATGCCCACTGGTGTGTAGTTGGTTTGAGTCTATGTAGGCTGTGTACGCCCAGGTTCCCTATGCCTTTTTCTCTCCCAAGGAATTGGTTTTGTAACAGTGCAGTCAGGCTGGCAGCTGTGCTCTGGCTATGCTCCAGCCTTTGCTTCCTCCTTGAAGTTTTCACTCCTTTTTCCTTAACAGGAACATCCAGACTCTGCTTCTCTCCAAGCAGTTTGTCCAGTGGAATGAAATACTAACACAGCTGGAAGCTGCCAGTGAAGTGAAACCCACAGCAGAGTGATGGCAGAGCTGGGAGGGCAAAGAGCGGAGGTCCCAGGGCCTTGTTAGCCTTGAGCTGCTCAGAAGAGACTGCAACAACTGCTTGCATCCTCTTGCCTCAGCATCTTTCTCCTCAGCGTGAATATGCTGCAAATGATGTCACAGGCTCCTGGGGGCAACCTGGCTTTGTGGCCCTGAATCAAAGCTGCACTGTCAATATGTCATTGTTTGCATATAGTTTTCTTTTAATATGCCACTTTTGTTAATATGTTATCTTGCATTTCAGTGTTTTCCTTCAAAAATCCCTTCTTGCTCTTACTGTGGGTCATAGTAAAGCCCTAGAACACTACCTGGCTTGTCTCTTCCTCTGTTGAATGTGTCAGTGGTACAGAATGATGTTAAGCTCAGGAAGGCAGATGCATGTACTGCCCATGGCTGATACCTTGTAAGGGAATGTTATACCTAGCATGAACTGGAACCAGTCACCTGCGTGTCCCTTCCTGGGGTGGTTGCTGGTGTCCTGTCTTTCGACAGCAGTGAGAATTGGAACTCTAGGGAGACTGGGAGGAGTGAGTGACCCTGGCCTCATCCTGACTATGCTGACCAGAATGGTGGAGGTGAGTCTGAGCCCCAGCCGGTCCTTTCTCATTCAGAAAGAGGCGTTTGCTGCCCCCTGCCTGCTCTAGCTGGGGCATGGAATTTGTCCTGGTACAGAAGACTTTGAGTGTGAGCTCATGCCTTTGTGAAGCATGCAGCTCATAAACAAACTATCCTGCGTGTCTTTTAGGGACTATGACACTGGAGGGGGTGATGTATGTGTCATATAAGCTAGGCTGGAAGCTCCTTCCAGCTAATGTGCTTCAGCATTGGTCAGCTGACAGTACCCATCTGGTTCTGCTCCTAGTAGTAATGCGGGCATTTCATCTTGGGTGAAATGGGCACAGCTCTTGTTCATACAGGAAAGCAGAGTGAGCAAATGTGAATCTCTGCCCATAGGAGAGTAAAAGGATGGTACAGGAAGAGAACAGATGTTACTCAGGTAACTGGGAGTGATTTTAAGCTACTTCAGAATCAACAGGGCTACTAAATTCTTTGTCTGCACTTTATGGCCAGCTCAAAGGAGGGCCTGGGAGCAGCCCATCCTGCAAAGGCAATGGATGGCATCCTATAATGCTGCGTCCCACTTCTCCATCCCCACAGACCAGGCAAATCTGAATCCTGAATCACAGGTGAAAATGAGCCAAAGGAGTGGCCATGTACCGCATAGAACATGTGTGCCTGTAGAAGGGGATGCCAGCCTATTGCTGGCATTATGGGACCTCAGAGCTCTCTGGGTAACAAGGTGATGTGGAGCTTGGCTGCGGTCTGAGGTGGTGCTGCTGTGCCTCCAGATGAGTCACTGAGAGCCCCAGGCTGCCCCCCATGGCATGCCCAGGGAAGAGAATAAGCTCCAGGGGGAGCAGCTGGCTCTCCTTGACTTATTGCTGTCACTCCTCCTATGGAGCAGCACACCTCCCTCAGTATCCCTGAGCCCGTTTTCCCTCTCCATCCTCAACACACCAGCCCTAGTGTCAGAGGCAGGGTCTTTGAGCTCTTCAGCCCAACTTGCCAGCACGATTCACTTAGTTTCTTTGGAAATGGGTGTTCTTCCATCCGCCAGAGGGCTTTTCCTACAGGGCCACCACTCGTGTCCGTGAGTCCTTCGGCGCCTGCCTTTGATGGCGCGGCCATCAGCTGCAGGTCCTCCTGCAACACTGCTGACTGGGGCGAACAAGATAAGCTGGTGCCCAAGGTGCGGCGGCTCCAAGGAGCAGGTGTGCAGCTGCAGGGCCTCACTCTGTTCCACAGGCAGTAATGCGGCCCCACAGGTGTGGGAGCAGAAGTACCCCCAGCACCAGGTTCCCGCGCTGGGAGAGGCGGGCCCGCCTCCGTCCCGTCACGGCTCGACCGGATGTGACGTCACGACCGCCCCGCCCCTGCGCCCCGCGCCTGCGCACTTCTCGTGCCGGCCGCCATCTTGCAGCGAGGGGTGCGCTGCGGCGGCGGTGTGTGAGCGGGGTTGCCGCCTGCCCCCACGCCCGGCCCGGCCTTCTCCGTGCTTCTTCCCTCCGTGCGGTGAGGCCTCCGTACCGCGAAGCTCTCCGTCCGCCGGAGGCGACGCCTCCGCTGTGCTGGCGGGGGACGCTGTCCGGGCGGGGGCGGGTGCGGCTGTGAGCCTGGGGTGGGGGAGGGGAGGAGAAGAAGGAGGAGGGGGAGGGGAAGGGGAGGCAGGAGAGGGGAGAGGAAGAGAGGAAAGGGGAGGGGGGTGGGGAAGGGAGGAAAGGGGAGGGGAGGGGGGTGGGGAAGGGAGGAAAGGGGAGGGGAGGGGGGTGGGGAAGGGAGGAAAGGGGAGGGGAGGGGGGTGGGGAAGGGAGGAAAGGGGAGGGGAGGGGGGGTGGGGAAGGGAGGAAAGGGAAGGGGAGGGGAGGGGGGTGGGGAAGGGAGGAAAGGGGAGGGGAGGGGGGGAAGGGAAGGAAGGGAAGGGGAGGGGGGGGAAGGGAAGGAAGGAAAGAGGGGGAGGAGGGAAAGGGAAGGGAGGAAAGGGGGGGAGGGGAGGCAAGGGGAGAGGTAGGCGGGGGCAGAGGGGGCTGAGGGGAGGGAGGCTTGGGGGCCGAGAGGAGGGGGTTGAGGGGGGAGGTGAAGGGAGGGGAGTACAACACAACACAACGTGTGGCCCCTATTGAGCTGAACCCTTTCATTTGTTGTTTGCTTTTCCCAGGGATTCCACCTGCCAACCTTCCCCACCCTGACTCCTGTGGTGCCGTTCACGTTGGCGTCTCTGGTTGCCTCCCCACCAGAGATGAGCGCTTTGCACTTCTGCTCTCCGGGGTGTTCTTCTGGTGGATAGCTTGTACCTGCCCTGCCCGCTTGCCAGAATCTGATAGTGCCCTCTGGAGCAAAGGCTGCGTGTCACTGGGTTGAGAAGTCCTGCGGAGTTCATCACTTCCTCAGGTAGAAGTGCGTGGGGGTGCCTTGAGCTTTCCCTCGTGGTCGGAGAGGCTGTGATGGTGCCAGTGGTGGCTGCAGTGTCAGGCTCCACGTTGCTGCACGGGTTGCTGGAAGCTGCGGGTGCTGCTGGGACAGCTCATGCTGCCTGATTTGTATGAGCTCTAAGTACAGCTATTCATAGCTCTGTTTTCCTTTTCAGCGCAGCACGATGGAAAACTATAAGAAGACTAAGATTGTGGAGAAGCCTTGTCCTCTTCCTTTCACTGACCTGCCTCCTGATATCATTGAGATGAAAGTGAAAGATGGAAGCAAAATAAGAAATCTGATGGGTTATGCCATTGGCAAGATGGAACTGGACTCGGTGAGGCAGATCCTTTTCACTGGCTCGGGCAAGGCTGTGAGCAAGACCATCACGTGTGTGGAAATCATGAAAAGAAGGCTCAAAGAACTCCACCAGATCACCAAAGTGCTTTTTAAACAGATCGAGGAGATCTGGGAACCCATCGTGCCTGAGGCAGGCCTCGATGCCCTGACGGTGAAGAGAAACATCCCCGCCATATGCGTCCTGCTCAGCAAAGATGCCCTCGATCCCCAGGAGCCCGGATATCAGGCTCCAGGCTCTTTTGACGCCTTCTGGATTGAGACACTTAAAGCAGAGTCGCAGGCACAAATGAAGAGGAAGCAGGGTGGAGGAAGGGGAACTGGCAGCACGGGAAAGCACCCTCGTGCCGGAGGAGGGCCTGGGGAGTCCTGAGGGAAGTGCTGAGGCAGAGACACGTGGGTGTAGTTTGGGGATGTTACAGAAACCAGCCAGCTGCCGTAGCTGGAAAGCTGCTGCTGAACACAGGCTTGCAGAGCTGTTAGGGGTAGACGGGGGAACTCACTGTTCCAAAACTGACAAAACCGTGGCTGTCTGAAATGGTGCTTTGGCAAGTTTCCTTGTCAGATGGTGCCGGGCTGCAGTCCCCAGCCTGCGGCTCAGGGATGAGATGGAGATGCAGGATTCACCTGCATTTCCAGGAGCGCTGGCATCCAGTTAGTGAGCACAAACAGGCGTTCCAGGCACAGCAAAGCTTCGCGTGGGCAGGGGTGGAGGCAGCTCCTGGTGGAAGGGACGCGTGGCCCTCTTTGAGGTGCCAGCCCATCGCCGCAGCTCCCACGTGTGGATGGCACAGTTCTGGGCCGGATCGGACGCTTCACCCGTGCCTGAGAAGCCAAGTTCTGCTCCAGCCTGCCAGTGTCTGATGGCTTAGATGCGGGACTGCAGGGATGCGACCCGCGGTGTGCCCAACATCCCTTCCTGTCCTTTCACTTCCTCTCTGGAAGACATCTCTGGCAGGAGTCGATTGATGTCAGCACCAGACTGAAACCACGTAGGCAAGGGCAAGAGCACTGGGCGGTAATGGTAAGCTCCAGAGGACGCTTGTTTCCCCTTTCTGCTCCTTTATTGTGCATAGAGATGGGTTTCAAATAAAGTTTTCAGGTGATAAAAAGTTGGTCACGTCTTCCTCGTTGCACTGGGGGTCACCCTTGAAGCGTTCCTGGCGGGGCTGCAGCCGTGAGCATTTTTCTCCTGCGCGTGGCCCTGATGCTGGAGGAAGCTTTTCCTTTTCCGTTCACCTTTTCCACCAGGAGAAAGGCCAAGGGTGTATTTTTGGGGGTGAAGCTTTTTGCTGTTCTTTTTAACTTCTGGAGGAGCAGTCTTGCAAAGCCTTGGGCTGGATGCTGTAGAAGGAAGCAGGGGATGGAGCGTCGCATCTCGCGCCGCGGTTCTGCCCCTGGAGCGGCCGCGGGAGCGATGCGGGGCGGGACGGAGCTGCAAGGAGCTGCGGGGCCGGGCCGTGCTCCGAGCTCGGAGACCGACCTGAGCCGCGCTCTGAGCAGCGGAGTGCCGTGCCTGACCGGTGAGCGGCCCGGTGACGAGCGCTAAGGAAAGACGCCTGGGCACGTGGCGGCACCGCTACAGCGGGCACTGCAACGAGCAGCACCCGCGTGTTTACCGTCCAACACGCTCGGCTTGGAGCCGGACCCCGAGTCGGCCCACGTGGTTATCCCTCGTGGCAGCGCCCCACTCAGCTCCAGTCGGAGCTGCGGAGCGACTGTGCGCGTCTTCCGCGGTGCCAAAACCGCTCTCGGGTGGATGCGGCGGTTCCTTCCGTGCACCGCAGCAGCGCGAAGGGCTCCGCCCGCGGGGCAGGGAGCACCTCCCCAGGCGAAGCGCACGCAGCGAGCGGGCGGCAGAGGCGGCAGGGCCGGGCGTGCTGCCGGCAGCCAGGAGAGGTCCCCAGCTCCTCGCGGATCCGCCGCTCGCACCCCGCCGCTCCTTCCCGCCGTGCCCGAGCGGCTCCGGGCTGCCCGGCGCGGGACGCGCGACTTCGAGACGGCCGCTCGGACATCCCGTGACGCGCTTCGCACCGCGCGCGGCCACGCCGCTCCCGCGTGGAAGGACAACGCAGCCCCACGTTCGCGGCTGCGTTCCAGAGCCGGCATTTCGGAACGCGCGTAGCTCACGCGCAGGGACGCTCAGCCCGTGCGGAGCGGCTTCCTCACCTGAGCTGCGCTGCGCGTGCCGCGCGGGCGTCCTAATTTACCCGCGGCCACGCGCGCCACTCGGGTGTTCCTCGGCCTCAGCCGGCGGCAGTCGGCCCTCGGTAGCTCTGGGGCCCCTGCCGAGGCCGAGCGGGCACCGAGCACGGCTGCGGGGCCGGGCCATCCCGCGCCTCGGCGTCCGCACTGCGCGCAGGACGCGGTGCGGCTGCGCGCCCGTCCCCGGCACAGCCCCACAGCCGCTCCGTCCTCACCGCTGTGCCAGTGCAGGCACGGGGCCGCCGTGTGCACGCGTCCGTGCAGCGCACCTACCGCACCGCACCGCACCGCACCGCGCGCGGTAACGCGCGTCGAGGGGCGGGGCCAACGCAGAGCGCTCGCCCAATGGCTGCGCGGCGCGGAGGGGCGGGGCCGCCACCAGCGGCTGTGGGCGGGGCGTCCTCCGGCCCCGCCTCCCCCCCCCCCCCATCCCGGAGCGGCGGGAGGCGGAGGCGGACCCGCACTGAGCGCCGGGACCAGGACCCGCTTCGCGCCGGGACGCTGAGGAGCGGACGCGGCTCCGAGCGGCGGCGGCTCCCGGGGCGGAGCGGCCGCGGAGGCAGCGGGTAACTGCGGGGCCGGGACGAGCCGGGCCGGGACTTGTTGCGGGCGCGGGATGGGAAGTGCGCGCTCCTCCGGGAGGTCGCGGCCACCGTCCCGCGGAGCCCCCTCGGGGCCGGGGCCGTTTGGAGGCAGCGCCGCAGCCCTCCTGGTGCCGGCGGTGACGGTGGTTTCTCCGCTCCAGGTGCGCGGCGGAGGAGACCCCGCGGCGCCGCCGGAGGGGCCGCTCCGACGCTCCCGCGCCGCCGAGGCCGCACCGGCGCCGTCCGGGCCGCGCCGGGGTGACGCCGTCCCGCCACCAGCGCCGCCGCCGCCGTCCTCTCCGTCCCCCGCCAATGCCATCGGGCGGAGGCCGCGTCCCGAGCCGGGGGCTCCGCTTCGTCCCGCGGGGCGGCGGCGATGGGGACGGCTCTCTCCACCGGAGCGGTCGTTGCCATCTCTTTTAACTGCATCATCGCTCTGCTCATCCTCATCCTCTTCCACATCCTCTGCAAGGCCTGCAGGACCCCGTCGTGCCCCAAGAAGAGCCCGGCCTCCGACGCGGACGAAGCGAGGAACGAGGAGAAGTACCTGCTGCAGCCCTGAGCGCGCGGCGATGGGAGCGGAGGGGACGCGGAGCTGCGCGCGGGGACAGCGACGCCGAGCGGAGCCCTTCGGCCCCGCGGTCCCGCCGTGCGCACGGCCGCGGTGATGGAGAGACGGCGGCCGGGGACGCGCACCGCCCTCGGCGTCGCCTCGCGCCCGGGGACGGCCCGGCTTCGGGGACGGCGGCACGTGGAGAAGAGGCCGCCGGCGCCTCGCCGTGCCGCGGAGCGGAGCGGGGCCGGCTCGGAGCCCACCCGCCGCGGGAGGCTGCCGCGGGGCGGCACCTGCCTGCGGGACCCCTGCGGCGCCGCGGCCACCGGGGCGGCTGCGGACTGCGGAGAGCGGGCGGCACCCGGCACCCGCCTGCCCTGCGTTTGGCTCGGGGACTCGCCGGGCTGCGGAGGGCCGCTCGGCGTGTCCGTCCGTCCGGGATCTGCCCGTTAGGGTCCGCTCACCCCCTGCCCTCCCTGGGCCCGCCCGCGGCCGGGGGCGGCTCCTGGGCGGGGACTGCCGCTGCTGTCCTTCTCCCCGTCGCCGTCGCTGCCGTGATGGGCGCCCCTGCGTGTGCTGCGTTGGCTGGGGATCGCTGCCATCTCCCCCCCCCAGTCTCACTGCTGCCCACCTGAGCCCACAGAAAGATGGGGATATTTCAAAGCTGTGGGGTCAGTTCGTGTGCCTGGTGCAGCGGCACCGAAGGGTCTTCCAGCCCCAGCGCCCGGGGACGTGGGTGCAGCCCGGAGCCCTCTCTGGTGCCACGGTGGCTGTGCGGCAGAGGATGTGGTCAGTAGCCCCCTGTCCTGCTTGTCGGTATGGGGGAGCTCTGCCCTGCCCATCCTAGAGCCAAGCAATAGGCAGAGCAAGGCCCTGGGGTGCCTGGTCCGCTGCAATAAGGGCTGGAGATAGGGGGCTGTGCTGAGAGGGGTGTGGGCTGGGGCCCTTCCGTCAGAACTGGCTCCTTCCCACCTCAGGTGTAGCTAACATGTCCTTTTGCAGTTGTGGTTTGGGGTTTTTTTGGTTGGTTGGTTATTTTTTTTTTTTTAGATTAATAAACAGATCGTAGGACCCAGGAGGCGTTTCTGAGCTCTGTGCTGCACATGAAGACGTAGGGGGGGGATATCCCATCTCCTCCCCCTGGTGCTGTGTGGGGCTCCAGAGCTGTCCCTCAGGGCTGTAGGCACTGTGCTGGGGCCCTGTGAGCCTCAGAATGCCAGGCGAGAAGCCCGGCCAGGTGCTCACCTGCTGGGGCAGGCAGCAGCGAGCAGCCCTGGTGCTGCTGGTACTGCAGCTTCCATCCCTATGGAGCACACGGCACGTGCAGGGGATGCATGTGGGCACGGAGTACACGGGCACCGCAGGTCCCTGCTCCTGGCTGCACACGAGGCAGCGCAATGTGACCCTGCCCATCTACACACAGCAAGGTCACCATGGCTCCTGCTTTCACCACAGCCACGCAGCAGCTGCCCCCTGTGCTGCATAGCCCCAAAACAGCCGGCTCCCAGGTGTCACTGACCCATCTGTGGCTTTTTGGCACTGCTCACAGCGGAACCAGGATGGCACAACATAACGCTACAGCACTTCCACTGCCTCTTTATTTGCTCAGGCGAAGCTCTTGCACTGTACAGGGAGAGGGCAGAGCATGCCAAGCAGCTGCTGGTCAAAGCGGGGTTTTGTCTGCCTGCCCCTGGACCCTGCCATCCTGCTCCCGCACCAGGGTCAGCAGCTTGTCCAGTCAGGCGATCTCAGCCTCAGGGCCCTTTTCCTGCAGGGAGAGCAAAGGCGAGATGTCAGCAGGGAGGGATGGTGGGCTGAGTCGTCTGGGGTGTGCCCACCCATCCCGGTGTTTTCAGTCCAAAGTGATGGGAGCTGTGTAGCTCAGCATTTACTCTGCTGTGTTCCTCCAAATCAGCACCTGCTGCCACATCCCCATGGCTCATCACTGCCCTGGGGCTCTGACCTCATCCTTGGTTTTGTTGTCGGTGTGCCCAGCATGACTGCGAGCACCCCAGGAAGAAGGGGGCATACGTGGGTAAGCATGGTGCTGGAGAGGCGGCACGGGTCCCTGACCCACAGCAAAGCCACGGGGACGTCCCCAGCCCGGGCTGTGAGCACAGAGCCCCGTGCCTGCTTCTGGTGATGCTCTGGGGGGGCAAGGGAGCAGAACACAGCACCCAAGCAAGGAGGCTGCTCGCCCTCTGCTCACCCTGCTTAGGGAGGATCCCCTCCTCAGCTGGGACGAGGCTGCGTGGCTTTCATTTTCCCAGCTCACAGATCGCATCTTGGGACAGGGCTGGTTTGCATTAACTCTGCAAACTGAGCAACGCCCTTCCTGGCTGCACTCCGGGCACTCAAAACGATGTTTGTGCTAATGGCCCACGTCACAGCTGAGCATCTCTCTAAGCGGGAACGTTCGGATAAACACAGCTGCTCGGGGTATTTCAGGACTTAGCTATTTCTGCAGAAAAGCTGCTTTGCTGTGTGACAGCGTGCAGAACCCTCCCTCTGGCACCCTGTATAGCACAAAGCACCATGTACGGGCCCTTGGGACAGGAGAAGAGGGCAGCAGCTTTGCTCAGCTGGGAAAGGGAGAAGCTAGGATGTCCCTGTCACACTGCTGTTATCCTGAGCTCCAGTGGGGTCCCTGTCTGACATCTTGTAAAGTCCTTTCTGGGCACTGGACCAGAAAGAGTTTTCCCTCTACATGCTCTTCCCGGGGCAGTTGTTCCAGGCTGGCTTCCTGCAGGTCTGTGGCATTCACTCCCCCTGTGCCCCAAGGAGGAGTAGCTCTCAAAGCCGTTTGCAACATCCTAGAGAGCAGAGAAGCATCACCACCCATGGCATTGCAAAGATGCTTTCCCCCATGACAGATGGTGATGCATTTGTGGGGTCTGTCCTCTGCCTGCCCCCTGCCTGCAAGGCATCCACGTGGACTCACTGGGGATCTGGATCAGAGCATCCCCCCCATGGCGCCAACAGATGTAGAGCAGAGCTTACATGGGAGGTCTGTCCCCAAGGAGCTCATCAGACGGGTACTGGAGCTGCTCACAGCAGCATGTGCATCGATTTTATTATTAATGCTTCCCAGCAAGAGAGCAAAATGCTCTTGGAGGAAACTGATGGGGATGTGTTAGGAATGACTCTACTGTTATGCATGGCTGTACACTGGAGGGCCCAAGCTCCCCATTGCCCTTAAACTCACTTCACTCTACACCCAGGCTCTGCTCTGGCTCCCCAGCGAGGGAAACAGAGGTACAGGGCCCCTGTCCCTATGGCATTGTGGGCACAATCACTGCAGCACCCTGCGTGGTCCTCTGTGGGGAGGTGCCCATGCAGAGTGTGAAAGAAGAATTTAGTGGAGCCACAGGGCTGAGATCAAGGACCAGGACTAGAACTGGCTGTTGGAAGACCCAGCCCCACTGCCCTGAGTCCCAGCACCCCTCGTGCTGGCACACACTGAGCTCTGCATCCAGGATTTGGGAGTCATGTACACTGGAGACACTGTACCTTGGCTGATGCCCTCATTCTCTTGCTGAACAGTAAACTGCCAAGTTAATAAAACTCTCCCATAAAACTCATGATGCTGGCACTTCCCAGCATCTTTTTTTTTTCCCATTGGTGGAATAATCATAAAACATCTGCTGTAAGGGTTCGCTTTAACAAAGCAAAACATATTTGTGTTTTAAAGTAGCAAAAAAGTTTAACTATGCTGGCACAAACTTCAGTGGAAAATTCCTTACAGCTTCCCCAGGAGCGGAAGGGACCTGACCCTGCTGAGAGCTGGCCAAGGTGGTGCTTCCAGTTCCTGCCATTTCTAGTGGAGTAGGATGTCTGGACAGCATCACAGTGACCCAGGACCACTGGCACAGGCTGCCCAGAGGGGTGGTGGAGTCACCATCCCTGGAATTGTTCAAGTAAAGTAGAAATGTGGCACTGAGGGATATGGTTAGTGGTATAGTAGGAAGTGTTGGGGTGGGACTAGATGATCTGAGTAGTCTTCAACACCTTAATGGTTCTATAACTATGACTGCCATGCAGTCACAGAGAGCCTCGAGTCACACTTGCAGCCAGATTTAACGGCATTGCTCGTAGCCCTCAGAAGGATTAGCTGAGTGACTAGAGATAAGGGTTTAGGCTTATTTTGCTACTGTTTGGAAATAAATGACGCAGGAAATGTTCTGCTTGTGGGTAATGAAACTGGCAGCAAAGCCCAGGGGATGGCTGGGTCATTCAGACGTCAGCAGCCAGGCAGGATCTCAGGGCTTTTTGCTTCCCACACCAAAGATGCTCATCCTGCTAGCTTCAGCTAAAACCTGTGCTGCTCAGGGCAAACCCCTCCTTGCTGCAGCTCACATATTAGACTCAGAGAAAGCATCTATAAAAAGCCATATCAGGACACAGCTGGGAAGCCAGGTCTGGTGGCTGTCAGTGACACTGGAAGCCACAGGTGAATCCACTGGAACCAACAAAGACACCACAACAGGAGCAACCGCCTAGCTCAAGCTCCGCTCCGCCATCTGCCAGGGAAGGTGCAGCAGCAAGGTTTAATTGTGTGCACGCAAAGTCAGTTCAGACCTCTGAGGGACTGGGAGCCTCCCAAAGCATACACAGGGATCATGTACACCTGTGGAGTAAGGAATGACCAACCCCAGGCTTTGCTGTTTGAGTGGAGAAAGAAGAGATCAGGCTTTCAGCTGTGGTGAATACTCTTGCTGAGCCATAAGCAACCTCTGTGACACACTGCTAATTTAGGCACCTAAATATAGCCACAAGAAACCCATGTTCAGCTACTGTGCTGAACTTTGGAGAGTTGAAGCCAAGCGCAGGAGGAGCCCCAGAGCTCCTCTGAACCAGGCACTGCTAGTCCAGGAAATCACAGATGTTTAAAACAGTCTCTCTGCTGCATTTACCGTATCTGTCATTTAGGGGTTTACAACAGGTCATGATCCTCAGCTCAACTATCAGCAAAACAAAATCTTGAAAGTTAAGGCTAACTTCGAAAGTTGCCCAGACACACGTCAGCCTGACACAGGGCAGCTAAGCACATCACCTTAACTCTGCCCTGCACCGGTGCTGCAGTTAACAACCATCTGCAACAGGCACTTCGCTGCTACAGGAGGACACACTGGGCTTGTCAAGCATGAGAACAATTCAGCCACAGCTCTGAGTGTGATGGAGACCAGATTCCTCCTCAGGCATCACTGCCCTTGGTCATGGAGTGCTAAGGTAACCTCCTCACAAGGCTCATGGAAATGATTTTCAGTTCTATCAGTTTACAGACTTAACACTAAGCACTGAGAAAAATCCTTGTGTGCTTTGTGTGCAGGGTAATGCTTTGGACCATAAAGGCTTCCTAAAAGCTTTCGTCTCCTGGTGGTGCAAATCACCACTGGAACAGGGGCATACGCAGGTGATGGGCAGAGTATCCCCCTCCACCCTGACCTGGATCCAGCCCTACTAGGTTCCAACTTTGTGTGAGGCCATCAATCTCTTCTGGCTGAGACTGATTACATCAGCCCTTAGTGACTCCGTGGGAAGCCCTGTTACCCAGAGCCTGTGCTATAATGGCAACAGCCAGAAGGGCTGGTGGGTATCAGTGATGGCGGGTTAGCTGTGGGATTTCTCAAGCACAGATGACAGGGAGGAAGGAGCCCAAACTGGGTTTCATTTGGGACTGTCCACGCAGATCGCTGAGCAGGAGGCACCCTGGTCTGCAGCTGTACTTGGTCAGCCAGACCCATCTCCAATGGGCTCCAACATCAGTCCACCTTTTGGATGGACCAAGGAGATGCCCTTCATTGAGCATCAACCCAGTGGTCCTAAGCCACAGACCCTGAAGCCAGCTGGCAGGTAGCACTGTCAGCCACACTGCAACACTTCTTAATCACTCAGCATCTCTCTTTTTTTTCTTATTTCAGTTTTATTTTAGTGTCTTTGTACAACAGCTCAATAAGCCATTGTGGATTAGAGTTCAGTAAAAGCAAACAAGCGTGGATGTGGATATGCAATTCTTGAAATACTTTGATATTGCTGTAATCTCACAGAGGATAAATCACAAGGTCACTTGCAGTTGTATGAACTGTATATTCTAAAGAGACATTACGCATTTTTTTTTCCCGAATATCTCTTACTCTGACTGCTACTGCTAATACACATCCCCTGCAATTGCATTTTACCTGCCCTGTGAAAGCCCAGCTGCTCTTTTGATCTTAACACTGCATTCTCTTTAAAACTTTTGTCACATCAGGTTTTTATTACAACTCGTGAAAATATTTGCATAGTCATGGAATCATAGAATCACAGAATGGCTTGGACTGGAAGGGACGTCAAAGTCTCTCTAGTACCAACCCCTGCTGTGAGCTGCTTGCCTCCCACCAGCTCAGGCTGTGCAGCACCCCATCCAACCCGGACTCAAGCACCTTCAGAGATGGGGCACCTGCAGCTGCTCTAGGCAGCAGTGCCAGCACCTTCATAGATGTATTCTTCCATTCATCTAACATGCATCTCCTCTCTTTTAGTTTGAAGCCGTTCCCTCTTGTTCTTTCTCTATCAGGCTGTGTAAAAAAGTGGATCTCCTTCCTCGTTACAGGCTCTCTTCAAGTAGGAGGGACACAATTAGGTCTCTCTGGAGACTTCTCCAGGCTGCATTCCTGTTTGCTACTAATGTAACGTACTATTGTGTGAATATACTCCACTCTAGATAAATATAAATTGCCTGAAAAGTGATTTTTGCTATAAATAGACGTGAAAATAAATATTTTCATCCCCAGGTGCCACTTATTAACTGATACAAAATGCCAACGGTAGGAAAGTTTATTATGACTGATACTGTGGTATTGAAAGAGCTCAATCTGAAATATAATGTCACTCCACAGTACTCTTCCCCTCTCTCTATGACTGCACTTGAACACAGGGATGCTCCAGAAATAGCAGTATGTATTTCAACTGCACAAACAATTGTGTCACTTCAACAACACATCGTTGAGACTGCCTTCCAGTTAAATCATAGCACCCCTCAGAGCAGGGCGAGCAGAAGCCCTCCAGTGCCCACTCATCAGCCCTGGCCCATGGTGAGAATGGTTGCTTCTAAATTGCTTCTGACAGATCCTTGTGCAGCCCTTGACCTAGACTTCAAGGTGCTGACACAGTGTGCCCTGAGCAGTGGGTTTTCCTTCTCTCATTCCTGTTCTCCCCAGCGCATCCCTTCTGCTGCAGCAGAGCAACTACTGGCAAGTGTCTGGGATCTTCTCCTGCAAACCTCCCTGGTTGATTATTTCCATTTTCTTCCCCCTCCATCCTATTTTGTCTCCATTCTCAATGAAGCGCATCCTGTTTACTTCAGACCGTGTCTCCCATTTGCCACAAATGAAATGTCTCGCATGGGTTTTCCTTGCCTGCTGCAGAGGAAACAGCCTGGCACAGATGCCACACAAACACTCACAAAAACAGACACACTCATACTCTGGACTATGTGGGAAGTCAGGCAAAGCAGCACCGTCTGGGACTGAGTTAAGCTGCAGCATGAAGATCACAGCTCCAAAATGATCAGCGAGAAGCTGGACTAAGGACAAGCATGGAAAACAAGTCATGAAAGCTGCTGCTCTTCCCTAGGACCTGGCTCTGTGACAGAGGCTGAGAAATCCCTTCCTGCCGCAGGGCAGACAGGGCTCAGCTGTACAGTTCCTGTTCAGGAGCCTTGTTGTCAACTTTCTCCTGAAGATAGGCTTGGCACAGTGCTGCTTGCTGCAGGATGCTCGCCGCTGCCTGCTAGTGTGTGCTGGGACTGTGTCTGAACACAACGAGGGGCACCCCAACTGAAAAGCAGAGCTGGATCCTGTGCGTAAGCTGTCCAGGCAGCAGGCAGCAGTTTTAATGACAATCCAGTCCTAAGACACTGATTTGACTCTATCCCAAGTCTTTCTACTGAGATCCCTGACATCCTGTTTAGAAAAGCATTATTAAGATCTAATTGCTTCATGCCTATAATGCCATTTTATTTATAACAGAATCAGATGAGAAATGCAAGCAGTAATCAATCTCTCTGATGCTAATGCATAATCAAGGAAGGAACAGGCCATGACAGAGTCACAGAACCGTAGGGGTGGGATGGGGCCTCTGGAGACCATCTAGTCCAACCCCCAGCTAAAGCACATTCCCCAGAGTACATTGCTTTGGGTTGCTGACCAGGATGCTGCACCTCAATTAATTTCATATGTTCACTGTTGTGTCTCTGTTGTACCAAAACAGAATTCCTTCATTGCCATTCATGACTTTGGTCTATCTGCTCAATCAGCTGCTTGAACCAATGGAGCTTCTTTGCATCAGAATATTGCTCTTCCATATTTTCAAAAACGGCATGAAGGAAAATCTAGGCAACCACAGGACAGTGAGCTTCAGTGCTGTGCCTGGGGAGATCATGAAGCAGATCCTCCTGCAAGCCATATTAAAGCACGTGCAAGATAAGGTGATCCAAGTCAGCCAGCATGGCTTCACCAAAGGCAGATCATGCCTGAGCAACCAGTCAGCTTTCTCTGACAGAATGACAGCATCAGTGGACAAAAGAAGGCACCTGATGTCATCTATCTGGACTTGTGCAAGGCCTTTGATACGCTCCCCCACCACATCCTTATCTCTAAATCAGAGAGGTATGGATCTGAAGGGTGGGCTACACAGTGGATAAGGAATTGGTTGGATGGTCACAGCCAGAGGGTTGTGGCCAATGGCTCTGTGCCTAGGTGGAGGACAGACACAAGTGGTGTCCTCCATGGGTCCACCTTCCAACTGGTGCTCTTCAACTTCTTTATTAGTGATGTAGACAGTGGGAATGAGCATCCCCTCAGCAAGTTTGCTGAAGACACCAAGCTGATTGGTTCTGTTGATACAACAGAAGAAAGAGACACCATTCAAAGGTACCTGGACAAGCTCAAAAATTGGGCCTACATGAACCAAATGAGGTTCAGCAAGACCAAGTACAAGGTGCTGCATTTGGATCAGAGCAATCCCAGACATGTCTACTTAACTGAGAGCAACTCTGCGGAGAAGGACTCGGGGATTCTTATGGACAAAAAGCTGGACGTGAGCCAGCAGAAGGACAGTATTTGAAGGGAGCTTACAAGCATGAGAGGGACTGAATTTTTACATAATCTGATAGCAGAAGGACAAAGAGGAACAGCTTTAAACTAAAAGAAGGGAGATTCAGTTAGATATATGGAAGTACACTTTCCTTTGAGAGCAGTGTGGTGCTGGCACAGAGAAACTGTGGATGCTCCAGCTCTGGAGGTGCTCTAGGCTGGGTTGGATGGGGCCCTGGGCAACTTGATCTGGTGGGGAGCAACTAGCCCATGGCAAGAGGTTGAGACTGGGTAGGCTTTAAGATCTCTTCTAACCTAACCCATTCTATGATTCTGTAAAAATAACATCAGACTGCACAGAAAATGCTGTGGAAGTCAGTAAAGACCTTAAGGTGAGCACTTCCCAAGGTAATAATCTCTCTATGCTCAGTTAGTCTCACCAGCACCACTGATGGCAGGAGGTTAGCCAGCAGCTAGCAGCTGGCAGCAGCAGGTGTTTGATGAGTAATTGCCAAATTTAAGGATCAGAAGTATCCTACTAGCAGAGTTTAACTGAAACTGATACGCACACAGAGTGGGCAGATAAGCTACATTAAAAGAACAACAGCACTAACAGAACCTGTCACCATAATCAGGCTGCAAATATGTGGCAACAATGGCCTGATCCTTGCCTCCCTGCTTGTGTCACTCTAGCTAGGACAGAGGGAAACAGTTGGGGCAACCACTGCCCTTTGTGGGGATGCCTCCTTGGTAGAGATTGTAGAGATTACACCACATTCAGGAATTGGTTCTGGCTCCAGATTCCCTCGGCACGATCAGATCATCATCTCATGAGGGGTCACTTCTTCCCAGGCTTTTCTGTTCTGAGATAAGTCAAAGCACAGATCTTCCTGGTATTGTCCAAGTGTGAGGAGCTGCCGGAACCCCAGGTGTGTTGTCAGGCTGCAGGTCTGGGTAGAAGTCAGAAAGGTTGAAGGAAAACCTGGTGATGTCCCATAATGCTTCAAGGTGGTAACCAAAATTATCTTTCTCCATCAGTGCTGAGCCTAAACTGGCCTAGAGAATGGTGGGAACAATTGCTTCATGGAAATAAAATCGTAGCAGCCCCCTGTATCTTACTGGCTCCTCTGATAAAACAGTTAACTATGTGGATCCACCATAGACACCACAGATGCCAAGGGACACACAGTGCCTTCTCCAGGCACTCTGCTGATCATGCTGCAGGGTACTCAGAATCATTCAAGAGCTGGATGAAACACAGCCCTGCAGGAGCTGAGCTCATTGTTTTACAGCATGCCCCACACTGTTCAAGTAACTCTGCACCAAGAACAATCCTGAAATATGTTTTCACAGCTGGCAATCGAGCAGGAAACAAAAGAAAGAAAATGGCCACTTGTTCTCCAAAAATTAAATCCAAATTTAATTCCAGTAATTATACCTTCATTAACACCCTATTTGCCATAAAGATGCATAAAATCCCTAAGTGAAAGTTGCAATTGCTCTGAAGGTGAAAAGAAGGTAACTGGGGAAATACTGCCCTCCCCTAGCCCATAAAATCCTTAAGAAGCCTGGATCGTTGTGAATGGTTATTGCTTGTAATTTAACTCCCACAGCAATCATCTGTAAATGAGCCAGACAGCCAGAAATCCAGCGAGAGCAGCAGAAAACCTGTAACAGAGCTGATTTATTCCAACTTCCCCTGATATAACTACAGACAAATGCAATGTTTCCTATGTGACCATACGGGGCTTGAGCACTAACGCAGTGAGTACAGCTCGAGCTGAACTTCTCACCACTGAGATGGAGTCCACAACAACTTGCTGTGGCTGGTCCTGTCCTGTGACACAGGACATGAGCACGGCCAGTGTGTGAAACTATGCAATCCTGGGACCATGTGCCAGCCTCAAGGGTAGGCATGGGTTTGCTTGCCAGTTTGGACTCCTTAATGCAACTCTGGGTCCTTGGATTGCAGGAACTTATTCCAAGCTTGAGGAGGAATCAAGCACCGCTAGCAGGTGGGTTTAGTACATTGTGCAGGTCTTTGCAGAATTCACCACCTTCAATCCATCTCCCCAGTGTTGCAAGGTCACAGAGACATCTGACCCAGAGTCTCCCAAAATCATTATGATCCTTGCCACATTATGTCAACAATCTCCTCCATCATCCAGGGTGTGAATGGAAAGGCTGAAATGCCAGTCAGGTCAATAAACAACTCTCCAAGAAGAATCTGTTCTGAGATACCAACCCAGACCGAGAACGAACCCCTGACAACTTTTCTTTGGAGTGATTTTTCAGCCTTTTATTCACTCCACTCCAGGGATAACATTCAGAACCCCCTGGCTTAGCTCAGCCATGCACTTGTCAACTGGATGAGCGTCAGAAGTCTGAAGAAAGGCAATTAAACAACTATGTGAGAAGGTTCCCTCAGGAGAGACATGCAAAGCTCAAGAAAGCTACAGGGTCCAAGGGTGTTAATCACGCTCAACCCCAGTGCAGTGCTATGGAGTAAGACTAGCTGTCACTCTAGTAATGTTCAGTATATTGTGTCCTACAGTGGATAAAGCTTAAGTAGATTTTCTTCAGAAGGCTCTAATGCAAGCAGGCAGCTCAAAGGCAGAAGGTGCTAATTAAGAAAAATGAGGTGAGAGTAGTTAATGAAAGAAGCTTTGGGAAGTGGGAGGTAGCAAAGAGGCTGAACCTTTTCACCTCCTGTCCTCAGGGCTATCTGCTGTCACATACACAGTCCCTGGAAAAAAAAAAGGAAAGGAGCTTCCTAGGGAGGAAAGAGGTGAGATAAGGAGATGATGGCTATGCTGGCTCAGTCCTTCTGTTCGCTGCCTCTGGTGATGAAAAAAAACGATTGCAAAAATCTTAATTGATAGAAGAGTTCCAGTTCCACCTGTGGAAAGGGAAGTAGAAGGTAGTTTGCATGAAATGAAATGACAGTAAACCAAATTGAGCCCAGCAAAGACTACCAGGATGGCTTGGGGCTAGAGTGCCTGAGGAGACACTGCAGGAGCTGGGCTGGTTTAGCCCAGAGCAGTGAGGGCTTTGGGGACCTAACAGGAGCCTGCCTGCACCCAGGAAGAGGGTAGCAAGACAGAGAATGGATCTTCACAGGAGTGCACGGCAGGAAACTGAGACACAACAGCCACAAACTGAAACAGGGAAGGCTCTGACTTGATCATAGTCGGGACTGGAGTGACCCCGCTCTCCACAGGGCAGCTACTTCCCAGCCCCTGGGGAATGCTAGCACACTGTACCAGGGGACAGGCTGCCTACATCTCTCATCCCAGGGTATCAAAAGGCTGATGTACCAATCTGAAGGTTGGTGTTAGGGGGAAATAAAGAGAGGAAGGAAGGTCTTCCAGTGACAACCAGGAAACAGTGGGAATGCCCATGGAGAGCAGAAGGCCAGAGGACCCCGGAGAACACTGTGCTGGGTCTTTGAGAGCTGACACACCAGGGACCAGAAGGTGAGGACTATTTCCCTGTGCTTACTGACAACTGGGAAAGCTCCAGCCTGACATAAATTAAGATGGGAGACTACATACTCCCCGTGCATGTCTGGTGCATATATCTTTTCCCACTAGGCTTATTTCAATGGCAGATGGGATAACATTGATTTACTGTGTCTTGTCCTTGACAGTCCCATGTTTGTTGTTACAGTAACACCTTGTTATCTCTGAGTGCTTACAGTTTGATTTTCTAACACATGAAGTAGTAAATAAGCCAGAATCAAGAGAAATGAAGAGTCCAGGAGCCTGTAAATCTCTTCATATAAAGCTACCTGGGCTGTCTCAAGCTGTGAACTCCTCTTTATCAACACTATGAATCTTCCTCTGTAATGCTATCCATCAGTCTCAGATCACTTCAGGAAGACCAAAGGCAGAAGCAGGTTTAGTAGAAGTTATAGAACCTTTATGATGTGCGTAGCAATAGTCAGTAAACTCATCGAACCAATTACTTTCCTGGAGCTACAACACAACAGGGAGTTTTGATTTGAAGGAGTTTGAGGGACACAGACATGCTAGTGACACTCTAAATGTGTAGGCTCTTGTCCTTGTTTGAAAATGTTCAGCTGCAGTCAGTTGAGAAATCCCATTATATCTTTTTTCTGCTAATTTAAAGAGCCTTCCACTGTTGCAAATGTCTTCAATTTGCAGGTGCTTTTAGGGTGAGATCAAGTCATTGCTTAATTTATTTTCAAGGCCCTGAAGAACTCCATGAAATTATGTTTTCCAGACCTCAGATCAACCTTGTTGTTCCTCCCAGACTTAGTTTGCATTTTTCAACACCTCCACTGAAGTGTCAAGCCCAGAGATGTGCACTGCAGCCAGAGAAGGATTTACTACTGCTGCTCTCAGGCAGCAGTTTCACTCCTACTCTGAATTACCCCCCAAGAAGCAGCCAGTCTGTGTCTGGCTCTGTGTTTCAGCATCATGTTGGGAATTCATGCTTTCCTCTACAACCTTCCAGCCTCTTTCAGCCTCTCCAGTTGCAGCATGAATTCCCTTCTCCCTCATTCCCCAGCCCCTGGGCTGAAGGAGGCATCAGGGACGCTGTGCTTTCATAGCACAGCTTTTCTCCTTGAACAAACAGTTGTAATTGAAACCCAAGAGCCTTTTGCTCGCTGGCTCTGCTCTATTACAAACACTAACTGTGCAGCAAACCCCAGCACTTTTTTTTTTAATGACATGAAAGAAACTAAATTATTAACATCCTGCACTCCCACTGGCTGTCCTGTGGTTTGCCCAGGCCAGATAAAATGAGCGCCTTTGAGCTCCTTTCCCTGGCTTAGCAGGTTCCTTCCAAGAAGATCAGAGTGGGAGAACTTATCCTCCAGTCTCAGCTGCAGTCATGCAGTCAGCTTCTGTCATTTTGGTTTTGGTACCTGACATTTTATACAAACTCAATATCATCACCAGGAAGACGGAGGAGGCAGGTACGTGAAAGAGGAGAGAGCAAACTCCGCTCACACCCACAGTCCTTTTATGCTCCTGGGATTTCCACTTTCCTGCAGACCCTGATCCTTGGAACACCACAGCAATACCAGCAACAAGTGGTGAGACTTCAGCTCTAGCAAGGCTTGGGCTGGAGGGTGCTTGGCACAGACTGGCAGAGGCAATGCCTTTTATTAGCTCAACTGATAAAGCACAAGCTGTAGGGCACATGCACTTGTCTCTTCTTCACACGTATATTTGTTTGTCTAATAAAGGATGCTATCTCTGCCTGCCCACAGGCACTGACTTACTGACAGTGTTAGACCATCCTGGACACAGCAGCCCATTGGAGAGGCAGCTGTCTTCACACTGGCTTGACCTAGCATGCTTAATCCAAAGCATTTGTCTTGAGGAATATCAAGGGATGACAGGGATTGAAAAGCTGAAAATGGCAAATGTAACTGTGCTAAAAAAGGAGAACCTCAGAACCTTCAGCTTAGCCTTGCTTTCCAGGAGACGTGTGGAACAAGCCAACAATCTGTTTGTAAGTACCTGCAAGGAGATGCACTGCAGCTAACAAGGATTTATACCAAATAAGTCACGCTGAACCAATCTGATTTAATTTTGCAACAAGATAATAGATCCTGTGGACAGAAAAGACACGGATGACATTTATCTCAACTTCGGGAGATGCCACCGCCTACTTTGATACTCTGATCCTCAGGTAAAGCATGAGATCTAGGTAAGATGGGTTAAAGCTGGTAAAACCTGTCTGAATGGCTGCACCCAGAGCTGCCAGCCCAGAGGGATGTGCTGTGTAACACGCACAGTCCATGGCTACTGGGGTCCAGCCAGCGCTCCTGCTGAGCTTGGACACTGGAACAGATGGGAAAGCTGCAGGTGTCCAGGAAGGTAGAACGGGAATTTAAACCATGCAGCAAGGATGTGGCTCATAGGATCCAGACTGGGATGTAAAAACAAAACAGGAGGCATTTCCCCATCAGGATGCAGGAGTAAGGGACAGCAGAGGGACTTTGCCCTGCGATGACCCTGCATGGTCAGCATTAGGCATCCCGCATCACAGAAACAGACAGTGAACCTAAGGGCAGCAGCTTCCCTCTGGGAAAGCTTTTGAGCTGCTGTGATTGCCACTCCTGCAGCCAGCAGCACTGCTAGGCAGACCCTCTTCTCCTCGACTTTGCAAGGCTCTTCCTTTTCACCATGGGATAAAAATAATCCCCTTGCGTCAGCTCCATCACCATGAGCGGCGAAACGTTTTATTCATCTGCAATTCCTTCCCTTCCCTCATTTAAACAATTCCCCATTGAGCCCATCAAATTAATTTGAGCAAGGGCCATTATTTGGCCAGCCTGCTGGCGCAGGTGTCTCCTTTGCTTTCAGAGGAGGCTGGTGGATGGCATGAGAGTGCTCGGCATGGGCTGGCAGCAGCACAGGCTGACCAGCTCTGTGCGAGGACACGGAGGTTTAGCAGGGCCATACAGCTCTATAAATCTTTGCATCCAGAGTCAAGCAGGCAAAGTCTGCAAGGAAGGGGCATTTTGCAGCCATGCGTTTGGGATGTGTTTTACAGCCTTACAGGCACATTTGCCCTCTCTGTCTCCCCTGGCAGCTTTTCAGGCCAGACTGTCTGTTTGGGGAAGGCTGTGTCAGGCTCTGGCAGCAGCCTGGGAGGAGTTACTGGGATATGCCAATCTCAAGCTGTTCCCCCAGCCTTTGTAGCCAGACTCCTTCCCACTCCAGGCCATGTCAGATTTCCTGACTTTGTTGCTGCAGCAGATGCCAAAGGCTTTCCAAGGAGGAACAACGCACAGGAATAAGATACTGCAGTGGGACTGCCTGGTCACAGCCTGACCCAATGACTGAGCATGTGAATGCCTGGAGCGGAGGAGCCCAGGCCCAGCCGTCCTCTTGCTCTCTCCCTCCCAGCGGGTTGCCCCCAACCTCCCTGGCTCCCTTCCTTATGGGGCGCCAGTGTTCGAACAAGAGGTGGCCGTGTTCCTTCACCTGAACGGTCGCCGGGAGGGGTGAGTTCATTCCCCTTATCTCTGACATCTCTTTCTGTAGCGCATCTACCTCAAATAAAGGCTCTGTCACCGCCTTTGCTTGCTTTACAGATACGCAATATCGCAAGCAATAAAAAGCTTGAAGAAGGGTAAAAACCCACTTTCTGAGAGCTCTGCGCTTGCCTGTGGCATTGCTCAGGTCGGTGGAGCAAATACAAAAAGCACAACTGGGACAGGCCATAGAGACCTCGGTCCCGTTTGTCATTCCTGTTGAGTGAGTCCTGTCCCTTCATCCAGCTTTCTTCCTGTGATGGACACTGCAGGAAGATGAGAGGCCTCAGCAGGTTCTGAGCATTGAAAGGCTCTGCCCTAGGGGCTGCAGGCAGGCAGCATCCCAAAGAGCCTCCTTCACTGGTGCTGCCAAGGGCATGCTTTGAGAGCAGCCTGTTCCCACGGGGCTTCGGCTGGCATGAGCTCGCTCTGCCTTTGTGCTGGGGCTGTCATTCACCTAAAGAAGTGGTGGTTTCTAAGGATCTCCCAGTTTTCTGGAGAGGATTTAGATCATGTGCACAGAAAGGAACACACAGAGGGTAGCTAAAGAAAGAAACAGGGAAGTGAGGCAAGCCAAGCTGCCTGAGGGGCTGGGAAGCGCCTCTCTTGCCATTGCGCTGAGCTGTGCCCACTTCTCTGCACCAAACAGCTCTCTTGAGGTGTGGGAGAAAGCAGAGACTTCGGCTCCGAGGAGCTGTGGAAGCTGAACAGGCACGCTCAGGCAATCTCAAAATGAAAGCCTTCTTAGGATGTAAATGAGGACTCCTTATTCTCATGCATTAGGCATTTCCCAGGGTAGGAAATGATGGGTTCCTCTGACAGCAGAGGAGCGATGCCCGGGCTGCCAGGAGGACGCCAAAGCACAGACTCCATCTGTCCATGAGGAAGTGGATGCAGCACCTTCACACAAAGCAGTTCTTTGGCAACATAACTGTGCCAGTGTGGAGGAATGCAAAGAAAGGAGCAAAAAAAAGGCACCATCAAAACCATTCACTTGTCCCAATTCAGATTTCAGTTACTCCTGACTATCCAAAAAAATAGCAAGTTCAAGGGAGAGACACTGTATTTATTTCAGGAGAGGTACATTAGCTCAGTGATTGGATTATTACTGATCACAAAAACTAATCCTTCCCCAGAGCCTCTCCGGATCCCTAGTGATGCAATGAGCAGCCCTGCACCACTTTCAAACGCAGGCAAAGCTTTTGTTATGCAGATCTTCGAAGAGGACACCAGTAAGTCAGAGCCAGTCCCAGCCCACGTGCAGCATCTCACAGATGGCAACCTCAGGATCTCATAGGATAAGGCTTGCACTTTAGAAATAATTTATAAGTACTATTGAATTTTCCTAAATCAGGACATTTTCTTGCTCCAATTGACAGTGTTTTCATTTCACATACTAAACACGCTTCATCTGGACCGCAGAGAATTGACTTTAGCTTAAAATAACCTGTAAATATGATGAAACCTCTCCACCAACTGCCAAAGAGAGAGGTCACAGAAAGTGGCATTACACAACAAAAACAAGATTGGAGCCACGTGGCCAGGAATGATAAAAAGAAGAAAACCTCCAGTTCTATGACCTTGGGTTTCACACTTTGGTTTCACAGACAGAACTCTTTTCTCCTTTCACATCCTTCAGTGCAAGCCAGAAGTTGTTTCACTGATTATAAAGAACACTGGTTTAATGAAAGAGTCAAGTCCTTTAGATCTCCTGATGGCTTATTTGGGTTTAGCTCTCCTTGCCGTGCTGTTGTCTAGGGTTGCCACATCTCTGCCTGGGAGCCAGAAGTCTTTGTATCTGTAGTGTGACACAATCAGACATCTGGATTTGTGCCACAGAGCTAACCTCCCGTGCATAACAGATACGTGCAGGCAGATGTCCAGACAGATATCCAAAGGCTTCGAATTCTGGTCAAGAAGGATGAGAAACTGCTGAAACAGTTCTCCACAGCTGCAAAGCCCCATCATCTTGGGCTTTCAATCCCAAAACAGGATCTGTTTCGTTAGTGGATAGTGGAGAAGTATCCCGGGAGGCAGTGGAGCTCTCCCTATCAATCAGTGTGTTTCCGCATGCAGAGCAGGAGGAGAAAAGGAAGGAGCAGGGAGAAAGGGGCAGGGGAGAATGGTTTTGCCAGCTCGTGTCAATATTCCTCTTGGTATATGTGAACTTACTATTGTGAGTCACAGTTCTGCACAGCAGAATGGCCAGAGGACGTAAGCAGTGCTACACACACACACTGGCAAGCTGCACACATGGCCTCAGTGGGTGTTAGGACCAGCACTATGGGGACTGTCTCAGCCATCCTGCTCCAAGGCAGGCTCAGAGCAATGCACCCCTACAGATGTGCCTCTGGCCTGTTCATAAGGGCCTCCAGTGCTGGGTTTCCTGCTGGCACCAAGGTCAGTGCTGGAGCACAACTTCTTTCCCAGCTCATCCTTCTCCCCTGTATTATATGCTCAGCCTTTCTTACAGCTCAGAACACCGAAGTACCACCCATGCAGAGATCAGGCTGTTGCCTTCCTCTCTGCAGCAGAAGTTTGTGTGAGCCCAGCCTGGATGGAAGGTTACAGCACAGGATGCCAGGGGAGGGTGAAAAGCAGGAAAACACAGACACCTAGGACTTAGCAGATTGGGTACAAGATGGATTGCATGCTGCTTTAATAAGCCAGACTCTGGCTATCGAGGCAGAGGGGAATGCATGACCACTGTGACTAAGGTACCCCACAGCAGTGTTCTCCTGAGATGTGCAGGGTTTATAGCTGTTCTAGCTGAGATAATTCCATCTGCAGAGTAAGTTCTGGGAGAGGAGACAGCCTGAGCTCTCATAACCCAGCAGGAAAGAGCTGAGAAAGGGCCAGGACCTCTGTGTGTCAAGAGCCTTGTTCCAGCCCAGGGGAGTGCAGAAATTACACAGTAAGGCCAGTGGGCAAGCACATCACTTGCTGCTGCCCTCCAGACCTGGCCTGACAGCTGCTCTGCCCGGATATGTATAAACCCCAATGACGGAGTGCTGCTTGTAGTTGCTCACCAAGGGCTCTCCTAATCCAAGACACTGACTTAAGAGAGAGCCCCAACTCTATCCTGCTCAGCAACACAAAGGAACAGTGCACACATCGCTCAAGGTCATGGCATCTGAGTGTTTTGCAGGTACCAGAGACCCGGAGCATCCCTGCAGCACCCTGAGAGGCTAAGCCAGCAGAAAAGGAAGGTTATAAGGCAGTGAGCTCCAGAGTGCTCAAACTGGTGCTCATTCATTGCTGAGACACTGTGCATCACTGCTGAAACCACCTGTCCTTAAATGAACTATGCAGGCAACACAGAGAGCTGTGAAGGGGCAGACATGGGATAACATCAAGTCCCTGGATCCTCCTTGCAGTGCTCACCTGCTCCCCTAGCAGTGCAGAGAGCAGCTATCTGCAACCAGTCCAAACAACAGGGGAAAGACTGAAAGGAAATCAAACAGCTTTGACAAACCTCAGAGGAAGAAAAACCATCAAGCTACAGGTCAGTTTTTATGGGATTGAAGCTTATCTGCATCTGCCTCCTTATCAGGGGCCAAGCTGCATCCAGAGGCAGCAGCCCCAATGCAGGCAAGGCACAATAGTGCTCGGTGCCAAATTCCTCCAGCACTGCTCTCAGTGTTTTTGGGTCACTGCACAATTAGCCAGCCCTGAAGACACAAGAAATCAAGCTGCACAGAAGTGACTGTGTGAATCTCAGTGACAGAGCAGCATTTGCATGAAAACAGCAGCACTGGAACACCACCACTAGAAGTATGAAACTCTTGAAACATTTGGAAAGAAAAGGTGAGTGGTCTCTTAAATTGAATGATAACACTTCAGAAATGTAGAAACAATAATTTTGGAGACAAAATGTACTTTCTCCAGTGCTAAACCACTCACAAGTCCAGTGCTGATGTGACCTTGGAGAGTACATCTAATCTAAGGCTTCTGTAAATACAGGCTATGCCCACCAGCAGATGTGTTGCACATCCTAGGACAGAGGGAGGCGGTCCGGGTTCCTCTCCCTATGCTGGTCAGGTCTGTCCCCACCAGATGCTGCAACACCCCCTGCAGCTACCAAAAGCAGCATCACTGTAGCCAGCACTGGACTCGCGCATGTGCCCACAGGTACAGAGGATGAAATAATCATCCTAGATAATCTGACACAAATATCCAAGCCAAGCACCAGACCAGGAGGCTGCTGACTCCCTGGCTGTAAGCGTGGGCAGTATCCAAGAAATTTCATACAGGCTCAGCAGACACTGCTTTATGCGCTTTCTTTGACCGACTTTCTTGTTTTCTCCCACTCTGTTATGCTCTCCCAGTGTTTCTGAAAACACTTTGCATTTTTTTAATTCTCTTCTGTTTGCCTTCAGCCTTGTTGGGTTGTACTGTTTGAGCAGCATTCTTTAAAAACAAACCAAAGCCCACAAGCAGCTACATTCTTCTGACTGTGATGACAAAATGCTTTAATTTCTTTTCAGGAATGAAACCCGAAAGGCTTACTAATTAAACAGCTCTGCCAGCAATGCTTCCCTCGGGTGAACTCAACCACCAAGGTCGTTATAAATTAGGAACAATATTTTATTAGTTAAACAACTCTTGCCTAATGACTGCTGCAATATTTAGGGAGCACTTGGAGTCCGAAAGTGCCCTGGATGACAGGAGAGAGCCACTTGTTCTTGGTGCTCCATCTTAAAATGCTGCAAACACTTCTGCCCCAGCTCTGAGCTCTCAGCAGAAGGATCCAAAGCAGTCTCTCTGCTTGGGCAGTGAAACATCTGTTGTCATGAGCTTTCTGCCCAAGCAGGAATGGATGTTTGGGGAGATGACTGCTCAGCACCCACAGTGCAGGGCCATGCTGGTGGCAGTTTGGATGCAAACTTCAGTTTTGCAGTGATGATTGCAAGCTCCTCTCTCTGCCTCGTGGTTGCTCTTCCCACAAGGTTTGTGCTCAGTCATTTCCCTCTCCAACTTCCATGCTCTCCAGGTTCTTGGAGCTGATCCTTAGCAGTTCCCTGATACTTAGTGTGTTCCCAGAACCTCGTATGATCTAAGGACAAGAGCAACAGGCACAGAAAGCCTCTACCAGGCTCACAACCCATGAAAATACAGCTTGCTACCTCAAGGCATGGAGAAGTTCCTGGGGCTCCAGGCCCCAGATTACTGGAGTGAGGATGCAGGACACTTGCTCTGCTTGGCACAAGACTCTGCACTCCACACAGCCTGGTAGGTGACAGAGTACCTGTCCCTGCTTTTCTCTCTGTACTAAGGGCAACCGTTCCCATGTGCCACTAAAGATTTAGGAGGCCAAAGCTCACAGGGAGTCTCAGGCATTTTTGAACCTATTATTCTCTGTCTTGGTGAAAGTCACTTCTAAAAAATGCAACCTGAGTGCTTTCAAAGGGTTCCCCTGTTGGCTTATTTCTGCCAAGCTCTCATAAACAGGGCTGTGATATTGCTGTGATAGCAAAACTTGGACTATTAAATAACACTTCTTAAAGATTCCAAAGTGTTTTACAAACATGAGCTAATTAAGCTGCATATCAAACCTGAAAATTATTTTTTGAGCTCTTGAACCTTGCCTTATATCTCAAGGATGTGAACAAAGGAATGAACTAAAGCCTGATGAGAACCCAAGAGTCCTGACTCTCCCCATTTCCAGTAACCCACCACACTATTAACTAACAGGAAAACCAGAATACATTCAGAGCTGCTGAAATCCCAGTGGGATGAAGTTAGCTCAGCCTCTTCCAGTGAGCCCTATCCTGGAAGCCCAGTGGCAGCTGAGCAGTCCACAGCACGTGGAGCAGACAGCACCGCATCTATTTTTAGGGTAAGAAAGAGGGTTAGGACTGACACGTGGCTATTAAAGAGCTCTCTCTAAAAAGGGTGATCAGTCTGCTAGTCATACCTGTCAAAAGCTGCTATCCCAGCTATGTGGGATGCTGGCAGAGACGCTTCACAGGCAAACCCCTGTGACATCAATACATGGCTGTGGGACATGGATGACCCCATGGCTGTCCTGCCCCACTGACACACTGAGCTCTGCAAGATCAGTCCATCCCTAAAGGAGTCAGCAAACACAGACCAGGCAGCTGAGTCAGCTGATGTGAAGGCCACAACCCCCAGGAGCACTGTCTCCTTCTGGGTTTCAGGTAGGTTTCCCCATAGGACTCTGCAGGGATTTTGCCAATGGCATCCTGGGGTGCATTAAAAGGAGTATGGCGAGCAAGACAAGGGAGGTGATCTTTCCCCTCTACTCTGCCCTGGTGAGTACTGTGTACAGTTCTGGGCTCCCCAGTACAAAAAAGACAGGGATCTCCTTGAAGGGTCCAGTGGAGGACCTCAAAGATGATAAAGGGCATGGAACACCTCCCTTATGAGGAGAGGCTGAGAGACCTGGGTCTGTTCAGCCTTGAATAAAGAAGACGCAGAGGGGATCTGATCCACATCTATAAATATCTAAGGAGCAAAGGGATGAGGCTGGACTATTCTCAGCAGTGTATGGTGATAGGATGAGGGGAAATGGACACAAACTTATACATAGGAAGTTCTGTACAAGTGTGCATGGGAACTTCTTCACAGTGCAGTGATGGAGCGCTGGCACAGGCTGCACAGAGAGGTGGTGGAGTCTCCTTCTCTGGAGACCCACTACCTGTGCAGCCTGCTGTAGGGAGCTGCTTTGGCAGGGGGTTGGACTCGGTGATCTCTATAGAGGTCCCTCCCAACCCCTGCAGTTCTGAGATTCTGTGATCAGTCCCTGGAGAGGCTGGACTGGGGAATCTGGATATTCACCCAGGTGCAAACAGGTTTGTCTGCCTGCATGAGACAGCTGGGATGCAAGGACTCCTTCACATCCTTCCAGGCTCTCTGCACTTTTAAATATCTATGGATATTCTGCTCCTGTTAACTCCCAGAAAAGGGGAAGAAGTTAAGACATTTTACAGAAGAAGCTGACAGCACACGGTAAGGGTTTAAAGAGCATGCTGATTTCAAACAGACTGGGATCAATACTGTTAAAGTGCATCTGAATCCCCATGGCAAGATGATGCTCGTGCAGCTTCAGCTCGAGGTTTGCACTATGGACATGGGAGCTGGCACTGACACAGCAAGGAGGAGTACAGGAGATGCACTGGATGGCACTGCTTGCCCTGCCAGGGCTTCACTTACCTCTTTCAAGTCACCTTTTCAGAGTAGCTAAGCCTCCCCACCACAGGGTCGTGGTCACCATTGCCTGGCCACAAAAGCTGGGCCAGGAAAGCCCTGCCACTCGTTCACTTGTGAGCCACCACTGCTCTGCTTCCATCTGTTTTAATTTCTCTTCACTCTCTGAGAAGAGCTGGCTGCAGCCAGGGGAGTTGCACACACTATCAGCCATGCCTGTACATTCCTCCTTTTCCTCCACATGTGGAGGAAACATTTAATTCAGTGTTCAGTGTCCCTTCAAACCGAACCAAGAAGTGGAAGATGGATGGCTTAATAACACCAGAGCAGCAGTCTGTTTCCATCCCATTTATGTGTTGCTTGGGATGTGGTACCTATAGGTTTAAGGTCAGCAGTAAGTGAACTCGGCTTTGTCAAAAGCATGCAATTTGCCTCTGCAGAAAGTTTGCAAAGGAAGAGAATTGAAGAGTTAATGACTTTTATACCTGTGTGGAGGGCTGCTGCTGGCCACAAGGAGTGGAGGAGACATGCAGATTTATTCTGACCCGTGGCAGAGTATTGCTGGGTGCTGCTCACCTGATAGTTAGGTTTGTGCTGGACAGCAGCCACACTTGTGCCCGTGACCTATCTCCATTGGTGAACCCTTATGAAACTAGGGCCAGTGGCAGACACAGTGCTCAGCCATGCCAGAAAGGACTCATAAATCAGCTAGGAATCTTGTCCTGAGTCAAGCTGGTGGCAGCCCTGATAGTTTGGGTTATCTCAGGCTGTAGTTTTAATGGAAATGCAAAGGCATGGAACTTATGAGACACTCTCCTCCACAGCTCCATCACCTCTAAACAGACTGCCACACTGCTCAGTATTCTACACTCTCTCAGCACAAGGAAGTTCGTATTTCCAGTGGCATCCAGAAGAAAGGACTTTTTAAAAATCAGACAGAACGTTCTGGACTGACACCGGGGTGATTAGTTTCTGGCCAAAGACCTCACCTTACATATCTGGCTGGTAGTGTATATAAAACCTTTGGAGGTATATAAATAAAAAATGATCACCCTGAGATATTGCTTTCCTGGATCAATTCCAAAAAACCTGAAACTGAAAAAGCTCTATTAAGCAAAGGGTAACTGTCTATGAGAATTACATGGGCTCAGAAATGATGCTGCATTTGCAGCAATACAGGCTGTGGCTGGAGGAAGCCCAGAAAGTCTAATAAAGGTACTGTGTGGGAGAGGCTCAGCATCCTGCAAGACTGGCACTTACAGCTGGGTGGGAAAAGGGGCTCTGCCAACTCATACAGGCATGTACATCTCACTGCTGTCTCCTGGAACTAGGATCCCATGACTCCTTGCTGAATAAAGACAACACTCACTCATTTACAGGAGGGGTGACACAGCGGTCAGAGCACAGGCTCTGATGATCCAGAGGAGCAAGAAGACTGGCAGCATAGGCTCTGCAGGAGGTCTCAGGGGGCAACTGATATCACCTTTATTCAAGTTTCCAGGAGTTTTGCAAACAAAACCCAAAGCTCAGTCAAGATACAATGTTTGGGAAATCTATGAACTTCCATAGAGTTTGTAGGTTTGCCTGAAGCACTATGAGAAAGTTCTTTCTGATCCGTAATAACCCCAAAGAGATGAAACAGCCTTACCACCACTCCCTACTCCTGCCCAGGAGTGAATTACACCTTCTTACACTGACAAGAACAGAAGAAGAGATCCCAGATATCTGCTCAAAAGGATTGGGGTAATCTTAAGCACTCCTCAAGAGTTAGCCACTTTGCCAACATCATTGCACAGGGCAGAAAGGACATTAGTAGAAGGGAAGAAGAGACCTGCAATGGTTTGTTTCCTCAGTTGTACTTACCTTGGGCATCTTGTGCAGATTGGGGGAGAGCTTCAGACAGACAACCTGGCCTCACTCATCTCCAATGATGACAACAGGGTGCATGGGGTTAAATTGGATATGGGTTATTTTATTTTTTTTCTTGTCCACCACTACCTGGGAGCACAGAGCTTCATACTTATTAACGTTCAGATCAAACACATGGGCCTGGGGAAGGAAAAGAAAAAAAAAAAAAAAAAAAAAAAAAGGACAACACAAAAGAGATTAGCTGGGCAAGAAGCCCCAGTAGAAGAACTATGCCTGGGGAAATCACAGAAAGAAAAGGTTCTAGGGAAAAGTAACTTCAGCACACAATTACCATCTGACTTCAGAAGCTGTACCATCTGACTGTAAGCAAGCTATGTCCAGAAGCTGTCTGCTGCTTCTGAGGGACCCTCCCCTTCCTGCAGGAACTCATGGGATGATGACCCACTCCCTGAGGTTGGTGCAAACTCTTCCCAAGGCTCCAGCATATCTGGACAGGAGACAGCTCAAATCTGGCACTGTTAGCCCCAAAGGTCCTCACCTCCCCTCCCAGTGCTGCAAGCAATAAGTCAGCCAGGTGTGAAACCACAGTCTAACACAGACTGACTCACAAAGTGGAAATGCTGTCCGAAATACTGACTACTCTTTATTGCAGACCTTTCTAATATCTGCATCTTAATAACAATTAAGAGTCAAATCAGTAACTAATAGGGAAATAATGTGAATGTGGTTAGTATGATTCAGGATGTACCTTGGGGTGAAGCACAGACAAACTCTGCAAAGCACAAGACAGTGGGGACAGCAGCTTGCTCCAGATCAGATGCTGCAAATGCTGTGACAGCATGGCACTGCCATGGCACTTATAGGCAAGGGTTGGGCAAGTGGGGAAGGCAAAGGAGGGGGGAGAGAGACCTGAAGGCAGAATTTCGTCTAGCATGGACCTCAGAGCTACGGCACTGATACAGAGCACAGCACTAACTGCATGACAGTGACTGTTTCAGCATGATTCTGATGGGAACAGTGCAACATACTCAAGAGAGCATGTTAACATCGTCTCCCAATAATTGCAATTAGCTCCTGTCAGTGCTACAGCCTGCAAAGTTTGATCAAACACGACATTCCTCGCTGGTACTGAAGGACTCTCCAGCATGCTGGGTTCCCACTTTGAATCCATTGTGTAGACTTTCACCTTTAGTTTTCTTTCCTATTTATTACCTTCAGAAATCCTAAGGAAGGAAATGTTACACTAACAAGTACAGTGGGAATAGAGGACAAATTAGAACTGAACCTTGTGAGCATCTCCTGCCAGCTGTATCTTGTTTACCAACAGCTAGGAGCCAGATGACTTGTACTGTTTCAACACTATGCTATGCTCACAATTTGAATCTAGGAATTATATGAAATCTGACAGCAGTATCCCTATAAAAGCTTTTTCCAAAGAGTGTGAAAGATTTTGTATCAAACATTACATGTAATTTCTCATCAAACACAACAAAGTTGGTGAATTTTACCTGGATCTGAGTAAAGCAAAGAGGTCCCAGGACAGAGGTCCCAGGCAGTCTCAAATACCACTGCACCTTTGAAGTCCATTTGTGATGTCCTTGTCCTGAGCTGGGGAATCAAGCAAAGACTTTGTAGCTGCAAAAAAATATGATGAGGAGGAGCTTCCTCTAAATCAAAGTGCAGTAAGACCTTCCTGAACAGGGAAGAGCAAAGGCTTCTCAAGTGTTTTAGAGAAACCCATTGCAGTTTGTACTTCAAGAAGGGGATTCAAAGCATCAGACACAGATAAGAATCTGCAGTTTGTAGAGACTTTCCCTGTCCCCCGTCATCAGGCTGGAAAAGAATGATTTCAGTTTGATCCATACAAGATATCAGATACCAGTATTAAATTCTGAATCTACACCTGAAACTTGTGGTTCCACATTCCAGCCAAGGTAATCCTAATTCTCACCCCTCAATAGACAGAGGAGTTTATGTCCTGGCTTGCATCCTGCCATCTTCCTATCTCTGAAAAGAAACAAGCTCTCAAGTGCATCAGCCCCACATAACCCACACTCACCAAAGGTTTAATTGCCTGCCTTTACAGAATGCATTTTTATTAATTTAAGGGCATGATTCACTTCTCCCACCAATGACACAAGCTCAGTACTTAGTAACCTGAGAGCCCAGGAAATGTCCATCGCTAGAGCAGCACCAATTAATCCAGATTTAAAACAGGCAGCACAGAATTAATGGCCAGTCTTCGTTTCAGCAGCAAGGTCTGTTTCATAGGGCTGTCAAGTATCACACCTGCACACCGCAGCCAGCAGCAAACATGGCATAGTATGACGGCTCTGTTTTGGAGTGCTGAGCAATGCAAATTACTCAGGGTGAGGCTGTTTTTCAGAAATGCCACTGACAGCCCAGACATGCAGAATGCCTAGGACAAGAACTCAAAACCACGAGCAGAGTGGAGAAGGTCAAAAGCAAACAAGTTTATGAATGTTCCTACTATAAAGCTCTTCTTTTATGAGCTTCTAAACAAATGGGCTTGTTTTCTTTTGCCAAGGGAATCATGGAAAAGAACAAACAATTCCAGTTCTTCAGATGGAAATATCAACTCGTATCAGCTGGCAGACTCTCCAGATGGAGGGGTGGGCCACAGGCATTAGGAAGGACCTCAGAGGCTTTGATTACAGGAACTCTGAGGGAGGGGAAAATGGGGTCAGACCAACTCAATTACTGATGCCTCGGGAGTATTCTAAAAGGGTACACACAACACTTGAGTTTGAGGCAGCCTCATGTTGCCATAAAGCAGCAGAGCAGACAGTGACCATCTCTGGATGCAGATTGGAATGGGGTTTGGGGTGAGGCTTTCTGCCCTAAGAACAGAACACGGAAGCCCTGCAGCTGTCCTTGAGGTTCCTAGAGCCAGCTGCCCTGGCAGCTCAGGTCATGGGATTAAGGGTGCGGAGACAGCTGCATCTGCATCTCCCATACTAAGGAGTCACAAGCAGTACACAGCATCTCCCATCCATCCATCCATCCATCCATCCATCCTTCCCTCCATCCATCCATCCATCCATCCATCCATCCATCCATCCATCCATCCATCCATCCATCCATCCATCCATCCATCATTCCAGTGCCCTTCACCTCTCCAGCTGTAGATGACCACTCACCTCCAAAGACTGCCTCTCAGCTTTCACAAGATGAGCCCTCTCTGGGTACACAACCCAGACAAGTGCCACTTGACCCTGCGTGTGACTCCAGCATCAGACCCATGGTGGTAGAGCTGCCACACGCACAGACACACACACACAGGTACAAGTTAGTCTGATGAGGGCCAACATTTGCATAACTTTCCAGCATGGCAGACAAATGCATTTACATGCTTACTGACATACAGAACGTCACATCAGCATGGACTACTGCAGGCCAGGCCTGTTCCTACACATCCAGTCTTCCTCACTCAGTGCTGTAGCATCACCCGGGCTTGTACCTCCAGCAATGCAGCAAGACAGTGATGCTTCACAGAATGTGACATTGCACAGTTCAGTGAATCCACGGAGAATACAGTAATTTGCTCAAGGTCCCCAAAGCAGAGAGTATACATTTCTTGGTTTTCTCTGATACTTCTGCATATCCTGCAGGAGCAAACACAGGCCTGGAGGGGCAGCAGCCTGGCCGCATGCAGACCACGGGAGACATTTTCATTTATGCTGCTAACAAGCACTGAAAAAATGGGAAAGGGCATTTCAGTTCTCTTGCTATAGACTGCTTAGGAACAATATGTGGCCACTTCCATAAAGGAGCATAAATCAGATCCTGAGAACAAGAAACCTGTGGAGAGGTACAGAGAGAGGTGAAGGAAATCTGAAAATTGCTGTAATGGGAAAGGGCAAGAATCCCTATCTGCACTCCCCAGCTTATCTGCAGAGAAGAAAGCACATGGCAGTAACTGACAACTCCAACAGCTCTTCTATTTATGGCCCTTGAAAACTGTGCACCCACCCCAAAGAAATGCAGGAGAACAATTACCACTCTCCAAATGAAGCCCAGCATGTTCACCTAGGCAGTTCCTAGCAGCACCGGGATTTATGAGCTGCTATCAACAGCCATCAGGGGAAGCCTGGACTCACAACCCCAGAGAGACTGACTGTGACGGTAGATGTGTAAGGCAGATGTTCAAAGCAACCCTCTCCTAGACAGAAGGGCAAAAACTCTGATAAATCAGCAGCCCCTGAAGAGGACCACTGAAGTTAAGTAGATACCCAGTTACCTCTGAGATAGGATCAGGTGAACCCTGAAATCTCTGTTAGATGCTTTTAATCAATAAGTACGTTTTTTAAATTACAATCAAGGTCACAACAGACCCTCCATGCTTGATGTACTGGCAATAATGCTGCTGTGTTAGAGTTGCAGAAAACATTTAACACAAATGAGGTGCTTTGATGCCTGACTCTCAAACAGCTGGAGAGGAAATCCAGCTCAGTTGCATCCAGAGTCATGGAAATATATCCCACACCCACCAGATCCCACTGAGACTCTGCATGGGCACTCTGTGAGCTTGGAACAGTGCAAATCCAAGGCTACTACTACAGCTCCAGCATCAAACCCTGTTCTTAATTTCAAACACTTCACATCTCCCTGCTCACTCTGCAAATTGCACCTTCAACTTAAAGGACAGCCCAAGCTCCCACAACCCAGCAGCTCCGAGGTGACTCTGCTGTCACCCACTGTCCTGCAGCACAGCAGCCTACTCAACTTTTGTGGCCTGTGAAGATGGGAACCCATAAGCTACGCAGATCTATCCTGCCTTTACTGCGTGACTCAATCACAAGCTGGGTCTGCAGTGAGTGCAGCCTTTCCTGAACTTTTCTCCTGGGTTTACAAGAACTTACCCCCTACCAGTGGGCAGGACAACACCAGTGTGCTCAAAAACAATCTGGTAGCAAACAAAACCCAGCTAGGGGAAAATATGCATGTATGTAAGAGCAAAGCAGATGTACCTGGTAACTTGGCAACAAAGAATAAAATTGGTGCAAGAGCAAAAGGTGAGGGATGATTTAAAATCACACTGCATATCATGCTGCCCTTTACCTGCTGACATCTCTTTCACTACTTGACTTTCACTGTCTATGTGATGGATTTCCCTAATTTTCTTGACTGAATCATGATACCTCACCCCATTGGCAAACTCCACAGACGATTTGTTTCAAATTCTTAAGTCATACATTTAACAAGTTGGCAGGTAACCCCCAACCCTTGCATCCTAAAGACACTGTGCAGGCAGGGCAGCCCCTGCTTGCACTGAGGCCAAACTGCCATGTGGTGGAGGATTTACTTTATGCAATTGCCACAGTCACACTGCAGCCAGCTCAATCAGGAGAGCAGCTCCAATACCGTTCATTTTATGTAGGAAGATGTTTGCAATTTACATCTGTAACTTGAATGAAATTTAAGACACTCCTTGGTACCTTTGATGCACAGGGCAGGCAGAGGCTCCACAGGAGGGCAGAGGACCTGACTCAAGAAATTTTCATTACTGCACAGCTTCTGCAAGGATGGCTCAGGAATGCAGATCCTCTGCTGCCCGATACCAGCACCAGACACGCCTACAGACACATTCTACTGGAGAAGGACTGGCCCCAGTTCTGTTACAGCAATCTCTGTGCCAGCTTTGAGCTCAGGATGAGTAGGCATTCATGAAAGCTATTGCTTGCCTGGGGAGTTTCACTCTCCAGGACTGGCTGCACACCCTGGAGTGCAGAACACCAAGCACGTCCCTCAGGTCTGCAGTATCTCAGCATGCTGCTCTGGGGTGCACAACAGGAGGAAGAGAAGTTCTGTACCAGCTGGCTTAACACAGGGATGGATGGGAGGGCTTCTCTTCAGGGCTGAATCTCTCTTCCTCACTCACTAAGAACTGGGTCACTCTTGATTTGACATCGTTGAAAAACCACCTCAGCTGACTTGACTGAGCTCCCACGAGGCAGCACGAAACCAAAGCCTCAGCATGTGGAAGTGCTGTTATTCATTCAGACAGGCTGAGGACCGTTTAACCTCCTCAGAAAACCCTGTCACATTGTTTTACAAGAAAGTGCTTGTGTATCTGAGCTATTTTTCCTGTCAGTCAGCACTTCCTGCCAACCAGCTCTGCTCTGGCAGTCTCAGTGATTATGATAATCTCCTTCATGTCCTGGTCCTGCACACTCCTGAATGCTGTTATCTGGTGCTAAATAGCTGATACATCATATGCCAGAGCTGGTTGCACTTCAGTTTGGTCTAATAAGATTTTCTTATGTTGCCAACGACTCTTTTATTTTTTCCTCTCTAACATTAATAGCACGCTTTGGAATGAATCACAAATTGAGCTAACGTTTCTCACACCTCCTCACAAAGCCTTCTTTTGCTCCCCAGTATTATACTAAATTTAATTTGTTACTTTTCAGATCTCTTCTGAAAGGAGAAAGCCAAACAGAGAAACTAATCTGCAGTGAACTTGTGTGATGCCAGCCTGGTAGCAGCAGTCAGTACCTCTGTGCTGCTCTGCAATGCTTGCTGTAACAGAAGAGGTGTCCAGCACATCCAGTCTGAGCCCCACTGGTGCTCTTGGGGTGACTGTCCCCAGCATCTCCCAGGGTTTGAGTTGGAAGCACAGCTGCGGTGTTGGCAGGAGCATGGTGGTACAGTCAGTCCTGGCCTTACGGTCCTGCGCCTTACCAGTTAGTGCTCATTTCATATCGCACATTTGGTTTGTGTCTTTATTGAATTTCATCTCACTGACTGCAAATTGCTGCTGAGGTTGCTGAGCTCATTTACAGTTTCAGTCTGGCACTAAAGCACTTTTAAGTCCTGTCCACTTAGCCTACCATAATTGCTGCTGGGTTTCAGCACCAGCCCCAATTCCTGCATGCCCTTCTGAGGATGATTTCCACTGTGTCACATCCACCTTCTCACCTTTGTTTATGGATTTGTGCCAACAGAGTCCCTGAGGTCACCCTGTATAAATGTTTTGTATATTATTCCTCTGATCTACTAGGGCTGTTCGTCACAAAAACTGTATTAGATCAGTTTTATGTGATATGGCCTTACAAAAGCCTTACTAGACTGGCTGCTCTTAGATCTAGCACTGCTTACAAACACACCGTTCATTATCTCTCTGGATAGTGTATTTAGGCTGCCTAATCTCGCCTGCACCATCATGCTCATAAATATTGGGCAAAAAAAGTCTGTCCTTCAGTCCTCCAACACTTTCCTACTCTGATATCCCATCTCAGATACGTGGTGAAGAACTGAGACTGTTTCAATCAGTTCCTTGCTGGTTCCTGGGCTATTCCACATGAATTCATCCCAGTTATGCCAGCCCCCTGCTCCATTCCTACAGGGACCCACAGCCCTGGCGTCAGGCTGAAACTGCCTCTTATTAGATCAGGATCAGGCTCCATCCCCTCGCGTGTCCTGGTTTCTGGCTATGCCCCATGGAGTGGGCACTGTTTGCTGGAGTGGGTGAGAAGATGGGCAATGGCACAAGCACAGGCAGCACCGAGTCTGATGGGGCATGCAGTCCCTGCTGTCTGCCACTTGCAGCCCTGTGACAGGCCAGCAAAGCTATTCAAAAGACAGAGATCGAACTGTTGTGGCTTGTAGACTGGCATTTAAAAAGAACCAGAACAGATTTCAGGTCATCATAAAATGCCAAACAATAAACATCAAGGCTCAGGAGCTGCTGCCCTTGTACAGGAGGATGAGGAATACAGCTGGGGGATGTTCTAAGTGGCCTTAATGCCAATTGTCCCCACCTGCAAATTCAAACCTAAGTTAGGGGTCATTCTTATTTGCTGCTGATAGCAGAGAGCAGAAAAGTATCTATGAGCAGCTTTCTAAACTCTCTCAGATACCCCTGACAAGTAAGCAAATTCATACAAAGTCAAACAGGTTAATCAAAGATATCTTTGGAGATGCTGCCCAAGGCATTTGTTCCTTCACATACTTTCATACAAGCAGAAAAGAGCAAACTTAGTTCCTGTGTGGCTGAATGAACTGGTTATTCTCAGCAGGTGGGTTTTATTTAAATACTATATTTCATAACCTGAAAGAGCAATAGCTACAGTAATGAAAAACTGGCCTGGGAGCATCTGAATGAAAAACAATCCATGCAAAAACCACTGATGAAAGAGTTTTAAATTCAACAGTTGGATTTTTCACCAAAAACAAGCTCTGTGCTCACAGAACTACCTCACCTCCAACACAGTTGCTATGGGACATGAGGCAGTGAGCAGACATGCCCTGAGCTGCCTGATGCATCTTTAGGTCTGGAGCCCACCAGCACACCCCATGATAGCATGGGAGCTGCAGGATAGAGGTGAGGAGTCAGACCCTGTAATGAACACACCGAAGCCTTCTGGACTTACAGCAGTTGCCGGGGAGAAAAATCCTGTTTCAAAAAGAACATGCTGGCTGGAGGAAGAACAGCAAGGACCGCCTGGTTGGCACAAAGTATGAGGAAGGAAGCATTAATTCTAAGGACTCTGCCCATCTACCTCACTTAGCTTTGACATGTCACCAGCCCTTGTTTTAAAGCAGACAGGAGTCTGCCCATTCATCCACATAAATCTTAAAGATTCAGCAGGGAATAAGAAAGAGCCTCTTATGTTTTGTGGTGGAAGAAAATGAACAGTTTTACTGGAAAACAACCACTTTGCTGTGAATGCAATTTAGAAGCCATTTTAAGAAAGTCTCTGCCCACTTCAGCCTGCTCAGAGGTCCTTCTGTGTGATGAGAAAGGGACCAGTACCCAATATTTCCACACCCTAGTGATTGTGCAGCCCTGCAGAGATAGTGGAGGCCATGCAAGGCTCAGGTAAGGTACTACAAAAGTGTAGGAAGAAAGACGTGGACATGACAGGGATATCTGCAGCTGCTGGGAGTTCACAGTTCTGATTTTCCTGGGCAAAAGCACTGAGCAATGCTGAGGGTTCTGCCAGTAGTATGCCTGCTCATGTTCTGTAAGGTGAGGCAGGATAAGGTCCAAAACACCCAAAGAAATACTAGCATACCTGACATGTTAGGCAAGGCTTTTATCTGCAAAGTCACACAAGCTTTAAAGACAGAGATTGTTTTTTGCCTCCAGTCAAAGTTAAACAGGCAGAAAGTCTCTGTGAAATGTTCTGTAAACATGCACACAGCAGTGCTAGACAAGTGTTTCTCTCCTAACTGGGAAATTATGGCTATCAAGATGACATGTATTTCTTCAGCATTTTACCCTGTAAGTGAGATACAACAGAAACCCAGCCTTGAAGAATTCTCACACAAAACAGCTGTTCAGTAAAATCTGTTTATATCGTCAAGAAAGGGTATACTGTTTTCCTAAGAAGCACACAGCATCAGTTAATTTCCTGAAGGTTTGGGTCATCTCAAGTATTTCATACTTTGAAAGGTTAACCGCTTCAGTAATGGGGGAAGGGCAGTGGAGCATATGTCTGAGTGGCTTTCTCTGAAGAGTGCACACTCAGATGGCATTTATCTTGAGGCTATCAATATTTACTAAGGATAATATCACCCTTCTGTATTAGTCATGAAGGACACAAACCACAAAAACAGAAGAGTATATGGACTTGTACTTCGAGCTCGCATCCTGTTATAAAACCCGTAGATTATCCTTCTCACATAAGGATGTAGTGTCACAGAGTTAGGAGATAACCCAGGCTAAAAGAATCTCCCAGTAGTCTCTAGTCCAACCTACTGAAGTCAAATGCAGCTGTTCAGGGCTCTACCCAACCTGGTCTTTAAGACCTCTGGGGATGGAGATGATACAACCTCTTTGAGTAAGATGCTGCACTGCTTGACTGCCTTCATGATGACAACGTCTTTCCTTACATCCAGTCCAAACCTCTCTTGTTTGAACTCATTTCAGATGTTGTCATAGAATCATAGAGTGGTTTGGGTTGGAAAGGGCCTTAAAGATCATCTCATTCCAGTTCCTCTGCCATTCGCACAGACACTTTCCACTACATCAAGTTGTAGAGTACCCCACCCAGACTGGCCTTGAACATCTCCAGTGATGCAGCATCCACAGTTTCCCCAAACAGCCTTTTGCATTCTCATAGGAAAGAATGTCTTCCTAATGTCTAATTTCTGGAATAATCCTTTTATGTGCTGCTCTGAAGAACCTGGCTCTAACTTCTCGATGACCTCCTTGTAGGCACTGTCAGTTACTGCTGGGCAATCGCAAAGCCACCACTTTTCCACACTAAGCCCAGCTTGACAGCACCATTAGTCATTCTGTGAGGTGGCTGCAGTCTCTAGCCTGGGATCTGGGCATTTGGGAACACTTGCAACAGGAGTCTCTGGCTTTTTTAACAGGCATATCAACTCGTGGATGAATTCAACAGGAGAAAACATTCACGTGCCCAGAGTGGTTCAGCCTTAGAGATCTGCGCCATTGTTTATTGTACAGCACAACCTGCCAACACCACTTCCTTTCTTAAGGAAAGGAAGTAAAGAACCCCAGGAGAGAAATTTCAGGGGTCTGAGCCCTGCTTCTACATGTTCTGATAATTTATTTCTGCTTAAAGTATAAGTTTGATATAGATAGGCTCAAACCAAGATCCCAAATAGAGTTCCTGCTGAATGCCACAGGGAGTGAATCCCACTCCTACACAAATGTGCCTTCTATCCTTACAATAATCGGCCAATGTCACTAGATCTCTTGCACCCTAAATGTAGGATATAGGCATCCAAATCCACTTCCACAGTATTTTATTATTTTCAATGCAGGCCTTGCATCTCAGATAGCCTTTTTTCTTCATGCTAGGATTCTACAGTCTGCAGCCTAAAGCCATGGAAACGAGGTGTTATCTAACCTCATTTTATTTCACCGCTAATCACATCAAAATCTGCAGCCGGGTCCCTGCAGGAGATGGCCTGGAGGGGTCACAGAGCCAGCCAACTATGCTGCAGAACTCACGTTCAGAAATGACAGGTATCTTCCTGCTTTAGAAAACACTGCAGAGTCTTCAAGGAACATCATGTCATTTGAAATGCAATCACAGTACAAAACTCCATCAGACTTAGCAAACTGATTAAAACCAAAGCCAAACACTCACCAGCAACCACTCTGAGCTCACCCATAAAACTAGCTGACCATCTATCCCGTCTATTCTTTTAAAATCAAGCTGATTATTTAGCTATAGAATTGGGAGCTTCTTTTCAGGCAGTGTTGGCACTGATGTGCACATCTCAGGGATCATTTTACTTTGTTTCAATTTTCACTCCAAACCATTTATGTTCACTTTGAAATAAAACGGCCATCAGGCAGAACAGGACACTCAGGAAATTATCCAGAACATGATAAACAGGAGCATTTACTGTCCATTGCACCAGCTGCAGAGCGTGCACGCTTGGTTATTTATGAAGAGGTGGTGCTGTCTGAAGGAGATGCCCAGCCGCCAACACGTACATTTTAATATAATTCTCCAGATATTTACAGCTTTTCTTAAATATGCACCTCTTGGAGTCGTGCATATCAGGAGATTTTTAGACTGATTTCCAAGTCAGTCTTATCAACAAGGAGGCCAATACATATATCAACTTGAGTAAAGAAATGTGTTTTTCAACATATAGCCAATATCCCTTTAAGATGGCAATAAGGGCCTGATTTTTAAACCACCTCCAGGCAACCGTCAAGTTTTGCAGGCATAATTATATGTGGATGCAAAAGTAGAGCCTGTTTCTGAACACGAGGCCTTTAATGTCTTATTTTCTGGCTGCATGTCCTATAGTTTTCCATATCTTGTTAATGTAAATTTTTTTCCCCAGCACTAGTAGAGCCTATCCTCTGCGAAGTGTCAAGTTACTCCCAAAGAGCGAGTTCTACTACAAAGTGGAATATTCCCAGAATGAAAAGGTTGTAAACAACTCTCTTTTCCACTTCCACTGCAGATCTAAAAGGTTTTGTTTAAATCATAAGCTAAACCACATCTCAGACTTATCCTGCTGGTTACTGCAGAGGACCAGGATTACTTTCAGCATCAGTCCTGGCCAGTCTACTGCAAAAGCAAGGCAGCTCTTGCCTCAATCTTTCCTGCTAGACAGCCCAATGATGGACTGCCCCTGGCTGATGGTCACTTTTGAGAGATTAAAGGCATAAAGACAAATTAGATCCTACTCAACATAAAATACCCTAGCTGCAGTGCTGCCAAACAAACTAGTTTTCTGTCCTGTCCACAGCCCCAGAAGAACTCTAGGCTCATAGATAACACAGCTAATGTGTCTCTGCAGCAGCATAACTAGAGCCATGACAGCAGTGGCTGAGAAAAGCTGGGATGGAAAGACCTCATTGTACACGCTAAGTCCGTAGGAGCTTCTCTGCAATGGGTAAATTTCTGACAAAGAACCTGGCTCAAGTGAGTAGTGTTCAGGGTGTCTCACCGCCTGCAGATGTCTCATCCTCTTCCTCACAGTTCGATGCGAGGACACAAACAGACTACACGCAGGTCTCTGCTCTGCTCAGCCCAGCTTTCCATGAATTCTGGCCAGGTTTGGGGCTCAGACTAGTGCTCTTATAGAGAACATACTTGGTGTATGGGAGAAGGGGGATGCATAAATGGCCCAAGCTATCCTGCCTGCAGAGAGAAAAGTACCAACACTGCTTTCTTCAGACTGCAGTAACCTGAAATCCTTAGCGAGGCCCAGGTGCATCAGTAAAGATATCTCCATTGTTTAGCACAGAGGAGACAAATTCTCAGTCTCAGACACTGTATCAGTGAAATGAATTTTTTGCTACAATATAAAGGTTAAACTGCAATAGAGCTGCTAATTCAGTGATATGGATATATAAAGGCCATCTTTTTTCTGGAGTAATTTGGCCAAACTGTATAGACTTTCCAATCTACATCAGCAAAACATGCAGTCTGTGGTGACAGAGCAATGTGGTCTTACAGTCCAGAAACACTACTGACAGATAGCTACGTGCCCTGGTTGCTTGCCAGGCCCAAATTAACCATCTGAGCTACTTGAATGGATGGCTAGGGGCAAAAATATAACTGCCATCATCTCAACATTAGGATTGTTCTAAGTACTTCATTACCAAGTCATTACTCTTGGAGACAGCCTGACACAAAGGGAAAATGCTGATTTCATTTTATTTAACAGGAACAAAGTTCTGTTGGCTGAGCCTGGGCTTATTACTATAATTGATTTTTATTTTTATTTTTTTGTAACATTCTAAGTATATATTCGCTTAATTCTGCTGCTTCCCTGTACCTTGGAGGTTTGGAATCAGTGCCCAGGTATCAGCTCATGCTGGAGGTGGGCTTCTCTTGAGCACCATCTAAACATCTCCAGGGAAGTACTCATTAATGAACTGCTTTCACACAGAGAGAGTTAAGTTTTTTACTATTGGCATGTACGGCTGCCAGCAGTACACCTCCTTTGATGTGGTCAGCAGGAAGAAGCTGGGACCTGGATGTATTTGCAACATTCATCTCAGTGCAGAGAGAGCAGCATCAAGAAAGAGTAAATAGTGTATGCCCAGCAATATGCATGCCAAGGACAGGAAAACATAGGAACAACAGTCTGTTCGCAGGCTCCTGCCTGGTTTTCCTTTCTGTCCTCTAAGAATCACCATCCCTGGGGTATGAGGAGAAAACCAGGACTGCAGAGAGGTTTGACTTTCTTATGCCTGAGGTTGTTGGCCCCCAGGAATCACAGAATCATTATGGTTGGAAAGACCAATAATGTCACCTAGTCCATAGTCCAATCATCAACCTATGCCTCTGACCACTCCAGTCCATGTCACCCTGTAGAACATGTACCCTCTTGAAAATCTCCAGCTATGGAGACTCCACCACCTCCCTGGGCAGCCTGTTCCAATACATCACTGCCCCTTCTGAGGAGAAATGTTTCCTAATAACCAACCTGAACCTCCCCAGACATGAGTATGGCCACTATCTCTTGTCCTGTCAAGAAGGATCCATGCTTACAGAAGAATGTCCATATGCATCGATGAAGGTTTTGTCAAGCTGAACAAGACATGCAGCTGACGCTCACTATCTGTTCAGAGTTCATTGATTTGTGATTTAACATCAGCTTGCCTGCACAGCTGGCCCTGTTGCTTTAGTAAGTGTGGCAGGTCCATGGGCAGGAGGAATAAGAAATGCTGCTGTCTAGGTTTTCCCAGCTGCATTGGACACCCGTGTCCTCTGAAGTCAGGCTGATAAAAAATGGAATTAATAGTTTTGAGGGCTCATGTCACCAAAGTGACCCCATCCCTCTAAGAAACCCAAACAAGCCTCAGATAAATCAGTTTAAGCCACTGGGCTGGATTCTTGCTGGTGGCTGATCCTCAGTTCCCAGATGTACCTGGCCAGGATTGGGCTGACCTGTCCTCATACCTGGCCTCCATCTCCCCTGACATTTTCCCAGTTCAAATTAGAGCAGTGCTGCTCCCAGTCTCTCACCTTGCCATCAGTGGTGACTGCTGCAAAGACTGTGGAAGAGTAAGGGGACCAGGCAACATCCCCTACAGCAGTTTTCAGGTCATAAACAATGGAGTCCTGTAAAGAGAGATCCAGGCTCAGTTAAAAACACACCACACTCTGAAAGTGAGACACTGAGATATAAACTCTTTGATGTTGCAGCCTGTTAAATGCCAGCTTCAGAGATGGGAGATGGGATACTTTATTATGGCAGACACCAGCCAGGGTCTGGCATAAGAAGGCATTGTAGAATTGAACCTCAACCTAATTCCATTGCACTGAGAAGAAAAGAAGCGTGTTGCTTTCTTTCTGCAAGCGTTTTGAAAGCTTTTACTGCACACAGTGAGAGGGAGATTCTGTGCTTAATAACCATACAGGAAAAAGTGATCTTCCCTCTCTGTACCTCTGACATTGACTATTAGAGCAGTATTGGCAGCAGGAAATATTTGACTCTGACTGATTTACAATGAAATCAGTTTCCTGATTGAAACCAGACATTTCTTAACCACTAACCCTGAACTTCATTACGCATTTCTAAATGTTCCAATTTGTTTTAATTTTTGCCTCTCTGTCTACTAGGAGGTGTCTGGACCCTGAGGCCACCTACCAGCCCCTGACATTTCTCTGTGCCATTGCTCCAGAAGAGTCACCCTGCCACAGCAGGTCCCGTCTGAAGGTAGCATGTTCCAAGACAAGGCAGTGATGTTGTTTTGCTTGAGCTGCACTTCCTGGCAAAGTTCTGGAGCAATGCTAAACTTCATACGTCATCCTTTGGATTGACTCATCAGACATTGATAACATCAGTAAGACAGCAATGACAGCATCTTAGAATGAAACAGATTCAGGTTTGAGTGGAATCATCATGTGCAGCTGGACTGAGCTGTACCAGGACCCAGTAGGACCTACTTGATGGTGTGATCCCAGATCTTGCCTGTCCAGTCAGAGCTGCAGGAAATGAAGACTTCAAAGTGATAGGGATTCCAGCTGAATGAATCCACAGGTATGTGATGGGCTTCAAACACATCCAGAAACTGTTTCAAATATCATTTTGAACACTGCAATGGAAAGAACCAGTCAGTAATCAGAGCTCGATCTTCTTCCAGGGCTTGCATTCCCAGAGAAAGATGTGTGCAAATATTTGTATGGCCTCCCAGGCTCATCTGGGCTGGCTGGGAAGAGGCAGCTGGTACCCAGAAGTGCTACAAACATCACTTAGCACATGCTGTTTCACCCCAACTGCAGGCAATACTGAGCCAGACATACAGATGGGAATAGGCTGGATTTAAAGCCAAAAGCAGGCTACAAAGCCCATTCTCCACTGTAGGAGCTCCCCCACCTCCTGCAGTGCCTCTGTGAAGGGCTCTCACAACGGCAGGGGGAAACAGCTCTCATGTTGCACAGGAGCACACCAGCAGTGTGCATTTGGACTGCTGCAATTAAAACCTCAATGAAAGAAGGACCTATCAGACCTTTGGCTCCAGCAAGTTTTGGGTATATGTCTAAAGCCCCTTGCCTGCCACCATCCTGCGACAGCTTATCCCAGCAGTGTGTCCCACCACACAGCTCTGCCCTGTGGCTCTTCCCATGACTCAGCCACTCATGACTTCCCAAAAGGGTGTGTGAGAGCCCAGCACCGGACATGGAATGTTCCCCTTGGGCTGCTGGGCCACCCTGTGCCCTACTGGCTATGTGAGCTCATGAAAGGGAGGAGAAATTACGATCCACTTGCTGGCACTAACAGGATATGGGACTCAATCAGGATCCAGCCAGCTTCATGTTCATAGAAAAATGAGGTTACCCTCCCCCATCTTCCTCCCAGGAAAGGCTTCCTTCATTAGACACAAGGACCCCAATCACAAGTAATGCTGTCTTGGTTGTTTTTTCACATGCAAACCATATCTACACAGCAAGTTTGGGTTGGTTTCCGGATTTTCTGTCAGCCTGCCTCAGTACTGTCACTACAAGGACTTTTCAGCACCTTTCTCCGCTCCCTGTGGAATGCAACAAAACATCATCTGTGCGAGCAGCAGGATTGCTGAAGTGCTGCATGACATTAATTCTTGCAAACCAAAGCTCTAACTAATCAGGAGGCTTAACTACTTATTGCACATGACATTCACTGTCTGTTAACTCACACCTGCTTTGTTTACAATGTCCTTATGTGCTAGGACAGGTACAGGATGAGAGGTACTGAAGCCTCCACACTGCATCAGCTCTACCATCGCCAGGAGGGGGTGGCTATGGCAGGAAACAGAAACAGGAATGGGTCTCATGTCCCAATGAAATTTACTGACAGTGCCTAAAGCTTGCTAACAGTTTGGTGCATACTCTGGCTCTGAGCAACTGTGCTTGCATGTAGTTATGGTAGCGACATCACCTTTAATGGCATGTTCCATAACTTTGCTTCATAATTCAACGTGTTCAGCCACCAGGAAAATTGATACTTGGTTTGTTTTGAAAATCACTTTGCTGGGAACAAACAGAATAGGCCTCAAGTAATTCATCACAAGAGAGAGGCTGCTTTATTTAGTTGTCTTTCCAACTAGGTGGATTGAAGGTCCTTAATACCTGACAGCTTTGATCAGTGAGATCTTAACAAGATCTGTCGGCATCCAACAGATCTGTAATGCTTAGTGCTCTGTTTTTAGAGCCTCACTGGAGTTGAGCCTGTGATCAGGGCAGCTCTCCTATAGCATTACAGTGGGAAACACTCCGGGATGTTTTGACCCTCAACATAGGATTTGCAATCTGCAAGTCTGGCTTGGAGCTGAGCTCCAGGCCTTGGCAGGAAAGGGACCTGCAGTCTTATTAAAGAAGCATCAAGAGGGGTTCTGCAGGGCCTGGCTGGTGTCCTTTGTGAAAAACAAACTCCATGTGCCATACATGGTGCCATGGCACTGCTGACCCTACTCACCACATCCATCCAGACCTTCAGTGACACATCTCTGATGTGTGACACAGCCATAGCCTTCCCAAGAGGAAGGGACTCTGATAGAACACCATGGAAGTAACTTCCTGCTTTGAAGGAACACCATGAAATTAGTTCAGAAAGAAATTTGACTTTAATGCATAAGAGTTTCTGAGTTTCCCAGAACTGCTGGCAAAGTCTTCTCCTGCTATTCATTTTAAAAACTATACTGTTATTAGACACATGTCAAGATGAAAACAAAACTGCTGGAAAATGTGATGCTTAACTTCTGACAAGATAGCTTTGAAAAGGATGAGTTAATTCAGGGAGCAGGCATTTGTACAGCCTGTCTGATCCTCTAGAGTGCAGTTCAAATTTGCTGAAAGTGTTTTTCTCTTATATAAATGGTGGTACATGTGTGTGAATACTAAACTATATTTTTATGATGGGACAGGAAAGCAAGAAGGTAATACAGAAAACAAATAACAAGATGACTGGTGACAAGGCTACAGAACAAATGGGAGGAATACTGGGAGGAAAGGACCACTTCAAGGAACGCAGTTTATTCATAACCTTCACTAAAAGCACTTCAATTTATCCTAAATGTTCACCTGACACAAAGCTGCTTTGCTTCCATGTTGAATGGACATGTGGTTATAATGTAGAGGGTTTCCGTAGTTCACTATCAGAAACGCTGAGACTCAAGGTAATGGGCAAATCCAAAAAATAACACTGTTCAAAGGAATGTTCTATCTGGCAGCAGAGAGAGTACTTCCCATAGCCAGTATTCCCAGCTGCTCTTCAGAAACTGCCAACATAAATGTGTCCTGTGTTGTGGACTGCCTGGCCTGACCACACAAACACAAGTGTACCAGTGCTTGGTACGAGAGAATGAATGTGTGTGAAAACAGTTGTGTTAATATAAGAAGTGCTTTCTTTCTTTCTTCAGCTGAGATTTGTTGCCTTAACTTGTTCTCAAGCAAACCATCTAGGACTGAAAAAAAAAACCCTCTCTCACATGAAAGCACTCAATCTCAAGTTTGTTGTTGCGAAGCTCTGCTGATTGAGAAATAATTCTGACCAAAAAGCTGAAGCCACGAGAATGTTCCAGCATCAATCTCACAGACCTTCCCTTCTGGCACCAAAGTTGAACAATTCCTAAACAGCAAACAAGATATGCAAAGAGGCAGTTTTGCATGACAAAATCACATTAATGCGGAAACAATTTGTCCTCTGTGTAAAAGGGCAATAGATGGCTCTGTGTATAATTAAGATAATGATTTCTTGGCTTCAGAAGCACTATTAACTAAGCCATTTTTAAAAATCCGCTGTAATCATTCTGCAGCTGAAGAATTAACATATTATAATGCTATTTGTGGACATGCCCAATCTTTGGAAAAATGCCTCTCTGAAATTCATTTCTCAATTTATTTAATAAATCTAAAATTCAGCCTGTGCAGAGAGCATTCCATTTTTGATACTTGGCTTGTACTCCGTGTAAGGTTCAAATGTGCAGTTTTCAATAAAAGCTGGAATTACAGCGTGCAGTAATCCTTGGGAAATGTCTGGATCAGTAGCAACTTGTTGATTCCAAAACTTCTGAAGCTTCTTGTAGAAAACTCTTGGGAAACATTGAGGGTACAAGCACATTCCCCACATTTCTTGTGGATACTCTTAAGGCTTGCTTGTCCAGACACTGAAAATTTCTCATCTCTGTGTTATTGCCTACAGTCTGATGACAATTGCCTCTTCCTTCTCCTGGGAACACCTGAATTTGATAGGGTCATTGGTACAATGTGACAGTGGCCCCATATTTCTCTAAGGCCCACCAATGCCACAGGAATGCCTTGTTCCTCATCAGTAACTCTGAAATCAGCCTTAGCATCAATAAAAGAAAATATTCTGTGCAACAGTCTCTCTCTGCATTTGTCCACTCAAGAAGTGGCCTGGGCTTTATGGCTGGGATCACTGTGTTAAAATTCTCCTAGCTCTAGTTTCACTGAAGATCATTCAAGGCAGGAACACGTAGCGCTCTGTCCATGCAATCACCGCCAAATCCTGTTCTGATTCAATCCTCATCCATGAAGCATTTTCTTTGCTGTGTAACTAAGCCTGGATAGCAGCCTGAACACTTCTCCTCAAGGGTAACTGACAGCCCCACCTAACACTGACATCCACTTTTGTACTCTCTTACTTTCAGCACTCTAGCATAGAGGAAACTAAACTTGTGGTTCCTTCCTGCATTTCAATCAGGACTAGATGCAACAGTATTCAAACAAATTAGAGTACAATACCCAGGGTACCAACTAGCGTGGGCAATCAGCCAGCTCAGAACATCTGCCTGTATCTGAACAGATGCTTTGTACTTCAGGAGCATCAATGAAAAGCCACTGCACCTACCCCACTGTCCATCACCCATCAGCTGAGCACCCTGCTGCTCCCAGCTCCCTTCTGCATCTGCCTTATCAAATGAAGGTGAGCACTGATCAGAAACCTTCCCTAGATAGTACCTGAAAGAGTTGCAAATTTCCTTCAGCATCATCCCTCTGGACAGAATACACATTTGCTACGTCTGTTTTGCCTAAATGATTGAAATTCATTTCAGAATACAAATCCCTTTGGATTCTTTTTCTTTGTTCCATTTCCATTTTGCAGGCAGGACAGAGGGAGCTTTCGGCATCCTCAGTGGATGGCTGGATGACTGTGGTCTGCATCCCAGCCTCCCGGGGATGACCCATTCCTAACACTGAAAGGCTGTTAACAAAGCCAAAAAGCCAGCTTGGAGGAATGCTAGCAAAAGAAAAGTTATATGAGCAACACAAGAAGTAACAAGCTTAATTTTCAGGGCTAAACATAGCAGAGATCAGAACTTTGTATTTTTATCTTGTTTTCTTAAGAAAAAACAATGTCTGTCTCCTGCTGTCCATTTCTCTCATCTCAAACAACTTTTGACCTCACCAGCAATTTTAGCCAAAGTTAGCTGCATAGTGGACTTGGAAATATTAAGGTCTCACATACTTCATAAAAAGGGACAGCTGCAGAATGCAAACCTCTGGGCAATGCCCCTAACCATAGAAAAGCAATCAAAACTCAGCCCCTGTCCTCACCACATGGCTGCAGCTGTTGGGCATCAGGCTGCAGGGAGGCACCAAATGGGAGATGGGCTATAGCACAGAGGTGGAACACAGTCATTGAGGTCAGACAGCATCCACGTGGTTAAGGGGAGGCAGTGAGAAACTGAAGGCAGGAGGGCAATGAGAAAGGAGCTGGGATGTAATTGTGGAAGGGAGGGTTCGGGGACATTAATCTACAGAAAAAAAAAGGTTTCATCGGTTTCACTGCTCACAACAGGTCTAAAAATGAAAACAGTTGAGATTTTTCCTGCCGTTTCCCAACAATCACAAGGTCAGAGGATCGATGCCTTTTAACTTCTGCTCTGATCGTGGTTAGTGCCTGACTTGCACAGCTGCAGTCTGCAAAGCATTCTGGGACACAGTTTGCATTTAAAAAGTTTCTGCAAAATAATGCTTTAATTGGGTCTGAGCAAAGAGCTCCTTGTGACCCTATGGGGCTCTGTGCTGGTGTCAGACTCACCACAGTGATCTGAGGGCAGGACTGTCCTCTGAAGTTGTACTTTGTTGCTGTCTGAGCAAACAGTACATATGAGAAACCTGAAAGACAAGCATGGGTTAGGGAATGTAAAACAAGGGACAAAGAAGCCACTCTTACCTTATAGATCTTTCCCTCTTCAGTACCAAAGAGAAACAAATGGTATATCTTTTTGTGAAAATCAAACGATCTCCCACAGCCTGTGAAGAAAAGAAAGGAGTTGCACAGAAAATTGGTTCATTGGCACAGCACAAGCTCCCTGCCCATTAGATGTGCACGATGCCAATGTGATTTATTAGTCAGAAGCTCTCCAAACATGTTAGAATCATCCCCTCTGAAAACCCTTTCCAAGTTGTGCCTTTCTCTAGGACCTTCAGTTTGAAGAAACAACATACACAAAGGGGAAAGGGAACTGAAAAAGGGTGAACTGACTTGGAGTAATACACACAGGAGGTCAGTAGCACAGTTAGCTCTCAGAGCAGTTGCCCCATGCTCTACAAACTGGATTGGGCTCCCTCTTAGCTGGACACAAAGATCACTCGGTGAGGAGATCCAAAGCCTGCATAACAAGAGCCGCAGGATGTCATCTGCTTTCTAAAGCAACAAGTGCCCTGAGACTGCCTCTGAAAATTCTGTCTGTTCAAAAAATAACTCTATGCTCCAGGAAGAACTGACACAGACCTGTGATTAGCAGCATCTGACAGATGGCCTATAAAAGCATGGGGGACTCAAGGGAGTCTCTGTTTTTCTCTTTGGGATCAACCTCAGCCCCCATCAGAGACTGCAGCTTCTGGTTCAGTCTTCTTTCTCAGATATGACTTCAAGGATGTTGCTAGACACAGAACACAGATCAGCACTGCACTCTGCACTCAGTCACTGCCATTCTTTGGTTCTACCAAGCCCATTATTGTGTTTACAATCTGTTTTCCATTCCAAACATCTCTAAGGTCACCAAGACTCCAGATACATCTGTGGACCTCAAGCAAATCAGCATCCTCTAGTACAATAGAGGGAGTAGCTAATGTTTCGCATATGTAAGAGTGGTGAGGACCAGGTCTGCTTCCTGTTAGAGAAGAACAAATCTCTTCTGTTTGGTTGGTCTTCACAAAAACATAAATGTTTTCTGAGCATTAAAGGGTCCAGAGAGGAAACATGATAACTCCTTGTGCCCTTTTTGTCCTTGGCTCAGAAGCCACTTAGCAGGCTCACTCCAGAAAAGCCAACAGAAAGGGATGTGACTTGAGAACAAATCTTTTGGCAGTCACACAAGGATTCTTCTTACTTCAAAAGCCCCAAATCAAGCAGCACTGTAACACATACACGAAACAAGCATCAAACACAATGGGATGTGATTCCTTCAGTTCCTCTGGCTTCTGCTCCCATAACAGATGTGGCATCATTCAAGGAAATAAACTCTCATGCTGGTGAAAGAAAATTTCAGTAAGGTTCTTGAGCAGAAGATGGGATTTCTGCTGAGTTCCAGAGCAGTCTGGATCTGCTGACCAGAAGGGAAATGCACTGCAATCATCAGAGGAGAAACCAGAACAAGCAAAAAGGGTTTAGAAGTACATCATTACAGAGAACTTTCTGCAAAGGCAGCTGAAAACAGCTTTATGTCTTAAATGTTAAGAAAATGTAGACCTCAGAGGAATTGCTAAGGTTGTTTCAACCCTGCAATACTGTCTGCATTTTTTAACATTTAAATAGATTGTTAAATATTCAAGGCAAGCAATAGAAAAATCCATTTCCCAGCAACACTAACAAATAATCCCAGAGCCTCTGGGAGTTCTGCACTGTTCAGATTTAGCTGGTCTCTTACAATCTGTGTGGCAGTGCCAACCTTTCCACGAACACATATTCAGGAATTACTAGCCTAGAAACATTTTTATATGCAGAGCAAGTGCCTTCTTGAAACCAAGGCCACAGCTTCAGTGCAAAAAGTGGGTACAGTAGTATGATCATGGTATCCTCAAAGTTGCCTGTGTAGTCTGAGACCTCCAGAGCTAACTCATCCCATCCTATATCAAACACAGGATAGCCAGGATAAGGGGATTCGACCTAGAAAGACTGCAGTCTCCACCTTGTATGGAGAGAGTCTAACACAGTAACTCAGAATAGGTGTTGTGCTTTTAGAAGGTCAAAGCTACGTGAGGTGCATCCCACTGTAGGATTGGTTAGCTGTGCAGTCAGGAGAGGTTGCTTTCCATTTTGATTTGGCCCATTCAGAACAACATCTAGTAGAAGGAGTGCAATTGACATAATCCTGTAATACAGGTAATTTCCTTGCCTTATCCACACCAAGATGCCTCAGAAACATAGAATCACAGAATCACCAAGGTTGGAAAAGACCTACAAGATCATCCAAGCATCCACTTCTTACCAATAGTTCTTACTAAACCATGTCCCTCAACACAACATCCAAGCATTCCTTGAACACCCCCAGGGTCAGTGACTCCACCAGCTCCCTGGGCAGCCCATTCCAGCACCTGGCTGCTCTTTAGGAGAAGCAGTGCTTCCTCATGTCCCGCCTGAATCTGCCCTGGTGCAACTGGAGGCCATTCCCTCTAGTCCTATTTTTAGAACTAATGTTCATCTTCTCCTTCTGCAAGTGGAGACAAGCAGAAAACCGTGACTCAATTAGTGGCCATTGCTACATGTTCAAAGCCAGGAGGAGGAACACCTTTTTAGCCCTTTTCCTCCTCAACATCCCACTCCCAATTTAATTGCCCAGAATGCCTGATAGGAGGTTTTGAGTCAGTAATTAATCAGCGTGGTGAGTTCTTGGGCTCCTACCAAGCACTTGCAGCTGCAGGTCCTCTTGTTCCTTCTGCTGACAGCTTGATGACATCTGTATGAACCAGCTCATTCTGCAGGCAGAGGAGATTCCACATGAATAACAGGCTTTACAGCAACAGCAACAATACAGAGACATTCAGTACTTCCAAATGGAAATTTTATGAAGGAATTTTAAGAAGCCTTCCAAAAATTGCTTCATGTTTCATGCCCACAGCTGGCAACTTGCTAATATGCTGCTTTACATAAGACCTCCAGGAAACTGACACTTTGGTGCACTGGTGCTGAGAGCCACTTGTACATATCACAGGCACAGGCATATGACCTGGACAGCTTTGGGTTTTGAGGTTAGTGCTTCCAAGTGTGGGATGACACTGTCAGCAAGAATTGGGTTAAGTGAATTCACTCTGCATAGTGGAAAATGTATAATAGTCTATAATTGTGGAGCCAGCTTAAACCCACAGTAAGGGTTAATAACATACCACCTCACCAGAGCTCTCTTCTTACCATCTTCCTATTGTCCTAAGGGCAGCCTCAGGTCCCAGCGTTCACAATCTCTCAGACACTGAGATTCGACCAACAAGAATATCCAGTGAACAGTTAATGTGCACCATGTTGTTGTCAACAGAGCCCTAAAGAGCTCTCATTGCAGGGCACAATACTGACATGCAAGGTTTTGTATGAATATAGGGCAAAAAGGCTGTGTCCCAAAGAGTTTACAGCCTAGCTAGGAGACAAAAGGCAGATGAAAACAGACACCATGTGGGTGAGTATGAGGAAACAAAGAGAGGGCAAAGATTCATTCTTAGACTAGCTCTGGGAATTAAAATACCTCTGCAGATTGGAGTTGGTTGTGAATATAAGAATACCCTGGGGCTAATAAAAAGAACAAAGAACTAAAGATTAAATTAGTGAGAAGTGTGGGCTGAGGACTGGATGTTTTCATGAATCTGCAGATTTCCCACTGGAGTACTGTGAGAACAAAACATAACTTCTTAGTTCACTGAATCAAGCTTTAGTTGGAGCTTCCCTAAACCCAGAGCAGGACTTCAGTGAAAAAAGAAATTTTGCCTGGAAAAGTCAGTTCCAGGGAATTTTACATTAGGAATGGGTGAGAAGGCCTTGAGAGTACTTATTCAGTACTACAATTCAGAGGGGACAGTGTTTTCTAAGACAATTTAATCAAATTTTGAGGGAACACATTTACAGAAGGTCCCAGAAAGGTCAAAATCTGTAACATAACTTACTTCCTTCTCATCAGCTTGCATTGCTGTATAAACACATGCCTTTGCTTACTGATGGGAGTAACTTTTCCCTGAGACTGTGTCATTGTTTTATGATTTTTGGTACTGGTATTCCACATCATAACATCATGTAGTGCATTAAGAGTCAAAGAGTTAACACTCCAGCCCCATGGATCATTGATAATTCCAGGTATACCTGTCTCAGAAGAGAAGAACTACATTCCCCAGAGGACTTTGCAATGCTTTGTATTTTTACATGTTTTCTACTCAGAGGGAACAGATAAAAACTCTCTGTGGTCACGGGACACTCTCTTTCCTTTGGGATCACTCAGCAGTGGGTGCTCGCTGCCGTCCGCCTTCAGCGTTAGCGTAAGGCCTTCGGTTTATCAGATACTCTCTCTTGCTCATTTTATTTGATTTATTAGCTTCAATTCCAATTATATTGTATTATATTCTGTTATTTTTCTTTCTGATATCTTATTTAGTAAATTAGCTTTCCTCCTCAGATCGTTGCCGCTGTTTTGTTTCTAGGCCCATCTCCCTTTTCCCTTTTCCCTTCCCCTTTCCTGGGGCGTGGGTCCATGGGTCCCCCGCACCAATCGTCACAGAACCAGGCCGATCCAGCCCGGTAAACCGTTGACAGACTGCAGCAAGGAGCCTCCTGCAGCCTGCAGAGTCTTATTTTCTATTAGTTACCCTACTTGCAGCACATGGCTTAAAACAAGCCAGATTCGGTGGGTATAGGAGGAAATAACATTAAGGAAGAGGTCATATTTGCCGGTGCGTGTGTGCAAGAACTGGAAAGAGCAGTGCCCTGGGCATCCATGAGCAGAGCATGCTCCTCATGCCTCCTCCTGCCCATGCAAACAGAAGTGCTGATGGGCTGCTGGAGCACAGTCAGGACATGCTGAACTAGCACTCACATCTGCTCAGGCTCCCTGAGAGTGTCTGTCACATCCAAGCTGTGCCTTGTGGACACTGAGTCAGGCCTGAAGAGCAGCTCTGGAGCTGCACGTGTCAATACACTCTGTGCCCAGCAGAGTCTCATTGGTCAGAGGTGTGCTCTGGGCAGGCAGACAGGTACACCAGCACACTCACTCTGTTCTGGCAGAAGGATGGTCTGCATGAGACCTTCTATCTAAGCACAAGTCGTTCTGCAGCCTTTCTTTGAAGGTGCCTTCCAGCACCTCCACCAGGCCAAGGCCTACACAGCGGGTAGCTTCTGTAAGCACTTGCCTTCACAAAGGATCTCACTTACGCAGAGTTCTCCATAGTGCTGCTTTTATTTTGTATGTAGCCTTGCAGTTTGGAAAATGCATCTGTTCCTGGGGCTGTTTACCGAGAGAACTATTCATATATTCCTCTGGGTAAACAGACTGTCGACAGTCTGGCCTTTCAGGAATACTGAACAATAATACGTTACTTCTGCTGAACAACCGTAAAGCATTTTGAAAGCATTAGCAAATTAGGTCTTGCAGCTGCCTATTTCCCTTCAGTTGTTGTTATAAACCTCAGATGACAAAGGTGGCCCAGACCTACTCAGCAATTCAGCTCTAGGTTACATAGGAAGGGTGTGCTGTGGCTGCTAGGCAAACGGAGGAGCAGTGGGGGGTCACCCCAAGAAGCAGTGCCAGACTGCATCCCAACCAAAAAATTCCCATCATTCTGACAGCTCTCCTCGAAAGTCAATGCATGAATACAAGGAGGGAGAGCACAGCCTTCCAGCTGAAGAATTCCCACATTCCTCCCCTATTTTACACCTTCCTGGTGACCTAAACCCAATCCAAGATGACAATGTGAACACGTGAATGTTTCAGAGAGCTTGTCCAAAGTGATTGTGCCAGTTTTTAACAGAGATAAGAACCACAGCCAAGGCAGCTCAACCATCCTTAGCTAAAATCTGATGTCTTCTATCCAAAGCTTGAGTGGTGCTTGCCAGTTGTCCAGCTGGAAATAAGAATTAATTTATTCACTTTATGCTCTCAGCTTTAGAAATGTCAAAGTTATCAGTGTCTGAAGAAGCTTTACTTCTGGATAGTCCTGTCAAAAAGATTAATGAAGCTCTTTTTCATTTATTTCATATTTGCACAATGGATCTGCAAAATAGAAAATCTCTGGGATATCATTAATTTTATTCTAAATAAAACTCAGAGATCAGTCTCTTGTAAAACTGGACTTTTAGAAAATTATTCATTTCCCTTTGCTGTGCATAAAGCCATGGATTGTAACAAAAAGCCCATTTTGTTCTGTTTCTTGCTTTCTCTTTGGAAGAAAGAAACAAGAATGTACCTAAAAACTTATCATTTTTCACCCCACCCGCTAAGTACACAGCAGTTCTGGAAATTTCAGAGGTAACTTCAACTCAGCTTTATGCATGGGTGTAGCCAAGGAGTGCAAGGAATAAGTACAAACGACACTGCTAAACAGGTTTTAGAAGTCATACCAGGTGACTCTTAACTAGCTGTATCAATGTGTTCAAGGTGTGGGAACACAATTAAGCACAGATGAATCACAGAAATGCTGCAAAAAGCCCTCTTACAGGTGAGTTTTCATCAGGATCTGTCTGCAGATTCTTAGGTTATCCAAGCTGTGGCACTTCACTGAACCTGAATGTAAAAAAGGTTGAATCCAGCACATCTCAGATCTGTGTGAAACAGCATCCCTCAGTTATGAGAGCACTGTCAGCTACTGCAGCCCAGGCATGAGGTGTAACTTGCCAAGTCACCTTCCCTGGACGTGTTTAGCTCTAAGAATGTACTACCCACTTCAGCATAAATCCTTTTGTCTTTTCTATACAGGGGATAAAAGAGGGATTGAGTGCTATGACACTATTAGTCTGTCTCTACCTAGGAAGCTCTGAGCTTTCTTTTCAGAGAAGGACTTGGGACCATGTTTAGTGGAGGGATTTTTGTAACCAAAGCTGTGTGAATGAACCAGGAGTTTATGAAAGAACGTGATTATCAATGCCCTCTGCACATTCCTGCTGTGTTCATTAGAAGAGGCTCCAACGCCTGAGATAAACATGAGACTTTAGAATACAGATAATGTTACACATGAAACCCTGCTCATGGCAACAAGGCCTAAAACTTTCAGAACAGACAAGCTTTCAATGGCTTGGTATAAAAGGTTAAAGAAATGAGCATCTAAGGATACAGAGAAATGTCTTTGCTTTCTGGGAAATAATGGGACAGCTACTTCAAATTCCCATTCAGGGTAATTTGATTAACTCTGAAGTAAAACAAACAAACAAACAAACAAACACTGAAATCTTCAAAATGTAAAATCAAATATCCAGTAGAGAAAGCACACGTTGAGATTGAGAGACTTAAATCCAAGGGTCGTTTAGGGACATTTCTGCCAATGCATGTACTGCAAACAAACGAGTAATCAAAGGCAGAGAACACAAATGAGATTTGTAGGGTGTGAGCCAGCAATGTCTTGGCAATGGGAAACCTTTTCAGTTGTGTGTTGCTGTCCCACAGCAAACACAGGCTTTTTCTCTGCTCCATGGTCGTAGTACTACAATTTGCTTTTCCTTGCACCAGGTGCTCTGGGGAAACCCAGCAGCAGCTACCTATCTAGCTCTTATCTAGCACCTTGAATTCCTGAATTACTTTGTACCACTTCGGCCACTCACTGTAGCGGAGCAGGAGAGAATTCTACATCTTCTCCTCTCCCTTTCTTAAGTACAGTCTGTAGGGCAGCATTTTTTGAGTAGGACTCTTGAAACTACGAAAGAAGGCAGATTATTCTGCCTCGTCTCTGGATGACTCTCTCAGGACAAGGAAGGTTTCAGAGAAAGGATTAGTCTTGAGACACAGCAGCTGTGAAGCAGAAAGGTGTTGTCTCACAGCCAAGCTGATGGGGTGCTGAATATGCCCATTGGATGGCTGTGTCCTGAGCAAGGAGTAGGCTCATTCTGCTCAGTTCACTTTAACTCAGAGCCTCAGATTCAGCTGAAGGTTGATATCAGCAAGTTGTGACTGAACCAGAAATGTTTTGCTGCCTCTTCTTTTCAAATCTTGCTTATCATAAATAATAATACAATTAATACATCATTGAACTTTGTAAAAAAATGGTTCTAATTTGGCCAGGAAGGGAAATTGCTACCTACTGCTTACCTTAACTAAAGTCCAAGACACAATCCGCCCATCCGAGGAGACAAGAGAAGAAATTCAAATTGTCGTCCACATCATCTTTCTGCCACACGACCTTCAAACAAGCAGATAGTCCCAGTTAGCACAGAGCACTCTGAATTAGTAGGGCAGAGATTCTGGCCCTCAGCACGGTCCTCTCACACTCTTCCTAATGAGCAGCTGGTTTCCACCCTGGAAGCTGATGCTGGTTCACAGCATGTACGAACACATTCCCATCATCCCAGGCAATTTCACAAGTTCCCCACAACTCCCACCTCTCACTGTACTGCAGGGATGCTGCAGAGGACACATCACTTCCCTGTGCAAATGAACCCCTTCCCATTTGGCTAATTACCGCAGATACAGCGTTATATGGCTCCTCTTCAGCCAGCTCACCTCAAATGAGCTTTCCGTGCCTATGTCGGACACAGATGAGCCCTTGAAAGCAATGTTTGACACAGGTCCTTGGGGCACTTCATTTTAGGGGGATCAAAAGGTCTCCATTAAAGATGAAATCTTCCCCACACCTTCAGAGCATCTGTGTGCCTAGTAAGGAGATTTGCCTTTTGACTGTGACAGCTCAGCAGGAGAGATTAGAACTCAGATAAATGGCTTATAGTTTAGAAGAGACATTTCAGTTAGACCAAAAGCATTAAGAACACTCGATTTTCAGATCTGGGAATTCAATCAGACTGAAGGGAAAAGGATGACCTGCCACTGGGCCTGTCAGCATAAACTCCTGTGAGCATCTGTCAGTTCAGGATGGGGACAAGACTTTGGCAGGTTCTGCTGTGGTTTTCAAAGGTATATTTGCTCCTGTCGAGCAGTGCATTAGACACATTTCCCTAAACACTGTCTATAATAAATGGGCATGAGAATCCTAGAGCTTATCAAATAATCTACAAACAGCTATTAATCTGGAACCTATTCCAGAAAGCAAGCAGCATTCTCAATACTTTAATTACACAGCTTGGGTATCTCGATGTTACTTCTTCGGAAAAAGTGTTAATTCTGTTTTATGAAACGGTTTGTACCATAAAGTTCTGTGGAGCATGAAAGTTCAGCAAGAGACTCACTAAGGAGTAATTAATACTCTTGTGAACTGGTTTCCTACCTAGAACACACTGTTCTGCAGAAGGAAAAACAAAATGGAAGGCAATGCATGTGTGAGCATACGCAATGACAGTTACATGGCCATAAGATATGACTGAAGAGTCTCAAGTAGATTTGAACATCCATCCTTACACTGCAGAAATCAAAAGACTCCAAGTGGAACCACTTCTGTCTTGCATTAAGGAGTGGAATAATCCAAAATTGCTCAGAATAAATGGCTACTGATGAAAGGATGGGTCCAATGGAACATACAGAGAACAGCGATTTCCAAGGCTGTCCACTGCACACATTTGTGTTGCATATATATCTGTTCCAGGAACAGCTCCCTGGGATCATGAGCTTCTGCTGATCATGTTGGTCATCAGCAGCTGCTTCAGATAATTAGGTTGGTGTAGTGAGGAATTTTAATTAAAAGAGAAAAATGCAGGCTTCAGAGGTACTGCTTAACAAACAAGTTGACTTAAGTATATCACGCAAGGCACAAGAAAAGGGATGTGCTTCAAATTAGAGCTTTTTAAAATGCCACTCCAAACTTGTCCAACAATAAGGTGCATTTATTTCCATGACTCACTTAACTCTCCTCTAACTCAGGTACTTTCTACTTTCCCAAATATATGGAAAAATGTCACACTTCCCAACCTCCTTCTAAGGCAAATTTACTTAGCTTGAGGTAGGTTTCTGTGAAAAAAAAGTCCCATTTAAACCTGGAAGCAGTTGGCACAAGTACATTAAATATCTCCTACCAGGACAGGGGTACAATGAAAGAAAAGGGGCTCTCCAGAATCTGATACCTGCAGGCTAAACCCAGGCTAAACGCTTTGATTGGCACATGGAAGGGAAGTGCAAGAGACACATCTGTGCTGAAGTCAGCATGGGTCTGAGATTAGGCTTGAAGTCACCACCCAGGCTGCTTACACAATGCACATGCTAGGAGCTGAGCTGGTCCAGACCTTCTCTAAAGTGTGAGTCCAAGCTTGACCACTATCAGAGCACATGCTAGGTACTCCCTAGTGAGCTCTGCTTGAGCTCTGCAGCTGAGTTCTCTGCTCTGGTTAAGCTCAGTGCAGATGTTTTGCACCCAAACTAGAACCAAGCAACAGCCCATTACATCAATGGAAAATGCACAGATAAAATAGCTGGAGTTCAGCTCTAATCACACAGCAGACAGCTCTAGAATCCTCATGTCTGTCCCGATACAGTGTGTTGAAGAAACCTCATCTGGAGGTGTTCAATAACACAATTGTTTCCCTGACCTTATGGATTATTAGCCAATCAAATTATTTTCAGCATTCCCCAGCTGGAGAGCTTTAGTCGGGGTTTGCTCACTCCAAATGCCATCTCTCTGAAAGTTATAAATTCAAGTTTTCTGTTATCAGTTAAGAGTCACAACTACTTCTCTTCATCAGTTGCACAGTGGAGTCAACAGCCCTCAAAAGCAAACAGGCTGATTTGCTTTGGTGCTCTTGCTCCCACATTCAAAACAGTTAACAGCATCTGAATTAGGTACACAGTGCAGGCAGTCTGAACTCAGACTTCCAGGGGCATCAAGATCTGCCCTCACACGACTGTCAGCAGCTCTCCGTGGCATTACCCTGAATTTCAGAAAACAGAAATTGGTACTTGATACTTTTAATTTGCTGTCAACACCTCTGACATCTTAATATTGTTTATGATCTCTTCTCTCTCCATCTCTGAATCCCATGAACACTTATTAGGGTAATTAGCCTTCATGATACTGCAATCAAATTGGGCATCTGCTCAGAACTGACCTTTTCCCTGCTCCCAGAGGCCCAGAAATGTGGCACAGACTCCTATCATTAGCAGCATCCATGCTGTGAGGAGTGGGACTTTTGACAAGAAAAGTAGGCAACTGAAAGAAGTTATTTTTTTCGGAAGCATGTGAGAATGATCCCAGGATTTTGGCTGTCTGAGATGACTTACAGTGAAAGTTCAATTCTGATATAGTAAAAGCAAAGCACCACATGAGAAAGAAAACTGTATGTGAACAGTGGAAAAGTGACAAGTACACACAGTACTATAAATGATCCTGATGGGATCTATAATAAAATCAAAGACATACTGTTATCTGTATAGTAACCTTTAGCCTGACCACTCTTTCAGTACAGAATTAATTTGTGAAACACTGCTGTGGGGTACCTGTGAGAAGAGCCTAACACTTCTGAAGTTTTATTTCTCAAAGCCTGGTTATTCATAAAGTAATGTAGGCTATTCAAAACTACTGTTTGTTCACAGAAAAATAAAGGTAAAGCTCTGCATGTTCACTGCTATGTACAGCAGGGCAATCCATCAACTCTTAGCTAGAAAATAATATAATCTTTGTCTATAGCAGATGGCAGTGGCTGCTGTCCAACAGGAGATTAGACCATCTATCCAATCTGATTTGAAAACTCCCATGTTTCTAGTGTCATTCCTAGAAAAGAAATAATGCTTGAGGCTGTTAGTCACTCACACTGACAAATAAAATTGGTCAAAGCCACCCTGGCCATGAAGCTGACCCGAGTGCTTTGCAGATAGCCACCGGCAGGATCTGTCCTCCTTTCTTCCAAGGGGACAACTGCTACTGCAAACACCAACCCCTTTGGCTTGTTGCCGGCTTGCCAAGACTCAGCTGTGGGGTGCCACATGTGGCACATACACATTAAAGAACAAGCAATTCCTTCCCTTCCTATTCATTATCCTCCGTGAAGCTCTTAACCAGCACCGAAACGTTGCAGCCTTGCTGACTCCTGCCCAAGGTGAAACAAAAGAGTTTGGGTCATTCGAACTTGAAAAATAGAATAAGGTCTGTCAGAGGTAGGAAGTGGGAATGACACAAGCCTTATGAAACCCCCAGGAACTAGCTGAGTAATACACATGCAGATAAGTGAGCAAGCTCCAAGCTGCTGAAGAAAATCCATGCCAGTGTGACTCAGTGACAAATTCCTTCAAATTCCTTTCAGCACCAAGCTGGCAACCAATACTGTCCAAAGCAAAGCTGTTGTGGCACTGCAGTGTTTGGGGGAACATCTCTTCTGAGGTGGGGTTGGGTACACCACAACCACTGGTGGTAGTTCACATAGTCTGTTCCCCCCTGCCTCCAGCAACAGGCACTCAGCTACTGCCATATCAACAACTGTCAGCACTTAACTGGCCTTACAGAGAAAATCTCCTTTACCATGAACTTTTACCAGGTCAAGCTCTCTAAGCATTTCAGCTCTTCCCTTTCAGACCTTCTACACAGCTGGAAATACACAGTACAGGGCCTTCCTTAGGCACAAGCAAATAGGAGTTACAACCTCCTCTACCTTATATTCTTACAAATAAATCAGAATTATGTGTCTTTGTGCAACAGGAAGACCACTGATGATCTACTATAACCCCTTCTGGCACCTGGCTGCCTAACTGCTCATTCCCTTCTTATTTGTATCTGTGCATTTAATTTTCCCTTTCTAAATACAGAATTCACTCATGACTTTATTGCATTTCATTACATTGATTTTGGACCATTCTTCCAATTTACCAAGATCGTTTTGAACATAATCATGCCCTGAAAAGTGCCGGGGCCTCCCGAGGGGGCTTCCTTATTCTGTAATCTAAGTTGCTAATGAAAGTATTGATCAAAAGAAGACCAAGGCTGGCAGCTGGAGGGTCTCACTTGAAGTATCTTCAGGGTGTGACAGCAAGCCCTGGATAACCATTCTTGGAGCACACGGTCCGATCCACCTGAACAAAAACTTTACAATGATTTTATCCAATTCATATTTCAACGCAGTGGTTCTAAAAATGTCACTGTGTGAGCTTGGATCAAATGCTTTATCAAGTCAAGATTAACTGAGGTGATAATGCTGACTGCTTCCCCCTTCTTCATGATGCCTATTTCTCTGAGACAAAAAAAAAAAAAAAAAAAGAAATTATAGTAGCTTAACAATTTATTCCAGACAAATCCATGCCCATTTCTCTGAATTACCTTATTATCTAGACATTTACAAATCATTCTGCCATTTGTCTAAGTGTTTCTCCAGTGATTGAAATTGGTCTCCCTGGCCAGTAATTTTCTTGGTTCGAACGTAACATTTTAACCTAGATTTTTTATTTTTATTTTTTTTAATTCTTCCAGTCCATTGAGACCTCCCCTACTTTTCCTGGCCATGCTTCTTCTACAGGCCAAGCATTGGAGTGCAGCCAATGCATTGCTTGTGCTGTAATCTACACTTTGCAAGCCACTATAGCTGGGTGAGGATGCCTGCAGCATGAGTGAATTGTTCAGATATTGGTTTGTGATCTCTGGTACCTTGCCCATACCATGTCCCTTCTGCATTCAAGAACAGACCCTTCAAGAAAAGCACGTGCAGAAACCTCTTTTGCTAGACACTGGCTCTAAGGCATCACTGAAAGTCTGGAGATTGATGACAGCAGATTTTATATTTATCATTATTTCGGTCTGTTCACACCATAAGTACATGAATGTGTCCCCATCCACAGTAAAAAGGCAGAGAAATGCTTCCCTCCATCCATGCCCCAGGAGCCCTGCCTCTGAGTAAACGCTTGTAGTCAATAAGATTGGAAGTTGCCTATGGACTTGCACAAAAAAAAAAAAAAAAAAACAACCAAAAAACACTAGTTTCTGCTTAAGATCCAGGATGGATATAGCACAACAGACTTCCTAAAACACTCACTAATGGTCTGAAATTGCTCTGCCTAATTCCTTAAGTACTGCAGAGTATGCTTAAGCTGATCCTGCTGGTGAGCGCATACCTGTCTTATCTAAACATTTAACTTGCACTTCCTCATTCTGAACCATGCTTTCACTCCCTTTTTACATTAATCATATTAAGCAGTCAGTTTTTACACTCAATTTAAGATTAAACAGTACAGCATCAAATACTGCCTTCTTATCCATACTACTCAGTATTAGCTGAAAGCTTGCCTTAGTAATGAACCTGTGTTCTTTGTTCCTTCAACTTCCAACACACTTCCCAAGTATCATCCTTTCCTTTTTATGACTCCAGATAATCACAGCTCATTTTGTACCTTCATCTTCTTTAACTTTCTGTGTCTTCATGCCACATTTAGTCTACATAAAGGAGACTTCTTCCATTTTGCTGCTATCCCATTTTCAGGCTTCCATAGCAGCCCACTGCAGGCTGATCTACAATGAATTGCCCTGTGGGTCACACCTTCCTGTGCCAGGCTGATCTCTCTTGTGTTCTGGTGTGAATATTCCTTGTATTCCTCTACAGCAGCCTTTAATTTGAGCCAGGAAGCAGTTCTCATTTCCTCCCACCATCACCTCCAAATGTGTTTCTTGTTGGTTCCTGCTAGTGACTCTCAACAGAACGGCATCCAGAAACTCATTACCAGTAGAGAAGAAATCTTTCACATTCTCCTCCTGTTAATGACAAACTGCCATTTTTTTTTATCCCCTCCCTCTATCACTCGCTTCTGCTGTTCACCCGAGGGATCTGCTACTGTGGAAGTCTCCTCTGGCAATCAGCTGATCCTGAGACTGCTGACTCTGAGTTTTGTTGGAGCAAATTCTTTGTCCCTCCTGGCTGCTAAGACAAAGTAGTGCCTCTGTAACGAATTTCCCAAATGCCCTCCATCAAAGACATTGACAGATATTCTTTGTTTACTGCTTCCCAGCCTTCCCAGCCTGGCCCCATACACAGGCCTTGCTGCCTCATTGAGAATCTCTTGCCAGCTATTAAAAGTGAAGCCAAGGCCAAGCACCTGGAGGAAAACATGGAGAAATAAGGCTGCTCTCCTGAAATCAGTCACAAGAGACCCTCCAAAATGCCTGACCTAGAAAGCACAGTTTACTTCACTCATATGCAAAGTAATTCCAGTGTTTGTCTTCATGCGTACCAAGAGACAGACTGAGAAAGCTGTAGAAGTGAGGAGTAGGGCAGTGTCTGGAGACCTGCTAACTTAGCAGCAGCAGTTGCCCTGTGCAGAGATGGAAAGGAAGACAAAAGGATTCCTTACCTTGGTTAGTTGGGACAAAGGGAAAGAACAAGCTAAATTCAGATGACTCACTTCAACTTGTGACAAAAATTACTACTTTAAAGAGCTGTTGTGCAGACTGCTTACTCCAAGATCTAGGTCAAAGGAGCCCAGTCAGTGTTTTTGACTGAGCCTTCACAGAAAAGCTGCTCCTGGGTCCAGAGTGCACTTTGACCATACGATACCACTATGTGAGGAGAAGACACGACTGTGCCACGGCTTCTTGTGGGTCTGAGATTTCTGCTAAAGGTAAATACACCAGGCAGGCAGGAAGGAGCCATGGTAAGGTCTCTCAATGAGGAAGATCAGAACAATGAGGTGTTCAGCTTGCCCACCTTGGAGCCACGGTGGCTGGGTACAGCATTATGGTCTCCTGCCCTGTGGTACACACTCGGCCAAAGACATTACTGGGCTGTATCAAGGCTTTTATCATTCCTGACTATTACACTGGGAAGCAGACAGCATTTCTGCTGTTAGTGAGAATGTGACAAATAGCAGTTTTTGTCAACATTACCACAGGAGACATTAGCACTTGATTTTGTTCTTAGAAGTCTTGCTGTAAAAAGGGTCATCTCCATCCCCATCCCTGAGCCATAGGTATGGTGCTGGTAAAAGCAGAGCAGATGGGTGAATCCAGCTGCAATTAAAGAGGAACAGCTGCTCCCAAGAGGAAGAATTATGCCTGCTGAATGGGGAAAGTTGGGCTGCCGCCGTCAGACTCAGGAGTCTTTGCACACCCAGAAACCTCAGGAGGGAAGCAACTGTCAGAAGTGCAGCAGTGCTAATAATACTTTTCTGCTACTGTCTGAGATGTCTGTGTGGGGAAGAAGCTGGAGGCTCTTCCATGAGGGATGTGACTTTCTGAGCCTGGAGACCAGAGTCTGCCAGCAGCCAAAGTCAGATATCCCAGGAATATTTACCTGAGACCATGTTTGTGGTTCACACAGAGGAAGGCATTAGCCACCAAGAACCACAAGGAAAGCTCTCCTTCTTTCAGTGCCATCCAAAAACACACTGTGACTAGATACTTAACAAAATTAAGCACAGGAATGCTAAGAAAGATATAGCCAACTGAGCAAGACCAGATGAAATTCACCCTAAGGTGCCTAAGGAGCAGCCAAAACAATCTCTAAATCATACATAATCATCTACGGAAACTAGGAGAGGTCCTGGGGGATACAACAGGGCCAAAACATCCCCAGAAAGATATTCCCCAAAACAAAAGCTAGCTTGTAAGACACATTAAAAGATCATGGACCTGTCAGCCTACCTCAGAACCCTGAATGCTGAAGCGAAGTATTAAGCCATCAGTATGCATCTGTGGTACAAGAAGACAGGGAACGATGAATATGGGCTTGTCAAGGAAAGATCTTTTCAAACAAAATTGATTTCCTTCTCTGACAGGGTAATGGGTCTACAGGATTAGTGGAAAGGAGCAGATGTGATTTACCTTTAATTTAGTAAGGCTTTCGACATACTCCTTGTGATGTTTTAGAAGCAAGCTAAGAAAATTAAGTCTAGATGTAATTACTATGAAGTGGATGAGTGATTGAAAAAATGAATCTGCAAGAGTAATGATCAGTGGCTTCCTGACCACTTGAGAGAACAACCATAGATGGATCCCACAGGGGACTGTCCCAGGTCTGATTCTATTCAATATTTTCATTAGTAAGTTGCATAATGGATGGCAACATACACAGAATATTTGCAGATGACACAGTTTGGAGACAAAGGTTTCTGCTGTTATTAGAACTTGAAGATATCTTGACAAATTGGAGACGCAGCCTGAAAACAATAAGACTAAATTTGATAAAGACAAGTACAGAGGAACACTGGAAGAAAAAAGCACATAAACAAGTAGAAATTAGGGATTTTCTAGCTAAGTGGCAGTAGTGCAGAAAAGGATCAGAGGCTGGTGCAGAAATCAGCAAAGTGATACTGCCAGGTCAGGGGGGATTACAGAAATCTTTCTCAAATGGATTAAGAGTTATGTTACATCTAAGACTTTCCAGATAATGACTTCAGTCTGTCAGTACTGGTGACGACAGCCAGACAAACTCATTTTGAAGAAAGCACTTCAGGAGTGATACCGTAGCATCTATGATTCCGTAACTAGAAGAGGACACTCAAGGGCTCTGCCAGTTCTCATTTCTGTGAGGCAGGAACAGTCTCCTTTTTCCAGAAATGAAGGTTCAGTCTGATTGTAAATTCAGACTCACTTCTCATGACTTTACTGCACATCAAGTTCAACCATACTGTGACTGCTTCATCCACTGCTCTAGATGAGACTGCTTTGTACAGCAGACAAGTCTTTTGAGTGTAAGTAAATGATGATGGAAAGATAAATAAAAACTACTTTGATTTACATACATATAAATAAGCACTTAAAAATAAATCCAGTGAAGAATGTTCCTATCTCAGAATCTGAATTTTCTTTTAAATGCAAATACTTTGGCTATGACAGCAATCTAGAGATATGGGAGCTGCTAAGCAGAGGAGAGTCCTTGGTGCTCTTCTTTGCACTGTAGAAAAATATGTTGATGCTTTACTGTAAAATTATGCAACAGGACAGAATGGATCAGGTCAGACTGCTTTGGAAGAGAACTTGTCCCCATAATATAAGCTGTTAAAGTGATAAGGTTTGTAATCACTGCCTCTTCCTAAAGGTGAGTAATACTTAAAATTGGGATGCACTGATTGTATTAGAGAGAAAATTGTTTAGGCAGCTGATGAATGTAAAATTGTTGAAGATCCCAATAGCCTTTGGTCTAATTTGGGCTTCCTTCATCTCTCTTACATTTGTAGTGAGCAATTCTGGCCTACGGTACTGCTTGCCTGAAGCAGAATAGGGATTTAATTGGCTGTCTTCTAATTTTACCTACTAATTTTGTGTAAGACAGCTTTCCTGATAATAAATATGCCAATTACAGTGGTCAGAGCAGCTCACAGGCTTGAAAACAGCAGGCAGGTACTGAAATGAAGGTAGCTTCTTCACCTACAAAGAAGTTGGGTGTCACCTGAGCCAGTCTGGCAGGACTGCCTTTCATCAGGCAAAGAACCAGGAGGAAGAATTCCTCAGCATCTCAAAGTATGCTGGAAAGGAAGGCACAGCACAGGTGAGGCTGGGTGCTCCCAGAGACCATAGGTCACCTGCACCACGGCTGTGAGGTTAGCTGAGGCTCTTTCACAGGTACGAGCAAACAACAAGCTCATCTGGTGAAAGATTGTTCCCATTGCTACAGACAATAGCAAGAACAAAGCTTTACTGAAAGCTTTATTAGTGGTGGTGGTTGTTTTTTTTTCCTTTTTAGTACTTGAAAGCTTCTTGATAGCTGAGAGAAAACTTCCAGATATGTTTACCAGCACAGAATCACAGAATTAGGAGCTGGAAGGGACCCCTAAAGATCATCTAGTCCAACCCCTCTGCCAAAGTGGGCCCCCTAGGCCAGCACAAGGACTCCTTGTGAAACACACTCCCACATTTTATTTAACCCCATAAAAGCTCCTTTTTGGAAAACCACTTCTCCCCCACAGCTGGACCAACTACCTCCCACCTTGATGCCTTCATCTTGGAGACCACAGCCCCATGCACCATGTTTTGGACATCCATGAACCCAGGGGTGCAAGATCAGCTTATGGTGGCTGTACCACAGTGCCTTCAGACACACACACGAGTTGGGAATACAGAAAGACGTAAAGAACGCTCAGCAAAGAGTACACCCAGTGACAGAGGGACTCAGCACTGAGCTGAGCAGAGAGCATGGCATGGAAGTGACGCTGATGCAGAGCAAAGGCCCAGCCTGGGGCTTGTGCATTGCTCATGCTTCACAGCCTCAGATTTATCTGGAGGAAGCAGAGTTCAGTTATAAATAGAACTGGATAAGGGCTGGCCCTACTTTCAGTTTGTTTTCATCCTGCTGGGAGGCGGTTACTCTGCTTTGTAGCAGGGATCTGCTTGCTTATTCTCCTCACAGCACTCCTCTCTGCATTTATTAGGCTGGTACACCAGCAGCTGAGGAGCAAGGACCCAGCCACCAGACTCTCTCCTGTTTGTCCTGTCAGTGGTGGTGTTCCCATGTCAGACAGCACACAGCTGAATGATGGGTGCCAGAAACCAGAAAACTTGGGGATATTTAACCAATTGGAATTCATAGCTCCTGATTTCAATTCTGACTTTGTTATTGGGCAAGATATTCAATTTACAGACAAAATAAGTTCCCCACTCCTTGCTCAGGGACAGCACATGGCAGGCAGGCTTGCATCCAAATCCCCAAGCTGTCTGATACTGCTAAATCAGAGACAGCATCTACAATATGCCTGACAGAAGGTGCCCATCATTGCAGGGCTGGGGCTCTGTCCCCAAGCACACCAACTCAAGGTGCTTGCTGCTGCAGGAGAGGGGTGGGAGCTGCGGCAGCCCCTGCTCCCTGCAGACTGTGACTTCACCTGCACTATCTGCTCAGTGTGCTCTGCCCTTATCCCTCCCTTACCTCTACATCATCTTCCTTGCAGAAGAGCTCTGCTGTTTCACAGGCTGCATCAGTGTTGTTAAGTGCTTTTTACACCTATTTTGAAAATCCTACTATCAGCAGCCACATTTTGCAAGCCATGCTTTTTCCAAAAAAAAGATCCAACATAGCTTCCTAATTTCTCGTAAATATTTAGTTAACATCTGTGATGGCCCTAAAGCAGCAGAGGAGGATTCAAAGATCCAAGTAACCAAACAGTGCATTACAACTTTTCTGGCCTTTGAAGCCTCAGGCTAACATGTTCCTGTATCCCAAGAACTGACTTTACATTTAATGAGTGAAGTTTTCTATGTGAACTAACACCAGTACAACTATTGGGAGAAGCAAATTGTACATACTTCCCTTGTTCTTACTAGAAAAGAAATAACTTGGCAATCCACAGTGAGGAGATCTGGATCTTTAGTAAAAGGATGGGGAGAGAGAAGAACAACACAGCACTTCAGAAGAATCCTTTTAACAAGTGGTGGTGAGAGCAAAAGAAAGAAAATAAGTTCAGCATCTGTATAGAGAGGGAAAAGCACCATCAAAGTGGAAAAAATTTCCACTCAGACGAATGTTACATGATCTGCAACACTCTTCAAGAGAATTTCTAACCTGCAAGAATCCATACCCAAGGCATAGTTTAAAAATAGTCAGTTAAAGAAACAAAAATCTCTAGAAGATACAGTCTGATATAATCTCAAAAAATATAACATTGAAGCTAAAAAATGAAGGATTTTGTCTACAATTGTCAAAGATACTTAGAAGGAAGCATTCAGACACTTCCTTTTCTAATCTCACACTGTCTCACAAAGTGTCAAAAGGGTTTTGAACAAGGTACAAAAATGATGTAAAAGATTTTATCTAGCATTTCTGCTACTGCAGTGCCTTGCAGTTTCTACCACCTTCACCATCACCCTAATTGAGTCTAAAACTTCAGGATAGTCTGAGAAAGCTGCAGGTGCAGACACTGAACTGACACAGCACAAGATGCAGTTTTTATTGCATTATCCCAGTTCTGTGTTATATGACCCTTGACATCAAGTTTCCTCCCCTACATTCTCCCACTTGCCAGCTCTTGTAACAAGCCATCCTGCTTCTCCTCATCCCCATTTCATGCCCAGTCTTCTTAGTTCAGGTCTCCATTACTTTCCCTTCTCCAAATTTCTGTTTCTCCATTGAAGTTACCCCCAACAGTATCCTCATGGAGCTGAACAAGGTTTACCACGGCAGTACCCACAGCATACCTAGTTTGTGCTTCTTAGCAGTGAAGGTGACAGCAGAAGAACCAACCCCTTTTGAAACAGCTGATCTTTATTCTGACCTTGATAACAACCTTCTGCCTCTTCCTTTTCTTTTATTTTCTTTGCAACAAACTCTTTGTTCGCCTGAAGCCAAAGGAACAAAATATTATGTGAAGCGGTAACATCTCAGAAGCAAAGCAAGCCACAAAAGCAGTTTGTCTGACTGGAGATGACAGATTTAGGAGACTGGCTGTCATCAGAAATGAAGCAATGTGCTGGTGTGACAGTGGATTGTGAACAACATGCTTTTTCTTCTAAGTGCAACAAATAAAATCTGCTTCCTAGAGAGGCCTGTGTGTGTGTATGTGTGTGTGTGTGTGTGTGTGTGTGTGTGTGAAGCTGTGCCCAGCAGCATGGAGAACAGCAATGGAGAACAGCAAGCCATACTGGCTTTAAAGGAGGTGTGCAACTGAAGTCATGTGTGCCTTCAGCACAAGGAAACCTTGCCAGGTGAGGCTGGGGTAGCTTCGTGGACTGCCGTGATTGACTGCAGATATTACTGTGGCTATAGATCCCTGGCCCTGCCCTGGCATAGCTCCATGCCGTGCCCTCGGGCCCTGTGTCTGTCACACAGAGCAGAGCTCAGCACTGCCCTCCACTCCCTGTGAGAGCTGCAGCCGCCATCAGACCTCTGCTCAGCTCCTCTGCTCTGCACCCAAGGCCCTCAGCCCTGCACACACCTTGCCCTACAAAGCCTTCCCCCCTTCCCAGGGGCTGCTCTCCAACCTCTCATCCCCAGACTGTACCTACAGCCAGGGCTGTCCCTTCCCATGTGCACAATCCATTGAACCTCATGCAGTTGGTCTCAGGTGTGTCTTATGTGGTCTACATTTGAGAAAGAATTCCACAAATTCAACTGGTAAACCAATATGCAAGCTGGGTTCTCTCTGGGAGCTTGCAGGCTGCTACCATGCTGCCTTGCCCATTCTGTCATAATCATGAGCATCACATTTAACCTGAGAGGCATTTGGTGAAGAGTTGGCAGGCAGCAGCCAGCCCTTCCTCTTCCCATGCACAAGCAGAAGGCAGAAAATAATTCTTTCAGGATGCCATCTGAAGCTCCATGGCACCAGCACCACAGCAGGCCAGATCAGATACAGTATATGAACAATGAACCAAGTTGTTTTTCAGATCAGTGATCTCTCCATAGCAGTTCCAAAGCAAGCTGTGCACATGGGTCAGCCTGCCACAGCTGAGACGTGCTCTAAGCACAGCCAAAATAAATATTCTCTTCACAGATCTTAGGGTCAACACTCTGTACTGACAGTTCAGTCAGTAATACTGACTGGAAAAAAAGGTGAAAAAAATGTCAATCCCCTACAGCAGCGCTGACACTGTACTAAGCCCAGAAGCAGGCAGAAATAAAGTCCTACAGGAAAGCGGACCAAGAAGCACATGGAGGAAACAAATCTGTTGAATAAGATGTGCTTTAAGAGGGAAAGTGAACAGCAGAAGAACACAGCAAACACTTTATCACCCAATCCGTTCCTGAACTGCTCCAGCTTCCAAATGCTTCAAACCTAAAATATTTCAAACATTCAGGGGAGGAAGAGTAAGGAAAAAAGCACTCTTTTAAGCTGTAGAGAAAAAAATTGTTCTGTTTTGTTGTTGTTGTTTTGTTCTTTTTAAGTTGAGAAGTGAAAACAAAGCTGAAAGGTGGACAACAGGGGGCACCGCTACGCTGAGAGCCTCTTCCCAGCAGCCTGACTCTTCTTCCTGGAAGAAACTGCTCTCACGGGCTCCACATGCCGAAGCTTAGTCGAGCTGTACCACTTTGGACTCCCTAGTTAACATCCCAAGCCAAAGCCCGTGGCTGAGCCACTAGCTGAATGAAGGAGACAGCCTGTCTAGGGACATACTTTCTAGGAGTACTCATTGATGGAGATGATGGGTATGAGGCACATGCTGCCTGTTTGGAGCTTTATTCCAATTACAACAGGGTTTGGTCTGAGCCCACAAAAACTTTTGCTCAGCAGGTTTGGCACAGCTTCCCAGGACATGACAGCTGTTAGGCAGAGGTCTGTCCTCACTCATCTGTGAGATCATTTCTAATGTTATGTTCCCATAAAAGCTAAAGCTTTGTTGACTGTATTAGCCACACTACACTCTATGCACATATATTTGCATGGCTGTGTAATTGTTTATTCCTTTATTTTCCCTCTTCAGAGTTCTGACTTCAGAACTTAATTGCTAGTGAAGTGTGAGATACATCTAAAACAAGCCAGAATTTTCCTTTGTTTATATTGCAGTGCAACTTAATATAAAGAAGAGATTTGCCAAATTCAGAAGAAATCACTGTTATGATCTTTAAAAACATGGAAGCCAGCATCAGACACACAAACGCACTATTAGGTAACAGAATTGGAAATTTTATATTACTTTTTTATGTTAATAATGGGCTATGTTACATTGGGGTTTTTTAATGCAAACTTATTGATACTAAATTATTGAAGATGAAATGGAGAAGGAAAAGAGCTGTCAGGCTGGTTTACTCAGTTCCTATTTTGCTTTCATTGCAGAAACACTGCACTGTTTCAAAAGGAAGGAGCCAGGCAGTCCAGAGAACAAAGGTTCTCAATAGTTCAGAAGAAATTTGTTACTTTTCTAATTAGTCTTCCTAGTCACAGGCTTGCAGCCTCTATGTCACTGAGGGCTGTGGGGTACAGTCAAGACAAAGAGCTGGTTAAGACTGATTGGGGTATTGGTGGGTGTAGGGTGAATAACCCCAAAGAATAGTACTCAGAAAGAATAGCGCAGAAGACAGTATATTTTGTTAGGCTTATATGGATGGTATACAGATAGCTGGTAAATAAAGAGTGGCTCACCTTTGGATGACCTATGGATGGTTGAGGCTCACCAATGACTCCACTGGAGAGGGATCTCCAACAAGAGATCCTTTCCTGGTCGTGGTCAACCCTTAAATGGGGTCTGGGAGAGGTGGAGCCAGACTCCACCCCTTCCAGTCACACAGGTACATTACCTTCACCTGTCCCCCTGCAGCTGACTCAGTGCTCATCTCAGGTGACCAATGAGTGCTTCAGGCCATGATTCAACAGTTCCCATACAGCGGGGGTAGAACAGAGCATCTTTGAACCAAATTGGAGAAACAAGACATCACTTTCTAGAACCATTAAATGTCAAATGAGGAATAACAATGCAGCGTCACAACATAACAAATCATCTTCCAGGACCAATTTTTTCCCAACAAAAGGAGAGAAAACTCTTAGAAACCTTTTGCCTGATATTGACAAACAGCTACATCTCAGATCTTTCCAACAAGATGTACAAGCTCTTTTCCTGATTGCTGTGCTATTACCTTATTGCTAACTTTGCACACTCATTTTACAGCAAGGCAAGCCAGACACTCTAAAGTTTACTAAAAATACAGGTACTTTACTGTAGAGGGAAAAAAAAAAAGGATAATAATTCTCAGCACTCAATCTGCGGATATGTAACAAATAAATGGGAACTACAGGCTACTCATACCTATCTCTATCCATATCCATTATGCAGTTCCTTTCCTTTGCAGAGCTATCTCCCTTGAGTGCCTAATAGTCTTCTCCACTTCTGAGCTTTTAGGTGGTACCCATGAACCTACTTCTAAAAGCCCCTTGCAGATTGCATCTTCTGCTGCATGTAGCTGCTTCTGTTCTGCATGGATGAGGCCAACTTAGGCATACTTTGCCTTTTCCCATATTACCAATGGCACAAATGATCTGTGATTCTCGTGTCTCTAAAGTGCAGTAACAGCCATGACCAGCTCTAGCATGCTGCAGCAAGGTCATGGAAGGCTGCACGTAGGACTTACTACTTTGATTTTTCTTTTTTCACTGGAAGCCTGAATTGCAATTGGAGAGGCTTGGAGTTTTCTGTCCTCATGTGCAAAGGCAGATTTTCTGTATGTGTACATCTGGCACACTGTATGATGAGAACAATCCAATCTTGGGGTATCACATAAACTTGTAAGAAGAGTGAAAATGTGCACTAGAAGAAAAGCTCTGTCCAGACAGGCAGCAAATACAAAATTTGACGTCCTCCGACATGTCACTTCTGCATCACCTATCTGTTTGTAGCAAACACCAGTATTGCTTCTGGCAGGTACCACATTCATCTGCAAGTCCCATTGGTATGCCTTGATTTTTTTGTATTCTTATGGAAAGATAAAATAACAAGGACCTATGATTAGGGGACAAATAATGCATTATGTGACAAAGTAGAAGGAATACTGACCATGTGCATAGAGGTATGACTGCATTAGGCATCAAAGCCTAAATCAGGTGTCAGCAGCACCTGTAGTCCAGACCAAAATATGCACAACTGCACCTCAGCAGGCCCATACAGGCTGTGCTAAAGTCTGTGCTGCCACACTATGAACCAGATCAGAAGCACATATTCCTTACTGTGCTCTAGTCTTAACTCAGATTACACTGCAGGCATAACTACAAAGATAGCTGGATGTAGCAGTATATTCACCCCAGTCCTTTACAGTATCCCAGGTGACGGATGCTATGTAGGCATTTTAAAAGGCATTAAGAGCATTACCTGCACACTGCAATTCTTAGTACACTGGAAAACTTTATCAACTACAGGGTGTTGTGTTTTGAATCTCAGTGACAGTCAGTTCCACAGACAGCTGTCCCTGGGTTTGTTGTACTCAGGACAAGTCTGTTTTAAGGCTGACGTATGTGTTTTAGATGATGCATTACTTTGATTTGCCCTTTGATTTAGTATTTGGAACATAGAAAGCATTGTATGTTGGTATATTCAGAGGTGACTGGTTCCTCCCCAGACATAAATAATTTGTAATAATGAAAACTAAGGAGAAATAGTTCTGTATACAACATTTTGCACACATGTTCAGTTTCTGCTGAGGACCAAGGATTCACACAGTTTCTTTGCCTTCCTGTCCATTTCAAAATTAGCTTTAAATACAGCTTAAGTATCAATCACTAATGCATGTATTAAACCTACACTTCTGCCCATAGAGCATATTTTCCTGCTGTGCCCGAACTCAGCTCAATTAAAAGTTCAGTTCAGGGAAAGGAAGAGCACTCTCACCTGCCACACTGGATCTGTATGCATTTCTGACTTAGCACCGCTCTTGTAGCTGGGCTGGGAGGATGCCTTCTTAAGGTTGTAGATGGCCAAGTTGCCATCATAGAAGCCCACTACCACAAGGTGGGGTTGGTCATTATGGAAATCCAGGCACATGACACCACTCTGACTGCTGAAGACATACTCTGGAAAGAGGGATTCTTCAGAGTGTAGAGCATGAGCATGCCCTGGCTTTGATCTGTGAAGTCATCTAAACAAGAAGAAATTTTGCTGTTATATCTGTTTCTAAGATTCTCTGCTATTGAGATACGTGATCTGACAGTACTCACCCACGTCCCAAACTAACCTGCATGCAAGATTATGGGAAAGACCACTGGTGGTGGGACCAAATGGTCATGTTGGGGTGCCTGCATCTGAACATCCTTTCCTCCATTTATATGCTGGGGATGCAGGGACAATGCGTGTATGCAGAAAAACTAGCACTGATCAGCTTTATTTCTAGGATGGAAATTTGAGAAGCCTGGGAGGAAAAGTGTATTTCAATGTCTTGGACAACTCTGTCTGCTGGCTTGGATTTCATAAACACTTCACTCTCAGGCAGAACCAAGGATAGATGCATTTCAACATTCTCCATTGGCAATATGAGATATTAAAGCTTGCACTGTTTCTTAGGATCATAGTATCATTTGAGTTGGAAGGGACCTTTAAAGGCCTTCTGGTCCAACTCCTGTGCCATAAACAGGGAGACCGACAGTTCCACCAGGTTCTCAGATCTCAGTCCAGTCTGACACTGACTGTCCCTGGGATGGGGCATCCACACCTCTCTGGACAGCTTGTTCCAGTGCCTCACTGCCCTTCAGCAATTTAAATCTCCCCATTTTCATTAAAATCATTTAAAGCATTTCAGTGAAGTGTGTGTAAAGCGTCATACCTACTGCCAACACACAAACTGTACAACGCACAAGTCACAGCAGCTTTATTTTGCTTATGTGCAGCATCTCTCTGTGTGCCACAGAAGCTCTCTCTAGCTAAGTCTTTTCATTTTCTCCTTTTCTGACTACTTTTACCTTTCCTCTATGCTGCCTATAATTCTCTCTTCCTACTCTCAATAGGACTGTTTTTCTTTCATTTTCTTTTTTTTATTATGTCCTGACTGTGCTTTGCAACTCTCAGTTTTTTTTGCTTGCCTAAAAACCACTTTCTAAATTCTTCCAATGGGGAAGAGAAGCTGCTGATGTAGATAAGCTCTCCAGAAGCAGAAGAGGAGCTTTCCTCATCTATCAACAAAGTTCTCCCTCTCAGGGCATCCTAGCCATCTCTACAAACCCTTTTTTTTAATGGTCAAATGCCCTCTGATGGATAACACATGGGAAACAAATTCACTTTTCTCCATGCTGCAGCAAATGTACAACAATGTATTTCCAGAACAGTGCTTCTTGCCTTGCCTAACATTTTGACCACCCTGCAGGATAAGGACTTGGTAAATGTGTGCCACGGTGATAGCACTAACTTCAGAGGACTTTCCTTGTCAGAAGGCTGAACCCCAATCAACACACAGGTACAGGCACTGCTGACCTCACATTTACCATGCACACACAGAGCATTCAAAGAGTTAGTAAAGCAATTCACACATCAATAAAATTACTAGTTCTGCTTTGTGTTTGGATGGTGGAAATATTCTAACTTTCCAAGTATGCTGCACTACCTTTCATGGGCTCCTCTGAACACGAGGGCCAGGCAGGAAAAGGGTTTCCTCATTTTGCAGAAAGGCAAGATTCCAAAACTGGCATCACTTTAAATGTATTTGACCACAAATAGCATTATTAACATATTCCTAGAATTCTAGATGAAAAGGAAGCAAACTTGTTTGCTCCTTCAGAGATTTTCTCTGTCCTCAGAATTCACAGAACTGTCCTTGCCAAGTAATGTCATTGAACTGGTATTAGGTTGAGGTCCCCTCAGAAACAAAAACACCCAGAAAGCTGTGAAGATGACCTGCCAGGAGTGACTCAGATTAAATGGACTAGTAAATCAGATCTGTTTGACAGCCTTTGATCTCAAGCTGGGTGTGCTGAGCAGCTGGGTACATCTCCGAGAAGTCCACAGTGCACATCCATTTTCTATCTGTTGGCACTGAGTTGAGGGATCTGAGATGGCTGTTCCCTGTGTTCTCTGTGCAGAGAGGGCAATCCAGCCCACCACAGATCTGAATGAATCTTTTCTATGCCACTGCTGAGGAAGCAAAGGGTGCAGACTCAAGAACTGGCAGGGGCCGCTGTACCCCTGCTAGAGTCAAAAGTGGCAACTTCAGATCAGGAGCAGCTGCACTGTGCTGCTCTGCACTGTACAGATACACCAGCACACACACTGGACGAGTTGAGAGTATATGCCTTCTGCAGACCCATAAAGTGCAATTTGCAATGTGGCTCTTTTTCTGAGATATAAGGCCTGGAGACACTAGACAGTTATTCTGACAAGTGTGCCAGCAGGAATTGTATTCCACTTCACAGGAAGACGCAAGGCAGTGCAGCAAAAGGAGGAAAGTGAACAGACTCTGGCTGTAATGAGGAAGAGCTGTATATGATGAGGATCCTCAGTGTTCATCTGAGTGCAGGTTACATATTGGAGCCTGACATATAACAAGTCCTCTTTGGAAAAGCAGCTTCGCTCATGACAGATGCAAACAGCGTTGTTACTGGTCTCAACCAGGAGAACTGAGCCTCTAAGTATCATGTGCAATCAGAAGTAGGTTTCAAACCGTTGCTGCCATCTAAAATATTCGTCTGCATTTGCATATGGAGTTGGGCACATTCAACCCCAAGCCTTTTCAGAAAAATACTGACTTAGTGGGAGCACAGTACCTTGGAATATCACTCTGCTATCATTCCATAGCTCATGCATCTAAATCTATTGTTCTGACATTTACCAAGTTAGCAGATTTTTCATTTGTAGCTTTCCTGCGCATTTAAAAGCATTGATATACGTTCAGTATCAGATCAAAATATTCTGCTTGTTGAACAGATTTTTTCTTTTCATCTTTCCCTTTTGGGTCACTAAAAAACTCATGAGGCATGCATGTTTTTCCTCAGTTCCTTACAAAATGCTTGGTGGCCAAACGAAGTTCAGCACAACAGTTGGAGGCTAGTGCCAGTTACAGTGTCCGGGGTAAATCCTGTATTCACAAACATTTACAAGTGAAAATCCTCAATGGTCATGAGTCACAGTAGAGATTTTCTTTACTACAGACGAAGACGATGCTATAGTTTCTTGTGTCTTGCAAATTACTTTATCTCTGCAGGGCTTAAAACCCCAAAAGCTACATCCTTCCATCTTAAATCCTAAGATACATGTCTTTTTATAAATCAAGACCACCAGCTGACTCACAGATACAGCTTGTACCAAGAAATCACCACGCTAAAAGGAAACACCATGGCTTAAAATCTGCCCAACTAAAAAAAGAAGCAAGACGGAGAAGAACGGCTGCGAACAGCTGCTTGTTTCTGAGCACCACAGCTGCAGAAGCACATCTACATTCCTTTCCTAGATATGCCCACACTTTGATTGCTGGCTGGGGCTCTCATCTAGGCTTGGGTTTCAGAGAAGCCAAGAGCCATGGCTGGCTGTGCTCTTCACCCAGCTATGGCGATATCCTCCAGGGAGATCAGTTTCAATGACAAAAGTTCTGGTACCTAAAGAAGTGCCTCAGCTGCTTACTTGCCTTTCAACTGTTGTTAAGAGTAGAGGATAAAAAAGGCTATCTGCAGTCCACCAAATGTCCCCAGGTAAACTATAATCATCACTCAGTTTTATAAAACCCTGTGCACAGCCTAAGTGTGTGCCAGCGCTACAACCTGCACAGCACAGCTGACTGAGCAAGTCACAAATTAATGAATTCTCAGTGCATTTTCCTTCTATCAGTGAGCAAAACCTGTGCAGTGTGGCACCGAGCACAGGTTCATGCACCCTGCTGCAAAACACACTGGGCGAGCTTGTGCTGCTTCAGCAAGACTCTCTCCTCACTCTCTTAAATAGCTCTGCCAACTCTACGCTTCTCTGCAGTCGCAGAACGGGCATGCTTGTAAGAAGGGAAACGGCTGGCAAGTTGAGCATCACTGTGTGCCAATGCTTCAGAAAAAGCAGGAAAGAACAAATCTTTCCATGGAGCTCAGAGAATCTCAGTATGTGTTGAATGCATTTAGAAAGGCTCACGGGGACTAACAATAATAACTGGGAGTTTTATGTCACTTCAGAGCTCTTTAAGCATGCATCTGCAGCACTACTTCTCATAGTCAAAGGAAAGGTGAATGGAGGGACTGCCCAGAACATCACAGCTAGCTAGAAGAACTGGGAGCAGAACTAGGACTTCAAAGGGCTCTGCTTAAGGTTGACTCAGCCCAGGATCCCTGAGAGGTTTAAACTGAAATCGCTGATGCTCATTCTGTTTCTACTCAAATCACCCACAAGTACTCAAGTGTATTGCTGTTTTGATACAAACCCTGATCTCTGTGGATGTGGCTATGAAACTCGCTGCGGGCAGGGAAAATTCAGCTTATACAGAACTACCTAAACAAACCTTCCTCAGAGAAGAAAATGTTTTGAGAATTCCTTACATTGTAGGTCAGGACCAGAAAGCCTGGCCTTTTCTGTTTCACAGCTCACAAACATTACAAGTGTGTATCCTGTTTTGAACCCTATAACTTGTTTCTGCATGCACGTGTATTTACTTGCACATCTTGAGAAGGACAGAAGCCATGTCATTTCATAGTTTGCTTAATAATGTGGAGTGATTAAAGAGTCACACCTAAATCCTCACTGGACTTGTCTGGCTTGCCACTGTTAATTCTTACTGTGCTTATCTTGGTTGGATGAAGGAGTGTTTTCATATCTGGTACTTCATTTAGTTACTTAAAGCTGAAGGCAAGTCAGCTTTCAGCATGTATTTAATAACTTTCTCAGTCTGAAGTAAAAGATTTGATTTAATTTCACCAGATTGGCACAGAGCTCAGCAAGGAGCTGGGGACCATCACAAGTTTTGCCATCCCAGTCAAAGGTGCTACAGCTTCAGAGCTGCAAAGAGAAAGCTGCTTCTTAGTTGATGTGGAGAACTGCAGATTATTACAAAATTTTCCACTGATGTGGAGTACCTCACATGGCTAGAACTTGTGCTCAGATCAGAAAAAAACTCACATGCAGCCTGGATTTCAACTGGATATATTGTTCTCTCTCCACCTTTAAAGCAACTTCTCCATCTCTTGAAACAGCTTGGGGCTCTTTCTGAACTATCTGCGGTTTTTGATTCATTCTTTGAAAAATATTGGCTCCAGAACCAAATACAGTATTCTAGTATCAGTCTCACTAATGCTTAAATCTTCTCCCTGCTGCCACTCAGGCTTCCCTGTTCACACTCCAAGAACACGTCCAGCCTCCTTGCCAAAATCTCATTCTGCAAACTCACATTTATCCCTTGTCCACAAAAGCCTTCTATTTTTTTGGCGTTGCAGCCTTCCAAGATGCAGCACTCCTTGTTTAGAGAGGTATAAAGTTATATTTGGCTGCATTAAAATGCATTTGGTTTGACTAACTCCTGTTTACCATGAAATTCATCACTGTTTGACAGCCCTGCTCCTAGCATTTGCAACTCCACCTGACTTTTCATCAGTCACACATTCCTTCTGTTGTGAGTTTGCATTTCCACCCTGATGACCAACGAAAATAAAGCCTAGCTCCAGGGCCACCACTGAACTCAACAGCAACCTCTCAGAGATGCGGTCTGAGCTGATAACTCCACCAGTATTTATTTTCTGCCATCTGTCAGCGGAAGTTGAACCCTGCTGCTAAGACCACCTGTACTGGGCTGAGCTCAGTGTTTCTCAGTTAGAGGGATAAGCAGATGCCCTCTGCTCAGCAGGAAGTGCTGCAAGCTTGGGGTAATCCCCTCAGTCCAGCACTGGCAAACTGATGACCATTCTGGTTTGTGCTGATTCAGATATCTGAATGTCACATTTAGCATTATGCCTGACATCTTCCACCAACTGTTGGACCAACTCCTGATACTCATGATCAACTTAATGTTATTAGTTGTGGCTTTGCTTGGGAAGCATGGAACTTGCAGTTCCAACAGGGGAGAGAAAAAATAGGATTTTAAAGTCTTTTGGAAATTTTAGAAAAGACAAAACTGACAGGTAACAAGGCAGGCTGTAATTTATATGTGACCCGAGGCCATGCCACAGTTGTAATTACTGCTGTGGGCTCCAAAGAAGTCAGAATCAAGACACAGACTCCAGAAACCCAGACTGAGAGATACAAACAGTCTATACGGACACAAGCTGTCACACTATTGCATCTTTCCTTAAAATGCAGTCTGGAAAAGAAATACAAGACACTGCAGTCAACTGGTACAACAGTAAATAGAGATTTAGGAAACACACCTGTGCACACAAGTGCAATTAAGGCTAGAGGAGAGTCTCAGAAGCAGACAAGAACAGTAGAAAACAGGATGAAAAGACATCGTGCCTCCCTGAATGCAACAGCAGTATGTGACTTGCAGTTCAGCTCTCCTCTGGTTCACATGAATGAGAGCAGGTGAGCACTGGAAAGAAAAGGAGTATGCAACTGGGCTGAGTTCATTGAGCTGTAAGTAGAGTGCCAGAGTTTTCTGATACTGATCAGAAAGAACTTTGCATTATAGGTTTAGCAGATTTGCTTTTGCTATGTGAATTGTGATAGTACAACCTATTGTTACAAATGCTAACGTACAGTCTGAAGGTACTCAAATAAAAGGGAGAGAGTCCATACACTGAAGAGCAGCAACTTGGAGATTTGTATTCCAGTCTAGCTGACTTGGTCTTAGCTCTTTCTTCTCCATATTTCTCACAGCACTCCTGAGGGTATACACCACAGAAGAGGGAAGAAAAGAGTGACTGATGGGAGCTACATAAGCTCCACACAACAGTACTGTCAAAAGCAGCACTCCTGTTCCATAGAATAGCATAGAATCATAGGGATTGTAAGGGACCTCAAGAGATCATCGAGTCCAACCCCCCCGCCAAAGCAGGTTCCCTACACCAGGTGGCACAGGTAGGCGTCCAGGCAGGTCTTGAATATCTCCAGAGAAGGAGATTCCACAACCCCCTGGGCAGCCTGTGCCAGTGCTCTGTCACCCTCACTGAAAAGAAGTTTACAAGGAATGCAGTCGTGACCTTCAGACAGACATGTTAACATTCTCACACGACACACAGCCTCTCAGAAGCCGTGGAGTGAAGGGCATTCTCAACCCCAACACTCAACAGGGCACTCATCTTTGCAGAGCACTCCACACCCGGGAGGTCAGACCAGTGCTAAACCAGCTGGCACACAGCTGGAGCCACTGGCACAACCGACTCTGCTCTTTCTCCTGCCTTTCTCGTTTGGGTCAGCTCGGGCTTCACACTTGCTAGTGTTTTACTGTTTAATACGTGAGGCTCTGCGTCCTCTAACCCTGCTCTGAAAAAAAAAAAAAAAAAAAGAAAAAAGTGGCGTACTTGATAGCGTTTGCAGCCCACTAAATATTTAAGAGTGCCATCAAGTGGCGAAGCGCTTGTTAGCGGCAGGACGCTTTGAGAAGGCACGCATGGTTCAGAAATCCCATGGATCACATAACAAACAGACCTCCCCGAATGTTCCACTTTTTGATAATCACACCAGCCTGTGTTACTTCAGGCAAGCCAGGCTGCTGCATATCCGTGCTCCTGAACTGATGGGCAGTGAGGGGGGTGCATGTACTGCAGGAGATGCTTATGTGTTCTGTAATTACAGGACAGACATGTTAAGAGTTTTATGATGGTGCTGCAGCCTCTTGAAAGCAAACAGATGCCTGATGAGATGGACATGTACAGCCTAGAACCCAGAGGTGGCAATTAGCAATGATACTGCAGCTCAGAGAAATTTTCCAAAGATTTCGGTTCCACTGAGGAGCACAGAAGCAGCACATATGTACGCACAGGACAACCCATAGTCTGTTCTGTACAGGCAGGCACTGTAAGTAACAGCAAATATGAAGGCAGCCACTATAGCTCAGACATCCGTCCCTGTCTCATTTTCAGTAGTGGCTGACATCAGATACTTACAGAAGTGTATAAAAACAAGGCATTGATAAAGTGATATTTTTTCCAGAATACCATCTAGGTCCTTATTAATTTGTTGTTAGGCATCTCCCACATCCCTAAAGGTCCTCTTCCTGCTATCCTCTGCAGAAGCCAGCTACTGTTGATTAAATCTGGACAGCATCTTTCAGCATTCTTGTTTGTACATGGCTGGAATACAGACCAGCTACTCTGTTCCTCTCACAGTAACTTATTTCTTTTTGGCTTGCTTTTATTTTTAGTTCATGAAATACTGTGCATCTCAAACAGATCTGGGAAGCATTTAATTGGCAATCAGTCTAAGTGTATGTGCTTTTTAAGAACTACTAAATGTAGATTTCTGAGTAAAACAATTTTCTGAAAAAAAAAAAAGAGCTAAAACAAAAGTAAATTCTACGTGTATTAGTCTCAAATAAAGACAGTTCAGAAACAGATCAACAGCTTTCAATCCTTTGATCAGGTAACAAAGTCAAGGGAAGAAAAAGAGGTTATAGCACGGAGAGGATCTTTCCGAGTGGAATTTCTGAATAGCCATCAGTTGCTATAAGAGAATGGAACTGTCAGAAAGGTTCACATGGAGAAAGCATCAAACACATGTGCAAACCATGGGCCAAACTTTGGTTCACATTTAGATATGGTGGGAACAAGATGAGAAAAAAGAGAATAGCTGAGGTTGGAAGGAAGCTCTAGAGAGCATCTAGTCCATGTGTAAAGCAGGGACAACTACAGCATGTTGCCCAGGAATGCATCAAGTCAGGATCTGATTATCTTCAAGGATATTTCTCCACAACCTCTTCAGGTAAACTGTCATTTTTCAACAAATCCCCCAGACAAGAAGTTTTGTCTTATGTCTAAATGAACTCTGTCTCAGTTTGATTGCCTTTTGTCCTCTCCCTTGGTACCACAGAGAAGAGTCTGGATCCACTTTTCTTTGTTCCCTCCTGTCAGATATTTATATACCTAAGAAGAAACTTCCAGTTTTTTCTAGTGACAGCCAACTTTGTACCCTTCCACCCTGAAAAGCCAACCATTATGTAAATCACACCAAACTACAAGACCACAGATTCACAGTGGGAATTAAAGGTCAGTTTAGCTTCCCATTCCCTCCTGTTCCCACCAGTCAGACCACTGCTGGGCAGTCCAGCTTCCCCCAACTCTGTGGCTAAGGAAGAGGCCTGGGACTGCATGGCATTTAGGAAGTATGTGTTGTTCCACAGCATCCATGTCCTGTCCTGTGTGAGACAGTATGGGGGAAGAGGTGCTCATTCCTGTGCTTTCAGGGGTTGCATCTAGTCCTGGGAAAAACAAAGATAACCTACTGGAAACTCCACACAATAAAATCAGAGCAGCCCACAGAAGCTGTGGATGTCCCGATCCCTGGCGGTGTTCAAGTTGGATGGGACTTTGAATCTAGTGGAAGGTGTCCTTTGCCCATGGAAAGTGGGTTGTACTGGGTCATGTCCATTCCAAGCCAAACCACTCTGTGACTCTGTTATTTTACAAAAACACTCAAAATACTTCACAACAAATACCATACCATAACATGAAAATCAGAACTCGGGGTCTATCAGGGATTATACTGTTTTTCTGAACAGACACACATCAGGAAGGCTGCCCAGGAATGGGTGCAAGCTTAACAGGTTCCACATAAGTATGCGAATAAACTTCTTCGCAGTGACAATAACAGAACACTGGAACAGACTGCATGAGGAGGCTGTGGGGTGTCTTTCTCTGGAGACATTCAAAACCCACCTGGATGTGCTTCCTGTGCGAGCTAATCCAGGTGTTCCTGCTCCAGCAAGGGGGTTGGACTTGATGATCTTTTGAGGTCCCTTCCAATCTCTGACATTCAGTGATTCTGTGATCCTTGGCACCCAATCTGGCGCCCACAATACTAGCACCTTGAGAATCTACCACGCTGGCTTCTCTTTTATGTACTCACCAAACATGAACAGGTGATGCTCTCGCTCTACAGTTATCTCTCATACAGTGCTGCAGAACAGCTCATCAGGCACCATTTAATGAGAGGAGCCGGTGAATGCTAATGAATCCCATTTGGAAGCAGAATTCCAGTCATCAGTTCTCTTAGATGAGTAGGAATCTGATGAGAATAATTCAGGACTGAACAAGTTGGCAATAGGAGTCTGAGCTATACCTGCTGCCTGTCCCTTTTGGCAGGTGAGCAATTAATTCCTAAATTTTAACTATGACCTACATCCACTGTAATGCTTTTGAAAAATTAGGGATCCTCTATGCACAAAGTAAACCTTCAGCTCTCCACACAGGAAATTCATGTTCTTCCTATCTTATAACCAGCAAAACAGAAGTGAAATTGCAGATGAAACAGCTAAAAGCTGGTTTCATGTTTTGCAGACTTCTCACTGTACAGAACTTTAAATGCCCCTGAATATCCCTTTCCTACCTTCTCTAGTTGACTTCATGTAACAATATCCTAAAACTCATTTTATCATCTCTTATCTATATCACTGCGAAGTAATAGCCCCGAGAACATGTGGTACTTGTTAAAACAGAAAAACCACAACAACAAAAACAGTGATTTTTACATTGTCATGGTGCTAAAAGTTTCTAAAACCTCAGAATTTGATCTGTACTAATTTTTAATGAGCATTTTTTTAAGTGCTCCTGATGGAATCATTCCATATGGTGGCCTATGATATGAGTCAGTGGAGGGTAAAATCTAGATATTCCTGGGTATATTCTAAAGGTTTAGCAGCCTGCCAAACACTGTAAAGCATGAAGTTAAGAACTGAAGACTATGATTTCATTCCCAAAGTTGGAGATCAGTATGGAGAAATGTTATACTGAACAGCATGTATTTTTGTTGTGGAATGGCAAAACTAAAAGGTAAGTGAAGAACAGTTTCAATGCCTCACAAGTTTCAACTCCAGTGAAAGTATTACATTAGATGGATTTCCTTCAGGTTTTTACTGATTTCCACTGTTGAAAAACGATAACCTTTCATCTCCAGAACAAAATACAGAAAAGTCTTAGAAGAAAAGGTCTTTAATGGAGCCCTATGCAATTTCTTTGTACCATTCTGCCCTACAAATAATGACAAGATATCTAAACTCAGGAGCTTACAAAGTAACTTACATATCACTAGAATTGATGTAATGATGTAATGATGTAATTAGCCCTACGCAGATTCGTAAACTGTAAGGCCAGAAGATGATGAAATAATTCAGTATATGCTCCTATGCTTAATTACTTCCACTATTAAAAAATCAACTGATTTTCAGTTTTCTGAGATCTCTGAATTCCATTTGCTAGATTCCATCCTTGATGGAAAAGCAAGACAAAAAGAGTTCTGCTCTGTAAGATAACTCCTTCCTTTTCCTTCAAGTAATTAATGGATAATAAGAAAATCACTATTTAGTTAGCTTACTCTTTAGTAACTAAGCTAAGTAGAGATGTGTAATAATTAACTGTAAGGTAGTTTCCAAACCCAAGTCACGTTGTGGCTCTCCTCTGAAGTTCTTTTTGGGTATCCATACTGAAGACCAAACTGTTTATAGCTGGATACAGCATTTCAGAAAGTCCTCCTCCCTCCTGCTGGTCTCTGGTCGGTGAAAGCATTCCACATCCTGTGCCAGAGGATGTGCAGCTGCCTCATAGGTTTTCTTTTTTCAGAGTGTACATCAACACAGAAGAACATTTTCAAGTCCAGTTTCATGACAGACCCAACACAATCTAAATGTTGGCTGCTCATCTGTTTCCCTGTCCCATCTCTTTTTACCCCTCTTTGTTCTAACTCAGTGCCCCTGTGCTTGCTGATCTGCATGAAAACCTCTCATTTTAAATGGTGTTGTCATCTTAGAGAACTGACCGTGATATCACATGCGTATAACACTCAATCTATGTAATTAGCAGTTCTTAAATGAAACCTAAAGAAGTCTTTTAGCCTTTAGTCTTCAAAGCTGTCTTGTGACAGCTCATGGACTAGACATAAGCCAGAGAGGACAGACAGCTGACTCACTGAGTTTTCTACTTTTTGCAGGAGTAGAGATGGTTTGGACTAGTTAGGAGCTCTCCAAAATGAAAACATGGTAATGGGGTACTGTCCCTGAGAAGCAGCACTCAGCGTTGAATAACCTCTCTGAAAATCAAAACTCCAGAGACACTTCTGCCTCAATAGGAATTACTGGAATAGAGCCTTTTGTTTCCAGGACCACCCTACAGGTTCTGAGATGAATGCAGCTCTGGATAGATGTTGTCTTCTGTGTGCGCCTTGGCTCACAGGCTTGGCTTTTTCCTCAGTAAGAACACAGGCAGGGTTGCCCAACCTTATTTGAGAAGACATAGGCCATCAAGGCAGAAAGGAACTGAGGTATCAGAGCAATAAAGACCACTTAAGAATCTAAAAAGACAGGCAGAGATCCTGCCCCCTCTGAAACCCCAGGGCACCATGGAGAAACCCTCAGATCCACCAGCTCTGAATAAGCCTGAACAAACACGGATAACTGCAGCACAAGGCCGGAAGGCAAACAGAAGTAGAAATACGCACTGCAAGGAGAAGTGCAGCACAGGTTACCCAGCCCACAGCTACTCCTATTTCATCCTTTCTCACAAATAATGTTCAGCCTGGAGGAGGTTGAGATCTTCTTGTTTGTTTTTTATATTTTGTAATGGCTTGGTGTCACAGCTGGAGCAGGAAGTGCTTCAAACGAACAGCAGAAAGCTGACCTCTGATGCTGGGAGCAGAGCTGCAGAAAGAAAACAGCAAAGAAGCCACACTGGCATGCTCCTGAGTGCTCTTCACAGCCTGTGCCATTCTCTAGTAAGATTCACTCACTCTCCCTTCAGAGAAATGAATAAAACCAGTTGGCGAATGAAAGCAACATGTAGCAAGAGCTACAGTGCTTGGCAGTACTGTTGATTTCATTTCTGTGCTTTCATATCAATTCTTCCTCCACAAAGCATCTAATCAGCCAATGCTGAGCAGCAAAAAATTAATGGTTTCGTTCAGAGAGCTGCCTCCTGATGCCAGACAGCATGGTGAGATTGTTTGTAAATATTTGATTAGAAAAGGCAAGCAAATTTGGCATGAAAACATGTACAAATCAATGCTGCTCCACTATCCAATAATGATATTTATAATACAGAGAGGTATGGCAGACAACTTTAACATATGTGGTACAACATTGAATCCTTTCACCAGGGTCTCTGGTCTTAGAAAGCCAGCAGATCCATAGATCCAGTCTGTGAACAGATGATAGACAGGAGCCCGTGTAGATACACTGAGTGTTAAGATCTGCTCCGCCTTTAAACAACACACAAAAGGGAAAACATGGGAGCATCCTCAAAATGACTGTACACAGCCTCTCTGCCCATTGGAAAAGGGGACAAGGCTCAGGGCAGCAATGCCCCTTGCTCCTTTGGCACTAAAGTGGTCTTTGAAAATTTCCCAACCAGGTGCGAAGTATATTATTGGTCATTAACACAAGCATGACTTTGTGTATGTCTTCATGCAGCAGAAACCTGTTTTGGAGAGATGTCCCCTTGCAGGATGTTTTCTCCAAAGGGAAGGACAATAGATAGGACATAGTCTGAAGAACTTCAAGACCTTCAGCGTACACATCTGTACAAGAAAGAAAAGGGTTTCTGTTACCACAAGGAGACATATCCAGAAGGATGTGTTGATGCCCTTCCGTCAGTCTGAAGCAGGAAATCCTCCCCATAGTTTCCAGTTCAAGCTCTGGCCTTTTACTTTTGAATTTCAGGTTTGGAGAAAAACCAGCCCACATGGCAAGGAGTGTCAGGTCTTGAAGGCTTTTTCTCCAGCAAGTGAATCTGACAATGCTGGGACAGTATGCTTTAGTGGAGACAGTTACCATCTTCTTGAACATTAAGACATGGGTGTATGAAAAGCCACACATCTGTTGTAAGCCGTTAGACAGAATTAAGCATGTCCTGACCCCAAGTAAATGATTTCTAGAGGCCCATTCCAGTCTATTGTATATCACTACTGTGCTTTTGTTGAAACCAACACTGCAATAGGCAAAGATTAGAATCAGACCAATGTGCTAATTTATCATTTTTTCCTACAAATAAATATGTTTTAACGCAGAAGGGAGACATGATCAAATACCTTCCCAATGAAAAGCACAGGCTGAATCTGATATTTAAATAAACACATTTTAAATACAACCAGAGAGGCTGGTAAGCCTGGTCATGAAAGCAGCATACAGCTTAGCAGTATTTTAGATACTCCATATTGAACAAAGCAGGGAGTGTGATGACTGCAGAAATTACTGGTAAGGTGTGGTAATCACCCCTACTCGCAGTCAGCTTTTGTTGCCCAGTTATCTTGGTCATTATACGCGATATTCAGATTTCCTGCTCTGAAGATGTTTACCCAAACTGACAACAATTTTCTTTACCACTTCAGCTGGATATGACTTCTTTTTTCTTTATTTTAACTAAATCTGCAGCTGTGTAAATACACATTAAGTAGAAGAAAAAATACATGACGAAGAGTTCAAATGCCACCCAGAGAGGCTTGGAGAAAGCTGAGGATTCAGGAAATAATACAGTTCATATTGGGAAGACAACGGCTTGTGAATCAGCTGGTGGTCAACATAGAACATGGCTTCAACTGACTGTCATTTGTAAATTAACTGAGATTTCTGTGGTGCCTACTTTGAGAGTTCACCTGAAGACGTTTATACACTATACCAGAACTCAAGAAACAGCACTAAAGTCTTAGTATGCAGGCTGGGACTACAGACTGTCAGCTGTAATACCATATGCAAGAAATGATAAGAATTTGTTTCAAATAAGAAAAGGAAATTGCAATTTTCAGGGCATGCTGTGAAGTCTGGAAGAACTACAAGCTATCAGAGATTCTGCAGTACAACAGGCATATAGGAAGAAGCTAAGCTGTGATTCCTTTAAAGTATGGAAGATCCCAGTGGGGCTTGAGGTCTGGCTGGAACTCTTGAAAACCTTTTTGCAGATCTGAAAATAAAGCTGAAACGTTCCTTTGTAAAACTTAATTCTTCCTTCTCAGTGGGAAGCCAAATTCAGAAAATGTTCAGAAAATGATTTTTAATCACAGTTCAGCCATAGCAGCAATCCAATCACTAACCGAGAAAAAGTATAACATTAAAGAAAGCAAAAATGAACTGCAAGGAGTACCAAACTAGCAAAGATGGACCAGAACCATGACTTACCAGTGATGTCTTAATTGTGTCCCAAGGATCAGAGTTGAGCTGCAAGTCAGCCACACAAAACACACAAAATGGCAAAAGTTGTAATTCACCAGATCTGCATAGCCATGAAGCAAATGGAGCTCTTGTCTAAAGTCCATTAACTTGGGAACCACTCTCTCTATGTTCACGATGGCCACCTTATGGACAGGAGCTACAATAGGGCTGCCAGCTCCTGCTGTATCACAAATGCTGCAGTAGCAGCAGATTTTTTCCCAAGCCTCAGCCTCATTATTTAAACACAAGTTCCACTTTGATTCAGAATGAAATGTACTTAGCCAGCCTTCATGCCAATAAAGGAAGGTTTTAAAACACCAAACATAATTCTACCCTGAAATCACAGGGGGAAAATAAAAAGAAGTCAAGTCTTATCATTTGTGATAATCTCCTGATTTTGAGAGCCTGCCATGTGATCTCTGAATAATCAGACTTGGCAATACTGCACCACCCTCAGGGTAAAATTTCCTGACTGACAAAGAAATCTTCCTTATTCCATGAAAAATAAATTCCCAATGCTTATTAGTATTGCCTTTTCCACTTCTAGCTCTTTCTTTCTTCCCACTTTCATATGTCAAACAGGTTTTCGCTGAAGACTTCATAAATTTGTACACTGCACTCAGAATGATTTAAAATACATTGTTTTTATCAAATAAAAAAATATTTTATTGTCCTTATAGCTTTAAGGACAGCTTTTAAGAGACAACTATTAGTTATTATGCTTGTGAAATTAATAGTTAAAGACAGATCTTCTCCTCTATGGTGGTTTGTAAAAACACTGTTTACAGATAGAGTCTTGCTCAACCAGGTGCCTGTGGCATGCATCAAAGGGCAGATAAAAACACAAAGAAAAGTTAAACAGGAATTTTGTTTACTTTTTGATATATCTTAAATCTGAGAGTTTTCTGCACTATCACATCACTCCCAGGGTTTATTAACGTGCATGCTGCTCATGCTGATACATACAGCAGTGCTGCATAACCCACATTCTCTGCACAGATTCATCTACAGCACTCAGCATGTTGATGAGATCCAGAAAGCAAGCAATGAAAGCAGCACCTTGGTTACTGACCTGTCCATTTGGGCAGCCTTGTCCCAGTTACAGTTATGCCACTGCTAACGTTGCCTGTACAGAAGGCTGACCACAAGCTCTGCAGACCTCACTGTTTGTGGTTTATTTTTTTTTTTTTCAGTTCCAGTGGGACAGGAGATAGATGATTTCATCTCAGTGCTCTGACATGAAAGTATTGTCACAATGTAGTCTAACACAACAAACTGATTGGAGTCGCATGTTCAAGGGTACTTAAACATAACAGCTGAAAAACATCAAATTTATTTCAAGCCCTTGCATCCACTGCATCTCAGCCACGCAGTGAAGTGCTCATTAGGAATTCCTCTAGCACCTTCCACAGCACAGGACTGAAACAGGGATGTTTTCTATAGCTTAAAAAAAAAAAAAGAAACCCGCACAGACAATCCTACTCTTTTGTCCCAAGGGATCTGCTTGAAGAACTACAGACTCCACACAAGGATTCAGCATTAAAGTGACTCCTTAGCATGAGAGACTTTGAATGCACTTGAAGAATGCGCATTGCCTGACCACATCTAAGGCAGCAATGGTTAACATGAAAAGAATCATAATGGAATTCTGTACAAATGATTTGTGTCATTGTGTAATTTTTCAACACTTACACTTAACTACAAAATCTGCTTCCTATAGCCATGAGAAGATTAACAATACCTCTATCTCTTATCAAAGACTTGGAATTTTTGGTGCTGATTAACCACAGTAAACCATGCATACAAAGCACTAAATAAATCTGATCGATTTCCCCTTATCCATGTGGCTGATTTCACAACTACAGCTATGTCTGAGAAGGAAGAAACGGAGAAACCTCAGGTTGTTGGATCCAGAGCCATTTCCTGGCAGACAACCACAGCAAACCTACAACATTCCAAACTTTCCCTGAAATATGTGACAATATGTGCCTGCAGTGGTACCTTGGCCTCCTTGGCATTTATCATTGGTGAGACACTTTGGGAGCAGTATGGAAGCTGAACAAAGCTATTCATTTAGTCTTCTCTTGTATGGAGCCAATGGAATTCCTCTCAAGAAAGTGACACAATATATGTCACAGTATTTTACAAAATTTCCATCCTTTGTGCATTCACACATTTGTGAACCTCCACAACAAAGTCCAAATGCAAAGAATTAAATTAAGATTGGGTCTTCAGACTTTTGCTAATATTTTAACTCTGATAGAACAGTAAATAGATTAAGAAATTTGCTTTGTGGCTCACAAGAAGATTTTGGCAAGGCAAAATGAAGCAAGAATAAAACCAAGTCCTTCAAACTATAAGGTTAGTAAGTAAGCTAAGTATCTGGCATAAGTAAAAACATTTTGGCTGAGTTACATGAGGTTTTGTTTTATTTTGTTTTTACTTTGCTATTTAACTGTCTAAATGCAAGGTACTGTGGGAACTGAGTATGTGCCAGGGTTGGGTACAGGAATCATGGGATGTCCTCTAAGGAATGGGGAGCCAGTATCCATCAAGGTAACAGCCTTGGCAGCCCTTGAACAGTGATGCTGCTGAGGGTGGTCCAGGCCACCAAAGCCACTAGTGCCCAGGGACCTGGCAGTATCTTTGTTGCTTAGAATAGAGTGCAAGTAATAGATTTGATTCTAGGACTCTTGCTATGGAAAAGTCAAGCTATGAATACTTTTTGTCTTATAGAGCCTAGGCATAAGAACACCTATATTTCAGAAAAGGAATCTTTAAAATACGTGCAGCATAAAATGACACATTTATGAGTGTACAGAGCTGTTTTGCTTGTCTTCATCATCTGTTGACCATCTCTTGCCAAATGATAGTATAGAAGTATACAGTATACTCTCAGAATAGAAGGGAAGACAGTTTTGTAAGCTGATTTTTGTTATGAGAGCATCACTTTAACTAACCTCAATTAATATCAGTGGCAAAGACAATTAAACCATCTTAACCCAGTTTCAGTTATGCAGTGCTACAAAATCACTCCCACAGTGACTGAAATGTAGCTGTTTTCAGAGACAAAGCTAAAAAAAGGAGAGTCAGATTGTCTTTATCAACCAGGTAAGACTCTGAGGCATACAAATGTTTCATCTCCTGAGGACCAAAATGCATTAATTAAAATAACTGGGCTAGACAGACAGGTAAGTGGATGGAAGTTAATGGCCTGCAATGCACCAGAGACACAACAGGATGGCTGAGCAGTTCCTTTGATCCTCAGGCTCTAAAAAAATCTCTTAAAATGTCATTTTCCCCAAACACATCAACAGAGCCCTTTATTATTTAATGCTTAGCAAAACACCACAGCAAAAGACTACATTATGGTTTAAATGAAAATTAAATGAAACATAAGGTTACAACAAGAAAAAATTAGGAAAAAACTCAGAGTATTTAAATTACAAGTAATTAAGACAGCAACTGAAATTAATCTTTTCATATGATTCACTTAATATATTGTACTTAGTACGTTATATTTACTAACAGAGTTGACAGTATAATAGATACTGTCAATTTTACACTACCAGAGTGCGTATGTGTGGTAAGAGATATTTGGTATTTGGAAAACAGATTTAAAAGTGTTGTAATTTTCACTGTAATTATGCATAATTGACCACAATTAGTTATCTCAATAAACAGAATGCATGATGGCTCAAGTTTCCAGCACCAGTTCCATCAGGGACAATTTTCAAAGACGTCCAGACCATGGAGGAGGATACTGTTGTTTTTCCAGTGAACTTCAAGGTCCCTGACATGAGACACTGCTGATATCAGCCTCTGAAAAGGCCAGGAGAGTGAATAAATCAGGCTCCTGAAGAACAAATACATTAAGAACCTTCTTCTGCATTAATTCTTGTTTTAAATTTAAACAACAACAACAACAACAACAAAAAACGACTGCCACAGAGCAAAACTTGGAGACAAATATTAACCCTTTAAAACTGCCAAAATTAAAAATTTCCAGAGATTGAGAATTCATTGTGATAAAACTAATTGCTCTCAATTACCCACCTGCTCTAAAAACCCACAATTTGTCTGGCCTAAATTCACACAGCTCCAGTTTCTCTTTGATCTTGTTACCCCACTTGTCTGGGAGATTAAAGAGCCCTTTGTTACATGATCTGTCTGCCCAATATAGGGAGTTAACAGACCAGGATACAGCCGCCTAATAAGCTCTCCTTTGACAAGCTGAACAAACCGAGCTCCTTGACTTCTTTTCCCAGGTCAGTCCTCCTTAGATCATTCCTTCACTCTTTTTCTGAACACTTTCTATTTTGTCATCCTTCACCAGAAGTGAGAACGCCTTTCTAGGGGAATCATTTCAGCACCAAGTCAAAAAAAGATCTTTGAAACTCAGACTTAGTTTGCAAAATCCCTCCCTCTGTGACAGAGGTCACTATTCTAAAATATCACAGCTCCTCAGTGTAGGGCTGCCTTCATGGATTATGCCTTCACACCTAAGCTTGGACACCATAAAACAAACTGATTTTTTGTACTCACACAGCAAGAGTTTTAAATCACTCTGTATCTTCACTGATTATTCCATTTCTCATCACCTTTCAGACATTTGTCTCAACAAAATATTAGCAGTGATTTTCTGCTTACTTCTTCCTTGTGGATGAAAACAAAGATTAGTGTAAGGCCTATTTCATTGGGCCACACCAAGTGAAAAGGACTCATCCTGGGCTGCATGCATGAAAGTCGCTCTGAAAGTAACAATTCCTATTTGTTTCAATGGGAACTACAACAGATATAATGAGCACAGTAGCAATGTTTGATAGAGCAAATTCTCAGCTCCAAAACACTGTTTTTCAACATAATCATCACCATTAGCTTAGCATTTTTGCTAGCAAGAAGATCAAGAGCCTGCATGCTGTGCTAATAAAAATCTATACCATCGGAGGTGACCCACCGCCACCACTGTCACTGCTGAAACACACCACCCACTGCCTCGCTGTGCTCACATACACTGATCTGTCTCCAAAAACATTCAGCAAGCATCAGTGAACATCAGTGGGTGATATTTTTTCCCCATAGGTTCAGTTCCCATACCTTTGCCTAGTATGCACTTCCATGTCAGGCAATATTTTGTAACTCTGCCCCTCTGCTGCCATCTGTTGCACAGCAACAAAATGGAATGGAACACTGGGGGGAAGGTTAATTCTCATCTGCCTCAGCTATCATGGACCAAGAGAATAAAATGAGAGGTACTATTTTTGGAGCAGCCCTCATAAAGTTTATATGTAGATCACAGAATCACAGAATTGTAGGGGTTGGAAGGGACCTCCAGAGATCACTGAGTCCAACCCCCTGCCAAAGCAGCTCCCTAGCCCAGGTTGCACAGGTAGGCATCCAGGTGGGTCTGGAATGTCTCCAGAGAAGGAGACTCCACCACCTCTCTGTGCAGCCTGTGCCAGTCACTGCACTGTGAAGAAGCTCTCACACACATTTGTGTAGAACTTCCTAAGCTTCAGTTTGTGGCCATTTCCCCTCATCCTATCACCACACACTACTGAGAAGAGTCCAGCCTCGTCCCTTTGTCTCCCACTCCGTCAATATTTATAGACGTGGAACAGATCCCCTGAGTCTTCTTTATGCAAGGCTGAACAGACCCAGGTCTCTCGCCTTTCCTCATAAGGAAGTGTCCAGAACTGGACACAATAGGAAACAAACAGATAACTGGGTATAGTTAACGAAACATTAAAAATTTTAATATATTTTTTAATTAAAACATTAAAAAAGAAAGCAACAAAACCATAAAATGAGTGGGATATTTGAGCCTGTTTTTATGGAACCAATGCCCCAGTCTGTTTTGACAGCAGTGGTGGCGATTCTTAGTGAGGTCTCAAGGTGTTGAAGAATTTTGATGAAATCTTACTCCTCCTGTACTTCATGTAATGTCAAAAAGTGATGACATGAATAAGTTGTGATTGTGAAGTGAGAGGAATTCTTCTTGGTAAGTTAGGGCTTATAAAAGTCCAGTAGAGAGACATGACTGGATTTTTGAGTTGAACATCTAATTGCAGTTATCTGATTCCATTTGGAAATTTGCAGGTCACGTACTTACGTTGACTGAAAATGGAGTCACAAATAGACCAAAAAAAAAAAAAAAAGATAAATTTTTGGCAATCTTGAAGGCTGTTCTAAAATTCCTTTATTGAAATGAAAAGCTGCATATTCTTTGCCATACACAGGACAGCATTAGGCAATGTCTGAAAAGGCATGAACTTCTTTGCCACCACTTGAGCTGGCAGTGCACCCAGACGGGGTTAACAGCACACCGCTGTCTGGTTATGGTGGATGGGGTTAACAGCACACCGCTGTCTGGTTATGGTGGATGGGGTTAACAGCACAACTGCTGTCTGGTTATGGTGGAGTGCTGGGCTAGTTGCTCAAGAGCCACTGAAATGATGGCAAGCTGTGCTTGGCCAAATGCTGCCTGGCCTAATTACTTTTGTTGTGTTTGCTTCAGAGGCATATAAATGCTGTGCTTTGTTTTTTAAACCCTCCCTCCCCCTCCCCCCTTTTTTTTCCCCTCTCTAGCCTTTTTTAATCAATACAGTGTAGTCGTGTAAGAGCTCCTTACAGCTATGAAGATGTCTCACAGCACACTCTACACTCATGAATTACAAAGAGCAGACCCATATTCTCCAGAGTTCTTCTTTTTGATTGTGGGTGTACTGAATGTCCATAAAAATGCTCTTCAGTGATTCACAAAGAGGACTCACATACTTTTTCTCTTTGCTTATGTTCTTGCTTTCTGCATTATAATACTCCTTTGCAGTACCAATTTGGCATATTATTTAGTGAGGCTTCTTTTTGCCTACAACAAATATAACCAATTAAAATGACTGGCAACTAAGCTACAATTACGTTTTAATTCTGATTGCCTCATTTTTCTCTCTCAAGGTAAGTCCTAATATATCACTAATAAACCAACCACTGTTAATAACTGGCATCATCAGCATTTGTGAATAGTGACAAGTCTTTCAACTCAGACTACAAATGCCCACTGTCAATAAGCAACACATTCACAGCTAAAATGAAATGCTCAGTCACCGTGTTGGCGCAGCAAAGCTGTCAAAACTGCTACAAAAAGACAGAGTGATTTTTCTGGGTTTTTGAACACTCAAGTCATGTTTAACTTTAGCAACTTTAGATCAGTGCTGAGCACAAGCATTTGAATTGACATGGAGACATTTTCTCAAAGCTGGGATTTGTTATGTCATTTTAATGCTTTACATAAATATAGCTCAAATAGCAAACTGAATCCAGATTAAAAGTATCAGTCTCCCTTTGAAGTGTGTGGAAGCAACTGTGGGCCGCATGAATCCCAATGAGCTTTTGTGATATTGTTCTTAGATTACCGCAGCAGTTTCCCCGGGAGGGTCTCACAAGGCCAAAGCTGCCTGCTGTCCCAGCCCAGCACAGCTGCTGTTTCATGACCAGGGACCCAACTCCAGTGCAGTCCCCTCATGCAAATCGCATGCACACAGCCTTACACACGACAAGGAATTTCATTTGATAAGTCCAGAATGCTTTCTCCCTCTCTGACAATGTTTTCAGTGTCAGTGTTATCAATACGAAAATAAAGTCATGTAGCTTACAGAAAGTTTAGTAGGGAACTGCTTTTGTACGAAGAATGCATGAGAGAAACTAGGTTGTTATGTCTGACCATGGAGTTCGCACTCAGGAAGAATGTGGAGGGTGAGTGGATGAAAGACTCACAGTCAGATGGAGTTTTGACATGGAAATTGAGTGTGATTGTACAAGGCAAGCTTTGATCAAGCCTTTAAGATAAATCCTCCAGACAGCGTATGAAAGCAGGACAGGATCTTGCTCTGCAGTCCATTTTTTCTTCCTTCACTTCAAGAACGTTACACTACTCCTGCTCAGAACTGTCACAGGCTTGGCTTGCCTTACGAGAATTGTGACCTCAGCTTATGTTTCTGTTCTGATTGATCTTCTACTGGGATCAGGCAAGACTGCTCTTCTGATACCTAACCCAGCTCCCAGATCTGTATTTTCTGCAAGTTTGTCTTAGTCAACAGACAATCCGTAACTGAAGAGAAGGTGGCTGGCAGGACAGGGCATAGGCCTGTACTCTGAGTCAGAGAATATCTGCCATAGCTCACATTGCCAAGAGTTAAAGGTTTACTCTCTGTATATCATAATGAGGTAAGAACTGCAGTCTGAAACCACCTGGGTAGAGGATGCCTAATGAATTTCCTTCCCTTGGAAGAACTTGGAAACAGGGTACCTTGACCTCCCCTATTTCTGATATATGACTCTCAAATAAGTATTTAGAAGTTGCCAGGGAACAAAGTATTTGACCTAAAAGAGACTTCTGGGGCTTGGAACAGGCTCTGTATAAACCTAATTGGTTTGTAACATGTAGTTATTTTAATCATCATGAAATCTTTGGAGAGAACAGTGGGTTGGGAGTTCTGTACTAATTATTTTTTCCACGGCTTCCTTTCTAGAGGGGATCCAGGCCTCTTGCACAATAAAGGGGAAAAAATGGCATACATCAAAACAGTCTCTCCATCCCTTGCAGGATGGTTTTTAACTTCCAGAAGTAAATACATTTTGTTACCAAACATTTTCTTCATTCTTAGTTCTAATCTGAAGCCCAGATTGCACAAATAATAGAATCACCAGTTGTGGGTGAAATTGTTTCTGAAGTTTAGACTCACAGAGAGAAACTGTCTGCAAGGCAAGAGAAGCACGCTCCTTGACCATGCAGTCTCATTTCCATTTTATCTTCCCATCTTTCTTTGCTATGCCTCCTAGAAGAAAAGTTTCTCAGTGTCGCCAGCTTCTTGAAGAGCTGTTCCTCATCCTTCAGTAGTAAGCGCTCAAGGAGCGCTGAGGATGAACTGGTACAACTGAACTGGTAGATCTGCTGAGAGATGAAACCTCCAGACAAGTAAGCAATGCCTGCAAACAGTGGAACTGAAGCTGCAGCACCTTGTTATTAAAGACACCTAGTTTGTTTTTCTTCTCCCCATTCTCTCTGACAAACAATAGTATGCCCTAATGGGGAGTATCCCTACTGCATTGTCTACACAACAGTTTCAGTCTTGTGAGCAGTAAATGGATGGTTCATTGGACAATGCATTTGAGAAAGTGAAAAATACGTGCCTGTTGGTATGCCCCTTCTTCCTGTGCTACTACATCCTAGATGACCACAGTAAGAGCTGGTGCATTGTCTCAGTGTTCAGTCATAATTCCTCAGCATCACAAAGTCTCAAGTGTACCTATTACTAAACAGTTATTCCCTGTGAAAGCTCTTGCCAGGATTTTACACCAATTTAGCTCAGTCGCAAAGGCATAACAACTTTTACTTTAGATGCAGTCAGACCAGCAGAAGGACTCCGTGTTAGCACTGCTCATCGTGAATTTACAGAGGACAGCTAGAGCAGTATAGGCACTTCTACATGGTCTGGTTTTGCCCACACTAGACCCAATAAACAGAAAAATTTCACCGTGAAGAACTGATGATTAGGCACCTCTACCAGATTCTTCAGGTTTCCAGCGTTCTGGGGGTGAGCTGTGCTCCTCATGCATCCTTCTACCTGGCAAGTTACAACCATGGCGTGTGAAGAAAGAGTAAGGGGAAGTACATTAGCCAGGCAGACACTGTTTTTTCCTTCTCATGTGCAGGTGAGAGTTGCACATCAAAAGCCACCTCTGAATGTTGTGAGTGGCACACTTGCTTCCAGAACGTGAGTTAAGGTGATCACTAAGGCCTGGGCTTGTTGTGCTCCCATGAACAAGGGAGAACACAAGCCCAACACCCACCACAGCCCTCTGAAACCTATGCTGCAGGCTGACAGCCTGGCCAGAAATCCAGCAGTCTCACTTATGCAGAAACAAAACTGAAAGAACAGCTCTTCCTGATGGGAATAACAATTAATTCTAGCCAAGCAGCAAAGATTGCAAATTGCAATGACAGTATTTCCTTGTTCAGAGGGGACTGTCACATGCCAATGAAATGCCATTAGCATCAGAAACTGCATCCAAATAAATTACTGATGAAACCTCCAGTAATAGGACACAAAAGCAGGAGAGGAGCTAGGGCCCAATTTGTAAAGAATTCACCATGATGGAGTGAAATGGACCCACAGAAAACAAGGGATCTTTTGTTTCAAAAAATATACTTTGGGCAGCAGGACAAACATGTTGCTTGTATCCTGGCAGCACTGCCGAATGCATGATGCACAAAAGAGGGGTGATGTAATTATGCTCACCACAGACCCAAAGATCTGAGTTCTATCTGTGGCTCCAGCCCAGTCCCCATGTGACAGCAGGAGTATTTTCTCTGGCCAGGATTCATCTCCCCTTCTGCACCTGGGTGGCAGAGCAGTGGCAAAGCTCTGCCTGACTCCTGCACTCTGAGCATAGGGGCTGTCAGCAGTCAGATGTCACTCTGCTGGACAAGGTGAGGAATATCCTGAGCACTTCTTGCCATGCTTTCTTCTGCAAAGACTGATCCTAATCCTGCTGGATTAAGGAAGTTGTCAGGCCAATTCAGGTTTCTCAGCAAACTAACAAGAACATCTCCTGGGCTCAGATGGAGTGAACTTCAAGAGAAAAAAAGTTAAAAGAAGTCATTTTAAAAGAAAAATGAAATGCTAGAATACTGCGCACAGAATGTAATCTTTGCTGGTACAAATTAAGACAACCCATCTGGTTTTACTGTCTGAGTACAGAGAAATACATGAGAATGAGTATTTGGAACCACACCGAAGGCCCCCATAGCCAGAAGTCTTCCCTCCAAGAGCACTGAGTAGTAACTGATCAAAGGGCACAAGAATCACAGCAAAAGTTGTTCATTTTCAGTTTCTTGCAACTTGCAATTATGAACTTACTGAATCAGAGGACTTGTCCTTGGCAATGGCCAGGAGCAAACTGCCCCTCTGTGAATTGATCTTTTGACCCCATGTATATCTTTGTCCTCCAGAGCACAGAGGATGGGAAGAAAAGTTCCACAGTTTTGTTACGTATCATAATATTCTGTTTTAAATTTGTATTAGTCCTGCAGCATAAGAATTTCATACAGTCTCCCTCATCTTTGAATTCAGGCAATAATGAATATTTGACCCTTATTCCCTTTTGCTGCTCAGGGTTCTGTAGACTTATATCAAACCCCCTCTCCTTTGTCCTGTTGTAAGAGCACTGGTCTGTTTATGCTGGCTGATACAGAAGTAGTTATATACCTCTGCTCATTCCTGCTGCCTTTTTCTGAACACATTCCCATCTTCCCACAGCCACACTGGGAGCACATTGTTCTTCAGAGTTCACAAACAGGACTGCATGCAGCAATCGGGATGTTGGTATATCATGGGTCTTGTCTTGTTCTTATTTTAGTTTTCTACTATTGTTTCTACTAGAGCTTCATATGCAATTTTCTGTTTTTCTTCTACTGTATCCAGAAGTTTTGTTTTATTTTTCTTTAATAATAATTCCCATTAGTTTTTGTTTTGCCTTTTTGACTAGTGTAGAGCACTATTAAAAGTTTGAAAAGAAACACCTACAATGATCTCTAGATTTCTTTCCTTGAGCCAGTGCTGAGCTTTTTATGCCACATGGCTAAATTTTCCAACAGTGAATTTTATTAGTCATTTTATCACATCAGATCCTTCAGCATACATTCAAAATAGGTATTCCCTAAAAATAAACACTAACTGATTTGTTTGGTTAATACAGAATCCTAACAATGGACTGTTAAGTTTCCATTCCAAAGAACACTGGCAAAAAAAGTGTATCTGTAGTCTGCAAGTAGATATAGAGCAACTGAAATAGCAGGTGGAAAAGCCAAGGCCCTGTCTCTGGCTCCTTGACCTCCACTCGCTGTCATCCACAAAGAACTCCTGGGGTTGAAGTGCTTAGGGTAATAAATTCCGTGACTAATCTTGCTGTTTACAGTTCTCAGACACTGTTTACCTGTAGCCCCATGGATGATTTTCATTTCAAGCAAGATGAAGGACTGTTTGTGTTCCATAGTGGAATCAGCTTTTAATTCAAAAAGTAAACACTCAGAGAAGAAGCACAGCTCTCCTGCTAGAATCAATGGGGAGACCAACTTGGTCAAGTATGGGAACTGTTGAATCACGGCCCGAACCACTGATTGGTCACCTGAGGTGAGCACTGAGTTAGCTGCAGGAGCACAGGTGAAGGCAATGTACCTGTGTGACCAGAAGGGATGGAGTCTGGCTCCAACTCTCCCAGACCCCATTTAAGGGCTGACCACCACCAGAGAAGGATTTCTTGTTTGAGATCCCTCCCCTGTGGAGTTATCAGCAAACCTGAACTATCTGGAAAAGGTGAGGCTCTCTTTATTCACTGGTTGTCTGTTTACCATCCAGATAAGCCTAGCAAAATATACCATTTTCCTCGCTGTTTTCTTTGAGTACCACTCTTTTGGGTTATTCACCCTACAGTCAACACACCCAGTCTTTCTCACAGATTACATGTACTGTTCCATGGCCTGTCCTTTTCTGGAAGCAAGGAGAAAGCTCTGCTGTCTTTGCAATGTTATCTTTTACTTCATTTCAGAGTGAATGGTAAGACAGGTAGATGCAAGGCACACAAACAGCATGAAAATTTTGAGAAAATATCAGCCATTATGGAATTATTTTCCATTCCCTGAATGTGAGGGCAGTAACGTCAGGTAGAAATTGTAATGGACTAACATAGGAACCTCTGAACCAGCTGTCCATAGTGGCTCATAATAATTGCATATCTAATCCCAGACAGTACGGCAGGAAAAGTGCACTTCCACAGAATTCAGGCCTGGCGTGCTCTAATAGAGAGCTTACCTTTTCAGACATCTCTGGAGGATGCTCCCCAATGAGAGGACAGTGAGGTTATACTTAGAGATGTCTCTCATGATTAGCCTTTGGTGAAGCAGAACAGCAGTTAGAAGGGCAGGGACAGAGGAATCCCAGTCACAGTCCACCAGATGAGATTAATGGGATTAAGTGGTGCTTATAGAGGCAAGTCCTTGACCAAAGGGAGGGTCAGCACCATCGTAAGCCAAAACTCCCAGCCAACACTGACTATAACTATGCATTTCTGAATGTTCACATCATGGAATGTAGAGGTATAATCCCTATTTTGAATTAAATCTCAGTTTACATATATGGAATTAAGTGAGCCCTCGCTACAGGATGTAGTCTGTGCCCCACACTGTGATATGAATTAAGCTCAGTGCACCAGTTTAATATTTTAAATCTGCCAATGCCATTTTTGTATTTGTTACTTACAAGAGCCATACCCCGCTGCAAATAGGTCACTGTACTTTGGATTCCTGTAATGAGAAAATTCATATAAGTAAGCATTTATAATTAATTACATAATTCAACAGAAATGCAGTGTTTCATATTTTAATATTGTAGTCCATTCTCACAGGACCAGGTACAGAGTGAGGGCTAGACCCCTTTGAATATCTGCAGTGGTAAAGTTCATGTATGAGTAATTCTTCTGAACTCAACATGCATAAAATAAATATAACATCTGATGAGCACAGCAGTAGATGAAAGGGATAAAAAGGGCATACACCCATATATGATGCTAATCTCCAGCAGTTCTTGGCTTATGTACTTCGTGATTATGTAACATTTACTTTTAAAGATGAGGTCTTTGAGGAAAGGAAAAAGGCAGGAATGTATTACTTCCATCTTCCAGAAGCCAGAATAAAGGAGTTTCTAACACACCAAAGAATAATGCTTTCACTGTCGCTAAGTAATGATGGATGATTTAAGAAACAGGTGTCAGTTCAAAAATTCATTACCACAGCTCAGGAAAGGAAATTCTTTTCTGATTCAATTAGTGATCAGTTTTGTGAAAGCATACTGACTAAATAGCTATTATACCTTCCAAAGTCCATTGATGTGAAAATCATCTACTGTTACAGCTTCTGCTGTGTGTGAACAGTTACTGTTGGGTTTATATAAAACATAGTTCAGTATTGTTGCTGTCCATAAATTCATGAAATGAATGGATGTGAAACTTACCTAAAAAGTGTTTCCCCTACTATTATGAATTGATAAAATAGAAATATTTCTCCTTTTTCACTTGAGCATCGCCTAGGCATCCTAGTGCTCTTGCTCCTTTTCTATCCACTAAAAGCACCATCACTGATAGCAATATGAGAACAAAAGTTTTATTAGAAAAGCTTATTACGTAAAGCATTTTGGAGTCATTCATCCAGGTTTTGGGCCACCCTTCTGTTATAATTTCCTGGAGGCAGGAATAACAGCAACACAAATGACATATAAAAGATGCCTTTTTTCCCAATTTCACATTTCATTTTAGTATTATTTTGTAATTCTCACACAGCATCCTCCTCTGTGTTCTGTTAAAGTATAAATACTGCAATGGTTCTAAGGGAAGCAAGATAGCAGTCCTTCTCTGTCTCTCTGTAGATCCTCCTTGGCAAGACACAGATGTACCACGCTGCTCCATCAACAGGAGGAGGTAGAAGAGCTCAGGACAAGAGCTGTGTAAGTCTCACACAACTGCATGAACAAGCCAGTGCCAGTTCTGTGGAGGATCAAGTACGCTGAAAAGTAAAGGATTCATTGAGGTCGATGAGCAGTTTTTTTCATGGCAATGACCATGAGGTGATTTGAAATTATGACTGATGCTTTTTAGACTGGTGAGTAAATAAACAAAAGTGGACTGTGGGTCAAATGGCTGCTGAACTGAAGTGTGAAAGAACCCTACAGACAAATCCCACTGCTGTCTCAGGAGTGCCCAAAACATGTGCCACTGTCCTGTATAAGGGCCAGGTGTGAGTGCTTCAGCATCTCACAGCATATGGTGATAACAGAACCAGCACATGCAATGTTTGCATTTCCCTTTCTGCTGCTTTACATCTCTTGTGTTAATACTTGTCAAAAAGGCACTTTTCCTTTTTGGGGCTTTTCAGGAGTGATTCTTACAGCATATTATCCAAAGATATGTCCCATCTATCTCAGCTTTCCCAAGAAAGGACACTTATTTGCTCTGTTCACTCACTTTGCCCTAGCACTGTCCCACACTTGCTAAGTCTTCACCTTAGGCTGAATGTGTCAAGCTTGATGCTGTCAAAGATGACTGCAATTACTCAAAAAAGTGTTTCCTCAGAAACCAGCACCACCTTCTAAGGTGGTTATGACAATTAACTCCACTAGGCTGCAAAACTGAGAGCAAGTTTGCATTAAGGAGACTTACCAGGAGATGGCAGTAACTGTAAGGCTCTTGGTTTCGTAATACTGGAACTTCCAGAGTGAGAGGACAGTTCCCTTGTCCCTGTGTTCATCGGGGGGATCCTCAAAATATTTAAAATCTAAAACCAAAAATCAAAGAGTATGTCTCATGGAAAAATTCTGAAGCACATAACCATGGTGGAGTACCAGATAAGCTTTAAAAGAATCTGTCAATCTCACTGCCTCAATGCAATGCAATTGTTAGTATAGAAACTGTCTCAGTCTTTAAGTCTCCAAAACAACATTGAAGTCCTGCACTTTACCAAGCACCAAGTCCTCACACAAAAGGCTGATGGTCTGAAAAGAGACAAAGAACGAATGAGAAAGCAGCAGTGAGAGCAAGGAGTGGCCTCAAGTCATCCTCAGAGCTAGACTCAGACTTTCAAGAGGGGGCTGACCAAAGAAGAAAACCCTTGTAAAGTAGATCAGTACTGTGTGTCCCTGTGGCTGGGACCTGTAGTCCAGCAGGAGGGCAAAAATGGCCACAAAAATGATTGAGGCTCTGAAGCCTCAGGTACAAGCTGGAACACAGGATGTTCCATTGGAACATCTTCACTGTGAGGGTGACAGCACTGGCACAGGCTGCTCAGAAAGGCTGGGGAGTCTCCTTCTCTGGAGACGCTCAAAACCCACCTGGCCACTTTCCTACTGTAACCTACTGTAGAGAACCTGCTTTAGCAGGCGTGTTGTACTCAGTCATCTCCAGAAGTCCCTTCCAACTCCTATAATTCTGTGATTAGGAGAGGGTTGCTCTGTACTGGCTGCTTTGTCACTAGGACCTGCATCCAGGGGGGAACTACTGACTGAGGAAAGATAACGCTTACCAGACCTGCTGGTCCAGCCTGCACAGAGAAGGGCTGACACATGTGTCTTTTGAATGACTGCAGCTTGCTGTCCTGTTTGCCTTGTGTGAGTCAGCAGGCTGCTAGTCCTGCTCATTTTAGTTCTATCTGTCTAGCATTCAGCAATGGAGTCACCAGCATACCATAAGACAGCAAACCAGTTTTCACACAAAGGCACTGTGCTCCATCTTCCACTGCTAACCACTGCCTTAGCATCTTTTGCCACCTTCTTTTACTAAGAGCCAGCTTTCCCAGAGGACTTGTTGTCATTCTTGCTACAGTTATGGCCATTCATATGCAGGAATTCTGTTTTGAGAGCAAACAGCATCTCCAGTAGGGCTGCACCTTGTAAAATGTCATCAAACATGATATGATTCACCACCCACTCCATTATTTTGGCAGCCCTAGAGATCTTGGTTATATCATTACTCTGTTGAAAATATAAACAAATAAAAGAAAATGTATATCCTATAGGTTACAAGTCCTTCAGACCTTTTGTTACAGAAAAGCTTGAGTCTCTCCACCTTGAATACAGGGTAAATTGAAGCTCCTCATACCACTACCTAATGATAAGGGTACTTGAATTAAGGTAACAAATCTACATTAAGTTCAGCACAGTGCTATTCACATCTGGGATAAACTAACTTCCGTGATTGTGTCTGATTTAGCTCAGTGGCAAGTTGATTGTCTATGAAAACAGTTAAGAGTCTTAACTTCCTCAACCTGTTCAGTCTGTTTCATGATGGAATGAACTAAAAGCACACACATGATCCACCCCCCATCTCACTTGATAAGAATTAATTAGCTTCAGTAATACAGCCATGTTTGATCGTGTATCAACAATCCCTTATATTTGCCTGCAGAGCTTTAAGGTATCCTGTATTAAGTAAAGATCACAGGATGGAGAAATCCTCCCATTAATCACTGTTAATTCCAGCTCAATGTGTACACAGATCCATGAGCTCATGCAATATATACAATAAACACACAAAGGACAGCTTGCTGTCCAGCTTTTGTGAAAAATGCTTTGATACCATGGAAAATGCTTTGATACCATGGAAAATGCCACCCTCCTCACTAGAGAACATCACAGGTGGGCAAACCTGCATACGAGAATTTTCACAGGTAGTGTTTCAGTTATGGCAAGGGAGACCTCTTGGGGAGTGGCATTTTGCAAGGCCAGTGGTCCCTGGTTAATTGTGTAGCCACCAGCACACAGCTGGTTGGCATACTTGTCTGACTGAGCCCTGTGCCTGATCACAACAGTCTCATCCCATCTTCTTATTAAACTCCATCCCTAACTATTATTTCTCTATTAGTATGATCTCTATTCTGTGAATTATTTGAGTGAACAGAAGCAAAATTCAAGCTGAACTAACCAGAAGTAGGACAAAATCTTCATGCCAGCAACTGGAGGGACAGAGCTTAAAGTTCCTCAGAAAGTTTGTGACTGTAAGGGCAATGCCAGAACAGCTTTGCAAAATGACGAGAGAATGCCAAAGTATATGCAGAGTGTTTTGACAGCATGTTGCTCCAAGGACCTGAATCCCCCTGTAAATCCCTCCACTGACCCAAAACTGCAGCAGGGTTTCAAAGCCTTTCATCTCCAAACCCCTGACAGGGACCAAAGACTGCCAGCACAGTATGATTTCCCCTACAGTCAAAAGAAACTTGTCATCCTTGGCACAGCCCAGAGGTTGACCTAAACATAAAAATAACAAATGAAATTACTTTCCAAAACTACACTGCACAGTCACAATCAGAACCAAGAACGTGGCTTTGAATTATGTGCATCTCAACCCTCTGCTTCTTTTGAGGGCACCAAACAGGTCCAGGAGAGACAAAGCCTTGTGGCAAAGAGCATAAAAACCATACAGAAAGATGACAGGACAAAGGAAAAGAAAAAGCAATTCTATAATCTGCTTACACTTTTTACTTTACATAGTTTCCCTGTATCTTTGTTAATGTGTACGGTCTTTTCCCACCTCAGAAAAGATCAAGTAGAACTTGGAAGAGTTCATAGAAGGGCAGTAGGGGTGACCCATGATCCAGGATAGTTTCTGTTCCAGGAAAAACTGAGTACACTAGGACTTGCCAGTCTGCAGAAGAATTAGCTTAGAAAGACGTGAGACAAGTCTATGAAATCCTACATCGCTCAGAGAGGATGGACAGTGGCTGACTAGTCATTGAGTTTTCCAGTACAAAACTAGAGCTGTCAAGAAAAGTTAATGAGTCAGCTTAGGAATAAAGAAAATGAGGTGTTTCACAGCAGGATGACATCTCTGCAACACCTTGTCAAAGAGTGTAGTGGATGCAAAAATTTTATGTGGATGCAGGGAAGATTGCACACATACTTCTATGTGCCAAACAACATCAACTCCAGGAAAAAGCTGAAAGTAGTTGAATGCTGGAAGAACATGTGGGTTAGGGAGGGGTATGATGCATGCCTGCTGTGTTCTTAGCCTTTCTCACACACTCACTTGTGGTCAGAGCCCCAGCCACATAATGTGACCACTATTACGTTTGTCAGTTTTTCCCTAAGTTGGTGGGAGGACTTCTTGAGATCTGCACAGAATTTACTGTCATGTTCAGAATTTCAGACAGCACAGGAATTAATGTTTTTAAATTTTAACATAGTTTGATTTTCTGCAAAATATTCCTTAGACACTATGACAGAAATTAAAGAGGGAGAGAAAGAGGATACTTGAAACATCCCAAGCAGAAATCAATATTCTCAGTTGCTGAGGTTTCACTCTTTCGACTTTAGGTTGCTATTACTGCTTCTGCCTCAAAAGACCTGTCTTTCTCTCAAATACTTTGTAGGAAAAAAAAAGAAAAAAAGCAATTCACCTTTGCTAACACTTCTTCAGCAATGCTGGTATCACGACTACAAAAACGGAGTGGGCTGCCACCAGCATATTGCTCTAAGTGAGCTTAGCTGACAGAGGTTAAGTGCTGAAAAGGTTACAACTTGATTTAGAGAAAGAGAAGAGCAATAGGCACTGAAAAAGTAATGGTTGCTGAGTGTAAGGAATGGATCCCCTCAAGTGGTGCTGGCTCATCATTTGCCTAAGGAGGTGGTTGAGGCACCGTCCCTAACACTGTTCAAGAAGCGTTTAGATGAGGTGCTAAGGGATTTGATTTAGTAGCTTGGTGGGTAGGGATGGTGGTGTGAGGATGGTTGGACTAGATGATCTTGTAGGTCCTTTCCAACCTAATGAATCTATGAATCTATGAATCAGGTGTGCTATCTACTCTGTCGTCTCTTCACCCTCTAAACTCTCTTCTTTTTTGATATGCCTGTGCCGTTGGAAGGAGCTGGGAAATAATGGCAGAGTTGGACCTGACAGACATGAGCAGTACTGTAAATATTTTCTCTTACACATGCAATGAGAACTGCACTGAAAACTTTCTGAATTTCCAACCTGAGAATCCATTCTGGGCTGCAGAGCAGAAGACAAAGATTACTTTATTACGTTCCCAAAGATGAATGCTAGGTCCTGAAACATCTATAAGATCTTTTTGTTGTGGTTGTCAGTGGGAAGTAGAAAAAAACTGGGAAAAAAAGCCACAACAACATAACTCTTAAAGTCCAGGAACAATGAATCATTCAATTGAAGGTTTTCTGCAATGCAGGAAACTGCCCAGATGAATTGGAAGAGCTTTAAGTCACCTTTCTTATTAGGTAGCTATGCTGTAAGCAATGCAGTCATGAATAACCACATTTTTGGCACTAAGCTGTATCAGAGTAAGTTATTTTCTCACTCAATCCTTTGCTATTTCAGGTTTGATTTATTCTGTATCTTACTGAAATACATCTTCAGTGGAAGTGATAGGCCTAATTTATCCTTTTTCAAAGATCTGTTTTTTTCTTTATAGGGCAAGTCTGCTTTAGCTAGCCAAAAGTAATGAGACCTCATCAGCTCATACATTTGTTTTACTTACTTCTGTGAATAAATTATTTTTTCAAAAGCAATAATGTTATTGGAACCATCTGTTAAGATAGTTAATGGGTTAATACTTAGAAAATAAATGTCCTGAGCTTGCTGCACTACTCATTAACACTAATTGTTTCATGTTTGCATCTCAGCAGCTGGCCAGTTGCAATGTGCAATTCCACTTCACTGGAGCATGGAACAAGGCTTCAGCTGATCCGTAATTGTATAACAAAGCTTCACCCTAAAGTCACTGCAGTAACAGCTCATATCTCCTGCAACACATATATGGCTACTACAGGAATTCCAGGCTTTCAAAGAGAAAACATAGTGCAGGTGTGTTGCCATCTCTTGCCCAGCCAGCACCTCCATGCAACGCAAATCCCAAACAGAGCTCCCCACACTGAATCCTGTCAAGTAACTGTTACTTTCTAGAATTACACTTTGTTGTTATTATTTGCTTTTAATCCTGACATGCTGTAAACAATAGCATGAAGACAAGAATGTTGGTAACAACTCATCCTGTCCTTCAGTTGAACAGAAGCAGGCAAACACTTACTATGAAGGTTAATTGCATCTGGTTTTCCGCCGTTATTACAAGAATACTGGTAAGTGTCCAAGAGCTTCCAAATTATAATTATGACCCTGTGATCGAGGCTATCTCACTGGGCATAACTCAGAAAGAAGTAATAGTGTTGTGGGGTAGATGTAACAGAAATATTATTCATCTGTTATCTCTCACACTATATTTTCCAGCAGTGCACCTTTCTTTTTACATTCACACCACAACTCACCAACTTATAGATTCATGGTTCACTTCAAGCAGTAAGCCCTCACTTCCTCTAAGACTTCTTTAATGCTCCAAAACACACAGCCTCCCACTCCACCAGTCCTTCCCAATCTATACTAGCAACAGCCTTTCCAGTTTACTCTTTACTTAATTTTTTACTTAATTTTTTTCCAGTTTGCTCTATGTCAAACAAGGTAATTTCTATGCTCACATAACAACCATAAGGAGGGTCACACTGGATCAGACCAAGATTATCTCTGGGCTGGGATCCTCTCTGCAATCAGAGGCATAAGCAGATGGCTCAGGAACAGTAAGAACAGGACAGGCAGATACAACACTTCTGCCTAGTTCTCCCCACTTTAAGCTATTTTCAGGTTTCATATAATTTTTCTTTGGTATTCAACCTTCTCCATGTTCTATTTTCCTACCTTCATTGAAGACTAAGGAAAAATTTTAAACATTATATCCCTGCTCTTGGATGTAGCATAGCACATCCTCTTCTCTCTAGATCCATTTGAATGACGGGCAGATAGATTTCTGAAAGCTTATCACAGACTCCAGTCAAACACTTTCTGTCTTTCATTCACTTGTATTCTTCTTTATATCATCCTTATCCTTAATTCAGCTAGAATCCTGGTAATCTCAATTCCTTTATCTGCTGCTTGCCTCTCCCTTACACTTTGCCAAACCATTTGTTTTCTGCTTTTTCTTCTCATTCCCCAGTGTAATGCACGGCATGATTCTACTTCTTCTCCCATAGCAGCGCCTCTCTGCTCAACTACCAAAGCTCATTCTTTGCCTTTGGCCACATTCTTTTATGGATTATTATCTTCCTCAACCAGTCATCTGTTCTTTTGGCCTTGAACTCAGTACTAGCATTGTTATTCCTTTATTTTATTCCACTGTTTCTAATTCCTCACTTAACTCCTACTATGAATCATCTCAAATTGCAGCTCTCTAGCTTGGATGTTCTCTTTCATGGCCTCTTACCACAGCAAGAACTTCCATCAGTGATCCACCTCTGGTAATATCTGATCACTTTATTCTCCTTCTCCTTTAGGGCTAAACCCAGTACTAGCTCAGCAGCTTCACTGTCTACTCAGTTAATACAGGAATAATAATGTGGAAATCAATAACTGCTTCTAGTCACAGGTTCCTTGATTTTAGCCACTGTGCAGATCTCCTATATTTCCTGCTTGAGATTCCGCAGCTCTTTTTCAGCAACCGTCAAAATCCTCAAAAAATGTATAGCCGGAAAAGCTTTTTTTCCTAATTGCTATGTGCAGCGAGAACTATATAACATAGCAGTTAGAATTTGGAAGCCATTTTTTCATTTGCCAACTTGAGACTAGAGGTACAGATTCTGATGCCGTCAATCTTTAATTTCCATAGAATCATCTAGGCTGGAAAAGACCTTCACAATCATCAAGTTCTACAATCAGCCTAACCTCCTAAGTCACATCACTGAACTACGTCCTTTAGTGCCACATCCACATCTTTAAAATACCTTCAGGATGGGGTTTTCACCTCTTCTTGGGTGGCCTGTTCCAATATTTCACCACCTTCTCCATGAAGAAATTCTTCCTAACATCCAAAACCTTGTCATGGTTTTATGATTTTTGACATTGGTATTCTACATCATAACATTATGTAGTGCATTAAGAGTTAAAGAGTTAATTCTCCAACTCCATGGATCATCAATAGTTATGGGTATACCTGCCTCAGAAGAGAAGAAGAACTACATTCCCCAGACTTTGCAATGTTTTGCATTTTACGTGTTTCCGCTCAGAGGGAAAAAGATAAAAACTCTCTGCGGTCATGGGACACTCTCTTTCCTTCGGGATCGACTCAGCAGTGGGTGCTCGCTGCTGTATCACCTTCAGCGTTAGCATAAGGCGTTCAGTTTATCGGACAGTCTCTCTTGCTCATTTTATTTGATTCACCAGCCTCAATACCAATTACACTGTATATAACTGTGTATAACACAATATATTGTGTTATTTTATTTTCTGATATCTTATTTAGTAAATTAGCTTTCCTCCTCTGATCGTTGCCGCTGTTTTGTTTCTAGGCCCATCTCCCTTTTCCCTTTTCCCTTTCCCCCTTCCCCTTTCCTGGGGTGTGGGTCCGTGGGTCCCCCGCTCCAATTGTGGAACTGGGCCGAGCCAGCCCAGTAAACCGTTCACAAACCTAAACCTCCCTAGTGTACCATGACACCTGTGTCCTATCACTTGTCACCTGAGAGAAAAGACTGGCATTCTTTTCACTACAACCTCCTTTCAGGGAGTTGTAGAGAGCAATACAATCTCCCCTCATCCTCCTCTTGTCCAGGCTAAACAGTCCCAGTTCTCTTAGATGCTCTTCATAACACTTGTTTTCTAGTCCCCTAAACAGTGTTGTCGTTCTTCTTGGCTCATGCTTGAGCAGTTCAACATCCTCCTTATGCAGACAGCTCCAAAATGCATACAGAGCTACTCATAACAAGACTGTGATGCCTGGATGCTTTGGATTACTCCAGGTTGCATGTTCCCAGTAAGTGGAAAATTCAGCAGCTTTTTCACGTGCTTTAAACTACCTCACCAGTCTCACAGTGTGTTTCAGTTTCAAGTGCAGGCTCTGCATAAAGAGATTTCCATTACACTTCATTGCATTCACTTTCTGGTTTCCTTGTAATCATCCTGGAAAATGCTACAAGTGAAAGGCAAAGCACCAAAGGGAGGGATTGTAGATACATGGATTTCAGCTTCCCACCATTGTCGGTTGAACATGCCACAGTCATTTTTTCTATATGGTTTCACTGGTAGAATTTTTATTTCATTTTAATGGCCAACTGTAAAAACTCCACTCTTCAAGCCCATAATTGTATCACTGACTTCAGGCTTAGTTCTCAACACTTACTCAGGTGAAAGGTTTATTAGTTTTAGAAAGTACCGTGGAAATCAATGGCACTATTCACAGGAGGAAGCCTGTCAGAACATGTTTTTGGTCTGTTTAAACTGCAAGACTTGTAAGGGCAGAGTGCTACTAAAGCTCAGCCAGCCAAATCCTCTACAACTGAATCAGTGTATGGTGAAGTCCATTTCAGGAGCCAGCTTACATTACAAAGGCATATCTTACACTAATACACCTAGACTTATGGTGAGGGCAAGCTATGAACTGAACTCTGTGCTTCTACTATACAAAATTTATATGTCTACAGCTGTAAAATACGTTACAATTACATAACATTATCACTAAAATAATAAATAATAAAAAGTAGCAAAATGTATTTTAATAGATTGTTTCAGTAACATTTTGAAGAAATGCTATATTTCTTTGTTTTTCAGATTAGAAGACTATACTTAATGCTCCTACATCCCATGGACAAGTCTGTATCAAATCAAAGAGTCTTTCTACTTATTTCATTCTTTTACCCCTCACATGCTAATAAAAAATGAGACATAAACATGATAATGCACAAAACAGAAAGTTACAAATCTTGGAAATGAGCTTTGAAGTCACAATTACAGCTTCACACTGTTTTTCATTCCTATGAAGAGTGTAACAAACCAAAAATGGAAGAAATTTCCTGTTTTGGAAATACAGTTCCTAGCGAAAAATTGTAGTTGCACTTCTCAGGTTTGTTACATGCCAACTCTCAGAACCTGCTGCATGGTCAGCATGGGTTGCTAGATTCCACCTGGCTCGCGTGATGGAAGCATTCTCTACCACTCAGCAAGCATCTTCTAGAGCTGTGAAATATACCTGTGATTCCAGTGAAGTTAACTTTCTTCCCCTCTTCTCCTCTTTCTTTCCTATCTGAGATTTTGGTTTTTCTTTCTCTGTTGATTTTTCCATTTTCTGAAGCTCCTCCGTGTAGGCATCATAGATCACCCACTGAGAGACAGACAAGAGGCAGAATTTGTAAGGACTTGATTATACTCCAGAAAAAAATCATCCACCCCATCAAAATAAAAAAGATAATGTCACCAGGATCTTCTGAAAGACAGCAATCAAAAAAAAAAAAAAAAAAAAAAAAGATTGAAACTATATATTTAAATCTTGATGTAGCATGTCTCACTTTCTGAGAACAAAGTGTTATACTACTAATAATTTCCCAACGCTATCCTTAGTACCATATCTTTTTTTTGTAGAACATTTTGTTTGTCTGATTTACAGTGTTTAATAGGAAACATGCATTAAACATCTGCTCTACGACATTTCTCATGTGGTGCTGGAAAATTAAATTGTAGCTGCTTAACACAGTTTAAATCTTGGACTCCAACTCTGAATTATATGATGAAATGGAAACTGAGAGCAGTTTAACATCTTCTGCTATGCCACATGCCAGGGATGTCTTACTTGAGTAGATTCAAAAGTAATTTTTCCACTTGAGAATTATTCATTAGTATTGCAGTGCTAGTACTGTATCTGAAGCATTATATTACTTTCAGCAAAGAGAAATGGTAGTCTAAATCTGACATATCATCTTAAGAGAGGGAGTATGACTCAAATACAAAAAGTAGACTAAAATGTTGGAATATAGAAAGTAGAAGAAAACCTGTAGCAAGAAAATATACATTGTGTCATAAATTTGCAGTTGAAAAGATATTCCAAATATCAAAGGAAGGACAAAAAAAAAATGTTATGAAAACAGTGAGGGAAGCAGCAGAACAGGAGACTGTAAGAAGAAATTATGAGCACAAGGAAGAACAAGGAGGCAAAAGAGTTGAGGAAAAAAACAGCTTAAGTTAAAATGTTTTTTCTCAGGAAATTAAAAAGAAAAAATTTTCCTCTTAGCTTTCAAAAAGTTCATGCAAGATTTCTACATCCTCCTGAGGTCACCTCACTGCCCAGGAAAAAAAAGAAAAAAAAAAGAAAACTCCAGCTCTCCAGCTGAAAAGGATGAAAGCTCTCTGGCCAGTTACTCTGTGAATTCAAGTCCAGGAATAAGCAATCTCCAGCTTGACAGAGACATCTTCCTTCCTCTTCCTACCACTTTCTTACAGTACCATTTTAGTTGCTCTCATTACCTCATACTTTCTCCTGGGTGTTCCCAGGATGTTTTGACAATATGCTTTGAGACAAGATTTTTATCACTGTATATACACAAACATATTTGTCAAATATTTGTGATAAGCAATCAGCAGAACTGGCTTTCCAATAAAAGCCATAGCATATTTCATTCCATGCAGAATTTTTCGGTATATTTAGTTCAGCTCAGCTCTTGCTGCGCCCAGAACCATTTTAACGGTGTATTTAAAGCCTTCTAAAACAAAGCAGCCAACTGAACAGGGACACTTGAAAAAAAAAAGAAGCATAAAAAAGTGTAATGTATACACTGAGACTCTTTGCAGTGGCATAGCGCGGCTGTGGAAACTACCTTCTCATAGCAGGTACTGAGAATAGTATTGATCTTGGATTGATTCAGCATCCAAATACAAATAACTCCCCGATCACTGCACAAACATTATTGGTTATGAATCAAATACACATTTACTTGTTGACCAAGAAGACGTGTGAGGATTTACAGCAGCACCAAATTTTTATAGGCTGTCCTAGGCAAGAATTTTAGAATAGAGAAAGAATAGAGTCCTTGTCACCGGCTTCACAAAACACATTTCTGAATTTTCCTACAATGCAAATAAATGAATCTTTATCTACAAATACTGAGGCAAAACTACTTGTAGACCAAATAAACTATTGCCTTTTAGACTCACCACTGAACAGGGAAAAAATAATACATAAAAATGCAAGCACAAATTATATTCACTGACAAAAGTTGTAGAGTAATTGTTATTTCCAGCTTCTGAATAGATTTTTCAACACTTTCAGGCTTTCACCCTCTGCAAACTCCCTTTAGGAAGCATTGACAGTAAACATGTAACAAGATGGAGTCATATTAATGATAAATCACCTGATAAGAAATAAAAAGAAAACTCAAAAACAGCTAATTGCAAAAGTACTCATCCTCATTTTAGAGGTTATGCCACACTTACTTTAAAGCTGTATCTGACGAAATTCTGAGGGGCATGCGGATTATTAGCTGACAGAACATGTGTAAATTCCTCTTCTAATTCCTTTGGAAGAGAAACAAAATAGTATAACAAAGAAAATTTTGTTGTTATTACACTGAACATACAAAGATCACCAGATTTTTTACACTTAGTTCTAGGATATTTGGTGTTAATATCTCACTCACAGTTGATGCCTCCACAAGAACAATGGTGTGAGCCAAGGTAGCTCAGAGTGGGTTCAAGGACAAAGTCATCTTGCTTCCCAGCATAACACTTTGATAGGGTTCCCTGAATTGTTTAGTCATCATGTTAGCTGTGGTAACACTTGAAAAATGCTAGCTGCATTTTGTATGGAAAAAAAAGACAAGCCCATGTCTTGTAGCACAAAATCCATTGAACACTCAGCACAGAAGCTCAACCAGTTCAAACAAAAAATACTACTGGTATCTGCTTTCACTGGTTGAAGAGGAGGCAGTATGTATAGCTTCCTTTTGAGAGCTGTTTGGAGGACAGGAAGCAACACTGCAGTTTTATACAGCCATTAGAAGAGAGAAAAATGCAGTTAGGAGGGTGAATACTTGCGCATAAGCCAAGAGGACAATAAATGGCATCAAAACAAAAGGACCCTTTTCTGTATGACTCTGTGAGTCAAACTCTCACTTTGGCACCTGAAAAGCTCAGGGTTAGCTTCCTTCTTATCTGAGGAAGTAATTGGCTCCATTCCCCTCCCAGTTGGACTCCATGTAGATTTACTTTGTCTTAAGCTCAGAGCTGATTCAAAGCACGTTCTCCCTGCTTTCCTGCTGAAAGTCATTTTAACTTGTGCTTCAGACACTATACATTAACAACTACCAGTCTTACTCTTGCAGAAATTTCTCCAAAAAAAAAAAAAAAGTGAAAGAGGTAGGCTTCAGTTTAAGGAATTTTGTATGCCTCTCATGACAAATACAGACACTGTTCTTTACTCACAGCTTCAGTCAGTTCCAGCTGATCTGGAGGTTTGAGCACAGTCTTTGCTGCTGACGACTCATCCACTCCTTCTTCAACTTCAGTGGATGCATCTCCATATTAGGGCAGGAAAAGGAGCCCAGTTTGAACTCCAAGACTGTAACTGGTTTGCTCACTTCTCCAGGAATGCTGCAATGAAGACCAGCATTTTTGCATCAGACAGACCAGACAACCCCAAATTCGCAAATTGATGGGAACAGTGGTTCATTGGGTTGGAGGAGATACTGTCTGAAGATAATTCTGGCTCATAGTAGAACAGGAGTGATTCCGATAACAAAACTCTAGAAACTCCACTTGAATTTCAGTTCCAGAGTTGACAACTGTTTATTTTGACCACATACTAACACAAATGACAGACACTTCAGAACTACTCAAAGGCATAATTTAAGCAGCTGCAATTACTTCTGGAGTGTTATTATATAAGCTACACTTAGAAATTCGTTTAAGATATAAAGCTGCTAGGATGGGACTTCCACATGAATGCTGTTTTCTGGTGAAGACTAGTAGGTCTGCATTTCTGCAATGGTGAGAGCTGCTCTCCTGGGACTGGGCTTGGGTTGAAGTCATGATACAGTATCATTAATAGGAAATGGATCACTGCAGGCATGAATTTCAATTACTGGTCATTACAGATAAACTGCAAGAACACGAGGTTGCTGATTACGGTGTTTAACTTCTCAGCATAAAATTTCTACCTCAGTATGAAATGTGTAATGAGTTGTTTTAAAATAAATCAGCCACTTTTTTAAAAACAGGTTTCTCTGGTCTATTAAACTTTATAGCCATATGGAACTGTCAATGAATCCAGGGTGTAAGTGAAGGCTGTTTGCAAGACTTAGTGGAGCTACGCTATCTGCATAGCGCCACAAAGGTTAAAAACACAGAGATGTGTGTTAAGCAGTGGCTTAAAGTAACAGAGTTCTGCATATGCCAGAAGCCAGGGAAATTCACAGGCTGCGGCCTTTCTCTCACAAAGGGGAAAAGAAGCTGAAATGAGGCAAGCTGGAAGGAAGGTCAGGCTCCTCAGTCCTCAAAAGACTATGATGGCAGAACACTTGTTTGTGATTTAATGCTACCCACACGAACACTCACTTAGAGGACATTTATCATACACGATTCAAAGCCAGTTAGTTTAGAGCTGATATTTTTCTAGTGACTAAGACAAAAATAGTGTTGTGTTTTCTGTGTTCTTTCATTTTCTTATTTGAAAGTCAATACCTTTCCCTTTTAAGAGACAAAAAGGGGAAAAAATTAACAGGACTATAATTTATTCTAAGGTAAAATGCTGCTTATCACAAGGTCTGTTTAAAAGCATGTAAATTGTCCTTGTCCCACTCATACCAATGGCAATAAACTCATCTACATCAGCTTAAGATTTGTCTCTATAAAAGAACGAGGTAGATTAAGGTTGTTATCCTAAGCATCTGCCTGTCTTCCAGTGAAAGGATTATCAGAAGTTCAACAGCCAAAAAGTTAACACTGTTTTCTCTAATGCTTGTATTCCTATGTTAATGAAATGAATCTGGAATATGTTCTGAATTTTCTAACCAGAGTGGGCAGGTTTCCCACTGCCTATGTCAGTTTATATTTTGGAATCTGTATCACATACTTTTAAAAAATCTTTTCATTTTCCAGTTTGGATAAATTCTGCCTTTGTTTTGGCTTCCATTTTTATTCTACCTTGCTAGTATAATTCTCTTCTCAGTGCAATATTCTAGAGAAATCCCTTACTGTTAAATCAATTGGAATGTTACTAATGCCTTAAAACAAGTTGCTGTTAGGACAGAATCTAGTTTGCATCTCATAGACAAAGAAGGAAAGACAGTATTTTAAAACTCTGGGATTTGTGATCTTACCATTTTTTAGTTAAGGCCATAATGCCTCAATTGTACTGCCTTTCCTCCCAGAGGTACATTTTGTTTCTGAAGTGAGAACAGATTCAACATAAACTTTAAAACATGTTGTTCCCCAATTTAACTGGAGTAGAAGATAACTTTAATGTGTTTGGTAAGGTTTGCTGCAGTGGTATGTTTCAGAAGCCAAATATACCAGTACTTTTCTATAAATGTTGTCTGAATTAAAGGTAGTCATAGTCAAAATATAAGACAAGTTCAACAGCATAAAGAAATGCTATAGGCTCTCCTTAGTATGGCTTACTGTGGTTCACATTTATGTCACACACACCAGGTTCTTCCTCAGATATGTCTGAAAGACCACTCTTGCCCCAAATATCTGCCTGTAACAGTGAGGTCAGAGACAGCAGATTAGCACTTACAAAGAGAGGTGTACTGAAAAAACATGGAAAACTAATCAACAACTGAGAAGTTAACCACCACTGACCTCCTTGAGTGCATCACAGCAAAGAAAAATTTTAAGATGTGCTTTAAGGAGAATGATTAGACAGTTGTTTGCAGGGAGCCTTATAGAGTAATTCTAAAGGAGGTTGCCCAGAGGTTAAGAAAAAACACAGGGCACCAATGGCAAAGATTTGTGAAGATTCTACAGAAAGCAGAAATGAAAGATCCTTTTGAGAAGATGCTGAGAGACAGATAAGATGAAGAACTCAGAAAGCAAAGAATGAAGATATCACATTTTAAGAGGAAAACTGTGAAACAAAGGAGAAGAGATCAGAGACATTGACAAGAACAGTTTAAGGGTGGACCCATGTAACATCAGATGGGACAGGTGAGAAAAGCTGAGCTTCTGCTTGGAAAAAGCATTTGATTTTTTTACATAGAAGGAAGTATGAGAAAAGAGGGAACAAAAACAAAGAGGTGGAGGGGTAAGCTCCCATGTGTTTATTGATTTTCTTTAGAAGATCATAAAAGCGTTCCTCTTAGCTCAGATCAAAGGCCCACTAGCCAGGTACAGCTCCAGAAGTATTTAAAAGCAGGTATTTACGGTGCATTCTCCAGGACACCCTTTCAGCCTTCAGGGAATTTCTGAACTTGAAATATTTTCCTTTTTGTTTCTTATCAGTGAACCTTTTTCTCCACAAACTCACTCATGCTTTTTGGAATCCATGCTCACTTTCAGCATGGACACCTCCGTACATCATCAAGGATTTGCACAACCCTTGCTAATGGGAACATGTATATGCAAAGAAGCACTGCATGCTGTTTAAGCCTGCTAGTTGCTGTTTTCATCTGGTTTTCCCAGTTCTCCAGCTGGAAAGCCTATTTTTACTGCCTTATCTTTTGTTCATCCCATTTTCTGTATTTCTTATTGATATGTTAAAAAGCTTGAGTTGCTACACAGATTCCTAGGCTCCTCTCATGATTCCTCTTCATTGAAAGAATAAATATGCACTTCTGTTTCTTACATATTAAAAAAAATAAGTATCTGTAATTACTTTCACACAGAATCTCCAAATCTTATTTTTAAATCCCCATTACTTATTAAGATGTGGCGATTAAAATGCAGAAGGAAAATATTTTCAGATGAGAACAAAGAGGCGCAGAAATGAAAGACTGTGACTTTCAGTGTTGTTTCCCATCATACAAACTGTAAGACTGCAGTTACTAGCAAGGTGTGATTATTTTTATTCCAGTTAATGTATACTAAAAGTAACAAAAAATGAGCAGACTGATACATTTCTTCGCTTAGAAAACGTGCCTTGCTTTGAAATACAAATTGCTATTAATCAAATGGATGCACATAAGAAGAAAAAAAAAAAACAGAAAAAATAATTATGACATTTACTTTAAAACTCCTCAGTAGGGTGACAGCAGAGCATAGCAGAGGGCTCAGGAGCCCCAGCATCACAGCCTCTACTCAAACCACTGGATAACACAGACAGCCTGATTCCCCCATGGCACTGCTCAGCAACAGAGTACTCCTTTCTGCAAGGAAGATACTACATGTGAATTAGATGTGATAAAAGCAACACAACTTAAAACAGAACTTCAGAGCAGAATATTATTTAGATCTGAATCAAAAACAAATTCTTAATTCTAAAGAGGAAATAAAGCCTACTCACTATTACCCTTTGTAAATGAGTGTATAAAAGCATTTATCCAGCTGTAAAGGCACCGACAAGGCAATTGGAGGGTAATTGGTTTTGGCAGTGGCACACATTTCAATTAACATACTCTAAAGAGCCACAAGTGAATAAATATCTGCAACTGTATTAAAATCCAAAAGTGACACTGAAGAGAGCTGGGATTTGATTCCAGTGTGTGGAAGCAGCACAAACCCTGCCCTATTCCCCATGGCACGTGGAATTTTGCAGGACAGAGTGTGAGCTCAGGAATTAAAAGGCAGCAATAACCCAGCAGAGCACAGAAGTGAGGAAGAATGTAGGAAAATGAACAGCAGTGAAACCCTAAGCTCTGTGAAAAAGTCACAAATCACCACTACAACAAGACAATCTGCGAGTCTTGTCTTCTTGCTGTCATTCTCCTACTCTCACTTCTCTGAATTCCTCACGAACATCCCCCCTGATGTGACTGTGCATGCTTGCAATATGCAGCCCTGTAATATGGGCTTTTCACTGCTAGCATTATGCTCTGGGCTTTGTACTGAGATTGCATGGCCTTGTGACTGAAACTGATCGGCTGGTTGTCTGAACTTTGTTATACCCACTTTAGCTGAGCAGCAATTTTTCTAATTGATCACAGGCCTATGGCCTGTCTGCTTTACTTCTTGCGTCTTTGTACAGTACCACCACGGTTTTATGACTGCAGCATAATGCAGAAGGAAAAAAACGGTCTGGTGCAGCAAGAGAGAGACCCTGGAAGCAGAGATGTAGAACATGGCAAAGAGGAGCACAAGCACAGAATGAATCATGATGGGGCACAGGGTTGGCAGTGGAGACTCTACAGCTTCAAACAGTTCAACATTGGTCAGCTGAAGAAATACAGATCTGCAGACCTGGGAAAAGATGGTTTTAGGGATAACAAAATATATATATATATGTATATATATGTATAAATAGTCACATAATGGCTTAAACCGGAAGGGGAATCTAACACTTGAAAAAGTATCACACTCCTAATTTCATGAGCAATGCTGAACAACACACCAACAAAAGTGTAAATTCTGTTAGCTAACATACAAAGAAATCTCAGTTGGGCCCTAGAGTGAGGAAGACGGAACCATTAACATGGGCATCTTTTCCTCCTGAGAGAAAAACCCAGACATTAACATTTTGTCAGTCTGTTCCCAAAGACAAACGACAGCAAAATGAAGCCATCAACCATGGGAGCCAAGGAGCAGAAGAGAGGTTAGTACACCATCAGAAAAGGGGCATCAAACTAGTAAGCTTGCATGTAACAACTTTAACTACATTATTATTATTGTTATGCACAGAAGTATTCTGACAATCCATACTGTGCCTGGGGCAGCTTGCTGGGGGCTCTACTAGCAGCTAAACTAAGAATTTCCCCTCAGAAGAGGACAAGGACACTTCTGTAAACCACACATCTTATCTCTGGTATTTTGAACCACTAAACACATCACCACCACCCCCAAGACCTAATGATTACACTTTAGGACTACTTGGCTTTCATGCAGACACCTGGCCAAGTGCCACAGCTACAGACACAGCTAACACAGAGACCTAGTCTGACAACAAGAAATCTGAAGATAGAATTTGCTGGATATACTGTATTCCAGGCACAGAAGGTAACAACCGCTACTGCATTTGACTCAGTATTCTACAGAAGCCAATACAAAAAGCAGAAAGCAGCATGCAGGAAGCAAACATCATTCTGGCTGGGATGCGTGACAACAGCCCATGCTAGCAAAGTGCCTGAGGCGATGCAAGGTTCACATCCAAGTACCTGAAACTGCTGCAGTCCAGCTGGAAGGTGACACAACTATAGGGATATGTGATAAGATGCTAAAATTTTGCTAATATTTGCACTATGGAAGATACACTAGAACTGGCAGATCTGCTTAAAACTGTTAAAAGAAGCAAGGTGAATAACAAAATTGGGTCAGTCAAGAATAAAAAAAATTTGCAGCACCTCCAATTCAGATAACAGCACAAAGCCAACTGCTGTGCTAGCTGCTGGAAAGGACAGCCATTTTCACTGGTGTGCCTGTGGCTGGTCCCTTTGTTAATTCTTTCACAAGCTCCAGCTTCCTGTAGATCTTTCCCAAACCAGCATATTGTTCTTCTGCACATCTTTCCTTAAAACTCCTCTCTGTCACGCTAGCTGTGAAGAGTTCTCAACAGCACCCAGGCAGCTCAGAATGATGACCACTGTCCCCATCATTCTGTTATTCCCTCAATGTATTACACATAAGCTATTATTTAAATTGTAATACGTGCACTCTAACAGTTGTTTCTTCCACATAACACAGTGTTTGTACAAGGGAAAGGTCACAAATGCATTTGACATATAAATAATAAACCAGAACTGTGAATCAACATAATTAGATATTTACCAGCAAGGTGCTGGTAAGAGGGGCTGGCCTTCACATACACATCTCTAAAATTCAAGCACATTTTTGCTCTTACATAATGAGCTACAGAAATGAAATAAATAAGTAAGCATGCTATTTTATTAGGACCTCAAAGAGAAGTGTTCAGAAGCAAGAAAATGCAAGAATTGAGGTTGCTGGGGCAACCTTCAATTCATCGGATTGGGTACAAGTATGATACATGGCTTAATTACATAATCACACACCTTTTTTTATACTTTCCTCACCTCACTTAAGCTCTCCCAGAGCTCTCCCAGCTCTCCATGGGGAGAGCTGAAACAATAAGTTGCTGCTAGTATTTTGGTTTTTGTTGGTCAGCGACTAGTCAAACATCCAGCAAAGGACATCTAAATCCAAATAGCTAAATTTTAGCTAAATCTGTATAACTGAAGACAGCCTTGACACTGTCTATGGAGAACCACTTAGGCACTTCAGAGTTTCAGGCTCCAGCCCTCAGCAGCAGGAGAAGGGAGGTCCAATCTAGCTCTGCTACCTTTACCTGACTCAGGCTTTGTAAATTGTATAGATCTACGCAGAGTATATGATGCATCACTCTTGGATAAACAAAAGTTACTTGACCATAAAGAAGCTAGATAGGGAAAGACAAGCAATGGTTTCTGTTCCCTTGTTGCTGCATGTACCCCAAAAGGGCTGCTGCCCTCAGGACTCAGATCAGGGAGGCCTGTCTGGGGATCTCATATACCATCTCAAAGCCTTGAAACCCTACATCTGTCCCTCTTTCACGTTCAGCTTTCCTTGTCAGTTACAGTTTTCTGGCAAACAGTCAGGATTGGGAACACAGGCTACTTGTTCCGGATTCAGGATTACCTATGCTAACCCCTGTTTTACCCCCCCAGAGATCAAATAACGTTGGGAATGATCAATTTTCTGTGTAGAACAAGGTTTTATCTGCCAGACTGCCTCCTGATTTTAAGTCAAACACCTTGATACTCCAGCAGCACATGACATCCGGGAGTGAAGGTACCTGAGCGCTTCCTCCTGCAAGGCAAAATATGTGGGCGGTCTCCCACACCTATGTGGAGCCTGAAGCAGGCAGTAAGGTCAGCAGACACACATATACCCACACTGCTGACCCCAGAGCGGGCTTAGGACCTTAACAGTTCAGAGACAATCTCATTTCATCGTCTGAACTGAGATAAAAGAATAAAACAAACAGTTTCAACCTCTCTGAAAGGATCTCAGAAGGGAACTCCATGCTGTTGCAGCTCTGTCATGGCATGACAGAATGATGCCTGCAAATCTGCTCCAATCTCACAGAACGTAATGCTGTGGTGGCACAGGGTGGGGTGCTTTGGAGCAGAATCATAGAATGGCTGAAGTTGGAAGGAACCTGACAGATCATCCATTTCCAATCTAGATCAGGTTGCCTGGGGCCCTATCCATGCAGGCTCTGAATGCACCCAGGGATGGGGCACCCACAGCTTCTGTGTGCAATCTGTTTCACTGCCTCAACTTTACCTCTGAGTAAAGAATTTTTCCTACCGTTTAACCTGAGTTTCCTCTCTTCTAATTTAAATCAATTCCTACTTGTTCAAGCACTATTAGAATGTGTAAAAAGTTTGTTTTCCTCCTGCTTATAAGCTGCCTTCAAGGTTGGAAGATCACAGTGAGGACTTCCTGAAGCCTTCTCCTCTCCAGGCTAAACAAATGTAGCTCTCTCAACCTTTCTTCATAGGACAGGTGCTCCAACCCTGTGATCACCTTCATGGCCTCCCTCTGGATCCACTCCAACAGCTCTCCATTCTTCCTGTACTGCGACCCCAGACCTGGATAAGGCCTCACGAGTGCAGAGCAGCAGAGGGGAACAATCACCTCCCTCTCCTTGCAGGCCACTCCTCTTTTGATGCAGCTCAGGATCCCGTTGGCCTTCCAGGGTGCAAGCAGGTGCTGCTGGCTCATGTCCAGCTTTTCATTCATTTGTACCTCACAGGGCTGCGCACAATGTGCTCTTCTCCCCGTCTGTATTTGTACCTGAGATTGCCCCAACCCATGTGCAACACCTTGCACTTGGCCTTGTTGAATCCCATTAGGGTCCACTTTTTGACCCTGTCCAGGTTCCTCTGGATGGCGGTCTTCTATTTTGTCAGCTGCACCACTCAGCTTGGTGCCATCAACAAACTTGCTGAGAGTGCACTCAATCCCACTGTCTCAGCTGTTGACAAAGATGTTGAAGAGCACCAACAGCAAGATGACCCCCTGGGAGACACCACTTGTGACCAGCCTTCACCTGGACACTGAGCCACAGGTCACAGCCCTCTTGCTATGACCATCCAACCAATTCTTTATCCCCTAAGTAGATGACCCATCATATCTTTAGATGATGAAGATGTGGTGAGAGGCCACTTCAACGGCCATGCACGAGTCTGGGTAGACAACATCAGTTTGTCCACTGATGCTGTCAGCCTGTCACTGAAGGCCACCAGATGGGTTGGGTGTGACCTTCCCTCTGTGATGCTGTGCTGGCTGTCTCAGATCAGCCTGTCATGCGTTGAGCTGGAAGAGGTTGGCAACGCAGAAACACCACCAACAGCGCAGGTGTCAGAAAGACGGTGAGGGACCTGGAGCGTATCCTTTAAGGGCAACAGGATCGCAACACCGTTCCTAAATATCTAAAGTGCGAGTGTCAAAAGGATGGGGCTCGGCGGCGACAGCACTGGGGCACCTCTGCCCGCCGCCACAGGCCTCGGCTTCGCTCATGGCCGCGCGCCGCCGACCGTTGCGCCGACAACCGGAAGTTGACGGCGGCAGCCGCGGCAACGCGCCGGAAGCGGCCGCGGGGCTCCTCACCGACCCCGCCCCCCTCTCGTCGGGATCCGCTCCGCAGCCGGAATGGTACGGCCCGGGGGCGGGGTCGGAGCCCGCATGCTCGCGTCCCGGGGCCGCGCCTCCTCCACATATGCAAAGGCCGGGGCGGGGCGTCGGCGCCGGACCCGGAAGCGGTGCGGCTGAGTCACCGCGGCGGCGAGCGGCGGCGGCGATGAGGCAGCAGCCGCGGAGGGCGGCGGCGGCAGCAGTTTTGTCATCGCCGTTGTCGTCGTCGTCGTCCTGAGGAGCCGAGCAGCCCGGCAGCGTGAGGAGTCCCGCGGCCTTCCCTCCCGCCCCCGCCGCCACCATGATGGAGGAGATAGACCGGTTCCAGGTGCCCGCCGTGCGCGCCGAGATGCAGCCGCTGGTGAGGGGCGGGCGGGGCCGCGCCGTCCCCGGGAACCGCCGCTTCGCCCCTGGTGGTGGGGGTGGGGGTGAGCGGTGAGGGGTGGGGTGGAGGGCACCGCCGCGGCCGTTATATAAGGGCCGTACCTCCGCGCCCGGCCCCGGCGGGGGCTGCTGTGTCACGGCGGGGGGTGAGGAGCGGGAAGGAGAGCTCCGTCGGGCGAGGCGTGCTCGCGTGAAGTTGTGCATCTCAAAATAAAGCCTGTGTCGGCACGAGTTGTTTTTTTGTTGTTGTTGTTGCTGTTGGTTTTTTTTTTGTTTGTTTGTTTGTTTATCCTATATATTTTTTTTTTTTCCTCACGACGAGGAATGCCTTTGTGCGTTTGGTGGGTTGGTTGTTTTGTTTCATTCCCGGATATTTTTGCGGTTGATTGCCCTCAGATAGCGAGGTAGCGCTGGAGACGGCGGCACAATGGGTGCGCTGCGCCTTGGGGGGGGCTCCGGAGGCAGCGCTGGGAGACCGGACGGGATGAGATCGGATGGGATGAAATGGGATGCTGCTCCCGCGCTTGTGATGGGCGCGGAGCCGCTCTGCTACGATGCCTTGGGCTCCCTGTGCTGTGCCCCAGCTCCACGTGCAATAGGTGTGCAGATCCTCCTGACAGCAGGTCACCGGCAGGTCAGCGCTAGCGCTGAGGATACAGCCGAGACTGCTGGAGCGCCGGACCGCTGGCAGCTTGGTGTTGGTGTGTCTTGGTCTCTTGTTGCAGCTGGTAAAGCACCAGGAACAAAGACAGTGAGTTGTGGCCAGATGGAGCCTTCCCGTGAAGGGCTGCAGACTTCTGAGCAATGAGAAAAATGCGTTTCTTGTGGTGGGACTTGACACGTTTTGGATGTATTTTTGGTTTTGTTTCCGTTTGTGGTGGTTGTTTGGTTCTTTAGTTGTAGCTTTCATGGCGGGGAGGAAAACTGTCTGTACAAAGTGGGCTTGTTGCGTGCCCTGCTCCATCAAGCAGAAGAAGATATGGCAAGGCTGGCCCTTGTTTTTTCTGGTGAGGCAGTGAGAAAGTTTGGTAAATCTACTGGCACACCAAAACAAAAATAACATAAACCCCAGTGCACAATCAGGGAAAAAAAAAAAAGACACCTCCTAAACATTTTCTGACACACTTGAAATTTTCTACTCCCAGCAAAACATGATAGTAGAAGGTAGGTTGGCGTATTGTGCATCAGTGATAGTAAGTTTAAGTAGGTTTCCTTCCCCTCTTCAGCAGCCAGACATTTGGAAAATGTCACTTTGCACGTGATTTAAAAATGTACTCTGAAGATGCATTCAAAGAGGCTTTCCTTCTGTTCGTCAAGGTTTCAGCTGACCTCAAAGTAATGGTGTTCATAGTGAAAACTGATGCATGTGAGGGTCAGCTGCAGTGGGTGCTGTGAGATTCTTCCATGTGCCTGGAAATGCTGGCAATAGCCTCTGATGTGTGACAGACTAAGCCTGGTAACAGCATTTTCAGTAGTGTCTGCTTAATAGCTCCCGGTTGGTTCCTTGCAAGTAGGGACTGTTTCTTGTGAGAAACAAAAAATTTGGATTTTTGCTGTAGTTTGCCATAGTAGTTTGCCTGGGTAAATAAGCTCTGTCCTATGCTCCTGCTTCATTACATCGCAGTGCTTCTTATCCCATTTTTCTTCTTCCTGTGCTTTGAAGTACAAAATAACCTTTGCATCTCTATCTGGTGTTGAAGGATGAAGGAGTCTGGCAGTGTTTTCCCCATCCAAAGAGCAGAAGTAGAAGCTAGCTTTCCAGGTCTGACCTGAAAGCCAGGTTTCTTCAGAGTTAAGAAATACACGCAGCTGGTAAATGCATAAGGAAAACCATGTTTGAGTGTAGTCTGGAGCCTTTCTAAGCCCATGAACGGTCCAAACCTGCTGCTGATACATTATTGATCAGTTGTCTGTCAGGGGTGACAGTGTAGACAAATCTGGTGAAAACATTTTCACATTTTGTAGTGTTTGGTTCTTTAGCTTCTAGATTTTACACTTGGGAAGAAAACTGTCTATTCAGGCTGATGTCCACTTGTTGTGTTCCCTTCTTGTTGAGTGTATTTTTGTCAAGCAAAGGCACAGTCTCTCACCGAAAAGTTACTCAGATGTCTCCTGGGCAGCTGTCTGTAGGTGTCTGCTCAAAGTGGGACTCGGACCTCCAGAGGTCCTGCCAAGCTCAGTCTCTGCAATTACCCTGACCTTCCTGTCAGTTGCAGTGATGCGAAGCTATGAAGGTGGGCAGTCATTTCCTTCCCCCTCTTCAGTCTGTTTGAATAAGCATCGCTGAGTCATGCCAACTATCTTCAGCCCTACAAATGTTGTGCAGGAACTGCTGTGCTCTAATGCCTACCTAAGGAAAGGTACAGTGCAGGTCTTAATGAAGGGGAGTTGTTGCAGACAGATGGGCAGGATGGCCTACAGGCCCTGACTGAACATTGCTGGGTCATAGAAAGAGATGAGGCCAGTGTTTCGCATTGTTGCAAGACATATCACTCTGCATATTTTGATATTGTGGCACAACACATGAGAGAGAATAGGATGGTTTTGTTTCCAGATTCCTATCTTGGATGCTGATGACTCCAAAATAGCTGCCCCTTCAAATTAATAGAAACTTAATTTACCTGGAGTCTTGTTTACTTCTAATGCTTTAGTATCGTGTCTATCTATCAACATGATTTAAGCTCACCTGTGGAAGCTCTGTTCCATTTATTTTCTCTTTCATAAAATCACCAAGGTTGCAGAAAAGCTCTGAGATGACCCAGTCCAACCATCCATCTACCACTGGTTTTTCCCTACTAAACCATGTCCCCACTTGTAAGCATTTCTTGAACATAAATTTGATCTGTGTCTGGTCACAGTCCTTCTGTGCTCACAAAAAGAGCTCCTCAAGAGCTAGCTGTTTTCGGATAAAATTGGTTTCCAGCATGGCTGAGGCATGTAATGTGGTGATGCCTCAAACTCAGTATTTCTGCAGCGCTCACACCTGGTAGGTAACTGTCTTTAATGATGTTATTGCATTGTTGTGATGATTGGTGTTGATTTTTCTCCTGATGATGGTTGTTTTGTTTTGTTTGGTTTTTTTTGGTCAGGAAAATTTCACAGCATGTAATTCTTTTTGCAGATACTAAATGAAAGAAATGGAGGAATGTTTGCACAGTAAGGAAGATATGGAAGAATAGCATTAAAGAGCTCTGAAATAGGAATATGGTAACCTGTAGCTATTTGAAGACCTGTCTTACATGGTCTCTTCTTAATTTAGAAGTGCACTGTGTCTAAACTCTTGCAAAATCCTTAGTCTTTTTGCATATCATTATTGCAGTTGCTGTTCTTAGCATGAAAATGCATGTAGGGTAAAAATGCATTTGCCCACATGGCATCAGCATGACTTTTCCTTAAAATAAGCACCTGCCAAAGCACAGCAGCTTCAGAAGAGATGTTCTGTAAACTGCTGAGACTTTGGCTTCATTCTGAAAGTGGCACCTGGAACACAGTATTTTAATTCTCCGATTCTCTTGAAGTCTCCCAGTGCACTTGAAAAATTGAACCTCTTTTCAGACAAATTAAGCTAATGGTTCTTATGTTGTTCTGAACTGCCATGGCCAGGTTGGTCTCCTGGGCTGGCAACTTGACTTCTGATTACTGAGGTAACGATTGAGTAGCCACATCCTGCAGCAATTGTGTTGGGTTTCCAGCCAAAAATGCCAGATCTATGCTGGTGCCAGAGGTGTAAAATATCCAGGACATTTAAAGACAGAGAAGTTGTGTTTCTACCTTAGTTATTTTCCCTGAAAATTCAAACCAAAAGCAGAGAAGAAAAAAAATGTTATTAGACTATCTATTGGATTCTCAAGTTATCAAAAATAAGCTATAATTTTAGCCAACGGATATTGAATGTTTAATATGCTTATTAAATGTGTTCTTAGTTTTTGGAAATAACGACTGTCTCCTGCTAGGGAAGTTATGCAGTCTATTAAGTGTATTAAGACTTTTTTTCTTTCTTTTTTTTTTTTTTTTTCTTCTTCCTGCTGGAAAAAAGCGAGTTACTAATAAGTGAAATGAAAGGTTATACCTGTAGGGCTTAAAAATAGTATGTTAATTTAACATTAGGTCTCTAGTGCAGCTAGACAAGAAACTCATCTTTCTAGAAGGAAGAACCTTCTACAATGAAAATGTCATTCCTATGTATATTCATTGTAACATAGCCAGGGGCTTACACAGCTACATGTTTTGTAAATGCATGCAGTACGTGATACTTGTAATGGCCCATTACTAGGAGTCCTGAAATAGAAATATTCCAGAGGAGCTGCTTTTAGTTACGCAACCTGTTTTGATGTGCTGCGATGTCATTTATAGCAGTAGTCTTAAAAATGATCTCCCCAAGTACTTTCATTCTCCTGTGGTTGTTCCCACATATTGTATCAGGCCTTTCGTGCATAAGTATAGGAACAATTTCATTCTTCCCCCTAAACCAGGGTAAAAATGGAGCAGTCACTGTAGCACAGGCTCTCAGATAACAGCGATGAGGATGACCTGTTGGGATGCAGGTGCTCTGGCTCTGTGAGCTGCTTCCTCTTTTCCACTGTTTTGCACAAACTCTTTCATGTCGTTCTGTCAGTCAGGTTGAGAGATCCTTTTCTGAGTGAAGTGTTAAAAGGGAGGTGCTGTGAACTTGACAGAGAATTAAACCTGTGCAATCTCCTACGATTCTTCCTTACTTCCCAGGAGCTCATTATTTGTAACTTGATATTAATATCTTCTGTGACACCAACTTCTAGTACAGAAATTACTGTGCATTCTCTCTGCCAGTAGTAATGGTGGGTCAGTAAGGAATCAGACCAGATGAGCACAATTCCAGGTCAAGGAAAGTAAGCAGCACTTACCTTCACTTCTGCAGTCTTCATTCAGAGAGAGCTCTCGGTCACCTATACTCTCGGCTGTAGAGCACGTGTGTCCTTGGTGGAGCTGCATCAGCTTTGCTGTCAAACTGAAGACAACTTGATAAGAAAAGTGAGGGACCCCTTCATTATCTTTACCTACAGGTAGGAGGTGAAGCAGGGAGCTGGCTGAAGGCACAGCTAGGAGTCAGTCAGTCATGGTGGTGTGCCTGTTTTCTTCTAGACATTTTAAGACCTTGTCTGGAGCAATTGTCTTTCTGCTTCTACGCAGATCAGTTACCTGTCACTTTGTGCAGTCAGTCTGTTGAAATGTCTGTGCTTTCCCTTCCTGTTGATACACCATGCATCTTCCATGAAGCTTTGCACCATTTTGGATATAAGGTCCCAGTGGAAATATTTTGTATCTGTCACTAAAATTGACATCATAGTAGATGCAGCCTCTTGCAACTAGTAAATCCATCGTTTCCACTATAACCCTGTGTAGACTTCCTGACCATTAGTCTTCTTTCTGATATTTAAATTGTAATCTTGTTTGGTGAGTGGTGTCCCTTTTTGATCATACAATAGAAAGCAGCCATTTTCTTCTAGGGTTTGACCATGAGGATGTTGAGCTGCAGAAAATGAAATTGTAGGTGGAAATTTTCTTTGATTTTGAAGAAAAGAAGCTTCTGGGGAATCTGCTCGGCTGTGGGAAATATCCACCATCAGTTCACAGGATAGCAAGGTTCATTGTTTCTTTGGGGAGAAGTGGTCTCTTAAATACATGTGGCATATACTGGTTATATTAGAGTGTCACACTCCTCTTAGTAGTCTGTCTTTTCCAGTAGTGAAGCTGAGGGTCAGAAGCAGTGGAGAAGACTACTGACACTCCTATTAAAGACACGCTAGTGAAATGCGGTTTCTGCACCTTACTGTGCAAGGCCTTATTTGCTGTCCCAAAGGGAAAATGGAGACCATTATTTCTTATGTCTTAAAGCTGTTCAACAGTACTGGCAAGCCATCTACTGAAGATACATCTTCTGCCTATGAGCAGTTACTTTGCTAGAGCATTTTAGAGTTCTTCACTGAACTTAGTAAGTTCTACTGAATATTTGCAGCTTTACTGCTGAGGTCGTCAAGCTACCTGTGTGGAGTTAGTGGACAAAGCACCAAATAGTAGCCACCATGTAACTGGTGTTGAAAACTGTAACCCAGCACTATGTGCCTGCTGGACTACAGCTTTTAGATTTGGTGTGCTGTACTGAAGTACATAGCTCTAGCCTTTCTCATAATTTATTTGGAAATCACTCAGCTTGCACACCTCTCTAAAGTACTTTTGGAAAAGACTTGGATCATTTCTGTCACACTTTTGTTTTTCAGTGTTCAGAGCCACTGGACAGGAATCCATGCTCCATGGGCATGATACAGTGTCTCGTCTCATGCTGGTCTGACACTGTTTCTCTTGGTATCTCTTCAGTATCCTTCTCGATAAGATTCATTAATACCAGTAGCTGACCTTTTGGGCTCTGCAATGTTCAGTGTAATAAATCCTGCAGACAGACTCTTTTCCTAAGAACCCAGCACAGCAGTGGTATTCTAATGATCATCATTTCTCTTTGTCTTGTGCATTTTACTGATTACATGGGGATGTAGGTTAGCGATTTAGTACACTTGTATTCTAATAAAGTAACTATTTACTATGTCTTGTCTGAGGTTTTTGTTTGGCTGCAGCCCTGGGTGTGAAAGCAAATCTCTGTCTCAGGGTCAAAGAAAAGCACCTCCCATATTTTGAGCCAAGCTTGTTCCAGGAAAACGGCTTCTTGGAGCATCTCAGAGCATGCGGGTTTAATTTCTGTTAGAGGAGGAGATGAGGGGATTCAGGTCCATTCTTGTGCAGTCTATCATCTCTCCTGAATTGCTAGCTGAGTTCTTGACAGATATGGCTATTGCTGTCTTGCTCTGAAATGGTATGAGATGATCTTTAAGGTCTTAAAACAACAACAAAAAAGTCTACAAGAGGTACTGGAGTCCAATAAACCCAGTCTGGTGCTTGAAGTGCTACTGATATTGATGGACTATTGAACAAAATGCACAGGAACCTAGTGATGATGTTCAGCTATTCAGAAAATGTTTAAATTCTTTATGGGTAGAGCAGTTCTGTAACTCAAGTCCTAGTGTTTGTGGCTGTGGTTAGAAACCTCTAAATGTTGCCAGGGGTATGTTTTCAGTACAAAGGCTTTCAGCTGTAGTGGTTGATGCAGTAGAGGAATGTACTACTTGAATACTCACAGGGGCTTATTCTCAATGTTAATAACATGGTTGTGGGGTTTCGATTTTAATCTGAAACTTGTCTTGTGGTGAACTGTAACAAAATAGGTTGAGCTTAGGTAAAAAACGACTTTCAAAATTGTTCCTGAAGTCTGCAGAACCTGGACATCCAAGGAGCTGTCTGAACAGATTGACCTTTTGAGAAACAGGAGAGCTGTCTACACTGCACAGAGGGCACACAAATTTAATTAATGTAGAAGTGTTTCTGACCAGAGATTGCATGCAAAGCTTTTGCCTTGCAGGATCTTATGACTGATGTTTCTAAAAACAATTCACTCTTTTGTGAGCATTAATTTCTTCTCATCCACTTGCATGTGATGCAAATAGAAAACATGTCGTCTCTGGCTGAAGCGTTTTGTCCAGCTGAGCACCACAAACATAGGGCTTCTGCAGGTATCGCTCAGATCTCCCTGCCAACCTCTTTCAGTCTGCAGTCTGTCTAGATCTCTGAAATCTTCCTTCCTCTTTATATAAGGAAATAGCTTTGAATAGCTTGAATAGCTGTCCCAATAATTGTTTTAGGAATGCCATCTTCACAGCTTTAAAGATGGAAATGAGTGAATGTGAGCCAGCAGTGTGCTCAGGTGGCCAAGAAGGCCAATGGCATCCTGGCCTGAATCAGAAATAGTGTTGCCAGCAGGAGCAGGGAAGTGATTGCCCCTTTGTACTCAGCTCTGGCAAGGCCGAACCTCCAGTACTTTGTTCAGTTTGGGTCCCTTCAGTACAAGAAAGACACTGAGGCACTGTAGTGTAACCAGAGATAGGCAGTGAAGCTGTGAGGGGTCTGGAGCACAAGTCTTAAGGGGAGCGGCTGAGGGAGCTGGGACTGCTCCTTCTGGAGAAGAAGAGGAGGCTCAGGGGAGACATTATTGCCCCCTGTACCTATCCGAAGGGAGGTTGTAGTGAGACGGGGGTTGGCCTCTCTCTCTTAAAACTAGTTATAGGATGAGAGAAAACGAGTTCAAGTTGCACCAGGGGAGATTCAGAGACTGGTTGTTAAGAAATACTTCTCCAAAAGAGCGGTTGGGTGCTGGAATGGGCTGCCCAGGGAGGTGGTGGGGTCACTGACCCTGGAGGTATTCAAGGAACGTTTAGATGTTGTGTTGAGGAATATGGTTTAGTGAGAACTATTGGTGTTAGGTGTATGGTTGGACTGGATGATCTTGTGGGTCTTTCCAGCCTTGGTGATCCTGTGATTCTAAATCATCTAGCCTGCGTGTAAAAACTGCACTTCATATAGGGTTGCTTGTAGCTGATAAACCTTGGAGAAGCTGCTAGCTAATATGTTTCAATTTCTGTAAATCAGTTTGTGGGAAGTGTAGTTTAGATTCTAGTTTTTGTTACTGCCCTAAAATTGCAGGGATGGATGAAGTCCAGCACTTCCTGAAGATATGTTATGATATTCACACTAAGGTCTAACTGCCAGGAGTTGCTACTTTGGGTGGTTAATTCTGAGCCTGCGGGCATCGTCTAGTATTCTTCAAAGCACAAGTGATTTCTCTGTTGCTCCAATGGGATAAAAAGATGCACTACTCCTTTTCCTGCGGAGCCAAACTATTCATTGGATATGTTTTAGCCAGCACACCACAAAAGAACTTCTACATGAAAGGAATATCTTGTAGCTCCTGAAAAAAAATTAGGGCAAAGTCATTGTGGAAACAACTGAGATGAGCCATGCTGTGCTTATAAGAATGATTCTAAAGAGATTATCTGGTTATAGGAGAATGCTTCATTTGGATTATTTCACCACATGTAATCTATAATCCATGCTTTTGCAAAAAAGTTTCCTTGTGCTGTGCACATCAGACATGAGCTATTACTAGTACTAATGTTCTGTACTTGCAACATTGAATTTTTTAAGATTTAGCTCTGAATTTGGGAAGAAATAGTCAGGTAGGAATCAATCTAGCAAACAAAAAAAAAAAGTGTGTCCCAGTAGGTTGACTGGTAGAACACTTGGGGAATCTGCAGATGCTTTTGTTTTGATTCGCAGACGTGTGAATCTTGGTGGCTATAGGGTATACTCAGTTTGACAATATATGCATACATATCTATGACATATATATGTATGTACTTAAACTCTGTTCTAACTAGGACTCTGCTTGTTGATCAGTCTAGGCATAAGAATGAGGGTGTGTGTGTGCTGGTGTTGCCAAGAGACCAGTTGTGTTTTCAGCTCTTCTCTGTAAACTATGAGTCCATGATGGGTGTAGATTCGATCAGTACCAAAGCTTTCCCTTGTTTGTCCATGAAATTAAAACTTAGAGCAGTATTTTGTACAATGTTCCTGTTTGGTGGGGCTGAATGGAGGAGCTAGTGGCTAATACCCTAGCAAAAGCTTCCCTGGAGAGACACTAAGTGCTCGTGCTGACATGAGAGTTGTGTGTTTGATGCTGATTTACTTACTTCACTTATACTTCCGCAGTTCTATGATTCTGTATTAGCAAAAAGTGTTATCTTTTTTTTTTTCTTGGTAAGCTGTGGCAGTTTGATGATGGCTGTGATGTGAGGTGACGATGAATAATTTTGCTCTAATGTATAAAGAAACTCATGTTAAGCCTTCAAGCTTCTCTCAAATCTGCACCTAGCTACGAATTCATTCTTGACTGCGCTAAGTTCTATTATCTCAGGCAACTGTTCTTAATCATTTTGAGGTTCAGACTTCACTCTGTTTTCTGTGTTGTCTTTTGTGGAAGAGTACAGAATTATGGAGAATTATAGGACATGTTGTGAGTTTTTAATATATATGTAGGAATGCAAAATCAAGTCCTGATGCATGTCCTTGTTGCTACTTCTTTCAAGGCAGTTGCTTTGTGGGGTTGTTTTTTTTTTATTTTGTTTTTGTTTGTTTGTTTTGATTTTTCTTTTTTTTTTTTTTCCATTGCTTTTTTAGGGGGGGATGGGAAGAAATTTTCAAATGACCAATGAAGTCTGGTTTGTTTTATTGATAAGTAATGGGAGAAAGCTAGGTGCTTCTTACTGCAAGTATTCTCCATGGGCATACGGGCTGGTAGATACCAAGGAAGAACCTGCTGGGGGTCTTTGCATAAATTCAAAACTCATCACATCACAGGGAATTACTAGCAGTCCACAGCAATAGTGATAAGGTTTTCACGCTGCCACATGGGAGATGTGGAAGACGTCATGGTCAAGGCAGGCCCATTAAATAACATTCAAGCATGACCTTCTGAAACATGTTAGACCCTTGCTGAGATTTTGTTCCTTTGTTATTGCAGACTTGTTCTTTTGGTTAAGCAGGCTGGAGGAACTTGTTCTTAATGGTCTGAAATTGTGTACTTCAGGCTGTGATCTTAATTGACAAGCCAAGGAGAGTGTTCCCCCTCTGATTAATGACAATGGAGAACTGGCTTCCTCAGGCATGGAAAAAGCTGAGGTGCTCAGTAAGTGCTTTGCCTTAGTCTTCACTGGTGATTAAGTTCCCTTTGTCTGCCAGGACCTTGATCCTCTAGGTGTGGGTAAGAGGAGGGGATTCTGTCCCTCTGTAACAGTGCAACAAATCTGAGACTTCCTCATGAATCTGAATGTATGTAAGTCCAGAGGGCCGGGTGATATGCATCCCAGGGTCCTGAGAGAGATGACTGATGTGGTTGCCAAGCCGCTCTCCATCACATTTGAAAAATCATGGCTGTCAGGTGAAATCTCCGGTGACTGGAAAGAGGGAAATATTACTCCCGTTCACAAGAAAGGAAGGATGACCCAGGGAACTACAGGCCAGTGAGCCTCACCTCTGTGCCTGAGACAGTCATGGAGCAGATCCTCCTGGTTACCATGTTAAGGCACACACAAGACAAAGAGGTGATCTGAGACTTGCTGGCATTGGTGGTCAGTGGAAGGGCAACAGATGTCATCTACCTGGACTTCTGCAAAGCCTTTGACATGGTCCCTCACACCACATCCTTCTCTCTAAATTGGAGAGGTATGGATTTGAAGGATGGACTGTTTGATGGATTAAGAACTGTTTGACTGGTTGCAGCCAAAGGGCTGTGATAAATAGTTCTATGTGTGGGTGGAGGCCAGTCATGAGTGGTGTTCCCCAAGTCTTGGGACTGATGCTCTTCAACATCTTCACCAATGATTTAGATGATGGAACTGGGTACACCCTCAGCAAGTTTGTGGATGACATCAAGCTGAGCTGTGCAGTCAATACACTGGAGGGAAGGGAAGCTATCCAGAGGGACCTGGACAAGCTGGAGAAGTGGGCCGATGTAAACCTAATGATGTCTACAAGGCCAAGTGCAAAGTGCTGCACTTGGACCAGGGCAGTCCCAGGTATTTATACAGTCTGGGGGAAGAACTCCTGGCGAGCAGTCCTGTGGAGAAGGACTTGGGGTTAGAAGGGACTCTAGAGATCATCTAGTCCAACCTCCCTGTCAAAGCAGGCTCCCTAGGTCACGTTGCACAGGTAGGCATCCAGGCGGGTCTTGAACGTCTCCAGAGAAGCAGACTCCACAAGAAACTGGTCATGAGTCAGCAGTGCACACTTGCAGCCCCGAGGACCAACTATATCCTGGGCTGCAATAAAAAAGGGGTCTCCAGTAGGGAGGGGAAGGTGACTGTCCCTCTCTGCTCAGCTCTTGGAAGGCCCTATCTGGAGTACTGCATCCAGGCCTGGGGCCCCCAGCACAAGAAAGATGCAGAACTCTTGGGACAGGTCCAGAGAAGAGCCACTAAAATTTTCTTCTCTGTCTGCTAAGAGATGTGGCACTGCTTTATATTTCAGGGTCAGACTTCCTAAAAGTTGCTTGTTATCTGTCTTTTCCAGGTAAGTTTTACTGAACCTCAGATGATATCTTGTGCTAAGAATGCTGTCTGAACTAGTTTGCTTTTAGTGCAAGCAGTGCTCAGGCAGTGAGCACATACAGTGCCCTCAGACCTAACCAGTTAGTTTTCAGTCCTGTAGAAATGTGCTCCATCCAGGTTTTCTGTACATTTGGAAGAAAGGGCTCTGCAGTGGTCACTTTGAGTGCTGGAACATGGTGAGGTGTACTGCTCCCTTTGGCAGAGCAACCTCACAGGTATAGCTAATGTGGTGTAAAAAGCACCTATAATTCAGATTCAAATTAGTTCTGCACTCTGTGTGCCAACAGTTCAAGTTGGCAGACTTTTCTTGAAGATTAGAGCAACCAGATGAATGTCTTCTGAAGCCTTAAAAACTACTTTTATGTTACAAAAAATTCATTCATAAATAGAATTGTGAAATATTAGAGAAAGTTTTGCTACTGTGTTTTAACCACTTACTAAAGGTTCTGACTGAATTTGTCTTGTTTTTACCTGCTAGTGTTTATAGGTGACCTCGTAATTGATCTTCAGGAGGATGGGAAAAGGCTAATAAATGACTAGGGTTTATTAAAAATTGTTTTACTGCTTGCTGAAGTGTAGTAAGTGATTCTGTAAATCTGGCCTTCCTTCAATTTAGCAGAGCACCTGGAAAACTACCAACCATGTCAAGGGGATGTTTCAGCCTAATTAATGTCTCCTGGCTTGGGTTGCTGCTCTAAACCTCACCTGGGTTTATATCAAGAAAGAACAAAACCTTTGTTTAGAGCAGAGAGGTGTGCTAAGCAATGAGTGTACATCAGAAGCTCTAAATGGAAAGCAGAGGTGTCATTCTGCATGCAAGGATTGGTCCCTGAGATCTCCTCATGAATGTTATGGGGAGAGAGAATGTTAGCTTCCTAAGCTCTTACCCTGTGGTGTGCCTGAAGCTCATGAAAAGCCTTAATGTTACTCTACTCCGCAGGTGCAGGGCAATATTCAGAGCCAGCTGAAAGGCAGCCTCATTGCCATTTGTGCTCTCAATACAGCCTGTGTGTCCTCCAGCATATAGAAGACTTATACCAGACTCTTTATATATCTCAAATGCAAAAGAACAAAACGTAGACAGTTAAAATAGCTACAAGTTTGAGGAGGTCATACCTCTGAGTCAGGTAGTGAGAAGCAGTTTGTTACTTAGATGTTGCCTTTCCTGTACTTCATATAAGTTGTGCTCTGGAAAGCTTAAACTGAGTATCGAGGAAGATCCTCAGGTTGACTAATGCCACAGGGACAGAGCAGCTGCTACAAGTACTCCTTATACATCAAGCATACAAGCACAGTGAGATGGAGGCAGGAGAATGCTGCAGGTGAAGATGGGGAGCTGAAGGGATGTCCAAGGATGTCCGACTCTGTAGTATGCTAAATACAAGTGTCCAGGTCCTGTTTTCAGCCTTGAAAAAGGGGCTTTGAATGACTATGTCATCTTTTTTCTTCTGGAAAACTCTAGTGGAAGAAAATCAGTCACTCCAGCTGTCATTTCAGTGTGCTTTCTTAAAGGAGCAAAATAGTATTACCATGCGTAGTTATCTTTGATAAAGACAATTGGAGGCTTTTTGAAAACATAGTCTTGGAGATTTGAGATCTGAGTGGGGAATGCTGGTTAGATGTAGATTCACTGTACCTTCTCCTTCAGAAATAGAGCAGAGGAAATGACAGTGAAGGTCTGTTCAACAGGAACTTCACAGAAATGATGGATCAAAGCTAACCCTAACCCTGACATATAGCAATGTCTTCAGAAGAAAATTACCATCATTTCACCCTTCTTTTCTCCTTCTTTCCCCCAGCTCTTATTGCCAAACATGATGCCATAAAGATGTAACATTGCTTTGCCAGTTTGGGTCAGCTGTCCTGATTCTTTCTCTTCCCAGCTCCTTGTGCATCTCTCACTTCCTTGATGGCAGGGGAGTGTGAGAAGCAGCAATGGGTTTGCCATCACCATCTTTATCAACAATCCAAAATGCAGCATCGTACAAACCCCCACAAAGAGTATCAAGTCTGTCCCAGACAGATACAGAACAATTTGGCAACTGAGTGATGCAGTTCTTTTCAGATTGCTAGTGTAAATGGTGCTACACACTTAGAATTCATTTGTATTTGTGTTAGTCTTATTGTCTTGCCTTGTCATAGCTGTAGTTTCAGAGGTAATTGTATGTCCTTGGCAGGCAGAGTCTATATGTAAACAAAACGTTATGTAGTTGGATGCTGGAAACTGAACACTTCCAGGAACTCCAATCAGATTTGGTGAATTCTTTGTGGGAAAGATACTGTAAACTAGTGAGCCAACGTTGTGCCCATCTCTTTCTAGATTCTTGGTATCCCTGGAGGGTTGCTAACAACCGAACAGAGTTGTGCCTGTGGATTGTCAGGACTTGCTTCCTCTGCTCTTGCAAGCCATAACATGTTGGTATTTTGGTGACTGTCCTAGCTTTGCTGTCATTTTGTTCTTCTGAGGAACTCTGCTTTCATCACGTTCTATGTAGCCAGACAGCACTGGTCTCTTTCCCGGTGCTGATGAAGTTCTCCCAGTAGCTGCTGTGATTGAATGTTGAATGAAAGGTTTTATTTCAGCTTTGCTTTCTCCTGACCCTGAAGTCAAATTGAGAAATAAGAAATAAAGGAGAAACCTGTACATTTGGTTTTGTTCCATGCTTTAGGTTTCTGGGAAGAGCAGCATTTTTCCTTGAAGGTCTGCATCATTATCAGATACGAAGTAAGGGCTGAGATTCCCATAGCTGTCAACAGAGAGAAAATTTACCTTACACAATCCTCTGGGTCATAAAATCCCTGTGACTTCTTGTGACTCGAAGAGTGCCCCTGTTATTAGATCTTACTCGCGACACAGCATCACTCTGTTTTTCAGTCTGCCTCAGATGATAGGTGCTGGCTCTGCTGTTGTGCTGAAAGTGTGTCGGATGCTGGATGTCTCTCTTCCACTAATACCTGTAGTGGTTGAGACATGAGGAAAAGAGTCAATGCAAGTATTGAAAAATGATTGTATGATATTGCTCTGGTAGCAAAAAATAAATTGATAGTATGTTGGCTAGAGAGATTAGTGCACAGACTTTGTGCAGTAAGGAAATGCGGGCAGTACACTTAAAAGTGCAGTGGCTGATCTTCAGCAATGTCCTTGGCATGTGGTTAAACTCTGTTTATGTGACTGCAAACTCAGCTGTCCTGTGCCTAATATGCCATTGCTGCCTGTTTCTGTCACTTGTTCCACAGCAAACTGTGTGGTTGATCTGGGATGTTATAGTCAGAGATGAAAGTTATGGGGCATACAGGAAACATCTTGGGACAGTGACCAGATCTAGTGTCCGGCCATGTCGCATGCAACTCTTTTGCTAAAGCTTCAGAAAACAAATCCAGTTGCTGGGTTGAACAGTGCTATTAAAGCAACTAGCGGGAGTTCTTCCTGATCTCTAGAGGAGTTGCTCTTTGAATTCCCCATCTTTGTCATAGCTCATAAAAGGCTTTATAGAGATGTAGCTCTACGGTCCAGGGTCAGGACTTTAATTACTACAGCTCAACCAAAGGAGCATCCTTCCCTGCACTGACTACCCTATGCTCCTCAAATGCAAAGGGAAGAGGAAAAAACAGTACTTGGAATGTGTTCTCGTGAAGCTTTTCCACAGCTTTTACAGAATGCAGCAACGGCTTTATGTGACGCCTCCTATTTTTAATGCAAACAGATCCTTCTAGAATCCTAATGCCATCTAAAAAACAAGTGAAATAGTAGCTTTCAGGATCTGCTATTTAAATTGGAGAAATTAAGCTGCATTACAAGGTTCAGTGAACAGAGCATGATCTGTCTTGTGGTTTTGTTGCAAGCTTGCCATCTGCCTAATTATCTAGGAGGTATGTACATTGTGGCTCCTTGGCTAACCGCAAGCCTCTGACAAGTTCAGGTAAGCTGAAATACTTCAGTGAGCGCAGCGTACAGACTTCTTACTACCTGTTCCTCTGTTTCCGTGTAGCAGGTGTGCTCGTAGCTGCACCCAAAAAAATAAAAGTTATTGACTTGAGCCACTCCCAAAAGCATATGTGCAGTTATTGGAGTATAGGCAGTGTGTTGTTACCAGCTGTTGCCAGCTGATAAGAGTGTAATATCTGCTCAGAACATTTATTATAACCTCTTCGTCTGGTTTGCTACTTGCAGCTGGCAGAAATTCTCTATCTGGCCTTACCATAAAAAAATATTATTTGGGTAAGGTAAAGAAATAACACCTAAGCTCAATCCAGCATGGTCTGCCAGAGAGTTATAAAAACAAAGCCATCTTCCTCAACTCCTGTGAACTTCTCTAGTAAGGAATCACAGACAGGACAACTGTGGACAAGCAGTGGTGGAAGGTTCTAAGCCTGCCACAAGGTGTGTAGAAATTGGGTAAGAGCCACAGATACCTATTGATAAGGCAAAAGCAGTAATATTTTCTTTAAAGTGGAAGGGACGTTTGCCCAAACTTCCAGGAAGGAGGAGTAAAGTATACATAGGGTCATGTGTCAGTGCATTGTGAAAACTGTCATATTAAGAGGGCCTTGCTATGGCCCTCTCCAGTGGCACAGTATACTTCTGTGGACTCTTTTTTTCTCTCAAAAAATTGTTGCATAGGAAGTTGAGACTTATATTTTCCAGGAGAATAACAGAGGACAGTATAAAACCTTAAAGCCCTTTTTTTTTTTTTCCAGAAGAACTGATTGTTGATTGTTGTTCATTGTAAATTTACATTTCTCGTGCAATGTTGGATTAAGAACATGTTAATTTTTGTGGTGCTGTATCTTCAAGTATCCTTGTCTAAATAACCAGGTCTGAAAGCTAGAAAAATAGTTCTTGAACCAAACAACTGTTCCTAAATGTCAATTATGTGCCAACACAAAACCTTTGATTGGATGTGCACTCAGTTAATATTGATTAAAATTGCTGGTGATGGTGCCCTTGTGTTGCTATAGGCAACCAACACATTGTAAACTTACTGAATATTAGATTAAAATTAATAACTCCATGGTCTCTGTTATAGAAACAAGATTTCTTCCCACAGGTGCAGAGAGCTCTGACGGCCCTGAGAGCACGCAGAAGCTATGCTAACAAGATCAAGGATTTTGATTTCTGTTCTTGATTATTTTTTAATGTCTTTCCACTGTGGAACAGGTTTTCTGTTTAAGTCTCTTTCCTTTGCTTCCAGAGTCATCAGGGGCAAATGCATCAGAGCTATACAATGTTCCAGCTGTGTCTCTTAGTTTAAGAAGCAAATTTTGCGTTTACACTTCAGTAGTGCCTTGGATTCTGGCTGGTCTCCCCACAGAGCTCTGGCCACCTTCCTGACAAACCAACAAGGAAACTTAGGACAAAACAAGACTAAATGAAGAGATTGCATATGTCAGCTTTCACTTGTAGCTCAGCAGCTCGTGGATCTCTGAAGCAGTGGGATTTCTCCAGCCAAAACAACTCAGAGGAAAATGAATCCCGTCCTTGCAATGATATTTAAATAGTGTAGGGAATGTGGTGGCCCCTAATTACTAGATGCTTGTTTCATAGGCAGTCTCTGATCTGTTCTTGCAGCACTGCTGTTTGTCCTTATACCCTTTGGCTGTTCTCACTGAAATGAGATGGTAGTCAAGAGCCATTGTGGGCTACACACAGCCTTTTATTTTTTCATTTCCATTTAGCCAAGAAGGCAAGTGGCATCCCAGCCTGTAACAAGAGTGGTGTGGTCATCAGGACTAAGGAAGTAATCCTCCCCCTGTACTCGGGGGAACTCTGTTCTTGTTGTCCCTGACCACCCACTGCTCCTCTTGTTCATACAGACAGCTTGTTTACAGCTGATGAGATGTGCAGTTCTGAAACCATTTCACTTTCCATATACCATAAGTATGTGATATGTCTGTAAAATAAATGAAAATATTTCTATAACCATTTTTGTATCAGCTTAATGGTTTGGCAGTGTCTTTTACTAATTGATATAGGATGTAACATTGTCTTTCTATACAAGCAACACTTTTTTTTTTTTTTCCTAATGGGTTTATCATGTCTTTCATGAAAGGAACCTATTAATGTCCAGAATGGAGTCAAATATTATCTAGGCAGTCCTTGGCATTGGTGGTGGTGATGACTGTTAAAACCAGGTGAGAAGATAAACGAGTCTGTGGTACTGTTTCCATTCCCAGGAATATCTGAGGGTGTATATGTGTTGTAACCACATCAACTAATCAAGCATAGTACAAGTTCCTGAATCAGTGTTAAATTTAAACATCTCTGTCCAGGCATACCACCCTGGAGCCCAGCAGGACTGCAGATCTGTCCCAGAAGCAGGTGAATTAGCCTTCAGGGAGTTTCTGCTTTTCTGATTGCACTGTGAGAACGTACCTCAGGTAGCTGGTTTAAACTAAGTGAAGTTGTCTTTTTGCTGCACTGCAGTAACTTAGAGCTCTGAGGTACATGCCGCTCAATTTTTTTTAGCCACATGAAAAAGATTTGCCTCCAGGATATGCAAGAGTGCATGCTGGTCAGGCACAGCCTGTATTGCCTCTTGGTTGTAAGTCTTTCACTAGCTAACATATTCAAGCTATTTCCAGCAAGGTTGCTTGCTTGGAGCCTGGAGGGATTTTTTTTATTATTATTATTATTTTTTTTTTTTGGATGTTCACTTAGTTGAATTGAGTTTTATGGATCCCAAGGGATGTTTTGTAGGTAACTCTACAGGGAGGCAGTGTGGAAAACCAGGCACATATTTTCACTTAAAATAAAAAAATAAAAATAAAAAAAAGGAAGAAAACTTGATTTATCTTAAGTCATTTGCTGAACTGAGCGGAACTGTAATTACGTTTTCAAGCAGTCTCTGTGCCCTGTGGAATATTGTGCAGAGTTTCATGGCATTCCTGTTTGTGCAAGGGAATGATTACTGTGGACAGTCTCTGCAGCTCCTGCAGCCTAATCGGAGATTGCTACCCAGTCTCAGTGCTGCCCTATTCTCTCCTAGAAATTGTCAGAAGAGTGTTCTGGAGGGGAGAACTTTTGCATCCTGATGCTACTGCAGAAGTGACTAAGAATGGGGCAAACTGCAGATTGGCCTGTAGTTTCTGCTCATGAAAGACTTTTACCCAGTAAAGCTATTTCTGAAAAGTTTTGATTTCTGTAGGGAGCTTCTGTACTGTCTTGGTGCATTAGGATCTGTAGGCAATAGAAAGCTAATGGAAGTTGTCTAAAATGCCCCTACAAAAGCCATCTGGTAAGAGTTTTTAACTTTCTGCCTTGGTTTTGTCTGTAAAATAAGTAACTTAGATAGGCAAGCAGAGACTTGGGCGGGTAAGTCTCCCGGTGCTTTATAGTTAAAGGTGTAAATATAAATACCTTTTTAATAGGTATTTGTTCCAGGAAAATTGTATCAAGTATAGTAACTGTGTGAGTTAAGATAGAGAGTTCTGCTAGACCACTGCTGGGTCAGCATGCTCTGGAGAGGGAAAAGACTGATGTAAAAAGTCAGAGCTGATTAATCATAGTGTTGCTATGACTTGTTTCTGGCTTTAAGCTGCTGTGCAGTTTTGTCTCTTGAGGACAAGTAGCCCCAAAGGACTGAATGTGCACTGTTATTTCCTGAACAATCTCTAAGGCACTCAGGGCACAAAGCAGGCTCCCCAGATCAGCCCTTTGATTCACAAACATCCGTACAATTGGGCTCAGCAGAGATTTGAGGCTTTCCCATACCGTGAGCTGTTCTGGCTGTGACTTTTCCTGATTAAGGTGCCTGCACTTGGCAAATCAGCAAGTTTCCTTTTAAAGATGGTGCTAAACACACCTTTTTAAATAGTATTCCTTGCTGCTAGCCCTCCCACCCCATGTTATTTCAGGTTGATCTTGAATCACGTTTAGCTTTTAATACTGTGCCATAGCCACATACACTGTGTGCAATTGCAAGGGACTGTCCTTGGTGGGAGAACCATCAAACTGAGGCTTGTAAGGGTCTGTGATTGACAAGATGTAACTGTTGCCTAAAGGTTGACAGTATGCACAAGCACACTGGTTGTGGGATCACCTGAGACATGATGCAGAAACTGTCACATTTATGGTAAGCTTTAGCACCACAGAGGAAAAGAGCCCATTAAGAATTTCAAAGCAGCAGCCCACACATTGACCCCATGCACAGAAGAGGGAGCCATGGACTGGTCCTGTGTCATTGGGATGATATTTCTGCCAGAAAGCAGCAATTAAGCAGCAGTAGAGCTGATGTCCAAGTACCAGTACCAAAGTACCAGAGGAGACGAGTGATCTTTAAAAAGGCTTCTGAAGGAAGAAACAACACTTGAAAGTATCCTGAAACTTTGTTAATCACAAACTTGTCAACAAAACTTGGTGGGATGGAGAGAACATTTCCAGGGAATACTGAATATAATACTTTAGTAAATGTATTGCACTTTTTGCTGTGGTTAACTGCAGCAGTCACCTTAGCAGCAGCTTATTTTCTGAACAGCCTAAATTTACCCTCCCTCTTCATTATTCAGTGGGAAAGAGGTTTCTGCTTTCTGCTAGACTTGGCTTCTTTTCTTGCTCCAGGTAAGTGGTCTGCACAGCCAAGGCCAACCTGTTCGCAGCATAGGTATAGCAATCAATGTGTCAGAGACCGAAAGCACTTGCAGCTCAAGAAGACCTTGCTGTAATTTACAGCAATTTTAAATGGCACTTTGAGGAATACTTGTCAATACTTTCATGGGGAAATAAGTCACTCAGTTAATCACTCAAAGCATTAATGACTCTGGCTTTGGGGCCTGCTTTCTTTTGCAGTGCACTTTTGTACACCTGCCTGTCAGCAAAACAGATTTAAAAAATGGAGAGGTTTTATTTTCCTTCAAATACTGAAGTTTGCAAGCTGTTTTTTTATCATGACTGTAAGTATGCAGTACTTGTTTCTTCTGCTGGATGATAGCAGCATTCTAGTTAGGTTTTTATCCTAGTCCTAGAACCTGTGTGAGAGACATTTGCTATTGTATAAATAAAACATTTTGAAGAATGTGACTTCACAATCAGTCTAGTGCACTGGAGGAGTCACTGTCTGAAAGCCTGTTACTCAGGTCTGATGTACAAAGCACTGGCTTCCTTGGTAATCATCTCTTCAGAGGCGTGAGGAAGATTTTCAGGTTATTAAGCTGAAGTAGTTGAATAATAATTTCCCCATTGAGAAATCAGTTGGGAGTTAGAAAAATGTGAAGAAAGCTATTTCTTGTCAAACTGTGAAGGAGGTCTGAGACAGAGATCAGTTCTGAAATCTTGCTGGGCAGAAACTTTATTAAATTTGCAACACCTTGACTCTGTGTGCATTTATAATCTGAGATGCAAGTTTTAGACAATCACCACTTGTTCAAAGTTGTATTTGTGCACTTGCACTCTAATTTCTATTCAAATGTAGTTTTAGCAGTGGATGTTTAGGAGGAGGAGGGAAATCAGATGAATTAGTCATGACATCAGAAAGTGGATAAACATAAAGATGGGTGTATGTATGCAGTCTGTTACTGGGAGCAAAACTAGTAACTATGAAGTAAAACTAGATTTAGCTGCAGATTGAAATTTTAACTTTGTCAAAAATTACGACCAGTCATTTGAGTAAAGACTTGTATAAATGCAAAGTTAGCAAATCAGTCATGTTCATACTCATGGACTCGTGTTTTTTTTTTCTTTTCTTTTTTTTTTTTTTTTTTCAAAGTCACTGATACCAGTAAGAATTTAATTCACTGAAATATATCAATTTATCATGAATCTTTAACTTGCGCTTCAAGGCAGTGGAAACAACCAGGCTTACAGAGGGAATACTGGCAGGAGCAAAAAGGATTTTTTACCTTTCCGGTTCAGTGCCTCAGGTCATTCCAACCTGGTGAAGCCCTGTGCCTTAATGCACTTGTGATGGGTATAGTACAACCTCATCTCTGCTACTGTGTTCTGTAAAACAGTGCTTCAATATGTTCCGTTGGCTTTCTTTCCGAGGAACTAGTTAATAAAAATTTATTTGTGCTTCTTGATGGTTTTTAAAGCTTACTGCTAGAGATTCAGCTGTTTTAATAAAGTTCTTTTCTCTCACCACAAGGGAATGTCTGCTTGTGAAATCACTGCAAAAAGGAAAATAAGCTTTCATCCTTGAAATATCTATGGACTGACAATCTTTGTACTATTCTCAGTCTTCATTCAGTAGCTTCAGTCCCGGTCTCAAGGCATAAAGTGTGCTGGTCCTGACTTGCTACAGTTCTCAGAGAACAGGGGAACTCCTGCAGTCTTTGGCCTGAAAATCCTTTTCTCAGCATTGCCATAAGCACAATGCAGTATGCTATGTGGAAGTGGGGGGAAGGGACTGAAATACGGAGCATCCTATTTCTCTTTTCTTTGTCCTTTCTCCAAGACCCTGGCTCTGCCATTTCCCATGTGTGCTTGTTCTCCCGGATGCTGTTAGATGGTTGTGTGTAGGGCAGGCTGATTCTTCCAAGAAGCCTCCCAAGCTCTTAACAAATACATTTTTACCATGAACGCTTCTGTGATTCAAAGGTTGGTTTTCTTGAGGAAATAAAGTTCTGGCTGGGTTTTGTTCTCTGACAGGCTTGGATGAAATTAGTAGGGTGCAGGGCAAGTGGAGGAAAGAACTGCACATGAAGAGTGGTAACACCTAAAGCATGGAAGTGGCTTTCCAAAGCTTTAACCAAAGAGTGACCCAGACTGGCAGCATTGCTGCTCTTCCACATTTGCTAGCTGTGTTCACACTGACCTGTATGGGTGGGGAAATGTTCTTCTAAGAGCAGCTCAGTCATGAACTGGATGGTCACATAAGACTTTCTGCTTCATGTAGCATCACTCTTAATGGAAACTGCAGGCCAAGTGTGAGACTAACGATCCTCTCTTTGGTGAGATATGGCTGTGAATCTTCAAAAGTATTCAACCCTTTAATTATAGGTGAGGGAAAGGATCATACCACAAAGTTGTGTTGTGCACTACTCACCATGACAGTGTTCCTAGGGAACTGAAGTGGAGTGTGTTTGATCTGGGCCATTGAGATGTGCTAACTTTTAATCCAGCAATGATATTTTTAGAGTTGGTTTCCAAAAGTAGAACTGTGCTTTAATTTCTAAGCAGGACCAGAATGCTGTGGTGGCTGACCATTATAAGTGCTTGAGTGGGTCTTAGACATTTATGTCTAATGAAACTAATTAGAAATTAGAGACTTGCATTTCTACTGCTTGGAGCGTGGAGAAAAGGATTTAATGCAGGCTGTGTCTTGATGTAAGCATTATTACATATGCATGGGAGAGAAGAAGAAAGCTGACCCTGGAAAACCTCTCTCTAATTTCTCCTGATTTTTTTAGAACAAAAGCCCACAGTCTGTGGTGTTCAGACTTAGAACTAAATGCTGAAATGCACTTCATTGTGGTTAAAATGTAGGTTAAGGCATGGAATGCTGTTGTTTTATTCCATTTTCTCAGCTGTGCTAAGTGCTGCTTTCAAGCATCTTTATGGCACACAGCAAAATGTCAGCATGTTTTCAGAAGCTTGTGAAAACACAAAGATGTGTTGGAAGGTTTTTCTTGAAGTGCATCCTTCATCTATAACGTGGCTGGATTGCAGGAGGACAGGAAGCTTACACTGTAGTGATGTCTCTCAGTTTCCCCTCAGATAAGTTTTTGTAAGCTGATACAAGCCAGTTTTAACTCTCCTTTCCAAAGATGTCACATTTCAGCCTCGGTGAAAACCAGCAGCAGGGCAGAAGAGCAGTCCAAACAAACCCCACTGTGGGAAGGATAAACAAGATCCATTCTGGGGTCTGCATGGCAGCTGCCTGCAAGCTGTTCAGCACGCTCCCAGTTCTTGAACTGGCTGTGGTTTTGCTCTCTGCTTTCCCTGGGGCAAGCTGGCACAGTTATGAGGGGAAGAATATCAGGAAGCAAAAGAAACATCTTTTAGGAAGTAAGATTTGTTAGTGCCTCTGGTTTTCTGCAGCCTCTTATTTCGTGGGGTCCCTTCCAACCCAAACCATCCTGTGATTCTTTAGACAGAAATCAGAAGGGTTGCTTTTTACAGAAAAATCTGGTAGCAATTCAGTGCAAGCTAACAGTCTGCAGAGTAACGACTTGAAGGGTACGGGGCGTGTTAATGAGGGGTGAGCTTTTGGGTTAAGACTGTAGGAGATGATTTAGAAAGGCGCTTTTGAATATCACGTTTTGTTAACTTTCATCATGTTTTGAGGCTGTAGGCTTCTTCCTTCTACCCTCTGTTTCAGCTTCTCTGTTCCTGTTTCTCTAATGCATCTCCTATTGTCCCCAATAGCCCAATGTTCCTCTGTATATTGGTTGTGGGTTTTTTTGCTTTAAAAGATGAATTGTGATTTCCTTCGGGCAGAAGATGAAAAAAAAAATATCTAAGCAACAGATTAAATTGCTCTGTGAAAGCCTCAGTTACAGTAATGCTGGCTTTTCCCACTCCCACACAGATTTAGATTGAATGAAAACATGGTTTGGGAGAAACATGCACTGGTGTCTCAGACCCTTTAAATAAATTAGCTGTCCATCACATAATAACTGGTTTACATATATAGCAGCTCAACTCCTGCTGTGCTGTTTTCATTAGCAGAGTTACATTTTTTGCTTCTATGGATTTGTATCAAAATCTGAATTAAAATAAAAATTAGTTCCTATTTAAAGCTCTAGAGCTCTGGGGGCAAAGGTCCATCTGCCTTTGGACAGACACCAGCGCCTGAAACTGGGAGGGAAGATGAATCATAGCTTCAATTGCCACAGTCTGACATCTTTAGTATAGGTAGTGACTGAGGTAAGAATTATCTTACATTTTAAATCTTAGAAAGTCTTAGCTATTTTTTTTAATTTAGATAAGAAAAGTCACTTGCAAAAGTAGTCACCACCCCTGGAGGTGTTCAAGAAACATTTAGATGTTGTACTAAGGGACATGGTTTAGTCGGGAAATATTGGTGGTGGGTGGATGGTTGGACTGCATGATCTTGAAGGTCTTTTCCAATCTTGGTGACTCTGTGATTGTAAAATGCACATGCTGTGTCTCCCATAGCTGACTGATGCCAGTGTCCCTCAGAGGAGTCATGCCCCATACTCTGAATGAATCCCCTCTCCTGGTGCAGGAAGGTACCTGCTAGCCAGAATCAGCATGAGCCATCTGCTTCTGCACAGCACTGCTGAGTAATAATCTCACTGCAACTCACATCCCAAGAACTTAGTGCAAACACATTTTCCTGTGGGAGATAACAGAGAAGTCCTAAATGTGACTGTGGAAGCAGTGTGGGTCAGATGCAGATGGTCAGTGGAGATGGTAATACCATGGATGAAAAGCAGTCACTGCAGCACTGGTGGATTGAGCTCTGCTACTCCAGTCTTGGCTTGCTCAGCCCTTTCTGCAGAGAAGGCAATCCACTGCACTGTGTCCCTGTGCAGACAAACTGTTCTGTCTCTGCCACCAGTCTGCAGCTCTCAGGACTGTTCTGCTCACCACTAATCCCTTTTTCATTCAAAAGGGGAAGGAGGAATTTTTGTGGATGTAGCTTTTTACCATTGTCTTGGATATCAGAGCTGCTGTCTGTAACACTGCAGTGCAGGGAAGGATTGCGTCTTTCTGTTCAGATGGAGCTACGAAACCTAAGTTGCTGCGATCTGTGAATCCTCCTGGGGTCCCCCTTACTGACAGTGCAGAGCAGGTTGTGGGGAAGGCAGAGCAGAGGGGATGCTGTTCTAGAGTACTCCAGGGCAGGTTAATTTTCCTGGAAACCTACTCACCCTTTCAAGATCACCCAGCTGTCTAAAGAGAGGAAGCAAGCTTGTTTCCCATGAGACAGACTGCTGGAATAAGGTGGAGTAGTACTGGAACCCGTATAGGGCTCAGGAGTACTTACACCCATGATACCCCAGCATTTGGACAGGCAGTGCATTCTCTGCCATGGTGACTGCTGGAATAAAAAGGCGCCAGGGATACTGCAGAAGTGATCCTGCACTCTGGCATGTTGTATTCTTATTTAGCCAGTACAAAATGAAGTATTCGCAGGTTCCTGCAAAAAAAGGACCATGGGGTACTGGTGGATAGGAAGCTGCGCATGAGCCAGCAGAGTACTCTGGTGGCCCAGAAAGCTAACTGGATCCTGAAGCTGCATCCACAAAGAAGAGAATGGCATCTGAATTGAACCTGTCAGTCGGTTTCATCACTAGAAAGGAGCGTTATCTCTTTGTTGTAGGCATCATGGATAAGAGATTTTGTCTGTTCCCACCCTTTTTTGTTCTTTTTTGATATTTGATAGCTGCTATCAGGTTGTTCCGAGATCAACCAAGTAGAACAGAACTAGTTTTGTTATGTTTTACCTCTAACTATTCTTTTCTTACCTTCTGACAGAAGTACCCAGAATGCCTGTTTTCACTGTGTAGCTGGTGGGCAGGACACAAGCATATGTGTGGAAAGTTGGCTTTTCCAGCATTTACTAAGAGCTGAATCCTGAGCTGCTGAATCTTCCTATATCAGCCTTTATAAATGTCTGTTAGCAAAATCTACAATTCAAAGCAGGGCACCTAGGTGAAAAGCTGTGTCATCCTTCATCAGTGCCTTACAACACTGAGTCACTAGGGTTAATGATATGAAAGGAATTGGCAAATTGACAAGTCTTTTTTTTCTTTAATCTAATTGCCCTTGCATTTTGATAATAAGCTGGAGTCACTGACCCTTAAAAGAGTCAAAGCCTTCAAATCATTGTATTTGACAGTAAACACATAGACATGGTTTCCAAATACAATGATAGACCACAGTTTTCAAAACTCTTTCAATTATTATTAAAAAAAAAAACCACCACCACCACCACCCTAGCTGAGTTCACCGTCAGCAAGTTACATGCTTCCTTCTGAAGTTTGCTTTATGTGAGTTAGACAAATGCAAAAGGAAAGAGAGTTAAATATAAAAGAGGTAAAATCTGCTGGAGTCTTCTGTTCTGATGTCTGGTGCAATGTTTCAGGCTTTTTTCTGTTTGTCAAGTTGCAAATACCGGTCCTAAAAATATTAACGAGCCTTTTATAAATGAGTTTTAACTTGTTAATTAAGAATTTCTAGCTATAGCTATGACCTGCAGGGAAATGTTTAATTGGCTGTTTTCCCTAGTTGGTTAAGCGCTGTCTTACAAGAAAAGAAGAGGAATATATGCTTATGGGATTTGAATGCATAAGACCTAGCGTAAGCCAGGTTTCCTGTGCTCAGTGCTGCAGCAGAATTTTTTCCTACCCCTTTTCTTATATTCTTAGCAAAGTTGAGGTGAATCCTTGGTAGAAAGCAGCTGTCTTGTAGCAGTGGCGTGTGGAAATCCCTGTGGTAGCATAGCTATGAAGGATGAAAAACATTCCCATACAGTACTCCAAAGTCCAGCATTTCATGTGAGTGGCAGTTATTGCTGTTGCAAAGCACTGCATTGATTCAGACATGTTGAAGTTAGCAGTGTGAAGAACAAGTTGGTAGAAAATGGCTAAGGACTGGAAAGGAAAGTAAACCTTCAAAGCAAGCTTTGTTGGAAGAGTGAGCAATATTCTGCTTATTAATGTGGACTGGAATTTCCTGCTAGCTGTGAATAATGCGAAGGTCACTTACAAGCTGCAAGCAAACAGTGCGTGGTTGATTCTGAAATTAGTTAATCTCTAGCATTGCTGTTGCTTTTGCCTGCATTTCTAGTTCTTTACCTTAGGCTTGGGAATCCTATTAAAGGTAGCACACAACTGTAAGAAAATTCACTTTTGCCCCCTCTCTGTAAGCTTCTGTAAACAACTGCAGCTGAGGTAGCTAGGTGTCTGTTGCTCAGCATATGACCAGGGAATTATGGCACTAAGACTCTTTATACAGGCTCAGTGGCTTGATTTTAACTCTCAAATAGCCTAGTTATCCTTTCCTCCCATTCATCTGCAGTCTGCTAGCACAGCAACATTGTCTGCAACTCTTTTACATTGTTTTTTTTTTTTTTTTTGCTATTATTTATTTATCCATACATTTTATTTCGTATCTCTGAATAATAACCTCAGGAAAACTTCAAGGGTTTGTTTGTTTGTTTGTTTTTGCTGATGAAATGATAGCCTGTTGGGGTGGTGGGAAAATTGTCAGAGCATTCCTTGGATGAAAAGGACGACAATAGCATGGAAAGCATAAAACTGCCCCAGTGTTAGCCAACGTGCAAGTCTCTGGAGAACACCTGCCTCCTCCTGCTGAGCATCTTGAAGAAAGGTGTTAACCTGACAGCTGTATAAAATATATTACTTCAGAGCAGACACACCTCTCTTGAGACACCTAGCTGATCCTTTGTCTGCACATGTCATTTGTATGGCAGAGAGGAGGTGATGGCTAGTAGGAATGTGGCCAGCTGAAAATGCAGGAGGAACCTGAGAGTGAGCAAACCGTGCTGTGTGGGTACAACAAACCAATCTTTTTATCTGCAGAATATCAGAGGGCAGGTGCTGGTTGGTTCAGTACACATCACGGATGGTGGATGGCCAGTCAGCTGCCATTCTGAACATACATGGACTGTGTATCAGAGCCTGATGTGAATGTAGGCTGTGTATCAGAGCCTGATGTGGAGTGTAGGCACCTCCAGTATGTAGGCAGATCAGACTACTCTGCATGTGCTACCAGTGCCCACTGCGGGCAGAGCAGTCGTAAGGCAGATAGGAAAACAGCAAGGCATATGGAACTCTGTTTCCAGTACAGAATTAGTCATATCATAACAAGAGAGTATTTTATAAGATAAAATTGTTTTCTGGAAGCCTGTGTGGTTGAGGGAGATGTGCCCTGCATCCTGTGAGTGCTACGGACGTTTGCATCCTGGGAGGGAGGAGCTTACAACACTATGCTGTGCAAAACCCCCCAGCATCTTCTCTTTATTCTCCATCTTGCCCACTGTATAGAACTCTTTATATTCTGATATACCAAAAGGAGATCATTTTAGATGTTACATTCTCTCATAATTTTGTTCTGACAGCGGCAAGTGTACTTAGCAAGACCCCTCCAAACCATATCCTTATGTTTGTGTAGCCTGACCAGTGTGACCTATGTCTTGCTGTTGGCATGTGGCTGGATGGTGCATGCACATCATGGACAGGAGGACGATGGATGTTGGCACAGCTGATAACAATGCAGTGAGAGCATTCTGCAGCCACGTGGAACTCCTCAGAAGAGATTATCTCCAAGCTTCTATTTATATTCAGCTCATTCTTTTCTTGATAGATGTCAGGGATATTTGTAAAGCATTGTCTCTAGGAGGATTTGCCTGTATCACCTGTATCTTTCAGAATCCTTGCAGAAACATCCGGACTGTACTAGCAGGAGAAGAAGAAAAGAATCTTTAGAAGAACCAATGTATGGTGCTTACTTGAATATTTTGGAAAGGCAGTCATAACCCTGGATATTTTAAAGCAAAAATAACTTGCATCAATACAGAGCAGATAATAGAGTGGTCTGAAATGCTTGCTAGTCAGCATCGCTCCATAACAGTCAGTTTGGGACAGCAGTGAAAAAGGATTAAGTCTTAAAATCTGCAAAGTGAGAGAGAACTTACATTTTCATTAAAGCACCCATTTATGTGTCTTCTTGGAATAGACTGACTCTTCGCTTTTTTAAATGCAGCTTCCTTGTTTCTCTGTCTTCCCTTGCATAGTCTCATAAGCCTCCAGAAGACAAAAGTCATAGGATTGATGAGATGGTAGAAAACTTCTCACATTTGAACTGCCAATTCCAGTCCAGTAAAGGCAATAACCAAGAATAATTACAATGCAATTGTTATTTGGACAGAAATCAACAGATTTTCAGGAAGAGCTAATTCTGCACTACTACTAGCTGCAGAAGAAAGTCGTCGTTGGCAGTCCTCCAATTTGCTATTCCTTACTATCAATAGATCTGTTTTCACAGGTTACCATTTGGCTTGGAGGGACTGCATGGTTCTGCAGGGTGGCCTTTACCCTAGGCATGATATGCTGCTGTCAGTCACTTTGAGGAGAAACTGACTTGCTGCTGGCAGCTCCAAAGGGTCTGGAGAATTAGGATTAGCTGGGGCCATAAGGCCAGAGGTGTGTACCTTGAGCTACTCCAGCAAGTACCTCCAGCTATAGTAGGATGAGGGCTGCCAATACCCAGCATTTCTGGGGTCTCCATACCATTCCCTCTCCTTTGTCTACCACGTACCCCCCTCCACTTCAGATCTGCTAATAAACCCATTCCACCTCAAACATGGGAAACTGGCACTGATTTCCATTGTCACATTATGTTAAATGCCTGGGAATGGAATACAAACAATTCTTGCATTTTCACTCCTGCAGGAAATGTTCCCTGATCTCTGATGTCTCAGCTTTATCCAGACTCTTCCTGCATGGTTTCTCTTGTTCTTGTTTCTTGCTGTACCTGTCTCTGTGTCCTGTCACAGCATATTTTTACAGCACACTGAAAGTTACAATAGCAAACTTATAAACATGCTGTGGGGAAGCCACCTGAAATAGTGAATGTTTCTAATTACGGAGTTAAAGCTGCATTTTAAGCTATTTGCTTCTTTATTACACCTTGAACAGCCTGAAAATGTGCTTGGCTACAATTAGACTTCAAGATACAATAGGTGAATTGTAAATGAAAACCATCCAGTGGAAAATTACACTATTAGCCTGGAGCAGTAGCCCTAATCTTTACAGTTTATGGCGCTACACAGCCTACACATCCAATAATGTTGTGTGAATCCATAAAGTTGAAAGGACAGTCTCTTAAAAGCATAACATTTTAGTTTAAAAAAATTAAAGTCATTATTACCTTTTTAAATGTTTCTTTATTATTTTTGAATATTCCCAGGCTTTTTTACTTTAGTCTGGCTTAAATAGAAAATAATTTATCTCAGCCTTATCAATATACATTAAGCAATATTTCAGAAAGGACTACATTTAACTAGTTTCAGTCATGATTCTGGAGCCTGCAGGGTAAAAAAATAGTGTTTATTCTGTATGGAGCAGCGTAATAATAATTGTAATTTAAAATCTTTATGTTGAACAGTTGTGCTTGGATTTTAAACTCTTTTCTTCTGTAGAGTTGTATGAGAAATGGTCTGACCTTATGGTCCAAATTTGCTGCTTTAACAAAATACTTCACTGACTGTACTAATTAAAGGCTTTGATGCACACCTTCAGCCATCTCTGATTTGTCAGAGTGTTCGTGGAGAAACAAGAGTGACAATGTCACAGCTGGCACAGGAAGAAATGAGCTAAAGCTACACAGGAACCAGGGAGGGACTGGAGCCATGTGTATCTGAGTTCAAGAAAGCAGAACACAGTTCAGAGCTGTCTGAAGCTGTCCTGTCCTGGATCCTGAAGAGAAGTTGTCACACTGGCTAAGATTGACATCTGGAGCCACCAGTCTGAATGCAGCCCCTTCTTCATCTGCTTGGCAATGAGAGCCAAGGGTATTTCAGATGCTGTTAAGGATCGTTTGAATAGGGTGTTCGGTAATTATGTTAGCTGGCTGGAGCACAGGACGTTAAAACTGACATCTTGTTCTCCTACAGTTTAGGATTTGATTAGGTGCCAGTTCACATGAAGCTTGCCATAGTCTTTATGAATAAAAAGAAATGAGAAGAGCTTTCACTTGGCTTATATAGAAGAGCTCTGTATAACAGCTCTTTTCCTGCAGAACAGGTGAGATATCCTCCTTCTGCTTTGTTTCTCTTAATTCTACTTCTGATTTCAGGTACAGATAATATTCAGGGTCCTCCATCGGTGGATGCAGTTTTTTGGAGAAGGGTACTTAACAGACAGGTTAAGAAAGTTCTCTAATGATCTGCTATGTGATACAGACTGTAAAATGAAATGCTTCAGTTTTAAGATGTAGAATATTGCTGGTGTGTTTGGATTTAAAGCAGTTTGCTTTCTTCTTTTCTTCTGGAAGAGGAGTCTGCTAGTGGCATTTCCCTTGTATTTCTTTGAAATGCTACAAAAAGAAATAGATTTTTTGATCATCTCCCCAAACTGTCACTATTCCTTTAGATTTGTACTCTTTTTTTTTTTTTTAATTTATGGAGAACAGCTGGGCAATTGTTCCTTCAACAATGCAAGTGAATCTCTTAACAGATGGTTTTCACAGTGACTTCTACAAAAGCAGCTTCTTATATCCTGAGGTGGAATGTTTGTTCTTAAATCCAGTTATCTTGACAGTACTTGAATTAAGTCTTTGCTGTTCTCCTTGCATGATAAGGATACAATGTTTATCCAGCATTTCTGCACTGAGGTCCCATTTACCCTTTAATTTTTCTTCTACAATAAAATAAAAGTATTGATTCTATCCTTAAACCTTAGCTCCGTTGCAACGTGTTCAGCTAGAGAAACTATAATGAAAATGTGAAGTTCCGTCCGCTGGAAGTGGTTTTACAAGGGAGGTAGGTCTTGAGTGTGATTCCATCAAAGGTACTCTCTTCAGACCTTGAGACTGTCTTCCTGCTATTGCATCCAGTGAAGAAAGCTTATTAAAAATGAAATAAATAAATAAATAAATAAATAAATAAAATAAGGAGTTTTGAACCATGTAATTGTTTGCATATAGAACACCGGGCTTACACAAGTAACATTTAATCTGTTTTTGAAGCAGGGGTGAGTCTTCACACTGCACTTATGTCTAAACTCCTACCTCACAGACTTTAACAGCTGTAGGAGTCTTATGCTTAGAGAGATGATTTTTTTTCACCTGCGGTGTTTCTGTGACAGTCATCCTAAATATGACACGTGACACGCCAATGCTTTGCTGTGACAGCAGAATCCATGAATCAGCACAGCCCAGCTGCACTGGCTTCAAGGAGAAGCATCCTGCCTTTGAGGGCCAGTGGCTCCAGCAATAAGCTTTGGGCTGCATGCATGTATGAAAGGAGTGTTTTTTTCAGCTTCCCAGCCTTGATTCATCCCTACTGGGAGCACAGTAGCTGCACAGGCTACAGTTTTGTGAGCACCCCAGGCTGGAGGAGATGATCAGATGTTAAGGTAGCCTGAGCTGCCAGAAAATTCATTTCTCCCCTCTTTCACAGAAAAAGCAGCATTCCAGCCTGGGTTGCCAGCTGAACTGTGCTGTAGTAAGCTGTGGAAGAGATACAAAACATACTGCAAGCAAATGTCACAGATTTGTGGTTGAATAACCTGTCAGTCTTGCAGCTGGTTGTGGATGAAGGATGAAATCACTGCATTTGTAGCGTGAGGCTCACTGAGTAGCTGAATCTTGATTCAGGTCATTGTTACAGACTCTTCTGTGCTCACCTGCCTCTGTCCATTTGTGCTCTCTGTGCACACGTGATTAGAAAGTGATCTTAAAAGTCATTTTCAGGCAGAAGTCTCAAGGAGCCCAGCAGGATGTCCTTGTGGTGTGGCCTAGTAAGAAACCCTGTTAGCTGGTTGTTAGTGGGCTGGAATATTCTCCCATGAAAAGAATGCCTTCGCTGTTCTAATTGTGTCCTGTAAGGTCTGTTGATGGTGTGTTTCTTTTGGTGGGATCTGTGAAACAGTGTTCCCTAGGAGAAGCCATAAAGTATAGCTGTTGCTAGTTGGGGAAGGATGTGGAAACAGTGAGGAATTGGACTGATTTACATGGAGAATGCATCTCCAAAGCACCTGTGATATTGTGTGCTCATGCATTTGTGAGATGTATTGAGTGTTCTATAGGTGTCATTTTTTTAATCTGAATTTTAAATGTGGCTTATTAATGCAATCGAATACCCACTGGTGTGATGGAAATAGCAATTACTTATTTATGCAGGACAAGCAGGAATGTTTGTTCAAGGTACTGGGCATAGCCGTAACTGAAAATGTGTTTGGCATGGTATCCTATATAATTAAAATGCCACACTTTGTCTCTTTGCATGGGTGCATGTGTCACTGTCAGCACCTTGGAATTATCATGGGCATGACAGCAGCAGGCAGCTACCTCTGTAATTTACTTGATGCAAAAGCTGGATCCAAGAACTAGTAGCTCAAACTGGAGTTCAGCCATAGAGATGTATTTAGAAACTTAAAAAGCAGACACAAATTCCCTGAATCCTGCCCTTATATAGCTGGGGAAGTAGTTATATCTGAAAGGCTCTTTGAGCAGTTGGAGTAAATGGCCCTAAACTATACTGTTTGTGCAATTTAATATCCATTTCTGTTCAAAGCAATTCTGCAGGGATTATGCATAGTGTAAAAGCAGAATAATTTAATTTTACTATGTTAAAGTCTATTACCTCCTGCAAACAGGAAATAGTTTCCATCTTCTTGATAACACCAAAATGACCGAGGTGGGAAATTCAAGTGCATTATATTTTACTGTTTAAGAACTGTTATGTACTCAGTGTTGACTACTGTTCTGCTTCAGATGTTCGGAAACAGTGCTGAGATAGAAGCATAAGAAACAGATAAGGGTAGTGTAGATGTACAACGGCTACCTTATGACTAAACATAATGCAGTCTTGATGTCATTCTTAGCATGTGAAATTTATTTTAGTGGCGCAGAGATTGCAACTAAATTGTTGATCTGTCTCTCACAGATGACCCAGTTGTTATGGGTGTTTTCTGAGCATGACCCTATTTCTGTCTCTGTGATCTTGTTCTGTTGGGCTCAGAACAGCCTCGTTGTGCTGTTCTGGGATCACTCCAAGGTTCTGCAGTAACATTACACAAGCTTGTGTGACAGTGCTGAGTTTCCAGGCACTGATCCTGTAGTTTAGAGTGAAAATGTTGTTTTGGAGGTAAAATAGTGATGATAATTTCTTTATATATATATATATATATTTTTTTTTACTTCAATCATTGTAGAGACAGAGAAGTGTTGAAATGGCAATGTAACCAGTTTCAGTTGAGATCATCCTCATTCTGTCAGGCTGGAGCACAGGTTACAGGTGGGTAGGCTGTTAGGGAGGAATTGAGCTTTCTCACCCCTTCAATGATTATCTCCACACGAGACCCTCTTTGAAACTAATGGGTTCCCGGCTACGGGTCATGAGCTACTTAAGGGTGAAAATAAAAGGTCTGGGAATGAGGGAGATGGTAAAAGCCGAAGAGGTTGTGCAAAAGAGCTGTAAAGAGCCAGCAAACCTAAAACTGTGTCCTGAGATGGCAGCACTTGCCTTACAGCCTAATCATTATGATTCGTGTCATCAGTACATTATGTGATTAGGCATCATAATGGGCCAGGACTATGCTGCTGCTTCTGAAGGTCATTAGGATGCACTTAGGTATCTTGTGTTTGTACAACAGGAGCATCAGCTTGGTTAGGTGTGTGTGCAGTGAATTATCCTGAAGATCCAGCCAGGGGTTAGGCTCTATGTAGATGAGCTTTTTAAAACGAAAGTTCCATCTGAAGCATCAGAAGCTTTCTTTCAGCTGCGGTGCTTGGGGCAAGCACCTAATGAGCCTGCTTTAGTACGCCTCTAATATACTTATTAGGTAGCAGTTGAGAAGACATTCTGTCTTTCCAGGTTTAAACAAGGCTTTCTGAAACTGCTTCAATTAGCAGCTAATGACAACCTTTCTTAGTTGCTTCTCTTGTTATCTTGAATAGCCAGATAATGAGAACAATCATCCAGAGAGACTCCAATTTATTTACCATTTTCTGTTTCGTTGGAGGCTTCTAGATATTTCAGCAAGTAACATCCCTGATTTCTGTTTTTCCATAAGTGAAGTGCCTGAGTTCAGCTTGAATCTATCACTGCTTTTAAGATGCATGTTTCAGATAGCATTTTCCAGCAGTGCAGATGTTGCAAACCTTAAATTAATTCACAAAACTGCTTCAACCTTGCAAAAGATGGAACTAATAGGTAAGGAAAACAGTATTTCTTTCCCATGTCTGTCCTTTTGATGATAATAGAATTTAAGTTATCTACAAAAGGCTGTTTCAGCTAAATACCTCAAGTCCACCAGCATTTAAAAAGAAAGGAATGAGCTGGAAGTGTTTCTTTGCCCACCTACAGTGTTAATTGAAAGCTGTGAGGATAAGGAGATAGAAACAGTCTCGAGGGACAGAAACTTTTTGTGAACGATCACTCCTGTATCCATATATATGTTTGAGACATCCTCATTAAGCTAAAAAAAAATCATAGGTAATGAGAGGTCTTCTTAATTCTTCCCCATGTATTAATTCTACAGGAAACTTAGAAATCAGATTGAAGCTCTTCAGAGATATCCATTCTTGTGTTTTGATGATTTGTTTCTACGCAGCAAAAGATAGATGCAAACGTGAACCTAACCCATACAACTGAGAAGGTATCTTAGGGGAAGATGTTTAGGGAAGTTGTGCATTTTTTATTTCTTTTTTAAGCTCATGCACTGTTCTTACCATTTTAATTGTGATCTCTTCAGGTAAATTAAACTCGCATGGAGAGGAAATGGTCAGATGTAACAGATCTGTGAAGAGGTGATTCTACATTCATTGATCAGAGATTTGCGACAGAAGAGAAACATTGGGGAGCGCTGTCTGAATGACAGTGTTTGGATGATAATGAGAAAGCTCCTGAGGAAGATTAACTGAGCCATTCACGAGGCAATTCTGGGAAAAGATGATGATAAGTAAAAGAAGCAAGTTGCACGCTGCACCCAACCTTTAAAATGTCTGGAGAACAATCTGGCCTGTAAGGCTTTTGATTTGTTTATGTAATTTTCTGCTTAATATCAAAAACTTGCAGGAAGGAACTACTTTTCAGGACTGTAATATGGTCTCCTGTCCACTTTCTTTCCCCTGCGGTGTACTTTGAAGTGTAATATTGGTGCTTACTTCTGGTGCGTGCTCTCAAGTGTATTCAGTAGAAATGCATTTATGAAAAGGCTGTTATCTCACAGGACAGAGCCATGGAGGAGAATCCAGCTTTCCTGCTTTTGTGTTGTACAAAACTTCACCTCTCTGGATCCCAGAGTACCCACATATAAAATGGTGATGATTCAGACACCTTTCAAAAACACTTTGAAAGATAAAAAGGAGAACAGAAGAGCTGAGACACAGGAAAAAGAGCTTAGTGTCACCACAGGGAGCACAAAGAAAGCTATCTGGGTGATGTAGTAACAGAGACAAAAAGGCAAACAAAAATTCAAGAAGATGGAAATGCTGCAGAGAGTAGATAAAATGCAGCAGGGCTGATCTAGATCAGTAGCATGGTGTCTGGGACATTGCACGTGTTTCTGATCATCCACTTTCAAAAAGGACATTGTAGAGCCAGAAAAAGTTGGTTAGAAAGAGATGATGAAAGTAGTGAGATTCATTCTTCTTGTGGAAGCGAGCATTATAAGGCGTGCTAAGAGGGAGAAAATGATCAGAGAGAAAAAGGAGCTAAGGAGCTAGCTGGTACTTGGACTCCAACTCCAAAATAAAACTTAGTGAGGCTAAACACATCCCATGGTGGGGTGAAAGGCTGCGATGCAAATCCATTCCTATGGCTTATGGACCCACTGGCACAAGGCATTACCTGCCAGAAGGGGAGAGCTGATGGGTAAGGAGAATGCCCGGAGCTGCATACAAACTGCCAAGTTAAGCTCTCCCCAAAAATTCAGCCTCTCTAATTTGAACCTTGGACACTGGGTACTTCATGGTCTTATGACTGAACACCATTTCTCTGTTCAGATGGGCAGAGTTCATTCAGTTCACAATTAATATTTCTTTTATTTTTTGAGGTTTTCAGCATAACACACCAATTGTCTGATGATTGTTTTTAACCCTGATTCATGAATTTTCACCTGTTCACAGCACACGTCCTACCAACAAATCACTCTGGAAGCAGTTGCAAGCACTCAGCAAATCATACTCCAGGGCTATAAGCCAGGAGCCCAGCAAAGAACGGAGACCTTAGTTACCAAACCTCTTGTTGGAAATATGGTTTAGGACACTTGGCCATTTCAAGTATGACCTTGAAAGTAAAGGTCCCTGTTTCCTAGGACAGCCCAGGTTTCTGTAAGAGCAAGATAATCTTTTCTGCAGTGTGTTCTGCTCCCCCATTCCCTATGTGACTCCCAGCTTCCAAAATCACATACTTAGGTTCTTTTCCCAGGTTGCCTTAACCTTCATCTGCAGTGTGACCCCTGAATTACCAAGGACAAGGGGTTCCATGATCATGCCATTAAAGCACACAGGTTGCAGAAACTTGAAGCAGCTGTATTTCAGAGCTTGGCTGTTTTGCTGTAATGTCAGTTCCCTGCAGTTTTAACAGAGGGAAGTGAGCTGTAAAGAAAGTCCGGCATGGCCTGACACAGCAACACCGGCATGGCTCAGCCGTTGGAGCATTCAGCTTTGTGCCACCAGCCTTTGCTGCTGATTTCTTACCATTTCAGGAAGGCTTTGGAAGCTTAGCACAAGGATATTCGGGTACCCACTGGATAAATAATAGTAACGGTAGGTTTGCTGACCCCATACTATCTCTTCTTTGTTTTCTTGGATGTTTGTCCAGGAATATCCTTCCACCACTCATAGCCACCATTCCTCACCTTTTCTCTCTCCCTTCCCAATCTAGTTCACGTCCCCCAGGCAGACTCTGCCTTCCTTCATAACATCCCTCTGCCAGTCCCTTGCTCTCTTCAGCCTCATGCTGCAATTGGTGAGAGGGCAAAACCCTCGGTGTTTTGCAGCTGCCTACTTCAAACAAGGCCTTCTGGAGCCCTGTGTAGGGCTTTAGAGCAGGAGCAGCAGCCCACAGCCCGTAAGCAAGCAGCAGGAGCCAGTGAGCATTTTTCAGAGTACTGATGGCTGTGCTCACCCTTCCTTCTCCATTCCCAGCTAAACAGCTTCTCCCCTTGCTGGAGGAATGGGATCTCATTTGGCTTTTTGTGCAGGGAATTATCTTCCTTGACTTTTTAGTCCTACGTTGTGTGGTGTTTCCTCTGCAATCTGCTGCATTGCTTTGAAGGGGGCCTGGTGACAGATGGCTTGATTTAGGCTGATAAAGGGGCTGCCTTCAAAGGAGAAGTGAGGCGGAAGCTGTCTGGTATGATATCTCTTTCTGGCACAGTCCATGGAAGGTGAGGAGACAAGCTGGGGCCGGATGGAGACCAGCTCCTTTACAGAGAGCATGGAGAGAATCAAACTTCTCTTTGAAAATGTTAAATGGTGTCTTTTTGCCTTTATTTCAAACAGCTCCTGCGGAGCTGAATTTATCTCAGTATTTGAGGCATACTCTGGTCCTTATTCAGACCATTGCACTATGCGAAAGATAACAAAATATCTTCAGTTGCTCTCGAGGGACAGTGAGGAATGTGGCTGGCATCATTGCATGCCAGGGGCTGGAAGCTCAGCGTGCTAAAACCCCATCCACCCTCGATGCTTTCCATCTGCATCCTCTGGCATCATTGCTGGTGTCAAGCACCTCACTGAGCCCAGCCCCAGCAACGGAATGGCATGCTGTCCTGGCTCTTTGCAGCAAGGGAAACATAAACCCAGCTTAGTGCCACCGGTTTCAATAAGAGGAGAGCTGCTACTTACTTCCGTAAATAAAAATAGTTTTTTTCTCAAGATATCTTAATTTTGCTTGCTTTTTTTTTTTTTTTTTCCCCTTAAGTATGGGAGGAGAGGAAGCATCTCTGTCCTTTGGAGACAGAATAATTTCTAAGTAACGTTCATAAAAATCAGCGGTTTCTCTTTAAGTCAGCTACTGTGCCTTCATCTTAGTTTCCCTGGTTAGACGCCTAAGGAGTCTGCTTCTTATACAAGTGTGTCAGGGGAGAGCTGAGCCAAACAGCATTTGTTCAGACGAGAATCTGTATTCCTCAGCCGCTACCAAGTAACATAGACACAGGCGTGGGGGTGAGGTGGGCTCCTATTTTAGAAGCCAAAATGTTTTGTGCCTTTGGAATTTCTCGCGTGTGGCTGGAAAGCCATGCCGAGGTAGAGCTGCTGAAGTTCTGCCTTGGCTTTCACATCCCCGCCCCTCAGATGTGTTTGCTGTGCTGCTGCTTCTGCTCCTGTTTGTGGGGTTATTTCTGTCACAGGCTTGGCTAAACAGAAACTCTCTCCTTATAAATATGGAAATCTGATGATTGAGCTCTCCATCTCTTGGGACAAGTTCAAAGCGCTGCGCTGAAGAGAAAAAGGCTGCTAAGCACTCTGCTTGGCAGCATTGTTCTCTGTGCTAGTGGAAAGAAAACAGTGAGTTTTCCTGCTAAGATCTACCTCTGCAGGCAGAGCAAGTGACCTCTTGGGCTGTGCTCAGGACAATGTGGCTTTGGAATAAAGCGGCTTTAGAATAAAGCGTGGTGAGGTGAAAACAGGAGCAGTCCTTCAAAGTGCTGCCCTCTGAAACTCATTGCTTTTACCCACCAGACATCTAGCTGAGACTTCAGCCTGGGCTGTGGGGCAAGGCACAACACGGGGAGGAGACTACAGGCCAGTCTCACCTCTGTTCCTGGCAAGAACATGGAGCAAATCCTCCTGAAGGGTCTACTAAGGGACATCAAAAATAAAGATGAGGTGATTGGTAGTAACTGACATCTTTGTAGGTGACATGGACAGTGGGGTCATGGGCACCCTCAGCAGGTTTGCAGATGATGCCAAACTGACTGGTACAGTTGACATGCTAGAGGGAAGGGATAATGTCCAGAAGGACCTGGACAGGCTTGAAATGTGGGCCCATGCCAACCTCATGAAGTTCAAAAAGGCCAAGTGCACAGTCCTGCACCTCGATCAGGGCAGTCCCAAGCACAAATGCAGGCTGGGCAGAGATTGACTTGAGAGCAGTCCTGAGGAGAAGGATTTGAGACCATTGGTTGACGAAAGACTCAACAGGAGCCAGCAGTGCGCTCTTGCAGCCCAGAAAGCCAATTGTATCCTGGGTTGCTTGAAGAGAAGCATGACCAGCAGGTCAGGGAAGGAGGTTCTGTCCCTCTGCTCTGTTCTCGTGAGACCCCACCTGGAGTACTGCATCCGGTTGTGGGGACCCCAACACAAGAAGAACATGGAGCTGTCAAAGTGGGTCCAGAGGAGGGCCATGAAGGTGATCAGAGGGCTGGAGCACCTCTGCTATGAGACAGGCTGAGAGCTGGGACTGTTTAGCCTGGAAAAGAGAGGGCTCTGGGTGCACCTTATAGCAGCCTTTCAGTATCTGAAGGAGGCCCACAGAAAAGCTGGGGTGGGACTTTCTGTAAGGGTATGTAGCGACAGGATGAGAGGGGAAATGGCTTTAAACAGGGAGAGGGTAGATTTAGACTAGGTATGTGACACTGGAACGTGCTGCCCAGAGAGGTTGTGGATGGACTGTCCCTGATACGATAGGGCTTTAAGCAAACTGATCCAGTGGGAGTTGTCCCTTCCTATAGCAGGGAGGTTGAAAGTAGGTGATCTTGGAGGTATCACTTCCAGTCTAAACCATTTCTAGGTACAAGTTGTGGGTAAGGGCTGGCAGAATCCCCTGCTCTGGCCAGAGTTGTGGTCGCTGCTGAGATCTTCTCCTGTCTGCAGTCTGAGAAGTGTGTCAGAGGCTGAACTTTGGGCAGCTGCTCATTGTTTGGGTCACACTGGAATATTCTGAGTTTTTCGATTTCTTAAATGGCTTTGAATGTTACTGGGCATCCATTGTTCCTGAGAAACCACTTGAAATCTTGCTCCCGGAGTGGTGTGTCTTCACACTACTCCTTCAGGGCTCTGTTTGGATTCAGCTTTGCTGCTCATTTCCTATCGTTCGTTCACTCAGTACCCCTCCTCCCTGGGATTCGAAGTGATGTTGGTGCTGGTCAGAAGCACACGTTTGCTCCTCCCTCAGTATGCTTACTGTTTGCATTTATTACAGCAGCATTTCCAGACCCTGTGCTTCCCTGGAAAGCAGGGAACCCTTGGGGTTTCCCTGCAGTTGACTTTAGTTGTTTTCCTGGGGTGGTTTTGGCTGAATAGTTCAAGAGAGATGCAGTGACTTCCTACTGAAAGCCTTCAGAGTCTCTCCTTGTCCTTAATTATGTGCTCAGACTGAATGATGGGGGTGTGCAAACTCAGCTTTTGAGACAGCAGGCAGCCTGCATGAGGTATCTTGAGTTGAAGGGAGTAGATCTGGCAAACACAGAGTAGGTGTACAGTGAAGACATCGTGCAAGGAGTATGCACAGCCTGCTGGGAGAGATTTACTAGGGGCAAAAGCACTGCATGACAAAGAATGATCGGTGGAGAATTGAACAGGAGGAGCAATCAAGCAGCTCAGGAAAAAAAAAAAAAAAAAAGGAAATGGATTAAAAGTGCCAGTGGTATTCCAGGGCAAAAAGAAAGACCTCATTCATCTTAACATGTGTAGGAATTGAACATGTGAAAATCAGCTGCCTTTCTATGAAAAAATGTCCTGTCCGCTAACTGGAGAACAGGTGGCCCCAGAGGTATGCTACTAATGACTGTGACACTGAGTGGTGGACTGGAGCCTTTGGTCTGTTGAAGGTACGGATGTTGAGCTGACCCAGCCTTTTCCTGCTATTGTTCTTACTGACAGAGTTTCTGGAAGCCTAGCAACACAGGATTTGCCATGCTAAATCCAGTTCATGGCCTATGAAGGTGATTATCCAGTCTCCAGGGTGTTGGAGGGAACTTTCATCACTGGAACAGGGCTCTCCTACTGTCATTTGTATTGTACTGGGACATTGTTGTCAGAATTTATCATCACTACAGTACCTGCCAGAACCAGCCAACATTTTCAGTGTTTCCTACAGGCAAGCATTGGTTTCGTATTTCATATACAGCTGGAGCAGCCTGGCTGTCTGTAGACGGGCCATGGGCAAGAGAGGATCTGGAAATCTGTCTGTGACCATGGCGTTTTAGCAGTGATGGCACCACTTGTTTTGCATGTTCTCAGCCATGGGTGTTAGGGCTGTCTTTGGAGGGAAGCACAGGTCATCTGTGGTGAAAAGCTTTTTCTAAACACAGTTTTGCTGTTGATGATGCTTCATTAAAGCCTTGAAGAGATGGGACATACCTTTGAAGGAAGCTCTCTTCTCACAACAAGCATGAATTCAGTCACTGTAAGTTCCTGTAGTGGTACTTCAGGGGCAGCACTGGAGCCGACTGATGTAATTTTCAATAGGATGCACCTGTAGGAGCTCAGGTTCCTATTTCTGCCTCCAGACTCCAAATGCGTTATGACTTTGTCTCAGGTATGTGACTCTATTTTTAATTGTTTTGAGGATATTCTTCCTTGTGAGTTGAGTTAAAAAAAAGCCACTGTAAAAATGCTTGGGGTTGGGGGTTGAGATCCTGGCTACATGCCAGTTGCTAAACTGACTCTTACAACAGCTACTAAGGTGTTTGTGGTGCTTTATTGCCTTAATCATGTGCCTCGTTGGTTCTCAGAACTGTGGATGCATAGTCAGAGGTACAAAATTGAAGTCGTAATGCCCTCATGTATATAACCTTTATATGGACAAAATGTTTTAGTACTGAAGCATCCTGACAACATACCTAAGTTAATAGCTGGTTCAAAATAGTTATTGTACACCATCCACTTGTCAAATGCTGCAGGCAGTGAGGAGTGCAATGTGGCATTTCTCTGATTTGCAATGTTAATGATCCAATTTAAGTCATGTAAAGTTAGCACAAGATATCAAAGCTATAAATGCATGTGATAATAGGGATGGCTGGTGCTTGTGTATGAGAAGAGCCTGGAGGGAAATACAGTGTTAAATATACTCTGTCATGATGGAAAGGAAAAGACTGGAGGCTGCTTGTGCTGCTGGTTTCTCTGAGGGAAATCTAACAGAGATCATGTAATTACTCCCATTTTTCTTCCTTGCCCCCCAGTTCCTTTCCCAAAGCATTTGGTCTGCTTAGAGAGTTGGTGCTTCCCCTGTTACTGTGGACTCCCAAGATTAGTCATACATCATCATCTGAAAAAATGGGACATTCTTCCCTGTGCTGCAAATGTCATTTCTGATCAGGAAAACAGACATTTGAAACTTCTTGTTCACTTCCTACTGCTTACACGTTCTGCTTGTTGCATTTTGTTCAGATTCAGTGTGGAAGTCAGGCAGTGCTTTTATGGCCAGGGTTTCCAGGGAGCTTTTCAACACTATGCCAAGTGGAGGCAGACTGGCAATTCTGGACCCATTTTAAACAAAACAGGGACCTCAGCTCCTTGTTGCCTGCTGATGGGTTGAGCTTCACCTATTTCGAGTGTGCAGGGGAGAATGTAAAGTCAGTGTAGTTCTGGTTCAGTTTAATTAATAAGACTTGAGGTTGTAATCATGCAGCAGTATTAACACTGCAGGCTTTTCAAGTTGCTGAAAAAAAAAAAAAAGGCATCAAATATCGGTTTGTATTGTATATAATAGTGAACTAATTGCGTCTGAAACCTAGATCCTATAGTGGATATTGCAGGCCTATTTGTTACTCTTATCTAAGATTTATTCAGCAGCTGCTCAGAAAACAGCAGTGCTGTGACTGGTGCATTGGCAGAGCTAGCAGAATGTCAATAAACAGTTGTTGTTTATTGCTTTTTTGAAAATGAGTCAGTAGCTATCCGAGTTTATTTCAGTGCATCAGTTGCCATGTTGCCAAAACACCACTTGTTTTCACAGGTGCAGGGTGGCTATTGGAAAGATGAGTGGTTAATACATCAGGTTCAGCAAGGTGCCCACGTGGATGACGGCTGGTGACCATGATGTCTTAGGAGCCTTCTGCTTTGGTCACTGTGTGAGTAAGAAGTGAGTTCCGTCAACGTGTCAGGCTTAAAAAAATCTGTTTTCCTCTGGCTCACCCAGAGAGAAGTGGCCCTTGAAAGTCTGGATAACTTCTAATTCCCAGGATAAACTGGTTTTCTTGCCTAAATGAGATGGGGTAGAAGCAGACTCCTTTCCTCTTCAGAAGGATGTGGGAATGAGCGGCTGCAAGAAGTGCCAAGCATCCTAAGGGCAGCTGGAAAGAGGTCAGAACATGAGGACGTACAGCTTTTGTCATCCCATCTGGGATGTGTGCCAGAAAAGCTGGAGAGCACCAGCGAGGGTGCAGTGAAGCATCACATTCCCCAGCCTGGTGGATGAGTGCTAGGGGTCTCCAGGCTTAGTTCTGTGTCCTGGCAGCAGCATCACACTTCACTGTTTGAAGCCAAGCTTAGAGCACCACAATTCCTTTCTCATGCACAGGACAAACACAGGGTGTGCACTTGCACACCTTGTTCCTTGACCCAACTGCATACCATGATGACCTGAGCAATAGTGTTGGAGTGTGGATATTTTGGCTTTGTTCAGCTTCATAGCACTGCTACTTTGTCACCTGAGTGCTGTCTACTGTAAACCAGATAAACTACAAAGCTTCGGAGCCACTATGACTACTTATTTTCCCTAAGTTGACCCTCCTCCTATATTCTGTTCTGCATAAATACAAAGTCTGCCAGTGCTTATGCTGTCATTTAGAGATGCAAAAGCTGTAGTAACTCAATCCTATTGTGTTGTGTTTTTCCAAATCAAACATTTCCTTTATGAATGTTTATGTAATTTTATACTGACCTTCCTGGACCTCTGGTCTTACTTAAGAAAACAGTTCCTCTGTTTTCCTGTTCCATGTTTCATATGTGTGAGAATTCTCTAGGCAACTTTTCTAAACCCCTCTTTAGAATCCAGATTCATAAAGAAGTAGTGGTGTTTGAACCTTTTCCTGCTACTTAAAACCATTTCACTATAATTTGGTACAATCATTGCTCCACACATATTAAATCATGTAATCATAAAGTGGTTTGAGTTGGAAAGGACCTTAGACCTAAGTAGTTCCAGCATTCCACAAGAAATAAAAATATCCTTGTCATATGGGGAGAGGCTGAAGGATCTGGGAATGTTCAGCCTGGAGAAGAGGAGGTTCAGGGGAGACCTTAATGCTCTCTATAACTTCCCGAAGGGAGGCTGTAATGAGCTGGGGGTTGGCCTCTTCTCTTGTGTAATTAGTGACAGGGCTAGGAGGGAATGGCTTCAAACTGTGCCAAGGGAGAGTCAGGCTGGACATTAGGAAATACTACTCCTCTGAAAGGGTGGTCAGGCACTGTTAATGGACTGCCCAGAGAGCTGGTGGGGTCACCAACCCTGGGGCTGTTCAGGGAACATTTGGATGTTGTGTTGAGGGACATGGTTTAGTGGGAGCTATTGGTGATAGGTGAACGGTTGGACTGGATGATCTTTTGGGACTTTTCCAACCTTGGTGATTCTATGATTCCTTCAGCCTGGAGAAGAGAAGGCTGTGACAATCTGATAGCAGCCTCTCAGTATCTAAAGGGGAGCTACAGGAAAGAAGGGGGCAGATGCTTTAGCAGTGTCTGTGGCAACAGAACAAGGGGAAATGGCTTCAAGCTCAGGGAGAGTAGATTTAGATGGGATATAAGGAAAAAGCATTTTACAGTAAGGATGATAAGGCACTGGAATTGGTTACCCAGTGTTGTAGTTGATGCCCCATTCCTGGATACTTCTAGGGTGAGGCTGGATAAGGCCCTGAGCCGCCTGATCTAGTTTCAGTGTCCATATTCATTTCAGGGGAGTTGGACAAGACAGCTCTCAGAGGTCCCTTCCAACCTAGGGATTCTGTGATTCTGTGAAATAACGTTAACTGCGGTCATGGCCCACAGATTATTGGCAATGAAGATAAATCAATATCCAGAAGGAAAAGGATGAAGAAGTTGAGCAAGACTAACAAATTGAGGTGCCTAGGAAGGAGGGCTGAAAAGAACCTAGAAAGATCAGAGATCTTAGTGCCTTACTCCAAAACCAGATTAAGTTGTTGAGTCTGGGATGGGAGTGATAGAAACTTCTCAGTGGCCTGAATGTACCCCTTTGCATTGGTACCAAGACTTCTGATATCTTTAAGCTGGGCAGAAGACAGGTGGTACTGGAGAGACACAAAGCTAATGGGTGGCATTCTCAAGCAGCCAGATCATCCTGATTCACCAACTGATAGTCAGACCCAATAACTTGTACATTGGTTCTTTCCTTGAAACTAAAATGCAAGGGTGAACTTCCACCTCTGTTCTATCAAAAAGGAGAGCTGCTTTAATTAGAACAGAATTTCCTACAGAGAACAGAATGTAGAACTGTAAAAATAACTGATGTCGAGGGTTGGTAAGGGTGGGCACATGGTGACATCTCAGTAACCGTCTCTGTTCATTAGAGCAGCTGACAGCCACAGAAACTGCGTGTACTGATTCCTTTCCTCATGCACTGGAGTCCCAGAGGAGACATGAGGTGGAAGGCAGAGGTTCATTAAGCTTGCAAGGTGTTAGAGGTGTTGACTGTGAAGGAAGGAAAAGAGACCGCATTTCCAAAGGTGCTTCAAGGGTGTGTTTGTGCCAGCACCATTGCTCAGGGTGTATTGCTGTTGTTTTCTGGGTTTTGGGGGTTATTTCACTTTGCAGTCAGTGTGTGCTTATTAAGAGAGGCAAGCAGTGAGATTTTACTCTCAGACTCTGCAGGCTGCTGGCTTTGTGCATTATAGCATCCTGTGTTTCATACTAAGTACTGCAAAAATAAAGGGGAGTGAGGTGGAATGGAGAAAGAATAAAAACCCTACTGAACGTGCCATACTCTTAGCTCCCTGATTTAAGCTGAAAATGTTTCCAGCTTCTCCCCATGCCCCCATGTACTGAAGATTCCCACTAATTCTACACCACTAAGGTTTGTTCGAACTAATTTCTGATGTTCATGCGTGGCACACTGTACACAGCACAGGATACTACCAAGGAGGATGGCAAAGTTTTCAAGGTCCATTGTGTCAAGCCCATAGAAGAAAAACAGACTAATAAGGAATTGCTCTGCTGCTTAAATGCTGCCCGTCCCAGGCCCAATCAAGCTGTGAGCATGTGGAGAAAAAACTTTGATGAAACTCTGGCCTGCAGTAGCTTGATTTACTGTATTTTTCTCCTAAGAATAAAAGGGATAAGGATGTTTCAGGATTTAAAGAAAAAAAGAAAAGTAGCCACCTAAAATACATTAAATTCCTAGAGCCATTCTGGAAGATGTGCAACCCTATTTTTGCACTTGCCTTTTGCCTGTGAACACTGGTAGCTGGCCAGTAAATAGGGAAACCACATCTGGCCTGGGACTAGTCACACTGCAAAGCTGTGACACTGTGGTCTGAGCTGAGTGCCTCATCTAAGGAAGGTTTGCAGAAAAGCATAAAATCACAAGGTGAATTCCAGTGGAAAAAGAACACAGTGAATCTCAGTGTGCTTGTAGCAGAAGGCTAAACTAGTGATGTAAACATTTCTCTCCATAACTTTGCTACAGAAATAAGTGCTTTAAGTATGCACAGTAGCAAGGAGAACTCTTATGCTCAGACATGGTGCACAGAATCATAGATACACGAATGTTGGAAAAGACCTCTGAGATCATCTAAGTCCAGCCATCCACCTACCACCAGTATTTCCCCGCTAAACCATCTCCCTGAGTACAACATCTAAATGTTTCTTGAACACATCCAGGGACAGTGACTCCACGACCTCCCCAGGCAAGCCCATTCCAGTGCCTGACCACTCTCTCAGGGAAGAAATTCCTTCTAATATCCAACCTGAGCCTCCCCTGGCACATCCTGAGGCCACTCTCTCTAGCCTATTGCTAGTTACGTGGGAGAAGAGGCTGACCCTCACCTCACTGCAGCCTCCGTTCACATAGTTGTAGAGGGCAATGAGGTCTCCCCTGAGTCTCTTCTTCTCCAGAATGAGCAGTCCCAGCTCCTTCAGCCGCTCCCCTTAAGACTTGTGCTCCAGACCCCTCACAGCTTCATTGCCTGTCTCTGGTTATGCTGCAGTGCTTCATTGTTTTTGTTGTACTGAGGGGCCCAAAACTGAACAAAGTACTGGAGGTTTGGCCTTGCCAGGGCTGAGTACAAAGAGGCCATCACTTCCCTGCTCCTGCTGGCAACACTATTTCTGATTCAGGCCACGATGCCATTGGCCTTTTTGTCCACTTGGGCACTGCTATCTCATGTTTAGCCAAATGCTGACCAACATCCCCAGGTCCATTTCTTCTCCACAGTCTTCCAGCCACTCTGTCCCAAGCCTGTAGTATTGCCTGGTGTTGTTGTGGCCAAAGCGCAGGACATGGCACTTGGCCTTGTTGAACTTCATCCCATCCCCATTGACCTCAGCCCAGCTATCCAGCCTGTCCAGATTGCTCTCTAGGGCCTTCCTTCCCCCAGGCAGATGGACACTTTCTCCCAAGCTAGTATCATCTGCAATTAGTGGGGAGCAGTTGTGACTGGTCACCAGCTGTATGTATCTTCATTCACCACCACTCTCTGGGCCCAACCCTCCAGCCACTTAGTTCCTTATCCAGCAAAGAGTTTACCATCCAAGCCACAGCCTGCCAACTTCTCCAGGATAATACTTTGTGAGACGGTGTCAAAGGCTTTGCTGAAGTCTAGATAGACTACATCAATAGCCTTTCCTTCATCCACCAGTTGAGTCAACTGATCATAGAGTGAGATCATGTTGGTCAGGCAGGACCTGCTTTTATGAACCCATGCTGGCTGGGCCTGATCTGCCCTGTTGTTCCACATACGCCATGTGATCTCCCTCAAGGTGATCTCCATAACCTTTTCTGGCACACAGGCCAGGCTGACTGCCCTCTAGTTCCTCAGATCTCCTTACAACCCTTTCTGAAGATGGAAGTCACAGTGGCAAGCCTCCAATCCTCTGGTACCTCTCCAGTTGATGAGGAACACTGTCAGATGGGGAAAGTGGCTTGGCAGACACTTCTGCCAGCTCCCTTGTCACCCTCAGGAGGATAGGTTGCTCCTGTGGAGCCCTGCACATTGTTGCAGAACCTGTGAAAAGTGTTGGACATGAAGACTGATGGTACCTTTTTAGCATAATAGCCCATTAGCTGTTGCATGGAGTACTGAGTTTGTTTAGAGCTCCTTCTTGTTAAATGCTGGTTGATATCATATTCTTGTAGAAAATAAAGGCTGGCTGCTCCCTATTCACATCCCACTCTGGATTATCTAGACTTTTTTCTAATGTCCCATCCATCGTCTCTTCCTGGCTGATGATTCTGTTATTCTGGTCTTTTTCTGCAGTCTGTCATCCAGGATCTCTTCCATAAGTGACAGGAGCTAGTTACAGCTCATCACTTTCATTTATGAAATTGGGATCTTTTTCTCTTCCGTCTGCCACTTCATTTAATTTAAACTGTTGTATTTTTATCATTTGGCTACTGTATTTTGTCATTCAATGTGGTTATTAAAGATCTTGTATTTTTCATAAAAGTAGGAGTTTTAACCTAAGATCCACGTCATTCATCATTCATGTCTAATTGTGTTCTCCTGGAGTCTGTCTTGGTTGTTTACAGCATACTCTGACCTTTTTCACTGTAACATTAAGCTGCAACTACACTCCTCCTGGCAGTGGCTGCATTTTAAAGGAAGTTTCAGTACCATTTTGTGTCATTGAATGCGAAGTCCTGTAAGCACCATCCATTTTAAGCACAGTCAAAGAAAGTCTGCTGAACAGTGTGAGGCGTCAGAGTTTTGATAAAAAAAGTATGTTATATTATGAGTTTCTTTTAAGATAGAGCCTAATACAAGAATCACATTTTATCTCATAAGCACAGTGCAGTAAAAAGAGCTAATGTATTATAAAAACAAAGAGAAGGAAGGCATGTGGGGGGAAGAGGCTCTGGTTCACAGAATAAGAGCATCACGGAGTAGCTGAAGTTGGCAGGGACATCTGTGTCTATCTGGTCCAGTACCTAGGGTAGTGTTCATGATCTCCAAGGGTACTCCACAACATCTCTGGGCAGCCTGTTCTAGTGCTCCACCTCCAGCACAGCACAGAAATTCTTTCTGATGGTCAGAAGAAACCTCCTATGTTCCAATTTGTGAGAATTACCTCTTGTCCTGGCAGTGGGCAGCACTGAAAAATACTCTTCTTTGTATTCAGATATTTACAGATTCTGATAGGATCTCTGCCTCCCCAAGCCTCTTCTTCTCCAGGCTAATCAGTTCCAGCCCTCAGACCCTTCTTGCAGGAGTGGTACTCCAGTCCTTCTGTCAGTTTGGTGGCCCTCTGTTGGACTCTCCAGTACGCCCAGGTTTCTCTTGTACTGGGAGGCCTCAAAGTTGACCTAGCACTCCAGGTACTGAATGGAGGGGATGGATCACCACTCTTGACCAGCTGGCAGTGTTCTGCCTAATGCAGCCAAGAGTACTGTCTGCCTTCCTTACAGCAAGGACACTGCTGACTCACTTTCACCTTGGTGTCCACCAAGCAGGACTCAGAGGTTTTTTTGCTGAGCTCACAAAGGGAAAGAGAGCTCATCGAGTTCACAGAGTGATTTCTTAGTTTGAGCACTAACTGATTTACATAATTATCTTTACCAAATCAAGCATTTTTTAATAGAAAATGTGTACAAAATGCAAATTCCAGAAATTCAGCGATTGGCAATATTGATTAGCCAGTGTTTCTTCAGATTTTTAACCTAATACTAAAGGTTTGTTTTCCTGCTGAAGCGTTACCTATTACAAATAAGTATTTATATACTATATATGTGTATATATATATATATCTGCGTGTTCAGTATGGTTCATAAATTCTAGACGAGAACACGTTAGGAAAGCAATAGTACTAAATACAGAGAGTCCGATGGGTTTCAAATTTTCAATAAAAGATGTAAAAAAAACCTAGAGTTCTCTAAAGTTAATTCTGCCTGGTGTCTGCAGGGAAGCTGAAGGCCATCCACTGCCCACCTGGTACCTCACTGCAGCAGCTCAGAATCCCCATCTTGCCCTCTTCTTGAGGGCTTAGTGCAACAGAGATACCAAGTCTTGGGTAGGAATGAGAGTGGGGGATAGTAAAGAAAGGGTCATAGGAGCTGATGGAGCTGGGACTCTTCCCAGTTGATAGTGAAATCATGAGATTCTCAGTGGTAGAAATGAGTTGGCCAAGTGGGGGGAGGTGCAGAGCCCCTGCTGCACTACAAATGGATATAGGTGTGTCTGATGGCAGGCACAGCATGGTGGGCCCTGCCCAGCCATGGTGATAGTGGATCCAGCCTCCATCACTTCTTCCTCCAGAGGTGGATTCACGTCTGTGGGCTCCACGTTACCATCAGAGACATCAGAATCCATCAGTTCCGTGTCAGTACTGCTCCCAAGAAGCCAGAATGTCTTACTGGGAAGAGAGTGCGTCCTCCTCTGTTTAAGAAAATTCCTCAATACATCCCAAAGCAGGTGTGTAGATACTCTCTAATAACACACCTCTTTACTCAGAGTACTCTGCTCATAAGGGCACAAACAGATCAGTAACAGGCACCGCAGACACTGTGTTCCCCTCTTTTCAAGGGTTCAGAAGAGAAGTCAGAGACAGCTGAAGACCATGTGTCATGGTTTTATTTGATTTGATTCTAAAAGTGTCCCATGCTGATCAAAACATGGCTGTGCTTGTGCCAGGAGGCCTGTGGCCTGAGAAGTGCCCTAGTGTTGAAGGAGGAGGAAGGCTGTGGATGACCAAAACATGCTCAGCAAGCTAGGCTGTCTAAATGGAACTTGAGAGCCTCTGGTGTGTTTCTGATGGATGTAGCTTCATCTGACATCAGACAGTGCTGTGTTGCCTGCCCAGACCTGATGGTGATAGATCCCCCTATATGATTTCTTCCAGATGTGGATCCACTTCCATGGATTTCATGTCACCATCACAGACATCAGTGTCTGTGATGGCTGTAACTGTCTCAGTGCCTATGGCCTGAGGGGTATCCTAGCTTTGAAGGAGGATAGGTCAACATTTTTCATAGGGGGAAAGGGATAAAACCTGTCTCACCAGTGATAAGTTATATAGGACCACCTCTACAGAGCACAGCTGCAGGCAATTCTGAAATGTTTGAAGACAAGTAAGGCAAGGTGGGAGTTTGGCCTGCTGGGTGGGGATCTTCTTGTGAAGCTTAGGCGAAAAGTATGAAGCCCCTGGATGTGACACTAGCCAGCTCAGGAGGACTACAGCAACGCTGTCTGTCACTGTAGGATGAAAATCTGTATGACAAAAGCTCACCTTAAAGGTGAAGCCAGTATGTGCTGTGAAGAACAACAAAAAAGGCCTATTTAAAATATTTGAACAGCAAAAGGAAGAGCAGAGATAGGCCCAAAGGGTTTAAAATTTGCCACAGAAGGACTACAAAGTACCCAGGAGCTGCATGGGGTGGTTCTGTCGGTGCCCATGGCCGTACCAGCATGTGGGGCACAGAGCACATGGTACCCATGGTGGAACAGCTGCCTCTGAGATTTTTCTGACCCCATCTAATGGGGAAGGAGTGAGGGTGGCATATAATTCATGGGGTGGTTCATAGGTGGTGATTCATGTGGTTCATAGGATGGGATATTGCTCAAGACCAGGTTGGATGGAGCCCTGGGCAACCTGATCTAGAACCAGATCTGGAGGTTGGTGGCCCTGACTGTGGCAGTGGGGTTGGAACTTGATCCTTGGGGTCTATTTCAATCCAAACCGTTCTGTGATTCTATGGGAAAGAAATAAGAGCTAGGGCTCTCCCAGCTAGTGGTGGGATGCTCAATGGAGAACCAGGCCATCTGGAGGGAAATGGAAAGCCCCTGGCACTCATGTTGACTCCAGTTAACATAGTTATGTCTCATGTCAGTCATAGTGCTGACTGCCCATACTAATTTAGCGGATCCATTCTCCTTTAGTTCTTCCCATAGAGTAAAATTCACCTCCATGGGCTTCACATTGTCATCGAGAACCTCAGTGTTAATCAGCTCAGGGTTTCTGCTGCTCCCAAGAATCCAGAGCTTACTAGTGAGAGGAGGATCTATTCCCCTCTGTTTGAGGAAACTCCTTGATGTGTCCCACGGTGGGACATTGGGTCATTGTCTAAAATATTGTCTAAAATTGTCTAGACATTGTCTAAAAATTGCAGACATTGTCTAAAAACACTCCTTTTTAGTTCTCTGCAATTAGAGGCCCACCCTGCTCAGCTGCAGGGTCCCCCTATGGGCCTCAGCAGATAAAGCACAGGTCGAGGGAAGGGAGTGTCCCACTCTGCACTGGTGCAGGTTTCAGTGGCACAGTGTAAGAACGACATAAAACTACTAGAGAACACCTGAAGGAGTTCTACAAAGATGGCAAGGGGTCTGGAGGACAAGGTGTACGAGGGGCAGCCGAGGGCCCTGGGTGTGCTGGGCCCAGAGAAGAGGAGCTGAGGGGAGGCCTCGTGGGGTTATGGGTCCCATCTGACTCAGGATATTTTGTGACTGATGCTGAAGTTGTGTGATTTGGTAGCTTACCTCTGTATGAATGTCATGGTGTGGTGTATCACTGAGTACGGCACTACCTGGATTAGGTTGTCTGCGAGTAGATACAATGAAGTAGATTTTGTGTTTTTGGGAATTTTCTTTTACGGAGGACTCTAGTGACAGTGAAAGGTGCTGTGATGACAGATAATGAAATTAAATCTTCTAAGTTAGCCAAAAATAGGAGCAGCATGGGAAACACAGGCTTCTTTGGTCCTCTAAGGCAGACTGAAGATTAAATTCAACTGCTCGTTCAACGCTAGTTTCTTCTGAGCTGAACAAGCACAAAGGTGGTCATGAGTTTTTTTAGTGTTAATCGTGAGGTTGGCCAGTTTGCTTTGAACTCAGCTGAAAAAGCAAATGTGTAAATGAAAACAGCTAGGGACTATTGCCGAAGCAGGCTGAACTTGAACTGGTGACTGACCTTCCATATTGTGTGATCAGTATTGTCCAACATGTGAAATCCAGTGTTTCCATATGTCCTTTAAGTATCCTAAATGTACTTCCAGCACTCTGTGATTCTCCACTAGGTTTCAGCCATTTAAAACATCAGCATATTCTGTTCTCTGTCTGAATGTGGGTGGGAATGGACTTGTATAATAGCCAGTTAGATAAGTGACTGCATAATCTTAAGCTAAACCTTTCTGTTTTGTTTCATCTTCTGTCTCAACAGGATCCAACAGCTGCATCTATTTCGGACAGAGATTGTGATACAAGAGAGGGAGAGACTGTAGCCATGAACTATAAGCCGTCCCCACTCCAAGTGAAATTAGGTGAGTCTTTGCTGTTGGGGGGTTAATCCATGGTCTGAAATGCAGTGATGTACTACTGAGACTGTATTCAGATCTCCACTTGTATAGCTGAACATGCCAGTTCAGCTCAGAAAACTCACAGAGCAGTTTATCAGTATGATTCTACTGCTCAGGGAATCAATCTATAAACATTCAAGGACTTTCTGTCTTGGGAAAAAATATGCCCTCTTTGAAAAGGGGGCATATTTTTTCAAACCTACAGAATTTTATCAAATTGGCCAGAAAAGAAGAATGAATATGGAGGGGCTATAAAAAGAAAATATGACTACAAATGAAAGGGAAAGGATCAGATACTTGGACCATTATCAGGAAAAAATAGAGCTGTGTTCTTGTGAAGTGGAGGAAATATAGATTTGTAATAGTTCACTGCTATTTCTGTGCAGTATTTCTGAAGTTGCAGAAGCAGTACCATGTATTAGCACAATACAGTACTTCCTCACAAGACTAATTCTTACAAGAGGACAGCTATCCACACACGGCCATCTTGTTTCCAAAGCCTTATCCACTGTTGTACCATACAGATCCTGACAAAGGACAGGTCAGAGGATTAATAGTTCATTAATGATAATGGCACGTTAAGCAGGAGTTGGCTTAGAAAGTTAGGAGACATCAGTGCAACAAAGTCTCAGAAATGTCATAGTGAAAAAGCATGAAAGCTGCAATAACAGAAGTGAGAAAAACATGCCGGGAGAAACACAATCTGCTGTAAATTAGAATTTACCAACTGGAAGTAAATGAAGAAATGTAGCATCATTGCAAGACAAGGAATGATTAAAATGGACTAAGACTTTAAAATTAGCTGCAGTCACACTTCTGCAGCATTTACCAGCATTTTTCCAAACAGCAGGTGCAGCAGAATGATTAATTCTTCTGCTATAATTTTTTATTTTACCATATAAAGAAAATTGTATTCTGTTTGGCCACTGATGAATGCTATTAGCCGTTAGCAAAGTGGCAAGGATAGATATTAGAAGAGTATTAATCCATTTTTTTCTGGTAAATAAAGATGTAGCAATGCTGCACCTGTGCAAGATATTTGAAGTTCTGCATAACAATCTCAGTTCCACCAAGCATAATTCAGGATGGACTATGTGTAGGTAAGTACTACCAAAAACAAGGGATGTGGAAAGCCTGTAATATAACGGAAAGCTAAAAAATCTGGCATATTGAACCTAGTAAAAACCGGGACAGAAAAAAGATCTGCTGGTCTTATTATAAGTTTTCCAGGGAGTAAGTATCAGGAACAAAAAAAAAAATAGTTGACGCAGATGGTGTCAGCACTGGAAAAGCTGGTATAAGTTGAGAGGGCTGTATTGCATCTGAAAATTAAAGCATATTTAACCATGAAAGTAAAAACAGCTTCACTTGGTTGCTTCTGGGAATAACAGAAAGAGAAAACCCCCAGAACTTGTATTATGTTAGAGCTTTGCAATGTTACAGAGGAATGCTGCCACTAGGACCTGCTAGTGCGCTTGCCCAGTGAATATTCAGTTGACCACACTGTGGTTGAAATCTACCTACTTAACAGCAATTATCTGACAAAGCTGATGAGCATGTTCCTGCCTGGACTCCTGAGAAAAGTCTGCTCAGAAAGCTCTCTGCCTGTGGATACAGTGTGCCTCTTTAATTAGGTGAACACATATTTAATGGTATTTGGATTGGCTTTCTGTTCTTAGCCTTACTCTGATGAGTGCAAGGTTACCTGGGGCAAAACGAGACGGATGGCATTGTCTGCAGCCAGTGTAATATGCCTTTAATCCACATCATCTCCCACTGCTGTCATTCTTAAAATATGCCCGACCTTTGCAGTTTTCAAGCCGTTTAATGTCTCACATCTCTCTGCTTTGACTCTTTTTCTTCTAACTCAAACCTTAGTCTCTTCTACATTAAACTCATCAGGATTTTGATTGTTTTTTAATCCCTTTTAGCCTAGTCAAAGTTAAGGTAGTAAATATTTAGTAGTTTACCTGGCAGAGGTATTGTTTGGGATGGTAGTGACTAGGGTTTTAATCCTACTGCAAGTTTTCTGTATCAATAGTGGTCCTTTTCAGTGTTAAATCAGAATCAATTGTTCAAATGTCAAATGCTCTGATGGAAGGGTAATAAATGTCATTTTTATACTCAGTGAAGATTTATATATAAATCTGTCATATGTGTGTATTGGAAGCTTAGTTCAAATGAGCTCAATTAAATACCAGCCCAGCATGAATGCGAGTTTTGCTTCCAGAGACCACTGTGATTAACGTGTGACAGAAAGAGCATACTTCACTGCAAACCCCTGCTGCTGCGGTTGTTTTTCTAGCCTATTAGTAAATACATTTCATTGCCACACATCTTCTGGGGAGCCAGTTAGGTACAGGAAAATTTTCACAGCGAGTTTTTACTTTCATCGGCTTCTTAAAGATTATATTTGGTTTGTAAATGGAGCAGTAAGACATTTAGGTTGTTTCTGGTACCACTTTTAAAAAGAGAACTGCACATCAAGGGGAAATAATATCCAGTTCATGTAATTCATCACCTATTATATCCATATTAATTATGTATTTCTTACTTTCCTAACACTCCTGCTCTGTCTTTCTTTTGAGACTTCATGACTTGACCAGCTTCTTGCTTGCAAATTACTTGATATGGAGGCTTCCAGCAGCAATGTGGGGGGCTGGGTGCCCATTAGTGCTTAGGAGATGTCTCCAACACATCCTTATTAGGAGGCATATCCAGATGGAGCGCATACCGCAAGCCTTTTGAAAACAGAAGAGAGTTGTGATAAGGAGAGAGGGAGGAATAGAATAATCCCCAAGTGTAAATCTCAGGAGCTCCATACCCACTGGAAAGCAACAGATCCCCGTGGGATACCCAGGAGATGACATACTATTTTAATGAAGCTTATACCATCTGTTTTGCTATTTTGCATTTTTATTTTCACTTTTTGCCCTAAAATCCCTATCCAGACAGTCTGTCTGTCTTACATAGCAGCCAGTGTGACACTGTATTAAAACAAAATAAGCAATGTGGTAATTGGTTGCAGCACAGGCTACAGCACTGATGAGAGACTGTGGCAATGGCATCTTTATCAGCACATCCTGGAAGTGTGATTGTAAATCCCCCATGTCCCTGTCTGCAGTTGAACATATGAGAGAAGGGCAGACAGACAGAGTTACTCATAGCAGCCTTTGTCCCTCTGAGACCTGTATCCTTCACTTACTCAGTGGCCGTGACTAGCATGCAAGCTAGTTTCCATGCTGGCTTTCTGTGATCTCAACCATTGCAGAGGGAAGGAAAACTGCAATGCTCAAGGTGTGATACATGGCCTTGCCGTTAGTGGGCTGGAGGGAGACGTCTGTAACTGGCTTCAGGCAAATAAAGTGACAAGGGTTGATGGCAGCTTCTGAAAATTAAGCTGACACCAGGGACTTTTGATTGTTTGGTGGAAAACTGGAGAGGCTCTCCCTTGATGTTGGTTCTTGAAAAAGGATAAATCTCCTCTATTTGTGAAAGTGCATGCTCTCCAGGCCAGACTCAGATGAGACTTGAATGGTGTGGTCAGTCAGTACCTTTCTCTACAGCCTTTTGACCTGCAGGTTATTCTCTTTCTTCTAGACACCCGCCAGGGTTGCAGCACACTCAATGTCAGCACTTCCTTGCCATCTTTATTTCGGATAGGTTTTGGATCAGTCTCTCAACCGCCTGAGTGCAAAGTTCCCATTCAGTTAACGGGGAAAGGTGGTATTTTGGGAGGTCTGTGGTAGCTGTAAGAACCTCTGTCCTTGAACTAGGTAGAGATATGGCACTGCTTTTGGAAGATTGCTCAGCGTGGTGCCTGAATATGTATAACAAGTGACTGTCTAATCTAGGCCAGCTGGATCTCCCCTTAAGACTCAGTGAACTACTTGCATGTGAGATTGTCCGTTAAATGATCAAGAGAAAACCCAGTTGATAATGCCAGTTTGAAAGTGTTTGTGTGTTTTTAGATTTTCTTCACCAAAGTTATTGTAAAAAAATGACCAGAATTGCAGATGTGATGGAAAATTGTCCCACTCTCCTAGCTATGGTTTTGTTCCCCTGCCAGTTTAGATCTCATACTAGTATTTATCACAATACCAAAAACCACAGTGACTGATACTAGTCAGCCCCACAAGGAGAAGCAAGTGGCCCATAACTTCCTTTCATATAAGCTGCTTTCACTCATTTGTAGTCTACAAACCTGAACAGAAGCTTCCCTTTCTTCAAGAGACAGGAAGCTGTCCTAACACTAACAGAACAGAGTAATTAATAGGTTGCAAACACTTTCCTCTAGCCAGTAGCAATGTAGGACATTGTTTTTTTCTCCAAGAGACACTGTGCAGATCCTACTCAGAGCAGGTCAGCTTCCATCCAGTTACTGCAGGAAAGGAAGCTTTTCATGCCTGATGCCTGGACATGTTTCTAGGGTGAGTGTAAAAGCCTCTTGAGTCAGCCCAGATTGGCCTTTTGGTTTTCTGTGTGACAAGAGGGAGTTGAGAGCAGCTGAGGAGCCACAATGGAGCTTGAGCCATGCAGGTGGCTCAGCGTGAAATAGGGGGAAATAGGAAAAACTGTGCTCTGACATATAACCATAGTGCTCACCCTCCAAGGAGAGATAAAATCCCCAGTTAAACCACTGAGGCTCTTCTGTCTCTTTCTCTACCAATCTTGTCTCTCCATGTTAGATGTTGAGAGGGATTGTCCTTGAGTTGTAAGAGTGGCTGTTGCTGATTTTACTGATGCTGACAGGCTTGCTGATGATTGGTAAAAGGTACCTATTGGTACTCAGAGCTGGAGCATGGTGTATGAAGACACGGGCAGTGGCAATGTAAAACCATGTCCTGAGGAAACATGTTCCATCCCTGTTTGTTGCTCACCACTCCATCCCTCGACTTCTCTATCTACAAACATCCTAAGGTTTTACCTATTGGCAGCAAGAGGATTTCATTCCCGTGGCTTCCACAGTGTCTAACTGGGGACAGGGATTCTGCATAGAGACACCAGTTAAGAGTGTCTATTTCCAAGCACTAAATTACTTCACTTGTGCTATTGGATTAATTTCTGTTTATAACAAGAGTCTCACAAATCTCAAACAAGTAACTCAAATGTTCACATACAGCAAGCAACCCTGGCAAGCAGCAACAGAAATCTTGTCCCAAGGACATACGTCATGTTGTTCTCTGGTCTGCTTGACTTCTAGAAAGCAGAGAATCTAATTTGTGGCTAGGCCCCATCTTTGTGGGGACAAGGGTGAACAGAGGAAATAATCCTTTTGGGGCCAGAGGATGACAGCACAAGCTGTGGCTCTTACTCCTGCCTTCCAGCTTGCTGCTGCACATTCATGGCAGATAGTAAATTGCTGTGCTGTCAGGGAAGAGGAGTACTGGGAATATCAGTTAATGAGTTGAGAACTGCAAAGCCCTCAGGGTTCACCTTAACAAAATTGGTGCATTTCTGGTTGAAACTTTACAGATGGTCTCTCATCCCTGTAAAGGACAGGCTGCCTTGAACTCTCCATGTTGCTCCTGAAACTGATCTTCAAATTTGTGTAGTTATTTGACCACTTTCTTAGAGCTGTGTGGAAGTTCAGACCTTGTTTTAAAGCAGCTCTGTTGAAGAGCCACAAAGCACACAGTAGAGTAATTTGTCCCAATGCTGTTGAAAAGAATGCCTCTGTCAGAGACCTTGAGAGCTGCTTTTGCCACAGATCAAGATGAAAGAGTGGCACTGGGAGATGCTGTCCCAAATGGATCAGGTATCAAGCTGCTTCTGCAGTCTGAACAGCTCAGTACCTGCATGCAACCTTGGCTCCTTTTCTGCATTATCTCTTCCCAGTCTGCTTCACAGCTTGTGACTCCTAAATGTTTCATAGAGAAAGCAGAATAATAAGGGAAGATAGCAGTAGACTGGACAAATCAATGCCATTAGTGTATCCTTTTGTCAGTACCTCAAGTACTGTACTATTCCCAGTTGCTCTTCTGTAACAAGGCGATTAATGTTAATTAGGTACAGCAGCTGTTGTTTCTGGGAAGGAGCTCTGTAGGTAAATTAGGGGAACATTAAAAAAAAGCTGTAACTCTTTAGCTAAGTCCCGAGGTTCTGGCTGGATTGACAAAACTACAGATTTACATATACATAATTGTTTGCATGGTGACCTGAAGGGACACCATTACTTTAAGTGCACAAAGCTTTTTTTCCTTCCTTGGGAGCACCTATTTCCTTGAACACAGTCTGTACTTTTTAGGGAGGGGTATGAATAATGTGGAAGTCAGAGAGCAGTGACAGTGTAGCAGTGCTACTGATTGCCTTCATGAAGGCAGAAGCATAGCCTACCGCTTGGAGGTCTCCTGGGACTGGGGGGAATTTATTTAAACGTTATTTTGTGTGATATTACTCTTTCCATTTGGAAGAGAAATTACATATGCAGATCTATTGCAACATGCTTCCTGCAGGATATCTCAAGGCTTTTTTGAAGGGGATGAGGGGGTGAACAGCTGCATCACTTTAAGTGTAGTAGGGCTGTCTGCAGGCAGAACAGCAAAGATGAGGGCGGGAAAACAGTTGTGACAGGCATGTTATTGCAGATTAGTTAGAGGAGAAATAGAGGGGCAAGATGGATTGGGTATGTGACATGCTGCAGCTGACACCAGCTCCAATAATTAGTAAGTCCATTACGAGAAACTGGAAAGGAGAAACTCATTGAAGTTCAGTGGAGGTCTCTGGGCAGGAGGATATTTGTCAGTGGATGAGATGGTAGTAGGGGAGGTACCAGTCAGCAAAACCCAGGAGCACAATATGGACAAATAAATATGTGCATGACGTGGCGTGATTTACACCAGACAGTTGTAGTCTTTCTGTCACTGTGGTTTGCTTGATTTGCTCTGCCAGCCTTCCATGGCCTTACTGGCTTTCTCAGCCCCCTGCCACCACACGTGTGCCTCTCCTGAGACAAATCCCTGGGTACCCTTGTGCCTCACGAGCTCATAGACATGTACCCACTCACATCTTAAATTGCACACAAGTCTCAACTAACATGTCATCAGCTAAAAAATCAAAGAGGAGGAGGCTATGAGTTATTATGATGGTTAGAAGTGAAAACTATGAACACTTTGGCCTCTGAATTTTTACAGTACCTACAGTTTTGGCAGTCCAGGAAAGTAAGCTAATCCTGAAGAAGTGCTTCTATGCAGTTTTCACTTTGCAATCAAAGTTCGCCGAAGTATCTGAATAGGGATTTTGTGCTTGAAGCAGAAGGCCAGGACTGCAAACTGCAGGTTCTCTTTTTTGCACTGCCCCAACCCACCTTAATCTGTCACAGATATCAGAGGCAGCTCACATCATGTCCTGGTTATTTCACTAGCAGTAGCTTGTGAGGTAAACTAATTAAGCAAATTACAGAGAGTCTCTGATAGAAGGAGAGAAAATCACAGTAATTGAAGTAGTGATTAAAATAAAAACTACCCTGTCTGGCAAAATTTAACCGCAACAGGCAGCACCACAGCAGTGATAAGACCCTGGTTTGTTCAGAGGTCTCATTTCATGGTACATTTTGCTCTCACCTCAGCTTTCTATGAAGCAAATAGAGACCTGGCTTTAAAAGTGATATACACTTTTTTTTCCTAATATTAAAAATACAAACATCAGCTGAGGTGACAAGACTGCCCACTTCAGTGCTGGCACCTTTGCCAAAAACAGTACTGGGATGATACTACTTTATTTTCTGGCTTGCAAAGCCCTGTGTCCTCAAGTGTAGGTCTCCATTTGCTCCTCTGACCCACTGCGAGGAACGCCTTCCTGGTTGTGACTGTTTTCATAATTCCTTCTAACGTCTCTGCAGGTAGATGAGTTTCTGTGCAGTAGTCAAGGAAAGCACGTAGAACCTTGTGTAGTTAGTGTAAGCTGGCTCCAGAACAGACCGCAGCATCCACAGACAAGATTGGATGATACAGGGTTTTTTTTCTGTGTTTGATTTATTGATGAGCCTTAAGCATGTACCTGACAGTTAATTGAATTTGTTCTGACTGTTTAGTGATGTGGGCTCCCCCTTTGTCTTTTCTGCGCTGCTCACTCAGCTCTTAACTGGAAAAGGTTACTGTCTGCTTATTGGGTGTTGGGCTAAAGTGCTCTGTCAGCAGACCAAGACACTATTAAGTAGAAGGAACACGTACTTTCTCAAAGGGAAGGGATTCGTGCTGGTATAGGAGCACAGTGCAATCTGTGTTCTTTAACTGCTGTCCTTATATCCAGGGGATGGCCTCAGGATCCTGAAAACTTCTTCTCTTTTCTCTGGGTTTTTAAAGGATCTCTCAGAGCTCAGGCAAATATGCAAACATTAGTTTGCCACAGCAGGAAAAGAGGATGTCATCAGTATCGTGTGTCCTGGCAACAGCAGGGTCCTTGTTAGGTGAGGATACCCTGGTGGTCTTCAGTCCTTCAGCCCTGAACCTGGGATCAGTCATTCTTGGCTCCAAATCTAGAAACCAGTAGCATCAACCTCTTACAGCAGCACTGCTGCTTCACAGAGAACTTTTAGAAATAGGAACAAAGCTACTGTGCAGGTGGTAGACCAGTTGTGCAGTGAGGCTTTGGGATCTTGCAAGCCCTTGCTGGGACTGAGAGGGAGCTTTGCCTGTTCCCTGACTTCAACTCTAGAAGCAGTGAGGGGGATGTCCTCTTCAGGAATGACCACAGTCCATACTAGTTGCAGCTTTTTTACTCTGCTGTGTGTGGAAAGCCCTCTGGCACCTCTCCTCCTTTTCTTTGAAACCTCAAGCTTTTGGCACAGCTCTTTTCCTGTTCCACTTGACAGCTATTCTCCATAAGACCGGTCTCACTGAAAGAAAATAAAGCTGTTTTAGAGATACCACGTACTTACAAATATAAGATTTTATTTTAAAAGTTGTAAAGTAACAGTAATTGGACAGTCTGATCCCATTTCTCCAGTTGTTAAACATAGCTGTCCTTCAAAGAGCTTTAATTACTGCCTGAATCATGGCTGAATAGCTTATGCTGAGAGTAGGCATTTATTGCATCATTCATGGAAATTAGACACTGCAGTCTGGTACTGTGCAAAACAGCCATAGTCTCCTTTGTGAAACTCCTTCGAGAAGGAAAAACAGAATTTGTTCACGTTTAAAATATTTATTCCCCAAACCTTCTTTCTAAAGTCACCTGTAAAAGAAAGCATGTGCCATATACAACCCTTCTGTTCCCTTCTCCGGACAAAAAGGGGGTTTCAGGTGCAATTTGGCAAGTAGCTCCAGCTCCTCATACATTTACCTAAAGAGTCATCTCCAGCTTCTCCTTTGTAACCTCCCATCTCCATTCAAGTGGTGGTCTCTCCACCTTGTAAAATGCTGCTCTCTGTATGTCTTCCTGCTTTCTTCAGCAGTGAAACCAATCATCCTTGCCTTTCAAGTCTGCACAGTACAGCCATTGCCTCTCCCTAAATCCTGCCTTCCTCTTTGTGTCCCTTGTGCTCTGACCAAATCTTTTCTTTCATCTCTGTCCTATGCTCCTCCAGTTCTGCTGCAATGAAGGGACGGGAACCCAGCTTGATGCAAGCTAATGTTCAGTTTATTAAGCAACAACTCAAAACTTATATATACAGAAAGGCTGCGCGCGCTAAGATCTGATTGGGAGAAGGCCACATTCCTCAAGACAAAACACCTTAACAACCCAAAGCACTCTTAATAGTCTGAACAAAACAGTTCCCGATCGCTTCCTATTCCTATATCCTATTTCTTTACACAGCCTGCATCCAAGGCTAATGGTCAAATTCCTGCATAGCCAGCAGCTCAATCTGGCTAGCATTTTTGCCGTTATCCACACAGTTCCTTACTCTGTGCCTATTTTTTCCCTTGCTTCTTACTTCAGGAAGAGTTTAGATTGATTCTGCCTAAGTTTCTGGGTGGCTAACTGATTCAGTTCTTTCTTGTAAAGTACTGCTATTTATTGTACCATAAAATAAATCTTCTACAGAGTTTTAAGGCAACTCTACTGTAAACCTGAAGACATCATATTAAGTTTGCTGTAACTTTTATTTTTTTTTTCTACTGTCTGATCTAAATGCTAGACAATCCCCGCTTTTTCCAGACAACCTACATACATACCCACTTTTTTTTTTTGCTTCCTGCTATGAAATTGGTATCATCAAGTCAGCAGGCATTGATGTCTCTAGGAGGAATGATGCAGTTCTCCCATATAGTGCAGTAGTCTGAAGTTTGTGAACTTAAAAGTGCTTTCAGCCACAAGTAAACTGTGAGCTAGCTAGGAGTAGAGAGCTTAATCACACCAGGTGTTTCGGACCTGCAGGCTGCTGGCAGCTCCTTCACTGCAGTAGAGCTCTCTCTCATCACGCCAGAAAACAGCCCTTCTCCATCTGCCTCTTCTGCCCAGCCCAGGAGTAAGAACAGGCTTTCAAAAATGAACAACTTGATTTATTTTAAATCCTAGTTGTAGGACTAGCAATGTGGGGGTAAAAATGAAGAGCACAAGTGAGACAATTGTGCTTTGTATAAGTTGATCAGAGAAGCAGCACTTGACATGTTAAATGACGCAGTGTTAAAAATAGATCCTGAACAAGGCTAGCATGTTTAATATTTAAAGTGATGCTGTCAACCGTGGGTTGCTTGAGTCCAGAACAGAGTCCGCTCTTCAAAATTAAAAGTTTCAGGTTTTGTTTAAAATATTTAAAGTAAAACAAGTATTTCAAGCAAAGTCTTTAGTAAACCCTAGCACTTTTTTTTATGTTTGCTAGAATATGAACTTGTTCATTCTGAAAGTATTCACAAATCCTGGTCTAATTTACAAGGTGATTTTTGCTATAAAAATTGGGAGGTTTAAGTCACAACACAGCTGTGCCTTTTCTAGCTGCTAATACAGACTTCCACTCAGGACATAGAGGATTCAAGTTCAGCTCCTGTCTCTGCCGGAATGCTTTAACTGCCAGGATGAAATGTGTCTTTACTCAGCCTCCGATCTCTGGGACGGGGGTTAAAGCAATTGCAAAATGTGGAAACAAAACTTTGGTGTAGATATTTCAGTGTAGGCAGATGTCATTAGTACCTCCCCGCTCACACAGCCAGCTCAGTTCTGTCAACGTGCAGAAAAGCTATGGTTTAGGATAGTCCTCGGGTTTGGCTTTTTGAAGTGTTTTGTTACCCTTCTTTGAAAGGGAGTGATCAGCAAAATGAGGAGAAGTCTCGTGTTCTTTGTTGACGTTGTTATTCTTTATGTCTGTTAAACATTCACGGCAACCAAGAATAACTTCCTTAGGAAGTGGTGTCATGACCACATTAAAAATGCTGTGGCTTTGGCTTATCTAATTGATGAGGAGAACCCAAGCATATCCAGGGGGTCTCAAGGACAGACTTCCCTGCCCAAATATCTGACAGTCTGAATGGCAGGACAATCTGCTGACCCAGAAACAGACAATACCCTTCTTTGCTTCAGGACAAGGTAGAGAAAGAAAGAGGAAAGGAATAAAGAGAGAACAGACTTTGCCAGCTGTCTGAATTTGCCTGGTCATGACCACTAGATGGGGAATGGCCAGAATAACCTGGAGAGTTGTGAGAGGAGTGGAAAGACTTATAAGAAACTTCTTCAGCTCTAGTGAGGAGTGATATCTACATGTCCAAGTTGGCAACACATTGCCTGCAGTGTTGTGGGTACTTCATTCCTGGCATGTTCCTTTTCTCACCTTCATCAGCTTAAGAAAAACCTTTTTCACTGCAAGAAGAGCCAAGCACTGTAATTTTTTATTTTTGTATTTTTTTTTTCCAAGGGAGGCTGTGTCACCTCCATCCTTGGAAGTTTTCAAAACCTGGTTGAGTAAAGCTCCACCCTAGTCCAATTGGTCATCCTGCTTTGAGCAAGAGTACTGGGCTGTTGACCTCCTGAGGTGCCTTCCAACTAGGAAGTATCTTATGATCCCATTATTTTTTCAAATGCCAGATACTTTTTAATCACTACTGAAAAAGACTATCTAATTCCTACCTAGTTATTCTTTGGGCATCTCAGCACAAGCATGGTAGAATTTGCAGAGGTTGATTTAGATAACTTGAATGGGCTGGCAGTCTTCTTCATAAACGCTCCACTGGTAAACAAGATATGCCCAATTGCTACTTCATTTTCACTCTGTTACAGATGTTTTTAAATTCTAATTCTTGCTCTCTGTTCTTCCTCTTTAATCCACAAAACTTCCTGAATTGTAAAGTGACTGCATAAATTTTCTCCTTTGCTTTTATCTGTTATTGACTCCAGCACACAGGGTAGTTTGTTCTTTCACAGATGTGTCTCCTGACATGCATTTTATTCATGTTTCTCAATGTTGAGTGATCTTTTAATACCAGCAAGCAGCTGTTTTCCTGCACTTACTAGTCCTAGCAGAACAAGGGCATTCACAAAGTCTAACAGTGAAACATTACAAAGCAGAAAGAAGTTCAAAACGGGTGTTCAAGTGAGATGCAGTACGGTTAACAAAGAAGCTCAATTCCTTAGACCAGTTTGGGCTCTTCTTGGCACTGGTGATGTCTCAGGCACCTTTTGGGAAGGCAGTTCAGTATCGACTTAGCAGAGAGATTTTTGTCTGCTGTAATTTTGTTTTTTGAGGGAACATTCTATGCATTTTTTCCATTGGACAGAGGAGCATTTTTTAAGCAGAGAAGGTTAAAACATCCTAAAGAATGACGTCTGTTATTTTAATAATTTGAAAAACACTGTTTTGATCTTCTTAGAGGAATTTAGGGCAAGAGTGGAGGCAGCAGGCAGGTATTCAAGACTGTTAGAGATGCGGAGGTTCCCTTGGGAGAAAATGAATGCTGGTCTGGAGCAAACTGTGATGTATTGCTTACAGCCCAGAAGAAAGAAATTCTCTTTCATGGTCTTGGAATGCTTGGAACAAAGAGATTCTGACGAAAAGCTGATTGTGGTATTTAACAAGGTTACGGAGTAATGCTAAAACTTTTTTAATGCAGAAAACTTTTCTAACAAATTAAAAAAAAAAACAAAAAAAACTTGCCAGACCTCAAAGACCAGCTCTATTATCCAGAAGCAGAATGACAGAACTGTGAGGGGAAAAAAAAAAGCAGAAAAATAATCTAAAAATAAAGGTTCTTGAGAGCATTTTTTGTGGGCCTTTACTTCAACAGATTTTTCATTACGCTTCCTGAGTACTCATCATGTAGTTAGCACTCAAGAGGGCCCTTAGCAGTGGTTATCAATTTGTTGACAATATGAATACTCTGGGCTGCAGTCTATAGAAGATGTCATAGAATCACAGAATAGTTTGAATTGGAAGGGACCTTTAAAGGTCATATCGTCCAACTACTACAGCTCAGTCTGGTGCTTTAAGCCAGATCTGGCCTGACCTTGAAAGTGTCTAGGGATAGGGCATCCACCGCTGCCCTGCCCTGGCTTCACTACCATTACTGTAAAAAACTTTTCTTCACTTCTAGTCTAAATCTCCTCTCTTTTAATATGGAGCTGCTTCCTTTTGTCCTGTTGCAATAGAATCTGATGAAGAGTCTGTACTCTTCTTTCCTGTAGCTCCCCTGTAGATACAGACAGGCTGCTCTCAGGTGTCCCGGAGCCTTCTCTCCTCCATGCTGCACAGCCCCAGCTCTCTCAGCCTGTCCTCGCAGGGAGCTGTTCCATCCCTCGCATCATTTCTGTGCCCTCCTCTGGACGCGCTCCCACAGGCCCACGTCTCTCCTGTGCTGAGCACTCCAGCTCTGGACGCGGCGCTCCAGGTCTCACAGCGCGGAGCAGAGGGGCAGGATCCCCTCCCTCTCCCTGCTGGCCACAGATAGAAGTATGATAGGCAGATAGAGAGGTAAAGTATTGATATCAGGGCTTATTCATGGCCATCACTGATTTTGCAAACCTGCAGGCCTTTCTAAATACTGATTCCTCTGACTTTTCAGCAGTGTTGAAGTCACCCCAGTCTGGTGCCCAGATCCTCAGAGATTTCCAGAGGCAAGGAGTGCTCTAAATAAGAACCATCTATTCAAGCACTGACTTTTTTTTTTTTTCTTTATGCCCACAATGTTTTAAGACATTTTTAAATTCCAAAGCCATCTCTGAGCCTGGGAGTTACAGATTTCATTTCAGCTGGCTGATCCTAGTTGTAATTGATGACTTCACTTGGTGAGTGTCAGCTGTACTCAGTAAACAAACTCTTTCAGTAAGATGCCTTTCCAGGTCCACAGCGGCTGCACTATCACCAGTAGATGTCTGCTGACCATCCTGAGATATGCGCAGGTTACCAGATTACAGAGCCAGCAGTGAATCCTAAGTAGGATCTTCCACAAGACCAACTGGAGTGTGTTTAACCCTTGAAGCAAAAAAAACCCAACAAACATACTGTCACTTTCCAGTGCACAAAGTATGATAGGTTTTAACCCCCAGATTTTCCTCTCTTTCTGGAGTTTCTGGAATTTCTGCTCTCAAAGATGGGAATTTCATCATTAGCATCCAAGCAATAGAACTGAAATCATCCTCGCTGCAGTAAACCATCCCTGAGCAGCAGCTCCAAGCTTTCAGGAAGCACTGTCACCAGCGCAATAGAGACAGAGGTCTTTCACTGTGCTCCTCTTTATTCCAGCTCACTGGATTTATGCATCAAATTAGTGCAAATTGCAGAAGAAAAATCCTTCTGCCTCCAGTTTTTAATTCCATTGTCTCCAGAGTAACGTGGAAGAGCAATGGCTCTCTGTGCTTTTCCCACCTAAGGTTGCTGTAGGGGTGATGGCATCATTGCTGCTCTAACACCTTTGTCAGCATGGTTAGGAGAGGAGATGCAGCTTGCTCTCCCATGTATGCTGCTCGCCTGTGGGGATGTGGTAGGAGGAATACTTGTTTCCATCACTGGCCTGTGCAAACAATATTTAACATGCCTGGGGAACATGCAGGGGATGCAAAAAAATGCCAGCTGGAGTTGTTTTTGTTGCTCATTTTTTGTCCCTGTGTGCTCGGAGGCAGGGTGCATGTTTTCACTCAGCTGGCTTTGCTGGGTTGTGTGATGGATGTTCGGAAAATGCACTCTCTGCTCACAGGGAGACTCTTGTGGAGATAGATCAGCACATCCCAGTGCCCCAAAATTTCTGCTTAAGAGTCATGCCTGGAAAGGACTGGGCTTCCTCCACATCTCTGCTCTTCTGACCTGAAGAGACATTAAATGTTTTTTATTCCCCAAAGCTCAGCATTGCCCTTCCAGTCACCTCGCAAATGCAGCTGTTAGCAACTGGCCCTCTAAAAGCAAAGAGTATTTTCTGCCACTCTTTCCCTCTGCTTACAGCTTTTTCCCATCCTTCTTGAGCATTGTGTGTGCCAGAATCAGTGGGGTGGAGAGACTGTCAGGAAATCTGAGTGTTACAGTTATTTCTGTTTGGGTCTTGGCAAAAGCCAGACTCTTTGCAGCATATTGTGTGTGAGCTGGAGTTTTAGTCATGAAGGAGTTATTGAGCAAGGATGGATGTGTGTGTGTACACACCACAGCTGCTTCATTCTTCCTGCACTTGCCTGAACATTTTGCCTCAAGGAGCTCAGAGCTCCAGCCCCTGCCTGTGAATTTGGGGAGTTTCTGATGTTGCTGCACGCTGAAGTTGTCTCCAGGTTAGCAAATCCCATCACCCTGACTTTCTGTCCCCGGGGTAATTTCAGATGCTGAGTGCCTTGGAGCTACTGAATCTTCCATGCAGACAAATAATGAGACAAAAAAGAGACTACAATTGATATGACTTGTCTTGCACGCAGTTGTTTGGCGATGAAAATCTGTGTTCTTGATTTAAAACAGGTTATGAGCAGTCAGATTAGTTTAAAAAAAGAATAGTGCCAACAAGAAAATGAAAACAGCATTGAATCTCTGCAAAGGCTCTCTGATATACCACAGTGGCTTAAGACAGCCCATCACCTCTCCTGCTCTGAGCTGCATTCTGTAGCTTTTTTCCTTGCACATCCTGCAGCACCAGCAGTACCCAGCCAGCTTCTCTCTGCTCCTAGATCCCTGTTCCTCCCCTTCACCCTGCCTTTCCACCTGGCTGAAAGGCGGGCAAGTTATTTAAAAAGGACTGGAATTAACACTGACTGGCAAAGTTAAATGTTTTTGTCAGGAACAACAAAAAAGGTGACCCTCCATGCTCCACTTCTTCATCATTAATTTCAACTTGCATTTACTGTGTTTAGGCATCTGTGTGCTGACGTTAAAACCTGTTGTAAATCTTAATTATTAAAAGATAATTCAAACAGAAATTGGAACTGTAGACCACTGAAACACCTACCATTTTAGCTGCCTGTACTGCTTATGCACATTCTGTTTTCTGTCTTAATTTCCTCAGGCAAAGAACTATGTCTTATATACACACTCACTAGTCCCTCAGTGCAATAAAACCCTGCTTGCTGAGCCCCTCAGGCAGTTTCTCTCTTTCCTTCTGCTCTTACAACTCTTCTGTTCCTTTCATCCCAGCTCCAGTCAAACATGCAGCTATACTGCAATGAACTGTATGTTTGTAATGCAGTTGGAGATTTCAGCTCCTAAAAATGTATTTGCCAGGTGAAGCTGAATATATATGCACTGTGGCCCAACACAAACCTCTATGCATGCAACGTGTACAGAAATTACTGTAGTTCCTATGTTACTTTTGCTTGCCTTCCTCCTTTTGTCTTAAAAATGACATAGAAAATCCTTAGCTGATGGTCTTTTGATAAACAAATCCACAACGTATTCCCTCAGTGAATACAGCTCATGGGAGGTAAAAGTGATATTCTACCCCAGTCTCTACCTCGCGAGGTCACTGAGGAGGGCAGTCCGGTAGCCAGGGCTCTGCAGCTGCAGCCTGATGAGGGATCTCCTCATCATCTCTGCCTGTTATCTCCAGGATGAGCCAGGCTCTTCTTTGAGTCCCTTTGAAATCTTCCTGCAGCTGGAATTGCTGCTCATTAGTCAAAGGCTTTGGCTTGGCAGTGCACACACAAGCTGCAGGCCTCTGTGTTTTGGGATAACAGCTGTCTTTTCCCCAGCCCTGCTTCTCTTCCATCACTCAGAGCAGCTGCAGCAGCCACCTTGAAGCCGTTTCATCTGACCGGTCTTCCAGGATCTTTTCTTAGGAGTTTCAGTGGGGACATAAGTCTTCTCTGACCAGTCCTATTTCCCACTGCTGTTTGAGGCATGGCTGTGTTTTACTGCCAGCCCTTGGGGAGGTGGAAGGAAATGGCAGTTCCCAAGCCCTCAGCTATCCTGGAAGGAGGAAGACACTTAAGGAGTAGCAAATAGGTGACAACAGCAGTCTACCATCCCCTCCATCATCCTGTACTACTTTATGCTGCCAGATTGCAGCCTTTCCCAAAAATGAGATAGGAGTTGCCTTGAGGGTGGGAAAAGGTTTAATCACTTAGCAGTTTGGGACTAGCGGGACCAAGACTGGATGAGGAAGGCTGCAGCCTGCTGGCCCCTCTGCCAAGCAGGGAGGGGCCTGCAGCACCCAGCTGGGCCTACCCCTTGTAGCACACAAGGGGATGTAAAGCCAGGGAAGAACCCATGAGCTTTCTTCAAGCCCTCTGCCAGGAGGAAGAGGAAGGGTTTACCTGCTCATCCCTTGGTCTGGCCAGGCAGCCAAATCCAGAGGAGAGCAAAGTGAATATCAAAATGCCAGGCCAGGCTTTTTGTAAGGTCAGTGCCTGCCCTAGATACACTGCCTGCCTCTCTGCAACTGTCAAAACATCAGAAGTGAGCAGTGAGAGTTTTCTGGCTGCACCTGGTACAAAGACAAGGCTTCTGTGCTGAGCTGTCCCCATAGGCCACAGTGCGCCAGTGCTCTGCCAGCAGCCCCACGAGCCTCACAGCTTTTGCAGGTATATGTGCCGCTCATGGGACTTACACATGGATCCTCACCCAACTCCAAGAGGAAACATTAAATTAGATGCCAGCATTCCTCTGAAACAGAATGCCTGCCAACCTAATTAACAAAGCTTAATCAGCAGATTGGCTAATCATAAACTTCTTAAATAACTAATTGAGCTCTAAGGCTCTTTGTCAAATTTCCAGACAATGGAAATCTCACTAAGGGAGAGATCACGTCAGTAATCCGACTAAGGGAGTGGATTTGCTGTGTGGGACAGCTCGCCAGCTGAGCTGCTACTGTTCCAAATACTCTGGCTGATAAACAGAATAGCAGGAAGAGGCGTGCTGGGCTGTATGCATCCTGTTCTCCCACAAGGATTCACAGTAAACATGCAGAGCATCTAGTGAAACAATGCCTGAAAGTCCATAACAGCACTAAGCTTTCCCTTTTCCAGGAAAGAAAACAGGATGTACCATACTGCGGAGCTGGGATTTGTCAAAGCCTGATGGAATAAGGAACACCCGAACATTCAGCTTGTTAACCAGCCCCTTTGCCATTGCATTCCATTTTATGAAGTAGAAAATGTAGGATTGTGTTTGATATGCATAGGGTTGTAGAAACCTAGTGCAGCAAGTGATAAAACAGAATGGATCAAATATTTGACATTTGGCTGCTAAACTGAGGCTGTAAACATGACTGGAATGGTAAGCTGCAGTCCAGCCTTGGGAACAGAAACAATCCAAAGCACCTCTCCAAGCATTAAGCTGGAGTCAGCAAGCTGAGAGCTGCTCCAGGCTTGTATGTTGCCTGTGGCACGAGCACTTCTGTCCTTATTTGTTTTGATTTCTGGTTAGAATCTCAACAAGTCATTCCATGGTGTCTGCCAGCCAGTGAAAGCCTTCCCAATTACAACATATTAAAAATAAATTAAATTTATAGTTTATATAGGCTATAAAACACTGCTCCCTGCCATAGAGCAGTCATTTAGCGGGTATTTTAGACTCATGGAAACTTGATGAAGTGTGTATGCAGTTCAAGCTTACTTATGTCAGGCTCTGTTCAAGCGGTTTTTATACAAATATGCACTACAGAGTGATCTCTGTAACTGAAGCCCAGAGTATTCAGCTAAACCAATTTGTACTGTGTGTGTGTGACTCTCCTAAATACACAGCACACTCACTGCATGCATCAGTGACCTTAATACTTCTTCACAGAACATCAGGACCCATAACAAATGTGATGTGGGCATTACGATTGTTTCTCTGGTTGATTATTGCTGTGACTTTAGTGAGTGATGCTTTAAATGAAGACAGCTATTACTGGTAAAGTTAAATTGCTTTTAATAGACTTTCTTTTTTTATATCTAATATACCATACAGCAAACTCAGGCCAAGCAAGTGGCTTTGTCTTAAACCTGTATTTAGTTGAATAGAAGCGATGAGGGGGGAAACATTTGCAGAAATTATTTCCAGATGAAACAACCTCATTTCCTGTGTCCCTTTAAAACACATAAAGGGAGAGAGTAGCTCAAATTTATGGATTATATTTTGTAGAGTTCACTTTATAAATGGAAACTGTTTAGCTGTGCTTGTCAGGCTGCAAACACTTCCCCAGATATTTAACTTTGTTCCTTTGACTGGTAGGAAAAAAATGTTTTTTTGAAAAGTATTTGAAAATACCAAAAAAGCCCTTTCTAAAGGTAAATGTGAAAGAAGAAAAAATAAGTACATTTAAATAAAATGCTGTGCATGCTTTCCAGTTTTGACAGTGATGGATGAAATCTTTATATTCAGTACTTTGCAGCCATTAGGAATAAAAGTCTCAGTATTTACTAAGTGGAAAAGCACAAGCTGAATCACAACGAAATGCCCTTGTGAGCTGGGAACTGTGACAATAGATGCATTTGAAATCAGCCCAGATAGATGTTCAAAGCTGAAGAGAGATCGGCTGCTGCCTGCTGCTGTGCAGTCACAACCTGTCTGAGTAAGATGGCTGCCCAGACAGACCAGGCAGAGCCCCAGGAGCCAGGAGACCCATTCTCTCCATCCCTGCTGCCACAAGTGCTTTTTGTGGCTTTAAGGGAAAGCAGTTAAATAGTTTCTCCCATCAGTAAAATATAGCTTGCTGCTTCGCAGAGATGATTCATGATTACGCCATGACATGAGGAGGTATAGTGCTCTGTGTTCAAAACAGAAAACAATTTCCCTAAAGTTGATGGCCCTAAGTCTTGCTTTGCTAGGTACCTAGCTGCACTGGATGTCCAGCTGTCCTCCACCTCAATGCCTAGCAATGGGTATACATAGCAAAGCCATTCTTTCCTGAATTCATACGAAGGTCAAGTAGATGAGCTCTGGGGCTGGGACAGCATGTCTATGGCAAAGGGGCTGCTGTTGGAACACAAACCACTCTCAGAGATTTGCGTAAGTGAATTCTGGTTTAGGATTGTAGCAGTCACTTACCTGTTCTCCACGCTTTGGAAAAGCATGGCACTTCAGTTTTTCCAAAGGGAAAAGCAAGTAGTATCCCCAGCCCAGCCATACAGAAACTTCTGTGGCATGTGGAGCCCATACTTCGGACCAGCATACTGTAAGAGTTGGTCCTCCATTGCTGTTCAATGCCCTGGCTGTATCCTTGGAAAAGAGATAAAGATGTTATCTCTGCACTGTATTCTGCCATATACCACGTCTGTCTTTGGTCATGCATTCAGAGTGCTTAAAGCCACACAAAGCTCATTGGTTTTCATGCCAGCTCTCAGTCATGCCAAAGGAATGGCAAAACAGAAGGATATGCATCTACTTGGGGGCTTAAAGCCTGGCCTAGATGGGACCTCACAGTACAGATTTGTTTGCCTGCTCTTGCTTGAGGTTTCTTACAGTTGGACATAGCTCACTAATCTCCCCAAGTTTGTCTGGGTCAGCAAAAATGAGATACTTTGGCTGAAAATATTGTTTTGCACAACTTTCCCAAGTTGGTATTCAGATGACTTAGCTGCCTGACACTTCCTCATGTGAAGTCTTTTCTGTGCATGTTGCCACACATGCATGATCCAAATCTCCATTCATCAGGACTAGCATAGCTGCAGTACACAGCATCCATTCGCCTCCCTTCTGTCCAGCCCCCCTCAGCCTGGAGGCAAAGCCCCATTGATGTGTGCCTGGAAATGTCTCCAAGAAGTGACACTGTCCCAGCTGCCAAATTCTCTCTATTGGAGGTGGAAGTTGGGGAGGGTTGCAGTGTTAAGGAGATGCATACTTACGTCCTGGGGCTGAATGACCCTGAGCCAAGCTTGGGGCTTAGGCTCAGAGTGGAAGCTGAAGTCAGCACTTCATTCTTTTCCCTCCATTTGTTCACCACTCTGTTGATCATTCAGCGGGATGTGAACAGACAGACTAATGTTATGTACTGTGTAATTTAAATTCTCAGCTTGCTTGAGAAGGTGGAATTCATCAGGAAATTGCTGAAATCCTCAGCTTCAGAAATGGTCTTGGCTGACAGTGGGGGACAGAGGGGCAAATACATCCCAAAATCTCATTTCATACATCTCAAAGATGGAAAAATAGAACTCTGTCACAGAATTTCTCTTTGTCCTCCCACTGCATTGAATCCCATGGACCCACACAACATGGTTCCTGTGGCAGGGAGCTCCTTCTCCTCCCACTCAGGCAGGTTCAAAAGCAATTGAGTTTGCAAGGTTCAGCTCTCAGCACTCAGCAAAGAGATGGGAGCAGCCACTGCCTGCCTGCTTCCAGCCCACACTGCTTAGGAAGGAAATCCGCTTCATCTGCCGCCACGCAACAGTATTTGTGCTGATCAGGCTGTGACCCTTGGGGGGGTGCTTGCAGTCGTACACTGGGGCAGTGAGAGGTGCTGGCATCCTAAACCCAACATATGGGGCGTTGGACCTTCCAAATAACTGTTCAGAACAGCACAAGCTGATGTTCATCAAGTTCCTTGTCTGTCTGCTTGTTTCAGTACTACAAAAGCAGTAGTTGTCCTTTTGTAGACCAAAATACATGGCTATTTTTACCTTTTTTGGCTAGGAAGATTGACCAAACCAGTACCACACATTGCAACAAGTACCAAAGAAGCTGTTCAACATTTCATTTAAAAACAAACAAATAACCAACAGCAGGAAAACATAATTTGAACTGGTTTTGATTTTGTTTAAAGTCTGAAACAAGAGGAATTACTGTAAGGATTTACTCAAGTCTGCAGTCTTACATGGGCACACTCATGTTACTCTTTGCGGCTTCATTTGCCCATTGCCGTCTTCCCTCGTCACAAAGAAGCTAGACACATAACAGCCAGCTCAACAGGTAACAATTTTAAATTTCAGTGAGTAATTCAACATTGCTTGTAATCATTCTCTGGGGCCTGGTCACCAGCGGAGCTTACCCTGAAGCAGCTGTGGAGTAGATGCTGCATGGCTCAGATAGGTCAGGAGGCAGAGCAGGGTGACGTGAGGCTAGAATAAAGGTGCAGCCTCCTCATTGAGTAGATTTACCTTGTTTCTTTGATTCATTTTAATATCAACAGGGGACAAAGTGTCTTAAAGTAGAATGACACAGTGGACAAGAAAGTGAGGTGTGGTAGGCAGGTCCAGACAAAGGGCAGTCCCTCTGCTGTTCCGAGCAGCAGTGGTGTCAGAAGGATCCTGGATCCCCTCCCCACTTACACACGTTCTCACATGTACATGTCACTCCACAAGTTCTTCCTGCACAGTCTGCAGAATTAGTTTAGGTGAAGTGGTTCAGCCGAATTCTCCAGTGCATCAGCTGCATATGGCAGAGCACATGGGTGTGAATACTTAACAGATCCAATGATAAAAAAAATAAAAGCAACTAAATGAAATGAAAGCTGAACAACCCATTTCAAATACTTGCAAATGGCAAGAGCATTGTTGGAGCCCTACTATTACACTGCCTTTTACTGCCAACATTTAGTGATTTATCTGAAACATCTGATGAGCAGCGATATTTCATTCTGGTTTCCCAAACTCCAAGTCTCTGTCATTCGCCTCTGCTGTATCTCTGCTGTATTAGCTTTTCACTGGTCATCTAACAGCAAACTCAGCAGGCAAGAAATAGCTGGTGTCTGGAAATCACAGTCTTCCGTTTCTTCATTTGTTCTCCTGTGTCCTTTTTTCTCTATGCCAGGCAGCAGTACCTGTTAACCACCCTTTCCTCATTCTTTTAGTACCTTTAAGTTGCCCAGAATTAGGTGGTTTTGTAGGGTTGTTATCAGTTTTCCCTCAAGTCTGTTGCCTTCATATAAGTTTGTTACAGATACCGGAATACAGCGGGCATCACAGACAAACCTGGCCATAGAAAGCCTTTGTGTGCCTGGTTCCAAAAGTTTTCATAAGCGGAGGACAAACTAAACCTATTCCCTGTGGTGGGACTATGCTCCTCATGTCTCAAGCTGTGTCCTTGAGGCTTAGGGAGATGTACAGGAACATAGGTGCCATCTAAGACCAATGGGGAATACTTGAGTACCATACCAGAGAGTCTGGGATTCTGGAAAGAACACTGTCCTTTTTTATGTTGTCCTAGCCATGAGAATTGCCCAGTAACTTACTTCCCGGGTTTCACACAGGGGTTAGCACAGCCGGGTAACTGGAGTGTGGTGGTGGTGTGATTCATGCCCATCATCAGCCAACCAGACAATAGGCACTGAAAACACAAAATTCTGATGGACCTGGTGGTTGATGTTGAGCACTGCACAGAATTACTTCAGGAGACTGGCATTAAAACAGGCTCTTTGGATTAGGGTTCATAATAGTTGTAAGGCTCAGTAGCAGTTTTCCTTGCCTCAAGGCCTGAAGTGACTCATATACATTGCCGTCACCGTCCAGGAGTTTGTCCTGTCACCCCTGGCCTGGTCAGACCTCTCATTCTCTATGCCATCTCTTGGCTTTTGGTCACCAGGTCCTCAGGTTTCATAGCATCCAAGATGGGACTGAAATGTCGATTCATGCATTTAGAATGTGACAATGGCACATTTTGTCTGGCAGTACTATTGCTCATGCCAAGCTAATGAATAAGCAAGAGAAGGGGTTAAATAGGAAATCTATCATCAGTCAGACCCACACATTGAATTAGCACTAAGTAAGAGAGTAGAAGTAGTCATGTGGAGACCTATTGGAGGAAGAAGGACATTTAGCTAAAGTCCAGATTCATCAACCAAATGAGTAATCTGAATCGGAAAAGAGCATTAGTGCTTGTACAGAGTAATCAATAGAAATCAGAGAGTGCCAGTACATTTAAAAGGCTCAGTCAGGCTTTAACTGTCTTGACAGAGGGTGAAATCTTGTTTGTGAGTCAGGTGCTTTTTGTGAATTACACAGCACCTTGAAGTATTTGCAGCTTGTCTCAGCACTGCGGATTTGTGGTCAGCACTGGAGCTTCTGATGTAAATGGGGGGAAGTTGTTTTGTATTTTGGGTTGTAAACCTTTTCCTCCATAAAACCGTGCTTTATCCCCCTATGTCTGAATAGCAACATTCACATGGCCTGCAAAATGTCAGCCTTTTTTTCTGGAGACAATGATAACCAGTGCATGTGCAAGTTCCAGTCATGAGAAATTACGGTGATTTAAGGTTTTGCCTTCGATCCTGTATCTGTCTCTTTGTTGCTTATGGCAGAAAGAGTTATTGGTCTTGTCCTTCCCCTGCCAACTTCAATGAGCTTTTATTCACCTCTGATGTCAGCAGGAGCAGGGTTGGGCATGGTGTGTGTGGGTATGTACTCTGCCATTTCCTTGTCTGTGCTCATTACCGCAGTGTTGAGGCATCTCTTCTTGCTTGTCCCTCAGAAAAAGGCAGCCTTGTGTATGTGTCTCCCTGCTCCTATCCCATGGATCGGACAGGGTTGTGCCAACGTGCACTTGCACACCCTAATGTCACACAGTTTTCCCACAACAAGTAACAGGTGCTTTTCTCTCCAAGGAATAAAATGTGTGAGAAAAAAATATATCAGCATGTTTCACACGCCACAGGGGAAGCAGAAGCAAAACGAATTCACTATTCAGATTCCCCAGCCAGCAGTCTGGTAAACCTCTATTATTCAGGCATGACACAAAAGTAGTTTCCAGCATTTTCTCACACTCTGAATAATGTTTTTAGCAAGGTCCTGTTGGTCCCACAGTCTTCATTTCCCTACGAGCCTTGCCTGGCACTGCAGGATGAGTGTGAGTGTGGGGCAGCAAGCTCAGTTTTGTGGGTACTTGTTGACTCAGCCTAATGGATTTACTGAAAGAAGCAAGAAAGGACTTTGAATCAGAAAACTGAATATCAGTTTATATGAAAACCCATCAAATATGGGGGTTCTATCCCTCCTATCCTGGTGGCAGCAACATAGTACAGCACAAACAGTATATTCCTGCAGAAGGCTTAGCTTTTGCACCTGAACTCTAGTTGTGATCCTGTGGTGAGAAGTTATTAAGAAGGGAAATAGCTTCTACTATATGAGAAACTAAGTTTAATCCCCTCTTGCAGTGAATACACAAAGAAAGCTCCATGCACTGTCAGAGATTTCAGGTATATTTCAGCAGCAAACAGAACATGCTCTGAAAATTAAGCACCAATATACTGTTTAAAAATGTAGCTGCACAAGGTTTCACTTTTTTTTTTTTTCCCTTAAATAAAGATTGCAAGATTCAATGTGAGATAAAAGAGGACACACTGGGGACAACACAGGCAGTTATGAGGAGAAGCAGAGAAGGCAGCAACATTTCTTCTGTGGGATGTTATTCTGTTGAGTTGCCTTCCTGGGAAGTAATAACTCTGGTGTGAAGCCAGGCTGGACCAGAATTAAAATGATGGTTCTCCATTGATGGAGGCACTTTTCTGTCCCAGCTGGGTCCCTCGGTGGCAGTGTGCAGAAGAGAAAATGTAAAAGGATAAATTCTGTGCCCAGCACACAGTACTGTTTTAGAATCCATAGCTGCAGAGAGGCAAGATTTGTCCTGGATCTCATCCTGAAGCCCCATGGCTGTCTTAGTGTGGCATTGCCAGCAAGCTGCTGTGTGTCAGGGCATGCTACCTTTAGCCCCTAGCGAGCTTGGAAGCAGTGGAACGCAGCTCATCCAGCCTTCACAGTATCACCACTCAGGAGATTGAGTGCTCATGTCCTCTGCTATTAATTCTACCATGCTTTTTGCTACTATCAAATCTGGATTTCTGTAGCTACCACCCAAGCTGTTGCCCTAATTTTGCTTTTCCCTTGTCTGTCCCACATGCAGAGAAGCAGAGGGAGCTGGCTCGGAAGGGCTCTCTGAAGAATGGCAACATGGGAAGCCCAGTTAATCAGCAGCCCAAGAAGAACAATGTGATGGCACGGACAAGGTAAGGACTGGAAAACTCAGCTGTATTCTAAGCTGTAATTCCTAATGACATTAAGATGGGCAAGGACAGTGTTCATTGTCATTCCCCTACTGCTAAACAGACTGCAAGAGCAGTGATGGCCCTTCCCAAATGCTCTGTCTTGTGTTGCATCTTGTCCCATGGGAAGACGCAGGCCCAGGACCAGTGATAGCAGAGCTTGCAGACAGCAGTGACCTTAGCATGGTAAAAATCAGGGGTTTTATTTGTGTTTAATGCTCTGGGCAGCCCTGCATAATGAATAATCCTACCAGCAAGAAAGTGGACATTTCTGATTCATGCAACAGCAAAGTGTTTTAAAGCTTAGTTCAGACTTGACTGCTTTCATCCCAGTAATTCTTGTGCTTTTTGAAAATGACCCCTTCCTCATACTGATTAACTTAATGAAGGCTTGTGTACAGTCCATCTCTGTGTGCTTTGCTGTTCAGCTCCTCCACACTTTGAACAGCATGGTCATACTTTGCTGGAGCTACTTTGCCTCATCTCTGTATGACTTCAGACAATGCTACAATTGACTCTAAACAAAAAAAGGTTTTAGATGAATATATTATTTTAGAGTATTTCTGTTTTTAACATGCAGGCTGCACTACAATAATGTATCGCTTCTCTGTATTCAGGGAGCAGGAACCAGAGCAGAAGTGCACATTTTGCATGCTACATGAAAGGTGGTAATTTTTAGTGAAGGATCACATTTAAAATGACAACAGAATCTGCACGTGTTGTAGTTTAACCCAGCAGGTAACTGAACACTATGAAGCCATTTGCTCCCACCCTCCCTTCCAGTGGGATGGGGGAGAGAATTGGGAAAAAAAATGGTAGAACTCAGAGGCTGGGATTAACACCCTTGACTTTGACAGAAAAGGAAGAGAGAAATAACAGGAATGATAGTAACATGTGTATATGCGCATGTATACAAAACAAGCGATGCACAGACAGATTGCTCACCACTCACTGACTGATACCCAGACAGTCCCCAAGCAGTGGGGGACTGTCCAACTGCCTTCAGTTTAACATTTTTGTTTGCATAATATAATGTGGTATGGAATATCCCTTAGGCCAGTTTGAGTCAGCTCTCCTGGTTCCGTCCCCTTCCAGCTCCTTGTGCCACAGCCCCCCTCACTGGCAGGTCAGTATGAGAAGCTGAGAAGCTGAAGTGTCCTTGGCTCTGTCCAGCACTGTTCAGCAACACCTAAAACACTAGTGTGTAATCAACATTGTTTTTCTCCTACATCCCACACATATCATCTTACCATACACAGTGAAGAAAAACAACCCTTTCTCAGCTGAACCAGTACAACATGAAGGCTGCATTTTTAATGATGAATGAGAAGGTGTCATGGATTACTACATACTAAGTAGAAGAGAAGTAGCAGGTCAGAGCCTCTCTATGCAGCACATCCAACAGATCAGTTTCAAGTTAGTTCCCCAAACCCACACCAGTAGTGATAAATCATGCCAGGACCTTGTCAGGTTTTATTTGCAAGCCCCTGTGACAGTGGTGAAAGATGCTGCCTTGCTCACTGCTCTGAATTTGATTTTTGAGACCACATTAAAGGAGCCAGACTCTTGGAGGCAGTAAGAGTTTCAGCAGATGCTTTCAGGTGGGTTTTCCATGGCTACTGCTCCTCATTGGTTTCCAAATGCAGACTGGGAAGACTTGGATTCTTTTGGTAGTAGGATGCTTACTAGCTTCCCAAGAGCAATTGTAGCAGATTTGCTATTCAAGAGATTCAGAAACACTGAAATCAGTGGGGGAAGAGAGTGAGGCAGAGAACATGGAATAAGTGCTGATGCCTACCTGTAAAATGAGAGACTTCTGCCTGGAGAGGCTGCTGTTTCAGAGCTGCCAGAAAAAGGAGGAGTGATTTGGGTGGGAAAGGGTAAAGCAGTGACACCCATTGACAAAAGCTTTAGAACAGTGAGCTCAGTTTCATTCCATCTGTGAAGATCTGAGCACTGTTGAGAGGGTATGCAAACCCCTACACAGACAAACTAAGCCTGCCAGCAACAGACTTGCATTTCCTAGTTAGTTTTCACACAGCTTTAAGAAGCTTCCCTTCAGATCTGCAAAACAAGTTTGCAGCCTTCAGGTTAGCAGCAAATGTAGTCAGTCTCCATTGTTCCTGTATAACTGAGAGGTATCTGGCTTAGGTTCTTGATGCCCAATGGTTAATCATCTCCCAGCTTCTTTAGCTTTCTGGAAACAAAGAGCAAATTGGCACAGCCCTCATAATACTTCAGAATGGTTTGCTCTGTCCTGCCATAGACAGGGCAGCCAGGAAGGCAGAAGTGCCACAGGCTTGATCACAAGTCTGCATACAATGTGAGAGACTCCAACGGGGTATACTGCATCACATCTAGCTTATAGTCCTTTAAGACTGACTTCTTCCTCCAGTCTCAGCAGGAGGAGAAAAAGCTGAAGACATTTCCCTTTGTAACAGTTCTGCTCTTCTCCTTGTCAGACATTTTCCTTCATTCAGATGAAGTCTGTTGCCTCCCCCTGTCCCTGACTCACTTCCTTCTCCTTCACTGAGGCTTTTGTTCTTTGGTGTTATCTGTAAGAATTTCTGAAATCCAGCCTTACCTATCAGGCTGCCTTTGCCATTTGGTCTTCTCCTGAGTTGTAGAGGCAAACAGCTTTGGAGGTGAGAGGATCTGGATCCACAACACGCTCAGCCTTCTTAACAGCAAATAAAAATGTGTGCAAGGTTGGTGTGATGCTGGCACTGTCATTACAAGTGTTGGCAGAGCCCGCAACACCATCTGCACCCCTTCTACGCAGATATTGTAGTCTGCTCTAAGGATAAGCTAAAGTTGGATGTTAGTGTAATGTATTTCATGTTAAGCAACCAAAACTAAGACAGAAAGCTCATCTCCACAGATGAAATCAAGTATGATTGCAGCCCAGCTTTGTTCCAAGGACACTGAGAACCAAAAGAAAGGTCAATTGGAATGTGAAGAAAAGACTTAAATCAGAGGCAGAGACATTATCACAGTTTCTGTCTGTTGTAGAGATACTGTAGTTCTTTTGCTAAGAAAAATGAAGACATTTCTCAAGAAAAAGATGTAGTGAGTTATTTTAATCAAGTAAATAACACCGCAAAAGGCTGTTCTCTTTGTTCCCCCAATAGTGCTTCCTTAATTCACAGTACAGTAATAACTGTCAGTGACTGTGTACAGAGCAGTGCTTGAAAATTGAAGAGCTAGTATGGAAGTGAGTGCTGCTGGTATCTATGTAGGCAAGCTGCTGCTGCCAGATCACAGCTTCTGTTTTAGTTCCAGACATCTTTGCTTCTTAAATTCCTTCCTACGTACTTTGCAAGGAGCAGAAGGACTCCTTAAAGGCTAAGGGAAGGGTTACTGAATTTTGCAAGTGGATCACATTTTCTGCAGTTTCCTATTGCAGCAGATTGGAAATTCTGCAACAGTTTTAAAATTAATTTAGTTGGACTTGAATGAGTACAATAAGAAAATGCAACCAGTCATGAGCATGTACATCTACTTTGTGATAACATTTGAAATATTTTGCTATCCCTGATTCTTTCCTGTCTTCAGTGCCTTTACATTGTCGAAACCATAATGACTTCCAGAATTTTTCTGAGCAGAAGAACTTTTCAGCTGGTTAAACAGTAGCTGGAGCGTGAATGAGACATATTACTGTTTTTGGACTTTCCCAAATTCTTAGTCCCTTGTTAAGGAGCAGTCATTCGTTTGGGAGAGAATCTGATTTAACCCACTGAACAAGGAGATTTTCATCACACTCTTGAGTTCACACCTGCTAAACATAGTATCTTGCTCCATTTGCTCAGTCTGGTTGATCTTATTTTAAATATGAACTCAAGTCTTTGTGCAGTTTTGCGGATGAAAGAACTCTGTTGTGAACTGGATGCCGTTGAATAATGTATTTTCCTTATCTTAGAGGCTCTGAAGTCTATATTCCATTACACAGACTCCCTCAGGCAATTAAAGGTGCAAAGTCATCACCATCCATTGAAACACTTATGATTAACTGAAAGTCATCATAGAATAATGGGATTTAAGAAGTGGTAGTCCATCTCGGCTCCTGTGCTGTGCCCACTAGCTCATATTTATCACATTACTTATTGAATTTAAGAGTGAGACCTCAGAAGTGCTGTATTATGAGGGCTGGGTAGAGATTCAGGCAGAAAGACCTAATCCCTGATTTCCAGTAGTAGAATACTAGGAGTATTAAGCCTCTGGCTTTCCTTAGCCTCCCTCTCCCATTTACTTATTGCAAGCGCTATGTACTCATTGCTAGGGGAAAAAATAGTCTGATAATGCATGTAGTGCTAACTGAACAGGTTAATCTGAATGATACCCAGACTCTCCCAACAGTTCTGTCTTCCAGGGAAGAGCGTGTTCCCAAAAGGTGCAAAGCAATGAAATGGGGAAACCTTATCTATCATGACTTTGATACAGCTATGTGTGTTACTGAGCTTTACTGTGTGGTTAATGGACATCTTTTAATTATTTCAGGCTCGTCGTTCCCAATAAGGGCTATTCATCGTTAGATCAGAGTCCAGATGAAAAACCACTGGTAGCCCTGGATACGGACAGGTATGGCAAAGTGTTAATAAGATGATATACATTAAGGTGCAGGCAAGTTTTCATGGCAGATTGTAGCACTGAAGTTACCTCCTGCTGAAACCACTCTTGCAGGCTGCTCGCTGTCTTGTGCACTTTTGTAACTGGCCTGTGTGTGTGTAAACAAGCAGGAAGAGGCAAGAGTAAAGAGCACTTTTATGGAAAATGTCTGAGGCTCACAAATGAAAGTTGCCCCCCAGACTCCCTTGATGTAATCTCTCTGTGCCTGAAGGACAGCTTCACAGCACTAGATAGGACTAACTCAGGACTACAGGGCTCTCTGACTGTTTCCTTCTTTGCTCTGTCTTGTCCTACCCTGCAGTGATGATGACTTTGACATGTCCAGATACTCCTCCTCGGGATACTCATCAGCTGAGGTGAGTTACACTCTCTCCTGCCATCCTTGCCATTATTGCTGATAAGTAGAGCAACAAGAAACAGCTTAGGATGGCCTTTTGAAGCCAAAAATGGCCATGCAAGGAATTTACCAGTAGTGTAGACTCTGGAAGAGAGATCTGTCTCCATCCCCACACTGGAATAGGCACAGGCACAGATTTGCTCATCAATTCTTTCCACCCATTGTTTCACTGAAACTTTTCCCAGTTCTGCTGAGTCCACAGTGTTGCCCCATGGAGTACAAAAGCATCAGCTTGTCAGTCATGGCAGCTCAATGACTGTGTGCTTGCCATGGACACAAATAAAGGACCCGCTATTTCCAGTCCTTATGGGGGCCAGGGTTGCTTGGTGGGTGTCTCCTTGGAGCAAGCAGAAATTCTGGGGAGGACTTACAAATATGAACTGTGGCCCTCTCATAGAGAAAAGGCAGGAAGTTTGGGCTCGTTTATCCCTTGCATTGTTTCTAAATATATTCCCAAACTCCCCAGTGAATTAGTTGCTCAGCTTCTGGCTCCTGCTTCTGTAGGATCTGATTTTATATCTGAGTTGCTGAGCAGCCATTCTGCACATGAGCCATTGAAAACTCTTCCCCCTTGTATCACTTCCTAGACCACTGAAGCATTGAGAAGTGGCTATTAGAGGGCCCTGTCTTGAAGGGTTGTTCCTTCAGAGCTGGCTAGATAGCACTTGAATCTGAGATTACAAAGAACCAAATAGCTTGATCACCTTTCAGCTGCTATAATGCCCCAGCCTAAGCGGGTGGACTGCCTAGCTCCCAATTGGATTATTCCTGTTTCCTATTTCTTGTATAGGAATATTTAATGTGTGATATATGGGAAGTGCATTCCAGAATAAGGGACCTGCTTCCTTATCCAACCCATCAGATAAGATATTGAGATAAATCTCAAGTGTTTGACTGTTTGTCTCTTTGTCTGTAGCAGATCAACCAAGACTTGAACATCCAGCTGCTAAAGGATGGATACCGGTTAGATGAGATCCCAGATGACGAGGACCTTGACCTAATCCCCCCTAAATCGGTCAACCCTACCTGCATGTGTTGCCAAGCCACCTCCTCCGCCGCCTGTCACATCCAGTAGTGAGGCCGGCAGGCTGTGATCAGTGCTTTCCACTATAACTGTAAAACTTAACAGCCATTGCTTCCTCCTATGGTAGGACGTGCACCTCTTTGTGTTCATGGAGCCAGGAGAAACCCAAAAATTCATTTTATGATTGACTGATAAGTTATTTTAAACTGTAGTTAAACAAAAAACAAGTTGCTCAAAGTGCCAGGAAATGCCTGACACAACTGACTGGTATGAAGAGTGAATGCAGAAGGGTCGAGAGACCATTCTGGGGGTTTTGTAGACACCAGAGATGCTTTGTAAGGTGTCAGTTCCAGAACAGAAAGTTGGATTGCAGTTAATCTTACCCTCCAAAACCAATCTGTCTGCAAGACCAAGAGGGAATCTGAGGTGTCAAGGGGTTTTACCTGAGGTCAGTTCATAGTTCATTCACTAAGCATGATTCGATCTGTGTAACCGAAATTTTACAACAGGGGCACAAATGGCAGCAGAGCAGGGCATCCTTTCTTATGGCAGCTCCCGCTAGGACTAACACAACACAATTCATTCACTTGCAAAGAGGGCGAATAGGTGGCATTTCACTGTGAGTCAGTACTAGCTAGAGCTGTTGTGTCACATATCCAATGCAGTCTACTTTTGGCACCACATTATCACCAAACACATCACATTTGATCTACAATCCATCCAGGCTCTTAGGGGATTCTGTCTTTGACTGAGAATGCCATACTCATGAATTCAGTTCAGTTGAATATACTGACTTCAGCTTATACGTAATTCCTGTGAGACCCATTTGCTTCCAAAAGTCTCAAACTTTGTACAGCTAAGAAAAAATGAAACCTACTAAGACAGGAACTGAAGGTCAGTGCCGAAAAAGCTAGTAGAAGAAAGCATATTTCCACAGCGCTTGGCTGCTGATATTCTTTTGACACTGCATCTCTTGGTGCCTGTGGGAGAGAGATTTGTTAACCTCCTGGTGTCAGGCTTTAAGGGAGTTTTGAGCAACAGAGGGATTATGAGCAGATTCGGCTGAGAAAAAAAAAAGAAGCCACAAGAGAAAACCACTATTTATCGCATCTCTGCCCACCTGTGAACCAAGCGTTGTCTGTTAGAGCTGTCCCACATCAGGATCAATTGTATCAGGAAACATGGCATTACATTAGATTTCTGGACTGAATTGCCAGCTCACCAACAGATTGTTTTCCATGCAGAATGATTTCTGGAATGAGGAGACATGTCCTCTCCTGCTCAGCTTTACACTGCTGGCTTCAAAACACATGGGATACAGATTGTGGGTGAGCTGGCATCATTCTCTGAGAAGAAAACTTTTGACACAAGCACTGCTGTCTCCTTCCCTGCTCAGCCAGAAAGACTGCCTGCCTTACATCAGCATTGCTTTAGAGACTGGTGGAGGGAAAAAGGGCAGTTTTAATTTTCCTACCAGAATTCCTCTGGGCCACAAGAAAGAGCCTGATCTCCACTTTGAAGAACAGATCTCCTGCCTCAAATTTATACATCATGATCTCAAATTTACACATCACGATCTGAGTCTTCTAGAAGTCTCATCCCTCTTGGTGATGAGAAGTGCTTTTAGTGATGAGAAGGACCTTTAACACCCTGGGTATTCTTCTGTGCAGTATGAGGCATGATATCATCCACAGCAAAGGCAAAAGAGCCGGCATTCCAGACTCCTGGGCTTTATTCAGTAGCTGGCTTCAGCAACTGTGAAAGCTGTGTTTCCCCCCCTCCTAAAGCATGACTATTGCCCTATTTGCCAAGGAGCAGAAAGTGACTGAGCAGGCTTGTTTACTGAGTATCTCTGCCTCCTAGTGCAGAAGTGCTACTTAACTTACCAGCTCCCCTAGGAAGAGTGTTCCTCTATTAGAACTCCTCTCAATTTGTCATCATATAGCAATGATGAAGGGGGAATATTTCAAAAACATTTCTAAAGAAGCACAAAGCTTCCAGTCCTCAATTCCTTCTTTCTTTTGTGTGCCTGCATTCTTCTCCAGTGCTAGCTTAGGTGTGAAAAGAGCAAGTTGTCTGAAGGGATGAGGGGAGCTCTAACAACCCTGGGTAGGAAGAAAATATCGAGTTTTTTTTCTCAAATGGGTAATGTAGTCAAAACTTTAAAGAAACTGTATGGCCTAAGTAAATCCTGTAGTACATGGCCCAATTTTTTTAAAGGTTCACACTTCCAAGGCAGGATTTTGCAGTTCAGCATCAGTACCATATAACATCTCCATTGCACTTACCCTCCTGAGTCAGTGTTTGTGCCTTCTAGCCAGGCTGCACACACTCAGCCTTTCCCACAGCCCTCACTCAGGAGCTCAGAGTATTTTAGGGATTTTGCTCAAGCCATGAGGTGTCTTTTTCACAGATCACCCCTGGCAAACTGCAGATCCCACAGGTCACCATCACACCACCTGCATGTTTCAGCAAGAGTTGAAGGAGTCGTGCTGAGATTGCGTTTCTCAGGACTGTAACTCCCTGTAACCATTGCACCATGGCACCTCAACCAAGTCCTTTTTTTTGCCTCTGTTGCTGCTTTTATTTGCCTGCCATGCGCCCTGAGGCATTCTCCAGTTCCTGCAGCCACACTCCACCCTTTCCATTGCGTGATGTGCACCTGCTTCCAGCATAACTGCTTGAAGTCCCTTGGAGGGAGATATTCATTTGCACATGGGAGGGAGGGAAACTAATTTAAACGTTAACTAGGCCAATGCTTCCTCCACATACAAAGAGAAGCACAGGCCTGGTGTTTTTCCCTGCTCACAGAAGGATTTGGTCGCGCAAATAGCCGTTTTGGCATGATAGTAAAGGACCATAAAATGGCAATTTTTTGGCTTCTCCTCTCTATGCTTTGTGTTCATATATTTTATTAGGGGATTAAAGTAGAAATGGTGGGGATAAGTAGTTACCTGTGTAGAGTCATTATCAGGAAGGCTGAATGAATTAAGGCAATGCACGTGTGGCTGTCGTAGAAAACTGATCACTAACCCTTCCGAACTGCAGCCCTTTAATCAGTTATGATCATGAGGTATGGATGTTGACTTGTTACAAAACATGATGGCCAGCCCAGCATTATGTGTTAACAGCAGATTGGGTTGGCTCTCCCTGTCTGCTCTTGTGTTCAGACCTTTGTTTCAGCCACAAGGTTTTCCTTGTGCTCTCACTAAAGGTTATGTTGCAGTGGGTTCCCAGGAAGGAGTACACATATGTGGCCATTCTGCCACTGCCCTCTTATGCCAGCAGGTTATCTGCTGCCATGGCCTGGAAAAGGTAAAAGCAAAGAGCACAGTCCCTGACTCTTTGCTGCAGCACTGTAAAGCCATAAGAGCGGTAGAGATGCTGGGTACCCTCCAAACTGCAGGTTGCTTGCAAGAAAGAGAATCATTTCTTTGCACCAGTGTTGGCACCATACCAGATGGCTTTTTCAGGCCCTATTTTCAGTCCAAAGTGTACAGAATAGCAGAGGGAGAGATGCCACTGAGTATGAAAGGTTGCATTACTGTTCATCTAAATTACAAGTAATTAAGATGGCTTCTTTATAGGAATGCTGCCACCTCCAGCAAAGGAATTTGATGCCTCCTAAAGCCAGGCTGGCTTTTTGCTAGCATTCTAAGTACCTTTAGTCTCTCAACTACTAGAGTTTAGGCGAATCCTTTCCTCATATCAGTTGTTAGTTAGCTTTGCTCTTTAGCATGAGTTGTCTTTGGACAGCAAGGTCTCAGTGCTCAACTCTGTTTCTCCAGTCTGCGAACACCCCATTTCCAAATGTCTGTGTATCTTCCTGGTGTCAAATAAGGTCCTTAAATAGCAGGATCTAGTCTGCTCTCCCTGTGGCTGTATAATCCTTGGCTAGAAGGAGGCTGATGTCTAGATGACCACCCCGAAGGCTCCTTTTGTCTTATCAGACCTATCTTGAAGCCAGCTTTTGGAAGAGGCACTGGATCTAATCTGATGTCGCTGCATGTCAGCCCCCAAGGTGTACATTTGGCCCTCCTCTCTCCTGTGCTCCACTTGCTATCTTGCAGAGGGCCAAGCTTGGCAAAGGGACTTCTAGATGCTGTGCTCACCCATGGACAGGACACGCTCAGCTGCTTCTGGTTTGGATCTCCATCTTTTTTCTCCTAAGAAGGCAGCCGCTCTGCTCAGCTGTGTGCTGGCTGACACATTGATCTGAGATCCTGAGCAGAAACCTTCTGTCTCCCTGCAGTTTGTCCTCAGGGTGGCCTGCAAGCTGTACAGCCGTGCACAGGAAGCTTGAAAACTGCAGCACTCTGCATGACACTCAACAGTAAAATGAAGATACTTTTGAAGGAAGGAGAGACCCAGCTGAGCACCAGATGGAATGATAGAAGGAAAACAAGCAATGATTGCAGTGGCTGCCAAGCACTGCCTTGGCCTAGGACAGGTCCCAGTAGTGCATGCTTATCTGTCTCAGTACAGTGCTGATACCAGCAAGGACCAAAGCTTGCTTTTAGATGCACACTCAAAAAACACCGTGCCCCTGAGCTGGCACTGCAGCCAAATACTACTGCAGAGACTGTACTGGACCATCAGAGCACAGAAATAAGATCTGGGGCCCTTGCTGCTTTTGGCATGTGTTAGATGTTTGCTCTAGCCTCAGGCAAGTCACATCCACTCTAGACATCCATTCCTTTCTGCAACACTGTGAAGAAATGTGCCATCCCTTCAGACTATCATCTTGCATGGATATTACCAAGTATACGGTGGGTACCATTGTTAGAATAGCTCTGCAAGCAAGATGCAAAAAGCATGCTGTAAAAGTATTACACATCATTTCAAAATTCTACAAAGAACAGCAAGACAACTCTTCCTTCCTTCAGTTTACCAGCTTCTGATAGTATTCATGTATCAGAATGCTGCAGAGTGGAGCTTAGTAGAGAGATTAAGCAGCTTTAGGGGCAGATGTTTAGCAAGGATATGTTTCCTAGTTATTTGGCTGCTGCCTTTGCACAGCTGGCTGCTCAGTGTGCATGCTGATACAGAGAATGTGTAGTACCTTTGGTGGCCCAACAGCACCATCCCCTGCTAGCAGAGTTAAGGGATTTTGAAGTGCAGGTGGTTTTACAGCTCAGTTAGTGAGCTCTAATTGAATGGAAGAGATCACTGAAATGCTCATTTGTGATATTCCCAGGGCAGTTTCATGCTTTTATTTTTAGCATTTGTGTAATGATATGAGATGCTTTTGTCTGGTCTCTTGCTTCATTTTTCCATTCTTCCTTCAAGCGCACATGGGGTGTGGCCACTCCTACCTATACCAAAACAGAAGCTTTGTCACCTGGCTGCTGCTGGGCTCAGCAAGCACAGGCTGCACGTGCCACCCTGAATGTACCCTGGCTTTGGCCTCTGGCATCTTTCCGAGCAGACTCTTCACAGCTTCTTTCTCTCTCTGCTGTTCATGTCTCTAAAGAAATGTTTTCATAATTGGTCAGTGTCCTCTAGGAGGACACAGCATCCTTGTCATTTCCTATCCAGGCTTTCTTGTGCAAGGGATCACTCCAGACCTTGAACTGAACCTCATCAGACAAACCTGCCCATTGCAGAGCCATGCAACTCTGAAGCGGAAGGGCTATCAGCTTATCGCAGAAGAGTCAGCTGTGACCTGGGATTGCATACAGAAGGTCAATGCCACACTAACCCAGGTGCAGGCTTCTCACAGGGGCTGCCACCCAAGATTTCAGTCCCTATGTAGTGCAGCTGAACTGTTGCCTTGCTTTCCAAAAACTACAGCTTTATCCTTTCATGTGACCCCAGAAACTGGTGGCAATCCCAGGATCACAGCAGCTAGATGCTGTCTGGATGAGCACTCCAGTGACTGCTTGCTGGGAAGGCAAGGGCCAGGGCTAATTGAGGTTACATGGAGCAGAGCATGCAGAATGCCATGGCACAGAGCAGAGCACACACACACCAGCAGGACAAACTGCATTTGCTTCTGGAAGGAGCAAATCTTACTGATTGTGCCCAGCCTGTGAAACAGCCATTTCCATAGCAACAAATGGTGAGAGGGGTGGTGGAATTATACCAGGGAGTGGAAGGTACAGTTGAAGCCTCGTTAAAATGTTACTTTCAGATGTGTCACTGGAAAAGAAGGGCCACCAAAAGGCCGTGCTGAGATAAGTCCTTTTACCTGCTGAGGTGTTTGCCCTCTTCTAGCTGCCTTTTTACCTGCCCCGGGCGAGGTCCTGAAAGCTGTGATGTGATGCAGACCCATGGAAAGCTGGAAGACTTGGGCCAGCTCTCCTCACAACAGCCCAGCAGGAGATGCAGCAAGTTTGATGGTGGGAGAGCCAGTGAGACAGCTGGGATTTCTCTTTGTCCTCCTGAGCGGCCCAGAGGAAGGCTGTGGGGATGAGGGTCACCCAAGTGATTTTAAAACCTTGGTGTGAGCCACCATCACCCTGCTAGGGTCTGGGACTCAGGATCCCTGCATGAGCCTGATGCCCATGGGAGGCACGGCTGGGACATTTGTCAGTGGTTCCCTTGTCTGCTATGAAGCAAATGCTGGTAGGGGTGCAGTTCTGCAGAGAGTATGGCTCTAGCAGAGGACAGAGTTTTTGCAGGGGAGAAAATACAGAAAGATGTCCCCCTTTGTCCCCTTAAATGCATTTATAACCATTTAAAATCCTTCCATGGGGACCAGCGAACCTTCAGTTTAATAAAGAAGGAAATGAACCACTCCAAAATGGCTTTCTGAAGGGTTCTGAAAGCAGATGCCACTTGCATGCAGAGCTGCTCTGTGTCTAATGTGCAACTTCCAGACCTCCCTGCATCCTGCAGCTGAGTCCTCTCGTGTGCTGTGTTGGGCTGTGGTGGGAGAGCCAGAACTGACCATCAGTCACACCAACAGCTACAGCTTCCCAAACGACGGAAGGGTTAGACAAGGAAGCAAGAGAAGCAGCAACAGCGATAGAAGTATAAGTAGTTGTCACAGGTAAACTTCAGTATCTATGTCCAATGGTTAGTTCTAGATTTGCAAGCCTTGTTATATTGCATACGTCCTCCTTTCACTCTTTTCTCGAAGCAGCCCTCATCTTTCCCCCCATCCCCACCTTGAACTGGTGTGGAGCACCACAGGCAGTTGCGCCAAAATGATTCTCAGCCCCATCCTGCATTCTCCCTCTCCTACCCAAACCCGAAGCAGTCCAGACAGCTGTTGGCTATCACAAGTCTTAAGTTTTAGTAACTCCACCTGAGTTTCTTTCTTCGTGTACTATAGCTTCCTCCACAAGCACCCCAGCAGGGCAGTACAAGAGGCTCTGACCATGTCCCAGGAAGCTTCTTTGCCCCCTGGCAGCACCCTGCAGACATGCACCTTACTGGGAACGTATGGGTCGATGCTGGTGAGAGCCAGCACTGCTGACCTCATGCGTCACAGCTGATGGGGATCCACCAGGGGAAGCTGGCAGGGAGTGGCTACTGTCCCTTTTCTTTTAAATTTGGAGGGAGAGGGGGATATTTTTGGCATTTAGATTACTGTCCACCTTCTAGTGGCCAAGTTCTGGGCTGCATTAATAATTGGGGTTGATGGGCTGTCTGGGCAGGTATGGAGCATCACACCAACTTCAACAGCAAGTGCCATGGCTGTGGCCATGGCTGGGCTTCTCCCGTGCTGGCAAAGAGCAGGCTGTGCGTCCAGCAGGCTCCAGATGACCCGGCAGGCAGGGAGGCAGCCCTCTTCTGTGTTCAGATCAAGTCCATTTCATGTCCTCATCTTGAAAGAAGCTAAACCCAAGGAAACGCTTCCAAGGTCTCCTTCCACCACTCAGTGCCTGGTGCCCAGTGAAGGCATTTGTGGGTCACTGAAAATGGGATCCTTCTGGGATATATTTAATGGAAATGCCTTTCAGGAGAGACCTCCCAACTTTTTCCTTAATCTCAGAACAGGGGATGAATTTCCAGCTGTCCTTGCATATAGTGAAACATAGCTGAAACAGCCAAATGCAAAGTAGAGTTAAATGTAGGGTTTGACCTGAATAACCTTTTAATTAGGAAGATAAATTTGTTGTAGCTTGACCTTAGTCCATGTTAGGAACCTGCTAATCATGTGACATGCGGAGTGTATTAATGCTGCACTTAACTTGGCCATTGGTTTTATTATCTGGTTTGGGGAGTTTTTCACTCCCGAAGCATCAGTCTGCATCTGGTATGTTCTTTTTTTTTTTCCTTTTTTCTTTCCTATTCAGGACATGTAGCACATGTTGTACTTCCGTTCTCGTCCGTGTAGGGTATTGCCTTAAACAGATCGGTTGTGTTGTGGTTTGTTTTGGGTTTTCTTCTTTTTTTTTTTTTTTTTCCTACCATCAGTTTTATGCATTAATTTATTTAAAAATGTGTTGGTTTTGTTTTTGTTTTTTGAAAAAAAAAAAACACCATGAAACGTATAATATTTTTTTTTTTAACATTTCCATGGCAGTATTTATCATTGTTACTGGTTGTGTGTAGTGTAACAATTAATGATATTAAAAAGCATACATACAAAAAACAGCCTGCCAGCCTTTGTCATTGGAGCGAGGTGGGCTGTGGGGTGTGAGAGTTGGAGCAGTGCTGGGATGGTGCCCCAGCTCTCACTGATGCTGAAATGGGGAGTGGACAAACACAAGGACCACGGGGGGTGGGAGCCCAGTGCCACGCCTCTGGTGGCTGGAGCTGTGTGGTGCTGCTCTGGGTTTTTCAGGGAATACAGGAGAGAGGGCCTAGAATCACAGAGTCACAGAACTGTAGGGGTTGGAAGGGATATCTGGAGATCATCTAGTTCAACTCCCCTGCAAAGCAGGCTCCCAAAAATGCCTACAAGCCATGGTCCTGCACTTCCCAAAGTACAGCAATCTTGACTCGGACCAGCTGAAAGTGTTTCCTGCCCTTGTTACTCTGTGGGAGGGGAGGAAGGCTGGGGCCAGGGGAATGCAGCGGTGCCCACGGTGGGAGGATAGAGGGACGACGGAAGGGATGCCGGGTTGCAGGCAGCAGTCGCTGAGCATTACTCCAGGACTTGGTATCTTTTGGAACACACCACAACAGGGACAGAACGTGACCAAATCCCCCTGCTCCCACACTGTGATGTCACCAGTGGCATAAACGTCACCAGGAGATTACAGAACAGTGCCACCGGGTCCCCCATTCCACACAGGATCCTTCAGGAGCTGGGAGGCTCCAGCCCTGTGCAGTGCCCCCGAGCCACCCCAAGATCCACCAAGGACCCGGTGTCCGTGTGGCTGCAGCACCATGTTCCTCTCTGACAAAAAGTACAAGACGCCTGTGAGCACTTACACTGATCATTACCGGCCACCATGCTTGGTGAAAAAGGCCATGCATGGAAGGACTCCACTGCAGATATGGAAAGAAAACAAATTTGTGACCAAGGTAAAATCATAGCCTCAGGGTTTCTACCCTGACCTGGCTGAGGATGCTCAGGGCTGGGCATGGGGAGTTCACGGGGCGCCTCACTCTCCACATCAGGGGAGGTTCGTGTTCCCTGGTCAGCAACGTGTCTGCGCTTGTGGCTTCTTGGCCCCTGGGCTTGGTGCAATTCTGTGGATCCAGTGCACTTACGGGGCAGATGAGCATAAGCTCTCACACAGAATTCCTCACTGTCAGCAGGAGTGCATCTGCTGGGGAGGGGAAACTGAGGCAGGGCAGCTGGGTGACATGGTAGTGATGGGGGCAGATGGGAGGCACTGGAAGCTGCCCCAGCTCACAGCCCTGGGGCTTGCCCAGCCCTGAGTGTGGCAGAACCTCTCCTAGCCTTGCTCCTGGAGAAGGACAGACCCCTGAGGTACAACCTCGCCATGAGGAGGTCCTGTGGTCCACAGTCATACAGATCTCCCCACATAGTTTAGTCATCAGGCATGCTGTGATGTGAAGCACACCACAGAATGGGTTAACTCTTGCAGCCTCATTAATGTGTGTTATAATTAAAGAGCCAGCAGAGGGCATGGAGAAGAAAGTCACAGCTATCTCTTGCAGCCCAGGCACCTCGGCAGACCCCGGCCCTATTGGCCTCTGCCAGCTGAAGGGTTTTATCCCATAGCTCCTTTCCCTATCTCTGCTGGCCCCATACATAGTGACCTTGTTGTCCCCACACCATCCTCTGCTTTGTAAAGTAGCTGGATGTCCCCACACACCACGATGCAAGGGAGAAGAGGTGGTGGTACCCAGCCGTGGTGGTACCCAGCCACTCTCTGTCCCCAGTGCACATCCTCTACACGGATTTTCACCTGCCTGGTGAGTCTGGGGGCATGCCTCCAGTGTCTGCCTGATAATCGATAACTGGCTTCACCACAGTGCCCTCAAAGGCAGATGCTGCTGCATCGGCTGGGTATCTCACCTCACTCTTCACTGTCCCTAGGGACTAACGATGCCCCGGGAGCAAAGTACATTGCACCAAGTTCAGCCTGAGAAACTGACTGAGGCTGTGATGCAGGAGTATTTGTACCAGAATGCCACTGATCCCTCCGCTTACTGGCCTGAGAAGTACTGGGTGACCAAGTCTGAAGGTACTGCAAGTTCCCATCTGTCCACCTGTGTCACACAGGGTATATCACTAAGGGCCACAAGGCAGGGAGCTGCCATTGTCAGGTGCAAATCTGTCCACCTCTCCTTTTACATCTTGTTTCCCCACTGGTGGCAAAGGGGCCCTCACTTGCCATTTGCGTTTGTGGCTTTGCTGTAACCACCTGTCACCATCCCCACATTGAGGTCTGTTGGGCTCACCCCACTGGTAGTCCCTCAGTACCTACTGGTGGTCAGTGATGCCTGAAGGACACATCCCTCCTGGCCCCCAGGTTGGGATGAATTGGGTTGAGCTGGAATGGACATGCCCTCCTTCATTCTCAGGGCCAGCATTCACCCTGCCTTTGTTGGCTCTTGACCAGTGGTCAAGGTCCACACTTGTTAAGGTCCTGGTGGCCCTTATCAAGGACCCCAGCAGCAGCAGCTCTGAAGTGCCCCTGAACCCATGGTGTTGTGTCTGTGAGACACAGAGAGCAGTTGGGATGTTCCAGCTGCGTCACACATGCCCAATCCCACCAGCAGCCTCCTGCTCCACGGGCCAGTCCCGCACGTCTGCTTCTCATTCCAGAGAAATACAGCCCAGTTTTTGTCAGTGAGGACAGATACCTCACCTGGAGAGCAGGTCCCTACAACAGCGCAGCCTGGAACAAGTACAGCACCTACCTCCCCCTGCCTCCCAAGGTAGGCCGTGGTCCCTTGTACCCTGCCAAACTAAAGCTACTCAGGTGCCGTCAACCTTGGGTCCTGCAGTGAAATGGTGGCAATGCTGCAAAGGCTGCAACCATTCCTTGCAGGAGAAGAGAATGGAGACCTTTCTACAAAGCATACCCGTGCCATACCCCCCGAAATCCACCTGCCTCAACCGATCTGGTAACTGCCCTCATCCTGAGTGCCAGCTGTGCCACACCAGTGGCCACCTGGTTGATCAGATGCCTGCTGCTCCTTCTTGCTACCCTCTCTGTCCCTCTGCTTGCAGAGAGGGAGGTTGCTGGCATGCTGTGCAGGCTTTCACAGTTCTCATCACCATCACTGCAGCCTGTGTACACTATGTCGGGGAGGAAACCCTTCCAGGGCTATTACAGCCCATGCTCTGGTCGCCACTACTGCCTGCGAGGGATGGATTACTATGTGGATGGGGACGCTGCCATCAGAAGGCATCTCCATGCACTAGCAGAACCGACTGTAAGGTTGAGTTGGGCTGGGATGGGCTGGGAATGGATAAATGGGTGTTTTGGGTCTGATTGGGATGTCTTGGGTTCAGATGAGCTGGGTTGGTCTGAGATGGGTTGATATGAGTTGGGCTGGTTCGGGTTAGGATAAGGTCGGTTGGTTGGGACGAGTTGGGTTGAGAGGGTTGGGAAAACCATGCCCTCCATTCTCAGAACCACTGCTCACTCTGTCTCTGTTGTTTCTTGCAGGAGTATCCCATGTTGCAATTACAGCCCTGCAGTGATGGCCTGTGCACCTACACATTTCCCCCGGCCATCGTACCCATATATGAGCCCTAGGTATGAACGGACTATGTATGGGACTGCTCCAGCCAAGGGCAGGGTGCCCTGGTGTAAAGCTATTATTTTACCTAACACCAGTGAGATGCCAGGCCCCTTTCTGATAGTGTTTGATGCAAAATTGCTCAGAGGATTGTTGTGGGGGTGACGGTGCAGACAGCAGACCCTGAGTGGCAGTGCCATTGTGAAGCTCATGCAGGCACTGACACAGGTACTGTTCCTTCACCTTAAAGAGTAAGTGGCCACAACCAGGCAGAGCAGGCACCATCGTGGTGCTGAGCTGGAGCATGTGTTATTGCTATCTGTGAAGAAGAAGCCACTAAATTTCACCCCTCAAGGGCAGGTGTTGCAGTGCTTGATCTGCACAGCACCCAAGATCTTGGTGGTGCCCCTGAACCTGTCTGGTCATGGCTTAGCACCTCCAGGATTTTGGTGCCATGTTAGCGCTGCCTGAGTACCTCTTGTGCTCTCTGCCACTGCCTGCTTTTCTCACGCAAAGAGCTGTTCCCCGGTCAAGCTGCCCTTCACCAACCCCAGGTCCAGCAGCGCTTTAATCCCTGCGTGTTTACCTTGGGGACTTCTCCACTGCAGAGGCAGCTTCTTCCCTAGAACAGCTTTTGGGGAGCATCCAGGGCAGAGAGGAGGCTGTCATGCAGCTCAGCTGGCACCGTGCTAATGCACCAACTCCCCACGATCCCTTGATTCTGCTCCTCTTCCTCCACTGACCTTCATCCTTCCTCCTCTCCCAGGTGGGACTCCAGCCACCTCAAGAAGCTGGGGGGAGTGCAGAGGGGCAGCTATACCATCCACCCCGAGTTCGCCTCAGAGATGTACTACACACCGGCGCGCTAGTGGAAAGCGAAGACGAGCTCTCAATAAAACCATTTCGGGCAGCCACCCCTGGCAGCTCTGTTCCTACAGTCCAGGGAATTCCCGGCAAAGGGGGGACCGGTAAATGCTGTGACCTTGGGCTCCAACCTTCTACATGAGCACCCCATCCCTGGAGGTGCTCAGGGCCGGGTTTGATGGGGCCCCGGGCAGCCTGAGCTGGCGTGGGGCTGCCGGCTCACAGCGGGGGTTGGGTGGGTGGGCTTTAAGGTCCCTTCCAACCCGCGGCGTTCCGTGATTCTGTGGCTCTGTGATAGCCTGGGAGCCGTCAGTGCAAGCTGCAGATCAAAGCACGCGAGAAACGCTTTCAGGGCACAGTAACACCTCCAGAAATAGAACAGCCATCCATCCCCTCGCTCCGGGCACGCTTTCCCTCGCCGAGTTATCCAGGCACAGGGCTGAGATCCCCCAGCGCGGGGCTTAACAAGGAGGGGGGAGAGGGGCTGCGGGCGACGTCTGACGGGGCGTCATTCGGGAAGGTGCGCGATGAGCGGGGAGGGGCAGCACCGCGACCCCGAACCGCGGCCACCGCACCGCGGGCACCGCCGGCACGGAGCGCGGGGCGGGGCGGGGGGCCGGGCCGGGCCGTCCGGTTCCGCCCAGCCCCGGAACCGCGGTGGGAAGCGGCTGTGCTGCTGCCGGGAGCCGTTACGCGGCCCGGGGCTGCGGGGTAAGTGTGGGATGAGCCCGGGGGGTCGACCCGTGTTTGTGTGTGTGGCTGCAGTGTCCTCGGTGGGTTCGGGGACAGCCCCTCCTTGCTGCCCTCCGTTCCTCCCTCCCTCCGTCCCCCGCTGGGTGCCCTGCGGAGCCCGCAGCCTTCCCTCTGCTTCTCCGCTCCCTCCGGGGCTGAAGGGTGGGCGTTCGCGTCTCGTGTCAGCAGCCGCAGGGCTGCCCGCTGAGACCCGAAGGCTGGAAAATTGCTGTGCCAGGGGTTCCCGTTTCCTCCCCGTATCGCATCGTAGCGGTTAGGTGTTGGGGTGGGCTCGGGTTTCGGTTCCAGCCGTGCTGGCGCTCGGTCGCCTTTCCTTGGCTGTGAGGCCACGAGTTCGGCATCCTGGGGAAATTTGGGCTGCGAGAGTGGGCGTGTTTTGGGTGTGAGCTGGCTCGTTAAAACTTCAATTAGCACGCCGCGAAGAAGAAAGAGAGAGGATGTCGTGAAGGGAGAATTGTCAGGTGTATTAAATAGTAAGACCTCCGATGCCAGGCTTGACTCGCTGTGGGTTTTTTTTTTTTTGTGTTGCAGACCTGGTCTAACACCCGTGAGATGTTAAATAGAGTTTGGAGCATCACTTGGCGCAGGTGGCTTTAAGGAACGTTACTGCGCTGTGTTTTGGTGGAAGTGTTTAAGGCTCAGCAGAGGGAACGGTGCCGCCCAGTTCTGCATCCACACCATGTCCTGGCAGCGGTTCTGCCCTTGGCTGGTGAGCTCTATACACACACTTTGGGATTTGTCCTTAGGGTGCAGAGGGGTTGGTTGTTTCCTTCTGCTTGAGGCAGCATTGTTATAGTGCTGAATCATGGCTGTGTTTAGACTTCAGGGGGAAAGCAATAGTGTTCAGTTAAAAAAGATTTTGGTGTTGGATTTTTGTTTTGTTTCGGTGGGCCCAGATCCTGCTCTAACAGCTGCCTCTGCCAGCAGTGCCCTCCATGCTCACCCCGTGCCACCACAGTGCCTGTGGCTGCCACCTGCATGCTGCCATCATGGTGCTGGAGAGAACACAGCAGAGACAATGATAAGCCAGTGATGCCCCTGCCCGCCACCATATGCTGCTTGCAGCCTGCCTGGAGCACAGCCTGCTGTGCCCTGAAACTGGCCACTGCCATAGGGAGGACAGAGCTGCTGGGGACACAGGGCTGTGACAGAGCTGGGCATCCCCAGGAAGCAGAGGACTGGCAGGTGCTTGCAGTGTGCCGTGTCCCCTCTGGGATGAGCTGTCTGTACCCCACATCCTGGTGATGGCTGTGTGACTGTGGATTGAAATGGAGGCAGCATCCCAAAAGTGGGGAGGTAGCTAGTAAAGGGATGCCCTGCACCTCTCTCAAACCAGGCATTTTTAGGTCCCCTGGAAAGGATGCTCTGGATGTTCCTGTGACTCTGCTTGGTGACCAGTGCTCCCCCAGTATGGCTTAGAGATGGCTTGTTCCTTGTGGGAACAAATTCAGGGTGAGTTTGTGACTCAAGGTTGCTGTGAGGAGTGTGGTGTCCATGGAGCAGTCATCCCCCCACCATGGATCTCCCTGCCTCCTATCTCCCATCAGATGGGGCAGCAGTTTCACCCTATTTGACTCAAAAGTGCTGGAGAAATTGAGCATGCAGAAGGGTTGCTCATCCCAGGCCCTCTCAGATTTGCAGCTCACAGACTGCAATGTACCTTTAGCAAGGCACAGGCTTCGTGCACTCAGAGTTGTCTTTTTCCCTGTAGTTGTTGTGCAGAGGTCATTTTCTTTTTCACAGCCCTAATTTGCTGCTCTTTTAGGGACTGGAAATGCCTGGTGGTGACGCCTGCTAGAGCCCTGCCAGGTGTTTGTGGAGGTGATGGCACCTTGCACCCCTGGGCATAGATTCTTGGCGTTTGGGCCTGGGAAATCAGTACAGGGTGTGGGCACAGACTTGGCACCAGCGCAGTTCGGAGCTGGTATTTGGGGCAGTAGGGACTGGTTTGGTGACAGGGACCTTTTTTAAACAAGTGACCTCATTATAAAGGTGCCAGGGTTAATGGTGCTGTGGGTCTCGCAGCCCACATTTAGCAGCTGTATCAGTAAAAATAGAACTGGTCAAAAAAGGGATTTTTATTTTTACTCCACAAAGTGTGTCCTGCTTGGATGCTGTGCTTTCATCTCAGATCAAGGCACGGTGACTGGCTGTTTCCATGGAATGGGAAAGAAAATGCTTTGCTTTAGTTCAGCTGGGAGGCTTCATCACAGCAAGCTGCAACCACGCTGCTTGTCTTTGCTGTCCTCCCTGCCTGTTTTCTTTTTTTAGAGGAGCTGGAGGTCACAGCAATGTCATCTTGGAGCAAAATAACAAGGTTGCATTCCAGAATGTGTTGAAAGAGGCTTTGCATGTGCAGGCAGCTCTTTGCATGCGAGGTGGCAGGCTTTATCTTGGGGGAGCTTCGAAGACTTTGCTCTGGGACTAATCACAGGCAGAGAGCTGCACACTGCCTGAACAAAACCCAGGAGATGCTAGGCCAGGAGCAGTCTAAGATCCTATGTAGCGCAGTTCTGCTGACCCAAGGCTGCAAACTCATTTCTCAGCTACCTTGGCTCTGCAAATTTGCTCCAACCGTGATCATTTGATGCCAGAAATGATGCTGATGGGTGCTGAGTTGCAGACGGTTTTTGGGGTCTGAGCATCTTTGCGTGGTGCCACACAGCATTTTGGGGTGCTGCCTGTGGCCGAGGTGTACAGATTACCATCCTCTGCAGTGGGGTGGTGCTGCCTGCATGGAGGGCTGCCTGAGCCAAACTGCAGAGGTTGGCTCAGCCATTGTGTTGCCTTTGCCACAATCCTGCAAGCAGGGTGGCATTTTGGCTCCCTGAGCCAGCTGGCGATGCTGTGCCATTGCCAGTTGTCTCTGCACTGCCATCCATCACATCCCCATTTCAGTGCACCAGACCCACAGACAGAATGGACCCACGGACTGCACTGCATCTGCTGGTTTGAACGTCAGGGTTGTGAACCACTACAAGGAAGATTGGATCTAAAACCTTTCCTACAAACTGCACTGCTATGCTCCTTAGTGGCAGCAGCAGTGCTGGTTCCTCCGTGTATGTCACGAATTCCAACCCATGGAGGGGGAAAAAGAAACTGCCTAAAAATAGAGCAGATTCAGAGTGGCTCATAAATAATAAACCAACCTCCTGAGAGGGCGATGACAATCCAGAGAGTCCCTGGAGCAGGGAGCTGCTTTGTTGCTCTGAGTTTTAAGTGGAGATGAGGAAGGGGGCAGCAGGATCCACCTTTTCTGGAGCGTAAAACCCCATAAAAGATCTAGGCAAAAAAAAAAAAAAAAAAGAAGCCATTTGTTTCCTTTCACACAGAAAAGATGAGAGCTTCCAAAAATCCTTCTCCCCAAATAATTTACCAGCTCTGCTCCACCGGCGGGTGCATTTTCTTTCCTTCCCCCCCAGCTTCCCAGACCCAAAATAGCACCTGTACAAGGCACAGCCTTGTCTCTCATAGCAGCAGCTCTGTCACTGGCATCCCAAAACTCCCCAGTGCAGAGAGGGAGGGAACTTGTTTGGGCTATGCCCACCCATTTATAGGTCCAGAGGCACACACAGCTACTTGCACCGGCCCCAGGTGTTGCTTGGTGGTGGTGGCAACCTCTTGCCTGCTGTGGATGCCCAAGCTGGTGGAGATGGGCAACAGGTTGGGCATCACAGTGTCCCCACGGCATTGCTTGGCTCCATTGGTTGTGTCTAATCCTAACACCAAGAGGTGCTGATGTAGGAGTATGGTTTAACACCAGGATCTACCAACATCTCTATTGCCCAGCTTCTCTGTTGCCCCATTTTTGGTGGCTGGGCTCAGCTGGCCATGCATCACGTGCACTGGGGGAATGCAGCCCCATTCCCTCCTGTGAGCAGCGTCTTGCCCAGGGTGACACAGGCAGGGATGACCAGAGCTGCTCCTGTCTGTGCGAGGGCTCAGTGGGACTTGGCTGCGGGACAGGTCGTTTAGCTCAGCCTACCACCCACTCTTGCTAATCGCTTCCTAATGCTGCTGTAATCCCATTTAAAGCATCTGGCAGCCTGGAAAGTCACAGGCACCCAGTGGAAGGTTGATGTGGCCGCTCCAGCGCTCATACTGTGCCACTACATCCCATCCCTCCTTTGCTGCAGCTCCTGCCCTGAACATCCCATGTCCATGCTGTGCTCTGTCCCTGCACTGCCAGCCTGCTCTCTGAGCTTCTTTCTTGCAATAAAAGGGTCTCCAACTGCAAGATCTGCCCCAGCTGCTGCAATAAGACACATACTGAGTGCTGTGCATGTTGCAGAGCCCATTCTCAGGTTCCACAGCCCAGCTGTTCAGGCTCACGCATGATCATCACTGCTTGGAGCAGAGAGTTCAGAAGATCATCAAGTCCCTGTTTTTCCCGTCAGGCTACATCCCCAGGAAGATCAGCAGCTGGGCTGCCCCACTGCTAGTCCTGGTGTTCCACCTGTGATGAGCTGGAGGGGGCTGGAGGAGGTGTGTAGTCCTGCCCTTTCTTATGCCAAGCTCCTGAGACAGCCCAGCATCCTGGTGCTCAAGGCACACACCAGCAGCTCCTTGGCTCCTCTCCTCCCCTGTTCCTCCTTTGCCTGGTTTTACTCCTCACTTCCCTTGTCCTTGCTTCACTTTTCGACTCTGAACCCACAGCGCAGTTCTTGGCTGGTCCCACAGCCTGGGGAAAGCCACTCAGCTCTTGGCTCTCTGAGCTGCCTCCTTCCTGGGGCCGTGCACAGGGGAGCAGGCTGCAGCTGAAAAGCTTAGGCACATACTGCTTGTGTGTTTCCCAGCGTGGGCTTCAGTCTGGGATCACCACGTGTCATCTTAGGGTGTTTTGAGGCTGTGCATGCTGCTCAGCATACAGCACGTCCCAGCTGGCAGTGTGGGGGCAAAGAAAGCAGCTGAAATTAAGACAGAAAACAGGTGACAAGTGATCCCTTGGTTCAGAGGTTCTTCCCAGACTATATTTATCCTCTTCTTTTTCAGAGATATGTGCTCTGAGTTTCGGTGGAAGTGGAAACTCTCTGTTTTCTTCTTCTGAGATCCCCAGCCTGGCTGCAAAGACGACTTTCTTCCCACTCCTCTGCAAGAAGTGATAGAGGAAACAAGCAGCATGTACACTTTCCTGCCTGAAAACTTCACGCCGGTGAAGCAGAAGCCATCCAAGGAGCTGAGGCCCATGCTGGGGGCCGTCACGCTGGGCCTCATCCTGTTCATCGCCGCGGTGGTGGCCTGGTGCTACTACACGGTGTCCCTGCGGAAGGCGGAGCGGCTCAAGACGGAGCTGATGGACCTGCGGGCGGACGGCTTTGTCATCAGAAACCAGCACGGGGAGGTGGTGTTCCGGCTGGCGTTCCGCTCGGGGAGCCTGGACCTGGAGTCGTGCTCCAAGGAGGGCGAGATCCTGAGCTGCACGCGGTCGAACCGAGGCCCGCTCAACTTCTTCATCCAGACGGTGAAGCCCAAGGACACGGTGATGTGCTACCGCGTGCGCTGGGAGGAGCTGGCGGCCGGCCCGGCGGTGGAGCACACCATGTTTTGGGAGGACGCCCACTGGTACGGGGGCTCGGAGATGAGCACCCAGCACTGGCCCATCCGCCTGGCCGGCTACCAGGAGCCCGTGCCCTACGTCACCAGCGACGTCTACTCTTTCCGCGACAGCTTTGGGGGCATCCTGGAGCGCTACTGGCTCTCCTCCAAGGCGGCGGCCATCAAGATCAACGACTCGGTGCCCTTCCACCTGGGCTTCAACGCCACCGAGCGCTCCCTCTTCTTCCAGGCGCGCTACAAGGACTCGCCCTACAAGCCCCCGCCGGGGCAGCAGCCCTTCCCTGAGCTGAGCTACCGCGTGTGCGTGGGCTCCGACGTCACCTCCATCCACAAGTACATGGTGCGCAGGTACTTCAACAAGCCCTCCAAGATCCCTGCTGAGAATGCCTTCCGCTACCCCATCTGGTCCACTTGGGCACTCTACAAGAATGATATTGACCAGGATAAACTCTTGAGATTTGCTGAGAAGATTAAGAAATACCGCTTTAACTGCAGCCACATTGAAATTGATGACATGTACACGCAGGCGTATGGGGACTTTGACTTTGACCCAGTCAAGTTCCCCAATGTAACTGAGATGTTTGCAAAGCTGAGGGAAGATGGGTTTAAGGTCACTCTGTGGACACACCCTTTCATAAACTACAATTCCTCAAATTTTGGGGTGGGGATTGAGCGTCAACTCTTCATCAAGGAGCCCTCGGGGCGGCTGCCAGCCATGGTGGAGTGGTGGAATGGCATTGGGGCCATCCTGGACTTTACCAACCCGGCCGCCCGGGACTGGTTCCAGAGTCACCTGCGCCAGCTCCGTCACAAGTACGGCATCTCCTCCTTCAAATTTGACGCGGGTGAGACCAGCTACCTGCCCAAGCAGTTCAGCACCTTCCGGCCGCTCTCCGATCCCAGCATCTGGTCTCGGCGCTACACCGAGATGGCCATCCCCTTCTACGAGCTGGCCGAGGTGCGGGTGGGCTACCAGTCACAGAACATCTCCTGCTTCTTCCGCATCATTGACCGTGATTCTGTGTGGGGTTATGAGCTTGGCCTCAAGTCCCTCATCCCCACAGTGCTCACCATCAGCATGCTGGGCTATCCCTTTATTTCCGCTGATATGATTGGAGGAAACTTCCTCCCCAACAAGACGGACGGAGCAGTTGAGATCCCGGACCGGGAGCTGTACATCCGATGGCTGGAGCTGTCAGCCTTCATGCCCTCCATGCAGTTCTCCATCCCACCCTGGCTCTATGACAAGGAGGTGGTGGAGATCGCTCAGAAGTTCACGGAGCTCCACGAGTCGCTGGTGGCCCCGCTGCTGCTGGAGCTGGCCGGGGAGGTGACCGACACGGGAGACCCCATCATCCGTCCCATCTGGTGGATCTCGCCCCGCGACGAGGCCACGCACCGAATCGACTCGCAGTTCCTCATTGGGGACACCCTCATGGTGGCTCCCGTGCTGGAGATGGGCAAGCAGGAGCGCGATGTCTACCTGCCGGCGGGCAAGTGGCGCAGCTACAAGGGGGAGCTCTTTGAGAAGACGCCGGTGCTGCTCACGGACTATCCCGTTGACCTGGACGAGGTCGCCTATTTCCTCTGGGTTTCCTAACAGGCTCCTCCGTCTGCTTTGGGAAAACCATGCCTTATGCTACAACTTTTTAACAAATAATATTTCTAATTGCACAATTCATTTGGGACTGGGGTTGTGGTAGTGTATTAAATAGACTTCGTTCTCCTTGGGGATTTTTTTGTTGCTTGGAGGAAGGTGGTCTATTTTTTTGTTTTTAATTTGGGCAGGTGCGAGGCTGCATTCGGGTTGTAGTAGGCAGAATTTTCTTTGTATATGTGGAGACAGCGTCATGCAGTCAAACCTAATACCTTTTTAGTTCCCAAGGATTTTAGGTGGGGACGTTTGGTTAGTGCATTGTGGGAGCATTTCTTGTCCCACAGGAGCACCCACCACTGTCTTGGGGGTGTGTGATGTGGTAGGGTTGCTACAGCACAGCCTGCCTTAAGTTTTCTAATATGGCAAGTATATTTTAAAAGACTTTTTTTTTTCAAGAGCAGCAAATAAACTAGATTATATAGATATATATATACAGATTTATTTTTCCCCCTGTAGCATAGCAGAGGACTAACATTTGCCCGTTTTCTCGGGTACCAGGCAGGCCAGGTTACTCGCATGACATGCAGTTATTTCAGTTGAACAGGCTACATATTGCTTGCTGGAGCAGCTGCATCCCACCTCCTCGCCTGTCTGATGCTGCTGCAAGACTCTTGCCTGTGTGTTTCGCCTCGGGTGTCAACACTGCCTTTCCTGTAGCAGCACAATTCATACCAGTGTGCCCAGTCAATCTTCTTAGCACGTCACGGTCCTGCTTTGTTACAGGACTGTAACAGGTATTCTTTTTATTTTTTTAAGGACAGATGAGCTTTCACATTTGTTGCCAGGGAAGGACTGCCTGAAGCAAAGCTGATCTCTGAGGGTCTGTGTGCTACTTCCCCAGGAACAGCAGGTTCTTGTGAGCAGCACGAGTCATGGATGTAATATTTGATGCTAGCTGGCTTGCTGGTGGGTGAAAAGCACCAGCTTTTGCATTGATGGTTTTGTGACAGTGGGTGTTCTCACTGCACCCAGGGAAATGTTCTCATGTAGCATGAAATTAAGCTAATATCCATCTCCGTCTCGGGTAGGTGTCAGAGAGATGATAATGTTGTGTAGAGCTTTTCTGAAGCAGCCCTTCTCTCTTTCATGGAGTTGTAGGGGACTTCCTCCACTTTTGGGCTTGGTGTTGGAGCTTTCTGGAAAGGACATGGGGTGATGTGTTTCTGCACCTGCAGTCCCCAGCTCTACACTGAGCAAGACTTCAGCTCAGGTCCCCCCTGTTCCCTTTGTGGGGATTTGCTCAGCATTTTTCCCTCCTCCTTTTTCAGGAAGCTTTTCCAGCTTTCCCATTTGGTTTTCTTCAGGAAGATGCACTTACAGAGAGACAGGCAATCACCACTCTAAGCAACCTCAAGCAGCACAGCAGTCTGGCAGCCTTGCTCCCTGGGGCAGGACTTTCCTGGCTGTGCCCTTGCTGCTGGCATCTTAGCCCATTTGTTTTTAACATGCCTGCTCAGAACTGAGCCACATTATCTGAGAGGGCTTGGGGCAAGAAGAGCATAGCAGCTGCAGGTCTTTTTATGGGATTGCATCCAGGTGTGAGTCCACCACCCAGGGAGATGGACCAGTGTTTGGGGTAGAGTAGGCTACCTGTAAAGGTCTTTCTCTAAGGCTGACTTTTCATCTGGGTTTGCACGAGGCAGAAAAGGAGATGCACCTATGAGCTGTGATAGTGTCCACAAGTGAAAATTCTGGTGTTTGGGGCAATATCAAAAGTGTTTTTAGAGTTAGGAAGGAGGTGAGAAAACTTGGAGTGATGGATGCTCTCCTTGGAGATCTTCAGAAGCTGTCTGGACATGGTCCAGGGCAACCTGCTCCAAGTGACCACTGCTTGAGGCCTCCAGAGGTCCCTTCCAACCTCAACCATTTTGTGAGTCCATACCTCTTTGGAACCAACCTGATGTCTGACTGGATCTGTTCTGTGTAATTTGGTGATTTGGCCTCCAGACCAGACTCAGGGGAGTCCTTGGATCCAGCAGGAGCACAGGCAAGTCCCGGACTCAGTCCTAGAACCCGTTTCTTGTGGCTTTTAGCAGTGGAAGGCTCAGATTTGCTCTCTGGCCCCAGTACAAGTAGCAGTGGTTTTCCAGGCTACAAACATACTCTGACAAGCTTTAGCCTTCCTAGTAGAATCCTTTTACTGTGAAAATGACGGCAGTAACTGCATGAGTGCCTTGATCCATTCCCTCTTAGAAGTCAGTAAAATCCATTGTGCTTTGTGTGGGAGCAGATGGGGAGGGCTTGTGTCCTCTGCTTCCATCCCTCAGCTCATGGGAGTTGGGTTCCAGCTGCTGAAGGAGCCAGAAGCTGGTGTTGCAGCTGGACTTGACAGGTAGTGGTGATTGACTGGGACATTCCTGCAAGGTGTGGGATCTTAAAGTCCAGTGTGGCTGCAGCTGAGCAGCTTTGTGCCAGGAAAGTACCAGAATTCAACAGGGCTCTGTCAGGAGGGAAAATCTCTATTAGATACACTATCCTCCTTCCCCTCCCCTCAAAAGAAAGAGTTTTATTGTCAGAGCTGTTTATTAACTATTCATAAATTAGTAAGATTACAGAGTATCCTTATTTTTCTAAATGCTGTGGTTAGGGAAGAAGTGGTCATGGGTATTCAGTGCTTAAGACAGGAGAAGGGGAAAGCTGGGAGGAGGGCAGGGATGAAGCCAAGGAGTAAGGGCTCATCTGAGCATCGTTCTCTGGGTCCATAGCACCAAGTCATTTTGGGGACAGGCTCAGCAATGCTCCCTGAAGCTATCCCATAAGCTATTGGATGCTCTCTCCATCAAACTTTTCACCAAAACCACTATATGTAACACTATGCTGCAGCCCAGGTTGAGCATCCCTGACTTTGAAGATCACAAACTCTCTGTGTATGGAGACTTTGGGAACCAGTACCCAGGGAGATTTCTCTGGGTTACACACTGGGTCACTGCCCAAAACCAGGTTAACTCAGACAAGGAGAAGCCTCAAAACAGGTGTTGGGGATTGGTTCAGTCAGCACTAGCAGGTGGTGATGAGCAGCAGGTCAGCGTGGAGCCCATGGGATTGGGTGTTGAAGCTTACTTTGTTTGTGTCAGCTTTAGTGGGTGGTTGGGTTTCACATGCTTTCCTGAGTTGGACTGCAGTGCTGGTGGGATCGTTTTTAACCACTTTTCTAATTCTAATTGTTTTGAAAACAGATCTGTAATGTGAATTGCCTTGATTGATATAAAACTTTGGAAAACAAAAGGAAGTTTAATTTGTCTGTCTATTTCAACTGTATGGGACTGGTGGTAGATCTGGGGCTTTTTTTCATCCCAGACTTCACTGAAATTAGAGTCGAGGCTGTGGGTTTATTTAATGTATTTACTGCTTGTGTTCTGACACTTTGGTGGATGTTTTAAAGTGATAAGCTGTCAGCATTCTGCTTAGACGGGGCTAAAAGTGCCCCCTCCCTTAGCACAGGCTGGGATGGATCACAAACCACCCTCCCCGGGTCCTGATGCTGTATCACACCCGACAGTGATGCCAGTATTTCTGTTGATTTCCCCCAAAAGGCGTCCTCCAGCGCCAGCATCAGGGGGAAGGGAGGGGGTGCAAGGAGGGACCTGGAGTGTTTCTGGTCCATGCTGATACAGAAGACTTGTAGTCTTTGTGCGGGTGATGAAGAGGAGGCTGCTTGCTGCTTCCAGCATGTGCCCCATGAGGTCACCCGTGGTGCTGGGTGTCCCTGCTGTGCCCAGGTCCCCTTCTTACACTGCTCCAGCAGGGCAGAAGGGCCACTGTGGATGTTTGTGGCTGTGTAAGCACCAGAAACAGACCTGTGAAACTCATGAAGAGCCTGCTTTGCCCCACGCCACACCCTCACCCCTAAATAATGTTTTTCTTCCTCTTCCAACACCTTACCATATGAGCCAAAGCCTACTTTGTGCCATCCAGACATTACCAGCACCAGTAAGCACACATAGCTCAAATGAGGGGGGTTTTGTTTTACTACTTTTGCAATAAAAATACATTTTCCCAATGCTTTCCCTTTGCCCTCTCCCTTGGATGTGAGTTCAGAAATGCATCAAGAACTGTGCAGGGAGCACAGAAGAGCATTAATGACCAACTCCAAATCTCACTGAGGCTTTAGCAAAAGGCCAATACGTTTCAAATCAGGTTGGAGAGGTCCTATGGGTCCAGCCTTACACAAGATCACAGCTTTTTGTAAATGCAAGAAGAACAGGGAAAAAATACAGCACAGGTTTGAGGAGAGCTGTGGTGAAAGGACAAGCTGACAGCAACAGATTCCCTTTGGGTGTGCAGTCAGTCTGGAAACCTTAGGGAAAAAAACAGCCTCCTCCATCACAGCCAGCCACAGAGTCCAGGAAAGCCATTATGCTGGGCTGGACCATGCTAAATCCAACCAAGCAGAAAAAGACAGGGACTGTTTTATTTTTTTTTTAAATGTATTTTGCTACTGGGGATGGGTGATTTGTAGCTCAGCAATCATCTGACATCAAGGATAACAAACACTCTCTCCAAAAATAAAAACATAAAGGCAGCCTGGGGTGAGTGATGTTCCCACATCACCAGTCCCTGTAGCAAACGCAGTCCTTGTTCAGAGCTGGGAGCACTGAAAAACAAGAGAGACTGAGGCTTCATGAGGAAAACCAGATGTTCTTCCAGCAGCACACACCCCATCGAGGGGAGGCACAGGAGGAGAGCAAACATGGATGGGGATTTGGAGAGGGATTTTTGCAGCCAAATGGGCTTGAATTCTCCCCCAGGGAGATCTGCTAAGGGTCAAGTAGCTTGTACCATCCCTGGAAGCTGCAGAATACTTGAAGATGCTTTTTTCCCCCAGCTTGTGATTCATAAGATCAGCAGAACCATGATCATGCACCAGAGCACACAGTTATGGGGCAGGGATGCTGCATGATGAGGCTGGAACTGAGCTCCCCACCATGGGCACCAACAAAGGTTTGGGTAAGCATCACAGAGAGCCTCAGCTTTTTTCATACTCAACCTACACCCAGAGGAGCTTGGCTGGGACTCAGTAAGACCCTCCGGTCACCATAGCTCATGGGAGGAAGCCAGTGACACCAAATATCAACATGAGCGTGCTGGCTCCTGACCCTGCAGCATGACAGACTCACTGGTGAGGCCAAGAGCAAGTGTGGTGTTCTCACATACCCCATTGATTCATAACATCAATCAGCTCCAGTGCAAAGAGGTTATCTTCTATTTTAGGCCATGCACAGTTTTACCTCTCAAATGCCTCTAGCAGCCCATCAAGGTCACGGAAGGAAACTAACCCTTGCTTTGGAAGGGATGTCTCAGCCCAGAGACCCCAGGACTCTCCTAAACTTCACAGTCATATCACCTGTAAACTTCTCTTAGCTTAGAAATAAGGAAGAATGGACTGAGAGTGGAGGGTATTTCAGAGGTACCTCACTTTCTCCAAACCCACAGGTCCTGCTGAAATGCCTTCACCCAGGAGAAGTCATGTCTGTGGGTTGCCAGCTCATGGGGATCAACTCAGCCAGTGTCATGGGAGGACAGTTTCCAGGGGAAACTGAGGCAAGGCAGCACCTGGGCTGGTTTCTTACTTATCCAAGCTCTCTGAGGAGAACACCCGCCAAGTCTTCTCTTGGAAACTGTGTGGTGATTGGATTGAACTCTTTGGACCTAAACAAGGCCCCAAAATACAAACAGATTTCTTTAATAGTCCCACAGTAACCCACGTATGACTTGCTGCTAGTTTTCAGTCAAGACTGCTACTGAGATTTCATCAAATGCTTGCAGGCTTGTCTGAGTACACAACAGAGATAAGTTTCCCAATAATTTATTTCATTAAAAGGAGGAAACGATTGCTGCATTATCAAGAAGTGGTAAAGCTTCTTTCTGCTATCTCGGATAACTCCATCCATGGGAAATGGAAACTCACCTTGGTACTGCTTCAGCACCCATCTTATGAACAGGATGAAAAATTGGAGACACCCTCTTCAGGTTAATCATGGTTGTTTGTTTTTTTTTTTTTCCTTTTTAAGAAAGTACTCAGCATCAACTACTTTCTCTACTAAGCGAAAGGAGATCATAACCATTTAAAGGAATCAGCTGCAGTACAAACAGGTAGCAATGGAGTCCATGTAAAATGCAAAGAATGAAAATGTTTTGGAAAACACAAAGATGCATGCTATTTCTTGATGGAAAAATACTAGGAATGGAGTATGCAAATTTAGTTTACTATATTGTAATTGTGAAATGGGAAGAACCAAGATGTACATAAAATAAGTTCCACTAAGTTACACCATAGCAACTGCAACACTATGAGGGGTCACAGCATTTTTAGTATTTTTAGTTTCCTTTGTGATAATACATTTCTACTTCAAAACCATTATAATTTTGAGGTCATTCAAGTCAAAGCTTCACTAATACATGATAACGTAGCAAAGCAGACGGAGGAGCCTGTTAGGAAACCCAGAGGAAATAGGCGACCTCGTCCAGGTCAACGGGATAGTCCGTGAGCAGCACCGGCGTCTTCTCAAAGAGCTCCCCCTTGTAGCTGCGCCACTTGCCCGCCGGCAGGTAGACATCGCGCTCCTGCTTACCCATCTCCAGCACGGGAGCCACCATGAGGGTGTCCCCAATGAGGAACTGCGAGTCGATTCGGTGCGTGGCCTCGTCGCGGGGCGAGATCCACCAGATGGGACGGATGATGGGGTCTCCCGTGTCGGTCACCTCCCCGGCCAGCTCCAGCAGCAGCGGGGCCACCAGCGACTCGTGGAGCTCCGTGAACTTCTGAGCGATCTCCACCACCTCCTTGTCATAGAGCCAGGGTGGGATGGAGAACTGCATGGAGGGCATGAAGGCTGACAGCTCCAGCCATCGGATGTACAGCTCCCGGTCCGGGATCTCAACTGCTCCGTCCGTCTTGTTGGGGAGGAAGTTTCCTCCAATCATATCAGCGGAAATAAAGGGATAGCCCAGCATGCTGATGGTGAGCACTGTGGGGATGAGGGACTTGAGGCCAAGCTCATAACCCCACACAGAATCACGGTCAATGATGCGGAAGAAGCAGGAGATGTTCTGTGACTGGTAGCCCACCCGCACCTCGGCCAGCTCGTAGAAGGGGATGGCCATCTCGGTGTAGCGCCGAGACCAGATGCTGGGATCGGAGAGCGGCCGGAAGGTGCTGAACTGCTTGGGCAGGTAGCTGGTCTCACCCGCGTCAAATTTGAAGGAGGAGATGCCGTACTTGTGACGGAGCTGGCGCAGGTGACTCTGGAACCAGTCCCGGGCGGCCGGGTTGGTAAAGTCCAGGATGGCCCCAATGCCATTCCACCACTCCACCATGGCTGGCAGCCGCCCCGAGGGCTCCTTGATGAAGAGTTGACGCTCAATCCCCACCCCAAAATTTGAGGAATTGTAGTTTATGAAAGGGTGTGTCCACAGAGTGACCTTAAACCCATCTTCCCTCAGCTTTGCAAACATCTCAGTTACATTGGGGAACTTGACTGGGTCAAAGTCAAAGTCCCCATACGCCTGCGTGTACATGTCATCAATTTCAATGTGGCTGCAGTTAAAGCGGTATTTCTTAATCTTCTCAGCAAATCTCAAGAGTTTATCCTGGTCAATATCATTCTTGTAGAGTGCCCAAGTGGACCAGATGGGGTAGCGGAAGGCATTCTCAGCAGGGATCTTGGAGGGCTTGTTGAAGTACCTGCGCACCATGTACTTGTGGATGGAGGTGACGTCGGAGCCCACGCACACGCGGTAGCTCAGCTCAGGGAAGGGCTGCTGCCCCGGCGGGGGCTTGTAGGGCGAGTCCTTGTAGCGCGCCTGGAAGAAGAGGGAGCGCTCGGTGGCGTTGAAGCCCAGGTGGAAGGGCACCGAGTCGTTGATCTTGATGGCCGCCGCCTTGGAGGAGAGCCAGTAGCGCTCCAGGATGCCCCCAAAGCTGTCGCGGAAAGAGTAGACGTCGCTGGTGACGTAGGGCACGGGCTCCTGGTAGCCGGCCAGGCGGATGGGCCAGTGCTGGGTGCTCATCTCCGAGCCCCCGTACCAGTGGGCGTCCTCCCAAAACATGGTGTGCTCCACCGCCGGGCCGGCCGCCAGCTCCTCCCAGCGCACGCGGTAGCACATCACCGTGTCCTTGGGCTTCACCGTCTGGATGAAGAAGTTGAGCGGGCCTCGGTTCGACCGCGTGCAGCTCAGGATCTCGCCCTCCTTGGAGCACGACTCCAGGTCCAGGCTCCCCGAGCGGAACGCCAGCCGGAACACCACCTCCCCGTGCTGGTTTCTGATGACAAAGCCGTCCGCCCGCAGGTCCATCAGCTCCGTCTTGAGCCGCTCCGCCTTCCGCAGGGACACCGTGTAGTAGCACCAGGCCACCACCGCGGCGATGAACAGGATGAGGCCCAGCGTGACGGCCCCCAGCATGGGCCTCAGCTCCTTGGATGGCTTCTGCTTCACCGGTGTGAAGTTTCTAGTCCAATGCATTTCTCTGTCCCCTTTTTGTGTGCTTCCATGCTTTTCCTTGCGGTGAGTAATCTGACTTTCCATGACTCCTTGCTTAGGAGTCTTGTTGCTGAACCTTTTCCTTGTTGAAAGAAGAACCACAATACAGCTTGAAAGCAGTCCTAGTCTCCTTTCCAAACTTCTTCACTCTTATCTGCAGTGCTAATTTACAAGACAGAAAATTATAAACAGTAAAAAAAAAGGAATTAATTCTTTCTAACATCCCTGGATCCTGTGGATCTCCAGACTTGTGGCTCTGGCTCATTTTGCTCTGTGCTGTTGCAGCCTGCCCACAGGTTGCTGAGCTGAGTGTTTTTTTTGGAGTGAGGTGATGCCAGGATTCCCATGACCATCACTTTGCCATGACCATGTTGCATCCTGGTGGAGACCAGAGAACTCCTCATGGCTGGGGAGAAGAGCTGGTACCTGGGGACTGGACTGCACAATTTGATCAGTATTTTAGTGTTTTTATATTGAACGTTTGCTCTGCCAGATTTTCCCATCTGTCTGCAATGAATGGAAAGAGCTCCTGCCACCCAGCATGTCACTGACCCATCTTGTCATGCCTGGGGAAAAGAATATTTCCCTTCATCCAATCCACCATTTCTTGTCCTAATCAAAGTCCTGTAACTCCTAGGTCACACATCTTACCATGCCAGAGTCCATGCTGCAGAAGGGGTGGAATATAAATAGTCACAGAGTTTGGGATTGAGGTGCTAGACTGGAACTGTTGCCAGACCAGAACTATGTTAAAGCCACAAACTTTAGCAGGTCGAGAAATGCACAGTAATTCCACACACAGCCCAGCTGCACCAAGACCTGTCCAGATCCCAGCATCTGAAAAAGCATCCAGTGGCAGCAAAAATGTCAGAAGATGGAGCAGATGACATGAGTCTGGGGATCTGTGTGGTCTGATGCACCCTCAGATTTGCAGGAGCAGTATGTATGGAGGGATAGAAGAAAGAAATCCATCTTGCTTAGCACAGCTTTCCCTAGCAATATACACCCAGCATATTTACCCACAGCACCTTGACATCAGTACCTAAGTATACAGAGATAATTAGCTAGCTGGGGGAGCCATTAGAAATACCAGAGGTGACTGTGTTTGCTATTGATCACAGCAGCCTCCCCGTCACCATAAGGAGACACTGGGTTATTTTTTTAGCATGCTGTCAGGATGAGCAACGCTTGGTCCTGAAAAAGAGCCAGAACGGATAAAAAGCACCATGGGAAAATATCGCTGCTGTGGAACCTGACCTGGCTTATCTAGGGAAGGGGCTGCAGCAGCTAGGAAGAAAAAAGGTCGTAATGTCTCAAGGAGGTGGTGGCTTGGCCCTGGTGTGGGATGAGGGCAGTCTGGGTGCAGGTTGGGTTACATGTGCACTTGGGGCGTGCTGCCAGGGCTTGGGGCTGGCAGCAGCTCTGGGATTGGCCCCACTCCCTGTTCAGCTCGGGTCGTTTCCAGCGAAACCATGGTGTGTTTGAAAAACAAGCTCCTCGCTTTGAAGATGGTTTTGTGCACAGTTGTCACCCTCGAGTTTTCTTCTTCCTCCTTCCTTCCTCTTTTTGCCCTCCCAACACTCCTGCTAGATGAGATTTCTCTACGATCAACTCCACCACTTTCCAGAGAGAAAAAAAAGGAAAAAGAAACAGGAAAAAGGGGTTCGGGACTTCCTCCTGTTTACTTTTTCCTTTCCTCTCCTTTTTCCTTCCATTCCCTTCCCTTGCCTGCCTTGCCTTGCCTGACCCTTTCATTCCCTCCCCTCCCCTCTCCTTCCCTTCTCTCCCCTGTCCTCTCCTTCTTTCTCTTCTTCTCTTCCCTTTACTTTCATTTCCTTTTCTTCCCTTCCCTGTTCCCTCTAGGTGACAAACCCAATATGGAGATGTGATAGGTGGGCAGAGCAGACAGTAGGCACACCTGTGTTTCATTTCGGCAGGTTTACTGGGTGCTGCCACATCAGCCACCTTCCACAAGGAGCATGGATCCCTCACCCCGAGGATATGAGCAGCCCTTAGTGTGTGCAGATTAAATATTGACATAGCTGCCACCCTTGCATGCAGAAACTGAGACAGGACTTTAGACCCTCTTAAACAGGAGATAAAGGACATCAGGGGATGAAACACACAACACAGAGAGAGAAGGGAGCCACATGCCCACACCTCAGTGCTCTCACACACATCTGCCCCTACCAATATTGCTGAGTGCTTGGCACACATGACACGAGTATGCCAGGTCTCATGTCCCTATGTCCCAGCCATGTGATACCTGAGCCCTTGGGCTCTGGGACTCCATAGTGCAGTGAAGGAGCCTTCAGCTGTGTTTGTCTGTCACTGGTGCAGCGGTGCACCACTCCTGTGGTGAAAGAATCCCATATTTAACTGAAGGGAATGTTTATTATGTGAAGAATCCATTTATAAAGGGTTGTCAGACACCGCAGCCTTGCTATCAGGCACTTGCAGGCAGGGTACACATAAAGCACATTCCGGCCAGAAGTGCCATAGACAGCTATAAGTCATGCTCATAAACAAACCATTGCTCTATCCACTCTGCAAGAACAGATTAATTATTCACCAACCCCTCTTCAGCTGCTCGAAGTGGGACTTTCCTACACCAAACACACCCCAAGCAGAAAGTTGCTCTCATCAGCTCCCATCTTCCAGCCTGGCACAGAGTGCTGCCCGTACTGGGATTCAGGCCTGCCCGTGCAGGTTTGACCCCGCTCCCTATGTGCTTACTTGCTCCGAGAGAAGAGGTTCCCGCTGTCACTGCAAAGAAGAGGAGCGAGGGAAGGCAGAGGTTATCGCACAGCTCAGCTGCAAAGCCAGCCAGGCTTAGCGCGAGGAGACCCGCCAGGGCATTACCGGGGACTGCGTGTGGTCTGTGCACGGGGACAAGGGCCCTGATGTCCCTGCACTGCCCGCTGCACTGAATGTTGACAGCTCATGCCGGCGTGATCGCTGCCGGCTCGTCCCTTCGCAAACACCCCCCCTAGAGCCAGGCGAGTCCTCGCGTTCGGAGCAGAAATCTTTCCCGAGGCTTTCCATTCCTCAAAGCCGCTCGTCTACGGGAATGGAGCAAAGTTCACCGCACAGTCATTCAGTCCTAACTGCTGCTCACTTAAACATATCCCTCCTTCCCCATCGGGCAGAAATAAAACGCAGAAATAATGTCCTTGCCCTGCCCGGGACTCTGCTCTAAGCGGTGTCTGAGTCCGCTGCATCCTTGGGGAGCAGCTCCATCTGCCGAGCCAGCCCGGGCTGGGAGCTGCAGGGACCTCCTCCAGAACTGTCCTTGCCGGACAGTCCCGAGTGTGAGGAAATACTTGGAGCCCTGGAGGTGCCCCGTGGGGAAGTGAAGTGTGCCGAGTCACATCGGGCTGTTCTGAGTGGAGTCGGTGTGCCGGGCTGGTGCCAGGTGGAGGAATAAGCTGGGAGCTCGGTCTGGTCTGAGTTTCCCATCACTCAGACCCAGGCTCCATGGAGGCTGTGTTTGGAGGGGAAGCCCTGCCTGTTCTCCATGGGGCTCCACAGCTTGGAGGCACTCACTTCTGGTTAATATTTTCTTGCAACAGTGAGCCAGAGACTCAAATGCTCCACAGAATCATAGAACAGAATCAGAGTCACAGAATAGTTTGAGTTGCTAAGGACTATTAACGGTCACCCAAACCAGCTCCCCCGCAATGAGAAGGAATGCCTACAGCTCCCTCAGGTGCTCAGAGCCCCCCAGCCTGACCTCGAGTGTCTCCATGGATGGGCATCTACAGCCTCTCTGGGCAATGTGCTACAGTACCTCACCAACCTGATCGTAAAAACCTGATTCCATGTATCCATCCTAATTCTCCCCTTTTTTAGTCTGAAACCATTTCCTCTTGTCCTGTCACTGCAAACGCTGATGCGGAGTCTGTCCCTGTCTCTCTTGCAGCCCCCTGTAGATACAGACAGGCCGCTCTCAGGTGTCCTGGAGCCTTCTCTCCTCCATGCTGCACAGCCCCAGCTCTCTCATCCCATCCTCTGGGTGTGTTGACCACACCACACAGCTTGGAGTCATCCACAAAATACTGAGGGTGCACTCCATCCCACTGCTGATGTAGTTGATGACAATATTAAAAAGCATCAGCCCCAGTACTGACCCCTGAGGGACAGCACTCATCACTGATCTCTAACTGTACATGGATCCATTGATGATCACTCTTTGGGTACAGCCTTATGTGAAAGAATCTTCCACCTTCTGCATTCTTGGGGACCCAGGATTGTTGTGTTTTGTTTTGCTTTGTTTTCCTATACATATGACACCAAGAACTTCCCAGGGATCCAAGGCTTCACCAAAGATAATCCAGTGATGTCCAGCCCACTTGTTTTGCCTTGATAATCACAGAATCATAGAATGTCTTGGGTTGGGAAGGACCTCGAATGATCTAGTTCCAGCTCCCCAAAGCATTCATCCAACTTCAGTCACAGCAGTGAAAGCCTGCCTCCAAAGTGATTGTAGATGGTGGGATGGACCACGTTTAGTGCCAGGTGGCAGACCAAGAGATGTGCTAGGGGTACTGCCACAAAGCTCAGCCTGGTCACATACAAGAGACTTCCCTGAGGCATATCATTTCACTCTGAATAACATTACTATGCAGAATGAAGAGGAAGATGCAAGGCACTCAGCAAACAGATGAAGCCACCAGCAAGGCTGTTCCAGGGGATGCAGGTCAGCAAGGACCAATCAGACACTGAAAAGATGTGACTGGGAGACAGCAATTATGGGAGTACCCTTCTCTGCATGGGAACTAGCCTTTACAGTGTGAGACAAAGCACTGCTTGCAAGTCACTCCCACCTTGGGCAGCTTAGGAAAAGCCATGGAAATGTTTTGGAGGGAATATCCTTGTGGAAGAGGCTAAGCTGTGCTGTCAGCCAGCCAGTGCACCATGGAAGAATGGGCTCAGGTGCTACAGAGCTATTTTGTATTTGTATTTTGTATTTGTATTTTGTAAATTCTTCCCTGTGTGTATAAGAAATACAGCCAAAGTGGTGTCTGAGTTTTATAAAAGGGTGCAGGCATTTAAAATGCACTGGAGCAGAATGATGATGTTCTCCACATAAGGGGTAAAAATAATCTGCTTTCTGGAAATCCAGTGATCTCAACTGCCAGTGTTAAGCTGGTTTGTTTCATTCTGTGCTGGCACTTGTACTTTTACGCTGACCACTTTCCTGCACGTGAAATGCCATGGTGTTCTGGGTTAGGCTCTCCACCCAGTGGTGGAGTGACACCACTGGTGGGGGCAGGCTGGATATCCCATATCTCATTATTGCCAGGTAAAAGGGGATTTTCCTCGGGTTGTAGTAAGTTGCCTCTCTGAGTGGAGCAGATCTCTGCCATGTGTCCTGAAAGAGGATGGGGGCAGCAAGGGGATGCCCTCATGTACTACAGCATCTCTTGATGACAGACAGAGCTGACAGCACCAGACCTAGGGAAAGGTGAACTGAGCTACGAGAAATGATGTGAAGGTGCTGACGGGGCAAGGGCAACACTTCCCTCAAACCACTAGAGTGTGGATGCAGAAAATGCACAGCAATGTTTTGGTCAAGTATTGGAGCAGTGGTGAGGTCCCCATTCCTGAAGGTGTTTAACAGACGTGTGGACATGGCACTGAAGGGCATGATTAGTGATGGAACTCAGTAGGTCATGTGGATGGTTGGACTTAATGACTTGAAGGTCTTTTCCAACCCAGATAACTCTATGACACTATGGTCTGTGAAGTTTGCAGGGGTGATCTGAGGCACTGCGGAACTGAACACACCAGCACTGGGCTGAAATTAAATGCAAATAGCAGGAAAATTGCAGACCTCATGACTGTTTTTTCTCAGTTTTCCCTCAGTAACCACTCTGAGTCCTCCCCAGATTCAGACGTGGGGACTGACCCAACATGGTCCTAGTACATTTAAGTGCCATGTCAGGGCAAGAGAAGGACACCTTCCTGGCATGACTCGGAAAGGCTTTCTGGGTGTTGAAAAGAAACAGTGATCCAGTGGGTTGGAAGAACAGAGAGAGTGGTCAGGCACTGGCATAGGCTGTCCAGAGAGATGGTGGAGTCACAGTCCCTGGAGGTGTAAGAAACATAGAGATGTCATGCTGAGGGACATGGTCAGTGGGCATGGTGGGGATGGGCTGATGGATGGACTAGATGATCTTAGAGATCTTTTCCTAATGATTCTATGATTCTATCAACTGTGGAATTAGGTAGATCAGAGACAGCCTTTCTGACATTGGGCACAACACAGCCTCTCCGTGTCCCCATTTCCCTCATGTAAAGGAGAAAAACAGGTGAAGTACCAGTTCCAGGGGAAGGAATGATAGCATGATTAGCTGTAGAAGAGCACAGCAACCTCTGCACCAGGATATTCATGGAAACATTCTCCACCTGCCTGCAGTGCACCCCCATCCCAGAGAAGGAAAACAAGGTCCTCCCCACTGCTCCTCCTGCAGGAGGGGCCTTCTCAGTGAATGCAACAGAGAACATACACATTTTCACCCCGAGAGCAAAGCAGTAATGTTGAAAAAAATTTAACATACGTGCTTTTTTAAATTAAAAACACTGTTATTCAGTGCAACTTGGAGCACTGCCATGGGGAATTCCTGTAACATCAGTTCTGCAGCATTTTCCGTAAGTACAGCACTGCGGCCAGGCAGGAGCATCTCCCCAGGGGGCTCCTGATCTCACAGGCAGAGTGGGGAGATACAATGCTGATGCCATCCAGGACGGGACCCAAAAGGAGAAAGGAATTGTCTTTGTAAAAGAGGCACCACTGGGGTTAATGGTGGACGTAGAGCAGAACTGCTCCAGCAAGCAGGTGGGACAGAGAAGCACAACGAGGAGGGGCCTGGTGGAGAGCATCCTCCATCAGCCCCCCCTTTGCTGCTGCTTCACCCAGCTGCCGCTCCTCAAAGAGCAGCTCAGAGTTCAAACTGATGCATGCAAAAAACCGCATCCCTGATGAGCCGATGACCCCGTGCCAGCGCCCGCCCCAGCGGAGCGCACGGTTTGGGCATCCCACGCCCCTCTGCACTCTGCTGCCTGTCCCCGGGCGAGCCCCGCATCCTGCTCGGGCCCAGCCCCGCGGGGCAGCCCGCCAGGCTCCTTAGCATGCTGCTGCTGTTGCCGAGGAGCAGCGAGCGGCCGAGGTCGGCTCCAGCCCGGCTCGCCATAGGATTGCTCGTACGGGATAACGCCCAGCGGGACCGCGTCCCAGCGCCGACGCTTCGCTGATAAACCTTCTGCCAAAGGCTCCAGCGCTCGGACAAAAGAGGAGGTTTCTCCTCCTGGCAGGCTTTTTCTTCCTTGAATGACAGAGGGGGCTCCTGAAGCTCCTTCCCCGCCCGAGTTGGGACACAATGGAGCTTTTCAGGCTGAGTCTGAGTTGCATTTGCCTCCTGCCTTGGCTTGAGGGTAAGTTACTCTTCCTTCGGGGTAGGCAGAAAAGGGAGAAGAGAAGCACCTCTCGGAGCTTAACCCAGTTTCTTGTTGAAATGCTTTGGCTGCAAAGCTCTAAGCCCACCAGCTATAAAACAGGTGCCTGCAGGTGCACTTCAATTTTAAAATAGAGTTTAACACAAGTGTTTAAAGGGAGCTGCTCGCGCAAGGCACTGCAGCGTCAGTCTGATCACTCTTAACAGCAAGTTAGGCAAATGCAGGTGAATTAATCTCTGGGTGCTGGTTTTCTTGTCCTGTCCTGGTGTCAGGCGGTGGAAAAGGGGACAAGACCTTGCAGAGGTCAGTGGGCTACAGGATGTGCTGGGGACCCCATGACACTGAGCATCCCACAGATCATGCTGAGCTCCAGTGGGTGACAGCCTATGGCCAAGGTCACTGAAATCCAGCATCCTGCAGGCACAGGAGGATTTGGGAGCCAAACAGTCTGGGGAGATGAGGGAAGAAGGAGCCTTGGCAAGTAGCATCCTTAAGAGCCAGAGAGATGTTCCCCAGGAACAAGCCCTCCATCTGGCCCACCTGTCACAGGCAGTGGGGCAGCAAAATTCCTGAAATAATAAATAATTCTTTTTTTTTTATTTTGCTGTTCTGCCTGAGGATGCAGGCTATTGAAAGTGCTTCACCAAAATAAATCCCTGAAGTGTTTCAGCACTCTTTCAGCCCCTGAAGCTGTAAGGACAAGAGACCTGTGGTTTTACAAGCTGCATGCTCAGAGATTTTCAGGCTCCCTAGACAACAATTTTGGCTCTGCAGCTGGGTTTTTATTCCCTGAAGACAAACCTCAGGCTGGCAAGTGACTTTTTTGCACCTCAAACCCTCAGTTAAAGTAAATCCAGCAAATCCCATGTCTCCTTTTTAAGCCCCAGAATAAATGCATGCATTTTGCTGTGCCTGTGAAAAATGAGATGTGCATCAGGGGGTCAGGGCAGGAACAGGAGATGTTGGGATGTTGGGACTGCAGAAAAGATGTAGGGATCTTGCTCTTTCTCTTTGCTCCATCAGTGACTTCCCCTGGTGCTGTGAGACAGTAGAGCTTTGCTGCTGTCATCCAACAAGAACCCCACAGCTATTTTATCAGTATATTAAGGATGGTCACAGGATGTTTCCCATCAAATTTCTGTTCCTTTCCAGTGAAATGCATTTGATGTAATTGCATAATCAGTTGCTGCATTTCAGCTAAACCACTAATAAAACCACAGGAGTTTTGCAAGAATGAAATGCATCTCTCCAGTGTCTGGCAGTGCACTGAGCAGGACAGAGGAGCTCACTCTTGGCATACTTCAGAGGGTTCATTTTCCTGCTGGAAAATGAGAATCCTGGAATTGCTGAATCTGCTTCTGACAGTGGTAGCTTTGGAAATTCCCTGCCAGCTGTGGGGGAGTTGAAGTGCATTCCTGCAAAGTGAAGCCTCACTGCACCCCAGCAGAGCATGATGCTGTGTTTGTGAGACCAGACAGAAAGCTGCAAACAGAAAACTGCTGAAATAATGCCACATTTCACACTGATGCCTTCAGGGGAGCCACATAGGCAGTTCTCCCACAGCAACTCCTTTCCCCAGTTCGTGCTTCTGGCTGCTCCCAACCCACTGTTCCCTCTAAGCATCACTTGTGGAAGGGGCATAAAGACCAACGGTGTCCAGTATTTCTCTTTCCCCACACATTTTTCCAACCTCCAACTGTCTTCTGCTCAGGGATTTTCCTGACCCTGGTGTGCTTAACTATTCAGTGCCTACCAGATGCCTCTCCTCAGCCTGCATGGAATCTCCTCTATGGCAAGGATGCTGTGTGCATGCAGCCATCTCCTCCTCAATGCTCTGAGCCTTCTCCTGGTGCCCCCAGTTTCATCTGGGGCTGGTTCCTGGCCAGTCAGCCCCTACCCATTCTGTCTCACCTTTCTGAATTACAAAGACTTCCTCCATATCTCCCTCCATGCATGATGTGGGTTTTCACCACATGCATTCACTTTTTGGCCCCACCGACCTTGTCTTCACATCAATTACCCATGTGTGTTTCCACACTAAAACTTTCCCTTTATTTCTATGACTGCTCTGGTACTGTAGATACTTGGCCAAAAGTGCCAGTAGGAAAAGCTATGAAGACTTTTTGGTCAAAGAAAAGTAAGATTTTTCCTAAGAAAACTGAAATGGTCAGGAAAAATACACAGGGCAATGTTGTTGCTAGAAGCAACAGCTGGAAATGAGTCTTGGAGTATCGTGTTGCTGGAAAGTAATCTAAATAATGAGTGCAGAACAAGAAGTATTTGCAGTCAGGTACTTGCACTGACAAGCAATTTGCCAGCTAATTACTGGCATTATCAGTAGGCTTTGTTGACTTTTCTATAAAAACGACATGACTTGATGAGAGCTAATCTGTTGTCTGAAGTGATGGAAATTGTGCATCATAAACCCAGAGTTGCCAGGTAGCTGCTCATTCAGCTCCAGGTCTGCCTGTGCTCCATTTTACAAAAAAAAGTGAAAATAAGTCTACAGGGGAGCGATCCCAGATTTAAATAATGACAGAGATTTCCGAAACTACCCCATGCACTGATTTCTGACAAGAAAAGTCCAATGAATCAAAGGACAGTAGTTCTCAAAACTTCGGAGCTGTCACCATCAGACAAATGGGAGAGAATGTGTGAGAAAAATAATAGTAAAAACAAAATCAGTGCAAATGATGACCTAATAACAGCCATGTAGTTCAGCTGCCTGGTTTGGCAGCTGGGCAGCATGAACAGCATCTGAATCCTGCCCGGAAGTTGCAGGCCCCTGTTCCTCAAATAGGCAGTGATTTGTGTCAGTCTGCATCCTGCAGGAGAAAGCCGCATCCTGAATCGTTCTGCAGGTTCTCTACTGGTTTCTAAGAGACCACTCAGAAGCAGCAATCTTGATTTGTATTTTGTTAGTGCAGGCCAAGGATCGGAGGGTAGATCCAGAAAGTAACTGGAAGTCAGGTAGGTGGATTTTCAAATTGACATATGAAAGTTTGTTGAGGGCACAGATCATGATTAAAGTGAAGGGGATGGTTTTTCGCAGACACACTTCAAATCAAAATAGATCCTCCTTTGGGAACACCTAGCTCTGCCCTACTTACTTGGAAAACAATCTTTTGACTGTTCAGTCCCCTTTTCATACTCCAGTTTACAGAAGTACCCAAAGAGAAAAGCCATGCTGTGAGTTCATTATCAACCTATCGAGCTCTTCTCAGGCCAGTCCCTAGTCCGTGCCTTGCTGACTGCTGTGGGTCAGGCCTTCACCTGTGTGAACACACAGGCTTTCAGTGGGGCTATAATGATATGAACTACCTCCAGATTTAAGCCAGTTATCCCAGTCTTTCATTCACTGCAAAATAGGAGGCATTTCTGGAGACTGGACACCTTTGGATCAGTGTGATGGACAACACCATGGATGTCACTGTGCCTAGGTTTCCCACTTTTGACCAAGTGCATCTAGGTCATCTGCTTCACCCTCCCTATTACAGCAAGTTACTTTTAATTTCCTCTTCCTATAACCCTGGGCTGGTCTCCTGCATTGGTGGGACTTTGTAAAAAGGAACTGTTTCTGGGCAGCATCCAAGTCTCCTGCTCACTAACTTATGTTTGCCTGTAACTGACAGCACCTCAAGGTACTTAGTTCAGTTAAATTAAAAGTAATGTTCCTATGAGTGATCTCACAAGTCTATATTTCGTTCCAGGCTCTGTCTGCAGGGGAACCTTCCAACCTTAATTGGAACTTCCCTCTGTTTTGTCACAGCATTTTCTCATTTCTATCAAGACCTGCCCTCAGTAGGAGATGGAAACAAACACCACAGGAAAAGCTTCCTCCAGTTCAGAAAAGACATTATGCCATGTTTTTGCTCATGGCAGGATATGATAGCTTCAGGCATCTCAGCAAACTGTTGCTGTTGCTATGATTAATTCCATGAAAGTCCTTTCAGTCCTCATCCACTATCTTTCTGGACTGCCTGGTTTTGTAGATGCACTACAATGAGTCAGTAGGAATGCCTCAATTTAATATTAGCCCTGAAATTGAATCCTAATGATAGAGCAACTTGAGAGGATGTGACTCTTCTAAACCCTTACCCTTCCAGTGCTCCAAGATCTTGGAGGGACCTAATCCTGGGAGAGATGGTATTCAGGGTGAGTTAAACAGGGAGGCAAACATAGGTAACATGCACAGGACCAGGGTGGGCCAGCCTGTGCTGCTGAATGCTCCATAGAGATGTGACCTCTTTCAGCAGAGCCAGACACACCTGAGCAGGTAATGCCCTGGGTTGCCCCACCATTACCTGATGTTGCACTGCTGTTGCAATGTTCCCTGGCTGCAGTGCATCTGTAACTGCTGCACTGAGTATGAGTAGAAGGAGCAGCCTGAAGACATTTCTCTGAGCTATGCTTGCTGCTGCCTGGGTGACTTGGGCAATCCACTGCTGTGGTGGTACCCAAGAACACATGGGAGCTCTCATGGGTGAAGGAGGATTCACATGAAGCAATCTCTACAGCAGATGCTGTGGCTGCACACACAGCTGCCTGCTTTTCAGGACACGTAGAGGCAGGAGAAGGTGGTTTCCTCACTGTGACTCCACAGCCATTTCTTCACCAGAAAAAACAGGCACTTGGCAAGCTAACCGAGGAGTGTTGTAAGAGATAGGATCATGACTGGGAAGGGGAAAAGAAGCAGAAGTCAACACGGGTTCCATGTTTCCAGGTTCATTGCTCACCTGGAGTATTTTGTAAATCTGCACTCACTGTGCTCTGACTTATCCCCTGCTTCTGCAGACCCTTTAAGAGGAGAGAGAAACCCCAAGTGATGTACATCCTAATTGGCTTTGATTGAGCACTGCAGGCACTGCCATATTTGAGAGCAGACACTTTCTCAGCAATACTGGGGCTACAGGTAACCGAGGCTCTCCTGATGGCATTACTTTAATTAGGAATGTTGCATGGATTTTGCTGCTGGTCCTGCAAGGAACAGCACGTCCCACCAAGGGTGGTTATGCCACTGAGAGGCATGGAACTGCATTGACCTGTTTTTCTTTCTTGTGACCAGACAGAGTGGCAGTGTCGTAGGATGAACAAGCTGGTATCGAGTGGCTCTGCTAGAAATTGTTTGTTTTGTTCCTAAAAATATAAAGAGGCCAAAATGTTCAAGCATGAGCAGATCAAAGCAGACATCTATTCCAGTTCCATGGATAAGGCTGGCATTTTCCAGAGAGGCTGAGCTCACATCCCGAGGGTGTAATCTGGATACCATGCTCTGTATGCTCCAGATTAACATTTCCAAAACGTTAGGGTTGATGGCCTCATTTGCAGGGCTTCTGGGACTCCACAGTTTTGGGGAAAGAAAATAACCTTTTTCTTCCTGACTTAGGAGTCTCAGTGCCTGATAGGAATCCCAAGGTAAATGTGTTTCTGTGTTTCTGCTTTCTTGGTGGCTGTATTGCTTATGACCTGTGGGGTCACAGTGATTACCTTTACCTAACCATAAGTGACTCATTTAGATAGCGAAGTGTGAGCTTCAGGAAAGCAATAATGTACTGTTAGCAGACGGTGAATCCAAACAATGGAAGCAGGTTTTCATCTGAAAAGGCATCATCACATGAATCAAAGAATCACCTTGTTCAGAAAAACTGTCAAGATCAGAAAGTCCAAGAAGATCACAAGGAAAATTCTGCTTCTGGTAGCCAGTTTTACAAGATCAAAGTCAGGAGAAGCAGCACCATCAGTGGGGAAAACGCTCAGAGCACATACACAACTGAGATGTACAAATCTCAAAGGAAAGCAAGGAAAGCACATTGCTTGCAGTGCTGAGCTTCCCTAGCTTGCATGTATCTCCCTGGCAAGCAGTCTGCCCTGGATATTGAGTAGAATGAGTCTTTGAAAACTGAAATCTGCATAAAACTGGGGTATAAAATATGGGGTATTCCTCCAAGAGAAGAATGTACACCACCAGGGTCTGTACACAGGGAACAAAACATAAATCTGCAGTAAATGGCAGGCTCTGGTGGACTAAACAAAACCGAATACAACATTTTTTAAACCTCAAAGAGCTATGTAAACTATTCCTTAAAGCAGCCTCAGTACCAAAGGACTGGGTTATGGCAATTATGTCAACCTTGAGGACCCTTGCACAACTTGGGCAACACTGGTCACAGGGTTTGATTTTGTCATCAGATTGATCAGGAGAAACAATGAAAAGAATTTGCAGTCAAGACACACAAGTATGAGAAAAGTCAGTACAGATCTTGCAGTGGGATCACTAATGTCAGTGATGGCATCAGTGGCTACAAAAACATGGTGAGCTCATCTGGACCTTGTGCTTGTCTTTGCAAAATGCTTTGATGAAGACTCTTCTGCTTAGGCCCTAAAAAACTCAGTCCTTACAGAGGAGACATTTTATCCACAGGATGGTAACTGGTTAAAGGCAAGGAACAAAAAGGCGGAATAAGTTGACAGTGATCACAGCAGAGTGAGGTATTTGCAGGCTCTGACAAAGATCAATGGCACAGTGATCTTGGGAAATGGGGTGAATAATGAAGTAATAAATTTTGCTGATGGCACAGAATTACTCAGAATAAGCCAAAGTGAGGCAGGCTGCGTGGAGGAGCAGAAGGAACTCATGATACTGATGGAGCAATAAAATGGTTATTGAACTTCAGAGTTGAAAACACAATGTAGTGTACATGGGAAAAATCATTTTAATTACAGATACCCAGCGATGCTCTGTTAGCTAGATCATACAGCTTGGGAAGGAAGCGCTGAAGTGCTTGCAGATCTCTCTCTTGTTTGCTTTCTTTACTTGTCTGATTTTTACTTTCTTCCTCTACAAACAAATGCTGATGCCCAGCACTGGAGATAGTATGAGGTGCTCAGAAGATACTTCATCTGACCCATTAGGTTCTCACATTCCCGTTACATTTTTATGTAGCTTTCAGTTCATCACTTCTGAGATTAATTTATCTCAGTTAAAATGAAGCAAAGTGTTTCTGAGAATCCTGCATTTCAGCTCCAGAAAATCAACAGCTTGGTGGCAGGAGGGGTGGGGAGCGGTTTGTATTTATCCCTTTGGATTTTATAAAGATTAGGAGAGATTAATTGAGACATTTTGATAAGTGAGACATTTTGATAAATGAGACATTTCTCCTGCCAATGGAAGTCAGCAGCATCCTGTCTTTGAGGCAGAAATTCAAGCCTAGCGTGCACTGAACATTTTCATCCAGCCCTTACTAAGGACTGGACTCATGTCCTACCCAAAGATCTCCCAAAAATTTAATTGCCATTTAGGAACCTGCTCTTGGCAGGAATTGCCTGGGTTTGTGACTATCTCAGGTCCACAAAACCCAGTTTGCCAGCACGGAGACATTCAGCTTTCAACCAGAGAAGGTACAGGAGCTGTACCACACTTTCTGCCTGCCTCTCCCCATACACTGAGACCTGACCAAAAAGCCTGAGGCTGTTTCTGATTTAGCAGCCCATAGACACTATTAATCTAGCAGACCCCTAGAATTTCCTGAAAGAAAACATGAGAGTTCTTTTAAGCCATTGTTCCTACTCTTGGTATTGTGTACCGGCTCCTGTTTACACTGTCATTATTTTTTTTTCAAGTATTGAGCCAAATACATGCTGCCAAAGAAAAGCATTGTTCCTTGGTTTGGGAGGGGAAATTGTGCAGAAATAGATGTTTAGATAAACATTGGTCTTCTTGTCTAATACCGTTTTTCAGTCTCCTCTTTATACTCAGTAGTGTATGTTGTCAGAGTTTTAAGACTGTGATTCCCAGGGAATCATTAAAAATGTCACTGCAGGAGCTCAAAGTTACTACTTGTTAACTGTAAGCCTAAAATATCTCTGAGGATGTCCAACCTGAACCAGTTCTTTCTATCACTTTATCTGCAACTTGGGCATGAAGTACACAACAGGAAGGAGCTACATCTGTGCCAGCAACATATGGTTTTGCATTTAACATTTTGCTCAGGATGTTCACAGGCCACACCTGTTGATTTTGTACTGAAAGTAGATACAATTGTCTAGCTAACAGGATGATATCCATCCCAACTCACCAGAAATGCTGAGATCCATTGCTTCTAACTGCAAGAAACAACTCAGAAATTGTTCCAAGTGATGTGTCTGCTGTGGGACAGCAGCAACATCTCTTTCAGAGGGACCCTAAAAAATTGTAAATTCATGTCTGGGGAGTGCAGACCAATGTGAGGTATACTTAATCCAAGTTCAGTTTGATATTTATTCCGAGTTGTGTCAGCCAAGTACTTGCAGGCTTCAAATAGGGTATGGTTTTGTCCTAACGTTCCTGCAATAGCACAAGAAAACACTTAATGGAACGATAGCATAAGTGGCATAAATGGCCTCTGATGGATAACATTCAGGGATTCGAGGGTTTAAATTGCCCTTTTTTATATGAAAAAATTGAACTAGAGAACGGTAAAAACAAAAAAAAATCCAAACTACCCAATTACTTTGGAGGAAGAGAAAGATGGGTACATTTTTCAAGCTATAATAAGTTCAAATACAAATTAAATATGTAGAGGCAGATATTTCTTGAAGGTACTGATTCCGAAAGACAGAGAGATTTTTTTCCTGTTGTTATATGGGAATTAGTTACACAGCACTGTCATTGCTTTATTCCCTCCAGTATTGTTCCTCACTTTTTTTTGCACTCTGAATTTTAGAGAAATGTCATTCTGAGGAGGCCAGGTCAATGGTTTATGTAGCCAAGCCCATCTGGAAAAAGTCCTGGTGGGTTACAGCTCCCTTCCCCAGGGCTTTTGCAGTGCCTGGTGCTCAGGAGATGTGTTTGCCTTGGAGATGCACCATATTAAACCATGCTCTGGTTGTACTGCAGTATCAGAGGGACAAGGCTTCCTCATCAGGAACACTCGGCTGGAAAAATGTATCCACGTCTCCTACCACGAGGCTGACAGCATTGGCCTGGGTGAGTGCATGCCGCATTCCCAGCAGCAGCGGTGGAGCTGGGATCCCACCAGCGGGACCATCACCAATCTCCAGACCAAGCAGTGCCTATCGGCCCGCAGGACACAGGAGCATGGCCTGGCCAAAATGGAGCCCTGCAGGAACAGGGAACACCAAGTGTGGGCCTGCAGCAAGAAGGGGCACTTGACTCTGCAAAGCTTTGGCTTCCACCTCAGCACCAAGGATGGAGGCCACAAGGTCTTTGTCTCAAGGGAGAAGGACAAGTTCAGCAGGTGGAAGACTTTGGAGGATGAAACCATCTGTGCTGCTGCCCGGAGAGCTGCCCTGAGGCCCGCCAAACCAATGCGAGGTGTTGTAGACACGCGGGTGTGGATATATGAAAGTAAGATGAGGTAGAGTTAGAAACAGCTAACAGCTAACCTTGGGCATCATCCAGGCCACCTAACAACAGGCTTTCATCCCTCATTCTAACCCATGGTCACATCAGCCTCATCTGCAGACATACCAAATGACCCACACTGAGCCCTGCTGCTTTCTGGGATCCACTGCTCAGTGTTCCCAGAAAGCATGCAACGCCTTGCGGGACCAGGCCTCTAAACATCAGCTGCTTCTCTGATCATGGCCAGAAATCAAGTATTTTGGAAATTCCATCTGAATCAGTGAAGAATAGCTTGTATTTCCTTGAGCCTCCCAGTTCCAACATAGCTGACAAAGTCACACAGAAGATAGGTGTTTAAGGCTATGATGGAGTTTCTGGTACTTTGTACTCAGGGTTGTCATTTCTGGTCACATGGAAATTAGAAGCAGCTGAAAACCTCTATTAAACTTGTATGTATTATTGAGGAGCTGCAATACTTGAAACAAGAAATTGTTGATTCAGTTTCTGAGCAACACACTGCAGTTGTCACCTGCCGCACTCACAGTGTTCCTGTCACTAATGAAATCACATATCTAACCTTCATTCATGCACACATGATCCTCATAGATGAACCTTGCTCCTGATGCCTCATGTAATCTTAAAGAGACTACTGAATGCAGCAAATGATGGGAGGCAGATAAGAATCACAGAATCGTAGGGGTTGGAAGGGACATCTAGAGATCATTGAGTCCAATCCCCCTGCCAAAGTAGGCTCCCTACAGCAGGCTGCATGGGTAGGCATCCAGGCAGGTCTTGAATATCTCCAGAAGAGGAGAATCCACAATTTTCCTGGGCAGCACCAGTAGAGAAGTTCCTTCGCATACTGATGTGGAACTTCTTATGCTCAGATTTACAGCCATTTCTCCTTGTCCTGTCCCCACAGACAGCTGAAAAGAGTTTGACCACATCCCTTTGACTCCCACACTTAAGATATTTATAAACATTAATGGAATCGCCTCTGAGTCTTCTTGTCTTAGAAGAAAGCACTAAGAAAGACCAAAATGAACTGAAAGATCATGAAAGTTCTAGCTTTTAACAATTTTATGGCCTTGGCCTCTGATAAGAAATTAATCCCTGCCTTCATGATTATGTGCTACCCTCTGCCTAGACTGGACAGAAAAAGGGTAGAAACCTTGGTCTTACCATAGTCATAAGTGTTGAACAAGGCAGACAAACACTGTGCACAGTCATTGCACGCAAGTGTGGCTGTCATCACTTCTCAGATGGCTAGTGAAGCCCACTGCAGGCCACTATAATTGTACCGTAATTCATGATCCAGTTCAATTGCCCCTTTCATTTAGTTCACCTGCAAAGGAAGATGTTTTCAGGTCTTCTCTTGTGTAGTGGTATCCAGAATCAAGACCTAAAAAGTCACACTCAGTTCTCCTCTCCCCTCCCTTCTTCGACTCCAGGGACCAACAGAGAGAGTGTTTGTAATGACTTTTATGTGTTTGTTCACTGTAGGTGACAAGGTTCCCAGTCTTACTCAAGGGAAATTATTTCCTTCATATGAAGGTTTGATGGCCTCTGAGAGATTTTCAGCTTTGCAGAAAAGACTGAAGAAAAAATATGATGAATTTTGTTGGTGTAAGCAAATGGATTAAGAATAAGCCTATGACGCAAAGAAGTTGTATCTAATTGGAACAGAAGAAAATATGAGAGCTTTTACAGCTGTCATGTAGACAAGATAGCCTTTTAACTGATGTTTTTAATAAACCTACTAGAAAGTTAACATGTAATTATCACAGACCAGTAGTCACAAGTGTTAATGTTTGTTCAGCATGAGGGTAAATACAGCAAATAAAAATTAAATACTATAATAGGCAAGCTAAATATAGGCCAGGACATGCGTACAACATTTAAGATATGGGAAAAAGGCATGTGAAAAGGGCATTTGCATTCCCCGAGGCAATGTTCCTGGCAGTCCAGGGCTGCCTCTGAGCCAGGCTCCCCAAATAAGCCTGTAAGGGTAAACACAGGACAGGCTTTAAATCAGATTGCACTAGCGCACCCTGTGCAAACTGTCAGTTTTCTTACCAGCTCCACAGGAGACCTGGACTTCTTGCCACAGATCAGTGCAGGAGAGTGTTTTGCTGCCACAAGATTTTCCACAACTTCCCCTCTTAGCAGTAGTTGCTGTCCCACACTCTACCCCTGCTGTAAGCTTGTCAAGCCAAAAATTGCTGTTGAGCTTTCAGCCATTTTGCTGCCTCTGACAGATTGCCACCACATAGAAACACCTGCTGTTGGTCAGAGCTTGCTCTGCGTCAGACCCTCTGTAGTTCTTTAGAGTCCAGCTCTGGTTACTGCAGCAGAAGTGTCTGGAAGATATCGTGTAAACCCATCTGATACATAAGCTTTTCCTCCTTCACTTGCACTCCAGCAATATCTAGAGCAAAGCAGAGCTCTCTAGCTACTTCAGAAGACAAAGGACAGTCTACCAGCCATGACCTTTTCATTCAGCTCGTTCAGCTGAAAAACTTTGCTATCTAGATTTCTCAAATAATCAGAAACATTCGATATCTGGAATCATACTTGGCTTATTTGCAAGAGATAAGGACTGTTTGCCACCCTTTTGTGCCCATTTCTTCATCTGCTGTGTTAGTAATGCCTGTAACACATAGCTGTAGTTCAGTTTGCTTCCTCCTCACAACCCCTTAACTTCTGGCATTGCAAACATACTTTCAAGACTAATTACCTTACCCTGTGCCAGAAAATAAACTGTTCCAGATTTTAATTCAGTCTTGAGAGTTCATTTATTCTTTGACATCCAAGAGAACTGAAGGCCTCTGGTATACAGCATAAGGTGACTGCTATTGCGCTGCATCCCATTTGCCTTGCAGGGCTAGGACTAAAATGGCAGGGCAGAGTTTCCTTCCCTTGCTGGGCACTGAATACATTCACGTTTCTGTACAAAAAGTGAATCATAACTACACACAACTTTGTTTTATTTCCTGCCAAGCTAAAACCATCGATTCATCGAAGACTGATGCCATGGAGAGAGAATCTTCGATGGGCTTGACTGACCCTCCTCTGGTGAATAAATTGAACAGCACAGTGGTTCCTGTGAAGACCAAACAGGCATACCTCTCAGAACACGAGGGTGAGTACTTTTCTCTTCTGAATGCATATACAAGAACTGCAGGAGGGAAAGTGTGGGCAGCATCTAGCAATTACTCAAGTTTTTTCTCAATAGTGATAAGTACCTGGGTACTTCTGAAGGACTTCCATGTATATTCCTGAGAGATTCAAGACTGCTCTCACAAGGAACGTTAAGATGTTTGCCCCGATGAGTGGTTCAGCATATGGCCATAACCTTAGTCTGAAGGTCCAGCCACGGGATGTGCTAGGAGCAAAGAATATCTGTGGTTGGTTGTATCTATCAAACCATCTCCTCCAAAAACTGGAGTGAGACAGGGAAACACTGAGGAACAAGCCTTTTATCCCTAACTGGCTCCATACAGATGCCTACAGTTTAGCTCTGGAAGAAACCAGAGCTTCCTTTGGGAACCTGTGTCTTTCTGCTTCTTTCCCCAGCTGTGTCGTACAATCACTCTAAGAAGCATCATGGAAATCGAGGGAAAACCACTGGGGCTAGGCTTGCAGGTAGGTCCAGAGATCAACACAGCACAGGGAACAGCTGGATAGAAGCTCATCAGTGCCACTGAATTTCTTATCAACTGCAGCTATGTGATGCTGGATCCTGCTGAGGATATTTGGTAGGGAGCAAGAACCCCAAACTACTTAGCAGAAATGCTCCTTTGAAAGGTAAAGCAAATCTCCCCAGGTCCAGAGTACAGAAATAAGTGAAAACATTCTAATACTATGTCCCAGTTCACCATGAGCAATACAAATATGCACTAATGAGTGCCTTTCCTCAGCCTTTCTTACTTTTTGTCAGAGAGCTGCAGAATAAGGAAGTATGAGTAGCTGTCATCTTCCAGGCAAGAAATAAAAATATTTCTATGGCCAATTTCAACAGAGGGATACTGTGCAACTTAATGCAGCTGCACTGCTTTGCTGTTACTAAAAATCAGTTTACCTGTTACCTGCTAAGTCTGCAGAGGGACATTTGATGTGTTTTTGTGGCAACACTGGCTATTGTGTAAGAATAGGGACAGGCACAGCATGATTGTTTTCTGTTGCATCCTCCCAGGCACCAACTGGAAGACAGCAATGCTAGTCCTCAGCCCCTTGGCATTCATTCTGGGATTAATAATACTGACACTCAATGTTCATTACAACAAGTAAGTTAGATTATGGTTTTTCAGTCTGTTACCACTGTTTGGCATTTCAGAACATGGCTGCGCTCACCCATGATGTCATTGGTGATTTCTCCTCTTTACTATTCTCTTTCCCACTCGCTATCCCATGCAAATGCTGCTTTTGGCTCTTTCCTATATGATATAATTATTGAAGGATTAAGGGAATCTGGGCGTGATGGTTGCTGATTCAGTTTACATGGAAAAGCAACAAAGAGACAGGTAGACGCAATTACATACCCTTGCCTCTTTTACCCCAGGAAGAAGAAAATCCTCTCTGCTCTGAAGAACCCCCCAGCCAGCAGCAGCAGAGCTGATTTACAGGAGACATCTCCCTTACGAAGATGCCCCCATCCATACCTTCCACCATCTCGTTCCCCTTCCTTGCGGCATGGAGAGATACTCATTGAGTGGAAAGATGGAACTGTCACTCCTCTTTTCGATAATGCCAACTATCAGGTGGACTAGCTCTGAAATAACACAACTGCTGTTTCATTGCTTGCTGCTCTTCACCATTCTCACCAAGAAGAAAGTGTCCATGATGAGCCTCCTCCCAGGCATCACCATTTTGACTGGGAGTTGTAAGAGGAGGGTTTTTTTCCCTTTTCTTTAAACACTTGAGGACAATCAATCACCCTATGCAGCACAAGGTTGAAGCTAGTAGAGCAGACTTCTGTTTAGGCACCCAATGCCTAAATCCTTGGTTTTTCTAGGTAACAAAGCCCAGAGTTAGTAAAAGAAAGCTGGCATCCTGCCATCCATTGTCCTGAATTTCTAGTTACTGAGCATATGAGAAAGTAAATCCTTGGAGACAAAGTATAATGTGAAAACACAAGCTCTGGTGATCTTTAAATGCTTCTCAAGTTTAAACTAGCTGCCAACAGTCACAGAAGGCTGTCAATTACTTAGTCAATGTGTGAACTTAACTAATAAGCACTGTCTTCAGGACTCAAAGATGAATCTGCTCTAGACTATCTTCCAAAATACTCCCCCCACTAAGTTAACACAGCAAGGCATTTTTCAAAGTTAAAAAATTGCTCTCCATTCCTCTCTGCATCACTGCAAGAGTCCTGCTGAGTATCTGTCTCAAAATATATATTTATGTGTTTAAGATTTATTGAACCTTATTATAATACACATCCTTTTCCCTTGTGTAGAATGACAAGTTAATGGTGCTGCTTGTTGGGGATATTGTCTGGCCATTTTATACCAGTTTCAGTCTGATTTGCTGTAGTCACATTGAAGAGTCAATGAATACATATACTCCTCACATCTCATGTAGAAATAGTTTGGGTTGTTAGTGGCTTTTCTTTTTTTCTAGAAGACACTCTTCAGCTTCTACACTTCTTCCATAATTATCTGCAATGTGTCACACTCAATTCTGATCTTTACTCAATGAAACTTGCAATGTCTTAGTGTGTTTCTTATATCCATGAATTTATGCCTTCCTTCTTGCTGATCTTGTAGTGTTATAAACTGTAATTACAGCTATAAATCAGCAAATATCTGGAGAAAGAAATACTAACACCAGGAAATTACAGGTATGAGCTGCCATCACTGTATTTGTTCAGTAGTGCAATAGAAACTTACCTCTTACTTAAACAAAATTTCTTACCTTTTTTTTTTTCTAAGTGAAGATATGCAATTTTAATGGAACTCTGACTTCACAAAATCACAGAATGCTGAGGTTGGCGGGACCTCTGGCTTCACCTGGTCCAACCAGGACAAGTGGGGACACTCAGAACACGTCAGGTAGGACTATGTCCAGGCAGCTGTTGGAGACCTCTGAAGAGGAGACTCCACAACCTCTCTGGGCAACATGTGTAATGCTCTGTTACTCACACACCACAGAAGTGTTTCTTGATGTTCAGACAGAACATTTCATGTTTCATTTTGTGTTCACTGCCTCTCATCCTATCAACCATCCTACCATGGATACAACTGAAAAAAATCCTGGCTCCATCCCCTTTGCAGTTCTGTATGATTTAATTTTACTTTATGTATGGCAGACAGAAGTTCCCCAAGGAATTTGCCTCTGATCTTAATTTTTTTAAAACACAGCCTGGTGAAAAGTTAACTGCTATATTATTAAGAACTTATCTGGTCTCAAAAAGGAAAGTACAAACCTTACCAGTTCAGGGAGCAAACTCACAGAGGATGGTTATAAATATCTTCCCCAGGCAGATTATTCTCTATTTTTTTACTGCAGTATTTCCCAGATACTTCTTGGGAAAATACTTCAGTTCTAGACATGGGCAGAAGAAGCACACTTTCTTCACCAGCAACCAAAAAACACAAATGATGTTCAGACTTAAAATTCTGATTTGCCAACACTTTCCTTGAAGACAAAGACTTTCTATACAGTTTTAGGTCAGGATTCCAAATGTGTAAACATCCTTTTGCACACGAGTTATGGGAATACATTCTGCACACACATTGCTCAAAATGCCCACTAGAATGCCTCACCAATTACACATTTATATTCCTTTTTCTTACCCAATTAAGATGCTTGACATTCTGTCTATGGATTGCACAGCACATTAACCTGCATAACAGTGATGCACTTTGAGAGCTACACACAGACTAATGCTACTAAAACACATACACAGAGTTCAACAAGTGCTGTTCTTTCCAAAGAAGCAAATGTTTGTGCTCACTGCTGCTGAATAAGCAAAACAGATGATTTGTTAAAGATGCTTTGTAATTCATGCTTAACATGCAAATCTTTCCCAAAAATGTGAAGGCAATAACAACTGTTTGCTTAGCACTGATTAAACAGCAGCTTAAACAATAGCATAAGAAAAAAATACTGTGAAACAGCACAGGCATCTAACAGTTTTTTACTCCTCCCTCTTGCTGGTTGCTATCTTACTCACTGATTTACTTAGATTATATGCTGGAGACCAAATTTTCCCAGATATGGGCACGAGGGCTGAAAAACGTGTCTTTTCATCGTGAGCGGTCTCAAAGATCACATTAGTTGGACATCCACCAGGAAAGACTCTGAAATAGTTGATTCTCCTTAGGGTTGGGGATGGACCAGGTGACACTGGGAGACACCCTCTGCTTTCAACCACTAGCTGAGTAACAAGTGGAGCAATTGCACAAACCTGTGTGCTGCTCACTCTCTGCCATCACCTGAATGTAATGCTTTTATAGTGTTCACAGTTGAAATAAAACTTAGCTGTAAAGCGGAATAACACTGGATTTTACTCATTTTTACATATATGCAAAAAAGAATGCATTTTGAGAACATTTTTGTAACTAAGTCCATGAGAAGGTTAACAGTGATAAACATGACACTACTGCCTCAGGTGCCAAAGGATGAGTACCACATACCAGGGAATATTGCAATACTAAACTGCAGCACATTTTTCAGGCCAGCTATGCTGCTTCTTTGGTACTAAAGGTCTTCACCAGGGCTGCTATGATGCTAATGACCATCTTCCTTCCTGAAGCAAGTAGGAAGACAGAAGCACAGTCCCCTTTTCTTACACACATACTAGCTTTATAAAGCAGTAAGGTACAAGTGCCTAGGCAGCAAAAGCTACAAAAGAAAAGTGGGAGATTTTTTTTTTTTTTTTTTTTTTTTGTGGAAAGAAGTTACCTGTGATTCAGAAAACTTTTCTTACCCATTAATTAAACAGTGCCATCATATTTTTTTGATATTACTGTACCAAAACACCGTAAGGATTGTGAATCATTACTAAAAGAACATTAATGATCATACAAAGTGCTTAGCATGTCACTGACAAAAGAGAGATTTACAGAAAAGCTGATGCAGGTGAAGATGCAGAAGCCAGAAGTACCACCACAGACTACTGTAATCATTCAGCAGGAGTACCTGCAGCAAAGCAGACTGACAACATGCATGATCCTGCTGCCCCTGTGTGTGCAGCCCACAACCAACACTGATGCTATCAAACAGATGCAAGGTCTATTAGTCCAGATACTCTGTGCAGAAAATGCTCTATTAGGCAACCATAAATTTCCCTGTCACAGCCACTTGAATAACGTATGGCCAAAGTGTCTGTTAGAGAACAAAAAGGAAGGGAAAAAAAAAGATGTTTACCATGTAAACACTCTATGTCAGCAGTTTACTGAGACTCCTTGGATAGCAACTACTTTCATAACAGAATATTAGCAACATACATAAATTCATGATACAAACAAACAAGATGAAATGATTGGACAAGTTATCACAGCATATCAGCAGAAGAACTGGGAACAGAACTACTGCTGCCCTACTTGAAATGCAAGATGCAACTTCTGCAGTACACAGTTATTAATAAAAATCTCCATATGCTCATTTTCACAGCACTACAGATCTGTATCAGCAAGTCAAGAAACATCAAGTGTCTGATTTTCAAAAACATACACAATTATTCAACCCTTTAAGAAAAAAAGAATAGAGAGGAACACAGAGAGGCTTTGTTAGCTCAGGGTTTCAACTCAGACACCTCAGGCTAACAGTTCAGTCATACCACACAGTTTCAGCATTAGCTACGGAAGACAAGACCATCACATATATATATATATGTGATGTATATATATACACACACATTATATATATACATATATATATCAGGCTGTTTCTCCAGAAATTCTTGGTCTTCACAAACACACTCATTTGTTGGAGCTGAGAAACTGATGCACATCTTTCAGTGTTGCTTGCATGTCCTCATATTCTGCAAATTTGCAAGCATCCTCCAGCTTCAGCCAGCGGAAAGCCTGGTGCTCCTCCGAGAGCTTGATTTCTGTGTTACAATCCTTCATCTCTGCCAGCCAGTAAACAACAGTCTTGGGTTTGCCACGGACAGGATAGTGCAGTTCTTTCCTGTACCCTTCCACAAGAGTGAGCTGACTGGCCTGAAGACCTGCCTCTTCCTGTGTTTCCCTGAAGGCCGTCTGCAAGTCATCCTCTCCTGGATCCACGTGGCCTGCCAAGAGCATGGAAAAATAAATCTCCAAGACAAAAACTAAGACTTTGTTTCTTCATTTGACAATTGAGAAAAATCGAGAGAAGAGAGGACACAATTGCTGACAAAGAATCAAATTAGAATCAGAGAACAGAGATTGCTTTTCAAAGACTTATGTCTTGATCTTGCTCCTGTGGCTTTTACAATTGCTGTTTGAACTGCATCTTCCAAAATGACCAGTCTGGTAACACGATAAATCTTTTTTTCCAGCCCTACCCTCCTCTTCTGGAGCACCAAAAGCAAACTAGCTTCCTGCACTTGCTTGTTTCAGCACATCCTAATCCACTAAGAAGTCAATAATGAAAACACTAACTGGAAAAGCAGAACAAATCACGTAAGGGACAAGGTTGCCATGCTTCATACTTAAGGTTGCTGTACTTCAAGAGTAAGACAAATGCTTATGAATCCTGAGCCACCCTAGGAACACTTGCATGCTAAGATTTGGATGCTAAGTTATCAGAGACCACCACGATTTTCTCCAACACTTGGTCATGCAGCAGTTAAGGGTCTTTTTATTTTTCTTCCACATTCCTCTGTGAAATACAGCACACCTAAATGTTGGTCCTGCCAGCAGCAGCTGTTCTAGTTCTCTAGGACACCCTATTTGTTTTATGTTGGTTAGAATGAAAAGTGCCATTACAAACAAAGGATAAATATAACATATCCCCAGCTGTTTATATTTTTGTTGAGAAATGTCAGATTCGGTTTTCTCATGAAAGATCCAGACAAGACTATAAATAGAACAAGACAAGCAAGATCTCAAAAAAGCCATGAAACATGACCTGGGAGGATTTAAAGGGAGAGGAAAAAAAAAAAAAACAAACAAAAACAAACCTTATTTTTGCTTCTGGTATTCCTCTCTTTCCTATTTAGGTGTCTGCATACAGCCACAGCTTATCACAGAGGCAAGTATTTCCTCAGGTTTCAGGTACCCCAAACCACCTTTTAGTACTCAGACTGGTGCACATGGGAAGTTCATTCTGCTTTGCCAAAAGGTCTCTCTCACACCATTATGTACCAGAAGCTTAACCATCCTTTCACATGACACCTTCTCAAATGTAAAACACAATTCTACCTAAATGACTGTGCAGAAAACAGCATCTGACAATGCACTTGATGTTTTAGATATCTGAGATCAAACACACTATAGCTTTAAGTAAAAATAATTTCTCCCTAACTCTCAGCACAGTAAGTCAACCAGTCTCCTTCTTTTTGAAGGATATGCATATTTCCAAAGCTGGAACTTTTACTAATGACTGAGAAAAAGAATGCATCTGGACTTTCACAGCTGGATTTCTTTTATCTTATCCACAGCAAAAGCCCACATAATTTCCACAAACAGCAAGGAGTCACAGTTTTTGACAGTCATGACCCCTCAATACCAAAGATGCAATGAGTTGAGGTAGCAATAAAACTGGAGGCTGGGGTTCAATTTCAGCCCACAGGATACAGATGCTACACCTGCCTGCTAGAAGAGGGAAAGGCAATCAGCACACTCCACTATTGCTAACCTCCAGTCTAAGCTCAACAAGTTTCCAGCTTTGAACAATATACTCTGCCTACCAGGAAGGAAAAGGACTACTGACAACATATCACTGCAGCCTTCAATCCCTCAGATTCATTTACACTCACACAGTCCCAATGCGCTGAGGAGGAAAACAAACCCTACATCTCCTTCCCACCAAACTTGACTTGCCCCAGGTCACAGTACTAGAAGCAGGGACCAGACTGATGTTTATGAGGAGGGAACCAAGTAAGTATAGTTTAGCCCTACAAAGGCTGATTAAGGAACTAAGATATCAGTGTACAGCTGTAGTCATAAGTACACTTGTGTCCTGTGTGCATTTGGAGAGGTGTCAGGAGTCGGTATTAAAAGTTATAATCACATTAAATCTATGTCTCCACTGAACAGAAATTACTGCAACCCTAGACTGCCTCTGAAGAGCACTCACGCTGATAAGCACATAAAATGTAACAGCTCTTTCATTTTTGATCTATAAAACGTTTAACATCATGACCTGAATGCATGAGATGCACGTCAGAAACGTTTCACTTGCCAGCATGCAAGCATGTTCAAAATTTCCCTGAGAATCTTTTTACATGGATCTATCCTCTCATAACAGTCATGGCTCTTTGTTTACCAGTAGGTTGCAAACTCTTCCTCTTCTAGGCCTTTTGGAGAAGTGGACAGAGGGAGAGGTTTATAAAGTTTTGTCCATTCCATTAACAGAAGAGCACGGCTGATTTTGTTACTAGCTTTCCTACCCCCCTCTCCCCAACACCCCAGATTCAGAAATTCCTATTTACAAACCAGTCAGCGCTATGCCTTAAAAAATCAGAAACACAAACTAGTGGAAAGAAACAGTACTGAAACAGTATTTAATCTTTTCGACATATCTGAAATACTTCTATTTTGTGCTTTTCCTGGTATCAGGGCTGCCATCATATACCACCAAATACTGTGCTCTGCTGCACAGCCACAAAGCTCACCACTCTGGTGCCCAAAGAGCACAATTAGCTGTGGATGCCAGCTGGTTAACTGCCCCCAGAGCTGACCTCAGGAGCATTCAGCCAAACTCACTCAGAAATACTAATCCTGACACACGCAACACTGATGCACGTTAACAGCACAAACATCACCTTTGGGGGGGGTCCAGTGATGGGTCCCGTAGGATGTCTGAAGGAGGAGGTATTCGATACTGTCAGCAGCCTTAGAAGATGGTGATGGCTGCAGTCTTCTGTAGATTATCAAGCCACAAGCTCTTACAGCCATGTCCCCCACTTAACTGCAAGGAGAGCAGCAGAAGAGCACAGATCAAGCACAAATAACACAGAGCTCAAGCAGACAAGCTGTATTTGTTCAGGAAATGTTCTCAGCACAGGCTAAAGGTCATCCAACCCTTCACAGCTACTGTGTAGATGAACTGCATTTTAGTAACAATCCATGAGATGTGAAAACGTAGCATTTTCCTTTTAAAATCAGAAACTCACATAAGACTAAAAAAAAATAGAACTTCTCAAGAAGCGTAAAATATGACTTGTGAACTACTTCTTCACAGTTGCTGTATTACACGCTACACTGGAGGGAGATCAAATGATAAACTAAAAGGCAAGCCAGAGATGTAACACTGTGAAGCTTTTTCACTGCAAAAATCTAAAGGCACTGTGCAAAGATAATAGCTCAACTTTACTTGGGAGTGGTGCACAGAAATAAAGCCTTGCAGCACAGAATTCCTCAGGATGTCAGCAGCAAAGCTGGGCAACATGAAGTCAGAGGACCGGCAGACTGTCATCTGGCTTAGACATGAGGCTGTGATACAGAATTAAAAGCTTCTTAGCAACCAAGTTAAGCACTAATTTGATTTAAATAGCAACTACGCATCTCTTAAGTGACAAGTGCTGTAAGAAAAAAGCTGTGTAGCCAAGGCAACTGGTTCTCAGAGAAAAAATTTGGGAGCAATGGAGATGAGAAATCCATTTTAAAGGACACAGCAACTACCGGCCTCAGGCGGAAGATGTCATCTCGACAGAACTGCTGCTTTCAATAGCAAACACATTTACACAGCACTGTTTTCCCCCTGAATGTCCTCAGACAACGAAACAACTCCATTTGCAGATCACAGCACAGGGCAACGTCATTCACCAGCGACGAAGCCTCAGGGCAGCACCCCGCCACCTCGGTTAACCCGACTTCGAGCATTTCAGCGACCTTCCCCATCAGCCACGCCAAACCCAATCCCCTCCATCCACCACCACGGCCACGATCCCCGGCAACCTGCGGCCGCTGCCTCGCACAGCCCGCAACCGGGGCATCAGCACCGCCACGCGGGCGAGCCAGGAAACGCCGCGCAGCCCCGCCGACCCTGCAAGGACAAACACCCCGCGGGCCGCACGGCCTCGCAGCCCCACGCTCCCCTCCCGCGGGTGGAAGGGAAACTCTGAGCGCGCGTGCGAGGCGGGGGGAGGTCGGGCGGTCCCTCAGGCGCCGCTCCAGCAGGCAGGGCGGCCCCGGGCTGAAGGCGGGGGAGCAGGCCCCGCGCTGCACGCAGAGCGGCGCGCCGGCCGCGGCCAAAGGGGAAGCGGAAGGACGCGGCCCGGAGCTTGGCGGGAGGACGTAACGAACCCCGCTCGGAACGCGGCGCGGCCGGCCCTCTCCTGCGCTTCCGGGATACGGAGTGGGCGGGACTAGAGCGCGATTGACAACCGCCTCGACCAACCACAACGCCCGCCCACCTCCTCCTCGCTCCCATTCGCTGGCGGTGGGCGCGAGCGTTTGAAGCGGGAAAGGCGCTGTTGCTATGGGGACGCGGCCTAGGCGCCGCCGCCGCAGCGTCCGCGTCTGAGGAGCTGGGGGCGGCGGGCGGTGTCCCGGCAGGCCGTCCCCGTTCCCTCAGCCCCGTCCCCTCCCGTGGGCTCCGGGAAGGGGAACGGAGCGGGCTCTGCGGGCCGCGGGGACGCTCAGATCTCACGCCGGGACTCGCTGGAGGATCACCCCGTCGGCTCCCAGCATGGAGCTGTCAGTAAGTGGCGGACCGCGTGCCCTGTGTTTCCCGAAAGGAATGCCTGCAGCTGTGAGCACTGATGCGCTCTGGCTGTATTCTCATCTGAACAGCTGGAGCAGCTCCTTCCAGGGCTGAAACCACGGTTTGTCCTCCTGGGAGTAAATGCAGCAGGGAGAGCTATACACTGGCCGAGGGCAAGCGGCAAGCGTGTGCGTGTGCGTGTGTGTGTGTGCGTGTGTGTGTGTGCGTGCGTGTGTGTGTGTGCGTGTGCGTGTGTGCGTGTGTGTGTGTGCGTGTGTGCGTGTGTGTGTGTGTCCCCAACCGAGTCTTGAAGTGTAATACCAGATGCGCAGCAGCTTGTTTAGGTATAATTATAAAATAAATATTGAAAGCCGTTTGTTCAGTCTGAGCGGCAGGAGAATCCCAGGCACAATTTTCAAATAATCAGCATCCCAATATAACTGTGGGATTCTTTCCTTGGCGTGTGGTTGAATATTAGATACTTCCCGTTTCCACGCAGCTGCTGTGCCCAGCAGCTGTCGGTGTCAGCTGTGGGTGGGGGGCTCAGCTCGCTGCACTATTCTTAGTGTGAAGGAATGATTACGGTAACGAACATCTCCTGCAGATTAGAAAGTGTTCGGGAACACGGTAACCGACACTGAGTGGTGGTCTTCAGGTCTGTTTCACGGAATATAAGAATTAGTTCAGGCTTGTCAGTAGCATTGGTGCACAGGGAGAATCTGTATCATGGTTCAGCACCAGAAGTGTGCCCTCCTTCCCTGTTATTCTTATTACACAAAGAGTATAGGTGGTTATCTAGTAACAGCATTCAGCTTTATTTCTTGTATCTTTAAAACTGCTACAACACTTTCTCCAACTAAAAAGGTTTAGTATCTCATGTACATGTATGGGGATTTTTGTAGCATAATCTTGTGATTTAATGATTTTGGAATTGCTTGAAAAAATGTTTCATAGCTCCCCATCTACTGCATTAAATAAAAATTATCTTTTTTTTTTTTTTTTTTTTCTTCTAGTAGACAATATCTTTTATTGTGGAGGTTGTATTTATAAAAGTGCCATCTCTGATGACCTTGTATCCCAGAGATGGGATCAAAATAAGCAAATCACAGAATCACAGAATTAGGGGTTGGAAGGGACCTCTAGAGACCAAGTCCAACCCCTGCCAAAGCAGCTCCCTAGCCCAGGTTGCACAGGTTGGCATCCAGGTGGGTCTGGAACATCTCCAGAGAAGGAGACTGCACCACCTCTCTGTGCAGCCTGTGCCAGTGCTCCGTCACTGCACTGTGCAGATAAAGTGTTTTATGTGCTACCCCTGAGAAGCTTATCAGCCATACACTTCTGGAGGATTTGATCAGATTCGGCTTTGGATCATAGTTTAAAGAGAACTTAGTGCTCAGATGAGTAAGAAATAAAGGTAAGTGATTGGTAACATGAATTAGTAAGTCTCTGTTTTCTCTCCTGTAGGATTGTCAGCAAAAAATGGCTTCATTTTGATTTTGTGCTCCAAAAAACACGTGGTCACAGAGCCTGTGTTGATCCATTTTCTCTGATGCCCTTGAAGATTGCTCCTCATAAACATACTTAATGGTCAGACCACAGTTCATGATTCAGAATGATGACAGTGGATTACTTGCAGAGTGAAATGCATAGCTGCATTAGTTTACATTTTTAAGACTAGGAGTAGCACATAAAATTTCTTCACTTTTCCATTACTTAATTTCTGGAGTTTAAAGTATGGATATAGTGATATTAGTTTAATGTCTCAGTGGTGAGCATAAGGAGTACTAGTGAAAGTCGACTAGAATTGCTAGGCAGATATGAGTGGGCAGGTAGCAGGGTGTGTGTGTGCCCTGCTTACTCAGCCAAACAGCACACTGAGATCTTTAATATTGCAGAGTATGAAAGGATTCAGATGAAGTAGTCTAAGCCTGCTTTATTCTTAATATGATCTATGGAGGGATTTTACAAGATTTACAAGATCCTCACAATACATATAACTACTGTTTTCCATTTCTTCCATTTTTCCTTATCTTTATGACCCTTAAAAGCCCTGTAGTACTGAAGCCTGAGTGTGATCTTCTGTCCTTTCGGTTTGGTCTCTTTAAAAATATATATATATATTGTTTACAGTAAATACTTATCCATAACCATCTAGCAGGTGCTGTAATGCTGAGAGTTTTGTGAAACTTCTTTGCTTAAGAAATAAGTTGTGGAGACCTCAGGTTTGCCACGTAAATGTAGTGAAATGACTTGTCTCTTTGACATTAGAACTGCATGCTCATAGTGCATTGTGCCTCCAAACTCACTCCCTTCTCAAAACAGATGTTATATTCAGCTATTTCAAGGAAGTTTAGGCTTTTGTCTTCGTCCTATTTTCAGTGAAGTTACTCGTAGCTTTGCTGGGAACAAGGTTTGGTTGGGCTTTTATATTAAACTATCACCTCGTAGAATGTTATATTTGTCTGTAACTGAAAACAATGTAGTCTCAAATGAACAAATTAGATCCTGGCAATACCTGGGAAATTCTAGCTGTTATTTGCTGTGGAAAAGTAAAGGTCTTCTCTCTTTTTGCCAGAAGATGGCATTATCATTACCAGTTTATGACTCTTGGAAACCTACTGATAATACCTTTTCTACTTTACTAAGTTATTTTTAAGAATTACATATAAGTTTTAGGAAAACTGTCAGACAATAAGAAGTCTACGGTGTTGGATGAAGTAAGATATTCTTTTTATGGGAAGGCAGGCACACCATTCTTTTAGAGCATGAATGTTTAGAAGGCCAGAAGAGTTACGCTGTGGTCATCTGTTCTAACAACTGTAATTCCCCTGAATTCTTTTGTACAAATTAGACAAAATCTTCTAAAATTCGAGTTTTGGGATTATCAAAATGCTGGAACTCATCACCATGACCTTGGCTCATTTTTTGTCCACAGTTGATTAATTTTTTAATCCTTTATTACTCAATGGTGAGTTTTCCTGGATTGTGAAATCTCTCTTCTGGAGATGGAGAGAGAGTGGAGTTAGTCTCCTTTAACCATTTAAGTCCAGCAAGATTTATTATAGCTGAGGAAGCAGAAGTAGTGATTTCACTTTCAGGGCTGCCTCTCATTAAGAAACCATTCATTTGCTTTCACGTGGCATGGGGCCTTAGCCAATAAGCCATGCAGAGCTGCTTACGTGTCTCAGAAATAACTTTGTGGTATGTTCTGCAGTACCTACATCACTTGGATTTTCTGTATTTTGAGAAATCTGTCTGTACAGTAATTTCTAGCTCTTTGAATGTATGTTGCTTGATTTTTAGTTAGAACTTGGAGCTTGAAAGCCTCAATTCTGTCTCCTTAGCTTTTTATTTATTTGATTATTTTTGTGAAACATCTCCCATTTTTCCCCTTTTTTTCCCTACTTAAAGCTGTCGTTCAAATAGAGGTTAGTACCATCTATTTCTTACACTAGTTTTTGGCCACTCTGTTTATATTTATCCTAACCCTAAACACATACTGAGTTTTAAGTGAAATCTAGGATTCAGCAATGAGAATAGGCAAGGCTGCTGGATATTTTTTTATCCTGAAGTGGTGTCCCACGTTTTTGTTATAGCTGCACATTTCAGGAGAGAGAAGAGGTTCCCATGGTAGTGCTGTTGCAGTTTTGTGAGCTTGGAACTACCTTATGTGAGATAGGCGTTTTTCAAAAATGTGGCTCAACTTGAAACAAAGTCTGAAGCTTCTGTGGAGCTTTACCTATTGGAGAACTTGGAAAACTGCAAATGTCTTTAAATACCTTTGTATGTGTCACAGTTAGAATCTGTGATCTTCAGGTTTTCTGTCCTCCCTGTCAGTTTTAATTTCCCCCTGCCAGAGTCTGATAATCTGGACGGTGAACCTGGCTTTACCTCAAGATTGAGAGACACATAACATATGTATTAAATAAGTCCACCTCCACATCACTGTTTTGTCTTGAAGCCTGTTGCTTCTGAGTTACAGAAATAATAGAGAAAAAGACTTAATCTTAGACGACCTGGATTCGCTGAATGTTACTGTAACTTCCAAATGTGAGAAAGACCTGAATGTGCTAAGATCCTAGACTGAACAAAGAAATAAGAAAGCAGTGAGCAACAGATAGTGGAATTGCTAGTCTTTTCCCTTTTTATGCAAGAAATAAAAATACTTGCAAATATGAATCCATCCAGATTGAGACAGCTGCACAATGTATTGCCAGGGAGCTGAGGTTTTTTGGCATACCTTTCTGTGATGCATGTTGCTTCTCTGGGTTTCCCAAGAATGCAGCTATGGCATTCCAGTAACATTTATAGATTTAGAGAAATTCTGTGTTTCAGATTTCACATAATATTTTGGCTGTTCTGGCAAGAATATCCAGAAATGCTCACAAAACTCAAGACTTTCAAAAAGAAGTTACACAACAAAACTGTAACTTCACAGTAGTTAATCTAGAAGATGAACTGTCTCCATTTTTCATCTGGAGGTGAGGACAAATGCAGTTTCTTCTCCTTTGGGTACTTAACCAGTGGTAGCTGAACCACATTACACCACATGCGCTGATATTAAATCGAGTATCTAAAATTAGGCATTTTACATTCTGTAGCTTGAGGACAGGGTTTCAGTAGCTGTGGCATTCATCAAGTAGGCATCAGGCGTGTATGAACTTTGCAGCAGTAAGTAACACTGCGTTGTGTATTTCCTACCCATTATTATCTATTTTGCATAATTTTAAAATACAGTTTCAGAGGCAAAATATTTGCTTCATATTTAGCTTATCTTTATTTTAGTCCAACTAGAGGTAATGTTATCTGTGGAAATGTTTAGTTTCTTAATATCTTAAGATGTTTCATATAACTTGAGTATTTGTTTTGTTTCACTTCTTTTAGGCTTGAGCTTGAAGATGGCATCTTGTCTTTATGAATGCCTTTGTGAAGCAGAGCTTGAAAAATATTATCCTCATTTTGCTGCATTTGGTCTGCAGAAGATTGATGAGCTTGCCAAGGTTTCCATGAAAGATTATACCAAACTGGGGGTCCATGACATGAATGATCGCAAACGACTCTTTCAGCTCATTAGAATAATCAAAATTATGCAAGAAGAGGAAGCTGTAAGAGACCTAAGCAAGCAGGATTTTCAACCAGGTGGCCTTTTAATTCAACCTCAACCTCAGGTGACCAGACCAGGTCCCCGTAGACAGCTGCGTTTTGAGTCCTTCTTTGAGGAAAACGATGGCACAGTTAAAGAGTCTGAATCAGAGTCATATGGTTCATCTGATTTCAATGCCAATGAAGAGAAGAACAGTCTCATGGAAATGTTGGGACATATTCAACCACATGATTCAGAGCTGACCAGATTAACAATAAGAGACGTAAATACTGCTGGAACATACACAAAAACTGAGCCGAACTGTACAAAAGTTTCTGATGATATTGCCCCTCTCTTGGGGGATTCTGAAACTCCCATCATACAGAGAGTAACTCATATTTCAGGGTACAATTATGGACTACCTCATTCCTATATCAGGTAATAATCAGTTACTTTAGCTTTACATTATCTCAAGTAATTAATTAATTCCTCACGGGGAAGGGAGCGGAGTCTGTCTTCCTGGCTTCCAAACAAGTAGTACTAACACTACAGAAATTGTACAGAGCAATATAAAATATTTTAGAAAAGAAAGATATTAATAGGCACTTAAGACTGTCTAACTCTGTTAGAAGGAATCAGTCGAATTCACCAGCTGCTACTCACCAAGACTGTCTAAGAATAATCTTCATTATCCTTCAAGATGTAAGGCTTTGTTCTCTTGATGTTTTGACAAGTCTTACAAGACTGTTTTGCAAAACACCGTTTTTCCAAAATAATATGTTTCCTCTTAGCAGGTTTGTCCAATTTTTCCCAGTATAAATGGTGCATGCTGTGGTAGCTATAATTGTTTTATTGAACTTTAAAAAGAAACAATGAATATAATTGGAGCACAATACAGACATGCTGGTGAGAGGCACGCCTTGCAGCTGCTCCTTGAAAGTTGATCTGTAGCATTCATACGTTTCCCAGTGTTTGCTAACAGGGGCTACAGCTATCTTGAATCCTTGGTGAATTATTCTGGAAACATATTTAAAGCACAGGATGACTCTTGTGGGCTTACACTAGGCAGAGTGCACATAAGCACTGTCTAAATTGTTTGTTTGAGTCGAAAACTGCAATCTGAGAAGGCCCAAATAAGCTATCACCACCTTTTAAAGCATCCAAACTTGGTCAGTGTCCCCCAGGTTTGGTTATTTAGAAGTCCAGAGATATACTACTATGTATGCTATTCAGAGCACCATCAGCCTTCTGATTGCAACCTGGCTGGGATCCAGGCACTGGCATTTTCTGCAGCTAGCCTCTGGAAGACCCTGGTTCAGCAAACAGAAGATGTACCTCCCTGGAAATGTGCTGCCAGGATCTGGCTAGTTGCAAGGCAGCTGTGGCAGTCTTTTTCTGTAGCAATGAAGAAATTGCCAAAACTATTACAGTGCTTACATTTGAAGTGATGACTTTGTGCAGTTTCCCGGATTCAGAACATATACAAGTAGTTCATGAGCTTCTTCAAAAAAGGTGTATATTCAATAGCAAGTAGCCATTGATTTAGAGATGATTACTGTATCCATCGTGTACAGAAGATGCCAAACTTCTGCTAAGTGGTGCAGTGTGCAAGGGCTTGGAGTTATGGGCCTGGCTTGTTGAGTGCAATTTAAAGAGGGTGGGAGTGGGCATTTCAACAGCTGTAAAGATTCCCTAACAGCAGGAAGGTGCGAGGTATCTGTGTGAAGCTGAAGCTTGGTCTGGGAAGGCTGAGGTGGCAGATAAGATATGTGTCAGAGTGTTGGTTGCAACTTCACTGGAGTGTGCAAGCAGCTGGAAGAGATAGATGCTGTTGCCACAGTGGATTAGTAATGAGGTAGTTAGAAAGGTAATAAAAGGGTATATTACTCCTCTTAACTGGAAGGAAGTAATCCCTACCATTTCCACCTTCCAGAAGAGTGTGCTAACCTCCTAAATGTATTGGCTGTCTTAGTGTTTTCTCTGTCTTCTCTGGAAGCTAAGCTACAGAGCAGCAAAGAGAGCAGGATTCATAGTGCTGGAAAGTAAAACATGATAAAAATGGAAGCTAATGGTTTGATTAAAGTAGTTTAAGATTTTAAGTCCTGTGATAGAGCCCTTCCCTTTTTGTTTTTTCTTAAGCTCATTCTTCTCTGGCTGGTAGTTGCAGCTTATCTTTTGGGTTTTCTGCATCTTCCTTGTTGTGCCTGAGTTTCTTTCTCCTATTTTCACCACAGAGTGCATATTCTGCATTCCAGGCTTGGGGCCAGTCTGCTTATGCTTGGGTATCTGATTCCTGTTTTGCGAGTGCTCAGCTCCTTCACTGAATTAATTCACATGTCACCTTGTGATTTAACCACTGTGAAGGCTAATCTAGTCTCATCTGTAAAAAAATGTCAGAAATGATTTCAAATGAAAGATAAAGAGCTCTTAGAATATGCTTAACTGTATTTTCCACTTCCCCATAGCAGGCATAATTTTGACTGTAGCAAAGAGGACAGAGTTGATCTTCTGACCTATTGTTTAGTCGAGTTTCTAATGGTCTCTTTTGAGATTCTTTTTCTTTTAGTAATTTTTTAAAAAAGTTGTAAAATGTAATTTCTATTTAAGAAAGGTTAATAGAAAATCCAGTGTATAAAATTACCTTGTTCCCACACAAAATACATTCTATAAAATATGCCTCATAGAAGGAGTCTGCTTATAAACGGATCCTCCAAATCTTCATGGTTGCCGTTCCCCAGATCTTAGCATCAGTCCTTTCTCTTTCAGTCTCTTAGGAATGAAAAAAAGGCTCCTTCCTTAGGTCACCAAATTCAGTCTCTGGTGACCTAAGTATTAAACTTCAGAGCCTCTAATCATTTGATAGACAACATCTGGTGCCTAAGGATATCCATAAGCTCACACTGAATTTTGAATCATTTTAATTCAAGTGTCATGGCCTTTCTTTTCAAGGGAAAGAATTTTCCATCTAAATACAAGGCCTGATCCCTGCATAGGAAAGCCATAGGGATTAATGTTAATGGGATTACAGTTACAACAAAGATTGCTTGTCAGTAGTCTTAGAAGACCGCATCCTACAGTTTATATTTACATGTTGTAAGCTTCTTGGGAATTGTGCAAAGTAACAGGAAGATATTACAAGCTTATAGCTGTAATGAGATACTGAGTAACTTGCACTCTTGCTGTGTTTTTTGTTTTAATTTAACAGGCAGCTAGTGCTTGTTAGTTTTGAATTGCTACATTAAGAGGTTTTGGAAGGGCATTAAGGTAACATGGCAAAAATACTGCTTTTGAGCAACTCATGCCTTGGTTAAGTAAGGTTCTAGTAAGTGGATGTTCAAATCCATGCTGAAAATCACTACTCACTTGCCTGAAGACACCTTGAAAAAGCGAAAGTCAGATTGACTACATTTTGATGGAATTCAGGCATATTCCATATGCTGCATTGCAAAATGCTTTCAGCAGCAGGTTAATCAATGAAGCACTAAGTGACCTCATGCTCCTAAGGTGTCTCGAAGGGACCTAAAATAGTCTTCTCAAAACACAAGAGCACAACTTTGTCTGTGGTCTGAAACCTCATATTTTTTTATGATTAAAAAACAAACAAACAAAGAATGATATAAGGCCAAAGAGGAAATAATGAAGAGATTGACATTTCAAATTGTCTTTCAGCTTAGTAAGAGCTTGGTGATACTGTCTTGTTTCCTAATTTATGTCATATGCTACTAACCTGTTTGACAGCCTAAAACAAAAAGAGCAGAAGTTATTATAAGAGGAAAAGCAACTAAATACTATGGTCTTTTCCTTCCAAGATTCAGTCATCCTTTTATCTGTAATTAAGTAACTATGCATGACTGCAAATAATTTCAGCAAGATTAGATTTTGTTAAGTTAACTTGTATGTTATGCTAACTTGAATCATGAGTTTGTAGGCAACTGAAAATATGCCAGTCCAGAGACTAGCTCAGGAATGCAGCTGTATAAGGACAACTGTTCTTTATAACAGAAATGCACAAGAGGTATTAGACTATTTAGAAAAAACAGCAGAAACTCCACCATGTAGCAATGAGAGGTGTTCCTGATAAACATTTAAAGACAAACTTTTGTCTGATAAACAAACCAATTCACATTTTTTCATATTTTAGTTTTTGTAGTTCTCTTATTTCAATGTGCAAACCTACAATATTTTTGTAGGTCCAGTACTTCTGAGAAAGAGACTCCATGGACGGAGAGTGAAAAAATCAGAGTGTGTGTCCGAAAACGTCCCCTGGGCCAGAGAGAAGAGAGACGTGGAGAGGTTAATATCATCACAGTAAAGGATAAAGAGACCTTACTTCTCCATGAGAAGAAAGAAGCAGTTGATCTCACCCAATATATTTTACAGGTAACATACTCCAGTTGCACTTTGTGTTTGTGGGCCACTTACTTGTGTGATGGGTTAAAACAGACTCTACTTGAAATTTCAGTAAGGAAACAGAAAAGGGCTGTCTGCATTTCTTGCACTGAAATAGATGGTGGGCTTTTCTGTCATCTCAGTGTTGCTATATTTGAATTGCTTCTGATTTATCCCAGCCCATGGCAGAAAACATGAGCCCAGAATTTTAAGCCTCCAAAAACATGTGTCTTTCAGCTTCATTGCATGCGGCAAAATAAAACCCTTTGCTACATGCTGTCGCTGCAAGAGAATTGCTCGCTGCTGAGTCTGCTGCAGGGTACTTCAATGAGGAGTTCCATTTTTGCTGTTTCAGCGCTGCAGTTCTGATTCAATGAATCACATATACCCTCATCCCCTCCCTCCCTTTGTTCTCAAATACTTCTGAAAATTAAGTTCTCCTTTGGTCTTTGTTTCTAAATCCCAAATAACCTCGTGCTGACATAGTTCAGATTCTCAGTTTTGACTGACAGCACCAGGAACAGGGCTGATTTCTAGAGAGCAGCAAGTCATTCTCACTCCAGAGAGTGTTATTTTTACAGTCTCTGTCCTGTGAACAACTGTTCCAAGTGAAAATTAGTTTGCCGCTCTCACATATCCATATACCATCTTTTCAGTGCAACACATGCAGCGATTCCACCCCACTCCCTCAATCTGACTTGCTGTATTCAACATTTTCCAGCATTTATCTCAGCACTGAAATAACTGCAAATTAATCTTGTTCTGTCAGTAATAACAAATGAAAAATTGCCATAGATCAGTATAGTCTGAACAAAAGTATGCTATGATGAAGGCTATCCTGTTCTATAGGAACTAGAAGAACTTCCCTGCTTCCAAATCTGGCTGCTTACCCTTCCTCCATCTCTGTCCCTTGTGGACAGGAGACCAAAGAGTGCAGACCAAATGAGAAGCGGGGCGAACTCCAACTCCACAGTCAGGGGAACCAAACTGCAGCCCCATCACAGAGTTCATCTGTGCTGTGAGCTGAGTGTTGCTGCAGAAACCTTCTGGTTAGACTGGTATTCTGGCTGGTGTGTGCATTGTGGAAAAGATTGCCAGTCCAAGATACGTACTACCATAATTTGCATTGCAGTCTATCATTAGACTGCAGTGTTAAACGCAAGATCATGGAGGCTCTCTTGAAAATGTGTTCCTTTTTGTCTGTCCTTGCAAACACCATTCTTAGCCTCGGAGAATCCCATCTTGAATGCTTTTACAGTCTTTCTGGAGACCCTTCTTCTTTGGGTCAGACCTAGAGTGTGGAAAGTTTGGGCTTTTCTTGCCTCCCTCTAAGATAATATGCTCCAGCTTTACTTAGGAATAGCTTGTATCTTCTTGGGCACAAAAAGATTTTAAGACTAGAGAATAGAGACAATTAATCACAACTAAGGACTAATAAGTTCTTTTTACTGTTCTAGTTTTATTGTGTACCAGTAGGTTTTATTCACTTCAGAAATCAATCAGGTTTTCCTTTTTTTTTTCTTTCCTTTGTTGTTGTTTGTATTTTTTCTTTCTAACAGAAGGATGCTACGTGCTTTTCCTTTCCTACCCTTAGTCTCTTGATTAGTTGTGATGTTTTGCATGTGTCATGCTTCATGTTAAATGTCCTACATCACTTTGGACCTGACTCAGAGCCATATGTAGTCCCTGGGAAAACTTTTGTTATTTAAATTTGTCTTTCCATATGGATGAAGGGGAATGAAACATGTTCATTTTCATGTAAAGATCATATTTATTTTTCAGCATGTTTTTTACTTTGATGAAGTCTTTGGGGAGTCATGTACCAATCAAGATGTGTATATGAAGACAGCTCATCCTCTCATTCAGCATATTTTTAACGGGTAGGGCATCTGTGCTTTCATTTGTTATTTTTCAACCTTTATGTTTTCCAGCTTCATATTCTGCTTTCATTTTCCTCTTACTGTTTTCATCTTCTGAAAAATACATTCATCTAACCTTGTCCACATACCTTCCCCCTGTTAGGATGTTTTTGTAATGGTGACAAAATAAATAAGAGGACACTTCCATTACTTTCATTGCATTCAGTGAGGAATCTTAATCACAGAAGAGGTCAAAACTGGGTCTTGGTTGTAAAAAATGCCAACCTGGGAAAAAGAATGTGTGCCAGGATTTCTGACTTCTAACTTCCACTCTTACAAAGGCTTCTATATGGTATGCTGTAAACTGTATAGGGTCTTTTCTATCTCAGTCTGCAGAGGAGTAATACAACCTCTTTGCATTCATCAATATGGCTAAGGGGTTGACCTGCTGAAAATGAGCTCTGCAGAAAAGAACCTGGGTGACCTGAAGGCCTACAGGCTGCCCATGAGCCAGCAGTGTGCCCCGGTGGCTGAGAAGGCCAATGGCATCCTGGGGTGCATTATAAAGAGCATGGCCAGCAGGTCGAGGGAGGTGGTCCTCCCCCTCTGCTCTGCCCTGGTGAGGCCTCACCTGGAGTAGGGTGTCCAGTTCTGGGCTCCCCAGTTCAAGAAAACAGGAACTGCTGCACAGAGTCCAGCAGAGGGCCAGTGGGATGGCTGTGGGCCTGGAGCATCTCCTGTACGAGGAACAGCTGAGAGACCTGGGGCTGCTCTGGCTGGAGAAGACTGAGGGGGGAATCTCATCAGTGCTTATAAATGCCTGTGGGCAGGAGTCACAAAGATAGGGCTGGGTTCTTTTTGGTGGTACCCAGTGACAGGACAAGGGGCAATGGGCCCAAGTGGAAACACAGGAAGTTCTATATTAACATGAGGAAAAACCTCTTTACTGTGAGGGTGACTACAGAGTGGAAATGTAAAAATGTAAGTTTTCTTTACAGAGGCAATGCAACCTGCTTTGCGTATGGGCAGACGGGTGCTGGCAAGACATACACAATGATAGGTACTCAGCGGAACCCGGGGCTCTATGCCTTGGCTGCCAAGGACATTTTTAGACACCTGGAGGCATCACCGTCAAGGAAGGATCTCCTTGTTTTGATCAGCTTCTATGAGATCTACTGTGGACAGCTTTATGACCTGCTAAACGGAAGGAAGAGGTATGGAAATAAACCTAGGATTGTTCATAAATCAGTTTGTTACTATTTCATGCGATTGCCTTTAAAAAATTACAATTTACAATAAATGTTACAAAGTTACTAAGAGTTGTTCCTAGGAGGTAGCTGAGTAGGAGGGTGGAATTTGACACTAATTGTGACTTCAGCAGGATCCCCGGTTTGAACTCCTTCAGTGGGAGTAAATAGGTAAGAATAAAGGCCTGTGGATGTCATGCAAACTCGTGCTATTTTGTTTACACTGCAGTAATCCATGTGTAGCTGAACATACATAGGTGGAGGAAGAGCATTCCTATGACCAGAAGTTGTCATGCCAACTGTTGTGGATTCACAACAGGTTTATCCCTGCTCAAACATAACCTATCTTTGTCCATCCTGTCATGCCAGTGGGTGTGCTGCTCTTGCTACTGCAGTCTCTGAAGATCCCGTTGATGTCCAGTGTATGCTTGACACTGCAAAGTCTGCTCACCTCCTCCCTGAGCTCATTTACCCGGTAGCCTGGTGTGCACCTCTGAAGGTGGTGCTGCCATCGCTCTGAGTAGTAGGACCTCAGCCCCAGCCTTGTTTGGATGGATGTATACTCCCATGGGAGGTCCTTTTGTAATGGAAATCAGGACTTATTCAGCACATGTTTGGTCTGAAAAAATCACTGTGGGTTGAAATCTGTAAAGAAAAGAGTGGTCAGCTAAGATAGAAGCAGTGAAATCTTTTCAGGGTGACCTTGAAGGAACGTTACCTGTCAGCTGAAGACCACTAGCAACCTTGAATGCACTATGCTGAAAGCACAGTGAAGGGCTTGAGAGAAAGGTTTTCTGCCTATGGAAGTGAACATTGTTCTCAGGATTTTTGCACAGGGTTTTGAAGCAGCTCCCAGAGCCATAGAGTCAGATGAAATAAGATCTTACATGTGATTGAAGGGGGAAATTAAGCTTCCCCCCATGAGCATCATGACTATATTCTTCCTGTATACTGTGCAATTCATGGCAGAGCTGCATGTGACTGCCTCTACAGCTATGGGATCTGCTTTAAATTCCTGTGGAAAAATATTGGGAACTTGAACAGAGTATGACTGTGTGCCTTACATAATCAGCTTCACAGAGAAGGCCTGAGAAGCAGTTAAAAGAGAGACAGGAAATCTAAAATGTGGACGTGGCAATTTACTTCTCTGCTTTATTATATTCCTGAACTAGCAGAAATGCATCGATAGTGTTTCTGTAACAGTGAAATTTCAGTGGTGCTTACTGAAAATTAAATAGCAGTTTAGGTCTGAAATTAAATAAATGACAGGACTCCCTCTCCCATAATCAACAGCCTCTATGGCTTTTTCACATAGTGTCATAGCAGTGAAATGTGTTTTTATTGCTGCCATTTGAGACTTCAGAAATCTCATTTCTGTGATGTTCTGTCTTCAGGCTTTTTGCTAGAGAAGACAGCAAGCATGTTGTTCAAATAGTTGGACTGCGGGAGGTCCAGGTGGACTCCGTAGACCTTCTGTTGGAGGTAACCTCAATATTTGTTATTGTTGTGTCTCCTAGAGCCTGATGTACAGATTGTCAAGTTGTGTAAGATAGGCTGTGTACAGAAAAGACTGTTCTTTTTTTCCACTGTACATGTGTATGCTTGTTGTTAAAGGTTTTGAAATTGGCAAGCTCAAGCAGAACACTGAGCATTTAAAAGTTCTTTTGCTCAGTAAATGTCTTAGAATCATAGAATCATTAAGGTCAGATATGACCTCCAAGATCATCCAGTCCAACTGTCCGCCTACCACCAATATTTCCCACTAAACCATGTCCCTGAGTACAACATCTGAATGTTTCTTGGACACCTCCAGGGTCAGTGACTCCACCACCTTGCTGGGCAGCCCGTTCCAGTGCCTGACCGCTCTTTCAGAGAAGTTTTCCTTGAGTCAGCATCACTTGTGTTAGGGACAAACAAGATGTTATCTACAGCTGATGTTTCTGCTGACACTCCTTATGGAAAGATCTTTTCCAGAAAACAGACTACTGTCACTATTCCAGAAATTGAATGATGTCCCAGAATGATGTCACTCATCCTGAAAGGTGGATCTGTACTTTTCTCCAAGTGTGACTTCTTTGGCTTGTGTGAACTTTTCTGTATAAAAAATAAATAGATGTGTGAGAAAATGTACAAAGTTGAAAATCTGAGTAAAAATTTTAGACAGCACCTACGTAATGATGGTTGATGACAGCTGTGTAAAATGTGGATCTTTAAACAGTAGCTGACATTCAGCACAAAGTTTCAGTCTTCCTTCCTTGACTGGCTGAGAACACTAGCAAATTTTCTGCACAGTCCTGCAGCAAGACAGTTGGTTAAATCTGTCTTCTTTTTAGCTTGACTTTGAATAGCTTAACCCATTTCTCAGAAAGGAATTGTAAATTGCAAGCGCCTGATATTGTAATTGACTCATTAAGATGGGCACAGTGTTCCCACTTATATTCCATTTAACTCTGTTCTTTATCCTCATTAACTTCAAGCTTTGGGACGTGCTGGTGATGCTTCCATAAATTAGAGTGTAAATGTACTGTAAGGTTGATTAACACATTCCTCTGTGTTATCACATTTCACACACAAAAGAGCTTTTAAGTGACTTTATTCTCACAGGTATCTCAGCAAAAAAAAAAATAATTTTACACTGACCGCAGGCTCTTTTGAACACTGAAATGTCACTAACATGACTCAGAGCTTCTGAATAGTCTGCAGCACTTATAAATAAAGGGTCTTGAATGCATACCTAGTTATTCAGTATTAATTGAAGTTGTCTTTGATTCAGAAATTACTTGCACTTACCACTGACTTAATTCTTGGGAGCCGCAGCAGTTGGTTTGGTTGCTGGTTGAGAACTGGCCCCTGAAATGCATGAATAATGCACATCTGTCAACTAAGTATGTATTGATCTTGATAGATAATGTTTAATTTTCTTCTTACCATCAGAAATAAAATTAATGACTTTTTTTTTAATGAATGTAAAGTTGCAGTTGCTGTTAGACTTCTGATAATAGCTCTTAAGAGTTTGCTAAACTGAATTATCCAGAGTTATATCTTGAGGGTGCCTTTCCTCTTCTGTATTGCCTTTTTTTTTCTTTTTTTTTTGTATGTTGGCTTTTTTTGGTTTCTTTTTTGTTGTTGTTTTTTTTTTGTACTGCGTGCAGTTGATCTTTTAACTTTATTCCTTCTGTTGCACAATCCTTTCAGTTATGGGGATGAAGAAATGCTTTGGCATTTCGTGTTTTGCATATAATTTTCTGGATAACAGTACCTTACCCTTTGATACATGAAAAAAGTGAAATGGTTTGTTTTAATATTATAGTCTAGATATTTTGCAAATCTGAGTGAATGTGCAATGCAATTACTTCTTTTCTGCGGGGTAATTTCTAAGCTTCATAGTGTCTCTGCAAACAAATTCATACACAAAGTTTTGACATAATCACTGGGAGATATCCTGCCTAAATTAACATCTACTGTGCACCAAAATTTCAAGGCTGTAATGAAGCATTTCTCCTAATGTACCTTCATCTTACTAAGGCAAAATCTCTTCCTTGGAGACCTTATTTTTATTTACAATTTGCATGGATTTTATCTTTCTTATTTTGTAGGTGATTTTAAAGGGAGGAAAAGAACGTAGCACAGGAGCTACTGGAGTCAACTCAGATTCTTCTCGATCTCATGCTATTATTCAAATCCAAATTAAAGACACAGCCAACAGGACATTTGGAAGGTACGGCTAGAAATGGGATTGCTCAGAATTTGTGAGGAGGTTGAGATTAGGGCCATCGGGGAGGCAGACTAAGAGGAGGCATCACGTTTCCAGGCAGCTGTGAGTTAAATCCGAGGATAGGCCTCAAAAAGATTAAGAAAAGTCCTGTCTTTGCTCCAAAGGGGAGCGCTTAAGTCACCTCTGTAAGGGGTTTGTCAAACTCATTTGTAGGAACTTCCAGCAAAGAAGTTTGTCAATCAAATCCTTCCTTTTATCTTCAGTGTTTCAGTTTTTCCTGTCTTGGGTGTCAATATGTTCTAGGGTAGGTGTTTGCAATGGACATATTCACATGTGTGCTCATCACCTTTGAAGTTAATGGGTAGAAGTCATCATTTCTGGGACCTAATTGTACTACAGAGAGAGTCCATGCTGACCAGCCCAGGTGGAGATTGCAAATGTTTACCTTTTGTCAGAGGAATCCTAGTACATCATCTAAACTTCTCTGACAATTTGAATGTGTGACTCTCATGCTATCTGTACAAAAAGAGCAACTTAATTACTCTTTTAGCAGCTGTTAATACCGTAATTGTATATCTTCTCACTCATCTTTTCTCTAAATTGAATAGTCTAATAAATAGCTTTGAGGATAGAGGTCTAGGTATACACTACTGCTGAGTGTCAAAAAACATGTTGACAAACCCTTCCAGCAATTACAGTGCAGTAGTTTCATCCCTGGATCTTATTTTAAATACAACTCGAAATGGAAGAGCCACAAATAGTGGAGAGAGGAAAAGGCAAAACAGGCAGCTTAGAAATAGAAGTGTATGTGCTTTTGTAGGTGTGACATGTACAGTTCTTTTTGTTGTTGTTGTTGTTGCTAAAAATGAGGGGGAACTGGAGTGAGAAAAGAAATGTCCACAGGAGAAGTCCAACTCTTCCAGACGAGCAAGGGCAAAGATAAATAGTCAGTTCAATAGCTGGCACCGAGGTCTAGGGAAAGTGGGAAGGGCTAATGGAGTTCTGGGTGAAGAAGCATGGAAAGCTGAATGTATTATTTACTACACTGGAAATTTATCTTCATATGCCCTGAATTCCCACCCAAAATTTGACAGGGCAGTTTTCTGTTTTGCATGGAAAAAAAAAACAAGAAATTAAGTTTCTTTAACTGTGTTCTTAGGAAGCTACAAGCACAGTGATTATCTGGAGAGGTGAATGTGTTACACTTTAAACAGCTTCTCTCTTAAACTGTGGAGTAAACTCACCACATGCAATTGCACTTTCTGTTATGATAATACTAGTGCCAGAATGCTCTGATACTGTTCTGCTGTTAAACGTATTTTGACACTTTTTGACAGCTATTTCCAGTGGGTATTTCTCTTAATTCAAAGGTAGTTATTTCTAACTGTTCTTGTGATGTCATTTGTTGCTTTTCTCTGGTTAAAAAAGAAAAGAAAGAAAAAAACAACTCTGATAAACACAACTTTGTTTTTTTTTCTAGGATATCATTCATTGACTTGGCTGGGAGTGAAAGGGCAGCTGATGCCAGAGACTCAGATCGACAAACAAAAATGGAAGGAGCAGAAATAAACCAAAGTCTATTAGCAGTAAGCTAGTAATTTCTGGGGAAGGTTTTGTAGTTAATTATTAGCATGGGTTTTTGGATAAAAGTGAACCATGGAATAGTGCATGTATGGATTCCTAGGAGGGAAAGAAGTATCCACAATTCCATGTTTTTCTAGTGCAATTAATCTCATGCCTGAAAGACAATCAGGTCTTCTTAATCAATCTTTAGTGCCAGACAAGTAAACACAGCATGGAAAATGTTAGTTTTATTATACTAATAGTATCATATTTCATATAGAAATGTTATCCACTTCTACTTCCAGAGAATATTGGCTTGGGATCGCCAACTGTGTTTCATAAAAGCACATCTGTTCTTGCTGCTTGTTTTCACCACTTGAACTCAGACTTCTCTATTGAATCAGGTGTAAAGGACTTAAATACTTAAGGGTGCAGAAACTAGCATTTCATGTATAGGGAAAAAGGAACAGAAAGAAAGGAATTTGTAATGGAAACCATCTTCTCTTAGAAACGTACACGGTTGTGCAAAAAGAGACAAGGAGCAGAAAATTGTCATCTAAGATCAAGCAGAAGTACCTCTAAGTAGAAATGATGCAGAAGGTTTTGTACCTTCTTTGAATGAAAGGAACAAAGCTCCTGGATGACTGAGGGTTTTGTTAAGTGAGGTGAAGTTGATAAGCGATCAGTAAGCATGAGTCAAAATTGCAGAAGTTACTGCACAGAACCATACCTTAGAGATATTCTTAGCATGCAGCAAATAGGTGACTTGCTCTCTTTTCAGAATGGAGAGGTTTGGGGTGTGTGTTTTTTTATTGCTTTACTGCTGTAGAATATTGCATTTAAACTGGGAGATATAGTATGTAAAGTAAATGTGTTCATAACTTCACACTTTCTCATTTGCTGGTGAATAACTGAGTGGCATAGGGGGTCAGTGTCTGAGCAAGATTGATTCCTGAGGACTGGGGCTTAACATAGGTTCATGAAACTCTTTGAAAATGAACTTCAAAATGCATATTTTTGCTGTTTTGTGAAGCTGAGTAAATAGGCAGCCTAGGTGCCTATGTGTAGTGATGTAATGAAAGGCTTCTTTGGGTAAGTCTACGTGATACACAGCCTATAAAACAAAGCCCCATCCTTCATGATCCTAACACTCACTTCTGGCCTTAAAATACATGAAGTATGAAGTTCAATACCAGTTTGAATATTTGTTTTCACATACTGCAATTATGAGAAGCAGTATAACATACAAGAGTTTGAACTTGCACTTGGAGGTGTCATTTTTAATAAAATGCAGTAGAAGTAAGAGATACTTGTCATTTCAAGTGGGTGTTGTCCCTTTAAAGGCTGCTCCATCCTAGTATCACCATGACAGTACTGTCATCTGCTCATTTTTCCTTTGATATCTGCTCTTATAAGTTACTTGTCTCATGGCTATACAGTCCGTATCTGCCAGCGCTAGGGCACCTCCAGGCTTCATACAGCATGTGATGCTCATGAGCTTATTCCAGTGGACAAAAAAGTAGAAACGTTTGTTTGAAAATGAAGTTTCTCCACTGCTGATAACAAATCAAGAGGTGTCTCTTTGAAACTACTGCCCACCTCAGCTGATGGTTACTAACATGAAGAACATCTGCTGTGCTTTGTGAAAGACTTGGGTGTAACTAGCTGCACACGTTCTGCTGTTTTTAATGGAAGTTCTATACTTCTGTATGGAAGTATCTCCACTTATTGGGTAGTCCATTGCTTCATTCTCAGTGTTGTGTATATAGTTCCTGTTACCCTGTCTAAGGCCACAGTGAAATGTTTACTTAGACTGGCTGCATCTGTACTGCCTTCTGAGCATGGGCTTGAACACAGCAGCCTCCACAGCTCATTTTCTGTTGCTCTGTTTTTTTTTTATGCTCTCCATTCTAACTGGGTTTGGGGCTTTGTGCTGTAATGAAGAAGGAGGTCAGCCTTCTTCTAACACAGCTCAGTGCACGCTTAAAGGGAATATCTATATTGCAGATTAGAATCCCGATGAGGAGGGATATGCCCTTCTTCAGCTTACAGTGGCTCTTGTAAAGTATTGCATGTTGCCAGAGCATCACAAGAGATTTGCACTTCTGTTATCTAACAGCAGTATTTTGGTTAATTTTCAGTATAAAAAGAGGTTTTTTTAGAATAAAAAGGTTAATGAGAGGTGGAGCACGAAAAGCTCTGTTCTGAGGATGTTGCAGGTATATGAATCCAGGGTATACCTGGCACACAAGCTGCAGCAGTCTGGTGTACACCCAATGTGACTGCAGACTAATTAGATATGGTGCAGCAGTAGGTCTGTAGTAGTGCGAAGCTGTGTGTTGAACATACATGAATTTACCAAGCTTTTTGGGCTTCATTTATTTAGCCCACAGAGCTGGCAGGCTGGGCTAGGTAGGCTCCGTGCTTCAGCTTCACTTCCTGAGTGCAGCTGAACTGCTGCTGAATGCTGATCTAGTTGAAGCTGGCCATTGATTGCTGTGGAAGCAACAGTCCTGTGAGGGACGCGGTAGGAGTTAAAGGTGCATGAGAGAAATAGTAAATTCATACCTTAGGCTTGCTAGAGGAACTAAACTTTCTTTGTGTATGTGTGTGTTGTTTTTTTTCTCTTGATAGCTAAAGGAATGCATTCGGGCCTTGGATCAGGAGCATGCACATACACCTTTCCGACAAAGCAAATTAACTCAGGTAAAAGGAACAGAAAGGTAACAGAAGTAGGTACTTCCCTAGTGAGGACAAGATGAAAATTAAGAAAAAAACAACAACCATGATTCGGCAACTGCTACTAAACCCTTGAAGAAAAGAGAAATGCATAACCCTTTCAAAAAATAATTGTAAAGATAATCACAGGTCTGAGGCCAACTGCCAGCTCCCCCAGTCAACCTTGGGGACTGGCATGGAAGCTTAAAGCAAACAAACAAACAAACAAACAAGCATGTTTCGTTCTGCACGGAAATGTAGCTTTCCCACAAGTGCCTTAACTCCCAAATTCAGGGTTTGAATCTCCATTGTTGTGTGTGTAGTTTTATATAAGGAGCTCCATGGACTAGTCATAATCAGGTACTCTCATTGTGAATAACTGCTGAAACAGGTTCTTTCAGAGTTCTGTCCATTTCCACCCACTCTGTAAACAGTCTTACATCTTCTGTGCGGTAACAGTCGTGGGAATTCTATTCATCATTTCTTCACTGCACTTGTAACATATGTTTTGAGGAACGAAGCATATGGGCAGCCTTGTGGCACATGGTGCATGGGCTTGTTCAAGGCACTAATTAACACTCATATTCATTTTAAATTGTAAACAAAGAATGTCAGGATGAATTCAGACAAGAGAACTACGTTAAAAAAAGAAGAAGAGATACTATGCATCACCTGTCATTAAACTGCCTCTACACACATTGTTAATGTACAGGAAATGCGAGGTAACTTAATCTAACTTTTCATAAGTCAACCACTTTACCACTTTTATTTTGTAAAATAAGAACGAGCATATGTTTAAAAATAAATATATGGACTGCTAAGGATCTTAAACTTAGTTTTTCCTTCTAATCCTAGGTCCTAAAGGATTCTTTCATTGGCAATTCCAAGACCTGTATGATTGCCAATGTATCACCCAGCCACATAGCTACAGAGCATACCCTGAACACTTTACGATATGCTGACAGGTAGGCAATGAAGTTCAGTCTTGACAAGGTAAAAAACACCATGAAAAAAATAAGGTGTGTGTCATTTTTGTGGTTGCATTGGAAATGATGACCTAAGCAGAAAATATAAATTTCACAATGCAGATAAAATCCTTACCTGCTCCATTCTTACGTGGGAACTTGAAATCTTCTCTGGGTAGCCTGTGTCTGTGCCTCACCACCCTCTGGGTAAAGAATTTCAACCTAGCGTCTAACCTACACCTTCCTTCTTTAAGTTAAAGCCATTCCCCCTTGTCTTATCATTATCAGATGGTGTAAAAAGTTGGTCTCCATCCCATTTATAAGCTTCTTTTAAGTATTGGAAGGCTGAAGATGTATTGGAAGGTGTCACAGAAGCCTTCTGTTCTCCCAAGTTAAAGCCCAGCTCCTTCATCGTGTCTTCGTAGTGGAAGTGCTTCAGCTCTCTGATCCTCTTTGTGGTGCTCCTGTGGACACACTCCAACAGCTCTACGTCCCACATCCCTCTGGGTGCCCCAGACCTATACAGTACTGCAGATGGGGCCTCACAAGGGCAGAGCAGAGGGAGACGGTCCTGTTCCTCTCCCTGCTGCCACCCTTCTTTTGATGCAGCCCAGGATATTGCTGGCTCATGTCCAGATCTTTGTCCATCTGGGCCCCCCAAGTCCTTCTCTGTGGGGCTTCTCTCAATTGATTCTCCTTCCAGACTGTAAATATACCTGGGATTGCTGTGACCCAAGTCCAACTATTCAAGGAAGCACTTCAAAATACTGCTACAGGCCTATGCAGAAGTTCAGGAATTTTGGTAGAGGTGTTTTGATGCCTGTCTCGATCACTGATAATTAAAACAGAAATCATGACAGTGTTTAGCTTTAATATGTGAAAGCATTTGTTTGTTCTGATGACACTGTTGGTTATCTAAAAGCATAAACCTTATTTACAGGGTCAAAGAATTGAAGAAAGGGATCAAATGTTCTGCACCTGTCACAAACAGACGTCGGACAGCTGGAAACGTGTCTCCAAAACGCATCCAAAACTCTCCCTCTTTGCCACCTGGAGAAAAAAGCTCTCCAAAGAAGGTGAAGCTAGGCCTCCACCATCCTTCAGGTGCTACAAAAACAAAGACGGGCCCTCCGGCACCCCAGCCGCTTGGTGGCCCTTTTACCTCTACTCCCAAGGGAATCAACAAAGGACATGCCTACAAAGGAAATTCCAGCTCGCTGTGGTTCCATCACACTAGTCCAATTAAGGGAGTCCTACGGATAGGACATCACCTGAAAAAGAAGACTGATGATCTGTCCTCTTGCTCTGAGAAGAACCACACTGCAAAGGATTTTATCATCAAAAACGCTGCCACAGCAGAAACTAGAGAAAGTATCCAGAGAGACGAATATATGCAAGACAGAGCACCTACCCAGTGCCTTAAAGTCCAGACCGTGCAACCTGTGCAGAAACAGTTTGTTTCTAGAGATGATTTTTCCTTTAGAGATGGAAATCTGCCTTCTGACAGTAGGCAAGAATGGGGAAACACCTTTGCTAAACAGTGTGTTGAAGCCTGGACAAATCTGTCTCCGTTTCAGAAAGAAAGGGAGGAACACTTACACCTCTATCACCAGCAATTTCAGCAGCCACCCATTCTACAGCACGAACAGAGCTACCAACCTCTCGAGAGGTTTTTGACACAATACAAGCCCCAGGAGATTCAAGTGAAGCAGGAGCTAAGTCCTACTGCTACAGAAGCACAGAGCAAAGAGGGGATGCAGCTGGAAGATCTTGATGACAGTGATTTCAGTGAGGATTCTTTCTCACCTGTCTGCAGTCAAAAGAGTGTAAAAAGAAGAAACAGCAATAAATGCAGTCAGCATTCTTTTTTTCTTCATCAAAGGGAACAAGGAACTGAAGAAGAGCAAAAAGGCCAGAAGCGACAGGACTTATTCTTTAAATACACGGTGCCCACACAAGAACATGAAATAGATGATAGCTGGGATTGTAGTGAGGGCAGATCGAAGATGGAGGAATCCATCAAAAGTGCAAGTTGCAGCAAATCTCCCTCAGACTGGAGCTATGACTTAGCTATTGAGCCATCTTCAAGCAATACTGCAGAAAAACCTTACTGCTTGCAAGACGATCCTGCCTGTAACTGGAAAAACAGCAAAGACTTCCTAGCTGATCGTAAGCAGTACAAATCCAAACACAGATGTCTGGCTTACACCACTGAAGACACTTTGACTCCAGAAAAGGGTCTTCCAAACCCATACGTTTCTCCTGTATTGAAATCAGTACCTCCAGAATGCAAACAGATTCTCCTCCAGCAGGAGAAAGAGGGATCCAGTTTGGATGAACAGGCTGTCACTACAGGAGACGTTAAATGGAAAACTCAAAAAAATGATGTTAACCATTGTAGATCTTCCAGTTGTTCCTCAGAATTCAGTTCTGAGCTAACGGCCCCTCTCGCTCTACCTGTTCTGGACTGTGAGGAAGGAACTGACACAGAGAATGTATCTTCTAAACGAGTGAAGTCTCCTCATGTGAAACACATGTTGGGCAGGAACATGCATAGCTCCCAGATGAGGTTTGAGGAGGAGACCTGGCAGTGCACCAGGAGCAGAGCTCTAACAGACAGCATGCTGGAACTGAAGGAGCAGGCACGTCATGGCATGAGACACTGCCTCCTGCAGCATTCCCCACCAACAGGGGCCAAGTGGCTCTCACCCAACTGCTGCGACGTGAAACCATGCTGCTGCCTTCAGGGCTCAGGTTCATCAAATCAAGGAGTTCTTCACAGTTTTGTTGTTGGAAATGACCTGACAGAAACATCCACAGCTGAATCCACGGAAGCCAGTGGAGAGAGAGATGGTGCTTCGTTTCTCCATAGCAAAAAGTGTGAAGAATTCTTGGCTGGCAGACAGTGTGATGCTGATGTTAACGAGAACACTGGTAGTTCAGCAAAATCTGACTCAAGTCAAGGACCGAATGTTAGGTCTCAGAAAGTAAACACAGAGCTAACTGAAAAGAGCTATTTTTCAGGTGCATCATGCTTTCTCACTGTGGCAAATAGAGATTATGCAGTCCAGTCTCCCTCTCAGGAATGCAGCCTCTTGCCACCCATGTCCGGGCTGAGAAACGAGGACTTCACTTGTTCTAAAGGCTCAGCCAAGTCATCGTTCAGCAGTGAGGAAATAGGGTTGCTTAAGAACAAATTGATGCAGACTATTTTTAGCCAAGAGACTTGTGCCATAGATTCAGCATGTGCAACCAAAGTTACTAAGCCGTTAGCAAATGCAAATGGCCCATCAGGCAGCAACACAGGCTCTCCAAGTGCTGTATCAGAGGTGGGAAAACGGCAGGAGGCCCTGGAAAAGGCACAGTAAGTCTTGCTTCTCACTGATATTTGCTATGAAGCTTGTAAATTCTAAACACGTGGTGCATTTACCTTTATTTGTATATAACGCTGTCTTTAAAAACTGATAGAAAACTAATCTCTGAAATAATTATTAATAAGATTAATGATCATTTATGCTCATTATCTTATATAGATATATACGATTGCCTTTTATTTAGTGGTATTTTAAAGTCTCACAGGAAGCCAATTACTTTATTAGAATTTCATAGGATAATGTTGGAGGAACTGATATTATAAGCTGAAATTCTCAGTAACAGATTGGCTTCTTATAAGCTGTAAAGTACCTAAAATGCATCAAACTCTGCCATCAAAAAGCAGGTGATAGCAGTTGCATCCCTGTGGAAAAAAAACAAAACAGAAAAAGCAGCTAGCTGATCACTGAAGCTTTGGAAGTAGAGCTGCCACTGTCAGCATTCACATGACAGAAAATCTATTGTTAGTCAGATAAACTGAGAGGAGGGAGCAGCAGCACTGCCTTCCCACTGTGCCTGCCTGCTTTTCACCACAGTGATTTCTACCTCTCAGTCTTACCAGACGTTTTTTTTTTGTTGCTCCTACATTTCTGCATGATAAAAAGCAGTATGTGCTACCTCTGCTAACAGCAGTTTGCAGTCACTCCTCCCGGAGCCACCCTTGGTCACCAAGATCTTCTCTACCCAAAACCAGTGTAGTCCACTTCAAGGAGCACTGGTGTGCACTTCCTCAGTGCCAGGGACCACAGGACAGTAAGGCTTCCTGTGGGGCATCCCTCCTTCTTTACAGTTTATTGGTGCTTGGTAGCAATTAAAGGTAGTGCAGCAGGCAGCGTACGTAACCAAGGATTACTTTCTGTTAAACAGACAGGCAATGATTCGGGCCCATCGGCAGCAGCTGGATGAAATGGAATCTTTGTGCTTCAAGGAAGAATACTTGATAAATCAGATGTCAGGAATGGTAAGTGTTTTAGATGATTTCACTGACCACTGAACTGCATAACTGACTGGAAAGATTGTTAACCTGAATTAGTGCAGTGACATGCCTTGTGAGTTCCTCCTCTCATTCTCTGATGCCTCCTGAGTCCTAACAGAGCCTGCTACTTTTCAGTACCCATCACAACTTTGTCAGTTCCCACACTGCCTGGTTGCTGTGGGAGAAGGGAGCTAATGGCCCAACTCTGAACGGGTTTCTTCTAATTAGAAGACTTTATCTTATTTTGTGTCACTGGTACTGGACTGTGCCAAACAGGGCAGCTTTCCAGGCAAAGATTTTCCTCCGTACAGTCTGAACCAAGTAAATCGATGATGCAGAAAGCAGTACGCCCATAAAACGTGAGATAGGATGCCACAGTTGGTGGTGTAGTGGGTGCCACAATGCCTCTTCCACATAGGAACCGCCCCCAGCCCCACTCACTCTGAGTGCTAACTATCTAGTTAAGTCAGAAATGCTGTGACTGAGCCCTTCACCATCTTCTGTCCCTCAAGTGTTCCTTGGCTTATCTGTGTTTTGGATCATCACAGCAGTAAAGGCAAAACTCCAGGACCAGCACCTGCATGATGCCACTGCTCGCCATGCAATTCCCATTCTAGTTTCTTCTGCCTCCTCGTAGATGCGTGTCACATGGCATGTGGCAAGTCCCTTCTCTCACCTGGATAATAACCATTTCTCAGTGAGAACTTCCTGCCCTTCCCAATCCTTCATAAAGCCAAGTTCCCTTACTGCATTACATCACCAAAACCGCTTGAACTGCTGTCACAGCTCAGGTTTGTAGCGTGGCTGCAGGGACTTTTGCCTCAGGGAGCTTGGAATGGAGCCATCGTGTGGTTTATGCGCTGTGATCTCCAGCTGCACGTGATGTATTCTCAGATAACACGTGGAAGTTTACAAGGCAGCACAAGAGAAACAAACTGCATTAATTTTGTGGCAGAATGTGCAATCATACAAAGCAGCCTTTTTTCATTCTTAGGCTGTATTTTGAGGTTTTTCTTGGGAATTGTTGGGCCAGTTGATCTCAGACAGTTGGAGACCAGCCAACTCCCCACCCTGCCATTTCTTCACCCCTTGTAGCAAGCAACTATTTTCTTGCAAGGAGAATTAAGGCTGTCTTGCCAGGCCTCCCAGCAGTGGATGAATAACTTAACACTACTGGGCATATTTCACAGCACGACCTTTCTTTGAGCAATGAGATAAGCTCGGACTCCCACACCAGTTTATATCCTTCTATTAACAGATGACTGCAACTTCTCCAGCCATGAAACTTATGGCCACAGGAGAGATTCCTGCCAAGACCAGCCATGTACTGAACTACAGTGTTGAAAGTGCTTAAGAAACATAAGCTGTGACAGCTGAGCTAGTCTTCATTACAGTGTCAGTGTCCCTGCAGGACAGAGGACAAGATAGTGCACAAGACACAGAGTGCAGAGGGTGGCAGGGGTGCTGCTAGATAGGGCTGCAAATGATTGGTTTTCATGTAGCAGTAGTTGTAGTCCCCTAGCCATAGGGATCCTGACGCTTCCCAAGTTCTTAGATTCTGACCAGTCAACAAAAGCACCAAATTCTTCTGAGCGCTCCCTTGTTAATGCAAGTCCTACTTAAAGACAACTGCACGCATTTCAGTTTCAGTCAGTTCATATCACATTTTATCCAGCGTGTGTTAGGTTGCTATTAACTTCAGTATTCAGAGGCATTGAGTTTTGCTGTTTGTGAGAGTCAGGAGGACATCAAGAAGGAAACACTGTGCTGCAGAATGGAAAACATTCTTTGTACTGCTGCAATATCTAAAATCTGCTGATTTTCTCCAATCTCTTGCCACTCTTGTTCTCTAATTTTCTTTTTGCCTTCTTTCCCAGGATTTCCAGAATTTCATCATTAAGCTAGATGAAATCTTGGTACTGAAGTCGAAGTGCATCCAAACCATGAGAGCCCAGCTTCAGCTCTATTTATCTGACTCTCCCAGTCCTGACACACCCCTGCAAATGTCTCCACCAGTTTAGACCTTCCTTTCTTAGGTATGCACGCGAAAAGCACAAGAACGACGTGGGAACGATGTGTGCAGCATTTCACCACAGTTGGTGCTGCAGAGTGTAGGTGGGTAGGGGATAGGTTTTGGTTTGACGTTTGTGATTAGTGTGTATCTTACATAAGGCTGGAGAGAATTCTCCGTAAATGAAGGGCGACTACTTGGCATCACAAGATTTCTATTTCCTTAATACGAGTAAGCCGTGTCCTTAAGAATAATGTTCAGCAGCCTTTCAGTGCCTCACCAAGCAGCAGGCAGTCCTGAACACGGTATTCATAGCTTCTCTCTCGTGTTAGAGGCACTTCTGTGCTGCCATGAAAATTAGAGAGTAAGGAAGAAAACCACAACATTTTGAATTGAGATACAGGTATGAATAGAAATGCTCAAAAGCTATCTGGAAGTGTTTGCAAACTGAAGAGGGGAAACTTCGAGGCAGCTCTGTTTAAGTACACTAATGTAACAAGACCAAAATTAAATGAAAATCAAGGCAGGACAGGATGTACTGATCCTTTCAGAAGAAGGTTGACTATTTGAGCTTTTGTTCTTCCCTGGGGACTAGCACTCCAGAACATCTAGAAGTCACTGAGGTCACAAGTAACAAGTGGTTGAACAGAAGGCTTGTGTACATGGGACTTTGTCCTGAAGGTTCATCTAGAATGTTACTAAGTGCTTGGATTTGACACTGGTTCTAAGGGTAAGAATGTGAAAGCTCCAATCTCTGCATGACAGCTCAGCCAGAGCGTGCATGGTCTGGGTTGGCAATTGATTCTTCGCATCAGATGAGACTCCATTTATAAGTGGTGGGATTTAGGAGGCCAACAGTGCTATTGTTACACACAGCTGATGTTTGAGTCAAGGACTACCAACAGCTGGAGCCCTGCAGGATCCATGCTGCTGTGTGTGTGCATCGTGGCTGAATCACACAAGCCCTCTTGCTGAAACCTCAAGTGACCTTGAAACACGCTTAGCTTAACACTGTGCAAGTGCTCCTGCTTCAAACTTTGGGCTGCCACAGCATACCTCATGCCTCAGCCACCTCGGTGTTTCCTCGGTTATGCTTGCAGTAGCTCAAACTGTGTTCAGTAGCATAAATGCCACTGGTAAGGGAAACTGCCATCTGACCAGCCATGAGCTGCCTGCTTCTGCAGCCACCCAGAGGAGCCTGGGATTTGCAGAGCAGCAGTTACAGCGATAGCAGTTACACAGTTATCTGGATTGCATATTTGGTGCAGGCGTTCCCAGGAGCATCACATAACGTAGCACTGGGGAGCAGAAGTGCAAGGGAGGGAGTGACAACTGTAACGGAGGAAGGAGGTCCTACATTAGTGCCCTGATCTTCCAGGATCAGGGTAAATGCATGCTTTAGTCTCCATGTAGGCCACCAGCGTGTCACACCTGAAATGAGGTCTCCCAGTGCCACTTTAAGAAGCCTTCCTTCCTCAGAGGAAGGAGGCATTCAGGAGCAAGATTCTTGAGTCTCAGTGTCTCTCATCATCCTGGAGGTAGGGCTTTCCCATACATAAGGCGAGGAGAACACACAGCAGCTAGGTGGTCCTTGCACCTGCTGAAAGTAAAAATAGATACAAGCAATTACAGTAGTTCCCTCAGCCCTTTCTCAGCAAACACACAAAATGGGGTAATCACAGAGCTGCCTTAGTTTTGCAAATAAGTTTTGAGCTGAAGAAAATGTGTGAATGCAGGATGTGTCACAGGTCACAAGGAAATGAGAGGTCCTGCCAGCATCACAGGGCAAGCTGGGTGCAAAGAGAGGGAAAACTTTCCCTCCGTGTACTTTGACACCTGGGGCATGGGGATCAATTGAGTGTACTCTAACCCAGCAGGGAGCTGCTTTTTAAAGAGCAACTCAGCAAAAACACATTCAGCCTCTTAGGCACGCTGGACATTTATAATGCAGCACGTCAGTGAGAGCCGCTCACTCCACGTGACAGTGCCATGTCCTAACCTCAGTGTTTTCAGAGGTGGTTTAACAAGACAGAGGAGTGGCAAAACATTTCCACAAGCAAAGGAAAATTGGAGTTTGCTCCATTACTGAAATGGAGCCACCTGTGTGGCTGACCTACCCTGCAAAACAAGCAGCTCTGGCAGTCTGAGCACTCGTGAGTCCTCAGAGCAGGAGGAGCTACTTGTTCTCTGTAGGAACACCCAGGAATGCTAAAAAAAATATATATATGTAGTGATTAAAAAAGGCTTTTTAAAGCTGAAGTCATCCATGAGATTGATAATTGCATTGAACACAGTACAGCCTATTCACAGTTTATATTCGCTGCTGGGCATCAGAATCTACTACAATTAGAAGTTAAAAAGGCAACTCTGACTGCAAAATCTCACTCCTGTTCAGCAGAGACAGGGCTGCTGACATGCTGAGGTGCTGCACGCCCGGGAGACAGCCGGAACTGTGCTCATGGTTTGCAACAGAAACTTCCAGAGCTGTTACAGAAAAGAGCAGCATTTCTCTCTGCCCACAGGGTTATTACCTGATAGGAACGGCTTCCATCTCAGCTTGAAGGATGTGTGTGATTGTTGTTTCACCAGGTGGTTTGGGTTCTTTTGACGATTTTGAGAGCCTGGTGCTGTACAATCAAATAAATACTATGTAAAGCGGAGCCACTTCTGTATGCGAGTGCAAGAAAGACTACGAATGCTCACGGCAGATGCTTGATATTTTATTTGAATAATTTACATCATTTAAAATAAAATTCAGTTTACTACAGAACTCTGGTAAAATTTCTAAAGTAGACGTGATCCAAATGACTGTAAAAATGTTTGATTGTAAAAGATCATCTCGGCAGAGGTGAGCTGCCCGCCCAGCTGGCAGGTGGCAAGGAGAGCTGCCCGGCCTGGTGCCACACAGAAAGCCCCCACCACAACCAGGAACCGCCTCACCTGCCACAGCGCAGGGGCAGCACAGGGGCTCTGGACTTTGCCTCACGCTTCTCATGGTGACACACAGACCTCAGCGTTCAGCCGCAGCTAGCACGGAAGGCAGAACAACCTCTGACAAAGATACAACACTGAATGCCATTCACCAGGCATGTAAATCAACCTGCTGATCAGAGCCCCGCCTCACACTTCCACACTGTGCTTTGTAACAGTACCAGAGGAACTAATGATGCACAGTGCCCAAAGCGCCCCAATCTCATCACATCGCACCATTTCTTCAGAAGCAGCTCTTCCCTACCACGCCCTGTTAATCCCCAGCACTCCGTGGCTCCGTTCCCCACCAGCCACCCCAGCAACACGCTTCCAGCTTCAGCCACCCTGTGATGCAAAATGCAGAAAACACAGACACGAGAGCAGCGTTGCAGGGAAAACGCCCTTAGGAATGTCAGATAACAACAGACCAGGCTTTATAAGCATCACTATCCATCTTCCGCTGCTATGGATTGGCATCTCCATTCTCACATTTAGAACAACCTCTCTGAGCAAAGTGGTTATTACAGCGTGGTTTCAGCGACCGTGAAAAAACTTAACACACATTAACCATAGAGATGACTCCATTCAGAGGTTTGATCTAAATAGTTTGCTCCCTCATTGGCAACAGTTCTTGCCTGTTCAGGCCCATCTACTGCCAGACAGGAGCCAGTTCAGAATTAAATGCATGCAGGCAAACAGCAACATGCAACACAGCCAACTGCTCACAGAAGTAACAGCAAAGCACGTTCTGTGCTGCTCTCCAGCTTCTCTGACTTTTCAGAAACCCTATTTCTGTGTTTCAAATCATCACATTTTGCATCAGGGAAGCAGAGCCAGGCATGTTCTTTACCTGAAGCCACAGGGGCAGCCCAAGCTAGAAATGAGTTGCAGGCCCTTCAAGCTGGAACACTCTTCTACCACAAGCCTTACACAAACCTTGACCTCAGTGCTGCTGCTGGAGGCTGGTGAGGCTCAGCACTACAGGACACATAGCACTACAGGACACATTGTATTGGAAGCCTTTCCTGGTCCTGCCATCATCTATCCCCAGATCTCCTAGATGCTTGCCAGCTACATTTCAACATCATCCTATTTTAAATAAAGGTAATTAATATTGTACATCTCATAAGGGAATTCCAGGAGCTAACACGGACCCCAGATGAGAAGTTTCGGATGTATGCTAACAAAATAATAGAAACCAATGCCATCCCCTTCAGAGTCCTGATGAACTAAAAAACATCCTACTAAGAAATGTGAATTGAGGTAAGGAGCTGAGTTATCTTCCCCTCCCAAAGTCCAATACTCCCAGCTCCATGTCCTAACATGAGTTTTGATCCCCAAGCTTGGTTGTTGTTTTTTTTTTGTTTTTTTTTTTTTTTTGTTTTGTTTTGTTTTTCATTTGTTTGTTTTATAATAAAACAAAAGCAAGCCACAGAAAAAAGAAGCACCTCTGCATCCACCTGTCTGGAGACCTCTGGTAGCTCTGCCCAAAGCAGACCACATCCATGCATGCCTAGAGGAGAAAGCAGGACCTGGGCTTGTAGGATCCAGCTTGTAGGATCTTCATCAGCTGAAGTCAAAGAGCGTGAGAGATGGGAACCATGACACTGGGAGTTGCACTTGAAGGTTTTATTAGTAATTCTTCTGCAGAATCAAAACATTCAGCAAATAAAGATTCTGCAAGACTGCTGATATTTTATGTATTTAGAACTTGAACAATGTACAGCATAATACTTGGAACTATCAGTGCGTAGAAAATAGCAGATCTCAAGGAACTGCAGAATAAGGTGTAAAGATCTTATGTCTCTGAACTACAAGTGTCGCTGGGCTTCACTGGGCGTAACAAACAGACAGAATCGACCTCCTGATGAGGGCACTGCACTTACTGAAGAGCAGCTGCAGCCCAACACTTCAGATAAAAATCCATCAACTAGCGGTATCCCCCAGGAATTGGTGTTGGGCCATCTTGTTCAACACCTCCATCTGTGATCTGCATGAATGGATGGAGTCCACCCTCAGCAAGCTGTTGATGACACAAGGCTAGGAGGTGCGGCTGACACACCAGAAGGCTGTGCTGCCATTCAATGAGACCTGGACAGGCTGAGAGTTGGGTGGAGAGGAACCTGATGAGATTCAGCAAGAGCGAGAGTCCTACACTTGGTGAGGAATAACCACACTCATTGGTACAGGCTGGGGACTGACCTGCTGAAAATGAGCTCTGTGGAGAAGGACCTTGGTGTCCTGAAGGCATACAGGCTGCCCATGAGCCAGCACTGTGCCCTCGTGGCCAAGAAGGCCAGTGGCATCCTGGGGTGCATTATAAAGAGCATGGCCAGCAGGTCGAGGGAGGTGATCCTCCCCCTCTGCTCTGCCCTGGTGAGGCCTCACCTGGAGTAGGGTGTCCAGTTCTGGGCTCCCCAGTTCAAGAAAACAGGAACTGCTGCACAGAGTCCAGCAGAGGGCCAGTGGGATGGCTGTGGGCCTGGAGCATCTCCTGTACGAGGAACAGCTGAGAGACCTGGGGCTGCTCTGGCTGGAGAAGACTGAGGGGGGAATCTCATCAGTGCTTATAAATGCCTGTGGGCAGGAGACACAAAGATAGGGCTGGGTTCTTTTTGGTGGTACCCAGTGACAGGACAAGGGGCAATGGGCCCAAGTGGAAACACAAAGTTCCATACAAACACACAAAAGCACTTTACTGTGAGAGTGGCAGAGCACAGGAAAAGGCTGCCCAGAGAACATGCATTGTCTCCTTCTCTGGAGATAGTCAAGACCTGCCTGGACACTCTCCTGTGCAATATGCTGTAGGGAACCTGCTTTAGCAAGGGGCAGGACTAGATGGTCTCCAGAGGCCCCTTCCAATCCTTATGATTTTATCAACTCTATAGGTATGGGTACCCAAAGACAATCAAAGGACTTTTGTATTTATCAGCTATAAAACTTGCTGTTTTTCATCTGGATAGCAGTTCCCCTCCCATAGAGCCTGACCTGGCTACTGCTCGGATTCAGCCACTCCCTTCTACTTTATTCACACCTGTTTCCTTCCTTTCTGCTGTCTTCATGCTCCTGCAAGACACAAAGGCTCACTTTGAGATGCAGCGGCCATCCCCTTCATCCCATCCATCCATCCTGACATCCAGCTGACAAGCCTGCCTTTTTCCAACGAGCTTGAGGTACTCAAACGCGACTGACAGTCCCATGCCAGGCTGTTACTCGCACACACCCACACTGCTTTGCTGCTACTCTTCATTTTCAGATGAATGATTCTATAAGAAGCCTACCTGGATCCATTCCATCTGCAACAAAAGGCAACTTATGAGAGCTTAATACTAGCCAGGCTCTTCATGGAAATCCTTGAAGGATGTTCAAGTGTGGATGAGATTAAGTTCCAAGAAGGTGGTTCCTTGTACCCCGGGAGGCCTAGAAAAGGTGTTGTGACAATATGAAGCCCACAGCGCACCAAAACAGAAAGATCCAGTGTTGTTATGAAACCATATTCCATGACGGTGAGCAATGACGAAAACAAGGAGAAAGTTGATATCACTGCCTTGACAACTAAGACCTGCTGATGAAGTGGAAGATCCTCCTGCCAAAATGAAGTATGTATTCTTGTTGGAAACACAGGGAAGCCCAACCAGGATGGTTCTCCTGTGTCAGCCATCATCTGTCAGAGCTGATACTGCTACTATTCCTCCGCTGTTAACAGACTAACCCATGCCGTTCTATTATCTTCCAATATCCAGCCATTCCTCAGATGTGATAGGTTTGGATTTCTTTTCACTAATCCCAGCTGATTCACAGTATTGTCCTCCTGCGTTTTTAGATAATCTCAAGTCAACTTTAACAAGCAATGTGCTTGGCAGCATCACCACATCAACCAGCCACGACAAGAACAGTATGCACATCAGCTTCTCCAGCAGGTCCAGAAGGAATGAGGAGTTAGAACCAGCAGCAGAGACAGTGCTCCTGATACCATCTGAATGAAATAAGAGGCAGCAAGGGAACTCCAGGAAGAAGTGCAGAGTTGATGCCTGTATCTCTGGAACTTAAGCTTCTTGCAAGTTACTCTGATATTCATTTGCATTCTGGAAAATTGAGTAAAGTCACTGAGAACAGAAGTAATAACATTTTTTCTTTCTTATTAAATATCTCCCTTCAAAACATGCTTTCCGTGCTTCAACATTTTTCTGAGTAAACTGACATTTCATTGCTGGATGGATTCCACAAGTTCTTATTGAAGAGTGTGACAGAGCACTGGGACAGGCTGCACAAAGAGGTGGAGTCTCCTCTTCTGGAGATTTCAAAACCCACCTGGACACTTACTGGTGCAACCTACTGTAGGGAACCTACTACAGGGAACCTGCTTCATCAGGGGCTGGACCCTATCTCCAGAGGTCTCTTCTAACTCCTATCATTCTATGATTACCTGATTTCTAATACTAGGTGTTATTATGTAATCCTACAGTAGTGTGAAAAAATTGAACTAATGCAGTGAGTATGCTTATTTTAAAGAAAGTGCTTCAAAGAAACCTCCTGCATCACACTGAATATTATTTAAAACAAAAGATAACTGATTTCCTAGCAGAGCATTTTCTTAAATATCCTACAAGCCTGGGGGATTAAGAATACTGAGCCCCAGCTCTCTGCCTTCAGGTACAAGAACCACGACAAACTGCAGGTCCAGGTAGTATTTCAAGAGAACTTATAACCACTTAGCATAGGACACTTATGTCTGGCAGAAGTGTTGGATGCATGGGTTAAAGAAGAAACAAGAGGAACAGCTTCTTTCTTTATGCATGGCGACAATTTCCAAACCAGTGTTTCACTAAGTTACAGGCTAACTTTCAACCAAAAAAATAAAACTCCATTGCACTAAAGGTCAAATTTAACCAGATAATCTGGACTGTGACACAGTCAAGTAATTCAGTACAAGCAGACACCAAGAAAGCAGCTTCAAAGAACCAAAGCATTATATGTTTCAGAACAAGTTTAGTAATCCCCTGTCCAACTCCAGTGCAACAGTGAGGAGGACCACTCCTGTCTCTGACTATATACAATTCCAGTAGCGGCTGGGCAGTCTAAACTCTCCGTGGCCAAGCTGGAAAAAGGAAACTTAGGAAAGGACACTTCAAAAATTTAATTTAAGAAAGAAAGTTGGCTCCCAGTGAAAAGAGAAATGCCGGAGTGATGCACGCAGGCAGGCTTGCTCAGTCACTTTCCCGTGTATGCAGAAAACTGGACTTCTTGCTGAGAGCAAGTCACACTGTACGTGAAGGTGGTGGGGCTGTTCCACTGCACGCCAAGAACTCAGGAATGTGTTTTCAGCTGGCTCCTGCACGGGCCATTAGATCTTCCAAAGCATTTTGTTGGTCATTGTTATGTAATAATAAGACCTCCTTAATGTCCTTTAGTTCAAAGCCCATTTCTTTAAATTGACTCATCAGTTGGAGAAGTTCTGTGATCTGAAAGAGACAATTATTGGCAAGAAAAAACAGAGGATCAGTGCTCAGCCTTACTCAGACTTGGAAATTAGCACAAAGACAGTCTACAGCAACTGGATGCTCCATGGGGTCAATTCCCACTAAGTACAGCCCATACAAGTTCAATGTGAAAAAAATCTACTCCCATGTCAGAGAATCACAGAACGCTTTGGGCCACCCATTTCCAGCCCTCAGCCATGGGCAGGGATGCCTCCCACTATGCTGAGTTGCCCAGCCCACCCAGCGTGGCCAGTCAGCAGGGCTCTGTGCAGTAGCCCACTGGGCTTCACTTTCAATTCCCAGCACGTGCAGCTCTGAATTTCCAAGTCCTCTTCAATGAAGGTTCCAAAGTGCAGTCTGTGGGAGTGTGCCTCTTAGTAGAGAAATTCATCAGCCTGGCCCAATTCAGATTCCCAGAAAGGCTGGTTAATATCTCCCTGCTCCCCATCCAGCAACTCCCACTGCAGATGCAATTTTTTCAAGTTACTTTGACCCTTTAATGATATACCAGCATTTGCTATCAAATCTCTTCCAAATCTAGGGCAAAACTGAGATATAACCAGAATCCTGGTGGGAGGGCTATGCCACTAGCAAATGCATGTTCTAAACATTGTCACTTCTGTTACCGTCACACTGTTGCTGCTTATAAGCTCACCACTAGCTCTATATGAACGTTTGTGGGCCAGGATTGCACCTCCAAAGATTTCCTGTAACAACTCAGCAGACAACAGGTTGGCATACACTAAAAGCCATTCCCACTGTGCCCTGGCTACCTGGTTCCTGCCTCTGTACCTTTGGTGCTGCTAAAGTAGACACAGCACAGACTAGGCCCACAGAAGATGTGCTTTCCAGCTTGTTTCAGACACAGCCCTAACCCAATTTGCTGAGCAGCCAGGCAGATGCATTTATACAACAGAGGAAATTCATGGCCAGGACAAGCTGGCAGGGTTTTGGAAATAATTTGCTGCTCCTGAAATTAACTGCCTGTGTTCCAAGCTCCTTGCCCAGAAGAAGACACTATCCAAAACACCACAACCAAAATCAACCACATCTTTAAAGTAATCTTCCCATGAAAATGCATGCAAGTAATGGTAAATGAAGCAATGAAGAACTGTAACATTTCAGGACATGTCATCACCACACGGTTATTGTCAGTGCTGAAAACAGGTCAGCATTACCACAAAGCCAGAACTACACCCATCACTTCAGATGAACTATTCCTGGAATTCCCTTTCATGGTGCAGTCTGACTAATGTTTAGGAAAATGTGCCCTCACCTTCTCCTCTGAACACTGGTGCATCTCCAAAGCTGCTTCAACAAGAAGTGGATCAAAGCCCTTCTCACAAAGCTGTCCATGTGCAAACAGGTAATCCAAAACCTGAGGGAAAGAAAAGAAACTAAGTTTACAGTGACACACACAGCATATGGCTGTACTCTCTGTATGCTCAGAGGAACTGAGGAAGACTCCATCCCAGGGAATAAGATAATGCTCTCCCTACTCTATACTGAGATGCTTTATGAGAGCTTGTTCAGAAAAAGGAAACAAGTCCTCCTGTCCTTGATTCTCCTACTAGCTTCATCTTCCATTTCTAATCTTCTGTTCCTAGTCACCAAGCAAGGGCAGAAATTTAAGATTAACTGTGCTTTTTATACTACACATATTTAAAGTTCAGCATTCAAGTTAAGTCAGCTTTCAGTTTCCTCTCAAACTGAAGAACTAATTCAACCTGAGAGCAGTCAGCTTTTTGACAACACCTCAACATAACATGCAAGCTGCAAATCCCAGCTCACACTCCCACAAACTGCTGCTACTGTTCTTAGCCATTCTCAGCTTTGAGAGGTAAGGGCAAAAAGTCAGACAGGTAAGAAAAAGGCAGCGCTAAGAACAAGAGAGAAAGCAGTCTGCAAATATGGCTGGATTTAAAGCTGCCCTCCAAGGGTTCATACTTCTGTTTGGCACAACAGCTGCTGACACAGTTCAATTCACAGACAGTAGGCAAGCAAAGCAACTCTACAAGCAGCTAAATCCTACACAGAGCAGAAGCAACAGTGACAGTTACAGTTACCTCCACCCGAGGTAACGCTCTGCACAAAGCACACAGAGCACAGGGCCAGCACACAAAGCCTGGCCACACTCTGCCTGCTTCAAAATGTCTCTTTGTTTGAAGCTGATCCAAGACTCAGAGCCACACTTCAACCCACTGAGCTTTATGCTCTGTGACCTGGTTTCAGCAAGTGTTTGAGGCGACACAACGCAGGAGGCACCACAGTCAGAGCACACAAAGAAGTCGGTCACCGCTGCCTTGGAGGGCCTTTCCTGGCTGCAGTAAGCCACAGGAGCCAAACTCCATGGAAGTACACCAGTACAATATCACCTCACACTCAGAACTAGGGAATGTGCTTGTTTTCAGTCACACCACTCTAAACAAGGCACAGATCCATGCTAAGCTTCCTCTGGATTGTTTTGTAGTTCCTGGGAGGACAGCACCTATCCTACCTCTCACTGGAGCTATGGGTCCCTTTCCTGACATCAGCTGTGAGGCAGTACATGTGAGTGCGGCTGCCTTAGGCAGTGTCTCAAACAAAAACTTCTATTATAGACTCTCTTTGGTTTGGGAAACCTCTTCTGTCAGGTGACAAGTTCTCAGGCAGTTCTGCAAAACCACTGTTAAAACAGAGCATTCCTCTCTCCACCATTTTGTAAAGCCAAGGCTGTCTCAGCAGAATCAGTACTTGAAGGTTTCTTTTTTCCCCATACAAGCACTTACCTGGTCAATGTTCTGCCCCTTCTTCTTCATGGCTTTCAGGACGTTCTCAGGTGAGTAGCCCATGTTGACAACTGTCTCTACACACTGCCTCTCGCTAGCAGAGAGAGCCTGCTGTAACTCAGGAAAAGGGACACCCGACTGCTTTGTGCAGCTCGTGTTGCTGGGCACTTTAGACACTGGGAAATTTTGGTGTGTTACCTGGAAAGGAAAACCCAGAAGCTCAGGTGATGGTCATCTTCTATATTCCCTTAGTTCCCTGTTTCTGGCTAGGGCCAAACCAGGACATCCCACAAAAAAACAAAATTAGTTCAGTTAGTTGGAGACTTCTGGGGCTGCCTGCTGGAAGCTACTCACTGTTAAGATGAAACCAAGCACTGTTAGCAGTTCAGCCCTCACCACACTCTACTCTCAAAGAAGTATTTGATTACCCAGATTTCCCACTATATGCTAAAACATTTTTGACAACTAATCTTTGCAACTGAAAAGTTCCATATGATGTGGGCAACCCCTTTACCTTGGAGGAAGCACAGACTGCTTCCCTTACCCTAAAAAGTTCACTCATCACTTCAGATTTTCAGTACTCAAAGGGACATTATCTAAGGAACTTCATCACAGCTTTGTATAAATATGATGGTGGATGTCAGAACTTACCATGGGGACTTCTGTCTCCTTGTCTGGGTGTACCTGTTGGACGACACAAATGAGGTGATGGACATTACACATTGCCACTACTGAGGAAAAAGGTTTCATGAAGATCAGAGACTGTGTCTACCATACTAGACAGACTTGAGGTCCATGTGTTAGACACATTAGGCAGATGTAAACAGTTATAAAATAGCCGCAGAATCACAGAATTGTTTGATTTGCAAGGAACCCTTAAAGGTCACCTGGTCCAACTCCCCTGCAGTGAGCAGGGACATCTACAGTTTTGTCACAAGCTCAGAGCCTCACACAGCCTGACCACAATTGTCTCCAAGCACAGGGCATACACTACCTCCCCCATCTGCCTGTCCCCGCCTCTCATGCAGCCCCCTGTAGATACAGACAGGCTGCTCTCAGGTGTCCCGGAGCCTTCTCTCCTCCATGCTGCCCAGCCCCAGCTCTCTCAGCCTGTCCTCGCAGGGAGCTGTTCCATCCCTCGCATCATTTCTGTGCCCTCCTCTGGACGCGCTCCCACAGGCCCACGTCTCTCCTGTGCTGAGCACTCCAGCTCTGGACGCGGTGCTCCAGGTGAGGTCCCACAGCACGGAGCAGAGGGGCAGGATCCCCTCCCTCTCCCTGCTGGCCGCGCTGCTTTGGACGCAGCCATTGTAAGGATCGTTCGTTTTCTCAGCACTCTATAAATAGATGACATTCTAAGAAGGATGCCCTCCCTCTCTGATAATTGTAAACTTGATTTTTCCATCACAGTGACAGCTACAAGCTCACACAGCTCTGTAACATATCAACTCCTGTTCAGCTCTTGACCTAGTGGTTTGCTGACTGACACTGATAGATTCTGAGGTCACTGCCTCTTGATTTATTCTTTTTTGACTGACAAGGGGTAAGAGAAACATACTCCCCACCACATCTTTTCTATTTTCCAAGCATCACATTTCTTATGTCATATATAAACAAAATGGCATACCAGTTGAACATCCTCCACCAATGACCAACTGCCCTATTCCCAATGGCTAGCAATACCTACCTTTGGCAGCAAACCTTAGTACTTCCTCTTAGTAAACATTTTGCTGGGTTGAAAAGTAGCTAAGTGCTAACTTCAGCTCTGACCTTGTTTCTGAAGCCAGCATCTCCCGCATCTACCCCTAAAAGCTCTGCACTGTTCTCAGTTCAGTCCCAAGGATTTGTCTAACACCTGCTTCCATCTATCCCATTCTAACAGTCCTGACCTGGGCAGAAACTTGAGAGCCTGCAAGGAACCACCTCAAGGGACTATTTCATGTCACTCACTGCAAATGCGGGATGTTAAATCACAACTGAATATCTGGCAGGAGAAAAGCAAGCAATAGGAAACAGATCTACTGCAGGAAGTTACACATCTTCAGTACTACATCCAGTTCAGAGAGGCCACCCACATCCTGACTGCTCCTTTCTATCTTCACATTAGCCTGGGATGCTCCATTTCTTCAGAACCATCCTGCCAAGGAACACAACCATCCGACAGCTTCGTTCTGACTTGCGTCTCCCTCCTTCTCATATGCTGGAGATTTTTGTTTCTCTATTTGCATTTACTTCTGTTTCTTGCAACTCAGGCCACATCAATATGGACATACAAAACAAGTACACACAGAGTCTTCAAATGTGAACAGAAGGAACTATGTCTGTCAGCATATCTATTTCCTGGCCCGCTACTTCCAAACATAAAGTTTCAAATTCTGATCTATATACTATGGCCTAATAACTCTTTTTTTTTTTCCTTTTTGTTTCTTCTCTTAATAGTATTCCAGAGAATGTACTTCTGCTCTTGACCATGATTCACTCTAGCATAAAGATTAAAACACTCAGACTGAGAATGTGGCCATTTAAAGGCCCATCTATCCAGTTTTAAGTACTCTTTTACTTTAATCCCCAGAAACCCCTCATGCTTCAAGGATTCACCTCTGAGCAACATGCAGTGGCACAATCTCCTCTCAAAACTTGATTTGTAGCAGTAGCATTTGCTCAGCACACTACTACTTCTGCCAAAGCTCACTGTATTATGTTTGTTCTTGCGATCAATAAACAACTCTTCTGCTGTGCTCTGCAGAATGCACAAGTTGCCAGAACACCATATTTCTCAACAATGCACTTACCTAAGCCAGAAAGAGATGAAAGAACACAAACTGAAACACTGACACTTGCTGTACAGCACATGGTGTTAGGAAAAGGGAAAAATACCCAACCCTACAGCATGCCAGTGAGACTTGAGAACCACAGATTCACTGCTTATATCAGACTGAAGCCTTCCAAGTTCCCAGACTGTTTTAAAACCAGCTAGAGGACTTGACTGCATATTTTCCATTAGATTTCATGGGTACTGGTGTCCAGACCTTAGGTTCTATGGAAAACACAGTCCACAAATCTACTCAGAATGGGAACTTCTACTCACATGGATACAACAGCTGGTCTGAACTTCAGCATCTCCAAACTTGCAACAAGTCGGAGGCAACGAAGCTTCACACTCCTGTCTCATAGCTGTACACAAATCAACATCATATCCAAAAAGCAATACTTCCACCCTCACAGGTAACAAATCAGGCATGCAACTATGAACGACAGGAGTGCAGAAGCTAGAAGTAATCAGAACTGGTTTCAAAATATCAGATTTTGTCAAGAGGAGATGGGGTGAAGAAACCTGTGTGTAACAGCCTGAGGTTTATAGTGCCAGCACGAAGACTCAAACTGAAGAACTTGCTACTCTAAGGAAGAACATGAAGTACATGAGCTGCCCTATCTACACACCATTCACATTCAAAGAAGCTTAAAAACGAAGCTGCTGGATGTTTCACAACCAACATTTGCCTCCAGACCTCTGCATCACCCCCATACACAATTTTAATCCACTGTGTTTTACCGTGGTCACTGCGCTTTGTTCTTCCGTACATAGCGTTGACAAAGCCAAGGGTGGCAGTCTGGATGAAGAGGATAATGTTGATGTCTCCATTCCACTGTCCTCGTTTACAGCAGAAAGATCGACCATATGGTGTCCGTTCAGTTCGCTAGCTTTATTCTGAGCACAGGTCTGCAAGGAGCTGAGAAAAGTGCCGTTGCGGAGACAACTCGTGCTGTGGAAAGTGCTCATGAGCTTTGACGATTTTTGATCACTCTCATCGGAGTCAAGTTTAGGAAAGGACAGGGATTTGATATTGCTCACTGAAGTGATAGGAGACAGGGACACTTTGGAAGACAAGGACATCTTTTCACAGTTTCCCAGTTGTGGTAAAGTGATAAAGCCATTGGGTTTGTGAAGAGGCTTGAGGTCCAACGTGGCCCTTTCTATGGATGCCAAAACTTCCTGATCTTGTAACACAGACTCAGACCTTCCTTTGGGCAAGCTGTTGTCTAGCAGCTGGGCGACAACCGGCCCAGTAGTACCAACATGGATTTCAAGAATGTTTTTTAATTCTTCCTTATCATCGATAGTTTTTAATTCCAGTTTGTCAAACGGGTCTTCTTCACATTCAAAATCAGCTGGGTTGAAATCTGCTTTTGGATGAGGGGGACTAAGAACTTTCTGCTTCACAGCACTGCTGTTGGCTGGAGTAGGAGTAAGAATACTGTTGTGCTGCAGACTGGCGAGTATGGGGTTAATAGGTGGAGGCATGGCCTCAGGGCAAGGTCCCTCTGAGAACCCCATCCTGCTGTTGTCCTCTGGAGCCACTTTTGAGTTTGCTATTGCTTCTTCAGCCTTGCGTTCAGCTTCTCTCTGAGCAGCTTGAATTTTTTTGATATCTTCAGCCCACTCAATTGTTTTCTTTTCCAGGGAGAAGTCATACTGAGAGGAAAAGAGATGGGAAAAAAAATAAGCATAACTGTAAGAATCACAGTCACTACTTTAACAGCATCTCAAAAAAACAGAGCAAGAGCTACACGAATTAACAGACAGTCATCATTTTTTTTCCTCCAGCATCCCTTGTAACTTACAGACTGGCAGAAGTAAGAGACAAGAAATAGTTAATTTTGCATCATTTTGCAAGGTCTGCTACAGTCTGGATTAGAATCCCATATTTTGCATCCTTCCTATGTTTAGTGTTCCTTCAGAGCTACTGATGATCACAAAATCTCTTATTCTCATTCTCTTGGGAAAAAGAGGAAATGTAGTCACTGTTAGTCTAATGCATTAGTCACACTGATGTCACACAGGGACAGTCACACCTAGATCCGGCACTACTGAATTACAGTCAAGACCACTGCAGAGTATTTTCCGCATCCAAAGACAAGTACAGTATTAATCAGTTCACCCTAAAGTATTCCTAAATGGTTTGATATCAGTTTTATACCCACTGGCTGAAGAGGTATTGGCATTTTTACAACAACGCCAATGGCTTGCCAGCAAAAAGGGAATACTGGCTACAGAGGGGTATACTGGCTGCTATCTACAGCAGCAGTTTTTGACACTGTTACTGGCACCGATTCCTGTAAGCTTTCCTCACTTAACATCAGCTCTTACAGGGCTGGGTTAGCACAGGAAGACATTTATATAAGCTACCACTATTAATTTCATGAGCCACTGTGGTGGCCTGAGTAAAAAGTTTTAAACAGACTAAACATGTTTGGTCTTAATAAGATATTAAAGTCGTAAATATCCTTAGTGCCCAATGAGAATATTCAGAGAACAAAGCCTGTGAGCTACGTGCAGGATATAACCTACCTGTGACTCACAAAAATTACTACCTGCTCACCGGAATGAAGTCACATAACCAAACAGGATTGCTCTTGCAACAGTGCTAAAAGGTCCTGGCTCTAAAGAGCAACACATCAGGAAGGCCTGCTATTCCTATTTTGTTAGGTCTTTCTGAGACTCACTATGTTGCGTCACATCCTATCCACAGCAGGCTCCACTGAGAACTGGAGATCTGTCATCTCAGCTGATCACTGAGTATTCCTTTACCTTAACTCTAAGGCTCCAAAAAGCAAGATACACAGTTTTCCAACATGGTGATTTTGAAAAACTCACTAGCAGAAGTGCTAAGCTCTATTTGTTTCATATTCTTCGCTATCTGAGCAGATGGACTATAATTCCTGTGTCACATCCTGCACTTGAAGAGTTTTATGTTACCAGATGTTTATGATACGAGTCATGGACCACAAAGATCCAGAAGAAATCTGTACCAAGCTGTAACACTTCTGCTACACAGCTGGAGTAGAATTTCTGCTCAGAAGCGCACTGAGATCAGGAACTGGAAATTTCTTCATCCCATTACTTTGAGAACCCATAAAATACGGCCATACATGTTACCTTCAAAAAGCATTCAATTAACATTTCATAAAATGTGGACTTCAGTTATTACAACTCTTCCTCTTAAAAAAAAAAACAAACAACTATTTAATTTCAGCAACATCAGGGTAACATTTAGATCTTTAACAGACACGAAAGCTTGTTCTGATTTTTTTGTTTTGAGATGATATAAGGAAATAAATGCCACTAGCTTTTCTTAACTGATAAGCATAAATTCTTTACACAGCTTACCATGCAAAATATTTTTATCTTGCTGTAAATTCCAGCAGATCTTCTGCTACTACTGGCATAAGATGTGTCACAACAGCATAGTCAAGTCTAATATCTGAGCACACACGCAAAAAAGCAATTTGCAGTATCATACGTGGTGGACCCCACAAAGGCAAGAAAACATCACTTACCTGGGCTTCTCTGACAAGCTGGAAAGAATCAGGCAGGCAGAAACCAATGGGTAATCCAACCTTCGCAGGGGCTTTAAATTTGTCCCCTATCTTAAACGGGACATCATCAAGATAGCTGAAAGGCCCTGAAATCAAAAGAAGTTTCATCAAAAACCTCACCAGTTCCATTTACTCCTTGCATTTTTTCTATTTGGGAGTGATTCTTCCTCTGTTGCCCCAGCCTATCAGGCGACTCAACCCAAAGGAAGCTGTGTCACCAGAAACACACTGAATCTGTTTTGACTTCATTGCTACAGTTTTGTTCTTTACAAAGGACATTCCAGTCCTTAACATTTACACAACCATGGAATAGCTGAAAAGTTTTTGAAGTCAATATCCCCAGCATCTAAACTTCCTTTGCAGTAAGTCTAAGCCTACACAACCAGGCTTGGAAGCTCTCCTGAGCACTGCATTCTGTTGTGCCGCTGTAGAAGGAGCCATCACCTTTTGCCACATCCAAAACAGGCTTTAGGATGACCCAACTCTTGAGCAGCTAGGAAACAAAAATCTAGTCTTGGCATGCAAGTGGAAGTAACATTTGGACAAAAGCAGTCATAAGAGCAGAACAGCTCAAAGTCAAGGAAACTGGCTTTAACAAAAACACAGAGAAGCACCTAAGGACTATTTAGTATAGTAATTCTGATTTTCCAAATGAGGCAATCTAACTTGATATGCTATCATATTCATGATCACTCTAATGAGGTCACTGACTTATTTCCATGGTCCTCCATCTGTGCTTGATGCCTATCACTTACACACAGTGTTCAAAAAGTTTTTTAGGACAGAAGCTCTCTCTTCAGGCATCCTGCAAACTCACAAGGCAGTTTCATCAACAACTCTAGCTCCTCCAAGAATCCAGAGGTTTATAGGTTTCCTTTCCATGAGCTGCTGTCAAGTTTCATTAGAAAGCCCACAGCACAAATTGCAGCGTTTGTAGATTAACTTAAAACGATCTAAGATCACCGGTCTAGCCTTCTGGAATTGCAGGCAAGGTTTCTGCTGTTGTCTGACAATGTGAAGTGTTTCTCTAGTAACTTTGCTTTGAATGTTTATAAATCCAACAAGACACTAGTGGCAACATCTCAGATGTTGTGCAGTGACTAACCTCCTGCTCAGTGAGCTGCGCCTTCCCATTTCTGTCTGACCCATTTTCATACTTGGATGACAGTTTAAGTACTATTTGTGTTCCTTCACTGTTGAATCATCTACAGTAACACAGTCACAGGCTCCAAGAGGACAAGCAGCTTTTGAAAACAGGAATATCCTGTTAGTTTGGAGTTAAATGTTTATGTGCTGTCATCAGGTGAGCTAGGTGAGCTCTCATACTATGCACTGCATTGGCTGGTCCCAGAGTCCTGCTAGGACACAGGCAGCACTTCCTCCAGCTTCAAAACCCTCAAGCTGAATAACCACCTGTACCAACAAAAAGTGAGAAGAGGACCCCGTGCAGAATGTGCTACTACTTTCACTGACCCTTTCTGGGAAGCACACGTTTGAGTAAGGCACCTCAACTGCCACTAACACCAAGACATCGAGGCAGTTCCTCAGCTGACTATTTGAGAAGCTGGATATGACATTGTGTGTATGCACAAGCAGGAACTGTTGCAGCCTTTGACCTGTAGCTGTAAATTATGGTTGACTCCAAGACAACCATACCTCCAAACTGCCGAGATCCCAGCTTGGCTGCTACCATGTCCCAGTTAGTCCCATGAGCACTAGTCCTGCTCTAGCAGGGATGATGGTATAATGTGAAGCAGGATTACCTTTCTGCACCGCTCCCACAGCCCAAGTTGCTCAGTATGCAAATACATGTCTTACTAGACATACTGACACAGTAGGTGGTAGACATCTCCCCTGACATGGCATTCTTGTTTGCCTGAAATAGGTACTAGTTACTGCAGTGTTTACACAGCAACTTTTTTTTACTGTGCTAAAACAAACAAACTAAAAACAGACTAGATTATTTGAACTGACAGCTGTTAGTTTAACCTCAGCAGCTAGGCTAAGGAGAAAACTTTCTAGTTTCTTCCCATTATGATAGTTTTCTAATACACCACTATAATCTTGCCTTGAATAAAACCCTACTGCAAGGATATCAGGCAGGAGACACACAGACTGTTCCACACATTCTGACAGGAAAATGTCCATCATGTTAAAAAAAAAAAAAAGTCCTTCTGAAGTGAAACACTGAAGCATACAGTATTACAGCAAACTTGCTGAGGGTGGACTCTATACTCCCAAAGTCACTGATGACGATGTTGAACAGATGTTGGAGAACAGACGTTCCAGGTGATGGCTACCTGTGCAATCTGGTCTAGGGAGCTGCTTTAGCAGGGGGTTGGACTCAATCTCTAGAGGCCCCTTCCAACCCCTACAGTTCTGGGATTCTGTGATAGTACAGAATTTGTTCCAACACAATCAGAACAGAACTGGTCTAGCTAGCTTAAAAACTGACCCAGAAAGCAAGGAATTCTTTTCTTTTTTCAAACAGACAACCATACTGCCTGAACACTCTGACTGGTAAGGACACAGTTTGTTTTCCAACAGCAAGTTCAAAACAATAAGCAAAACCTACAAAGTAAACAAGCCATTGTTTCAATGATGACATGCTTGAGCATAACCATTAAAGCCTGTGAGCTCCTCCATCTCATTTAAGGGCTTTCAGACATACCAAGGGCTATGTGAGAACAGCCCCAGGAGCTACTGCTATGAGATAAAGACTTTTGTCTGCTTCAGTGTAACACAGAAACCACTGGCTAATTCACAGAAGCACTGTATGATAAGAACAGTTTAGACAAAATTGGAAATCTGCCTGGAAAACAACTTCATTTTAGTGGTCACAAAAGCCAAGATTACATGATTTTCAGAAAGTGGATTTAAAAGCTTTTAGATTGTACAGTATCAGTGAAATGCAACAGCAATATTAGCACACTGCATTTAATAAAACCTGTCCTTTTGTACGTAAGATGAGAGCAGTATTTATGGATGCCACTTTTACTAGAAAGTAAGCTTGAACTTCCAGTCATCCAAATGACGGGATAGCACATGGAATTATATTTTAACCAAAGTTATACATCATCCCTTAAGAGATAAAAAGTGTTCTGCTGTCTCCAGCCTGTTCCTATCTGCATAAGGCTCTGAGAAACCTGCTCCCGGTGGCCCTGACTGAGCAAGAGAGCTGAGAAAGACGACTTTAGAGCTCCCTGCAAACCTCGGCTATTCTGTGATTTCACCTCCTGAATTCAGTCTCTAACTCTCAATATACAGCTGTACAAGAGATGCATCGACTCTGCTGATCAACTCCAGCCTGTCACAGAACCTGAGCTGAAGGCAGATGAGACCATAGCTGCTGAAATGGATGCTTTACACTAAACCAAAATTCAGTTAGTGGGATCGATTCTTCCTAAATATGGAAAAAGAGTAAAAAAAAAAAATTACCTTGTTGATTTTCCAAAACATTATCCAAGAAATTTAAAACTGGTACTGTGATAGAGTTAATGATATCATTAGGAATAGAGGATACACAGGAAGGTAATCAAATTAAATAGCCAGGTTACAGCATCATCTGTTTTGATCTTATTATTCTGAGGCCAGGGGAACATTCCACCACACTGTACTGTTTTAAGAAACATTTAAGACAGACTTACTTCCATCTCTAAGCAATAACTCTGCAAGCCTGGTTTAGGGAGCAGACATTCAAAAGACAAGCATCCCAGAGAACAATGGCTGACGAGTTGGCAGTTATCTCATAATGAAGCAAATCGACACAACAATGGGGGTAACCATCCAAAAGTTCAGTTTATGTACGCTACTTTTATTAATCCCTTACTGTGTATGTAAATTAATCTAAATTTACTATGTACATCAATTTCATGCTTGCGAGACAGAACAATACACACATCCTCTTTTCAGAAAGCCTACCCTGGAAAATCAAGGCTGCTTTTCCTGACACAAAACTTCCTTTTTACAACAATCATGTTAAAAATTTCATTTGAACCTCACAGTGCAGCTTTTACTTACTTCTGTTCAGGATCTACATTGCATGTAATGAACCGAACTTGAAGTCTCAAAGGAAATAATCTTTTTAAAATCTATACCCCATTTTCTAAAAGTAGCATGCACAAGAAAGGAATTTTTTACGACACCAAACATCTTCATGACATCACACATCTCAGATGTGAGACAAAAATCTCTTCTTCACTTATCTATCTAAATAGCAGATTAATTGCAGTTAGGCAAATCCAGTTTAGGAATACATTCACTTCTAAGAAAAAAGCAAGCACGATGCTGTATTAAAAACTTAACTTCCAATCCAAATGTTCACTTGACTTTCATAAAAACAAGCTGCAGGTTAGTAACTGCTTCAGTGATCTTATCAGTATCATAATTACAGTTCAACTTTGATTTTGAAGGGGGTTCTTGGTGAGGTGGTAGTCTGCCACAAATGGAGAGTGGGAGTAATGGAGGATCATCAGCAGCTTTATTTCAGTTTAACTAGAGAACAGGCACAGCATCAGCAAGTGACTATGCAAGGAGGAAGCCAAGGCATTTCATTTATACCAGGAATCTCATCAGAGGCTCAACGATTAGTCTCTGTGGCCTTCCTAAGCCAGGTCTCTAGTCAGCAGCAACAGTAAGATTCATGTGATCGAAAGGACAAAGATAACAAATGCCACTCACCGTGAGAGTCGGATCCCAACTTCTTAGAAGCCATTTAGAACCTGAAAAACATTTTAGAACAGCTTTAGCAAATTTATACATACTGTGTTGCATAATCCTATGCAGTTCTATAGTCTTATCTCTGGATTACAAGATATGCTGCTGACACTTGCTATGTTTATCCTACTGCCAAGTTAAATAGCAAAACTTATTTTATAATGTCAGTAATTAAGGCAGTAAATAACTTAGCCCAGGGTCTGACAATCTAAGTGACAAAATAAAAAAAATAAAAAAAAAAGCCAAGAAGAAACAGCCAGATTAATTAGGAAGGCAGAGTTCTAGGTCACAGTACTCAGATGTTGCTCCTTCCCAGACCCAGTGAGCAAGCACAACCTGCCTCCCCAGCAAGACTATTAAGAATAGCTTTTCCTACTGGAAATACCACACTGATCCTCTTCAGTTTAATCCCTGTTGCTCTAAAAAGGGATACTATGACATTCAGTACGCAAAGCCAGTCAGCCAACATGGCACTGAGTAAAACGCATAATACACAATACCGGTACGTGGTAACTGGTAGAAAGATTAAGTTTTCAAATATGCACAAGGAAGCAATGGTACCATTTTTCATCCAGCGTCTGTGGAATTGTTGTAGCATTTTTCGAGAAGTTAATGCGAATACTCCATGATTAAGCTGTTAAAGGAGTGTTCAGGAAGTGCATAACACAGAGCAGTCTCATCCTGAGAAAAGAGATCTTTTCAAGCTAGAACGAGCTGCACAACACTTGGTGGTGATAGGCCCTGCTCCAGGATGCCTGTGGTACGTTCAATAACAGATCTGCTTCTTTTGCTGTCCCAGAAGTATATCACAAGACCTTTCTTAAAACTCACCAGCAAAATTCCCTGAATAACTAAATCTAAGTCCTCCTTTGATGCTATGCATGACACAGATCAGAGCTGCTCTGTTTCTGAAGTCCTCCAGCGAACAGACTGCAGCACCGTTCAATCGGTGCTCTTCACAAAGATGAAATTAATCAGTACACTCCCACCAGCAGCCAACAGCACTCTAAACACAACATGGAACAGATCTAACTTTCACATCCATCATACCCAAACAAGGTCCTGTTCTTCAAGTTTCTCTCACAGATTCAGAGGAATGTTACCCTCATGGAGGTTAACTTCAAGGAAGGGTGTCTAAAGATGTTTAGTTGCCTCCTGGTAGCAGTTGAAATGTTTGGGATCAGGAGGAGACAGTTTCAAGTATTGTCAGCAAACAGAACTGTTAAGCACTGCACACAGTAATGCTGAAACAGGTTGACAACCACATTTTGCCATCTCTTCAGAAAACAGGGTTTAATTCAACTAGTATCTTCTGAGTAATCAGATCTGAAAGGGTATCTAGCCTACTGCAAGCAGTAGCACTGGGTACTGTCTGAAGTCAGGTGAATCTGATCCACCACGCTGCAGCACTGGTATTATCAAGGTTAGTACAACCCACCTGCTACCACTGGCAAAACAATTCCAAAGAGCCAGATTCATCAACGTGAGAAAAAAACAATTATCACCAAGAGTGACTCATGAGGAGATGCTGTGAAGTTGTATTTTATTGTCACTATTCCCACACTTCATTTACTCTCTCCTGACTGTGATCCTTTTTTTCTGAAACAGCTCAGACTGATAAGTTCTAGACAACATTTTGAAAGTTCTACTCTAACAACTAATTTCAGTGTAAGCCAAAGGCCATGGCCAGTGTCAAGATTCTCTATATAGTTTTACATGACCCTTATAGATTTAGAAAGTGCCTGTTGCTAGGATAAAATAAGATTCTTATACGAGAGCTTCCTGCCTATGCATGTTAAATAATTGCTACACAATTGAGATCCCTTATGTGGGCTGACAGTAAAAAGCTGATGACAGAAGTTCAGCACAGAACAAAACAGGTCGAGCTTTCAGGTATTGCAGTTCCCAAATTGATGATGATACCCCCAAATCTGCAGATGTTTCTGCTTCATACCTCCAACAGCTCTGCACACAGTGAGAGCATAGTAAGCTGCAGAGCATAGTAAATTCCCCTTTCATTAAGTGCAACAGCACCAATACTGAAAACAGTTCGTTAGATCAAAACATTTAAAATCAGATATGACAGTTTTCATTTGATTCCCAATGGCCAGTGATTAAAACAAAATTAGTGGTGTGCCTTCAGCTTACAGGACACAAGTGGTCACCTTACATTTAACCTAATGCAGAGCAGGAATAACAAAGACAACAAAAGAGTGTAGGAAAGCAGGGATTACATATCTCTGCAGCATATAAACCCCAAATTTCAACCATCGAAGCACTTGGAAAAAAGAGCTAGACTTTGAAAGACAGTCTGTAACATCAAATTAATTTAGTTTATTTTCAGTGCAGTGGTTGAAGGGCAGAGGGACAGCAACTAAGAGAGCAATTCTTTTAGAGAAAATTCTAGAATACATTAATGGGGAGGACAGGGAGAAAAGAACCCCTGAAGAGTAGGCCTGTCCGCGTATCAGATTATGAGACAACACCCTTTAGTGGCAGCAATAACATCCATTAAGGGCCTCTACGCACAGAGGCTGAACAGCATCTCCCTGACAGTGACAAACATTAGGAGAAATTGATTCCTTAAACTCTTCAGTTGCTTAGCATAACACAGTGAGCAATTAGACCGTCTGCTTCAACATCATCAATCAAGGGGAGGTTAAACTGGAAGACAGCTCTCCTCCAAACAAAAAAGCACTGCATCTCTCATTTTGCTGTTCCATATAGATTCATGGCATTAACATCAGACAAGCACAGTTCAGTAGCAATCCTCATGTAATGTCCCACTTTGCCTATTAAAGACACTGCTCTTGTTAAAAGCACATGCTGTCTGAAATGGTTAAGGACTTAATGCTCATAACTGTTAGAATAGTTCTGTTGTGCTTTTCAATATCCTGGCTGTGTATTTGGGACACAAAGCAATTTGCCACAGATTTCACTCAGAAATAAGGGAAAACCCTACAACGGCTGAGGAAGAGGTCTAGCACTTATACCACCACTGAGGGCTGTGATAACTACACAGTAAGGAAACAAATCCTAAATTTGATATGCAGGGCAACTGCTTTCAATTAATATTTCCCTATACCTAACACTCTAGACAGCAATTACTTTCCGCTTCTGAAAACCCAAAACACAGGTGAAAAGCACCTAAAAGCCTGTAATAAATTTAGCTACTTTGGTTTCGTTAACACAAGTCTTGATACCACTGTGAACAAATTAAGTCCTTAACAGTAATCTTAGCACAGCTAATGCCAAGCACAGGTATTAACTTCTGTAGCTAATGCATCTTAGAAGACAGACAGTATTTCAGTATAACCCTCCTCATGTTAGCTAGAAAGAAAGCTGTTCATTTTGACAAAATACCCCACTTACCCTGTTCCTATGGTAAACACACATGAAAAAATTCTGGAGTGTCCTGTACGTTAAGAATGCATGTCTGGAATCTGGAGCAGCTTAAGCTAATTAGAGTGTTGCTCTCCTCGTTGCAGTGAGACTTCAATACGCAACATGCCAGCTATGAAGTACTGAATATTAATACTTCAGCCTCTTCCTCGTAATGAATGAGGCGTGCTAGACACTCTTCCAATGATATCAACATAGCACTGACAAAGTTGTTCTGCTCTTCTACAGAGCAATCCCTTTTTAATAAAAAACAGCCTGTGCCATTTCAAGCTTTTTCTCACATTCTTTGCTGAAGAGATAAAATAGTTGGTCTTTTACTACTTAGAGGAGTTCAACGCTGTGGACAATGCCAGGACCTACTCTCAGTTCCAACACAATAATTCAGTTATTTTATTTCAGAAAGTAATTAACATTCTTATCATCAGCATTAACTGCAACTCAACGTGTTTTAGCACTGCAACAACTGACCGTTATTAAAAACAACAATCTATTCCACTGAAGCTATACCCCTGCTAGCTTTCCTTGTTAATGTTTATGAATAAAAATGGCATAATTTATTGCCACATTACCTTTTCGGTTAAAAATTTGGTGAAAGAAATTACTGTGGAATTATTGGAGCAAAGCAGGCAAAAAAAAAAAAAGCAAGAAAATAAAAGGACAAAAAGTTTAAAGATCAGCAATCTGCTAACAGGTCAAACAGCAGCTGCCATTTACTCAAACCTCAGTAAAATACATGTGCATTGTAGTACAGGAGAATAAAGGAAACAGTGTTTAGACCACTACAGATGCACCAGTTCTTCTTACACTCAGGTCACATGCACTGCCCACTCTCACCACACACTTTGTATTCTCTCAGCAAAACTCAGCACGTTACTGACAGAAAACAAGGCTGCTGAATTAACCATTTCACCTACAAACAGCCCTGCCTGCCCTGTACAATACAGGCTAAAACCTTGAACTCAGCACAGGAGCCACTGCTTCAAATCCTGACTGCACCTTCTGTTCGAGCAGCCTAAATACACAAGGCCACCAAAAGCCTTCTCTCATTCCCTGTAAGACCACTCCCCACAGCGTGGTTAACACTGCTGAACTCTTCCAGCCACCCGATATCACTGCTTTCCGTATACAGGCCTCATTTTTCTCAGCTTCAAGAGACACATTCTGAGGATCCAAATTCCCTGTACTCACTGCATTCCGAAGCCACCATCTAAAGCTTCCACCAAGCTCTCAGCACTGTCTTTCCCAAGAAACAGATAGGACTGAATGACCATTAGAAAAAATGATCCAGAAGCAGAATGACATTAGTAATCAACACTGAATTAAATTCTGCTATCACTAGTCATGTTTTAAATAAGCAGGCTCCACTGGTTCCAATTAAAAATGGAACAAGTGTGTAATCACATGTAGAACAGAAAATGACTGTAGAAGTGAATGCTTACACCTTAACTGCCTCTTGAAGAAGCCTGCTAACTTCAGAGTGAAGTTCATAGCAAAGATTCTACCTTGCTCTTTAGAAACACACAAGACAGAAGTATCACCACCTGGTACCAAAATAAACTCTGACACATGAAACCAGCAATAGATATCATGACAGGCTCAGCAAATAAGTGCTGCCCACACTAAGTACACTTCTGGAGTTGAACTTCCCATGCTCCAGGCGAGTTCAGTTGTCTTCTGTGCCTGCTTACTGCAGAAAAGCAGAAATTTAGCCTTATGCAGCAAAGTCCAACTGAGACTGTTCTCAGCCATTGCAGATTTATCACAAAAACAGTACAAGTCCAAGAGCTGCTTTGTGTGCTACAAAACTTCAGTGGCCTAGGCTCCATGAAAGTCCCACACTCCAGTCCTCAAACACAGACTCTTTCCTTGCAATGTCTCAACTCGGGAGTCAAACAGAAAAGGTCTCTGTATTTAGGTCTCTTTGAATGGAAATAAGGCTCAGCCTTTAGTCCAACAACAAACTAAAGAGATCAGGGAAGGAAGTCACGTGCAACAGGAAGACGATTCAGCACATCTGTTAAACAACGTTCCTTCAACGTGTGCAACTGCCACAGCTGAGCATACTCACAGTGAAGATGTACAAAGATGCTGGCAGCTGTCACCCTCTGAGACAGAGCTGAGCCTGCCCTTGAGACGCCTTTCAGTAATGCTCCAGTTGCTAAACTCACCTTTACATGCTCAAGAGGAATGGAAAATGGAAAAGAAATCCTAACTACTGAAATACACAGCTGTCCAGTAAGGTCTGAAAGGACATCTGTACCATCAGGAACTGAATACCCTTACACGCACATTTTTAATTCACTACCTTTACTTCAAACAGAAAATCATTTTGCCACCAGCGCCATATCATTCTTGAATGCTTCAAAACAATTTTACTCCCAATTAAATGCACTGAACGCAGCCCTGCTTTGTAGGTGTGAGGAACAGGGAACAAAGATGAAACCGCGTGCCCACAGTTGTCCTGCTCAGCCAAACAAGCCAGAACAGAACTCGCATTTCCTGAATCCTACATCCACAGCTATCCCAGGAATCTCACTGCTTTCTCTCCAGCTTGGTCCTATACCTCTGCCCCACAGTTTTCTGTATCAAATCACTCATATTATAAAAAGTTTAAAGAATGTTCTTCTGGACTGATTACAAGAAACTGGATTCAGTAACTCGAATTAAGTTTGGGCTATTTCAAACCCATTAAAGTTTACAGTTTTGTTTTACACCATTTCCAGTCAGGCATGGTGGTAGAAGACATTTACCATAATAGGCATTTCAGCAGCATTGCTAATGAGTGCAAGCCCTCTAAACACTTAAATAAATGAATAACTGAATGGAAATGGCTCATATTAAATTCAAAAGAAGCCTTCAGAGATGCATTAGCTTCAATTCCTTGGGCAGTTTTGACAGATCTGACTCAGCTACAGCAATCCAGCCTTATTTTTATACAGGTAGATGGAGTAGGTTTCTGGATGAGATTGCCACACGACCATCCAACAGTACTATCCACAACCTTTTCTCTTCAAATGTCTAACGGTAACAGACCTGCAGCTATATGAGACTGATAACAATAAGCAGATCTCCTCATTGAGCCACCATTATTACTTAAAAAAAGTGGAGTTTACATGAGTTGACCATTCGTCAACTGAGACATTAGATATCACCTGAGAATCAGTCCCAGCTTTTTTACTAACCCATCCTGACTCAAAGTAGCAAATAAATCCAGTGCTGCCTAATAACAGAAGCACCTCATTCACATTACTGTAGTAATGTCAAATTAAAGAAGGTTTGTAACAGTATACACAAAACTCATCTCCCAACTTGAAAGTCTTTATACCTCTCAGTGGAAGCAACTGATACAGAATACTGCCAAATCCCTGCACTAAAAACACTCGCATATTTCAAACATCATTTCCTAGAGAGCAAAGAGCAAGCAGAACCAGTATCACTCTGATTATGCAATGCATATAAAACACCCCAAAAGAGTGGCAGACCTTCCAAATTTATTTTTATATCATCAAATGTACACTGAGGCATTAAAAAGATGACATTATGTCACATGAACAGCTATGGCACAAACATTTTGCCAGCTGAACTTGCATTTCTAGAGTCCATCCCCAGCTCCAAAAGCTAACCACCTAGCTGCTCGTGAAGTCAGCTCCTTTGCCTAAGTTTAACTTTGTTTACCTGATATCACGTAACACTCGTGGGTTTTTTAAGCTCCAAATACTAAGGCATTTCCTGTTGAACACCTTCAATTTGAAAAGATTATCAAACACATAGTTTCACATTTCCATTCACACTTCAATTTGCTAGCTTTCCCTTTGCAAATAAAGCTAAATTGAACAGTGTTACCTTCAAGCAACAAATCTTTTACCGACTCCATTTGCACTTGCTTTGCAAAGAAGTCACATCAACAAGCTCAGGCATTCAGCAGTCTATAAACATATTATGTACATTTACAGGTGTTTTAGCAGACAGCCAAAGAACTCTGGGTAAGTTACAGAAATCACGCATTAAACTCTTTTCTGCAACAAGAAGCCAGTTTTCACAGACGTTAAAAACCACCCTCTGTCAAGACACCAGCTAGGAGTAGTAACTGCTCATACACAGGTAGTCCACTGGCTTAAAGCAATAGGATTTTGCATTCCACTGTCTCTCAGCACTTCTGAACAATCTGAGACTGTCACTTTAACATCATGAGCCTCTACTGCTTGTAAGAGTTCTGAAATGCGTCTCCCCTCTGTCCAAAGCCTGACAGTGATACAGACTAAAAGTGGCAACATGAACACCGACTGATTCAAGTTTGATAAAATAGATTTCTTACCTAAATATTTTCTTTAAGTTATCCCCCAGGATAGTATCTGGAAGGTGGCACTCACAATAGTTACATGGTTAGATGTAAATTAATTGTAGGTACAAAGTCCTGGCAGCCAACGACCACTGATAGAATTACAGCTCGACTAATAACTAATCTAGGGTTATAAGGAGCTCACAAATCTGAAAGGCACGTAATAATTACAGAATTCTACTACCTAAAATCATCACGGTTCATTACTCTTCAAAAAGCAAAAAGTTACTCTGTACTACCATCATTTTTCCCACACATTTTCACTCCTAAAAGACCAAACACAGCTGACTGCAGGTCTATCAGCTTCCCAAAAAAAGGACCTTAAGGTACTTTCTGAAAAGCCCAATTAAAAAAGGTACTCTATTATGAATACAGGCAAGCAAAGTGAAAGTCAGTAACCTTTCAGGTTTTTTTTACTTGTTTTATGCTTAAATCAAGCAGACAAACAGTCTGGAAACAAATGTCTTGTGGTGAACTAAGACTTACAAGGTTAAGAACATTCTTTTCCTGGAATACACAAATTGTAAAGCTTCTCTATGATTTTTCACCACCAAATTTTATGCCAGATAATTAACAGTGATTTTATTAATAGAAATTCCTTCCCCAACTACAAGGAGCTCCTACATTTTTAATTCAAGGTCTTATTACATGTTACTGCACTAAGATGCCACGTGACAGTATTTGTCGTAACAGTGGAACCCAGGATAGCTTTGTTATAATGGAAAAGAAAGTCCACATCCTTTGACAACTACTTCACAGAGCATTTATAAACTAAGATTCTAATTTGATTTTAGAGTTGATGAAGTGAAATCAAACTGAGAACAAAAGCTTAATGTGCCAATTAAGCACAGCACTAATACTTTGTCATAGCACAACAAAAACACACGGACACTTACAAGTCCAACATCCAAAAGATAAATCTCACCAGTCATGTCTTCATCTGCTGCTACCCTACAGATGCCAGATAGCACAAACACATAAATTAGACAAGTCAATTATTTGACAGGATCTAGAATGTAGCTATGGTGAACTGACCTCCAGCAACATTAACTTCACTGAGAGCTCACAAATAATAGATTTTAGTTCATTACTAGTTCCCACAAAACTGACTACCCAGATAGCTGAAGTGTATTCATCTATGGACCATGGACTTGTTTCCTGTGTAGGACTTACATTCTGCTTTTCCTGCTTACAGAGTTACTCTGATCCAAGTGCTCCTCACAAAACGCAACTGAGAGACTACAAGCCCTGAATTCCCACTTGAACTCTGTCCCTCTAGATGATGCAATACTAGTGATACAGTATTATGTTCTGAATCAACTTTCCCTTCTAAAGATTTAAAACTAAATCAGAGAAATATTACTCTGTTTCCCCTTTGTGTACTTCTGAGTTTCAAGCAAGCAGGGCACAAACTTCTGAAAACAGAAAAATGTTGAGTCTGGACATAAGAGCTGTTCTTTATAAACTTCAAAGTACAAGAAAGAGTACTTTCCTGCATTTAAGAAAATCCTTTGCCCATGTATGCTAAAATCTAAAACTACTTGCCATCTGAGAGAAAAGAAAAAATCATTGCTTAGATTCTTCTAGAAGACCTCAACCAAGACTACGCCGACTGCAGAAGGTCACTAGGGGCACAGAACATGAGCTTATTCAAACCAAGTCAGAGGGTCAAAACATTACACAGAGCACTAGCATACCAGAAGGGATTACCCACCTAGGCAGCTAACAGAAAAACAGCGAGCTCATGCTCACACTGATCAACAGCAGTCCCAAGCACAGAACATGCCTAAATTGACTGGAATCACGTGAATTGTTCAGACTAACTCCTGGCTCCAGGCAGGACCACCCAAATTCCAATGCAGAATCTGAGAACACTGACAAAACACTCCTGGCTCTACCCACTGCCCTGGGCAGCCTGTCCCATGACCACTGCCCTCTGAGGCACAGCCTTTCCCTAAACCCCCTGGCACAGCTCCATGCCGTGCCCTCGGGCCCTGTGTCTGTCACACAGAGCAGAGCTCAGCGCTGCTCTCCGCTCCCTGTGAGAGCTGCAGCCGCCATCAGGGCTCCGCTCAGCTCCTCTGCTCTGCACCCAGCACACCCAGAGCCCTCAGCCCCACACACACCTTGCCCTACAAAGCCTTCCCCCTTTGTAGCACTCCTCTGGGTAATCTCTAATAGTTTCTGTTCTTCTTACACTGTGCAACCAATCTGCAGTTGGTGCAGGAGGAGGGGCCTCACAGTGCAGCACAGCGGGCCTGATGCAGCCCAGGGTACAGTTGTCCCTTTTGGCTGCAAGGCACACACAATCGTTCAACTGACAAATGCTCAACTCTGCAGCAACCAGAAACCCCAAACACCTTCCCAGGGGCTGCTCTCCAGCTTGTCATCCCCCAGATTGTACCCACAGCCAGGGCTGCCCCCCGACAGGTGCACAATCCAGAAGCCTCTCTTGCTGAGCTTCACACTGCTGGTGAATGTCCAGCTCTGATTTGTCAAGATCTCTACAAGGCCTTCTTTCCCCTCCAATGCAGAGATTGATTGTAGAGTGGTACACGCTATCAGATCATTAGTATTGTCTTCCTTGTTACCAGCACAAGCAGACAATACAGGGAGAGTAAATCACCCCCGATACACCCTAGAAGACCTACTTTTTAAAACAAGAAAGCTATTTTTAACTTGTAAACAACCCCTCATTCTCTTTCCTCTGAAAAACTGTTTTCAAAAACATTTTCCAGAGCTTTTCAGTTACAGCTCCATCAGACCATTTTCACACTGTCATTGATTTGAATTATACTGATCATTCCAAATAGACAGTAATGCCTTTATGTGAAGACTCTTTAAGTAAGGACTGCATAGTTTCAGCTCTGTAAAAAGCTGTGAGAAATTATGTTAGAAACAAAGTACCAGAGAAGGTGAATAGCAGTTCCTGTTAGAAAGTAGAACTAAGTTCTCACATACCAGATTATCAGAATATTCATACTATTACCAGCTGTGAAATAAAGAACAAGCTGGTGACAAAAAGCTTACGACATGGAGACTGGGTATTGTCAAGATTATTTAGTGCCAAGTCACTAAAGTTTGTGTAAGCAACATGAAGCCACAAGCTAATGGAATCAGAAACAAGTAAAGTGGTGGCTACTGTGACACTACAGTACTTTTGCCACCAGCACCAGCAAAACAGCTCAGGCTGTCAACGTGACAAAGTCAGGTGAGACGGCCTGCTGGACTGCTCCAGAAACCTGACTCTTCTCCTGTCTAAAGATTTTTGTCTTTCAGATAACAAATACTGAGCACTGCAAGGTACTATTAGAAGAATGGAGATAGAGCTCTTCCACATGTCTCTGATCATATCTAATCGTTAAGATTTTTACTAGCCATCAATAAACAAATTAATAAATCTCACAGCTGAGCAACAGGTTATTAAAACATTCTGAAAATAAAAAATAACATTTACCCATTATTCATTCATATACCTTATACTTCAGAACTGCTCACTTTCTGCATGAAGTTCCCGGTAACTTTTAGTTTCCATCTTACTTGCGTTAGATTGCTTTTGTTAGAAGATGTGCCCTGATTCCTTTGCTCCACACTGAATGCAGAGGAGAGGGAAAAAAAAAACAAAAAAAACCTACAGATCTCACTGCCAGATCAGCAATGAGAAGAGAAAGGTGCAATCACTTTCAGTTTTGTTTCTGAGACCAAATCCAAGACCACTCAATGACAAAGTTTAAAGACTCAATTTTCTCTTCCCCTGCTCTGAGGATCAGTATCTTGTTCTAAAGGTTTAAGTCACTCCTTTGCAACGGTGCGCCAAAGTGTCACTGGCACTTAGAAACTGTAAGTCCGTGTTTAAAGAAAAAGCTGAAATCATCCAGCAACACCATCACTGCCATATTGCAGGAAACAAACACTCCCCTATACAGCGCACGGCCTGGTATACATCAGCCCACTACCACACATACCTTCCTCAGTTGGCACACACTATGTGCACAGCTCTGTTCTGTACAGAAAAGAAATGATGCATCAAAAAAATGCTTTTTCCCCCCCTTTTCCTTGAAAAAAATATCACTGCAACTCAGAGAAGTCAGTTCTGAATGGCCAGCTCTAAGGAGGTATGCAGTTATGGGAGTGCCTGCACTAGGATAAAGTCCTACACTCCAAGGATGACCTGGCAAGGAAGATGAGGAAGTAGCTAATTGCAGAACCACCTCTTCCTCTTTTTTCCTTCACACTCGTGAACACAGGTTGGAGTAGATTCCTCCTCACCAAGCTCCCACAAAAGCCTAATCACCCAATAACAAATTTTGAAATGCCAGTGCCTTCTATCAGTAGCACAGACACAGAAATCTGAAGGAAGAGCTGTTGGTAGCCTGGCAATGCTTGTCACCCAGGAATATCGACCGCCAAGTACTAACATCTGACATAACCGTATCTTTTTCAGATCTCAAACAACAGCTACATCTGCTGTGAAGCAAAATGATAAAGTCCATTTGCTTATCTGCTCTAACGAGGCAGCATCTTTCCATAACACTCCAGGGACTTTTTTGCTGCTTTTTGCCCTGTCTAACATTTTAAGTGATACAGGGAGTAAAAACATTTCATCAAGTAATTACTCACTTCCAACTATTGTCATTTATTTCACTTATGAGGAAACAATCCTAACTTTCCTTTTCAAATGAGAGACTTTGGGCTATCAAAAATCAGAAAGACAGCCCTCAAATTAGGTTAAATATCTTCATCAATGCGTTCACCGGTTTTCTCTGAGTGAGTAGCAAACTCAGGAACTCAGGAAGTTAAAAGCTACAAAAATGAAGTGGTCTTATGCTAGGGTGTACATCCACGGTATGCATGCATCATAAATACAGAAGATGCGGCCTTCTTCCCAACTCAGAAGAGGAACAGCTAACTGGAAAAGATCCAGAAATAGGTAACAAGCGTGAAGTGAGATAAGGAGGGCTACCACCCATACAGTAAACAACAAGACTTCGGCTCTTCAGCCTACAAAAACTGGAGGGAGGGAATATAAGAGATACATAACATCAGTGGTAAGGCCAAAGGTTATGGTTCCCACAAATAAACAAGTGACCCAAAGGACAGCTCGACAAGATCCACGCACATCACTCAAGCCCACCCAAACCAGAAGAAAAAGACCTTCCACAGAAGATCTGGTTACCGCAGCGAGGAAGCTATCTCCCAGCGGCGGGCATTCGCTCTTTACCCGAATTCTGGCAGCTCTGAGAAAGTAAATTCACCGCGGGGAAGCACTCGGGCAGGAGCCGGAACTACGGAGAAACACCGAGAGGAGCCAACCCCGGGCCTGACCCCGCTGCCCCCGGGAGCCGCCCTCCGCCAGCATCGCGAGCGCGGCGCGGCCAGCAGGCCCCGCTGCTGCTGAATCACAGCGGGACGGCGACAAGCAGCGGCCACGGAGCTCCGGCGCGGCGGAAGAGCGGACAGCCCGGGGAGGGGCCGCGGCCGGGAGCGCCACAGCGGAAGGGAACCGGAGCCCGCCGGCCTGGAGCGCTGAAACGCCTCGGCCGCCCTCCCTCCCCGCCAGGCACGCCCGTTACCTGCCGGCCCCCGGCTGCCAACCGTCCCCGCAGCCCCTGCCCACCGCCCGGCCCCTACGCCAGCCGCGCCGCACCGCCCTCTGCGGCCCGGCCGCCGGGCGCCGCCATCTTGTCTACCTGCCCTCCGCCTCGCCGCCCCGGGGACGCGATGACGTCACGACGCCGCGTCACCTGCAGCCGCGGGAGGGGCCCACGTGACGGACGCGCGGCGGGGCGGGGCGGGGGAATGGGGGAGGGGCGGAGGTGCCGCGGATTTTCCCGCGCCCGGTTTGTCGGTGCGAGGAGGTCTGCGCATTTACGGAGGGGTGGACCTCAGCGTTAAAGCAGCGTAAGGAAATCCAAGAGCGCGCTAATGTCTGCGGAAGGCTGACCGAGTGCCAGCAGCACAGCGGGCCAGCACACCGTGGGGCCCAGGGGTACCGAGCTGCCTGGCAATTAGGAGAGCTGCCGGTAACTGTAAGGTCTGCCTGTCAAAGCCTGCCCCTACTGCCCGGCTGTTACCCACCGAGCCTCAGAAGCTCGAAATTAAAGAAATAGAGAGCCTGTGACTCTCCTTTAATTCCAGCTTCTGGCACAACTTGTTCTACGGCGTATCCATCCGCAGTGCCACAGCTAGACGCTTCTTGCACGCCTCCAGGGACAGTGACTCTGCCAGCTCCCCGGGCAGCTTGTTCCAATGGCTCACTACTCTTTCTAAGAGAAATTTTTTCCTGAACTTAAGGCCGTCACCCCTTGTCTTATCGCTGCTACCTGGGAGAAGAGGTTGACCCCAGCCCCGCTACAGCCTCCACTCAAGGAGACATAGAGAGCATTAAGGTCATCTCTGAGCGTCCTCTCCAGACTAAACAATCTCAGCTCCCTCAGCTGCTTCACTTAAGATTTGCGTTCCGGGCCATTCACAACTTCGTTGCCCTTCTTCGGACACATTTGAGAGCTTCTGTGTCTTTCTTGTACAGAGGGCCTGAAAATGAACACAGTACTAGAGTTGTGGCCTCAACAATGCTGAGTACAATCACATCCCCAGTCCTACTGACTTTTCACATCTCAGAAGAAATGCGCTAGCAAAGCCTTCCAGTTTAGTCTTGTACTAGAATCACAACCCAAAGGTAAAGAAAAACATGCACACAAATAAAACAAAATTTTAGTGTGATAGCTCTGTTTATTTAAAGAATCCCAGAGGGCAAATATATATGAAGTTGTAAATATCTGACCGTCTTCCCTTCAGTGCTTGTGTAGTTTGTCCTCCTGGGCACTAGTCTTCTTCAGCACTGTAGAGATGCCACTGAAGATAGACCGTTCAAAACACAAATCCTTTTTTTTTTTTTTTTTAAATTTTCTGAGTGATGTTACTGTCTCTGTGCATTAAGTCATTTGAAGCCTGCAGCCCGAAAGTGTCTGTTTCAGTATTCCCACCTGTACGAAGGAGAGACTGGTGACCTATTTTCCTGGACGGTGCAAACGTCTTGAAATCTAAAACAAGAGCAGTTGCATGTTTGGTAGCCAGGAGATGACATGTTGAAATGGAAAAAGCCACACATCTCACAAACCCATGGCTTCAGGGCTGTTCCTTGGGGTGATTTGTACACGGAGCACATCATTTCTTGCTCCACATTGTGGAGGAAATATAAGCGTGTACAGAGGGCTTGAGCATGGCGACTGTTCCAACACAGGCTGCATTATGGATTGTTCAGATGATGGGGTAGGACCTTAGGAAACGTAATGGATCTTCATCGGGGGGGCCCGGAACGCGTTGCCTGGCGACCGCAGAGGGGGCGGTGCCCGCTGGCCGTCCGTGCGCTGGGACGCGGGGCGGAGAGAGCTGCCGTAAAGCTGCGATGCGACTGTCGTAAAACGGGGAAATGTCGTGAAGGGCGGTCCGGCGGGGCCTGCGGCGGAGAGAGCGGCCGGGCCGGGCTGCCGGCACTTAATGCCCCGTGTCCTGGCGGCCGCTTGCCCCTCCTGCTCCATGTGGGGTCCGGACCGGGCTTTCGGCCTCTCTTCTTCACTTTCCTTCTACTATGGCCAGGAAAACAGTTAGCAGGAAGCGGAAAGCGGCGGCGGCGTCCGCCGCGGGGCCCGGGGGGCTCTATGGGGAGCAGGTAGGCCCGGGGGAGCGGTGCGAGCTGAGCCCGGTACGCGCGGGGAGCTCCGGCACCGGCTGGCTGTGGGGACTGGCGGAACCCTGAGCGGCGGGTGTACAGCCCGGAGCCCGGTTGTACGACCCGAGACTGGAAAAAAAAGGAAATAGGGTTTGAGGGATCTCGGTGTTCCGTGGGGGGGTGCGGCGACGGCTGGCGGCATCGCCCACCCGCTGCTGTCGGATTCCCGTCTAACCGCCGCCGTTCCGCGGGTTCTGCCGTTGTGATGTTAACAGCAGCGTGCCAGGCAGGGCTCCCCGGCCGCGGCCATGGAGCGGACGGAGCCTGGCGTCGGTCCTAAGAGTGATGTGCCACGGTCGGTACCGAGTGGCTCCTGCCTCGACTGGTTGTGCTTTGCTGCGGTGGAATTGAGGCCGAAGTGGAAGATGGGGCTAATCTCAGATGCTTAAAATGTTTCTTAATCAGGCGACTGAGTGTACCCTTAGTAAGTTTTCAGATGACACTAAGTTGGGAGGATTTGTCGATCTGCCTGGGGGTAGGGAGGCCCTCCAGAGGGATCTTGATGAGCTGGATCGCTGGGGTGAGCAGAATGGGATGAGGTTCGACAAAGCCAAGTGCCAGGTCCTGCACTTTGGCCACAATAGTCCCATGCCATGCTATAGGCTTGGGGATGAGTGGCTGGATGACTGTGAAGAGGAAAGGGACCTGGGGGTGTTGGTTGATGCTCAGCTGAACATGAGCCGACAGTGTGCCCAGGTGGCCAAGAGGGCCATTGGCATCCTGGCCTGCTTCAGAAAGTGTGGCCAGCAGGAGCAGGGAGGTGATCATCCTCCTGTACTCAGCGCTGCTGAGGCCACACCTCGAGTACTGTGTTCAGTTTTGGGCCCCTCACTTACAAGTACGCATTGAGGTCCTGAAGTATGTCCAGAGAAGGGCAACAAAACTGGTGAGGGGTCTGGAGTACAAGTCTTATGAGGAGCAGCTGAGGGAGCTGGGATTGTTCAGTGTGGAGAAGAGGGGGCTCAGGGGAGACCTCATTTCACTCTACAACTTCCTGAAGGGAGGTTGTGACGAGAAGGGGTTTGGCCTCTTTTCCCAGACAACAAACAGGACCCAAGGAAATTGCCACAAGTTGTACCAGAGAAGGGTTTTATTGGACATAAGGAAGAACTTTCTCTCAGAGAGTGGTCAGGTACTGGAATGGCCTGCAAAGGGAGGTGGTGGAGTGTCTGTCCCTGTCAGTGTTCAAGAGGCATCTGAATGAGGAGCTATGAGATATGGTTTAGTAGCTTGTGGCAGCAATGGGAATGGGTGGCTGATAGGACTAGATGCTCCAGTACATTGTTTCCGACCTTGTGATTATATGATTTCTCATGTTTCCCTTGGCATCCAGTGCTTCAGTGATGCTGAACTGGTAGGGAGTGTCTGTGGCACTGCTGCAGTGCCACTTACTTTGCAAAATGTGTTTAATATTATGAAGTGAAGGCTGGACTCGCACTTCTGCATTGATCTTGTGTGATTTCTTATGGATAGTTTGGGAGACTTCAGAAGAGCGCTGTTTTTAGTATTTCTATCTACTTTCTGTGTTTGTTTTCCACAGTATGGATGGGATCATTCAGCGCACAAAAGGAAGCGGCTCCCCCCAGTGAAGCGGTCCCTGGTGTACTACCTAAAAGGCAGGGAGGTCTGGATGCAGAATGAGTCCAGCTACCACCGCCTGTTGCACGGATATGCAGCCCAGCAGCTTCCCAGCCTTCTGAAGGAGCGAGAGTTTCATCTTGGAACCCTCAATAAAGTGTTTGCCTCCCAGTGGCTTAACCACCGACAAGTGGTGTGTGGGACTAAATGCAACACAGTAAGTGCCACTTCTCTCGCTTCTTTCCTCCGTTCTTAAATTCTCTTTTCTCCCAATTATGCTTTTTATAATGTATGTATTCTGCCAAGGAAGATGTTAGGAAATAACTAGAACCAGAGTAAACATTGTATGCAATTAAACATGAATATGTGTAACGCTCAGCTAGGGCCCATTCTTGTCTGAAAAGATGGTTCTGTGCATATGACTCTGAGCTGGACTGAGACCTGTACCTGTACACTGCCTCACTAATCTGCACAGAGTAAGTTACCTTATCTTCAGAGTGCAGTGCAACAGTGGGGTTGAATCTTTCCTGTGTTCTTGTGCTGCAAACCTGGGGGGAGTGACTTAGCACCTGTCCATCTAATTTCTAGATAAGATATATCATGTCTAGCAGCATGTGCTGGTGAGACTCTGTTTTTATTTTTCATCTTCAGTCTATTTTACTTTTACGTGGTGTTCTGTCTTGATGACTTTAAGAAGTTACCTCAGAACTATAAGCTGCTGTTAAACTCCCGGTATTCTTCAGAGTAACTAGAAATGTTCTAAACTTAAAACCTGAATTTCGCTTATTCAGGATTATCCTTTCATTGTTTCCTTTATGATTTTTTTCCACTTTAGATCTCTTTAGTATATGTATTCTCACGTTCACGTACTTTCATGTGCTTTATCAAACACTAAAAACTCCTCAGGCTCTTGAAGTGATGATTTGGATTTTAAACATAGGGGAATATTGAAATGGGATGTTATGTATTTTATAAATGGAGGAGATCATGGTAGCCTGGCCCCTTCAGCTAAGGCTACAATTTTACATTGGAAGCTCTGATTGAGTTAGAGTAAAATCCAAAATTTGTTCCTTGCAGGTTGTTTGAGCTACTGAAACCAAGGAACGTACAGATTAAACCTTCTTCCAAGTATATTTGATGTGGTTGTTTCTTTGCTTTAATGACTTTTTATGTAGAAGCTATGTCCCATGGTCTGATTGCAAAGAGCAGTGGTATGTTTTTTTCATTTCAAATTTTCTGTTATTATTCATAGTTGCGCAGGAGGAGACTTTTATGCAGTAGCTCTTAAGGAGCAAGGCCTAGATGTATAGGTGGAACAGTGTTGTAACAGAAGCAGAGTCTCTCTGCCTTCTTTCTCCATGTGTGCTCACTGCCTCAGCTGCCAGCCCTTCATGGAACAGCTTACAGAAGACAAACTCCTGCTAAAACACCAGCTTGCAAAATCTTGCTTATTCTAGCAAGGTCATTGCAGGTTTTATAGAGCTACAGCAGTTTTGCTGTGTTCTGTAACTTCTGTAGTTCCATTGCCTCTGCAGCAAAGATAAATGGACAAGTGCACTGATACTGCAACCTTGCAGAAAATTGTTTGTGACCAAACAATCAGAGAACTGAAGAGGAATACAACCATACGGTTGTTCCCACTGCATACGCTGCAATGAGGTATATGCTTCCACAGCTGAACTTAGATTACAGATGGACATTGTCTTTGTCAGCTTTGTCATTATGGAGGATTATATATGAATTATGAATACTGGAGTAGCTTTAGTTTGGTTGCTTTGTGTTCACATTATTACAACTGGAGTGTTATACTGCGCTCTAATTATAAGATGTTCTCTCTCATCTCCTGAGTAAGCAACATAATTGAGTTCTTTTCCTTTTTCTCACGCAGTGGAATTGGGAGTATATTTATATCAACTTTGTTAACTGTAATGAGATTTGTTTCAGTGGCATTGCTTGTAATTAAAGCTAGTGTGACAAAAAAATATAAACCAAACCAGTTACTTGAATCAAAGTTTGAATGTAACAATGGGAGCTTATAGCAGTTAATTTATAAATTGCCGTTGGCTATGCTGTGCCAGAGGTATTCACTATTTTAATAAGAAAATAAAAACACCCTCTTGTCATAAGGCAAACTGTGCTTTCAGTCAGTTGACAGTGCTGGTCACTCTAATTGCTGAAGAGAATGTAGAGCTCACAGTTGTTCATTTTTAATAAGAATCATAACTTGTGTTATTATTTCAGGTAACTTCATACTTAAGATTATCATTGAGTGTCCTTAACGTATGAAAGAACTTTACTGACTTACAGTGAATCCTTGAATTCTTGCAGTTGGTCAACCAACTGCATATCAAATTACACAATACAGTTTATTAAAAGTGGTGCATACTTTGTTTCCTAGATACTTTATTATAGCTAAGTATTCAAGTGTCAAAAAAGTCAAATGCAATTGCCTGGGATTTTCTGAGGTGGGATTCATGTTTTCAAAGACCTTCTTGATCTTGTATACAGTGGGCTTCTTTTACTGAAAAAATATGAGGAAACAGGCAAACCTCTGAGAAGTGCAGATGGTTTATAGTGTCATCATGGCAATTACCAAAGGCTGGTACCAGGAAGTCTCAGAAAATACTGCCTGTAATTAGCGTGTTGTGCTCAGACTTTTCAAAAACTGAAGAGATTGTGAAGGAGACAAAAGCCTATGACAGAAGAGAACTCTGAATGCTGATTTACTGATTTTCTTTTTTTCCCCTTTACATTATTTCAGGAAGTGTTGATGGATAAACAAGCTTCTGAAAGAAGCCCAAATCGTCAATTTTTATCTTTTTATCCCTTGGATCTATGTATCATAATTCTTTTGCTAATTATGAAGTTGTGTGTAAAAACATTAGACCTTTAAATTCTGTCCCTAAATACAGAAAGCTTTTCAAACAGACGGGGAGGAAAAAAAAGAAACCTGCCTGAATCCCATACTGTTTGCTTTCTTCTGACTTATGAGGTGGCTTTCCTAGGGCTTGAGTGAGTTACTTCCTGCTTGCCCGCTCAGTACCTTTTTGGTTTTTTTCTCCTTGGTAGATTCACATGTTGCTTTGAATGCCCTAGCGTAACTGAACAGATCTTGTTTCTGCTCGGGGGGATTTTTAATTTGTTCAAGAGATCCCATGTTGGTTCAGCACATCTCATGTACTTGTAGTCTTCTAGTCATGGGGCTGTAGTGTTGAACTGTAAAACTCATGGTTCTTATGTCTGTGAATATGGGGGGGGTCTATGGGGAAAATAATTTGCTTGTGCAAATTGGGAAATTAACTTTGCTTTGCAAGTTAATGTATCCACCGGTTTCGGCCATGCTGTGAAGAATCAAGTAGACTGCTTGTTTCTTGCTCCCTGGAGGGAAAGAGAAGTCATGTTCCCACCGTTTGTAAGTCTAGTTGAGCTCTGTACTTTGTTCACTGTAAATAAACCTCCCGACACAGCATTTAACACCTCAGTTCACCTTTGTTTCAAAGTTTTGTGAGGGCATAGTCAGGTGCTGTTTCTGATCTCTTAGAAGTGTTTGGTCTTCTCTGCTGCATATGATGCCCATGTCTGTTTTCAGAAGTTGTTAGCTTCTTTGCCAGGTATGGTGTGGGTGGCGGAGATGCCCTTTACCGAATGAAGTCTCTCGCTTTTCCATCCTTTGCCATCTGTCGACATGCTTACTATGTCTGCCAGCCTCCTGAAATTAAACACTGTGGGCAAGACACAAATAAAAACTGACAAATGTGACTTTGGCAGTGAACATATGTAGTGATGTTGAAGCCTGTGCCCAGGAACTGTGAGGACTTTCAAGTTTCACGTTCAGGTGGAGTGCTTGCTTGCGCTGCTGTGCCTCTGGAATGGGAATGCAGTGTAAACTTGCAGACTTTTTTTTTTTGTTTTTTTTTTTTTTTAAACTGCAGTTAACTTCTCTGAAATTCCTTTATGTTCTTGATTGTTTTTTCCCTCTGGACCTTATCAGGCAACTTGTGTAAGGCCATAGCTCCCTTGTGCTGATTGTACTGTACAACCTGGTGGTTGGTTTTGAGCTAAGATTAGTGCATGTTCTTTTCCCAGCTGGAAAGGACTTCTACCACTTTGAGTGCTTAGACTTTAAAGGTTCAATGTTTCTTGGAGGCTTGGTGTAATAGGTCAGTGAATCTGTGTTGCCAGAGAAATGAGGAACTTTTTGCCAAGCATTTCAAGATCTTAAAAAAGGAATGTTTAGAATCCAGACATAAAACCATACTGAGAAATGGGGGGGGAAAGAAATCTGTACTCATCCGTGTAATCAGCAGTGGTGTTAGTGTAACCACTCTAAGTGTTGTCTAATTTCTATTGTTTTGTTAGTGAAATAAAATTTAGAGATAATGACGTTGTTTTTCAGTTTGGCTGTGAGTAAAACTGTTATGATCAGGTTGGTCTGGTTGCTAGCCATGCCCTTGCAGAACAGGATGTTCCCACCTGCTCATTCTTGCTGGCACTGGTGTTTGCATGGCTGAGGAGTCAGCTGGGTCAGCTTGCTGCTTTGTATTGTGACAAAGTTTTATGTAGGACTAGTTTCTGCCGAAGGCAGAGGAAGAAGATCTGAATGACCTGGCAGCTACGTGAGCACCAGTTGTCACAGAGGTAGTGGGACAGGGTGCGTCTGTGAAGAGGATGCATGTGGATTCCCAAAGATTGGCTTCAGCCAATTATGAAACTCCATTCCAGTTTATTCTCTTAATGATTCTTTTTATCATGGCAGTGTGTTTATTTGGAGTTTTTTTTTAATGTTTACACAAATGATAAAAGTGTATTATGCTCTGTGATTTCAGAGCAGCGTGTAAATAACTGGAGCACAGAATGTATCGTGTATTTTTGTGTGAAGAATAGGTAGTTTCTTTCACGCGTGTTCTTTGTATATTGTGAATCTGGGTCTATCCTGTTTCTGAAATAACAACAGACTGCAGCTGTGGGTGACTTGCTTTGGTTTTCTTCAGATTGGTTTGAATAGACAGCCTTAATTTTCAGTTGATTGTACATCTACTGTTCTGTGCACAGTTCCAGCAGCAGGGGACACAGGCATTCTTCACATGCTGCCTTGAAAATTGTTTCTTTGGTCAGATTTTTTATCTTGCTCTACATAGGAAGATGAGGCTTTTCAGAGTTCTGATTTTCTCACTAAAATAAATATGACGATAATGCTTCCTGGAGTAATGGTGAGATCAGATGTAGTCTTAATGGCATAGGCAGAAATATTACCTGCTGCTTTGCTTGAACAAATCCTTTCAGTTAAAGACTTGTGGGAAAGACAGTTATATTTACTGAATGTGTATCTTTTCTTTCCTTTGCCCTCCTAAACTGTTGTACCTTAAAGGCAAGTCAGAAAATTAAAGTAGACTTCTGACAAGGTGATGCCCAGAGGATGGATTTCCCAGCTCAGAGTGAGGTCTTTGATACTGTTAGAGGGTATTAACTTTTGGCGTGTTGGTCAGTTAAGTTCCTTCAGAAATGAAGTAAAACGTTGTGAGCAGTGTGACAAGGGGTCGGCCTCTTAGAAAATGTGCAAGAACTGCTTACTGAAATAACTTCATGCTATTCTGCAATACAAAATAAAATATATTTTTAAATAGACGTGCCGCTAGTAATATCGTTAATTTGAAAATTATAGCCAGATCCTAAAAACTTAGGACTATGATAGATTTAGAATGTCGCTGTATCAGACTGTCATGGTCCTTGAGTGACACAGTGCTGTTGCAGGATGTCCTTATGAATACTCCTTAAAAAAACAAAACAAAAAGTATTTCTCTATCGCTTGTTTCCTTGCTAGGAGAGTATTGTCCTACTGAGAACGAAAGAGCCGAATCTGCTTTGTTTCTCTCAGATGAGGCGCAGTACTTGGACTTCTGGCAGATATCCAAAGCAATCCTTGCTTGAAGTCCTGAGAGTCAAGTTACTCAGCGTGCTAATGACTGACGTGCATACGTTTAACAAGTGGGAGGAACCAAATTATTTGTAAAACCTGGATTCAAGGGGCAAACAGCTTACTGTTTGCTCAGTATTTGCTGCATCCAGTAATTTTTTTTTTTTTTTTTTTTTTTTTTTTTGTGACTGGCTTTTAGCGTCTATACAACAAGTAGCTGAAAAAATTGCTATTCCCACTTAGTAGAGAGGAAAAAAAATAGATAATACAGCTGTCATGCCTTTGTTGAGAATCTTTAAGAGGCCAGACTGCTTGGGAAATATTTTCAGTTGTATGTATTTCCATAGTAGCAACAGTACCAGTGCTTGGAGAAAGTAGATTCTGTTTTCTTCAGATTTATTTAACTACATGCTGGAGTTCTAGCTGAACTTGTTCATAAGTAGTCAGATATTTTACACTGTTTTTCCTGTAGTGTCTTTAAATCTCATAAAACAGTGTTCAGTTTTCAACATTCTAATCTGAATGCCTGTCTTGTTAGTCCCTTTTAAAGCACAGAAGGCAGGAATGCTAGGAACAGCTGTTTGGCTTCTGTGTTCTGTATTTACAGGGAAGGTTTCTGGGCATTCCATGGTTCTACTTGCAGGTGTGAGCTTCTGTCTTCCTGCCTTGTCCCAGGTGATACAATTGTCATAATATATGGAGGTAGTACTTGCTTATTTTATTTCTGGACTGTGGTTTTAGTCTGCCTGCATTGTGTTCAGTTTCCTGCTGTGTGTGCAGTAGTTCCTGCTTCAAACTATACAACCAAACCTACAAAGCCTGTCCCTTAACTCAGTGTAAGTGTGAGGGTCTGTGATACGTCAGTGTTGTATGTTTCCAAGTTCGTTGTCTTCTTGTTAGTTTACAGTTAGTTTTATTAAAGAATTTCATATTGGGGCAGGTTTATTTATTTATTAACCTAGTATCAGACACAGACATATGACAGTGCTATCAAACTGGAGAACATGGAAGGTTTTTAGTTTCAGCCCTCCAATTCATTGATCTGCCATTTGAACTGTGCATCTCTAACTGCTGAAACATGGTTTTTCTGGATGGATGAGCATCCTGAAGTGCAGATGTGTTTTCCTAATGAGCACTTCTGGTGTCAGCTTTAGGACCTGCTGAGGACACCAGGAATTGTTGAAGGAGGTGCAGGGCAAATAACAGATCTTCCACTGAAAGGAAATAGTGAATAAACAAAGAAGATGAGAGGAGAAGAAATTAATGCCTGCACTGCAGGAAAAGGATGACTAATTTTCAGGGATGGAATCAGGGCTTCTGCACATACTGAGCATTCATCAGTTGGTCTGGATGCTTAACTGCACTGAGGACGTGAGAAGTGCCCCTCTCTCCCTCTTCCTGCTCAGCCACACTTCAGCTGTTCCCTCACCCCCTGCATCTGCATACAAAATAAAGAACTGAAGGTGAAAATTCAGCTGCTGGAGGAGCTGTGATCTCTTTGTGCAAGACTGCTGACTACAGAGGGGTCATGGATTGAAGCTGGTGTTTAAGTCACCAAAAAAGAACTTAGATTTGTAAACTGCTCTCCTGGGAGTGGGGTAGGTTAGGGAGCCTAATACTACTTTAATCCTGGTTTGTGATTATATGTCATTTTTCTTGGAGCCAGGTATGCTCCGTAATATTCCATTTCCATTTTTTGTCATTTGTGTTGCCTCTCTGTATCACACAGTCATAGGAGTTGAAAGGGACCTCTGGAGATCGTAATGTCCAAACCCCTGCTAAAGCAGGTTCCCTACAGTAGGTAGTAGAGGAAGGGATCCAGTAGGTTTTGAGTATCTCCAGAGATGGAGACTCTGGGCAGCCTGTTTCAGTGCTCTGTCACTCTCACTGTAAAGAATGTTTTTGTCGCGTTCATACTGAACTTCCTATGGAACAGTGATATACAACTTCTATTTTTGCAGGGTGATGAACATAGCTAGATATCCATTAGGTGTGTTCACACTGGCAGTACTCTGTACCTTATCTGTGCAGCCAGAGACTTGTTCTGAGTGTCCTTGGGCTGTTTTGAGGTGGATCCATCTTTCTCACTGGTGTTAAGAGAAACTTGAAAACAATTTTGTTTTCTCAAAGTATTGAACAGCATGATACAATTTAGATTTGAGGGTTCAATTAAATGAGAAGCCTCCTACGTAAAATTTTTCTTCTTTCTGTTCCGTTGCTCTGCAAATTAAATAGTATCATTGCAATAAACAAGCATAATTACACTGAGCTTTATTTGTTTTAAGTAGCAATTTATACATTTTTCTCAGCCATACCTGCAACATTTGTGGATTTCAGTTTTGGGAGAAAAAAGAGGAGGGAATAATTCAAAACTGAATGTCTTTGAACGGTTTTTTGTTTTCCTGATCTTTGTTCAATTCTGACTAACTTTTTTTTTTTTTTTATTTCTCCCCCCCAGTTGTTTGTGGTAGATGTCCAGACTGGTCAAATTACCAAGATTCCTATTCTGAAAGACCGTGAGCCTGGCATGGTGAACCAGCAGGGCTGTGGGATTCACGCCATTGAACTCAACCCCTCAAGGACCCTTCTGGCTACAGGTGGAGACAACCCCAACAGTCTTGCAATTTATCGTCTGCCTACACTTGATCCTGTCTGTGTGGGAGATGTAAGTGGGAATGTTCGGGGAAAGTTTATTCTGTTACTTGTAAGAATTACTTCTTTTAAGTGCCTAAGGTCAGGGCAAGGTTAAGACTTCAGAGTGTCGGAGTGAAGAGTGAAGAATTTCTGAATCTTTGACAGCTTTGAAACAATTCTGATTGAGTCTTTTTTTTTTTTTTCTTTTTTGACAAAGTATCTTAAATACGAGTGTGGATATAAATGCGTGAGATGGTTCTGATTTCCTTTTCCTTGCCTTCATTTGGGTCCTCTTCAGATTATTTTTAAGCACTGAAATTGTAAAAAAATCATGATTGTCAGACTAATTGTGTTGATGAAGATTGAAATTGAGGCACAAAACTTAGTGAAAAAGCTCTTGAAGTTGCAAAGATGATACACATTGTTCCGGTTTTTCCTTTTCCAATGCAGCTTACATGTGCATTATTCTAGAGGCAGAACTTGGCTTTCAGAATTAATTCTAACTCTGTGGCGTATGGCACTTTGATGTTAGCTGTACCAGAATCTATTTCTGAAATGTCATAACGCTTTTTGAAAATAGCTAGTCTTAAAAAGAAAGAGGCTGAAATGAGTGCAGTGATGTCCTGCAAGTCCTTCTCTCATTTCTCCTTCCTTTTGAATAAGGACTTCATGGAGACGTGAATGACAACAGCAAAGGTCAGAGTTTCAGCAGTAGCACATAGTCAAGCTTTCCTGCAGCTGGCTATGAAGACTTTTATGACGTAGTGTTCATTGCATTCATTGCTGCTGTGACTTTCCAGCTTCTCAAACAAAACTAAAGGCTTAGAGACTTTCTCCCTTGGGTTTCCTTACATACTAAATGAAAGATTCTTGAATTAATAGCCTTGAAAAATTATTCTTATAACTAAAACATCATGTTTACAGTATTATTAATAGTAGGGGTATGTGTTTGTGGAAATATGTCTAAAGAACACTGCTTTTGAAATGGGAAATAGAAGTCCTTAGGTTTGAGATCATTTCGGCTTTGGTCTGTGGCCTGGTTTTATATCACTTACTTGCTCTTACTGTTAATTGTACGTCTAGCTTTATCAAAATAAAATAAATTTAAAATTACTGCTGGGTATGTGAGCTGCTCCAGCTTGATATTGGAATTTTACCTGTATAATATTTTTAATGTAGATCTGTTGTGGTTTTGTTTTTTTTTTGTTTTGTGTTTGTGCTAAACCTGAAAGTGAAGAATACTTCTCTGTTTTGTGAGACTACTTGACTACTTATGGCACAGCAAATCTGATTTTTTTTTTTTCCTTTTAGGATGGACATAAGGACTGGATATTTTCAATTGCATGGATCAGTGATACCATGGCTGTTTCTGGTAAAGTCAATTTTTTAATCAATATTTTATTGTAATAGCATACTGCATTAATACTGGCTTTAAGGAAATGCCTTTATCAAATGCACAAGAACACTTGTAACAGTGGCAGTCATCTGGCAGTATTCTTGTTCAGGTGCTTCTGTTTGATTTTCACCAATTGCAGAGAGAGAAGGAAAGAGCTCATTCTTGTACTCAGTGTTGTTGATTATAGTATTGATTTTGTGGTTAATTAGGCAAAGAGTCTCATTCTCAGTACTGTGGCCTTCAATATTCTGTGCTGAAACATTATCAGGCTACAGGCTCCACAATCTGTAGCCAAAACAGGGCAGTCCTGCTGCTGCAAGACTCCCTGCATCCCCTTTTGGTTCTGACCTTGTGGTTCTTCATCCCCAGTGTTGCTGAGAGAGAAGCATGCACTGGTGTTCTTGATGTTTTATCTGAAAGTCCCACACTGGGTTTTGGGCACGATTAGACCTGAAGTGTTGAGTGGGTCCATATGGAACCCACTTTGAGGGCAGTGTGATTATCCCTGCGCCTAGCAGTTCAGAGTCATTGCAGTTGGCTGTATCACTTGAGTTGACCAGCGACAAGACTTCTTTGGCTTCTTTTAGTCAGTGAAAGAGGAGAATTGCTCAAAAGAGGTTTCAACCCATCCACAGTCTGAATTCCATCTTTTTCTAAGGACAGAAGCTCTGAATGGAGCTTAAGATTATACAGATTAAGACTTGAGGTTGCCTGAATCCAGGTGTCTTGAGCAGGTGCCTTGAACAGTGCACTGTAATCACTAAACCATTTTCTTGAATGTTTCATGTTGATACAGAAATTGACTTTAAACCCAGTTAGTATAAATGCTTTTCTTAGTGCATACCTGGTATTGAGTAGAGCTTGGTGGGACTTTACTAAAAATCCATCTTCAGGATGAGTATCAGAATTTCAAAGAACCTGTTAAAGTTCACACCTTAAGTTCAGAACCTTCAGGTCAGAACTTTGTTTTCCACTTTTGAGCTCTAAATAGTATTTAATTTTCAGATAGCTTTTTAGTATCTTAAATTCTTTTTCAAAGTCAGTTGGATCTGTTTTGAATGCTGCTTCATTTGAAGCTGTTTGGAACTACTTTGGTTATTTGAAATATTCTTGATTTAGTACTGTGCTTAGCTTTGTTTTCTGTGTGGTCCCTGCCCAAGATGTGATTTTTTTGGAAACAGATGGAATTTAGTCTTTTCAACAGATATTGCTGTGAGAAGGTCTCTAAATGGTGACTTACAAGGAAGGATTCAATATGAGGAAGAATTTCAAGAGGGGATATTAGTTACGGCTTTGGAATACAGCAGAGCAGTATTGTTTTTCTGAAATCCTATCAAGACTCTTTCTAATGAAAACTCAATTTGTGTTACCAGTTTGTTGTTAGTTAAGCCTCTATATATAGAATCACAGAATCCTTATATCTGGAAGGGACCTGTAAAGGTCACCTACTTCAACTCCCTTGCAGTGAACAGGGACATGCACCAATAGATCAGGTTGCCCAGGGCCTCCAAGGATGGGACATCATCCACATCACTGGGCAGCCTGTTCTAGTGCCTCAGCACCCTCACTATAAAGAACATTTTCCTTATATCCAACCTAAATCTCCCCTTTTTATGTTTGAAACCATTTCTCCTTGTTCTGTCATCACCATAGACCCTGATCAAGAGTCTGTTCCCTTCTTTCCTGTAGCTCCCCTTCAGATTTGAAAGGCCACTCTCAGGTCTCCATGGAGCCTGTGTCAAAGGTCTTACTGAAGTACAGATAGATATCGATTACTCTTCCCTTGGACACTGACGCACCATGATAGAAGGCTACTGAGTTGGTCAAGTAGGATTTGCCCTTGGTGAAGCCATGCTGGCTCTGCCATATCACTTGCCTGACTTGCACGTGCCTTCACGTACCTTCCATGGGGATCTGCTCCGTGATCTTTCGTGGCAGAGGTGAGACTTGACAGGCTGGTAGATCTCAGAGTCATCCTTTTTACCCCTCTTAAAAATGGGTATGGTGTTGCCATTTTTCTGATCCTGATTGCTACAACTTTTCAATTATCATTGAGAGTGTCTTGGTGACTACATCAGCCAATTCCCTGAGGACTCTGGGTGCATCTCATTGGAGTCCAAAGACTTGTGGATGTTCAGGTTCCTTAGGTGTTCATGAAGCTGATCTTTGCTTGCAGTGGGAGGGATGTTGTTTCCCCAGTCACTGCCTACTACACCGACCATTTGGAGGCTCTGTGGCAAGCAGTTAACATAGAAGACCAAGGCAAAAGAAGCTGTTAAAGTACCTCAGCCCTCTCCTTGCCTGTTGTAACCTGCTTGCCTTGAGGGGGATATGCCCTCCTGGACTTCCCTTTTCTGGTTGAGGTACCTGTAGAAGACTTTCTTGTTCATCTTGGCATTCCTTGCCACATTCAGTTCAAGCTGGGCTTTGACTTTCCTGATCCCATCCCTACACAGTTTAGCAGCTTCCTTATTCTTTTCCCACGGTACCTGTCCCTGTTTCCACTGGCTGTGCATTTTCTTCTTGCTCTTCAGTTTGACCAGCAGGTCCCAGTTCAGCCACACCAGTCTCTTGCCTTCCTTTCTTGACTTGCTACACATGAGGATGGAGAGCTCTTGCACACTGAGGGAAGCTTCCTTGGGTAAAGGCAACAGTACCAGTATTCCAGTACATTTATATAGTACTTTACTGTCTTTCTGTGCTTACAGCATGTAATGTTTCGTGTGGTTTTCAGAGTGAGATGATGGAATATTGTAACTGTCCTATATAAAAAAAAGCAAATATATTAATTGTTAATTAGGTGAGGATTTTCTTTTTTAAAGGAAAAAAAAGCTAATCCTGGAATTTGATTTTCAATTTATTCATGTCAATCTTCGAGTGATGCCAATTTAAAAATCTCTATTAAAAAAATAATTGTAAGCCAGCTGGGAAGTCTGAGGAAAACAGGAGAGGTTATTAGAGTTTTTCCAGTGGTGAGATAAGGACATAGTGAGGCCCAGCATGTGAAATAGCACTGTTACTGTTGAGGGGAGGTGTGAGTAAAGTAGTGCCATGTTCTCCCTTGTATGAAACTTCTAGCAAGATCTTGGTTCTAGCCTGCAGATGAGAGGCACCAAGGGAAAACATGTTAAAAGCAAGTAGCAAGTCTGAATGCTAAACTGAATTCTTGAAAATTTCACCAGTCTCACTGGGAGGAAACCAAGACGACTAACCTCTGACACTTAACTTGAGTCTGTAAGATTAAAGCAATACTTGTATCTGAAACAATGAAGCAGGAATATTAATCTCCAGGTGTTGAGGAATTAGCAAATATCGTTATTTGAATTGAGAAACTAAATACAGAACTCTTGTTTCAAAACTCTTACGTTTCTTGGGGTAGGTTAGATGACACAGAGAGCAACAGATAAGCGTTTGTTCATCTAACATTAAAATACTGTTTTATTCTAGGCTGAGGTTAGAGCTCTGGGGGTATGTCTGCTCACCACTGTTGGAACTGTTGAAAGAGAGCAAACTGGACCATGGGCTTGATTATTCTTACTTCTTAGCCTCCGTAAGAGCAAGCAAGAGTTTGCTTGTAAAACGTAGCTGTGTATTTCAGTACTCCATAAATATAAAATTTAAGTTCTCAGCTTTGAGCAGCCATGACTGGGAGAGAATACGTCAACTGCTGTACTGACTGGACAGAGATTTCCATGCCAACGGTTTAAAAATGGGATGAATAATTCCTAGGATGAGCCTAGGCTGACAGATGATACTCTACTTGGCTTCAGGGCTGACCAGTTAAACAACATACATTGCCTTTTTATGGCTGTTAGGGCTATTAAAATGGACGGCTTCCTCCTAAAGTGAGTCAAGATATTTGGAAATTTTGCTGTGGAACATTCAGTCTCCATAACAAGATTAGGTGCTATAGAAACCATCAACATGTAAATTGAGTGGCAGGATGTTTTGTCATTTGTTACCTGCTGCTGTGCAGTGCCATTGAAAGTTGTTTTTCAGTCTGTCTAGTGGGTGATAGTGGCTAATGACTGAATTCATTTTCCAAGGGAAAAAGCCATCTGTGCAGTATTGCAACAAGATGTATTAGTATACGCTACTGTAAGAACATGTTTTACTTGCTTGTTGTTCCAGCTTGCTCCTTATGAAGTACTAAAATCTATAAATGTAACAGGCTGATGAAGTTGTTCAGTCTTTTTTAGCATCATCAAGGCATGGAAGTATAACTTTTATTTCCTTGTGAGAGAACGAATGTGATTTCCATACTGTGTAGGGAAGAAGCTGAGTTTTGAGTCAGATCTGTCAGGGCCAACTTAGATGGAATTATATAGACGTCACAAGAGAGGGGCATAAGGCCTTGGATTAAATCTTCATGGAGCTATGAACCAAAGAGGCTCAGCTTCTTTCATGTATTTTTTATTCATATTTTGGCTTAATATCTCCAGATTCCTTAGAAAAATGCAACTTCTAGCTTGTTCAGCTTCAGTTCCTTATGTTGTGTTCTTTAAAGAGGACATTTGCACAGCTTTAAGCAAAGTAACTTGTACTGTTTGGATCAAATCTGTTTTACAGTAAAATTATTACTTAAATAGCTGTTTCTTTTTAGCTCACAAGTGTGCATGTGTATACATACACTTCAGTATACTGAGAGAAGTTCAGTGACCCAAAATTGACGTAAATGTAACTTCATTTTCTTGGAGACTTTTCATATTGTATTTGCAGACTTAGCCTTGTTAAGTTGGGCTAAATGTATTGACTGTTCAGTCACATCAGAGTTTGTTCCACTTGTGAATCATTAGTGGTGATTGTACAAGTTGTTGTTTTTTTTTTTTTTTTTAATGCATCCTGGTCTATTTGAAAATAGATTCAATACTTAAAAGTATAGGAAAAATATAAACACTTCACAATGACGTCACAGTATTATAACTTTATAGCTCAGGAAGATCATGTTAATCCTAATTAATGACACCCAACAATTAAGTTAAGTTAAACTAATAGCAGTAGATTTCTTTCCCACTTTTGGACTCTTGTTTATTACAGTTCATTTCTTATAGGGGGAATTATATATAAATGATAATAGTGCTTCTATTTATTCAGGTTCTCGGGATGGTTCAATGGGTCTCTGGGAAGTCACAGAGGATGTGCTTTCCAAAAGTGATGCCAGGCACAACTTGTCTCAAGTTCCTGTCTATGCCCACATAACACACAGGGCTCTGAAGGATATCCCTAAGGAGAACACCAATCCTGACAACTGCAAAGTTCGAGCACTGGCGTTCAACAATAAGAACAAGGTCAGTAAGATACTCTGAATGGTTGAAAAGTCCTAAAATAGTCCAGACATACTAGAAAAAAGTTATTTAAATAAAGTTATCTAAATCCAAGTGTGCTGGAGAGGCAATGTAATATTTTTTTTTCCATGGTCCTTTTGTGTCTTTCCTATATGAGATGGTTATCTTCATCTGCTCTGTCTCCTTGTACCCCCCAAAGAGAAAAGACTTGTGTACTCCTTGAGAAGGAACAGTTTTGCTGCGAGTCTGACCTTTGGTTTGTACTTTAACGAGGGTAAGGGGGAGTGCTTACAAGAAGCAGAAAAAGTTCCAAAAATGTTTGTTGTATTTATCTTGAATCTCGAGTGCTCAAGTTTCTTTCCTTCTTCTTTCATGAAGACCAGCTAATAGGCAGGTAGTTCCTGGTTGGATGCCTCAGTTGTTTCTGGATTGTTCAGCAAGTGGGGTGATTGACACAAGGGACAGGCACCAGTGTTTGCTTTGATGTTATTTTATTGGCATTTGACAAACAGTAAATGTTAAACTCCCCAGTGCTGATCTTGTGTTATTTACGAGACATGAACTGTACTGGAGCAAGTGGGAGAAACACCTCTTCCTTCCCTTCTTTTATTTCTGCCCTTGAAGAACAGAAATCTGAAGTCACAAAGAGCGTGCTCTCAGAAGCACAGTGTTCCTATTGGCTTTTTCACCATGCTGATCGTTCCTGTGATGGAGACTGCATATGACTTTTTTCAAGTAGAGTAGTGCCAGGAAATAAATGATTGCTTCAGGGTCAGAATTGGTGTGGGAGCTGCTAGCTGCCACCTCCAGCTTGTACTATCTAATAACCTGCCTGTTTGTCCAATAAGATCTATACTTCTAAAGTTATATTTGGTTGTTTTAATAACTCTTATTCTACCTAGCACCTTTGTTTGTGCTCTGTCGAGTTCAATATGAAATGAAAACTAATCTTGATAAAAGCGTGTACAGGATTACAGGTGAATATTGATCAAGCACAGTAGAGTGTGATGTTTTTAAAGGCATTTATAGCACAGAAATTAACTCTGCTTGTTTATTTAACAGGAGCTGGGAGCTGTGTCTCTAGATGGGTACTTCCATCTTTGGAAAGCAGAGCACACACTGTCAAAGGTACTTTTTCTTTTTTGGTGTTACATTTTGGAAATTGTCTAGCAGTTACTGCTGTTTTCATCTGCTTTAAATGCTTGAGGAAAGCAGCATGTGTAAAATAGGTAAAAGCTTTGTACAAATTAAAATGTACCCCTCTCAAAAGTAAATAAAACTTCAGGAGGTAATGCAGTGCTCTTAACCTTCTGCTGGTTCTGCATGAATTGAGTGCACTATGGCACAGAGAGCGACTACTTGTTTACCAGTGTTATTATAGATTAAAATAAGACCTTCCCCTGTTTGTGTATATGGTAAGCCCTTTCAGCAGGGGTCAGATGCATCTGTGTGTCTGCTGAAGCAGTAACAGCAGCAGAGAAAAATGCAAAACAGTTTGCTAAAAAGTCCTTTGTTCTTTGCAAAATTCTGAAGACCAGCCTTTAGCATCTCAGATTGCTTCAGGTGAGGCATCCTGTCTCTTTCATGTGAGTCTGCTTGTTGCTTTTCTCTTAAACTCTGTGTTCATATTAAAAATTTTAACTGCAGTTTTTGTGCTGCTATGTCCTTGAGCATAGCTTACAGATATTTTTTTGTTTTGTTAATGTCTTGTTCTTTTATTGTAACGGGTTGACTGTTTTCTTCTTTGTTTCCAGTTACTCTCCACGAAATTGCCATACTGCAGGGAGAATGTGTGTTTGGCTTATGGTCAGGAGTGGTCAGTGTATGCAGTAGGATCACAGGCACATGTCTCCTTTCTGGATCCGAGGCAGCCTTCTCACAATGTTAAATCTGTCTGTTCCAAAGAGCGAGGCAGTGGTAAGAAACTTATCAGAGGGTACTTTAAACTGTTTGCTTGCAGAAGTAGCAACTTAAGACTGTATTAAGTTCTTGTTGGTTGGTTGTAAATATTTTTTCTGTCTAAAAATAAAACTAGGGTTTTCCTCTGATTATTTAATTGACAGTACATGTAAGTTTTGCTTTCATGCCACTGCTCTCTGAGCAGCTAAAAACAACACTGAAATCAGATGATCTCTTATGATCAGCTACACCATGGGCGCCCAGCCTTTTGGCCTATCTGGGCTGCACTGAGTGAAGATGAATTGTCTTGGGCTGCATGTAAGATACAGTTAATATACTGTAGTAGCAAAACTAATTTTTGTTGCTCTATGTTTTAATTAGAAGATATTTAAAAACGTACAACTAGTGGGGTATTTGGTGTTGTTTTTGTGAAACTAATGCATCTGCCTGGTTCGATGGAGGTGGGTGTGATTCTTAGTGAGTTCTCAAGGTGCTGATCAGATTTTTGTTGAAATTTTACTCTTTTTTTATTTCATGCTTCAAAATAGTTGCTCACAGATGTTCCCTGCCAAAAAGCAACAACGTTGTTGAAGGCTAATTCTAAACAAACTGAGCTACCATTGTGTTAGGTATCAGAGGGTTAAATACTTCATTTCACTAGCCAGGGACTTCCCAGATCCAGTAGACCTTGAGGGGGAAATTAATCAGGATGCTTTGGGGATGTTGGCAACCTGGCATGAAAACTCAAGGACCACCAGTCCATGTAGTTGTATAAAGTTACTAACCAGTAATTGTGAAAAGAGGGAACTGGAGAATCACTAATTTTGTAACTTTTGTGTATTAATATTGTGCTGGTAGTTGTGTGTGTGTGCTTGATCTGTAGGAAACCACTAAGCACTCAGGCTTGCATGATCCTCAAATAAATAAGCAATGTCTCTTCTGCATGTGTGAAGATAGACATACTGCACACCAGGTGACAAATCCGCTTTTGGGACAACAGCATGAGTAAGGAGTGATTGTAGAGTGAGGAATGTTTTTCCCTTTTAAGGTACATCTTAGGAAATCTTGCTAAAGGGACGTGCTTATTTTTTGCTGTTCATGGGACTGTCTTTAGCCAGTATCAAAAAGCATAAAGTTATGTTAATGTGAGTTAGCACTGCTCTGCACCCTCTCCGTAACACAATTTCAGCCCCAGCAATACCAGTTGTGCACTGGTGTTTGGCTGCTTAGTGATGATGAATGTGCCCTTGGTGCTAGGGCTGGCTGCTTGATGGGGGAGAGCCATGGCCACAGTGGCAGCAGGCAGCTTCAGGGTGGCCTGGGATGTGCTGCATGGCTTGGGCTTGCCTGAGCTAAGCCATATGCTATCTGAAAAGTATAGAACTTATTAAAAGTTTTGCTTTCAATTTTTTAATCTCTTACTCTTCTTTTCTTTATAAGAAAGCCAATGCAATTGCCTCATCACTGCTAATATTGTCTAGTCTTGCATTTTTCTCTGGCAGTAGAGGAAAAAGCACGTTTGTTCTTTGCTGTCATGTTTAGAATCTGTGATGTGAGTACAATCTTGATCTACTTTCAAAGTCACAACTGAGACTTTTGATTTTTCAGAGTATACTTCTTTTACATATGAGAAAGTTTACTCTTACAATAATACTCATCTGTAATTATTTTATTTTTATTTTTCTGTTGTGGATGCAATCTGTCCAACTGAACCTTACACCAGGGCCAAATATAAGGACTTGCTTCTTTTCCACGTGGCCTTTATTTGGAAGTGTGAGAAGAAGCATTGTGCTGTGATACTTCACTTCAAACTATATTAATCCACAACGAAGAAGTTAGTTCTTGTTTAATTCTAATCTGAGCATACATATCTTCACTGGTTGGGTTATCAAAAGTCCTATAGAATAAGGTTCAAGAAATTCTAGTAAAAGAAAGAGTTTGTTCCCAGATAAATGGCCTGTTGCTTTCAGATGTGGGAGAATTGTATTTAGAATGAAAAACAGCACTTCACCAGCCCTGAACAGCTCACCAGCACCACTGACCTCACTGTCACTGAGGGCTTTCTGGAGGTTTTCTGTGTGCTGTTACTCTCTGCTATCACAGGAGAGAAGTGCCAAGATGCTGGAGCGTGTTTCCCAGTGGTGGCTGGAAGTCTCTGCCTCAGATATGTCATCACCATCATGGGAGTGATCTGTGTGTGGATAGTATCTCTGGGGCACTAGTAGGTGTCTAGAAGAGGCCTGTATTCAACTCCTTCTGTTATATAAAAGTGGATAGACCTCTCTTTATGCCTCGGTTGTAGATATTTAAGTGTTACTATTTCCGAAGGTTCTGTGTGCTTTGATTTTCTTGGGACTTGGTGTGCTGCAGCACCTCTAGAAAGTAAGTTGTGTTTTCCTGGACTAAAGTCTGGGTTGATCTCTTAAGTGTTTTAAGTGCTACCTGAACACGCTGTCTGCTCTTATGTGTGTCTGATGAGTCACAGAATCACGGAAGACTTGATTTGGAAGGGACCTCAAAGATCATTCAGTCCAGCAACCTTGCTTTGAGCAGGGAGGTTGAAAGTTAGATGATCTGTGACATCCCTTCTAGCCCAGGCCTTCTGTGACCTCTAGCCCAGCTTTCTGTGATTGCCCTGCACTATTTCAGGTTGCCCAGTGCCCCATCCAGACAGACACTGATCACCTCCAGGGACAGGGCAACCCAAACCTCTATGGGCAGCCTGTTGTAGTGCCTCACCAACCCTCTCACTGGAAAAACTCCTAGAATCTTCCCTCCTTTAGTTTAAAACCATTCCCCCTTGTCCTATCACTATCTAGCCATATAAAAAGTTGATTTCCCTCTTGTTTATGATCTCCCTTTAAGTATTGGAAGTCTACAGTGAGTTCTCCCCAGAGCCTTCCTTTCTCCAGACTGAACCTTATCCTTCAGCCTTCCTGTCTAGGAGAGGTGTTGCAGCCTTCTGATCATCTTTGTGGCCCTCCTCTGAGCCACTCCACAAGCTCCACCTCTTTCCTGAGCTGGGGACCCCAGACCTGGATGCAGTACCTGGTGGGGCCTCACCAGGGCAGAGTATATGGGGACAGTCACCTCTGTTGCTCTGCTGGCCACCCCTGTTTTGATGCAGCCCAGGATATAGGTGGTCTTCCAGGCTGCAAGTATACACTGCTGGCTCATGGTAATTCTTTCATATACCAGAACCTGCAAGTCCTTCTCAGCAGGGGTGCTCTCAAGGAGTTCCCCTCCCAGTCTTTATACATATCTGGCATTGCCCTGTTGCACGTGCAGCATTTGCACTTGGCCTTGTTGAACCTCATTCAGTTCATGTGGGCTCACTCTTTGAATTTGTTAGGATTCCTTTGGATGGCATCCCTTCCTTCTGCTGTATCAGCCACACTGCTCAGCTTGGTTTGATCTGCAAACTTGCTGAGGGTGCACTCAATCCCTTCATCTGTGTCACTGACAGAAATGTTAAAGAGCTCCAGTCCTGGAAGGGACTTCTGGGGGTCACCACTCATCACCAGCCTCCACTGGGACATAGATCTGTTGGCCACAGCACTCTGGCTATGACCTTACCACCAGATCCCTATCTACTGGGTGCCCTTCAAACCCCTGTCTCTCCAATGTAGAGAAAAGATGTGGATAGAAATTATGATATGAAGAGTACAAGTATGTGAGTTTCACACTAATTTCCTGTCTTAGGCATTGTGTGTAAAAGCAGGTCAGAGAAAAGTGGCAACACAGTAAGTCTGGAGTTGGGGCTGGTTTTTTACTCAGTATAACATCATCTGCTTTCCACAGAAGGCAGTTAATGCTTTTTAGTGTGTCTTGCAAGTGTTGCTTTTTGTAACAGCTGTACAGGAAAATGCAGGTCCCTGAACTCTAGTCCTTGATCAGCAAGAGCATCTGCTTTCTGCTTGGCTGGCATATAGTGTATTTGCTTGTGCCCTTGACTTATGTCCTGACAGCACAACAGTAATGTAGTGTCAATGGTTTGTGAACTGTTTTGGCCTGTTTCCATGGCTGATGGTGTGGGGGACACACACCCCAGGAATGGAAGGGGGAAAAGGAAGAGGGTAGGAAGATGGGCCTGGAAACAAAACAGCAGCAACAGTCTGAGGAGGAAAACTAATTACTAAGTAAGATACCGGAAAGCAGAATAATACAGCATAATACAGTATAATTGGAATTCAAGCTAATAAATCAAATGAAATGAGAGAATGTCCAAAAAATGAAGGCCTTATGCTAAAGCTGAAGGTGAGATAGCTAGGGAACCTCAGCTGCTGAGCTGACCAGCAAAAGAGGAAGTCTCAGGCTGTGTGCAGTTTTATCTTCCCCTCTGGATGGAAAACAGGAATGCAAAGTCCTCTGGGGTATGTAGTTCTCTTCTGAGAGCCAGGTGCCCGGAAACTCGGCAGTCCATAGAACTGGGGCAGTAAGGCTTTAACTCCCAGTGCCCCTCATGATGTTATGATGTGGAATACTGATAACAAAAGTCATAAAAGCATGACATGACATGCAGTGGGCAGAGCTTATGAAGCTCGGATTCTGTGTCTGCTTTTTGTGTAGTACACATCTGCAGTATGTAGGGCCTCCTTGTCTCTTAGGAGTGAGACTATTTTCTGGCACAAATATTCAAGCCCACAGAGAGTGCAGCATTGTGAGTGTTAGAGAGCTTGCCTTGGTTGGTTTTAGCCACAGGTGCTTTTAGTTCAGTATCACTAATCTGAGGTAGCACCTTGGAAGCCAAGGGGCAGTGCTATTCTAAATATCTTCTTAGTGATGAGTACATCTCTGTTTCATTCAATTGAAGATCTACTGGTCTGAATTGTGTAGGTTTTTGTGTTTGGTTTTGTTTTTTTTTTAACTGATAAGTACCCTGAGAAGTATGTTGTCTGCATTTACCTGTTTCTGTGAAGCAGGTGGGTTGCTTGTCAGACGCACTTGTAGCAGAAATAGAGGATATCTCCTCTTGTGGCTTTCTCCTCTTAACTCAAGAGGCTGCTGTTGCTGATTGCAGAGTGTTCAAAGCCTTCTGAATATATTTGTCTGCCAGGACCAGGACCTTGTAATGGGGGGGAAAGAAAGATGCTTCTGACCTACTCATATACATTTATAGCTGTAAATTAAATTGGAGATTCTTGTATCCATCTGGTAGATCTAATATAGTAGTACATGATCTTCACAGAGGTTTCCCTCCTACTATCCTGCAGACTTCAATTCATCTCTGAAGTGTGACAGTGTGGCTTTGCCTGTTTTAAGTGTGTGCTGTAGATATACATGGCTGTGAATATATCACCAGATTATGGAAGTGGAAGGATGAGGGTGTGTTTCTATTCAGGACCCTACAGGCAGAAACTCCCTGGTGGTGTCCACATCTTTTGGTGTATATTCTAGCATACTGCAAGTTCAGTGACTTGCAGTTTCACCTGGCATAGTGACAGCAATTTGTAAGTGTATCTTCTCCCCTCCTGTTAGAATACTTGTAATTTAGTGGTGCTTTGAACAGGCCTAAGAAACCACAGAGTGTATCACCTGGCATCATGTTGTACAGGAAGGGAAAGCATGGAAGTGGTGGAACTTCTGTGTAGATGTGTAGTTTGGGGTAGGGTGCTTACACAGAGCAAACCTTTGCACAATAAATATGGGGCAGATGACAGGACATCTTGCAGGTTCTTCTGTAGAGACGTACAGAATCTCCCTGAGGCTATTTCTGAGGAGTGTGGTGGTGTTTGTGTTGTAGGATACCTACTCTGCTTCCTTAGGTAGGTGAAGTGTTGGAGATGCCAGCTGTAAAGAATGTGCGCCTATCTGAGAACACTTGAATAATTATTCTTAGACTTCAAAATTATTTCAGATTTGATGCGTCTTGTTATCAAAATGATTAGCAGTTACTATAGTTATACATGCATAGAGCTACTCTTGTTGATCAGCAGAATGCACTTGGTGGCAGCCGAGGGTAACTTTCTTACACAGTGATGTAGCACAGGTTGGCAGGTAGGTGGGTAGGGGTGAGCTCTTGGGAAACACCAGAAAAGCATTCATTCTGCTGTGTGTTGTCACATGCTTGCTTAAGCTGTGTTTATTTAGAGACTCATAGCAGTAAGAATAAGGCTTCTCTTGATCTTAAGTGTCTTAGGATCTCTGCTTATCTGGCAGAACTGTGGTCTGCTGAAAGTGGAGCATCTTACTGTGCACCATCAGTGGATCACATGACCTCCGAGGAGAAGGGGAGTAGAGTGTATAACTGAAGCTGCTGCTTCAATAGTACAAGTGGGATTTATCTGCACTGCCCCACAGCAGTGGGTAATCTGATATTGGAGAAAGCTAGTAGGTAGTTTTTGATAAAGAGAATACTAGATATCAAGCAGTGGCACTGCAGAACCAAACTGTGCCTTGTCCTCATTGAATTGTATGTTTTTCTTCTGTTTGACAGGCATTCGATCGGTGAGCTTCTATGAACACATCATCACAGTGGGAACAGGGCATGGTTCCTTACTGTTCTATGATATCAGAGCCCAGAGGTTCCTGGATGAAAGGCCCCCACGTGCCTGCTACGGACAGAAGCAGAAGTTAGGAGGAAGTGAAATTCTGAAGCTGACTACAGGGAAAGGTTGGCTGGTGAGTAGCTTGTAGCCACGCAGCTCAAACGAGTTATTCTTATGGTAACTGTGTGAAATGCATCCTGGTGCAGCCATGATCGTCTAACTGGTAAATGTAATAATGAAAAGGAAAAAAAGCTGCAAAATTGTTTTCATAAACATTTCATATAAGGATCTTGAATAACTGCTTGCTTGAATGTAAGGCAGACTATCCTGCTTATGCAGTGACTCGTAAATGAACTAGATTTTGTATCTTTCATTACAGTCAAAAGCACACACTTCTAGTCGTTAATACATCAAACACAAATTGTTGTCTTCCTGTAGGACATGCTAATTTAACAAGATTTTCAAATAAGATTAATCAAACTATACACAGTTTTAAAGACTGTGTCTTCCTAAAATAATGCTGTGGCAGGCTCTTGAATTCTATTTCCTGTATTTTTACTATAAAGCAGTTAATGGAGAGAAGATGGACAAAGCTGTTATCTTTTCTATCATGGTGCAACTTCAGAAACTAATGAAACTTGATATCTTCCCTACCCTCTGCCCTGTCTGCCTACGATGTTTCATGTAAACCTCACCTGAAAAGCTTCAGGAAGTCTCTGTATCTTCCAGTTCAAGTTGATCTGTCTGAAGCTTCAGGAATTACTTACAGAGAAAAGATCCCTTTTAGGCCCTGGAAGCTAAGTTCTGCTTCTGTGAAACAACACATTGTGTTTGTCCAGCAACAATAACAATCTCAACTTTCCTTTAACAGAATCATGATGAAACCTGGAGGAATTACTTTTCTGAAATTAATTTCTTCCCAAATGCTGTTTACACCCACTGCTACGACTCGTCTGGAACAAAGCTCTTTGTGGCAGGCGGCCCCCTTCCTTCAGGACTTCATGGGAATTATGCTGGTCTCTGGAGCTAATAATAACTCTTTACAAATGCTGATCCTTACACAATTTTCTACTCTTTTTGTTTTAACAATGAATGAAACTGTGTGATGCCATTGAATTTTAGTTTAAAAGCAAGTTATTTTTTGGCAGAGTTTTCTGTTGGCCTCCAACAGTTTATACATCCTTTGAACCATTTCTTCGCTTTGACCTCCTCGATCCTTTATAGGATGGGTGTTTGACATACCTTTTTCTTTTATTTACTCCAAATGACTCTTTCCCCACATATAGGCAATCTTGGCCACGTGCCCCCTCCCCTACTTTGCTGCGAGGTAGGATTCCTTTCTAATAGAGTGGTTGCTCCTGCGCTTTCTGTGAAAGTCTAGGGGCTGTGTGTGTGCTGGTACTTTGTGTCAGTTACATTACCTGGAGTGAGGACTACTTGTAATTAAAAAAAATATTAAAAATATTTATAAGAGATAAGCTACTACTTTATCTGCAGAGCCTGGCCCTGGCCTGGGTTGATCTTATTTTTTAAAAGTACAAGTCTAATGATACTGTTTATATGTAAAGGAATACAGTAATTTTAAGCTGTACGCACCTGAGCCCAGGGACAGACTCCCCAAGGGTATTGCCCATCAAGCCCAAACTGCAGAAGCACGGGAGTTCTCAAAAGTGCATTTACATTTTAATTGTAGTTTTCAGCAGTGCCAGGAGCAAAAACATGATCTTCTGTTCCTGTACTTGATCCAGGTATCAGCTTGCGCAGCTGGAGTTTGAGCAGGCTGTTCTGCAGCGTGGCTGTTGCAGAATAACGTTACAATGGGGGCCTGCAGAGGTGATGAAAGGAAATGGGGGCTAGGGATACGAGTTTTAATGACAAGAAGAAGTGAACTAAACTATTTTCTGAGTGAGCCAAGGTTCCCAAGTATGCTGCTGTGGTAGCTTGTAGGTTATTTTCAGACAGCCTAATGCCCAGGTTTTTGTCCCAGGTTACGGAATTTTTTCCTTTTTTTTTTTTTTTTTTTTTTTTTTTGTCTGTTCTGGTTGTTAGGGCTGTTAGCCATCTCCTCTGATAAGCCAATGGAATAAATAAACTATTTTTTCCTCTAAGGTTAAAGAGTATGTCTCAGACTCGTCTAATGCAGGCTAAAAGTTTACCACTTAGCAAGGTAACTTGCTGTTAGCTCATGTTGCATTAGTATCCACCGTCACCTGGTTTGCAACAGGAGATGTTCAGTCTTTCCCCAGGCTCCCCTACTGCCTTCTCCATTTGAACTCCCTTGAATTTCACTTGGGACTGTGGGTGGGGAGAATAGATCCAGTGCCTTTTGGGTCCAGCTGTGAAGTGTATGCACTTAAGCATGGTGATCTTCTCTAATATTAGGCTAAGATGCAGTGCTCCAGAGTGCAATCCCTGGTCTTCCAGCAGGCACCAGCAGTTCTGTCTTGTTACTGTCTTCTGCTGGGATGAATGCTGGAGCAGAGTGCATGCCTTGGTCTTGCTTTGGGGCCAAATGAGCAGTTGAAGCTGAGGAAAAAGGGCAAAACTGGGACATGCTCATTTCTCCTGTCTCTATTGGAGATTACAGCTGCCACAGTAGAATGACTTGAGTTTCTGCAGGAGTTTCTGCCAGATTTATTAGAGCTACTTACCACAGTCTGATTGTGTCCTTACGGTCTCTTGTCTTTGTACACAGCATCTTCATCAGTAATGCCAAGCAGTGAGGCCCAGCTTACATCTGACTGATGGGATTACACAGTGTAGCAGTCTGTTCTGAGGGGGAACAGGCTGGTTTGTCTGGCATTAGGCACCGAGGAGAGAAGGTTACTACTGATTGTAGCAGTCCTTCAGTCCTTTCTTCCTGCTATTCGGGTTTTCAGGAATATGGGATCTTGTGCTGCTCTTGATCGTAGGAAGCTGTTCATTTTACCTCTCACCTCTTTTAAGTAGACTACGTTTTTCATATTTATAATCACTCGCGATCAAACTAGTGACTTATATGTTCAGTAATACCCGGTTTGCAGTACTGGGAAACAACCCCTCAATAGCAATCAGGTGTGAGGTAACAGACATTCCCGTGGAAGCTGAAGCTGCAGTGCAGTGTTAGCATAGCATTGCGGGTGACCCCACTCTCTTCACAGACACCTTGTTCCTGGTCATTCCTACAGCCTTCCCCGTTGTACAGTCAGCTCAGCCAAGGAGAAGTGCTACTGTTCTTCCCAGGTGTTTTCTGGGACTGTTGTAAAGCATCGAGTCCATTTGTTTTGTTCCTTCATCAGTGCTACTGGTGTTAGTCCAAGGTGAGTAAATTACCAAAGAATAGTAAATAGGTGTTTGTTCATAGTCTCAGTTGTTCATTTTTCACATGGATCCATTTTAAAAGACTTTGCGAGAGTGCCCAGAGACCTGACCAGATTTAGTCTGTCCACAAAGATTGCATTTGTATTGTGAGTGATTCTTGTGACTCCCTTAATGAGGGAGACTCCTGAATTTCATTATGGGGATATTTTTGCTGCCTCTGTTTGAGGTCTTTGGCAGCATTTTTGTATCTTAAGGATTAAGATAATTGTGTATCAGTTACTCTTCTGTAGAAGTTCAACCTCTTTCTTCAATTGAGCACTTGCTTTGTATATAGCTTGCAGCTGCAGAGTTACAAAATTAAAGTTGTGTTCCATCTATATTAAGTGGTGGTTTGGTGTCTTACTTTTTGCCCCTCAGCTGAGAGGAACTGACTGACCTTGTGATGAACGGATGTCCCTCGCCTGGTGCAAACGTGAAATAAAGCAGGCTTGTCTAGACTGCTTGTGGAGGTTGCCTGTTTTGTTTGATTGCAAGAAACCAAGAGCAGTGGCCATCAATCACTGCATCTCAGCAATGCAGCAGCATCTTACAGCAGCTAGGTGGGAGCTCTGAGATCTGTTTGGTCTGGTACCCTTGTTTTCTATAAAGCCACTTTTTCCAAGGTGTCTGAGAGGCTCTTAATCACTTTGTTGCAATTGCTGCTGTAACTCACTGGCCTGCAGTACAGCTCATTCCTGGGAGTGCTGCATGATGCAGGCAGAGCTGACCCACGGGCTAGCTCCTGCTGCACTAGCCATGCACACCCTTTCTGGCTTGAAGTCCAGTGAAAATTGCTCACTGTGCACTGCTGGACACCCCACAGCTGCAACTCATGATGTGGCCTCCACTTAAAAAAAGGTTCCAAGTTTGCAATACCTTCGTAGCTTATCTTACGGCTCTGAAGTGCGTAAACCAGGGGTTTGTCCATGTTGTATACAAGGAGAGCAGAAATGCAGCCACATCTTCTCTGAAGGGATCTCTTGTGCGTGGTTTCCCTTGCTTCTGCACTTCACTGTGGTGAGGATGGGCAATGGAGGGCACAAGAGAAGAAGAAGAAAGCCCAGATAAGTGTTTGGTATTGCGCTTGAGTTTAACAACACTTTGTTTATTTATTCATTGCTCGGGAGGAACTTTTATGAGGGCTTAATTGGGAATGCTTTCAGACAGGTTGAGTACATGCCCCTTCCATTTTTTTTATTTTTATTTTTCATGTTAATTTTTAAGGACTTAAATTAGGGAGTATCTTTTAAGTTATTATGCTGTATTTCTTTATCAAAACCAGGTGGTGTTTTGTGACAAAGAAAGCTCTTGACAGAAAAGAATCTTTACAAATAAAAATCGAGTGCCATCTTCTAGTAGCCTCTCGTAACCTTGCTGGGAGTGCACACAGACCCAACACAGGGTTCCAGCACTGGTGGAATGGGGAAGTGCAGGCTGCCTGACCTCATCTGGGCTGGAAAAAAAGTCAGTCAGTCAAACAAAACACAAATTCTGTCCGTGGGACTGAAGCTGGGAGAGAGACATATAAAAACACTTGCAGCATACAGTGGGATGTCTGTAGTTCTGGATGCCTGTTCTTCGATCTCAGAACAAAAATCTAGGAAACAATACTTGGTTTTCTTAGGAGCTGCTTTTTTTAGATTCCCTTATTAGAAGGGAAATTTCAGGTGCTGGATTTTAATCTCATTAAACTTGTACTTTTTATTTTCCCACTCACCCGGTCTCCTCTCCTTTTCAAGGCCTCCCGCAGTCTCAGGGTGTATAAATCACTATGACTCATCCAAACAATACTGAAATGGACCAACCAGAGGTTAATGTGCCTTCCTCTTCTGGTACCTTGATCTTTGTGAAGTTATCTCACAACCTCGCTGCTGTCTTCGGGCTGGGTGCATGCGTTGTCTTTTTCTAAGATGAATGTGCTGAAGTTGCAACAGGTTTGTAGTGTTAACCTTTTGTGACTTGTTTGATTTTGTTTTAGGATCTGGTGTAGGCACAAATCAATGCACTGGTTTGTCTTGGAATAAATCTTACCTGTGACTTCTGTCAGTGCTCGCTTGTTTGTTACCTGTGTGCAGATGCTGGCTCTTCCACATCGCCTGTGATGTGGTTACGTATGAAGCTCAAACTACAGAAGGTGTTTTTAAATGTGTGCTGCTCACAGCTTGTTGCCTGAGGGTGGAATGTCCTACAGTGAACTGTTTTTAATATTGCTGTTTTATTTTTTTTTCCCCCCAAATAAATTTAAAGCTCCGAAGCTCGGAGGGTGGGGTGGAGATCAGGACGTGCTGATGCTTGCTGGCTTTTGTTCTGAATCCAGGTTCCGATGTTAACAACTGCAATCCCATCTGTTTAACAGAGCCTCTCTCAGCTTGCTGTTGCTGTCGTGAGCTGTGCCAACAGCGCTGTGTCCTGAATGGTCACAGGAGCTGTCAGAGGCAGCAGTAACAGCTCTCTTCAAATGTTACACTGCGTGTTTATTTTCCCTACGCTGTGAAGCTATTTAAAGTTATTGATGCGGTGTGCAGTGGGGAACTGCTGAGAGTAGGCAAGAACCAGCCTGTGTGCTTGTGGACCTTGGTGTTCAGAGTTCCCCTGTACGTGTTTTCCTCTTTGAAATGTGATTTTTTTGTTTTCTGAGACAAAGGTGTAACATTTGGTTTTGTTTCCTGAATTGGCCAATGACACCTTTATTTTTAAACTGACGCCTGGAGTGTGAGCTGGGTTTCTGCCTTTCATGCAGATAGACTGTGACTGACATAAGATGTCTATTCCCAGTTTATCCTAAAAGCGTGGAAGCAGGAACACTACTTCCATCCCTGTCACCTTAAATGGGCACGTATACCTGTAACTAACTGAAGTACTGAATTCTGTTGATCTGTGAGGCTACCTTTGTCTTTAGAAGCAGCACGACCAGCCATCAACCTGTTTGTATACCTTAATACATCATCACAGAGCTCTAAGGTTTGTTCCTGTCACTAACCGTCATACCCCAGGGTGAATTTAACCCAGAGTTCTTTTAGTTCTTAACTTCAGAGTTTCTTCTAAGTTAAGGCCTCATTTTTATCACAGTCATCACAGTGGAGACTCTGCTCGTGCCAGGTGTACAGAGGCTGAAATTCTCACACACCTGTATAGTGCAGTGGATGGCAGCAGATCGTGAGGTAAATAGAGGTGATGGGGGTGAGCGCAGTGCTCGCTTAAACTCATCAGTGGTGCTTTGATCAGGGAATTGGCATCCTGTGGCTGTTATGTCAATGTCATGGCCGCAGATCCTCTGAGCAGAAAGGCAGGAGGACGCGTCAGTGACTTCACGCTGATATTTAATCCCTTTTAGAGGATTTCTCCACGTGTGTGTATTTAATGGATTATGAAAAAAAATCGCACTGTTAAGATGAGTTAACTCTAACCTTGTGCTTAAAAGGCAGAAGTTGTTACAGTTAGCCTCGGCCAGCACCAATACCTAAGGCTGCTGCTCTCATCTTTGGATGAGGTATGAAGATGACATGGGAAGGACCAGTGATCGGCCAGTCACTCACTCCCTCCCTCCCCATGAAGCTTAGCAGTGCACTTGTCCCTTTGTTTTCATGATGACTTCCAACCCCTGCAGTTCTGTGATTCTGTGACTTAGAGCACTGTGCTCTGCTGCTGGCCACTTCCACGTGCTTCCAGCTGGGATGGAGCAGAAGGGCTTTGCCTGCAGGTCCATCCACCTGGCTGCTGCTGAATCAGCATCAGCTGTGTGTGCAGGGCTGTACCAGGCCAGCAGGGACTAAAGCGTCTGTCAGCTGCTTGGGCAGTCTCCTACAGTGCAGGGAGAGTGCGGAAAGGCTGGGATGAAAAACTGACAGGCTGTGTCATCTTGTTCAAAATACATTGTCTCCGTGCTCAGTCTCAGCCTTGCTCCCTTCTTGCTGCTCCTCTGGACTCCAGCATGTTCTTTGCTGTCTCATGGCTTACTCAGCTACCAGACCTGCAATGCTTGGGGCTGCCAGTCCAACCCCTGCTGTGGTTTGAGACTTCTGTGCTTGCTTGGACAGCAGCATGCCGAGTCGGGGCCTCGCCACCTGCCTGCTCCTGTTACTCAGCCCTGATGTCTCCCCCACCTGCTATCCTTCTCTCAGCCTGAAGGGCTCCAAATCCATTCCTGTGCCAGCCACGAAGGACTTGCTGGTTATTTCAATTGTTATTCTCATTCTGGGATTCACTGCTAACTTACAAAAGCCTACTGATTTCTCAACTCTGTCCTGAACATGGTGCCCACCCTGGTGAGGCAGTATTATTTGTCTGCTTCCAAGGTGCACAGAAACATGGTTCTCCTGCACAATTTGTAGGGAGGAGAAGCAGCTGCATACAGACAAATGGAATGGTATCTCTGGATAGAATAGGTGAGGGAGCAGTTCAAGAATGTAAAATACCAAAACAGAGTAACTGAGGTGTTCTTTATTGCTTTAACAGGAGATTTGATCTATGGTCTGCAGAAAGTTGTTGCAGTGTTAACAAGGTTCTCTTCACCGACATAAAACATGCCTCTGGATTACAATGCAAAAGTCAGTCTCTCGTTTTAGTAACACAAGGATTTTAAGTGAAGACTGATCTGGTTCTTGTTTCTTGCTCTCAAGCGTTATCATCAGTACCACAGTCCTTGCTGGTGCCTCCCAGGCACCATACAGCACTACCCCCATCTGAAAGCACAAAGGGAGCACGGAGCAGTGGAACCTGCTGATCTTCCTTCCTTTGGAGAAAAGAAACCACCGACAAATGAATCTTTTACTACTGCCCTGTTCTGTGGATAACCGTAATTATGCAGTTTGTCTTTCCAATCTTTGAAGTTGTGCGACCTGAAAATTGGTGAACAAGATATGTCTGTGCATCTTGCTATGGGTATCTAAATAAAATGTATTCGTATAGTGTGTCAGCTTGGCTGATGGCTTCTTTTCTTGCTAGTCCTTCCACAACAAGTAAACCAAAGGCAGCTTGAGAGTGAACAGGCTTGTGTTTCTCCCTTTATCAGTCTGGCATTGGTGCAGACATGGCTGACTCAAAGGAAACAGTGAATTGTTTTTTTTTGTTTAGTTCCCTCCCTGTTCACCAGCAACTGCACTGACACCCAAGGACAGATCTCAGCCTTTTCCACAGATTAAACATCAGCCACATTCTCTGTGTAGCTGCAGTAACTGTCCTTGCTTCCATGGAAGACATATCCAGAGCCAGAGGTGGGACTATCAGGCCGTTCAAAACATTTTTCTGTTTTCTTCTGGTACCTCATTTGCTCTGAAGCAACAGTTTCCTCTTAGAGGCACTGGACCGCATGAATACCTCTAGGTATAAAATGGACAATGTTGTCTGTATAGCACTAAACCTTACAGGAGAATCTTGTGTTCCAGGGCTGCATCTGTAGCACTAGATCCGTCTGCATGTTTTCATTGCTCAAGAGAGCAGGGTCTCTGTCCAGCCATCCTATTTCTCTGTCTCAGCTTCCTTCCCTAGAACTAGGGAGGCTGGTTTGAGAGGAGTGTCCTCGGGATATCATAAGCTCCGTGCTGGGGGTTAGAACTGTGTGCCAAACGCTGCTCCTGCATCCTCATTTTTCTCTCACTTGGCCTTGCCATGAGCTGCTGGTTTCCACAGTAGTTTGCTGTGGGGAGACTGCAGCATTATGTGCAAGGTATAAGAGACTGTGTCTTCAGCAGAATCACAGAATCATAGGGGTTGGAAGGGACCTCAAGAGATCATTGAGTCAGACCCCCCTGCCAGAGCAGGTTCCCTACACCAGGTGGCCTACACCAGCACCATCTCTGCTTTCTGTAGTACTGTCATGCTGAGGCTTGAGGATGCCTGAACAAGTCCCGAAGGCATATGTATACTGTCATCTACTAAGCCTTGTACCAAAATTGATGGAGATTTGAGTGAAGCAGAAGAAAAAAGACCCGTGGTGGGGTGGACATGCAGGACATACTGGATAACGTGGCAGGATGAGGCTGGAAGGCACTGGTAGTAGTACAGCTTGTGGCTCCCAGCTTGCCTCCTGCCACAGCCGTGGCTTTGGATGAGCTCATGCCAAGCCCTCAGTGTGGAATTTGGATCTGAACTGCTTGTGAGCTGTGTTTTGTCCTTGGATTGCCACATTTCCTCTGGACAATTGCTACTCAATACAGAATGGGTCTCCTGTGGGGACTATGCTTATGTTTCTACTCCTAAGCCTCAGGATTCTAAGAGAGAAGGTGGAAGGGCAGTTACTTTAAGCTATAGAAATGGTTCTGCCAGTGCCCATCACAAACTCCCTAGCTGCATCTGAGCTCCACCAAGTAAATGCAGAAATGATTGGAAGTGGCTGACCTCCACTTCAGGAAGCCCCACGACTGTCAGTACCTATGGACTTCTTCCTAGGCGTGTGTCCAGCAATACATCTCAGCAATAAGCTATTCAAATCCTTCCTCAGCAGTAACCTATTTGGTGACATCTCCTGGCTTGCAGGTCCCCTTGTTTTCCCACCCATGGTGCAGAGGAAGGAGTTTGTTCTTTTCTGTGGGGCACGCAATCTCTTTGTCCAATGGACTTTTTAAACTGTTTATGGCAATGACTTTCACCCCCTAGACTGAACAGTCCATGATCCCTCAGCACTTTATCACAGACCACACTCAGCATGGACATGTGTGGCCATCATCATTTCTGGGATGGAACCGAGATCTGTTGCATTCCTTGGCCGGGAGTCTGTGCTGGTCTGCTATCCATCATGCTTTTACTGTAAACTACGAACTATGGCAGTGCACTCTATCCCTCCCTTTCAGCACTCAGTCTGCTGCCTGCCTTCATCTCCTAGCCCAGCTGCTGCAAGTTTACTCTGTCGTCATCACTCTCCTCTTTGGGTGTACTTTGTTTCTGATCACTGTGGCTCAGTGTCTGCTCCTGCCAGCTGGTGGCACCGCTGCTGCAGAACAAGGAAGCCAGAGCAGAGCAGCACTGTGGTCATGGTTTTGTATTGGCTGTTTAGCTCTTCCTAACCATAACTGTACTCATCCTGACTGCTTCTGAATGGAGGAGCAGCAGAATCTTCCCTAGTGTGAGGTGCTTTCATTATTTTAGTAAATATATTCATACACAGAGAAATGCCAGGAACACACTTCTGGGGGTGTTCTTGGGGTAAGGGCAGCCCATTCTGTAAGAGGCAAAAAGTCAGCATGTTCACACATTAGAAAAGAAAATAACAGTGCCCTGAGCTCCCGTCTTTCTCAGGCCATCTCCTCATCTGGAGGAACAAATGTCAGGACGGCTCCAACCTCTACCAAGATCAAGGAATGCCAACCTGGCAGTGGGAGCGGCTGACCACCAACATCACAGGTGCCAGGGGGATAAGGGCTCCTCTACAACAGAAATATTGCAAGTTCTAAACTGGAGAGGATGTGACTAGATTTAAGGTTGCCTCTGGAGGAATACTGCTGGCTTATGTTCATCCTGTGCACCAGGACTTCCACATCCTTCTCTGCCAAGCTGCTTTCCACATGCTTGGATTACAGGAGTATTCCTCTCCAGGTGCAGAACTTTCAATTTCCTTTTGTTGAAACTCATGAAACTGCCATGTTTGCAGCCTGTTGAGGACCCTCTGAATGCACCACAACCATCTCACCCTGCAGCCCTGAGGGAATTGGGTGGTACAGTCACAACGACACTCTCAATGATATTTGAGAAGTCATAGCAATCAGGTGAAGTCCTGGATGACTACAAAAAGGCAACACCACACTCCCTTCTGAGAAGGGTTCAAAAGGATGACTCTGGTACTGGTAAATTTTTTACAGTGAGGGTAGTGATGCACTGGAACATTTTGCCCAGAGATGTGGTTGATGCCCCTTCCCTGGAGACTTTCAGGGCGAGGCTGGATCAGGACCTGGGCAGCCTGACCTAGCTGTGGTGTCTCTGCTCCTTGCAGAGGAATTGGACTAGATGTCCCTGTTTCTGACTCCCTACCTAGCTGGTACCTGATTAATTTTCTATGAGGATGTTACATGAAACATTGTTGCGAGCCTTGCTACAGTCAAAGTGAGCAACATCCTCCACTCATTCCTCACTGCCAAGTCGGTCCTTTCCCTGTGCAAGGCATTCAGATTGATCAGTTCCCCATTGTAAACCCATGCTGACGCTCTCAATCAACTTTCACTCCTCCATATGTTTGGAAATGACTTCCAAAACTAGTTATTTTTCACTCCTGCAGGGACTGAGGTGAGGCTGACCAGCCTGTAATTCCCTACCCTCACTCAAGCTGATGGGTTCCTGCCATTTTCAGCTGCAAGTGGTTCTTTTAGACATTTAACTAGAGTTAACAAATACTGTTGGACACGCTGTACAAAATGTTCTCTTAAAATATAATACAGGATAAAAACGCTTATAATTTACCCTAAGATGAAATTCAGGGAAAAAAAAAAAACTGCAAATAGAGGTACATCCAGCTTCTTCTTCACAACACTATATGAGGAGAGGAGAGGGAGAACAGTTAATTACCAATAAATTATGGGCACATCTCCATTATCTGGAGTAAGGGAGGGCTGAGATTCCACTAGGCACATTAAAACCTGGCAGATAAAGGCAGATGTTTTCTGAGCACTGAAAGAAGCACTGTGAGACACTGTGCAAGGATGGCTGAAAGCCTCTAGCAAGTCTCAGTGATGTGGATGCGGGCTGGCAACTGAACTAGCTTTGCTTCTGTGGGGCACTGCAGCTCAGCTAATCAACCGTCCCAGAATGTACTCACATGTAAACAACAGGTGTCTTTGGTTGATAAACTGCGTGTTGTATAATGTTGAGTAGCAAAAGGAATTTTGTTTTTTGCTTGTAAGAACTTACTACTTAAAGACCAATTCCTAGTGATAATATTAGCTCCCTTGTAGATGGTTTTAGAAATATTATCAGGATTATGAAAATAACAGTGTGCCAAGAACATCTGATCCACTAAGAAGCAGGATGGAGAGACCAGAGCAACACCCGGACACAGCTGTTAACTTACAGGGCGAGTAGTAAGAAGTTGTATCTGACAATCTGAAATGGTTTCTATCACTAACACAGCAGTACCTACACCCAGAAGTTAAGACCTGGCCAGAAAAATGTCAGGCTTCAAGGTGATACTTTTGATGTTGTGAAACTGTAAAAGTCTGGAAGCATGCCAGTGCTAGAGCAGGGCACAGAGTGGTGACCAGACACCTGAAGACTACTTTCCTTCATGTCACAGACAAAATCATGGGAAACTAATTAATTTCTTGATTTATAGAGAATACATGACTAGACATAAAGTTAATGCCAAGAAACAGCTGTGTGGGGGAAAAAAAAAATATCTGGTTAAAAAAAGCTTGCTTAATTCTCAGAGATTGTTTGGCTGGTAACAGCGTGCATGTCACAGAATTAAACTGGGGAGCATGACTGAATAAACTCAGCACTCACCATCTGCAGAGTGTGCACTGCACAGAATAGCTGCCAACATCTTCCCCGAAATGAGTGTTTCCAGCAGGGTTCTGCAGGATCTTTATCAGACTCACGTTTGTTAAAGCCTCCTCAGCTATCTGGAAGTACAAAGTCAGTGCAGACATTTTGTGGGGAAAAAAGTAAATAAATAAAATAAAGGAGGACAAGAAAGTAACAGTGGGAATAATGCAGTCAGAATTTGGTCTCGTGAAAAATACATCATCTTTTCTCATGCAGTCAAATGTCAAGGTGAGAACGCCTGGACCAAGGGCTGCAGGCAGCACCTACAGAAGAGGGTCTGTCTCTGGGTACAAACTGATGCTGAAGAGTTGATGATCAGGCAGTCTAGCATCAATCTGAAGGGTGATGCTGAGACGTGACAGACAAATGCAGCCCATGAATGTCAGGAATTTTAATGACCTGGTCTGTATGGGGAGCAGACAATGATATCATCACCCATTTCGCCTTCAATGCCATGAATCAGTGAATGGCACGGATATGCTAAAAGGGCACCCACAACTCAGTTACCTTTTGAAGAACAAATGCTGCTGAAGCCCTGCTTCCACATGCACGTTAATGCAATCTAACACACTACATCCCATGTCAAGGCAACCTATTTGGAGCCTAACTCCAAATCTAAATTCAGCAGCAATCCCTGGTACACCCAAGGGCAACATCTCTTGACACACTTTCTCTTTGAATCCAAGACTTTCAATAGTTCCACTCTTCAACAGGAAAGAATTCCTACTTCTCTACAAACTCAAATATGAACGTCAAATGTGGTTCCTTCACATGAAGCCACTTCTCTCACAGAACCTGAGCACAGCTGAATCACAATGGCTCACTGAGGTTACTGGAGTGCGTTCTGGAGAAAGGTGGTGCTATTGATGCTGGTGTCATAGGTGAAGGCTTAATAAACACTTTCCAGAGAAGAGCAGTAATTTTATTAAACCAAATGGTATAACTTTAAAGAATAAAGACACAAAGAACTTCAGATTCAACTGTGAAAAATTTCTCCTAACACCAGCTCAGTTGGACTGATTTCTCATCAGTCAAAGAGACCAAGTTAGGTAGTATAGACAACAGAAATGTGTTAGCATGCGGAGGGATGATCTACTGCAGCCCAAGCCTGTGAAGAATAGATGCTTTCACTGGTATGTACAAGTCTATGGAGACATACAGTGTGCATCCCAGGGCTATGAAGGAAGTGGCTGGTGTGGTTGCCAAGCCATTCTTCACCATATCTATAAAGTTGTGGCTGTCAGGAGAAGTCTCCAGGGACTGGGAAAAAAAAAAAAAGGAAGCATCACTCTTATCGTCACCTGATAAGATCATGGAGCCAATCTTCACAGAAGACACACTAAAGCATATCTAAGATGAGGAGGTGATTCAACACAGCCAGCATGGCTTCACCAATGGCAGATCATGCCTGATCAACCTGGTTGCCTTCTGTGATGGAATGGCAGCAACGGAAGAAAAGGAAGGGCAATTGATGTCACCTTCCTAGAACGGTGCAAGGCATTTGGCACAGTCCCACACCATAACCTTATCTCTAAAGTGGACAGATGTGGGTTTGAAAAGCTGACTATTCAGTGGAAAAGGAACTGGGATGATCACAGCCAGAGGTGTGTGATCAACAGCACTATGTCCAGGTGGAGACTGGTGAGAAGAGGTGTACCCCTAGGTTCCATCTCCAGGCTGGTACTCTTCAGTATCTTCATCAGTGACTTAGATACTGGGATTGAATGTACCCTCAGTTTGCTGATGACTCCAAGCCTAATGGTGCAGTTGACATGACAGAAGAAATGGATGTCAACCAGAGAGACCTGGAAAAATGTGCAAGTAGGGCCCTGTGAACCTACTGAGATGCTGCACTTGGACTGAAACAATTCCAGACCTGAATATAGACTGAGAGAAGAACTCACTGAGAACAGCCCTGTGAAGAAGGACTTGAAGATTCTGGTGGATGAAAAGCTAAGACGCAAGCTAGCAGTGCATGCTTGCAGCTAAGAAGACCAGCAGTGTCCTGGGCTGCATCAGCAGTGCAAGGAGAGAGAGGTGATTGTCCTTCTCCAGTCTGCCCTTCTGTGAGCCCATCTGCAGTTCTGAATCCAGGTCTAGGAAAGATGTGGAGCAGGTCCAGAGGAGGACCATGAGGATGATAAGAGGGCTGGAACACTTCTATGAAGAAAATCTGAGGGAACTAAGCTTGTTTATTCTTGAGAAGAGAAGGCTTCAGGCCATGGAGAGTGTTGAGGCCCTGGCACAGGCTGCCCAGGGAAGTTGTGCATGCCTCATCCTTCAAGGTGCTCAAGGCCAGGTTGAGTGGAGCCCTGGCAGCCTGGTCTGGTGGGAGGGCAATCATCCCATGGCAAGGGGTTGAAATTAGGGGTCGGAATTAGGTGGTTTTTAAGGTTCTTCCCTATCCAAGCCATCCTCTGATTATTGCCTGTAAAGCAGAAGTAAAGCAGACTTCTGAATAAGCAACTTAACATCAGCATTTTTTCCCCCTCACATGTTACTGGCCAACAACAACACACTAGGAATGGTGGTTCTAAGGCTGTGGTATGTGGACTGCCAACTGTGTAAGACATCTGCAGTAGGTGACTAAGAAAAACAAACCTGAAGTGAGCTTAACATATGGTCCAGAGGGATTTTCACCTTCACTGGATTATTCTTCAGTAACGGGAAAACTCTAAGGTCACAGAAAAGTCAGGTAAAGTGATGACATGAGCAGAAGGGATACATATGTAAGTAGGGAGGATTTGCCTGCCAGGCCTGGTCAAGCCTTTGCTGTGCTTAATGTAGTGTCTCCACTCCAACCCAGATGTGCTGAACAATCACAGCCAGGGTCTCTGTATACAGCCTGCATCATTTCATTCCTTCAGTTCTCCCCTAGAAGCTTTGGAACTGAAATGTGCTATTTTCTCTTTTGTAGTTATTCCGTGTATAGCAGGGAGAAATCAACAAAGTTTTGTTATGTCCCGGTATCTTTGTTTAACTGTCTCTTATTCCAAATGTTTGTAAGCTGAATTCTCTGTGATATTTGGAGATATCTTCCAGTTGGCACCAAACATTTGACAAGAGCATCCCAAGAGCTCTCAGCCTTTGTTGTTGCATGCTGCACATCAAATATCCACACTGATTAGCAAATGATTGCCAAGTCATGATGGAAGGATGCTAATATCCTGATTAAATCTACACAGATTATGGAGCTGAAGATATGTTTGTCAGAAAGCTTATGAAACTTGGTATAGAGCTATAACCAATTCCTTAGTAATAAAATATCAACAGCTGTCTCCAGAAATCAAAACTACCTGTGCACTCTTTGAGCTGAATTTTGTTTTCTCTAGAGAACACACATCTTATTGGGAAAAGATGGAAATGGGGAGATGTTGCTGCTTCCAAGCTGTAGAAACTTCTGTAGCTCCTGCACACCTTATCATCAAAATCAAGGATGTAATTCACTTCAACGTGTCTGCTCTGTCTAAGCTGAGAGGGAAGAAGCACAAACAGCGCCGATTATTGTTAAATATTGCTTATAGTGAAAAAGAGATTTGATGCCCTCTGTTCTTGTAAGGAGGACAAAGTTCAAAGCATGAGCAAATGAACAAAAGAAATAAGGCCACAGAAAATGCCAGAATCATGAGATGCATCATCAGACATGTCAGGGGCTAAACAAATATTCACCAACCCTGTCCTCTTACCACAGAATCTGCCATTTAGCACAGGGGCACTGCCAGAACTGCACCAAGTGCTGTCACACTCTGCTGTGTCACCCCCTGCTGCTCTCCATCAGTCTGCAGTCTTCCAGTGTCACTTGGCGTGATGCCTTCTGGGATCCCTCCTGTCAGAGCGGTGCCTCCCTGCGTTCAGCCTGGCCAAAGAGCATCATGCTTACAAAACCAAGCAGAGAATCACAGAAAGTCGTTTTGAGTCGTGAGGGACCTTTAAAAGTCATCTGCTCCAACTCCCCTGCAGTGAGCAGGGACACCCACCGCTCCATCAGCTGCTCGGAGCCCCTCCAGCCTGACCCTGAGTGTCTCCAGGGATGGGGCATCCACCACCTCTCTGGCAACCTGTGCCAGTGCCTCAGCACCCTCGATATAAAAGTATGTGCAGAGTCGCTTCCCATCTGATGCCTGCTCAGGCACTCCTCTCAGCGAGCACGGAGACAGATGTAAAGGAGTCTTTCCATCCCCTCTGCTCACGAGGACGGCTTGGGGCGCCGAACCCGTCTGTGGTGATGCCCTCAGTACAGCGAAGGGGAGCGCGCCCAGAGGAGGGACGAAGCAGCGGAACGTAAAACCAAAAGTATATACAAGAGAGCGCCCAGCTGGGCGGAGCGCGCCACGACGCCGCACTCCCCGCCACGGCCACGGCCACGGCCACGGCCGTTCCCGCTCCTCTCAGCTCGGTGGGCGGGGCCGGCCGGCCGCTTCCGGCACGCGAGGAGGCGGAGCCCCGATCACGTGACGGGGAAGGGGCCGGGCTCCTTCGCCTTGTTCACGTGGTTCTGGGGGTAGGCGGAAGGGACGGCGGATGGGCGCGCGTTGGTGGTGTGTGGGGGGGGGCGAGGCGGGGGGGGGGAGGGGGAGCGAGGGGAGGGAGACCACCGGTGGGCGAGCGCGGGGCGTCGCGTCACGTGCCGGGGGTCGGGGGTAGGGGGAAGCGGCCTCGCGCGCGCGGGGAGGCGAAGAGGAGGGAACGGCGCGAGGGGCGGTCACGTGACGCGGGTGGGCGCCGCCGCCGCCGCCGCCGCCGCTTTGTGAGCACTTCGGGCAGGTACGGGGCGGGGGGAGCGCCGCGGGGCCGAGGAGGTGCCGCGCTGCCCTCCCCGCTTCCCCTCAGTCCGCCCCCCGCCTCGCGTGGGGGATCGTGGGCCCGCCAGGCTTTCCCCTCCCCCCCCCGCCCCCTAACCGTCAGCATATTGGGGCGGCCGTTTCCTGTCGCTTCCACCCGCTGCCCCCCACCTCTCCGCCCTCGGAACGCCGGGGCCCAACGGCCGCTTTTGCCCGGGGGAGGCGAGGCCGGGCCGGGCCGCGCGGCTGTGCCCTACTTCCACCGGCGCCCGCTGCTCGAGGCGCCGCACCCCCGCACCCCCCCCCCCCCCCTCCCCGGCCCCGCTGCGGGAGGTCGGAGGCGGCGGCCCGGCCCTGAGCTGTGCCGCTAACCGCATAACTCGGGGCCGGCACGGACCGAGGCCTTTGGGGTCGAGGTGGGGACCGGGACGGTGCTCGGCTGTATGTGGGGTGAGGGGAACGCGCCGGTGGGATACGGCCGTTTGTGTGTGGCAGGGCCGTGCTATGGAGCCTGGTCATACTGCGTTCAATTTCAATAACAAAAAGTTGTTTGCTGTTGTTACTGAAGGAGATTACAGGTGGAAAGTGGACTGGGAGAAACCCTTCTGGAAGAAACTTGAGTGTAGAGAGGCATGTGGCCCACTTTGAAGTCACGCTGCGTCTGAGCTCTGTAAGGTGGAGGAGGTGTAGAGAGGCATGCTGTGATGCCCTTAGTGCTGCCTGAGGGTCGTTCAGGTGCTGTGGCTTGCAGGCTTTTACAGGTGTGCAGCTCCCAGGACACATGATGTCATGATGTAGAATATCAGCAACACAACAGAAGCCACAAAACCGTGACAGTCTTAGTGCTCAGAGTCCTCTTGATGGTGGTGTTCAGTGCAGTTTTGTGAAAGAGGAAGTTAGGGCTTTGTGTGGAGCTGTGCTGGGAAAGCTTGCAAGGGCCAGGCATTGAGCAGTGATCAAGCCCCAGTCATATCAATTTCAGCAAGCGATGGATATTTATAAGAAAGCAGCAGATCAAGGTGGTGCCCTCTGGGGTGGCAGTCACTGCTGAAACGGAGGGACTGTCCTGGTGTGAGAATGGCTTTTTTTTTTTTTTTTCCCAAGTTGAAAAACTGGAGCTCAATGTGAGTTGAGCAAAGAGAAGAGAAGGATATGCAGGCCTAGAGCAGCACTCCCCATGGAAATGAAGCCCTTCGCAGGAAACAGCTGAGCCTTTGGAAGCTTCTTTTTTAATTTATTTTTTACATATTTACCAGACTCTTTTAGCAGTTCTCTCAGTTATGTCATGATCTCTGATGGAATCTGGGTTTGGATTTCTACCTGAGTGATCTACCTGAGTGACTCACTATTTATACCTGAGCCTGATCTCTCTGTGGTGGTTTGACCTAACTTGCTTAAAGAATTTATTTTTAACCTTATGATGGGTAACTTTAAAGAGAGGTAGGCTAAATCATTTTGCAGCATTAATGATGTTTTGGGATTCAGGATTGTTACGTGGGGAAACTGGATTGACTGGTGTAAAATGATTTTGATGTGTAGTCTGGAAAATAGGCAGGCTTTTTGTTTATAACCTCAGCAGTCTTGGTAGCTTGGTAAAGGGAGGGAGGAGTGGGAAAGCTCTGTTCTCCTTTGTTCTAGCTGCAGTTTTATCAGCATACTGATTAAAAAAAGTGTTTGTAATAGTAAAACAACAACAACAACAAAAGGCACAGAAGTCCAGAGATGTTTTCTGTTCCACTTCTGTTGTTTTGAGTAGTCCTCAGAAAAGCTCCTGGTGCTACAACTTGCAAAATGACTTGACTGTTCAAGGTTAGAACTGCAGATTTAGCACTAAAATGTAGGGGAAGCCAAGGAGAATTCTAATGACAAAATCTTGTTTGTTACCGTAACCTGCAGTTTCTTGATTCGTTTTGCTTTTGGGATGGTTAGGAGTGGGTGTTTTGCTTCATTTTTCTTTCGTGCGCTCTCATGTTATGTTTTCCTCATAAGACACCATTTCTGGTATGTTTTACATTTGTTGCTGGTGTCCCTCTAGTGATAGTGATCGTCGCAGAATACTATGCTGGTCAGTAGTACTTGATAAATGTTTGTATAGTGGGATATTGTTATTATTTTAATAACTGGTATTAATAGTAATGTTTGCTTGTAATTTCAGTTATGGTTAGTACCAGTACTTGGTCTAGGTTTTTTGTGAAAGAATACAGATATGGATCTTCTTATCTTGATTTCATGTTAGGTAAAAGCATGGGAGTAGCACTCTGAGAAACTGCTCTGTTTGCAGGTTTGCAGCAGCCTTGTGTGACCTTGGTGAAAGAGAAGCTGAGTGATTTGTCCCCTTTACAAGTGACGAGATTAAAAGAAACTTTGTGTTACGTTTGTGTACTTCCGAACTGTTGAGCCCAAGGGGTGAGAATAAATAGAAGCAATAACCTGACTTCAGTGTTGGTGGTCTGCTGGGTCTTTTTAACGTTTTATTTATTTTGTTTCTTTTTCTCCTTGATGCAGTCTGCTGGATTGTAGGCCATTGGATCCTGTTTGCTTTTCAGAGACCAGGCTTGGACTTGTGCTGTTTTTCATGCAGCTTCAGTAAGCAAGTTATGCTCATTAAAGTGAGAGCTGGTATGAAAGGTTTTGAAGTAGTTCCTTTGCGATTACTGAAGGTTCATATTTCCCAAAATTGTTCAAAAGCTTTCTCTGTTCTACCCTAACACAGAAGTTGTGCTCTTCAACTTTTGCCAGCTGTCAGGGCTCCCTGTTCATCTGGGGGCTCTTCTGATCTGTTTTGTGAGTTCCTGGCAGCCCTTTTCCCCCCATTACTTCTCAATACTCTGAAGAGTGAACAGTGACTTAAGGCAGATTAAAGGTGATACGGTCTGATGCCTGAGATCTCATCGCTTGCTCAGCTTGCTTTTACTGCATTGTAACTCTTTCGCTGAGCATTTTGTTTTATTGATGTTCTCTTGAGATTGTAAAACTGGCAGGATAGGTTATATGAACAACTTTGCACAGCTCCCTTGAATGGAGCTCTTTCTTACTCCCCGTTCCCTGGAAATTCTTCTGTCTGGCTGTCTTTGTGAAAACTTATTCGTTTCACCTTCTTCGGAAGGTAAGCTCATCAGGTGTTCTTCCCCTCCCTTGCCAGCTTGTTGGAATCAAGTTTTCCAGCAGATGAGCATGGAGGAGTCTGACCTGTTTAGTATTTTTTGCATTAAAAACAATGAAAAATTTCCCATGTTGAGAGAGTTTTGGCAGAATTTCTCAACACCTAAGGCTTGCCCTACGCAGGACTTGCATGGATTTTTTTGTTTTTGTTTTTGCTTTATCATACAGGAAACACAGTTTATTCCAGATCTGCAGAAGATGCAGATTCAGCAGAATCATTGAGTATTTGAGTTTCAAGTTATGTGTAGTCTTGAGCCGTGAGATTTGCCCTTCTTTAACCCAGTTGAATGGTAAAGAAGTCCTTACGATGTTAGGCAGACCTGTGGTCAAAGGTGTAAAACTTGAATTCTGTACCTGTTATCTGCATTTCCTACGGTTCTGCCGTGGCTTCATGTAGAACACTTCGGTTGTATTTCCTGTGACCACAGCATTGTTCCTATAAGTAGATAGTCGGAGAATTATGCTTTAGAGACCATATTGTGATTCATCTTAAGCAGAGAACACTGTTTATTTTTTTGCTACTGTATTTGTTTTAAGTATTTTGAGAATGGTTGATATAATGTGGAATGGGACATATGGTTTTTTTAAAGCTTTTCCTCTTTTTCCATTTTGTTTTAAATGCTACCGGAATCATGGCTGGCTTATGGTGAACACTAGACCTATACTGTTTCTTATTATCACATTGTCTTGGTTTCCCTATACTTGGATGTAGTTAATGATACTTTTTTCTCATTAAGTCTTGTGTTTTCATTCTCCCTTGATTTTCAGAAGTTTCCATTTTTGTGGATGTTTTAGCGGTGTGAATCTGAAAGGAATCCTAATGCCAAACACTGTAGGAAACTCTGGTCCATGTTTTGGTTGGGTTGTACCCCAGGGAATAGGTGACTTACACTACTGGGCTTTTATTTCAACTTCTAGTCACTTGTTCTTCAGGCATGATCCATTTTAACGCTGATAGAAGAGTGGCCTAACTTACTGATGTTAACTTCAGGTCCCTAAATGTGTCGAGGAGCTGCTCTGCACTTCCAGCCTTATGCTTCACTTTCTTTCAACAGCGGCTGAATGGATTTCTGAGTGTTCTGAACATGGGTGAGGTGCTGTAAGTTAGCTATCTGAAATTCAGTTTAGAGAAGGTTGAAGTAGTGTTAGGAGCTCAGTGAAAAGAAGTTAGTAAGCATGCAGAAATTGTTCAAGTGTTTGAGGAAACTTTGTAGCTTCTGGTTTGTGTCCTTGACCTCATGCTGTGCTGGTTTTTGGTGTTCAGATAGCAACCACATCCAGGAACTTTCCTGTGCATCTTAGGGAAAGATGCGTATTTTCTTTCTTGAATAGCTCTTTGTTATGATTGCAAGTAGGAAACTCCTTTTGGCTTTATACTTATAATCCATTTTTCATTGTCTACCATCTCATCTCTTGATGGAGCAGTGTATGCTGCTGGATTGAGGTCTTAATGACTCCTGCGCTGCCTGATTGAACTGAAGTGACTAGACTTCAGTCTTTCTTTGTTGACTGTGTGAGCAGAGAAGCTGAAGCTTACAGATTGTGGAACATTTTTGATGACTTTTCAACTTCAGGGCTTTCTTCCCTTTTTACTTCACGTAACCACAGGCTGGCTGAGGTTGGCAGGGACTGTCTGGCGATGAGCTGCTGTGAGCTGTCCCTACACAGAGCCTCCTGCAGCAGGCTGCCCAGAACCACATCCAAATGGCTATGAAGATGAGGCTGACTGAAAAACTCCTCCGGACAACCTATTTCAGTGGTCTGTCACCTGGACAGTAAAGAAGCATTTCTTGGTGAGATGGTGCCTCTCGTGTTCCACTTGGTGCCCATTGCCTCATGTCCTAGCACTACTGAAATGAGCCTGACTTCATTCTCTTTACAGCCTGCCTTTGGGCATTTATAGACACTGGTGAGAGCTCCTGTGCTTGAGCCTTGCCTTCAGTAGTCCTTCAGACAAACTTCAAGCCATGTTTTCTTATGTACTTTTGGGGAGGCAGTGGATGAAGGATTGAATTTCGGAGTGATGGTGGTGACAAGTTGGTCTTAACTCTTTGTAGGTGGAAAGGTGAATGGGTTTTGGATACACATGTAAAGGAATCTGTGAATATGGAATAAGGTGCATATTTTAAATCTAAGTGATTTCTTTGTTTGGAGGTAAGGAGTAATTGGGTGTCTTGGTACAAGCTGAACTGGGGACTGTAATTTGGTAGCCCCGTGAGGGAAACAGGTTGAACATTTGATTGCCTGAGAGTGATGAAGTTGCTGAAGCCCTGCCTGTGTATGTTCTGTCTAGGAACGATGTGGATTGTAAATAGTGCTTTAATGTGCGTATAATGTTCATGAAAAATTAGACAAATTTCTTACTGTATGTCTGTATACTGAACAGTTCATTTTACAAGGCTCTATGCAACAAAATGATTTTTGAAAGTATTTTTTAATGAGATTAAACCCAGAACTTTATGGGATTAGACAAATCCAGGTGTAGCAGTAGTGAATGGCAACTGTCTGTTTTTCCCACTCTTACAGCTCCCCAGGACCTCCACAGCTGTGGGTGAAGTGTTCAGATAAAGTTAGGTGGCTCAAGCTGTTTCGTAGTTAGGGATCTTGAATCTGATAAATGCTGGGACAGCTTTTCTTGTACGGTCCTCTGAAATGAAACACCAGTGAGATTTAATTTCTGCTAGGGAACTTGCCTCAAATATTTATGACTTATGCCTTGCTGTTCGTGAAGATTTCTGGGGAGTGCTCTGAGTACTTGAGTCACGAAACTGAGGGAGGAGAAAGACTTTTCAAGTTTTGTGTATTCCTTCATTTAAAAAAAAATCATTAACATAAATAGTAGGCTTACCAAGTGTTTCTGGAGTTATAAAATTACCTACTTATTAGAAAATAAACTGAAACAAAAAGGCAAGGAACCTCAGAGTCATCCAATTTTGGCTGATTTTAATATCTAAGCAAAATTTGAGCATAAAAACATTCTGTGACACATCTTACCTTGCAGGCTAGAACAGGCACATTTTGAACATTGAGTCAGACTGTGCCAAGTAAAAGCTTTTCTATCTAGCAAACAGCAAGTAACTGTTTGGGATGGGAACTGAATGGAGGAGAGAACTGAATGGAGGATCGGCTGGGTGTTCTTTTGATGGCATTTTTTCCTCTGACTAAACAGGTCATGAAGAAGTATGTAGAGAGACAAAATGAGTGGTGTGTGGATGAGCAGGAAGGAGGAGGATGTGGCTTGGGGTGATTACATGGTAGCTTTGGGGGGGGTCAGAAGTGCGGTAAAAGTTTGATGTTCGGCTTTGATTTTCTTGTTCAAGTTATCTGGAGTCTAGCTGCTAATGAAGTCATTAATTTCGGAGAACCTTGGGTGTGTCTTGGCAAACAAGTAAACAAAGTACCTGCTTTGAGCTGCAATGGATGCTAGTGAAATAGCAAGGCTCACCATTCCTGGAGGTGGCATAGCTGGGGAGAGGGTGAAGTACCTGTTCCCTGCATCCCTTGTTCAGTCAGCGCAGTTAAATACTTGATCTTGTGACTGTGTTTCTGTCTGGAACTGATGTTGCTCTGTTAGCTAGGGTTGCAGTCATGCAAGGTAGAAGGTTTAGGGTTTGTTTTGCCGTATTTCTCCTGGTATTCCTGTATGTGGTTTTTTGTTCTGCATTTATACATGTAGTGGAGTGTTGAAGTTATTGGTTTTTTTTTCCACAAGTTTGTATGTGAGCCAGAGTAACTATAACACTTTTCTTCTTTCCCCAAAATATTCTCTTTGTACTTTATTGGGAAAAAAAAAAAGTGTTGAATAGAAAAGGAGGTAAGCTGTCTTTTGCCACTGAAATGATGTGAGAAATTCACTTAGTCTGTTTGTTTACTAAAATTAAGCTGTTAACCTCCACCTTTCCCCTTACGTTTTCTGAAAAGCTGTGACTTCAAACTTCTGAATTTCTCTTTCTGGTGAGGACACCAGAGGGCTTAGATAAACATTTGCCAAATTGTGATTTTAAACTTTACATATTTTATTATATTTAAAGCCTACAAAGATTCACCTGACAATAATGCCTGAAAGACTGAAAATAGTGTATTACATGAGGTGTTTTGGTTTTTTTTTCCCCCCAGGGGTACTTTTGGATATGTTATGATTCTGTTGCATTTATACTGTCATGAAATTTAATGGGTAGAACAGTGGGGAGCTCTGCTTTCTTGAAATTTTCTAAAGAGCAGTGTGGAGAAAGTGTCAGGCTTAGCTATGCCAAACTGTTTAAAATTAGATTTCCAAGTAGTTCAGCTTCCGAGATATATCAAATTCTGTTAAAATATTGACCTACTGTATTTAGTATCCACTCCTTTGATTCAGAAGCTGTATTATTTTTTACATGGCCCAAGTTTCTAATAAACTATGGATGGAACCCATCAGTGTGTTTTCTCCTAGAACTGCATAAACTGAAGATTTTAATCAACTTAGGAAAAGTTTTGAATTAAAAAAAAAAAAAAGAATAATTGCTAAAACTCATCTTAAAGATGCCTTAAATTATTTTAATTGAATTTAAACCCAAAACATAATGACTCCAATAATCTGAAGGCTAACTGAGAGTGTTGTGCTTGTCTGTAATAGAAACTGAATGTAATGAAATAGATCAAGTATTAAACTATGGGTTAAAAATACCTGTCATTGTGATGGTGAAAGTTAGCTCCTGGTACTGAAGATTAGACTTTTCTTTGAAAAGGAATGCTTAATGTAAGCTTTCAAGTCTTCCACAGTAGTTGGATATTTCTCTAGAAAAATTTGACCAAATAAATACTTGTCAATCTAAAGTTCTTTTGCTGTAAACATCAGTGTACTCCTGGCTTTTGAACAACAACTTGTATTTCACTCATGTTGAAATCTCTACTGCCAAATGAGTCCTAGATAAACATGTATTTATAGTTACCTTCCCATGAGTGTACGTGGTTGATTTCTGATTCCTCAGGTTAATTCTAGTTTTTCTGCTCACCTAATTCCATTGCATTGCTTCAGGTCTGGTTTTAGTTTACAATTTGATAGGAATTGTCATAATCCAGTTGAACAAAGTTATTTGTTCTCAAATGTTGTTGCACATAAGAACATTAAAATTATTTAATAATACTTATTAATGTAAAACTGATATGGAAGACCTTACTCCTGATGCCTTATATTCTGTGATTTTTTTTTTTAATTTAAAAAAAATTTTTTTTGAAGTGTAAATAACTTTAGAGAAGTTAGAATGGTTTAAGGGAAGTTCCCTTGTGTCTCTGACTTTGGGAACAAGATAATCTATTTAAACATGCTTTTTTCCTTTCCCTTCTTTTTCTCCTGGAAAAAAAAATCTGTATAGAACACAATGTTTTTCTTGGATGCATTCATATCTGTTGAAATGGACTTTCATAAATAAGTGGAAGTAAAGTTTCTTCTTAAAATTGCTGCCTGTGGTTTCACAAATTCAGTGATGCTTAAATGTGGTTTGTTGAGATCTGCTTTATCACATTCTATGAGTTTCTTGTATTTGCTTGCAGAGAGAAACTCCTGTGATGTAGCTGTGGTCTTACACTAAGTTCCAACTAATATCAGAAACTTAAGGCTGCGTGGCAAGACTTTTTGTGTTATCAAAACTGTGGTCATGCTAACACCTTCTACCTTGCAGCTTTAGGGTGCAGCAAAGGGGTTGGCAAGTATAGTGCTTCAAATTTTAGATGTGGGGAAATGTAGGGACCAAAAAAGCAGTACCTATATGTGCAAGGGTTATATAGTTGTAAAGACCTCCCCAAACTCCTGCAGATATGCATGTGTCAGTGTCTGGAAGGAGGCACACTGAGTGCTTTTTAGCCGTTTGCCTGCTGCTAGTTACAGCCCTTTAGTGAAAGCTGCCTTTTTTTTTTTTTTTCCTTGTATGTATTCTTTGTGAGGGATTTTCCTTTTATTGGATGAGGTGTACTCGTTTTTTTTTTTTTTTTTTTTTTTTTTTTTTTTTTTTTTTGTAATGACAGTGTTATCTTCACCTTATGACAATGTATCAGGTTGTTCTTACGAGTTTTAAAAGCCCTGCTCTTTGGGCAGCAGACTTAACTAAACATGAAAATGGCATTTGTGTATTAAGTTGAGAACATAATTAAAATGTTCTGCATTTACATTTGCTCTCTTCATTTATTTACAGCATCATCCTGGCTTTTATGTCAAGTCCCCTCTTGCATTTGAATTTCTACATAACTTTCTGTAAATGACTGAGAACTATTATCGTGAATAAGAAGTTCTTAGCCTGTTAATGCAACTTTTAAAGCTTGTGATGTTTTATCTTGCTTATCCCTTGCTTGGCTTTCATGTATATGCAGTCTGTTTTGTTGGGGGAAATCTGATGCTTATAATATATCAGCTGAAATGGCTTTAAAGACTGTCATTGCCAAAGCATTAGTTCAGTGGCATTTTTACAGATACAATATACTATCTGAAGCTGATACCTATATTATTTAGTGCTGTTGCTGAAGTTGTATGCTGCAGTTAAGAGAATGTGTATTCCACATGCAGTCTCAGAACTCATGTGTGCTAGGATTGAGAAGCTGCAATTAATACAAATAAGTTAGCTGGTTTCAGAGACTTAGATACAAAGAGTGCAAGAACTTTTTTTGTCAGAAGTGATCTTGTGGCGAAGTGCCTGGTCTCCTAGGTTGTTGGTGAAATAGATAAAAGACTAGTATTTTAGGAAATGAATTTTCTACTTAAATATCTTAGCGTTGCATTGCACAGTGAAAAGTTTGCACATTTGTGGAATTGGAGACTTAAAGTTTAGTCTGCAAGGTCATTTATTACTATGCTAGAGTATGAAGGCATACTGAAAATGGATTGTAAGCAGTAGAAAAGCTAATGGATAAGCTTATCTGGAATCAAAGTTTATAATAGTCTAGTTATGGGAAGGATGTTTGGGAAGAAAAAACACATTTTGAAAAACAAATCTGTACACATTTTCCAATTGTATTATAAGCTACTCTGGCTTTGCAAGACTTGTAGAGGAGAGGAGAGCTTCCCATTGCAGACAGAAAATGAGTGGTGAACAAGACTTGTAGAATAAGATGAAAGTGGGGGGTTGGAACAGTGAGTGTGGGTCTAAAAGATGGACACATTATTATTTTTATCCCTGCATATATTGGAGAGAAAATAAATGAGTGTAATAAATCTTAAGCTGATTTGACGTGCTGTCTAAGCAGTTCATCTCTTCAGTTGTCTTATTTAAAAAGAAACACACTAGAGAGACATTTCATTTTGAGTTTTTTAATACTGTGTGAGAACAGTCTGGATGACTCGAGTCTTACTTAGGTTTGAATTCTGTGTGGAGGACAGTTTTATTTGCCTGTGTATTGGAAGTTGTGAAGGTTGTTAGTTCTGCATCCTCCTGTAGTTTGGTACTGGTTTGATGTAGATGAGTTAAACTTGGCGTCATTTAAAATTCCAGAATGACAAAACAAGAGTAAGTGAACTTTCACTTAAGAGGCTGTGAAAGTGAGGAATGTTCCAAATCAGGTGGAAAGATGGGGATTAAAGGAAAGAATCCTCATTTTTCTTACTGGAGCAGGTCAAAATCATAATTAATGTCATAGGGAAGTAGTAAAGCAAGACAGATGCTAACACGGCTCATCGCCGTGGAAGGAGCAGTCCAGAGCGGGCAGAGAAATGAAAGCGGTTGTGTTTTTTTTCAGGTCTGTTTTGTTTCTGGGGCTGCTCGTCTCTGGGCACCTGATACAAAGTTTGAAATAAAGGCTCTGCTTCTCACTTTTGGAAAAACAAACTGAACTAAGTGACCATGAGTTTTCATAAATATTTTGTGGATAGTAGAGGCACTAGATTGTTAAGAAAGTAAACCTGTACTACTGCCTTAGGAGCGTGCTTGTTTGGGAACATTTTATTCAGTGATATAACTTGTTGGAAAAAAAAAAAAAAATTTGTTAGATTCCTCTCTCAAGGTGAACCTTGGGAAATACCACGATTCTGGGGGCAATTGCAGAAAGATATTCTAGGAAATCCTGCTTTATTTGTCGGGTGGTTTTGTTTTTTTTTTTTTTATTTTTATTTTTTTGCAAGACTTCCTTGTTTGCTTTTTTTGAATAAGCGTCTGTTTGCCAAGCATTGGTCTCACAGCTCTTCCCCAAGTATCTAGCTCAGGAAGCACGACTATGTGAAGGTGTAGAAATGGTATTATATGTCTTCACTGTTGCTACCAGAACTCTAAAGCTAGACTGAGAAATTTGCAGTCTTGAGCTTTTAATGTATCTCACAGGTACAACCTACTGGTTGCTTGGTTTCTTTGCTTTCATATCACTTGTGGCTTGTAACTTAACCACTGCTTTTTGTTTTGAGTGTGGTAATGCGATATGATGATGGTGCTGCAAGTATTAATTATCCCCTCCCCTTCCAGCCTTTTTTTATAATTACACTTTCTACTTTGTACCTCAGTGTTAGCAGTATAATGAATTAACTGGGTGCCCTTTTTTGATGCAAGTGAACATGTTTCTGCAAGTTTGAGGACGTCATAAATGTCTCAGCTCTTACTTGGCTATTTTTACTCCCGTTGCTCGTATCTGTTTCTATTCAGAGAATTCCTTTGGAAGCTGTTTGAGGAGAGCGTGGTTCAGCAATGTGGGAGTGAGCTGGAGAGGGGCAGGGACAGCAGGGGTGCAGAGTGAGACGCTGGCAGCACAAAATCCTACGTGGAGTGCTTTTCCTGTGTGCCACTTTCGTTGTAAGATCTTTTCTCAAGGGACGTTCTCTGCTTTGGATGTTTTCCTGTCTTCAAGCTCGTGTTAACTATTTCTTTCTGTCATTTGTAGTGTCTGGTTTTCAGGTGTCATGTTCTTTTTGAACTTGTTTTGATGTTTGAGCTGGATAAACCACAGTTAGAAGACTGTTCAGATACAGATAGCTGCGTCAGAGCAAGTAGCTGAAATATGTTTCTGCTGTTCAGTGGCCAAAACTGACAGTACTAAGTACTTGTTCCGGCCTGCCCCTCCCCCTGCCTCAGCAGTTCATCACATTTTGTTAATTTTGGTATCCGTTTAAAAGTGATTAGTTTTCCTAATAAGTTATTTTTGTGTGTATTTTAACAACTGGCATTTGGTTTTCTGTTGCATGAATTACTCAGATTCTGAGTATAGCTAACTTTGTTGTAATTGAAGTAACTGATAGGTCAGTGATTCAATGAGTATTTGCTTTTGACTGTTAAGTCTTACAGCTGGCAGTATTGACAAATGCAATCCTGACAAGTCCTTGATACTTGTAGCTAGTGCTGTAGGTACCGATGTGGCCCATGCTTAAACAGTTTGGAAAGTACTGCTGACACTGGTACTAGATATGTGGGTAATGGTGGTTTTGAGATGTCAGTCACAGTATGGGAATACACTACAGTGCAGCTCTAGTGGTGTAAGCCTGTTGTATGTGAGATGCTTTGGCTACTTAAATACTTTTTTCCCTGTGGTATTAATAATCGTTGTGAACTGAGATCATATGCTCTTTGTGTTGTCTTTGAGAATAATGTCTAATTTAATTTTTACTCTGCAGCTGTTTCCTCACCTGTATGTGTGTATGTATAAAAATATACTGGTGTAGCCAATGCTTAAACTGTTTTATATATGTATATATATATATGTATATGTGTGTGTGTGCTCTAAGCTGACCCCCACGCTTAACTCAGTTAAAACAAAACTGTACAAATTAGTAGTCTGCAGTAAGGGGAGATTTTGTCTTGTGACTTTTTAGGTGGAAGGTGCCTTATGAAGAACTTCCAAGTCATTTGGCACTATCTTTCCAAACACGTCTGTCTGGCTTTCTTCTTCCCCTTGGGGGGAATGCAGTGAGATAATGAACTGGCAGAGGAGCAGCCCTTTCAAGGTGGCACTTTTGATGGGAAAAGGATGGACATTAAGTGCATTAGTCCTGTGAAGGTTATGTTTCCTGTACAAAATCATGAAGGATTTCTCCTTGCTGGTTAAATTGCTTTAAGCTTCTTTGAGTCTCTAGAATTAATGCCCAAAACTGAATGCAGGAAGATACTCCTGCACTCTGGGGGAATAAGTGAATTCTAGATTGATGTATGCTCTGTTGGGTAAACTGTCCTCCTGTTGATCGGTTGGTTTTATCCTCCTTTCTTGCTTGAATAGAAGAAATTCCAAATATTTGCGAGGTTATTCTTTACAAGTTGCTGAACGCTAACAGGCATCCAAGTGCCTTGGCGTGAAGAAGCATTTCTCAGCAAAGATCATAAAAGTCCCTGATCTCTTACTGGTGGTCAAGAGGCTGTGTATGCTTTGAGGTAGTGATATATTCAAGGTCACTCTGTTGGCGGAGTCCTTTGCTGTGGAGCTTCCTCCCCCTCCATAAGGCTTTTCAGGATTTTTTATTGTTGTTATGTGCAGAGGGCCTGATCAGTATCAAGTCTTGCTGTACCGGATCCTGTGAAGATGAAATGTCATGAAATATCATTTTTGGTAATAACACGTGGCTGGTGAAGTGCAAATTCCTCCTCTCCTCACAAACACGATCCCTATCCCTTGTGTTAGATACAGCAATCGTGTAGCTGCATAGTTTTCCATTGGATAAGCTCATTCAAATGACTTACCATTTTGTTTGAGGGGATTTTGTTTGCTCCTGGATCAGCTTACTGAACTGACTTGCTCTGCAGCTGCAGGATCTTTAGTCTGAAGGGAAGTAGCTACATTATGTGGTTAAGGAGCAAGGGAGCAGGGCTGCCGTTCTTGGTGGCTGCTTGTGTTTGTGTGGTGTTAGATGCAAGGTGAAACTTAATTATAGTGGAATAAGTGACTTGTGTTCTGCCCTCACTATAGATGGAGCAACAAAATCCCCATCAAAGTGAAATTCCACAGTGAAACTAAAACTTGGTTTGGAGATTTGGTTCCAAGTTCAGTGTAACTGACCCTGGTTTACTTGTGACTTTGGCAAGGCTTTGTGATAGTTCTGTCTGCAGTAGGTAATGGTTTTAAACCCTGAAAAACCTGTTAGTTCAGTTTTCCCTCAGCTACAGCGAGTTTCTCTTTTGTGAAGTATTAGTTATTTTTTTTTAACAGGCCTCCTAGTAAATAATGCAGGGTATCATTCAATGTGAGTATGTGTTGCTGGGGGTGACCAGACCGTAATATTGCTCTGCTATCAGATTCTTTGCTGGAGGTGATGATGCTGGTAGTTCCCTTTCATTAGATGTTACTCAGGAAACTTTGGGAGGGAAAATGACAAGGGGTTTTACCTTCTTTGTTTTCCTTTATTAAATGATCTTTTTGTTGTTGTTTTTTTTGTTTATTTTGGTGGGGGGGGGTCAAACCCAGAGACATGGATGAAGAGATTTGCTAATACTGTTTAATACTGTTGGTTCATCATCACTGGATATAGTAGTGATAAACTGTGTGTAGAATGTGATTTGGCCTATATTCTGTTTTCATAGGCTAAAAATAGGAGACTAGTGTACCTGGAAGTAAAGGTGTTGGTGTTCTTCCATATCAAGAGGAAGGTGTGTGTGCGTGTGTGTGTGTGTGTGTGTGTCTGGGCCAGCATCAGGAACCTCTGAGCCACTATTGTCTGTATGCTTCCCAACTAGAGATGGTGATTAACCTGACTGTTCAGGATGAGCATGTGGCATGGTCAGTGATGAAAGAAATTCTCTTTGACTTTTGTGGTATTTAGAGGGGGTTAGCATCAGAAAAGTCATTTCTTTGAAAGAGATGAGAAATGAAATCTTTCCATGAAGACAGCAAGAACTTGTGTACAATTTTTCCTTCAGGTTCTAGAATATCAGTAAGGGAACTTTCTTTAAATATTTCTTGGCTGAGAACTATACAACCATATTTCAAAAGTGAACTCGCTGTTGCTCCCTCCTTATGGGATACCCACTCATTGCTGGTTCTTTAAGCTAATTCCTATCGTCTGTAAATTACATTTCTGTGTGGACAAACATGCTTTTTTCCTTTTCAGTCCATGTCAACAACTGTGTGCTGATCCTCAGTGTAGCAGGATTGCCTAGGGAGAAATAACATGCAGTTATTCTTTCTGAGTCTCTTTGTTTCTCAAAGCTTTGTTACAGTTGAGGGTAAGTGCAGATAACTAATGCATCTGGCAAATCTTTGCAAACATGGGGTTTATAAATAGTTAGGGCAGGCAGCAAGGCTTTATTCTTTTTTTGTGTGTGTGGAAATCCAGCCAGTTGCTGTCTAAAATGTTCTTCTTGCGGAGTGGCAGCAAAGGATGGAAACAGTGACTTTGTAGGTAATTGATGGCTGAAACATCACACAGAGTCCTCTGGATCTTTAGGATGCTGCTCCGACAGCAGTGAAACTGGGTAGGTTTTGCTGTTTTTCTGTTGTTTTTCTTTAGCATTCTGAAGATTACCTTTGTAGTATGAGAAAGAAATCCCAAATAGAAGCCAGTTAGGATTTTCTGATGTTTATTATGATTGTCTTTTATTGGTATATTAAAAAATAAATGAATAAATTTGGGAATGCACTTAATTCCTTCCAAAACTTCTGTGGCAGTAAGGACACTTGCTAACTCACAAGTTTGAGTATTTGTGAAGAACTGATGAGGACAAGGATGTTTGTTGGATGTAGTTGGCAGATTTTTGATGCAAACAGGAATAATCTCCAGCATATAGGAAAATGTAAAGCATTTTCTGTTAAGCAGAAACACTAGGATAATAGCAAAGGCTGATATGAGATCAGAAGATTTTCTTAATGGTATTACTTCATGACTGACACCTGCTCTACTAATGAAAAGCATACATTGCCCCACAGCTACTCTTTTTAGATGTGCCCTGGATATGTGACCAGCCTTTTCAAATCTACATTCTTCTGAAAATTGATCACTTCTTTCTCCCAGAACAACACTGTCTGTTTTTTGTAGCACCTGTTCTTTTTGTTTTTCCCTTTGTCTTCCTTTTTATAACATTTGCTCAAAAATACTAATCCTTAAGATTAAGTTTTATTTTAATCTGGTGATGAGAAATGATTGATTTCTGTAGCTCTGGGGTGTGTTCTTCTCTAATTACAGGTTTACCAACTGGATTACAGCATAATAATTTCAAGCAGCTACTTAATTGGTGTTAAGCAAGGTAGTTAAGAATGTACAGTTGCTTCTTCCCTAAGCTTTGTGAATGGAAGAGCTGTAAATGACAATTGCAAGTAGTGTGCATGTTGGGTTTCTGCTGGTACTTGTACTGACTGCTGGGCACTCCCAGCAATCTTATTTTCATGGAACAACATGAGAGCATATGGTTAGTACAGTTTTATTCTCTGTGGTGTTCTGTCAGTGACAGAGATTTACTCCTGGCCATCAATATTCTTCCAACTTAGTACAGAAAAAGGTAAGATGAGAAATAATCCTTCCAGCATCCCTGGGCTGAAGTTCAGTGTTATTGGCTTGAGGCAGTACAGGCATGGCCCTGCTCCTTGAGAGTATTTGACTCTTGTAAACTCTTCCCTTTCCAAATAGTAAGAAAAGTTGTGAGGTTCTTTAGGCAAGTCTTCACTTGAGGGAATGCACTGAATTGATGCTTAGCGGACATTAATCTTTTCCCCATGCTTTTTCCTCATGCTCTTGTCACTCTACTGCCCTAGCAATAAAATCTGAACTCAATGAACATGTGTGGTAGTCATGCCATCATGAGACAGTGTCTTGCAGCAGCCTTTTCCAAATGCTATTGTTGCAATATGTTCTTGATTGAGTAGTTTTGATGAGAGGATAAAAGGGCAGTCGTGCTTCTGTGGTGCTCACAAAGATGTCTGCAGTCTTCTTTCTAGCAGGTCCTTGTCCAGAGTCAAGAAGATTGCTTGTTTGAGGCTGCCTCAGGAGGAGAAATGAAACTGTACGTTTTGTTCAGATTGCGAACATAAATATTTTAACTTCAGATTCTTGAAAGTCAGATGGTTTTGTGGTGTTGGGTCTGTCCCTAAAGTTCATCAGTAGATTCCCTGTGTCTTGCATGGCCTGCCATGCTGTCACGATGATTTATATTCAGTGTATGTTGATTTTTATGAATTTCTAGAGTCTAGATGTCTTGTCCAAGGAGGCTTGAACAAAAGATGAAAGAAGCGTTATGATAAACCTGCTTTTTGTGTTGATAATGTGTTCAGTTACTCTCTGATTTTTTTTTCTGTCTTCTTTCTAAAGTGCACTGCAGAAGTGCAGCTATGTTGAATATGACTTTGATGTGGAGACTTGTAGGGTTGGAATTTATTAATATTAGAAGTAGGGTACCAATATTTAGTTGTTGATTTTGGATGGTAGAATAGCTGTTGCCATTCTGTTATCACTCTGGTAGTGACTTAACACAGTCATGTCTCTGCTTTTGGGCTAGGCTTGCTGTACAACAAAACCTGGAGATTTGGAATGATTTTCCTTTTAAATGATTGTTTCTTCCAACTTTTAAGAATAGTTATTGGCTGAGGTTTGCATATCTTGGTGAGAGACATTGAACATAGCATGAAGCGTTCTGTTAAATACTGATTAGGGTTTCTATTTCCTTTTTCACTAATGTAAAGCCAGTCTTCCTCTGGAGGTAGTGGATTATTACAAACTACTTATTTTCCAGTGTTATAAACAAGAGTAGCTTTGTTATGAGACTGTGGTTACTTTCTTTGCACAACAGTTCTGGGCATTCTGATCTCCTATGCTTTGTTCTGTTTTTCTGATAGGTTTCTGGTGGTCTGTTTTGTTTCATGTATATTTGTTTCTTCCAAATACAGCTGTTTTGTCTGCTCACTAGAGTTTCAGTATATTTACAAGGTCAAGTATTAACTAGGAATAAGGGACTCTTGCCCCGAGTCAAACCTTGGTGTGGAAACTGAAATGTCTGCTTATCTGAATATTTTTTTGCTCGTTGTTAAACAGATTTTTAATTAAGAATTGTCCTCCTCCTAGTCTCAAATCTTCTTTCCTCATTTGATCTACAGTTAAAATTAAGTTCTTCAGTTTGTGATATCTTTCTCATTGCTATGACAACTGCTTTGCGACCATGGAAATGTTCTTGTTTAGATCCATCTCATTAATCATAGTAATAATATCTCACTTAGTGCTCGACATCCTAGTCACTGTGGTAATTAGCAGGCAGTGGCTATCTGCCTCCTTTCAGCCTGCAGCTTTGTGAGATGTGTGCGCAGCCAGTGTGGGATGGTGGGACATTTCGCCTCGCTGTGCTGCCAGCAGCACGACAAAGCTCTTCAGCTGCTTGGGGGCTTGCTGCTGCTGCTGTCAGCAATGCTTTTAAGACAACTGATTTGCGTCGGAAATAGACTGTAGCATGACCTCGTTGGCTTGGTGAGAACTTCAGGCTGAGGGTGTGTTTGTTTCCATGCTTGTCTGAAGCAAGTCCATGCTGCTCCTGAAGAGATGCTCTCACCTCTGCTGTTTTTACTGCTTCAGGCCTGTTTTTGTATGCTGCTGCTTGCAGTACTGCGTGGTCAGCAAGATTAGGATCTTACCTAAAGATCCCATGATACTGAAAGATTATCTGGCTCCATTCAGACCGGCAGACTGATTTTTGCTACATAACGTCATTGCTCAGGAGTGTTTCAGATGTTCACGTTGTTTCCTTTTTCCTTAAAAGATCCTTTTCTTAAGAAAAACAATCATAGCTTAAACAGTTGTGGTACAGAGGTACCTTACCCTGTGTTAGGAAAGGCAGAGAAGGCCCAGCCCTTTCCTGGATCCATGCTCTCACAAGTGTGTACCGTAGCTGGACAGGTATTTTACGAATAGAAACCTTGTCTTAACATGTGTGCACTCTGGTCACATCCAAAGCATGGATCTCAGTGTTTTGAGGAGCTTTCTTTAGTGAAAGAAGAGAAATACACATGTGAAATGTGTGTCAGAATTTTTAGATACCAGAATCAATGTAAACACAACTTCAGTTCAGAAATGATGTGCAGATTTAGATGCAGAGGTGTTCCAAAACCAAACCTCAGAATAAACCGAAGATTGTTATTAGCTTATATAAAGTTGAGTTGGCTCTGGAACTTCAGTCAGCATAGCTTTCAAAGGATTTTAACAGTGAAAGTAATGTTTACTGTTCTGTACACATTCTAAGCTTAGTGCTTAGAGTCGGTGGACACTCTGTAGACACTCTGTCTTAAAATATCCGTGGACAACCATGACCAGAGAGTGTGTTAAGTGTTGAAGCTGTTGTTCAGAGCATCTCCACATTTTGCTTTCTGTGGATTGTTTGAGTTTGAACTGGCATGAGGGACTTCTGACCGTATCTGGCTATTAGGATGTCAAAGCACAGTGCTCTGAAGTCCTGTTTGTTGAAGAGTTTAAAAGACAATGAAGTTAAACTACCTTAAGAGACTGCAAAACAAATTGGCTTTGGTGAATGTATTCATAAAACTGGATAAACACTGTGTTCCAGTTCTGATCATGCTATGACTGGTTCCTGGTAAAGCCAGGCCTTTTCTTGTTAAATATGTAAGAGTTTGTGGGAGTGTGTGTCAGGCACAGAGCCTGAGGTAGCTCTAACAATCACATAAAACAATTCAATGCTGGGTTAAATTTTGGCCAACAAAAACATTTCTAAATTGAAGGTCATAATGGTGTTAACTGTCTCTTTGTTATCTGGATGAGGCTTCTGAGTTCTGTGAAATCAGAAACATCTCACTGCATCTTTAATTTTTGAGTACACATTGCATGTAAAGGCTAGTGACCAGTTTGATATTGAACACATTCCTGTCTGTGCAATCAGTTATTAGCTCGGTTTTAATCTTAGTGTTATTTTGCACTGAACTCAGCATTGAACTTGTGCTGAACTACTTGCCCTGACAGGTTCTGTACTGAAGCACATTTTGCACTAAGGCAGTAGTGAGAAATCTTTGCTGCATCTTTGCACATCTTCTGCCTCGGTGGCAGCAAGCATACATTGTCTTTATACATTGTCTTTACTTCCCTATATTTGCACTTTTGCTTCGCAGTGTTGCAGGGACAGGAAAAAAAGCAATTGACCATGAATATTCTGAAAGCTGTTTTCAGTTATCATACTTACTAAAAATCTTTCTCTTCGGTCAGTTTTGTTCTAGGCGCTGTACAAACACGGGGAAATAATAAATTTATTACTGTTTCTAAGATTCTAATTGTAGTGATGGAATGAACTGAAATAAAAGCTGACTGTTCCAGACTGGATTTAAAATCAAAGATTATCATTTTTCTTACAAGCGAGGTCAGAGAAGTAGAGTGGATGTTGGCTGTGACCTCTTTATATGTGTAGGAAAGAGATGTAATGATAGGGAACGGTCTGATTTATGACAGTGATTTAATTAGTGTTCTGGATGGGTATGAGTGTGCTTGAATTCCAGGCACCAAAAGAGGGAAGGAGGTATTACAAAAGTTAGAGAGTCATACAGCTGGAATCTCAACAGAGTAGTGGATATAAAAGTCTAGGACTTGTAGGTGCTGTCTGAAACTAGATGTAGGCTCTGTGTAGAGTTCCTGTTAAAGGCAAGTGAAGTTGCAGCTACTGCATTGTACGTTACCTGGATATTGAATCAGTGCTGTGTCTTAACTCACACTCTTTTTTTTTTTTTTTTTTCTCTTTCAGATTTTCTATTTTGTACATACATTGTTTTGTATATACTGTATATGATGACTTCAGTGGGCAGTGAACGTACCCGGGGCACTCGGGACAAAGCGCAAATTTCAACCGCACAGCCAATACAACAACAGAAACAAGTAGTACAGGTATGTGCTACTGTACAGTGATCTTCAAGTTGAAAGTGTGTAATGATACGTGCTTCTGTAAATCAGTAAGAACTAAGAAAATAAACTATAGCCTTATTTTGGAGGACTGTTTGATTTCTCACTTGAATTGTGTAGCAATCTGTCACAGCATTAAATTGTTCCTTTATTCTTGTCTCTAAATAAGTTTGTGTTTTTCAGCAGTTTTTTCATCAGTGAGGAGTTCTATGCTTTTGCGTGTGTCAAGATTTTTACCCTCTGACCTCAATGTCCTCAGATTTTAGCTCTTCCGTATGCTAGCCTCATGATGCTAGAAGATTCGTGGTTCTTAAAGGCATTTAGGTGGGTGGGAAAAGCTTTACTAGACAGGTGCTGTGTTCTACAGCATGGTTCAGCAGATTTGGAAGTCCCAAAAACTTGTGCAGTGTCTTCACGCAAAGTGAAATGATGAAGATTGTCTACCAGTGGACTGAAAGCATTTTGAGCATCTGTGAGATCAGCCCATTGTCTTGATTTCCAGCAACAAAGTAGTTAAGTTGTGTGCTTGTCTGGGTTACAGAAGAGTGCAGAATTTCTTTGCTTCTAGCAATTCATTATTCTCTTGTCAGGTACGTCTCCAGATTTGGACTCAATTCAAGAATTGCCTCAGTTCTTTGCTGGCAAAGAACGCATCAGTCTAGAGGTGCTCCCCTGGGAAACAGTCTATTTTATTGTTTTCCAGACTGATCTTTAACATCCTTCCTGTTTTGTACAGTATTAATTATGTGAGCTCAAGCCTTCATCTCATTGCACTGCAGTGTTTTGCTTACTTGTGATTCATGCTAATGCATTTAGAAAGTGATTTTCAATAGATGAAGCTGAATTTGTTTAAGAGTTCAGAAGACAATCAAGTTGTCTGTTTTTGTTCTATTATAATTTAGAGTGTAATGGGGTGGTGAGGAGGCTGACTTCTCAACCAAACAGCAGCACAAGAAATAAATGTGTAGACAGAGACAGACATCCTGGAGAGGTTGCAGAAATGTGGCCCAGAAGTGGAGGACCAGATGAGGAAAGCCAAGGGTACACCTAAAGCTGAAGTTGACTAGGAACAGAAGATATCTGGAGAAACACATCTTGTTGTACCTAAGTTAACAAAGCAACGTAAATCACCTCTGAGTGCACTGGGGTCTTGGCTCTGACTGACATGGAGAAGGCTGGGGTACTCAACTGTTTGCCTCAGTCTTCACTGGTAGTTGCCCATTCCTGAGAGAACTTGCAGATGAAGTGACTAAACCACTATTTAAAATCTTGTGGTGGTTATGTGTAATCCCCAGTGACTGGAAAAAGGAAAACAACCTGTTTCCAGATAGGGTAAAGTGGAAGATTGAGGATATTACAGGCTAGCCAGCCTCACCTCTGTGCCGGGAAAGAACAACCGAGCAGATTCTCCTTTAAATCATATTAAGGCATATGGAAAGCAGTGGGGTGGATAGTTACCGTGGCCTCACAAAGGGTGAATCATAGCTAACTAACCTGAGTGGTGGCCAAGGGAAGAACAGTGAATGTAATCTACCTTGACATAAGCAAAGCTTTTGATGTGGTCCCCCACAGCATCCTTGTCTCTAAATTGGAAGCATGGCTTTTATGTACTATTCAGTGGATAGGGAATTGGCTGTATGGCCGCATTTAGAATGGTGATCAAGGTTGATATACAGCTAGAGACAAGTGGTGTCATTCTGGTGTCCATACTGCGGCTGTTTCATGTCTTATTAATGACACTGGTGGGTTTGAATGCACCCTCAGGAAATCTGTGCATAACACCAAGTTGAATGGTGCAATTGTTAATTGAGGGAAGGGATGCCAGCCAGAGCATCCTTGACAGGCATGAGAGGTAGGCTTGTGCAAACATTGCAAGGTCAAATGCAGGGTGCTGTACCTGTGTTGAAGCAATCTCAAATATCAGTGCAGACTGGGGAATGATTAAATGGAGTGTGGTCCTGAGGAGAAGAACCTGGGAGCGTTGGTTGTTGAGAGATTGAACATGAGCTTGTACTTGTGCCCAAAAACTCAATCATATCCTGGGCTATATCAAAAGGAGCATGGCCAGCAGGGCAAGGGGGATGATTATCCCGTTCTACTCAGCTCTTCTAAGACCTTGTCTGCAGTGCTGCATTCAGCTTTGGGAGTTCCACCACAAGAAGGACGTAGAGACCACTGAGGCTGATCAGAAGGCTGGAGCACCTCTTCTGTGGAGACAGTCAGAGAGCTGGGCTTGTTGGGCCTAGAGAAGAGTAGGCTGTGGGGAGACATTATAGTGGCCTTCCTGTCCCTTGAAGAGTCTATGGGAAAGCTGGAACGGACTTTTTTTTATCTGAAAGTGTAATGATGGGACAGGGGGTAATAGGTTCAAAAGAGGAGAAATATTTAAGTTAGACACATGGAAGAAATTCTTCCTATGAATGTGGTGAGGCACAGGAACAATTTGCCCAGAGAATTGGATGCCCCATCCACAGAGGCATCCATGGCTATACTGGACTGGGTCTGGGGCAGCATGATCCTGAGGAAGGTGTCTTTGCTCATGGCAGGGGGTTGTAAGTGAGTGACTTTTAGGGTCCCTTTAATCCAAGCTATTCTGTTACAATATTTGAAATTATTTCCCTATTTCCCTTTTTTTTTTTTTTTTTTTTGGTCATATACAAGACCAGTTCTGGGGAGGTGGGAGCAAGTCCAGTAAAGAAATGTCGGAGAGACAGGAGCATATGATGATTAAGAGTGGGTCATAAGAGCTAGGTTTGTTCAGGAAAGGCAAGGTTTATTCAGATACCTAGTGTGAGAGTGTGGAAAAGGTATAGCCTGAGTCTTCCCAGAGGTCTGATGGCTCAAGCTGGGACACTGGAAATTTCAGGTGTTAAAGGGAAGAGGGAGGAAAAAAGACTACCTTCACAGTTCATTCTGAAGTACCTTCAGTTAAATACCAAAATGAGGATTAGGGAGGTGGTGAGATCTCTATCTGGCCCCAGGCAACTCCTCTGATGGGACCTGCCCTCAGTGGGAGGTTGTGCTAGTATTACTGGAGGGCTTGTCCAACTGGTGTGATTCAGAGGTTTTAAGCATTTGGTCTTATTGCGTGTATTCAGGGGTTCATCCATTTAGTTTTCTACTTGCTTAACAAACACAGTTCAGTAGAAAAGGTGATTATCAAATGTACAGCAACTAGCTTTACTGCACAGTCTGTTTTTATTACTTAGAAATAGAGATGGACTTTCCTACTTAGTAAAATTTGAGAGATTAACAGAAAGATGCATTGCTTTACTGTTTATTTAAAACTACTGATTATTTTCTCCAAGTCCAGAAAAACGTTGTTTTCCTAAGTGGAAATTTATTTATTGTCAAATCATATTACCACAGTTTAAGAAGTTACACTGCAGATATTCTCTGTGGCATCTGGATAATAAATACACAATTTTATTATAAGATCTGAGCCTATTACTGTCACTTAATTTTGTATTTTGTACGTTTCTGTTTTCTGGGAGTTGTAAGTTGTTGATTCAAAATATTGTGTGCTAACACTGCTAAGATCATGTATCTTGAAAGGCTGAGTAAAGTTTCATACTATTTTATAGGACAATAAAATGTTACTTGTAAAGATGGTGTCTTAAAGAATGAAGAACAGCAAGATACTGGGCAAAAAAAGAAAACAAAAAAAAAAACAACCCAAACTTGTGACAATGATTTGGTGCTTGTGTAATAAAAACATATTTTGTTATTCTTTAGAATCTTGACTTGTGTATGGAGGTAGTTCACTGGCATAAATACTGGTGATTTTCCAAGCCCTCTGCTTACACGGGAAAAAATGTCACACGTTTTACATTGTTGTTAAATTGCTGTATTTCTGTCATCTGATGGGGACTTTAAAAAAAAAAAAATCTTAATGGCTTCCCATTTTTGGTCAAATATGTGGTCATGTCTATACAGAAATTACGTTGTCTGAGTTTTTCTGCTTTGGATGTCTGTAAATGAATGTCTTGAGTTTAAAAATTGCGATGGGCCCAAGGATACTGAAGTCAGTCAGAGGAAGAGGATGTATCAACAAGGCATAAGTCCTGAAACTGGTGGACATCTACTTTCTGTTCTCTGCTCACCTGGCAGACTCCGATAAAGGGTTTTTTGCACAGCGCACCCTACTAACTGAGAGGCTTTCATGAAGGTGCAGTGTGCTCTGGGAAATACAAGGCTTGGAGCTGGGAATTCCACAGTAGTCTCTCGTTTGTGTTACCAGTTGACGTATGAAGCTGTCAGCATGATACTTTGGAAATGTGAAATAGCACAGAGTGCTTAACTCAGTTACAAGCACTAATTGTCTTGAAACATTGCCTCTCAGCTTGGCAAAATGTCACTTCCCTCAAGGAACTGAGACAGCTGCAGTAACTTCTCAGCAAATAAGCAGCTGATGGTGTATGGTGGAGTAATTTTTAGACTCTTCTCAGCATTTGCACTTGGCGACCTTCTCCAGAGCTTGTATTTGTGGTAAACTCCAACAGCGATGCAGTTTGAGGCTGATGAGTCAAACTCTTGAGGCTCAGAACTTCATGTTGGTATTCTCTGAAGTGAGTCTTCAAAAGGTGAGGTTCATGCAGCTGATCAGGATGAATCCTTTTATTCAAGAATTTCAGTGGATGAAGTGGTCCCTTTCTTAATGAAGAAGTATTTTGCAGCACATCTAATTGCATTTTGAGTACTAGCTCTCTTCAGTATCGGCCTTCTATAGAAAGTCTTGTCCGTTTGAGCAGAAATCAAATTAGGACCAGGATCATGCAGCATACAGTTATCTTTGGTATTTTGATGGGAATGCAGTTCAAGTGGACTGCAAATGCCACACTCAGTGGAGTAGGCTTATATGTGGAGACATTAATGGTGTTGAGTAACTTTGTTTGTGGGGCATCCATCACGTAGTAGGATTTATGGTGCTCTATTGCATCCATCTGTTTTAGTCTAACAACTTACGGAGAAGTTGTGAGTATACCTTTGTGGTCCTGAAATGTTTCAGAGGCACCAAGTATTTCATAAGTACCAAGGTCCTGTAGCAGTTTCCAGAGGTCAGTATTAGAGCAGCTGCTCGCAGGCAGGCAGAATCTGGAGGTGCAACCCTGTTTAAGTATTATAAATCTACAGAGTCACATTTGCAGAGTCAAGGGGAGGTGATGGGAGCAGGAATCATCAGACTGGAGGTTGATTTAGAAAAACGCCATTACTGCTTTTTTTTTTTTTTTTTTTAATCATAAAAATGGCTCTGGAGTGATAAATACGAAGTAAAACTAAAAGTAATATTGAAACAAACGTGTAAGAAGTTCTTTTACGTAATTGTCTTATCTGTGTAGTGACTTTTTAACTTTGGCACAGACAGCAGTAGCACATGTTGAAATTGCTTCTATTCCAATAAACTTCTTAACTGAAAAGTGGACATGGAGAAGAAAATGTTAATCATTTCCCCGTAACTCTTCTGTATTTGCTGCATATATACTTTCTGAGAATCTGGAGAGAAAAATAGTGACTCTAGGAGATATTTTAAAAAATTGTGTTGTTACACTTTGTGAACTTTATTGAATGTTTGCATTTTTCAGGCAACAGCAGAACAGATTCGCCTTGCTCAGATGATCTACGATAAGAATGATGCAGATTTTGAAGATAAAGTGAAACAAGTATGTTTCTTATAGTACAGAGTTTTTATGCCCTGCAAATAAGGTATTCCTAGGGTGGCTTGCATTTTGGAGCTAGGGCATCTGATTATTATTTAGATGAAACCATAATGCTGGCTGTATAGTTACAGTGGTGCAGTTCCCTTTGTAAACAAGCCTTTTAGCCAGAGCTCATCTGTGTTCACGTTTCCTCTAAACTATCTCCAGTATGGTCCTGATGCTTAGCTGTGTCAGGATTAGTGAGTGCGTTTGCTTTGTCTGCATGTACGTGCATGTGGGAAAAACAGGTTGCCTACGTCAGCTGTGTTTGCTGAATCTGTTTTTCAGGAAAAGTGAAAATGTAATACTAGTGAAAGGCAAATTGAAGTGGTATGGGTTTTCTTCTTTTAAAATGGAGCATCCTAGATCTGCGTGTGCATTAAAGTGGAATATCACACTGTTTCCTCTAACACGCTGGGTTTGGGGTTTATGTATTCAAGCTTCCGTTACACAGTTGTAGCTGAATATTGAAGACTCAGCTATACCTGTTTGAGTCAGTGTATTGGTGATTCTACCTTAGGGAGCACATCACAGTTCATATAGAGTGTAGGAACACATCTAGAAGAGGAGCTATTGTGAATGCATTGATGGATGGGGTGGGGTCACACTTCTTAATCTCCTTTCCTCCTCTCCTGACTGAGGCACTGTTAACTGTTTTTGTTTTTCTTCTTTATAAAGTTGTTCACTGTTATGCCAGGAGGGAAGTCCTGTAGATGCTAAAGCCAAGGGACCTTGTAATATGCCTGTAGTTCTGCTGATAAGCCTAAAAATTAAATTCTTCATAGAGAGTTCTACAAAGTCTTAAATGTGCATATTTATCTTGTGTTTGTTTTTTCTTCTCTATGGGTAGAGGTATTGGATACCCCATGACAGATTTTGTTTATATCTGTTCCATTCTACTCAGAATGCGCACTGCAGGTCCACAGAGCATTATTCAGTGCCAGTTCTCTTTGAGCTGCCATCACTTGGACCATTTGTGTGGCTTTAAGCTGAAGTAGATTGAAGCAAGTGATCTAGCTGACAAAGTTAACTTCTCTGGATGTTTTTCCAGATGGATCTGGATTCTCCACCATGGTTTACTTGATGGCTGTGCTTATATAGTGGGGTCAACTTGGGAATAGCAGCATTTTGAAAGCACGTAGTATAAAGGGGAAAAAAATAAAAAAGTGCTGGGATATTTCCTTGGTTGTCACTTAAAGCTGTCTCTTACCTGAATCATGGATCCGTACAAGGTAGATACATTTATGTAGGATTTTAATTTGCTGTGACGCAGTAGCTGAACATATTGTTGGAATCTGTGGTGGTACTAACTCTTTATGATGATAATTTGAACATTTTAACATGTGTGACTTTTACTGCCAGCTTATGGAAGTGACGGGGAAAAACCAGGATGAGTGCATAGTGGCACTACATGATTGTAATGGGGATGTGAACAGAGCAATCAACATACTGCTGGAAGGAAGTTCAGACACGGTAAGGTTTTACTTTAATGTTCAGCTCATCTTTTTGCTTGCTATACCTTTCTACTTTGAGGTAGTGACTAGGAAAGCCCTGTGTAGAAGCCTTGAATTTTCATGTCCTCACTGAAGTTCCTCTGAAAGAAACAAGAAGGACCAAAGCAGCTTCTTTTGTGTGCATAGGCTGAACCTTGAGAATGCCATGGATTTTCTGCTTTTGTCTCTTTAGTCTTCCAGCTTTTACTTAGGTGTTTAGAACATGTTTTTGTTCTATGCTGAGCTGTTTGAAGCACCTCCACAGTCTTGAGTCCTGAGATTTTGGCAGTACTGTGTTTGCTACTATCTCTGTAAATCTAAAAGTGTAGGGGAGGTACTTGAAGGTGTGACATAGTTTTAGGAATATGCTGCAGGCTTTGAGGTCTGTACCTAAAAGATGAGTAGGAAGCTAATAATAGCAAAAGAGGATTCAGCAAGTAATTCTTTTGTTACTGTGTTGCTCATTTGCTTGACTTTATTGAGAAACAGAAAGAGGAAACTGAGCTGTGTGTAGCAACTATGTTACTTAGTATTGCATGGCAGCTGGGGGTTTTCACTAATTTGCCTTAAGATTTTGCTGGAGGGACTTAGAGTTTATTTGAGACGGAATCCAGTTTACTATCTCATATAAATCAGGAAAGAAATCTGCACTTCCTTTCTTAGAACTGAATGTTGACTACTTCCTGTGATTTATCAGGGTGTGCTTATGTGAGGAAACGTCACTTTGTACTCCCCAGATCTAGGTCACATACTGTTCTAACCAAGGGAGCTTTCCTTTCTATCCTCTTTGATTTCTAAGAGTTGAAGTCATGTGTAATGCACAGCAGTGTGTAACGCTGACTGTGAGTAAGCTAATAGAAGTGACCATTTCACCTTGATTATACCGATCTTGGTAACATGCTATCTTTTCTGTCTTTTGTATTTGTAATTTTCTAGTTGAAAATAGTTTTTTGATTAATAAACAAAAAAGCAGAAGAAAAAAACAAACACAAACATCCAGAATATTAAATGCTTTCTTGCCTTGTTGCAAATTGTCAGAAGTAATGATGATATGGTATAAACTTCCTGAATTAATTCATCAATAGAATACTGTATCTTCACTTGTTGACGAAGTCCCTCTGAACACATTGCTGTCCATAAAAGAAATGCAAATAACAAAAAACATACAGAGAACTTAAAGAGCTCAATGATGAAGGGTGAAAATTTATTAATTAGAAAGATCTTCATCAATATGTGAAGTCATTTATTATTCTTTTTGGAATTATGGACCTACAACTTGAAATGGTTTGTTGCAGGGCCATTGTACTCCAGAACAGTTATAGTGTGATATAAAGATGGAAGCAGAGATGCTACTTGTTATGAGTACAGATTGCCAGATCTGTTTTGAATTTTGCTTTGCTTTAGTGCAGTGTGATTCTTTTTACCACATTTGATAGATGTGTCTATAGAGTTTGAAGAATTAGAAAAGCAAGGAGTGATAGACAGCGTCTATTTATAAATTATTTGACACACTCCCAGATATGGTTGTTTTTTTTTTTTTTAAATACTGTGATCCTTAAAGCTTTGTAGTCTGTCTTTATGAAGCCTTTTCACTTGGAGTGGTTGTGATAGTCTGGCTTTGGATGTATAGAGGGAGAGTAGAGTGGGGCATGTTTCTTTGCCTAAGACTTTTGATTTCCTACAGGAGTAAAAGACATTTTATGCCCAACCATATTTTAGTTGCTGAAGCTTTTGAAGGTAGTTTAAAGGGGGATGAGACAAGCAAGAGGGAACTTGTGTTATATATTTCCAAGAATCAAGTCCCCAACTACAATTTGGACTGCAGAAGGCATCCTCGGCTGAAATTATAATCAGTTAACTCCTTAACAAAAGCACAGCAGTCTGTGATGTGTACCCATGCACACAGACAGTGCCATTCCCAACTTCTCAGATTCCTTTAGAATTACATTGTTGTTTTTTTTCCTTGTATAAATAATAATAGAAGTCTTTTCAAATCCCAAAGCCTTTGTGGTCATCTGAAATCCTTATCTGTGGGAAAGCATGGAAATCAGATGCAGATTGCTGTCCTTTTACTGATATTTTTCAGGACATATAAAGCTTTATTAAAGAGAGTCTGCTTTTATATATGATTTGAAAATTCAGTCAGTTTGGGGAATTTCTTGAAATGTTTAAAAATCTTTGGCACTATACTCGTTAGAGAAATAGTGCATTCTGAACCATCTAGGTTTTTTTTTTTTCCAGATGTCAGTGCAGTTACTTAATTCTCTTTTGAAAGATCTCTGTAACTCTCAGTGTGTTCTAGTGTGTAAAACAGTTTCATAGGCTACGGCAGCTGAAATCACGTGCACACAGAGTTGCAGGGCTTGGAAGATACTTCAAGAGATCAAGTCCCACCCACATGGGAAAGCAGGCTCACTACAATAGGTTGCACAAGTAGATGGCCAGATGGGTCTTAGATACCTCCATAGAAGGAGGCTCTGCAACCTCTCTGTTCAGCCCATTCTGCTCTGTCACCCTTATGGTAAAGAAGTTACTCTGTGTGTTTGTACAGAACTAATGTTCAAATTTTAGGCTGTTGCTCCTTGTCCTGTCCCTAAACGCCACTGAGGAGAGACTGGCCTCATACAGTACTTCATTTGATACTTACTGGAGGAGGCTGAGTTTTCTGTCACACAGATAACATAGTGTTGCTCAAACAAGCAGTTTTGTGCTTCTAATCTACAGCATCAGTGCTTCACCTACGTTGGTTTATGGCACTGTAGTCCTCAATACTGGAGATGAAATTGAGCAGGGATTTCAGCTTTCTTTCTCACATACATTTATTCAAAAAGTAAGAGTGACCATTCATATACTTACTCTCTTACACAGGACATTGAAACTTTATATTTATGAACTGTTTTGCTACCTGCTTGCTCAGCAGCATTAGTTTTCTTAGGTAGTTGACTTGGATTAGCAGGTCACTGCCTATTTTGTGAAGGCTTCTTAGTTGTCTGAATTGAAAAGAAATAAGACAAGACCAAAATCACAGACAATTGCCTGCTGTGAGATTATGGGCTTTATCTAGTGCTTCATCGTTAATGGCAACTTATCTACGTAAGCAAATATCCTGAATGTAAACTGTATTTAGACAATAAGTTCTTAGGGAGAGGAACATTGAAAGTATTTGCCATCTTCATGGTTTACGGATAATAATTTTCTTCTTTACTCTGCTCAGTAGTCTAAGCATGCAGTTGCATAATCCATTAATGACTGTACTGTTCTTAGCAAACATTGTAGTCACTTTATTTTCAGCTCTTACAGATGTTCATGTGGAAGTGGTATTATCATTGAATTTATGTTAAGGATGGATTTTTGTATTAAAATTAAGGTCTAATGTTTGGACCTCAGTCTTTTTTCTTGTTTAGATATACTGTTTCTTGGCTTTTGTTCTCTGCGATGAGCTGTGGCTATGTGAACAGATGGTTTGGCTTATTGTGGCCACCTGTATCATCCAAGTTTTTAGTCTGCATTTAAATTCTAATATTTATTTCTTTCTCGTATCTTTGCAAAAATAGAGCTAGATTTTCCATTTATATCAGTGTAGTTCTTGGTATGTATTACTTACCTGGTATTATAGAAATACCTATTTTTTTTTTTCCTTTGAAGTGAACAGCTGTGGGATGATATAGACAGAGAGCTCTCTTCCTTTTTGACTTCTGAATCTAATTCTGTTCTATCTAAATAGACTTCCTGGGAGACTGTAGGGGGAAAGAAGAAAAGCCTTGGAAAGGAAAGTTCAGAAAACAAAGAGAACAGAGAAAAACGAGGGGACAGAGAAGTGAGTCGTGGACGGGGAAGTACCAACAGACGGGGACGAGGAGGCAGCCGTGGCCGAGAGTGTATGTATAGGGGTTCATTTTAAAAGCTTCATATGTCTTTGTTGCAGCTGAAACTGGTTGAGAGTGAATGCTGAATGGGACGAAGTCTGTCAGAGCTCAGCACTGAAGTGCTTGTAACTTGTTTTTTTGACAGGTGTACTTGATTTTTCCACTTGTTTTTTTTTGCAGAGGTTTTTATTATGGGCCAAACCAGCCCGTAAACTGTTGACATGAGACAACTCAGTTTAATTTAAATTTCTGTCCTTTTTGGTTAATTGATGTTCTACAACTTCATGTCCATCATGTAAATTTTAGAACTGAGTCTCTGTAAGACTGCCTGAAAGCAAATGTTTCACTGCACAGCTGATACATTTTTTTGTTTCTTTGAATGGGAAAAAAAAAAAGTCTAGTTTTGGCCCCATTTCATTTTAAGAGTGGGAGAACCTGAAGATGTTCTCATCTTCTCATAAGAGGAATGAAAAAGGTGGGAACTTTATCTGTAGCATATATTACTCATCTCATAAACCAGCCACAAGGTGAGTTTCTACAACAGAAGTAGTACTTTGTGAAGTGAAACATTTAAATAGATTGTCTATACAGATGCAGTGTGTTGTGCAAAAGAGAACTGAAATTTTCCAAATTACATAGAATCACATTAAATCACCATTGAATATGCACATTGCCTTTTTTCTCTTAAGTTATATCAGCAATTATCTAAGCTACCTATATTTCCTGTAATAGCCATAAACATTTATCATAACATTGATAAATAAGCAGAAAATGAAGGTGATAAAGAGCACAACCAAAAGAACCCTGCCTTTTCTCTGAGAAGCAAGAGAAATGTTTACAATTTTAGCCAAACTTTTGTAATTCATGGCTGGAACATATTCAGGTACTGTGGTGGTCAGTGAAGGCATTGTGAATCTTTCTAGAAGAATTAAAGTGAGGAGAGAGATTTTTTTGGCAAAGCTGTATGCTGCTTGTCTCTGTACTAAACTGGAAATAAAGATCATTACCAAATCTTGGTATTATCTTCTCTCCTTTATATGCATTCTTTAATGGTTAGATTTGTTCTGTCTGGTATGATGTGTAGTACAAAACTCTCAGCAGTGTTCTAAATGGTCAGTTATTTTCCAAACCCCTCTTTAAGGGTGTCAGGAAATGTGGCACGGGACAGGAGGATAGGGAAGGAGTTGGTGTTATTGTTATCTTACTCTTCTACTGTTGCCAACCAGCATGTTATCAGGAAAGTGAAGTATGAGGTAATTTCTTGTCTCTTCAGAGATTTAAGACCACAGTTTAAACAAGTGTTGTATCTGCTAGAAGACATAACTCTCTTAAAAGGTATTTTGCTTCCTAGTTGTCCAGTTTAAAGTAGACAACTTGCTTGTGGCTAGGCCTGCAAAAAGAATAGGGGTGGCTGAGATATCTTAACCATAGTGCTCTGAAAATCTTATATTAACTGTACTGTCTCATGGACAGGTCTCTAAAGTTTCTCTTAAGCTGTCTTCTCTCCACAGTTAGAGCTGAAGAAAATGGAGTGGACAACAATCAAGGAGACAGGCCTTCAGACCGTGGGAAACGTGGCCGTGGGAGAGGTGAGATGGTGGTATTGGTGTGGGACTGGCATTGATTTCATTTCCTGAAATGGAACATTTTTCATTTATTTAATTAAAAGCTTATTTTTAAGCATTTGTTGGTTATCCGTTGAGAACATGAGCACCTCAGCCACCTTTTAATTGAGATACCCTCTGCACCTGACCATTTTTGAGACCCCTAACCACTATGAGACCATTGGTTGGTTTCATAATGGCTTAAAAGAATTGGCACAGTCACCTTCATGGCATTCTTTTGTGTGACTGGTGTCCTCTGGCCTTGGAGAGCTCTTCTCCAAATAGAATCACAACAGCCTACTGTGTGTGGGAGTGTAATGGGCTCCTCAAGATGTACCTTGGCAGCAGGAGAGTGCAAGATGCTTTCTGTAGAATTCTTGTGGAGGGATTTGATATGTTCTTGTGCCATTTCATTGTAGTGGTTTCTGTTGTAAGGCTTACCTTCTGTTTTTGATACCGAGTTGGAGAGCACTAGTGACCCAGAGGGTTTTTTTGTTCAAAAAACAAAACAAAACAAAAAAAACCAGAATTGGCATGGGAGTGTTGTTGAGGAGAGCTATGGAAAGACTCAGTACTGTGGGCTTGGAGGTGCAGCTCTAGTTGTGTTCTGTGGATGAGAAAGATGTTGGCCTTTGTTTGATGTGGAAACAAGAGATGCATAGTTGGTTTAGATGTTCCTTTGGTCTAGTGGAAAGAAGCATGTTTTTCTTATTGCAAGAAGGGAAAGTATACCTGGGAATGGTACAGTTTGTGTGGGGAAAATGAGTATTAAATAAGTTACACCAATGAAGTGCACAGCAGAGCTTATTAAGAAATGTCTGACTTATGCATTCTGGAGTAGCTTTACAGAAGAGATTGTGGTATAATTCACTGTTGAATGATCGAATTTAAAAGCTTTAGTTGTTATTGTAAACTAATTATTTATGCATGTTGTAAATGTAGGACTTAAATTTTTTTGGTGAAACTTAGAGGTTAATTTCAAGTTCAGTCTGTATTTTTATTTGTAACCATATGAACAATGCATTGCGTTTGTTGCCAGCACTAGCTCTGTAGATGAATATCATGTTTCAAGCCAAGGCTTTTAATCCTCAATATCAAACTGAGGTGCCTGACTGAAGAAATGGGAGGAACTTTATCCAGTTTCTGTTACTGGATTAGTGTATGTAGTATTTCTGTATCTCTTTACCAAATATTTAATACTCTACATTAATGTGAGCAAAGTTCCTTGATGAAGTCTTTTCAGCTGTCTGTGATAAACCCTTTGAATGGTTTTCTGATCGTTATATTGCAAGTATGCGTATTATACAGTAGAAATAGCTAGTTTAATTTCATAATGAGAGCCTTTGAAATCTACAGGGAATAATGTAAAGCTGTATAATTTACTTTTCAGTATTTCAGGGATGCATGACTCTCTTTAAATATGAGTAGGTTTTATTGAAAGTAAAGGCTTCTTTTTTATTCACTAGCCTTCACCGTTAGACAAAATAGGGAAATATAGGAGTAAAGTACTTCAGCTAGAAGTAAATAGACTGTTGGTAATCACCACAGATCCCTTTTTTAGAAATGTTTCATTCTGTGTGCGTAGGAGTGTAGGCATCATATAAAAGTAGGGGTCAGCTAATATCTGAGCAACGCACTCTTTCTCTATTTTAAGCTACTGTCTCAGCATGGAATTATCTTTTTGGCTGCTTTGTAGGGGGAAAACTGTTGGGTCACTATATTACTGCTTTGTTGTAGAAGAATCTAATGTTAAGCAATGACATGTACTGAAAACAGAAGAAACTGAATTGTGGTGACAGTGTACTTTTTAATGGGGAAGAAAACATCAATCATGGTACTGAGAATTTCAGCCTTAGTGCTGTAGGCATTAACCTCCTTACACGGTGGATTTTCCATTAATGACTGTGTGACATTCCAGGGTAATAGGTATACAGTGTACAAACAGAGCTGGTTGCTGGCATGCAAGAGATCAGGGGTTTCAAGTAGTTAAGTATTACTGACCAAGGAAGAGAAAGCAAAAGTGCACTACAGGAGGTGTTTTGTGACACATCCCAGCTGGGGCTGCTTTGCTTCTCAGCTGTTAATCTTTGCTTGCTAAGCAGATTGTAAACTTTGATTTGGAAAAGAGTCAAGGAACTCATGTTTTTAAGGTGGCCTTCCCATCTGTCTTTCTCTTAAGAACTGAATTTCTTGGATCAGTTTAATTTATTGTCAATGGTTTACCGGGCTGGATCGGCCCGGTTCTGTGACGATTGGTGCGGGGGACCCACGGACCCAAGCCCCAGGAAAGGGGAAGGGAAAAAGGGAAAAGGGAAAAGGAAGATGGGCCTAGAAACAAAACAGCGGCAGTGATCTGAGGAGGAAAGCTAATTTACTAAATAAGATATCAGAAAGCAAAATAACACAATATAATACAATATAATTGGAATTGAGGCTAATGAATCAAATAAGATGAGCAAGAGAGAGTGTCCGATAAACCGAAGGCCTTACGCTAACGCTGAAGGCGATACGGCAGTGAGCACCCACTGCTGAGTGATCCCGAAGGAAAGAGAGTGTCCCGTGACCGCTGAGGGTTTTTTATCTGTTCCCTCTGAGCGGAAAACACGTAAAAATACAAAGCATTGCAAAGTCCTCTGGGGAATGTAGTTCTTCTTCTCTTCTGAGGCAGGTATACCTGGAATTATCAATGATCTATGGAGCAGGGGTATTAGCTCCCCAACTCTTAATGCAATACATGATGTTATGATGTGGAATACCAGTACCAAAAATCATAAAACCATGACATTTATCTGTTTAAAAAAAAATGTCACTAGCAATTGTGATTCTGTGTTAGTGATGCAAGGACTTGTAACTAGAATGCAATCTCCTGAAGGAATTGGGAAGAGGGTGATTATGCCTTCATGACTGTCAGTTCTAGAAAAGTTTACTTATTTGTGGATTAATCAGCTGTACTGCTATGTATAAACTGACAGATTTGGCATGGTAGTTTTTTATATTGCTGTTTTATGCTGTTCCCACCTCTTCAGTTTTAAACTCACATCTGGTTCCCCCACTGTCCTGTACCCCACATTGAAATGGGAGTAGCAGAACTACAGAAGGCTTTGAATGGTAATGGGAAGATGGCCTTTATGGGCTGTGAGGAACAGGCAGAGTAGAGCTTTGCAGCCTGGAGAACAGAGGGCTGAATGGTTGTATGATGGGGATCTGTAAAGATTTCTGCAGGAAATGTTCTGAGAGAAAATCAATCAATCAGTCATTTGATGTGAGCATGAGAACGAGAGGATAATAAATTATTAATGTTACAGGTTCAAAATGAACATGAGGTGATGTTCTTACATGTAGTTAACCTGAGGAATTCTTTACTGTAAGATGTTACACATTCTGGAAGCTTACACGTGATGGCTCTGAACAAAATAATTCTGAAAAAGAACCGTAGTGAAAAAACAAGACCAACCAACAACGACAACAACAAAAACCCCAAACAAACTCGGGCTGTGAATTATGTAAATTATCTGTCTCTAGAGGTCTTTGAGCCACAAATAGTTGAAGACCAGGAGAATGTCCAGGGGGATTATGCTGTGCTTTCGGTTTTTGCATGGTTCCACAGAAGTCTCATGTACAGTAGTTGATAGCAGGATAGCAGGTAGATGAACTTGTGGTCTTCATTCAGCAAAGAAATTGTTAGATTCGTATGTAGTCATTTTCCTCATTTGTAAAGTGAGAGTGAATTTCACTTTCGTTGCTATTCCTAAATCTTCCTTGTCGTTCTTCCAGAGTACCAGCAGTGAGTTCCTTCTAGCAAGACAGAAATAAAAGTGGAAGGGAAAAACATGATGTTTTAATTTTGGACTCAAAAATTCATGTTGAGGAACCTTTCAGACTTCTTAAAATTTTCCTGGATATGTTAAAAAAAAAAAAAAAAGAAAAATACAGCAGCTTATTGTTTTTGTAAATGTCAGAGTAGTCCAGCTTGTGTACATCATCTCTCTCTTAGCCATCCCCCCCCCCCCCCCCAAAAAAAAAAAAAAAAAGCCAAACCACCTTTTTTAGATAAAAGATTTTATCTGGAAGAAAATGAGCTTCTGCAACCAGAACTGCATGTTTTATTTTATTTTCTTTTATTTAAAGCTTTGCACATATTCTGAATTTTCTTTGCTCTAGCTAGCAAGGATGTTTGTTTATTTTTATTTCATTTTTTATTTTATTTGCTCATTTGTTTTCCTGAAATGTGAATACAGAGTAGAGCTTCTGGAGGTCTGAAGTTTCTCTAGTTTTCCTTTACTTGTCTTTCGTTGTCTAGAAATCTCCGTGTGTCATGTAGTTTCTCTTTTTTTTTTTCTTGTTTTCACATAACTCATTTGTTTCTTTGCAATTGTGGCATTGTAAGTTTTCTCCATTTGCTTCTCAAAGTGGTTCTTAGAGCACATTCTGTGTATGAAACTGACCCAACGCTTCTAACTTTATAATGATTAATAAGTGAAGTGATTTGAGTTTCTACATATGAACCTCCACATTTATTTTTGTAGTATGGAATACCCAGAATAGAAAACATCTTCCGAACTGGTAGGCCTTTATCTCCTCGTTATCTTGTGAGTGGCTTGCTCTGCATTTCCAGAACATGGGTTTGGGCTGTCAGCTGCTATGTAGTCTGAGATAAACACATCTTTGGGGTGTTACCTGTTCTTGCGGTCTGTTCTCTTCTCCTTTCAGCTATTCTGAGGCCTCATTTTTAACCTTCATACTTTGTCTAATTCAAACCATTCAGCGTGGAAATCTTACGTATGTGATAGAGCATGTATTGCGTAGGAAGAATTTAGGTCTGTAAGCTAAGCTGTGTTCTACAAAATAGGCAGGATTAATGGATGCATATGTCTAGTGCTTCCCTGTGGTATGCGGCTGATCTGGAGAAGAGATATTCTGAATGAAGGGGGTGAACCATTCTTTCCATGAAGGGGTGGTACCAGAGCTTATTTTCTGGTTATAGAAGTTTTGAACCTCCAGTGCATTTTACTGGAAACTGAAAAACTCAACACCTGTTTCTCTTTTGGAATGAATAGTGGAGAACTTACATGAAGACAAGTTATAGCTAAAGGGAACCTAGCTGACTGAGTGAGGTGTTCTGGAAAGCAGAGAAAGAACCAACAATATAGTGATGAGCAGAGTTAAAAGCTTAAAGAAAACAGAAGAATATTTTAAGTAGTTCATTTAAAGTTATGACATGTAGGATAGGATAGTAGTAGGGTTCGCCTTTAAGCATAGATCTCTAATCCTGGCTTCCTGGAACGGAAAGTTAGTAAGTTATACAGCCTTCATTTTAGGCTGTTGCTTCCAGGTCCAAGTGGAAAAAAAACATGAAGAAATTTTATGACTGTTTATATGAGACTTTATTATTTCCTTAATGTCCATCATTTGCTTTTTGGTTAGCATGCTGAGTGACTGTAAGAAGGTCTGTTCCTTCAATCAAAGTGGAAGTTATAGTGAGCTTCTGCCATGTTGTTTGTTCTTTTTGGGGGTAGACTGAAACTACTGATTGAAGAATAGCAGACTGTGAATTACCACAAGAAAGCAAAAAAGTTTTTGGAAACGTGACGGTTATGCTGGAAATCATTTACTGATCTTAAGAGTACTGCTAGTTATGTCTTTTATGCAGTGTGAACTGACATTAATGCAGGGAGGAATTGGTGATGTCTGTCTCCTATTGCGTTACAAAAGCAAAAAAGAAAAGACAAGTTAACCAAACAACAAAAAAACCCCACAAAAGCAGGGAGGCATCACAATAGTTGGGGACAACAGGTTTACCTGATTTATTTTTTTTTTTGTGAACTGTCCAGATGTAAAGATGATTAGTTCTCTGGCATTTACAAGGGGAGATCTGATACAGAGGACTCATCCAACAGTGAACTAGTTGTTTTGTGGTTAATCTGTGGCTGTATTTGTATAACTCAGTGCAGGGAGGGGAGTGGAGCTTGGGGTCACAGGTGTGGATGACCTCTGATGAAGCAGTTCTCCCCTTGCACATTCCCTCCTTCCCCCACCCTTGTCTCACAATCAGGGAATGACAGGGAATTTCTCAGGGAATGTTCTAAGCATGCATGGAGGCTGTGATGTTAGAGCCACTTAGGTAAGATTGAGAAAATAAAGACAAATTTTTGAATATTGTCTAATGACTTGTTGATAGCTGCCTAATTTGGGATGAGGCTAAGTCCTGTAGTTAGAATTTTGTGCTACTTCTCTAGATACAGAAAAGCAAAAAAATTGCAAGTCCTACTAAAACATTCAGTAAACTGTGACTTAATTGAATCATAAGATGGCTTGGGCTGGAGGAGACCTCGAAGGTTAGTTTCAACCCCCCCTGTGGCAGTGTTGCCTGCTGCTAGATCAAGCACTAGATCAGGTTGCCCAGGATTGCGTATATTAGGGAAATGTTCTGTGAGGAAAATATATTTAACTAATTGCAGTGGTTTTCTTTTCAATCATGGCATTTTTTTATGTGACAGGCTAGTGACTGGCTCCTTCTCTGCTTTTGCTGTTAAATGGTGTTTTCTCTCCTAGGGTTTGGACGTGGCAGAGGGAGAGGAGCGGGGAGGTTTTCAGCCCAAGGCATGGGGTAAGAAACATGCAGAGCACAGATTCTGGGGAGGATCAAGCTAAGCAGCAATATTAATTGCCACTGTATGTATTAGTATTGCTGTATGTAGGGTAAATCAGCATGGATGCAAATATTCACAGCTCTCTTGGATTAAAATAATCCATTTATTATCTAGTATTTCCAATTGGACAGTCCTAATCTCAGCTTACTCAGTGTGTCAAACTTGAACTCCTTTGTACCTATCAGTAACAGCCACATAGTGCCGTAGTGCCTAGGAGGCCAAAGGTTCTCTGAAGTGGTTATTGTCCTAAGCCAACTTAAAAATATTTGTTTCACTGTAATGTGAAACGTGTGAGCCCTAATTAAAACAGAAAGACTAGTGATTATGAACTTCATCCTGTTTTTGAACTTTCATGCTTTAGCTGTTTGGACGTACACGTACTCCAAAATGGAATCGAAAGAAGTTAATGATCAGCTCTAAAAATTGTTTTCAGTTTTGTCAGAATAACTTGATTCAGAGAAGCATAGCCTCCACTACTTTCAGTGTTTGCTTGAAATGATGTTTCTTGTAACATCAGTGGTGTTACAATGAACAGAAGACTAGTTTTACTTCTCTAATAGTCCTTCTTGTTCACAGTTTTGATGATAAACTAAAAGGAAGTTTTTCTGAATTAGTCCTTTTTACCTGTAGTAGGTATCTGTTTTTTGGCATTGATGTCAGGAGTGGATTCTGAAATAGTCTTGGTGATTTTCTCACTGCTGTCCTGCGCAAGTCTGTTTCTCCTAAAGTACATGATACTGGTTTCTCATCAGTCTGCCACTGAGAAGCTATCAATTGAGTCAGGCTTAATGCTGACCTTATAAACTGATGTGTTGTAGAATGGGGAGGAGTAGGTTTGTTTCTAACTGCTTTTTCGCAAATTCTTGTTTTGGTTAAGTTTCTCAACAGTCTCCTCACTTTTTTTTCCCTTCCTTTTATGTCTTTTCTCTTTTCTCCCTTTTTTATCCGTGTCTGCTGATAGAGGAAAGTTTTCTTTTGGAAACCAAAATACCAAGATAAATATGTGGAAATCAAGATGTTAAGCACAAAACTTCAGCTAAAAATAATGGCACTTGTGTTCAATGAATGACCCATGTATTCTCTTCCATTTCTCAACTTTTAAAACTCTAGGACATTTAACCCTGCAGACTATACGGAGTCTTCTGCCACTGATGGCTCTGGGACAAAATCAGAGATTTGGGAGACTGGTCAGAATGGTGCAGATGATGGAACTGGTAAGATGCTTCCAGAAGTAGAAGGATTCAAATGAAGAGCTGTAGCAAATTTCAGTTAAAATAAACATTGTTAGTATTCAGTTAAGCTGTGGAACTGTGAATACACCTCACGTGGCACAGATATTAGTTCATTTTTATAGCTTAACTGCTGTTAAATTGCAGAGCATGTGCTGTAGCCTGACAAGCTCAGGGTTAAATTGAGTGGAAGGTAATTGCAATTTTTTGTTTGTTTACTGCTAACAATCCCTTCAGAGACAAAGTGATTTGAAGAGTTATTGGAAGAAACTTGTGCGTGAAGAATTGTTTAGTTATCTGCTTAAGATCACGCGTAGTTGTAGTTAGAGTACTGTGGTAGAGCATTACTAAAAGCGATTGGTTCACAGACGTTGAGCTACAACATCTGAATACCTAAGCAGAAGAATGAAGAAAGAAATGGAAGATCTGTTGATGAATATAAATCCACTTGGTGACTCTGAGATGGCTTTGGAAGCCCTATCTATACAAGATAAGAACCTGAGCATATGAGTCTGTGGTATGGAGGAGAGGTCTGATATCGGACACCTTTTGAAAAGAAGTAATTACTGAAACACAAGAGGGGGGCACTTGAATGGAAGCCAAAAAGGCTATCTGCCTCCCTGGAGATAGAGGCATCCGTATGTGTGTTTCTATATGAAGTTTCAAGTATGAAATGTGCACTCCTGGCTAAAGGCAAGAGACAGCACAGTCTGAAAAGAAACCATTTATCTGCTCTCATAGTGATTCAGACCTGAAGAATGTGGCCTGTTTATCTATGATTTGGAAAAGAACAAGATGGATTTCTGCTTCCCATATTCTGTGGCAGGAGATTAAGACAAAGGAAAGCCATGGCCTGTCACGATCCATGTGTATAATTGTCCACACCTGAAAACTACTGACTGGCAGAAGATACTTTTTAAAAATGATAAGAAAAACCCATTCTAAACAAACAAATTAATAATAATAATAAAAAAAAAAAAAAAAAAAAAAAAACTGCCAGGAAGGGTGACCTTTCTTTTTTTCCTTTTTTTTTTTTCCACATTGTTGAAACTGGCTACGATGATTTTTTCACAGCTCTTTTGTCAAGTGTTGAAGGAAAAGACTGATCCTGGAGACTAGTGTTTTCTTTGTTGAGCATTGCAGTGCTCTTGAGGTGCAGCTTTGTAAACTTCATAAAAGCCATTTTTTCACTTAACCAGAGAAGCTGAAAGCAGGCTCATTGTTTAGGTGAGCTTATTAGGCAGTTTTTTGTCACTCTTGAATGTCTGGTAGAACAGTGTTAGAGAGTGATGTTGTGTATTTTAATGGCTATTGAAAGGAAACTCTGCCAAACATGTCATCTTTTCAGGGAACTTTTTATATGATTTGTTAGCTTTTCAGTTTATTTACCAGGTAATGAGTTGGGCAGATAATAACTGGAAAATACCAGCTTGGACTTGCATTTTGCTTCCTAAGTATTCTTAAATATTTTGACTGTCCTTGTAGTGTAGCTACTCTATGCCTACCTTTTCCTATTGTGAGTATCTCCTCAGTCTTCAGTAATGGAAGAATTTTACTTGGGAATAAGAGGGTGGCTGGATGTGGCTGAGCAGATGCCCAGAGTGCATCTATAAGGGATTTGCTGCTAAGTAAATCAGTGGATACTGAAAATTCACTAGCCTGTGTCTGCGATTTTTTAATGCCACATCTGTTTTTGCTGTTAGGCCATACAGACACCAGTGAGAACTGCACAGGGTTTCAGCAAACAGCTGAAGGCATATATGGGAATTCGGGGATCACTGTGGGAGGTTTCCTTGGCTTTGTTGGTTCCTAGAGAGTATGAATGAGTGACTGTGTGAGTGAATTTTTCTGCAGTATGTGAAATTTTCATCAATGCAGGGAGTTTCCTTCATAATTTGGTGAGTGGGAATTTAATGTAGTTTATTGTAGAAGTTCTTTATAGGTGCATAATATGTTTTTACTGCTGGTCTTCCTTTACTTTCCGTGAAAAGTTGCCATAGCTGACAAAACTGTATATATCAGCTCAGGGAGAGAGTTTCATTTTATAAAGCTGCTTCTTTAGGCAAGACCTTGGAGTGTCAGAAATGTCCCTAAGCTGTACCCCATTGCCCCCAGAATAAAATGGAATTAAAAAAAAAAAAAGAAAAAGAAAAAAGAAAAAAGCATCCATAAAACTTGAATAAATGTAGGCTATAAAATAGAATTTAGTTTTATCAAGAATGGAAACACTTTCAGCTGTGGTTCAGAAAATGTGTTAAAGGGTAATTGAAGAGGAAAGCAGTTGGGGTAGTAGTTTTAAAGCAAGAGTGCTGGGAAGGGAGGGAAGCAGGGGTGAAACAGAAATGGCAGAGGAGATACGGGGCTGTGAGCAGGCTGAACAAAGCTGAGCTGTTATTTTGGCTTGTTAATCATAAATATTAGTTGTTTTTTTATTTTATTATTTTTTATTAGTTTCTCTTAATTTACAGAGCTGTATTGTTAATTACGAATCAGTAGTTCCCAGTAATAAGGTAAAAGGTTGGAAGTGCTAATGATGACAATGGTGAGGCACGTGTTTGTATAGAGAGCCTGCAGTGGGCTAGTAAATGTGAGATAAGCCCATATAATCTTTGATCTGCAAAGAAGTACACAAAATCACTGCATTTTAGCTATACAGGGAATTAAAAAGTGGATAGTGGGCAACTGCCAGGAGAAACTAGACCAGTTTTGTGCATCAAAATGTTTTCTGAAGTCATCCCACGAATTTAAATCCTTTGTGAAATTCTGAGTCAGTGCTGTGAGAGAATTAACTTCAAAATTTTCAGTTGAAAAGAAATACATGGTTTGTTTCTGAAATGTAGTTTGTCCCGTACACGCTCTCAAAGTGCTGTTGTCTTTCTTAACTTGAATCGTTGCAGATGTTGGAGGAATCTTGGCAACCTGAAAGGTTTTTCTGTGGGCATTGTTACGTAATTTTATAGAACGACTAGTTGGTTCTCTGGATCTGAAACTTAATGTTGGTGGTTGAAATAGAAGGAGAATAAAGGTTGAATCTTAATGGTTCATTTTCTTGTAGTTGTGTTGAAAATATTCAGCACCATAGTTTTTATAGGAGTAATGTTCAAGGTAAAAAGAAGGGACAGGTGCAAGGAAACAAAATGATGAATGTTCTTCCAAAAGGGAGTATACTTGAACAGTTTCCTTAATGGCATGCTGAGTCTTTGTCTTACTTATTCTGATTTACATGGCAATAGAAGATCTCAGAGATCAGATAAATTAGGCTGGAGGTGCTCGCTTCTCAAAGTAGTTCATAAAAATCCATTCCAGTGGTTTACTGATCACAGAATGATTTTGTTTGAGTGTGACTTTAAAGATCTAGTTCTTATGCCCCTACTGTGGGTATGATTAGCTTTACAACTTTGTAAGACACCCATTTTCCCACTGTCAGAGAAAATGTCTCTTCAGTGCATTTCCTCTTTGTTTATGAAGGCATTGTGCCTTTTACCTACAGAGAGGGTGGGGTTAGATACGTACTGATACGTTATTTTTTATAGTGTTTCATAAATCTCACAGTAAATCTTCATCTCATCTTGTTAGTAAAAAGCCTTAAATGACTCTGAAACTGAAGAATGACAACCTGCAAAAATAGATTATAGTTTGTCTGTCCAAGGGATAGAGGGGTATTGAAAGTTGCAAGGAATTTGTTTATTTAGGACTGCAGCAGAAGCCAGGAAGAACACTTTAAAGAATCCTTCAGGTCATTCTTGAATGTGGAAGCAATAAAGAGGATTTATACAGAAGTTTCAGATAAACCAAGATAAAATAATTTGGGGTCCAATACATGGATTTGGCTGATAATTAAAAAAAAAAAAAAAAAAAAAAAAAAAATGTGACAGGAAGTGGGGAATTGGATGAAAATAGTTGAAATTGTACCAAAACCCGATATTCTACTTTTTGCTTTACAACTTTCTAGAACTAAACTTGTTTCAGAAGTTAACAGGAAATGGTCACAGATGAAAGTGTAAGCTGAAGTTGATATGAATCTTTGAAAACAATAAGAACAAACAATAAGAATCTTTGAAAACAAAGCGTAATTTCAGTGGAAAATAGAACTGTTATATAGAAATGCTTTGCAAGGCACTGGGGCTAAGGTTATTAAGAGAATATATGGAGTAACAGTCTTACGAAGGTGAATTATGAACAAAAAGGCAATTGTTACACTTGTGACAAGAATCCTGTCAATACCACAAAACTATTAGCAGTATGGATTAAATTCATAGAACAGCTGTAAACAGAGGCTGGAAGGTTGACTTGGGAATGTGTCGGTAACAAACTTGGCCTGGGACAACTGATAAAGTAATGCAGGGCTGTGTTGAAAATTTGAGAAGAATAAATGCACAGAAATGCATCATCACTAGACGCAATGTGGAACGTTGGAGAGATGTCTCAGGTATTGTTCCAAACAGCTCCTATTGCTCAAAGGTGTGTCGGGGTAACACAAGAGTGTAGTATGCTCTGCCAAGGCTTTTGTTTGTTTGTTTTAATTGACTGAGCTTCATTGTTGAATTTCTGGCAGTAGCACAAAGTATTCATCCTGTGCAAAGATGAGTCTTGCTCTGGCCAATGTGAGTTAAGTACAGGCAGGACAAATATGAGGATGAATTTGTTTAAAGAAAGTGAATGTTGAAAAGACCCTCTTCTGGTCAGGAGAAGGGAGGACATCAACTTTCTGTAAAGAGTACTGCTTACAGGGCTTTGTCTGTTTTTCAAGATTTTTTGTGGAATTGTGAGTTATCTAGTTGCTTGAGGTATTACAGTAATTTTGATGTGCAGTCCTATGATCGTTAGTTATTTTTCAAGTGCATCAATATTTTATAGTAAGTAAAAAAAATTCTAATTAGCTGATTAGCAAAAAGAAGAGCAAGAGATGTTTGAGGCAATCTTATATTGCTCCACAAAACCAGCACAGAGTGGATGTTACCTTGTTCTGGAGCTGCCAAATAGTTTTGGATTCACAGATATAAAATCCCTCCCTTCTTGACTTGTGTGTAACTCCCTATGGTTGGCTTGCTCCTGACATGGGGTTAATGCCATTCTGCCCTGCTCTGTCCTGGGTTCTGCTTGCTCAAAGCCTACTAAAGACCATGCTGAATTAGTGAGTGGCTGCATTAGTGTAAGTGGGGTTTGATGCCATCTTCATGGGACTTTATTTTGGGATTAAGGTAGAAGTTCTTTTGCTCTTACGCTTGTTCAGAGGTGAAGCTTCACTGCTGTGGTTTTGTTGGCTTGTGACTATGCAGTTGAAGTGAAGGCTCCAACTGTTGTGATTTCATTTTTTCCTGTGCTTATGCTGGTGGGCAAGGCCTTCAGTCCATTCATCATTGTTGCATGTCTGGGTCTGCTGTTTTCTAAGGGAGGGGTGTAGGTTTCTAAACCCATAGGGTTATTTGTTTCAGTTTGACCTTTGCTGCGTGCCACAGATTAGGCACTATGCACTGATGTTTTCCAAAATTCTGCTGGTAACAAATGTTTTGCAGCTATAGGCCAGTCATAGGCCAGATGACTTTCCTGCTGCCATTGTGTTCTGATCTAAAGAGAATGTTAACAGAGGAGCCCTTTAGAGGCATAGTTGGGTTTTTGAGTTTGTCAAAAGTAGGATTATGAATGTTAGGGCAGGCGTTCTGGTTGTATTTTGGTGACACGGATTTGTGTATGCAACTGGGAGAGCCCATGGAGGGGCTGAGTGACCTCTCCTTGTCACCACGGATTAGTGTAGGAGGAAGTTCTTGCCAACATTTGGTATTTTATCAGTGGTTGCAGACATGCATTTGTGCAAACTGTCCCCTACCATATTGGCTAGGAAATTCCTGAAATCATACACTGAAGTTTAACAGAAACAAAAAAACAAACACCTCCCCAGTTTTTAAATCTGCAGATAAATATTCTATGGTTTTTCATGTTTCCAACCAACATCTTTTTACTTTGTTTTTCTGCTGATAATCAAAACAGGATTCTTTGTAATGCAGGAGGGTTGATATATGTAATTATACTTGCAGATTATAACTGCTTTTTTATTCCTTCCCCTAATTGTAATAGGTGCATGGAAAAATTCAATAGAAGAATGGACAGCAGAAGATTGGAATGAAGATGTAAGTTGGATAGACAGCATTCGTTACTTATATTTTCAGAGTCTCTGCATTGCTTTCAAAAGCTAAATGTTGCAATTAATTATTTGGATTTATGTGGTGACACTTCTTAGAATGTTTTCTGCTGTAATTCTGTTTTAAAAGAATATATATTTAGATGAGCTTTTTTTTTTTTTTTTTTTTTTTTTTAAGTAAAACTGAATCAAGAAATATTATTTTATTTTGCTTGGTAGCCTACATGTGGGTAATAAAATCGTAAGTTCTATCCCCAGTTAAGTATTAGTGAATTGTGGTTCTTTAATGCATAATGGTGGAAATGTGCAGATAATGTCCACCACCTAGTGTTGTGTAGGAGTAAAAAAGCTGTATTGTTGTATTGTCTTTATGCAATTATTGAAATGGTAAAAGTTTACTATAAAGTTTAGTCTCGTTATTGATTCTTTTTGCTTGAAATGTGCATAATTATTCCCATCAGTTGTCTTCATGTTTAGAATATTGACAGAGGAGATAGTAGTGTGCTGAAGTTAGCACTTAATTTCTTTATGTTGTTTCATAGTGCTACACTGTTTGAAGTACTGTAGCAATCTTTGTTCTTTAGTAGGTAAGAGACACTTCTTCATTCCTGAAAAAATATTTGGTGTATTTATCATTTGTCATTACGAGTTTGGAGTGTATTGTATTAAAACTTAGGCAGCTCAAAAAACAAATGAGGTTGAAAGAAATAAGGAGATAAAACCTTACTGCTTAATTTATTTTTCATCTGCTTTAGAAACCTCTTCTGTCAATTAGCTCAAAATTATTTTCAGATGAGTTCCATTTACCTCCTTCTGTAGCCTGATGTGTCATTGTTATCCCTGGGGATATGTGAACAGGTTGTTAACAGGCAGGAGAATTCCTTACTCCTCTCTGTGTCTTTTGAGGAAAGTTAAAGAAATTCTAAAACGTGACCTAGTCCTAGCTTCTTTCTGTCAGTTACTGCTATCAAATGCTGTGTTCCATTTTTTTATTTTTTTTTAAACTGTCCTCTTTTTCTTCAGTATGTGCTAATGGTGAGCTAAGGATAGTGAAAATTTCTGGCTTTCTTTCTCTACCCTAGCTGATACAAGGCAACATTTGTAGTATGGGAGAAACATTGTGCAGTGCTGCCTAGGGATAGATACTTCTTTGTTATTAAACCTGAGTAGTTTGTATATGATTTTTGGAAGAGGTGCACGTGAAATCTCTAGTTTGTTGTTAATTTTCATTAATTTTGGAATGCTAGAAGAGTCCCTGTAACCTGGAGAATTGTTCATGTGGCAGTGCTCAGGCTGATTCAAACGGAGAACTGCCGTCAAATGGGGAAAATGAAGGGTGCTGGTGATTTAAAAAACAAAAAGTAAAGAGTACAGTTTGTGCTATTTATTTCTTATCTATGATTCTATGATTGTTCTTTTATGAAGTCTATCTCAAATAAAACTAATCTCGATCTTTAAGTAAATTACAAGTTAACTGTGAAGATGAAGTATTTCCTTAAAGGAGGTATGATTTTATGACTTCTGTTGTTTTTAAAAGCAGTAATCCCATGATGTCAGGAAAGCCATCGAGTAGGTAATGATCTGTCTTGTAAATTTTGTCAGATAGTCTTTTGCTGCAGTACCTGAATTGAGTGTGGACAGTTTCTGTGAGAGCTACTGAGGAGCTCAGTCATAGGCCGGGTGCCATCTAGTGTCTTTATCCATGCTTTGGAAATGAGAAATAATAAAATGACTACAAATATGTTGGGGAAGTTTTAAGTTTATTAGATTAGCAAATTAAAGTGAGCCTGTCATGGAGAGAAGTTTGTGTTTCTGCTAGACTTGACCTGCTCAAATTAAAAATGTTTTAATATAGCTAAGTAGCCAAATGGTCCACCTACTTTTTTTTTTTTTTTTTTAATGAATAAAATCGTAGAATCATGGAATCAGCAAGGTCAGAAAAGACTTCCAAGATCATACCATCTAACTGTCTACTACCAGTATTTCCCCACTAAACCATTGGCCCTGAGTAGAATATCTAAATGCTTCTTGAGCACCTCTGGGGATGCTGATTCCACCAGCTCCCTTGGCAGCCTGTGCCAGTGCCTGACCATTCTTTCAGAGAAGAAATGTTTACTAATACCCAGCCTGAATCTCTGTTGGGGCAAATTGAGCCATTCCCTCTTGTCCTGTCTGTTATGTGGGAGAACGGGCCAACCCCCACCTCCCCACAGCCTCCTTTCAGGGAACTGAAGAGTGCAATAAGCTTTCCCCTGAGTATCCTCTTCTCCAGAGTGAACAATCCCAGTTCCTTCAGTCACTCTCCATAAGACTTGTGCTCCAGGCCCCTCACAGCCTTGTCCTTCTCTGGTCATGCTCCAGGGCCTCAATGTCCTTCTTACAGTGAGGAGCCCAAAACTGAACACAGGAATGATTAAATAAATTGGAGTATAAATAAGTAAATAGAAATAAAGAATTCTAGGAATATCTGCAGAACAGAGGGCTGTTTTCTGGAAATTAGCAACTGAAAACATATCATGGTTGTAGTGGTTGATGGAAGAATGGAAGAACAGCACATTACGATTTCTTACAGGGCTGTTTCTGTTGCAGGGAAAAAAAGAAAAAAGCTCCTGTAGTCATTTTGCCTTCAGGCACTCTTCCTGGTCTCTTAATCATTCTTGATTTTTGTTTCTGTATGTGGACTCCTCAGAACTTGGTTTTGAAGTACTGTGTTCACTTGCTGCTTTTAAAAGGCAGAGACTGTACAAAATAGCTGAAAATTAAAGAATAGAAAAGGTGTGAGAGTGAGATTTTTAGATTTCTTTGGCATAGTTTACTGAGTCTAAAAAAGTTACTTGATCAGCTTATATTGGGTTCTATTCTTAGTCTAGCAGAAAAGGCGTAACCTTGAACCTGTGGATGGAAAATGTAGCCACAAAGTTAAAAATATAATTAAGTAGTTCTAGCAGTGTGACTAATGATTGAAACAATCAAGGAATCTGATACGTATGCTCCCTGCAGAGAAAGAGCAGGTGCTTTTCTGAAGAATACTTTTGTTCAAATTTCTATTCTCGTCAGGTGTACGTTACATGTATATGAACATGTGAGTGAAATTCAGTGTTGTATAACATGAGAAGGATTAAATCTTTGTGACATAATAGTCCTGTTGGTTATTTATTTTTGATAACAAGTAAGTAGGTTGTCAGCATGATCTTAAGCACAGTGGAAACTGCTTGCAATGAAAATAGGAGATTTCTGTTTTGTCAGCGAGGCATTCAGGATGTGACAGTGTGTAGCTTGAGAGTAATTTTGTGGTACTGTGAATGGCTCTAGGTTTTCCTGTTAAATTTATGGTCATGTTCTCCTGGTCAGAGTAAATAGTTTTACTACAGAAACAGTCAAAAGAGGAAAATTGAATATGTACAAATATCTTTTAAGAGGCAGTGATTTTCTGCACCATATCAGCACTCTTTGTTTTTATTTGAAGCATCAACACTTTAAAGCAGGATAGTTGGTTGTCTTCGTTTTTTAGAGATTATTTCTTTTCCTAGGAAGCAGAATAAGAGCCTGCTTCAATTTCTTTAACTTACAAAACAGTAGTGAGATTTAATTATTCTGTATTTGTTGAGGTTGGGTTTTCATGAGGGTGCTCAAATCTTGTTCCCTTTGCATATCAACTGTTTGTAGGAGTTGTTAGCAAATTCTTAAATATGTTGTCTGCTTGATGACTGCAGAATGGATTTGTCATAGCAAAGGAAGCAGATAAGCACAGACGTTTCGCTACAGATGGAGGAAATACCCTGTTGAAGTTGCTGTATGTAAATAGCTCATGACCGTTAATTCCATTCTGGGAAGTTGCCATTGCCTTGTTGAAAGATTTTTAAGTGCGGTGTATAGCGCACATAAATATTTTGGTTAAAGATAATTGTACTAAAAAGAAAATCTTTTTCAACTGCTGCAGAAAATATGTATTTGAACAAATGCCATTATTCTTACAGACTTATGAATTAATTGCTTGGTTTAAATATGTGGCAGTTAGTTTGCTCTAGGGACATTGTGTGGGATAAATCTAAATGTAGTAGGACTGGTAACTGGAGGCTTGGCAGTTGTTTTGCGTGGTTGTTTACTTGTAGAGAACATTTCCTCCCTTATACTCTGTGAATGGCTCCTTAATTTGCTTAGTTTTCTGGATTTGTCAGTGTTTCGGTTACAGTTGGTCTTACCCTGGGTTATATGGGTGTGAGAAATTTTTGATATGGCACAGAATTTAATATTTAACAAACAGGTTGCAGATCATAGGCTGCTCTGCCATTGTCAGACCTCCGTGTGCCATAAGATACTGGAGTCTCATAACACTGTAAGAAGTACAGTACATGTTGTTCTAAAATAACACTTGCAGCAGGGAAAAGGCTAAACAATAGAGAAATAGGCTATTAATAACCTTGAGAGCTCCCTGTTAGTCTTAGTAGAAGGATTTGCAAGCTGGTAGCTTTACATTTAGGATAGATTTGAAATGTGTTTCAGAAAGATGGGAATAAAATATGTCGTATTGATTGCAAAGGAAAGGAAGGGAATGGAAGGAAGATCTGTGAGGTTTTTTTTTTGTTTTTTTTTTTTTTTATCATGACACCGTGGGTAGGTGTGTGCCTGTAGTGTGTGAAACATTTGAATTTTGTCTGTGCGAGGCAAGCGATGGCTCCCACTCAGCCCTACTGTGTCCTTCTGAGATCAGCAGTGTTTTTTTAGTAGAATCCCAGTGAGATGAAAACAGATAAGAACATGCCTGCTTCTGGTAGAGCTGCCGTGAGATGGCAGGTGGAAAAGGTTGGTGTCTGTGATGCCCTTTAAATTGGACAGTAGCAGTACACAGAATTAAGAATGTGTGATGTCCTTTGAGATGTATTCAAATGTCATGTTCTACAGGGATTCCTAGTAACTTTGGGATAGGTCAGTTATTCGTTAGGTTAAAACCAAAGTTACACTTGAATACTTAAAGGTGATTCTGTGCAAATTCAATTTAAAATAGGATGGTTACGTGTGCATTTTTTTAAATCATGTTAAACCTAATCTGTATCGGTTCAAGATGTATTCTGGTTGGAAGCATTCCTTTCAGTAGACATGAGTTAACCCAGTGAACCTGTAGTTATCATGCTATTATTTTTTCTTATGAAAGACTAGTAAAAAAAAAAGAAAACAACACCCTTTTAATCCCCAACCAGCCTTTCCCTGCTACTTACTAAGTTTGTCTTTGCTGTAACAGTGGTGAAAACAGTAAAAACTTCTGCTGTGGACGGACGAACTGATTGTACTAGTATAAACACTTTTTCCAGCTCATGCTTGCAGAGCAATCAGTTTAAGATGTTTTGCTAAGGAAAGCAATAACTGACAAGAAGGAACCTTGAGTGCTAGTTCAGTGTATACACTCAAGTGCAAGCCTGCCTCTGCTGGTGGTCTGAGCTGAAGTATAAAACAGCAGAGTGGCTGAATGGGAACATGCTCATGGAAACAGTGCAGTGTGTTAGAGTTCTGCATTGGGATTTATGAGAGCTGTTCTGCAGAATCTTACATAATATCTACATAAGGTATTTTTATGCTGATGATATACCAGCTGTCACATAAATTAGTTTCTGCTTGTATATTTCTCAGTTGTTATTGCCCAAGTTAGTGAAGATACCTTGGTATCATTGTGTGTGTTTGTGAAATGAAATTTCCTAACACCTAAATAAAATTGGTAGTTGATTCTTGGAAAAGACTCTGCAGAAATTTAACTGCTTTTTATCTGTTACAACTGCAGCATACCTGGCTGCAACAGTTGTCCGACATATACTTTCATCAGGATGTACATGACCAAGACAGAGTTTTTTCAAATGTTGCAGAAATGAAATGTAAACATGTCTGTGATTAAAATACTTTTTTTTTTTTTAAATGTTTTTCAGCTTTCTGAAACAAAAGTCTTTACTGCTTCTTCTGTTCCAGCTGAGAATCATGTGACTCCTGGGCAAAGGTAAGCTCTTGCTCATTTTTCTTGTATCTTAAAAAGCTCTTGGTGAAGCAGTGTTAGATTTTACATGCTAAAGCAAGTGTTGGGTTGATGTAGTGTGAGGTTGGCCCCCATCAGAACTGGTTTAAGCTAAAAGCAAAACTCTTGCTTGCAGGTAGTTGCTTCTGTGGGCTCTTGTGTTACCTGTAGTAGACTATGGTTTTGGGGCTGAATCTACCAAATCCATGGGGGTAATACTTAGAAAACTGTCTTTTGCACAAAGACTAGTTATAGGCAGAAATGAAAGTAACTCAGAAGGAAAGTTTTCTTCTGTTTCAAAGGAGGCACTGGCTTTACTCTCCGGAAAATAGAAATCTTCCTCATCTAGATTCAGAAAGTGCTCAGAGTACAGCACTTTGACAAATATTTTAATTGAAAAGTTTTAGTTGGCTAGAAGCTTTAGTTCATGGTAAGCCAGCTGTAGCAAAACTTAACGTGGATATAACCTGGAAAAGGCATAGCATCAGTTGGTCTGGAGCCTATGTTCCTTCGCTTCTTAAAGGTAGTATTGTTGCATGTTCATTGTTCTCATGTAAATAACATTCCAGTGAATTTTCCACAGTTTATGTTAGAAAATATTTTAGGTTATCACTTTAAATTCAATATTTTTTTTTTTTGCTTGCTAAAATAAATGTTTTGGCATTTAGAAGCCTGTAGAAATGGAAGTTATAGGAGCAGCTCATCAGTTCAAGCTTGCAGCGTGCTTAGGATAAACTTCAGTCAGAACTTTTGGAGTATGTTTCTTACTTTGTTTGAATGCTTTACTTTTCATGGATAAACTTCTGTTGAGGTTAATAAATTATGTTAAGTATAAGCAAACGCATTTCTTGTCCTGTTTATGTATATGTAATAGGGTAATTTTGGATATGTGTCTAGTATCTGAGAAGCTTTTTTTTTAAGCTGTTCTTGTGACCTCAGTCTCACCACATTTTCACTCAATCTCTGTAATCTGTGGCTCTAATATCCTCAGACCTGTCTTGTGTGAAGGTTAAGACTTAGATCTCTTGCTCTTTTTAGAGGGATAGTGTGATATGCAGTGTAGATAATTGATAGATAAAATGTTCTGGAAGTCAGGATCCATTCAGGTGTGGTGTATCTGTTATAACTTGTCTTCAGTTTCTTGGCTATGTTTTTCACATACATTTTGTGATGCACGATGTCGCAGAAGTTGATAATCTTTCTGAAAAGAGTGCAGAGATGAGATAGAATCTAAGTATGGTGAAAGCCTTGGCTAGTAGAATTTTATTTACTAGCAGAAGCCTCTATTCTTCCTCTTTGTATGGGGAGTTCTTTTGTGACAGAAATGCAGTATCCTTATAGGCTGTTGATAGCAGTAGATGTATTGCTGGTACAGAAGGTTTATCTAATATTATTGCTATTTCCTTTAGTTTCAGCATGTGTTAATTTCTGGCCAAACGTTACTTTTCCTTACAGCGTCGATATGGTAACGTTGCTTCAAAAGCCAGTGACTTCTACTCAAGAGACAGAAGGCAACTCATTTGAGGCTTCCCAGCAGCAGACCTTCGGCCAAGCCCTAGTCTTCACAAATTCTCAGCACAGCACCCAGATGGCAACAGGAGCTGGCAGTTCCAGTGCTGTAAACTCGTACTCCCCTCAAAGTCTGGTAAAATTATCTTATGCTTTCTAAATACTCTTCATTAGCAAATATTACAGGTTAAGCTGTGCCTCCTGTAATGGTCATTTCATGAAATGTTTCAGTGTTTGTAAAATTCAGGTTATAAATGCTACAGAAATGGGATTGAGAATATCCTTTCACATATACATACAAGCCTTTCTTTGTTTTAGCTAGGTAGTTAGTTGTTCCTTGTTTTACATGAAGTTCTTTTATTAACTTTTGAGTACAGAAAGATGTGTTTACACACTGATTTACAATGAAATAATGAATTTATAGGGGAGACCTCTGTGCCAGAAAACTGTGATGTGATACTTCCAAGCACATGTCTGACTGCTTTTTGTGGAAACATGATTATTTCTGAGTTTTCTGGACTGATGAAAATTCCCTTCTTTAACAGTTATTAGAGTTTAAAATTGGTTTGTTTTATTCTGTTCAGCTATTATTAATTAAATGTCTTTTTGAAACTCATGAGTTCAAGAAATTACAGCCTGTGTATCAACAGTAACAGGAGGATCTAGGCATGTGCTACAACTGCTGACTTTTTCACTTGTTATTTATTAGTAATCTGGAGCTGAAGAGGTTTTACTTTTTGCCAAATAGCAGCCGTTGGCACTGACCTTACCATTATGTTCAAATGATTAATAAAATACTGAACTCCACTTCTCCCTGCCTTTGTTTATTTTTATTTTTTTATTTCGTATTCCTTTGTTTTTTGTCAGTCTGCAGTTCTTTGTTCTGGCTTCGGAGATCTTGGATCCTCCAAATTGGCAAACTCTGCTGGATCCCAAATCTTGGACCAATTGAAATCGCCAGGTTTGGGCCAGTTTACTTCTCAGCAAAACAGTAGTAGCTCTACCACCACTACTACAACTACCCCGTCGTCTTGGGATCTGAAAGCACCCATTACTCAGTCCTCAGTTCTTAGTCAGTTTGGTAAGTGCTGTGACATAATCTCTTTCTCTATTAGTCTGTAGAATTTCTTTAGACCAGTGTCAGCTGAAAGCTGCATTGATGAAAGACTTTTTTGCATTAAACATAATCCTAACAATAGAACTGATAACAAAATTTTACTTAAGCTTATCTACTGATAATAGATACTTAAAGTGTATTACTAACTATATTCTGTTTGACATAAGGCTATCCATAGTGTGTGTTAGGTGTATAGAAGTTTTGGAGCCTTCACACAGCGACTTCTTCAATTTAACATGCCTAACTATTTAAGTGGAACTCTTATGTGACTTATTTTCCTGGATTTGCTTAGAAACTAAGTCTTTTGGTCTTTGTGCTTGTGCTGCTTCTAGCTAAATACAAGTTTGTACCATATCTTATTGCTTTTTCCCTGTTTTTCTCCAAGTATAACACAAATTTTGAAAAAGTAGTACATATCTCCTAGTAGTGTGTAACTTCTCACTGTTCTTCCCCTGTGTGACAGCTGCATGTGCTGAAAATGATTCAAGTTAATCATTCTTTCAGTTTATAATTTTGTGGATTTTTCATTCAAGTTATAATTGGCAGAAACAGTAGTGATGGTGACAGGCTAGATCTTTTGCCATATGGTTCATAGCAGTGTTCTCACTGTAAAGAATGTCATATATCTGTTTTGTGTGTGTTTGTGCATCTTTAAGCAACCAGTTTAGTAATGTTATAATTTTTTGTGTGCTGCAATTCTGTAAAAAAAAAAAACAAAAAAACAAAAACGTAAATTTCAACAAGTTGGTAAAATGCATTAGAAAGCAACTGAATAAAACAACCTTCGGATTGTGAGTGCACTGGATCTCTTATGGTTATTAGCTAGTGTTCCAACCTGTTCTTTGGCTTTCAGCATCTGAAAATTATGGAATAGGAAGACTTGTGAAAAAAAATTTAGACGTCCAGTGTCTCTTGACTTTCAGCCACATCATACTGAAAATCTTCTTCGAGCAGGAAATTGTAACTCATAATACTTCTAAATTACAACTCCAAACCCCTTGAAAGATATCACAGTTTATTGGCAGTTACTTGCATTGAAACATGACGTGTTTGACTAAAAATTATCTGTAAACTTTTGTCACCTAATGCATACTGTTATAGAAAGTATATTAATATATATGAATGAATCTATATTGTTATGAAACAGTATAGATGAGTTTAATTCCTTATTTTTTAAATGAAACTAAAGGCTAGACAAAAAACTGTTTATTTAAGATAGTAAACCTAATATATTTGCCTTGTTATTGCAGTGAAAATGTTCTATGTAGATCTTTTGTAATGATAGCTGGAGGACTTGCACAGGCTAGAATATAGCTGTCAGGTGTGTTAAGCCACGCACAGTTTTTGCTAAAGAGCATTAGCATGATCAGCAGCATGAAGAGCAGAGTTTAATGCTTTAATATTTCTCTTCTCAAACTCTGACCAGACTTTAAATCCCAGCCGGAACCATCCCCAATTCTGAGCCAGCTGACCCAACGACAGCAACAACAAACACAGGCAGTCCCTGTTCCTCCTCCTGGGCTGGAGTCCTTCTCCTCCCAGGTGAAACTCCGAGAGCCCTCACCAGTAGACGCCTCCACGGCTGTCAGCAAAATGTTACAGCTTCCTAGTATGTCTCTGGATAACCAGGCGGTGACAGCCCATCAAACCCAACAGAAACAGATTAAACCACCAAAACGACGGATAACTCCAGCATCCAAGGTGCGTAATTTGTTGGCCCCAATCCTTAGTAAATGCACATGAGTTACGAGGGAGAAGGGGAGCAAAGACCATCATGCTTCCTGGTTATGAAGCAGGGTTTTCTAAGCTGGATAGCTCTACAGTCCAAAATACAATGATGTTGTCTTTTCCAAGCACATATCTGATTGCTCTATGTGGAAAATGACTGTTGCTGAGTGATTTTGGATTGACCTTAGCTACAAGGTAAGTGTTGAATGAAGGGAGGTGACAGTTACATCCCACAAAGCATCATGGCTTAGGCTTTCAGCTGCAGACGAAGGCACAGAGTCATTGAGAGAGTCTGTGATTACATAATTTTAAAATTATGTGATGTAAACTGGGGGGTTGTGGCAGATGTTCATGACAGTAGCAATTGAAGTAGTAGTTGTAGAAACCTGTTGTTAGAGGAGTTTTTTTTTTTCTTTTTCCTTTTAAGATTCCTGCCTCTGCAGTGGAGATGCCTGGATCAGCTGACGTGACAGGGTTAAATGTTCAGTTTGGAGCTCTGGAGTTTGGATCAGAGCCTGCACTCCCGGAGTTTGGATCAGCTTCAAGCAGCGAGAATGCCAGCCAGGCAACCAACAATAGCTTGTACTCAAAATCTGTAAAGTATGTGCAAGTTCCCCATGTGCCTTCTTAAACATCCTCTTTAAGGATCAAATTCGTGCAAAATGTGTCAAGACACAATTGCTGTCTAATAAGAGGGAGAAATATGATGGCTTGTAAGCTTTCTGTTCTGTGGGTAGTATGTTTAAAGAGAAGACTCTTTAATAATAATAACAACTGAAATTTTCCAGATGGGTTGATTTGAAGCTGGAGGTGACATGAGTGTAAATAATCCAAAGCTAACTAGCTAATATAATTGCTTCGTGTTTGGTTGTCTTGATTTTGAAGTTTGCTGGAGGGTTTTTCTGCTTTTGTTCAAGGAACATTGAGCATAGTACCATCTACGTGCAGGTAGAAGATATCGAATTGCAGATGTAATGCTCCTACAGATTCATAGAAGAAGCCAGGCTTTCAGTATACAGAAGTTTTAACTGAAATGCTAATATAGATAATGATAAATACAAATATATCAGTAACTTGTTTATTTCCTCCTTACTTCAAGAAGTGGCATTGGTAGAAAGCTTCTCAAAGTTTATTCAGAAACACTAGTGGAAAAAAATGGACCTCAGTTTTTATTTCTAGTTCTATAAATGCATTAAGCTATTTAGAAAATAAATAAAATGCGTGTTTTGAATTATTATTTTATTCTTTCCTGTTCTCATAGTGAATTCTGTTAGATAGTTACTATGGTGTCAGAATTCTATTTTCAAAAGTGATGTGGTGTTTCTCATCATATACCAGACCTTGTGGATCTAATTGTATAAGAAAGAGAGATGATTGTTATCATTTGAGAAGGAGGAAAATGACTGAAAATTGCTTGTATCAACTCTTGTTTTGGTTGGGCTGGCAGGAAGAAGGTGAATGGTGGTTAATCCAACTGATGGTTTTGCAGAGGTGATTACTGGGGACCATAGAAAAAATATACTTATTCATGATTTTCTAATATAAAAAATGTAGATTTGTCTACTTAAGCATTTTAATCAGCTCCTGTGTAGGATCTGATTTTTTTCATGAAGATGTTTGAGATCTCATTTGCCATTTTGGTAAAAAATTTTTACTTTTTCCAGTGATCCTTTGAATACCTCTTTGCCAATATCCAATACAGTACAGGAGTCCACCTACACAACCTCTGCCATCACCTCTTCCAGTCTGACCTGCTCATCCCAGAGCACTAGCCCAGTAACAACAACTTCCTCCTATGACCAGACTTCTGTGCATAGTAGGATACCATACCAAAGCTCCATGGCTCCATCAGAACAACCCCCAGTTGCAGTTACGGTGAGTGAATTTCAGAAAAAAAGCCTTTGAAAAAGGTGAAATATTCTCATGCCTCTTAGGTTTTTTTATTACCCTGCTATGTTAGTACTTCCAGTCGATCCAAGTGGCTTCTTTGATTCCCAATACCTGCTGTGTTGTTTGTCCTTTCTTTTCCTAGTATCTAGGCTTTATTTGGCTATGCTTTGTTTAGGATATAATGCTTCTGATTTTTGTGGGTCTTGGCATCTTAAACTGATGTTTGATCCTTTTCTTTAGCAACAGTTAACATGCTAGTTAAGTTTTCTTCCCTGAAGCTTAGTTTTTAAAAAGGAGACTCTATATGTAAATAATACTCACGGTGTTTTGCTGTAGCCTGACAGTATCTATCCAAAGGTAGATAATTTATTAAGTCTTTAAATTAGAGTCTAGTCAATAGATCACAAACTGTTTGTGGCCCCTCCAGCATTATAATTCTGTTGGATTTAGATACCAGTAGAAGTTAATACTGTTTGTTGTTTTTTTTTTAAACACACGGGGTGAGATCTGATTATGGACAGAGAGAATCTCTCTTGGGAGATGCTCATTCCATATGCTGAGAGTAGGTGCTCTTGTAAATTTGTTTTAAGAGAATTTATTAAATATTTAAGGAACTTGTGAGAGTTTGTAAGTTTATTTACTTCTGGCCTTTGTTATGCAATGGCTCAGTCACACTTGTCTTCTGCACTAGCTCGTATGTACTGGTGAGGATCAAGCATAGACTATCCACTTCTGTACTCCAGCGTTATCCAAAAAACAACTGGTACTTCTCAAGTCTTATCTTTCAATGAAAAAAAAATTGTCATCTCTGTGTTACTTGGACAGTAAAAATTGTGAGTTGCATTAGATCAAAAGCTCAACCGTTTCCTATATGTAAATGCAGTTCTTTCATATTGATGTGAACCTGGAGTTTGTATTACACAGTACATGGGAAAGTCTCCTGCTGATGGGTGTAGTATGGGATTGTGTATGGGATTATGTATGGTTAGGACACTTTGCACTTGAAAACTCACGTGGTTTTGTTAAAGGCTGTGAAAAGCTAATTTTCTGCCTTGTCTTTCGATTTAGAATTATAGAATTTTGCATGAAGCATGTTACTTGTGTAGCTGGTTCTGAATATCTAATATACTGCTAAGATAATGTATTCATTTTTCCTTTGTTTACAGAACGGGCACGGTGGTGTTAGAACACAGGCCACTCTTGACAGTAAGTTTACAGAGTGTGGTTGTTAACAGGACTCTTCCCTTAAAATCTGGTGTGCATGCAATTTTAGCAGTGACACCTGGTTAAAGGCTTTCTGTAGTTCTCCCTGCTTAATTTTTGGCTAATCAATGAGTTGACTTTGTACTTGCACAGGATGTATGGCTTGCTTATTGGAAGGCTGAAAAATGGAAACAGCTCAGTTGAATCTATACCTACTGTGCAAAACTGAGCAGTATAAGGCATTAGAAAAGCTGCTTTGCTGCTTTTTTCTCCTTTAAAAAATTTTCTCAACCAAACTATTTAATATACGATTTTTTTTTTTCAATTTTCATTTGGAAAACTGCAATTAGCATAGCATTTAGTTAATAAAGAAACAGTCACGTTCTTCAAAATCATCTCTAGTTGAGAATAGTGCACAATTGTTCAGTTGCAATCCTGTAGAGAATAACAGTGACCAGCACACTCCCTCTACTGGGTGGCTTCCTGTCTTGCAGTAGAGTAACAATAATACAATGTGCTCTGCTACACTTCTTTTCATATTGGCCCTTTTTTTCCCTCCCTCTTGGCAGTGATGTTCTGTATTTGTAACACTCCTTGTCTCTTTAACAGCATAGTTCTGATTTTTCCCTGCCAGCATTCCCCAGACAAGGGCTTTCACTGGACAGTTCCACTAACACTAAAAAAAACCAGATGATTTATTGAAGTGACAGTGATCACAGGTTGGGATTGCTGTTGATGAATACTCTAGCTGTAGTTGCACTAATGTATGATACTAGTGCTAGCAAAATGCAAGGTATCCCAGCTGTACTTCACCAAGAGATGAGGCTCAGCAGTTACTAAGGGTTACCCTGTCTTGTTGTAGGAAGCTCAGCTTCCCATCTTTTAGCATTCTGCACTTTTTATTTTCTCTGTCTTTCTCTTTCCTCTCTTCTCTTCTTTGCACCCCTCCAAGATGCTGTCTCTTAGAACATGAGCCTTATCTGTTTCCTTCCGTGGGGTGGTGGTTTACCAGGATTTGCATGTTAGCAGGTTCTTCTTAGAGCTCATTAGCATATTGAAGGATGTTAACTTTATTATTTGTTTCATATTTATAAAGCAGTGGTCTTACTCTGGGCATTGTGGCCTTTGAGATTCTGTGCTGAAACGTATCAGCTTATTACTGCAACCTTTAGCCAAAATGGGACTGCCCTTGTTGCCAAAAGTCTCCCTTCCTCAGCTGTGTTTTGTGCTGACTTTGCAGATCTCCATCCCTAAGGCTTACAAAAGAGATAAGCAGTCGCTATTGTTGGTCCTCATGTATTATGTGAAAATCACACATGCCTGAAGCTTTCTTCCTGGAGTTAAAATAATTAAAATGTAGTTATTCTATCCTTTGTATGCTGCTTTATGGAAATTTTCAAGGGCAGCATCTTGATTTAATACCTTCTAGAGTTCCAGCATTTCATTTCTTAGTCTGTCCTCTCCTTAAACTTCTCAGTACCCAAGCTTTTTTATGTTTCAACATGGAAAGAGCTTGAGTATTCAGACCTACAAATGTTACTAGTATTTTATTAGTGTCAGTTTGACTTTAAGTGAACAGAAGTGAGAATACATGTCCAAAGATTTACCTCTTAAAAGGCTATAATATATAGGACAACACTGGACATAGAAAACTTTCTTACTGTCATGTATGGAATTAACAAAAGATTTTTGAAATTTGCTACAGGGTTTGTGTTTTTGCTATGAAAAGCAATGATCTGATAGATTCTAATATTTTTTTGTAGTTATTCCATAGCAATTAAATTCATCTTTTTCTGTGCCAGCTCCCCTTCTGACAATACTTCTATTTTTCTCTATCTGGGGCCCATAAACTGGAGTCAGTTTTCTCCCATGTATCTGTTTCATGTGTCCAACTTGACTTTTGTTAACGTTTGCAAAGGCAGTGGCCTTTTGTTTTCTGTATTGGCTTCTAATATAGTTGTTCATCTCTTGTATTTCCTACTGTTACTTTTTAATTTCCTCTTTTCATTCTTCTTAAACTTGTAGCCACTCAAAACGTGTCAGTATTATAATTCTGACAGTCCTACTTGTCTTGTATTTTTCTTGTACATCACGTTCAGGAATTATTTAAAGGGTTTTAATGAAGATGGTGATACTGTCCCTCAGACTGGAGACATGAGCTTTCATTTCAAGAATTGAATCCTGGCATACATGTATTAGAGTTTTAACTGGTATTACTTTTTATATGAATGTTGTCAGGAGCTATCAGGTAATACAGCTGTCTCCTCAACTTTGCTTTTTTTTTTTTTTTTTTTTAATCTCTTTAATTTCTTTCTTTGTTGTCAGCTATAGTTGTGCTTATTGCCAAGATCAAGGCATCTTGCTTTTTGTTTGCACAGCACCCAGTCCAGCAAACTGACTTGGGTCATTCATGGGAAAACCAATATCAACAGTAATACTTAACTTTCAAGTATCTGTCTGACTTTTGGTGATCGTTTTAAGTCTGCACGACTTTACAAGCCTTGAGATAGCAATTATCCTCTCGGTAGCGGCCTCTGGTGGTATATGACGGCATGCTCCAGTAGAAGGCAGTGCTCAACTATTTCTGAGATTTGTTTTTCAGTAGATGATTGGCTAATGCTGTGCATTATCCTTCGTCAGAGGAATGTCCAGAGAAGCTGGGGATAATGCAAGGAATGGTTCTGTCTTATTACAGTTCAGTCTTCCTTTTAAAATGCACATTTGTGTTAAACAAGTTCTATTGTGTATAGGCTAAAAATGCTAACCACCTGTTGTTATCTAGATCAAATAAAGTAAGACAGTGTTTGACAACTGTTTGTGCATAATGCTTTGCTCAGCTTTGACACTTTATCATGGCTTCTTTTATTCTACTGCAATGCACATTTGAATCAGTACTTCAAATAAATTAGTTATCTGTGCCTTTGTACTCATGCAATCAAAATCCCAAAAATCAGAAGCACACTGTAGGTTGGAATGAAGAACTGGAGCTGTATGTAAGAGTAGATTTTTGCAGTACTGTAAAGAGTGCAAACAACTTCTATTAATGGAAAGGGTTTGAAGTTTAATGCAAAGAATTTTAAAATGACTGTAAACTTTTGAGCAAAAGCAAGTGAGCAGACAGTGGGAGATAATGTCCTGAAGACTGTAGTTACAACATGTCTACAAGTGAAAATCATAAATGTATTCTGAGTGAGGAGCTTAAAGGGTGAAATTGATCGCTGTGTTGTCATTCTTTCATTCCATAGTAGCCAGATAATTTAATACTTACCCTGGTTCCTCTCAGATTTCTGTAAAACAAGGGTAAGATACTTTATATATAGTGTTTCTGAACCCACCCTGGGAGTCAGATATGTTGGAATTTGTCTTTGAATGTCTCTTTTCAACTCATTACAGCTACTTCATCAGTTTCAGTGTCTAAGACAGAGCCTTCTCCCTCACTACCTTCCGCTGGTTCTCTGCCTAGCGTGGTATCCACTACCACTTCGCTTCTGCCTTCAGCATCACAGCATGTGGCAACGTTGCCCAGCTTGCCTCAGTCCAGCGACTTGGCCAGCAGCTCACTCTCCCAGCTAAGCAGGTACAGTGGAAGTTGTGGTAAACTGAAGGGACCGAAATTCTGGGGAACAGGTGTATATAAGGATAATTGCATATAGGAGCTGTCAGATGTCAAGTTCCCCTTTTCTGGCATTAATTAGAATTAAGAGACAGAATTAAGAGAGAGATTCAGAAGAGGTTACAGTGTTTTGGCTTGCAGAGTAGGCTGTTTGGGCTGCCTGTCAATGATAAAACAGTACTGCCGTCAGATTTTCATGGCATACTAACATTTTTATGTTTCAGGGGGCTCTTGCTTCATTATCACCAGCTAAATTAGCAGAATTGATTCCTTCACTTTGCTTTTCCTGCTTTGTCCACAGTGTCTGCTTTGTGCTTGAATTTGTGTGAAATGATCCCTTTAAGAGTTCGTTAATTTTCTAAATTGTAATTATTCCATGGAGACAGAAAAATTACAAAAAACACTAAGTCATTTCCTTAAGACACTTGTAATATGAGGTTGATGTTCCTTGAAGTGTATGCTGTACTGCTCATTTACGCTTTCTGAATTTTTTTGTCCCTGTTACTTGAGCTTTTTCCTCAGGCAGGTGACATCCTGGAGCTATACTGATTTGTCATGTTCGTATTGCTCTCATTTGTACTTTTTGTTGTTGTAATAAAACCCATATGGTGGGATAACACAGCTTTACATCTGTAGGCTAGATGGAGTATGGGAGATTCTCTTTTGCACTAGTGCTGATTTTTTTTATTTTTTTTTTTATTTTATTTTATTTTTACTTTTAACAGATGATGAATAACATGGTAAAAGTTTCAGCAAACTAGAATGATTTCATTAAAATTAGGGGGGAAAAAAAACCAACAGAAACATCCCATAGCACTTGTTGAAAAGCTGTGTAGTAGAAGTTTTATTTGGAGGGTTTCTAACAGTTAGGCTGAGTGCCATGAAAGAATGATACCTGAATTCCAAGAGTGTCTGGCTTGGTTGTGCTGCAGCTTGTCCGAGTCACTGCCATAGGTCAGATGATGGATTAGAGCTCCTTATAAGAAGGGGAAAGTGGGCAAGGAAATAGTTCAAAACCATGTGCTGGAGTGAACTATTTCTTGCTGCCTGAAATGATGTCATCCTATTTCCTGCAGATGGAGAACAGTTTAAAATACTTAAAGCAAAATTAGACTGTGAAACTGTCAAGGTTGTTGTGGTCCATTGCCTTGAAGCATTGATGTAAACATTTGCTTGTTAAGTCAGGGTGTGCATTTTATTCTGAAGCTTTGTACAAGCTTCTTTTAAGCATTATGTAGTCTGATATTGGATAAAGAAAATGTTGCTTGTAGGGATGTGTATATGAATGTCCTTGTATACGAAGAGTTATGTATATCTAAGTTCTATGAAAAATTCATTGCACTAATCCATTCCAATTTCTTTCTAGCTCTCTTTCCAGTCATCAAAGCAGCCTCTCCCCTGCCTCGGTGCTATCTTCAGGCACATCACACGCAGTAAGTCCTGTTAGCATTTAATAGATATTTAGCATGTAGTGAGTTTGGGAGGCTCTTAATCATCAGAAAAAGTTTGTTGTGTCGCAGTATGCCAAGAACTGTGTATCTCAGGATAGGAGAACTCGTAGCCCTCTAGTGGTGAAAAGATTGTCATTATTTCTTCTGGTTTGTACTTGACCAAGAGTAACTGTTAGAGGCTTATTAGTTGCACAGCTGTGGAGAATATTTTTTGTGCTAGGAAGAGGAAATGGAATAATGAGAGAATTTCTTGAAATACATGTATTAAAAATTGTCTTTGGAAGCAACTGTTCAACACTGCTCCAAAAGGTAGAGTACTAGCAACCTCCACCAAAAAGGTTAACTGGCAAAATGCGAGTGATGGAGTGGTATGTGTCATGACAGATGTGTCATGACAGATGCCTCATGGCAGATAGTATTATAGTTTATCACGTCATTTTTGTCATGTGAGTATTTAATCCTTTTGAGAAAAGGCAAATGGTATTGAATGCAGTGCTGTAAATGAGTTTACACATAGTCAGTCTGACATGTTCTATAATGGAGCACTTCTGTGCAATTCCAGTTAAGGTATGTTTCTCCTTTATGTATGTATTTTAGTTTGTGCACTTCATCCTGACTGAATGTGTAACTGGAAAATTTGCACAACAGGAAGGAAGGATTTATAGCTTCTGTGTGGTGGTGATGATGATGATGATGATACTGTGTTAAGCAAGCGTGGCCACCTTTTACAATTAAGGCACTGTATTGTGCTGTGTTCAAGTTGTGAACTCCCTTAGTCACCGTGTTCCTGTAATGCATCTAGTCTGCCTGTTTACCTCATTGAATCTGTTGTAGGTTATTGCAATTTTAATCTTTACCGTTGTGGACTGTGGAAATCCCAAGAGCTTTGTACTGAATTCTGAAAACAAATACCATATTTTGAAAGAATATAAGAGCTTATTTAATAGAAAAACTAGCTTAAATGATTAGGCAGGTCAAGGGCAAGAAATTATGAAGTGGACAGATGAGTGATACACTTTTCTCATTTTTCAGCTGTTTGAGTTTTACTTTCATGTAGTAAATTTCTGTGAATATTTAAAAATTACAGGCTTGCAACTTAGTTGCTTGCTTGGTATGTGGATAATGTGGATACTATTAAACATTCTCTTGCATGTGCTATTGTTACTTTAAAAGATGGTTATTTTTTTTTTTTTCCCTCAGCATCTCTTTCATTGTAGTTTATTTGCTCTGTGATCCTCATCCTTTTTGTCTTCTTTCTAGCACACTAGTGTTGAGAACACAACTTCGCTCCAGCCCTCAACAACCTTTTCAGCTGCTTCAACCTCAGCCACTAGCACCACATCATCGGTTGTCAGCATGGCAAGCAGTATGAACACTACAAACAGCCTTGGCCTGAGCGTTACCAGTGTGTCTATACCAGCTGCTACCACACGGGCAGCTCCCTTAGTGTCTTCAGGTTCGCAGTATTAACAGATCACGTGGATAGACAGAAGACTTCATTCTGCAGGGCTGTCAGTCGAGCATCTCACCAGCAATAACTACTATGCTAAGAAATCCACACTCTTTAACTAGCATTTTCAGCATGCTTCGTTTGCTGGCTTATAAAATAAAGTCTGCTTTTGTGTATTTGAAATTTGTTAGGGTGTGATGTGGCATTTATATAGCACATTCTGTCATCAGGGAGCTTTATAAATAAACATAACAGCAATTCTGACTTGTAATTTTGAACTAGGAGTTTTACCGAGTTTGTATTCCAGGTTGTAATTAGCTCTTGACTGTGAGTTCACGTTAGCTTTAATTGCAGACTTCTTTGTGACTTGAATTCATTAGGCAAAATGCACTGCGGTGTTTTGATTATCATGTCAAAACCTGCTGCCACGTATACAGAGGAAAGAAGTATCTGATGGATGTCATGGCTTTTCTGCAGCAATAACCATATTGGAAGAAGGGTCTACAGACAGAGAAGCTGGGGAAGCTTCTTGTTTTGAAGTAGAAGCAATGCTAAAAGTCTCTTTTGCTTCTCTGATCAGCTAAAACTTGCTGTGGAGAGAAGTGAATGATTTAAGTATTAAGATCAAAGCTATACGTAAGAATTTCTCATTCCCTATTCCAACTCTCAGTAAATGGAGCATCTGACTGACTAAAAGTGCCTTTTTTTTTTTTTTTTTTAACCCTTCTGCTTCATGCAGGCAACTGAAACTGTCTCAGACTTCTTTGCTTTTCCCAGCTGCAACAAGACGCCCATAGAAGGTACACTGGCAGCATTTAATGCTTACCAGTTCATTGTTGGCAGCAAAGGGGAGTGTACTGACAGAGCAGAAAATGAAAGAAGAGAACTTATTTTCAGATCAGGAACATTGCCTATATTTTTACCTTCAAGAGAGAATTTAACAATTGAGGGAGATTCTTCTCTGTAATTCTCTCTAAGCAAATGACAAAATCAGGCTCTTCTCTGATGGGATTGTTTTCAGTGCGAAGTAGTTTGTGCTTTCCCTTTCTTAATGTGTGGATGTCAAGTAATTTCATCAACTGGCATTAAATTCTTCTGTGTCATTCCGCTCTTTAAAAGCTATGCTAGTGCAGCGCCAGGGCTTGCAAGCTATCTTGTCTCAGTGCTGAAGCCTTTTCTTTTCTAAAGGTCTGTTTTAAGTGTTTGTATTTTGGTTCTGCAGGCAAAGCTCCCCCCAACCTGCCCCAGGGTGTACCGCCCTTGTTACATAACCAGTATATTGTGGGACCTGGAGGACTTCTACCTGCCTACCCAGTAAGCAATTTAATTGTACCTGCCCTTAAATCTTGGTGCAAGTGGGCCCTCAGGAGCTGCTGCTGTCTGTGGCCAAGGTGTTTGAGTTGGCACAAGTTTCACCTGGAATTCTTGCTCTAAATGTTGAAGAAATATGAAATATGCTTATTGTGTGCTCACTGATTTTAATTGAAAACTTCAGAATTGTTGGTGCAGACCTGATTGAGCACATATTCTTCTACGTTTTTCAGTGCTGTCACGCTTTAGGCCTTTTCATTAAATTTAGATTTATTCACTATTAGCGGAATTGAATTACTGTTGTGATATTAAAGCTGCACCATGTGCTCTCTCCACCATACTTTTAAAGACTGCACAAAGGTTTTTTTTATGTCTGACCAGGATCAGTGTACTTCTGTTTTTGAATTGGAAATTGTTTTATCTGTTCTAAGCATCAATCTGTATCTCATTGAATGTGAGGAGTTAACTGTAGTTTGCTCTATAACATACTCATTAAGTCTTTAATCATCATGTTCTCAGGAATAACAACCTTCTTACTGCAATTACTTTTACTCCCAAGTCAAAACATGCAGTACATACAAATTCATTAATCTATACCTGTTGTAAAAAAATGTCAAAGGCTGAGCAGCCTTGATATCACCATAAAATATTGAAGTGACAAAACATTTCAATCTCTGCTTTGTCCTGTTTGCCTGAAAATTCTGTGGTGCTCTGTCATTGCACAATGCAGCGTATAGCCCTACACCTTTAACACAGGCTTAGTCTAGATCAAACTGTTTACAGCCCTGAATTCATCAACATCAGAGAAAAGTGTTATAATGATGCTGTATTTTTATGTGTCTTCAAGCAGATTTATGGTTATGATGATCTGCAGATGCTTCAATCCAGGCTACCAATGGTAAGTAAATAGCTTGAGTTTGCTTCATTATAAACAAGTTATCTTCAGTGTTGATCATCTGTACAATACAGATTATCATGTAATGGTGACTAAGTGCTTATCCATATATTTCACGTTCTCCTTTTTGAATATACAGAAACTGTTTTACTGGATTTTGTGAACTGATATACAGTGACTGTTCCATTTGTCCACTTGCAAACTCTATATAGTAGGATGTTCTTTCCTTTGACTAGAATTCTTTTATCTGTATTGAAGCAGTAGTATGAAATCTTGACAATTCCAGTTGAAATCTGAGTATGATCATCTCTTAGCAGGGGCTGGCATGGTACACAGGTTGATGTAGTTGCATAATAGACACGCTGACAACCACTGGGTGCATGTGACAGGTGGTGGAGACTATTAAAGTCTGAGATATTTGCAGTATGCATTACGGCAACAAATATATCAGCAGATGAGCAGCAAGAGGGAAAGTATGAAAAAGTTTTTTGTTTTTTTTTTAATCTGACTCCAGAAAATACAGGACATATGAGAGAAACTCAGACTCTGGGTACGTAAATTCATAAGGTTTTTCAGCCTAGAATGTAAAATGGTGAAAAGCTGTTACCCCTCACCCTGAAAACTGAAATGAAGATGGTAGTGTGTAACTCAGATTTTACCTTTTTTTTTTTTTTTTTTTTTAACTTAAGGATAAAGCAATGTGCTGCATGCTTAGAAGGAAAAAAAAAAACAACAACAAAAAAAGGAGCAATGAACAGTGATCTCAAGATGAGAAGTATTACTGGGTGAATGCTTTGTCTAGGTTCAGGAAAGTACCAGGTCTTTCATGTGGAATCTGGGGGTTAGCCAAGTGGAGTAAAAGGATGTCCCAGAAAATACTGACAATCGAAAGAAGGGTGGGCATGCAGGATGGTGTTGTGGTTAAGATTTGAAATTGTTCTGTGCAAACAGAAAGCAGTTGAGAAAAAAATGGTTTCGGAAAAACTGTCTGACAGCTGAACTGAGATGGAAGAAAAAAAAAGTGGGTGATAACTTATAATTAATTATACCTTGGAAGAAAAATGTGTTGCCAGAAGAAATGACAAGTGAGACCAAAACCAGAAGTAACAGGTAATGTTAAAAAGCCACGGAAAAAATACTAATGCTTAGCTTCAGAAGAAGTCTCATAGTTTTCACACAACTGTAGTGGAGAACTGACTGTTCTGTTATTGGGAAGTTATTCAGTGGAAGATTTTAAATTGAGGTCTATGTAGCTTGCACTCAGTGATCTGGAGATCAGTGATGAAGGTTTCTGAAAATCATTTTTACTTTCTATTAAAGTTTTTTGAAACTTGGGAAAGTAGCAGAGAGAGCAGATCACTCCATGTTGATGTAAGTGGAAAGGCCTAGCTAAATGAAGACATAGCAACCTGATACCAGTTCTGGAAAGAAGTTACAAGATGGCAGGAAAAGTACAGCAGATATGTCATGCAAATTGAGATGGGGGGTATTAAATAAGAGATTCTGTAATTAATTAGGGTAATAAGAATAGTAGTATTAAAGTAAAAACAACCTTATGCAAGTCAAAAAAAAAAGAAGTGTGGAAGAAATATTTGATTTGATGAATGTGAAGTAAAGAAACGGGCAACACATACAAACAAGAACATGCTTAGATGAAAATTAATTAAAAAAGAGCACTACCAGTATTGAAAGCTGTGCTGCAGAAAGTGCTAGAAAGTTAGAAGACGCTCTCTTCATAATACCTAACTTTGACATGTTTGTATTGACATGAGTTCATGTAAGACAATGAATTGGAATTGTGGAAAGGATCCCTTTGTCAGCACACTGTAGGCGACAGATGTGAGATGAGAGTAAAGATTAACCGTGACCTGGGCTAAGCAGTGTGCACAGTACAGGTGAGCAGAAGGTGCAAGACCTGTGGGCTTTGCAGGGCTGTGGTCAGTGTGGGCACCTGTTGCTGCTGTAATGAAAAGCTGCTGTTGTTGGTAGTGGGGAGCATGCTTATGTCCTACTTCAACCTCGCTTTTCCATGGACATTTGTTTCAGAAAGATGGTGCAGTTTATGTTTTCCTATAAAGGCAGAAGATGTTGTTAAAGGAGATGAAGATGGGGTCTGGTACTTTAAGTTTTAATTCTTGAAAAATGGAAAAGGAGTTAGATAACTGGAGCATCAAGGAAGAAGGGAGGTAGCTGGATAGGATGCTGTAGCTCCTAAATGATTTTATCAGTCTTAAGGCTGGCCAATTCTTAAGTTTCTGTGTTCAGAAAGAAGCTGTTCTTGTCTGTTTAGGATTGCTGTCACCTTTGGTTGATTAAGGGATGGAGCATGTATGCTGTCGCTGCTGTGGAAGTGTGTCTGTGAGGCTGCTGTGGTGTCAGAACAGCACTGGCACTAGTACTAAGTAAGCTGCCCATGGCTGCAAGTGTTGACTTGGGGCAGAGAATAAGACTTGTGCTGGGAATGATTGAGGGGCTCTGAATGGACACCTCCTGAGCATTTCACTGCTGCACCTGTTAAACGTGTGATTTGAATGAAGTCAATGTCCAGGCATTTTAGGGAAAATGTCCGAATTTATATGCAAAACAGTTAAAATAAGAATGAGTTAGAGATGAGTACTCAGTGGATATCCAGGATCTTCGACAGATATACCCAGTGCGTTGGCATGTTCTTAGCAAGTTGATGACAGACTGGAAATGAGGATTGACCTTAAGTGTATGGAAGAATGTCCATCCTTGGAGGTGCCTATGTGCAGACAAGTTTCTGGGGATCTCCCGAGGTCTTTGTGGAGGTGGGGATGAGTACATGACATACGCAGATCTATTCCCTCCAGTGGTGCTTTACGGATTCTGAAAGCACAGTTATTGGCAAATGTTTATAGATTCATAGATTCATAGATTCATTAGGTTGGAAAGGACCTACAAGATCATCTAGTCCAACCAAAAGCTTTTTATTTCTGTCATATAAATAGTGAACAAATAAAAATATCATAAAAATGCGTAGATTCAGAAAATGAGGAGGTGGTGAGTAACCATGGCCAAGGGGTTTTTGACAGTTCTTAGAAGTGTCTCTGTGTGGTGAATGGAGAGTTGAGGTAGTGGTTGAAATATATAGTCATGTTATTGGAGCTGCTGTTGGTGTATGGCTGTGTCAGACACTGTGTATTGTGGTAAAGCTGTGGGGTATAGGTAGGAAGGATTGTGTGGTATGGGTTAAACTGAGTATCTGTCTGTGGTTTTCACATTTGGCTGCTGATTAGTACAGTGGCCCTGTGTATATTGCCCCTAAAATGTGCTTCAGAGATTCAGCCAAAGGAGTTTCTCAGAGGATTGTTGTTTATTTCGTTTTACAAGAGGTGAACTTTAGCTCAATATAAATTTAAATCAATCAATAAATAGTTGAATAAATAGATAAGTAGGAGGAGGGTGGGAGGCATGTGTGGGGCTAAGTGAGCGTGTTGCCTGTGAGGCTATGGATGTGCAGGAACTAGGCACGGTTCAAGAAGCATCTAGATGAGGTCCTAAAGGATACGGTTTAGTAACTTAGTGGACAGGGTTGGTGATAGGAGGAGAGTTAGGCTAGATGGTCTTGTAGGTCCTTTCCAACCTAGTGTTTCTGTGTTTCTGTGACTGCAGCTTCCAGTTTCTCAGCTCCCTCCTTCTCTCTACCTTTCTCTTCTCTGGCTCCCCAAGATAGCTCTGCTTTTCCCCCTCTGCTTCGAGGTGAACCTTGTGGGTTTCTGTCTGTGGGGTAATGTTTGTGAGGATTTGTGTGAAGAGGCAACCGAGAACTATGGTCTGTTGTTTTCTGCGTGTTCTTGATCCCTGTGCTCAAGAGAGTTAATTGTAGGGCTAATTTCACATCAGTGAAGCCAAAGCCGTCACTGCGGTGCCAGTGCGGCCGTCAGACCTCTGTTCCGAACCTGATGATCAGCATATTGCTTCAGCCTTTTTAGACAAAACCGGACCGTCCTGCCACCGCAGGTGTCCTTCCTTTGGCTGCTTTTTGTTCCGAACTCGTGCATCTCCCCCCAGCTGAGAGATTTACACAAGACGTAGGCGGGTGCCCGAGATGTCCAAGCTGCGCTGTGCATGAGAATCCCTTGGCCCCCAAAAGGGGCTTCTGTGGTGGAGCAAAAGGACGCACTCGCAGGGTGTTTTGAAAAGGAGACCTTTATTTTGTTTGAATAAATAGTTGAATAAATAAATAAATAAATATTCGAATAAATAGATAAATGAGGAGGGGGAGGGTGGGAGGCGCGTGTGGCGCTAAGTGCGCGTGTTGCCTGTGAGGTTGTGGATGTGCAGGAACCAGTCATGGGCTTCTCGGCGGATATAGTCCCAGGCGCAGGCGCTGTAATTGTTGTCTTGGAGGAAGGTGCGGAGGCAGCTGAAGTATTTGTTGAGGCTGAGGTGAAGGTTGCGGGGCCCTCGTGTGTGGGAGCGCATGTCGCGGTGTGCCAGGCACTGCTCGAGGTGCTGGGTGTACCGCTGCATGTGGTTGAGGAGGCTTTGGCGTTGACGGTCGATCCAGTGGTCTGGAGTGCTGGGGCTGCTGAGGATGTTGAAGAGGTGCTGAAGGACGTCGTGGGTGGTTTTGGCGGCTTGCCGGGTGTTGTTGGTGTCCAGGAGGGTGTGGTTGAAGGAGCAAGGCGCGTTGTGTTGTGGGCACAGCTGGGGTGGGCTGGGAGCCGTGTCCTGGAGGAGCTGGAGGCTGTCGTGGGAGAAGGTGGCATCCTGGGGGCGAAGGTGGCTGCAGGCGGAGGCGGTGGCGGCAGTGGCGAGAGCTTTGTAGAGGAGCGTGAGCAGCAGGATGCTGTAGGCGTGTGGATGCCGTGGGCCTGCAGGCACAGCCATGGTGGGACTCGAGTTGTTCTGGGCAGTAGCCTGGTGGGGCTCGGTGGTGGCAGTGGTGTGGGAGCCGCCGTGGTGCCGGCTTTATGTGGCACGGCATCTTTCCCTTCGTCGCTTTCCTCTTGCCTAGAGATTCTGTCTGTGGCTTTCACTTTTGGCTGTTGTTTTTTGTGGTCTGTGGGAAGTGGCTTGGCTGTGTGTGGGGCAGTTGGTAGAGATCGTTGTCCGGCGGTGTTTTGTGGTGTGTGTTGTGGGGTGGCTGGCTGCGAGGGTTGGATGGGGATGTGAAAGTGGTGGGGCGGAATCTTCTGGGTCAGCTGTTGTGCGGCTACTTTTTTTCATCCTTTCCCTTCGGCTGCAGCGAGAGCGCTGGTGTATCCTTCAGTGAAATCTCTCTTCCTGTTGAGCTCAACTTTTCTTACGTAATGCCATAGTGCCGTATTGGGTCTTGGTCTTTCCACTTGACCAGGTTGTGTGTTATCTGTGGTTTGCTTTCTGTGCGTCGTTTCTGTTTGTTTGTATTTTACAAAGAAATTGAAAAGAGATGCACGTTGGAATGACCTTGTTTTATTTTTTTTTTTTGTGTGGCGTGAGGTACTTTGGATTGGATGTTGTTTAGGTAGGAGCAAGACAGTGCTTCCTGGTTTGGAAGGTGTTGGGAATAGGTGTAAATGTCTTGTGGCTTTGGAAGAAAGAGAAGGGGTGAAGATCATCCTGATCTGAGGCGTTGGTGGCTGTTGTGCTCCTCAGGCGATGCATGTCTATCCTCCTTTGTTATTTTCTTGCTTCCTGTGGGATCTGTTAGGAAGAGGGATGTCTACCTGCCTGCATTTGTTTGTAAGCAAAAAATGTTGTTTTGCAGAGGCCAAAGTTTTGTCGCTGTGCATGAGGTGTCCGCAGAGGTTGTGGAGTTGAGCCAGCTGATGAGTTTAAGTTCCCTTTTGAAAATGAGGAGGTTTGAGGCGATGAAAGATCAAGAGGGTGGTTTGGGTTGGATGGGACCTTGCATACATTCCGCTTCCAACCTTCCTGCAATAGGCAGCAACACCTTCCGCTAGAGCAGGTTGCCAAAAACCCCATCCATCCTGCTGGTGAAAACATCCAGTGTTGGTGCAACTTCAGTTTTCCTGGGTTACTTTTTCCTGTGCCCCACAGCTCCTGAAAGGACAAAGTCTCTTTCTAACATCTGATGTCAACCTCCCCTCCTTTAGTTGGAAACCCTCAGGAGCTCCACCGCTCTTCTTCTGCTCGCCATGTCACATGCCTCTCTTTCCCGTCCCATTCCAGGACATGAACTCTTTTAGTGCTGTTTTTTTCACGTGATGGTCTGTTGTGGAATGCCGACAACAAAAATCAGAAAACCACAACGCGTTAGACTGAGTCTCTTTTTATTTTAAAGCAGTGTCCTGTTAGTGTCTACCCGTGTGAAAAGTTGATGTTTCCTTCTGTTCTAAACATCCCTTTAAGTGCTGGCAGGCTGTAACGTGGCCTCCCTGGTGCTTTCCGTTGTCCAGAGTGAACAAGCGCAGCTCCCTCAGCTCGTCTTTGTAGGAGAAGCCCTGTGGTCATCCTTGTGGCCCTGCTGTGGCTTCTCTCCAGAACCTCCACGGCTGTCCTGAGTTGGAGGCCCCGGACCAGGACGCAGTACTCAGGATGAGGTGTGGCAAGGTCAGGGTATAGCGGGGCACAGTCGCCTCCCTCTCCGTGCTGTCCACTGCTCTTGTTGCAGACCAGTATACAGACAGTCATGGGGGCTGGGCTCACATTAAGTTTTTCATCTGCCAGGACCCCTAAGTCCTTGTTGCTAGGGCTGTTCTCACAGAGTTCTTCTCCCATGGTGTATACGTATGTGGCGGTGCCCGCAGTCGAGTGCAGCATCTTGCGATTGACTTTGTTGGACCTCATAGGGTTTAGGTGGGCCCGCGGGGGTTTGAGTTTGTCAGGGTCCCTTTAGATGGCGTCCCTTCCTTCTGCCGTGTGAGCTGCTCCACTCAGCTTGATGCCTGAAATCTGCAAGCTTGCTGAGAATGCAGTCGATCCCGTCTCACGTGTCGCTGATAAAGATGTTGAAGAGCAGTGGCCCCAACGTGGGCACTTGTGTGCGGCCTCCACCTGGCTGTAGAGCCACTGAGCACAGCCCTCAGGCCATGACCGTCCAACCGGTTCCTTCTCCGCCAAACGGTCCACCTTTTGAAGACGCGTCTTTCTGATTTAGGGCTAAGGTTGTAGAGCAAGCAAACCTTGTGGAAGTCCTTATTGGTGGCATTGTTTGCCTTCCCTTTGTGCACCGATGCCGTAAGTATAAGATGACTGCAGCTTCCAGTTTCTCAGCTCCCTCCTTCTCTCTACCTTTCTCTTCTCTGGCTCCCCAAGATAGCTCTGCTTTTCCCCCTCTGCTTCGAGGTGAACCTTGTGGGTTTCTATCTGTGAGGTAATGTTTGTGAGGATTTGTGTGAAGAGGCAACCGAGAACTATGGTCTGTCGTTTTCTGCGTGTTCTTGATCCCTGTGCTCAAGAGAGTTAATTGTAGGGCTAATTTCACATCAGTGAAGCCAAAGCCGTCACTGCGGTGCCAGTGCGGCCGTCAGACCTCTGTTCCGAACCTGATGATCAGCATATTGCTTCAGCCTTTTTAGACAAAACCGGACGGTCCTGCCGCCGCAGGTGTCCTTCCATTGGCTGCTTTTTGTTCCGAACTCGTGCATCTCCCCCCAGCTGAGAGATTTACACAAGACGTAGGCGGGTGCCCGAGATGTCCAAGCTGCGCTGTGCATGAGAATCCCAGTGTAGCTTGCCCCCGAAAGAGGCTTCTGTGGTGGAGCAAAAGGACGCACTCGCAGGGTGTTTTGAAAAGGAGACCTTTATTTTGTTTGAATAAATAGTTGAATAAATAAATAAATATTCGAATAAATAGATAAATAAGGAGGAGGAGGGTAGGAGGCGCGTGTGGCGCTAAGTGCGCGTGTTGCCTGTGAGGTTGTGGATGTGCAGGAACCAGTCATGGGCTTCTCGGCGGATATAGTCCCAGGCGCAAGCGCTGTAATTGTTGTCTTGGAGGAAGGTGCGGAGGCAGCTGAAGTATTTGTTGAGGCTGAGGTGAAGGTTGCGGGGCCCTCGTGTGTGGGAGCGCATGTCGCGGTGTGCCAGGCACTGCTCGAGGTGCTGGGTGTACCGCTGCATGTGGTTGAGGAGGCTTTGGCGTTGACGGTCGATCCAGTGGTCTGGAGTGCTGGGGCTGCTGAGGATTTTGAAGAGGTGCTGAAGGGCGTCGTGGGTGGTTTTGGCGGCTTGCCGGGTGTTGTTGGTGTCCAGGAGGGTGTGGTTGAAGGAGCAAGGTGCGTTGTGTTGTGGGCACAGCTGGGGTGGGCTGGGAGCCGTGTCCTGGAGGAGCTGGAGGCTGTCGTGGGAGAAGGTGGCATCCTGGGGACGAAGGTGGCTGCAGGCGGAGACGGTGGCGGCAGTGGCGAGAGCTTTGTAGAGGAGCGTGAGCAGCAGGATGCTGTAGGCGTGTGGATGCCGTGGGCCTGCAGGCACAGCCATGGTGGGACTCGAGTTGTTCTGGGCAGTAGCCTGGTGGGGCTCGGTGGTGGCAGTGGTGTGGGAGCCGCCATGGTGCCGGCTTTATGTGGCACGGCATCTTTCCCTTCGTCGCTTTCCTCTTGCCTAGAGATTCTGTCTGTGGCTTTCACTTTTGGCTGTTGTTTTTTGTGGTCTGTGGGAAGTGGCTTGGCTGTGTGTGGGGCAGTTGGTAGAGATCGTTGTCCGGCGGTGTTTTGTGGTGTGTGTTGTGGGGTGGCTGGCTGCGAGGGTTGGATGGGGATGTGAAAGTGGTGGGGCGGAATCTTCTGGGTCAGCTGTTGTGCGACTACTTTTTTTCATCCTTTCCCTTCGGCTGCAGCGAGAGCGCTGGTGTATCCTTCAGTGAAATCTCTCTTCCTGTTGAGCTCAACTTTTCTTACGTAATGCCATAGTGCCGTATTGGGTCTTGGTATTTCCACTTGACCAGGTTGTGTGTTATCTGTGGTTTGCTTTCTGTGCGTCGTTTCTGTTTGTTTGTATTTTACAAAGAAATTGAAAAGAGATGCACGTTGGAATGACCTTGTTTTATTTTTTTTGTGTGGCGTGAGGTACTTTGGATTGGATGTTGTTTAGGTAGGAGCAAGACAGTGCTTCCTGGTTTGGAAGGTGTTGGGAATAGGTGTAAATGTCTTGTGGCTTTGGAAGAAAGAGAAGGGGTGGAGATCATCCTGATCTGAGGCGTTGGTGGCTGTTGTGCTCCTCAGGCGATGCATGTCTATCCTCCTTTGTCTTTTTCTTGCTTCCTGTGGGATCTGTTAGGAAGAGGGATGTCTACCTGCCTGCATTTGTTTGTAAGCAAAAAATGTTGTTTTGCAGAGGCCAAAGTTTTGTCGCTGTGCATGAGGTGTCCGCAGAGGTTGTGGAGTTGAGCCAGCTGATGAGTTTAAGTTCCCTTTTGAAAATGAGGAGGTTTGAGGCGATGAAAGATCAAGAGGGTGGTTTGGGTTGGATGGGACCTTGCATACATTCCGCTTCCAACCTTCCTGCAATAGGCAGCAACACCTTCCGCTAGAGCAGGTTGCCAAAAACCCCATCCATCCTGCTGGTGAAAACATCCAGTGTTGGTGCAACTTCAGTTTTCCTGGGTTACTTTTTCCTGTGCCCCACAGCTCCTGAAAGGACAAAGTCTCTTTCTAACATCTGATGTCAACCTCCCCTCCTTTAGTTGGAAACCCTCAGGAGCTCCACCGCTCTTCTTCTGCTCGCCATGTCGCATGCCTCTCTTTCCCGTCCCATTCCAGGACATGAACTCTTTTAGTGCTGTTTTTTTCACGTGATGGTCTGTTGTGGAATGCCGACAACAAAAATCAGAAAACCACAACGCGTTAGACTGAGTCTCTTTTTATTTTAAAGCAGTGTCCTGTTAGTGTCTACCCGTGTGAAAAGTTGATGTTTCCTTCTGTTCTAAACATCCCTTTAAGTGCTGGCAGGCTGTAACGTGGCCTCCCTGGTGCTTTCCGTTGTCCAGAGTGAACAAGCGCAGCTCCCTCAGCTCGTCTTTGTAGGAGAAGCCCTGTGGTCATCCTTGTGGCCCTGCTGTGGCTTCTCTCCAGAACCTCCACGGCTGTCCTGAGTTGGAGGCCCCGGACCAGGACGCAGTACTCAGGATGAGGTGTGGCAAGGTCAGGGTATAGCGGGGCACAGTCGCCTCCCTCTCCGTGCTGTCCACTGCTCTTGTTGCAGACCAGTATACAGACAGTCATGGGGGCTGGGCTCACATTAAGTTTTTCATCTGCCAGGACCCCTAAGTCCTTGTTGCTAGGGCTGTTCTCGCAGAGTTCTTCTCCCATGGTGTATACGTATGTGGCGGTGCCCGCAGTCGAGTGCAGCATCTTGCGATTGACTTTGTTGGACCTCATAGGGTTTAGGTGGGCCCGCGGGGGTTTGAGTTTGTCAGGGTCCCTTTAGATGGCGTCCCTTCCTTCTGCCGTGTGAGCTGCTCCACTCAGCTTGATGCCTGAAATCTGCAAGCTTGCTGAGAATGCAGTCGATCCCGTCTCACGTGTCGCTGATAAAGATGTTGAAGAGCAGTGGCCCCAACGTGGGCACTTGTGTGCGGCCTCCACCTGGCTGTAGAGCCACTGAGCACAGCCCTCAGGCCATGACCGTCCAACCGGTTCCTTCTCCGCCAAACGGTCCGCCTTTTGAAGACGCGTCTTTCTGATTTAGGGCTAAGGTTGTAGAGCAAGCAAACCTTGTGGAAGTCCTTATTGGTGGCATTGTTTGCCTTCCCTTTGTGCACCGATGCCGTAAGTATAAGATGACTGCAGCTTCCAGTTTCTCAGCTCCCTCCTTCTCTCTACCTTTCTCTTCTCTGGCTCCCCAAGATAGCTCTGCTTTTCCCCCTCTGCTTCGAGGTGAACCTTGTGGGTTTCTATCTGTGAGGTAATGTTTGTGAGGATTTGTGTGAAGAGGCAACCGAGAACTATGGTCTGTCGTTTTCTGCGTGTTCTTGATCCCTGTGCTCAAGAGAGTTAATTGTAGGGCTAATTTCACATCAGTGAAGCCAAAGCCGTCACTGCGGTGCCAGTGCGGCCGTCAGACCTCTGTTCCGAACCTGATGATCAGCATATTGCTTCAGCCTTTTTAGACAAAACCGGACGGTCCTGCCGCCGCAGGTGTCCTTCCATTGGCTGCTTTTTGTTCCGAACTCGTGCATCTCCCCCCAGCTGAGAGATTTACACAAGACGTAGGCGGGTGCCCGAGATGTCCAAGCTGCGCTGTGCATGAGAATCCCAGTGTAGCTTGCCCCCGAAAGAGGCTTCTGTGGTGGAGCAAAAGGACGCACTCGCAGGGTGTTTTGAAAAGGAGACCTTTATTTTGTTTGAATAAATAGTTGAATAAATAAATAAATATTCGAATAAATAGATAAATAAGGAGGAGGAGGGTAGGAGGCGCGTGTGGCGCTAAGTGCGCGTGTTGCCTGTGAGGTTGTGGATGTGCAGGAACCAGTCATGGGCTTCTCGGCGGATATAGTCCCAGGCGCAAGCGCTGTAATTGTTGTCTTGGAGGAAGGTGCGGAGGCAGCTGAAGTATTTGTTGAGGCTGAGGTGAAGGTTGCGGGGCCCTCGTGTGTGGGAGCGCATGTCGCGGTGTGCCAGGCACTGCTCGAGGTGCTGGGTGTACCGCTGCATGTGGTTGAGGAGGCTTTGGCGTTGACGGTCGATCCAGTGGTCTGGAGTGCTGGGGCTGCTGAGGATTTTGAAGAGGTGCTGAAGGGCGTCGTGGGTGGTTTTGGCGGCTTGCTGGGTGTTGTTGGTGTCCAGGAGGGTGTGGTTGAAGGAGCAAGGCGCGTTGTGTTGTGGGCACAGCTGGGGTGGGCTGGGAGCCGTGTCCTGGAGGAGCTGGAGGCTGTCGTGGGAGAAGGTGGCATCCTGGGGACGAAGGTGGCTGCAGGCGGAGACGGTGGCGGCAGTGGCGAGAGCTTTGTAGAGGAGCGTGAGCAGCAGGATGCTGTAGGCGTGTGGATGCCGTGGGCCTGCAGGCACAGCCATGGTGGGACTCGAGTTGTTCTGGGCAGTAGCCTGGTGGGGCTCGGTGGTGGCAGTGGTGTGGGAGCCGCCGTGGTGCCGGCTTTATGTGGCACGGCATCTTTCCCTTCGTCACTTTCCTCTTGTTGAGAATTTCCTTCTGTGGCTTTCACTTTTGGCTGTTGGTTTATGTGGTCTGTGGGGAAGTGCATTGGTGGGATGGGTGCTGTGTTATTGGCTTTTGTTGCATCTGTGGTGTGGATGTGGTTTTTAGGTTTTTTTTGTCACTCTGGTAGTTCTGGTGGTTTTCTTTTTTCACTAAAATTTCCTATCCTGGTCAAGTGTCCTTTTTGATGTTATGTCAAAATATTGTTTGTAGATTCTCAGTTTTTGTTATGTTTCTCTATCAACGCACCATGTCGTATTATGTTTTGGAAGATTTGGATTTTATGTATTTCTCGTCAATATCAGCTTTCTTACACAGCTTATCTTTCAACAAGTTGTGTTTTTGTCTTCTACTTTTTATGTTTTGACCTGTGGAGGTCTCTTGATATTTACTATTCCCGTTCTTCTCTTTGGACACTAAAAATTTTTGAATGGGAGACTTCTCTGAGTTCTTGTGTCTTGAATGATGTAGAGCCATGCAAATTTAATGGTAGTTGCCTTTATGTGGTGTGTTGAGGGGAAAAAAAAGGGAACATTTTGTTGTGAACGATTTCATATTCTCAGTTTTTTGTTTGTTTGTTTTGTTGTTTTGTTTTGTTTTCTTGTGATGTGAAATGAATGTTTTCTTTGTTGTTGCCTTGTAGTGTTGGAACTTCTCTGTTCCTCTATTTCTGTGTTTTTAATGAGCCAGAGCATCTTTTCAAATTTTGAAAGTTTTGCTCAACGCTTTCCTGAGAGTTCTCAGAGCAGTCTGGTACTCAGGATAGTTTTGTCAGAGTTTTCTGCATGAGTGATACTTCTGTCTGCAACTATGGACATTCCTCAGCCTTCCCGTTCCTTCCTTTGGTGTTGAATTGCATTCCTGGGCACAGTAAGAATTTTATCACTCTATCGGTTTAAAAAATCTGAAATTCTAGTTGGAATGTCCTACCTTTCTCCTCTCCTGTTACTTTCTGAAGAGATCTGGGTCTCTTCATCTACCTCAAAAGAGTCAGTGAGGTCCCATGTATGTGGAATCAGAGAAACGTTTGAATTGGAAGGGACATTTAAAGATCAACTTCCCTGCGATGAACTAGGAACATCTACAGCTAGATCAGGTTGCTCAGAGCCTGGTCCAGCCTGACCTTGAATGTGCCCTGGGATGGGACATCCACATCTCGGACCAGCCTGTCTTGTGCTGTGTAGCTGTGTATATTAGAACCATAGAATCACCAAGGTTGGTAAAGACCTCCAATATCATCCAGTCCAACCATTCACCTGTCACCAACATTTCCTACTGAACCATGTCCCTCAGAACAACATCTAAACTTCGTAATACTTCCAGGGACAGTGACTCCACCACCTCCCTGGGCAGCCCATTCCAGCACTTGACCACTTTCCCAGAGAAGCAGTTCCTAACATCCAACCCGAATCTCCTCTGATGCACCTTGAGGCCATTCCCTGTAGTCCTGTGTCTGGTTACATGGGAAAAGAGACCAAACCTCCACCTCACCACAGCCTCCCTTCACGTAATTGTAGAGAGCGTTGAAGTCACACCTGGGCCTCCTCCAGACCTAAACAATCCCAGCTCTCTCAGACTCTCCCCATAAGTCTTGTGCTGCAGACCCCTCTCAGCTTCTTTGCCCTTCCCTGGACACGCTCCAAGGCCTCAATGATTTTCTTGTAGTGAGCTGCCCATAACTGAGCGCAGTGCTCAAGGTGTGGCTTCACCATGGCTGTGTACAGGGGGATGGTGAATTCTCTGCTCATGCTGACAGCAGTATTTCTCATACAAGCCAGGATGCCGTTGCCCTTCTTGGCCACCTGGGCACACTGCTTGCTCATGTTCCAGTACCCCCAGGTCTGTTTCCTCTGCCCAGTCTTCTAGCCATTCTGCCCAAGCCTATAGCGTTGTCTGGAGTTGCTGTGACCAAAGTGCAAGACACAGAACTTGGTCTTGTTAAACTTCATCCCATTGACCTCAGCCTCACTATCCAATTTGTCCAGATTCCTCTGTAGGGCCTTCCTACCCCCAGACAGATTGACAGTTCCGGCCAACTTGGTGTTGTCTGCAGACTTACTGAGGGTGCGCTCCATGCCTTTGTCCAGATCATCAATAAAAAATATTGAACAGGATAAGCCCCAATGCTGACCCTTGGGGAGCACCACTCATGGCCATCCAGCCAGTTCTTTAACCAGCAGAAAGTGTACCTGTACAAGCCATAGGCTGCCAGCTTCTCCGGGAAAATGCTGTGGGGAACATTGTCAAAGGCTTTGCTGAAATCTGGGTAGACTATATCAACAGTATCCCCCTCATCCGCCATGCAGGTCACTTGATCATAGAATAAGATCGTGTTGGTTGAGCAGGACTTGCCTTTCATGAGCCCATACTGGCTCAGCCTGATACTCTTGTCCCACACGTGCTATGTGATCTCTGTCAGGGTGATGTGCTCCATAGACTCTCCTGGCAGTGAGGTCAGGCTGACAGGCCTGTCGTTATTCAGATCCTCTTTACAACCCTTCTTGAAGATGGGAGTCAAAATGGCAAGCCCCAATCCTCTGAGACCTCTCCAGTTGACAAGGAACACATGAACAGATGGTGGCAAGTGGCTTGGCCATTACTTCCACCAGCTCCCTCAGCATCCTCGTGTGGATCCTGACTGGCCCCATGGTCTTGTGTTGGTCCAGGTAAAGTAGTAGGTCTGTGTTTCTACCTGAATCATCAGGATTTTACTCTGTTCCCTGTCTGAGATTTCCAGATCTAAAGATTGTGTACTCCAAGGATAACTGATCTGACTATTAAAGACAGATATATAGAAGGCATTGAGAACCTCAGCCCTTTCCTTGTCCTCAGCGGTCACTTTCACTTCCACATCCGGTAAAGGATGGAGATAATCCTTAGCCATCCTCTTACTGTTAATGAATTTGTAAAAAAATTTTTGTTCAAGTTGACTTCAAGCTAGGCTTTTGCCTTTCTAATTTTCTTCCTGTACGTCCTAACAACTTGTTTGTATCCTCAGGTTACCTAGGTCCAACTTGTTTCCTCAGTTCCTAGCTGTAAGGGATGAGTCTACTTGCTTTAGCACAGAGCACTGTTTCAGTGGTGACGTGGGGGTAGTGTGACTGACCACAGGTAACATCCTCTTTCTCCTTTTCTGGAGGAGGACACAGAATCCCTGAATTGTAGGGGTTAGAAGGGACTTCTAGAGATCGTTGAGTCCAACTCCCCTGCCAAAGCAGCTCCCTAGCCCAGGTTGCTCCGGTAGGCAATACTGGGCCATGGTGTTTTCTCATTCTGAGTTTACTGTGGGGAGGGCATAGTACCTGAAGGAGGTCTTTTTTGGCGATAGTCAAAGGGTGAAGAAAATGCCAATGTTAATGATTCATAATCAGGTAACTTTGTGTGGTGCTCTCTGTTCAGCTCTGCTGGCTGGATTACATTGTCATGGTTAGTGGTGTACAAGGGATGTCGCAGCTGACTTTTGAAGATTGTCCTGGGATGTAGTAGTGCAAATTAGTTGTGGTGGCGTGTGAGCAATGAACAGTTCCTGGGCATCTCTATATTTATTGTTGTTTCTCTGTGCTTCCTGCATGGAACTGCAAGCAGCTCTTTGTTGACATCCCACAGACTCTGGTTAATCCCTCCTTCCCTTAGAGATACTCTTTACCCATGCACCCCTGTCAACCCCTAGCAGCCCCATTGCTGAAAGGCTGACTGGTGGTGTCACAGAATATAGAAAGTGGTTTTAAGACCATGGTAAAGACAGGAGCGGAAAGGGAGTGCCTGGGTAGTGGTAGAAGCACAGCCATCACCTTATCACCTCATCACATTCCTCTACGTGGATTTAGGGACCATTGGGAGATGCCCCTGGGCTTGGTGACTGATGAGACATAACAGTCTATGGTGACACCATGGTCCATGACAGTGATGGGCAAGTCAAGAGGTGTTGCCATCCCTTGAAAAACTCCTTTGGTACGATGTCATATGGTGGGGAATATCTGTGTAGGCCAGTGGAAGTTAGCTCTCCTAATTCTGTTCCCTGCCAACTCTGTGCAGCACGGCTCGACAGCGAGTATAATTATCAGTGTTGGCTGCTTTACGTGCCGAACTCATGAGTCTCCTTCGACCTGCCAGGTTAACACGAGACATAGGCGAGTGCCTGAGATGTCCAAGCTGTGTTGTGCATGAGAATCCCAGTGTAGCTTGCCCCCGAAAGGGGCTTCTGTGATGGAGCAAAAGGACGCACTCGCAGGGTGTTTTGAAAAGGAGACCTTTATTTTGTTTGAATAAATAGTTGAATAAATAAATAAATAAATAAATAAATATTCGAATAAATAGATAAATGAGGAGGAGGAGGGTAGGAGGCGCGTGTGGCGCTAAGTGCGCGTGTTGCCTGTGAGGTTGTGGATGTGCAGGAACCAGTCATGGGCTTCTCGGCGGATATAGTCCCAGGCGCAAGCGCTGTAATTGTTGTCTTGGAGGAAGGTGCGGAGGCAGCTGAAGTATTTGTTGAGGCTGAGGTGAAGGTTGCGGGGCCCTCGTGTGTGGGAGCGCATGTCGCGGTGTGCCAGGCACTGCTCGAGGTGCTGGGTGTACCGCTGCATGTGGTTGAGGAGGCTTTGGCGTTGACGGTCGATCCAGTGGTCTGGAGTGCTGGGGCTGCTGAGGATGTTGAAGAGGTGCTGAAGGACGTCGTGGGTGGTTTTGGCGGCTTGCCGGGTGTTGTTGGTGTCCAGGAGGGTGTGGTTGAAGGAGCAAGGTGCGTTGTGTTGTGGGCACAGCTGGGGTGGGCTGGGAGCCGTGTCCTGGAGGAGCTGGAGGCTGTCGTGGGAGAAGGTGGCATCCTGGGGACGAAGGTGGCTGCAGGCGGAGACGGTGGCGGCAGTGGCGAGAGCTTTGTAGAGGAGCATGAGCAGCAGGATGCTGTAGGCGTGTGGATGCCGTGGGCCTGCAGGCACAGCCATGGTGGGACTCGAGTTGTTCTGGGCAGTAGCCTGGTGGGGCTCGGTGGTGGCAGTGGTGTGGGAGCCGCCGTGGTGCCGGCTTTATGTGGCACGGCATCTTTCCCTTCGTCGCTTTCCTCTTGCCTAGAGATTCTGTCTGTGGCTTTCACTTTTGGCTGTTGTTTTTTGTGGTCTGTGGGAAGTGGCTTGGCTGTGTGTGGGGCAGTTGGTAGAGATCGTTGTCCGGCGGTGTTTTGTGGTGTGTGTTGTGGGGTGGCTGGCTGCGAGGGTTGGATGGGGATGTGAAAGTGGTGGGGCGGAATCTTCTGGGTCAGCTGTTGTGCGACTACTTTTTTTCATCCTTTCCCTTCGGCTGCAGCGAGAGCGCTGGTGTATCCTTCAGTGAAATCTCTCTTCCTGTTGAGCTCAACTTTTCTTACGTAATGCCATAGTGCCGTATTGGGTCTTGGTATTTCCACTTGACCAGGTTGTGTGTTATCTGTGGTTTGCTTTCTGTGCGTCGTTTCTGTTTGTTTGTATTTTACAAAGAAATTGAAAAGAGATGCACGTTGGAATGACCTTGTTTTATTTTTTTTGTGTGGCGTGAGGTACTTTGGATTGGATGTTGTTTAGGTAGGAGCAAGACAGTGCTTCCTGGTTTGGAAGGTGTTGGGAATAGGTGTAAATGTCTTGTGGCTTTGGAAGAAAGAGAAGGGGTGGAGATCATCCTGATCTGAGGCGTTGGTGGCTGTTGTGCTCCTCAGGCGATGCATGTCTATCCTCCTTTGTCTTTTTCTTGCTTCCTGTGGGATCTGTTAGGAAGAGGGATGTCTACCTGCCTGCATTTGTTTGTAAGCAAAAAATGTTGTTTTGCAGAGGCCAAAGTTTTGTCGCTGTGCATGAGGTGTCCGCAGAGGTTGTGGAGTTGAGCCAGCTGATGAGTTTAAGTTCCCTTTTGAAAATGAGGAGGTTTGAGGCGATGAAAGATCAAGAGGGTGGTTTGGGTTGGATGGGACCTTGCATACATTCCGCTTCCAACCTTCCTGCAATAGGCAGCAACACCTTCCGCTAGAGCAGGTTGCCAAAAACCCCATCCATCCTGCTGGTGAAAACATCCAGTGTTGGTGCAACTTCAGTTTTCCTGGGTTACTTTTTCCTGTGCCCCACAGCTCCTGAAAGGACAAAGTCTCTTTCTAACATCTGATGTCAACCTCCCCTCCTTTAGTTGGAAACCCTCAGGAGCTCCACCGCTCTTCTTCTGCTCGCCATGTCGCATGCCTCTCTTTCCCGTCCCATTCCAGGACATGAACTCTTTTAGTGCTGTTTTTTTCACGTGATGGTCTGTTGTGGAATGCCGACAACAAAAATCAGAAAACCACAACGCGTTAGACTGAGTCTCTTTTTATTTTAAAGCAGTGTCCTGTTAGTGTCTACCCGTGTGAAAAGTTGATGTTTCCTTCTGTTCTAAACATCCCTTTAAGTGCTGGCAGGCTGTAACGTGGCCTCCCTGGTGCTTTCCGTTGTCCAGAGTGAACAAGCGCAGCTCCCTCAGCTCGTCTTTGTAGGAGAAGCCCTGTGGTCATCCTTGTGGCCCTGCTGTGGCTTCTCTCCAGAACCTCCACGGCTGTCCTGAGTTGGAGGCCCCGGACCAGGACGCAGTACTCAGGATGAGGTGTGGCAAGGTCAGGGTATAGCGGGGCACAGTCGCCTCCCTCTCCGTGCTGTCCACTGCTCTTGTTGCAGACCAGTATACAGACAGTCATGGGGGCTGGGCTCACATTAAGTTTTTCATCTGCCAGGACCCCTAAGTCCTTGTTGCTAGGGCTGTTCTCACAGAGTTCTTCTCCCATGGTGTATACGTATGTGGCGGTGCCCGCAGTCGAGTGCAGCATCTTGCGATTGACTTTGTTGGACCTCATAGGGTTTAGGTGGGCCCGCGGGGGTTTGAGTTTGTCAGGGTCCCTTTAGATGGCGTCCCTTCCTTCTGCCGTGTGAGCTGCTCCACTCAGCTTGATGCCTGAAATCTGCAAGCTTGCTGAGAATGCAGTCGATCCCGTCTCACGTGTCGCTGATAAAGATGTTGAAGAGCAGTGGCCCCAACGTGGGCACTTGTGTGCGGCCTCCACCTGGCTGTAGAGCCACTGAGCACAGCCCTCAGGCCATGACCGTCCAACCGGTTCCTTCTCCGCCAAACGGTCCGCCTTTTGAAGACGCGTCTTTCTGATTTAGGGCTAAGGTTGTAGAGCAAGCAAACCTTGTGGAAGTCCTTATTGGTGGCATTGTTTGCCTTCCCTTTGTGCACCGATGCCGTAAGTATAAGATGACTGCAGCTTCCAGTTTCTCAGCTCCCTCCTTCTCTCTACCTTTCTCTTCTCTGGCTCCCCAAGATAGCTCTGCTTTTCCCCCTCTGCTTCGAGGTGAACCTTGTGGGTTTCTATCTGTGAGGTAATGTTTGTGAGGATTTGTGTGAAGAGGCAACCGAGAACTATGGTCTGTCGTTTTCTGCGTGTTCTTGATCCCTGTGCTCAAGAGAGTTAATTGTAGGGCTAATTTCACATCAGTGAAGCCAAAGCCGTCACTGCGGTGCCAGTGCGGCCGTCAGACCTCTGTTCCGAACCTGATGATCAGCATATTGCTTCAGCCTTTTTAGACAAAACCGGACGGTCCTGCCGCCGCAGGTGTCCTTCCATTGGCTGCTTTTTGTTCCGAACTCGTGCATCTCCCCCCAGCTGAGAGATTTACACAAGACGTAGGCGGGTGCCCGAGATGTCCAAGCTGCGCTGTGCATGAGAATCCCAGTGTAGCTTGCCCCCGAAAGAGGCTTCTGTGGTGGAGCAAAAGGACGCACTCGCAGGGTGTTTTGAAAAGGAGACCTTTATTTTGTTTGAATAAATAGTTGAATAAATAAATAAATATTCGAATAAATAGATAAATAAGGAGGAGGAGGGTAGGAGGCGCGTGTGGCGCTAAGTGCGCGTGTTGCCTGTGAGGTTGTGGATGTGCAGGAACCAGTCATGGGCTTCTCGGCGGATATAGTCCCAGGCGCAAGCGCTGTAATTGTTGTCTTGGAGGAAGGTGCGGAGGCAGCTGAAGTATTTGTTGAGGCTGAGGTGAAGGTTGCGGGGCCCTCGTGTGTGGGAGCGCATGTCGCGGTGTGCCAGGCACTGCTCGAGGTGCTGGGTGTACCGCTGCATGTGGTTGAGGAGGCTTTGGCGTTGACGGTCGATCCAGTGGTCTGGAGTGCTGGGGCTGCTGAGGATTTTGAAGAGGTGCTGAAGGGCGTCGTGGGTGGTTTTGGCGGCTTGCCGGGTGTTGTTGGTGTCCAGGAGGGTGTGGTTGAAGGAGCAAGGTGCGTTGTGTTGTGGGCACAGCTGGGGTGGGCTGGGAGCCGTGTCCTGGAGGAGCTGGAGGCTGTCGTGGGAGAAGGTGGCATCCTGGGGACGAAGGTGGCTGCAGGCGGAGACGGTGGCGGCAGTGGCGAGAGCTTTGTAGAGGAGCGTGAGCAGCAGGATGCTGTAGGCGTGTGGATGCCGTGGGCCTGCAGGCACAGCCATGGTGGGACTCGAGTTGTTCTGGGCAGTAGCCTGGTGGGGCTCGGTGGTGGCAGTGGTGTGGGAGCCGCCGTGGTGCCGGCTTTATGTGGCACGGCATCTTTCCCTTCATCACTTTCCTCTTGTTGAGAATTTCCTTCTGTGGCTTTCACTTTTGGCTGTTGGTTTATGTGGTCTGTGGGGAAGTGCATTGGTGGGATGGGTGCTGTGTTATTGGCTTTTGTTGCATCTGTGGTGTGGATGTGGTTTTTAGGTTTTTTTTGTCACTCTGGTAGTTCTGGTGGTTTTCTTTTTTCACTAAAATTTCCTATCCTGGTCAAGTGTCCTTTTTGATGTTATGTCAAAATATTGTTTGTAGATTCTCAGTTTTTGTTATGTTTCTCTATCAACGCACCATGTCGTATTATGTTTTGGAAGATTTGGATTTTATGTATTTCTCGTCAATATCAGCTTTCTTACACAGCTTATCTTTCAACAAGTTGTGTTTTTGTCTTCTACTTTTTATGTTTTGACCTGTGGAGGTCTCTTGATATTTACTATTCCCGTTCTTCTCTTTGGACACTAAAAATTTTTGAATGGGAGACTTCTCTGAGTTCTTGTGTCTTGAATGATGTAGAGCCATGCAAATTTAATGGTAGTTGCCTTTATGTGGTGTGTTGAGGGGAAAAAAAAGGGAACATTTTGTTGTGAACGATTTCATATTCTCAGTTTTTTGTTTGTTTGTTTTGTTGTTTTGTTTTGTTTTCTTGTGATGTGAAATGAATGTTTTCTTTGTTGTTGCCTTGTAGTGTTGGAACTTCTCTGTTCCTCTATTTCTGTGTTTTTAATGAGCCAGAGCATCTTTTCAAATTTTGAAAGTTTTGCTCAACGCTTTCCTGAGAGTTCTCAGAGCAGTCTGGTACTCAGGATAGTTTTGTCAGAGTTTTCTGCATGAGTGATACTTCTGTCTGCAACTATGGACATTCCTCAGCCTTCCCGTTCCTTCCTTTGGTGTTGAATTGCATTCCTGGGCACAGTGAGAATTTTATCACTCTATCGGTTTAAAAAATCTGAAATTCTAGTTGGAATGTCCTACCTTTCTCCTCTCCTGTTACTTTCTGAAGAGATCTGGGTCTCTTCATCTACCTCAAAAGAGTCAGTGAGGTCCCATGTATGTGGAATCAGAGAAACGTTTGAATTGGAAGGGACATTTAAAGATCAACTTCCCTGCGATGAACTAGGAACATCTACAGCTAGATCAGGTTGCTCAGAGCCTGGTCCAGCCTGACCTTGAATGTGCCCTGGGATGGGACATCCACATCTCGGACCAGCCTGTCTTGTGCTGTGTAGCTGTGTATATTAGAACCATAGAATCACCAAGGTTGGTAAAGACCTCCAATATCATCCAGTCCAACCATTCACCTGTCACCAACATTTCCTACTGAACCATGTCCCTCAGAACAACATCTAAACTTCGTAATACTTCCAGGGACAGTGACTCCACCACCTCCCTGGGCAGCCCATTCCAGCACTTGACCACTTTCCCAGAGAAGCAGTTCCTAACATCCAACCCGAATCTCCTCTGATGCACCTTGAGGCCATTCCCTGTAGTCCTGTGTCTGGTTACATGGGAAAAGAGACCAAACCTCCACCTCACCACAGCCTCCCTTCACGTAATTGTAGAGAGCGTTGAAGTCACACCTGGGCCTCCTCCAGACCTAAACAATCCCAGCTCTCTCAGACTCTCCCCATAAGTCTTGTGCTGCAGACCCCTCTCAGCTTCTTTGCCCTTCCCTGGACACGCTCCAAGGCCTCAATGATTTTCTTGTAGTGAGCTGCCCATAACTGAGCGCAGTGCTCAAGGTGTGGCTTCACCATGGCTGTGTACAGGGGGATGGTGAATTCTCTGCTCATGCTGACAGCAGTATTTCTCATACAAGCCAGGATGCCGTTGCCCTTCTTGGCCACCTGGGCACACTGCTTGCTCATGTTCCAGTACCCCCAGGTCTGTTTCCTCTGCCCAGTCTTCTAGCCATTCTGCCCAAGCCTATAGCGTTGTCTGGAGTTGCTGTGACCAAAGTGCAAGACACAGAACTTGGTCTTGTTAAACTTCATCCCATTGACCTCAGCCTCACTATCCAATTTGTCCAGATTCCTCTGTAGGGCCTTCCTACCCCCAGACAGATTGACAGTTCCGGCCAACTTGGTGTTGTCTGCAGACTTACTGAGGGTGCGCTCCATGCCTTTGTCCAGATCATCAATAAAAAATATTGAACAGGATAAGCCCCAATGCTGACCCTTGGGGAGCACCACTCATGGCCATCCAGCCAGTTCTTTAACCAGCAGAAAGTGTACCTGTACAAGCCATAGGCTGCCAGCTTCTCCGGGAAAATGCTGTGGGGAACATTGTCAAAGGCTTTGCTGAAATCTGGGTAGACTATATCAACAGTATCCCCCTCATCCGCCATGCAGGTCACTTGATCATAGAATAAGATCGTGTTGGTTGAGCAGGACTTGCCTTTCATGAGCCCATACTGGCTCAGCCTGATACTCTTGTCCCACACGTGCTATGTGATCTCTGTCAGGGTGATGTGCTCCATAGACTCTCCTGGCAGTGAGGTCAGGCTGACAGGCCTGTCGTTATTCAGATCCTCTTTACAACCCTTCTTGAAGATGGGAGTCAAAATGGCAAGCCCCAATCCTCTGAGACCTCTCCAGTTGACAAGGAACACATGAACAGATGGTGGCAAGTGGCTTGGCCATTACTTCCACCAGCTCCCTCAGCATCCTCGTGTGGATCCTGACTGGCCCCATGGTCTTGTGTTGGTCCAGGTAAAGTAGTAGGTCTGTGTTTCTACCTGAATCATCAGGATTTTACTCTGTTCCCTGTCTGAGATTTCCAGATCTAAAGATTGTGTACTCCAAGGATAACTGATCTGACTATTAAAGACAGATATATAGAAGGCATTGAGAACCTCAGCCCTTTCCTTGTCCTCAGCGGTCACTTTCACTTCCACATCCGGTAAAGGATGGAGATAATCCTTAGCCATCCTCTTACTGTTAATGAATTTGTAAAAAAAATTTTGTTCAAGTTGACTTCAAGCTAGGCTTTTGCCTTTCTGATTTTCTTCCTGTACATCCTAACAACTTGTTTGTATCCTCAGGTTACCAAGGTCCAACTTGTTTCCTCAGTTCCTAGCTGTAAGGGATGAGTCTACTTGCTTTAGCACAGAGCACTGTTTCAGTGGTGACGTGGGGGTAGTGTGACTGACCACAGGTAACATCCTCTTTCTCCTTTTCTGGAGGAGGACACAGAATCCCTGAATTGCAGGGGTTAGAAGGGACTTCTAGAGATCGTTGAGTCCAACTCCCCTGCCAAAGCAGCTCCCTAGCCCAGGTTGCTCCGGTAGGCAATACTGGGCCATGGTGTTTTCTCATTCTGAGTTTACTGTGGGGAGGGCATAGTACCTGAAGGAGGTCTTTTTTGGCGATAGTCAAAGGGTGAAGAAAATGCCAATGTTAATGATTCATAATCAGGTAACTTTGTGTGGTGCTCTCTGTTCAGCTCTGCTGGCTGGATTACATTGTCATGGTTAGTGGTGTACAAGGGATGTCGCAGCTGACTTTTGAAGATTGTCCTGGGATGTAGTAGTGCAAATTAGTTGTGGTGGCGTGTGAGCAATGAACAGTTCCTGGGCATCTCTATATTTATTGTTGTTTCTCTGTGCTTCCTGCATGGAACTGCAAGCAGCTCTTTGTTGACATCCCACAGACTCTGGTTAATCCCTCCTTCCCTTAGAGATACTCTTTACCCATGCACCCCTGTCAACCCCTAGCAGCCCCATTGCTGAAAGGCTGACTGGTGGTGTCACAGAATATAGAAAGTGGTTTTAAGACCATGGTAAAGACAGGAGCGGAAAGGGAGTGCCTGGGTAGTGGTAGAAGCACAGCCATCACCTTATCACCTCATCACATTCCTCTACGTGGATTTAGGGACCATTGGGAGATGCCCCTGGGCTTGGTGACTGATGAGACATAACAGTCTATGGTGACACCATGGTCCATGACAGTGATGGGCAAGTCAAGAGGTGTTGCCATCCCTTGAAAAACTCCTTTGGTACGATGTCATATGGTGGGGAATATCTGTGTAGGCCAGTGGAAGTTAGCTCTCCTAATTCTGTTCCCTGCCAACTCTGTGCAGCACGGCTCGACAGCGAGTATAATTATCAGTGTTGGCTGCTTTACGTGCCGAACTCATGAATCTCCTTCGACCTGCCAGGTTAACACGAGACATAGGCGAGTGCCTGAGATGTCCAAGCTGCGTTGTGCATGAGAATCCCAGTGTAGCTTGCCCCCGAAAGGGGCTTCTGTGATGGAGCAAAAGGACGCACTCGCAGGGTGTTTTGAAAAGGAGACCTTTATTTTGTTTGAATAAATAGTTGAATAAATAAATAAATAAATAAATATTCGAATAAATAGATAAATGAGGAGGAGGAGGGTAGGAGGCGCGTGTGGCGCTAAGTGCGCGTGTTGCCTGTGAGGTTGTGGATGTGCAGGAACCAGTCATGGGCTTCTCGGCGGATATAGTCCCAGGCGCAAGCGCTGTAATTGTTGTCTTGGAGGAAGGTGCGGAGGCAGCTGAAGTATTTGTTGAGGCTGAGGTGAAGGTTGCGGGGCCCTCGTGTGTGGGAGCGCATGTCGCGGTGTGCCAGGCACTGCTCGAGGTGCTGGGTGTACCGCTGCATGTGGTTGAGGAGGCTTTGGCGTTGACGGTCGATCCAGTGGTCTGGAGTGCTGGGGCTGCTGAGGATGTTGAAGAGGTGCTGAAGGACGTCGTGGGTGGTTTTGGCGGCTTGCCGGGTGTTGTTGGTGTCCAGGAGGGTGTGGTTGAAGGAGCAAGGCGCGTTGTGTTGTGGGCACAGCTGGGGTGGGCTGGGAGCCGTGTCCTGGAGGAGCTGGAGGCTGTCGTGGGAGAAGGTGGCATCCTGGGGGCGAAGGTGGCTGCAGGCGGAGGCGGTGGCGGCAGTGGCGAGAGCTTTGTAGAGGAGCGTGAGCAGCAGGATGCTGTAGGCGTGTGGATGCCGTGGGCCTGCAGGCACAGCCATGGTGGGACTCGAGTTGTTCTGGGCAGTAGCCTGGTGGGGCTCGGTGGTGGCAGTGGTGTGGGAGCCGCCGTGGTGCCGGCTTTATGTGGCACGGCATCTTTCCCTTCGTCGCTTTCCTCTTGCCTAGAGATTCTGTCTGTGGCTTTCACTTTTGGCTGTTGTTTTTTGTGGTCTGTGGGAAGTGGCTTGGCTGTGTGTGGGGCAGTTGGTAGAGATCGTTGTCCGGCGGTGTTTTGTGGTGTGTGTTGTGGGGTGGCTGGCTGCGAGGGTTGGATGGGGATGTGAAAGTGGTGGGGCGGAATCTTCTGGGTCAGCTGTTGTGCGGCTACTTTTTTTCATCCTTTCCCTTCGGCTGCAGCGAGAGCGCTGGTGTATCCTTCAGTGAAATCTCTCTTCCTGTTGAGCTCAACTTTTCTTACGTAATGCCATAGTGCCGTATTGGGTCTTGGTATTTCCACTTGACCAGGTTGTGTGTTATCTGTGGTTTGCTTTCTGTGCGTCGTTTCTGTTTGTTTGTATTTTACAAAGAAATTGAAAAGAGATGCACGTTGGAATGACCTTGTTTTATTTTATTTTTTTTGTGTGGCGTGAGGTACTTTGGATTGGATGTTGTTTAGGTAGGAGCAAGACAGTGCTTCCTGGTTTGGAAGGTGTTGGGAATAGGTGTAAATGTCTTGTGGCTTTGGAAGAAAGAGAAGGGGTGAAGATCATCCTGATCTGAGGCGTTGGTGGCTGTTGTGCTCCTCAGGCGATGCATGTCTATCCTCCTTTGTCTTTTTCTTGCTTCCTGTGGGATCTGTTAGGAAGAGGGAAGTCTACCTGCCTGCATTTGTTTGTAAGCAAAAAATGTTGTTTTGCAGAGGCCAAAGTTTTGTCGCTGTGCATGAGGTGTCCGCAGAGGTTGTGGAGTTGAGCCAGCTGATGAGTTTAAGTTCCCTTTTGAAAATGAGGAGGTTTGAGGCGATGAAAGATCAAGAGGGTGGTTTGGGTTGGATGGGACCTTGCATACATTCCGCTTCCAACCTTCCTGCAATAGGCAGCAACACCTTCCGCTAGAGCAGGTTGCCAAAAACCCCATCCATCCTGCTGGTGAAAACATCCAGTGTTGGTGCAACTTCAGTTTTCCTGGGTTACTTTTTCCTGTGCCCCACAGCTCCTGAAAGGACAAAGTCTCTTTCTAACATCTGATGTCAACCTCCCCTCCTTTAGTTGGAAACCCTCAGGAGCTCCACCGCTCTTCTTCTGCTCGCCATGTCACATGCCTCTCTTTCCCGTCCCATTCCAGGACATGAACTCTTTTAGTGCTGTTTTTTTCACGTGATGGTCTGTTGTGGAATGCCGACAACAAAAATCAGAAAACCACAACGCGTTAGACTGAGTCTCTTTTTATTTTAAAGCAGTGTCCTGTTAGTGTCTACCCGTGTGAAAAGTTGATGTTTCCTTCTGTTCTAAACATCCCTTTAAGTGCTGGCAGGCTGTAACGTGGCCTCCCTGGTGCTTTCCGTTGTCCAGAGTGAACAAGCGCAGCTCCCTCAGCTCGTCTTTGTAGGAGAAGCCCTGTGGTCATCCTTGTGGCCCTGCTGTGGCTTCTCTCCAGAACCTCCACGGCTGTCCTGAGTTGGAGGCCCCGGACCAGGACGCAGTACTCAGGATGAGGTGTGGCAAGGTCAGGGTATAGCGGGGCACAGTCGCCTCCCTCTCCGTGCTGTCCACTGCTCTTGTTGCAGACCAGTATACAGACAGTCATGGGGGCTGGGCTCACATTAAGTTTTTCATCTGCCAGGACCCCTAAGTCCTTGTTGCTAGGGCTGTTCTCACAGAGTTCTTCTCCCATGGTGTATACGTATGTGGCGGTGCCCGCAGTCGAGTGCAGCATCTTGCGATTGACTTTGTTGGACCTCACAGGGTTTAGGTGGGCCCGCGGGGGTTTGAGTTTGTCAGGGTCCCTTTAGATGGCGTCCCTTCCTTCTGCCGTGTGAGCTGCTCCACTCAGCTTGAAGCCTGAAATCTGCAAGCTTGCTGAGAATGCAGTCGATCCCGTCTCACGTGTCGCTGATAAAGATGTTGAAGAGCAGTGGCCCCAACGTGGGCACTTGTGTGCGGCCTCCACCTGGCTGTAGAGCCACTGAGCACAGCCCTCAGGCCATGACCGTCCAACCGGTTCCTTCTCCGCCAAACGGTCCGCCTTTTGAAGACGCGTCTTTCTGATTTAGGGCTAAGGTTGTAGAGCAAGCAAACCTTGTGGAAGTCCTTATTGGTGGCATTGTTTGCCTTCCCTTTGTGCACCGATGCCGTAAGTATAAGATGACTGCAGCTTCCAGTTTCTCAGCTCCCTCCTTCTCTCTACCTTTCTCTTCTCTGGCTCCCCAAGATAGCTCTGCTTTTCCCCCTCTGCTTCGAGGTGAACCTTGTGGGTTTCTATCTGTGAGGTAATGTTTGTGAGGATTTGTGTGAAGAGGCAACCGAGAACTATGGTCTGTCGTTTTCTGCGTGTTCTTGATCCCTGTGCTCAAGAGAGTTAATTGTAGGGCTAATTTCACATCAGTGAAGCCAAAGCCGTCACTGCGGTGCCAGTGCGGCCGTCAGACCTCTGTTCCGAACCTGATGATCAGCATATTGCTTCAGCCTTTTTAGACAAAACCGGACGGTCCTGCCGCCGCAGGTGTCCTTCCTTTGGCTGCTTTTTGTTCCGAACTCGTGCATCTCCCCCCAGCTGAGAGATTTACACAAGACGTAGGCGGGTGCCCGAGATGTCCAAGCTGCGCTGTGCATGAGAATCCCAGTGTAGCTTGCCCCCGAAAGGGGCTTCTGTGGTGGAGCAAAAGGACGCACTCGCAGGGTGTTTTGAAAAGGAGACCTTTATTTTGTTTGAATAAATAGTTGAATAAATAAATAAATAAATATAAGAATAAATAGATAAATGAGGAGGAGGAGGGTGGGAGGCACGTGTGGCGTTAAGTGCGCGTGTTGCCTGTGAGGTTGTGGATGTGCAGGAACCAGTCATGGGCTTCTCGGCGGATATAGTCCCAGGCGCAGGCGCTGTAATTGTTGTCTTGGAGGAAGGTGCGGAGGCAGCTGAAGTATTTGTTGAGGCTGAGGTGAAGGTTGCGGGGCCCTCGTGTGTGGGAGCGCATGTCGCGGTGTGCCAGGCACTGCTCGAGGTGCTGGGTGTACCGCTGCATGTGGTTGAGGAGGCTTTGGCGTTGACGGTCGATCCAGTGGTCTGGAGTGCTGGGGCTGCTGAGGATTTTGAAGAGGTGCTGAAGGACGTCGTGGGTGGTTTTGGCGGCTTGCCGGGTGTTGTTGGTGTCCAGGAGGGTGTGGTTGAAGGAGCAAGGCGCGTTGTGTTGTGGGCACAGCTGGGGTGGGCTGGGAGCCGTGTCCTGGAGGAGCTGGAGGCTGTCGTGGGAGAAGGTGGCATCCTGGGGGCGAAGGTGGCTGCAGGCGGAGGCGGTGGCGGCAGTGGCGAGAGCTTTGTAGAGGAGCGTGAGCAGCAGGATGCTGTAGGCGTGTGGATGCCGTGGGCCTGCAGGCACAGCCATGGTGGGACTCGAGTTGTTCTGGGCAGTAGCCTGGTGGGGCTCGGTGGTGGCAGTGGTGTGGGAGCCGCCGTGGTGCCGGCTTTATGTGGCACGGCATCTTTCCCTTCGTCGCTTTCCTCTTGCCTAGAGATTCTGTCTGTGGCTTTCACTTTTGGCTGTTGTTTTTTGTGGTCTGTGGGAAGTGGCTTGGCTGTGTGTGGGGCAGTTGGTAGAGATCGTTGTCCGGCGGTGTTTTGTGGTGTGTGTTGTGGGGTGGCTGGCTGCGAGGGTTGGATGGGGATGTGAAAGTGGTGGGGCGGAATCTTCTGGGTCAGCTGTTGTGCGGCTACTTTTTTTCATCCTTTCCCTTCGGCTGCAGCGAGAGCGCTGGTGTATCCTTCAGTGAAATCTCTCTTCCTGTTGAGCTCAACTTTTCTTACGTAATGCCATAGTGCCGTATTGGGTCTTGGTATTTCCACTTGACCAGGTTGTGTGTTATCTGTGGTTTGCTTTCTGTGCGTCGTTTCTGTTTGTTTGTATTTTACAAAGAAATTGAAAAGAGATGCACGTTGGAATGACCTTGTTTTATTTTATTTTTTTTGTGTGGCGTGAGGTACTTTTTGGATTGTAAGTTGAATATAGGCAGTGCTTCCTGGGTTAGCAGGTGTTGGGAATAGGTGGAAATGGCTTGTGATTGAGGAAATAAGTGTGAGGGAAGATATTCTGTCGGTCTGAGGCATTGTTGGGTGTGGCACTCGTCAGGTGATGCATCTCCTTCCCCCCTTGTCCTTTTCTTGCTTCCTGTGGCATTTGGTATTAAGGAGGATGACTACCTTCCTGTGTTTGTAAGCACAAAACATTGTTTTGCAGAGGCCAAATGTTTGTTGCTGTTTCGAGATGTCCCCAAACGTTACAGACTGAGCCTGCTGATGAGGTTAAGTTTCCTTTTGAGTATGAGGTGATGAAAGAATGATTAAAGAACCAGAGGTTTTTAGGTTTGAAAGGAACTTGTGTACCATCTGCTCCTAACCTTCTTGATGTATGCAGTGATGCCTTCTACTAGAGAGGGTGTGCAAAAGCCCCATCCTTCCTGCCATTGGAGGTTTTGAGTGTTGGTGCATCTTCAGGTTTCCCTATGTTACTTTTTCCTGTGCCATACCACCCCTGAAAGGACAAAGTCTCTTTCTAACATCTGATGTCAGCCTCCCCTTCTTTAGTTGAAAGCTGTTGCCCATTGTGCCACCATTGTTTAAGTTTCCCACTATGGGTGGCAATAGGCCCCATTGGAGTCATAGAATGGCTTGGTTTGGTCAAGGCCAGGGAGACCATCTCGTTCCTTCTGTTGGCATGGTTGCCAACCACGTAAGTCAAGCACTAGAGCAGGCTTCCCAGTACTGCATCTAGCCTGGCCTTGAATGAATCCTGGAATGGGGTATCCAGAATGTGTCTGGGCAGAGCTTGGCTAGAGGCTCATCTCTCAGCTCTGTTTACCCTGGTGTCTTCTCACAGTGCTATCTCTACATCTGAATCTGTGACGGGCACAAAAATAAAACCACCCCGGAAAAAAAAACAAAGTTGAGAGATGGAAAGAGAATGATAAAAAAAAAAACCCCAAACCTGTTCAGTGATTTGTAGTGGCGCCGACCCTGTGTGTGGCCCTGTGCTCCAGGAGAGGGAAAGAGAGGGACAGAGGCAGCTGATGGGTCTAAAGAAATCAACGTTGATTATAAAAGGAGGAATGGTAATTTAGGAAATCCAATGAAATCAAACAAAAAGAGAGACAGTGGTATCCAAAACTAGGAGATCTTATGCTTGTAGAATGCAGGTGAAGCACATGTGGTTTTCTCTGCAGCCAAACCAAGCTAAAACGTGTGCGAGAGAGCCTGCTTTTGTGAGCTCCACCGCTCTTCTTCTGCCCGCCATGTCAGATGCCTCTCTTTCCGTCCCATCCCAGAACATGAACTCTTTTACTGCTGTTTTTTTTACGTGATGTTCTGATGTGGTGCAGGTAGTGAGAGTTCAAGAGGACACATCTCAAAATGTTCCAGAGGATGTTTTAGGTTGAATACTTTTAATAACTTATTCACAGGGAGGGTTGTGAAGGATGGGAACCTGTCCCGTCCTGTAGCTTCTCCCCTGGCCCACACCATCATGGCAGTGGCCCGGCCCAGCCCAGCCCTGAGCACATACGCATTGCTCAGCAACAGTGGAATGTTGTTGTGCCATTAGCAAAGTTTTAGCTGAAACAAGGACTTGGAGAGGGCACAGTGCAGTGTCAACTCAACTTACGACAAATAATTTAATGCATTTTGATATATTGGCTAAACGTGGTCCTGTGAACAGTGGAAAATATACTTCCTTGCTAACTGTCCTGATAAGAGAATTTGAGGACAGGTTTCAGAATTGGGGAAAAAAAAGAAAAAAAAAAATTGTTTACTTGCAGCTACATTTGCAGTTGACATAAACACATTATCCAGTAATTTTCAAATGGAATTTATGAGGTCACAATCTGATATTCAACTCAAAAATTTGATCATGTCTCTTTTACTTGGCTTTATAAAACCTCTTACCAGGTAAAATCATCCCTCATTTCACAGTCACACTGTATTTGTGTCATTACATTTGGCAGTGTGTACATTCATGAAATGTTTTCAAGGATAAAGTATAGGAACATTAAGATTTCACCAAAAATCTGAGGCAGACATATTGAGAACTCACAAAGAATTGCAGCCACTTCCAGTGAATGAGACTGATGCATTAGTTTCACAAAAAAAAAAAAAAAGATATCCCACAATTTTTGTTGCACTTTTTTGTTTTAACCAAAAATATTTTTTAAATAGATTTTGTTACTTATGTACATTAACTATATTGTGTATATATTAATATAATAATTATGTAATGTATAATAATATATTAGTTCAAGACAATTCTTCTTCACTCATTGTGGCGCAGGTAACACAAAATGTCTTTTTTTTTTTTGCATCAAGTCTTTATTTACAAAAAAAAGCAAATAAATAATAAATATAAATAAATAAAAAAATAATTAAAAAATGAATGAAGGACAAATAGGCAAATAAATAAAGTTTTGTTATAAATAGCAAATGGTCAGCGTGCGCAAGTCCAGCAGTGTCCATTTGAGACCTTCCCCTTCCATCAAGGGAGGTTGTCTATAAGACAGCCTCAGAAATGAATGCTCATCCTATCCCCATCGTCTCCCAGGTGTGCAACATGGCAATACCTTCCCCCTTTCCTTCCAGACAAGTCTGTGCTGCGGTGTGTGCCAGGTGGTGTGTCAGGATGGGCTGTGCCATGGCCAGGCTCAGACCTTTAATGTGTTGCCACTGGCCTAGGCTCAGTCATGCCCATCTCCCTGTGACCGTCGCCCTTGGGTGGAGGAAGGCTGAGCAAGCGGTGCTGGGCTTACTCAGCCCAAGCTGCAGCTGGTGCTCTCGCTGCGTGACCATTGCTGTTGGCTGGGGACAGTCAGTGGATGCTGAGGGGTTTGGAGGAGACTGTGAGAGGAGCTCGACTTTTCATCTGCTGTATTAATGTGTCCACGTGTCGGAAGCAGTCACGAGCCTGAAGGCGGACGTGGTCCCAGGCGCAAGCACTGTAGTTGTTGTGCTGGAGGAAGTTGCGGATGTGTCTGAAGTATCTGCTGATTCTCAGGTGAGAATTGTGAGGCCCTCTCCTCTGGGAGCGTGTGCCTTGGTCTGCCAAGCATTGCTCGAGGTGATGGATGTAATGGTTGATCTGGTTGAGGAGGCTGTGGCGTGTGCGGTCGATCCAGTGTGTTGGAGTGTTGGGGCTGCTGAGTATACTGAGGAGGTGTTGGAGGATGTGGAAGGTGATGATGGCAGCTTGATTCTTGTCCATGCTTTCCAGGAGTGTTTCTGGAAGTGGGAAAGCCACATCTTGTTGTGGACAAAGCTGTGGTGGGGGTGGAGCCATATGCTGAAGAAGCTGAAGGCTTTTCCAAGAGAAGTTGGCATCCTGGTGGCGAAGGTGGTTGCAGGAGAAGGCAGTGGTGAGAGCTGGTAGAAGGAGCAAGAGCAGTAGCGTGCTGTACATCCCTTGGGACTGAGGGTTTGCAGGCATAGCCTTTGTGGGACTTGTGTTGTGCCGGGCAGCAGCCTGGTGAATCTTCGTGATTGTGTTTGGGCTGTTGCTCTGAGGCCAGCCTTATGTGGTGCTGTATGTTTCTTTTCATCATTATCCAGAGAGAATTTCTCTGTTTCCGTTTTTAGTTTTGCTTTCTATTTGCTTCTTTTCCTTTAGGCTTCTCTTAAGTCTGGCAAGGTGAGACCACGTGGTGGCTGCACTGGAAGCAGAAGCAGTCTAGCACTGCTGTTAGTGTCCCTGCTTGTGGGCAGGCTTGCTGCCAGGCTGTTGTGGTTAAGTGAGGGTTGTCAGAGTGCTGGGGCACATGCTTTTGTGGCAACTGTGCTTTGTGTTTTGGAGTTTGGTGTTTGTTGCTTTCATGGATTGTCATGTTCTAAGTTTTATTTGAGGACTTCCCTGCCTACCAAAATCCAGTGTCTTTTCCCCATTTCCTCTGTCCAAGGTATTTCTCTTTAATGTACATGTCTGATTATTGGGAAGGTTTTGTCATGAATTGTTCCTGTGTTCATTCTGGTTGTTATTTTTTTTTTATATATATTTTTTAATGTTTTGCATTTACTGGGGAAATTCCTACTACTCAGTGCACAGCAGACAGCATATTCTCCAGGAGGGAACACTGATGTTCAAGACAACCAGTCTTGTTTGCATATTGAAAGTGAAAATGGGCAGAGGTCCAAATTCAGACGTCACCACGTTTGGGATATTTCCAGCAGTGAGAGGCACTGATGCAGTCAGAATTGGAGTTCCCTTTTTTTGGGGGGGGTCATACTTTTTTTTTTTTTTTTTTTTTTTTAATTCAACTCAACTTCTTAATGTGCATGTTAGTACTATAAATTCTGACTTTGTGTTACTGGATTATATATAACCTCATCTGCTTAACCTTTTCTGCAGCTCTGTTGTAGCCTGACAGTGTGGCAGAAGTGGTGGTGGGATTGATAACTTTGATGTGTGTGGTACTCGATGTGGTAGTTTGAATAAGTTTTAATCTGTAATGTAGACCACTTCTTGTTTTTCAGTCTTTTTCTCTCACACTTGATATTAGGAGGTATTCCTGATACCTCCTTTTTAACTTTGAACGTGTTCTCCCATTGCACCTTCTGTACATCAGGATAAATCTGTATTGTTTGAAGTATGTTTTAAAATTATGTTAACAGCATAGTAAGTACCCAAGATAACATAGATCTGTTACTTGATGAGGATGATCACATCACAGGTATGGACACAGACAAAGCAGAGATGTTTAATAACTTCTTCACCCCATCTTCAACACTGATGATAAGGGCTGAGACCCCCAGAGTCCCAGGATGGAAGATCCAACTTATGTGGGATTTGCTGCTCCAGCTGGATACATATGAGTCTATGGAACCTGAAGGGGTTCATTCCATGTAGAAGGTAGATTTGGTTGGATATAAGGAAAGAGCTTTTTACAGTTGGGGTGGTGAGACATTGAAACAGGTTACCTAGATGGTTGGACTAGATGATCTTGTAGGTCCTTTCCAACCTTATGAATCCATGAATCTAAGCCCTGGGCAACCTGATTTAACTGTGCATGTCCCTGCTCATTGCAGGGAAGTTGGAATAGATGACCTTTAAAGGTTCCTTCTGACTATGGATTCTGTGATTTCAGGGTACTCAGAGAGCTGGCTGATGTTTTCATGAGACCTCTCTCAATTATTTTTCCGTGGTCTTAGAAATCTGGAAAGGTCCCTGTCAAATGATGTCTGGCAAATGTTGTTCCAGTTTTCAAGAAGAATGAGAAAGAAGACTCTAGTAATTACAGGCCTGTCAGTCTCATTTCAGTGCCTGGCAGAATTATGGGGAAGATTATTCCCTAAGTTATTAGAAAGCACCTTAAAAACAGCGCAGTCATTGGTCACAGCCAACACAGATTCAAGAGAAGAAAGCCCGGTTTAATTGACTTCTTGTCCTTTTAGGACAAGATTACCAGCCTGGTTGACCAAAGGAAGCCAGTTGATGCTGCCTTTCTGGATTTCAACAAAGCTTTCCATACCATTTGTCACAGTATATCTTTCTGAACATAATGTCCACCATGAATATGGACAAAATATAGTGTCGTAGGTGAGCTATTGGCTTAAAGATGGGGTTCAAATGGTTGTAGTAAATGAGGTTATACCAGCGTGGTGGCCAGTCACTAGTGGGTTTCTTCACGTCTCCATTTATCACCATTTTTCTTTCACATACTCATCAGTGGCTTGGTTATAGGACTCCTGAGTCATACTAAGTCTGTGACACCCTCAAGGGTAGTGTCCTTGCAGAGAGATCTTAACAAGTTAGAGAACTGGACATTCACCAATAGCATGGAGCTCAACAAGAGAACTGCCGGATTGTGCACCTGGGAAGGGACAGCCCTGGCTGTAGGTATGGTCTAGGGGATGAGAGGTTGGAGAGCAGCCCCTGGGAAGGGGGGAAGGCTTTGTAGGGCAAGGTGTGTGTGGTGCTGAGGGCCCTGGATGTGCTGGGTGCAGAGCAGAGGAGCTGAGCAGAGGTCTGATGGCAACTGCAGCTCTCACAGGGAGTGAAGGGCAGTGCTGAGCTCTGCTCTGTGTGACAGACACAGGGCCCGAGGGCACGGCATGGAGCTGTGCCAGGGGAGGGCTGGGCAGTTAGGGAAAGGCTCTGCCTCAGAGGGCAGTGAGCATGGGACAGTTGGGCACTGCACTCAGACATGGGGTTTGGATTTTGGGTGGACCTGTGTGTGGAGGCAAGAGCTGGGCTTCTTGGTTCATATGGGTCCCTTCCAACTCAGGGAGTTCTTAGAATCATTGAATTTAAGAACATTGCATCTTCTCCGAAGTTTTCTTTGGAGGGGCTGGACATTAAGGTAATAATGTTCAACAAGGCCGAGTGCAGAGTGTTATCCAATCCTGGATAATGTGTACAGACCGGGAGAAGAACGCACTGGGAGCAGCCCTGCAGAGAAGGCCTTGGGGGCCATTATGGACAAAAAGCTGTGCATAAGGCAGCAGTGCAGACTGGAAGCCCAGAGCATCAACAGAGGGATGGCATCAGGGTGAGGGAGGTGATTGTACCCCTCTGCTCTGCCCTCTGAGGCCCCATCTGCAGTGCTGCGTCAAGGCCTGGGGCTCTCAGCACAGGAGGGATGCAGAGCTGTTGGAGCGGGAGAAGAGGGCCATGAAGATGATCAGAGCGCTGGAGCACCACTGTTGTGATGACAGGCTGAGGGAGCTGTGCTTGTTCAGCCTGGAGAGGAGGCTGAGAGGAGACTTGAAGGGAGCTTACAGGCAGGAGGGGGGACTGACAATTTACATGGTCTGATAGTGATAGGACAAGGGGGAATGGCTTTAAACTAAACGAGGTGAGATTTACGTTAGATAGGAGGAAGAAATTTTTTACTCAAAGCTTGATGAAGCATTGGCACTGCTGCCCAGAGAGCTGTGGGTGCCCCATCTCTGGAGGCACTCATGGCCGGGTTGGGGGCAGCCATGGGCACCCTGAGCTGGTGGGGGGTCACCAGCCCATGGCAGGGGCGTGGAAATGGCTGACCTTTCAGATCCCCTTCAACTGAAGCCATTCTTTGATGGTTCACTGTCTTGCACTTTTCCTGTGACTTCCATTTCGCATGTATGTATGCATAAGTGTGTGAGGTAGAGATTTGTGGAACTCATAGAGTGATTACAGCTTTTCCCCCACCTGTGCGGCAGTGGGAATCATTGAAACCCTTAGAGTCTGTTCTCAGGTGATTGTCATGATTCTTTGAGCAACTTGCACAGGGAATAATGCTAGCAGTTCTGCAGTTCTTTTCCAGTTCATAATTGCAGAATCCTCTTCATGATGTTCTCCAGATCTGCTTTCCATATCATTTTCCTGACAGGGAGCACTGCTAAACCTCCAAGATCTTTAATAGGAATTTGCTCGTGTTTTGTTAAGTGCCTGATGCTGGAGTTGATAAAATGGGAATTATTTGGGATGGAGAGGATGATGAAATATGACACGGGTTCAAGTTACAGAAAGTGCCTGCAATACTAAGTCTTAGCTAAGTTATTTCACGTTCAGTGGCAGAAGACTGTGTGTAGGAAATGGGGCTGTGACACAGAAGTGCAGCAGTGTGGAAGGTAAAGTTTAATCTGAGAAAGCATTTGAGATGTCAGGGAATTTGCAGAGATAACTGTGAAGAAAGATGCTTTTCCAGTGTTTGAGAATGTATGAAAACAGGTACAAGAGTAGTTAAAACATTAGCTCTGTGTGAATCAGAAGTGCTGAGGATCAAGTGAACATCAGAAGTAAAACCACCATATAACATGCTAACCTCACAGAACACCCAGAGAGGGAAAGGTAAACTCCTCACACAAACTAAAAACGAAATGGTGCTTTTGCTTTTGTTATTGTGCCCTGCCATCTTGAGTGCAGGCCTGCCCAGATGAAGGCTGTCCTAACTTTTTGTATAAGACCTAGAAGAATGACCTGAGGCATGGTTTTCATATTTCAGCTTTTTTGATCATGCACCCTGTCTGTTAAAAATCAGTAAAAATTTGAGCACCCGTCCTCTTAATTGTTACTGATTTTACTTTTGGTACCAATGAATGTTTCATCATGGAGTCTATGAGCAGCTGAGTGCATCAAAGAACAATTGAGTCCAGCCTGACCTTGACTGTCCCTAGGGATGGGGTGTCCACCACATCTCTGGACAACCTGTTCCAGTGCTTCACTGTCCTTATCTTTAAAAATGTTTTTTTTATATCCAAACTACAGTTCCCCTCTTTTAGTTTGGGACTGTTCCCCCTTGTCCTGTCACAACAGACACTGCTAAAGAGTCTGTCTCTTTTCTTACAGCCCCCCCTTTAGATACTGAAAGCACATACAAACGGGATTGTCTTGGGGCTTTCCACTTCGGAAACCACTACTCTGAAATCTCCTGTAACATATAGTTTAAATACGTTTTTTTTTCATTCAGCTCTGCTGCACTTTTCTTATATATTTCTAGTCTTTATCTAGGGGTGTTTTTATAGAGTGGAGCATGGTACAAGACTGTTCAAGTTAGACTACATCCACATTGCAGTTATGGTTCTGGCCTGACCTCAAGGCCTGCTGGAAGGTGACAGCTCTGAGTGGAAGGCTGGGAGAGATGAGCTTTTATTTATTACCTTTGAGCAGAGGTGAATGCTCAGCAAGAAGTGTTGCTCTTCTGTGCCTTTACAGGCAGATTCTCTAGGGCCTTTCAGCTTTGTTGTAAGCTTGAGCTGGAGCTGACCTTATAGCTTCTCTTACTTCTTTCTTTTAAATTATTATGTTTCTAAGAACTATTCAGATCTTTCATAGTTTCCACTATTAATAAATTATATTGCATCTTTTTAAGGATTACTATGGAATTACATTCCCTGCTCCTGCAACCTTGACAGGCAGAGATGGGAGCCTTGCTAACAACCCGTACTCAGGTGAGTGCTATTTAAAGACAGAAAAATGTGAGATGTGCTGGCTTTTGAATGCAGGTCATCCAGCTGTTGCTGAAAGAGCAATTGCTTTTCCCTTCTGTAAGCAATTATACCCCACATATGCAAAGTAGGCAAATAAAAAGAAGCTTCTCACTCGCAATTTTGAAGATTTTTCTCTATAGTTCTGATTGGTAATTCATCCAAGGCCTCTTCTGGGGTAAAGTTGGGTAGTGTTTGAGAACAAGTGCAGAATTGTTAAAAATGTGAACGGCAGTGTCTTCTAATGCCCTTCTCGTGCACATACAGGTGCTTGGAAAATACCTGGTAGTCCAATCTGTCTTCTTGAAATTCCACTGTCTTGGTTTCCTCTTTGGCAGTGGAATAGACCCTTTCAGAACCCTCTCAGTAGCTCCCTATTCTTAGTTATTGCTACTTTATCACTTCTGTATTCCCACCAGGAGTTGTCGTTTGCAGTTTTTCCCCTGCCCTGTCCCTGTTCTAATGGACTTCATCTTCAGAACTATTCTGAGAAACCCTTGCGTTTTACATTTGTTCTTACTCCTGTCAGTGTGCAAAGATTACATTACAGGGTGTTCAGCAAGTGGTTTTCTTCCACTGCCATCTGATTACAGCTTAAAATTGTGGCCTTGTGAATTATAATTTCAGTAATGCAGGTATCGTGTTTCTCGGCAGCCAATGAAAGGGAATACTGGTCAGGTAGGGACATCTATGAGGCAGATGTGTTACAAAACCAAACGTATAAATAGGCTGTTCTGAATACTGTCAGAAAATTGGAAGGTTTTTTTTTGTTTGTTTGTTTTTAAAGTTTTCTGCATCATAGTCACTTCTCTTGGGAGGCTGATTTTGGGTTAATAACCAAATTTCCCTTCCTGCTTCTTCAATAAGGTGGTCCGCGATGCAAGCCTTGCTTTCCTGGCCTTCAGATACTGTCTCCAGAACTTTGGTGGTGTGAGGAACCAGATATCTAACTAGTCATGCTTCACAAATAAACAGACATTGACAAAACTGTGCCCATCACCGCCTGTAAATCCTAACTTGCTCTCAGCCCATGAAGCTTGGCTAATCAGTTTAACCTCCAGGAGAGTCACACTTTAACCCAACAACCATATGCACTTTGGCTATTTACCATACTCTGCTTTTAGCATATTTTGTTGTAATGGTCTGATAGTAATGAGTCTACTCAGTGTGTGTGAAATAGGTAGGTATCAGTGTCTGCATTTTACTGATGAATTAGTCATGGCACAGAGTTCTGTGCCACAGACAACCTGTGCTGTCAGGAGCAGAGACCAGGAGAGTTCTTCCTGTGGAAATCCACAGCCTTTTCAAGTACAGGGTGTGTTTTTGTTGCTTTTCTTTTTTCCAGTTGATTCTTTGTACATAGAGGATCCTTGCGGAAAAGCCTTGACCGTTCTTCTGATCTAGTTCTTTCTTTTTCAGGTGATGTAACAAAATTTGGCCGTGGGGATTCTGCTTCTCCTGCTCCTGCAACCACGCTAGCCCAGCCACAGCAGAACCAGACACAGACTCACCACACAACTCAGCAGCCCTTCCTCAACCCGACCCTGCCACCAGGCTACAGCTACACTGGGCTACCTTACTACGCTGGGGTTCCGGGTGTACCCAGTGCGTTCCAGTATGGGCCAACCATGTTTGTAAGTGTCACAGCCTTGGCTGTAACTCTCCCTTTGTGCCCCTCTGGTTTTACCCTCACAGAAAAACCTTCCCAATCCTGCAGGGGATCTCCAAAAATTTTGTTAATGCTTTAGAAAATAATTGCTGTCCCTTCCCCAAGAGAAGGGGAAATTTGAAAGACCAGAAGTCATGGGCACAGGTTACAGTTAGTTGGTAGCTGCAGCTTACGGATTTTCAGTCTTCCTAAAAGCCCTCAATCTCTAGAGAAACAGAGACCAAAAGCCGAGTCAGCATGCTGAGAGTGCCTAGGGCATCTTTTAGAGGAAGTGATGCCCCATGAAGCTGTGCAGCAGCTCTGGTAGTCTCGGGAGGGAGAAGGATATTTGGGAGAATCTATTTTAGCACAACATAGGACTATGTTTTATGAAACAGCCTCATGTGGGACATGGTTGGTGTGCTGTTTGATTCTGGGTTGCTCCTTTTTTGCTTTCTGGGTAAGAATTTGCTGCTTATGGTTAGTTTTATTACACGAGTGAAAGAAATGTGCAGCCTGTTCTGAGATGTGATTGCACTGCAGTGGGAAGAAAGGCCGTGTGTTGCAGGACCAGGGCAGCTGTAGCAAGAAGCTTGTGGCTTGCACGGGTCTGCTGCAGCAAGCTACTGCTGGGAGCGTGAGCGCCACCTCCCGTGTGATGCCAGTGCTCCCAGCTCCAAATTACCTTTGCCGTGTGAGCTGGAGGTGCCTTCCCCACTAGGTGGCAGAGGGAGTTTGCTTTTTGCTCCCTGCTAACAGTGCCCTTTGTTCCTTTCCTCCTTTGTCCAGGTACCTCCAGCATCAGCGAAGCAGCACGGAGTCAATCTGAACACCGCCTCCACTCCTTTCCAGCAAGCGAGTGGCTATGGGCAGCACGGCTATGGAGCAGGTATGCTCATCACTGTGCTTTTCACTGGAGTGCCTGCAGAGCTGCTTGCACACTGTAACACATTGTCTTGTACACACCGGCAGGCTATGATGACTTAACGCAGGGAACGGCAGCTGGAGATTACAGCAAAGGAGGCTACAGTGGGTCATCTCAAGCACAAAACAAATCTGCTGGCACTGGACCTGGGAAAGGTAACACATGAGACTTGAGGTTACTCTTGAGTGGGATTTAGTAGGGCGAACTCCCAGTATTGCCAGTGCTGTGCAGTCAACATAGTGGCCAGCTTTAAAGAGGGTCAAGATCCCAAGCTGTTTCTCCATCTCCCGTATACAAAATGCTTTTTTCTTCTAACGGACCAAGAATTCCTTCTAAACCCAATGCCTGAACTTCGTGTGAGGATCTCTGTGGCTGATGCACAGCTTTGCCCTCAGTTACACGTGGGAGAAATGGTGAGCTGCTTTCCCTGCCAAAGTTGTCTGTGGTGAAAGTGGTCTCGCAGCAGTGCTGTGTTGCTGAAGACAAGGTGCTGAAATGGTCACCTGCAAAGTGCTGACATGGATTTTGGGTTTGTTGGCAGGCACCTGAGTTAGCTGTGCGTTCAGTGAGCAGGGCAGCTCACACATCTCTGGGCTGTTGTTTCAGCTGCTGTCTGTATGCTCCGTAACTCATTGCATTGTTTCATGCCTGGAAATGTTTCCTCTGTAACTGCCAAGGCTAAGGAATGTGCACAGCTTTGTTCTGCACATGCTGGTTAGACCTGAGAAATTTATGCAGAACTGCTTGGCACTAACTGGTTCATCCTTGGGCTTAAGCAAATACCAAGCATTTGCATGCACCTGAAACACCAGCTGGTCAGTAGACAGGCCTTCAACCAAAAGCTCTCCTCCGTGGTCTGCAAGTGAGCTGTCTCCTAGGAAGGGTGCAACGTAGGGCAGTGCCATCCCACTGGGTCAAGTCCTCTGGTTCATTGGCTGAAGAAACTACTGCTTTTCTTCTGATGCAAGTGAAGCCATCAGATCCTGTCTTTGTAAGCCCACAGATGAGTGGCATTTTGAGTCAACTTGCTGGTGAAAGAGTGCTTCTGAGTGTTCTGTTGCGCCAGCCAATCTGTGTGAAAGCCAGCCTGAGTCAAAGATACTAACTGTAAAGGGGCAGGGGGATGTTGCGGACCTCACCCATCAGCTTGATGTGTGAGGACAGGGGCACAAGCCTGTAGCAGATGCTGAGGCTCAGTGCTGAGCACATTACTGGAAAGCTCCTGAATGCTGTGGTAGAGCCAAATGCATCCCTAATCCTAGGGGAGAGCTGGCGTTTTGTGAGCTAAATAAGTGTTCAGCACAGCTAGAAGTGAATTTGAATCCCAGCTGTAATCTTTGTGTAGAGGATGACCTATCCCAGTGGGCTGTTTTCCTGCTTGGCAGCAGGAGCAGACTGTGCCCGTCCTCTCTCACTTCTGTGGGTTCAGAGCAGAGGCGTGTGGGGCAGAGGCTGCCTCAGCTAAGGCACCAACAGCAAAGCAAGCGCGCAGGATTCAGGCTGGCTGCTGCTTGGCTTTCTCATTGTCAGTGGCTTTTTGTTTTACAGGTGTTTCTGTGACCTCAAGTAACACAGGTGTGCCTGATATCAGTGGCTCAGTCTATAACAAGACTCAGGTGAGGACCTAAGGCCAGACTGGTGGCTCCCTGCTGCTCAGTGGAATGCTGGCACCCAGAGACGTGTCCCAGGCTTGATTGGTGGCAGCGGGCTTTGGCTTTCCTTGGACTGGCTCTGCTTGCTGCTGGAGGGATGGGGTCTCTCCCATCTACAACATCATCTCCTGACACACAGTCTCCTTGCTCTGTCCCCTGTGACCTCACACTGTGTGCCCTGGGTGCAGGTAGAACATGGTAGCACCACTGGTTTTAGTCAAAAACAGCCCCCCAGTGCGGATGAATGTTTGCTTTTTGCCAGTGACCGATCAGCAGTACTCACCCCTGTGGTGCCAGCACTACTCTGGTCACCTGTGGGGCTCTTGCTCTACATACAGAAAGTGCCTGGAGGAACTGTGGCACGTGATGGGGGCACTCAGCTGTTCTAATGTCAGGGCATTGGGACCTCCAGTGTGCCTGGCTGTGGTCACAGGATCACAAAACAGCTTTGGGTTGGAAGGGACCTCAAAGCCCACCCAGCCCTAACCCCTGCCGTGGGCTGGTTGCTCCCCATGGGCTCAGGCAGCCCAGGGCCCCATCCAGCCCGGCCTTGAGCACCTCCAGGGATGGGGCATCTTCAGCTGCTCTGGGCAGCAGTGCCAGGGCCTCACCACAGCAGCTCTGACCCCTGAATGTGTCCTTAGCGTCAGGGGCAGAGCTCTGTCCTAGGGGAGGAAAATGTTAGTTCATGATAGGCTGCCCTGATGAGCCCGAGCCCTCTCAGGGTGTGAAGAGCCAATTTCATGCTGCTGCTGCCATCCTGTGTCCCTCTTAAGTGAAAAGAGGTCAGGGAAAACAACACAGTAATGATAAGGATATTATTTAAAGTTACAGGCATTGGAGCAGAAATGAGAATGAGAACGGCAGTTGAAACTCATCTGCTGAAGTGCTTCTGGGTGTTTGGCCTGACCTGCTCACAGGGGGGTAGGAAAGGTGCAGGGATCTGTGTTCTCTTGTCTGGTGTGTGTGTGTGCTCCTGCTGCATTCTGACCGTGTCTGTGTTGCCTGTTTGTGCAGACGTTTGACAAGCAGGGATTCCACGCCGGCACTCCGCCTCCCTTCAGCCTGCCCTCTGCCCTCGGATCTACTGGGCCGCTGAACCCTGGTGCTGCCCCGGGATACGCTCCAGCCCCTTTTCTCCATATCCTGCCTGCTCATCAGCAGCCTCACTCCCAGATGCTGCATCACCACCTTCAGCAGGATGGGCAGGTGAGCCAGGCCCTTCACAAAGTGCGCGTTGTGCTCACCCACCTCCTGCTGTGGGATCTTTGCTTCCTTCTGAGTTGGCTGGTTTTGCTTTGCCCACTGGGAAGATGCCCTGGCAAGATTTCAGGCTTGGTGTGCTGTTAAGCAGACTGGGGAGGGCTGTGGGGTGAGTCCTGCCCGGAAGAGGCTGTTACGATGTGGGTGCAGAGGGGTGAAGGCAGCTGCTGCTGTTTTCTGGAAGTGGGCGTTTGCACTGCAAGTGAGGGATGAAGCGAAGTGCCTGCTTGCAGATTGCATCACAGCTCCAGTTTCTGGTTTGGTTTCATCAGCCAGGGTGTTTCCTCACTGTACATTTCCCCTGGGTGGGGGGAATGTTTTGCTTTAGAGTCCATAAAGAGGAAGTGACCACTGCCTCTGAATGCTGGTATCCACAGCTGCTGCGCTCGCCTTGAGAGCGTTCCTTGACCTCCTTGCAGGTGGTCTGTCCAGGTACAGCACAGAGAGGTGCAGCCTGTGGGTGCCGGGGTCCCGTGGCTGATGCTGATGCTATGCAGTCATTAAGGTCAGAAAGGACCATGAAGATCATCTGGTCCAACCCCAGCCCATCCCCATCAGCCAGCAGTGCCACAGCTGCCCGTTCCATGAACACCTCCAGGGGTGGTGACACCAGGCCAGCCCCCACCCCCACAGCCTCCTGTCAGGGAGTAGAAGAGAACAGTATCTCTCCGCTGAGCCTCCTCTTCTTCAGACTGCGTGCTCCCAGTTCCCTCAGCCCGTCAGACTTGTGCTCCAGTCCCTTTGCAGCTCTGTTTCCCTTCTCTGGGTACGCTTTGTGACCTCAGTGTCGCTTCCTTTCTATTTCTAGGGAGGATCTGGGCAGCGCAACCAGCCCAGCACCATGCAGCAAAAGTCTCAGGCTACCAAAACCGCCTATGGCACTTCTCCATACTGGACAAACTAAATCTGAAACTGGGGAGGGGGGAGAGAATGAAAGGAGAAAAATGAAATAAAGGAAAAGAAAAAGAAAAAAGAAAAAGAAAAGCCGAAGCCCATTCCTGGATTTATTAGGAGAAGTAACTGCTCAGCCAAATGTCTGTGCGGGGAGAACTGCAGCCATCATCCTCTGTGTGACTCGCCCGCTTCCTCTTTGAGTTGCTGTTGTATGTAATATATTTATGTATGTATTTGTAAATGTAATAGAGCCTAAATGTGGTTTTCTGCATCTTGCAGCCTGTTTTATTCTTTGTAGGAAAACTTAATTATCCATTTCCCATCTGTACCAGGGCATCCTTCCTTGGTTTTTTTGAGCTCTGTGGGCTTTTCATCTCTGTCCAATACAAAACTGCAGCATTCTTACTGGAGCTGATGAGAGCCCATTTGTTCAATGCAGTTCTAAATTCGGGCAAGTAAGGAGGCCTGGCTCCTTAAAACAGAATCAAGGCATGTCCTGCGGGTTTGATATTTGCCCCCGTTTCCCCGTATAGCTGTTACTTTCCAACCAAACAAAAGAAAAAGACGATGTTCTGTGGGCCTCCCCCTTTCTTTTGTCTGCCTCCTCCCTCCTGCGGTGGCCACAGGGAGCACAGTGCCGCTGAGCCTGAGCACTCTGCCCTCACCTCCTTTTTCAATTTTTAAATAAATAAAGTAAATAAAGGAGATGACTTTTTTCCTTAATATCTTTTTTTTTTCCCCCTTTTTTTTTTTTTTTTTAACTTGAGCAAGAGACTTCTGGTGGCTCCTCTGTCCTGGAACCTCCTTTGCATTATCACTGAGAAACGATGTAGCAGTTTCTTAAGTAAAAGTCTGAACTGTGTCTCTTCCTCTTTTTGCCCTGAGCCCCCTGCCCAGGAGCACCAGAGCTGCTGGACAGACCGTCACTGTCCCTCCCCACTTCTTCTAAACAAAGGCCAGGAGGGCAGCTCCTGGTCCTGTGGTCCTGCACAGTGCAGTGGATGGTTTAGGAGTTTTCATTTTTTTCTTAGCCTTTCTTCCACCTAATAAAGTTCTGATCATATCACTGCTGTCTACGTGCATTTTCTCAGCAGGGTGGGTTCCGAGCTAAGGCCGTGTCGGTGCGGCGGGGGTTTGCAACACCTTGCACTCGGACTTGTTGACCCTCAGGAGGTTCACCTGCGCGCACTGCTCAGCCTGCCTAGGTGAAAAATTACCACCCAGACGTTCATCGATGCGGGTCTGGAACGTCTCCGGAGAAGGAGACTCCACCAGCTCTGTGTGCAGCCTGTGCCAGTGCTCCGTCACTGCACTGGGAAGAAGTTCCCACACACAGAGCTTGCTGTGCCTCAGTTTGTGGCCGTCTCCCCTCACGCTATCACCACGCGCTGCAGAAGAGCCCGGAGCTCCTGCACATCCGCAGCCCAGGTGCAGCCTGTCCTCTCCCACTGCTTTGGTTCGGGCCGACTGCTGTCCGTGCAGCACGCTGCTGTGCTGCTGAGCGCAGTGGCGGTGCCCCAAAGCCGTACGTGAACCCGCGCGCACAGAACAGCCCCGAGGAACAGTGAGCGTACAAGGGGTGCTTTTCATTTCACATTTTTTATTAGTAGACAGATGTGCAGAAAAGACAAAATATAACTACTGAAGGGGAAGACAACACAAAAATGCATCAGTTAATTCTCTCTGGTAAATTATATCGGAGGGAGAAAAAAAAAAAAAAAGAAAAAAAAAGAAAAAAAAAAAGGAAAACATCTGGGATTTCAGCTAAGAAAACTACTCGGAACCCTCGTGTACCCTGCTGGTTTCAGAATGGGTGAAAACTGCATCTGGAGGGGCTGTGGGTGCAGACGTCAACGCTACCGTGGGCTGAGACGGGGAGAGGGGTAAGAAAGACCAGCGTACAGCTCAGGTAAACATTTCTCCTCAATCTCTTAAATAGCTTCACAAGAAACCTCGTCCTCGGTTTGTATCTCTAAAAAGGGGAACCAGCAAGTCAACGAGCAAGGACACTGCGGGGGACAGTGGGAAGAGGGATTGCTCTGGTTAATGCAGGAGCTCTCAAAATAGGTTTGTCTTTTTTTTTTTTTTTTTTCCCTTTTTTCTTTTTTTTTTCTTTTTTTTTTTTTTTTGTCTTTATAAAAGGGTAACAGAAGAATCAAGGTAATGCATCTTACAACACTCAAGCTTGAAGTTACGAGTCACTGGAGAGTATACAGTGAAGACGGTCAAAAGTACAGGGGAGCTCCTGAAAGATGCAGTATCCTCATTTCTCGCCGGCTCGGTGCCCGCGGCTGGGACCGCGGCCGCAGCCGGCGCGGGGCGAGCAGCGCAGGGCCGGGCACTCCCCGGCGGCAGCGGATGCAGCCGCCGCCCTGCGCCTGCTCCCGGGCTGCGCGCAGAGCCGGGGCCCGGCCGGCTCACGCCGCGGGCGCCGCGCCGCCCAGAGCCCCGCGGCGGATCGAGGGCGCGACGCGGGAGCCCGGCGGCCTCGGCTCGGGCTCTGCCCCGCTGCGGGGAGGGCAGCGTCTCAGCGGCCCCGGGGAAGGCGGGAGGGAAGCTGAACGCCGCCGGCTCGGAGCCGACGCAGCGCAGCCAGAGGAGAGCACGCGGCTAAGGGGTCGCGGCGCGGAAGGACCAAACACGAGGGTGCTGCAGAAGACGGTGTGTAGGATCCCCTGCCCAAGAGGGCTGCAAGCTGGACTGACGGCTCACAGGGACACGCGGGAGCCTTCCCCTCCGCCTGCCCCCGGAGCCCGCGGCAGCACAGCATTGCTCTACACAAGCGAGAGGGAAAAGCGCGGGATTCGGGTTGCGGGAAGCGGGGCTGCAAGCGAGCGCTGGGACCGGTGGCCTTCAGCCTCTCCCCCTGCCCAAGGCAGTTTCGGGATAAGCACCGGCTCGGCGTGGCTTTCGTTTTAACCCTGACTGAATTTGGAAACAAGAAGTAAATAGGAACCCAGGGCTCAGCTGTACAGATGTGAAGTGTTACGTGTTAATTTTAGGGTTCATACCACGAGCCACCTCCTTCTTATCGTGAGCAGGCTGAAAAGGAATACTGTACCTTTCAGTAACATCCCATCAAGCTCAACACACAGCAGCTTTACACTCTCCACTCCCTACCTCATAAAGGAAAAGCCACCACCACAAGGCTAAACAAATGTACACACGCTATTATTGTAAATGGAGCAGCTAAACCTTGGCAATTTGCTTTGTGTGGATTTTTTTTCTTCCCAGGAAATGCAGCACTTGAGCTCCCAAGAACACAGCTTCCAATGTGTCTGTTCCAGCTTTAAATACATTAAACACCTCAATGCAAGACTGTATTGAATTCAAGAACCTAAACGCGAGCAAACCTTTTCGCTGTGAGCGTTTCGTAGAGAAGTGAAAAGGGGATTTTCTTTTTTCAAAAAGAAATCGTAATACAGTGACGAAAGGGTTAAGAATGCAAGAATTCAGACATTCTGTGGAGGGTCTCTAAGAGGTCCATAAAAAAGGAGCAAACAGATCCATACAACAGGAGACAGCAGGAGACAAAAGTTTTTTTATCCCCCCCCCACACTTTTTTTGCTGGACTGCTGCTAGGTTACCGCTGCTCCCTTCTGGCCTGAGTTGGCAGGGCAGTACAGGGGCACAGAGGGAGCAGGTCACGACTCCTCGTTGCCAGAATCATCATCATCATAACAGTCGGCGTCCTCCTCCTCCTCGTCTTCGTCATCGATGTCGTCGTCGTACAAGTCGTCGTAAAGCAAATCCGAACTGTTGTCATTGGAAGGCACTTTAGTTTTGATGCAGTACTCTGCCAGCGTAGTGGGGACCTTCACGCCATCCTTCTCCGCCTCAGCTTTGGTGGCCAACACCTGTTTCCTGGGGGAGGACACAGCGGGGTGAGCGGGCGCAGGGCTCTCCACCTCCGTCCCGCAGCCAGCTGTGGCACGGCCAGCAGCAGCAGCTCCAGCTTGTTCTGACAGATGCTGTGTTATGGGTGTGCCAGAGCTCAGAGCAAGTCTCCTCACGCTGACTGCCTTGCTGCACGAGAGCTGTTGTGGCATCCCCTACCTCAGTGGGACTCAGTGAGGTTGCCCCACAGCCTCCTCCACCACGGAAGACCATCTCAGCATGCTCAGAGCTGCAATTTCCAAAAGCATTTGGGACCTCTCTGCATTCACAAGACACTGAGAACAGGAGGAGCGTGGATGCACCCCGGCATCAGGGTGCTCTACCAGCCCAGAGGGTCAGAGGTCAGGGCTCAGGCTGCCCCCTCCTGTCTGCTCCTGGAGTACTCCTGGTTCTGCTGGCCCAGCAGGGCTGGCAGGGACACTCCAGCCCCACCTCCTCACTCAGGTCGGGCCAGCAGAACCACCAACTTCTGAACAAAGGACAATACTTCAAGCCAAACAAACTGCAAGCTTTGCAAACATTTGCTGAATCTTGCTGATATTACTTCAAACTGGAAGACAGGATTATGATTTGTGAGTGCGTTAAGCACAGAATTAGTAGGATGCGCTTGGTTTCAGTCACATCCCAAGCAAGGCAGGCAGCACTCAGAGGCAAGCATGGACTTTGACTGCAGTTTACTGGCCACCAATAGGTTTTGCAGTGCACCAAGCCTGACCGACGTGAAAAAGGAACAATTTAAAGACAGATCAGAGCAGTATTTCTGCTCCAGAAGTCTGCACCTATTCTATGCTGAAAAGCCTACAGCGTTCAGAAAACTGGGCTTGGTTTCTAATTCATTTCTAATGAATTCTAATTCATTTCTAATAAATTTAGAAAATCTTTAGAAATGAATTCTAAAATTCATTTCTAAAGCAGCAGCCACAGACAGGAGGTGGTCTCAGCAAGTTCTGCAAGCAGTCTGTTCTGTAGGACTCGGAGCAGGGGGCAAGCAGCACAGCATCACACTCAGCACAGCTTACCTTATGATTTCAGCATACTCCTTGTCTTTTCCTTTACTGTCTCTCCATTTTCTGAACATGACTGATGCATCCACATTGGCAGGAGAGAATGTGTTGGGCTCATTAAGCAAAGAGATTACGCTCAGTAAGATAGTCCTGAAAAAGGCAATCACAGCAGCAGGTCAGAGACAAAAGCACTCATGGATTCTGGGTGCTGCCAACTTCTTAGGGTGATGCCATCAGAAAAGCATCAAAATGTACTGTTGAAGTCAAAACCTAACCTAAGGATAAGTGAAGGGAAAGTGGGTCTTGATCTGGGACTTGAGCTGCCAAGCCCAAGGGTTCCCGCAGGCTGAACTGCCAAGGCCTTTCCTTCACCATCTGACCTAAGAGCTCGTGCTCTAGCCAGGAAAGAACAAGTGTGGAGAGGGAGCACAAAGTTAAGCACACTCTGGCACCTGGCCCCTCTCTTCCACTCGCGTGCCTGTAATGGGGGTGGCCAGCTGAGCTCAGACTGGGCTAGATTTCAGCTCATCCAACCTGCCAGAAGCTGGTGTGGGGCTGGAAGCTGCTCCTGGTGACACTCAGCTTCCCAGCAGAATACCAGGCTCTCTTCCCACCCCACTGTGACCCTGAGCCCCACAGGCCTCCCTGCCGTGCTCAGAGGCTGGAGCCAGGCATCACCTCTCCTCCACACATGCACCTCCAGAGCTGCTGTGGCAGCAAGCGCAGCGGTGGGAAGGCAATGCAGATGTTGTGTGTTTTTTTTAACACCCAGGCAAACTGCCAAGCACTCAGCTGGATTCAGCTGCAACACCTCAGCAACACCAGCACCAGCCAGTTGTATAACCCCGGCGCAGAACTCTCCTGGATTTCTGTCCACAGCTGAGCACGCTGCTCCGCAAGCACCACCTCTCACCCAGCCCCTGCAGACCCTCTGCAGCAGCCCCACTGTTACTTGAATGGAAGGAGAGAACAGAGACAAGTAATATGTCCTGAAATACAGCAGAACACAGCAACTGCTCTGCAGAACTCGATGCAGGAGACTCGGCCCCCACTGTACTCACAGTGATTTAGAGGTGCACTCAGAGCACATCCAGCAGATACTAACTGGGACACAATTCCAGGAAATGCTCAGTCATTTGGATGCTCTGCTCCTTGAAAGGTTTTGAAACTAAACACTTATGTCTGGCCAGCCTGCTCAGCACAGCTACCAGCAGTCTTCTGAAGACTGTTTTCCAAAATACATAATTCACTAGAAGAGAATGACAACTCTGGAAAAAAAACCTGCTTGGCCAGGCTGGAATGATGAGCAGAAGAATCTTCCACTTCATCTCAAGGATTTATCTAGAAGCCCTCGATTCCTAGCAGGCAGGCTGTGAACTGCATCAGCTCCAGCAGTGGTTTTTACTGGAGTGAGCACAGCCTGGGGAAGGCCCAGGTAGGAAAGGAGTTAGCACCTGGATTCAGTCATCTTGTCAGAGCCATTGTCAGAGGTAAGTGTTGTACATTCTTACCTTCCAGTCTTGGCTTTGGCTTTACTGACAGTAATGTTAGCTCTGTATGGTTTCTGCAGTCAGCTCAGAGTGCATTAAGGCTGCTGAAAAAGCCAGCAGGAATTGGCATCCTCAGAAAGCAGGGCAGGGCATCGCATGTCTTCACAAGGCATGGAAGTACCAGCACCCTGAACACCGTGCTGAATGCACGTGCTATGACAAACATTGTGTGCTGGACACCTCAAAGGGCACAGCGAGCTCAAGGGAGACACTGAGAAGGGCAACTAATATGATCAAAGATCCTCCACTCCCAAATGCTGCCACCACTTCCTCAGCTTTATGGCCCATTAGACATGAGAAGGATCAGCACTATCTGTCACACAAGTCACAGCTGCATTCCTTAACATCTTGTTGGACTTCCGCTGAATTTACTTACAGTAGCAAGTGATAAGAAAGTCTGTATTTATCATGATTAAAACACAGTTATGCTTGACACCGTTAGAGGAGGGAGCACAGGCATTCTCAAAGTTAAGAATGATACCCCCCCCCGACAGATACTTTCAGGCATGGCCATCAGTAGTAAGCTGCCAATACTCAGCAGGACTTAGAAAATGAAGAGAAGCCCTGAGCTATGCATGCAGCTCATTACACACACTCGTGCTCCCCTCTTGCACCTCCAATCCTGCTGCCTCCACTCTGACACACTCCAAAGCCTTGCAGAGCCAGATGGGACCCCAGCAGGTAGGTCTGAGTGCAGCACTTAGCCTAGTGGGTGGTGCTGGCAGCAGGGCAGAAGTTAAGGACAAATTTTGTCCCCACTTGCTGATGTACCTGAGGAATGTTTCCTCCCTAAAGACTGTTTTCTCTTTCAGTCATTGCACTCTGGGAGAATAAGCACCCAAAACTGCAGCAGAGTGAGAAGAAGCAGCAATCAGAATTAGCAAGATTAAGTCTCATGTCAAGTTTTGTGTCACACAGCGCAAAATAGTCAAAATGTGCACGTGATCAAAATAATTGCCTTAATCTGTTTCTTAGCTATGAACTGCTGTGGAGACCAGCTTCAGGGCAGATAAGACTGCACTGGGCAAAGGATCTAAAGCAAAAGAGGCTGACCAAAAAGCTCTTCTTAAGGCTTCTTTAGAAGCCAGCAAAGCACTGTGCCTGTGCTGGGGCTGGCAGCTTGTGGGTGGGCTGCTGAGCCAGCAGGGGTGGAAATGGCACTGCCCACCCCTTGACTTTGACCTTGACCAGGCTGCTAGGCTATAAGCAGCCCTAGGGAGCTGCACGTAACATGCCAGTTGAGAAAAGGGTGTTGCTGCCCACTGACAACAGGGAGGGGAAGTCAGTGTGAGCACAGCCCACGCTGTCCATACAGTACTGCAGCAGCAGGAGTGGGAGGTGGGTCAAGCAGCAGGGTGTATAAATGCTGTCCCTCTTTGCTCCGCAGACCAGATATCTTGCTGGTAGCCTCAGACTGTAAGTTTAACCATGGTCTCTTCCAGACAGCACAAGAAGAACGTGGCAACCCAGGCAGAGGGCCTGCCCAGAAATGTGTCAGTTCAGCTCTCTGGCTGCAGAGAGTGCCTGAGCCTGCTGCTAGCTGGGGGAGAATGGCCAGGATTCCACCTGCATGAGGTGTGAGCAGGTGGAAGAACAGCTCAGATTGGTGGAGCTCAGGGAGGAGGTGGAGAGACTGAGAACCATTAGGGAATGCGAGCACGAGATTGACTGCTGGCATGACTTGTGCTGGCGGGGCACAGGGAAGGGTGCCAGGGAGATACCCCCTGAAAAGTGGTGGACCCCCTGTCCTGTCACAGTTGAACGGATCTGACACATGAGGAGGGTTGGAAGAAAGTCCTGGCTCCATGTCAAGGGCTAACCCCCTGCCTGCCTACCGTGCTTCTCAGGTCCCCCTAAGCAATAGGTATGGGGTGCTGGAAACTGAAGAGGAGGTGAGAGGGGAGGTGAGGCAGGATCCACCTAAGAGGAGGACTATGGTGTGGAGGGCATCTCTGTGCCCTGAGACTCCCAGGTCTGGTTTGTTCCTCAGATTATTATCTGTTATTCATAGTTCAGGCAGGCAGTGATGTAATCACTCAGGGAAGCCTATCAACTATCAAATGAAATTTCAGGGGTTTAGGGAGGTTGACTGAGGGAGTGGAAGCACAAGTTGTTATTTTCCTCTCTCCCTTCTGGGGTGCTGAGGGATACAGAGCGGTCTAGAAAAACTCAGGCCTTGAATGAGTGTCTGAAAGGCTGGTGCTGCCACAACAACTTCGGGTGCTTTGATCATGGGGTGGTTTACTTGGTGCCCGGCCTGATGGCTGCGGATGGGTCTTGACTGTCTCCAAGAGGAAAGTGGATCCTAGCCCAGGAGCTGGCAGGGCTCAGTGAGAGGGCTTTAAACTAGGTATGAAGGGAGAAGGGGAGAAAATGTAGCTTGCTAGGGTGGAGCGAGTAGTTCAGAGATGTCAACTAGATTGTTGACAGGAGATGTTGCCATAGGATATTGCAGGGAAATTCCCTCTAAGAAGCAGTGGGGAAAACTTCAGATTGCTTTTGGAGTTTTGAGGGGCCCTCTAGAAAGGTAGTGTGCCAGAAAGCCCAGCTGAAGTGCACTTACAGCACGGGAAATAAGCAGGAGGAGCAGGAAACCATGATGTGCTTGGAAAATTATGATCTGGTTGCTATTATGGAAATATGGTGGGACAAATCTCCCAACTGGCATACTGTGATTGAGGGCTACAGGCTCTTCAGAAGGGACAGGCAGGGTAGGAGGGGAGGGGGAGCTGTCTACTATGTTAGGAAGTGGACAGACTGTGAAGAGCTGTGTCTGGTTAATGACCATGACCAGGTTGAGAGCTTATGGGTTAAAATCATGGATTGGTCCAGTAAAGGACATCTAGCAGCTGGGGTCTATTACAGGACACCTGGATCAGGAGGAGCCTGCTGATGAGGCCTTCTTGCTTCAGCTGTAGGAGGTGTCCTCATGGGGGATTGCAACCACCTGGATATTTGCTGGGATAGTGGCAGGGTGGATTGCAGACAATCCCGGAGATTCCTGGAGTCTGTTGAGGATAACTTCCTGGTCCAGGTACTATATGGACCAACCCAAGGTGAAGCCTTATTGGACCTGGCGCTCACCAATGCAGAGAACAGCATCAGACTGGTTAAGATTGGAGGCAGCGTGGGCTGTAGTGATCATGCCCTGGTGGAGTTTGTGATCTGGAGGAATGCAGGCCCAGCAAAAAGTAAGAATCAGGACCCTGAACTTCAGGAGAGCAAACTTCCAGCTGCTCAAGGAACTGCTGGATGTGATCTCCTGGATAACTGTCCTTAAGGACACCAGAACAGAACAGAGCTGGCAGCTCGCTAGGGACACACTTCCGCAAGAACATGCGCTCTCCATCCCCTGGCAGAAGAAATTGAGCAGAAGTGGGTGACTAGCATGGCTGAGCAAGGACCTGCAGGTTAAACTGAGGGGAAAAACAGAGATGTACAGGAAGTGGAAGCAGGATTGTGTAGCCTGGGAAGAATAGAAGGATGTCATCCACATGTGCAGAGATAAGATCAGGAAAGCCAAGGCACAAATGGAGCTGAACTTGGTGAGAGATGTGAAAAACAACAAGAATGGGTTCTACAGGTATGTAGACGGGGAGACAGGCCAAGGAGAGTGTTCCCCCTCTCATTAATGACAATGGAGAACTGGCTTCCTCAGGCATGGAAAAAGCTGAGGTGCTCAGTAAGTGCTTTGCCTCAGTCTTCACTGGTGGCCAGGCTCCCCGTGTCTGCCAGGACCCTGAACATCCAGCGTGGGTGAGAGGAGTGGATTCCATCCCACTGTAACAGTGGGACAAGTCTGAGACCTCCTCATGAATCTGAATGTATGTAAGTCCATAGGGCCGGGTGATATGCATCCCAGGGTCCTGAGAGAGATGACTGATGTGGTTGCCGAGCCGCTCTCCACCACGTTTGAAAAATCATGGCTGTCAGGTGAAATCCCCGGTGACTGGAAAGAGGAAAACATTACTCCCATTTACAAGAAAGGAAGGATGACCCAGGGAACTACAGGCCAGTGAGCCTCACCTCTGTGCCATGGAGCAGATCCTCCAGGTTACCATGTTAAGGCACATACAAGACAAAGAGGTGATCCGAGACAGCCAGCGTGGCTTCACCAAGGGCAGATCTTGCCTGACCAACCTGGTGGCCTTCTATGATGGAGTGACAGCATCAGTAGACAGGGGAAGGGCAACAGATGTCATCTACCTGGATTTCTGCAAAGCCTTTGACATGGTCCCTCACACCACATCCTTCTCTCTAAATTGGAGAGGTATGAATTTGAAGGATGGACTGTTTGATGGATTAAGAACTGGTTGGCAACTCACAGCCAAAGAAAGGGCTGTGATCAACAGTTCTATGAGTGGATGGAGCCTGGTCATGAGTGGTGTCCCCCAGTGGTCAGTCTTGGGACCAGTGCTCTTCAACACCTTCAGTGAAATAGACTATGGAATTGAGTGCACCCTTGGCAAGTTTGTTGATGACACCGAGCTGAGCAGTGCGGTCAATACATGGAGAGCAGGGAAGCCATCCAGGGGGACGTGGACAGGCTGGAGAAGTGGGCCCATGTAAACCTAGGGAGGTTTGAGAAGGCCAAGTGCAAAGTACTGCACTTGGGCTGGAGCAATCCCAGGTATTTCTACAGACTCTCCTGTGAGGAAAGGGTGAGGGAATGGCTTGTGTAGCTTGGAGAAGGTTCCTGGGAGACCTCACTGTGGCCTTCCAGTACTTGAAAGGAGCGTATAAACAGAAGGAAGTTTTTTTTACCCAGAGGGTGGTGACACACTGGAACAGGCTGCCCAGAGAGGCTGTGGATGCCCCATCCCTGAAGGCATTCAAGGCAAGGCTGAATGTGGCTCTGGGCATCCTAGTCTAATGGTTGGTGACTGTGCCCATGACAAGGGGATTGAAACTTGATGATCTTTGAGGTCCTTTTCAACCCAGGCCATTCTATGTTTCTATGAATGGAAGCTTGTCATATAGTCATCTCAACTGGAGGAGATAACCACATCAAATACCTGAACAAACAGTTTAACAGCCATGTGAGCCGAAGGACAACTGAATGTAGCTCAGCGACACACAATTTAAAAGCTGTTTAAAAGAAAATGAAAAACAAATCTGAAGTACAACTTCTGAGAGATTGCTTCGTACTGACTTGTAACTCAGATGGATTGGATAACGTTCACCTTGACCTTCACAACTTCACAGAGCTAAAGCCCACAATTTCGCTTGATCCTTTTTAACCTTGTAGTAGTGAGCTCCAGGAAGGAACATCAGTTGTTGTAATTTGCTGACTGTTAACACTTCCTAGTTTCCTGACACGTTAATTCTAGTTCAACACTCAGCAGTGTGTGTTATAAACCCATTCCAAGGGTCAAGAATCCAATAAACCCCCCTTGCTAGATCTTTGCTTTGATAAAGGCTCTTTTCAAATGAATTTAATGAAGCTAAGTTAGATAAAGCAGAGCTCAAGTCTCAGACAACCCTTTTCAAACTGCTGCATTCCCTCACAGGCACTGAGATCCTTTGTCTGGGTCTACCAATTAAAACAAGGTTTAAAGTTAAAGAACCAACATCTAATAAATCACTCTGAAAACAAGTGTAATTCTCTTATGATATGGAAAAAATTAGGGGCAATTATTTCAACCTTATTTGGATAATGAATCACATCGAATAGTTGGAAGAGAAATACCTGAGTTTAAGCATTTTCCACTACATCACTACTGCTTCACAGGTCAGTGGTTTGTTATTTGATATTTGTTTTTTCAGTTCTTTATTAGCAGTGTCTTCAAGTTAGAACAAAATCCAGCCATGTTTTAAAAAAATGGACGTGTTAGCCTTGAATGCCTCTGGTACTTCTTTTTGATACCAAGAGAAACACTTAGCTAATTGCTCAAGACACCACACTAGAGGACAGACATACAGGCCTTTACTAGAAGATACACCATAGGGAGGAAGTTATTCCTACTAGGCCTGAATATTAGAAGATGTCCTTTTCAACAAGTGGTACCTTAGAAGCATTTGGAATCGTCTGCTTTACAAACATGGAAACCTGGAAGAGTGCAGAAGGCTCTACACTGTTAGTGCAGCATCACGACACACAGAGCCTAGTAATTTCAGACAGCTTGCTAAGTCTGGTTTCTACCTGGTTTGAGCCCTGAAAACCCCCCTAAATCTTAAATTCCCTTCCAAGCTTTTCCCAAACACCGGCTTTAGTTTAGGAGATAGATGATAGGACTTTGAAGTCAGCTTTGTGCATCACTGCTTCCCATTGTTACCTGACATTTTGGGTAGGGTTCCACCTCTCAGATGGCAGCTCTCCACTTTGTGGATCATCTACAGGTGGGTGAAGAATTGAAATACATACATCTCCATTCTGAAAGACAGAAATGATAGTTGAGAATAGCCTGCAACAGTCTGACTCAATTCAATCTCTAGCTGTGTTTGAGCAGAAACCATGTTGATATGAGCATCCCAAATGACAGTAAAAACCATGCAGGAACTGCAAACAGTTCTCCATTTTTCCTACAGTATTAATACATTTGAGAGCTTCCCTTGCTTAGAGCTTGTCTGCAAACTGTTACAAAACAATCTCAGAACAAGAACGTAGCAAAGCAAACAAAACCAACAGGAGCTAAGAAAACTACATTAGTCTCTGGATAGCATATACTACCACAGTAATAGAAATGAACTTCAGTCACATGAGACTCCATGTCCCCAGTCTTTTTTCCCCTCAGTGATAACTGAGTTAGCAACAGGAATCAAGGATTTAGTACTCTATCCCAGTTCAGGTATCAAAACAATGCTTCTCCTGGGATGTACGCAAGTTGAACAGATGGTGCAAGGCAGGCTAACGCTACTCCCTGATGACAGAGCTGTTTGAAATATCAGGCGAAAAAGCAGAAGATGATCTCTGAAGGTTTCACTGAAAATCCCTTCCAGCATGCAAGAGGAAGAATATTTTGGCAGCATATGGAAGCCATACAGCCACATAATCCTTAACCTGTGCTTAACACACCAGTGCTATAGCCCAAATACAGACTTGAATTTTCATAATGCCTACAGTTTATAGATACTTTAAGAAACTCGTAAAACCAAAACTCCGTTTGCAACAAAACCCTGAGGTGATTGCTTCATAGGAGTACTATAGCAATACCCATCGCAGCTGACGTTCCCCAGCACGGCTGACACCAGGGTTCTGCAGGGTCTGTGTCTTTGTGCAGGCTGGAGGGAAGCTACAGATGGGCCTGTGTCCAACCAAGACGTTGCATCCAAGCTCTGCTGGCTTACTGCCTCTTGCAGCCAGCTATGAGGTAACTTACAAGCTCTCAGAGGCATCTTATCCTTCAGGTGGCATAGCCCAGGCTGACAGGCAGCGTTCATGCTGTCCTCTTGTCACCCTGACCTAATGGTTGATTATATCAACAAGAGAAACTGCAGATGAGCTTGGTCCAAGACTGAAAACTGGAAGGGCAGTTTCCCAAGTGATAGGTTTTGGCTGAGGACTCTCCAACACTGTTTTGCCCATGGGAGTTGGAGCACAAAGCAACACCGTTCACAGAGATAGCACTTGTGCCTTTGAGCTCCAGCCAGTGATCGTGGCTACAGATAGCAGCAGCTCACCTGAAGAACCTCCCCAAATGTTCATCACAGTAAGCTGAAATAATGACATTTGTTTTACAGTCAAAGGAGATCCTACTTCAACACTGCAGGCTTGTGATCAGTATCCAGAATTCAGATACTGAACCTGCCAAGTATACTAATTTAGGGAGCTGTCATCATCTTGAAGCAGCTTCTCATCAAGAACATAACTACAAAAAGCAAAGCAGCACCTGGAGCTGCAGAATGCCCAAGCACACGTTAATGTTGCTGGAACAGTTTGTCATAACAAGGCAGTTTCTCTTTCTGGATCTCAAAAGACTTGTGCAATCTATAAATATTTTTATTATCATTTTAAGGTGAAATTAACCTCACTCAAGTTAAGTAATGTTTATGTTCTCTTCTGGCTTTATTCCAAATTTCTTCTTGTTTACACAGGTTCTCCTTTAAACATTTCCCAGGAAAATTTTGTGATGTTGTCCCGGAGAAAGTGTTGCTGACCACGAGAAAGAGCTGCAGCACTTGTGGGAAGTCTCTCAGATCATCAGGTTCAGCAGCATCCGGGCCAACAAATATTTGCAGTGTGAAAGTCAAGAGGAAAGCAAGGATTTTTCTCTTTTGCTACAGTCAGTGTTACACGTTTGAGACTTCAAACAGGGAAAAGTTGAGTCTGGAGGAGCACAACTGTGGTGGGACCTGATGAAGTCCATACAAGGATTTAGGGATCAGTGCAGTCAAGTAGATAGTCATCCTATTCATGTTTTTCAAAGATAAATGTATCGCTTTCCTTGTTTCTATCCACCAGAGGAAGGAAGAGCCTATACATCTATTATAACAGAATGAAAAGGTCATGTTACCTCAAAAATAAAAACCTACAGCTAAATGTAGTTTTAATGAAATTCCAATTAGATGACCAAGCAAATGGGATGAGGAAAACACGTAAGTTACGAAGTCTTAGCTCAGAACCGGAACGTCAGCCTCAGCCTCTCCATCTGGTCTCACCAGCAGATTCTGCAAACTGTTACTTTCTTTCAACTTCACTATACTGAAAGATGTTTTTTTCCCTCCTGACAAACCCTCAAACCTCAAGCCCTTTGCTGATTTATTCTCAGTTTCACTTGGAGTTATCCCAGTGCCTCATCTTCAGCACTTAAATGTTGTTTCCAAAACAGCCTGCAAGCTGTTTCAGATTCCCTCAGCTCCAAGAAATATTGCTATGAACATAAAGAGCAAAGATGAGTGCTGGAGTATTTGAAGAGTAACCCCAAAGAACACCTATCAGGTTTTGGGTTAGTTTCTCCTCCTACCTTCAGCTGTTTCTAGAGCCAATTTTTCACCTTTCCCGCTGGCACTGGGAGAGGTCCTTTCCAAGATTCATTTTTTATGTACCATTTTGGTAACCATTTCCCACTCACCTCCTGCATGAGAATATCTGGATTCAGAAACATCTACCGTGCAGTTCGGCATTAATCTGCAGGTGTCAAGACTTTTTTTTTTCTTTTTTTTTTTAATTTATTCATAGATCAAACTCCCATGCTACTAAAAAAGATCCTTAAAGAGAAATATGCCATCCTTGGCTACAAGTTAGATTCGTGTCAGGTCCAAAACTCAAGCCAGCAGACTATTTTTACGAAGTCCCTGTGCATAACAAGGCAGGAGTCCTCCTGTGCATTCAGTCATTAGAGCCAATTATGATCCTGTTTTGCACCACAGTTTGGACAAGTTTTTGGCCGTTTATGACTAAAAGATCGGTGAAGTTTAGTGTGACATTTGGAGTGCGCTCATCCAGGGCAGACACCCAGCAGCACTGACTTGTTAGCAAAGGGCCTTTCAAGCCCAAGGCATCAAATGAAGCCACTGTTTGCTCACAGTGAGGAAGAGAAGTGACATTCCTGTTTGAACCCTTAGAAAGCCCACACAATCTCTTTCAGGAGGGGCAAGGTAACAGGAACATTTCTGAAAGGCCTTCAGCATCTTGAAAAGTAGCAGCCCTAGCAGGCTGACATTTGGTTAGAACACTCAAAAGTTTAGCGGGAATTCGACTGGCCTCTAAAAACTTAAGTCATGTTTTGATCTAAAACAGGCCTTCAACTTTCAAATATGGCTTTCTGAAATTGGTTGGTTTTGAACCAATTGTACTGATCACTTTAAGTCGCTCCAAGCAGCTTGTGCTCAGCATTACAAAGACAATGCTCTCAAGCTAGGGAGTGCTACTTGACGAAGAGAATTTATATACAAATATTCCATTTCAGAAGCTGCCATTAGCTGTACCAAGATCTAGTTATGGATTCATCAGCTCACAGCATTACCTTTTGAGTGTGACCCACACACAAAATGATCTAAGGGCTGCTTCAAACTGCTGACCAGAGCGCAGAAGATTTCTGAAGCTGGACTCCCAGCTCAGCTCCAGTTCTCCTTGCAGTCAGAGTGCCCCAAGTCCAAACCCCTTCACTTGTAGGCTTGGTTGCTGCAGAAAAATTCTCCCTGTTTTATATTGTTGCTTTAAACAATTCTGTGGGATATGCTGAAAATGATAACAAAAAGCACACCAACAAACCACTAGCTGCTTATGTATCACAGCAAGGTAAGATGCCTTTATCCAAGAACCCCTTGAAACTGCTTCACCTGAGGCTACCAGTTGTACTCGTCAGTACAATAAAGGCTCCTTCCCTGCCTACAAGAACAGTATTTCATACAGGTTTTAGAATTAACTGTTCAACCATGAAGGTGGCATTCAACATAAACAGCTAACTGCTTCAGTTATGGCTGGAGATACGGAGTACCATCAATATTTGTGTAAGTTTGAGAAACTAGAAAACCTTATCACATGCCTGCAAAAAACTTATTTAAAAAATGCATAAGCAAACCCTTACCTCATATATGTTGGGGTGCCACATTTTGGTCAGAAATCTGAAGGTAGGTGGTGAATATGGATAGTCAATAGGAAACTTGATGTGAGCCTGGAAAAAGTAAAACATCTTAGTTAGGACAAAAGAAGATAACATACAATTTCCATCAAGGCCACGAAACAGTTCATGTTATATACTTATGCCCACATGGACTATCAATACGACTCTACAGTTTCAGTCAAAACAGATCAGTAATTAAACAAAGAAAAAATCTGAAACACCTGAGTCCTAACAACTCAAGGTCAGCCCTGAAATTAAGCCAAAAGGTTATTTACCATGTCCCAGTTCAAGCAGCACTATACAACAGCTGTTGTTCAGATGAGAATAGATGAGATGATGAGAAATAGATGAGAAAAGACAGAACTCAAGATATTATTTCTTCCTGTGTTCAGAAGTAGGCTAAAAACATGCGCTGTAGTGAGAATATCTGTTTCACATGTGCCAGTGCGAAACTTCTAAACTGATCTTTTTGTGGGGAAAAGGAATTTAGACACTTGAATAGCTGATACTCAATGGGCTTTGCCTTTCTTATGAGAAAGAGACTGGTCCACCTGCCTACGTGGACCAACACTGCACTTCTTGTCACAACAAACAAACCGGAATATTCTTTCTGTCTGTTTAATAACTCTGTGCAAACCAGCGAACCAAATACTGATGGCCTAGGACAGCAAACATTGCCATCCCATACCTGTGCTGTCAGCAGACACTGGTGGAACAAGACTCAGTAGCACTAAGTCTGTTGTGCAGGGGCTGCAGAGATCCCAGCACTGGGTATTAATTTCTATGCTGTCCTGCCATTCAGAACAGCCAGAAAAGTCATCCAGCAGGGAAAAGTTCTGGGCTGCAAAGCCCAAAATGTTCCCTTGGCACAGCTTAGCCTGCCTGGAGCCCTTCCACCAGCTTCAGATGAGATCTCCAGAGAAGCACTCCCCATTCCCGGCCCCAAACCTGTGACTGGCAATGCAGGAAATAAACCCCAAGCAAGTCACACATGGAACAAGTTGAACTTCTGCTCAACCCCTGGCACTTCAGGTTGGATACTGGGAAAAATTTATTGTCTGAAAGAGTGCAGAGGGCTGCCCAGGGAGCTGGTGGAGTCAGGGAGATGGACCTGATTAGTGGGTGTAGTGGGGATGGGTTGATTGCGGGACTTTTTCAACCTCAGTTGCTCACTGCAGGGGAGTTGGAACTGGTGGCCTTTAAAGGTCCCTTCCAACTCAAAATCTAAGATTATAAGTAGCTGAGTGCAGTTTAATTCAAAGATTGGCATATGCTTGTGCACTATAACCCAAATTTTATCAAGCCAAACTGCCAGGTAGCAAAGAGTAGAACTTGCCAATAAAAGCTCAGTGGCTCACATGGCTTACATGCTGCACTCCTCTTATGCTACTGAATGCACATGGGTACATTACAGCAGTATCAAACCCTTTACAACAGAAGAATGTGCCCTGACATATTCATAGCCAAATGATTCACAATCTTCTTAAACAATCCAAGCCCACAGTTTAAGGTCAGTTACGTGGATGGCAGTGCTCCAAGAAGAGCAGGCAAGTGCCTGTTATCACCACACTTCTGTAGAAGCAAGCAACTGCTCAAGCAAAGGCAGCTGGAATGTGCTTCCCAGGACTGGGAGCGGAGCAAAAATTTACAAAGGGCAGGGCAGGTTTAGTTCAGCTCAAGTGTTTGCATCTCATAGGTGCAGACTTCTCCAGACCACTGGGGCTTTCCCAGCCCCACTCCTGTGTTTACGTGCAGTTTCGTGAGATCTAAGACATGAAACAGCCCAAGGACTGAAATTAAAAACACAAGAGACAACAAAACTCAGGATGGATTTACCTAGAAGTTCTCTTGGCAGGAGCTGTATGCATGTCTTATTCAGGTACAGTTCCTAATTGACTAAAAAAAGATCTCACTGGTACCGTGTCAGCCTTATATTGTTCACAACCCCCATACGTGGCTGGGGGCTATGGAAGCAGACCTTATTCCAGTCAGTATGGACCCTTTGCTCTCATGTCATCTAAACCTGCAGCTTTCATCTCAGGAAGACTGCTGGAAAAGCCAAGCCAAAGAAGTGTTTATGGTCCCTGTGCATGGCAGAATCATGCTGAAGTTTTAGACCCTGGGAGATGGCTGCCAGTTTCTAAATCCTGTTCTGCAGTCGCAACTCTGCAATAGAAGAGGGCTGTTGGATTACCTGCAATAACAATCATCACAGAATTAATGAAAACTGATGCTTTTGCCGTGGGAAGAACGCCCCAAGCTGTAGCTTCAGAAAATGCAAGTGGAAAGAAATGACAAAACTTCTTATCCTTGTGCAGAGGCAGCTGAGACCCCAGCTTGCCTGTAATCAACTCTGTTTAGAGGAATTGTAGGGCCATTTTGTGAGACACTTCTAGTTAGCCTGTATGTTTAGCACACTGAGAAGCTGTATGGCAGCATAAAGCAAACGAAGCCCAATTTCAGAGCCACAAGCCACTGGAGTAGGAAACTCCACATTACAAGCAGGGACTTTTGCCTAATAAGTGCCACTTTCAGGTTGCCAGGCAGAGATCATTCAGAAGATGAAAAGTGAAACAGCTGTTTTTCCAGAGCATTACAAACAAGTCCAAGAGAATAACCCTGCACCTCTTCTGTAACAGAAAATCCCATAAAATTACCTACCACCACTCTATACTCACTGAATGCTGTCTGAGTTTCTGATAGGCTAAGCTAGTCAAGAATTTCCAAGACAAACTGTAAAGACTGCTTGCAACAGCCACAATTACAACTCATTTTGTTTTTCCACTGCAGACCCAATTCTAAATGTGTTAAGAGGGGGAAAAAAAAAAAAAAAAAAAAGAGACTGAATTAGGCAATAACCTTATTTATGAAGCTAAGCAATAGCTCACAGTGTTTTTCCCTACAGTTTCAACTGAGCTCTCAAAACTGCTTCCTGTTTCCAGCATGCTCAGCCAGGACTGCCACATACTGAAAGTGGCAGAGCTGCAGGGCAGCTCCTTGTCAGCCTGCCTGCATCCAGACAAACAAATTCAGTACTGGAGATTTAACTCATCTCCATCCACGGACACCCCTGTAAGCATCCAGCCACTACTGCATTTACCATGTGCTTGGCACCTACAGCCTTAATCCCATTTCAGTGTCCTGATTCCAGCTGTCTTCTCACCCTGGCTCTTCAACACCACAGAAAGTACTTGATAGAAGCAAGGTCGCTTATCCATTCCTCCTTCCCCAGTTTATAACTGGTCATACTTACAGACCCTAGTAAGACGTGTATGAACTCCCCAAGTGCTACAGCACACAGACTGGACTGGCAGAAGACTCAGCCCTCTGCAGGCATCTACTGCTACTACACAAGAACTTCAAGAATCACACCACAAAACATTTTAAGATTATTTTTGACAGCACCCTCACTTGAGCTGTTTCTTTATTTTCCTGCCTTGCTCCTTGGCAGTCAGTGGTGATTACATTTTAGATTTGTTTAAGTTCCTTCAGACTCCATATTTGGTAAGGCACAGCCATAGTGAAATCTATATATGTAGGAAAAATAAAATCCTATTACATATCCGAATCATCAGACTGAAAATGCTAAGCCAGTGCTTCTACCAGCTGCTGAAGTAAGCCCTGATTCTAGAGCAGCGACTTCTGAGTTTCCAGAGGTCTTGACACATAACTGAATCAACACTCACATATCAATACCATCTCCTACTTGGTGGAGAGCACTAACACAAGCAGAACTCACTCCTAACTTAGCTGCTGAGAAATCCATAATTTATACCAGCCCATGTGTATGACTTTTTGTTGTCTGACACTGTTTTCTTCTACTTCTCTCATTCTGAGAAAACCTATGCTGCACTTTCAGGCAGCAAAGGCAGGAACAGTAAATCCATCCTATCTGTCCTCTGCAGAAAGGCAAGGCGGGGGGAAAGCAGGGGGAGCACCCATTTCCTGGAAAGCCACCAGCATCACAACAACTGACCTGATTTGGTGATACTGGGAAAGCCAGCAGTTTTTACGGTGGCCAATGGAAACCGCAGCTTTCTGATGCTCCTGATAGTGCCAGTTAAGATAATTTCTATTTTGTAACATCACCAGCTCAACACAAGCCCTGAGAACATGCAGCACAAGTTAAACAGAGCATCTTCTGAAAACTATCACTGAGTTGAGATAGAAAATTTTTTAAAATATTTTGTGCATTTCCTGCCAGCACAGTACTACCTGCACCATGCATTTACCACAGAGAGAGCCAACAACAGCAGGGACTGCAAGACCACCATAGGGTTAAGTGTTAATATGTAATCCCACAAAATGCCCTTTATTGCTTGTAGCACATCCAGCATTTATACAATTCATCTAGTGGATTTTCCTCTTCCACATTAAGCCTGGATTATGCCATGCAGTATTAAATACCATGTGCTGGAAAACACATTTAGCAGAGGTCAGCAGCCTGCTCTGCACACCAGTAAGGTTTAAAGCGCCCTAATGTCCTTCAGCTTCAGAATCAGAAAAGCAGCATTAGGGCTGCATGTTTTAATGGTTCAATATTAATTTAATAACAAGGAATGCAAGAACGTTGTTATTTCAGCTCCAGATATTATGAATTAGGACCCAAGCACTTTACTGTAGCAGAAATGGGGAACAATCCAGGTGAACAACCCGGCCTGTATCCTGGGGAAAAGGAGATTGAGAGGGGTTGTGGCAAATGTTCATAAATATCTAAAGGAAGGTGGGAGGCAAATGGGTGAGGCCAGGCTCTTGGGAGCGTGTAGCATCAGGACAAGGAGCAATGGCCTAAAACTTGAACATACAAAGTTCCATACTAACATGCAGAAGAGTTTTATGGTTAAGGGTCACAAAGCACTGGAAGAGGTTGCCCAGAGAGGTTGTGGAGACTTCTTCTGCAGAGATATTCAAGATATGTTTGGACACCTACCTGTGTGATCTATTGTAGGAAATCTGCTTTAGTACAGAGGTTGGACTTGACTTCCTGAAGTCCTTTCCAACTCCTGCAATTCTGTGACTCTGTGAGTTCTGGCATCACTTCCCAGAAGCATCAGATCATTGTACTGACATGGACTGTGCTTTTAGGGTAGTAGGATCACGTCTCCACCATCTAAAGAACCTGAAGGTGCAGGGACTCAATGAGATCCATCCATAGGTTCTGAGAGAACAAGCTACTAGCCACCATATCTGAAAGGTCATGACAGCCTGGTGAAGTTCCTACTGATTGGAAAAGGAGAAAAACTCCATTTTAAAGAAGGGAAAAAAGAAGATCCAGGGAACTACAGACCAGTCAGTCTCACCTCTGTTCCTGGCAAGGTCATGGAGTAGCTCCTCCTGAAGGCCCTTTTCTAAGGCACAGAGCAAATAAAAATGAGGCGACTGGTGGTAACTAACATGGTTTCACCAAGGGCAAGTCATGCCTGACAAATCTGATGGCTTTTTATGATTGAGTTACAGTGTCAGTGGATAAAGGAAGAGCTACTGACTTCATCTCCTGGGGCCTCCCCTACAGGGACAGGCTGAGAGAGCTGAGGCTTTGCAGCTAGGAGAAAAGAAGGCTCTGGGGGGACCTTGTAGCAGCCTTCCAGTACCTGAAGGGCCTACAGAAAAGCTGGGGAAGGAATTTTTATAAGGGCATATAGTGACACAACAAAGGGAAATGGTTTTAAACTGGAAGAGGGTAAACTCAGACTAGGTATTAGGAAGAAATTCTTTACTCTGTGGGTGGTGAGACACTGGAACACATTTCCCAGCAAGGCTGTGGATGCACCTTCCCTGGAGACTTTCAAGGCCAGGCTGGATGGGGTTGTGAGCAACCTGGTCTAGAGGGAAGTGTCCCTGCTTATAGCAAGGGGCTGGAACTAGATGGTCTTAAAGGTCCCTTCCAACCCAAACCATTCTATGATTCTAAGATTCTACAATCTCCAATCCAACTTACAAGGTCAGGAGAATTATGCCTTTCAAGTTCAGAAAACTCTCTTGTTGCAGCAATGGCCATATGAACATTAACAATATTAAATGCTTTATATTGCTTTATATTCTGCATCACCTGATCTGCTTCAAAGGGAATTTAAATCACAAAGACTTTAATGTGAAGTGAACTGACAAAAGACACTAAGTTACTAAGCAAAGTTATAAAAAAAAAAAAAAAAAAAGAGTGACAATTGGGTACACCAAAGATGATTCAAGAAGTGAGGTTAACTTACAAAATCAGAGACTGGTCTGACACGCGGAGGAGTCCATTCTTGCTCTAACTAACTCATATCTTACATACATCTCCTAAGCAATTACCTGGGGGCATTAACAAACATTTTCAATGGAAGACTACTCAAGCATAGAGCAGTTGCTTTTAAGCAAAACTTCAAAAATAGCTGGGACAGCTAAGTCATACAACCTACAGCAAAGCAGCAAGTCTGTGACATGACTGCCAAAGTACAATTACACATTTAAAGTAAGGGCTCTGAACCCCATGTTAGTCTCTAGCTTCTTCCTTATAAAATCATAGGATTAACAATCTACATGAACCTGTGGTTGAACTGAATGGTTCTGGAGGGGGGAACTTGCTGCAGCCCTGTTCAGCTGGACTACATCCAAGCTCCTGTGATCTCATACGTTCACACTGTGCTGTCTGCAGCATCTCAAGGGATCTGAGTAAATAAAACTGCTCTAAACAATGAAGTCAGTCAGAACAAGCAGTGCCTGGAAAATAGACCTTTTTCTTCTAACATTACTCAAAAGAAACAGAAGGGGCTTTGTTTCATTTTTTAAATATTGTTGCTGTTTGATATCCTAGAAATTCAGTCTGGAGATTTTAGCCCTACTGTGGTAATAGCCCGTGACAGCTGCTGCTCATTCACAGATTGAGTTAGCCACACAAGTCAGCTGCACTTAGGATCTCAAACAGCTTAGCAGTTAAGAGAATACATTTCCTTCCTGCAGTGACTTTTACTGCAGGGATATTCCACAATATTGTCCAGCTAACTGAGACAGCCACTTTGGCTCCTGCTAAAAACACTCCTGTCAGTGCTCTCAGGCTAGGAAGATACAGCTGCACACAAGGTAGCTGTGAGCATTTTGCAAAGTTTACTGCAGACAGAGAGACTGGGACAGACTGAAAAGCAAGTAACACTTGCCCTTGGCAGCAATCCACCTGCATACATCTAAAGATGCTTCACACCCCATCACAGTGCTGAGCATGGCCTCACCAGCCAGAGCCCACCATCAGCTGCTTGGCGTTCAAACCTGTAGTGCCTGAGCTCTGATGCAGACAGGTTTCTCCTGCCTCAGTACCATGCCCTAGGCTACAGGAGAGGTAGCATCCAGCAAGTTACTGAGTTGGAAACGGAAAGACAAAGAATTTCCAACCTGTACGTTATCCGCTTGGCTTTTACATTTTGTCTGCCATCTCATCACAGAAGAAGCAGCTACCAGCAGCTACAAAGGACGTAAAACCAAACAGAATGACTTGGTCCTCTTCCGTACTGAAAGCTGCAGGCCCAACAGCTCTGTTAACTCCACCCACGTAGCCGAATGCAAAAGCAATTTCCTATTGCCACACAAGAAAGCTGATGCCAGACTCAAGTTTGCTGGGAATTTCCATGCTGAAATATAACAAGATTCTGCCTCTAGTTCAGTCTTGTTCCAGGATCAGGTCTGATTAAGAGCAGTAAGAATGGAATGACCAAATTTTGGCAGACCAGATGAGAGAGAATTTTTGTGATCCCTGAAGTCCTCATATTGAGGCTGAGTTCTTGGGACTCATGACTTCCAGTTTCCCTGTAATCTGTACACAAGCTGTGTCACACAAAGTCAGGTTCACTTGGAGTATGCTATGCAGAGAGGCTGGTCTCTGTGACTATTTTTCAAGCTGACTCACATCTTATTTATATCTGTACAAAAATACTGACTTCCCTGTTTGGACAGAATAGGAAGAATAACTCCTAGTGTGTGAAACATAGGTCTCCCTGTAATGTCTAGGTCTTACTGAAGGAGCTAAAGATACTCAGCAATGCTACACCTAAGGCTTCCATCTCCACCTGGGTCTCTGCTTTAAGGGAGGAGCTAGCACACTAAACAGTCCTACTGTAAGGTACACCTGAGGATACTGGTACCTGACCTGGTCCACCTATGGCACTAGCAGAGCTATTTTTAAAACTGCTAGTGTCCATTTCTAAGAGGAAAAAAAAGAAGAAAAAAAAAAAGACTTTTCTAACTCCAATTCTAAAAATAATCAAGATTCACAAATATTTGAAGCAGCTTATTCCAAGGTTTTGAGCTATGTTACTGGCATCTCTGGCAGTATGTGTGGAAGCCCTCCAGTTAAGCGTGCATGCCCAGAGCATCAGCCTCCACTTGCCAGGCCTCAGGGTCCAGCACATCATCTCATTATGAGCTGCACTAGCCTACAGCATATTCAGTACGCTGTTCAGTCTCATGTTTTAAACTCCAAGTGTCTGTAAGTAAATTCTTGTAAGCAGACTTACACAGACACACTCCATGCATATACAGAACAATTGAAAAGCAGACACTAGGATGTACTTGGGAATTATCCTGGACATTTCCATAGTTCAGTCTGCACAAATCCCAGTGATCAGGAGCAAAACAGATCAGTTTCACAACCTTTTGTATCAGGCTTGACAGAGTTTCTATGAACTCCACTGTTCAGCAGTTTGCATATTCACTAAAATGCAGTAGATTGTCCTATTTTTCGGTGAGGCAAGCTATACTGTTTGCATCTGCTGAGCAAAAAGATGATGTCCAAACTAGCTTCATAAATAAACACCATTTGCTTCAGCCTGTTTAACTATTTTTAGAGAATTTTCTAACAAACACCAGCCTAACCATTCATGAGTCAGTCAATGACTAATTGCCTTGATTCTCTTCATATGCAATCCAGGCTGTATGTAAGACGAAAGCTTTCCTCAAGGGAAACCAATCACATGTTCTGCTAAAAACTCAGGGCAGGCCTTGATGCAGTCACCTCTTTCATAAGCAGCAAGGGGAAAGGAATATTTATAGCAGTGCAAGTGTAAAGCAAAGCACAGTGCTGCAGTGTTACACAACTTTGCGTTTCTCATCACGGCCAGCAGCAGTTCTTAAGAGATTTCTCGAGCTCACATACCAGCTTTTACTTAAAAAAGACATATATATTTCTAACAACTGAACTGCAGCATTCAGGAAATGCAGTCCCTAAGAAACTTACCTAAACTGGTTACCACACAGAAGCCAACTAAGCACCGGGCAGCCATGCTGCTTACCTTTCAGCCACTGCAATACCAGCTGTGAGATGCACTATTTGGAGCTGGTCACAAGCAGAGGTAGATAACACTTAGCAACAACAGCAAACATCTCTGCTGGGCTCTACCATTTGCAATCCAGAGAGATAAAGACAGCAGCACTGTCTCCTAGAGTAGAGACAAGGACTGTATTCATGCAGCTTTATAATCCTGTACCAATACAGCCGTATGATGCAGCTGTCTGCACAGTGTCCCTAGTTTTGTATGAGCAAGCAAACTCTGTTACATTCATGCTGAATGTCTCCCTGCTGAGCATCCCCTAGCCGGCTGCAGAAACTAGAACACAGTCAGGAGGTTGTCACTGTTGAGAAGCCTGCATTTGAGCATTTTTTCACATTATTGCATAACTGTGTTATGATGTGCCTCTCAGCTCCATTATCATGGGGTATTCAAAAAGATCAAGTTTAAGTTTAAGCTAAAATAAGTGCTTTAGCTGATACATACCCACCCTCATGCCTCAGGCTACTGGTTCTATGGTAACGGGGGGGGGGGGTGCTTTTTTTTTTTTTTTCCCCTTGGTTGTGAGTCAAATTAAAAAAGCATTAAGCATTTTGTCACTCCCTACCTCTTTTAACCCCTGCCACGTGTTTTAGATGATTTGGAGCTCACAGGGCTCCAAATACAGACCTTACACTTCGCTCATGGCCATAAAGAAGTGGTTACTGAAGTTCATGCGCAGTCCTCACCTTCTGAGGATCACCAATATGTCAACTCCTTGTTGTAGCAACCATGGCCCATTTTAAATCTAACTACAAGTGGCTTGAGGAAAAAAAAACATCTAAAAAATGGTTGCCCTTGGCCATCACTAATACATGGATGCTTAATAAGACATCTTTCAGGCCAGATGAGAGAAATTACAACACAGAACTGAGAGTTAGCATTAGTACTCTTACCGGTGTTCCAACAAGTTACTATGTAAATGGCTAATATGACATCTAGATAAAGCCAGAGTTCTCAGTTTCCTGAAATATCTCCTGACAGTGTTGGCAAAAGGTTGCAAAGCGCACTGATTCCTCTGCAGTGCAGCATAGTTACCAAGGTTCTCTTTACCCCTCTGATCAAGGCAGAGACAGGATGATGAAAGCTGAGCTCTGTACCTGAACAAATATCCTTCAAATTAAATATATATCTAATTAATTCTAATCATTTACATTAAATTTGATGGCATAGCAAGTAAGAGTAACAGCCAGAACCAATGCAGACGTCCAGGTCAAGCAGCCCTCAAGGTCAAACCAAAGCAGTGCAGTGAGGCACATGTAAGATGAGAACACACAGGATTGCTGAGTGTATGGACAGAGAAAGCTGGACCTTGCCGGATCACCAGAAGAAACCTGAACAATTGTGTGAGCAATGACTCTCAAATAGCTCCAACGCTATGCACTAGTGCCCACCATGTTAAGCGGAAGGAGGAGGAAATTAAACTTAATTATGTTTTGTTTCTGTATTTAAGCGTATGTCACAGATAATACACTTGATTTAAAGTGGCAAATCTGACTTAGCTTTGAAAGAAATGTGAGTGACAGACAAGCAATCATACACAAGTGTCATATCAGGAAGGAGAGGGGTAGATTATCACAGATTTACAGTGTGCACTGGATGAGGAGTACAGATGAAGAAAAGCCTTCAAATACTACAGCGGGGAAAAACGCAACAAAAATTTAACATAGCAATCCACATGGAGCAACAAGATTAGACAGCAGAGGCAGATTCAAACAGAACTCTTAACAAGAGAAGCTACAGCTATGGCTGTGGAGATGTGTAGGAATAGTCGACGCTTGAGGGAAATGATTTTTCAAGAACTTAAAGTTCTACAATGTGAGATGCTGCTTTGTATCTAGAGCCCTCTGGTGAATCTTGCAAGACTTACTTTTCAGTTTCAGCTTTTCTTTTTAAGGCATTGGAATTTAAGAACAGTAACCAAATGTTGATGGGACAATAACAAGAGCCAGTCTTCCAGTAAGCCCCCCTATATGTGACAGAAATCACATAGCACATTCCTATTTCCAAAACCCCAAAGAAACAGGTCATGTTGTTTTCCTACAAAGACTCATCTAAACACTCCTCTGTTGCTTAAAAAAGTGGTATGATCAGCACACACAAGTATCTGTGACAAGAAATTGCTGCCACTTACTCCACCAGCAGGCACACTGCCTCCAGTATGTTCTCCAGCATACTGCATTGCTCAAACTGTCGCACCTGCATGGTCCAATTGGAAATTAACACCTCTTACTTCATTCATAGAAAAATTGTACCTGTACATCTATAAAGCCAAAGACCTGAGCAAAGGACTTGCTGGCTTGTATACGGACCAAGATGAGGACACCAAAACCCAGGAATTCATGAGAACAGAAGATTAATCCTGATTTGTATGCTGCCCATGAACACACAGTGATATTTTCTCTGTCTTGTAATTTTTGAAAATTTGGTTTTCATGTTGTCCAACTGCTTGACCAAAGCCTGCATCTTGACCTTGTGGTATCTGATGTAAAATGCCTACATCCTACCAAATTACATTGCAGTAACAATAAGATTGCAGCAGAAGCTGACATGTTTTGTGAACAGCCCTATCAGGGGTAACCCACCCTCATCACACATCTGAACCTTGAAGTAATCTGCACTGGTAATTACAGCCTTATCTATGCCAGGATAAAATATGTTGATGTTTAATGAAAATGATTTACCCACACTCAACATCATGAACACTTTCAAGCTAGCTTTTTTTTTTGCTAGTTAATGGTAAGCAACTCTACACAAGTTTCCTCTCAACACCATTTTAAAGTTCATCAGTAGTTAATGGTCAGTAATTACTGCAAACTGATGATTCCTATTCAGCTACCCCATCCACAGGATGAGCTATTATTTTTAATAAAAACTAGTTTGTTGCTGGCAAAGAGGTAAAGAGACACCCGCATCCTTACTTAAAGCACAAGCTGCTTCCCCTCAGACAAACAAATCCAAAGCATGACTTGGAGGAGCCTCTAGTGGTGATAAAGCAGATGTGATTATGAATTAACAGATACTCAAGTGTAAGTGAACAACCTTGCAGGCACTCATGCTAGCCTACAAATGGACTGCTTCTAGTCAGACTGACAGCAGCCAAAAGCCACAGAAACGTCTGGTACCAAGCAGGTTGACTTAAGCAGCGCTCTGTCTACGAATTTTACATTCCCTTGACTCAATGGAGAGGACTTTTGTCCTCCTCAGGCAAAGAATAGCAAAAGTTTCCCAGCATGTGGAGCAGTGGTTATATCTGATTTATGCAAGTCACGTACTGACTGGTCAACCACTATTTTTAATTAAACTGTCTATGCACACAGAAAATTTAAGGATGTTTAAGATGTGCACTGCAGAAACAAATCTTTGGAACAACTTTACACAGACATTAGAACAGTATGTTCCATATGTGCAGGAGGCTTTGCTGCTAGAAGAGGACTTTTCCAAAGCATGCACTTTGTTTGACAGTATCAACTGCTAAGCACTCTTGTTTGCACTACTTTTGGGAAGCCCAAGAACAGAAAGAAGCTACACAATTTCTCAGATTTTACAGTTTGAGTATAAATTAGCCACACTGGTATGCTGCAGGGCAAAAACTGGAAAGCTGATTTCATTCCTTCAGGGAGCTTGGAAACACTGTACTTTTTGGTAAACACTAATTGCAACATAATGCTTTCTTTAGCCTAGCAAAAAAGCCAAGCCCAAAATAATTTGGGAGATTTGCTTGCACACATCTGCATACTGATCGACTGATCACCCATCTATTCATGATCAGTATGTTCACAGCAATTGCTACTTGTTAAGACTTGCTCTAGGAGACCTGGATATACTATAACAGAAAGTACAGCTCTTAAGGCATTCTCTGCTTAATAAATAATATGTAAAAAGCTAAGTATCATATATTATTTAAATTATAAATATAATAAACCCTGCTGCTGTGTTAGATCTCTGGATGAAAATTACACTCCAAACTGACTGAAAGCCAAACACAATTTCTTTCCTCACTAAGTGGTCTGCAAACCTATAGTTCCAGTTAGTCATGACTATGCTCTTGTATGACATTTATTTCCTGAAAAAAATCAGAACAATCTAGATGCTGATGTGGAGTAAACATGCAACAACATGAATTCAGAGCTTTGTATGCCCCAGCAGATTTGGGAGATCAACATGCTGTTTACTGGGATGGGAGAACCAATAGTTGTCAACTGCTTTCCTGCAGTTCCGTTTTACTTTGTGCATCACTCAGTTGTGTTTCTATACAAGAGCAGCGGTGTGTTGGAAATTTTAGGGTAGGAAGAGCACTATGCTGCTATACATGTGGTTCTGGTAAAAAAAAAAAAAAAAAAAGTATATATATATATATACACATACATATATATATGTAGCCATTGTTTGCACAAGGACCAATTATGGAACATAATCAGCTCACAGAGCAGCATTGAGGATTATGCACCATCATACTGCGAAGAGCTTAAGAGTAACAAGTGGTGGAAATACCTATGCTACTGCAGCAGCAGCAGCATGGGGGAACAGCTGCAGGAACTGATTCTAAACATTTCCCCTGAAAAAAAAAACCAACCCAGAATCACACTTGTCCCCACTCTTGGGAATTCAGAATTGAATATAACCAAAGATAAGTCCCTCCTACACCACCCTGTCCCAGTTTCTGCAGCCTCTCAGGAAAGGTATTTTCAGCTGAGCAAAATGGTTTCCATCAGACACAGTGACAGCAGTAACCTTTGCTGGCAGTCAAAGCTGAGTGTCAGACCTGAGAGCCTTTCTCCCTGCACCAGAAGGTGTACCCATGTCATGGATCAGCAGTCTGCCTCCATATCCTCCCACCCTAAATGGCCCTGCAAAATAAAGATGCTGTGTCTCCTAGAAACAGTCCCAATGATGCCTACAAGGTATACCACAAGGAATGGTTTTGGATGATTAGTGCAAAATACACCTTTGTGCATACTGTGAAGAAGAATCAGGAGCTAGTGATCTGGGCTGTGCCTCCAGGGTCATTTTCTGCATCGCTATGTGAAGAACTCAAATGAGAGTCCCTAAGAACTGCCACATATCTGAGCCTTATTCTCCGTCCATGCCTGCTTAGCATTATGCTCACTCTAGTTCAGTGTAACTGTCCCACCAGAAGCCCAACTTCAAACCACTAAAGGTCTGAGGACAAAAAGCTTTTTTTTTTTTTTAATGCCAAACAACTTGAACTCAACATGCCTATCAGATTTTGGAGGACAAACTGGTTCAAGAAAAAGGCACACAGTAACAGCTGCTTCATCTCCGGGTGTACTAAACCCACTGATGTTAAACAGTGTTGCTTCAACTCATTTTAATGCTCACACAAGCATTACTATCTTAAACTTGTTAATTTTAAAAGAAATCACACTGGTCTTATAAATGGATATACAGATTATAAAAAAATAATTTCTTGGAAAAATGCTATTTTTTGTCTTTTAAGTGCTACACTTTGGTGCACCTGAAAACACCCAGAGGCGATGCTTCTATTTTAATACTATGATCTCCTTACTACAAGATGCTCTGCAGTAACAGATGAGCTCTCCTCCCCTGCATGGCAATGGTAAAGCAATCACACAGAGATAAGAGAATCCCTTTTAACTCCCACTTTGCACCCACCTATTAATACAGTCATGAATACTTACTCAAATAGGACTGCCTTCAGAGCTCTTTAGAAAGCCTAATTATCACCTTTGGCATCAATTAGGTCAGCAGAAGCTGGCGCTTTCTGAAACCTGCTGGAAAGCAAGACACTTACCACTGGTATGTGAACTCAGGAGGGAATCAAAGCCATTACTATCACAGGAAGTAGAAGAAGCTGCGCATAGTACCAACAACATTCACGATTTATACTTTTGTTTCAAGTCAGATTTAGAATCTGATGAAATGAGAAAACCTTTCTCAACAAAGACTTCCCCCCCTCCCCAACAGAGCATCTGCCCTCAGCTACAGATTTCTGAATGCTCAGCCTCCATATCTTGTCCATACTGCTGCTGATGGGACTTCAAAACATATAAACTGTAGTCATGAAGGTCAGGGCACCTTGCACAGGAATGTGTAACTGAAGTTACAGCCTAATTAGTTTCCTTTGTCCCTCCTCCTTTTTCTGGTTGATGGTTGTATTGTGTATGCGTCCAAATCAAACTAGGTTTTACGAGTATGGTAAGAAATTGTACTTTTTTTTTTTTTTTAAGCTGTAATTCTATACACTCAATGCAGTTTCAAATTAGCACAAAGTTTGGAAAAGCTGGAGCTCTCCCAACAATTACCATCACAAACGGTAGGAGATAGCCTACACATTCCTGACTGGAAGCTTATGAGTATCCATGCTTTGCTCTGAAGGTTATCATTCTGCATCCACTATGTGAGAAGTTCTAAAAAAAGACCACTTTTCTTCAAGAGATCTTTTCATGTTCTCAACGTTTGAAGCAGGCAGGTCAAAGCTTGTCCAAAAGCAAGTGTTGGTACAGAACACAAGTCATCTGGGTACCAGAGAAGCAGAATGCTTGGCTAGTTATCATGCGTCATGTTAAGAGAAATGACATTTGCACTAATACACGGCATTGTCAGGAATACTTAACCTTATTAACATAATACCTGGGAACTATACAAAAGGACAGCAGATAGATATCTGCTGGTGACTGTATTACCAGTTTTCAACTTCACGTACTACAAAACAAGTAATTACAATGATTTTGCTGATGTTTTCCAGGTATTGTACACTTCAAAGAGCCCTGTGAAGGAAAGCGATTAGACAACACTGATGATCCAGTCAATGAGTCCAACAGTGGAAGAGGAACATTTCATCTGCTCACAGGCTCTGCTCTGGTATCCCAGGAAACCAGCTGCAGCTGCTTGGTTCAAGTTATATGCTATGGTAAAAATGTCTGCAATTCAACTCCAATAATCAGTATTTCTTCAAGTACTAATGTCAACGGTTTACCGGGCTGGATCGGCCCGGTTCTGTGACGATTGGTGCGGGGGACCCACGGACCCACGCCCCAGGAAATGGGAAGGGAAAAAGGAGATGGGCCTAGAAACAAAACAGCGGCAACGATCTGAGGAGGAAAGCTAATTTACTAAATAAGATATCAGAAAGTAAAATAACAGAATATAATACAATATAATTGGAATTGAGGCTAATGAATCTAATAAAATGAGCAAGAGAGAGTGTCCAATAAACCGAAGGCCTTACGCTAACGCTGAAGGCGATACGGCAGCGAGCACCCACTGCTGAGTCGATCCCGAAGGAAAGAGAGTGGCCCGTGACCGCTGAGGGTTTTTTATCTGTTCCCTCTGAGCGGAAAACACGTAAAAATACAAAGCATCGCAAAGTCCTCTGGGGAATGTAGTTCTTCTTCTCTTCTGAGGCAGGTATACCTGGAATTATCAATGATCTATGGAGCTGGAGTATTAGCTCTTTAACTCTTAATGCAATACATGATGCCATGATGTGGAATACCAGCACCAAAAATCATAAAACTATGACAACTAAGTAGTGCTTATAAAGCAGAGCAGCACCTCCTCTGTAGGATCTGCAGCATGAGCTGTGCATGCAATCCCAGGGTATGCCTGTGAAGTCAGGGCACTTCAGTCTCAGAAGCGTTTCAGGTAGGTCATCAGCTGAACTGCAGTAAGCACTTACTAAGAGTTTTGCAGGGGTGTCAGTAGAAAAGCTAGCTCACTTGCACTGAGCAGCCTAATGGAGCATGGGAGCTTGTGATGCCAGGCTATCCAAAGTTAAATGGCCATCTAGCTCGTTAGCTTGGAATAGCCCCATCACCCTTCAGTCTTGTTACTCGAGGAAACTTCCTTATCATCTTCATTAAACATTTAGCCCTCCCCAGGCAGTAAGCAAAAAGCTTCAGGGGAATGGTCTTCCACATGGTAGTATTTAGCTTGAAATTTGCATGTCCTAAGAGCTCTGAATTGCACTCACTCAACTGGTAGGTCACTAGATTCTAAAACATTACGAATTCTGTAGACTAGTCTGAAATTGAAGTAATTCAAAGTAAGACATATGTTCATAGAATCATTGCCATTGTACGTTACACCATTTCAGTCTGCCACTCCACAACCTTTAAGAGTTTTCCCTGGACCTCGCTAGTACAGAAAGGTAAACATCAGACTATGTAAACTCAAGAAGTTAGCATTTAGACTTCTGAATCCTTCTTATAGGATGCATTCAGAAATACATATGTAGTGCAGTATTATTTTCAGCGTGCTACACAGTTCAAGTGACACTTAGCAAGCAGTTATGATACAGTTTGAAAAAAAAGACTGAGGGAAAATTCAGATTTACAAGGTTAACTGAGATATTCAGTACATTATCCTGCTGCTAATATGAAAGAGATCAGAAGCACTGGATTGCATTGTGACAGTCCAAACATTGCAAAGACCCCAGCTGAGCCTCAGGTCTCTGGATAAGAGGCTGCAGAATGGATGCTGAAAGTAGCTGTGCACACAATTGTCTGTCATTGTTTACATGAGGTGACCAAGCTGCATTTAAAGCCTTTCTTCTTTTTTAAAGCTTTTCTATTAACACTCTGTCTGTTCCTCTCCATCAGTATATGCAGCTCAATGCAAGCATAGCTGCATTCCCTTTCTGTAAAAACAGATGAGATAGTATCAGGAACAGAACAGCGGACCGAGAAGACAAGCAACTTTGATTTACTGCATAAATCAGTATCAGGAAGGACAACAAATTAAAATATGACAGCAAGACTCAAGTATCAACTGTTTATAAGTAACTGCATATTAGTGCCAAGAACAGATCTGGAGATTCTTTCAAGCTTAGATTCCGTGCAGTCAGCTTCACTGTTCTATAGCACGAAGAGCCTGTCAACAGCAAGAAGGCATTTTAAAATAACAGAAAGCATTGCAGTGAACTCGTAAGTACTCAGGAAGCTCAAGACATACTGGATGGTGAACACAGACAGAAACGAGTTATAAAAGGAGATTAAAGATGTGAATCTATCTTCTCAGTTAAAGAGAGAAATTTCAGCGCTAAGAAAGTATTGCCAAGAGAACGTGGTGTACGTTTATTATTACAGTTTTCCAGGAGAAATGACGGCAAAAACCCTCCATGCTACTATCTGATAAACCTCCTCTGAAATAGGGCCAAAATCTCTTTTGAAACCTGACCTTGTACATTATTTACCTTTAGCAAAGACGTTCTCTTTTCCCACTTATCTTTGACGAACATAATGCAACTTCTCAGCATCAAGCTTGACTGCAACCTAAGCAAGCATCAATATGAGAAAGCAAAAAGAAAAAAGAAAAAAAAAAGAAGAAACTGAAGCTGAGACTAACACAGGAACAGTACCTATGCAGTCAGTTCCAGACTGTAACAGGTAGTCTTGCATCAATTTTTTTTTTTTTTCTTCTTTTTCTAAGCAAGCACATTGCTGGTTGCTTAGAATGATCCCTTATTGGGAAGAGGCTAACTAAAATTACTGCAGAGTAACTTATGCATTTCAATCAGCAGCAAACTATCTGGTATGCAGAAATGAGCCTTGAGTACCAAGAGCCAAGAAACATGTCAGTGTAAACTGCCTCCTGCTGCAGGAGGCTGTGGTGCCCATGGCTTACCCTAGGGGCAAGGTTTGTGTTACCTAGTGTAAAATCAAGTGCCATAAGCACCTGCCTGGGTTGCCAGGTGCTCCCAAATCTGAAAAATTAACCCAGCCCACAATGCAAAGAAGGGTTAGGGGCTATAAATGAACAGCAAAAATGATGGTTATTACACAGCTTATGGTATGCAAATGTTAGTAAATCAGTGCTCTTTTGAAAGCCAGTGTATTCTGAAGACCACTGACAGGTGACTGCTTTTGCTACAACTAAGTGAAGTAAAAGCTGGCTTCTGGCAAGTACTTGTTTTTTCTATTCTTCCATAAAGTTAAACATGGCACATTAATGCTCTGCAGAGGAACACATGCTGCCAAAGCCATAATTTTCAAATCTATGTTGTAAATCAAGTGATCACTAATTGTGGCCAAAATAGCTGGTTTGGCTATCTATCACTAATACAGCAAGTAAGTCACTAACTTAGTTATTCCACACTGTTGCCACCCACTTCAGCCTGGAGGATCCCTAAATGTTGCTCATTCACTAGGACAGGGGAAGGAAACCCAGGGTCACATTTATCCTTCCCAGAGTGGAAAAGTACCAATCAATACTATCTAACTATCTATCTACATACTTGAATTAATTTAACTTTCAGATCATCTGTAACATCTGATTTTTTCTTTCCCCGCAGACAGTTTAAAAAATTGTCCTGTGCTGTGAGTTTTCTAGTAGGAGAAAATAAATGTACATCTCAACAGGATTTCAACAGCAAGTAAAGACTCCCAACTGGGCTTTTCCCCTGTGTGTGCAGTCCCACACTTACTGGGAAAAAAAGAAAGAAAAAAAAAAGCATGAACTTGGTTGAAGAGTCTTATGCCTCCAGTCTTCACAGAACTAAGGAATAAAGCTGGAATTGACTGCTAATCATTTAGGTTAAAATGAGAGACTTCAAGGTTTGCTGTGCAAGCACTAGTGCCAGCTCTGGTGGAAGAACTGCTGTTGTGACTTGTGCTGGCTTCCCAAAATACTGTACTTGCTGTTCAGCGCTTATAGCATTTGGACACTCCTTATATTTATTATATATACTATAATTGTATATGTATATTCCTCAAGCAATATTACTAAGGATTTATAACAACAAACAATAGTTCAGTGTAAGAAGAAGAAACAGTAGTTCACATACTTGCTCTCTGGAACAGGTCACAGTCCAAATGCCTGTACCAATGCTATTAATGCTATGTCAGTAATCATCCAGCATTTAATCATTTCTTTTGGCTTGGTAACTCTGGCTTAGCAATTCTGATTGTGCCCCAGTGTGACAAACTGCATGTAATGTGGTGCTTGGTTGCTGGATTGGGATCCTGGGCTATGCTGCCCCGCTCAGCATGCAACTGCTTACATAGCCGTTAGTCCTCACTTGTCAGAGAGCTATAAAGCCAAACAAGCTCTGTTGGTTCTGAACTGCAGGTTCTAGTGATCTGCTATTACCCCTAGCATTAAGCACACTGCAGCTGCTTGTGCACACAAGCACAGCTGTACCTGTGAACACAACACCAACCTCAGCAGCCTTCGGTAAAGGTTGTGCTCTCAAGCTGCAAAAAGAATAATGCCTCTGGCACACTGCCCCTATTCCAGCAATATATCTTCAGGCATTCCATACTGGGGCAGTAAACTGCAAGGCTCTCGGTGATAACACTTCAACATCAAATTAAGGTGAATTTTTTTTATTTGTATTTTTTAAATGTAGGAAAAACAACATTCCTGCTGGCAAAATGGCTCTCATCCTAAAGGCAAAGTGTACTGGCAGCTTTGCGGCAGATCCAATCCATTTTATGTCTTCAAAGTGCTTATCCTGAAACAAATATCTGGAAGACATCTACATAATTAAGTATTGTTTAGAGTAGTTCAGCAAAGTCATGCCATCTTTTCAAGATAAAAAGCCTGCAGAGATACAAAGGTTGAACACAGTGGCTGTTTACAGCCCTCAGTAATAAGCAAATGGGATGGCATTTCAGGCTTCAACAGTCCAGATCTTCCTCAAAGGGAAAAGCAAGGAGTCAGATGCTGTGGAAGTGACCTCAGTAATACACAAGCAGTGACATATACAGCACAAGCTCCTTTGTTTTTGCTGAAATAATGTTCAGCCTTTTAGAGCAGCCTATGTGTGGACAACATATCTCGTGTTTCATGCAGGACCACTTCACTAGGCACAGCCAGGAGGATTAAAATGCTGTCAGTCTCGTATCAGCATGGTAAAAAAATTCCCATAAAAACCAAAGCAGTGTAACTCACACTGTTACCTAAGCTCTGTGCTGTACAGCTCACATCCACTGTACAATCACTTCAGCACCGGGCATCACAGACTGTACCAAAGGGTTTTTTGTGCTTCTGCTCCAATCTCCAAAATAAACATACAAAGCAGGATATCTAAATATATCTAAGGTAACACATAGCTCATTTGCTTTTTTGCTGTAAAGTTAGCTTTAAAACACAGCTAGCACAATATCAGTTTAATGATCATGGCAGTCTGCCTCGCTAGCTCATTATCTTGCAGTTCAGTAGTTTAACACAAAAAGCCACAACAACAAGATTTCTAATTCACAAATTAAACACTGACAGATCTGACATTCTTGTACATGTTATCACAGGACATTAAAGCTGCTTTCAATATGCAATGATTTCTTTTGCTTTCAATATGCAATGATTTCTTTAATGTCAAAACTTCTTCCAAGAGACAGATGACTACAGCAAACCAAACAGAAAATTTCAGTAAAAATTAATGTGCAAGTAAGTCAGCCACATGCAACAAGCATAAAGATTACAGTAAAATTGAAAAAAATCACAAGGTGTTTAAGGATGGATTTTAAAGTCACCTTCCTTTTTCACTGAAAGATTTTATCCCATAAATACACAACAGCACTGAGCTCAGAACAGCAACTGGCTGAGGCTACTGCCTTACCCCATATGTAAGCAGTGTCCTCCAAAAAGATACAAGTACAAGCAAAAAGGATCCGGTACTCCCCTGAAGAGGCTATTAACTAATAGGTATTCACAAGTAGCTCATCCTTTGATGTCCTGGACAGTGTTGGAGCAGGAAAGACAGATGAACACTACAAGCCTGGAACTTGCAAAGTACATCAGAAGAGCAAGTGCTGACCCAGGAGGCCACACGAGGAAACTCCATGCCTAAACTCAGGATTCTTCACATATACCTCCTTAGTAATGTTTGGTGAGCTGCCCAATAGCAGGACAGGAAAGGAAACGCCTTGAAGTGTCCTAAACTCCATGAACTTAATCCTGAACTCAAGGTTACCAGCAGGTATTTGTACAAAGCTGACTCAGAGCCTGAAATCCTGTACATGACCAGCTTCACCACACATCTGGTTCACATGATTGGCCTATTTCCTCAAAAAGCAGATAAATTAGGACACCTTATTCAGCCCCAGCTAACAGTGGGTCATTTGGCTCAAATGCACTTGAACTTGCATCGTCCAGCTCTGGGAGGAAGCCTGCCCTGGAGGACATGGAGCACAGTGCTTGCCAGGCTGCCCCTTGGCGTCAGGCTCCTGGCCAGACAGGAATGCTCGGGCCCAAGCCAGGAGAGTCTGCAGAGCACAGGGCTTGGAAAAAAGCTGTTGGGATTATAAATATTTCACACTGGAAAGGGAGCTGATCCTATCCCACTGCGCAGCCCCACCCCTGCACAGAAGGTGAAGTTCCAGCAAGGGGAAGTTGACTAAAGAAGTATCCTGCAACAACTGACAGCCTGATGGCTATATTGCTCACCCAGAAGAGGGTTTCATTTCTTCAAGATGAAGAGAGCAATGAACCTCTCTCTAAGCAGTAATTCACTGCTTTTGGCTGAGAGCCATTTACTAAGTTTCTTGTACAGAACAAAGCCTTGAGTAGGGCAGTTGTCCCCAGACAAGCAATGGCAGAATCCTTTAGTCTCATGAAAAAGATGGGTCCTTAAGAAGGTAAGGGTGACCTTTTCCACCACTTTTGAATTCTGAACCTGCTCACACTTGGCAGTTCCGCACAATTTTAGTTCTTCACCTCACTTAATATTGTTCTATGACTTCAATAAGAGTTGCAAAGCATAAAAATCTTGTAACAAATGTAGCAAGGATCATTTTAGAAATCTGTGTTACTCCTTTTCTTTAAGTAGAACGTTGAAGCCAAACACCCAGCCTTGCCTATCAGGCAAAGACATTTGAGAAAGGATCATCAAGAACCAAGAACACAAAGATTCCTCCAAAGTCCTAGCAACACTAAACATTCTTCAAGTCAGACGTACACAATATTAGAATGCCAGCTACCATTCCCTCTTTCTCAGAGCCACACAGAAAGCAAGCATCGTTCTTTAGCTTAACCTTGCTGTTAAACCTGTAGAAGCAGAATGAGCTATGCAGCTCATGAATTTGCTTGGAAATGGATACAGACGCTTTGTGTTCTGCGCACATCTGAACATGCGTAGAAAATACTCCACAGTTTAGAAAGGATACCATCAAGTACTCTTAAAAGCCTGCCAAGCAAGCACTTCAAAGGCAAGGTATCTGAGCACAAGGCTGGCAATCAGGCCGATGCGAGCATCCGTCAGAACACGTTAAACAGTGGAACACTACCAACCTAAGTGTCACAGGTCAGCACAAAAAAATTAAAAGCTTTGTTAAGCAATACACAAACACCTGACACCTGTATTTTGTTAATTATTGCTAAGCAACATTAAGACCAACAGTTTGGCAGAATTCAAAAGGGATTAGACATTATATGGGCAATAAGAACATTCACAATCACATTAGCTGGGATAAAACAGTTTATAAAAGGATTAAAGAAATATCAAGCTCTGTTGCATGAGTCAGCCAGTATATCACAGTAAAATTGTTCTAATTGTTCTTTCCGATTGTTTTGCTTTGTGTAGAGTAGCAGAGACCATACTCATTGTTCTAGCAACTGTTCATTAAATCATACCAAGGATCAAACTATCAAAAAAAAAAAAGAAAAAAAGCAAACACCTAGACTGAACTTTTTCAATGGATAGTACATTCACCTAGGAATAAAAGCTACTCAGGCCTTGTTTACCTGACAAATACTTGCAACACAAACTAGAACTTAGAGAGACATCTAAGTCAAATCGATGGATGGAATCACCCTCAAAGCTAGGTCATCAGAACAGAACACCCGAAGTATCAAAATGAAACACTCTGGCATGCAATTAATTGCTGATTTTGGTAATGAGCTACTACTGGAAGCTAGAGAAAAAACTCAAGCAAAATATCTCTAAGAAATTGTGACAAAGCTGTATAATAAAATGACAGAATAAAAACCATCTTTCCCTTGTCCTTCCTTAGAAGAACTCAACCATAGAGTCAAGACCCTTCTCCATTCAGAAGAAAGCTTGCCTGCCACCCATAGAATTACTCACACATTTTAGAAGAACTCATAGAACTGGCTCTGGGCTTTTGGCCTAACACAGTTGGATAGAGTAACTGAAGATGTGCAGAAACCAAATATTTTTAGCAGCATGCCTCTCCCTACATATACAAAGAAATGCTTAATTTGCTGTTAGCCCCATGAAATGGCAAAGGAATTCTGACAAAGGAGCTATAATTACCAAGTCATCTACCAGCTGAAGCATCAGCTACCATATGCTCTTTTCAGAAAACCCAGACTACTCATGTGCAAAGCTTATCAAGCTCCCTATATCAAGCTTCATTTTGACAAGAGGGTGGTTTTGATTGTACCAGGCCTTTTTGGAACTTTCAGCTGTTAAAATAGTCAAAGTAGACAAAATGAGAACAGCAGATCCTAACAGCTGAGCAGCTCACTATTAGTGCAGAATTCAAAGGGTTCACATCAGGTTATATAGATTTCATCCTGTACTCTCGCTTTTTATTAAAGTATTCTTCCAAAATCTTTTTATTGTGGGCGAAGATGCAGAACCATTTCCAAAGGTGATTTCTGAACCTTAATCATAGTGTGAGATGAAGTTTCAGAAGTCTTAAAAGCTTTGAGCATACCATCTGCTATCACCACTTCTGTGGGAAAAGAACACCTTGGAAGCTCAGAGGAAGATGTGCGAGAGGTTAAAAGCCTATTAGCCAGACAGAGGGAAAAACAACTAAGCATCTCTGCCATTGCTCCTTCTGCTAAAAAAAAAAAAAAAAAAAAAAAGTAAAACAAAAACAAAACACCACCAAGAAAACAAATCTGCCATTATTATTTGCATTACGCCAAGGACTGGATTTTTTTTTTTTTTTTTACTTCAGCATTTCAGTACCTCAGAAGCTGATGTCACTTGCCAAGGAAAACTTCCCTCTAATTTGGCAAGGATACAGAAGTCCAATCAACTACAAATTGTAACACTGGCTTACATTGCTAGAAGAGAAAGTTAGAAGAGACTTAGCTGTATTTTTTATCACAGTTAAAGCAGAAATAGCTGATCAAATGACAGATACTTTGACTGAATTAACTAGAACACCAACTGGATCTGTATTACAGGAACTTCAAACCTGCACAGTATCTTGTACACCATCAGTAGAGCTATGTAGGTTTTAAATACACAGGAAAGAAAATGACAGATGTGATTATGGTGATTGTTCTTATTATTGTAGGATTGGGTTTTTCTTGCTAAAGAGAGGAAAGGAAAATGCTGATAAGAAATGGTTCCTACCACCAGCTTTCACCCCTTACTATCTTTTGCAGTAAGTAACGACTTTAGAGTTCACATTTTCATTTGAAAAATTTTGACCACAACTTTTACCCAAGTTACACAAAGAAGCACACAAGCCAGCTCTTAGATGAGAGGCAGAAAATGTACACTTAGTCTTCTGTAACATCTACTAGCACCTGGTGTTCTGCTTAAGATTCAGTGCCTGTAGAAATACCTGTCATAGTTGGCAGTTACAAATATGCTTGTGGCAGCAGGAAACAATTGGCTCAAACTCTGCTCATTTTATTCAGTCAGCCTTTCTCTGGGGTTTGTTTTTTGTGCCAATACAATAGAGAATTAAGCGCTCCATAAGGAAGAGAAAAGATTAAAACTTACCATCTTTACCTACTGAACCACAAAACAGCACGCACCATCACAGTTAACAAAACACATTGTAACGAGTCTCAATTTCTCACCATGATAAGCACTAAGAGAGACTAAAAACAGTTTTTGACTCAGTTGCAGCTTCTGTAATTTTATTCTGACAATAAAACTCAATTCTCATATGTAATTTTTTTCATTGTTTGTTTCACACCAGTTTTTACTGCAGTGTTTGCATGTCTCCATTGAACAGCAGGGCTAGAAAATGATGCACTCCAGTAGTTCCAGAATTCCCAGCACATTCATCTCCTATTATTATGGGCATGAACGCATCCAGAGAGGTCAGTGGGTTTTTTCCCCACAAGGACCTTGCTTCATGCAGCAAAAAAGCACACCGACATACTTTGCCTGTATGAGTACAGCCATCAGCATTCCACAGCTGAAGGACTCCACCACTGAAAACAGCTACTTCCCATTGTAGCCAAGTTCATTACCTGTATAAATCTCAAGGTATTCAGTGCTCTGGGTTCATCTGACAACCATTGCCATCTCCCAGTCTGAGTATTCGCTAGTTATTTTCCTAGAGATATTTAAGTGACTGCAGTTGCCAAGACAACTGCTTCATCAACACCAGCACCTCAGCTCATCTATCTTGGGCTTCCTTTCAGTTCACCATGACTTCTAAGAAATCAAGTGCCAGCAGCAGTCATTTTGAAATCAGTCCTCTTTCCTAAGCTTTTATTAGCTTTTGAGACCTCCTGTCCCAAGAATCTCAAGTTTCCTTAATAGGTACTCTTCCTTCTCTGTAGAAACAGATTTGTTTTGATTACATCGTCGGAAGTGAGGCTTCCTGTAACGCTGGAAGTCTGATGCTTAAATTCCAGGGCACTGAGGTGATGAAGGGGAAGACTGTGATCAGAGGTACGCATTTAAATCAAGTTCATGCATGCCTGTGCTGCAGCTTTCAATAATTTACTGAAGCCTCAATCTATTTTGCTTTCTGTTACTATGAGAAGTAGAAAGTGACTCAGTACATTAGAAAATCAAACTCAGCTAAGTCTTCAAAATAAACACCCATATACATTTTTATTTCAATTTGATGGAAGTTCCACACAAATAAGTAAGTAATCCCCCACAGTTATGTACATGTGTGTGTATATATATATATAGGCCTAAGCTGCACCTGTCATCCTCTGATCTCCATGCCACCATGGAAGCTGCTGCCTGGGACCAAGGCCTCAGATTCTGCTACTTCCACAAAAGTCAAAGCAAGGAAGTAAGACTCCACACAGTGCTTTGATCAGAACTGACATCTTTTAAAATGCAGGAAAAGCCAGCAGAAACACTGCAACCAGCTGAGTTCTCCTGCCAGCAAGCTACTGTACCATCAGCATCCAAAACAGCATGAGCAGTCTCTCAGGTTTACACCTACAAAGGTATAGTGGCTGCAACTCTCATGCTGATTTACAGCTGTACCTGCACAAGCACTGCCACAGAGAGCTCAGACCTGGTGGCTGTTTAGCCATGGCAACCTGGGATTAGGCACAGACTGCAGAACCAACTTGCACACAGGGTCGCTTCATGACCAGTGTTAAAATAATGCGTTGCTGCTGCTAGGCCAGTGTGGTGCTTGAAATGGGTACATTATGCCACTGCTGCAATGCAGACATACTTAAACACTATAAGATGATCTCAATGGTTTAGTGCTGCAAACCTTACTATTTGCCATACAGTGTCAGAGTAGAAAGTAGGGAGTGTTCTTGTCACTGTACCTATTAACAAAAAGTTCACAAAATTAGAACAAGTGAAGATTTAATACTCTGCCTGAAACTCAAACCCTACATTGCACTTAATTTAAGCTATGACCAAACATTACTTTGATGAATACATATTCTGAAAGACCATTTATCAATGCATTCATAATTAAATGAAGAAGCCTTTAGCAGTTAAGAACACCAGCTTTCTTTATAGGAGGTACCTGCAGGTCGGTTGCACTGTAGTTTTCTATTTAAAGTGCGTGCTAAGTGTAGAATTTGGCTTTCTGCCCATGTGTTTTAAGCTCAGTGTTGTGGCATAGCCTGGGTAATTGCACTTCGGGTGACAAGCATAACAGAACTCAGAGGCATGTCAGTAACAGACTTTAAACTTCATCTTAACTTACCAGAGACCAATCTTACTCTGCAAGAGCACCAGTTCCATGAAGCAATGCACCAGGCCACTCCTTGGCCTTCAGTGCTTGCCACATTTCCATGCTTGACACAAATCCTGCGTGCCAATTTCACTACATTGAGAGGCTTTATTGTGAACCTAATCTTCAAAGCACAGGAGAGAAGAGCTGGGGTGACTATAGTAGAAGAGCGCAGGAGCTGGAACAATTAAGACAGTTCAGGACAGAAATCCCAGAGGTGAGAAATGCAGAAGCTGGGTAAATCTGAAATCAGTGCAGATCCCTCTGACATTTGAAGCAATGAGGCAGCCAAGGAATAGCTCTGCCTCCTCCAACACTCAGTTTACCCAGATTACCCCCCAATACACTGCTTGTAAGAATTGCAAAGCCTGCACAACATAAGTCTCCCCCAGCAAGCCTACATGCCCAGGCCTTGACAGATTTCTCTTCAACATCAGGAATGTCCTCCTCCTCCCCCAGGTTAAGTTACACAACCCCAGCTTTATTTTTCGCTCTTAGAGAATTGCTACAGCTGCCTCACGGACAAAGTCTGTGCAGAGGAGTGCGACTTGTCAGTACATCAGGATCTGTGCTGGGATGCTTCTGAAAACTGCTCTTTTTTTTCCCCCCCTTTCTTTTTTTAAACTAGGAATAAGTAGAAGTTCTTATTCCAAAAAAACCCTCTGCTTTTGCACTTAAGCAGCCTGTATATTATTTACTAGGCAATTTCTTCAGCCCTTCTGGATTTAAGAACTATACCTGTAAATATATAAGTTGAATTTACATCAGAAAAAAGCCTTTCCAACTATAAAAAGCAAAACATTTTCTACCTACATATTTAGTCAATCATTTTATATAAAATGTTAATTTCTCAAAGATTATATACACAAACTAATAAGAGACAATCCATATCCTGTTCACTAAATCATACTGCCTCTTATTATTATCAAGCAACACTTTGGCCCTACCTTGCACTGAAGCAGTTATGCCAAATCCACATACTTCTGGAGGATTCTTCAAATCCTAGCCCCATATCCTTCAGAAGAGCATCTCTTACATCAACAGTTGCAGAACACTGCATTGTTCTTTCATCCTATTTGTGTAGTGTCCACAGACTTCTCAATAAGTGCAATGCTTCACTCACACAAAGGGCCTAACAGAGGATGAATTCTGGACTGTGCATCCTTTTCACCCAATCTAATGTCAGACTGCTGCCAATCACATTCAGAGTTAGGTGTGACACAGCAGTATCTGATAGCTTTACAAAAAAAAAAATTAACAAAAGTTCAGAAAAAAATCTGCTGGCTTGCAAAACATATTCGGTTGGCTCAAAGAGCACCAAGTAACCCTTTCCTTATAGGAAGAAATTCACTTCCCAAATCCTTTTATTTCAAGTTGACATCATCTAGTTACAAATCTGCAAACTGTGATGCATGGATGCATAAACAATGTCAGTTTTATTGTATTACCACAGTTGCTCAAGTTATGTATTACATCCAAGCTAAGCATATGGAATCTTCTTTCCAGTGCTATCATATAATATATATAATACATGTGTCTATATTTAAAAAGTGATCTATAACAGTTTAGATTACAAAAACATAAAAAAAAAAAGGGCATCTATACATAGTTTTATCCAGGAAAGATGATGCATCTCAACAGAACACAGAATTTTATAAGAAAAACACAAATTCTTCAATACTCCCATCTATTAATTAATTCACACTGAACAGTACAGCTAGTTACAAATGATTGCACGCAAGAGTTCGATACACAATCAATGCAGACTCCAGTCTCCACTCAGGGCTTTGTTAGATTTGCTGAAGCATAACTAACAGGTTTTCTCTAACTTCACACACAAGCTTGTTCTTGTTTCAACAGCAGAAACTAGACACCTCAGAAGTCTTGATTAGAGTAGACAGGTTAAAAATACTTCCCCGCTCTCTTGGAAACAGGTGCAAATCATCCACATTGTCAGCAAAGTTGATAGCTACGGAGGAAAAGTATGAACAAAGCAAACGGAACATGGGTAGGACACCAGGAGCTCTCATGAATTCACATGTGGCGGTCTTAGGTCAGCCTTCAGTTATGACCTAAGTACAGACAGTACAGGAAACGAGATAAAGAGAGATGACACCTGAGATGGGCTTGGATTCCCAAAGACCCTGGAGAGCTAAAGAGGCCTGACAGCATCATAGTGATAGGCCAACCATGCCCTAACGCTGCTGACCAGATCTTAACCTATTAACATGTGACTTCACAGTGTGAAGAACTATCTACTTGGACAATAAGGAAGATTTTAAGCATGGTGTGAGAAAGACTGCTGAGAAAACATGATATGGCATTTCACTGCATCCCCAGTAGGCGTGGGAGAAGGCAATACCACACTTTAGAACCCTCAATTCTTGCTCCTACCTGACCTGACCACCAATCAGCACCACACCTGCATTTTCCAGTAGGCATCTCCCTGGCTCAAGTAGACAGCGCCTTAGCAGGTAGGTTAGCAGTGGTTTCCATAGATGTTTCTATTAAGGACAGCTTTTCACAGTTTTTGTTGACCACTAGCACATTAACTAATTGACTCTTCACAGCCAAATGTGGTTCAAAAGTTGAAGCAAGAGAATATCCTTTACATGAGAGAAATGAACATCTACATACTTAGTAGGCACAGGATACTCTTACAACTTGGATGAAAGTTAAATCCATTCAAAGTCAAACATTAAGCAGGCTGCTTCAAATCAGTGAAATCTGAATATGACCCCTAATAGCAATATAAGATAGATTTATTCCACAATATCCAGAAAAAAAGGAGCCAAGACCAGCTGCCTGTTGATCTCATCCCTCATCAGCAGGAGCCAATACAACTACAGCATCTTTCCAACTGGAGGATAGCCATGAATGATGTGTTTATGACAGTGAACTGTGCTATTATTGCCATTTAAAACGGAACTCCAACAGAGTGACTTTCCACAATAATCCTGCCTAGGCTGGTGTTTAGCTCCTGATGAGTCTGCCCATAAAGCTCTGAGGGTCAAAACAAACTTATTAATGAAATTTCAAAAATAATCCAGCTTGTTCACGGTGTAGAAGCCCAAACATTCACTCACACTGAAATCTATTCTACCTATCCAGCTTCCCCTAGTAGCACTGCTACTGCTGTGTTTCACATTAAAGGCAGCTGAACTTCTTCCACACAAATGAAAGACTGCTACCAGCAGGGGAAAAAAAAAAAAATGGTTACACTTCACAAGAAGTATATTCATCAAATTTTGAAGCACATAAGCTTTTGGGTTTCTGGCAGACATTGAGAAATGGAAATCATTCCATATGTTGGTCTTAGAACTTTCATTTTTATATGTTTCATCCACCAATATAAGATGTTTTATTTTATTTAGAAGTTCACTAGTCTTTCATAAGAGAAGTGCCAACTGGTCTTCTACAGAAGACCATTTAAACATGGCTGTGGTCATCTCAAATAGCTACCTGACACAGAATTATACAAGAGAAAAAGTGTTAGTGTCATTCACAGAATTTTGACACTTAAGTATTCAAGACAAGTTGAGCCTCCGTGTCATTTTTTTGCTTAGCATTTTGAATAAATTACAGCTACTATACCCTCTGCTAACAGAAAATTCCAAATTTGGTTAGACAGATTCAGTTGAAGTGGCAGTATCATTCAGAACAGACAGGACCCCCTCTTTCCAACTTAACCATGAAGTTCCACACATCCTTTTATGAAAGATTTGGGCATTCTGTTACCAAACAAAAAATTATAAAGGATTTCGATAATAGCTACAGGACACCTAAAGGTACAAAAGAGATGTTAACCTCTCAAGTTATGCTACTTAATGCACTGCTGAAAGGCATTCAGTTACTAAGTGGGTACAGTTTCTACTCTGCAAGAGAAATAGGAGCACCAAAATGAAATTGTTACCTTCAGTTCATTATAAGAAGGCTTTTCTTTTAATAAAAGGTGAATGCTTTTAGACATAGTTACTCTAGCCAAGATAAGCAAAGGCTCTCACAGTGGCGTAGTTTACATCCAAGAATTAGAAGCTTAGCCCTGCAGACTGTATGCAATATGCATCTTCACAGAATGTGTTGCAAGCAGTAGATACTGCACTGCATGGCCCTGCTTTGTCAAGGCCAAAGGGGGTGACGCAGAAGTGAATCTTGGCTTCAGCCTTTGCTCAGCTTGAACAGCAAAGGTTTCCAATTGTGGAAGAGTATAAGGATTAATTCAAAACCAAGAATTTTTGCACAACAGAGTCAATTCTGGAACGATAAATTCGAAGTGGCACAACCTGTTAAGTCTTTACACTATTTCATTCTCTGACAGTTTTTCATAACCTTTCCAAACATTTTACCACATTTAACAAAAATGTACACATTCTTTATCCAGGACACGTGTCTTAGCTAGGATGAGTCACGTGCCTGTGATTTCAAAGTTTCATCTCTCAATAAAAGCCCTTCATCTAAAGTTCTACATGACTTGTATACTTTTAAGAGAATGAAGTAGACCAGGACAGGTATCATGTCACTCTTCAGGTACTCTTTCAGTACTAAGACCTTGAGGAATAAGATACAGCCTGCCTTCCAGGCAGCCTTTGTTAAACACAGACACAATATTTGAGAGAGTTATTCACTTACAATAAACCCTGTATGATCCCCTTGTTCTCTGTGTGATAGTCTCAAAGAATGATTTTCAACAAGTCCTGCAGTCACATTTCAAGTTGAGTAAAGACCAGAAAGTATCCTATGTGCACTCCATTCAGTACCTTTATTTTTTCTCCCATTTGCAGACCATTTTTGTCAAGGCACACAGTACCAGTGTTAGTACTGTTAAACTGGTTTGGTCAGACTAAATGTACCCACCAAGCAGCAAAAGCTTAGTAAGATTAACTGCAATTCCTCTCACTCATACTGCTGGATAAAATACTAAGGTTTTAAAAATGAAGTACTAGAACTCAGAAAGCTAATTCTGCATATATGGGTCCATGCATGCACATCTGGTCACATATAACCCAAATTATAAGTCACAAAACCCCTAATCCACCAACGGTACAACCCATCTGTATCTCAGATCTGAGATACAGATTCAAGCTCTTTTTAATATCACTTCAGGTCTCTACTGCATGGTGTTCATTTTGCATGAAAAAAAAAAAAAAAACAAACCACCACTACTATCTGTTGATCTTTAAGGTGCTTTTGGTGATGTGCAGTTTGGCTATGTAGTTTTTGTCTGTCCTCTGGTATTAATAATAATGAACAGCGATGACTAAATGTTGGAGGTTTTACATTTATTGCATAATGTCACTGCAATCAAGAACTCGAAGATTAACTGCGTGGACAAAAGAATTAAGAATGCATTCCTAACATTATAAAGAGAAAGAATTTCCAATCATTCACGGTATAGTAATTCAAAGAATGTAGATGGTTTCAGATTGTCTCTAGAACAAACTGGCACAAACTTTCAAGAAGCAGTTCTTTGCATTGCTATCCAAGAAAAAAAGGATTTTTTTTAACCTTTTCCAAGGATCATTCTGTGCAAACTCATGGAAATAGAGTCAAACAACGGAAAAAAATATGCAAGCCAACACATTCAATCTTTCCAAATGGAAAGTTCTCCATTTTTAAGTCTAACAGCAGAGGTAGGCTGTGCCACAGCTCTTCACTTGCCATACACTGGTGTCAAATTGCACACACACTTGTATTTTCAAGTGGTACCAGAACAACAAACCATTATCTGTCTTCATAGCATACACAGTAGCTCAAACTGGAAGAGAAAAGCCCTAGGAAAGCACTAGGAGCTGGCTACTGCCACTGCATTGCCCACTGCCTGCTGAGGAGAGGCAGCTGCACTGGACAGGCTCTGGGCAGGATTGCCTAAAGGAGTCCATGCAGCCCATAGATGTAATCAGACAAATCTACATGCAACAGCAGAGCAAGAGTCAGACAAGCATTCTGGCCTTAGAGTTAGGGATAACAGTGCTTAGTGTCAGCGAAATGAACTCAAATTTCTTCCCTCCCTGCCTGTGGATGGCTTAGCTTTTCTTTTACTGTGGAAACACTTTGCTGCAACAGGGTGCACTTCAGGTGCGCAGCACCAGCTCCACACTACTCATGCGTACTTGTTTCCTTTTGTTGCAAACCTCTGCTTATTAGCATCAGTGATAGCTAAAGGCAGCAAAAATTGAAAATTAGCTACACAAAGAGAAATTCTCCAGGAAGCTCACAGAACTCAGCTTTTGTGCAAACAGTACCACACAATTTTTCCCTGGCATCAAGTAATATTTTTTGTGAAGTTGAGTTATATAACCAGGGGAACACTCAAATGCTCAAGAAATTTTCATATGCCCAATTCCAGGCTTTCTGGGAAGTGACCTGTGATGCCAAACTTTTTAATACAGTGCTTATTCTTTCTATTTTAGTTCATGTAGATCTCCAGCTCTGCAAAGCATATTCTCATATATTGCAAATAGCTTTGAATTCAAAACCAATCCCCTGAAAGAAGCAGAGTTCCAACAATACAGAACTCAGAAGAGCCCATGGTTAAGGAGTTATATAAAAAAAAAAACAAACAAAAATAATATCCAAGCCCCCAATTTACTTAAAATTAAGCATGACGCTTGCTTTTTCTTCCCTCCAACTTATATGTCAAGACTTGCTCCTTCAAGCAGCAAAAATACCTCATGAATTAAACTGCCTTAAGTAAAGAACTATCAAATAGCAACCCCAGCAATACAGTTTAAATTTTACTTTTTTCTTTCATGTTGTGTGTACTCATTCTCATCTACTCAGCCTAAATCACCTCTGAAGGAGCTTTTAATATTGACTCTTGCTCTACAAGAAACATGTTTCTTGACACAGCATTCTTAGTCAAACTGTGCTTCTAGGCAGCGCTATGTAATTAATAATGAAGTTTCTATTTGTATATATATATTTTTCTTTATATTTTTTTTACCTGAAAGGTTTGCTCACAGTGCAAGCAAATACTATTGAACTATAAAAGTATCAGTATTTAAGTGGGGTTTTTTTTTGTTTGTTTGTTTTAAAGCAATCAAAAGCTATGCTGCAAAGATACAACTGCAGCAAACACAGAGCTTTCAGTGAGCCACCAGGAAGCATATTCCAATAGTTTTGGTGGTATCCCAAGACCATCACTTAATTAACAACACTTGGCAGAGGTTTATCAGTCTCCAGGCTTTGAAGGTTTGTGCATGAAAGTAAGATACTGGATCAATGGACACGGCAAGTGAGATGGAAAGTTTCACCATATGTAAGCCTCTACTACTGAAGAGTAACACAACCAGCACCTACTATCACCAGACTGCAGCTTATCAACCCTCTCTTCTGTCACTACCTATTTAAGCAGCTGACTCCAAACAAACAAACAGTTCTCTGGACACACAGCAAAGAAACCTTTCATTTGAAGACACCTATAGCTAAAAGATAGCATGGATAAACTGTTTACATTCAGTGTAATGCGGCCGTCTACTACAAAGACAGAGAATCATTCACATTATTGTAAACTGTGAACTCAGTAACCGAATAAACTGTGTGGAAATCCTTACCTTAAATACACAAGGCCTACCCACCTTTCCCTTCAGCAAGCCCAGTAAACGAGGTATTAAAAAAAAAAATCAAGTTAACTTGCAGTAATCAAGCACCTGCAGTCAACTTCAACTGATCAAGGCCAGAACACAGGAAAAAAACTTTGGTCAAACCCAGGTCCTTGCTGACAGTAACTGAAGGTCAAATATTTGTTCTCACTGTGGGACCTCTCTGGAGGAGGACTTAGCATCACTGACTACAAGGAGGTTTTGTCTTGCCAGCAGAGAACAAGGGGCAGCCAGTAAACAAGACAGTCAAACAACTTCCTTGACAGAAGCAGTGTGGAACTGAAGCAAAGAGCTGCTCAAAACATTATTCCCAGTCATGCCAAATGGCTACCTATTAAGTTCAATAAGTAAGCAAGAGATTAACAGGGGAGAGGAAAGCCATGCCAACACACCAGGGGTCATGGCACAGCCCCCACTTCAGCCAGTTCTGTAATGGGGACTTGTGGCTCAGCACTGCCCTGTTCCACACCAAGCTCTGCACAAATGGTCACTTCAGAACACTGCTGCCCATCCAGCCCAGCTGAGAGGACCTGCAGCAGAGCTAGGCACAACATAGACACCAACAGTAAAAGCTTGTGTAACCAGCTGCTAAAGTTTTCAGTCATTATTCATTTTATTGTGGCCTGCGCTAAGGTACTGATAACCAATACAAAAATGTAATATTAAGCAAGGCATGTTTTCTGCTCAAATTTATCAAATGGTACAGTTCCTGGATTAGCAACTGAAACTAGAGTCTACTGAAATGTTACACCAGCTTTGAACAGCAGAAGCACCTCTCAAAGAGGTGCAGAGAGAGCACTTTCCTCATTTCAGTTAATTCAGCTAGCTCAACAATCCACAGAGAAAGGTCATATTTCTCCAAGGATACACAAGGTGCCAAAGCTGGTGAAAGCCTCATGAACACGAACCAAGCATTTATATTCCCATCAACCATCACTAACACTTTCCGTATTAAAGTCTCTTTAAATGCACAAAATCCTCAAAATACTTACACTTCAGTTTAACTAGAAGATTTTGTGCTTTCCCTTCAGCTCCTGCTCTCAAACCACACCTCAAGCAAATGGAAGAAAGTTCCCAAGCCCTCACTGCCAAAAAGTTCCACACAACTACAGGATGTAACTTTTTATTATTTCTAATTCTACTCAATATTGGGAAACCTAAAATAGAAAACAGAAAATACAGATATTCAAGCCAAGAAACCTCAAAAGAAAAAAAAAAATCAGAAACTGTTTTTGAACTGACATCCACCTCAAATGTAAGTGTACACCATGAAATTAACTCCACCAAATAAAGATAGGGCTAAGATCCTAAATTTAAGAGGTTCAGAAAGCTAAGTCTAAGATATTTAAATCTCTGCCTTAGTAGCCTCCAACACAAAGACAAGCAAAGAATTTCACAACTAAGGCAACTGGAACCTTCACTCCCCTGACAGAATTAGGGGCTATGACCAATTTTTTCAGAAATTGAGAACTTAAGATGAATTATCAAAGACCACATGCAAAGAAAACCACCAAGCATGTTTTCTCAGAGAAGGAGATAGGCTCCATAAAACAGACTTCAACATGCTGCTTGAAGGCAATTGCTGAGCAGCAGAGAGGATAAAAGCATCCTCCCATTCGCACAGTATCAAAGGATCGGTGTTTATAGAGAAGAAGAATTTAGAGGAAATGCACTACAGCTCAATGACAACAAGCAGCAGAAAGCCATTGCAGTCACAGTGCTGAGGTAAGGTAACACTGGCAGTCTTGCCAAATCCTGCACTTGCTGAAGGCACATCCTCAGATTATTGCACTAGCTGCTTCAGCTTACTTTCCAAGAATGATTACAGATATGAGGTCCAGGCAGCTCCTAAACCAAACAAATATTTTGACCCCTTATGCTTTCTCTAAAAAATTGATGAGTAATGTAAGTGCAGGGAGAGGTCACCAATCCATTCTGGTGCACAAATGACCCAGTTACTGATCCAAGACTGCAGCGATTTCCTGAAGGAGGAATAATGGAGGTGAGTCTAAGAATACACATATCACACCTACATGAGTAAGCCAGCCAACTCATCACAAAAGGAAAGCCTGCTGCCAAAACGTTCCCTTCCTTCCAAACAACGAGGCCAAACTGAACGTGACTCAAATCTATTATTCCCCAAGCTACAGGTTAATTTGGTTTCATGAAGCAGAGTGCTTAAACCTTGATACAGAGAGGCCAAGAGGTACCACCAATGCTTGTTTGCCAAGCAAAGGCCTCATCCTAGCTTTCTTCCAGCACCAGAAGCAGGGAGGGAAAAAACCCAGGAACTAAACTGCTAAGTCCTGGGAGATAGGACCTGGAGGTGACATAGTTTTGTCAGAAACCATCGTGCACGGGGTTACGCCTGGTGCTCATCTTCTGCAAGCATCAAAGCTTTTGTTTCTTTTCAGCAAACCACGCAATTCTTCAGGTCTTCTCCCTTCAGTTCCTTTTGGGTAAGGAAGTGCCAGATTTGTTTCTTTCTCTATTTACGAGAAGGGAAATCACTACCACAAAAAGTTTTGCGTTTTCTTTTCTTTTTTTTTTTTTTTTTTTTTCAGGGGGGAAGAGGGTGAACAGGAAAATTGAGAGAGGAATTGAAAGCACGCATCCACCTTCACAAACTAAACACTGCCGTGGCCGCCCTCTGAAGTTTAGAGGAAAAGACGCGTAATAAGAACGTCAATCACAAAGAACAACACTGAAAGAGCCCACCCGGCGCCGGGGGCCGCAGACAGGGCCTGGTGGGCCCCTGCAAAGCCGGGACCTCCCGCCCGGCCCCCGCCCACAGCGAGGCCGCGCGGTGCAGGCCCGGCCGCCGAGCCGCGGGGCCGGGAGGGCTGGAAGGCGGCGGCGAGGCCCGGGCCCTACCTTGAAGTAGCCACCCTCGTACAGAGTGTTGGGGGGCCCGAAGATCGCCACCTCCCAGTTGTAGAGGTCGGACTCGTCGACCAGGGTGATGCGGAAGCCTTCCACCGGCTCCTCCTGCAGCGACTTCAGCTCCAGCATCAGCGCCTTCTGCGAGCTGCTCATCTGCTGCTGGGCCATGGCGCGGCCGCCGCCCCCGCCCCTCCCCACTCTAACGGCCGCCGCCGCCGCCGCCACTTCCTTTTGTGACGGCGCCCGCTCGCCGCTGACCTCAGCGCGCCGCGCCGCGCCCCGCCCACGTCTCCCCGCCCCTCTCGCGAGATACCACGCCCCCGCAACGCCGGAGCCACGCCCCCACCGGAGGGCTTCGAGGAGCAGCGGCGCCTGTCGGCGACCGCCATCTTGCTCGTGGTGGGGGCTGCGTGCCTCCGGGCTGCTCCTTTCCTCTTGGCGCTCGGTCGGGAGGGTGCAGCCCTCCCTTTCCTGGTGGTCAGCGCTGTGACAGACAGCAGCTGTGATCGCGGTGGGAAGCCACCGTCCTATCGTAGCTCCGGCTGTGCTTTGAGGATAGGGAGGGTAATGGTGAGGAAGCCATTTTCAGACAGAGGCCTTACTAAGTGGCCTTGTGCGGAGACAGCGTCCCATAGCAATTGTGCAGCCAAACAGTGAAGCACACAAGTGGTTCTGAGTGCTGGCTCAGGCGTGGGCCCTGCTTCCATAGTGCTTCGCAGATACACAAAGTGCTGCCGCCACAGAGTAGACTTGGGATCCTTCCTGCCATACCCCATGGGGCAAATCAACGCTTCCAAAGGCGAGCAGGCATTGTCCTGCATAGGTAAAGCTGTGAGCACAGACCTCTGGCAGCGTTAGGGAGCTGGTGTTCTGCAGCAAGTCTTTTACAAATTAAATAACAAAGCAGTGATCCAGAAGGAGGCCAGGCAGCGCAACGTGGCCATTTGACTTCTGGAAGCACTGAGGCACACACCTGCCTGTGGCATATGGGAGGATACAGCATGCCCAGCACAGGCAGTGAACTGGAAGTCTTGCTCCAGACAGGGTTTGTCTGATTATAACAGCAATAATTTTAATAGCTGATGCTCTGTGATGAGTTCTGATTTAGTTACCATGACCTCAGAAATGTCAGAGCTATTTGAAGGTTCAACTAGGACAAGTGTTGCACCTTGGTGGGGCACTCCTAGATAATGTGTACAGACCGGGAGAAGAACACACTGGGAGCAGCCCTGCAGAGAAGGCCTTGGGGGCCATTATGGACAAAAAGCTGTGCATAAGGCAGCAGTGCAGACTGGAAGCCCAGTGCATCAACAGAGGGATGGCATCAGGGTGAGGGAGGTGATTGTACCCCTGTGCTCTGCCCTCTGAGGCCCCATCTGCAGTGCTGTGTTGAGGCCTGGGGCTCTCAGCACAGGAGAGATGCAGAGCTGTTGGAGCGGGTCCAGAAGAGGGCCATGAAGATGATCAGAGGGCTGGAGCACCACTGTTGTGATGACAGGCTGAGGGAGCTGTGCTTGTTCAGCCTGGAGAGGAGGCAGCTCCAGGGAAGCCTCACTGCGGCCTTCCAGTACTTGAAGGGAGCTTACAAGCAGGGAGGGGACTGACATTTTACGTGGTCTGATAGAGATAGGGCAAGGGGCTTTAAATTCTTTTAAAAAGAGGAGAAATTTAGGTTAGATGTCAGGAAGAAATTTTTTGCTCAAAGAAAGGGTGATGAGGTCCTGGCCCAGGCTGCCCATAGAGCTATGGGTCCCCCATCCCTGGAGGCACTCAAAGCCAGGCATGATGGGGTCCTGGGCAGCCTAATTTGGTGTGGGGTTGGAAATTGGTGATTTTTAAGGTCTCTTCCAACCTAAGCTATTCTGTAATTCTATGAAATCTTTGCTGACTTTGTATTTGTGGTCAAATGAAAGTTATGGATGAATTGAAGGAAAAATCATGTAATTCCTGTGACACTGAATTACATGGAGTACAGGGAAAAATGGTAGAAGACCTTGAGATGCTGCTGTATAGAGAGGGATTGAGACGTGTTTACTTTAAGTAGGAGATTAATTAAAAAGAGCAGAGTGGTCACAGGCACAGCCCAGAAAGTGGGAAATGGTAACAGAGAACATAGTTTCTTCACTGGACTCACTGTTGCAGAATGTTACTCCTGAAGTGGAAGTAAGGTCTGTATCTAGACAATAAGAGTATCAGTTGTAACAGATACTACTTAAGAAGGAGCGGGATTTATAGGACACCTCAAACTTCAGCTTTGAGGCACTGCTTTCACCCTACTACACATGGCACTGGCCCACACCAGTAGGACAACTGTCTGCAGAAGTTACACCCAGCCATACCTCTACGCTTGTGTAGCTTTACCCCTCTAACTTTGCTCCACCATCACTCACTGCTTTCCCATCCTGAGGACAGCAGCATGGGTAACGATTACATGGTCATCTTCCCTTTCCAGAACCATGGGCTTTCCTGAATGTATGGGATGGCTGTCACAGGTCTGGAGGTGTGGTGTGGCTGGGGCAGCCTGAGCTGCAGGTTTGGCCACCCTTCTTAGTGCCTCAGCGTCTGGCCTTACCTGTAAGGGCTCCAGACTCGTCCATCTCATCCCTTCCTGTTCTGTCCTGTCCTTCAGTGAGTCTCTGGCTTCATCCCACTTCTCAAGCGTACTCCCACTCTCAAGCCTACTCTTAACTGCTCCCTAAGCCATTTTAGAACTATTCACACTTCTACCCTCACCATTCTCATCTCCCAAACACCCAGGTTTAATGCTGTGGCCATCATCATTCCCAAACACCCAAGCCTCAGTGTCCACTCCCAGCTGCCCTTCCACGTGCCCTGCTTTCATCACTGATGAGTCTGAGAAAGCATTCGACACAGAGCACTGTGCTGTGCCCTTCACTGTTGATGTTATACCACAATTTCCTTCCTACTCCAATCTGTTAACATGATGTCACAGCTTGCTGAAGAAACAACAGCTTTCCTCAGCCCTTTGGTTTGATCCAGCTGGCCAAAGCCAAACCCTTTTGGGACTGTGCTTGCCTCTGTTTTGAAGGTAACAGTATCACCTTTCTTTACGGCTAGCCTCCACTGCAGGCTTTGTCTGAACTGGTCCAATGCTGGGAAAGATGGGAGAAGCAGTTTGTTGCCATTAGGCACTTATCTCTACCTGCTGCTTGTCTTGAATGTTAACGAAAGAGGTAATCATGCAAGGCAGAAAGTAAAGAAAGCTCTGGTGTATTCAGTAGGGCAGGTGAAATTTTTTCCATCAGGACAGCTTTTAGAGAGAATATTGCTTTTTCCCCAAAACCTGTTTTTTTTAGCTCTCTTTCACAGAAACATCCCCTTCTCACAGAAAAATAGAAGCTGTCACAGAAACAGAGTGCTGGGAAGCCATGGCACTACTCTCTCAGTGTGATGCACTCTTGCACACCTTACACTTGTTCTTTCTTCATTTTTGTTTTTATTTTTCTGAATGACTTGCTTTGCTCTTAGGGCTTAGAAAAGGAGGAATAAAAGCTGGTGTGGGGAAGTGTGGCTCGATTATGGGGAAATCTCAGCAGCTGAGAGAAGGCTGCTTGTGCCCTTAGTCCAGCTTCCAGTGCAGAGCTGGTTGCTGAACAGTGGACCGACCTCAGGTACCACCAGAACTTCTATGTAAAAATGAGATGAAAACTTCTCTTCAAGCCCTTTCTGCTTTGTTCTCCTCATCTATTTTTAATATCTCTCTTCCTCTTCTCTTTCCTCCTTCCTGAGTGCCGCATTCATAAACAATGACAAACTGGGAGTTAACTCCTCTGCTTAGCAACAGCAGAATTCTGCCACTGGAGCTTTGAAAATGCAAATGTTTCATCAGTGTCACACTGGAGGGTTGGTGCCCCATGAGCTGGCAGAGAGAGGGGACAGGATGTAGGAAGACAGGGCCAGTCCCACCTACACTGCTCAGATCCCAGGGCACAATCATGTCACATAATTCTCTGCAGAGCTATATCCAATTTATTTCCTGCGTGGCTCTGAGGATGAGACATCTGCTCCTTCCTCCAGGAAATAGTACCAGCCTAGGCTAAAAGATGAAGCCGTCTCCTCTCCTACCACTTCCTCCCTGCTCTTCTGCTCTGATGAGGCAATGACAAGGACCCTTGTTGCAGTGGGAACCTATGTGGGCTTGGACACTGTCAGATGGATGCTATATGGAGAACAAACAGGGGGTATTTCCTCCACCCCTTCTCTGGAGTACTGTCATCCATACTGATGCAGATCTCCCACCATACGTCACAGAATAGGTTCTCTGCCAAGGAGAGAACAGTGACAGAGGAATATAATAGAATCATAGAATCAAAAAGGTTGGAAAAGACCTCCAAGATCATCTATTCCAGCTGTCCACCTACCACTAGTATTTACCACCATAGCATTTCTTCTCTTATTTACAGCTGAAACCCTAGTTCCAGACCAGAGGTAGCTCAGTACCATGGTGAGGTCCCATTGACAAGGAAATACTTCCCCAAGCATTTAGTGGTGGGAATCAATATGCAATTCTCACATATATAGTGTTTGGATACGGGGAGAGTGGAAGCAGCTGTGAACCTCTGAGGGTAAAGGTCTGATCACAATTCAGCTTTTGTCTCTGTTTCACCTAAAAATGGGACAAGCAGATCCTCAGGCAGAATTTGTCACAGAGACGAAGAGATCCATTAGATAGGCAGTTGGCAGCATCTGGGTTAACAGGGGCTTCAGGCATCAAAGTAGCCACCAGCAAAGAAATGCAAAGTTTGGAAATGGCAGAACAAAGCAGAAGAAAAATGAAAGTAAAAAAAAAAAGGCTTTTTTTTTTTTTTTTTGTAGCTTTATTTTGATTTGTCCTTTCTCTTGCTTGTTTAAATTTGAATGGAATAAAGTTGTCTTTTTCTTTTTTCTTTTTTACCTTTTTTTTTTTCACCTTTTACTCTAGTTTGCTCTTTTAAAAGGATGAAGTCCATCACAGGGGTTTGATAAAAGATTGCCAGGAAAAGGCCTGCTGCTGTTCTTATTCAGCTGATGAATAAATTATAAGCACATTACAATGCTATTTCAGCTGTGATTCCAGGGCCCAGGGGCGTGACGGCTGTGACCTTATGCCTGTCAGACAATGGTTTGAATTTCCAAAGAGTTTGTGTAACCCACTGTTCAGGTCATCTTACACCTCCTGTTCCGGGCTTGGCTCACTCTGAGTCTGTGGGACTTGCTGGCTGCAGGGACAGTCGTCCAGCTGCGGTGGCACATACCATGGTCCACAGAGGTTCCTGATCTGATTTCTGTCTCCAACTGGAAGAGTGTACCACTTTATTGCTGGGAATGTACCTGAGATGTCCATGCAATTCAGGTTACATGCTGAGGACTGGCATTATAGCTTATTTGGGAAAGGATGACTTTCCTTCAGGAGAGGGTAACTTCTGGATTGGACCTTCAAACTGTCCCCATCATTGGGCTGGGCAAGTGCTGGGAGAGTGCTGACAAGGGCTAGAGCCCATTGGGCAGCTGCTTGGTGGGCTCCTGTGCACATCAGACCCTGCGTTCACCTTCAAAGCAGCAGTAGTCTCCTGACTGTGACAGGGCATGGCAATGTATCCCAGGAACCCAAAAATCCTGCTGGTGACTGTTTTTCTTGGAAGATATCAGGGCGTCTGCTTGGGCATTCACACTTTGCTGAATGGAGAACTTAGAGCAGATGGGAGTAGGAGGTTAGAGAGGTGGGAATGGAAACACAGAAGGAAAGAGACATGAGAAGGCCAGGTTGGATGGGCAATGGGCAGCTTGATCTGGTGAGAAACAACCCTGTTCACAGCAGGGAGTTGGAGCTGGATGATCTTTAAAGTCACTTCCAACTTAAGCTGTTCCATGGTTCTATGATTCTGTTATAATGCATACATCAGAGATAAATGTTCCTTTGACATCTCATCAGAGAATCCGGAAACAATGCAAAAGGCAATCAAGCAGGAGAAGGAAGTTCTTCTGGGACTAACATTGCTTGTGGAACTGAAGGTGCACAGCTCAGGTCCTGCCTGGTACCTTTTGTCTTTTCCACAATCATTCTAAAAGTCATGAACAGACTCAGAAGGAAGAAACAAAACTGCCTTGTAACCATTGAGCTCCAGGAACAAGTGACAGGCTTGGGTGGCTGTGGGTGAGAAGGTCCAGAGATGAGGCACATGGTTTTTCCTTTGAGTCTCCAATTCCATCTTCCTAAAATGGTATGTTCCTCTAAAAATGTTTGCAGGGCTTGTGTGACAGACACAATATGTCATTCACATGTGCTTATGAGCACTCTCTAAGCTCTGGAAAACACAGTGCTGTGTGGGAACCCTTGCTCAGAAACAATGGTCTGGGCAAGGGGAAGAACTGCCGCAGCAGTCCTGCACTCTGCTCTGTGTGTCCATGCATGTCTGGGAAGAGGCTAAATGTTCCTGCTGGAGCCTGAATCACCATGCAGGTAATTAATGCAAATTCCCTAGACAGGCAAACAAGTCTTGAGAAGCTTCACTGCCTGACCTGAACACGATGAATGGTTCAGTCATCTTTACCCCCGGGGGTTACAGTGCCTTGGAAATTTGGGAAGAGCTTCATGAGGATCTTAAAAATCATCCAGAGAATCACTGGTCTAACCTTACAAGGCCTAAACCCTCCAGCTTTGTACAGATGGCAATGCAGTGTTCACATACCTTCCTGAAGAGACCATGCAGGGACATGGGCCTCTGTGACAGCTTGCAAGGTCGGGCTGAACTCCTGTCCTTTGGCCCCACCAGCTTCTCTACCAGCCCCTTTGTCCCTTGCAGACCTTGGAGACACCCTGGTTGTGTCACTCTCCTACTATAGCTACTCCAACAGTCAAGTAAATCTCCTTCAGAATTGTTTTCTAGCCAGATTGTTTCCATTAATTATCCCTGTGATACCCTATCCTGCAGGAAACTCCTTGGATGCACAACTCATACCTCTAGGTGCCTGCTTATCTTGTGTCCATAGCCCACTAGCACATCTCAGCATCCTCCAGGTCCTCTACAGGAGGAATCCTTCCCCTTCTCTGAATCCCAGTTGTGTGTTCAAAATCTGGCAGAGGGAGCTGGCACTGATCTTCATACTTTCATCTAGGTGCTCAGCAGGGCTGGTCCCTCCTTCAGGAACATATTCCTGTTGAAGGTGGGGAAGGCTCTGATGCTGCTGAAACTATCAACTGAAAGATTTAATTTCAGTTGGGTATGTTTTACCTTTACAAAAGAATCCTGAGGGTCTGGAGGGAGGGAGCTTAAAAGTCAACCCAAGCCTTTGCATCAAGACCCTCATTTCTGCAGCCCTGCTGGTATAAGACAAAATTTCCTGGTTCTTGTCTGCAGTAGAGTCTGGGAAGCAGTGAGATGGGCCAATGCATTTCCCAGTGCTGCAGGGGGTATTCAGCTGGGTGTGCTAGTTGCAGCCCAGTTCTGACTGGTTTGTGCTGCCCTTATTTCTGAGACCATCAGGGGTTCTTTCCTCACTCTCATCCTAGGGAAAATAAAACACCTCTGAATGTACTTGCTGGCTGGTGGGAAGGACCCCAAAAGGCAAGTATTAAATGTTTCCCACTTCTATGGAAGGGGCAAAGGTTTAGAGACAGAATAATTGCATGGAGCAGCAAGTGTTGTGCACTGAACAAATCCCTCCTATTCAAATAATCATTAGAAGTACTGTGAAGGCCACAGAAATTGGATAAAATATTTTCTCTGTCTCAACTGTGTTTTTTCTCTCAGCATCCATTTTTAGTAAATTTCTGACTTCAATTTCCTTCTTAAGTGCAGCACTTTTGAGCATGGCCAGGGCATTCATATGCTTCCCTTGGCAGCACAACACCTGCTCAGATTCAGAAATGCAGAGTTTTTTCTCTAGATTGAGCCATATTTTCATTTGCCTGACCAATTATAAACAACAGAAATTAGAATGGAGAGTTTGATGGGGAGTTTGGACTAGGCCATTTAGTGACTAGGCCATCTAGTCCACTCCGCAATGAACAGGGGCATTTACAGTTCAGAGCTCATGGTTCTCAGAGCCTGGTCTAGCCTCATCTTGAATGTCACCGTGGATGGGACATTCACCACCTGGTTTCTTGGCTACCACACTGGCAGTGTGTCTGACAGCATTTTATTGACATTGGAGGTGTCTATAAAGGGACCAGAGACCCTGAGGCTCTCTGTCAGAGGTCTGGAGAAGCCTAAGCTGGACTAGACCTGTTCAGGCTTTTTTTGCTGTGAGAGCATTTAGACACTGGAACACACTTTCTAGCAAGGTGGTTGATGCCCTAAGCCTGTCAGTGCTTAAGAGGTTTTTGGATGATGTTCTCAATAACATGGTCGAGCTTTTGATTAGCCCCAAAATGATCAGACAGTTGGACTAAATTATCTTTGAAGGCCCCACATAAACTAAACTTATTCCATTTTGTTCAGTTCTGTTGTCCTGTCCTATCCTACTCACATTGTTCTGCACTACAGGAATGAGAAGGGAGATTTGGAATTTCTTGTGGCCAGGTCAGAGCCAGATCTCCTCTCCTTGCCTTATCTCATGGCCTTCAGGCTCAGCATTTCAGCAGCTGGTGCTCTATCAAGTCTGTGCAACAAGCGATATCTCATGTCGCTCTATCTTGGCAGCCAGAACACACGGCTCCCGGCAGGTGCTATCTCCTCTCCCCACTCACGCATGCCTCCCAGAGATGGTTGCCCAGCTCTGCAGACAGAAAATATCCTGGGCTGCCTCACAGTCTTGGCCCTGAAGCTGCCAAGACTTTGGCTTTTGCTGATGCAAGAGAGTGTCCCTCATCCCTCAATACCTTTGCTTTTCCAGCTCTTTGTAGAGCATCTCTCTCTGTCTGCACACCCTGTTTATTTGGGAAGGCTTCACCTGGTTTGCTCTGATCCCAGCAGACTCTGTGTGTCTCAGCTCTGGGCTAGGCTCCAAGGCTGCATTCACATAGCTGGATAACAAACTTATCATGACCAATGTGGTGTTTCAGTATTGGGAAACTGGGACCACTTTTCTGCCTGGATTAACTGATCCCATCTTCTCTTACAGCACAAAGAGGCATTTGCAGTGTCAGGTGGAGAGAAAAGGAAATCACATCCAGTCCTGAAACACCTTTCTTTAAATTGAATGTTGAAATAGTCTGTCAAAGCCCATCTTTTGATGACCATGGAAGGATGTCAGAAAATGTGGTGATCCTCTCCCTGAGTCAGATGTATCTTTGTAAGCAAGTCTTTGGTAGATTTTTCTCCCATGAATATTTATGGTTATTTTTGAAGCCAGATAAATTTTAAGCATTTGCAACATCCTGTGGTAAATAGCTGCCCAGTCTAATGACCTGTTTGGGTGTAGAATCATTTCCTTTGGTTTGTTTTGATCCTGCCTTCTTTTTGATGCCCTCATCCTTACTCTGGAAGAGATGATGACCATCCCTGTTCTACCCAAGTGTTTTCTGCCCTTCATTATATTTTGGATTCTACCATAACCTTTCCCATACATATCTTTTGTGAACAGGAAAGTTACAGTCTGCACAATTGTTCCTTCTACAGATGCTGAGACCTTAGGGTGTTAAGATCACCTGGAGATGGCTTACATTTTGTCTTCATCCCTTTTATAATAATGATCATGAGTCTTGGGTGCACCTCCCACCCCTGATCGTCTAAAAGACAAATATAGAGAAAATGTCTCAAAGTGAGATGTCACCACCCAGATAACTTCAAATTATCCCTGCCTGTATTTTCTCCCTTGAATGCTGCTGCCCTAACCCAGACTGCATCACTGGAGGAATTTGCCTTTGTGTTTGCATACAATAGGCACTGGGGAAGCAAAGGAATTCTAAAATGGCTAGAGAATACAGAGAACAGAGGTACCCGCTCACTTCCGTCAGATGCTCCTGGAGAGGCAGAGCTTTGACACCTGGTTTCTACTAGCACCCTCTTGTGTGTAGTTTCTTGCAGTTGCTAATGAAGTTCAGCACACTCCACAAGCTCCCTTCATGTGTGAGAACTGCCTTTGGTCCTCCTCCTCCCAAGCTGAGCTGCTGTTCCCACAGCACTTCTCTAAATTGTCTGTACCTGAGGGTGAAGCTGCCCTGTGGATTCAAAGCTGAGAGCAAAGAAGGATCTTGCAGTGACAACAGCATAGCTGTATCATCTCTGTTTCTGTGGGAGGTGAGAGCAGAATGGGAGCTGCAAGTGAGCTGCTTGGCCACCTGTGCCAGCCCTGGCTCAGCTCTCCTGCACCCTGGCAGTCCCTGCCACTGCTGTGTTTCAGTTTCTCTACCAGGTGAGTGAGAAGAATGGACCACAGCATTGCAGGGAAATAGGACACAGAAGATCCAGAGCTGTTAAATCCAAACCAAGCATGCTTTCAATTAATCAAGCCATCAGCATCTTCCTCACCCTGCTGATGTTTTTCCGTATTGCCTAGGTGATCCCTTTGCCCCCTAGCACTGCTCACCCCAGTTCAGGTCCATTTGTCCACTCTGACCCCATAACAGCACCACACAAAATGAGGGAGGGAAGGTTGGTGGGGCACGGTGTGCATCAGCAGGACTGGCTGGTTTAAGGCATGGTAAATAAGTGCTACATTGCATCTTCCTTGTTGCCTCCACTGCATCCACTCTCAAGAGCTGCCATAGAGATTGAAGTATCTCTTTGTTTTGGAAAATGGAGCAATATTCTGCTGCAGGGAGATTGCCAAGGGCTGTTTTGGTGGGATCATGGCAAACGAAGTGTCTCCAAAAAAGCTCTGCACTATGGCAAAACAAGAGGGATCAGAGCTCTGCAGGTCCCTTCCATCCCTTGGCATCCCTGGTGTGATTTTTGGAGGCTGCAGGCTGTTTCTTAGGATCAGGGAAAAAAAAAAAGAAAAAGAAAAGGGTTTCTCCTCCTTGTTGCTATGTGTACAGCCCACAGCAACAGCAGGGAAATCAGACAGGCTTGGTCTCTAACTGTCACAGAAAGCAAGCCAAAAGCAGGCAGAAAATAAAAACAAGGACACAAAACCATCTATGCAAAAAGCAGACTGGTGATTTAAAAGCAGACAGATGCTGCTAGCATGCTATGAAATGAGAACTTTCCATCAGTTCTCTTTGTGCAATTCTGGTCATCCAAGTTTTGTGATAAAGCCATTGGAGCTGCTGGTTTTGAGCAGTCACGACTGGTCTTTCTCTTTCCTCCCCATACAATACATACAGATTGTTTATGTTCTTTCTAGATTTTTGACCTTTTAGGATTCTTTTGGTTGTTGTTATATAAGAGGAACTTGTAATGCAATCTCTCGGAGTATGATGTTTCCCAGGAGGGCTCTGGATGTTGTGTGATCACCTGGACCCCCCTGCTATGAAGCAGGTCATAGTCCTGCCATGTCACAAGTGGTGGCTGGTGCTGATGAGACAAAACAGAGGACCTGCAACCTATCCTCTTACAGGGATCTGAGTCTTTCAGCCTATCACTCAAGAAGAGCCTGGGGCTGAGTGGCTTGAGCAAGGTCTATGTCAGAACAAGGAGCCACATGCTGGGTGTGCTCCAGACTTCTTAGCTTTTGGCTTGGTTGTACAGATCAAGCATGGGACAGCCATGGCCAGAAGTGCCATGCCCTTGTGTGGATGGGTTGTGACTTTCTGTGGCCATAGAATGACCAAGGAATGGATGCAAAACTCAGGTGGGGAGCTGTTCTACATGTGGGAAATGTGGGACATCTGCAGGTGATGCTGCCACTTGGGTCTCAGCCCATCCAGAGATCCTGTTCTCTGCTTAGTACCCCCATGCAGTTTCTATCTGTGTGGAGCAAAGGGATGTGATTGCCCCAGAAAGGTCTGGTGGCTGTAGAATTTCTGGAATTTGGGGTCAGATCACGTATTTGGGTGACTTGGCCAAGGACAAGTGATGGTAGCCAGGGGCTGTGTTGAGGCTCTAGTGAACATTAGATGTCTTTAAGGAAGTATAAATTCTATTTTGTGGAGTTTTGTCATTTGTAAGATGCCATGCTGACTACAGCATCTGGATAGCTGGTGATGACGGACATCCCCAGGGGGTGTGCTGATGCTGGCTCTGTCTGACTGCACTACTTAGGACATCTCAGGAATGCTGTGCCAAGAAGATGCTAGCATCACCCTGAGAATGGCATCACCTGGGCTGGAAGCCCCTGAGCTCCAGGGGATAAAGCCAGGGGATGGATCCCTTCCAGTCCTGGTGCTGTCTGGGTGTTGGGCTGGGGCACAGCCCAACATGGTATCCCACATCTTTTCGGGCATGGTGTGGTGGTGTGAGGTGAGCAGCACTTGCGAGGGCAGGCAGGGGAGTGGCATACTAGGAAGTAATTTCTTAAGATGATTATTAGTATTAGGATGTTAGGATGGGGCATAATTAATGACTTGCTGGTGCTGAAACACTTTGTTAAATAGTCTATTGTGGGGAAGGCATCACCAGTATTGCTGCGGGACCGGCCAGGCCACCCTGGGTCAGCACGTGTGTGTACACATGTAAGGTGTACATATGCATACAAATGTGCATGTGGCAGCATGTGTGCCTCCAAAGGGAAGCTGCCTGCGGGCTGGGGAATACCAAGGGGCACATACCACTGACGCCCATGGGCATCCTTGGTATTCACCTCCCTAGTGGCTACATCCCTTGTGTCCTGTTGCTTGTGAGCAGCTTAGAGGTGAGACCTTGTTGTGATCAGCTGTGACCCAACAAGTTTTATTAGCCTTCCTAAAAATCCTGTGCTGGGTTGTAATTATCCTCACCCTGAAGCAGAGGGGAACCTGACGCCATGGACATGCCCCCAGATAGCCAGTGGTGTTGGGCAGTGGTTGTGGCACTCTGGGGTTGGGATACAGTGAATGGCAAATTTAGGAAAGGAACTGAGCTGGAGCATGGAACCTTGGCATGTCATGGTTGGGAGGGAAGGGAGGAAGAAGAGTATTTCTTTCTAGAGTGCTGAGGATGAATTCCTGCTGAGGTAGGAGCTGATGCCATAATTCACACTTGGCGGCCACAGGGCCTGTCCACAATAATTACTTGAAAACTGGCTGTGAGTCAAACATCCACACTTGCTGGAAGTCATTCCTTGCAGGTGATGTTGGAATCTGATGGAGTGCAGGGGAACACGTGCACATAGAGGGATAAATGACATTTGTGTCACCAGTGTTGAGGGGAAAAACATGACTGAGGCCAGTACAGGGTGATGATGGCCAGACTGAGCATCAACTGCCTGGCATGAGTGTCACTGCTGAGGAGACATTGCTGTGGGGGTGAGGACACGTACCACTACAGGGATTGGGATGCCAATCCCTTCCACAGAACCATGTGTTCCCATTTCTGAGTGACACAGATCCTCTCCACAGTGGGTGGCACTCAGCTGAGGGCATCAGCACTCCACTGTCACATTGCCACACTTTGTCACCCACTATCACGCTAGTCACTGTAACCCACTATGGGTGTACCCACAATCTGCCACCCCATCCCCCCCTTTCTCTTCCAGTGCTCTTAATCCAGATGGAGACACCATACCCTCTCCCCCCCCGGCCACCTGTCTCTAGAGGCTCTGAGATACTGTGGCCACATTGGTGCGGGGGAGGCATCAGGGTGTTCCTAAGTCACCTCCTGCTGGCGGTGGCCTTGGGGATCAGGGCCTGGCAGTGCGGTGACCCTGGTGTCCTGAGGCAGGTTTTGGAGTTTGGATGCATCTGTAATGGGGGGTAGGGGTGTCCCCATGGGCTCCCTCTTCTATCCCCAGCCCTGCCCATGTGCCTAGCTCTGTCCCACCCCATTCTTCTGACTTCATTCCCAGCCCTATTTCCGGCTGTCCCCAAACCCATAATTTGTCCTTCCCCATCCCCGCCCAATTCCCATCTCTGTTGCCACTTCCTGTCCCCAGCTCCATCTGTCCTCACTCCTCCATTTTTATTCCTGCCCCCAATTCCCTGACTCTGTTGTTTGTCCCCAGTCCCTGTCCCGTTCCTATCTTCGTCCTTGAGCCCTATCTTTATTCCCATTGTCCCTACCCCAGTCCTCTTTCTGTCCCCGCCCTCATCCCTGCCCCTAGCCTCATACGCCCATCCCCGCCCATCCTTCCTTCCCCTGCTCCTGCCCCTCTTCCCCGGGTAGGTCACGGCAGGAGGCGTTGCCATGGGCGGGTTCTGAGCGGGTGGGCGTGACTTGGGGAGGGGGCCGGGCCATTACTGGCGTGTTTCCCTATGCAGCCGCGGGCGGTATTTGGCTGCAGCACGGGGCCCTTTCCGGGGTGCGTGTGCTGCTGAGAGCGTGCTCAGGTGGCACCCGTGTGGACAAACACACGTAGAGCTGGAAATAGAACTGAAATCGTCTGAGCCCCAAGTCTGTGACTTCCCATTAGAGTATGCGCACAGGGTTGGCCCTTAAGTACCGTGACAACTCGGGAATCTGTCTGAACCGGAGAAATGGAGCTGTATGTGCAAAGGCACCATTTTGAAGGGCCAAAAGGGCCGACAGCATGGTGGTGCGCCATGCCCAGCACTGCCACCAGGTGAGGGGAGGGATTGTCCTGCCCTGCTCTGTGCTGTGCGGCCTCACCTGCAGCGCTGAGTGGGGTTTGGGTGCTGCCGTATGTGAGAAATAACTGAAATGATTTTTTGGAAACTGGATCTCTGATGAAAAGGTTTTAATTTGTGATTGCAATGGCAGGTATCCCGCAGGCAGGAGTGCCCAACCTAGTGCACAACCTGCACAACAAAAACACGGCACAGCCTTATATCCCCCATCCACTGATGCCAAGAGCTCCTCCTTTATTTTGTTTCCTCCTTAATTGTGTACTCCAGGTTCACAACCTACCCGGCACTTACTACTGTATCTACATCCTGTAAAACATGTGAATGTGATTCGTGTCAAAGGACAGAGAGTCAAAGATACTGATACAATACCTTTAATTCCAATCAGTAGATAAAATTGACTAAAGGAATAGAATTTCCTTATAAGGCATGAAAGGATAAACTGGGAACAGAACTCTATCTGCATCTCAAACACTAACCCTGCAACAGAAGGTGCATTCCTCAAACCAAAGGGTGGCAGAGATAAGCATTTCAAACACAGACCTTGCAAGACTGGCCTGGAATACACAGATGGATGAATCAGAGGGCATTAAGGAAGACAAACAGCCTTCATCCCAAAGGCCACCTGAAGGAATGTGCAACCCCCCTAGCGACTGGCCACACAAGCATAGAAGAATAAAATGATTGACCAAGAGGAGGAGGGGACTTCAAGAAATTTTAAATAAGACACTGTATAAAAGAAGAGGGAACCATCTTCTCGGTGTGTCGTTGGTGGAGCGGAGACTCCCCGGCACACCCAGCGCTGCTTGCTTATTGCTTTTCACCTTTTGATTGTAATTAAATATTTTAAAAACTCCGATTGGACTGTGAGCATTTATGACAAATTGGTGACCCCGACGTGATACGACTGGATTCGGGTGAGACATCCTGACTCCCGGGGAGGCGCCCTACCTTTTTGGTAGCCTCGGGAGAAAAGGATCCTTGCTCGACCTTTCGTACCACACGAACTTGAAAAGCAGTAAGCAAGGAAAAGAGCTCCCTTGGAAAAACTGCAGTTAATATCCCGTAATTCTTGTGCACGAAGATCCAGGCGAGAACACGGGACTGTGAGTACCGCTTGGTTGGGAGGACGAGTTCCGGGGTGGAGAGTTTGGTTTGAAGAAAGTCCCTTAAGGGGGTGGTTGGAAATTCCCAGGGACCCACAGAGAGGCCCAGAAACGGGAACAAATCACCTAAAATAAGGGGGAGAGAGAAAAAGAAAGGAACCCCGGAATAAGGACATGGGGGAGAGAAATGACCCCAGGAGGGACCCACAGAGAGGCCCCAGGGACCCACAGAGAGGTCCCAAGAATAAGGAAGGGAGCAAATTACTTGAAATACCCCCGGACAGTCCCCTGGGGTAATTGACATGGGACAGAGAAAGTCAAAATCTGCTGACTCCAGGAGGGACCCACAGAGAGGCCCCAGAGATAAGGAAGGGAACAAATTACTTAAAAAACCCCTGGACAGTTCCCTGTGGTTAATGATAAAATATTGAGGAAATTGGCCATCTCAGAAAGGGAAAACAAAGGAAAAAAGCTATGGTCCATTACTGCATGGAAGTGTGGGGTGGAAAACAAGTAAAACCTGATCAGCTGTATTGGCCGATGTTTGTGAGTTGTGAATGAGTGCGCTGTGCTGGGTATGTGAGACGCAGCATCGCTGCGAAGCGAGTGCGGAGTCCCGATCCGCGGTTCCGTCCTCCCGCGAGGGAAACGGCCGGAGACGGACAAAGCGAGTGACAACAACCGTCATTGTTCTTCTCTTTGTGTGTACACCACTTGTCTTTTGTGTATATGTATGTTATAGGTGTAAAGAATGGGAGTTTTTATCTTTTAAATGAGGAGGGCGGACCAATAGAGGAAAGGTGTCCGTAGCCCCTAAATGGGACTTAAGGCTGTAAGATCATCTTACAACTAACATTGTTTCTTAGGCGAGAAGGGAAATGGGACGAGGTAGTATATAGAAGTGCAATTGTTAATGGCATATGAAAGTGTAATTGAGAGTATGAATTGTGGGCAAAAGGGTTAAAGAAAAACCCAGTTTGTGGTCAGGTCTTGGACGGACATTAGAAGGAAATTGGAAAAGTTAGAAGACTGGCAGGAAACGGGGACTAGATGAGTTACTGAGAGAAACACAGAAAGTATATGTAAGGTGGGATGAGGAGAAACAAAAAGCAAAGGCCTGAATATTTGTCATGGCTGTAAGAAGCGAAAAAGGAGGAAATTCCTAAAAGAGAAAGTCTTAGGAATACTAATAAGAGCATTGGAGATTCTCCTCGAAAGGGATCTGAAGAAGGAGTAGAATGTTATTATTGTGGGAAGAAAGGACACATGAAATGAAATTGTCTTAAATAAATAAATAAATAATAATAATAAAAAAACCATGACAGGATGAGGAGGTGTTTAAAGAATAGGGATGTCAGGGGCTATACATCCTGGGGTCGAGACCAACTAAAAAGCCCTTGATAAGGTTAAAAGTAGGTTCCCAGGCGGAAGAAACTATCTTCCTAATAGATACAGGAGTTGAAAGGTCCATAATACAGAAACTACCTAAAGGGTGTATAATAAGCAAGGATAAAAGCCTAGTAGTCAGGGCAAAAGGTGAGCCCTTTTCGGGTCCCAATTGTAAAAAAATAAAAATAAAAAAATGTGACGACTGAAGCTGAAACTAAAATTTGTTTAGGGAATTTTTGAGTGGTCCCCGAGGTAGAACATCACTTACTGGGGAGGGATTTAATAGTGGCATTAGGAATAAACCTTGCCATAAATGAAGGAGAGAGAGTTTCAAGACTATGTGTTCTCATGCAAAAAGATGAGGAAGGAATCAATCCCCAGGTGTGACATTCGTAAGGAACCACAGGAAAATTGGGAATTCCACCCATAAGCTTGGGGAAATGAGGAACTGTGTAGCTCTCCAAGAAGTTTATTTACTGTAGCTTATGAAAGTGCTGTTTTTAGCTTTTGTCTTTTTGTGTGCTCCCCTCAGCAAGAGGGAGGAGTGATTGGAACGGTATTTACATTTGCTTAATAGGTGTGTTGTGCCTTCCTGGGTGGTGGGGTGGTGAGGTGTTAATTGAGCCTTTTAAGTACCTCCATCCCCTCAGTGTAAACCTTTTCTGGGTAGTGAGAAATGAGCGACAGTGTAGTCACAATGAAAGGTGAGATGTGTTATTTGACCTATTAGAAAGGCATGGTGCCAGACCCTCGTTAACAGAGGTAGACTGGGCACGGCAGAACTGGCATAATTGCAGAGTGTTTCAGACAGTATCCCGTAGAAAAACGGTCGTACCCGAGCTGGAAAATGGGAAGGTCTCTATTTGTGCATTATTGGATTTGGCTTTGGTTGCAGCCATAGAATTCTGTGACTAGCAGTTGAAATTGGAAAGCCAAACTACAGAGTCACTTCAGGAATTGGTTAAAACTGCAGAAATAGACAGATGAACTCAAAAGACAATTAGAAAATGAAAAACTCTTACTAGAGGCTCTGAAGGGTTACTGTAAGGATAACAGTGACAGTTATACATAGAGTGCTTCAAGAAGAAAAAAATCTATCCTCTAGAAGGACTGGAAGGAATAAAACTAAGGTTAGACAAATTAGAAGCCTCCCCAGCTCAGTTGTGTCCTTTAATAAAAACTGAGTTAATCGGGCAGATGAGGAGGCAAAAAGGGCAGCACTTTTATACTCTCTAAGAGAGAGGAAATAAGAACCCAAGATGACAAAAAGGAAACACCAAAAATCTGTTCTCAAATAGAAAGAGAGAGCTTTGAGAAATTAGGAGTAAAATGGACTGATAATAAGTGGATTTTGCCTGATGGCAGGGAATTATTACCCAAGAACTTTGCCCAAAGAATTGTGCAGCAAATGCACCAGAGAACCCACTAGGGAACTAGGGCATTGGCAGATCATTTCTTGAAATTTTGTGGGTATATAGGGATATTTGAAATAGCAAAGGAAGAAACTAGGGATTACTTAATTTGCCAAAAAGGTTAACAAATGAAATCTATGACAAACACTTTCAGGAGGGAGACCATTGGCACGCAGAACTTTTGAATGAGAACAGATGGATTTTACTGAATTACCAAAGGCAGGAAGGTATAGGGATTTGCTAGTAATAGTACAAGTAGGGCCACTGCTCAAACAGTGGACAAACATCTCTTGGAAGACATTATCCCTAGATATGGTTTTATAGGAGTAATCGATTCCTCTCAAGGAAACCATTTTACCTCCCAAATTGTAAGAGAGGATGAATGGTACCTTGAAGGCACAGTTAACAAAGTTGATGTTAGAAACTAAGATGGCTTGGAGTATGCCCAATTCGGAACACGGGATATTCCCCTATGAGATGCTATATGGAATTAAATCAAGGAATTGAATTGGATTGAATCTAAACTGGGCATCATAGTTTGAGCGAACAGGTATCTTTAGGAAGAAACTCAGGGACCATAGAAATGCAGGTACTGCTGAAGAGAGCTGCTGTTTGCATCTCAGTACGGGGGAGATCCCATGAAGATAAGGACAACACAATGGTGGGCAGGGTGGTTGTTGACAACACAATGGAAAGCCCAGAGAAGATAACTGAAATTGCTGTTTGCAATCCGTGGGGAAGTCAGTGAGGATAAGGAGGTAGACTTGCTGGTGACATAATGTAATCCCCTTAATATCTGAAGCCAGGAGATAGAGTGTTAATAAAAAACCTGGAAAGAAACTTCCTTAACCCTATGTTGGGAGGGACCTTTTCTTGTTACCTTAACTACAGAGATGGTGGTGCATACTGCGGAGGGAGCCTGGACTCAAGTCTCCTGTGTAAAAGGTCCCATCGATACTAAGGACTGGAAAGTTGCATCATCTCCAGGAGAACTGAAAATACGAATACAACGATAATGCTCATGCAAAGAACTCAGTGTGGATGCTACCTTTTTGTATGATTTATATATGTTGTTATTGTAAGGAGAAGTGGTGATACCATTGCAGGAGGGGTGTCTGCAAAAGGGGGGCTTTGCAATGAGCTTTTGAGGGTAGGACATCTTATACCAAAGTTTAAAAAAAAAAAAAAAAAAAAAAAAAAAAGGGGGGGGGACAACAACTCTGAAATTCAGACTCCCGATAGGGGTAAAAGCTATTCGTTCACAGGGTCAAGGGACAGCTAGGTAAGGGAGCAGAAAATATAACAGTAGAGTACCAACAACAAAACTGGTTGCCCTGTAGCGTTCGACCAGTGAGAGTCCAAGCTGGGAAATCTTGGGCAGGGGTGCGCAGGATGTAACTGCTCGGATGGAGCCCCTGAAGACTATCCTTGCTGCCGAGAAGACAGTTTACTCTGCTGCCGGATGCAACCCGGTAGGCGGAGGAGGCAGAGGGATGAGAAAACAGTGGGGCATAATAATTCTCCTGACCATACTGAGCTACCCCGACAGTGGGACTGCAAACCCATGCTCAAAGTGCTACCAATACGTTAAATACTGTCGAACTACAGAATGGGCACTATTGTTCCATACCCACATAAATGTGGCCTGTTATGACAAGGGTTCACTAGAGACTTGTATAGTTGCTGGGCATAACCTCTGGTTGACAGCTAACAAAGGAAAAGGTGGATCCATAAAATGGCTGTGTTTGTCCAAAAGAGAGGAGAATATCTGTTTTTTCAAATCAGGAATGTGGGGATATTCTGATAGCAGCGGAGTCCAGGATCAATACGAGGAAGAGCTAGTAAAAAAATGTTACCAAGCAGTTGCAGGTCAGGCAAAGGATACAGGAAAACAGGATACAGGGAAACAAAGTCACCTCTCTATGATGAGGTGAGAAAAAAATCCTAGGAGAATCTGGATTTACCAAGGGAGCAAACCTGTTTGTTAGGATCTCAAATGACAGAACAATGGCTCTGGAGGGGGGAGGAATTAGAACCATGGCAATTGTTAAATTGGAATCATACTCATAGGTCAACCAAAATAAGACCTGAAGGATGGATGCTTAGTTACAAGGTTATTGGACAAATCTGTATATCTAGAGAAGGAAAACAGTTCAAATGATGTTTAGAAGCTACCCCCTGCAAAATGGTATTAACCACAAACTCCATGGAGGGACCGGGATATTGGTGACCTGTCTCTCCCCAAGGAAAAGAATTTTGGGAAGAGCTGGGAAGGAATGCCTCAGATTGGAGGTCTCCTGACAGACTATTTTGGATCTGTGTTAAATGAGCATATAACCAATTGCCAAAGGACTGGAAAGGCACATGTACTATTGGGGTAGACAAAAGAAAAGAATTGCCTGTTTTTCAGTTCAGAGGTGGAACTCAATTCTAAAAGATGATTGGTAGAATCAATTACTTGGGGATGCATGGTGAAAATGACTGTGTTTCATAATATTGTGTGGGATGATTGGACTAATATTCTTACCCTGTATGATTCCATGCCTTATTCGGATAATACATTGAGTGATGCAAGGAATGCAGATTTCTGCAATGCCAATTAATCTAGAAAAAGCCATGGCTGGAAAGACCCACAAATTAATGATTGTAAAAAATAAAGCAGCTCCATTTTTACTAGCTGCTAGGAAAGCAGTATTGACTTTAGAATACAAGACACGAATCACTGATGGGATCAAAAAGGAAATGGGGGATTGTAAAACATGTGAATGTGATTCGTGTCAAAGGACAGAGAGTCAAAGATACTGATACAATACCTTTAATTCCAATCAGTAGATAAAATTGACTAAAGGAATAGAATTTCCTTATAAGGCATGAAAGGATAAACTGGGAACAGAACTCTATCTGCATCTCAAACACTAACCCTGCAACAGAAGGTGCATTCCTCAAACCAAAGGGTGGCAGAGATAAGCATTTCAAACACAGACCTTGCAAGACTGGCCTGGAATACACAGATGGATGAATCAGAGGGCATTAAGGAAGACAAACAGCCTTCATCCCAAAGGCCACCTGAAGGAATGTGCAACCCCCCTAGCGACTGGCCACACAAGCATAGAAGAATAAAATGATTGACCAAGAGGAGGAGGGGACTTCAAGAAATTTTAAATAAGACACTGTATAAAAGAAGAGGGAACCATCTTCTCGGTGTGTCGTTGGTGGAGCGGAGACTCCCCGGCACACCCAGCGCTGCTTGCTTATTGCTTTTCACCTTTTGATTGTAATTAAATATTTTAAAAACTCCGATTGGACTGTGAGCATTTATGACAATCCTAACTCCATCAATCCTTAATCTCCCTCTCATTCTCTTTGTTTATCATGTTTGTCCCATCCATTTTCCTAGTCTTGACGGTCGAGCTTCTCACTGTCTGCTTATCTGTTCATTTAAGTGTACCCTAGCTGATATGAAAGGCTGGGAAAAACAAAACAAAACAAAACAAAAAACAATTTTAATTCTCACAAGGACAAAAAAAAAATACTAGTGTCAAAAAGAGGGCTACAGAAGTGGTGAAGGGCCTTGGGCGTTGCTGAGGGCCCTGGGTGTGCTGGGCACAGTACAGAAGAACTGAGGGGAGGCCTGATGGCAGCTGCAGCTCCTCAGAGGGAGTGAAGGGCAGTGCTGAGCTCTGCTCTGTGTGACAGACACAGGGCCCGAGGGAACGGCATGGAGCTGTGCCACGGGGGTCAGGGAAAGACACTGCCCCAGAGGGTGGTGGGCATGGGACAGACTGCTCAGGGCAGTGAGCACCTCCCTGAGCTGCTGGAATTTTGGAAAATGCTCTCACTCTCAGACATAAGATTTGGATTTTGGGTGATCCTGTGTGGGACCAGGAGATGGAATTGGTGGTTATTCTGGGGCGCTTCCAACCTGGCATATTCTATGATTCTATTTCTCCTGCTCCAGTAACCTTGTTAATTGTAGCTTCCCATGTTAGCCCCAGCTCTGCTGGAGTTTGACAAGGAAGCCAGGCTTTGCAGTTTTGTCCCATGCTCTGAGCAGGATGCATGAGTGATGCCTTCCTGAGACTAGCAGATGCTGGCCTTAGAGCCAGTCCTGCTGGGAAAAAAATGGTGATGCTGCCTGGATCCTGGCTTCTTTGGGAAGCAATGTTATTTTCTAGGTGTAGTATGTAGGATCATCACAATACCCACTCCCCCCTTCAAGGTTGGAAATTTACAGTGAAAATGACTATTAGATCCTACAACCACCGGAGATATCAGTCACTTAGGAATTTTTGTCCATGTCGTTGAAATGTAACAGATATGTATGTGCTATGCCATTAAATGTGTAGTCGTCTCTCTCTTTGGCATGCATGATTGGTAGAGCAATCCCCCACGCACCCAGCGCTGTAAATAAAGGGAATACCTGCTTGGCATAACTCACTGATGTGTCAAGTTACTCTGTCAGTTTTCTTGGTTTCACATGGTTTTGGGGGCAGTTTTGGCACTGAGTTGCTGAAGTGTAAATGTCATCCTAGCAGTGTGGACTTGGAGCTTGAAGGCCAACAAGATTCTGGGCTGCATCAACAGAGGGGTGACCAGTGAGGAGAGGGAGGGGATTGTCTCCCTCTGCTCTGTCCTCCTGAGGCCCCATCTGGAGTTCTGCATACAGGTCTGGGCCTGCCAGTACAGGAAGGATGGTGGGTTTGGGGTTGTGCCATGAAGATTGGATCAGAGTGCTGGAACATGTCTCCTATGATGTCAGGCTGAGGAATCTGGGCTTCTTCGGCCTGGGGAAGGGAAGGTTCTAGGAAGACAGCATTGCAGCCTTCCAGTAGCTGGAGTGAGCTTACAAGCAGGAGGGGACTGACTTTTTATATAGGCTAATGATAGGACAAGCAGGGATGGCTTTAAATGAAAAGTGAAGAAATTTAGGTTAAATCATAGGAAAAAACTATGTGCTCAGAGAGTGGTGAGGCACTGGCACAGCTGCTCAGAGAAGCTGTGGGTGTCCCATCCCTGGAGATGTTCAAGGCTGGGTTGGAAGGGGCCCTGGGCAGCCTGAGCTGGTGGGGGACAGCCCTGCTGTTAGCAGGGGTCTGGAAATGGATGATCTTTAAGGTTACTTCCAACCTGAGCTGTTCTGTGATTCTCAGGGTGGGTTGCAAGCTGTTGCAGGCCAACTTTTGTGAATAAAGGCTTGGTTTTTCTGCCTGGAAGTTGGGAACAGATGGTTCATCTCTGCCGAGGGATGAGATAAAATTACAGAGAATCCAGTTCTGAGGTAACTTCATCTCTGGAGAGGCTCAAGGTTTCTGGGGACACAACCTAGGGCTTCACCTGTCCCAGCCACATGCCTGGCGTTACATGTCCTTGGGGCTACGTGTGTTAGCACGGTGTTTTATTGCAAACTGTACATAAGACGGCGCCAGCTGTAATTGGTATTATTATCAGCGCGTTTATTAGCGCCTCGCATTATCCGGGTTACTTCACATCTTCTTGTGAAACCGACGAGGGGCTGCTGCCGCAAAGCACTCCTCCCCCGGCACGACATACCGCAAAGCACTCCGCTCCCCCCCACCTGTACGACATGCCGCAAAGCACCCCGCTCCGCGCGCGGCCTGCCGCAAAATGACAGAAGACTCCTCCCAATCCGGCTCGTCGGCTCCGTGGGCGGGACGAGAAGCGCGGCGCAGCCAATCGGAAGCCTTGCGCTGCGGAGCGAGAGCCAATGGGAGGGCGGCGTGGTGCCGCTAGCAGAGCGGGTGGTGCTGCACGCGGCTGAGAGGGGGCAGTCATGGCGGTACGCGGGTGGTCGGGTCGCAGTGGGGTTCGGTTCCGTCGGTCAGGCCGGGATCCGACTTGAGCCTTGAGCCATGCCGCTTTCTCTTCTCAGGGCTTCAAGGAGCCAGCAGAAGCGGCGGAGGCCGAGGAGGTGGAGCAGGGCCCGCACACCCCCGGGCGCGGCGCGGCACGGGGCAAGAAGAGGAAGGCGGCGGCGGCTGCGGCCCCAGCCCCGGCACTGCAGCCGGTGAAACTGAGCAAGGCCGAATTGTACAAGCCGCCCACCAGCGAGGAGCTGAACCAGCTGAAGGAGACGGAGGACCTTTTCCACTCCAGCCTGCTCCGCCTGCAGGTCAGCCCCAGCGTGTTCCCTGAGTGCAGGCAGAGCTGGGGGTTGGGAGCAGCGAGGCTCAGGGTCGGGGCTTCTGGGCATTGTCGGAGAAGCAGCATCTGGCTGCAGTCAGGCCCCTGGGTCCTCTCGATCTGGCCTCTCTCCAGCAAGAGCTGTTCCGTTGCAGATTGGGGAATTAACATCACCAGCTGGGGCTGACTTGCAGGCATCATCTTTTGTGTTCTGGGGAAACAGGTAGGCTGTGTTAGGAGGAGCAGGACCTCGAGAGGCTGAGAATTGGGTGGAGAGAAACCCGATAAATTCTGCAAGGGCAGATGTGGAGTCCAACACCTGGGGAGGAATAACGACATGCGTCAGTACAGGTTAGGGGCTGGCCTACTGGAGAGGAGCTCTGCAGAGAAGGACCTGGATGTCCTGGTGGACACTGGGTTTGCCATGAGCCAGCAGTGTGACGTGGCCAAGAAGGCCAATGGTATCCTGGGTGTGTTAAAAAAAAATAATGACCAGTAGGTTCTTCTCTCCCTCTTCTGTCATGGTGAGGCCACATTTGAAGTACTCTGTCCTGTTTGGGCTCCTCAATTCAAGAAAGACAGGAAACTTACCGAGAGGGTCCTGCGGATGGCCACAAAGCTGATGAGGGGCCTGGAGCATCTCCGATATAACGAAGGGCTGAGAGACCTGGGGCTCTTCAGTTTGGAGAAGAGAAGACTGAGAGGGGAGGCTCATCAATGGTTAGGAATCTCTGATGAGTGGGTGTTAAGTGGATGAGGCCAGGTCCTGTCAAGTGTTGCCCAGTGACAGCTCAGAGGGCACTGAGTACAAGCTGGAACAGAGGAAGTCCTATACAAGAATGAGAGAAAAGTCTTTACTGTGAGGGTGAGAGAGAACTGGAACAGCGTGCCCTCAGTGGTTGTGGAGTCTCTGGAAATAATGAAAACCCATCTGGATGCTCTTTTGTGCAACTCACTATAGGGAAAATGCTTTAGGAGGGTTTGGTCTAGATAATCTCCAGGGGTCAGTTCCAACCTCTTGTGATTCTGTGAGGTAACTAAATAGCTCCTGGTAGTCCTCACCGTGGTGATTTTTATGAGGAACAGCTCTGATCTCCTGAATCAGAGTTCTGGTAGCAGGATCTCTAGGACCTTGTTCATGGTATGAACCTGCCAAAGTCTTTTCTTGGAGCTGAGGCTTTGTCGAACAAAAACTTTTCTGAGAGCAAAGCCTGTGAGAATTACTGTGCTTCTTGTGGCTGGACCTCACACAAAAGTGAATGGGATGAAGTTGATTTCCATTTATCGTTTCACAGGAAATAGTAGGGCTGTGTTATGGGCTGATCAATCTCTCAACTCTGAGCAGCATTTTCGAAGAGACTTTTAATATTGCTCCAATTATCTGCCACTTAATTACTTTGCTCACCATCAGTGCCAGAGGCCAGGGTGAAAGGCAGGTGCAGTTCAGTGTTGCAGCTCTCTTTCACTGTTCCCTTTCCCTTGCAGATTGAAGAACTTCTAAAGGAAGTAACACTGAAGGAGACAAAGAAGAAGAAGATTGATGCTTTCCTCCATGAAATTAACAACTTGTTGAGCAGCATCCCAGAGACCCCAGAAACTGATGTATGTTCTAGAGGGGGGAGGAGGAGGTGGCAGTGTGGGTGACTGACCCTTCCCCCTGTTCCCTTGGAGGGAAGAGAGCAATGCTCCATCTCTAAGGCCTGGGGGCAGGTGCTTGCCAGCATAGGGCTGTGCCATGTGAGATGTCAATCTCTGCCCATCTTCTGTTGGGGGTGCTTACAGTATTTCATCTGTCCTGTCCTCAGATCACTGACCAGACCTGGCTTCCCAAGGGCGTGAAAGTGCCATTCCTTCAGGTGCCTTTCAGTGTGAAGGGGAAGTTCCGCTTCATGCCTCCAGCTGAGCTCAGTGTGGTGGGCAGCTACCTGCTGGGCACTTGCATTAAGCCGGAGATCAATGTGGATGTGGCGGTGACCATGCCAAGGGTGAGTCTGGATGTGATAGTTCTAAAACAGCTTGGTGCCTGCCTGAGTCCCATCCCCTTCTCTTCCCCATGATCCTTGCCCTGTGTCTGAATTCGTGAGTGAGGTTGAAGTGTCTGGACAAACAGCATGTCAGCTTTCTTGGTAAGCTGACAATGTGAACTCAGTACTTGTGCTATATCTAAAGCTTTCATCTGCTTTGGTTTTAGCTCCTTAGCATCTTCATTCCTTCTGCTTTGGCTGAAATTTCCACGCTGCTGGGGAAGTAGGATCCAGTTTGGCTTTGTGCACCACTGCACTTTTACCCTCCTTTTAACACAGACTTGCGAGTAGGGCCATGTTTGTAGGCTGTTAGCACAGCTCAGGCCACTACCAGGTATTTCTACAGACTGGGGGAAGAACTCCTGGAGAACATCCATGCGGAGGACTTGAGTGTACTGGTGGACAAGAAGCTGGACATGAGCCAGCCATGCATGCTTGCAGCCCAGAAGGCCAACTGTCTCCTGGGCTGCATTAAAAGAAGGGTGGCCAGCAGGGAGAGGGATGTGATTGTCCCCCTCTACTCAGCTCTTATGAGGCCCCATCTGTAATATTGCATCCAGGCCTGAGGCCCCCAGCACAAGGAAGACACAGAGCTCTTGGAACGGGTCCAGAGGAGGACCACTGAAATGATCAGAGGGCTGGAGTCCCTCTCCTATGAGGAAAGGTGGAGGGAATGGGCTTGTTTAGCTTGGAAAACGAAAGGCTCTGGGAAGACCTCATTGTGGCCTTCCAGTACTTGAGTGTATAAACAGGAGGGGGAATGACTGTTTATATGGATGGGTAGTGATAAGTCAAGGGGGAATGGTTTTAAACTATGCTGGGGAGATTTAAGTTAGATGTTATTGAGGAAGTTTTTCACTCAGAGGGTAGTGATGTGCTGGAACGGGTTGCCCAGAGAGATTGTGGATGGATGTGGCTCTGGGCAGCCTGGCCGAGTGGTTGGAGACCCTGCCCTCAGCAGAGGGGTTGATACTAGATGATCTTTGAAGTCCTTTTCAACCCAGGCTGTTCTGTGATTCTATGATTCTCTGTCCTTTTGCTGTCCATTCTTGTTCTAACAGGATTTCATATATCATAATGTCCTGTTGGGCTGCATGGTGCTGATCTGTGATCCTAGAGCATGGTAAGACAGCAGCAGTCAGACTTTGCAGGCCTGAAAGGTGTGATTCCATTCTCCCTTTCTTTGCAGGAAATCTTGCAGGACAAAGACAACCTGAACCAGCGCTACCACCGCAAGAGAGCTCTATACCTGGCCCACATTGCCCAGCATTTGTCCAAGGAGAATCTCTTTGGCAGCGTGAAGTTTGCCTACATGAACTGTAACCATCTCAAGCCCATCCTGCTCCTGAGGCCACAAGGTAGTGCTTGTCTCTTTCTCCGACAGGTAGTAATCTGGTGCTGCTATTGGCTGGAGAGTGATGGTGTTGTACCATATGACTACAGAGAGGGGTCACTTTGGGATTGTCCTTGCAATTGGTGATACATCTGGGAGCTTTGATGGTCCTGGTTCTCTTCTCTCTTCACACGCATGCGAGTCTTAAAGGTCTCTTCCCCTCATGATTTCTGAGCTGTCTTCTGCTGCTTGGCTGTACTCCCTGGCCTTGCTACCATCCTTTGGTTCTTCATGAAGTAAAGTAGACATATATGTGGATATGTCTAGCTCTGTTCTTCCGGTCCCTTCTCCTCACTCATTGTTCACCACTATCCTTTTGCCTTTATAAGGCAGTTACATGCAGTCTGGCACATGTCTGAGGTGATGTGGAATGCATGGACTGCTAGGTGTTGCTTGTTGTTTCTGCAGACCCAAATAGATAAGTAGGTTTGGATCTGGGACAGGCATTGGCATGGCAAGGCCAGTACAGGCAAGGAGGTGCAGGGGGTGCACGTGTACCTGACTGGTCAGCAGGAATGGATAATGGTTGGACTTGCGCAGTGTATTGTTGGCTTTGGGATGTGTTCAGCCTGCTCTGAGATGATTACCACTACAGCTCAGCTTCACTGGGAAGGCGTTTTTTTGTTTTCCAAGTGGGGCCCGCTTCTTTTTTTTTTTAGTGTTGTAACCTCTGGGTCTCTGACACCTCTTCCTCGCACATGTTTACCACTTACAGGCAAGGATGAAAAGCTGGTTACTGTTCGACTTCATGCATGCCCTGCCCCAAGTTTCTTCAAGCCAAGCCGTTTCTATCCTAATAAGAACAATGTCCGGACAGCCTGGTTCCTGGAGCAGAGCACACCCAAAGAAGGTAGGGCTTGGGACTGTGGGAGCAGGAGTCTGTTCATTTCAGTTGCAGACTGTAGAGAGTGCTAGGAGTTGAGCTCACTGCAGCCATTTCCTTTGAATGGAAAGTTTGTTGTTGGGTCAGCATTCTATTATCTCCTTGCACAGGAGCTCCTGAGCCTGCCACCCCACACTACAACAACTCCATTCTCTGTGACACAGTGCTGCTATCCCACCTGCACTTCTTGTCTGGTGTGTCCACTGACTTCCCAGGCATGAAGGATGGCCTGGCACTTCTCAAAGTTTGGCTGAACCAGAGGCAGCTCAGCAAGGTAAGTTCCCTTTCAGGCAGGAGACTGTGCAGGCTTTGCCCAGTAAATGTGCCTCCAGTCTGTTCTCTCCTCCTAGGGTTGGAAAGGTGATGGTTTGGCTATGGTAGGTGGTGGTGTTTGTGATTTGAACAGTGTTAGGTTTTAGGGAGCTCCATTCTGCCCTGTGTGTTGCAATGGGTCTGTGTGAACCAGAAGCTCATTAATTTTTGAGATTCTGAAAGTGATGTAGTGTTATTTTTTTTGTTTGTTGGGTAGGAGGGTGGGGAAGGAGCCAGATAACTTGTCTTGCTTCCTGTCGTACTGAAGCATTGCCTTTGTATGAGGGGATGCACATCTCTGCTTGTTGTACAGGGCTTCGCCACCACATTTTTCAGGCTGGGGCTCTGGGGCTACTTTGCTGATGGTAGAGGCCAGGAGCAGCTGTGCAGACTGGGCTCTGCAGCTTGTGGTGCCTCTTTGAGCTCTTGCTGATACAGCTATTTACCTTCACAGGGCTTGGGATGCTTTAGTGGCTTTTTGGTCTCCATGCTTGTTGCCTACCTGGTGATGAAACGCAAGATTTTCAAGGTGATGAGTGGGTACCAGGTGCTGAGAAATGTCCTGCAGTTCCTAGGTGAGTTTCCAGGGGCCTGTCTAGGTAATGGGAAGCTAGTGTCAGTGGTCTCTGCATGATGCCGGAATGGGGTGGAGGAGAGAGAATATTGTGGCGCTTCTCCTTCTTTAGGTAGACAGGCAGGAGTGGGATGGATAGATCCTATCTTCCAAGGTGAAGACTGGCATCACATTGCAGCAGTGTTTAATGTTGCTAAGATTACAGTGACACTAGCAAATGGCTGTACCAGCCTGATGAGTGCAGGACATGTATGTGGGAGTGTGACTTCCTGTTTTCTCTCTTTTTTTTTTTTTTTTTACAGCTACCACTGACCTGAGTGTGACAGGGATCACCCTTGCAAAGGACACAGATACCTGCCTGGTGAGCAGCTGTCTGACTGTGTGTGTTTGGCTGTTCTGTCAGCACTACTTCAACAAGCACATGCTCGTTGTAGAGGCATGGTGGGGTGGTGGTACTTTGGTGCCTGTGCTGTGGTAATAAGGATTCTGTCTGTTGTTTCAGCCTTCCCTGGCTGACTTCCACCATGCATTTGAAGTGGTCTTCGTGGATCCCTCTGGACTGGTGAACCTCTGTGCGGATATGACTGCCAGCAAATATCACCAGGTACTGGTGGTTTGTGTGGACATCTTAAGACCTTAACATCAGTATGTTGCTCTAAAGTTTAGATGTAAATTTTAAGTCTTGGATTTTGCTTGAATGGTGGAGAAAAAGTATTCTGCGTGGGCACCTTTGGAAGAAGTTAAGCATCTGTTTAGCAGAAATGATGATTTTTGGAGCAGAGATATCAGGGAGAAGATGTCTAAGCAGCAGCATATCTGCTGGTCGTATGACAATGTGCTAAGGATGGAGGCTTTCTTGATTCAGAGTCTGCTGGTGGCCAGAGTGCTGAGGTGACCATAGTTTATGGAAGAGGATTGGTAACTGCTGTTTGAAGGATTCGCTTACTTCCTCACTGTTCATGCTCTTGCTCTCTTTGCTCAGGTTCAATTTGAAGCCAAACGCTCCATGGAAGTTCTGGATGACAGAATGGTGGATGGCTTCCAGGCACTGCTCATGACCTCAAAGCCCATGCTTAGAACCTTTGACCATGTCTTCCAGTGAGTTTCTTCATGCTTAGGTGGTGCTGAAGGAGCATCTTTGTTGAGGAGTGGGCTACTTCTAGTTTCCAGCCAAGCCAGATTCAGACCTTTCTGGTGGGAGATGGGGTAGATAATTGTGCCTCTTGCAATTGGCCGTTCAACTTTTATTGCCTAGATACCTTCCTAGGGAGATGGTGACAGTGTTTCATCCTGGGATTCAGAGTGCCATGTTCCCTTCTTGCAGCCCCCATCCTGGAAAGGAACCCACTGCTCTTCACTTTACTTATCCTCTAGGATCTCTATCTCAAAAGGGTTTTGGTGGAGGTATCAGTGGGAGGGAGTTAACTGGCTTCTCTCTTCCTCCTGCAGTCTTAAACATGTCTCCAAACTGCAGAGCGCCTGCAAGAAAATGCAGCTTCTGAATGAGCTGATGGATTGGGGTGGAAACTATGTGGCTGCAGCCCTTCCATTCATTGTCTCACTGCTGACCCGTGGCCTGGCCAGAAGAGCACTGCTTGTGGCTCACTCCTTGCCCCAGACCCCTGAGGTAACACAGTGGGCAGTGACACTGCATCCTTTGCTGCTTGTGAGGTCCTTTATGTATGTTGTAGCACTGCTGGGTGCTGGGGAGACTTGGATCACTGGGGAGAAAATGGACCTAACTCCTTTTAGGGGTTGAAGCCCTTGACTTTGGTACAGCTTATTGCTGGGAAACATAGTCTAAGCAGAAGTCCTGCCCCAACAGCGGGGCAGGGTGAAAACAATTGTCTTTCTTATCAAGAAGACATGTTAAATGAGGTATTCGTATGTCCTCCATAGCAGGGGGTGTATCTGTCTTGTCAGCTGCTGCAGCAACAATTTCATCTGTCCATGTACATCATATTCTGTTTCTTTTCAGTGGCCAATTGATGCTGAACCCCCAAAACACAAAGATGTTGGGTCTCTGATGTTTGGGCTCCTGTTTGTTCCTGAGTTTGCTGCTAGCACACTAGAGAAGGGACCGCAGGCTGATCGCCCTGAGGTGAGGGCAGCTGTCTGTGTGGAGTGGGGTGGCAGTGTATGGGGTAGACTTGTGACTTTTGGGATGCCATGTGTGTTTTTGAGTGCTTGATTTGGATGAACCATTTGGGGTCAAGAATGAGGAGACTGCTGAACTGATGGTGCTCTCTGATGATCAGAGGAAGGCAACCAGCAATGAGGAGGCCCTTTGCTGTGGAATGGATGATGATTAGGAAGGGATGGGGACATGGAAGAAAAAGCGTATGGCCCCAGAGCTGATCTTTGGTCCACCCATCCTGAGACTTCTCTTTGGTTAAGGGAGTTTGGGGGCTGGAGCAGAACTGGTGCCCTGATATAGCTGTGGGTAGCTGCAGGGGTTGCTGGCAATCACAGGAGTGCTTTTATCAGCCCCTTTGGTGACCTATGCTCATGGCCTGTCTTGGCCAATGTCTCATATCAGGCCACAGATTTCCGGACCTTCTGGGGGGAGAAGTCTGAGCTGAGACGATTCCAGGATGGCAGTATCTGCGAGGCAGTTGTGTGGGAGGCTGACACCATCTGTCAGAAACGTCTTATTCCTGAGCAGATTGTCAGGCATCTACTGAAGCTGTAAGTAACACTGAGCAGTAGCAAAAGCTGAGGAGCTTGTATCTGTGTATGGATTCTCTGCTGTGCTCCTTGGCTTGTGCCACATCTGTGGTAACTCCATTGTCAGATTTGGGGGAAGTTGTAGGTTATTTCAAGTTAGTGAATTGTGGAAGTCATTTCAGCGCTGTGGTCTCGATACTGTTAGCTGCTTCTTGGGAGAAGGTAGTGAGAATAGACACTTAGTGCAGTAGCTGCTACTTGCAGTATGTCCTCACTGCGTCCTTGTATTGAGGGATTCCTTGGGTGGATCAAGCCCTAGTTCTAATGCTCAGTTGTTTCCCTTCACATAGCCACGCAGACATTCCTGAATCGTCCATCTGCTACACAGGAGCACTGCTGGAGTCTGTGATCAAGAATGGGAAAAAGGTACAGTTGCTTGCCAAATCAGGCTGTTGGTTTCTTGGGAGAGGGAGATATGAGAAGAGCTACAGGGAGCTTTGTTTTGTGCACCAGGCACACTTAAGGGAGTCTCAAGATGGTAGTGAGTGCCAGGAAAGGGCCTGTCTCCAGGCACTCAGACAGGTGTGGCAGTAGGTCTGCATAGTCTTTTCTGCTAATGCAAGGCATAGCTGCTGAAGTGCTCTGGCTCTGGCAGGGATCCACACCTCATTATCCCTTGCAAGCATACACTGCAAGGGACTTCATGATCCTTATGGGTCCCTTCCAACTTGTCGGATTCTATGATTCTAAGCATTCTTCTGGCTTTACATTTCTGCTTGTGTTTGGTATATCCACATAATCTATGGATACGTCATGGTTCAACTGTGATCCTCTGGCTGCATCTCTTCATATTCAGCATCCTTCAGGGCATTGGCTGGTTGTGCATGTGTTTTCATTCTGTGCAATTTCACCTGGGAATCCTGGGAGGAGGATATTTCCTGTCACAGTGCAAAGTACTTGGTCATGCATGCCTAGTGCTCCCTTGCACAGCTGCTGAATGTGAAATGTCACTTTAAAACAGAAAAGATGCATCTTATAGGTTGGGAAATGTCCACATCTGTACTTCTGCTTTTCAATGTATAAAATTAAAGCCTGCAGATGAGACACAAGTACTTTACTGATGTTTGGTAGAGGCAGGGGTTTTTATCAGGTTGTTAAATGGAAGAGGAAATTGTTTATATTCCTTTTTAAGAGTGAAGAGTAGCAAATATGACTGAAGAATCTTCTGTACCAGGGCAATTACTAAGTCCATCTTGGTGGTGTGAAATGAGCTTCACTTGCAGTGTTTCTCCATACAAGCTAGCCTGGGATAAAGAGGGTTGATAAATCCCATAATAAGAAGGGATGCTTGCATGAAAGGTTCTCAGGAGTCCTATTGTAACCAGTCCTTCAGAAACAAAGGAGAAGTTTATTGCTGCTTCTGGTGGACTGTGAGTGGGTCTTAGTGACTCTGGTTTCCCTGTTTCTGTGTACAGGCTGTGATGGGGGCTTTTGGTCAAAGGATATGAGTGAGGGAAGATGGATAGTTCACTTAGCTCTAGAAATAGGCAGCCTCTCGTAGGAAGGGGTTGTCATATGTGGTGCACCCCACAGAGGGTGCTGGTGCTCTGCCGTAAAGCTTGGGCAAGCCAGATGCGTGTGTATCCATTCAGTCATGCCTGATCTGAGCTGTTTCACATTAGTAAGGTTTCCGCCTCTTTTAGATTTTTCTGCTGTGCTTCAGGATGGTGGAAGTGGCAAAGACAGTAGCAGTTCTCCCTTCAGTGCTTCTTATATACTTTTTTCTAGGGTTCCTGAGATGCTCTGGGTATTTTCTGACCTTGCTTTTGCTGGGCTTTACATTTACAGCTCTGCCTTGTTTCAGGATGTAGTCAGAGCAGTGTTCTGTTAACTGCTGCTTCTGACTGTGATGCAGCCACCAGACAGGAGGCAGTAGCAGAACTCTTCACTAGTGTGTGATCTCTCTATCCCCAACCATTTTAAACTTCTCCCTTTCTAGGGAGAAAGCCGAAGTACAACTCATATTGCTGCTTTGACATCTTGCACAGGAAATAATTTCATTTCCCTCTGGAAGTACACCTTGTATGCCTGCAGCTGCTGGCAGACAGATTATCCATTGGCTTCCCTCTCCCCTTTATTTCCCTGTTCTGCTGAGTGCACTGTCGAGGAGCTGCTGGGGTTGCAGTCCCAGCTCCTCAGAATTTGACTGTAGTGCCAGCCCATGAGTAACGCAAGGTGAGTGCATGTGCCGTGGGAGTGGGAGAAGTAAAAGCAGAGATTCCCTGTGTGTCTGCAGGCATTAGGGACGGGTGAGGAGGACATGGTCAACGTTGTCTGCTCCTATGATGACCTGAGCCGCAAGCTGTGGAACCTGGAGGGGCTGCCACTAACAGTGACAGCTGTACAGGGCGTCCACCCGGCCCTTCGGTACACAGATGTAAGTATGCCTGGGCATGGCCCACAGAGGGGATAGTTTGTAAGGAGTTGGGGGAATACCCTGACTCTGTTGAGTCTTGAATTAAGGGGGAAACAGAGAATTATTCATTATTTTGTGCCTATGGAGAATGCTTGGAGTGATGCAGCTCTTTGCTGTCCAGAGTCTAGAGCTGACTGTGCATAAGTTGCCTAGCCCTTCATATGGGAGCTTTGCAAGGTCAGGAGGTTTAGGGGTGAGGGTGTGTGGTGCCACAGAGTTTGTGCTACGTGTTATCAGTTGCCATGATGTCTGCTTTCTCACAGGTCTTCCCTCCTATTCCCATGAAGCCAATTTACTCCTTCCATAAGCAAATCAAGACCAGGCACTTGCTGCTTCCTTCAGAGGAGAAGCCCTGTCCTGCTTATATAACCCCTTTGAAAAGTGAGTGTGGAGAGAGGTGAACGGGAGATGATTTGGTGGGGAAGAACAGAGGGAGGTGGTGTTGAATTCTGTGTTCGTGTGCTGCAGGCAGGACCAGAGCCCCAGCTCATCCTGCATTCCTGCCATAACCTCTAGTCCCAGCCGCACACATCCAGCACCCCACTTCTGCATGAGCCTTACTGGTCTCCTCTTGTCCCTTTGCATCCAGTCATATGCCACATGGAAGGCAGTGGCCAGTGGCCACAGGACAAAGAAGCTATCAGGCGCATCAAGGCAGCTTTCCACCTCCAGCTGGCTGAGCTTCTCCAGCAGCAGCACCAGTTCATCTGCAGACCTGCAGTCACCCACACTGACATATACAAGGTAGGGGAGGTGGTGCAGTCTTTCTCCAGATCTGTGGATGATTTGTATAGGAGACAGACTGGTCATGAGGGCAGTCAGGGTGAACAAAAAGTGGATGTTTGGCTTATTAGCAAGAAGTTCTGGAATGCTTCTCTGCTACTGGGATGATGCTGTTCTCTTGGGGTTCAGCATAAAACAACAGCCTGCTTGTAATGCCACCAGGACTAACTTTACCACCTGTCTTCATCTCAGGATGGCTATGTTTTCCGTCTCCAAGTGGCCTACCATCGTGAGCCCCTAATCTTGAAGGAAGTAGTCACTCCAGAAGGGATGCTGAAGTATCGGGACACAGAGGAGTCTCAGCAGCTGGAGCTGGAGACATTGCATCAGCCCTATCTAACCAGCTCCCTGCATGGGTAGGCAAGGCTGGGGGCCGGGGTGCAGGGTGCAGCTAGGAGCTAGTATATAAGTGTCCTTGGCTGGTGGAAGGTGGTGATGCAGGGAGAAGTTTACTGTGGGAAGTGGTTCTTCAACCCTCTTTGTACCCTGGTGGAAGGGGAGAAGGGAACTGGCTGTCCCTTTTGTGACATGGGAGGCTTCTGGTATGCAGAAACAAGTACCAAAGGGCAATTTAGTTAGAGGGGAGCATGTAGCAGTGTTTCCCTTTTGTTGTCCCAGAATCATAACACCCACAGAGTGCTTCATGTTTTTGGACTCATGTTCCTAGCAGTTATTTATTTCTCTTTTCTCTGCTTTGGGTCCTGGTATGTATTTATTGATCAGTCATGGACACTTCTCTGCCTTCTTACAGGCTCCACCAGCAGCATCCAGTCTTTGGCAGCACTTGCCGGCTGGCCAAGCGCTGGATTAGTGCCCAGCTCCTGAGTGATAGCATCTCTGAGGAGTGTGTGGACCTGCTTGTGGCATCTCTCTTCCTCCACCCAGCCCCCTTCACTCCACCCAGGTGAGGATGAGGAGTCCAGAGTGGAATAATGGACATTGAATACCTTTTTCTTTCATGATGTGATGCTGCCAGGCAGGATGCATCGGAAGGGCATGCAGCAGTGAACTGTGGGCCATAATACTGTCCTAAGCCCTTGTGGGAGCAGCTGAGTACAGAAGAAAAATACTTGGTATTGTGGGGCAGTGCTTCCCTGTGTTCTGCAGAGTGAGAAAGGGAGGCAGATAAGGTTGGCAGCAAGCATCCTTGTGGCCTCTAGGTGCTGGAGGTACAACTGCTGAGTGTTTTCTGCTTTCTTGAGGACTGGTGGGTCTCCCTGTCCTGGGGTGACCACTGGGAGAAGCAGGGGTGAACACAGTGGTGGCAACCAGTGTGTTGGCCATCCTTGATTCCCTGGGAAGGATGTTACAGCAGTGCTCATGGCTGCAGCTTGTGTTTATCCTGGAAAGAACTCCCAAGGGAAGGGCAGAAGGTCAGCTGAACAGAAGGGTCAGAGAGAGAACAGGCAGAAGGAAAGCAGAACAGAGCAGCGTGTTGGGAAATAATCCCCTTGGGGCCTATTGCATGCTGGCCTCTGGCAGGTGGAATGTTGAAGTATGAAGTTAAAGGCTGCTTCTGTGCTTTGTGTGGAGGCAAAAGGTTATGCTAACCTGTGGTAAAGATCTGTTTTCCTTCCCAGATTAGCAACATGCCTGGAAAGATTTCCTGTATCCCAAAATGCTCTGCTAGCAAAAGCCCTGCCTTCCCAGATGCCTCGTATTGTGTTGCAGGGAGGCAGGTGTGAGGCCTCAGCTAGCATTGTTTGGATCTGTACTGGACATGGGACAAGCCCTGTCTCTAGTTCACCCTTACTCCATTCCCAAGAGTCTGGGTTTTGGGAGATGCAAGGGAGTCATAGAATGGATTGGGTTGGAAGGGACCTTTAATATCACCTAGTTCCAACCTCTCTGCTGTGGGAAGGGACACCTCCCACTAAACTAGGTTGTTTAAGGCCCTGTCCAACCTGGCCTTGAATGCCTTCAGGGTGGAGGCATCCACCGCCTTGCTGGGCAGTGTGTTCTGGTGTCTCACCGCCCTCATGGTAAAGAATTTTTTCCTAATATCTAGTCTAAATCTGCTTTCTTCCAGTTTAAAGCCATTTTGCGTGGGCAAGGGGCAACAAGGGAAAGGGCTGTCACTGATGTCCTGGAGAAGGGAGGGGAAGTGCCTTATACTCCTGGTCTTTCCCCATCAACTTCTTACATCTCTTCGGGGGCTGTCTGTGGCTTGGGCAGTACTAAGACACTCCTGAACAGCATTCCTGAAGGGGTGCCAAGTTAGGGGAAACAAATACTAGTGTTAAACTGTTTTGTCTTGCTGTAGCTCTCCCCAGGTTGGGTTCCTGCGCTTCCTCAACCTGCTGGCAACCTTTGACTGGAGAAATAGCCCTCTCATCATCAACCTGAATGCTGGCCTCACAGGTAAGCAGGCAGTGCACAGGCCACAGCTTTGGGAGAGCCACAGTGTGAGGGTCTTGTGTCCTCCTTTGATCAGCCTCATCTTGAATATGTAGGGCTTTACAGCTTCTAGATAGGGCAAGAAGATTTTCCACTTCTACCCTCTCATCCTGTTGTGTTTAACTTGGCTTTGGAGTTTGTGTATATTTTTTCTTTTTTCAATTGGTTACTTCTTCCCTGTCCTCAAATATCTGCCTTAAAAGAGTTGGATCTTGGTGATAATGCTGTGCCACTTCTGGTCTTTCTGAGATCTGTGGCGAAACTAGGCAGCGCTGGATGCAGTTATGTCTCTGAAGTCTTCTACTCACAAAGCGCTTTAGCCTGAGGATTTGTCCTGATTCTTTGGGGCCAAGTCTTTTGTTGCAAGGGAGGGGCCAGTCACCTTTGGGCTGCTTTTGGAGGAGCTGGGCTCTTAAACAGGAAAGTTCAAAGCCTCCTGGCTGTCTTGGATCCCAAGAAGCGCATATCAGTGTCTGTCCACTAGTCCCCAGCTGTGAAACCTGCCAGGAAAAAGGGCTACAGTCCTCTAGTGTTTTTTGGTTCATGGGCTTTGAGGATTTCCTGGTAAGTGTGTCTGTTTTCCAAGGGAGCTGTTTGACACATCCAGGCAGACCTGTGATCCTGCTCTTTTCCTAGTCTGATCATCTTTTGGGTACCTGCTGTCTTCCTCTGGGAGCCAGCAGAAACCATGGGATTGTCTTGGCTTTACTGAGATGCTGGTGTCGGTGAGATAACACCACGTAGCTTTCAAGGCTAATTTATAAGAGATGGAAAACTTGCTTGGGAGTGTGCTTAAGCTGCTGGAGGGAGCAGCTGTTTTTTATGGGTTTCAGGACTCCCCCTACTTTTATTTTTCTTGAGAAGGAGATGGGTTTTGGAAAATGATGTTTTTCTACATTCCAGTTTTCATTAGTGAACAAAGTGGGAAGTCTTCTTGACCAAAGAGCTGTTTTTTCCACTTAAAAAACAAAACAGGAGATTCTTTAAATATGAGCTAGATTATAGTCTGAGATTTCCAGCCCATCCTAGTCCCAGCGACTGCACCTTGGTCTGTGTCTCTGCCCATGTGAGAGTGCCTAGGTAAGCTCAGAACAAAGATTCACAAAGCTTTGCATCTCATTTCCAGAATTCTTCATTAGCAAATGCAGAGTGAAACACAAGAGCACAGAATCACAGAGTTGCAGGGGTTGGAAGGCACCTCAAGAGGTCGAGTCCTACCCCTCATGCTAAAGCAGGTATCCTACGTGAGGCTGGGCAGATAAGCACCCAGACGAGGTCTTGAATAATGCCATAGGAGGGGACTCTGCAACCTCTCTGGGCAACCTGTTCCTATACCCTTACTGTAAATAATTTCTTCTTTGTGTTGGCATGGAACTTTGTATGTTCAAGTTTTAGGGCATTGCTCCTTGTCCTGTCACTACACACCACTAGGAAGAGCCTGGCCTCATCCATTTGCCTCCCACCTCCCTTTAGATATTTGTAGACAGCAGAGCAAGCCCAGAGCAATACTGCCCTAGCTTCTCTCCCAGCCACTTGCAGTGTTTGCTGGTATTGCTGCAGGGATATGTCCATGAGCATTTGGTAGGTGCCACTGGCTGCTTTCCTAACAAATAACAGCAGTCAGTCTTTGCTCCAGCATTGTTTGGCTTTGCGTGGCTGCACTAGCAGAGCAGTGCCAAGGCCGTGCTTCAGCTGAGACTTAGTGGGAGTGGCCAAAGGTAGTTTTACTGCTGGGCACACCACCTCTCAGTGGAGTATCTCACTTACATGGCTGCCCTTTCTAGATGCTGATTGCACAGAGATCAAGAACAAGTTTGTGGCTGCTCGCTCTCGCCTTCCTGTCATGTTCATTGCCACCCCCAAAGACAAGTGGAACTCAGTGTGGACCCAGGAGCGACCCTCAGTGCAGGTAAGCTGGGGCACCCTGTTCTGTGCACTGGAGTGCCTGCTGCCTTGTGGCATTTCTCCCAGTGCTAGTGAGCTTCACCAGCCCAGAGGGTTAGTGGGATTCCTGCTACATCTAAGGAATCATGAGTTTCACCCTCCAACTCTTTCCTCCCCAGATTCTGCAACGCCTTCTTGTGTTGGCCTCAGAGTCAGTCCGTGCCCTGGAGGAGCAGCTCATGAACCCGCTCAGCAGCCAGGATGTGAAGGTAATCCCTTGGGGCACAGCATGAGGGTTTTCAGGCTCTGACAAAGCAGTGTAGGAGAGAAGCTGATCGTGATGGGTGTTCTAGCCATCCACGTGGAAGCTGGAGGCTGCCCCACCAGTCTTGACCCTATGTGCAGTCACATGTGCGCAGCCTGTGTTTCCAGACTTCTGCCCAGTTGCAATTCAGTAAATCTTCTCTCTCTCCACATGTCCTGCAGTGGAAGAGCAGTTGGCTCTTTGCTTGCCCTATGGCTTTGCAGAGCATGAGAAGCCTCTCCCCAGCCCTTCTAGTTTAATCTGAACTGAGTTTAGTGGGAAAATGCTGTTGCAGGATGTCTTCTGATGGCATTTAGTTTTGGGTCACTTTGTTGTCTTGACAGGGAGAAAAGGAATTGAAATTAATTTGGTAGTGAAGCAGCTTGGTGAGAAAAATGTGGAGTTTTATGCCTGTTTGAAACAGGTTAGAGAAGGCTGAAGGAAACAAGCTAATTTGTGGTGTGGATGCTTTCAGTGGTGGCTTTGTAGCCTGTCTTGTGACCTTGCAAAGTACTGTGACTAGGATGTTGGTTTTAGTGTATCAGACTCCTCCATGAAACGCATGTTCTGAGGCAGCTATGTCTCCTGCTTTCAGGTCTGCAGTGTGGACTGCTCAGTATTTGTCAAAGCAGTATTTGTCACTGCCCATCTAGCACTGCGAGAGCCTTTAATTTTGCTTGGGGCTGCCTGTAAAGCTGCAGAGCGGTGCAGCTGAGTTGAGACCTGGGCTGGTGAATCTGAGGGCTGCTGTGCCAAGTGCTGCTGTTTTTGGCAGCACTGTTCATGTTTAACAGTGGCGTGTGCTGGCCAAGAACTGTGAATGGCTGTGATTGTTCTACCTCCTCTCCTGGATGTCGGTACTGTTGTAGTTGGCATTTTCCTCATAGGGTATGAGAATGATAGGAGGAGGCAGACACAAGCAGGTAAGAGGAGGAGGCCCTCACATGTAGTATTGCTTGGCATTGCATCCTCCTCTTTTACTCATGTATTTTTTTCTTATAATTCCTGCCATGCACTTGGATGCTGAGAAGCCTTTTTAACTGAGCCTGATGTTGCTCAGAAGATCTGAGAGTATCTTGGCATGGAGGGGTGGGGGGAAGAGGATTGGGAGGCCTGCCTCAGGGTATAGATTCATTTGTTGCGTCCAAGAGGTGTGCTTCTTTCTTGTGAAGAGCTGCATGGAGCAAGGTGTGTGCCTGGGCATTGCATACAGATCTTGCACCTTCCCTTAGCCAAGTAACCGCTACATCCCGTCCTGTTGGGATGCCTTTGTGGGATGGAGGAAAGGGAAGATGATAACAGGCAGAATAGCCGGAAACTACTCTTCCTTTCTGATTCATGGCCAGACAAATTCCAGGTTGAAAAGGATCCAGAATGTTGCGTTATGGAATGATTATTGGCTGCCCTTGGTGTGAATTTGCAGATACCTGCCACTTAGCTCTCAGGCCAGGTGGCGATGGGACCTTCTTGTGCTCCAGGATAGCTGGGTTGAAGGGCCTCTATCTGCTGTTGATCTGTCCTGTGGGAGGCAGCTTGTATTTAAGCTGGAGACTGAGTCTCAGTACAAGGCCGCTGGAAAGGTCAGGGCTGAGGTCACAGGGATGGGTTGCAGCCTCAGTAGTCATGCTTCCCGCAATAATTAAAATAGGAAACAGCAGAGAGGGGACTCATTTCACCCATATGCTGCTTTCCGCTGAGATTTGCCTGGATCCTCCCATTGCTTCTTCGTGTCATCTGGAATTAGCATTATGGCTAGTTGTAATACTTTGACCACCGTTGTGTATCATTATGGGCTCTGGATATCTATTTTAGTCCTGATCCTAGGGCAGGGGTGGGTGTCTCTGAGCAGCCCCTTGGGGGGAAGCCCATGCTAGCAGCTTTCTGTTCCTTGCATTGTTACTTATTACTGAAGGAAACAAACCCGCTGGCTCCCTTTTAAAGGAAGAATTTACCTGCAGCACTCCCTGTACTTTAGGGAATGGGATGTATGAGTGATGCTACTGAGGGAAGAAAAGAGGTTTTGGACTTGCTGGAAAGTGGACATATGTAATGCATAGTTTCCAGTTAATGCTGCTGCTGCCTGTGTCAGGCCATGCCAGTGGTAGTTCGGCCTTCACGCTTATTTTTCTTCCATGTAGGATATCAGCAGGGTGTTCTGAGCCCTGGTGTTTGCAGGATCTGCTTTTGGCCAAGGTTGAATTACCAATTCCTGAGGAGAGCTGGAGGGCTTGAGGGGAAAGAGAGGTCTCTCTAAAAGGGCTGAGCTTGAGGGTGCTTAGATTGCGTTTCTGGCTCTACCACAGACATGTGCTGCTGCCGTGGTAAAATCAGTGAATCACACAGTGAGATGAGGCTACTTGCTCTTTTCTTGAACTGCTTGGTTGGGAGGAGGAGTGATCTGCAAACTGGCTGTATGAAGTGAATCAAATGACAAAGCCCAGGAAGCTTTCAAACAGTACCTCTGATACTGCCTTGACATAGCTGTGCAACTCTGACCTCTGCTCTAAGTCTGACTGAGCCCAAGGTGGTGGAGGTTTTGCTAGTACACCATAAGAAGGCTTTATTATAGTTTGAAGTAAAACTCAGGTAGTTTTATGTGTGATGGAGCAAAGTAGTGCTGCTGCTGGGATGAGTTTCCCTTCTAAAGCGTCATTTGTTTAGAGTTTGGGAAGTGGCACTGAAAAAGGCTTCAGCAGCATTTCCTTAGTTCTCTAGGTCCTTTTTCTCCCAGCCACCCACTGCTTGTCAGGAGCCCTTGACTCAGCCAACGTAAGGAAAAGAAGCAACCCAGAGGTTGGGACATGCAACCACTGTTCAGGTGTAAAACTTACTTGTGTGTCAGCTTTTCCCAGTTGACCTCACATAACAATTAGGTTGTGCTGAGGTGAGACTGAGCTGCCCCAGGGTCTGGCCTTTCTCAGGGTTTTGGTCTTGATGTCTGAAACCTGGTGCAGGGAAATGAGTATGGACTTGGCTGTACATGTGAAGTGCCTGGTGTGCCACAATCACAGCAGAGTCTTGAGGCCAAATGTATTTAAGTGGGTTTGGAGGGTTTTGGTTCCTGAAACAACCTGTTGCCTGACCATAGCATTCTCCTAGCTCCTTGACTTGGCATGCTCAGATCTTAATCCCATTTCCTTCATCTTGGTCACTGCAGTGGGATTCCTCCTCACCTCTCTGGTCTGTACCACTGTCTTCCCAGACCTGTCTTGTTTCCTGGAGATAAACTTGGGATAGTGTTTCCAGAGCTGCTAATCTGTTTGTAAGCAAATGTGAGCCTGGGATGGGGAGAAAACTTTCCAAAGCAACTTGGAGATGTTTCTTATATGTCTAATGGGGTGCTCCAAGGCTTTTTAATTGTATTTTCATTTTAGTTTTTGCTCCTTGTTGTTTGGGTCACTTGAGGATGTGCCAGTTCTCATGTGGTTGCACAAATGCATTTGTGAGCTCCATTTCTTTGCTCTCACAACAATGCAGTAAAGCTGTGGACTTAAAAGACTGGGAGAGTGGCTCTTGGTGGGCCAGTGTTGAGATTTGGTGCTGTTCATCGTTCTTTATGTGTGTTCCCCACCCTGGCTTTAAACAAGCTTATGCTGAGCAATTTCCAATGTCTCCATGCATGTTCCCACATCACTTCTATGAAAATGTACAGATAATTTTCAGATTTCCATTGTAATACAGCCGTATATAAAATGACAGATCCCCCGTGATCCAAATATTTGTGTGTTGAATTGTTCTCTTCCATTAGTGGGCCTTGTTCTCTTCCTGTTTGCGTGCTGGAGGGTGCTACTGCCCTCTAGTACAATGCCTGTTGGACTGATAGGACTGTCCAACAGTTGATAGGTGGCTCCTTATGTCCTCTGGGGTTTAGGTTGACTACTGTTAACTTTTCAGTTCCCTTCTCTTGATTTGGGATCCTGCATTCAATATGGTTACCTTTTTTAGCTTACTGAATTTCCCACCCCACCACTGTGCTCTCATGTGTAGACTCTGGTCAGAACTGGAGTGGACTGCCTTGGCCTTTTGGAAAGCTTTTCTCTAGAGACTGTCCTGTAGTCCTGGGGATAGTGGTTACCTCTCTGTGCAGATCTGGGAGACCGGTGGGGTCAAAGATTTAGCCCTCTTACCTAAATGTCTGGTGTGGGTAGAGAGCAGCTTCCTTGCCAAAAGGTTTAGCACACTGGACAATTGGACTGCAGCAGTGAAGCGAAACCTTCCCGGTGTATTTTTTCTGGTCCAGGAAACGTTTAGCCTGTCTACCAGGAGGGGGTTGTAGGTGGTACGGCCTTTCTCCTGACTATGTCTTGATTACAGCCCCTATATGGGGTCTAAGGGAGTGAGGTTCACATCCTTCTGGTGTAAACAGAGCTTGTGCTGGAACAGGGTTGTGTTTAAGTCTGGGTTGGAGCTCCACATCAATCCCCTACAAATTTGTTTTCTTGTGGAATTTTTGGCAAACTTCTGAGAGGCTCTTGTAAAAATCCAGCTTTGATTTTACTGCATTCTAGGGAGAAGAGAATAAAACACAAACAATAACTTGGCAAATCTCTCTCATCACTCCTGCTTGTTTGTCCTCTATTAAGTAGCATTGGTCTCTTTTCCCTGCAGATTGTCTTCCGCCCTCCTTTGGACCACTATGATGTTCTCATCCACTTGAATTCAAACCAGATTCCTCGACATCTGGAGAGTGTGGACTGGCCAGTGAAGTCATTTTCCCGGGGAGTGGTGAAGAACAGTGCTGGAGAGAGGATTCTCTTTCCTGTGGTGGATTATGACCCTGTACAGTGTTACCTCCAGGACCTGAGAGTAAGCATAGCTCCTTTGGGAAGGTACATGGGCTGTCTGTCTTAAGGGAGAGCTGTGTTTTGCTGTTTAGGGCATTATTTGCCTGCCATTGCAGGTAAGGCTAGATGAGATCAGACGTTAGGAAGAAGTTCTTTACTCACAGGTTGGCAAGGTGCTGGCACAGGCTGCCCAGGCTGCCCGGAAAAGTTGCAGATGCCACAACCCTGGAGGTGTTCTGGGGCAAGTTGGGGTGGACCTATGGGAAAAACCTAGTTCAGTGGAAGGTGTCACTAGGTATAGTGACTCTGAGGTCCCTTCCAAATGATGCAGTTTCACAATTCTTTGTATTTCGCATGTGGTGATTACTCTTTATGCACTCTGGAATCGTTCTTCAGCAGAAAGCCTGGTGAGTGCATCACTCATTCCTTGGAAATAGGAGTGCTGCTGCTGTGAGAATGACCTCAGATGTAAAGCATCTGGGTTTTTTTTTGTTTGTTTGTTTTTTTGAAGAATATAACATTTCAGTGCATAAGTATCTTTTAAGCCATTTATTTCCACTCACTTGATTGACTGCTCCTGAATTCTTGAACTAGCTGGAGTGCATTGCAGACAGAGCTACCCATGTTTTCTGGGCTGGTGTACAAGGTAGTAGCTGCCATAGATAACCATGGTGGTAGTAGCAGTAGGCCTCCTTCTGAAAGTCCAGCAGTTCCATGAGCCACAGAGGCCAGATACTGATCACAGTTTGGTTTATCCAGGCCTTCTTATGTGCACGATGGCAGAGAAAGTTGGTGAAAGGAGTAAATCGAGAACATGGGTGTCCAAAAGACATCAGCCTAGCGCTCCTCCACTGCATGGTCATGACACATGTGCAGGATGCTGGGTGACAGTGGTGCTACAGAAGCCAGTGCTATGCAGATGTGCAGCCTGTGCCTTCTTGGCACTTACTTTTCTTGTTTGTAGTAGCTGAATTTAGCATGTGGAAATGTGAGGCTGTTATGCCCTCTTTTCAAATGTTGTCTAGACTTTCAGCTGCTGTCCTCTCCTACGGCAGTGTTGTGAGTGATATAAGCAGTATTAGAACAGAAGAGCCATGAGCTATGTTTGGCAAGAGGGTGCTGCAAAAACCTCCAGTCCTGTTTCCCACTGAGCTTTGTCATTAGAGAAGCCTGATGCTGTTGAGTGCTTAGTATCTCTAGGTCTGGAAATTTCCCACCTCCCTGCGCCTTTGGTCAACAGTATTCTGAAAATTTGTTTCTTAGTATCTGATTAGGATTTCCCTTGTTCCAGTGCACATTGCTTCCTGCAGGCCATCACAGCAACTGGGCTGTGCTGTTCTGGGGTCAAGGCAAAACTAGGTCTGTCAGCTCTGGGGCCATAAGCTGTTCCCTTGTAGCTCCTGCATGTCTGAGGGTTGCCTCTCTCCTAGCTCACACACTGGAAGGGCTCTGCCTTCCCGTGTGCTTCACCTGCCTTAGGATTCAGTATCAGTTTCTCTCCAAGCTCGTGTCAGGGCAGGAGGTGTGCCCCACGATAGAGAACAGCTTTTGGGTACTGTCCTAATTTCCTCTGGGCCTGTAGGGTTCAGCATTTGCTTGTCCCCAGGCTGCCTAATCCTGCATAGCCACTGCATTTTTCACTGTTGCTTTTACCAGGCTTGATGGTGTCAGCAGCTGCAAGAAGAGGTGGCAGGAAAGGCCTGCAGATCCAAAATGGGAATTGCAGAGCTGCTTCATTTTTAAACTCTTCTTGAAGCTGAAAAATGCTGAACCCTTCTCATGCAACCTCCCTCTTCACCTGAAATCAGATAGCTTAGGAGAGATGGCCACAGAAAACTGGAAAGGATTTCGTTGTGGGTTTTGTCACTCCGGGAACAGTCTTATGGTTTGCAGGCAGCTTGGGAAGTAATATTTTGTACCAGTTTCTGCCCTGTCCATGTGAGTATGTTTTGGCTTTGCGAGAACTGTCAGACACAATAATATGCATACTCACCCACAGCAGGTTGAGGCCGTCTGGGAGGAGTGAGAAGACAGGAATGTAATCAAGATGTCTTTAAGTTGCTAGTTGTCCCTTAGTAATTTTTCCTTAATATCCCTGCAAGTGGCACTACTTGTTTATCTGGAATGAAGTGGAGGAGAGAGGAAAGTGGGTATCCAGTGCTGAGCAGGAGGTCTCCTGCCAGCAGGAATGAAGGTGGCTGGGAAGCTCAGGTTGCAGAGACCATTGGGAGTTTTCTTGGATGCAGGATATGCAAGAGGAAGAAATATTTTGTACAGCACTTAAAAATGGAGCAGGAAGCCCAGTGACTGGGAGCTGTTTGTTATTTCACTCTTTACTGAACCTGAGAAGGAATATCAGTCCTGGCCCTCCTCTTCTGTTCCAGATGATTAGTTTCACCTGCCACCATGAAACTTGGACAAGGAAGCATAGATCTAGGTAGGAAGTGAAGTTTATTAAGCCTGAAATCTGTCTCCATCCCACATGTGAAGGATTAGAGTTGAGTGGAGTCTTTCAGCAGCTGCCAAGGTGTATGGGGCTAGAGCTGCTGTGTCTTCTGAGAGGTCAGGGCTAAGTGACTCTTACGGAAACCTGGCAAGAGGTTGACTTCTTACTTGAAGAGGAATTGGAGACTACTGGGAAAGCTGACTGGGAAAGCAGGCTCCTCAAGGAGGTTTTTAATAGACTTGCAGCAAATCTGGCTTTACGAGGAAACACTTGTCAGGAAACTCATCAGGGCGTGTTACAGTGTACAGTACTTTTCTGTGCTTCTAGTCAACCTTGTGTCTTCAAGTAGGTGTCAGCAATGGCTCCAGAAAGTGAAAAGCACAGAAGAAACTTCCTTGGAAGGAAGTTCTAATTATCCTCTTAAAAAAAAACCAAAAACATTACTGCTTGAATGATCCAGTCAAATATGGCATTAAATAATGAATTTTTACTACCTGTTATTACCTGTGCAGGTAATAACAGACCTAGAGTAGGGTTTGATTTTGATTATAAATTATAGCTGGCCCTAATATACTAACATCCCAGTGAAGAGACATGGATAAAAGCCATGGTTATTTTTCTTCACTGGAAGAGGTGGTACCTTCCCAAAGGAGTATGCATTTAGCATCTCCTGTCCTTTATCTTGAGAGTGTTTGGGAGGAATGGAACAGGAATTGATCACTGATTTTGCAGAAGACCAGGCTGTGTTCCTCTGTGGCTGTTTTGTTGGAGGTATCCTGCAGTGCTAGTTCACTTTGCACCTGTAGCATCCAGGTCAGCATCAGGCAGACCTGATGGAGCTGATGAATATCTCTGTCTGGGCAAACTGGTATTTTTTCTGGAAAAATTAAAGGTAACAGCTGCACATGAAGGAGTTGCTGTTGGGCACCTTTGCTCTCAGATTACTTAGCCATGCCAGCCTGTGTCTGAGTGCTCCAAAAGCTCATTTTGCACTGCACAAATGCCAGCAAGCTTGTGATGTTGAGCTGTCGGTAGACACTACCCTGTCAGAAATCATCCAGCTCTGTGTCTCAGGGCCCTGATTTTACTTCAAATCAAAACCTTTGTCACAGCTTTGTGTTTTTCCTTGTGTTTTTCCTCCCCTGGTTTTTGTTGTTCAGAGCAGTGTTGAGCTCCTCCTCGTCCTGGAGGCTGGCAGCCCTGGGGCTGATGTGAATGCAGCAAGATGCTGATGCTGGAAAGGACTGTGACAACAGCTCAGTGATAGGAGTGAATCCTTACAAGGGATTTTGGATGAGAAGGCATTTGAACACAGGAGTGTCTGGCTTTAACTCAGAGTAATTTGCTTTGCCTTAATAGCACAAACCACAGAATTGAACAGGATTTAGTAGTATCTGACAGTGTAGCTGTAGTGGTCTTATAACAACAAAGGGAGACATTTGCCATACAGCAGTTCTATGGGATTTTGTTCTCTTTATGACTGGAAAATAAACATTTATCCTTTTCAGAGCTTGCCACGTGAAAAGGTCTTTAAGTGCCTGGACACACTGATTGAGCTGAAAGGAGTAAGGAGCAGGCAGTGTCCTTTCTCCAGTAGCTAGGAGATGTATGTCTGCCCTCTCTAACTGTTTGCACACAAAAGGTGACCTGTTTTTCTCAAATCAAAGGGATAGGCTATGGAGGGGTGCTCTGGAGCTGGAGAATTGCTGCATGCCTTTCCCAAGCAGCCTGAGAGGAAGAAATACAAGGAGGGGAGGCGTTAAGCCCTGGCTGCTTTGATTTTTCTTTTTTCAAGGAGATATGCTACAGGAGCTGGTCTGATCAAGTTGCACTCATGCCTGAGAGACTGAATGGAGATGAAAGGCTAGTCATGGCATTCAGACAGCGAATGCTTAAATTCCAAGACAGATCTAATGGAAAAGGTGGTCTGTTCTGGGAGTTGGTCCAAACGAGAAGGCTTTGCAGACATGCTTTTGAAGGAAAGCAGGTGTCAGACATCCCATAATGAGGGCTTCCTTGGTTCTTCAACCCATAACAAGACTCTCCAGTGCCTACAATCCTGAGAACTTTGGTGATCAAGCAGCTGGTCACATCCTGACAGGGATTCTCCAGCAAAACAATTAAGTTTTTAAACAACTCAGCCAGGGTTCCCTGTGAATCCCTATCATGACTGTAGATTTGTGTCATGGCTGCTGTCAAGCTGCGGAACCGTGGACTGCCTCTGTATCTTTTGAGCTTGCTGGGGATCTGTCATACAAAGGATCAGTCAGCACAGCTCATACTCGAGGGTGGCTTGGATGTTGTCTGTTCTTGAAGAGAAAATCTTCCTGCCTGTAGCCAGTGAGTCTGGATGCAGTTATCGTGTCTGTCTGTGTGCTTTCAGGAGCTCACTAAGCCCAAAGACTCTTACTGTCTCATAAAATCCAGAACTGTTCTGTCATCAAAGAGGAAGCTGGATGAAGCTGCCTGAGCCCTGTTGGTCTCTGTACCTGCAGTGGCTGTTAAAGGAACTGTTTTTTTACCAGGTCATTGATCATAGGAGATCACTGGATATGAAGCACTCTTTGTTGAGATTTAGCTTTCTCTGGCATCATCTGTCTGTCAAAGAGCTCATGGCAAAGGAACTGCCCATCCTGTACAGAGGAGATTTTTTCTGCATGGATGAGCAGGAGTATATTTCCTGCTTTACAGTAAACATCCTTTCCTTCAAGGTGATGTTTTGCACTTCTTACATCTTCAGTCAAGACCTGTTTAGAAGACTTACAGATCTTTCCTTTACTCCTCCTATAGTGTAGAAATGTGCATCTCGCTAGTGCTTGTTAGCAGTTCTGAGTCTCATACAGTGTAGAAGCTGTGGTTACAGGATGTAGCTGGAACTGGTGAAATTGTTTCAGGTCACAGTACTCCCTTAGCGTCTTGACTGAAAAGCATGACTCCTCCCATAGCCTCATTCAGGAGACAATATGGAAAGACTCTGTTGGTTTTTATGGAATGGTGGAAAACTGTGTTTGAATGTCTGCCCTCAAAGGGGCAAAGGTGGTAGGAAATTCTCTGCTCCTACAGCTGTGAAGCAGCTGTCTGACCTTTATCGCAGTGCCTATGGTCAGGAGTGTGTGCACATAAGTATGCAGGTGCGTATCGAAGCATCTGCACCTTCTGCTGCTTGAGTGAGATCAGGAGGTAGTTCTGCTTGGATTTCTGTCTTTGCAGTACCTTATTTCTTCCATTGGAAGGAACTGAAGACTTCTGTCTCATGGATCATTGGACAAGGCACATTCACTGGTGGAGCCAGGAGATCGTAGGCATAGGACTGCTTTTCTCTCATTCTTTACTTTTTATTCTTGCAGGTTTATTTCTCCTCCTTTCTTGGCATACTGTTTTTTTCACTAAGATGAATCCCTAGTAGTAAGGTTCTCATATAGCTCTGGCGAGCTGATAAAAGGTATAACAGTTTGGATGGACTGGGTAAACCAGGAAGAACTTGGAAGTGTTAAATACATGTGTGGTTGCTTGCTGGAAATGAATAACTTCTAATATTTTTTATATAGCCGGGTGTCTGACTGAGAGCAGTTAAAATATCCTGAGCAGTGAGAAATTATTGCTTTAGAACTGCCAGACCCATTTCTGAGGTCTCCCCAGGCAGTTCCTATTCCTGTAACAGATGTGGTGCAATGAGAGCCCTATTTCCAGGTGTAAGTAAAAGCAGTGAAAAAATGAGTGGATAAATGATTAGCTGGAAAAAATCTCCACTTGCTTCTAAACAACAGTAATGTAGTTGCTTAACCAGTGTAAGTTCTTACCTCATTGTAAAATCCATGCTTCAGCCTGAAAGGCTTAATTCATTAATCCCATTGTAGATGAGGGCATTGTTTTACTCAGTACCTTTCTTTGTCTCTTCAGTCCTTCCACACAGGTAGGTCCCTGCAGACTGGAGCGTTTAGTCTTTCAGGCATTGCTTGCCCTTTTCCAGATAGTAAGGCTCCTCTAAGTCCTGAGCCTGCTGTTCCTTTTTACCTCCGCAAGAAGGTAACTGTCTGTGGGGTTTGATTGTAGGATCTTTCTGAGCAGGGAAAGCTCTCTCTGTGCCGTTAAAAGTAAACTGTGACAAAAGATACAGCAGCTTGAGAAGGGGCCATGGGCTCGATGTGTTCCCTACCATTTTCTGTATGTTTTTTTTTAATTGGTAAACTTTCCCTTGATAAAGGGGTTTGGAAGCAGAGGCAAGCCCAGTGGCACTGGTATAGAATATGGGAAATGGAAAGGGAGCAAACTGTGTTTGCTTTGATTCCTCAAGCCTCTGGACAAACGGAAATGTAATGACTAAGGCACCAGATCCTCCTAATGCTGCAGTTCTCCACGAGTTGCATTCCATCCCTGCAGTTTGAAGAAGCTGGCCTGAAGTACAGTTGTGTGCTGGGAGTAGCACAAGTGTGCTTGTATTTTGTTAGGTTTTGAACTGGGTACTGTTGTTTTAACATCTGTCCTCTTGTCCCTCCAGTTTGTATAAAAGTTGCTGAGCTTCAGGCAGAACAACGGTTTTACTGGGAAATGAGCTGAACCTGGGAGAGTTCCTTTCCTGCAAGTGCTTCTGGCTTCTATCCAACAAGATATGCTTTTAAAAATACCTTTCTCAAAGTGTGGCACTTGAGACCTCGCCTGGCAGAATAATGGGTCTTTTTCAGGTTCTCACACGCTCTGGTCCCCTTTGATGAAGAAACCTGCATGTTGGCAGCCAGTGTGCTCAGTGATTTGCCTTTTCTTGTGTTTTCCTTCCCTCTTGCCATTTGCTTTTTGCTGTAATTAAGAGTTTACCAGCTGGGAAACAAGGAGTTTTCAGACCGGGGTGTGAGCATTGCCCGTTAGTCTTAGGTAAAGAGCTCCACGGCAGTGGTAATACCAGCTCACTGAGTATTACCAACTCATTGGTATTAGCATTGGTATCGCCTTCTTTTCCTTTCCATAAAAGGTGCTTACCAAATGTGCGTGTGTTGATTTTTTTGTTTGTTTTGTTTTTTTTTTTCCCAAGTACATCTGTATGAAAATATCATTATACAGCAATGACAGCGGAGGTGATTATTTTTAAGGGCATGACAGCAGTACAGCTAGGGAAGCTGAAGGGATGCGGTTGCTACGTTCCTATTGACTACCAGGAGAAGAGTTAAAGAGAGCAGATGGACTGCATTTCCTGTGGTTAGGTTGCACTAACCCAACAGGGGAGGCCATGTGCAGAAAATTACCATTTTCTGATGCTGGAGGTCGTCTTTGCTCAGCCCAGTAAGCATGAGATGTTAATCTTCTCCAAGATGAACAGGTAGCTGGAAGCAGCTTCTTGGCTGTACCTAGGTACCAGTACATGGAGTGCTGTGCTGCTGGGCCAGCCTTTTGGGTTTGAAGTTGCTGGCACATGGTTTTGTTTAATTCTGCTGCAGTGCTCATCCTCTGCTTTGTAGTGCTGGAAATCCAGCCTGTGTGGGCTGGAGGGAAACAAGGCTTTGGTCATCTCTTTTTGCAGGCTTTCTTTCTGAGCACCTTCGTAGTAGGTTACTCACTGACACAGCTGCTGAAACACAGGGGCACAGATTCCTGCAGTGCATCCATAGAGCTTTTATTGTATCTGAATCATAGAATCATTAAGGTTGGAAAAGGTCTATAAGATCATCTAGTCCAACCACCTGCCACCAGTATTGCCCACTAAACCGTGTCTGTCTTTAAGTACTACATCTGCCTTTTCTTTAAATGCCTCCAGGGATGGTGACTTCACTACTTCCCTGGACAAACTGTTCCAGTGCCTAGCCACTCTTTCTGAGAAGAAATTCTATCTAATGTCCAATCTGAACGTCTTCTGGTTCAACTTGAGGTCATTCTCTCCTGTCCTATTGCTAGTCACTTGGGAGATCCCCCCCCCCCCCTTCCACCTTGCCATATGTGCATCTCTTGGGGCTTTGAATTATTTCAGGTTTCTGCTGTTCAGTATCCACATGTGCTGTCAACATCTGGCATCCCAAAGGGATTTCTTCTGGGGGGAGAAGGATTTTTGATGCTTTGGCTGCACAGATTGCAGAGCAGTAGATTTTGATCTTTGGTGAAAGGTCCTTGGTTTGTCTGGGGTTTGTCTTTGGTACCTTCTAATTAAACATACTGTGTGTTTTCGGGTTGCCTGCTAGGGAGGACCTGCCCCATAACTTCTGATGTACTGTGATGTCTTGGACGTAACGTTTGGACCTCAGGACTGGAAGGCTTGATAGTGCCAAATCTAACTGATAAGGGGATAGCGACGAGGAAAGCTTGTAGTGTGTTGCTGCCAAAGGGATCCAACTTTCTAGATCTAGTTCGATTTTCTGAGTGCTCTGCAGGCCTGTGAGAGGTGGTGGCTGTCTGGGACAGCAAGAAATAGTCAACAGTCTGATCCGCATGCAGAACTTGGGAGCTCTGCACATCAAGGCAGAGGGGGAAGGGGCAGTAGGACGCATTTGGGATTTGTCCTTAGGCTGTTTTCCTTCTTGCTAATCCACTGGAAATGGTGCCTGCTTGGTCCTGACTCACGCAGAAGTACTGTAGGCTCATGCAACCTCTGTTTTCTCTCCAGGAAGCCTTCAATGATCTTGCATTATTCTTCTATGACAAGCACGGTGGGGAAGTGATTGCAGTTCTGTGGAAACCTTCAAGCTTTCAGCCTCAGCCTTTTAAGGTAAGTTTTTGATTCTGTTGAAGGTAGGTTGCCTTGGAAGCTTGAAGGGCTTTTTCCTGCAATTGCACTCTGATTTTCAACAGTCCCAAAACCTTTTGAGAAATAGAACGAATACTTCTGTCCCTGCCTTAGAAAGGGTGGAATCAGGACAGATGTGGCCACAGCTCCCCCACAGCCATCAAGAGTCAAGAGGGTAGCATATGTCTTGGACAAGCCCTAACACTGTGGTCACTATGTCAAAACAGAGTTCACTGTCCCAGATGTTTTTCTCTGGTCCCCTTCTGGGAGATAGGCAATGCATTATTTGCTAAATATGTTTGCTGTTTGAAGCAGGCTGTCCCATTCTCATGGTTCTTTCTGGGTGTCTCTTAACTGACATACTGATCTGCAAGAGGCTAAGGCATCAAGTCCACCTTTGAAGTGCCCGAGTCCTGTAAATCTATGGAGATATGTTCCATCCACACTGTGTGGGTTGGTGATCTCTAGAGGGTAGTTAAACTAGGTGTGAGACATGCTGAAGTGATTCATGCTGCTTTCTATGAAGGAAAGACGGAAAGAAACCAGTGATTCACAGTTTGAAGTTGGCAGCCCATGTTCTTCTGCTGTTAGTCTCTGGGTGATTTATCTCCCCTCTTCATGGCTATGGGTCCTTGGCCATTCAGCGTAGCTGGAGTTGTGAAACCTTGTTGTTCATGGTGGTGAAATAAGAGGAGGAGATGCTGGTATCTGCACTGAGTGTAGCTTGATTAGACCTGAGGTGTGTGCTTTTTTTTTTTTTTTTTTTTTTCCCCCAATCCCAGTGGAGCTAGAAATCTCTTTCAGCTCAAGGTCTTGACATCCAGCAACAGAAGAGAGCCCAGCCAACTCTTAATCTTTGGTCATGGTGTGGTACCTGGCCTTTTTGCATTCTCCATCTGCTCTGTTTACACAGTCTTCTCCATGTGCCCCTGTACTCTTTTTCCCATCTTCACCATGTTCTGGCAGTTGTTTCTCTTCTTCCCTTGCAGTTTTTGGGCTGTGGCTCTGGGGTGACTGGAGTTAGATGTAAGAAGGCAAAAGTGCAATTTATGTCTCTTATTTTGGACTTGAAGGGTTGCAAAGCAGCTTTGAGTGGGTGCTGCTGCTTGTATAATATTTGTTTATGCCCTGCAGGTCTCCAGTATGAAAGGACGGACAGTGACAACTCTGAACAATGAGCTGGTGTGTGTTCCCAACATAGAGGCAATTCTGGAGGACTTCGAGGTTTTGGGAGAAGGCCTGGTCAAAAGAGTGGAAGCTCGTACAGAGAAATGGACTATCTGAGGTCACTAAGAAGTTGTGAGAAGGACCTGTCCTGAAGCAGACTTTGTTTACTCTGGAACCATTTCGTTTTATAAGTCAGTCCCAGGAAAGGCTTTTGGTTTTTTATATCCCAGAACTGTATATCTGACTGTATTTATCTTAGTATGCCTTGTCCAGAAAAGTGATGGGACCTTTATTGTTTTTAAGAATGCAATTGTGTTTTTATCTTGAAGAAAATATAAGGATGAGATAAAATTTTTGAAAGTGTTCCTGTTCATCATAGGAAGCAAACTGTGTTCATTAGAAAACATCAAGGCCTGAAAATTCTGGCTGAAGTGTGCAATAGGAAGGCACCTTCCTAATTCATAGCATCTTCTGTTACTCTAATGGCTAACAAATCTAAAGAAACCGAAATTGAAAACTGAGCAGATTATTCCCTACTCAGCTCTCATGACACTCATCTGGAGTGCTGTGTCCAATGCTGGGGACCCCAGTAAAAGGGAGATGAAAATGCTGGGCTGGGTTCAGGGAAGGGCAATGAAGGTAATAGAGGAGGTGAAGGATCAGTTACAGAAGGAAGCTGCAAGAGCTGGGACTGTTCAGCCTGGAGAATAGAGCTCAGAGTGATCTTACCAATATGTATCGATATCTGATGAGGGAGGAAAAAAGATGGAGCCCTGAGAAGCAGTGGGTGTTGGACTGGATGATTTCCAGAGGTGTGTTCCAAGCTCTTGGCTGAAATACAGACTTCTTATGGGGAAAGAGAAATAAGAGAGTGAACAAGTCCCATCTGTCTCGTCTGATATAGGTAGCATGCACAGTAAACAGGAGTGCAATCCCATGTATCAGTTCACATGTATGAATCTCATGTAGGGTAAAGGAAACTGACTTGGTGACAGCAGATATTGCTGAAACAAAAAATGGATCAAACTTGGGAAGCCAAGTGGATGTCTGATAACTGTAGAGAGTTGTTGCCTGATATAGAAGCATTTGGGTGGATTGCTAGAACTGTTGTTTCAAGACCTACCAGCCTCTCCAGCTATGGGAAGTGAGTCTGAAGCTTTACGAAGATTCACAGGTTGCTTTTTTTTTTTTTTTTTTCCCAAATGCTTTCTCTGAAATGCTTGAAAGCAGGCTGTAGCAGAGATGGGATACTCAACTGATATTGCATAGCTAGTGCCTATTGGCCCAGTGTTTGGTGGCACAGTGTGTCACATGGGATCTAGATAGTGTAGCATCCTCAGTTTTGGAGTGTGGGCATATCTCATCTATTAAAACTTCAAAAAGCATTTTTCTCTCTTCCTTGTACCAGTTGCTGACAGAGGCTGTGGGTGAAAACCTCTGTATGTCTATTACCACCTTCAAGATCTTTTTGGGAGCACCTGAACTGCAAACACCCAAAGCGATTAGTAATGCAAAGCAAGCATCAAATTTGAGAACAATGGCACTTTCTGTTGCTACTGTGACCCCTGCAGTTAAGACACTGATGACAAATCCATTAGCAAACATGATGCAGGCAGCGATTTCAACAGATTTCAGAAGCACTTAATAATCTCTAAAGCTTCTTTAGTTCATCCTCTTGGTGTTTGTATTGCCCAGTCTGCCTTTAGTGATGGCTAATCTTCCTGGGTACTCAGATTATTTCTGCTTTTTGTTCTTATCTGCCTTTGTTCCAAATGTATAGTTTGACTCTGTGATCCTGTAAATTTGCCAACAGAACTTGGACAGCACTCAGGTTGCTGCACTGGTTGCATGTGCTGGAGTTTACTTTCCTCCATGCTCTGTCATACTCTTGCTTTTCCACTTACTGTGTGTTTTAGATGTAAGTAGTCTGGAGCTGGCATATTCTCCTTGCTGCATCTGTTGGTGCTTTTTACTTTGTTCCCTCTTTGCCTTTAGAAAGGTACAAAACTGTGTGTAGCTACAAGCTTCCATGTTATGGATCTCAGTGTTCCTCCGTCCTTTGACTGTGCTGCCATACTCTTCATACTCTCAGTCCTCTTTGTTCTTGGGTAGAACGCACTGCTTGCAGTGTGCAGCAAAGGGCTGGGAAGTGTCCAGGCTAGCCTCCTATAAAAGTAACGATGCTGAGTTAATTGATGATGAGTGAACTCACTCGTAACCAATCCCTCATGCATGTTCCAGCGTGCTAGTATTTCACAAGCTTATGCCACAGCAGCCAGCTGTGAGCTGAGGTCAGGCCTGTGCAGATGACTGCTGCTTTGAATGTCCATTTCGGAGGCTAACATGGGTATTTCAGCAGTGGCATCAAAACATTTATGACAAGCAACACTGACCACTGCTAGCCCAGCTCGCATTATGTGGATCCATCTTTGAGCAAAAACTACCCAAGGATGTTATCCCAAGTAGCTGTGTTCCTCATGTTGCCAGAGCACTGACTGATCCATAGGCTTCTGCTTCTTTCAGAGGAAGAGGGAAGTCTTCAATGTCCCAAATCTCCCAGTATGTAAATATTTAGAAGCCATTACTGGAGCCCATGTTTATACACTCAAAAGTGGCAAACGCCTTGGGTCATGTCACCAGCTAGAGTTAAGTCTCACTGGCCAGTGATGGGGGACAGTGACAACCTGTCAAGTTGGAGTGCTTAGGTGATTGTTGTGTGAGAGTAAGGTGGTGATGGTGGCTTTGCTGAGCAAGCCATTGTTTTGTAAGAAGTTCATATGCGATAAGTGGGAGGGGAAGAGGGGAACATGCAAGGTTACAATGAATCTCTTGCATTAGCGCTATGGCCTCTTTGCCCAAGTCTGGTTGGCACTCTTGCTTCAAAAACTGAATTTTCATGAGAGGGCTTTAATACCACCGAAGCCTCCTAGGTTCAGAAGTGGTCTAGGAGATGTGGTGCACTGGATCAGCCTCAGCTTGGGGGATGATGCTGAGAAGCACATCTTGGGATAATGGGGAGAGTGAGAGACTGCTTGCTTGCCAGAGCAGTGGTCTTTCTTGAGGTGATGGATAAAGTTCATTTACTTGACAAAACCAGCTCTGAAGTTTCTGGAAACTCACATGTTTCCTGGATGAGTTGCTCTGGCAGGAACCAGCAAAGCCAAAGGACCTTGAAGCCATGGCATCATTCTCTGTGGTACTTCTAGAGACTGTGTGTTGATGCTCTCTGATCTCTTGGACAACATGAACCTAAGAAAGGACAAGTGAGGTCTCAAAAACTCCTGTTGCCTGATTTATGGTTCTTGTTGGTGTGCCCTGACAAATTGCTGTTGTGAAAGATGGGGTAGGGCCTGGGTTATTCAGAGCACGCTTGATGACAAATTGTTCTGGGTTTCCACTTTCAGTGAGTGGGCACTCAATTGCTTGCGAGTTTGTCTGTTTGCTTACTTGTGGTCCACTGACAAACAAGAGCTGTATACAGAGCTGCCCTTTGAGAGTCGGGATGGTGCAAGAGGCAGGACTAGGGGGTGGAAAGTGCTGGAGCAATAGGTTTTAACACGCTGTCATCATCACTGATATTCACTTTGTAGGCATTGCTGCCATATTCATTCTGCAAAACGATAGGAAACCTTTGAAGTTCCTTATGGGGACTCTTATGTGCAGTGGGTGATCACAAAAGGGAAGGTGCTCCCAAATGCCAGGTTGGGCTGTGATGAGGGGATGCTGATACGTGTACAGAGTGGACAAGGTCAGCTGAGACAGGACTCAGCAGTATCTGCTTTCTAGTTTACGTTCCCCAGAGCTGATGGGTCTTCCCGGGCCTCTATCTGAGCTTCAGGCAGCTTTTTGGATGTTTAAAACAAAACTGGGGAAACAAGTTGACGAGATGCAGCTGGGAGTGTGGTGTCTGGTTGGAAAGATGATAAGATCATCAAAGCAGTTTGACTACTTTGGGGTTTGCTGGTCTGCTGAACTGGTCAGCTCTTGCTGGTCTGGTCAGCTGAGATCTTTCTGAAAGTAGTCTGGGTGTCTATGGCTGTCTGACTGCAGGATGATGGGAAGCTGTATATCCTTGAAATAAAGGCATTTGCGAGAAGCATTTTGCCAGAATTACGGGTCATTCTTGAAAACACTTAGTCTAAGTTGCCATTGCTGGCTGGGGAATGAGTAGTTGTGTGGTTTCTGGCACAAAGAGAGCAGGAACAGGCCCAGGAGTTATGCAGCAACCTATAGCAGCTTGGGGCTGGCTTGTTTGGTAGCATTCCATTCTCAGGAAAATATTCTGAACTTGAACCTTCTTTCCTGGCCAAGGTGGCTGCTTCCTGGAAGAGCTGATAGCAAAGTGTCTCTGGCATGTGGCAGTGGTTACTAAGACTGTGTGGTTTTGGGCAGTGTTGACTGCCACTGCTCTTATCATTTCCCAGGCACTGCATTTGCTGCCCAAGGGCCATGGTAGATGTGGCCACCCCAGTTTTGAAGGTCCAGTGGATTTTACTCTAGGGACAAGGCCAGTCTGTCCTCAGATGGTCTTGAGGGTGGATAGAATTTCTTGAGCTTTATTGTAAATTGTGGATGAGGGATAGAAAAGTGTTTCAGTGAGTAAGGGCAGTTTGGTAGTGGGGGAAGGGATGCTGTTCTCAGGCATCCTGTCTGTGTGCTGGAGCAGCATGAAACTGATCTTCTCAAATTGTATGAACATTGGTAGGTGCCAAGATACAGACTGCTGCCTCTTAAGACTATGCAGCAAATGCAATTGCTGAGGGCTGGGCAGCCACCAGGAGCAAAATGTGTGTGATGGGGGAGGTACTGTATGTGGCTGGAGGTACTGCAGTGGGCTTTCACAGAAGGACAGTGTGGGATGCTGCTTGGCCTGCATCTCCTCTTTGTTCCACTCTCCTATTCAAAATAGTGCTGGGCCTCTTCCATGCAGAGCACTGGCAGTGATGATGTTACAGGGCAAGGCTGGAGGGACCGCTTACAGCTTCTTTGTAGTGCCACCAGGGAACTGTAGCCCCTGTCCTGAAATGAGGTCACTGCACCAAACACAGGGGAGGTATCAGGTTGTGCTGCCTTTCTGCACCCAGTTGGGTCAGGACTTGCAGAGCAGGTGGTGGGAAGGCCATCCTGCAGCACTCAGCTGAGCCAGCTCCTGTTGTTAGGTCTTGTTGGTGGGGATTAGCTTTCCTAAAGGCTCAGCCAGGTGGAATAATGGGCAAACAAATCTCACGCTCTCTCCTGTGTCAACCTGGGGCTCCAGAAGGGGTAAAATACTCCCAGATCTTGCAAATGGTGCCACCAGGGCTTGAGCTTGGTCCCTTTTTTGCATGGACCCTTCCTTCCTCATTGCCCTTCAGAATAGACCCCATGTGTCTCTCCCTTCCTTCCCAGAATAGACCCCATGTCTCTCTTGTATTTTGGAAGGTATGCCTGCACCTTTCCCATCACCTCTGTGGCAGCTGGAGGGGTGTGAGAAGGGGGTGGGCCTGGGGGGACTGGGTCCTGAGGGAGGGTTGGGGTGGCACATCCCAGTGCTGTTGTGGTGGGAAGCCCTGGAATGACCCACTGTGAAGGGAATTTGTCATCTGGTGCAGAAGGAGCAGAATCACAGCATGGCTGCTGGTCTTGCTTGTGCTGAGTCACACCAAGAAGGGCTTGCAGAGCCCTTTTTTTCAACCTATTCGTGACAAGCACCCTAAAAACAGAGTACAAGTAAGAGTCTGGTAGTGCTGGGACACAGTTGCCTTTATCTTTCTGTCTCAGCTGGTGCTACAAGACATGAGGTGAACCATGTGGCAAACAGCTGGCAGCAGGGAAATATCTGGAGCCACTTGTCCCCTCTTGAAGAAGATCTGAAGCTGCATGGGAGCTTCACAGTATGGGAAGAGCAATGTGGAGTTTCACAAATAGCTCATTCCATGGCATGACATTATTTAATTTACTATCATTGTTGCTGTGCATAGGGAATGCAATTTGTAGCAACCATGAGGGCTTTGTTCCATGGGGTGTGGGACTGCTGGTGCTCAGGAACTCTCTAAGATAAAGCTATCAGCCAGCAGCACACAGACCCTCCTGAGCACTGTGCTGCAGCTGCTGGGGTGGCTTTGTTCAAGTGGGGCACTCTAACACCTGCTTTGCTTGCCCCAAAATTTAGTTTACAGCACACTGGTGCCAAATTATGAAGAAAACCTGAATTCATGCCAGGCAAACAACCATGCAGTGGCAGTTGCCTGATGGACACAGATGTACTGAAGAGGAGCAGAGGGCTTGCACTTCCTTCTGCTTTCCTCATGCTACTTTCATTGTATTCTGTAGCATTTGCTCATCCTCTGTTAGTCTCTTGGGCTCCACAAGGACAGGATGAGTGTCTGTTACCCATAAAAATCCTGAGAGGAGAAACCCACACACAAGCTGTGCCCATCCAGCTCATACTTTGAACCTTCTGCAGGTCAGTGTCATCTCAGCTGGTGAAGCAGCTGGAAGGGCTGGAGGTCAGCACTTGCCTGTCCCCATCCTTCTGGAGTCTTGGCTAGTGTATTCTGGTGCTGGGGTGCAAGCAGGACCCCTGCATCCTGTGGGTCATGGTGACTGTTGCTTCTGTATCCTGCTGGAACACCAGGGAGAGGCTGGGAAAGGTAGAACAGGTGGAAACTTCTCTCTGGATCAGCACAAAGGATGTAGGCTGCTCCAATGATAGGCTTGGGTTTTGTATGCTTGTGTGGCTGTAGTGTTGCAAGTTCCTGTGGTCATGTTTACTTCACTTGAGATTTCACTTGTCCAAGGAGTGATTTCTCAGGCAACACATGGATACTACCTGTGTTCTATCTGCAGATTTGTCCTGACCCCAAGAAAGTGGGGGTGTTGAAGGGATGTCGCTGAATTTTACACAAGGCATGCATCTGAATACCATGTATGTCACCAGCTATTCTCTGCTGTTTGTTCCTCTGGGGCTGAACTTTGGATTGTGTAGTCCTTGTAGGGTGCATCTGTGACCCTGTGCTGTTCCCATTGCATTTTCCCTAAAGAGAAATGCTAAGGGAGTTAGTGAGTCTATTGCAGCTCAGGACCACAGAAGGGACTTCCTAAGGAACCACAGGGACTTTGGGCAGAGGCTCTTTGTGCTGTTTTTCAGGATGGTGAGCATGCTAGCACTCAGCTGGGGGGCTGCTAGCTCTCTTTGCTTGAGTTGGCCAATAACTGCATTAATCCCTCAGCAGGTCCGATTCATGTAGATGCCTTTTAAGACAGCTGAGTCTTCTCTTCTGCTTTGTTCTCTCTGAGCATCTTGCACACTGGGATGTGGGAGCCTGCGTATGCTGGAGAGGAGATGCCTCAGCACATGTTGTTCAGGCAGGACTGGCCTCTGGGTGGTGTATTCCATGTTAGCTGGTTGCAGCCTCCCTGTCCAGCACTGTCTTGGGGGATGTGGCCTTTTAAACAAGGTCTCTCATTGATCTGAAAATAAATAAGACCCTCTTGACCAAGCAGGAAGGACTGGCTTGGGGCAGGAAATGCTGGTTGTGGAGCTCTGATGTAGATGATGCTGGAAGTCAACCCTGATGGCCATAGTCATATCTCTGAGTGACAGTTTTTGCTTTGCAGGGGTCAGTGACAATAATGCCAGGAATGAGATGTCGCTGGGTGCCCTGGGCTGGACTAAAGAATCTGACCCTAGAGCAGGTTTTCCTGCTTGTGCCTCATGCTGTCCACATCATTGCTTCATCTTGCCACCTCACTGCCACACTGCTTCTCCCTGAGTGATCCAAAAGGCGTTCCTTTCTTCAGCAGTGTGGTTTTTGGAAGGGAGGCATGAGACCACCTGCCTCAGTGGATACCTTCCCCCAGCTCTGCACTTCCCATGGGGCTTCAGGTGATTATTTGACTGACAGAATCGCAGAGTATCTCAAGTCAGAAGGTTCCTACTAGGTTCATTGAGTCTGATTCCTAGCTCCACACAGGACCACACAAAATTCAAACTCTATGTCCAAATTCTCCTTGACCTCGTTTTTACCCCTCCTTTCTTGCCAAAATCTTTCCTGCCGTGCTGGATTAAGGAGGACGACACACCCAATACTGCCACTGCTGCCATTCTTCCTAATTTGAGAATTCCTCATGGCCTTGGAGAGATCTAAGGTATGTGTGATGGGGTGGCAGATAACAGCACTCACACCCTGCTATGCAGAAGGTGGTTTTGTCCAGGGCAATGTGACTGTTGTATGTAGGCTCAACCACTGCAGGAGGATCTATACCAGTTCCTGCTTGCAGGTTACAAGATGCTTCTGGATGATTGGTCTGCTGAGCTGTTCTTTCTCAAGTTATTTTATCTATTTATTCCCCACTTTGATCATTGATTTTGATGTGGGAAGGAGCCCAGCTCCACATGCAGAGCCAGGAGGGTGCACATCAAGTTCAAAGTGCAAGGAGTGCCTGGCTGACCTGAAGAAGGGGAGGTGAGTGCTCCCACATTACACCTGTGATCTGTCTATTCTGTCCGTGGCTGCCTATGTGTGATGCCTCCAAGAAGGCATTACCCTCACTTGCCTTGCAACGCCTCATTAACTTTGGTCAAAGAGGCCCATTGCAGGACAGCAGCGAGAGCACTGATGCAGCCTTCCCTGTCTGGCTCTGGCTTTACAGCTGGGCATCACCAGACTTGTTCAGCAGCCTCTGCTCAGCGGTGGATGCTGCTGCTTCTGCTTTGGTCAAAACCAGGCATGTGATTTCTCTTTTGTTAAGAGTGTCCTCCACTTTCTCAGCACCTGCACTCAGCAGGTGCAGCACCACTTTCTCAGGAGTGGTATTAAACCCAGAGGTCTGTTGGAGGAGTTGGACAAGCTATCCAAGCTCATGGACTCTGCCTTCATGCAGCGTGGATCATTTCCATAATGAATTATACTGTGCATGAGCTTGTGCCTGTACATCAGAGCCCTGCAAATGCCCTAGCCTTTCTCGTAACTAATTGAGATAATGGGAAATACATTACTGTAGCAACAGATATGCAATGGCATCCATATAAATAAATCAGTAACCATAAGTGCAAATGTCACAATCATAGAACGTTATTGTTATGTCCCCCCAGATATACACATATATCACTTATTATTGCCACACTTTAGTCATACAGCTTATTCTGTCAGGGTATTTGGGGATGCGGCTGTTCCTGTGCAGAGTGCAATTTTGGCCTCACAGCATGGACTGGCCTCCAAGATCCTCCCATACTTACCCTACTCCAGTGGGCAGCTTGAGGCATACCTGGGCCCAGAGGGCAGTAGGTGACTCCAGTGCTGCTGTACCTCCATCCTACTGCTGTGACTCTCTATGGTCAACCCATGGCACAGCTCCATCCTGGTGGATTCTTCCAACACACAGAGATACCATGGAGAAGGAGACTGCTGTGGGAAAGGGCAGCCTCCGTTCCCAGTGGCCTCCACCATCTAGGGGAAACAGTGTTAACTGCCCTGTCCTCTATGCAGTGTGCAGCAGGGGATTTGTTTTATCCAAATTTGCACGGTTCTCCAGTCTGAGCATGGAGATGTTTGAGCCAAATGCTCCATCCTCCCTAAGTCCACTAAGGGAGGGACACCCGCCCTGCAAATCATGGCCTTTGTGTGCTGCCCATGGTGACAAAAAGCCCTGCATCACTCTGTGTGTTGGAGGGGTAATCTGGGTTATTCAACTTCCCCTAAGGCCTGCCACAACCACCTATGTGACCATTTTGCACAAATCTCCCATCTTTTGTTTGTCTTAGCTATGAGCTTTGTGTAGTAAGAGCTTAATGAGAAGTAAGATGTTAATGAGAATAGCATGACCTGTGATTACCTGCTCTTGCACAGCTCCCAGAGCAAAGTCTCGTTGTGCTGGTAATTAGTGGGGATCTTCTGAACACAGGATTTGTGTGAGATAGAGGTGTGGGTGGTAAATCTGTCTTTTTTGGGAAAGGATGAGTGGAGGTGGCTGTTCAACAGTGCTCCATGCAAAGAGAGCATTTGGTGTGAGCACTGCCATGGCCTGGTTTCCCTGGTACTGCCTCAGAACCAGTCTGCCAGCTGGAGGAGCTGAAGGTGAAGCCAGGAAGAGCATCTCACAGGCACGTCTCATCTCCTCCCAGGGAATTTCACTTTGAGTACAAAAGCTTGCAGCTTTCTGCCAGTCATCATTGGGAAACGAGTGCCTTATGCAAGAGGTTGCAGCTCACTCCCTTATCTCCTGCTGCCACAGGTTTGCTTTCCATCCAGTGACTCAGTGAACTAAAGTTGGCCCAGAAAAGCTTTCGTGTACCGAATAACCCCTAGATAAAACCACCCTGTGAAGAAAAGGAGGGTGCGTGGTAGGAAACACAACGGCCACCAAGCTCAAGCAGGCATCACCTTTTTTGCCTCATCCTGTAGCCTGATGCTGGCATGTGGACATGCTCATGGTGTCTGCACTCCTGAGGGCTTGTTTGACCTGGCCTAGGGAGATCTTGGCTGTAATAAGGCCACCTAAATAATCTTCACCATTCCCATTGCCCGAGGATGACAGCTGGGATCCCTACTCTGCCTGTGTACATTTGTATGCACAAACTCTTTACTTATTCAGATCTGTAGGAGACCCTTGGGAATTCCCTCCCCAGGGAGGGAGGGCTGGTTACAAGGGATAGAATTGCTCTGGGTCCCCTTCCAGTTCTCACAGTTTCCTGCTAGGAAAGGATTTCTGTATTATTTATTTATATTTAAACCCCGGATCTGTTGCCAGTGATGCTGAGAAGTCACACAGAGATATAACACCACTCCATCAGTTTTTAGCCATCTCAGTGATCCCATGTTGAAATCTGATGCACAGAATCCCAGCTTTCCTCAGGGTCTTCCTCATGGGAAAGCTACTATAAATCACCTGCCTCCAAGACTCAGGAATCCTCTGCACCACCCATGCTATTCTTTACAATCCTCTCTTGCTTTTCAGAAAATCACCTTCCATTTAGAAGCCCAGCCCATCAGCAAAACCAGTCCTCAGGGAGGATATTTCTCATCTCCTGACACCTTTCAAGACTCCCAACTGGCACAGGAAGCTTCTCTGCAGATCTGACACAACGGACCAAGAAGTTCCCAGCTTTTCTTTGCCTCTGGGCCTTTCCATGATACTTCAAAGCACAACTTTTTAATTTAAATGTATCTTCTCCCCTGCAGATTTATTGCTTTTCCTTTGTAATGTACACTGCTGTCACTAAAAACAACAGCAACAAGTTAACTGCACTGAGATCCCTGCTCATTCGGCTTGGCTCTGCTAACCCACGATGGAAGCTTTTGCAGATGTTTCCTGTCATGAAGTGCTTTTAAGCACAAAATCCCATCCAAAACCAGTCAAAGCTACCCAAAAAATGATACTGAAACCACATGTAGGTTTGTGGTCTCCATAAGGAGAGGGTCCCCCCTGCTATTGCTATGGTGGATTGATTGGAAGTTCCGATCAATTAGAAGCTCCCTGCAGCTGAGGTATTCTGTGGGCAGGCTCAGAGCCAAAAGGTGGGGTTTGACTGTGTGCTGTCCTGCTTGGGCACTTGGTGGGCCTGTTTACCATGTGTGTGCCACATACCTGCTTCAGAGAGCATCATCATCCTTCTACCTTTCCCCTCACTGCTGCTCCTGGGATTATTTGTTCACAGTGTAACGGAGCTGAGCGCTGCTTGATTGGGACATGACCTGAGCTTTATATAATGCATTGTGCAATGCGCTTTATGTAATCAGAGTTTTATTATGTAATTTATTTGCAGGGCATTCACTGAATCAAAGACCAGTCCCTTGTATATGGAGATGTATATGGATACTGAGTGGCTGTTCTGATCATTTCTGGTCTGCTTACTGCCTGGGCGTACAAATGAGTGTTGAAGCATTGGAACCATCCCTGGAGGTGTTCAAGAGATGTGGAGATATGTTACTGAGGGACATGGCTTAGTGGCTGGTGGACAGTTGGACTAGATGATCTTAGATGTTTTTTCCGATCTTAATAGAATATTAAGAATATATAGAAGAATATATATATTAAGAATATAGAATCTTAATGCTTCTATGCTGTTGTGAATGCAAATCCGTCTAGCCATGTGTTCAGGGGCTCTTGCTCCACATCCACCTCCAGAAAGTTCCCCTCAGGAGGCAGCAAATCGCTTTCCCAGGCTGCAGAGAGGGGTGCCAGGTTTGGAGGGCTTGTGTTGATCCTTCTAAGGGCCAGGCATGGAGGTCTGGAGCAGCCACTGCTTATAGAAGGAGGCCCAGGCACAGCCTTTCTCCTGGCAGCATCAGTGAGGCAAATGGAGTCAGCCCACACCTTTGCCTCCAAGAGAGCTGGAAGTGTACCAGAAGTGGGTCAGGAATGTGAGGTGGGAGAATGAGGATATGATTCAGGCTGTGAGCTGAGGATATGACCCCTGTGGAATGAGATTAAAACCCAGTCCCTCCTGGCAGCTGTAGCCTGACTGCACAAAATGCGTCCGCTGTTCACGTTGCCCACTGAGGTGGTTAATCCATGAATGGGGCCTCATCCTTGCCTGAGGAGTGGAAGCATCCACACCCATGCTGTGGCAGAACAGCTAATGGGCTGGAAACAGCAAATGCAGATGCCAAATGAAAAAAAAATATATGGGCTCCTCTCATGAAATGTACTCTGGCTCTGCTGGGCCCTCATGCAGATATGCACAAGCTGTCCCAGGGCTAAGGAGAGTGGTGTTAAAATGAGGCAGCATAGAATCCCACAGCCTCCCAGAGATGCCGGCAGTGCTCTGCAGCCTCCTTCCCCTGGTGGAAGAGGTCAGGTCCCCACTAAGATTGCTGGGGATATGTTGAAAGTAGCCTTGAAGTGGGGTGGGTTGCACAGCTTGATGGTGCCCCAGGATCCTCATTGTTCTCCTTTGTGTTGCAGAAGCTATCTGTGGAGGAAAATGGGGCATGCCATATTCTTTTGTACTCCTTGAAATAAGAAGTATTTCACAATGATATGGAAGGAGAACCTGACACCTGGCTGTGTGTGAGCTGAGAGGCTGGTGGACTTCCAGGTGTGTGAGCAGTGTTCTGTACGAAAAACAACAGTGGGGAGGGCTGCAGGGCTTTTGGGTGCTAAAGCACTCACCCCACAGTAGCTGAAGGCTAATCAGTAAGGGAGATCCTAGTGATTGTGAGAAGCAAAGAAGATACACAGACAATGACAGGCTTTTGCTTTCCCTTAATCAGTGACCTGAAATGTCTGAGAAGCTTGATGAGAGTTAAAATATTCTCCAGCATAAAAAGAAATAAAAGAGAAATTTCATGAGAGAGACATTACCAGATGCTTCATGGATTTTCTCGGCCTGTCCTGACCACCTCTGCAGGAGGTGGTGTGTTCAGGGCTCACCTGGGAGCGTGATGTGTGCAGACACACCCCATAAGACACCCCACATGGCTGTTGTCCATGAATAGTTTCAGTTGGAAGGAACTATAAAAGGTCATCTGGTCCAGCTCCTCTGCTATGAGCAGGGACACGTATAGCTCCATCAGGTACTCACAGCTCCATACAGCCTGACCTCTCCAGGGATAAGTCACCCACCACCTCCCTGAGCAATCTGTTCCTGTGCTTCACTACCCTGATCACAACCTATTTCCTTCTGTCCAGTCTAAATCTGCTCTCTGTAAGTTTGAAACCATTTCCCCTTGTCCTACCACAACAGACCCTACAAAAGAGTCTATCACCTTCTTTCTTACAGACCCCCTTTACAAAATGAAAGGCCACTCTTAGGTCTCCCTGAGCCTTCTCTTCTCCAGACTGGACAAGGAGGTGTTCCATCCTTCGGATCTTTTTATGGTCCTGTACTGGACATGCTCCAACAAGCCTATGCCTCTTCTGTACTGAGTAGTCCTCATCTGGATGCAGTACTCCAGATGAGGTCTCACAGTGCAGAACATAGGGACAGAAGATCTGAAATATGTATGAAGTGTCAGGAAAACCCTGATGGTTTCCTGGTCACAGTTCCTGAGAGACACCATTGCTTTTTTAACCACCTTACCCACAAAGGGGCTGAGCCTCCGGAAGGTGTTGAAGCTCCACCCTTCTTGGAGCTTACAGGGTCACTAACCTTGTAGGGGTGAAATATTAGGTGAAAAAAAAAAAGTGTCAAAGCCAGATTTCTGTGTTGAGTGTTGCCAAGGGGTAGGTTGTGTTGGGTAACTGCTCAGGCATTAGTAAAGTTACGCTTTTCTCATCTACTTCTGGAAATCTCTGCATGAACTTCCATGTTCCCTGAAGATAACCAGACCTGTATGATGCCAGCGTCACAAACAAAAGTTCACTTGTGCAGACTGTTATGAAACACTCGTTCTTTGTCTATCATAATCCAAAAATGAGAGAATCAGAAGGTGTTGAGAGAATATCCAACTTAGAAGTAAAGACTGAAATAAAAAATAAGCAACTTGACTCGCTGCCGATGGGATGGGGTTTGTCAGTGAGTTGCCTACTGCATTGGTCAGGTCTCTCTGTGTAGTGATTAAAGTAGGCAGTGTTCTGAATAATTCCAATGTTTCTTTTTTTTTTTTTTCTCATATATGTCATCACAGAGTTCCATCTGTTGGCCTTACAGGAGAAACCATTGTACAGTTGCTGTATGCAGCCTTGTCAGCAGTTTGGTCATGATTTGGAGCATTTCCTGAGAAGGAAAACAAAGCTGCGAAGGGTCTGGAGCACAAGTCTTACAAGGATTGGCTTGGAAACTGGGATTGTTCAGTCTGGAGAAGAGGAGGCTCAGGAGAGACCTTATTTCTCTCTATAACTAGCTGAAGACAGGTTGTGCTGACGCTGCCTCTCTCATGTATGAGAGGTGATGGCCTCAAGTTGTGCCACAGGAAGTTCAGGTTGGATATCAGTAAAAATGTTTCCTCAGAAAGAGTGGTGAGGCATTGGAACAGACTGCCCAGGGAGCTGGTGAAGTCGTTGTCCCTGGAGGTGTGCAAGAAATGTGGAGACGTGGCACTGAAGGGCATGGTTAGTGAGCATGGTAGAGATGGGTTGCTGGGTGGACTTGGTGATCTTAGACGTCCTTTCCAACCTTAGTGATTCTACGGCTTAGTATCCAGTATGAATGCAGGAACCATCCCTTTTACAAATGGGAGAGAAGAAGACAAACAGTTTGGAGGACTGCAGCTGCATCAAAAAGGCTTTGCAAGTGTTATAGTAATCATCTGCTGACCGTAAGTCAACATCGTCACGGTGTTGCAAAAAAGAAAGGAAAAGTTAAACATCCCTGGGAAGTGTAAACAGCAGCATTATTCACAGGACACCTGAAATAGCTCCAAAAGCTGGTTGGTGTAGACAGTGCCTGTGTTTTAGTAATATGACCAGCTCTGGGCACTGCCCAGTGTACAGGAAAGATATGTACCATTGGGAGAGTGTCCAGAGGAATGTGACTCAAGTGACTGGAGGGTGTAAAACATGACGCATGAAGAAGGACTGAAGAGACTGGGGTTGTTTAGTCTAGAGCAGAGATTTTTCAATCTCTGGTCTGTTGTCTTCTGGTCTATTCTTAAAGGGCCTGGGAGAGCTAACTAGGAACAGCACGTTACTATGTGCTATTGAGCTGTCAACAAATATGGTATCTCTAAAATAATCTGTACTTGCAGGAAATCTTCTTTGGGGTCCAGCATTGAATTGAGAGATTGCAATCCACTGCTGTTGTAGAGATGGCTTACAGTGCAAAGCGATGCCTGGTTTTGAATGCATGAAACACAGTTGATGAAAGAAGCTGTTCTGGTGAGAAGGGCAGAAAATTAGGAGAGTGCACTACAGAATCATAGAACCACATAACTGGGTTGGAAGGGACCTCAAAAGGTCGTGGAGTCCAACCCCCTGCTAAAGCAAGTTTGTAAAGGTTGCATAAGTAGGTATCCAGGTAGATCTTGAATATCCATAGGAGACTCCACAACCTCTCTGGGCAATTTGTTCCAGTGCTGTATCACCCTTACTGTAAAGAAGCTCTTCTGCACATTGGTACAGAACTTCCCATATTCAAGTTCTCAGCCATTGCTCTTTGTGCTATCACTACACACCACCAAGAAGAGCCTGGCCTCACTTATTTGTCTTCCACCTCCCTTCAGATATTTATAATCTTTTATCAGATTCCTTCTCAGTCTTCTTTTCCACCTTTCCTCATATAGGAGATGCTCCAGGCCCTTAATGCACACACACACACACACACACACACACACACACACACACACACACATGCACACACACACATGCACACGCACACACACATATATGTAGCCCTTTGCTCGACTCTTTCTAGGAGATCCCTGTCTTTTTTGAACTGGAAAGCTCAAACTGAATGCCGTATTCCACTTGTGGCCTCACCAGGGCAGAGTAGAGAGGGAGGATCACCACCCTTGACCTGCTGGTCGTGATGTCTTTAATGAACCACAGGATACCATTTACCTTCTTGGCCACAAGGACACACCGGTTGTCCACGAGGACACCCAAGTCCTCCAGAGTTAATCTTCAGCACGTCAGCCCCTAAGCTGTACTGGTGCATTCCTCCCCAGTTGCAAGACTCTACACTTTGCTCTTGCTAAACCTCACCAGGCTCCTCCCTGACCAAGTCTCCAGTGTGACCAGGACTTGTTGAGTAGTAGCACAGTATTCTGGTATGTCAGCCATTCCTCCCAGCTTTGTAACACCACCAAAATAGCTGCAGATGGACTCTACCCCTTCATCCATGTCGCTGATGAAGATCTTGAAGAAGACTGAACCCAGTACAGACCCAATTGTAGCAGTGGAGATGTAATGGGAAAAAAGTTAAAGACAGCAGGACTATGAAGTGCTGTAATGCATTGACTGGGCAGTCTTGAGACTTCTAGTATGGGGATCTCAAAGAAAAGGGATCGAAAAACATCTCCCAGTATTCTCAGGGATAGGAATGACCTCTTCCTGGCTCCCAAGGTTATTCTGCGTCCTAATTCTCTATTTTTTTTTTATAACTAATTTACAGTCTGTGATATTCAATATATTCATAAATGCTCTTGAGAAGGAAGTGAGCAATGATCAAGTTATCACCTAACTGCTTGCTTCCTTTTCTGGATTAGCAAAAGTGTATTGAGCAACACTAACACACTAATCCAACACCAAGTATCAACAAACTGCTGGGCAGACCTCCCTATGTCTATTATTCTATAATTTTGCATCACAAGACAGGCATGTTGATCCTGAGAGTTAAATAGAGTGACGTCAGACACTCTTTGTTTGCAGCATTTGATCTGAGGCTTATTTCTCACATATTTCTCACAGAGCTGACAAACAAACCTGGAGCATTATCCACCTCTCCTCTGCTTCGTGCTGTCCTGAATTTGATGTGGCAGCAACAAGACAAAACGTGATTCCAGAAGGACAGGCAAAACTTTGGCTCTGATGCTTTTGCTGCTGCTAGATTAAGATCCAATTCCCCCAAAAAACATCTGCTGTGGTTTGAAGAAAGCAAAAACTGCAATTGTTCACAACAATATTGGTATTTTCTAGTGAGGAGGGATACCTGGAAGAGAGTAAAAGCCTTCTTGTGCATGTAGCTTTTTTAGAGAGGCAGTGCATCGTGCGAGGGACCTCACCAAGAGGCAGGAGAAAGAGTGGAAGAGCTGATGGACCTGGAAGGTAATTTGAGGACAGAGAATCAAATGAGGATGAGGCAGGTGATGTGAGGCACTTGCACTTTGCAGGAACAGGTTCAAGAACTCTGAACAGTGCAGGTGCTGGGGCTTGCTTTCTTTGCTCTTTTGATTCTATTTCAGATACATTTGCTGCAGTTCATCTGCATCTTTTCTTGTTTGCTTCTTGTCTCTCTGGTCCTTGGCTGCTGTGTCTGAAAGACTAAGAAGTTGTAGCACAGTTTAGAAGTTGAGCAGGCATTACACCTCAGGCATGCAATAACTCATTGCCTCACATTAACTTCATGGTGCTGGTGCAAGTGGCAGACACCACTGAGGCACTTCTATGTTCTGCATGATTCTTCTTAGGAGTCTCTTTTAATTCTGATTCATGGAGAGAGTTTTCCAATCTGGAGCATTTTGCTCTTATCTCCGACCAGGACTTCTGTAGCAACATGATCAAAGGCAAAGATATTTTGTAGGGTGATTTATTGTTGAAGCAGATGATAGAAAGCAGTGTTTCACACTAGTCTCAAAGAAGTGTCTCCAGAAAGGCTTTGCAGGGATTATGTCTCTGAGCAGGCTCACCTTTTAGCCCAAATTAGTAGATGAGCTGCTGCATGGTGTCATCAGTAGCTAAGAGGGTTCACAGACAGCAGTACCATTTCCTTGTTGGAGACTGCTTGTAGGCATGTCAAGGATGAACTCTTAGTTTCAGTAGAGAAGCATGAGTGCTGTTAATCATTGCCATGAAATCAAAGAACTTGTCTTACCCTATTATTGAGAAAAAAGTCATCTGAATATTTATCTAACAATAGCAAACGTCAGTAACTGGCCAAAGCACAAACCAAAGCCTACAGGTTTTCCTTCTCGCTAAAATTTTATGCTTCATCTCAAGGAAAACATATCCCACACAATCAGGAGATTGGCAGGAAGGTACTGAATTAGATAGAATGTATAAAAAACCTCATTAACGTCTATAAGGATGTCAGTCTGATTCTTGGGCAGCGTTTAAAAGCTTTGACCCACCCATACTGCAGAAGTCTCTGATATATAATTTTGTTGAAACTTTGCTGAGTCTTACAATTGTGCTATGAGATAAACTCATTTATTTCAGTTGTTCCTCCTGCCAGGGTTGTTTGCAGAGAGGGTGTGATGAGTGCTGAGGGATAAGGATTGAGGACAAATTTACATGTTCAGTTCAGAGGGCTTTTTACAATCACTTCTTTTCAAAGACCCACAGAAGAAAGAAAATACAATACTTTCTTCTACATGTCTGGATCTGAAGCAAGCTGTTGTCTTGCTTCAGTGTCCTTATGATGACTCAGTGTCCTCATGGGATTAACTTGTTGAAATTTTCAGCTCATGGCTTTTTGTATTCTTTAATTCTTACAGAAACAATTTTTGTTTCTCTTCTAGAGCAGAGAAATCACCTCAGTGGACTTCAGTTTGGTGAGATGTAATCCTAGACTTCTTAGGGTCTAACAGGAGTGGAAATTTTACTCCAGACTAACTGGAAGGACAGTATTATTTGCATGGAAATCCCCCAGCATGCATATTGTCTTTTTAATGACATTAATTGAAGAAGATCTTGACACCAAAATCCTTCTTAAAAAATTCCACCGTTTTTTTTTTTTTTTTTCCCTGAAGTCCTTCAGGTCCTTCTGAATTTTCTAAGGAAGCTGGCTATACTCTGCCAAGCAAACAAGTTCCCGATTCATACAAATTCTCTGTATTCTGTTACTGATCATGCTAACAACTGTTTTTCTATAGGATTTGCCATATGCAACCCTCCCAGATTTACATAGTCAAGCAATGAAGGGGTAATTACACAAATGTATTTGTATCAAGTGGAAAAAAAAATCCATCCTAAACTTCTTCAAAGAGTTTTGTCATCATGGTCAGTTAAAGAATAACCAAGAGTAATTAGAAACTTGAATCAGAAAGGTAACCAAATTCTGTAAAGAATTTTCTAACCACTTATAGTTTTGAGATATTTCAAGGCTATAAGGTTGCTCTGGCAGAATATATTTATCATACACGATGGGTTTCCTTACTTAAACTTCTGTTTTTCTCCAACTAGCATTTTTCTCAAGGAGAATGTGGGCTTGTGTTTTTTTCTGACACATGTAATGACTCTAATAACACCTTCCTACGTCTTAGCTCTCAGCCAACAAGCCATGTAATATTTCTTGCGCAATAGAATCTCATTGAAAATATCTTACAACGCTCACTTTCTGTATGTAGATGTTGTGTCTGTATCAAATCTGATGTCTTGTCTGCATAGGAGTTATCATTCCATAAGATTAATTGTTTTCTTGTCTTTTGGAGCAAGGAGTCCCTGATTTTAAAACCTGGTATGTTTATAAGTTGCATATAAAGGCTTTTGGCTTGTGACCAGATCTAGGTGAATGTCTTCATCTTTCTTTGCTCTGCATGCCTATTAGTACACACTCCATGTCTTAACTAGGAGGTAGCAATTAATTTAGTGCTTCCCAAACTACATCACAAGTAATCTGGGGTCATCTGTTTTTCTTTTTCCAACTTGACACAAAGTAGCTTGATTTTTTCATGGTTTCCGAAAGGCATCACTAATACAAATACTAATACAAATCACTGAGGTTTCAAGCTTCTCCTAAGCATACCCTTTGTTTGCGTACACACATCCTGCCTCTCTGTGGTATGTGAAGAAGAAGGTTAAACCATACTAGAAGAATAGCTAGGAAAAAAAGATGGAAATGTCTCTTGTCATCTTGCACTTGAGAGAAATTCCAGCAGCCCAGCTAGCTGTGTGGGTAGGGCTGAAATTTATCTTCCAGGACAAATCCATCAACTTTTGGACAAGAATGAGCAAGAAGAGTCCATATTCAGGACAAAGGAGTTGTGGATGGGATGGTGAAGGATGTCCCGCCACACACTCTGCCTGTGAATTTGGGGATGACTTTGAGAATAATTGGATAACTGCTTCCACCTCACATACAGCAAACCATGCTGTGTGTGCTGAGGGGCCTGTTTTGGTTTTGTCTGAAAGATGGGCTCATCCCCAAAGAACTCTGCTTCAGAAAAGTTATTTCTCTGCTCTGTGAATATATTCCCTGTAAGCATGCCCATGGAACGTCTCCTTCATGAACCTCTTCAACTATTGCAGCAGCAGCCTGACATGATCCTTTGGGCCCCCGAAGACCCAAATCTTGCCTAATAGTCCTGTCTTGTGCAACTCAATGCCAATATCCCCTGAAGGAGGGAATGACATGAAAAAATTCACTGTGAAAGTAAAACCTGATCTCTCTTTCTCTCAGGTGCCAATGAATAATTCTCTTGCACCCTGAGCTGACAGGGTCCTTTTGGGATGGGGTGGCAGAGGATGAGGCAGGTGGGTGCGGTGCTTGGGGGATGAGTGTGTAGAGACAGGGTCTGGCAGCGAAAAGCGGATGGAGTCCCTTTGTTGAGCCTTGAGCAGAGGGGTGTTGTTAACAGCCCTGTAATGTTGGCCCTGTTCTCCTCACTGAATCACCTATGTTGTATCAACTGGGGCATTAGTCAGAGAACAGGACCGAGGGGGTGACTGTGACTCCTTGCTCCTTCCATTTACCATGCTTTCCTCACTCTCACTGATCTCCTGTTGCCCTGTTGTGCCCCTGCCAGATGCAGACTGCTGAACATGTGCATGTCTCCGGTTCCCAATCAGAGCCTCATGCCCTTGGGTTTATATGAGGAGACAGGTCTGTGTTTCTGTTGGGTCCCAGCTGGTGGAAACCACTATGTCCATGTCTATCTGAGCGAAGGTAACACCTGTCCCACACAAAGCCCTTGTGTGCCCAGTGCTGTTTTTCCCTACCTTTGCAGCAATTTGTAAAGCCTTAATTTGTGAAAGTGGTATCAGCACATGCAGGAGCTAGCAAACTACAAATACCTACATGAGTGCCTTGGTGGTGGCTGTGGATTCTCACTCTCCCTGAGTAGCATTGAACAGAATATGCTGAGTTGGAAGGGACCTGTAAAGGTCATTGAGTCCCCTGCTTGTGTAGCTGCCCCAGCCCTTCTGTCTTGATTCTCCCTACGTTGTCTATGCTTATTTGGAGCTGTAGCACATGCAGCTGAACACTGCCCTACATCTCCAGCCTCACTAGTGACAGGCACAGCAAAACAATGACTTCCTGTGCCCCAGATCTGTCTCTCAGATCCAATTACCCACAAAAAATTACCTTTATCTTCCTGTACACCATAGCCCTGTAGTTTGTGAGCAAGTCCACTCTGTCTCCACATGCTGCTTTTGCTATTTTGCATGTGGGCCCTCCTCTCCAACTGTGGAATGTTATTTTCATGAATGTCCTGTGATTTAAGAAGATCATTTATATCTTACCCAAGCCTTTTCTGCAAGCTCTCCCAGACTCCCTTGTAAGCATCCTATTTTTCTGCCTCTGAATTAATAAACACACAGACCAGAAGGCTACCCCCTTCTCAGCCTTTGTTTGAGACATTCCCAGATTTTGAGAATGCATTGTACAACAACATTTCTGAGCGCAGACTTTTTTAACCAGAATTGCAGCTGTGCTCCGTTGATTTTCTATTAGAATTTCACGCGGGACAGTGCCAAGAGTGGTATCTCATCTCCAGATTCCTTCCAAAACACGGGGTAATCTGCCAGGAAACAGGTTTGACTGCACGTGATTTCTTCCTGGCAAACCCATGTTGGTGCAGCTATCACCTCATTACTTTCCCAGCACTTACAAATGGAGCACATAATAGAGCAGCTGAGGATCCTTCCAGGTATAGAGGGTGGCTTGACCGAGCTGTGTCTGCTGATGTCCTCTTGGGCCTGTTTTTTAAAGATAGATATTGTGTTTACCTTGCAGCAGTCCGATGGGAATGCCAAGAGATCTCAGAGATAATCACTAATGGGTCCAAAGTGTCTCCGGGTGTTTCCTTAAGTACCCTCAGTTTATTAGACTCTGCACACTGGGATTCAAGTTGTGTTTTTCCTGTTCTGAACCCTTCTCCAATCACTTATTAGTTGCTAGCAGCTTGCCCCAGTTAACCTCTTCCTGGATGAGAAGCACAGTGTTGGCTGTGCTGGCTTTCTCTCAATTCCATAATATTCTCTTATTTTTATATATAATGGGTCAGTATTTCTTCATCTTTTGCTTCAGTGTAATTGAAGAGCCATTGTGTTTTGCAGCACTTCACGTATCTCGCTAGTGTACAACCTTTTTCATGCATTTCAGCCTATCTGAACTTATCCGTGCCTGCCTGGGCTTTTCCTTTGTGTTCATCATTACAGGTATGACAGCGTTTCCACTTGTTGTACAATTAATTGCTTTGTGATTCCCATGTCACCAAGTGGCAACTGATGCAATTACTGTAAACTCTTCCTGTGCTTCCTCTGTTCCCTGTGTATCAGGACAGTTTGTCTTTGTGCTTAACTAAGGGCATAGTCATGTGATTGCAAGGGAATTAAGTCAACACATCATAAGAAATTATGACCTGTCAGCTGAATATAGTAGTTGACTCTCTCCTGGTGTTTGAGCCTGTCCTGGTTGTGAAATTAAATGGGCACCTCCATGTCTGGGTTAAGCAAACCCATTTAATTTCATTTACAATGGACTAATCGTTTGCATATAGTCAATTGTCTCACCAGCTTATTGGCTGTAATGACTCCTGGTGCACTAAGTGATCTCTTGTGATGATGTAAAACAATTCATAATATCTTTTGGTAGCACACAGGCCTTCTTTCTCTTGCTTTATTGAGTTAGGGTTTCTTTTTTTTCCCTAAGGTAACTTTCCCAAGTTTGTTCATAGCTCCCTTAAATACAAACAAACAAAGAACACCAAGCATTACCCATATTTTAAATCCATTTTTTGCAGTGTCTGCTCTTATTCTGCTACTTCCATATATCCAACTGCGCATGTGACACAGGAAGGCTGGAAGAGGACAGTTCAATTTGGTCTGTCAGGAAAGCACAGAACTCACTGTCTTTTCTGTCATTGCCTCCTCTGGCTTGCAGAACATGCAAGAGAGTTGAAATGCTGAAATGCTGCAGGAAGCTGTCAGTCCTGCCTATTTTGACAGAGGCATCTTCCAATGCAAACTCCAATGCAAACTTCCAGTGCAAACTGGTCACAGCCACTTGAGATGTCTTAGAAAAGGAAGCTGTGGGATCCAATAGATGGTGGAAGATGAGGATTAAGTGGTCTCACCTTCACAAGGCAGCACAGGTATTTCTTTTCTCCTCCCATCCTCTCTGCTTTCACCGAGGCACAAAAGCCAGCTAGAGCAGAGTTCAGATATTTGCATGCTCCTGAAAAGGTTCCAGAACAATTTGCAGGTGTTACTTTATAAAATAAGTCTAGATCTATCTTGCCCTCATAAGTAGTTCTGAGTTGAACACAGAAACACTGAAAGGAGGTCCAATCTTAGGGCTCAATCTGTAGCACTGCTGACATGTTTCTAGTGGGATCTCCTTACTGTGGGTATCAGGAAGGTTCAGTTTCTCTGAAGTGAACTGAGGTCACCTGTTTGGGAAACATGGATACAGGGAACAAGATGAGATGCAATAGGGTATGTGAGAGAGTGTAAAAGTAGTGAGTATGGGAGCCAGGACAAACGAGACAATAGATAGATGGGGTGGAGTTGTTCAGATGGAAATCTACCTCTTCTTAGCTGAAGAAGCATAAACAGGAAGATGCCGTGACTCATCATTTATTTACTTTTGCTTCTTGTTGGACGGTAAGGGATAGATTGGATGTCTGCAATTTACTTTTTGATTCTGCATTCACTGGGGGACCAGGCAAGTTCACTCTTTAATGATCTCTGCTGTAATCTCAAGATCCACACCTTAGAGCCTGAAGTGTCTGTAGCCACTGGTGTGTCTCCTTTCAGAACCTCCAGGCAGAGCAGACAGAAAAGGATCAGGCTGCAGGCCTAGAGTTGAGCACAACCTTTTCATCCATTCATTTCTGTTTAGCACAGTTTAGTCTTATTTATACTGTAGCCATTAAAGCTTCTGGCCTAGATTTTGTGATTTAACTAGTTATAACATGGACATGACCCAGATTCGTTCATGGCTACAAAACAGATCTTGCAAGAGGCTGCAAGAATAAACTCTGCTTATTAAGACTTAGATTTTCCATCAAAACTGGTAAGGGCACACAGGTTGAAAGTAAGCAACTGGTTTTCATAAGAAGGCAACCCAATAAATGTTAGTCCTTAATGGAGATCTGGGCCCAGACAAGCTTGTTGCGGCCTTAAAAGTTTGTTTCTTCAGTTGTTTTGGAAATTTATGGTTCCATGCTCTTTTAACAGATGAGTGAAAAAACGCTGCAGCCATGTAAAATAATATCCCAGAAAAATCAGGCCATCTTCAAAATATTTGTTCTCTCTGAATGACTGAGTTCATCTCAAACCTTCACTGGGATCCTAGGAGTGTGAAAGACAGTGGAATCTCAAGGGGATAATGGAAAGGTGGAGGTTTGGTAGCCTCAAAAGGAAGAATACTGCTCCTAAAAGCAGTGTTGCAACAGACAGCCAACAGTGGTCCTGAAAACACCAAAGTCACCATCAAAATATTTACCTAAACATCTGTGATGCTCAGAATGCTCAAACTGATTTCACCATAGCCAGGAGGGTGGAGGAGCAAAACGTACAATAGGCTCAAAAGGTATCAGTGTGTTGGTTCAGGTTTCAGACAAAAGACATTTGAATGCTCAACTCTGACTAGCTTTGGACAGATGCTCTGTTTTGTCTGCAGTATAAGAGACATCCTAAAGAGATTGGGCCCTTCCAGACTGATAGTATCTCCCAGACACCCTGAGGCTCAAGTGTATTTCCTTAGGCTAGACCTCTTTGTTGGAGGTGGGGATAGAATCAGGAGCTAGATCCCAACACCAATAAGATATGCTCTCTTATCACCATGTTTCAGTGAACAACAGTGATTTCCTGGTGAGAGCTATTGTTGATTCTAAATTTCTCCTGAGGAGTTAGGCCAAAGTAAAAAATCAGAAGCAAAAGAAAAAAATGTGTGAAAAAAACTCACAAAAAAAGCTTTTTATGATGGCTTTGGCATTAGCTCTCATTAGTTCTTCATCACGGGTGAACGGTGGATGAGATACACAATTGCTCAGAGTATTGCAATGACAGCTGTGTCGCCATCTCCAGACCAAAACTCATGGGCTCTAGCACGTCTTCTGGCCTAGTTCTGTATCTGGTATTGTCAGGAAGACATTTTTAAGATTAGGTCTGTTTGGTTTTGGGGTTTGGAAGGAAGAGTGGAAACTGCTTGAGGACTCTTGTCCATAAGAGTCTGTGACCTGCTGATACTTCTATATGTGAAGGACACTGTTGACCATTACTATCGACTTCTGAACATTCCTGCTCTGCATCTGATTTCATGGCTTGTCAGCAGTCTCATCTTTTGGATTACAGAGTAGCACCATCTTGTGTAACGCCTTTGGACTAGTACATTATAGTCACTTATATTAACAAAAAAAACCCTGAAAGCAAACGAGCTTATACTCATGGAACCTTTATTTGTAGCTTAGAACAATTTCTGTTCTCCTAAGAGCCTCTCCAGGGAAGTTTATTTGTCTGTGTCTTGTGCACTTCCCTGGGTATATGAAAGCTGCCCAGGCTGTGTATAATATATGCACCTGGAACTGAACAAAATGGCAGAGAAAGTCACCACAGCTCAGAAGCTCCTGGTGCTCTGCAAGTGGCCAAGCAGGAGGTGCAGCCACAGGATTCCAGGTTGCTCTTTCATGCCCTCATTAGAAAGATAATTTTACACATCAGTGTAACTGCTAGGCTGCCATTTGAGGTGTTTAGAGATGACTGAATACCAAAGAGATACAGTAGGCCCTCTGAGACTGCACGTTAATTTCAAGGTACCTGTATAATCCCTAGAAGCCTTTGCACCATAAAACTCTTAAATGTCTGTGGCATGAAATTCCCAAACATAGCCAGTGCTTTCCTCCAAGAATCTCTAGACCCTGTCCACCTCAATGAGCTGCATCAAACTCAGTGTTGCCCATCCCTCTTTAGAGTCCTAAATCTGTCTACTAGAGCTTGTCTAGATTTGCCTCTTTGCCAGTAAAGTCAGTCACTTTTGCTCTATCAAATTGTAAGCCCTAAACACTCATTAATCAGAGCATGCCACCCATTTAGTCCTTGTCTGTGGAACACCCTCCCTGCTCCTGTCCTCTGACCACAAGCCAGTTCAATGTTCAGCTCAAAATTTATGTCTGTCATATGCCAATTCATACTAATGACAAAATATTCATCTTGGTTTCCTCTCTACCTGTCTATCACCTTCTTCATTCCTAGATGTTGTTGTCCCTGCCTCTTTCTCTCCTGGCTCTCAAGAAAGATGTGGAGCCTTTGGAGAAAGTCCAGAGGAGGGCTGTGAAGATGCTCAGAGGGCTGGAGAATCTCTCCTATATTGACAAGCTGAGGGAGCTGGGCTTATTCAGCCTGGAGGAGGCTGCAGGGAGTCCTCATTGCAGCCTCCCAGTATTTGAAGGGAGTAAATAAACAGGAGGGAAATAAATTGTTTACATGGGTGGACAGTGATAGGACAAGGGGAAACAATTTTACACTAAAAGAGATTTAGACTTTCAGGGGGAAATTTTTCACTGTGAGGGTGGTGAGGCGCTGGCACAGGCTTCCCAGAGAGGTTGTGGATGCCCCATCCCTGGAGGTGCTCAAGACCAGGCTGGATGCGGCACTTGGCAGTCTGGTCTGGTGCCTAATTTAGTAATTGTCAGTCTCACCAGTAGTGGGGAGGTTGGAACTTGATGAAATTTGAGGTCCCTTCCAACCCAAGCCAGTCTATGATTCTATGATTCCAAGAACACTGTAAAGCTAACTTATGTTTACAACAAATCTGTACACATTCACAACACTTCTTACAGCCTTGATTATTGTAATTCTCTGTGCCATGTGGTCTCTCTCTCAAGGATGCGATTTTAAACACATGACACACTGCTGGACACACATTTCCCCAGTGAGCTCTGGCAAGATGGACTTTTGCTCATCGCTGTGGATTTTCAGTGTGCTCATGACTTTGACATCAGTGTGGCCCAGTCTGGGCTCAGCCCGGGGATGTCAGGTGCCTTTGCACATGCACATCCACACACAAATGCACATGTGTTACTGTAGAGGATCATCTGAACTCTATACATCTGTCAACATTCATCCTCCTTCTGAGTCATGGCTGAAGCAGATAAGGAGCTGGTTTTGCTATTGGCTTCTTGATAATAAGTAAACAGGAATTAATATTTTGCAATTGTATAGCTGCATGAATTGGAGATCTGGAAGCACTTACTAAACATTAATTAGTCATAAATGCATAGCCCACATGAGGTAGATAAGGATTTATGGTGCAGAAGGTGAAACTGAGGCAGAAAAGAATATTAGGACCAGGCAGGTCAGACTCCTGTCAGAAAGGTTTGCAGTCCCTTGGTCCCTCCTAAACCCTGCTGCAGACCCAATTTGAAGACAGCAGAGGTAAAACTGGGATAAAATGTTCAGGGCAAAATCCTGCCCATTGTCCCCTGAACTTCAGGACAGAGCCCTCTGGGGTTAACTGAGGCCCCAGCTTCCGTAGAGCTGTTCCAATCCATTGCCTTGGCTCTTCCTATTTTTGCTGCCTTTTGGTACTTTCACTAAGTTATCAGTGCAATGGTTATGGCGGGCAGAGACAGAGTAGCAGAGTGGATCTGGGTCCTGGCTGAATCTGGCCTGACATCTTACAACATTTACCAAATCGTCCAGATGACTTGAGTCAAAGTCCAGCTGAAAGAACAGAAACAGATCAAAGTTTTGAGCAAAGGAAGATGTGACTCAACAAACTGTGCAGGATCTAAAACACAGTGATCTCTTACTGTTAAGGCTAGACTCTATTGCAGAAGTGTAGGTGTCTAAAGCTCTTTGAGATGTCCTCAGTGTCCTGCATGACATCTGGCTGCTGTCTGGAAGGACAAGACTCTCCCAAATATCTCAGTTGGATCTGCCAATGGGCTTGAGTAGCTCAGGGCACTTCACAGACACTAGGTTTTAGATATTTGAGCTGTGCCCTGGATTTCCAGCTTAATAGCCTGTGTTGTCAGTACATGTCCAGTATGTGGTTCCCACATTCGAGTCTGTTACTCTAGAGAGGTAGCCCTATCTCAGACACTGAGTAAGGTGATGTAAACACACTCAGAAAGGCCTTTGAAGTTCTTTGGGTGAGAAGAGGAACAGGCTCACTGCTGGCCCTATAATTCCCATCAGAACATGTTGTCTCCCTGTTGTTATCTCTAAGGCTACCTGTACAGTGGGCTTCCCTTCTACTACTGTTCTCACCCCAGTGCAGGCTCTGTTGAAATCAGTACCACCAGGAGGATTTATACCAGCAGTCCAGATACTGGTCCCCTGTGACTTGGTCCTGGTTTCCTTCAGTGCCAACTGATGCTGACTTTAACGCTAACTGACTTGTTACTTACTCTCTTATACATCTTGCCTGAGTAGAGGAGGTCTGCATGGCAATGGTGTGAGAAGATTAGGGACAGCTGAATGTCCCTGCACTTTGTATCTGAGTGTACCCAAGTATTGGGTGGACCTGTTGCCTCCTTCAGGAACTCCTGTGCTCTCAGCTAGAGCAATATGAATGGCTTGGAACCTATCTGCTTTGGGTGTGCACTGTTTTCTTTACTCCCTCCTAATTGTCCTGCTCCAAGGACTCAAGGGATCCAAACGAAGTGCTCCTGTTGAAAGGTAGGGATTGCTCTGGGAGTGCTGAGGTCCTGATGGGCCTTGGAACAGGGCTGAGCTGTGCGTAGACAAGCAAGGAGCAGAGAGAGGAAAACAGAAGATGCAAGACCTGCTCAAAAGTTGAGCAAAGATCACTGCACACTCCAAATGAGTGAAAAATGGTTGGAGACTCTATCTTCATGTGTGAACTCAAAGAGTGCTCAGCAAAACTGTGAGTCAACCTCAGGTTGGCACTTTTTAATGGAGGGCTGGAATTTAAAGCCTTAATAAAATTCTTTTAATATGTGCTTCTGAAGCAGTTCTTTGTGGCTTAAGAACACCCAACCGATCAAAACTCAGTGCTTACTTGGTCCTCATGATTCACCACCACCACCTTCCTGCAGACTCCCAGGAACGCAGGATGACCGGTTGGTGGGGAGCCCTGGTCTTGTAATGGAGTGAGATTGAAACACATACTGCATAGAAATCTTCTTGAGTATTTTTATGACAGATGACAGAGTGAGACTTGGGTCTCTCCAGGTACAGCAGCAGAGCCTGTAGTGCTTGATAGAGGCTTGTATCCTTGGATTCATCCCATTCTGGAACATTTCTTCCCATTTGTTCCTCTCTTTTTGCCTTCTGCCATGTTTCCCTGCCCAGTTCAAGGCCTTCAGTCCCTCAAACACAAAAATGGTGTGTGTTCTGCTCTTTGCTGCATTTCCACTGAGACTTTCTTCTCTCCTTGCCTTCAACTCAGACCCTTTTTCTACTTGAGCCTCTCTGCTCTCATTCTGTTTCTGGCTTAAAATGCCTCTGCACACAACTGATCCCTCTGCTGTTTCTCCCAGGTCCCTTATCAGCTGCATGCATGCCTCTTCCCTGGCCCAGTTGCAGACACTGTGTCCCTGATCCCAGCCCTCCTTGAGCCCTCCCATCTGCCTTCCCGTCCCTTTCCTACACCTCTCTGGGCTGGCAGCCCCTGCCACCTGGTCCAGCCACTCCTGGGACCCACTGCCCTCGTCTGCCTGTTTCTCTCAGACAAATCATGAGGTGGTTTCTCCAAGAGAGGCTTGCCCTGGTATCCCATCCCAACTTCCATCTCCACCCAACCCAGATTCCTCTCCTCTCAAACTGTTTCTCTTCTCCCTTTCCAATTCTCAGTGCTTCCTGGGAGAACATGTCTATTTTCTCTTTGGGGTTGGTGTGATGAGTGGATTGTCCTCCCCAGAAACTGCAGAAATTTTCAGAAAAGAGGTGGAGGAATTTCAAAACTTCAGGAGATTCTTGTTGCTAAAGAACATTCAAGTCACTGCTGAGGACATGAGAGATGCACCTGGACCACACTGTGGTGGATTTTCATCACTGGGCAAAAGCACTTACCTACATGCCTTGCTCCCAGACACAAAATTTTGAGTCCAAAATCTAAGGCAGACACTTTTGCAGAGTTTTACAAGTATGTTTTTAAGATGGGAAAACAAGTGTGTTTGTTACTAGTTGACTTCTGGAAGCACTTGAAAATGCCTTGGCAGCTAGAGGTGTGTATATGTGCTTTAGGCAAACAAACAAGACAGAAATCACTCAACCCACAGCAGTGCCTGTTTGGCAATGCTGTAGGCAAGCTGGGGAGCAGAACAACAGGCTATGCTGGCAGCATGCTTCACATGTGAAAACAATGCCAGCCCCTTTTCCCAGAAGGTGCTTGGTCCATGGCTGGTGTGCAAGGACACATGCATTCAGATATGGGTCTGGCCATGTCTGTCAGCACATGCATGGCAAGAAGAGAGAAGATGAGGGAGAGATGCAAGAGCTCAAATGAAGGGAATAAAGTGAAATATCAGCTAGACCTGCTGGGTTAGTTGAAATTCTTGTATTGGGCTTGGGCAGGGTGTTTAGATACATTCCTCATTCTGCTTGTGGGAGCAGAGAAATGTCTCCCTTCTTGAGGCATGGCCCTGCAAATGCATCCTGACTTTTAGGTGGGAGGACTGAGGTGTCCAGGCCCCGTGCTGGGGCAGTGCCTGTCCTATGGCTCCGATGCTCTGCATCATGCAACTCTGCAGTCAGCAAGAGATGACTCGCTGCAGGCGCTGCCGTTAGGTAAGGGAGGGGAGGCAGGTTTCCCAGTCATAAAGGTGTTGTGCAATTAATTATTCTGGCTTGGCTCCACATCCCTGGAGCTCCAGGATGCCACACAACATGACTATTGCTGCAAAAGGGAAGGAGCAGCCCAGCTAAGCCCCAGGCTAGCAAATCACTTCTGCTTGCGTCTCTCTTTCCAATGGAGTGAATGTTCCTTTTGAAGGGGGATGTGATGAAGCATGTTCTAGAGAAACACCCCCTGCAGTCTGTGGGCAAGCCAGGAAGTCTACCAGCACTTTGAGCCATGTTCTTCCTTCTCTCCAAGAGACACTCCACTGCTGTGCCCACCTGCCCGCAGCACTGCTCCAGGGAAGCGCAAATCCCTCGTGCTGGGGCTTCCTGTTTGTATTCGTCTGGCTGAACGCTAAAAGTTGTTTGGTTTGACAGGTCTTTCTCCTGGAAATTAAAGACCTTGTATTTTTCTCCCTGCAGTGGTATTTGTGCTCTGTAATCAAGCTACCTCTCCATCTTCTCTCTGACAGGCTGACCATGCTGGACTCTCTGAGCTTCTTACTGCAAAAAGTATTTCCTTTATCTCTCAGGTGGTTTTCCTGGGCCTGTCTTCACTGTCCTATAATTTTTCAACATCCTTAAAAAACAACAACAAAAACATAAAAACCCAAACCCCACTGCCCTACACTCATCAGAGCTGGGTGCAGATGCTTTTGTGCCAGTCTTGTTGATCTGCCATCATGTGAGTTTCCCTTCCCCTCCTCTCCAGCAAGTGGGAGGATGAACTACATCAGTGAGGAGTTCAGACATTGTAAGCACAACATTTTCCCTGCCACAGACTTCCAAGAGCTGGCCAGATCCCATGGGTTCTGTGCAGACTGTCCAGCTCTTGCAATTACATACTGGTGGCACTGGAACTCCTGACAGGACATGGGGATGCAGAAACAGACCATTAAGATTTTTTTTTTTTAATCTATACACTAAGAAGAGCATCTAATATCCATACAGACTTCTAGGTAGGGCCCTTTGAACTCCGCTGTAGCTGAAATCTGTAGCTAGTGAAACTCAGCTTTGGTGTACACAAAACATCTTTGCTTTCCTCCATCTTCACATGAATGGAAACAGCCTCCTGGAGATTTTCAAAAGTCCTCTGGACAAGGTCCTGGGCAACCTGTTCAAGGTGGCCCTGCCTGAGGAAGGGGTTGGGGCAGAAGATCTCCAGCAGTCCCTTCCACCCTCATCCATTCTGTGATTCTGTATACCCAGAGAGTGACCAGGGCTCTTACAGTGCTAAAACAGAGATTAAAATGCCTTACAACATCTGGAGTTTCACTCCCAGACTAATGGTCCCGAGTACAAGCAGAGAAGTAGCCCAGGACCAAAGGCAGCCAAATCTTACAGATCAAATGCTTTGCTCCTGAAAGCTGAAGATGCTCCCACTGACACACAGCAGAGGATTTAGTCCTCCATTTCTTGTTAGATAAGCTAATAATAATCTTAAGGTGATAGTTTGAAACACATCCATTGAATGATGATCTGTCCTAGAAACAGGGATGGAGAGTTGCCTGTTAAACAAGTGCAAAAACAACAGTGATGAATGACAGAGAAGCAACCTGAGTTCAACAGCTCCAGCAGCTGGAGGTAATAAAGACAGATGACATCTCTTACCACGGAGGTCCAGGAGCTGGTTTAGAGTTTCATGGCCCAGAGTCATCCCCAGGGCACTGCACATTCCAGAAACATCTCCGAAGCACCTTACGGTAAATGGCAAAAGAGCAGAAAGCACTCAGGTGTCAAGGGAGCAGCTCGCTTCCCTGACCGCTGAAGAAGCTCAGTTTCAGTGAATAAAGATTAATTCATTTCTAGATAAGGGACCTCCAGAAGAATTACCAGCAATCATCTCCAGTTCCCAGGCTGCCCTCAGCAGGGCTTGCTGTAGTCCAGCTAGAAGTTATCTTATCTTGTTTAACCAAAGTGTACCTCTGCACATCCCATTGACATAAGGCATGGTGACTCCCCTGGGATGCAGGCCTGTTACCCCAACATGGTTTGTTTCTAAAAGCTGCATCTGGCTGAGGGGTACTTTGATTCTCTAGCATGGGTAGCATGGGAAGGAGCCATCTGCAAAACTCAGCCACAACTGCTCCTGGGGACAGTATGAGGCATTACAGGGAAGGGCTGGAGTCCCAAGAGGAGATGTATTCCCCCAGGAGCAGGTACCACCAGCTCTAAGGTAATTCCCTCTGCAGCAGCTAGGTTCTCCCACCTGCCCTGGGTCCACATCCTTTGTGGGCTACTCAGATCCCACAGATTTGAGATGAAATCCTAACGGTGTTTGCTGGCTCTCCACATGTGCTGGCCCTGGAGAACCTGTGCACAGATGCCTGGTGACCACAGCCTCCACACTTATGTCTGGATGCTGTGTCCACAGTGCATCAGAGGTAACACATGGCAGAGCTCCTGGCTCTTGAAGGTCTCAGATGTACTGGGTTGGCAAGCCCTACCTGAGGAAAACTGGTGTTTTTCCTCCCACTCATACACACCTTTGCCACCCTGGAGGAGAAGCAAGGAAAGAAGTTTTCTAAATAGGTTAATAACAGCCTTGAGTTCATATTTCTCATGACTTCCCTGGCAGCAGTTGGGACCAGGCCCTCCTGGCACATCCCCTCAGGAAACCTCCCACGAATGACTGACACATTTTTATTAATTTATATTTTTTTCCCCTACTGGTCCATGATGGAGTATCCCACCATCTTTTCTCAGTCTCTCCATTCTGTCCTTACCATTGCTGAGCTCAGTTAGCCAGGTCCTCCTGGGACTTGGAGCATCCCTCCCTGCATCAATCATTTCTGCCAGCTAAGTGTATTCACAGTGGGAGGGGTGGGAGAACATATGCGTAGCTTGGGTTGGTGCATTTCAGTGAGGATTTTGCAAGGCTGAGCTGATGCTCCATCCAGGTTCATGTAACAGATACGCCCCAAACCACAAGCAGGATGAATGTAAATGATCTTATCTCACTGCTCAGTAATAGGTATCCAATTTGCTGACTCCAGTTGCTTAACTCGAGTCTGATTCAGGTGTCCGTGGGCTTCCTGCAGGATGTGACAGCAGGAGGGGGTAGGTGTGATGTCTGAGTGGCAGGCTTGGGAAATGGGTGTTGGACAATGAAGACTCATCATCTGCGCCTCCCAGTAGGTCCTGTGGGATTTGATACCCCAAGCCTGGAGATGAAGAATGTGTATATTGAAGAGTGTGTTAACAGGAAAAGCAGGAGAGATGCTCCAGTCCACAGAGAGTGGAGAGTGCCTGCAAGAGGACAGCACTCTGCTGCTGGGGTTTGCTGGGAGGGATGGAGGTGGGGAGCTTGAAGCTGAAAGGACAATGGAAGCTGTTCCCTCTGAGATGCAAAACCTCTCTGGGTGGGAGGAGAGAACTCCTTGCTCATACCTTCAGTGCATCAATGCTTGTTCCTCCTGAGGCTACTTTCAGGGCTCATCTTGTCCTTACCAGGCACTAGCAGACAGAAAAGCCATGGGAAAAAGGTTTTTCTTATCATAGGAAGACATGATTGTATTTGGGAGCAGCTACCAAACATTGGCTACAGATGCACCAGTGACCAACTGGCTCATATCTGCTGGTTTCTGGACCCACACCCTGTCCTGCTCTGGGGGAGCACTGGGGCTCCTGTGGTCCTGGTGCTGGCTGTCTCAGCACACCTGTGTCTTGTGTCAACAGGCAATGTAGGACTTGGATCTGTGTGTCCCCATACAAGAACTATTGGACATGGGTACAGAATTTTGGGCACAGAATTAGCCATATTTAAGAGTGGTTCAGAACTGAAATTCTGAGCGTTTCCTATATCTTTCTCTGTCAATACAAACTTTTGTTAAAGTTCTAAGTGTGTAAAGCCATGTTTTTTCCTCCTTCTGGACAGACCAGGAAACGGCGTCAAAGACATTTTTCCTAAGGAAATACTGGTTCCTTATCCCTGGATATTCCAGGTCTGTGGTAGGGCCAGTCAAGCCCCAGTATAACTCAATCCAAGAGCAGGGAGGGGAAGACAGTGCCTGTCATCCTAACATCATTAAAGTTCTTCACTTTTCCCTATCAAACTTTCTCTGGAGTGTCCAGATCCAGTATAAAAGCACTGGCCTCAAACCACCCCATGTCCCATGACTGCTAGTGTTTTTCAATACTGGATACATCAGTAGAGGATATTCTCCCTTTCTTTAGAAAGGGGCTTTCCTGGAGAACTGGGAAGTGGGTGCTTGGGTCTCTTCAGACTTCAGGTCCTGCACCGACAGGAGGAGGCCCTCCTGTTTACAGCCCTGTTATCTCCACAGCTGCAGGCAAGCCTCCCAGGTGGTTTGTCCTTGCCAAATCCCTGTCGCATTATGGAATCTCAGCAATGCCCATTACAATGCAGTTCCTTAATGCCTGCTTGGTTAAGGATCATGTTTAATACTTAAACCAACCAGGGGAAAAATAAAAGAGGACAGTATAGCTATTACCCCAAGATTCAGGATGATGCAAAGCCAGCTGAAAGAATGAAAGTCCCGGTGAGGACAGCAAGGTCTGTTCTCACTTGCAACAAATGTAAGCAAGATACTTTGCATTTACAGAGGTGGATTTAGGGAGCATCCAAGTCAATAGGTGGTTAAAGTCTCTGGCAGCCCTGAGGTCATAAGAGACAGAGAGTGTAGTCTCTCCAATAATCCTTTTACATTGATTCTCTCCTCTGAAGGTGCAAGATAGCAGGAATTTCCTTTCTGGGACAATATGAGAGCAAGCAAGACCAAAGGACGTAGAATCGTATCAGGGCACCGAAATGAGGGATGAAGTGCTAGATACTTCACAGTACCCCCTGCCTCCTGTCTGAAAGTTACCCCATTTCTAATTTAACCTTCTGGTACTTCTGGCCCTTGCATTTCCTGTAAAAGGAACATACCTTCCCAGGAATGGAAAATATCAACAGGGCAGCCATGCTCTTTACTCTTCCTACTCTCCAGCCTAAAATTATCCATGGCTAGTTTATCCCTAGTTTCACCTGTGCCAACACAAACAATTCTTTTGCCTCCTCATGTACTTAATAACAGTGGTATGTCTTGGCCTTGGGTTTGCTGCATTTCCTTATTTGAGCACTTGTAGCCCAAAGGGGGACAGAGAGACTCTATTCACCTTCTGGCACCTCCTCCACTTTCAGTTTGTCTTTCGTTGCATGGGTGCTTTGATAAACAAGTGGTAGCACAGGGAGAGCTCCTTCTGTGCATGGTGGAACAGTGCTAAGACTTCTCTGTTCCTACTGCAAATATCTGTCCTGCCTATGGTACAAATACCTTGCTTTTAGCAGGTCTGCACCTACTTAAAGACACCAGTCTAGGTTACACTGACTATACATATCTGTCTCCACCTGGGCTAGTTGTTTTAGGTTTCCTTTATAGTCAATAGAGAGAAACATGCTTCTCAAATGTGCACGTGGAATGGATGTCTAAAGTGACATCCAGGTGTACTGTGCTTTTGAAACAATCATTTCTCTCTGCAGGGCTGTCTGTGCTGGGGCTACCTGTGGTTAGGTGGGAAAGCAGTCACATTCCTCATTCCTGTGCACTTCCTCACCTAGTAGGGAAAGTTCTTGTCATTGCCCTTGACTCATGCTTGGGGCTGGCTGGGTTTCATCCCTTTTTTGTGTCTTCTTCCTTCAAGGTCTTTGAACTCTCCTGCTGTGGTGCTAAGCAGCAGCAGTGTCTCCAAGTCAGGGCTGGCTCTGCAGCTCTCAGAAGAATGACTATCTATGCAGAGTAGTGTATGGGAGAAGGTGCTTTGGGAGAGCTGTTTGTAATACCTTTCCTTTTAGATGTGTTATTAAAAAGCTTTCTTCTGGAGCAACTGGTGCTTTTCCAATGTACAGTAGATCTTCTGGTATGCAACTGCCTACTCTGGCTTGTCTATGGTAACAACTTGTCATGAACAATTGTTTATTCCTTGTAAATTGGGACCAGCTTTGTGATGAGAGTTAAATCAGACATGACAAGGAACTGCCAGTGGCAACAGGCTATGTTCCTCCAAGTAACTCTGGGGGATTCAATCCCATGGAAATTTTCTGAATGATATGATGTGCACAGACTCAGTTCAAGGTCACATTTTGCTCCACTTGGTTCTAAGCACTGGACTTCAAGAAAACTTTTTCACAAATTTTAAGTATCTTTCTCACCGTTGAATCACAATTCAAAGCCCAAGCCCAGTTTTCCAACTTCCATGCCTCCCCTACATGTTCACGGAACCTACATTAGAATTGCAGTTTCACCTTAAATTTCTCTGAACACAGATGCTGTTGACAACTCTCAGCTCTGTGGACTGTTTCCTGGAGGAATTTCTCTAGTTTCTAACTCATGAGGGAGTGCTGTGTAGACACAGACATGAAACAAATACCTGGCTCTGCAAACCTGAAGTTTGAAGGCAGGATGTTGAAAGCACTGCACTCAACCCTCCAGCTAGAATCACTTACAAGGCTTACAAACTTCCTACTCACTCACTTCCTACCCTGCCTTGCTAGGCAAGCTGTAATTTTTATTTTTAATGAAATCTTCTGAACAAGTCACCATATTGCTGTCAGGTAGATCATGGAAGGAGGTGGTCAGAGGTGTCTTCCAAAGGCAGATTTCAAAAGAACTGAATCCTGTCACACTTTGACCCAGTGACCTCTCTTGGCATAATGGCTTTTGCACCATGTGACCCAGGCACCAGTACAATGACTGACTCGTTACAGATTTGTGTGATTCATGCTTTTCTCCTCATTGAATTGCACCATGCATCCTGGAATAGGTGGATGAATTTGGCTTGGAGAAGATGTGGAACCCATTGATCCAAGCTTGTCCATTTAGTTGGTTAAGGAAAAGTTGGGTTACTCTGTTAAACTTGATTTTTAATAAGAAAATTACACTGCTAGAGGCTGATTCAGCACTTTGCAGAAGCCAAGGAGTTTACAAGTCTGAGTTTATTCTGTGTCACTAGAACCAGTAGGAAAACAGCCAAAGGGAAGCAGCTAAGGGTTGAGTTCTTCCTTTAAAATTTCACCTGTGTGTCTCCCCTGGAGCAGAGTGATGAGGGAAGAAGCCAAGCGGAATCTGGGACTTGAGTGTTGGTTTTGGATCATGACTAGAAATAACAGCCTGAGCACAGAGGGTGTCTCATAGCACGTTGCAAGGCTCGGCAAGAAAGCAAGGGAGTGAGAAAGTGACAAACATTACAGACAAGTTTTCTTCTGCACTGCAGCAGAAGGCATGAGTTCAGACCTTGCTTTGTCTGTGGCTGCTCCCATAATTTTGTGCCCTAGAAAATATTGGAATAGAAGACTGAGATTTACTTAGTGAACTCAACAGAACGTTATTGCTGATTCCCCTGCTGGGATGAGTTTCCTTTTTCTTTTTGAGCTTTCCCCTGGATAATCAGCATTTTTCATAAATTAAAGCATTATATTGCTCTCTCAGTGCCTTGACTTTTGACATGTTATGGAGTAGTAAGGGTGGTTCACTCTAGTTCACTTGATGCTCGAATAATGCCATTATTGACTATGGAAAACCCTTGCTAGGCCTTCAGAGGATTTGGCAATGCCACCAGGAGTTCTGGCATGAGCAGATGTGACAAAGTTTTGGAGATTTACTTTTTTATCTGACCTCTGCACTGTGAAATTGAATGTCTTTAACGTTTGTGCAAGGCAATGCTGATGTGGACATATTACTGCACTAGGGGATGGCTACATCTCTCAGATCTACCATGCCATCAGTCTTACTCCTAAATCTTTCTTTGTTTACTTCAGCTGATCCACAGATGTGTGCCAGCACCTTATCAGAGAATCATGAAGTGGCTTAGTCTAACAGAGACCTTAAAACCATCTAGTTCCAACCCAGTTTCTTGGGGGTTTGGATTGTCAACAGTCACCAAGCAAGATGAGTTTAAAAAAAAATAAGTTGCTGCCAAAGCACTTACATTGTTTTGTGCTTGGATCTTGTGCCCCTGCAGTCCAGCTGTCCTGTTGTGGCAGGGAAGCTGCTGCCTTGGCATAGAGAATCTCCAGAATTGTCATCTTTCAAGCCTTATCCACACTTTGATTAATTATTGCTTATGAAAAGATCTTCCACTTCCCCCAGCATTGCACCACTGTCTCTTCCTCAAGCTCCCAGTTAATAACCTGGCTCTTGAGAAAGCAATTGCATAAGTCTCTATGGCTCATTTTAAGTTGTCAGATGCTGGGCTGTGGTGAATCATGCCCATAACGCCCTGGGAAGGGAATCCAATGCCACTCTCTCCAATGTACAGAAGGAGAAGCTGAGGTGTGGAAATGTACGGGATTTGCTCAGGGTCAGGTGGTGAGTCAGGCACAGAACTGGTGTTGGAGTGCCCACCCCATCCCAGCTCCTCAGGCTCTTGTCTGTCTAGACTTTTCCAAGCACCAACTTTGATGCTGGTGTTAACACTATCTTCTGTCATCGCCCTGGATGACCAGACATTTCCTCTCCCTCACCAGTCGTGATGAGATTTCTGTACCTTTGAAAATGACTTGCAGCCAGTAAGGATCAGACGCTCTACAGCATGGAAGCATGTTTCTGCTTATCAGGAGAGCATCACATCTCCATGTCCCTGTCCTTAATCTGTTAGCTCTCTCTGGTCTTACTGCTTGCACCCAGCATGGTGGCCCTGCCCCTGCCATGGGGTAAGGAACCGGATCCAGGACCCGATCTAAATAAATCGCCATAAACCTACACCACACTGTCTCCCCATTGGCAGTTCAACAAATGGTAAAAATGCCACAGATCTTAGCTTAGGAACTGCCAAAAGGGAAAACGAAAGACACCACAGCTTCATTTCTGGCTGTGGTGTCTTCAAAATGAAATCAGCATTTAAAGCACAGAGGGGACTATAAAGGAGGTGAGAAGTGCAGGATGAAGCGGGGCAGTGGGTCCTCCGTCACTTGGGTGAGGCACAGTGGGATGGAGAAAGGCAAAGGGGAGAGAAAGGAGAAATTGCTTTCCTTGGCTCTGGTTTGCAAACCCCTTGTAGCTGCAGTTCAGAGGACCTCACTGACGTTGGTTAAAGCAAACCAGACCTAAGCCCAAAGTAATGAGGGATGTTTCCTATCCCTGCGGTTGTGTTTGGACCTGAATGTTTCTCTACATTTGATTCCTCGCACATTATTGCTAACTGCATTCCTGACTTGACTCCTAGGACTGGCTGTGGATCCTGTGGGGAATAAGAACCCATTCATCACCACTCTGTTTTTCCAGTGGGAAAGCTGGTGGTTAAACAAGGGGAAGAGGAAAAGCAGGGAATCTGTGGTTTTGCAGAGGAGTCAGGGAACAAATCTGGGAAGGAGGTCCCCTCCGTCCTGCACATTCACCCACTGCACTGTGTCAAGCCTGGGGAATTTTTACTGCGGTCTTAACAGAAACCAGATGCCACAAGTGGCATGCATCCTGCCAGCAGCCCCAGTGCCACAGACGGGTACAGCTTCTCATCCAGGCAATCTCATCCAGCTGGTGGGCAGCAGTGCCTCTGCTGTAGTGCTGTGGGTGAGGGAGGGAGCGCAGGCTGAAAGCTGGGTACTGTGGTAGCACAGACGGGTAAAGATGTCGTTTGGTCCACAGGTTTGGCTTTTTGTACCTTGGCTGGAGCCGGGGAGAGGCAGACGTGGCCCCACACAATCGGTGGGATTTGGGTTTGGGTGGGACATCTCTGCCACGTTTAATTCCTCCTTCTGAAAGCCTTTTGCTCACATATATGGGCAATAAGGACAAAGAAGAAAACAGCCCAGTCCATCTCATGCTGAAAAGGAGGAGGAAAGAAGGGTTTTGAAAAGTGTGGAAGGGGTGTGGTCACTGGGGGGGAGGGTGTGTCAGGCACCGCAAACTTATTTATAAGCAAGGGCAGCTCTGCTGGAAAAGAAACCTTGCTGAGGCTTTGTCAGCTGCTGCTGGTTCCTGACACCTCTGGGAAGACTCATCTGCTGCGATGGGGAGGCAAAAGGACGTGCTTGCTACCATCGAGGAGCATCTGAGGATCCGAAATAAACTGGTGCGGCAAGCACTGGCTGAGTGCCTGGGGACGCTGATCCTGGTGGTGAGTCTGCACTGGGGCATGGGGATGTCGTCCTGGTGTGGGGACATCATCCTGATATAGGGAATGTGACAGTCCTGGTACTGTGCTTCTCCTGGGAACTGCATGTGGATGAGCCCAACTCCTGTGCAACCTGTCTGTTGGGACAGCCGTTATCCATAGGGGAAAACCCTGTGCTGTATGGTGAGCTTCAGGGCTGCTGTCAAGGAGTGGGGTTCACATTGCTCAGCAGGTGCTAGGGGACTGTAGTGTGTCTGTGCATTGCAGGCAGCAAAGACTCAGCATGTGAGCAAGTGTTTTGCTAGAGATCATGCAAAACTTCCTTTCCCACTCTGCCCTGGAGTATTTACTCAGTACTGAAATAGTTCAAGTGTTATCATCCAGGCAGTGAAAAATGTTTCCTTGCTTTGTTTTCTTTGTGTATCCTGTGAAGAAAAAACAGACAGAATTTAAACTGTTTCAGCATAATTTTTGCTGCCTGCTGCAGGTCCTCCAGGGTCTTATCAGCAGGGCAGCATGCTGCCAGGACAGCCCATGCTGGCAGCTGATCCCGCCTGTGTGGCAGCGCAACACTTTCACTCCTGCTACAAAACATATCATTTTATAAGCAATGGCTGCAACAAAACTCTGCTGCCCGCTTTAGTGCTGGGTTTCCAAATGGATGGGATACAAGGGACGAAGTGGGGTGGATATCTTTGAGGCTGAAGGCTGATTTGAGCAGGTAGGACAGCAGTGAAGGATGGGGATCACACACCAGTGTAGCAATGCTGTGATGGAGATATCGTGTTGGGCAACCAAACAAGAAGGACTGTGCAATGCCAAATCATTTGGTGGTAGCCATCTGTAGCTGAAACTTCATCTGAAGTGGTGGAAACCCATGTGGCAGAGTGATTGTGGGTTTATGCCTCTCTGTAACTGGTGGCCTGGGGAGAGCAGAGGAAGGCTGATGAAGGCTCCTGGGGGTCTGACACACTGTCTTGTGTTTGGTTATGGATTGTTGAGTCTTGCATGGGGATATAAACATCACGGCAAAATGCTACCACTCATAAAAGAAAGCAACTCTGCAGAGAACGCATTGCCTTTATCTCTGGAATGACCCAGCTCTGATGATTAAGATGTATCATGTTGGTTCATCTGGGAAAAAATAACTTGGGATAAAAGTGATAAGAACCTGATAGGAATGAAACCAATAGAAAATCTCTGCATTGAGTTATGGGATAGAACCAAGGTAGTGCTTAGGGGTAAGAATAATGTCTCCTGCTAGCCAGGTTTGTTCTATTGAAGAAATGAGGCACATATTCAGCTGTGTGAGCTTTCAAAAGGGTGGTTAAAAAACAAGATATTCTTTCTGCTGACACAACTTTCCCCTACAGTCTTACTACTTTGGGGCAGAGAGGAGTAAGGGTGTGCTCAGAGCCCCAGGAAACATTTGATCCCACCTCTTATCCAGGATCCAAAATAGCAGTGGGCACTGTCAGCCTCAGGGAGCAGCACGCTCACGTTCACGTGTGTGCAAACGCAGTTAGTCATCTTGCACAGGATTCCCTGAGCCTGGGACCAAAGAAAATGCTACTTTTGTTGGCACTCTCAACTCTGTCCCAAAGTGATCTGGGATCTCTGCAGCTCTTGTGGGAGCTGTGTGCTGTGTGGGAGCAGATGCAGTGGGAGAACTGGGAAGTCCCAGGCATGTTGAACTCTGCCTTAGCTGCTAGCATGGAATACAGAGATGAAGGTGGGTCCCTTGCTGCTGTCACAGAATGTTCTTCTGCTAATAAGGAGCCGCTTACTTTATTAAAAGATAAAATAAATATAGTATATTTTTTAATTGCTCCCTGTCATCCATATCCTTTTATTTCATCAACTGCACTGAAGGCAGTAGCAAAGGTCTTGAAGTTGTTTCTTGAAGTTTTCCTTATCAGAGGTCTTTGTTAATGGATTCAGTCAGATAATCCCAGGACAGAGACTCTGATCCTGCCTGGAGGGGAAAATGGACACTTGAAACCTGCAGAAGTCCCAGCAGGCTGGGCTGAGAGTGAATTTATTCACCTTTATGCACCTAAGGCCATCAAGCATCTCTTGTGGGCTCCAGAGACTGGAATCCATGAAGCTGTTTCTGTGGGAGGTGGTGTTGGCTGCTTATGAATTTCTCTAGAACTGGGCAACACTGGGAATGGATTTAAGGCTTGGCACCATTCACACCAAAGTCAACTTCCTGAGCCCAATGTTTAAAGTTTGCAGCTTACTTAAGATTGCACTGTTTAATGGAGAACTTGTCCTGCCGTGGATATTGGAATGGCTTCAGCTTCTTCCCTCCTCCCCCTCACTTGCATCATGGAAGCTCTCTAAAGCTCTCCTAGAGCAAAACCATTTCAGAACCCCACAGTTCTTACCTGCTGGTAAGAGTTACAAAGGCAGCAGAACGTTGCCTAAGAGAAAATAATGCCTTTTTTGCTTTAGATAAGGAAAATAATTCAATTAAGCAGCCAAACTTTGAAGAGCACGAAGGTGAGTTGGTCCTGAGGTGCTTTTTGACTTTGCTGTGTGACTTGCACAACGGAGCTGCACTCTGTTGCTGTACTCTGTTGCTGCTGACCCTATTGTTACAAGACTTTACCACTGCTTCAGTTTCCTTTGATAGTGAAGATGACATTCCCCTGCCTCCTCCCCCCATCATATACTTTCTGATACATTAGGTTTGAATTTTATATCCCTGTCAGAAGCACCTCTTGCTGGCAACAGTTAAGCAATGCAAACACCGAAGGTATTTTCCAACTCACTTGCTGTTTGTGTTATTGCTGTAGCAACTCACTAAAGCGAGATTTCCACCGGCAGGTCTCGGTGCTTTCCTTAAAGGTTCGGACTGTTTGCCTTGGTCTGCTGGCTGCAAATACCAAAGCTGTCCCTGATCAGTTTTAACGTTTACAGGAGAAGTAATTTGCTGTTGTAACTGATTTCCAAGTCAGACTAACTATGATTCACTGCTGTTGAGGCACAAGGAAGGAACAAAACAATTCCTAATTGCTTTTCAGCCCGGTTGTCCTGCCTTTGTGTCCAGGTGGGAACTTTTTAGAGTATGAGTGTGCTGCAAACCACAGAAACCAAATTAGTAAGGTGGATGGTGTGATCAAGGCAAGGGGAACCTCATCTAACTGTTGGCAGTGTTGCTGTTCTCCACCATCTCTTCCACCAGAAGAGCTCAGAGCTGTTGGTTAACCATCCCAAACTGTACCCTTGCTGCCCCAGTGCAGGAGCAGGGAGGTTTCTCCTTCCCACAGAGATGAGAGCTCAGGCACTACAACTTGCCCTGGTGGAACACAGCTTTCTCCCAACACTGACTGAAACCCAGGTGCTTCTGAGAGCTAAGGCTTCCTTATCTGATGGACATTAGGGATATCAGAATGTGTTCTTGCTTCATTACGCATGGGGAAGGAACAAACTAAATAACAAGTTTCTTCACTAATGCCCAACCCCCCCCGCTGTAGGTTGCTCAGTGTCTTTTTATGCACTGAGCTGTCTGCAGTGTTTTTTGGCCAGTTGTGTACTTATGGTATAGCTTCCCTCAGTTCCTCTTATCTCCCCAGTCCTGCTGGCTCACTTGGCTCCGAGACAGCACTTGTTGGTGCAGAGGGAGCTGTAACATTACAGACCATATGAATCTGCCTTTTGTTTCTACCAGGGCTGTCTGCTAGGTAGAGATGGTAGGCCTAGACAGGCTGTGGAATATGATATTTCTCCCCTCTTTTGCAACCCCTAAGTCATTACCCACTTGTTTGTTCAAGAAGTGCTGGAGGAAAGGCACAAATGTTTCTCCTTGCACTGCTCCTGTGGCTTTTGAAGGTCTCCTGGATGTATGGGCCTTAAGGCTGAGGAAGGTCCATGCACGCTGCAAGCAGATCTGCCTACAGATCTACCCATCTGGGTCCTATTTCTTGTGACAGGCAGCAAGAAGCCACGGCTGGCCTTTGCAGTCCCTTCACTCTGCCTTGCACTAAGCGACAGGGAAGTAGGTGGGGAGTGGTTGAGTTGGCTGTAAAGTGACGGTCTTCTATCACCTCCTTGGAAGGACTGTGGCAGAGTCACGGGTTTGAGTTCCACTCTGATATAAATAGAGGTGTCCACATACCTGATGCTTAAAATCTTCTATCAAGAACTCAGGATTCCTTCCCTTTCTTTATCCCCGGGGTCTGACTGCCCTTACGACGCCCTCGCTGTCCACCGGAGGGCAGCAGGGGCTCAACGGCCCTTCCCATACACGGGATGGTTAGGTTTACACCTAATCCTTGCTTTGTTTCTTTGAGTTATTTGTTTATTTATTTATTTATTTACTTACTTACTTATTCTGGCTGAAGAGTAAAGTTGCAGCTCAGGTAATAATAGTCCTTCTGAGCTATCCCAACAAAACTTTCCTGTCTTGATTTAGACATCAGTCAGTCTGAAATCCAAGAGCAAATTCATCCAGGTCTTTTATGTTGAGCCTGAAGGCATGAAAGAGCACCAACAAAGGAAAGAGGGCTGGAGAGGGAGGGAACCTGGTTGCTGTGCTATCCTTCTCCTGAGTTCATTTGCAGGGCTGTTTTGATAAGGATGTGCCTGTGAGACCACTAACCCTTAGTATTTAATTAGCTCTTTCAGCACATCTGTGTCCTCCAACATCCTGTCCTACCAGCTCCACTAACTCCAGGGCTTCTCTGGCAGGGAGAAGGCAGAATGTTTGTTACCATGGGTGGAAAAGCCACATGGACATCTCAGACACAACCTGGACACGGGGAGTTTGAATTTTTCTGAGTATGAAGTTATATCCAGCAACCTGCTTCTGGCCGTCTCCTCCTTTTTTTCAACCCCTGGAGTCTGCCTGCCAGCCCCTTCATCCCTGAACCAGTTCAGCTCACTGATCCTGCAGAGCATAGCGCGTTCCTATTAGTTTTCTGCAGCATATTGAGTTGGATCAGCTCATGAGGAAAGAGGAGTGAGAAGCTTTCCTGTTGGCTGTGGAAGCCATTAGATCTGTCTGAGCCAGTAAGATGAAATTAAAGGGCTGTTTTCCATTAACTTGGTTAATGGGTGCATCGACCTCAACTCCTGGGAGACTCGCTTTAATACATCTGAGTAATGGTTTATTGCAATCATTTTATTAGCACTTAAAAAAAAAAAACACTTGCCTAATGGGTCGTGGGGATATAACAGCTACTGCTGCACACTGCCTTGTGAGGGACTCACCTGAGTTTTTGCTGGTTGAGATGTTTTTTTCAGTAACAAAAACTATGTGTTGGCAGCAGATTATTAAGGTCAAGAATGACAGATCATCTTCCCTTGGGTGTGCACTTCTGTGCCCTGGCCATAGTGGTCACTTATATCCATTGCATGAGCTCAAGCCCGTGGATTTTTATTAGATGAATGCTGGCTTGATTTGATTTAATCTTCCTTGCCTTACAACTCAAGCTAGATGCTCCTGAACTCTTTAAGTATTGGAAAAGAAAGACTTTAGAAAATAGGACAATTAGGGTATCCTGTCTTTCTTGCCCTGGGAGAAGAGGGGGAAAAACTGGAGGGAAAACTAACAAATAGTCCAATTGAAAATGGTGTGACCAAAAGTTTTATGTCACTACCACAACAAAGCAATAGGCATCTGACAATGCAAAGATTTGGAAAAGTGGATCATGACAAAATCTGTCACAGAGGATTGTAAACTTTGAATTTTACCCCCTTGATCAGCATGGTAGATCACAGTGACAGTAAGTGCTTCTGGTATGTCATCCAGGCTCTGACATATCTGTCACTGCTGCCCTTTTAGGGGTCTGGAAAGAAAAAAGGAAAGAAAAGTGTTACTGAGGTAGTGGGATTTGTTCTGCCTAAACTTGCACAGAAAAATCAGAATTGGTTGATCTGAGTGCTGACTACATCACTGGAGAGAAATGAGATCCTAAGTCAAACCACTTGACTTGATTTAGATACCCATGTTGGGAAACTGGGCTCCATTCCACATGCTGCCATCTCTCCTTTCTGTGTGTGAAGGGCATCCAAGATGACTGCATCAGTCAAAAAACAAAATGACTAAAGGCGCAAAATACACCTTGCAGCAGGTAATCGTATATTTTACACATATCTGATGGTAGTTACTGTAGATTTTGTCTGCATGTGCAAGGTACTGTATCACTCCAGACAACATAACCACTTCGTACATGTGTCAAAGCTACCCCTACACACTGCTTGTGCAAGTGATTTGTTGGCTGCCACCGAGTGCTGCCAGCTTGTCTCAACTGCTGTCATGTAAAACCATTTGCCTCAAGAACAGGACTGGGCATGGTTTGGACATCATGTAAGGGAATGTGTTCATGCTTAAAGGACTCCATTGATGTGGGATGGAATTGCACACAAGCATATCAAACTTCGAATTTGTCCCTAAATACTACCTTACTTTTTTTTTTTTTTTTTTTTTTTTTTTTTTTTTTTTTTTTTAAATTTTAATCTACTTAGGGTCATTTTTATCTACTGTTATGCTGAATTATGCCAAACAGTTCTTAGGGGATATCTGATAAGTAATTGTAATGCTCCTGTGGAGTGGCTCCAGGGTGTTTTTGTATGGCTCATAGATTCTCTTCTGAGAAAAAAAAAAATGGAGAGCTATTGCCAAGTGTAGGATGGCAGAGAGAAGGATGGAGAATAAATAACCTCTTGGGAAACACCAGAGCTGGAATTCCTCCAGTTTGAGAGAAGACCTTTGTGAGTAAATGTGGTAGTGGATGGTGGAGTGGAGAACTTTACTCAGTGGTTTCCGTGACCAAAAGTTATGTGTCTGATGAGACAACCACCATCAACTCATGGAACTGCCAGTTCCTTCAGAGTGAATAACATAAATTCCATCATCAATGGGAATAAGCTTGATCTAGTGGGTGGCTACCCTGCTAATCCCAAGGGATTGGAACTAGATGATCTTTAATGTCCCTTCCAACCAAGCCATTCTATGAGACTGTGATTAAAATTTACAGTAAACTGGGGCCAACCCTGCCAAACTCACCTGCCTATTGCAGCTTTTCCTGGGCTCACCTCCTAGTCAGACTGATATGCCTTGTGGCTGTAGAAGGACAAACACCGTAGCCAAGTACTCTGTCCAAACTTCTGTCTAATGTGTGCTGAGGCTCCTCTGAGAAGGAGCAGATGTCACCCTGGTCATTAGCCTGTTTTTCTTTGCTGAATTATAGTTGTGCTTCCCTCAGTGGTTTGGACAAAGCTGGGAATGAGCGTCTATTTGCTGCACAACAATTCATCTTTTCTGCTTTTGCCCAGGTTATCTCCTCTGCTGTGGTTTTCAAAATGAGAGTCTTGTTATTAGGACAGTGAATGGGCTGCTCTGTACCCAGTAGAAAGCAGTGCTGGATATCACTCCATTATCTAATGAGTTCTACAGGTTCTTTTGTTCTTCCAACAGAGGGTCCTGTGCCAAGAGGTACCTGAGTACAGAGTGTCCACCTCATGAGTCAGCCTGCAGCCTATTTGGCCACTCCTTTCCCAGCAGATTGAGTGCAGTGTTTTCTTAGTAATTCATCTATTATCAAGGGGATGAACTAGCTGTGTTTTGGCTTTGCCCTACAACTGAATTGTGTTGTTCAACAGGTATGTCCAACATCAGCAGGAGAGATCCTGATGCCTGTTTATGCCCTAAGAGCAGATATTGCCTTCATGGCAGTTGAGTAATCCTGCAATAATGGAGTTTACAGAAGCAGAAAATCTTGATGGGTGGACAGACATGGGCACAAGGTATAGGCACTAGACTTGAGGGTCTTTAGCAAGGTGTTATTCCGGTCCTAGTTTGAGGATGCTCTCAGTACGTAGTGATGAGATCACCCCTGATATGTACTGAGAATCTGTTCAAGTTAAGCCAGTGAAAGATAAAAGCGTAAAGAAGATTAGGACTAGGGCTCCTTACATTATATGGTTGGTAGTGGAGGGACATGGCTAGGCAGGAGGCATCCATCTGGATGGGTGACGAACTAAACAGCCTGAGGAAACTGGTCTGGGCTTTTAAGGGTGAACATGGAAAGCATGGCTTTTGGGTGTGATTGGGAAAAGAAGAATTGCCCATTTAGATCAAATGTCTTAGAATGAGCACATGCTTCCTTTAGCTGCTAGGTAACACCCCTTATCGACCAACAATAAGTTGTTACCCAGAGTGCTTGATGCTTGTTGGTACTGCAGAGACAGAACAACTTTGTTGCCCAGATCTCCTCCCATGTGAATTTGCCATAGGAAGGATACTACTGTGTCAAGGTGATGTGGGCTACACTCGTAATGCCCATGACAGCGAGCAGACCTCGGGTCTGGAACCACCACAGGTACCTCAGCTCAGGAAGGCACCATCAGTCCCTCAGCCATGGCTTGAAAGGAATGTCCCTGAATGCCAAGGTGAACATAGCCTTCTTCATATCCAGGCAAGAGCAAAATTGTGCCCTGCCAACCTATGTGCTACTGTGTCAAACAATTATTAACCCTTTTTAACAACAAGACCCCTTGCCTGAGCAATGATTCTTGCCTACCTTTAGCCACCATAAATTTGGATGTTTGGACAAAGATGTCCAGTCTCCCGAAGATGTAAACTGTGATCTGACGTATCTTCAACTTTCTTCTGGTCACTGTTTCAGTTTTCCCACCCAGGAGACAGGCTTTACTTGTGACCTTTCTGTGACTGAATGGTAAAGCTTTGAGTTATGGGTGTGCTGCAATGGTCCATGCAGCTGTAAGCAGAACAGTCAAGAGCGCCTGTCAGCAATTGGCCCTGTTGTAAATCACAGAGGGTAATTTCGGCCTGTTCTTCTCTTTCAGCTCTTCGGCTGTGGTTCCGTTGCACAGATTGTGCTCAGCAGAGGGACCCATGGAGGTTTCCTGACTGTTAATCTCGCCTTTGGCTTTGCTGTGATGCTTGGCATTTTGATTGCAGGACAGGTGTCAGGTATGTTGTATCTCTGCGAGTGGGCTGGATTTCTCTTGTGACAGCTCATGTGTAGGCCTAGGTGGCTGCACTTCTCTGATGTGTCACTTCTCCTTTTGGAAACTACTATGCCATGACTCATCTCTTGGACCCAAGTTCCGCTTATAAAAGTGCACTAACCTTCTGTCTTTCTGCAGGTGGACACCTGAACCCAGCTGTCACTTTTGCCATGTGCTTCTTGGCTCGAGAGCCCTGGATCAAGCTACCAGTTTATGCTCTGGCCCAGACACTTGGAGCTTTCCTAGGAGCTGGCATAGTCTTTGGGCTCTACCATGGTAGGTGAAGAAAGTGCATGTATTTGTTGTCTGGACTATAGCAAATCTCCAAGTAATGTTGATGAAAAATAACAGTGAGAGAAACTTCACATCTGTATATTTTATCCTCTTTTTTCGTCTATTATTTTTTAAATAAATAAAAAACACCTGAATCTTTTTCTGCATAGTCTGGATACGAGAGTCAGACCTACAGAATCTTTGGGATCCCTTGTCAGGGTGATTCTAAATCTTGAAAAACAACCTGGAAATCCAGTTACTCATGAATCTATTCCTCTTTTCATGGTGCTCCTTATTAAAGCAAGATATAAAAACTGATCATGCTGTGCTGATCGGGAAAAGGTTTAATGCTGCTAACTCCAGACAAAGTAGTGCTGCTGTAATTCTGTAGCTTAAACAAGCAAGCAATCAGCACTCACCTATGCTCAGGATTCAATGAATGTTAAGTCTAGTTGGTGGTCCTGATGGAATGGCATGAGGAGAGTGTCAATGAGTATGAAGACACAACTCCTCTGCAATTATGAGTTTACATCTACAGCAGTGTACAGTCACAGAAAACTCCGAGTTGGAAGGGACACACAAGAATCACTGAGTCCAACTCCTGGCCCAACACAGGACCACTCAGGATTCAGCCTGAGAGCATTGTTCAGATAGTTCTTGAACTCTGGCAGCTCGAGGCCATGAACACTGCCCTGTTCTGTGCCCACTGGCCTCTTGGTGAAGAAGTGTTTCATACCATACAAGCTGAACCTCATTGTATCTGATCCACAGAGCAGATTACTGATTTAAAAAAGAAATAGATCTTCTTCAAATACCAAGGGTAACTTTTTAACTCAGACTTGCTTTCTAATGTCTGTTCCAGTCATTAGGAGCAATGCTTCCTTCAGGTGAGCAGAGCATCTGGGTTGACATAGCATCCACTGAAACGTGAGAGGGAGGAAACTGCCATCCTGGCATTATCACCAGCAGCTTTTCACTTCAGAGTAAAGGAGGGGAAAGTACTGTTATTGATATAAACATTACAACTTCAGTTCAACATCAGTTACCTTTTTAGTTAGTGGCTGAAGTCAGATTCTTTGCAGAAGAGTACTAGTCCTATCCTAAGCCATTGCCTAAAACAAAGACAAGCTGCCTTCAGGAAGCATCTATTTTGATCTTAACTGTCTGTGAAGGAAACGTATTCAACTTGCTTAAGGTAGTTATCCAGCTTCTGCATAACAGTAGATGAGTGGCAACTGTATCTACAAGGCAGACCCAGAAGGTGAAACCAATTGCGTGGAAAAGTGAGAGACTGGTCCAAATCATATTTGTTGCAAGTCAGATTCACAACAATATCCGATATTTGGACTTCTGTACCACCACGGGCATTTAGGCACCTTGCAGGTGGAATTAGGATTCTGACTAATGTACAATGTACATTTGGGCTCTAATTGGTGTTTTTTCTCCACCTCCAGATGCCATCTGGGCTTTTGGCTCCAACCACCTGTATGTAACGGGAGATAATGCCACTGCTGGCATCTTTGCCACTTACCCATCTCAGCATCTGAATGTTGTTAATGGATTCTTTGATCAGGTAAGAGGGTGCTTAGAGGGTGCCAGTACTTGAAGAGGGAGATTTTGGGTTGGTTCTGGCCCTCACTTTTGGTCAGAGAATGCATCACAGCTTGGAAGCACATTCTGGAAGATGTCTTCATCTGATATGGCTACTCACACAGATACTAATAGTCGTCTGTGTGCAGGGAAGAGGTGTGGGCATGATGGAATTTATAGGCTGCTAGGAGGAGCATGCCCCATCATCCATTTCTCAATTGGGCACTCAGTCTTATTCTGTCTCATGATGCCATGGGATGCCTTACTGTAGCTTTTCCACTTTAGAGAATGAGTCCTAAAATAATGGAACTTCAGAAGACTTAAGAACTTGGCTTAAAGATTAGCTTGGATTAAATTCTTCTTTCTGATTTTTCCTTTCCCTCCCCAGTTCATTGGCACTGCTTCCCTGATTGTTTGTGTCTTGGCTATAGTGGATCCTTACAACAACCCTGTTCCCACGGGGCTGGAAGCTTTCACAGTTGGCTTTGTCGTCCTTGTTATTGGAACTTCCATGGGCTTCAACTCTGGCTATGCTGTCAACCCTGCCAGAGACTTTGGGCCTCGTCTCTTCACAGCCATTGCTGGCTGGGGTGCTGAAGTGTTCTGGTAAGAGCTTGCCAACGAAAACCTTGTGCATCCAGGGGGAAAGAAGTTATAGATTCAAGTAGGTGGTACCTCTGGCACTGGAGAAAATCTTAGCACCCTTAAGGTGTCATTGGAATGTATAAACCTCTTTAAAAGGCACAGTTTTCTCTGCTTTGATTTCTTAAGAAATCGTAGAACTACAACCGTTTCCAGCAAATTACTGAAATTTGGGGAGGAAATCTTGGAGTTGAGAAGCTCAGGTGCACCTTGAACATGATCCTATCCTTTTTTTTTTTTTTTTTTAATGGTAGGAAGTGCAGGGTCTTTGTTGTATTATATTGAACCTGGAGAAAATTGGGAACTATGAGCAATAGAGGCTATGTGTTTTGAAAGAGTGCTTTCCTAGAGGCAGAAGGAGGGAAGTGAAAGTGCCTAGCTCAGTTGGCAATGGTTTCTATACTTTCTCGGTGGACAGAGAGTTCTAGAAACAGCTACTCTGAAGTATTTGTTACCAGGACTTGCAGCAAGAGGCAGCATCTGCCTTGGCTGTTGCTGCAGACATAGAGTTACTGTTGTCTTGCATGTCAATGGGAATGTATGCAGATGACCAGATTTTTGCATTATTCCAGATTGAAACACAAGTATCCTAAAGCCTAGGCTGCAGTTCTTAACCTTGTGCATTTCCTTATTTTCTAGGACGGGTAAGCAGTGGTGGTGGGTTCCAATTGTTGCTCCTTTCCTTGGGGCCATTGCGGGAGTGATAGTCTACCAGCTGATGATTGGATGTCATGATGAGCCTTCTCCACCTGCCTCTGAGCAGGAGACAGTCAAGCTGGCCAACGTGAAGCACAAGGAAAGGGTCTGAGGAAGCTGCCATCCAGATGTGGCAGACATTCATTACTCAGGACTGCAGCTGGTGAAGAGGAGGGAGGAGTTAAGAAGAGCTTCAACAAAAACAGGAAGATTTTTTTTTTCCTGTCTTGAGTTATACTAGCCTTTTTTTTTTGTTTGTTTTTGTTTTTTAATATCCCTATTGCATTTGCTTTAGATACTTTCCTATGAGCCTTTTCCTTCCATGCAGTATCATATAATCTTTCCCTACTACTAGAAGGGGATTGAGAACTTTAGGAATTGGGAGAGAGGTGAGCATTGCTGTTCAACAACTCCAGCATGGGCCTCATGCTCAGGAATCTGGGGATCTCCTGGGCTGCTTTGATGGCCTGGACTTTGAGCTTGGCAAACTGCTTTCCTCTGAACATGTGTCCTATATACAGAGTGGGGACCATGCAAAACATAAATTGTTTTTTCTAGTATGGAATTGAAATTCTGACATCCTGGTAAAAATTTGCCTGCAGTTCTATGATGGATGGAGTTCACACTTGGTGTTGCTCTAAAGTCAGTGACTTGACACCAGGAATGGACTTAGCTAAAATATTTTAATTGGCTACAATTTTCATTTCTCCCATGAGCTCACAGAATATTGAATCACTCAGTTGATCCATAATGTCAGAGCGGAGAGTAACAATGCACTGGATTTTAATATAATACTAAGACAAAGTGTTTACAAGCCACTGCACCCTGCTCACAGTTCTCAATATTGCCAACTCATGGAAGACAAAACATAGGAAATCCTTTTTCTAGTCAGGGGATAATCTGGAAAGAAAGCTTGGCTCCCTGCAGCAGCCTTTCTTATTAATCAGCTCTGTATATAAACTGCAAGCATCTAATAGCCAAATTCCATTGAAAACGTGGTGTTGCTTAAGTTGTGTGTGTTCATGTAAATTTCACAATAGTATTTTTTTTTTATAGAGATATATAAATGCACTCCTTATAAAGCTGTTACTACAAAACAAGATGGGGATCATTTAATTTAAAGATGTATGGGAACTGCCTATTCTCTGACAGCTTTGAGATAACTGTTGGGTTTGCCCAAGATAGCCTTATATTTTGGCATTGTGTGATTGAAGCATTTAGTTTTCTACCTTGCAGAATTGTGGGGGCATCCCTGGCACTCGGGACCTTCTACTACATTTTTTTCTGATGAGGGACTGAGTTCAGACACCTCTGGCACCTGTAGCACTGGTGTGCCAGAGGATCACTGGCTCTCTCAGTGCTATACAGAGTATTTGAAACAAACAGTATCAGTTGTGAAAGAATTTGTAGGTCCCATGCCTCTGCATTAGAGAAACTCTTCTGAAGGCTGTTTCTTTAATGTGTGAATTCTTTGAAATATGTAACTTTGTACACATTTCCAGTCACTAAAATGATATATTCTTTTTTTTTTTTTTGCCTTTTTAAGAAATAAAATGTTAATACCCACATTGTAAGATGTCGGTGCCTGTTTTATTTTTAAGCTGTTGTCAGTAACCTTTGCCATAGAAAGGAAGTTGTCAGTAGCAAAAGCTTCCTCAAACCCCTTTCTTCTCTCCAGCCTGTGTTAGCAAAAGAGAATTAACCCCTTCATGTAATATATCTACATGCAATACTGGTGCTTTATTCCTTTCACTTTGGGAGTAGGCAGGAGAAGACACAGTGCCTGTGCTACTTGCATCCTTGCATGATGTAGTGAACACAAGTCGTGCAGACCTGAGCTCAATGCTCAGAGAATTGCACAATCCTTGCAGCCTATGTTCTCTGTAAATACAACTATTCTGATTTATGTCCTGGTGTGTTTTTCCTCTGTGAACTATAGAGCCTTGAAATAAGTCTGTAACTTCCCACACGGTACCAGCTGAGCAGTTCAGTGAGGCTGGATGAATGTGATTTCCTTCAATTCGCCAACTAGAAATCAAATGATTTTTATCAAGAAAGCTGTTTGGTGTGCTCTCTCCTTGTCTAATTTCTGTATCTTTGTTCCACTTCTACCTTGAAAGTTTATCCCTCAAAATATGTTTAAAAGCCTTCTGTACTATTGCAGCTAACTAATGTAGCCACAGGGATTGAATTCCCTTTTTCTTGAGGACTGTGTCCTTTTTCCACTCTTCTACCACATGATGACTTCAGCTGAAATTCTTACTACAGTCATGGTGACTGTGGACTCCAGGATTGCTGTTTATCTTTGCGCACCCTGTATCGTGTTCCTCCTGCTTCTATCCATGCCTTTTTCTACAACCTTACCTTCCTTTTGCCTCAGTGTTCTATGTTGCAATCCTTATTAAAACTGCAGCAAAACCACTTTTATGCCAAGTCTTGATTATCTTTTGTCTTAGCCATGCTTCCACTGTGTCAGTCTTCCACTTTCTGGGGATCTGTTGAAGAAGAGCCAAGCATAGCTGAGCAGATCATCAGCCTGAGGTGGGTGGATGGGAGCTAAGTAAGATTTAATTTTTGTCCTTTTTCTATTTTTTCCCTTTCCCATACCTATATTTCAAAACAATCAATCATCATCACTGTGCCTTTGCAGTTCTTGGAGAAGTAAGACTCATCTGGCCTAATAACAACAACTAGAGTTTAGATCAGATGAATTCCAACCATCAAGTTATTGAAATATACTTAATATGTAAGAAGAAATAAATCTACAATTCAAATTATTCATGCTTGACTGGGAAAGTAATTAGTCACTAGAACAAAGATGTTGTGGAATATCTATTGTGGTGGTTTCAAATTAAGGCTGTCTTGTACAAAGGTGTCTCAAACTGCAAGCTGTTCTCCCAGAGCAAGTCCCTGAGGAGGAAATTCCCAGACATCTATATTACGGAAGGTCAAGTAGACAGGAAATATCCTCTCTGGCTTTAAAAACTGAAATTTGTAAGGAAAAGTGGCCAGGCGTTCAGTTCCTCTTGTCAGCTGGGTCTGAGTTCTTTGCTGCAGGTGCTGTGGTGTGGAGGCACTCACTATTCTGAAGTGAGTTTCAATTCTCATCTGCTAGCAGTGAGTACTGGGGATGCAGGAGCAGGCTGGCACTTGGCTGGTCTGCTGGCACTGCCCCAGGGCAAATTTCCACTAATGTCCAAAGAAAAACAGCGTGGACACTTCAGCTACTTGCACTCGTCCCTTTTCCCCACCACCTTCTCCTTGGTTTGTCCTTTTCCATCCAAAAGAGATAAACTGGTAAATCTATGAGCAAGTGGGACTGAGGCATGGTCATCATGTGTGAGAATACCTGAAAGCTGTTACAAGGCCACTATCAGGACAGGCCAAAGGAGAGGAGGTATAGGGCTCTGTTGTTGGATATCATTGTCAAGGACCAGGCCATGTGGACTGGATTCTCTAAGTCCTTGGCAGCTCTGCATGCTCACGTCATGCTTGAATTTCCATGAGCCCCAGGTTTTGGCTCTCATCATGTACCCCAGGGTAGAAGGAAGTCTTAGCCCACTGCTCAATTCCAGCATGAACAGAGTTCCGGTGTGTCCAGGGCTTGTGCACATCCAGAGAATCATCAGATCATTAAGGCTGGAAATGACCACAAAGATCATCTAGTCCATCTGTCAACCCATCATTATCATGTAGGAACTTCTGCAGGCTTGTAGGGGCTGTGGATGTGTGTGTCTAACTAAACCACCATTTCACCATTGTTTACTGTGTGAAGGACAATAAAAATCCTTTCTGGCAGCACCAATTCCATTCTGAGCAGGAAGTTCCTCTTCACTCAGCCCAATTCAGCTCTAGTTCAGGAGCAACAACCCCCTTGAGGGGTTTCTCTAGATGCAGTGTGCACATGAGGGAGACATGAAAGAGCTCAAGGCAAAAGATGCAACCCAGTTGCATTCATGTGCTGCAATTTGGCTGAAAAATGAGCATAACCATCTCACTCTGGGGGTCTGGAGAACAATTATAAAGAAACAAGTTTACCAAACTGAAATTATTTTCATGTGTAGCCATATAAAGACAATTAAAAAGTCACAGTGGAAAGGAAAAATCAATAGCATTAAGGTGTGAAAGACACAGAGAGAAAATCATTTTAAAGGCCAGTTGTTTTATTTAAGAAGCAGCTGAAGCCTTCTGGCAGCAAGGTTTTGCAGCATGTGTCTTGTATTTAACATTACTGAGTGATGAGTGCAGAAATGTCGTTAAAATACAGTCAAGAAGGATTTGAAGGTATGTTTTCAATTTGAAACATTGAAGAGACTTCTTAAGGTCTCCCCCAGCCTTTTAACAGCAGCCTGAAGAAGGAATGAAAAGAAGAGTTACCTCCTTAAACAAGCTTAGGGTGAAAAATGTGGTTTGGATCCATCATTCCAAAAATTTCTAATGGATTTGGAACTCAGCAATCAGAGGCTGATATACAACTACCCAAAAGACATGGAATTTTTCATCTTTTGGAATGCAATATAGACAACACATTATAAAGTTACATCAACACAGTGACAGAGGCGATACTGGATCCTTTTCCAGTAAGGTGCCAGTGGTACATCAGTGATACCTGTGGGAAGCAAGTGGAAAATACCAGATTTCTTTGCGACCTATGAGAATGCAGCCCCAGCCCTACGTCTGGATATGCAAATCCCACCAAGCAGGTACCAGTGTTCATACAAAATATTGTAGTAAATCTGGCTGCAAGTGGTGTGTGAGTCAAAGTTGCTTGTAGGGGTTCCTTTAATCCCACGTCACTCACTGGCCACAGAGGGAATTTCAGAGTGGCTTCTTAAAACAGGGACACCTGTATTACAGACCAGCCCTTCCTTCATACCCAGTCCCATGTGGGAGGAGGTGGCTGCCCCTCACCACGCTCAGCCTTTCCCCTTGCTGCCTGAGCTGCCTTTGCTTGCAACTTGCAAACTTCCCCATTGTTGTGTCTGTGGTTGGAGGACACAGGCAGGAGAGAACATTTCCCTCAGTGTTCCAGGAAATCAGATGCCCTGCTGTAGCTCAGCTCAATAAAGGGAGAAGACCTCGTACCTCTGAGCCTGGAAGCACAGGACTGCTTTGGGAGGAACTGATGATCCCAGAAGGCATTCTACTGCACAAGGGCTATGGAGAGTAATGACACTACAGTCACCTCAGGAATGTGATTTGGAAAGCAAAGCCAGCAACAAATTGCAATCGTTTTAGCTGAAAAAGATCCCTAAGATCTAGTCCAACCATTAACCCATCCCCATTATGCCCACTAAACATGCCCCTAAGTGTGACATCTCCACATTTTTTGAACACCTCCAAGGACAGTGACTCCACAAATTCAACCTTCGGCACATGCTTTACTTTCTGAAAGCCCCTCACAGTTCCCTGATGAAGCTCAGCCTGGCTACCAATTGAATAGATGGGATGGTGAAGTCAGGGCCTCTGCTGTGGTGGCAGCTCATCACTCCTCTGCAGGTATGTGTGTTTTTCTCTCAGGAAATGAAGTAACTGCATCTAAGGATAAGGAAAGAGTCACTGATGTCATCTATCTGGACTTCAGTAAGGCCTTTGACACAGTACCCCACAACATCCTTCTCTTCAGATTGGAAAGAGATGGATTTGATGAGTAGACTGTTCAATGGACAAAGAACTAGCTGCAGAATTGAGTCCAGAGGGTAGTGGTCAATGGCTCCATGTCTGGATGGAGACTGGTGATGAGTGGTGTCCCCCAGAGGTCAGTGCTGGGGTGGATACTCTTCAATATCTTTATCAGTGACACTGAATTCACTCGACATTGACAGTGGGGTCGAGTGCACCATTAGCAATTTTGCTGATGACACCAAGCTGTGGGTTGCAGTTGACACACCCAAGGACAGGATGTTTTCCAGAGAGACATAGGCTGAAGAGAGCGCCCAGAAGAACCTCCTGAGGGTCAACAAGTATGAGTGCATGGTGCTGCACTTGGGTTTTTGCAACCCCAACTACCAATACGAGCTGGGGAATGTAGGGACAGAGCACAGCCCTGCTGGAAAGAACCTGGGGGTACTGATGGATGGCAGCTGGGTGTGAGCCAGCAGTGTGCCCTCGTGGCCCAGCCAGCCAGCCAGATCCTGGGCTGTATCGAGAGCAGCGTGGCCAACAGGGAGAGGGAGGGGACCCTGCCCCTCTGCTCCGTGCTGTGAGACCTCACCTGGAGCACCGCGTCCAGAGCTGGAGTGCTCAGCACAGGAGAGACGTGGGCCTGTGGGAGCGCATCCAGAGGAGGGCACAGAAATGATGCGAGGGATGGAACAGCTCCCTGTGAGGACAGGCTGAGAGAGCTGGGGCTGTGCAGCATGGAGGAGAGAAGGCTCTGGGACACCTGAGAGTGGCCTGACTGTATTTATAGGGGAGCTACAGGAAAGAGTGTAACAGACTCTTTAGCAGGGTCTGTGGTGATAGGACAAAGGGAAACTAAAGAATGTAGCTTTTGGTTGGATATAAGGAAGAAGTCTGTTACAATGAGAGTGGTGAGACAGTGGAACAGGTTGCTCCAGAGGTCTGCTGGATGTCCCATCCCTGGAGACTTTCAAGGCCTGGCTGAACTAGGCTCTGAGCAATTGATTGAACTGTGGGTACCCCTGTTCACTGCAGGGGTGTTGGGCTAGATAACCTTTAAATGTCCCTTCTGAGGATTCTATGACTCTATGCTATGTTTGTGCTGCACTGCCAGTGCATGTGGCTCCAATCACAAGGACTAAGTAGGAAGCTCAGCTCTCACTGATGAGTTTGAAGGATGCCCATTCCTCTGCAGTATGGCCAATGGGCATCACTTATCTATCATGTTAGTGGCTGAGGCTAAGCAGCATTTACAATGAAGAACAGTTTTCCTGGGGGGGACAGGAGGACAGATTGACACAGCTCAGGCCCAGATGCACATTTCCCCTTTGGCCAGAAGGTTGATGAGGAACAGCAGAGGACATAGGAAGAGTCTTGCAGCTTTCACATGATCTGCAGCTTTTAGGTCTGGGTGAGATCTCTCCAGCAGACCTCTTCTACTTCAGCTTGAGTTAGCTGCTCTTCAACATCTGTCTGAGAGCAGATCTGAGGAGAAACGACTATTAGCAAGGCATCTCCTCATCAGAACATGTCCAGCTGTGGCTGATCCAGGCTCTGACAAAGGAGGTGAATGGAAGAAAATGAAATAAATGGGAGGAAGGTAACAAGGAGAATTAGCTCTCAGGTTCAGGGTACCAACTGGCACAGACTTCCAAAAATATAATATTAAACACGCTGACTGAGATAGCTGGTTATAGAATCAAAGAATCATAGCATCATTTGAGTTGGAAGGGACACTTAAAGGCCATCTAGTCAAATTACCCTGCAATGAACAGGGATGTCTACAGATCGATCAGAGGGCTCATAGCTCCATCCAGCCTGATCTTGACTGTCTCTAGGAAGAAGAGGCTGAAGGATCATAAACAAACTTAGTGCCTTGCCAGGGATTTGCATAGTTCCCATCTAGCCCATCTTCTCCTTTTCCTCTCCAGGATACTTACTTTCTACTCATTTCTGCTGCTGGCCTGGAACAGGCTGAAATATCTTCCTTGGGATCTGGAAAATCTACAAAACATTCTCTGCTACCCTACACTTTGTGCACCTCAAATGAAAGTGTCTTTGACTTCCTTTTGCTTGCTCCCATGAAACTTTTTAACTTGAGCACCAAGATACTCTCACCTACGTCTGTGAGACCAGCCCACATGAGCTGGCTCACAGGGCTGAGCCTATGTGAGGTAAATCATTGTAGCTGGTGGCATACGAGGGAATTATGCCTGCAGTTGATCATCCTGACCCTAGGGAAGAGGAGGAAAGTCTTAGAGTCTGGGGTGTGTCCTGCCTCTTGCCTACAGACAGGTGAGGACACCTACCTGCCCCTGCTAGCTCAGCTGACAGTGCTGTGATGCCCACAAGCAGGTAGTTGGGTGTTGTGGGGTGTCTTGGTGCCCCTCGTGTGTTGTTCTGTGTGGTGGCTACTGAAAAGCTCCAGTCCAGAGATAAGGTGTGAGACTTTAATGTGGATGCTAGTGCAAGAATGGGGTGGAGAGGACAGCAAGCTGGTGGGCAGGTCAGATCTTGTTATAAGCTTTTCTCTTGAGATCCTACACACCTTTTTGCCTCAGGAAAGCACTGAGTGCAGAGTAGCTATGTATCTGTTGTATTGACGATTTACTCTTTTCTAATTCAAGACACACAACTTTTATGCAGTTCTAAGTGCCTGGTGCACCAGAGAGGTGGTGTGGCAAACTCTTAAAATTCATGGAAATACAAGATAATAGGCAGGGCATCCAAAGTTTTGTTTATCTCTGAGCAGCAGGAATATGAAGAGTTGCCAAACCTCTTACTCATGTTCACTGCCCCTTAGTCCAGAAGCTGCAAGATCTCAGGAGATGTCAGACAATGCAGTCCAGCCCTGCAATGTGCTGGTGAGCAGCTGAGCTTAAAAAACATGTCACAGTGATGAATGCTCTTGATAAGGGGATGAAGACGTCAGTGTTTGTGCCTCCAGGTATGAAATGTGAAATGCTGAGAACCTCTATGCTGCCTCCAGGGAACAGAGAGCAGAGGGACAATTGCACAAGAGTGTTTGTAGACTCAGCACAGAGAAGCGTGCAGGAGCTGATTCTATCTGAGCCTTGCAGTCCATGGGTGCGAGACAGACAAGGGCACTGCAAGATGGGCAAACTGCATTGGGTGAACAGGACTGAAGACAAAACAACGAAATCCTCACAATCACCACTTTCATTGGGACTCCAAGATCCATTTCCTCTCCATATGCATGCTAGTTCTGTTGTGCTAAAATGACACAAACTGCCTAGAGAACTGGTCACTTTGTGAGTCCATTGCAGTGGGGTTTTAATTGCTTCCCTGATTTTGTTAATGATGGGCTCAATTCATTTGTCTAAATGTAGCTGTTCAGAGACATTTGAGGTGCTGGTCTGCAGGCCCTGTGTAGATGTACTAGGGTGTCCTCTCTCTGTGTGACAGGGTAATATCCTGGAGTTACAGAACTGGAACTGAATTCCTCAACCAGGAGATTATGGTCTGGGAAGGGGCAGAAACTCAACAGATCTCCATATTTCTATTTCATTTGTAGTAGGACATCCATTTCCATAGAGACAGAAGGATGCACAGGGACCAGACAAAAGCTCTGTCTGCCTCTGTGCTCTGTCTCCAGCACAGTCTCTTATAACTCCCTATCCTTGTTAGGAATGCTGCAACAGGGAGCAATAAAAGCCATACAAATGAGGTGGCTCTTCAGTTCCCAGATATTCTTCTTCATTTGTTTTCAGTTATGATAAAGTTGGTTGAAACCAGCTCTCCTGAGGAGACAGAGTTCAGCTGCATTTGCATCATAACTGAAAGGAGTTTGTTGGGTTATACAGGGAAGGGCAACCTCATTCTCTGTCCTAAAGAGAAATTTTGACATAGTTGCATAATTAAAGCTTTCCTTACTCTAATTTCCTCATTGGAAGACATCTTCCCTGCCAGACAGGCTTGTCTTGTCCTAGGAGGTTTTTGACCCTTCCAGGTTATATTTGAGAGTACGGCAATGCCTTTTTGGATGAACCTGCAGGAAACCACCATAGATGTTCATCTTTCTGATGGGAAATGGTCCCAGGTGCATGTTTTGTGTCAGATCCAGCTGCCTAGGCTATCAGAGCTAAAGATGTCATAGTTTAAGTGAGTGCAGCAGGCTGCCTGGTGAGATCTGCACCAGGATTCCCTGCCCTCTCTGAAGCAAGCATAGTAAAATATCTGTCTCTGGAACTCATCATTTCATGTCAGGCTTTTATTACAACGGTGCAGTGTCTCTGCTCATGAATTGCATACCCAGAGCATGGGGAGCTAACATCTGGCTAATGCTCACCATTCAGTACAAGTCGCTGGGGCAACTTGTAGTCTTCAAATTTTGGGTCTTATCTGGCATCAGCTCAGTCAATGAAACAATTAAAATTTCAATTAAACCTCCTGGGCTTGCTTTCAACCTCTGAACTCCACCAGCACAGAAGGGCAGAGTTTCTGATACCCTTTAACTTTGCATTCCCTTTCTTATTTGCATTGCTTTAGGTACGCTCCAGACATATTGTTGCATGTCTGAGTCCTTTCCTCTCTTACACCTTTTGTCCTCTCAAAAAATGCTTACAGTACTATTGTCCCCTTGGGAAGAAAGAAGGCAATGGGAGAGGAGTCACATTAAGAATCCTGTCCTGAGTAACAGATAAAGTGGCACTTTATCCACAGGAGACCCGCAGCCCAATGAATCCCAGCTTAGCTGCTACCTGACCAGTACACCTGAAATGCCTTGTCCAGAAAAGCCTGGCTCTTGCTTCAACCCTCCTGCATCCATAAATGACGTGGTCTGGGATCACTGACTACGTCCTGTGCAAGGATTTTGTCTGGATGACAGCCTCCCACCTTCCCTCCTGTTGAGTCTGGATTTACTGGGAGGAAAACCCATGGGATAGAAAGCAGCAAAGCAGGGGTCTCCGGGTTGCAGACCCTCTGGGCCCTCCCTTGGTCGCAGGAGCTGTCTCTGGCAGACTTAGTTTTCCTGTTTATGCTATGGGGCATGCATGGCCTGTGCCAGCTGCCTGGAAGTGAGGAGTGGCTATGTAGAGCTTTCCCACGCCAGAGACCCTTTGTAGGTCTGGGCAGGAGCCTTCAAAGCAGAGAGAGCAGCTGCACCACCCTGCCCCTGGGCGGGCAGGGAGAGGTTGTGTGTTGAAGATAGTGTCATGTAGTACAGAGACAGACTGTACAAAACATTTGCTATTCAATCGTTTGGGGTATTTTCCTTTCCCATGACCTGTTCTTCACTCAACCCTTTTATGCATCTCTTCCGTATTTCAGTGTCTTTGAGATTAATTTGTCTTCCAGGTTTCGTCCTGCTCCTCTCTTTCATTAGGGCATTCTCCCTCTTCTTCTTCCTCTTTAGTCCTCTCCTCTCTATCCTCCTTCTCCTTCCGCTTTGGTGTCCCTGCAAAACCCCCAGCCCCAGTTCTGCCTATAGGTCACTGGGGATGGGATCAGCCCCAGTGGAGCACACCAGGAGCTGGAGCCACAAGGGAGCTGGGAGCTTTTGCTCCAGGCTATTATCTAGCCACATTTTGCTGCGGTGTTCTCATAGAACATTCCCAGCATTTTATCAAAGAGGTGATGCTGTCATGGGTTTGTTTATTATTTCCCTTCAGGTCATGGTCTCTTCATGGCTTCTTCCTTTCATTTTGGAGGAGGAAATGTTTGTAGTTCTGTCAGCCCCTGGGAGGAAAGTAAGTTACAAAGGGAGCAGGGCTAATGAAAGTCTTTTCCTGAGCAAAAGTAACACTGCTTTATGGTCACCTCTGCCCTGAACATGTGGGAACCAAGCTCAGCTTTCAAGTAGTGAGCTGTTCACCAGAGGAATGAGCAGGGCATCTAGGACACAGACACTGTGCAGTCCCGTGGACACTTTGGTCTCTGTTCCTCCAGCAGCTCCTTTCCCTCCATCTCCCTTCATGGTCCCTGGCACTGATGAGGTCCCTGACATCCTTCTGCCATGTCCTAGCCTTTTGTCTCTGACAGCATCCTCACCTCCTCCTCACACACCTTGACTTGGCTGTTTCAGCTGAGCTTTGAGCAAATCCATCCAGGTCCTTCCTTCATCCTCCTCTCTTGTTGAATCACAGAATTACAGGGGTTGGAAGGGACCTCAAGAGATCATCAAGTCTAACCACTCTGTGAAAGCAGGTTCCCTGCAATACGTCGCACAGATTGGCATCCAGGCACGTCTTGAATATCTCCATAGAAGGAGACTCCACAACCTCACAGGGCAGCCTGCTCCTGTGCTCTTATCACCATCACAGTAAAAAAGATTTTCCTCGTGTTTATACATAACATCGTGTGTTTCCATTTGTGCTCGTTGCCCCTTGTTCTATCAAGGGAACCACCAAAAAAAGCCTAGCCCTGTCCACTTGACATCAGGTATTTATAAGCATTGATAAGATTCCCCCCTCACCCTTCTCTTCTCAGCCCCAGGTCTTTCAGCTGTTCCTCATACAGGAGATGCTCCAGGCCCACAGCCATCCCTGTGGCCCTCCACTGGACCCTGCACAGCGGTTCCTGTTGTTCTTGAACTGGGGAGCCCAGAACTGGACACAGTACTCCAGATGTGGCCTTACCAGGACAGAGAGTGGGCAGATCACCACCCTCAACCTGCTGGCCATGCTCTTTTTAATGCACTCCAGGATCCCACTGGCCTTCTTGGCCACAAGTGCACACTGATGGCTCATGGGCTCACTGAAGCCAGTGTCAATTTGGCTTTCGCTAGGCAGGAATATGTGAAGTACTTTCTTTATATGGAGGGTGGTTACCCCCGTGACATGGTGCTCCATGCTGTGGCCATGACATGGGGCAAACAAATCCCAGGCTGCTTTCTACCTTATTTATTCCAGTAGAAAATCTTTATCTTCGTAACTGTGTCAGGAAGTCTTGCATATTTATGAGTAAAACAGCAAGAGGCTCTCATCATTCTTTGAGAGAACTTGCAGTCTGGGAGTCCTCTGTTATTTTCTACTGCATCATCTTCTTTCCTTTCTTCCCACTTACGTCCGCACAGGTTTGGGAACGTCACAGAACATTGCAGTGAGGAACTCACTTCAGAGCCAGGAGAAAGCATAAAAAAATAAAGAGAGAAGGGAACCTTGTTTCATTATGTGCATCCTCGCTACTAATTTTGGCCTTCCATGTTTGCCCAGTTTGGTATCACTGATGCCTTGTGCTGAAGGGGGCAGAGAGGCAGCTCTGGGGAAATATATGGATTGCAGTTAAGATCTTTGCTATAGCTTGCAGCACAGTTTATAGAACAGACAGGTAAGATGACAATCCTCAGTAATTTTCCCACAATGTTTTGTTTAAGAAGCCCAGGGAAAATCTTCTAGAGTGATCTGTGTCCAAGCAAGCTGTCAACTTCAAAACAAGTCCTGGATCCTGAAATAACATGATATTCTTCATGTCATATTTTTGCCATGTGTGCTTTCCATGATCAGGGAAATTAGAATCATAGAATCATTAAGGTTGGAAAAGACTGCTAAGAGCATCTAGTCCAGCTGCTGACCCACCACCACCAAGGCCACTACCTCATGTGCCAGAAGTTATCCAAGCAGCAAGTGGTCTCTTCTGCAGAGTATGATTTTGCTATTTGAGGCGTGCAATGAGGAGACGACTATCTCCTGGACTTCTGCCTGGTTTCTCCAGGAGCTCAGGCACAGAATAGATTGTTTCTGATCAGAGATTCTGGATCTCTTGAAGTCATTGGGAATTGGAAAGATGAAGTCACATCATGGTTGTATAAATCCTCCAGGATTGTATTGGGGAGCAGACACCTGTGGTAGCAGGATCATAGATTTCTGAAACATTTTTCTTGGAAAATTATCATAGAATCAGAGAGTCACTGAATGACTGGAATTGAAAGGGACTTCAAAGACCATCTAGCTCCAACCCCCTGCTGTGGGCAGGGTTGCTAACCTCTAGATCAGGCACTATATCAGGTTGCCCAGGGCCCCACCTAATCCTCCTGTTTAAAATGGAATTGATAAAATACAGCTTGGCTTTTCAGAGGGAAAAACAACCTGCTTTGGCAATCTGGTTAGATATTATCCTCTCAGTATTCAGATGCTGCTTGCTGTGGTTCAATTTTTGCTCATTTTTCCTTATGTAGAAATACACCCGTGGTGGGGAGAGGAGAAGTGAAAAATAAGACTTAATAATAGCAGCTTTTCAGTCAGTCTGCTAAGGTTGATTTCTATTCCTTTCTCTAGGAAAGGAATTTATTTTACCTTTAGCCCTATAAGTCAGAGCATATACTAACTTGCCTGCCTTTCTGCTCAGGACTAAACCCTTCCCATTCTCAGATCTTCCTTGCTGTTTTGGGGTGTCATTTGCCTCTCAGGCAAACCAGACCCAAATACCTAATTTTGATTCATAGCTTTAGTCAGTACTGGAAACTGCGCGCTACGTTTCTGTGCTATTACTCAGTGCTGGGAAGGAGAAGACAATTATACTGGTCTTTCTGTTTTTGAAGGAAAATGTATGCTGTTTCAGGGAGTGAAGAGCATTGGTGCAAGATCCAGGTGCAGCCTCATAACCGCCCATCCAGGACCCAGTGTTGTTTGATACCTGAGCATGTATCCTAGGTGCTGTTCCTATCTTGCACGAATTTTGGTCATCTTTGTTGTTGCATCTCTCATGAGAAATGAAAAATAAGCAAGGAGGACAGGGATCAAATCTTCAAGGCCCTGGAGGACCTGTTGGTGAATCAGATTGATTCTCTCCAGACATGAGGCAAACACAATGCTGTCACCGGGAGAGATGCTGGAGAGATTATGCCAGGAAGAGGCTGGCTTCCTGGGAAGGATGAAATGAAGCGAAAGGCCAGGGTGGAGAAGGAAAGTTACTTTCTTGATGCTGCTTCCTCATCTTGAGTCCTCCTGTGATGCTTCATGAGGGACCTGGTGCTGAGGTGTCAATGGGTGTCTCTCCTTGGCCCATCAAAGCAAGTGTAACATGAATAACTTACAATTTATGCTAACACATGGTTAATTTACTGCTCTTATGAGCAGAGCAGTTTTCAAGAAAGGCAAAAGCCATGGATATAAATGTCTCCTCTTGGATGGGGGGAAAGTGTCTATTTGACTCTTATTCTCCCATTAGCAAACACTCAAGGCCATGGCCTCAAAGCTGCAACTCCAGGATGCTTAATCTCTGTGCGCAGTGGACAAAACTGTGGCTTCCACTTCTGAGTGCTTGGGATTCACGTGTCTGCCATCCTCTAATTCACCTTGTCCAGAAGACCTCAGCTTTGTAATGAGATGCATACTTGGTCTAGAGAGGGAAACACAGTGAATCTTATGGTTAGTTACTGGGTGACAGCTGTGGCTGTTGTTTGGTGAAGATGTGAGCTCTGGTATAAGTTGACAACTATACACTGTTCTCTGCCATCCTCTCTGCCACCATGTTTCTCACTTTCTTGATTGATTTGCCTTTACTTCTTTGCTTTCAGGGATGAAGAAGTTTCCTTTTGGTGCAGCTCCCTCTCTGGCTCTTGAGTGTCTTTTATCTATCAGCTCCCAGGTCCCAGAGACCTATGGAAACTGAATGTGACATGAAGAGATTGCACCAGAGACCACTATGGGATTACTTGCATTGCATCTTCCAGCCTTGTTTGTCCAAGGCAGCATGCCTCCTCCCAGAATGGCTTTGTAGGAGGCTTCATGGGATAGACCTAGCAGCTAGGACTGGCCCTATGGGAGTCATTACCTGTTTCCCTCTGTGCTGAACTCCAGAGATGTAATCAAGCTTTTTTTGGAGAAGTTTCCAATTTTCTGATAATCTCACATTTGGCTGAAAAGTGTAAAAATATTGAATCACTGTACTGTTAATTGTTGCCTCTATAATCAGACAGGCTTTGAGATTCCTCCTTAGCCTTTCTTTCCTAGATTATGGTTAAAACATTTGTTTATTTCTTCCCTCCCTCTCCTTTCTGTTTTCATAATGAAGAACAAGAGACTTAATCATGGATGTGGCTCTGGTGTGCCTCGTGGTGTTAGGGTGCACAAATCTCTTCCATAAGGGTTACAGCTCATATCAGTCAAGAACCAGCAACTGTGAAGATCCATGGGACAGAAGAAGGGATTAGGAGCTGAAGGATCAGCCTTAGAAGCAGTGGTGTTTACACAGATGAATGCAAGGAGAATGGCAGGGGATTGGAAGTTTTCTAGGGATCTTTTGAGGAACCTCCACCATGAGTAGGGAGTATGGAATAAAAGATGAAGGTACACATTTAATAACCAGTAGGTGACATTGTAGGTTACTTGGGCTACCCAGGGTTGGGAGCCAACTCCTTTCTGATAACAACTGTTGGCTTTCCAGGTAGGGTTTGTCTGGCTGAAGAAAGTGAGTAAATGCCTTCACACCTGAAATAACTTCCCGTCACCTCTGTGTCTCAGAGACCCTTCCAGCTCTGTGGTCAGTCCTTGGCAGCATAGGCATAAGGTCCTTGAAAGTACTGCCAGGATGGGTGCTACCATGCCAAGTCCTTGCCCAGCTTCTGTGGCACCTTTCATCCACTGCTGGCTTTTGTTCTCCCAGCCATGTTCAGACACGTTTTTTCTTGGGATTCTGGTTTGGAAAAACATTTCTAGAAGTAACACTGTGCAGTGTAACATTTTTTATTTTTTATTTTTATTTTTTGCCATTGTTTTTGCCATTGCTTTTGGTCTGACGTTAGAATCAGACATTATGAGAATTCAGATTTGTTGATTTTATTTCTCCTTTGGTACATCCTGGGCTACAGACATGTGAAAGCAGTAAGAAAGACATGACAGTTTAGTGAGTTGTGGTGAGCTGTGTGGTCCCAGCCCATCCAACGATGATGTTACAACACTATTTGTAGCTGTCTGTTTAGCTGTGAACTCACCACAACAAAAAATGATCCACTATTTCCGAATAAGGCATTGCTTTTATTTGGCTCACGCTGAGGAAGGGTGTGAGACCAGAAGACCACAGTTTGTATCTTGATGCTGTTCCAAACAGAACCAGATCCACTGCAGGTCACTGGATCTCCTGGGATCCTTGGGGACTCTCCCTAGTATCCTACTGCAATTCAAAGATCTTTTCTGCACGTGTCTTTTTCACATACTCTTTGCATTACCTGCACCTACTGTAGTCCATACAGATCAATAAGTGCAGCTTGTAACACTTTCATTTCCTGGAGTACTGTAGTATTATGGGCAGGAGAGACCATTAGCACACCCATTGCACGGCCTCCTTGGGGTGGCAGTTAATTCAGTAAGAACTGCAACATTGGCCAAGCTGAAGAAAAGTAAATAAAGACTTTGTCTACAAAAGCCAAACAAATAGAAAAGTTGAATAGGCTGAAGGAAGAGATGAATAAAAAAACCTCACACTTTGTGCAAGTCATCCCAAGGCTTGCTTGCATGACCTTTCTCACTAGCTAGATCAGCACCTATTTCTCTTCCTACACTGTTGCTCTTTGCTTATGCAATCTGCAACATTAAATTGTCCTTCTTGGGAGCAAATTCTCAAGATCTCAATATTCATTTTCCTTTTATAACCAAACCCAAGGTCAAGTTATGTTCAGATTCATATCTTACTCTCTCTCCCTTGGAAATGACCTTTTTCATTATAGATTTGGTTAGGAAGAAATCTTTTCCCTGTGAATTTTTTAATTAAAATCATTACCATGTGATGGGGCAGGACACTTGTTCTCCCACGTGTGTCAGCACACGTGGCTCACTACAAGCTTTGGATTGAGACTGACATAGTAGTAAACCAAGAGTGTTTTGGCAGAGGGTGACTTATCCCTAATCTAGATTTTGAGGTCTCACATTGTACTACTCGGACAGGAGACTTGCAGTTAGAATGCTACGGATCTGTGTTTGGCTCAACATACAAACTTATGGTAGATAGTATCTTGGATTACTGGTGGACGCATGCACATTTTTGTTCTAGTGGTGCCAGACTGAGCACTGTCTGCCACAGATCACTCACCTCTGTTTCCATAATGGCATGGGGACTTTCAGAACTGGTCTGTTTGAAACAAACTAAATCTCAAACAAATCTGACTCATTTCTCAGTGAAAGCAGTTCCCTGCTGGTAAGCTGATGGGACGATATTCTGCATGAGTTTTGGTCAGAAGAAGTCTCTGGGATATCCCTTCCAGCCTTCTGGTCTTACCAGATGGGCTATCCCCAGTGCTGAAGCAGGTTGGCTCTGGATTTATTTACCTCTCTGGAAAAGCTCCCAGGCTGGAGATATGTCTGGTGTCCTGTCCCAGGGCTGGTTCTCTCCTGTTCCAGAAAACTTTTCCTCATATCCACTCTGAATCTTGCAAACTCCAGTGCATTGCCACTTGTTTTATCACCTGCCCATGCTGAGAAGAGCTGGGCTGTACCACCTCTGCAGCTCGCCTTCAACTCATTGTTGGCTTTTATCCTTCTTCAGCCTCTTCCTTCTGAGCAATCTCAGATCCTTCAGACTCTGCCTATGCGACTGGTGGTCTGTCTCCTCATCTTGGCAGGCCCTCCTCTGTTGCAGTTTCTTGATATCCCCCTTGATGTGGGATTCAACCACAGAGACAGAAACTTCCCCTGTCCTAGTACAGCCCAGTACGTGGTTTGCCCAATTTAAGATAAGGGTCATATTCAGCCTGATAATAAGGTAAGATGTGATGGTGAGAGGAAGGCGGGAGTATTCTTCATTGGTACCTGCACTGATGATGGACCCTTCTCCACAGATTTAGCAGTGTGCTACTGCAGATGCACAGCTTGCACACCAGATATGGCTCATAGTGAAGGACAACTGTTCAGCTTTTTGTGAATGGAAAACTGTAACAGCAGACTCACACTCATGAGATCTGAAAGAAAATCTCAATTGCTTCATGGAGAGATGTGTGCCTTAACCCTTCCCTCTGATTTACTCCTCAGCACAATGTCTCAGAAGCTAGTTAAGGAAAATGTGGGAAGCATCATCATCATAGACGATATCTGTGTTGCTCGTGGTCTGTAAAGATCTCACCAGATATCACTGAATATGTTTGCTCTGATACCCTGGGAAAATTCCAGTGCAGTTAATTGCCTCCTGCCTAATTCAATTCACGTTTAATGGGGTGGCAACATTCAAGCTAATGCCTGCAGGATAGATGACTGGTGGGAATCAGAGCCTCATAGAAAATAAAACACTGGGAAGAAGAGGTAGAAATCTGTTGTGAATCACTGTTTGAGGAAAATGCTCCTTTCTCTGCAGCAGAAAGTCCAGAACCAATTCCTCATTTTCTGAGCTGTGCCAGTCTGAAAGTAGGGGAAGAAATACTGGGCTGTGGTTCTTCTAGAAGGGTGAGGCCATGACCCATTGTGTTGTGTAGGGTGCCTTGAGAGATGCAACAAATCTGTCTGCAAAACTCTTCACTGGCAAACGTCATAGCAAAGCCTCCCATGTTCTCATCAGACGTTGCTGTATGTATTATATGGACATTTATTTCCATGCTGTCACTCCTAGGGAAAAAATGTCAGCTTTCCAGCCCTCAGGGAGAGCATCAAGAGTGTGAGCATACAACTGTTTTGTAATGTGCATTACAGACCTGACACCATTTGCATCCACTGTCCAGCTTTGAGTATTTAGACATTATCTGGAGATGGGCATGCAGAGAGGTAAAAAATCCTGTCCCATCTTAAACATGACTTAAATGGCACATGCTGTTGTATTGCATATTCCTATACATTTCTGCCTTCCCAAACACAAGCTGAAGTTCTCCCTGGAAGTGCAAAAGGAAATATCTCTGCCCTGGCAGCAGCTTGCTACATCTACTCCAAGTTTTCTGAGATCATATCTACTGTGTTTATTAGTTTTCTTAGTAAATTGGCGGCCTTGGTGGGCTCTGAGCCAGGTACATTTGCTGAAAAATTTATCAGAGATCCTACAGGCCCAGATAGGTCAAGGCGGGGTAAGAAGACAGTTAACAACTGCTCCATGTCAGGCTCTTATCTTTGCTTTTATATCCTCTGGGTGCTGCATAGAGGCAAAGAGGAGTACATCTCCCTTACCTCTGGCACAAAGAGTTATACCACTACAATTCATCTACTGAATGTAAAATTAGACATCTCCTCAGCAATCTCCCAGTGTTGACATCCTCTGATTATCTCCCCCATGAGGGACCTGGCTCCCCGTTGGTTATTCCTGTGCCAGATGACAGTCCTCCCCTGCCTTTTATCCAGAAATTGTGCCTAGGCTGTGACTGCTGAGATGATATGTGTCTCAGGGAAGTCACTGTCGCTGTGAACAAGATAACCTAAGAATTGTAATGGAAAATGGGTGATGTTCAGCTCACTGCTTGTCTGCCTTCCATGACATACTGCTTACAGTCCAGTCCTGAAAGTCCGAGCATCACCCCACTGAAAAAGAGGTACTTTGATAACTGCTGATGCAAAAGTGCTGTCCACCCATGCAGCCCTGGACCTCCATCTCTCAGTTCTGTTCTTCTGTAAAAGAACAGCTGCTTGAAAATCCCTGATGAGGACTGGAATTAGTCACCCTCTAAAGGAAAATTAGTTCAGAGCCTTCAACTCATCTCTGAGCCCTGAGAACAGACCTGCTGCAGGCATTTTGTCTCCACAGGCATAGGAGGAGAAAACAGAGAGTAGGACCCAACTAGACTGTTCAATTTCAATCCAAATTGAATCAATTACTCATTCAACGGTGCTCTCCTTGTTATGCACTTAAGGGATATTCTCACTTAAGTGATTTCTGAGCCAGAGCCTTATTTAGAGGGTGTGTTATAATTCAACTAGCAAGCTGGGACAGCTCTCCCTGGCAAGTTTGAGGTACTGAAAGGAGCTTGGCTTCACTGGATGAAGATAATTGGGGAGATTGGACAAGGGAGAAAGAAAAGAGAGGAGAAAGCTGGTTTCATCTAGTTGTGCATTCAATATGTTAAGTAATCATACAACTTGGTAGTAATGATTCATCTTGGAGATGCCTTGTGAAAGTTCTAGGCTAGTTGAGTCTTGCAGTCATGCTCTAGGCTGAAGTGACTAGAGAAAACATCTCTGGCTTTGAGGGCTTGTTAAATATTGTGTAAGGGAACCGGATCCCTTTTCCAGTGGAAATGGAGGCTAACTCTGGAGGTGTTAGTGTGCTTGGCTGGGAGCTCTCGAAACAGCAGGAGCAGCCATTGCTGATGGAAGGTATCCTTGAAATGAGATGTCTTTCTTGGCAGTGGAAACTGTGGGGCTTTGCCAGTAGACTGCTTTTGACTAAGTGTTATCTTGCCAGCTGTAACCTTGGCATAGCCCACATATGAGTGACATTAATTAGATATTTCCTCTGGGGACCAAAGGCTCTTTGGATCAGTACAGTGGCCTTTTGTCCAAGATTATAGAATTTTAATTGCAGTTTTGTGGTTATTTTATTTTATTTTATTTTGTGGCTTTTCCTCATCTTCCCTTATGGAAACTCATTCAAAAGATTTGTAATTTTTTCCTTGATAGCCCAGCTGAGTAGAGCAGCCAAAGTTATATGCACTTTGTGTTACTGGCATAATCTTAAGCATCATGTTCTTTGTTTTTTTTTTATTGTTTTTAAAGAACATATAGAAAGCCAAAACCTGAAGAGCCGGAGGCATAGGAAGGTCTGTGAAATTGAAATCTCCAGTTGATTCCTGGAATGAGGATGTCTTCTAATTTATTTGGGTTTCCAAGTGTAGAGTGACTTCAGTTCAGCCCTGTATGACAAGAGATTAATCTTCTTGCCTCCCTTGCAGAAGTGAGTGAATTGTCTTGTTCATGGTGGAGATGAATGCACCTCCAGAAGGATCAACCTGGGACTGTGCTAGAGGTCCCACCAAGAGTTACTGATGGGAACAGGAATTGTGCTTCCAGAGTACCAAGTCTGGATGCTGACGGATCGTTCCACAACAGGGATATGAACAAAAACATGTCTGAGTTCTGAACAAATTTCACTTCATTTAGCCAGAATGCCTAATATATGTGTTAGACAGCAGGTATGTTTTCAAACACTCCTGACCCAGCATACACCACACTGAAGACAGAGTTAGGGTGTAATTCTCTGCCAATATCAGACAAGCTAAACCTGGGCTGCTGCCACCTTATCCTCTCTGTACTGCCAACTACTGGCTTTCTGCCTTTTATACCCAAACTACATCCGCAAGAACCCTTCAGCTCTGGCAGAACAGTATGGGAGGAAATATCTACTCCTTGATCTAGAAAAAAGGCAGGTCAAGTCCTGTATTTCTGCAGCACTTCCCACCTTGTTCATAAAAAGCAGGTCTTGATGGGTGCAGGCCTATGTGGAACCCAAAAGCTATTCCCTTGTCAACAGGTAGCATAAAGAAATCTGTTCAGATTGGTGTAGCTGTAGCAAACCTTGCTACAGGTGTCTTGCTACACCTGTGTGTGGCTTTCTAACCAGGAGAGCCTTCTTGGTGTCATCGCAGTGGGATTATCATTGCAATGGGGATGTCAAGGGAACAAGCACCATAAGAGAAGGTAGCGGTAGCATAGTAGGATTGCTTATGTTTTCCACGAGACTACAAGCAAGTTGCTTAGCATTTAGGAACTGGTCTTGCCTCTTTCTGCACATACATACAGTACTTGCATCATATCATCTTGTGAATATGTGGTCTTAATAACTTTGGATCACCTGATGTGGAGAGCCACTGGGTAAAACAATACACAGGAGCCATAGGTTCCTCTGAGGGGACTCAGCTTGCAGGCTGTCTCAGACACTTAAGTGCCATTTGAAATGTTCCACAGTATCCAAAAAACTGTCATGTAGATGTCAGACCTGACACAGGACCTACAGCTATTCCATCACAGTAGCTTAGCACAGCAACTCGAGGGAGCATGCAGCAGAAACCTGTGTTTGAATCCTGTCTCAATGGCTATTTTCAGGGTTCCATATCATCTCCATCACTGGGTTGCCTCAAAGTGAACTCTTGATCTTCACCTTCAAAACTGAAGTTTGCGCAGTCAGGCAGGCAAGCAGTAATAAGAGAAGAAGCATTCCTCAGTGTTCAGTCTAACCAGAGACAAGGCCTCAAAAATTACTCCCTGGACTGACATTCTGAGCTGTACCCCACAGCACCACTGGATCTGCAATTACACCACTCAATGGTTTGGCTGTTCTGAAACAATTCTGTTCCTAAGATAATATACAGAGATGGATTCCAGGTTTTTTTTTTTGTTTTTGTTTTTGTTTTTTTTTTGTTTGTTTTGTTTTGTTTTGTTTTTTCCATAAACTTTTATTCTGTCTTCCTGCAAAAGTTCAAATATTAAGACGACAAAAACTTTCTTTAAATAAGTTACACTAAGGAGAACTTGCCCTAGTACGGAACTGCCCTCATGTTTTAATAAGCTTATAATCCCTATTTTACATACTTGTCTGACTTCTTTCACATTTGTTTTTATTTTCATGCTCTATCTGCCTAATTTTCCTTTCCATACATTTAATACAAGTTGTGCAGGAATTTCCCATGTCTTCTCAGTTTGACTTTAGTTTTTCTTTACTCATTATACTTCATGATTAAGTTGTAAAGTAAGTTTTAAAAATCTGTTTCCATTAAACTAATGTCTCTGAGGCAAGCTCATTAAAATTTTGTGGTTTCTCAGATGATTCCTTGAGGTCTGAAAGACAAACAAACCTCATCCATTTATCAGTACATCACCCATATCAGGTATATTTATAATATCCCAGGTTTGAAGATGTGGGGCAGACCAATTAAACACCATGTCTAGAGGGATTTTGCTTGCATCTATGTCACTGATATGTTAAGAAGCTTTTTATTGGGACATGTGTTTGTTGTAAAACTTTGACTTCATATAAACAAATAATTTGGAAAGGATCCCAGGATATCTTGCAGTTTGACTTGCTGAAACCAGTACCTTTCAGGTGTAGCAGAGTGAGAGCCTATGTGTGAAGATGTTTTTATTACCATATATTATCTTAGAGAAAGCTCCTTCCATCTTGCTTCTTAGTCTCACAACAAGGATGTTTGTTGGAAAGTGAGAAATGCCAGTTGACATCATTTTGGGCTGAATAGGTAGAAACCAATATGAGCATGCTGTCCATGGAAGACTCTGACTGTCCCTTCCAGGTTTACTCATCTTTTTTTGCTCTTTGCTTCTCTCCAAGTCTCACAGCTGATGACAAGCAATGGTGAAATTATCCACTGTGTTTCACGGACACCTCTGGACACTGCCTACCACAAACTGCTGCTGGCCTCTGACTCCCTGACCGCTGCTCCAAGCAGAAGTGCAAGCATCTCCGTGCCACGTGGCACAGCTCCCTTCACTTGCTGTGGATGCTAGAGGTCAGTACACCTCCACACCTGATGTGCTTTCAGGAACTGAGCTGACATCTCTACACAGTATGTGCCCCAACACGTATCAGCTTGTACTGTGCTAACACAAGCATGTCCATTCTGATACTGTGGAGATTTGCTTAGATTGCCCTCCCTTGCCAATCACAGTTTGCTATTTTTGAATATTTATCTGGATTTTCCTGAACTATCTGAACATCCCACAGTATTACAACTTGGTCAAAGAGTTATTTCACCTGGGGGCACTCCAGTGGTCATTATTCCTCATGAACGTGTAAGAAAACAGAAGGGCAACTAATATGTTTTCTTCAGCTCTTGAAAGCAACTGACTGAGAGCAGTTCTTACTTTCTGAAAGTGACGGTTGACTAGAATATCTGCCTGAGCCAATGCAAGATTTGAGCAAACCTGTAATACACTCATTGGGATGATGCTTATCACACAATTAATAATGTTGGATTGGAACGTGATGGGAAAAATGAGCATCATTTCAAAAGCCAGGAGCATATCTCTTGGTGCTGCAGGGCATGGCTTTCTGGGCTTCTCCTTATGCAATGTGTCATGCTTTGTAGTAAGTAATGGGAAAAAGAAGACAGAAGTGATAAGTGCACAACACCTGGACTTAGTGGAAACGTCATGTGTGTTGCACATACAGGCAAAATACTGCAATAGAAAGGAATGACACTGACAGAGTGAGGTCACACGTCTCGGAGATATGATAACAAACACTATAATTACAGTTATTCTGTTTCAGATCACTTCAGTTTAATAACAGGTTAAAAATGAGGTCACGATCTTCCAACTTCAAACACCTCTGGTACACACAGAGCAGCTGCATCTGCATTATGGTTCAAAGAAAATCCTGCATGCAAATACTTCCCACAGCGGGGAAGGTCAGTACCCACAGTTTAGCCATTTGTCTCAGGCCCTTTGGAAACACTTACATTTTTTGATTTTCTGACTTGGCTGCATCTGCCCTTTCCAAGGCATGTCTTACTCAGCCGTGACTACTACTCCTCATGATAAGATCTTATTTCCTGCTGGTGGAACTTGGTTAGTAATTAACTGAGTGGGAAGAGAGGGGTGGGAAAGTGATAAAGTCACACTTTTAATAATAAAGGCAATCAAGGGCAAAATCAAATCCCTTTACCATTACACATCTCCAATTTACCAGTATCTCATAGTCTGCTCTAAGGACGCTTCCTGTGCCAGAGGTGTCCGGATGTGAGCAGCTGACAGCTGGGGAGAGAGAGTGGATGAGTAAAGGGATGAATAAATCTTTGATCAGACAAGCACCTGCAACCCATAGGTGCCTCCTCTCCAGGTTGATTTTGTCTGGCTCCATTTTTGCCTACAAAGTTAGGCTTTTAGGGGAAGTTTACAGAATCCCCTTCTATTCATTGCTTCCTTCACAAATTCCAGCACTTGCTGGAGTGCCCACTTAGAAGTGACCCCTAAGATGCCAAATTTCTATTGCATATCAATAATGCCACTGCTATTAATAATGAGCAAGATGCAAGGCTATTAGTACTGTATTAAAAGACTTCCCCTCTTACACATTCATTATGTGTTGACATCAGCTCATGGCAGTGGTAGCTTTATCAAACTGATCAATAAAAACTGCCTCAGCAGACATCCTGGAACCATCCTAGAAAACAGTTTTGCTGCTAGCAGATATTTACTAAGTCATGTGCTGAAGCTGAAGAGGAGTTTGAAATATGAATGTCTAATAAAAGTCTTACTTTTGATATCAACACCAGTGGTTGTGATTAAGTATTCGCCGTTGTCTTGATTGCTCTGAAGATGACAGTGCTGATCAGTCACGTAAGAGCAGACAGCTCATTTGTCACATTAGCATGCATGCAAATCTATCTTCTTTCCAGGATGTCTGAAAAGCAACTGGTTTCACCAGCAATTATTTCAGTTGAAAAATTCATCGGTGCAAAAAATTCATCGGTGTTAATGTGGTTGTTATCTAGAATGGTGTAGGATCAAGGTAGATTAAAAAGTCCCCTGCACTCCTGTAAATGTCCACTGAAACTGGTGCTAGCTCTGAGCTGCCAGAGATCACAACTCCCCTTGGGAAGCTCACTGCTGTTGCTACCCCTGCCTGGGACCTGCTTTACAGTGTGGTTCCACCCCAACCCCTCATTTGTACCCAAATGCTAACAGCAACATCACTTTCAAAGTAAACACAGGGCAGTGCAGAGAGGAGTCTTCTTGGGAAATCAATACACATCGATTAGCACCAAGTGCTGATTCCTAGTCAGTACTAGGAGGGAAGAAGCAATAAATCCCCACCTCTCCTGTCTGGGTGAAATGCTGGGGGGAAACACAGCTGAGGCACTTCCTCTTGGGTTGTTTGGAAGTTCCTAACCAGGAGTGGGAATTAGTCTGACCTCCCACCACCTGGCTGCATTACCAATTTGTGCAATTAGAGCAGAGAAAAATCATCATTAGAAGCTTAAGTCCATAGCCAACAAGCAAACTGTGGCAATCCTCTTGCTCTTGTGTTTTGAGATGGGTACACTAATCCCTGGATGATGTGGTTAGGCCATCTGTCATGCAGGCCCTTTTTTGGTGAATCAGCTTGGCAGGTTTTGCCAATCTCATCCATTGCGCTGGAAATCAAGCAATCAACACAGAAAATGGATGGGTTTTATTCTTCTTCCACAACATTTTCTATGGACTGCAAATGGCTTCACTGTTGAAGTGTCACAACACATTGTGGCTCTGTCCTCTTGCACCTTAGATAAAGGGAGTAATAGGAGACATCTCAGCTCTATCCTGCAGGAATTCTGCCTTTTTTCTACTCATCACTTTCTTACTTCTTCGTAAGCTTTTTGGTTTACATTCTTCAGCTGTGATGGAAATCTGATTCATTAGCTTCAAGCTTCAATGACGTATCTTTATGTTTGGGCTCTGAAACCCACTGGCATTTTCTGCCACAAACCAGTATGACAAGTTAATGTATGAGTTCTATCTATGCTGTGGCCTCCCAAACTTCCCTGCCTCCCTGGCCAATGCTTCACATCCTTGTAGAGTGTTACAGGTGCCCATCAGTTAGACATCCTCTTATACTTCTGTAAACATGGACATGCTGCAGAAGATGGACCCTCCATGCACACCCTGAAACCATCAGCGTACAGGAACCCATGCAGAACCTTAAGAGAGAGAGCATCTTAAACCACTGCTCAGCTCTAAGGCAGGATCCCATCACCTAAATAGTTCCCAAATAATTATTTGCCCAGCTTGCTCTCCCAGGACACTCAGAGGAATCACATTTCCCTAGGCAAACACCATTCTCATTATTAGAAAGTTTCCATCTTCTCTCACCTTCTAGATCTTTTATTGCTGCAGACTGTGGCTACTCCTTGCTGTAGTTGGTTTAATCTCTAAAAACGTAGGTGAAAAAGTTGTGGTTTCACAGTGTCCCTTCAGGAGAAGTAGGAAGTGGGTGAGTTCAGTGTAATTCAGTGGGGCTAGTGCAGCCAAGTTATACAGGGAAGTCCTCCCAGGCTTCAACAACCATCTTAAATGAAAGGCCATGAAATAAAAATCATGGTACACAGACACATGCTCTCATCTCTGTTCTTGTATCTGCAGTCCCACAAATAGTTAAAGGGCAGGAACATGCTGCTCTTGGGACCCCAGCTGACCTGGGATTGGGGCTTCTTCCAGCCTGAGATTAAGATCAGCAGGGAGTGAACTATGGTCAGAAGTTTGGCTTCATTATGTATCCCCTGTGGCATGAGACTGTTACTGAATTGAAAACAAAATTCAGTGTGAGGATGTCACACTCCTTTGTCTTCCTGCCATGCAGGTTTTACTGACACTGGGAGAACTAGGCTTTTATTCAGAGTAATTGTACTAATGTCCATGTTCATCGCGCCTTTAGCTTAGCTAAGAAGAAACCCCACTGGAATACTTCTGTATTTGGAAACAGTATAAAACCACTTTTCCTCTGAAGAGATTAGTCCCAAACAAGAACAGCAGACAATAAGAAGAGAGAGAGAAACACCACATCAAAGCAGAAGAATGAGTAGAAAAATCAACTTGATTTCAATCTATGACAAGGTGATCTGCTTAGTGGATGAAGGTAAGGCTGTCGATGTGGTCTACCTGGACTTCAGTAAAACCTCTGACACTGTCCCCCACAGCATCCTCATGGAGAAGCTGGCTGTCTGTGGTTTAGATGGGAATATGTTCTGCTGGGTGAAACACTGGCTGAAAGGTCAGGCCGGAAGAGTTGTGGTTAATGGAGTTAAACCCAGTTGTTAGTCAGTCACGAGAGGTGTCTCCCAGGGCTCTGGCCCACAGAAAGCTTACACAACATCCAGGGCTGATTATAGGACATCAGGTGCTCCCTGCTGTCATTGCAAAAAATACTGAAGGACAATGAACTAACTGTCTGTGATCTATCTGTTTAAGAATATGAGCAGAGAGGGTATGTTCTTGTTAGGGAATGGTTTTGGCAGGGCAGGATATCCTGATAAAAGCTGCATAAGGGACAGGGAACCTTTGGGCTGATAGCAGTCTGGCCCTGGCTGCATGATCTTAGCTCATCTTTGGATCTCAGGGCATAGAAGTCATGCTGCCACCAGGCTGTGTCACAACCACATCAGTGGTTTCTCCCTGCTGAATGGCTTGACTTATAGGACAAAGGAATAATAAAAGAATTTCTTATCAGCTTCCACTTGTTTAATAGAAAGACCTGCACCCTGGAAGACCTGCTCTTCAGCTCTGACATATTCATCCCCAGGAAACCCTGTTCAAGTCTCCTCCAAGGCATACATTGGCAGGCATTTTGCAAACAGAAGCTGCACGCCAGCTTGGAAAGGAAGTTCACTGCTCTGCTGCTGTCTGCTTTTCTGCTGTACTAGAGGCATGAGAGCTCCTGACTGCCTGATGGGAAGGAAGATGGGAAACCAGCCAGCAAAAACTCAGCCACGAGGAAAATTCCTGACTAGCTCTTGCTACACTTTGCTTCTTTGGGTCTGCTAGAGAGAGCACAACAGGGCTGTTCAAAAGGTTTCTTCTCCTTCATTCATATGTATGGCAGAGTCTGAATGTTGTTTAAACAAAGTCTGAACTGGAGACATACCTGATAGATCCCAGGCAAGCCAGTCTTTCCCACAGGCTGCATAATTCTCTCTGGGGAGTGACATTTAGCATTTCTTGCATGAAGGAAAAGACATAAATATGTTTTAGATGAACAAATAAATAGCATTTCCTGCGCTCTGTGCTACCAGCACTCTTCGATGTGCTTCCACAGCTACTACTTCTGCATTTGCCACTTTCTCAAATCACTCTGATACATACGTCACGCTCCAGTTTATAAAAGCCCCTGTGGTACACAGTGCTGTGTTTAGCAAGATTTGGCAGTTCCCCGCCCTTACGATCCATCAGTATGAAAGCATTTCTTGGCCTCAGCTTTCTCCTAACTTTTCTAGATACAGGTGAGTTTTTTACTGGGTCCTGTGGGACTGCAAGACTTGGAAGAGGTCTGGGAATGGGTGTTGTGTAAGGAGGGATGTTCCTGGCATCTGAGATATGGGAATTCCTCATTTGAGGTTTGATATACAGCGGGGTGAGGATTAGCAGGCTTAGGGGATATTTAGGAGTATGAGACAAAGTGTGGGTGAGGGTGGAGGTGTTTACAGTATGAGCTGGCTATCTAAGCTCCTATGGTGGTCAACAGCAATCTAACTAGGATAGTCAAAGGAATTATTACTCTAGGGTAGACTTTGGTCAGCTGAATCAGTATTCAGCCAACAGTGACTACAGATTTAAGGGATCTGTTGATTTGCCCATGCTCAGGATCGTGCAATTTTAATTTAGACACCATATGTCACCTCAGCTGTCCATCAGCTCTGCTTGAAAAGAGCATTAGTCTTGTGGAGGTCCTGTGTCATACCTGTAACCTCATGCAGATGTCATAGCTGCTGCAGGTTGCCTTACATGGCACTTGAGTTTTGGGGAACAAACTGATGCTCTGAATGTATTAATCTACAAGCTGAACCACTGGGTTCCAGTTGGTGCATCAAGGAGGTCATGTTCTTTGTTCTCTCTGCATAAACTCATTATTCCTTCCTATGTTCTTCCTACTGACTGCCTGATACTCTGGTCTGCTTAAGAACTTATTGTCCTGAAAGAACAGGTAGTCAGTAAAATGATTCATCTAACGCCTACAAAGAGATGTGTTGTTCCCAGTTTGTCCATAGCAGTGACTACCTACTGGCAGCCACTCAGTCACCAATTCCTTGAATTCTCTTACTCAGCACAAACAGAAGATGTGGGGACTGTGAATCCAGGGACACACAAATGTCCTTCTGTACAGAGGGTCTGTGGGGGGGTTTCTCTTAATGTCCTCAGCAAAATCAAGCAAGCATTCTCCATGAGAAAACAAGGCATGCTGGCCAGGTGTTGGAAGTTAAAATATAAAATCACAGCTCAAAACTTCTTCCCTAAATTTCCTTATATTCAAGATCCTATTACATAAAATAAAAACAAGAAATAAGGAAAAAGAACCCACGGACTAGACATGTAGCTGAAAAAAGAAGGAAAGAGAAACATGAAAATTGCTGACCAAAAGCAGAAAAAAAGAACAATAGATGAGAAGGGAAGTGAAATCCTCACAACTGCTGCTCAGAAATATGTCCTGTTTCCTCACCCAGGAGCCATGCTTCAGTGTGAAGTTTGTCACAGTGTAGGAAGAAGCTGCTCTGGCCCCATGGAAACCTGTAGTGGTGATGCAGACACCTGTGGCATCATTCTGCATGAAGTTACGATAGGTAGGTGAGATGTTTGCTGTGTCTTTATCACTGTCCAATGAGAAATTCCTGGCTGGTGTCTCAGATGTGATGACACCATACCTCTACATCTGAGGGGATCACCAGTGTGGGATCACTGTCACTGCTTTTGGTGTGGGTCTGCTGTGCCCATACCCATCATGCCCTGCCAAGACTGCTGAGCAGTTGCTGCTGTAGGAGCCAGATGGAGGGGAAGGGAATTACACTGTGGTTAATGATTTAGCGCTGCCCTGTTACAGGGGGGATGGCAATCCCTTCGTCGATCAAGACCTGTCTGCCATCCAGAGTTTGCCAGATGGGCCCTGTCACCATGAACTATGGGAAGGTGAAAGCAAGGAGCCGCTTGGCCTGCTGTGCTGGTGATGCCTGTCAGACAGCATCTGTCTCATGTAAGCTCCCTTTTCACTTATCACCATCCCTTTTCTGCTTGCCTTGTGCCAAGGTCAGGCTCTGTAGTCTAAGCCATCACTTGGCTCCTTGTTCACCTTCCCTCATTAAAACCAATTGAAGCCTATCTCTTTCCTCCTAGTGCCACCAGAGAACAACGTGCCCAATGGATACCAGTGTCCTGCCTGCTACAGTGTGGATTCTTTTCACTGTGCTAATGAAACCGTAAACTGCACTGGATCTGAAAGCCAATGTGTTGACCTGGCTGGGTTAATGAATACAGGTAACAGTCTTTTGTTTGCGGCTGTCTGTCATCCTTTACATTTATCTGGCAAACCCAATCTGAGAGAAAGCAATACAGAGAAATAAAAATGGGTGACAAGTGTGAAGGGAAAAAGAGAGTAGAGATATGAGCTTTAAAAGGGGCATGCTTAAAGATGGTCAGGAGTGTGCTTTCCTTCATCCTTTCCAACTGTGGACCCAGAACTGGGATCCCCTGTAGTATGGCATATCTGAGGTAAAGAGCAGAATTGTTGTCACGAAGCAATCTGATATGTTGACATATCCCCTGAATTTGCTGGCCCTAGCTAGGATGAGGTTAGATTTAAACCAGTCATTCAGTTGCTGGAGGTTCAGGTGAAACTAATACAGAACTATTAGCTTTTTCTATGAAAGCAGTAGGAGTAAGAGTATCTGAGCAGGGAGCTAGATGTTCAGCATCAATAGGGGGATCACTCAGAGCCTATCTGACCTGCTGTGTGTTCATAGCTGTAGGCAGTTGGGTAATTTCCCACAAAATTGCTTGGAATTGTTAACTGACAAGGATTTTCTTCACGGATGTTTAGTTTGGCCCAGCAGGCTGAAGTTTTTGGAAAAGTACCATTTCCAGAGTGGAGAAAAAAAAAGATTTAGTTTAATGAGGAACTGGGAGTTGTTGACTTGGGATAAGGTTGTCTGGCTTCCCCCAAGCTGAATTTCAGGTTATTTCTTTGTCCAGACTGTGGGATAGATGTGGACGTTTCTGTGACTGCAACATTTGAAGGACTGTTTCTGAAGTAGATACTCTGCAGTTAGCAAAAGGAAAGCTCAGGTTCCAGGCTCTCTCTCAATGGCCACACGAACAGGGTTTTTCTGCTGCTTTGGCTAAATGATGTAAGGCCTTAGAGACAGACTTGCTTAAATAAATGGCTCTGCTACAGCTGCAATTCCTTTGATACTTCTCACTCCTGTGCAGATTTTGGCAAAAAGATTCATTTCAAATTTCACGAAAGGGGCAAAGTAGCACAGCTCTCACTTCTTTTGGAAGCTAGGCAAGGTGTGAATGGAAGAACTGAAGATTCTTCTATAAGATGAAACAATCTAAAAGCTTTTCAAATTTTTAATTTCAAATGTTTAAATGCAAAAAAAAAAAAAAAAAAAAAAAAAAGTCTTATTCATCAGTAAGAATTAGTAAGAAGCCCTAAACACTTCGTGTTTCTCGTCAATGAAGGTAAACTTCAAACTCATTCAGTGGAAGGGAACAGATAGGACTGGGTTTGGACCCAACTCGATGTGAAGAATATGCGGTACATGAGGTGAAAATGGGAGCTTCAGTGGACAGGAAGGGAATATTTATGGAGACAGTTCCCCCTGACCTGTGGAATGTACTTATTTTGCTTTGTAGGTGGACTGACTGTGAAAGCTGCCATGAAGGGATGTACCACCATTTCTGAATGCAATGCTGTAGGAGATAGTAAAAACAGTCTGGGGATGATGGACATTAAAATAAAGCGGTTCCAGTGTCAACCAGCCAGTACACCAAAAGTGATGAGTTCTGGGCTTGTCCATCCACGAAGCCTTTTCTACCCTGTTCTATCAGGATTCATCTTGGAGAAGTTACTTTTCTGACTTTCTCTAGAACTGGCTTAAGCAAAGCTTGTGACTGGCGCCAGTGGTTTGCACCTGTTTGATGTGGTATCTTCTGCATGCAGATTTTGTTTTAGAATAGCTCTCATGATTTTACAGAATAAAGACAGTACTCACAATTCATTTATTTTCTTTTTTATTTGATTTGATTCAAAGCTACATCTGTTCAGTTGTGGTTGTTTCTGTAATTTTCTTAGAGTGCTTTGTCCACAATAGGACTAGTGGAGAGTGTATGAGGGGCTCATACACTGTACAAGCAACAGAAGCATTAGAATCTACATTTACAGACTCAAGACAAGTCTCCTGCATTTGTTCAATCACTTTTCCAAGCTCTGAAAATGATTGGAAGTGAGTTCCTGGGAAATTCACTCTGGTTAGAGAGGTAGCTTGACTTTTTTTGCCTCCCTTATATGCTATTTTCAGTTGAATGCTTGTGTCCTTCAGGCAGCCTTGAAGTAGTTCTCATTTCAGAGAGGAGTCAGCGACCCTTTGCTACAAGCAACCTGCTTCTGGCAAGAACATTTCTCCTTGTGGTTGTTCTTTTTGCCTTACCAGACACTGTCCTGTTCTATTTTAGTTTTCAGGATTATCCAGAATAAATATTTACTTCAGGAAGGTTTCATAAATCAGGCAGCTTTCCATGGTGATGGACTGCTGGGAGCCCAAGTAATGGAAATTTATAACCCAATGCCTACCACACTCATAGTTGGCTTAGCCTCCTCTCCTCTACACAGGTAACTCCACACCAAATGGCTCTTCTGCTCCAGCCATTGCCTGTCCTACTGGCTTTCCTCAGGTTGGTCCTGCACAGAGTCACCAAAGAAAAACAGTAGTAGGCAACAACACCATGCCTGGGATGCAGCATGGACTGTAGGCAAAGGGGAAAACAATGGGAGTTTTCGGAGATCACAGAATCACAGATGGGCTTGGGATGGAAGGGTCCTTAAAGTTCATCCAGTTCCAGCCCTTTGCCATGGAACAGCTGCTGCCCACCAGCTCAGGCTGCCCAGGGCCCCATCCAACCCAGCCTTGAACACCTCCGGGGATGGGGCACCCACAGCTTCCCTGGGCAGCCTGTGCCTGTAAAAAATTTCCTCCAAATATCTAATTTAAATCTTCCTGCTTCATGTTTAAAGCCATTCCCTCCTTGTCCTGTCACTATCCATCCATGTAAAAAGTCAGTTTCCCTCATGTTTATAAGTCCCCCTCAAGTAAGGCCACAGTGAGACCTCCTTGGAGCCTGCACTTCTCCAGGCTGAACAAGCCCAGCTCTCTCATCTTGTCTTTGTGGGAGAGATGCTCCAGCCCTCTGATTGTCTTCATTGACATCCTCTGGACCCATGGACAAAAGCTCCACCGCTTTTCTGATTTGGGGGCCCCAGGACTGGTCACAGTACTCCAGATGAGGTCAAACAAGAGCAGAGCAGAGGAGGACAGTTACCTCCCTCACTCTGCTGGCCACCCTTCTCTTGATGCATCTCAGAATGCAGTTAGCCTTCTGGTCTGCAAGGACACACTGTTGGCTCGTGTCCAGCTTTTCATCTACCAGAACCTCTAAGTCCTCTTCAGAGCTGTTCCCAGCGAGTTCTTCCACACATATCTGAGATGGCCCTGACCCCAGTGCAACACCTCGCACTTGGCCTTGTTGAACCTCATTTAGTTCACATGGGTCCACTTTTCAAGCCTGTCAATTTCTGGATAGAGTCCGTTTCTTCTATTGTGTCTCAACTGGATCACACAGCTTAGTGTAATCAGCAAACTTGCTTGAGGACGTACTCATTCCCACTGTCTATGACTTGTGGGACTATGAAGATATTGAAGAGCATAGATCCCAAGACAGACTCCTGGAGGACACCACTCATGTCTGGCATCCACCTGGGCATAGTACCATTGACAACAACCCTCTGGCTGTGACTATCCAACTAATTCTTTATCCACCAAATAGTCCATCCTTCAAACCCATATTTCTCCAATTCACAAATAAGAATGTGGTATCCAGGTAGATGACAACTGTTGCCCATCCTTTGTCCACCTATGCTGTCACTCCATCACCAGAGGCCAGCAGATTGGTCAGGCATGATCTGTCCTTGTTAAAGCCATGCTGACTGCCTCAGATCACCTCCTTGGATGCCCCTTAACACGTCTTGCACAAAAATCTGTTCCATGATCTTCCCAGGCACAGTGGTAAGGCTCACTGACCTGTATTTCCCCAGATCTTACTTTGCCCCTTACTTAAGTATGGGATTGATGTTTCCCTTATTCCAGTCATCAAGGGCTTTGCCTGACAGTGATGACTTTTCAAATATGATAGAGAGTGACTTGGCAACCACATCAGTTTGTTTCTTCAGTACCCTGGGATCCATGTTGTTTGTAACCACAGACTTGTATATGTTCAGTCTTATAAGCTGGTTTCAGACTTGCTCTACTCTTATAATTGGAAGGATTTTGCTCTCTTGTCTTACCAAATATGAGAGACTGGGGTCTAGAGTGTATACCAGTATTCTACTCACTTCCAGATTAAGTTAATCTCACTGGAAAAGTGTCATCCATTTTTGGAGAAGGCTATGAGATTAATAATCAAAATTCATGATTGAATCTGTCTTTACTAGCTCTGGCTCACTGTCAGTGTTTAAGACATAGAGTTGCAGTGATCAGAAATGGAATTTTATCTCCTAAACAAACCTGTGGCAGAAAGCCCTGAGGGAAGCCTCGGTTACTCAAATGAGACCATAATGTTTGGCAGTACTGAGGTTATTACACCTAGATATATATGCATGAGTATATATGTGACCAGTTTTTTACATGCAGCAAGGGGACATAATGTTCTTGTAATTTTAGTCGCCCCTTGACTTTATCTTCTTCTCAAACATGCTGAAACTCCTTTCTTTCTAATAGTCTCATCAAATTAATCGAGAGAGAATTTCACATTATCTCTTATAATAAAAGGGTGTGAGTCTGAGAGTGAAAATAATTTTTTGAGGTGGGGAGTGAACTTACAATGCAGACTTAATGCAGGCAAGAGTCTGGTTAGGCTCAGTTAATTATTTTCAGAGGCTGTGCAGTTACAGTGTGGGTGTTATAGAGGGAAGACAGCTCCCATTCACTGTGTAACAGCATGCTGATAGTGGAGCGATTCGCTCTTACAGCATTTTTCCAAATCTGATAACACTCTGGAATTAAAAAAATTCTCTATCTATTTGTGCAAGTGCATTATCCCTGAATGCATCTCCTGCACGTTCAAGCAGAACATTATAGTATTGTCTGTGGCAGCCCTTTGGCAGATCTTGGTCCACTTCAATGATTCAACCTTTCACTCTTCTATTTGTTCCATGTTGACCTGTGATGTTATCTGGATGGAAAGGCTTGGTGGTTTTGTTTAGCCTGGTCCAAACTTGGGTGAGAAATGTCTAGAGAACCACGGTAATTATCTGGTATTTAGGGGAGGAAAAGAAGAATGTGATGGATATGCCTGGCTTCTACACGTGACATAAGAGTACCTGGATCATGAACAGCAGGAGGTCTTGATGAGACCATTCCTGAACTGGATAGCTCATTGATAATTGAGTTGATGTGCATGACTGTAAGCAAAGAGGCTATAGCCCTAGAACAGATGATTCACCAAAACCCCTCAAGGAAAAATAAGTTGGTGAAACAGGTTAAAAGTAATATGTCAAAATTCTAAGTCTAACTACAAACCAATTGGTTTGTCTCATCAATATAGCAGTCAGAGAAGACCAAAACTGAGCTACCCTTGCTGAAGCAGTTGGCTGCCCAGCAGTTATCTCCCCTTTGGTTGAGATGCTTCTTGAGGGTATTCCTTGAGGGTGAGATCCTTACCAACTATGCCTGTTGGTGAGTTAAAACTTTAAAGGTATCCATTTATGTTAGGATTTAGCAACTTAATGCAACAGATTAATCACTGTGACTCTTGCTATCATAATGGATTCATGGTATCAGTCTAATTTTTATATTAAGCCAACTTGATTCTATATCACTAGAACTGTGCAAGTGTTGGCTATCACCTGTGAGAGTGGAGGAGGGCAGGCAGCAATGTTTCAAAGAGAGTTTCTGAAGCAGAGAGATGAAGCAGCTCAGTTTTGACTTGTAATTCAATGCTGTGGCAAACAATGGTGTTGTGCAGCATAAATGGGGGAGTGAGGAGTGAAAATAGCCCTACATCTTTGTGACTGATACATAAATGCTTGGTCTTGATCCAGCACCCACATTTTGTAATGGCTGTTAAATAAATGCTTCACAGTGAAAATCTTCTGTCACATTAACTGGTGATCTCACCGAAAGGGAGACAAAGTGGTGGCTTGTTTTACAGCCTGTAAGTACAACTATATGGAAGAAGAAAAAGGTCTTAAAGTGTTCTTTTACGTGAAAGAGCACAAATCCAAAGGAGAAAAGTCACATTACCACCGTCCATAGATTTCAGCCATTGGAGATAAAGGTGTCACCAACCTTTGATCTGTAAACCCAGCATGAAGATCCTTCAAAAATGCACGATTTGGTGACATGCAGGTTAGTGGCAGATCAGGCAGAGCTTCTAGAAATGCAATAGACTAGAGTACACTGGAAGATGATGAGTTAATGAGCCCTCCTGATGTCAGATGTGGTTCCTAGGGAGACAGATGAAGTTGGAGTGTGTTCAGATAAAAGAAATACAGAAGTTGGAAAAAACCCTAGTGGCACCAGTTTCCAGAAACAATTCAAGCAATGAGATCTTGGATCTTGATCAAGGAGTGATGGACACAGTGATTCCCTATAAAGCAGTCACTAGTGAATATGAGATGCTCCATTGTTATCAGGGTTTAAGTGGGGATATGAAGCAGGGAGCAGCCCTGGTCTTAGGCACTGGGAAGCATCAAGGAAAGTTGTGGTCAAAACTCATCATAGTAAATGGAATGACTCCTGCTGATTTTACTAGGCTTTGAAAAAGACTTTAGATACCAAACTGTGTTGTTTCTATCTGCATTTTTGCCCTATAATGTATACAAACCCTACTGCCACACAGTCGTGCACACATATCAGATCCTCCCTTAGATTTTAAAGATGCTTCAACTACCAGGCATGTGAGACATGCAGCTCTGGATGTCACGATGAGGTCTGCTTAGCCACAGTATTGACTGTACCAGTAACAACTCTGATCTCTCTTTGCATAATAGAGTGGACTCAGACCATTTTTTCTCTCCCCCAGTGATGGAAAGTTAGCTATTTCCTGCCCTTGCCTCACTCTTCTCTCAGGCTCCTGACCTTCCTCAAATGGTTGAGACAGAAGGAAATCCCAGTGGCGGCTGAAAGACAATCAGTAATGTATGACGGACAGACGAATGTGCAGTATTTTGTCCAGTAGGTGATTTTATCTAGGCAGAGGGATAGGATATGGGCTGCTGTTTGATGGAATCAGTTCTGAGCTAAATGGAAGGACTGAGGAAGTGCAGAACAGGGAAAGCTTAGACCTGTGACCTTACCATTTGGAAAAGTTCTTATCAGATATTAAATGCTTTGGTCCCTTCTTGCCAGAGTATCTGAAGCTGGGGATTTTTTTCCTTCAGTTTCTTGAGAAGCATTTCTATGCCAGCACTTTTACACTAGGATCTCAGAACAGTGGAACCTGATGAATTTATTTCTTTTTCTAGTCAGAGCACAGCCTGGGGCTGTGCTTGCAAGGGAATGTGAAGATGTTGCTGTTTCTTTTACATTAGAACCATGACTTCTCATTAAAAAGACTCTTCATTAAAAAGAAGTTTGTCCAGTAATCTAAGCCAGCAGGTCCAGTAGGTGTTTGTGGGATTATGCTTCTTCAAAGGCAAAATGAAGACAGTGAGTGAACAAGCAATCCTTGCAGATAGGACAAGCATTTATCTTGCTACATGCCAGAGACTAGACGATTTCTCTTGGCTCTTTCAGGAAAGGACAGAATTGAGGCCATCTGTCCATAATGGTCGTCTGCAATGGAAAGCTGTGTCTATCTGAGCAAATCACCTAACAAGTGAGTAAATACAGCTCTTGGATATTAGACTCTGACTCTGTGAGAAAAAATTACACTGCAGGTTCCAGTTTTTTCTGAGGGGCCCAAATCTTGTGCATGCCACCAAGAGAAGACAGTTCCACAGGCACAAAATATTAGATGTAGAGGTTTCTGTCCCCAGAGTCCTGTCTTTTCTTAGCAAAATATATTTTCCTCTAAAAATGTGAGGCACAGAAAGCAATTGCTTCATAACCCACTGCTTTGAAAATTTAGTCTACCTTTGTTCCCAAAGCTGCATGGTCACATTTCCTAACTCCTTACAAAGCTCTACCAGACTGGAAACACACTGTTCCCAAACCCTCACATGTATCTGCTCTTCTCTGGACTGCATATTCTTAAGAAAAATATTTGGTCCCCACTTCAGTTGCTGAAAAGGCATATCTCTCTCCCTACACATATCTGAAACTATGAATAGAGAATCTCATTCAAGCTCTTGGAAGCTGTTATGCATGAATGAAATGAATGAATGAACGAAACAAAATTCACTCTTGATCCTAATTTTCTATAACATTTAAGTCCTTCCAAGCAATCAAATCTCTATGTCTTACTGGTTATTAGGATAAGTGCTGATGTTCAAGTCATTGCTGTGACTGGACATTTGGTTGCTGCCATTGGGTACACAGCCTTTCTGTTTTAGGACATTGCAGATCACAGAAAGGTAAAGTTTCCTCCCACAGTTCACTGCCTTCTATAGCCACACTTCACGTCTGACTTTGTCCCCAGGGAACAGGCTTTTGGGCCTCTTTTTCAGAAACGTGTGCTGTTGCAATGAAGAATTTAAATTTTCTGCTCCAGAAGAACCAAGTAGGGAATATCAGAGCACAGAGTAATTTTTCCAATCAGTTTTTTGCTGGAGACCTTCCGTGGTGATGTGGGCTTTCCAGAGAAAACACAAAAATTATTGGCAGATGTTTGCTGAAAGAGTAGTTGGTTGTAGGTATTGCACTCTGTGTAGGTCAAAAGAAGCTGTAAGGTTACAACTCCAGGAAACTATAAAGCCTTTTGCAAACTTCAGTTAAGGACCCATCTTGTTGAATTTGTTGGATCTGAAGAGATTGATCTAATTTTGGAAGAAACTTGTGACTACATAAGATGTCTGTCTGAAAGCCAGTTTCAGTTTGGAAGCTTGTTCACACTGCAGGATCTCATTCCTCTTTGAAGACGCAGACACATTAGTAGGGAGCGTTGGAGGATGCCTGTGTATCAGATCAATTTATGTCTCAGGGTATGCTTAAGAAGTCAGGCTTCTAAGGTGTCACTGACTTCATGTGTGCAAAATGATGCATTTAAGTTGTTTTAATAAGTTTATTTACCCCTTGCTCTTTCTATTGTGTTGTTGAGGTGGGCTACTCACATACAGGACAGCAGTATGACATGCTGTGTCGTTAGCTAGAAGTTTTTGAGAAGTGTGACTTGGTGTACTCACTCTTCCAAGCAAGAATGGCCTAATGCTGTACTTCTGGTTTGATTTAGCTACCTTATGGTCTCAAACTTTTATGAGATTTAGTGGTCTCAGATCTCAAAGGCTCAAGAAATTTTTAGACGTTAGCACAGAAATTATTTTTTCCTAAAATGGGAGCTAAGATCCTCAGTATTCATGTGATGGCAAGAGGAGTGTTCTAGGAAATGCAGTATGGTATTATGAAATCCAACCAAGTACTGGAACTGACCATACCGCAAATTACACACCAGAGCTTCTGTAAGCTGCCAAAACTACTAACAAGTACCATTTGCCATGAATGGCCCCAAATTGAAAGCACATGGTGCTTAGGGCACTGATGGCATACAGGCAATATAAAAGCAGTGTACAATAGAAGTAGACCTGGTCACCAGTGGAAATTATTCAAGCATCTCCATTTCCAACTTCTCTCCAGTTTTCTTTAGAAACTCCCGTTTCTGGGCCCCATTCATACCCCCTGGTGGGTCAGGTTAATGGGTAATTGTGACAGGTAGCTGAGGAAACTTCTGTTTTACTTTATTTAACGAAAATTCAAAATACTACTTTGAACTGGAAAAGCTAAGAACATTTTGTTATTAAATTCCTTATACATTCCTTATATATGACTCTCTAGGAGCTAGAGGAGGAGCAGGTTGGTGAATTCAGCAGAAGACACTAAAATGGTATTTCAACAGAAATGAGCAGAAGGCAGGATAGAAACTATCTCTTTGGATGGATCTAGTGGAGAAATGCAATGATCATAGGCAGAAACCATATCCTCTCATCCTTGGAAGGTTAGACGTTAGTGAAATGGTGGCTGTAGCCCAAGAAGGCTGATAAATATCTTGATAAATTCATTAAAAATACTTATATGCATATGGTAACAGCCAGAGTAAGAGGAGAGTAGGTCTTAAGTAGTCACTGACTATGCCCAATCCTAGGGCAGAAATTGCAGTGCTCTTGCAGGCTCCAGTAGCCAGTACTACTTGCAAACTAGCCCACTGAGTGTCCCATTCAAGTACCTGGGCTCCAAGCAGAAGTGTTTCAAGTGGTATCTTGACTTCCTTGGTTAGAACTACATTCTCAAAGAAGAACTCTAAGCCTGTACTAGCTGTAGGATGGTCAAAGACAGAAAGTAAGTGCACTGTCCTAGGTATTAAGTGATTCCACCCCTCAGCAGTTATTTCAGCTCAAAGCTCTCTGAGAGGAAAAACTTGTGAGAAAGCTCACTTTGGATGAATTAAGGGCTAAACTCTGACAGGCAAAGAAGTGATGGGTGTGAATATGCATGTGTAGACACATACTGGGAGTAACTGATGTGTTTGTGTAAAGTGATGACAGAAAAAGGCCCAGGAGGAGCATTTTGAATAGTTTCATCTCTTAATACCTTGGTTTAGCTGTCCACAAGTTGGCTCGTGATGCCAACTATCTGCCTGTCTTGTGAGTTAAGAGTTGCTCCACACATCCTCTGACAGGTAAACTATGTAGAAAAAAACAGAAACAGGTAGACTTCCAGGGGTTGGATTTCGGTGGAAGTATCCCACATCTTTGAAGTCACTGTGTGGAAAGGCTTCCTCAGCACTGGAAGTGGTTTCTGACAGCCTCTCTCCTGCTATGTGGAAAATATTACTATGGACAAAGAGAAAAACATTATACTCATATAGATCCAAAAACTTACTGTTAGCTTAATTGAAATCTTAATGCAATCAAAACATAATAAAGTAATTACTAGCCCAATTACAGTAATACTAATTCTTATAATACAGACACTCTTGGGTCTTATGGTTGTTTTGTCTCATGGGTAGGAGAGAAAATGAATTCACCAACACGCACTTCACTTTTTCCAGTGAAAGTCTCACCACCAGGAAGTTGAGCTGAGAAGTGGTTATTTGACAGGATATGTTTTGTTTCAGGATTCAAGATTATTTTTCTTTTCTTGGTTCTCCTATTTTTCCCCCTATATATATATATATACACACATATACACATATACACATACACACATATACACATATACACATATATACATATATATATATACATACACACACACACACACATTTTTGTTCTTTGAAACAATGACTATATTCCTTTCTTTCTATATGTCTTTATTCACTTAACAATGTTTGTGAATTTACCTTCAACTTTTAGTCTCACAGATGCAGAGCTCAGACTGGCAGAGCTCAGAGGGTTGTGATGGGTTGCATAGAGCCCAGTTGGAGGCCTGTACTTAGCGGTGTTCCTCAGGGGTCGGTGCTGGGTCCAATCCTGTTCAACATCTTCATCAATGACCTTGCTGAGAGGATAGAGTCCACCCTCAGCAAGTTTACTGATGATACAAAGCTGGGAGGAATAACTGACACGCCAGAAGGCTGTGCTGCCATTCAGTGAGACCTGAACAGGCTGGAGATATGGGCAGAAAGGAACCAGATGAGGTTTAACAAGAGCAAGTGTAGAGTTCTTCACCTAGGGAGGAGTAACTGCATGCACCAGTAAAGGTTGGGGGATGACCTGCTGAAAAGGAGCTCTGAGGAGAGGGACCGGGATGTCCTGGTGGATAACAGGTTAGCCATGAGCCATCAGTGTGCCCTGGTGGTCAAGAAGGCCAATGGATCCTGGGGAGCATTAAGAAGAGCGTGGCCAGCAGGTCGAGGGAGGTGATCCTCCCGCTCTACTCTGCACTGGTGAGGCCTCACCTGGAGTATTGTGTCCAGTTCTGGGCTCCCCAGTACAAAAAAGACAGGGATCTCCTGGAAAGAGTCCAATGGAGAGCCACAAAGATGGTGAAGGGCCTGAAGGATCTCCCCTATGAAGAAAGGCTAAGTGAACTAGGTCTGCTTAGCCTTGAGAAAAGAAGACTCTGAGGGCATAAATACCTACGGAGCAGGAGGCAAAGGGACAAGGCTAGACTCTTCTCAGCAGTGTGTGGTGATAGGATGAGGGGAAATGGACACAAACTGAGGCGTAGGAAGTTCTGTACGGAGCACTGGCACAGGCTGCACAGAGAGGTGATGGAGTCTCCTTCTCTGGAGACGTTCAAGACCCGCCTGGACGCCTACCTGTGCAACCTGGGCTAGGGAGCTGCTTGGGCAGGGGGTTGGACACGATGATCTCTGGAAGTCCCTTCTAACCTCCACAATTCTGTGATTCTGTGATTCTGTTTGAAGAGAATCAGTGCAGCTAATATTCCTTCAGTGGTGTTTATGATGTGCAGTGCAGGCAAGCTTCCCCTTGGGAAGTGATGCAGGGCCCATTTCAATTCCCAAATGTTTTTCCCACCTGCATTAACAAGAAAAATAAGTTTAATACATCTTCTCTGAGTCTTATGCTATGCTATGCTCACTGACCGGAGGTTCAGCTTAGAGACTAGGGAGTCCAAGTGGGTCTGTGTGCTCTTGCTTTTCTCCTGTTCCCAGGGCAGGACGAAGTGTCAGTCCTGTGCTGGAGCAGGTTCCTGTAGGCAGGAGTGGTGCTGCCACCTCTTGGAGCTGGGATTAAGGGACGAGCCCAGTGCCGTGCTGCACTGGAAGATGTCAGCATGTGGGAAGAAGGATGGGACGCTACTTTGCTCATGACTTTTCCCTACGCCCTGGTGAAAGAAAGCCAAAGACTTGAAACAGGTAGGATTTAATTTTTCCCAAGCCATGTTTTGAAGTTTATATATGATGTGACTCCCTGCAGTCTCCAGGGACAGTGTGAAATAAATGTCACGTTCCCAAAGCTTTTACTGCCTCTAAAATGCTATTAAAATGCTTCGCTGCTATATACATTATTGTAAACACCCCCAAAAATGAAAGGGTGGAAACCAGGATGTTTTAAAGTTACAGTAAGCTCTGACCTGCTTTATACGTACTACTATCATTGCTTTTCTTCCTCTCCTTTTCTATCTTGGTTTGTAAGTGGTGCTTATCATCAAAATAATGATGTATTATATAGGAATGCATTAAACAACAGCTGTTTTATGTTTAGCTCTCATCCTGACTAGGAGGGGGGAATATTTTAACAAAATTATTTTGTTCACAGTCTCTTTATTGAACTGAGTTGGTCTCTCTCTTGTTTTTTCACAGAAATGCACACACAGATACACACGTAGGGCTCTCCTTTTTCGCTCAGGGAGGTGCAGCAGAAAGTAGTGAGGTTTACAATAGCTTTTAGCTCTGATTAAGTTTTCCTGCCCTGATGTAGGCTCTTCCCTTTACACATAGGGAAAGAGTTGATCACTGTTCAAAAGTACCAGAGAGACTATCCAGAACAGCCTCCATCCTGACTCCTCAGATGCTCTTTAGATAGTTAGGGCTCCTGCTGTCAGGATCAACATGGAGTGAAGGTGATTTTCTGCCATCTGGGCAAACAACAGTGGCAGATAATGCTATTCATAGCAACCCAGGGTTCAGGGAGGGCTCAGCGTGGTCAAGCCTGTCCATGCCCATATAAACACTGAACTATTTTGGGAGTAATGGCTTGGAGTCCTACGTTCAAGGTGGAGAATGGAAGATACCTTTTCCCACTAGCATATACTCTGCTCCACGCAAAACCATAAAATATTACTGTCAGTTTCTGAATTGTGAAGAGCAAAAGTCTGATTTGGAGATGCTGGACTCAGACTCATGATACACAAGACTAAAAAGAGTGTAATTTTCTTCAAAACTACTCACTGATTCTCTGAGATCCGTGCAGCAAAGGAGATAGTAGTTCACTGCAATACATAGTCACCAGTGACAATATAAGGGCTGATAAAACTGGCAAACCACTCTGGAGAGTTCCTGACCACAGCTTGCAATTGCACAGCAGCATGGCTGATATTCAAGAGAAGCTCTCCAGAATGATCTGAGTTCAGTGAAATCTAGGATGGCAATATGATGAAGCATCAAGGAACTTCTAGACCATTTTTAAGTGTGAATCACATTATGGGGTCACACAGTAAAACTGTGAGGGGATAGCAGATGCCATCAGGGAGAGCTGTATGAGGGACTTTCCACAGAGCCCAGACTCACAGCAGCACATTTCCTGGAGTGTGTCATGGCTCTTTCAATACAGTATGAGCATGAGCTCATCTCATACTGCTTATGCTCACACACTTGTAATGGATGTATCGTTTTGCACATCTTCCTTGGCACAGTTCATGTCCTTACAGACGGTTATTACAGCAGTAACCAAACTCTGCCTGACTTAAGCAGACCTACATAAAGGAATTAGGAGAGTTCCTCATTGCTCCAAAGGGCTTATTTGAAATTTATAATTTGAAAAGGATGATATGGAGAAAGATGTCAGACCCTCTGTCCAGATACAAATTCACTGTTAAGTGCCCTTATGCTAGTGGAAGGTAGAAGTACCTAGTCACAGGATTTGTGACGATCACTCCTTCACTGCAGTATTTTTGTGATTTTATTTTATTTATTCTGTTTGTTTGTTATTTGTGGCTCAGACTCAAGTGCAAGGAAATCTGTGCAACACCAAGGTGCTTTCCAGTCAAACTTGTCTGAACATTTCTCAGTGCCAGCAGACCAGTTCAGCCTTGCAGACAGCAAGGAGGTCTTTGCAGCTGACTTCTATGAGTGAAATCTTCCCCTGTCTTTGTCTCTGGATGTGGTCTGGTTTCCTAGCCAGTGTCAGAAGTAAACATGGCAGGACATGGGCTGCCATGACAAGGCCAATGAGATGTGCTCTGGATCTGGTTACAGCAAGGCACTTGTGTCCTACTGTCAATGTCCTTACCTTTGGCCAGAGCGGGCTGAAGAGCAGGGCCTCATTACGCAGCAGAGAGGCAGCCAAGACCTGTGTTCTGAGCTGCTGTGTGTGCAGTGAATGACATCAGTTCTGTGGGATCTCTGCCATCTGCCCAGTGGCTTCCAGTGGGGACCGAAGGCATCAGAAGTGATTTACAAGACCTCTGTGACCCAGGACCTCTCTCTCCTGTCTTGGCCACAGGACTCCTCTTCTTATCTGCAGATCTTCACCTGTTGAGTTCCTCAGTGCTGGGAGCTGAGGTGCTCTGCTCCAGCACCTGGAGGAATGGGGCAGGCACAATTCTGCCATATCTGTCACATTTATTGTCCTTCCTTGGTGACAGGCTACTCCATAACAGTGCCAGCAGGCTGGCCAGAAGGCAGCTCCGGAAAGAATACAAAATGTTTTTCAAAAGGCCTTCATTTGCTCTCCAATGATGATCTGAAAAAGATTTTTTTTTGTCATTTCATTGAAGAGGAGTAGGGTGTGAGGAGGGATTGGACTGGAACAGGGTAGTGAGGCAGGTAACTATCAAGCAAGGCCCACGTCATGTTAGTCAATCATTTACAGAAGCCATGAAATGATACTGACTGTATGCCAGAGAGTGCACAACAGCCAGTTTTATGATATTTTCTGTGCACAGTCATTGACTGATTCTCCAGTGATGCATTCACATGGCATTTTTTCCAGATCTGATAATGTCCTGGGCTCTGAGCAATTCTCCTATCTTGGCAGATTTCTTTTTTTTCAAACATATTTCATGCACCTTTGTGCATAACATAGCATTGCTGTATGTGTAACTGCCTATTTTAGATCTCTATCCACTGTTTCTATCCTTTGCTTACGTTTGCCTTGGCTTATGATCATATCAGGTGCTGAAAGCTGAGCAAGACTGATTAGGCAGGACAGGTCAGCGCTTGAAAGGGAAACCTCTGATTAAGACTGAGTGCTGTGGAAAGTGTTGACAGCACCTGGGGAGAGATGCACTGCTCTCAGACAGACAGATGGTTGGGTGATTCAACGAGTGGAGTGCTGTCTTCATTGTAAGATAAATGACTGGTGGTCACCCAGGTCACCAGCTGACACTCTTGGAAATACCTATGAGATGTGGAGTTTTCCTCCAGGATGTGGGCTGTCAGCTGGCAGGGAGAAATTCCCAGGTGTCAGGGCTGCTTTAGCCAAAGGATACACCTTCATTCTAAGAAATAGATGTCTATGTGGTTTATATTATACCTTATGAGTTACCTAATAAAGATGTGAAGACAGAGTACTTTAGACTTTGACCCTGGGGGTGCAGATTAGGGTCAGCCTGTTGAGAACTTAAAGGTGATTATAATTTATTAACCTCTGTTTCTTTGTCTTGATTGATCTAGTTATCCTGTTAGCATGCCTGAATCAACAAACAAAAATTATGAACTTATTTTTTCCTTGACGCTGACAACCTAGAACAAAAAAAGTTTTTGTCACTGCTGGCTCATTTCTCGTTCTGCACAGATGCTGATTAGGGAAGGAGTTCTTTCATCACATTGTTGCCGATGGGAATGAGGCATTTGTGGTGGATATTTTAGTGGTACTCCCAAACCACTCAGGGTCCAATGAATGCACTGTGGTAGTGTGACAGAAATAACTAAACAGAGCATAAAAAGCACGTTTGAAGAAACATGTTTTGAGAACCCAGCTGCAGTCGAAACAGACCATCTCAAGGTTAGGCAACTCTCCCATACCACCTATGGCTACATACAATAAATATATTTTATCCCACAAAATTGCTGATCATAGAATTTTCCCTTTGCTTCTTCTAAGGCGGATGTTGGTGGAAGCTTGAAAGTGGATTAGAAGGAGAGATTGTTCTCTCTTGGGACCATGCAGAAAGGACAAGTGCATGTAGGAAGATGGTACCTGAGCAGGCTCGCTGCTGTGTTAGCCCTACTTCTTCCATGAAGCACTGTACAAATGGCAGAGGCAATACAATTTGAGAGGAACAAGAACAAGTCAGTAATTTACTGCCCTAAACTAGGGCATGATTATTTCCCATGGTGAGTTTTCATGCTCTTTTTGCTTCTTGGTTACTTTAAATGATGCGTACAATGGGGCTTCCTCTAGCTTCAGGGCAGGACAGAGGGACTCAGGACAGTGTAATAGATTTTACACTTTCATAGATTCACAGAATCACAGAATGGCTTGGGTTATAAAGGAATCCAGGGATCTTCAAGTTCCAACCCCCCTGCTACATGCAGGGCCACCAACCTCCAGGTTACCCAGGGCCCCATCCAACCTGGTCTTGAACACCTCCAGGGATGGGGCATCCACAACCTCTCTGGACAACCTGTTCCAGCATATCACCACTCTCTCTGTAAATAATTTCTCCGACATCTGATCTAAACCTCCCCTCCTTGAGCCATTCCCCCTTGTCCTGTCACTGCTGACTCAAGAAGTTGATTCCTCTCCTTTTTATAATCTCCTTTTAAATACTGAGAGGCTGCAATGAGGTCTCCTCACGCCTTTCTCTTCTCCAGGCTGAACAAGCCCAGCTCCCTCAGCCTGTCCTCATGGGGGAGATGCTTCAGCCTTCTGACCACGTTCGTGGCCCTCCTCTGGACCCTCTCCACCAGCTCCAACTTTCACTTTATCTAAGTTGGAATTGCTGCACTGCCGTAGGCATTACAGAGCTGTTCTGCTGGCCTGACCAGTTGTGTTGTTGGAAGCATGGTCCCACCTGCTCCTCAGGGCCTTTGACTGCAGGCCTCACCATGATGAGGCAATGTCCTGGAGAGGAGGAGAGAGCAATACAGTGGAGCTGATGGCAGGAGCTGATGGGAACTTCAACATAAAGCCAAGGAAGGTGCTTCTGTGAAAATCATGCAGCATATTGTGACCAGCTGTCTTCTCTGACCCTGTCTATAAATGCCTTCTCTGCTCCCCACAAGCTGATTCTGAATGAAGTGTTGTGGTCATCCACTGGGAAAGGGGAACTGGGCAGGGAGAAGGAGTGACTGCCCAACACTTGACATTGATGAGCAGAGTGCTGGGAATGTTTCGAGTTTCCTGGTTTCTCCTCAGGTCAACTCAGCAATTCAACAGCACACTAATAACAGATGTTGGTTGTCTGTTTCTGTGACCAGAGTGATGGGCATCCTAATCCAATGGACATCAGTCGGACAGGCAGCGGTCAAGCAGGTTGGTTGTACTCATGGAGTATGTCTTAGGTATGATGGGAAGAGAGTGTGTGAATAGAAAAAAATGTATTTTCCTGGAATTATCTTATAATCTCCAATAGTTCACAACTTAGAGACCACTTGTGGTAGAGGGGTAGCTGTGTTTAACAGCCCTTGACGGATTTTTCCCTCTATGACTTTGTGTAACAATCTTTTGGTCTTCTATTTTTTTTCAGCATCCACAGCGTGTTAACAAGGTGTACAGATGAACTGCAAACCCCAGAGCACAAAAAGCAGTTTGAGCTTTTTATTCAATAGCCTCAGGGTAAGCAGGCAAAACTGTGTTAGCATAGTACTACATTTTCTGGTAGACTGTACAGATCGGAGCAGCTGGTCTTGGAGGAGAAAGCTCCAGCCAGGCACTTCATGTGGTTCATGTTGCAGTTTGGCACATGCATTTTCAGGGTGTAAGAGCTCACACACCCACTGTGGTTGGAAGTGTGCTGGCCTTGTGGCACATCTGAAGGCTGGGTTGGGATCAGGTGCTTATCACATCCACACAAATCCACCCTGAGATGGCTCCAGACAGCTTTCACACATTCACACCAGGAGAGGGGGGGCACAGCCTCTGCCTTTCTCATGAATTTACAAATCAGTATTTTAACCTCAAGAAGGTTCCTATGAATTCAAAATCACAAAGGCAGTATGCAGCAGTTACTTCTTCAATAGAAAATCTCTAATATGAATGTGTGTGTGCCTGTGTGTGCAAAACTGATCAGGGACAAAAAAGACAAGTGATGATATTTAGTATTTGCCGTGGGCAGGGAATGCATGTGCTGTGTGTATCGGCTGCTGTGTGGTCCCTGAGCTTTGAAAAGCAGGCTACATGTTGGTGCCTTTGCTCAGTGTGGACTGGTTTGTGGAGCTCTCAGTTTTCTTGCTGTGTAAGACTTGTGCTGGGGAACTGTGTGAGCCAGGAGAACTCACTTTTCTTTCAGCTTCTGTGCTTCTTTGAGTAAATGGCTTTTCATGCAGTTTGATGGGAAACTATACAGATCCATCATACCTGGCTCCACTTTTCTGTCTCCCAAAAGAGCATGAGAGCAGCCAAAGGGGCAAGGGGAAGGCATAAGGGTGATGGGGTTAGGCCAATACAGGGCCAGACCTTCACTGCATTACAATGCCTGTAGAGCTCCTTGGGGTGCTGGGAGAAGCTGAGCATAGTCCAAGGGGATTTGTGCATGTCTGCAAAGAATTTGTGGCATCTCCTCCTCACTGTGATAGTGAGAGCTTATCGGGGGTTTCCTTTGGATTCCTTCACGTCTGTGCTCCCAGCAGCCCTCCAGGCAGGGGCAGATGTGAGAAAGCCACTCTGGCCACCCATTTCCCAGGCATTCCATCCCTATGGAGATGGTAAAGACAGATCCCTGGTGGCAGGCATTGCTTGCTACTGGTGTGAGTCACACACTGTATGGTGTCTGGCACTCTGGTGGGTGTGATAAAGGATAACACAGTTTCTGCAAGCTGGCAATAAGCGGCCTGGGGCTGTTAGGGCTACAGCTGCAGCTATGTCTGTCTTCAAAACAAATTGGTTCCTCTTCTTCTCTTGCAGTCTAATCTTCAGTTCCTAAATTAACTGCAAATTCCTCAGAGCTGAGCATAACCAGGTTCCAGGAGACTCCACCTATATGCCAGCCAGCCACCTCCCAGCACTTTAAAGTCAAGTGGAAATTAGTTACAGAAACTCCTGTTTTTCTGTCCCTAAATGAAATATAGTCTTTGGCAGAATAAACTGGAATTTATCTCCATTTGAAGGTGGGGAGTCCTGCAAAATGAGTTCAGTTTCTTTGGAATTATCTTATAATCTCCAATAGTTCACAACTTAGAGACCACTTGTGGTAGAGGGGTAGCTGTGTTTAACAGCCCTTGACGGATTTTTCCCTCTATGACTTTGTGTAACAATCTTTTGGTCTTCTATTGTCTATGATCTATGGTCATGATCTTACTCCCAAATGCATAAAATCTGAGCCACAGTGTGGGCAGCAATGAACATCGCCAATTACTTTCTCACTCTTCATTCAGTTCACCGAGTCTCTCCTTCAGCCTGCAGCTTTGCCCCTTCAATCTCTGCCTTTCAGAGCATGGGCGTTCACAGGAAAAAGCCAGGTTCCTCTTATCTTCAGAATGATGATGACCTGTGAACCTCGTGGTTTTCCTGCTTTTGTCTTATCTTCGGATTGAAAACAGAACTGAGCTGAAAGCTCAGCAGGAGTGTTTGAATCCTCAGAGCTCACGGCTCTCTCCATGGGGCTGGGGGGAACGCTGCAGTGGGAGCAGGGTGCGCAGGGGCTGAACCTCCAAACACGGGAAGGGGGAGCCTGTCCCTCAACAGGCTGGGGGGATACGGTGCCCACAGGTGTGTGTCAGGCATGAGCAGTGATTGGAGGAATGACAGCAGAAGGTGATCTGGTATGACCTTGGCTGAAGTCCTACCTAAATCTTCTGCGGTCATCACTGATACCTGGTACCATGGTATCATGATACCATTAGTACAAGTGTCCCTGTACTCTGTTAAAATGTGAGATGTCAAGGGTTTTGACCAGGAAGAAACCAGTGTGCTCACACAAATCACCATGCTCTAAGGCATGTAAAAATAACTCAGCTCTGCCTGAAAAGCTGGACAGATGGCAGGAGGGGATGGTGGCCCGCTATAGTGGAGAGTTAGGTAGGGTGGGGCACAGAACCCTGGTGACCTCTGCTTTGTTGCCCAACAAAGGAGAAGGAGAACTGAACCCCATGCTACCTGTTCCCAGACAGCCATACTCCTTAATGAGCAGTGAGAATGAAATAATTCCTCTCCAGCTGACACAACCACCTTGCAGATTATGTCTGGATGAATGAGCTTTAGCAATCTGGGGCAGAGAGGCTCTGACCCCCAGGCACCATTCTCTTGAAGAATGAAGAGAAGGGCTGCATACTGGAACAAGTTCCCACTTACACAAAGCCACATCCCTCTGTTCTCAACCCTGCCTGGCACGGTAAGACTTGGTCTTGTTTTACACAAAGGGGTCCATGAAGAGAATTAAAATAGGTCATGTGTCATGACCTACTGGGCAATGATTGCGTCTGGAGTGGGAGTCACAACACCGTGGGGAAAGCAGTGACTGGGAGAGGAGTTGGAAGAGGGCTGTGCCTCATGGGGAACTGGTTGGTAAAGCTCTTTTAGGACTCTTCTGGAGATTTTGGCATTCCTTGGTGTACCTGGTGCAGAAGGCATGGGTGTACTGATGACATGTGCAAGTGACGCACCTTCATCCAGCTGTGGGGCAAGATGCAATGATGTGAAGGGTGGGAGGCTATGTGGAGGACCATGGAGACTGATGTCCTGGTGGTGGGAACGCTGCTAGTATTTGGAGAGTAAAACCATCTGCTGAGAGATCAATGCCAAGTCTCCGTGGCTTGCTTAGTGCCTGCCATGTGCAGAGGAGGAGATGAACCCAAAGCATTAGGTGGGAGACTATACAGTGCTAGTGCTTCGGGGTACGTCAAGAGGTATCCGTTGCAGCTCAGGTAGTACCTGACAGTTGTAAAGTCTCTCTGAGATTTGGCTGTGCTTTCCTGAGGTCAAGGAACCTAGTTCAACTTTCACCCTCCCATTGGTACAGTCTGCATGCAGCCTGGATGCAGTCATGGACAAAAGGCCCAGCAGCCCCTTCCCCATTGGGATCAGGGCTCTGTCTTGATTCCTGAAAGGGCCTGGAGAAGTCTTGGTGCCAGGGCTAACCCTGACTTCCCTTGCTCTGATGGAGTAGTCAGCTGTTCTTGTCCCCTGTGAGGAGCTCCTCTGCTGTGCTATCTGCCAGGTTCCTCTCATTCTCTGGGGAGAAGTTAATATTCCACCAGCAGGGCAAACGGACTGGCAGTGTTCCAGCTGTTGATTAGCACAATTAAGAGATAAATGAGCTCCTGAGTGTAGAGGAAATGTGCACTGTCAAACTGAGGGAGAAGAGTTTCTTCTGGTGGAAGTGTTACAGCTCTGAAGACCACGAGGGCTCATCCAAACAAGGGGAGTGGTTATCCTGGCTCTTCAGCATGATTTGTATCAACAGCAACACTGCAGGTGCTCTTTGACTGTGCCAAAATATTCTGCTGGACTTTCCTCTCCAAGCTGAGACCTAAACTACTAGTGCTGGAAGCGCACCTGCCTTTGGGAAGAAAATGGGTTTATAATAGCAGGTGATTGCTTAATGTGTGATGGAAAACTTCATAAATCCTCATAGAGCCAACACTGAGTGAAGTTTCAACAGGTAAGCCAAGGTAAGCATCAGGAGCAGAACAGAGCTCCTCATGCTATTCCAAGAAAACCTCCAGGAAAACCTTATAGGATGGCACTTGTAAGAGTTTACTCGTGACTGAGCTGGGCTGATGCTGGCACGTGGACATGGCTAGAACACGATTTTGAGAATTTGGCTGGAAGTTAGAAGAAAGTCTCTGACCTTCAGAGTGGCAAGGTCTGGTAAAAGGCTACCATCAGGAGTAGGGTCAAAAAGCCCTAGGTTATGCCTAAAATGGATACAAGTCACGTTATGAAAGGGAAGAGGTGATGTTCACATTGGTAGAGGGCTGTTTGATGAGCCTAGAGTCCCTTGCCAGCCGTGCAGGAGAGTGAAACCAGGCAAGCATGAATAAGCCACACTAGGTGACCACAGCTCTGCTCCCAGCCCCTGGCTGACTCACCAGGTCACCTCAGCTGGGTGCAGATAGCTGGGGCAGCCCATCTCACCCAATGCCAGGCACCTCTCCAGGGTCCCCAGTACGGACACCAAGGGATCTGCCAGCTGCTGGTGTGACTCACAGATTTGGCATCAGATGCTTATTTTATGTGGGGATGGACTGCCTTCTGGAGCTGTCTGTTTTTCCCAGCTCATGATAAAGTAGATGCTGACTGGTTCAATTTCACACATTTTGGTTTTGTGTGACAGCACTCTGTACTGTAGGACTCACAGAAAGGTTTCATTATTTCTGTTTTATTAGCAGACTACATTTATTTAATGTATGCAAATGTATTAGAACAGGACAAAACAAAACTAAAAGGTTCCCTCATATTCAGCATTCTGCAGAGGAGCCCACCTGAAAACTTTTAGGTGAAAAATCAATGCCTCAGTGTCCTCTTGTGGAATGACTTGTGTAAAAGGGCAGGCAGTGGTGAGAAGCACATCCAGTGCCAGTTGTGACTGGTGATGCCTGTCCAGAAGCATGCTGAAGTTTTAGGGGACTGGCTGGTGATCCTGCTACAAATGCTATCACAAAAGCTTTGATTTTTTTCTTTTCCTCTGGTAAGAGTCCAAGACCATGGGAGACCAGCATTCCCAGAAAACGTTCCTTCATTTTTTTCAGCATGACTTAGAATGTGTAGATTCCAATAGTTAAGGCTTGAATCTAGGAGAAAAGCTTTTCAGAGATGTAGCAGCTGTGTTGCTGTAAGGGTAAGGAGTCTGCCTGAAGTACAATCCAGGGGTGAGAAGTGAAGCTGTAGGTCCGGCTGTGGGTATGGACTGACTTGACCCTCCTCCATCTGAGAAATGCTGTGAGATCTCCAGGTACATAGGGCCCTGCCCTGCTGCAAGTCAATCACCTGCAGAGGTGAGAGGAGGAGCAGCTTCCGAGGTTCTTTCCTACAGATGCTCAATCCTCAAGTGAGAGAATAGATGACAAACTTTGCAATGTAGTAGTGCAGAGGGGAGGACAGCATGGGCAGAGCACTGTGTCTCCATCAGGGCAGCTGCTGGTGGCTCTTCCAGCATAGTGCACCATGTCCCCTACAGAAAGACACTAAGAAGCTGCAGGTTAAGAGAGAGGTGGAGAAAACCAGCCGAGAGCCAGGCATAGCCCCTGGGAAAAAGAACTGAGTCTTCAATGTGTTTGAAAGGACACAAAGCAAAGGGTGATGGTCATGGTTTTAAAGCCCACTCACAGTGGACAGGCAGGAGCAGTTGGTAGGTGGGGATAAGCAGAGGGAAACCAGAGGTACAGTGGGGAACCAGGAGTGTGAGGGCTCTCCTCTGGTGCACAGTGAGACTGGAGGTACCCACCCCTTAGTCCTGCAGACCAGTCTCTCCTAGCACAACACAGAGCATAGGCAGGGGCTCTCTGGTGGCACCACCAGAGCCGTGGACATGGGCATGCTCAGGGAGACCAAATATTCAACCTGACAGCCAAGATGTTGTGCTTTGCCAAGACATGGGCAGAGGTGCACATCAGCACCGGGCAGAGCATCCACACCACAGACTGGACATGCACCAAGCCAGCCTGCCAAGCACCAGATAATGCTCCTAAGCCATCCTGTTAAGGAAAATGGCACCAATCCATTGGCTAGGGGGCTATAGTGCAGAGTACCACCACAGTTACTGCTCAGACTGTCCCTGAAGTTGCTCAAAAAACACCTGGATGTTGTACTAAGGGACATGGTTCAGTGGGGAAATATTGGTGGTAGGTGGGCAGTTGGATTGTGTGACTTTGGAGGTCTTTTCCACCCTTGGTGATTTGTGATTCTACGATTCTAAGGCCATGGAGAAAGAGAGTGGCTTTAAGGTGCACACCTATTGACAGCTCCATTGCTCTGGAGATGGGCAGAGACCCGAGAGTTTGCAGCGCTCCGCTGAAAGAAACACTGCATGCAAACCATTTGGTTTTAAAAGGATGGTGTCTGTGTGTGGAAGTGTCAAAGCCTGCAACTACTTTATTGACTTGTTCATCTTTAACCAAATGAATGAAGGTGTCTGGGGGTGAAGGGAGGGTGCCAAGTTTCAAAGGGTACAGCTCAGTGCAATGAAGTGTGCTGTCACAACAGGACCTTCTGTACAGCGGCAGGCTGGAGCCAGAGAGCAAAATGCTGGAGAAGATTCAGAAGATGCTGACAATCCGTAGCAGCTCTGTCAGGGTGCTGCTGGCAGAAGCACTGGGGATGTACATGCTGATGGTAAGGAGTAGGTGTGCCCAGATGTGTGTGTGCGTGTGCAGCATGAGTGAGGACAGCATTTGCAGCAGAAACCTGTAAGGTCTGAGGTTTCCTACCATATCCTCAGGGCTGCTCAGCAGCAGGCTGTTACTCTCTGGTGTTGCAGAGATGCTGATGATTTTCTTCAAGCCATGCTGGAAAGGATGTGGTCTGGGCAGATGCTTGCAGCCAGAGGGCCTGTACTGGTCCTTGCTCCTCTCCCACTGCAAAATGAACTGGGCATACATCTATTTTCCAGCTGGAGGTACCACGATAATGAGTGCCCGTGAGGCTCTCTGGAGCCACAGTCAGTCATTAGGAAATGTAATTACCAGCTGTAAAGCATGCCAGGGTTCTGCTTATGGTTGTTACATGCTGGCAAATGAACGGTGCTTATCTCAAATCATACAGAAACTCTCCTCTTGCTTGAGGCATCTTGTGCATTGGATCAACACAGCAGAACAAGATGCCTTCTCTGCAAAGGTCTGGTGCTAATTTAATACACCAGGTCTTCACCTGTAAGCACTTCTGGCCTGAGAGCAGCACTCTGGGTCAGACAGAGGATGGAGGATAATCCAAATAACTCATCCTTTGGGACATTTGCGTTGGAGGAAGATAAAATTTGTGAAAGCATGGGAGCCCTCTGACACACCTGTCCTCACAGATGTCATTCCTTGTTTCCAATAGCAACGACTGTATCTGCAAAGAAAGTTGCTTCTTATCACATCTTACTGCACATTCTGCCCCTTGAAGTTCAGTTCTGACGAACAGGCAGTTTTGCACAAGCTGTAAGTCAGAGTATAGACTCCTGTGACTCCCAGCTGAACCAAGCAAACCATTTGCCTTTCCATTCCTCTTCTTTTATTTTCAGTTGTTGGACTCTCCTGGTCACAAAGAAGTCTGAGGGCCCTGCCATAGCATGCAGTGTACGGAGGAGACTTTCCTTTGCACTAGGACAGTCCAAGGGAGACTTCAGAGCTTTCAGCTCATGCTAACTCTTTCCTCTCTGAGCCCCATAAGGAAACAGAGCAAGGGAAGGGATGCTACGCACAGTCCCCATCAAGGGCCAGTTAACATCTCTGACAGTAGCTGAATTCACTCTGACAGACAGTTTATAATCCCCCATCTCCAATTGGACAGTGGTCTAAAGAAACGCTCTCTAGAGATGAAGTTGTGGCCAAGCCTTTAGTTAGAAGTGTTATATCCCTCTCTCTCAGAAGCAAACCATGCAGTTAAAAACTTTTTAGTGCATCTGAGACACTGAGACAGCCTTTGACAGCTCTGCATAGTTGGCCAGTCAAATCTTTAAATTTAATTGCTGAAATTTTCCTTCTGAAGTAAGTTTTATGTCTTTCAGCACCTGATTCTCCAAGACCTTGTTGATGAAAACTTCTTATTCCAATAGAAGTCAGAGTCTTATCATGCCTAATAGCATCTAAAAGTGGTGTCCAGTCTGCAGCTTTGACGCTACAGTTAGGTCAAGAGTACCCTGAGTCAGGTTAACTTTCACAGCTTTCAGTGGGACAGAGCCTTGAACAGCACAAACGTGTTCATAGTGTGAGTAGAAATCCAGAACGCACAGTCTTCTTTTTTCAACTGAGTCCATCATCTGATTGCAACATCCAGTATCTGACCCTAAAGCATCTCCATGGCTCTCAGTGCAGCTGGAAATGTGCTGGTTGCATCCCTTGGACTGCTGGCTGTATTTTCCTGGGAGGATGGTACACAGACAAGGACTCTTTCAGTGAACAAGTGGTTTTCCTAAAGGAGGGAACAAGGCATAAGGAGTAAATGGCAAGAATGGAGAGACAGAAAAAAGGTTTACTTTGTGTCTGTGAGAATAGATGACCAGATCTGTGCTGAAAAATAAGATTTTCTGTCCTGATCTGACTTCTACTTGCTTATTTTTCCCTAGGATAGTGTTGCTGAGTTGTAATAGCCGGGCTCCTTTCATGTCCTCCTTGCACCGCATAGCATCCTGCCAAACCTGAGCTTTGTGCATTTGGCTTCTGGATCTAGCTTAGGAAAAACTCAGAAACGAGTCGGCAGAGTAAGGATTCTACAGGAACATCAAGGATAGTGCTTTTTGGGGTTTTGCTGAGGCAGGTTGAGAGAAGGACTCACACTGAGGCTGTAGCTCCATGCGGAGCACAGTGTGTGGTCTCTGTATACAAGAGAGATAAGAGCAGAGTCTCTAGGAGGCAGGGGATTTGGGAGATGTCTGAAAGGGACAGCAGACACATGAAATAAAATTTCAATCCATGCACAGCAGCCAGTAAAGATCCAAATCAAAGCAGGACAGGACAGAGCAGAAGTTAGGTGGTGCAGGGTATGCTCTTCGAGCCCTCAGAGTTTGGAGATGCAGAGACCTCAAGAGAAACTTTGTCCTCATCCAGAGTTGATTCTTAAGAGCTGTGAAGGAACTGATTTTTCCACCCTTTCACCACACTGAATGAGTGAAACAGAATTCATCTTAAAGCCAGAGCAAGTTCTCAAATACGTCCTTTTCTGCTGGAGAGTGTTTGCACTTCTTTTTAATTTCTTTTCCAGTTTCCTTTTAGTCACTAAAAAAATATTGAAACTGGTTGTTTTCAAACTGAAAAGTATGTGTGTCAAAACTTCAACTGAAATTCATTTCCCAGTTTTTGGCTAGAACTGGTTACCAGAATTAGAGCTGAGTTTGGCAAACAGCTGTGTGTTGCCTAAACTACTTCTTTTGGTCAATAAACTGCACACCAGGAAAAGAAAGATGACAAGAAGTTGCCCACCCTCCTTCCATATGGCAGGGGTCACTGTCTTCAGGTGGCTGTGGTGAAGGTCCCGAGGCTCATAACCCTTGTGCTGCAAGCACAGCGTGACACTGTGTGTGCACCTGGGACAGTGTGTCTGGGTTTTGTTTCCTAATACCAAATGAAGACCACAGCATCTGTTTTGGTGTGATGCACCAGGGTTACTCAGGTTCCTGCTCAGGTTTTGGAGAGAAGGGGTTATTTTCACTTCATCTCCTGACCATGACCAACTCTTCCCATTTTTGGAGGATTACTGGTACTGCAGAAAAAGTGACAAGGACACTCAATACACCATGTAAATAACATTACTTTAACACCCCTTTCTTTCTTTACTTTCTATGCTCCAGGTCTTGGGCTTGTCCTGTGCAGCACAAGTGGTATTAGGAAAAGGAGAATTTGGGCATTATCTGAGCATCAATTTGGGATTTGGCATTGGAGTCACCATGGGGATCCACGTGGCTCAAGGCATCTCTGGTAAGACATCTGAGCACATGTCTCTAAAGGCCACAGGTGCCAGGGACAGCAGGAGAGGTTGCAGAGCAGTGGATGATGGCACAGCATGGAGGGGCTCTGGCCTCTCCTGCTAAAAATGCAATCCTTCAGTCCCAGAGAAGAAGAGCAGTGCAGACGTGGTGAACCGTAGCTGTCATGGGGTCAGCCTTGTGATCCAGTGATCACAGCCAAGTCCTTGGTGGGGAGGCAGCTCTGAGGGGGTCACAATGCACAGCCAGGTCAGGAGCAGCAGGGGACAGGGCAGTCATTGTATACTGATGGTATGCTAACTCCAAATGCATGTTATGGGCTGAGTGAGAGGGTGCATGTGTTGATGGCCCATGTGAGGCTCCTGCAGCTCTTGCACGCAACTCAGCTGTCAGAGACAGGGGTTCAGGGCTGGCCAGGATCAAGACTAAACAGGGCACGGGCAGACAAGTACCCAGGATAGTCTGGGAGTGAAGAAGAGGGGGACTGCAGAGAAAGGTGCTCCCATGTTGTTCATGAGAGGAATCAGAACCCATTGTTCACTGAGGGCCCTTCCACAGCAGGACAGGAGATGCAGTGGGTATTTCCGTGACTTCCTGCTCACCCATGGGGATGGGCAGAGGCAAGTGGGGCAGGAGAACAGCGGAGATGCAGCCATCACCTCCCTTAAAGTCAGTGGAGTCATGTTTCAGCAGTGCCCACCTTAGGCACTTGGGTTATGCCATCAGAATGTGGCCCGAGAAATAAAGAGATCTGGAAGCATGCTGCCAACATGACCCAAGAGGATGTAAATCATTTATTGCAAGTGAAAGCTTAATGTTGTTGATGTTGCAACAAGGAATAGTATGGAAATTTTCTCCTTATCACCCACACCGGGCACCCTCCCACTGCAAACTCAGAGGGTGGTGTTTCAGGAAGTGGTGTTTCGGGGCCATAGGGTGATATCTCTCACATGACAGAGCATTACCTTTGACTTGTGCAATTTCTGCATTCATTTGCACCAAGTTAAGTGATTAAGGGCTCTAGTGGGCAGAAAATTAAGGCAAGTAAGTCCTTGCTCCTGAACTGCTGGATTACAGAGATCAACTGCAGTGACTTCTAAGAGCTAAGGCCCTGCTGAGAACCCCATGCAGGAATTCCTTTGCTCCGCATCAGCTGGAGGGTTCAGCTCTGTGAGGATCAGACATTTTCAGATGTTTTCAGAGGGCTTTTTCCATTATCAGAGATACGATACAGCTCACTTATCTGTAGGTAGCCTGTAGGTGATGAGTCTAAGGTTTGGGATCTCTTCAAGTTGAACCAAGGGAAGTTCCTACAGGAGGGGACCAAGAAACTGCCTCTGACTGACTCTCAAGAGGCATCCTGTGCTCTCCAAAGAGCTGAGCAAAGGATGTCTAACTCCAAAAGAACTGACACTAGGAACTCCCTCTCTGCATCACTCACCTGCCAAAGGAAAGGAATCAGTTTTGCATTTGTACAGGAGGGACACCCTGCCCTGGGAAAGTTTTGGTGCTTGCTGTCTGGAGCAAGGTCTGAGTCGCTGCTCTGAGCTGTGGGGTTTGGGGCATGCTCTACATCAGGTGCAAGAGGAACAATGCAACTCTCCTTTGTTGTTTTGCAGGAGCTCATCTGAATGCTGCCATCACGCTCACACACTGCATTTTAGGAAACCTCCCCTGGAGAAAGCTTCCAGCTTATCTGCTTGGTCAGTTCCTGGGCTCCTTTCTGGCAGCAGCCACTGTCTTTGGCCTCTACTATGGTATGGTTATGTCTGTATCACAGGGGTTGCTGTGGGCACTTTTTCAGTCTCAGCTCTCAGTTCATCAAAAACATTTCCTGTTGCAGCACCCAGAGTGAAGTCTGGGTGGCAGTCATGATCTCTTGGATCGCGGGCCAGACCTCTGTGGCTCCATACCAGGGGAGGACGCAGATATCTCTGGAAAGGGCATTCCTGGAGACCACCACTCCTTTTGCACGTGGTACTCCCACTGCCAAAACCTGTCTCAAGACTGGTAGCTCTGTCAAAAAAAAGAAAAAAAAAGAAGGCCTGAAAAGGCTTCTGTTAGTTGTGTTACCAAGAATCAGTTACAGCTAGAGCTCTGGTCTGTGGAAAATAGGACAGCAGCTCATGTTTATGACAGAGGACCCAAGGCTGGTTGGCTCCAGCATGCCTGTTTCTGAGAAGTGGGGAATGGAGGCCACTCAGTACACCCAGAGCATCCAGCCTTATGTCTCTGAGCAGGGACAGGGAGCCAGCCTGCATAAGGAAGCAGCTGCAGACTAAAGTCTGTGGTGACAGATATCACTGAGATTGTGCCCTTCATGGTGTTTGCTGATTCCATCCTATCTCTCTTTGTGTCTTTGCTGACTACTGTGGGTGGACTTGTGAAAGTGCCATGTGCGATGAACTCTGTGCTGGTCACTGTACTTAATCCTGTAATTTTAATCTCTCCTAGATGCACTGTATGATTACACCAAAGGGAACTTTACAGTCACAGGACCAACAGCCACAGCATCGATCTTCTCCACTTACCCTTCTCCCTATATGTCTCTGACAGGGAGCTTCTTCACAGAGGTCAGCAGGGACGGCCGTGGTGTGCTGGGAAAAGCTGTGTGGTAGCAGGTCCTAGTGCAGGTCTGGTGCAAAGGACTCAGCTCTATACGTGCAGATACAGTCACAGCCTCTGCTACAGACAGCCCACCATCCAGGCAGATGCCTGACTGGTAGCGTCCAAAGCTTCTTGAGGGCAGAAGACAGAGGGGGTAAATTGTCTAGGTCAAGGGATCAGAAAGCTTCTGTCTTTTTTTCTGAGCTGAGGATGCTGTGCTTGGACACAGTCAGGAGGATGGTGAGAGCTACAGATCCTGCATGTAACCATCTGACTGCTCTGTCTCCTTCAAGTGTGCAACTGCAGTGCTGTGCAAAAAAAAAAACCACAAGTGAAAACGAAAACATGCTACCAGGAGTTACATGGTTCCTGCTCTAGTGGTATCTCTGCAAGCAGTCCAAGGTTCTCCAGGGGCATTTTCTGAAGCAGATAAAGACGGGCGTCATTGTCACTATACAAACAACTATCACTGATGTCTTAGGCACTGCACGTCTGTGATTGCCAACTATGTGTTGTCACAGACAGGATATTCTGTTTCCCAGATAAGAATCCATTATCTACCTTCAGTCCTAAAAGGGTAGATGCAGCAAGCTATATAATCTCTCTTGCTAAGAACGATCAGATCTGTCTCGTTATTTGTTTGTAGTGGTTCTGTGTCTGATGAACAAAAGGTACTTTAAATAACCTATGCCCCTAATTTGAAAGATGGAGGGCACAGGCAATTCTGAGAAGCTTGTGTCAGTTCTAGAACAATTTTGTTGTTGATATGGACACATTTTCACTGGGAAATGACTCATCTTTTTTCCAGAGTCACTTACGAGGATGGAATAAAATTAGGGTCCCTCACGACTTGATCATTTCACCTGCTCAATCATTCTGGGAAGTCTCACAGCTGAGTGGGATCCTCCTGCCTTTGCTGCTCTCTGTCCTGACTTGTTTCCCCTTCCTGCTCCTGCAGTTTATGGCGACGGTGATCTTGTTCTTGGGCATTCTGGCCATCCACGATGAAAAAAATAATGGAGCCCTGAAAGGCACACAGGCTCTGCTCACGGGTATCCTGGTTCTGGGCATCGGCATGGGGATGGGGATGAACACAGGCTATGCCATAAACCCCTCCCGGGACCTGCCACCAAGAATCTTCACTGCAATTGCTGGCTGGGGAGTGGATGTCTTCACGTGAGTGACCTGGTCTCACACTGCATAGCTCTCTAGGAATGAGAAAAGCCCATGATAACATAGTCATGGAGATCGTGTATAATTGGAATGCAAGTCTGGCTCCCAATGGATTTGAGTCTTGTGGTTAATTTTCTTTGGAACAAGTGCCTCTCAAGCGGGCTCTTCTTTCCAGAGAGCAAATATTGCGCATAGAGAAGCCCCATGCATCCTGTACACATAATCTGGGATACACAGTTCGCCAGCGTAGGATTCACCTTGACATTTGGATGTCCCAGTTTAGAAACCAGGAACACAGTCTTCCTCTTACCTAGAGATCAAACTGGTTACTGCAATGACTGGACAGACCATGATTTGGCTCGCTAGAAAGCAAGTACTTGCAGCTGGATTGCTGAACAGCTTTCCTAAATTTAGATGTTCTGAATCTGGAGATGAAACTCTACTTTTCAAAACCTACTAAGATGTTTTCATGCCATAGCTTTTTCCACATTGAGGGCATTAGCAGAGTTTCTCTTCTGTCTCAGTTGCCCATTTTCATGAAGACCATGCAGAGCCAATTTCCCAGGCCAATAACAAAAGTTACCTTCCTTCCAGCTATAAGACTGATGGATACAGAATTTATTTAAGCCATCTGGAGGGATGAGTGTGTGAAATGACACCAAACACCTCTGTTCACAAAGCCTAGCCCTAGCACTCAGCTCACCTCACCCTGCCCCTTGCAGCAGCAGGTTCACTGGCTCACTGGATTCTTCTTTTGTGTTTCTTTTTAGGGCTGGACATTACTGGTGGTGGGTTCCACTTGTAGCTCCGACACTGGGAAGTCTTGTTGGTGGTTTAACCTACAAACTCTTCATTGATATTCACAATCAACCTGTCCCAGAGTGTGGAAATGAGAAAGGACAGACAGACGTTGAGAGTTCCACATTGTGATGGCTACATAATCTCAGAAAACATCTTGCCAGCAAAGTCTGTCTGGGCACATGCAATGGGTTAAACCCTAACCCTGGGTAAAGGCACATGCAATGGCATTGCTGAGGCACACTTTTCTCATCTAGCAGGTGGAGAAATGAGAGAGTAGCTTAAAATAAATCCGTTCTGCTTAACCAGACAAACAGGTCTCTGAGACACTTAGCAGACCCGAGAAGGGCTGGACCCATATATGATCTGAATAAATTATTCGATCTTTCTGAGTAAAAATCAGCCCTGAAAAATCACATTCTGGAGATGCAGCACTGCAGTTACCTGTAAGTTCATAGCAATCAAATATAAGATTCAGCAGGGCCAGAATAAAAATTAGTCAGGGGGGCACAAGTGAAAATCAGGGAAGACCTACACTGTTGCAGAAACAAGGGAGTTTTGATCTCAAATATTCTGCTAAAAAATAGATATTACAATGATGAATCACAGGCTCAGATTTATTTCCATTAGCTAATCTGCCACCTTGACAATCATCCAGTTTGTCAGAGCACAGGGAATCATATAATGACTTGGGTTGGAGGGGACCTTGAGAATCACCTAGTTCCAACCCGCTGCAATGGGAAACAGGCAGGGTCGCCAACCACTGGATCAGGCTGCCAGAGGTCCCATTCAACCTGGCCTTGAATGTCTCCAGAGAAGAGCAAGGACAGTCTGATAAAGAAATGTGTCTGGAGGATTTTCCTGGCTGGACACAGCCTCACTGGAACAGACTAGACGTTTTGCACTATGCAGGTGATAGAGCCACGTGTATTACTGACGGGTTAGACTTCAACTGCAACTTTATGAGAGGACTGAGACAACTCCTGTGGCAGTATCTCCAAATGTCAAAAGTTCTTTCTTCCACTCTGACTGTAAGATAAACAGGAACAGGCCACCGTGCTCCTGCATGAAATCTGCAACATACATCTGAATGAGGAAATGGTCAAGCAGTAGCCTTGCAAATTTGTAGCACCACTGGACTAAAAGTACAACACTATCAGCAGTATCAGCCTATCTCCAGGCTGGGTGATAAGCCCGAGCTTTCTGGGAGATGCTTTAGCAAGAATGGTACATACGACAGGAATACGACTGTGGTACAAGGGCTGGACACTACTGAGACACAATACCAGGCTCTACAAGGTTAGGAACTGACAGAACATCACTGTTACACAGAACTTCAGAAACTGGCATTTACTGGCTTTAATAATCATTAACATCACACTACTAAAAGGATTACTAGTGTATTACTGTGGCATGAGATTAGACGGTAGGTACCATGTCCATTTACTCATTAGAGTTCACCTTTTATTAGTAGAGCAGCTACAGGATGCACATCAACTTAAGAAGGTAGAAAATCCCCACACTAGGGGATTTTCTTATGTAAGGGATGATAGAGGGCAGATGCCAGGCAACTCCTGGGGTCTCTGTGAGCAATCTTCATTAAGGGTAGACTGCAGTGAGTGCTAGAAGCCAACAAAGCTTGCCAGAGGCAGAGATGCTGGCTGCAGAAATTCTGAACAGTGAACACTGGATGGAAGTAGAAAAGCTGTCACATCTATAAGCCTTCTCATCTAGGCAGCTCAAGGTGGGATCAGCTTAAAAGACACTGTAACTTACCCTTCTCAGTGAAAGTCTCTGCTGCATTAAAATAAAAATGGTCCAGACTGCACCCTGCTGTTGCTGTACATCTCTGTGCATGTGCTTCCAAAGGTATTTTCAAATACCCAATGACTCTGGAGGAAAATATTTAAATCTTTATTAAAATATTATTAAGCACTTAACAGGGTGGCTTCATCTTCCTGAAGACCACACAAAACTTGCAAAACACTCACAACATCCCTGTGAGGTAGGTTGGTCTTATGTAGTTATGCAAGCGTTTTATAAATAAAAAAATGCTGTTATTTAAATAATCAACTCTTATTTGCAGATGGTGACTTTTATTTCCCTCCTTAGGCATAAAACATGCTACCAGGTGGATTCAACATATCCAAGAGGACAAACTGGCACATAAAGGTAACAGAAATAGATGCAACTGAAAATCAGAAGTCAGTATGCTAAAGTGCAGTTCTACCCTGAAAACTTCCAGTACCAAGGGATCCTCCTGGCTTACAGGACTCTACCACTGCAGACCCACCTGCAGCCACCCTAACTCAGCATTTCCCACAAGAGGAGGAAGTGGAGACAACAAAGGACCTCGCAGGTTCTGGCCGCTGGCAGGTTAATTGGAAAGGACATCATGCAGATGTCACTGTCTGAAAAGATGTGGTGGGCAAGCGTCTCTAGGCTAGCACAGAAACACAGAAGCCCTGGGCTCCTCTGTAATGTGAATGAGAGCAGAAGCTAGAAAGAGCACAGGAAATGTGGAGTTTGAGGCTGTCTGAAGTAGAAGATATTCCTTTGTTCTGTGGGTTCCAGCCTGCTCCCATAGCATGCAAGGTCAGGACCTTTACTTTGAAAGGAAATGTCAGAAATATACTCCGTAATTCAGCACAAGTGATCTATTAAAGTAACAGTGACTTACATTTACTTTCATTTCACTGTTGTAGTTGTTCAGGAATAACAGGTTCCCTACAGAGCAGCGATATCAAGGGCTTCTTCGTGCCCTCTGAAAAGTACATACTGCAAGTAGCAGGAGGGAATTAAATCAGTGTTTTGAGGTTTGTTATCCAAGTTGCCCTGAAGTACACCCCTCCCATGAAGGGTCCGGAGGGCAAGGTGTATGAGGAGTGGCTGAGGTCCCTTGGTTGGTTCAGTCCAGAGCAGAGCAGGCTGAGGGGAGGCCTCATGGCAGCTGAAGTTCCTCACACAGAGTGGAAGGGCAGCGCTGAGCTCTGCTTTCTGGTAACAGGGACAGGGCCCAAGGGCAGGGCATGAGCTGTGCCAGGGGAGGGTCAGCTGGGTCTTAATAAAAGGTTTCTCACCAGAGGGTGGTGGATATGGAACAGGCTGCCCAGGGCAGCTGTCATGGCACCAAGCATGATGGAGCTCAATGAGTGTCTGGACAATGCTCTCATCCATATGGCTGAATTCTGGGGGTCCTGTGTAGAGCCAGGAGTTGGAGCTGATGATCCTTACGGGTCCCTTCCAACTTGGGGTATTCTATACTTCTGTGATTCCATGGTTATGTTTCATGCAAATCCTGCATCCTATTCACGCAAATGGAGCTTGGTTTGAACCACTGTAACTCTGTATCAGAAAACATCAAAGTTTCTTGCTTTTTTCAGAGCCAGATCTGTGTATCTCACTTCCTTGAAGAATTCCCAGCTAGTGAGGAAGTCTTGGTGGAGGGCATGCTAGTGTTGCTCTTCTGGACACTTGTTGGCTGTGAGGGTTGTTTCTTTTTCATCACTGGAGTTTTGTTCTTACTTTTAAATACCTTACTGGGGTCCAGCTTGTTTACAAAGGAATCAGCTTCTTCAGAGAGAAGAGTTGTGTTGATTGTTATGGGTTTATACATGTTAAACCATTGCTGAAAGACAGGATGGTGGAGAAAGAGCAGGTTAAATATCAAACTGTAATTACAGACTTTCTGCCTGTTTCTTCTCATCCTAGAGCCTCAATTTTAGTCACAATCTACATATCAATTTGCAGTTTACAGGACTGTGTAGAGTGCCTTGTGACAGGAATGCAGCTACAGCCCTGGAGCTGCCCCACATTCCAGACAAGGAAGAGAAGAACCAGAAACAAAGTTAACACTATTCTTCCTGCAGTGTAACTCGTGTCAGGAGCAACTCCTGACTTAAACCACATGAAGAAAAGCAAAGGAAGAAGATTAAACCAGGCCACTTTTATCTAGGTTCAGAGCAGCTGAAAAGATTAAAAACCTCCAATAAAAAAGTGCTTATGAAATGTAACCAAAGCATCTGCACTTTTCAAAGGACAGCCTACCTCACTCTCTTCATACATACGATATTACGATTTCTTTTTAAACTCTTGACACAAAGGATTTTGTGTTTGTTTCTCTTCAGCTGGATTTAATGTTTAGAAGTGATTTTTTTAATTCCCATATGCTGCAGAATTATGTCCTGAAGTTCCCATATCTCAGTGCTTTTCCTATCAGTCTTCTACTGATGAAGTCATGAAATAAAATTGCAGTGGTTTAAGTATTACAAATCCCACTGAGACCATCCTCACTAAGGTTTTTAACGAGATAAACAGAAGATCAATACCAAATGTAAACAGCAGTCTGTTCATGTACTGTCTAATGGCAAAGGGCTTTAATATACAATCTTTAAAGACCTTTACAAATGATAATGGTTAACATACTAGGATGATTTAAACTAAGAGGCTGGAGTTGATTAGAGAGTATACAAATAATTTTGCTAAGTTTTGTGAATATAATGAACATAATGAAATATTCTAGCAAGAAAACTACATAAAGGAAGAGCACAGAAATATGCTTAATACACTATGCTCACAGCCCTGACTAACAATAGTAGTAGTGCACAGGGAAGACACCAGAAATGCAAAGAGACCAACTAATAGAAGGGAAGTTGACAGTGACTTTAGCGAATAATTTTGATGCATGTTCAAGAATTAGGCAGGGACCAAGGAATGTCAAACTGGTAATATAGCTGTCATGTGTGGGTTAAGTGCAGGACACTCAAGGGGACCTGCCAGGCCTTGCCAGCCTGCAAAGTACATTACACTACATCGGCTCACACAAAGTGGAAGCTGGGTTAGGGCTGAAAGCCTAGTCAAGCACAGAGGAACGAATGGGAACCTCTAAGCAGGGTACTGGCAGAACAGAATAGCTATTTTAATAATACAGCCTGGACTGGTCTGTACTTAGAGCTCTCCTATGAGTACTTCTGTGATTGCTGGCATTTAAAGTGCCTTTCTGGGAACCAATTTTATCAGGGTATTCCTTTGTGACTGATGACGATAGAAGAGGAATTGGTATTCTGGACTAGGTTGAAGTTGACAGCTCTCCCCTGGCCTTCTGTCTAATGTGTACCTGGAATTCCCTCTCCACCAAGGCAGCAGTAGGATCTTGTTTGGTGCTATGCCTAGAAAGCTGATCTAGACAAATATTACTTAGACAAATGGCTTAACATCTCCTCTAGCAGTCATGGAAATGGACACTGGCCTCCAAGACCAGACAGCAAGGACTTAATTAGCTTCCACCACCTGCTAACAGTGCTAAAAGGCAGAGATCAATTAAGGTGAGAAAAGTAGATTTAACACCACTGTTAATGACTGTTAATGTGGTAGAGGGGAAAGGCTCATGGCCTCTCCCATGGCTTACTAAGGAGACCTAGTTAAGTCTACGGACTGTCAAAGGTTGGAAGATGTTTTTCCAATCTATAATTAACACAAAATGCTGACAAGACAGACTGCACTATATTACCTTGGCTTGAGGGCTGACTCCATAGCTGGTGAAGGCGTACTGCCACTGTGGGAGACCCAGGTGAGTGATGAGCAGGCGGTAGTAGGCTGTGAAGGTTTTGGTGAGGAAATGCCAATACAGAGCTCTGTCTAGGAACCATATCTCTGTGTCTGAAGACACTACTAGAACCACACAAGCAGAAACCATACTGTTACTTTGTAGTGATATGAGATCAATCCCTGACCCACCGTCAAGTGGGAGACAAAACACAGTTATGGAAAAGGCTGCACCTTTTCAAACACAGCATCCCTGACTAACATAGATGATTATCCACAGGGAAAGTGGTTTAATGGATAAGAGGCTGATGTGTGAATAAATCTTGATTCTGTTCCTAGAATAACAAAATAGTTACTACAGTCACTTTCCCCACTTTAAAATCTATGCAATCCTATTTCTATCTAGCCTGGGACTGACACTCTACATTGAACATCCTCAGACAACAGCAACTTTGCAGTGTAATTCCAAGGCATTATCATAGCCAACATTTTGCCCCACAAAACATAAACAACTAACCAAATTGTCAGTCATCTAGATTACTGAGTAAAGTCCAGAACTCATGGGAGAATGTATTCTGCCAACAAAAACACGTTTTGCAAAATCTCTCAGTGGTGATCAAACATTCCTCTGCTGGCAAGAGAAAGAAGAAACCACCATCAAATTACCAACTTAACAATAAGTGATTTCACTTGGAAAACGGAGACACTGAACACTACCAATTAAAAACACTGCCTCCTATGCTGACATCAGCAGCAGTAAACAACACTCCCTCCCCTTGTTCAGGTTAGCCATTGCATGGACTGAAATCACTACCACTGAAAGCAAGATGACAAGCAGTTAAGTTTCTGCCCTGGGAGTTTAAAGTCATATCCAATTAAAAACAAAAGATAACAAACAAAGGCTTTTCTTAAGAACAGGTATACCACAATTGCACAATCCCACACAGCGTACATGCACGTACGCACACACCTACTGACCTGTGCACTTTGACAGATGACAGCTACTTTATAAGAGACTTGCATGTTTCACCAAACCCTGACTGAAACCAACTTTTCTGGTATGTTTTAGAAAGCATAGCTCATCTCATGTCTTTTGCTCTGCCTTTCAACCTTCCCCAAGCAAATTTTGACCTAGTTAGGAACTTGAGGCTCTATATGCATATTCAACGTGTCTGAAACAGTCTAAATCTGCCTAAGAGGAGGACCATTTTTGTCATCCCTTTTGCTTCTAAGCAGTTTACGTTTCTTATCAAAACATAAACCAACTGTTCTAAAACATCTAAGTAACCAGATGTATGTTAGCAGCTGAAAGTCTAGCTCACTGCATTATTTCAACACAACTGCCTGTTGGTTATATGTGAGTGCTTTCCTATTTCAGTATGCAACTACACTGTGCATGCAGAACTATTAAGTTATAACTTAGACTCAATTTTTAAAAGGAGTGAAAATGTTAGCTCCAACTAAGCCACTGTGAAGACTTAGCCGCTGAGTTCAGCAGAGCCTGGATGTCTCAGTAAACGTTCATCTATAAACTGCAAAGAAGGTAGAAATTTTATGATCCTATGCATGTGCCTCCCAGATACAATCTGCAAAAAGAGATGGATAACTTTTTTCAGTCTTACCTGGTTTAGTATGCTTATAAACAAGACAAACTTTCCCATTCCCATTGCATGGGTCTAATTCAAAAATAAGACTACGAGAATCAAAGTGTGGTTTCTCTGGTTTGTCTTCATTACCTGAAAGCAGAAAAAAAAGTATCTTAAAATGTGTTTGGGAAACTGACTGCATCTCACCTACAGTCAATCCATTTGGCAGTTGCTAATAAACTAACAGAGCAAGAACTAAACCAGACCATTATATTCATACTTCTTGGAAAGGATTATATACAGAGAGAGAGATATCTTTCAAGGTTTCATTAGGAGAACAAATAACAGAATCAAAATCAGATGGCTGAAGACATCAAGCTGCCCTGTAGTCCCTCCCTCACCTAAGACAGGATCAGCTTTTTTACCATTTCTTAACAATCTCCCATGCTCAAAATATCTTTCCATGTTCTTTTCATGCAGCTAAATGCATTGTTATCACTTAGAAGTTTTGCTCACAATGACCTTGAATCTTCCTTCCTGCAACTGAAATCCAGTATTCTGTTCTGTCCACCTTCCTTTATTTTGGTCCTATTTTCTTATTTCCTGAAGAAGTTAGAGAGAACTGTCTATTCTTTTTCTCTTGATAGAAGACCTTAATGAACCTGAAGATAGACATTTCTTCACACCTTCAGAGCAACATCAGCCTCTTTCTCAACATCCAAATGTTCTGACTCTCATTCAACTTGTGGCCCAAAACCAATTCAGAGCCTTTCTGTGGACCACTTTAGAACTGTGTAGCTGTGAACTCTTGTGGTACATCATTTTGAATTTTAATATTTCTGAGGAAGAAGGAGGACAGAAGAACTGTACTCTTCAGAAGAGCTCTCCATGAAAATCAGGACGATAATTCTTATGGGTTTCTAACTTCTACTCACTGCACCTTTAAGTACATCACTGAAGGTCTTTGAGTCTAAATAGCTAATAATGTAAAAAGGGGAAAAGGCAGAACAGGAGGACAGACAGACTGTTAAAAGGGAATGAAAATACTAGTGATTTAGAGTTAACAAAGATTCACAGCTACATAGCACGTAGGTCTACATTTCAAAGTTGTAAGGGACTAAGAGAATATATACTAGCTATGGTCCAGCAGACACAAAAAACATCTGTTGTCATATCCAGGTGCCGTACTGTAACATTAACACAGCAAAAGGAACAAAGCAGAGCACTTCCTCTAACGTGTTAACAGTACCTTACCCTCCTCATCGGTGTCATCTTCCAGGTCAGCAAGAGATGGTGCATTAGGCACAGTGTACATGGAGGAACCTCCAAGCTGAGAAAGCTTTGAGATACTATTAATCACCATGGAACCCAGGGGCATTGGGGTATCTGCAATAAGACTGATCATTAATTACATCCAGTACCAGGAAAGCACAGAACATACTGCTTTTTCTCCAAACATATACTCAAGCTCCTCTAAAAGAGATGGGGATCTCTACATACAGTTTACAAAATAAGGCTCCACAGGAGAAGAAAAAAGGCATTTTCAGACAACATCAGGTCAGCAGCTCCTGCCCCACTGCAAAATAAAGGAAATTTCAACTCAAAGACCTTTATTTGTTCTAATTTGGAGCAACTCTTAACTTCTGTAATCTGGATCAGAAAAGGAACTGCTATTCACATGATGTCTTGGTGCCAGGGACATGAGAACTGCACTGCAGACTAGACCTGTGCTGCAGCTGCTAGCCCAGGCCTGTGAAATTGGCTAGTAGTCCTGTGAAAACCTTAGCTAGTAACATCCACCTCCATGCAACATTGCTGCTGCCTTTCCTACAAGGAACCACTCACTCACACAGTATTAGCCAGCCTGTCTTCTTACACCTCATGCATTCTTTTGTGCTCCAATCTAAAACAGGTTTTCATCAGTGTGACAGCATGTTGTTGTTCTTGAGAGAAAGTTATGGACTTGCCACTTATCACAAGCACACCACTTGGCCACAGATCAGCATGAAGGGCCTCAGTAAACACAGAAGTACCTTTGCTTGAACAAGACAGTTATGGACCTGCCTGGACTCTGGGAACTTGTGTGCTCTAAAAACAAGAATCTTCAGAGGTCACAGCACACTAAAACCCACTTGAAACATTATGGGACTTCAGTGAAGGTGCTGCAGCCCTGCTATCTGAAATGAAATCCCACTTCCTTACGAAAAAGTTCAAGTTACCAAGAGTGCCTGCAGCCCACTCTGACAAAACAGTGACAAGGATCCAGCATACCTGAGTTGCCAAATAAGGGCAGATAATGAAGCTTGGTCCTGCTCTCAATTCCACCATTAACTTTAGAAATAATTCCAATTAATGGACTTCAGCTGGTGGAAAGCAGAACCAGGCACAGACCTTGCAGTTCTGGCAGGGTGATAAGGTCTGTATGTGTGGTAAGAGGTACTCATGCATGATTTCTCTTGTTATTGTGGGAAGGTCTTGTCTTCATGGCTGGCTTGGGTGCATGACTGAGTCAGGCTTCTATTAACCCAGGAAAAGAACTATGTGAGAATAGTATGTTCCACTTCAGCTGGGTAGGGTAAAGATGCAACTAGCAAAGAAGACAGACTATATTTTATAACTGTCATGGTCTTTCTGCTTCTCTCTTTTGGGCTCAGTCAGATAGTTTCATCAGATTAATTTTCCTAAGATTACAGCCACCAGATGGTGTGGAGAGACATACAAGATATTAATGTGAAGATACTGATGTGAAGAACTTTCTACAGCACTCATTATGGTTTGTAATCCAATGAGTAATTCACATACTTACGTGATAGTGAAGGATAGTTCCCTCCTCATACCACAGAGGAAGTAAAAGAGAGAGGGATTATGCTGTCAGCACAAAGTCCTCATTCTGACCTTTTATTCAGTTTGCCAATTTAAAATGAGTGCACACTTCAGGTCACCTGAATTGCATATACTATACTTTAAATGAGAAAGAGGCGTTTTCATTGGGTCACTCCTCTTACTTCTTTTTGATAGGATAACATGCTAGACCTGCTTCTTTCCCCACAAACTACGGAGTGAGTCCAGGTACTAGATTTAAAAAACATACCTAAATCTGTACGTTGACAGATGGCCAATGTACTACAGAATAGTATTTGTCATGAACCATTGTTTGGTTTTGAGACTGTGTTTGGTGTTCATCTCTTTTGCACAAGTATATGCAAACAACAGCTTCTGCCCTGTTGCATCAGGAAAGGATTTCTGATGTTTTCCCCCTCATCAAGACATTTCTAAAGCAGCCTATGATACAATGCCAATCTGCAATCACTTATTAAATCAGAGATCTGTTTTCTAGTGACTGATCAAACTGTCAAGTAGGAACAGATGACACCATTTTTTCACAAGGTAAAGAATGGTGTTAGTTTTTCATTCAAACAAACTGCAAAAATAAAGTTTGAAACTAAAGAGACCCTGCAATGGAAGGATTATCTGCAACATATATGGACATCAGCAGAGACGAACACATGGACTCACCGTCGATTTTTACACTCCAGGTCATCTGGAAGCCATCAGTCATCAGATAGAAGTTCTTTAAATCCTCTGGCAATATGCAGGAGTTTTTCTGCAAATCACAAGAGGCTTGAAATGTTACGGGAAAATGCAGAATATGCCTCAAACCCAAAGAGCAATTGAATACTGATATAGAAATAGTTGCCACCAAGTGTTTTGCTCAGCTCCTAGATGACTCAAATCAAGCCAAATATTTCAATCTAAAACTGGTAGAAAACTGCACATTTCTTGAGAATGTGCTATACTATCAACAAAGATGTAGAGGGAAGATTTCACAATGAACAGTCTGTCATCATAAGGTCATTACATGATCGTTTCCCAGCTGAGACAACACAATATCCTGTGATATTAAATGTCATTCCAGGATCACAGAAACAAGAACATATTTGTTTTCATATATATATATATAACTTACAAGAGTAGAGTAGTCTTTTAAGTGAAATAAGGCTAAACTTTCCCATTCCACTAAAGCATGTATAATTGTACCACAAAGACTCTTTTCTTCGAAGGCCTTTCAGTTCCAGACAGGTGAGAAGAGAACAGATTCAAGAGCTGCAGATAGTCAAGCAGATTTCACATTTGATTTAACAGTATATGGGCAAACACACAGCCAGCCAAACAAATGCCCCAGCCTGGTTTCATCCCACCACACTCTGGCACTGGGCTGGGGCTCCTAAGAATGCTTTCTTCTGAAAAAAAACAGTGAAAGGAGCAATTGGGTCATTAAAAGTGCTCCTAAGTACCAGGATCCTTCTCCTATACATATTCAAGTTGTGGAAGGAGACTTTCTTAATTCAGACTCTTAAGTTAAGAAACAAAAAAAGAAAGGATAAAAGCTCAGTCTTCTGAATAACTAAAAGCCTATTAGAGCTACAGGCAATTGCAGGGGCTGGTCTTGGAAACAGGTGTGGGTGCAGATCCTTCATTCACACGACACAGAATGAAACAGTACAGAAGTAAGTCAGTTTTAAGAAGATAAGCAACACACATGATTAAAGGAGTTACTTGTTGCTTTGCAGTTATTTGAGTGAAAAAAAGAGACCAAGAAAGACTGAAATAAGTTCACATCTAAAGTGTCTTCAAACTCTAGATTTCAAGAAAGAGAATCAGACCCCAAAATTCAGGAGAGTTTAATAATTAGAAGTATTAAAATATAATAATGTTAGCTGTGGCTTTGTCTATCCGAACCTTTTAAGTTTCCAGTGATGCAGGTTCCACAACCTCTTCATTACTTTTTCCAAGGGCTGCATCACCCTCATTGAGAAAAAGGTTTCCTGGCTGCAGTTTAATCTTCAAGCTGCAACATGTGCTCATTCTCCCTTTTCAGTCCCATCGCTATTAAACCCTCTCAGAGACAAAGACAATAAGCCCTTTGGAAGATAAGCCCTTGTTAAATCGTAAGGTCAGACAACTTCTTTAAAAGATAGGGTTGAGACTTGTATATAACCACAGGGTTCAGGCAGCCACACTTTGCGGGGAAACGAGCAAATAATATGAGATTTGTGACACAGTGTATCTGGTGACTAAAGTGCTTTTGTGACAAGATTTTCAGCCTTTTCCAGAAATTGTTTACTTCTTTCATTCATCCAGTTTAAAATATATCCTGGTGGACGTGGCCTGTTCTTTATGCAGTGAATTTGACACTCAAACAAGAAACTATGAAATTACAGACTTTAAGAGCATTAAGGTCAGCAGTGCTGTCCTCTACACACAAAGCTTATCCTACCACAGATCCAGATTTTATTCGAGTAGGATTCACAGGTTAGCCTCAGACTCCTTGACGAGTTTCAGAGCAGCTACAGAATTGCTTTGGAGAAAGCAGAGGTGTCATACTAACAGCTTTCCAGCACTCCCTCTGCTGAGACTGGATTTGTAATGTTCTTAGAGATGGTGATAAGACTGTTCCCCACATTTGTAGCCTGTGCACATCCAGATGTCTGCCTGGATTTTGACTCAGTGCCTCTACCAACAGGAGCTACTCCCAGCAGTGCACCTAGCTACGCTGCTGATTTCTGGTCATTAGGGACTGACACAAGGAGGGGCAGGTCCTGACCTTCTCCTGGCCATATTCCTTTCCAAAGATCTCGGCAGGGTTTCTGCTTGATAAATCACAGTCATATAGAACCACAAAATTACAGAATGATTTGTGTTGGGAAGGAACTTTAAGAACTTTTAGTTCCAGCCCCCTGCTATAGCAGTGACACCTCCTACTAGACCAGGTTGTTCACAGTCCCATCCAGCCTGGCTTTGAATGCTTCCAGGGAGGGGGCATCCACAGCCTCCCTGTGCAACATATTCCAGTGTCTCACCACCCTCACTGTAAAGAATTTCTTCCTCATATGTAGTCTAAATCTACCCTCTTTCAGTTTCAAACCATTTCCTCTCATCCTGTTGCTACCTGCCCTTATAAAAAGTCCCTCCTCAGCTTTCCTGTAGGCCCCCTTCAGGTACCGGAAGGCTGCTGTAAGGTCTCCTTGGAGCCGGCTCTTCTCCATGCTGAAGAGTTGCAGCTGTCTCAGCCTGTCTGTGTAGCAGAAATGCTCCAGCCCTCTGACCATCTTTGTGGCCTTCCTTTCGACCTGCTCCAACAATTCCACGTCCTTTCCGTGTTGGGGGCTCCAGAACTAGACACAGTATTCCAGGTGGGGTCTCACAAGAGTTGAATAGAGGGGTCAGAACCTCCTGCCCTGACTTGCTGTTCATGCTTCTCTTGATGCAACCCAGAATAGTTGGCCTTCTGGACGGCCAGAGCACAACTGCTGCCTCATGTTGAATCTTTCCTCAATCAACACCCGCAAATCCTCCTCCCTCAGGGCTGCTCTCAAGCCATTCTGCACCCAACCTGTGTCTGTGCTTTGCCCTGACCCAGGTGCAGGATCTTGCACTTGGCCTTGTTGAACTTCATGAGTCTGGCATGGGCCCACCTCTTAAGCCTGTCCAGGTCTGTCTGGATGGCATCCCTTCCCTCTAGCGTGTCAAATGCACCTTTCATTTCGGTGTCGTCCTCAAACCTGATAAGGGTGGACTTGATCCTAGTGTCCACATCACTTACCAATGCATTACATGGTCCCAACACTGATCTCTGAGTTGTTACAGTTTCTGTCCTCTAAACTGTGGCACACACACAGTGCAGGAGCCTCTCACGCACCCACTGCTTTCAATCCTGCATGCTAAATGATGTACTTTCCATGCACATCCATTCATGCCTTCAGACTACGGATGGTAAGTCCCAGATACTAATGGCTTTGCAGCTAGCAAGTGGGCAGTTTGCTTTACTTGTCCCGATAGCAGCCCAGTCACTAACACAGTGCTTTCCTTACCCAGTTTCTGAAAATCTCCAGAGATGAGAGCCACCAAAGCAGAGTCTGATACTGCAGAAACTGTGTTTTCAGAAGAACTTACTGTCATCTGATGAGAGCTTGCTGATGGCCAAGAGCCTTGTGGTAACTTTAAGAACATTACTAAACCACATGGACATATCTGAAGTTCTTTAAATGCCTTTAGCAACACACCTTATTCTCTGGGTTCTTTGCAGTTCTAAATATTTACTATTTCATGCTTCGTTTTCACCACTTCTGATTCCAAGCTGTATCTGCAAGAACAGCGCTAATGTTTAAAACAAATAAAAAGAAAGAAAATACGACAGATCTGCTACAAAGAGTACAAATGTTTACACAGTGCTTTTTAACATCCCACCCCTCAATTTTGTACTGACCTACTGCAGCAGTAGAAATATATAGGGGAACAGCTTCTTTGACTTCAGTGGGTGTTTGCCTGTAAGCACTATGTGAAATATATAAACTGGAATGACTGGTCCTTCCACAAAAGTTAAGTTTGGAAAGGCATTCTGCTCTGAATCCTCCTTTTCTGGAAGGCAAGAACAATGCATGCATGTTTTTTCAACTGGCCACCCTCCCCACTTTATTTTTGGATTCTCCTAAATATGTCCCCTTGGATGACATTCCAAATGGTGCTCAAAAGTGCTGTGCAGATCTGAGGCCCACATGAAACCCAAGAAAGCCTTATTAATACTTATCTCTTCAATTTGACAGAGAGAACTGACCAGTATGTCATACTGTGCTTAGCCACATGACTTCGAAACAGTGATTTTCTGGCAGCACAGTCAGATAAACAATCCACTATTAAATACCAAAAAATGGCTTTATCTCAAGAAGTTGTACTCTCACTGATCAATTGGAGTTTCCAGGATTGTGATCTCCAACACTGTAAATACAGTTTCCTAAAAACTTGCCAGAAATGGCTTAACCACAGCCCTGGTGAGCAGCTGTTTTCCTCCCAGTCATCTGGTTACACTCATCCGCTCATAAAACAGAATATCCCAAACACTCAATATGATGAGTAAGGTCTCTTTCTTTTGATTATTGTCCATAATATCCTCAAATAGTCTCCCAAGAATGCACAGTCCTCTGATGACAGACAATATTACAAACAGGGAAGGAGGCTTTGCTTCCAAGATCTGATCAGTACTAATACAGCTAGAACACTTGACATACATCAGTTCACTTAAATCACTACTGAAACAATGCCTCCTAACCAATTATCCTAGAAAAAAAATGGACATCAATCTAAGCATATTGCTCTTGACTGAATTCTCCAGCAATCTGTGTGACTATTACCCTACTTCTTGGGAGAGAAGGAAGGGACTCATGCAGCTTCACATGGCTTCCAAAAGACACAGCACATCAGCAGCCATTTTTCTCTCTCCCTGTTATCAGGCCAATTCAGGACTGGCCTACCATAGCTGTCAGGGTATACAGAAGAGTATTTGTAGCTTACTGAGACATTCCTGTTCACCTTTTGTAACTGTGATCCAGGTGGGACTCCCAGGACCACCCTCCTTGGATTTCCTGCCCCTTCCTCCTATGAAAAGGCACAGGGCTGGAGTGGGCCCAAATCCCTGCTGCAGAGAACATGATTTGGCAGTTTTCTTGATGAAAAGTGAAGAACTGGTGTTGTGTAGTCAGTACTTTGTACCAGAAGATTATAAGGCTCCACAAGATAAGAATGCTGTGTCAGAATCATCAACTGCTTTCCAAAGGCTTCCAGCCTGTTCCCTCAAGGCAGCTTGAGGAAATACACCTGTCTTATGCACCAGTTCTTCTGGATTCACTTTCCCAGCTCTCTCACCTGCAGGATTATAAGGCAGATTCAAAGCTGGCAGATTCTGTGTTCCCGGGTATCAAGGATTGCAGGACCACCTAATGCTCTTGGAGAGCACTGCAAAAATATGGCAAGAAAGACCCTTGTGGATGTTTGCACCCCCATACAGATCTTTGAGACAAAATGAGATATGGTAGACATGCTGAGGAAACTTCTACAAGTGCCAGAAACAACCACCTCAGTTCCCAGTGAGATTTATGTTAAATTTCTAAATTGTCTGTCAGCCTAAGATAGGCCACAACAGGAAAGTCCCAGACTACTACTTCTTTGTCAACAAAGTTTATAAGGAGAAACAAAACATTTGTCAAGTTGAGTTATAGAATATCAAAGCTCCAGCAGCAACCTGCACCCTGCAAAGAAGCAAATTACAGGGACAGGCAGAATACCCCTTTCATTTTGTATGGCTCGCTCAGGTGCTGAGCTCTGGGACTCACAGCTCCCCGCAACAGATATAAATTTATATTTTTGAAAAGCAAAACAATGAGCTGAATGACTTATTTGTAATCTGGTTGAAGCAAAAAGAAAATTTAAATCAGACTTTGTCACTGCAGATACCAGAGTGTCTCCTAGCTATAGTTCAGTATAATGACTGGCTTTACAAAAAGCATATGTGGGATTGCAGGGCAGATGCCAATTTAATTTTTAGGAGTGGCAAATGATTCACAGCAAGATCTAGAGTTATTAGCAGTGACATTCCAGTGGCCTGAAAATTGTCTCAACTTCCCTTTTTACTGCTTGTCTCACTTTCTTTGGGAAAAGATAACATCTTGGCAGCTCTGAAATATTAAAAAACACAAAAAAATTTACCTGCTTTCATTAAAATATTTTGAAATGCTTTAAGTTTTAGGGGAAGTGATGTTACCCATGTAAATACCTGACAAGTGCATATCTCAAATATTTTTGTTGAGTGTGTAGATTTGTAAAAAAAAATATGCGGGCGTATTTGAGGTGTACTTTTCCAACCTGTGTCTACAAAAAGCTTCTGCTCTCCTGCTGTCTTACTGCACTGTAACCTGCCATCAAGCTTGCCTTCTGCCGCAGAACTCTTGGCACTTACTGGCTATGTAAAGATTTTAAAACTTCTACTGTTATAGTCAGTTAAATACTAGCAGAAACCAGGCACACCTCATTTTAACAAACAGAGCAAGCTGAGATAAGAAATGCAATACACGTTGCCTGCATTGTTAAAATACAAATGTAACCATTCACAATTAAATAATTCTGCTTTTCCTATAAGAATTTCTGTATACCACATATTCTTTCTTGGCAGAAATACTTCTCTGCAAAGCTGAAATGAGAATGGATAAAAATGCTTCTAAAAAAACATCGAAGAATAAAATCCTTAAAAAATAGAGCTCAAATTTATTAAATTTGGTAAGACTCAATAAAGAGAGAGGATTCTTCTGGGGAAGCTAGTGTAACTTTAGGAATAATTTTATCAACTTTCCCTACACTGTCCTGCAAATATTTTCCTACCAAATAAGTAAAGGGTAGTTAAAAATACAGGCTGCGTCAAAACTTTGTTAACGTCTCAGCTATGGAGTAAGGCATTATATGTACAACTGTTGCCACCTCGTGGCTGTGAGAACACAGTGATGAAAGTAAACTGAGTGTGTATATCTTTGCATTCAGATTCAAGGGGAGTTTGAAGAAAAGTTAATCTTGGAAGAACCTTGTAAGATGTTGAACAATTGTCACTGTAGGACATACTGCAGTTGTGTGGACTGCGTTAGACATCAGAGTTCATCCTCAAGCTGAGGAAATACTGGAAAAAATATACTTATTTTTTAATTCAGGAAAGAATACTTAAATTCCATTAATGCCACTGGAAACAAAAAGATAAAAACAACAGTGAACTCTTGCACCATTAGTCACCCAGGCCAACTGTATCTACTTAATCTTCATCATTTACTTCTACAATTTAACCAGTTTTTTCCATTAGTGAGAAAAAAACTCAAGTTTTGTTTTGACAATTTTGAAACAAAGTATGTTGTCTGAAGCACGTCAAATTTTGGTTTTACACGAATAGTTCAAATTTAGAACAAATATTATTGGATTTTGAGGATGAGAAGACCTGAAAATGACAACATGTTCTACAGGGACAGTCATCTCCACTCCACAGAAAAAGAAGGAGTGAATGCTACTGTGCTTCTCCTGGATTTGAGCTGGCTGACAGCCAGGATGCTTCTGATTTTCCAGCCCAGTTATTCAAACACCTGAACAACAGCTAGAAGAAATCAGGAATCAGTTCACACAAAGCTGAAACGCCATACATTTCTGCCTGACCACATTTATCAGCTACTGTACACGTTTCAGTAACTAATACAGGTAAATTACGGATAAGTAACACCAATCAGGATAGGACATTCCCAGCCCTAGTGCAAGATTTTGGAAAAAAAAAAAAAATTGTACATGGCATGATACTAAAGGGGGAAGTTATTTTAAATAGTGGAAACAAGTGCAGCTTCTTTCATCATGTGTAGTCAGGCACAGTCAGAATCTGATGGCAGAGAATTCACTCATCTCCATCCTCTACTATGCTCCCTCCCAAAGGCTGAACAGGTACAACCATCCCTTCCCAACACATGAGAAATAAGCAGAAAACAGTTACTGTCTCATGGTCACAGGACTAATAAATGCACGTACACTCAAAAAGGAGCCTACAAATGTCATCTCTGTCCATCAAAGTCACATGAACATTCATGAGCATGCAGCCTGGTAGAGTGGTCAGTAAATGGGCTGTTGAGGTAGCAAGTGGACTACAGCCTTCTTGAACAGGTACCTGGACATATTTTGACTGGGTGTGTAGCCAGGCAGAAAGTGAGGGCTATGAGAAATGGAAGCGATTAGCTGAAAACAAACAGGAGTGGATAACTGGCATGGACTAGGAGGTTCATTAGTAATTTCCATCTTCAGGCTTTTACCTTTAAAGTCCAGGAGAAAGAAGAGCCTAATTTTGCCCAAAAGTGCACTGGAGAATGATTTCAGTCCTGAGACAGAACAGAGTCTGGTCTCCATTGAGTCACCACTGCTGTTGACTGTTACAGTTCTGCAACTCCTTCCAAGAGGTGTTGTTCTGAACATATCCAAGCTAGTGGTATTTTCCTAACAGACAAGTAACATATGGTAGCCAAAAACCAGAGTGATATGTGATTAAAAAAAATAATACAAAAACAGAAGGAGAAACAAAAAAGAAACACCTGCAACTTGCATCACACTCCCAAACAGGTAGCATCAGAAACACAAGATAGCCATTGCATCAGATACTCTCCGGGGACTGCTGTACGTTCAGACTAATTTCACTGCAGTATTATCACAGAAATACTCACCTGCTCCCATGAAATAATTGCATGGCGATCAGCTGGCTCCTTTTCTACTAATGTCACATCAGAAACACCTGGTGAAGTCTCTAGAAGGAAAAGAGGAGCATGTTAACAGCCAGTATGGGGAGACCAAGCACTGTCAGGCAGACAATTTTGCAAATTAACCTTAATGACAGTTGGGAAAATGGCATTAATAACTGGAGAGAATGTGCTTGTGACGGAGCAGTCACTTTCTCTTGCCTGTAATATGTGTCTTGTTACAGGAATGCCTAATGCTGCACAAGATGCCACCTTTTGATGGCTGAGATACACGCATTTATCTTATGCATGCACATTATACACATACATATGCATAAAGAAATAAATCAAGTGTGCATCTGCTTACGTGTGTGTACATAAGCACATTTTGTATTCAAAGTCTGGTCATTTGCAGGAATCTTACTGAAAAATCAACCATGGATTCCTGGGCAAACTTGAAGTAAGGAAGAATCTCTGTTTGTAAGTATGCTCCATGGTTTCAGTTGGGTCCAACATGCTCAGCTTGACACAAGATGTTGTGCAGTGTTACTATGAATTTTTAACAACCATAATCCACAAAGACAGGCACATTTCAGTTCTGAGTTCAGTGATCAGAATCTGGTCCTGCTGAAGGGACCTGCATGAACAAACATCAGTTCTATGAAATCCCAGCTGGACAAATGCAAATCTGTTATGAGCACTGAGCTCATCATTTATAAAAATCATCTGAATATTTTATGAAAAAGAATGCTATATAAATGCAAGATACTAATCTATGCAGTGCTATCCTTGCAGGTGTATAACAGTAGCACAGTCTCCCTTGCACTTATTATTTTATAATGTTTTACTTTAATGTTTTACTTCATCTACAGCCAACTGAATTAGTTCCCACTGACTTCATTCACTTTGGATCAAGTCCAGAAATACTACTTACTTCTTGTTGTGGGAATTGCAAACACAGCACACAGGGCTGTAGAGTAGAAATGATCACTATGCAGGGCTTTCAAGACTGGCTCTGCTGTGAAAGTATTGGCTCCCAAAACAGTCACACACAGTATAATTGCTTTCTGATAAAATATACACAGTGCACTAGACAGGAAAGATGGGCATCAGAGGTTTTTATCTCTAGAGTTAGGCTTTTAATTCTTGCAGTGGTGTTGCCCTTGTCCACTCTGTTAGAGGAAGAGTAACACTCAGATTAAGAAAGCCTGAATTTTGCTTTAACTGGAAGTATTGATATATTTTTCTTTTTTTTTTAACATGATAGACAACTTAAAAGACAAAATACAGCATCAGAAAACCAAACCCCAAGTAAAAATAAATAAAAATAGTAGGTCACCTAAGTAATCTTTCTGGCCAGTGTCCCAAGATACAGAAGATCTCTGATGCTTTGCCAAGTTTTACTTCAATAGCTGGGCACATGCTTGGGGGATCTGTCTCTTGCTCAAAAGACTTTTGTATGTATTCTCTGCCTAAAGAAGTGCATGGAATCGATGATCTAACCAGTCTTTTCCTTCTAAGCTATGCAAGTCTTAAAACATGCTAAGAGATTATAATAACAGAGTAATTGTTATTTCTATGATCAAAGAAAACAGCAGGGATGTTTAATTCATCATGCACAAAGGCTCAGCTGGGATGACAGAAGATTTAATATCCTATCAGTCATAGGAAGATGTCTAAGAATAAGTGAACTGCAACTTCTAAAGAGGTCTGAACCAAATCCAAGATCAAAAGAATGAGAAACTCCATCTTAAAATCCTGAATGTTATGTTAAAAATATCCTGTGGGTGAACCAAATACCACACTTAACAGATCTGTTTAAGTATAGATGGGAGCTCCATTAAATATTGAAGAGGAAAAAAAGGGTAAGGCTGCCATGGGTAGCCTTTTCTTCCAGATGGAAAAAAAATCAGAAGGCCAACTATGTTAGAGAAAAGAAACAGGATAAAGCTTAACTAGTTGAGAGAACTCTTCCTAATTAACTCCTCTGAATGCAGATCACAGTGAACTTAGTCCTATTTTCTTGAAATTTCATCTGGAAGCTTCCAAAAATGGTTTGCATTATTAATCTGAAAGACTTGAGGTATTAATGGTTGAAGGACAAATCTGAAGCAGGAAATTACAGCACTGTCAGTCCTTGAACTACTGCTAATACTTCCCTAAGTTGGATCAACATTCAGGATCTTTGTGGAACTGTCCAAATTGTTAAATCTTAGCTAATAAAGACTGTAAATGCATAGCCCAGCTCTGGACAGTCCTGGGCAGCTAACACCAGCCACTCAGATTCAGTGAACACATTCCAAGAAGGTTGATTGCTATTAGTTACAGAACTCCAGCAAACTGACTGATACTGGAAATGGAACAAGATGCCTCTCCCCCTAAAATGATAGCCTCCATAATTCTCCTGACAAATGTCATACTTTACAGAGACATTCACAAAGATCAGGAGTTCAACAAACAAACTAGCAAAAACTCTCTGTGTAGAATTTATCTACTGAATTTGGTTTCTGAAATGGTACCATAAGCATCTGCTCATAAAGGTATTGGAAAATTGGGCCTCATGATCCCAATTAGTGGACACCCAAAACTTTGTCATTTGAAAGGCTTACGCTGAGTTTCATTACACTGTCATGTGTATTATCTAAAAATACCTTTAAAACTTAAGTTTTTAAAACTAACTACTGTTTTTACGTCATACCAGGCAGAAAGGTATCCATGAGCTTCATTAGACACAGCAGATTTAAAATACAGTAACTTCTAGGTCAGTCTGTAATTTACTAAGTAAGGCATATTTCTCCATCAGATTGCTTTCATTCTTTGAAAGAAAGAAATTCTGAAAACACGGGTAACAGTTTCCCAAAATTTTTAGTTCAGCAATTTAGATTAATATGGTGACACTTTCTCATGCAACAGACTAATTCATTGCGCACAAAATGCGTGAAACTTTCATAAGGAATGGACAGACAGAAAAAAAAGAACAGAAAAAAGAAAACATCCTCGCAAGGAAGGTTTGCATCTTGTACAGTACACTGTACAGGAAGGGCTAGTAATTTTATGAAAAGACCTGCTAAAAGATGCATTTTCCATAATGTTGCTAATAAGCTGTACTACCTTTTAATACTCTTGAAGTGGAGTGATGGAGAAATCACGATCTAGTACTTGGACAACAAACAAAACAAAACAACATAGGAAAACAAATCTTGAGAATCACAGAATTGCTTAGGTTGGGAAAGACCTTGAAGATCCAGATTCAGCTCCAAACCCTACGCTGTGGTCACAGTTGCCCTCCACCAGCTCAGGCTGCCCAGGCCTCCACCCATCCCTGCCTTGAGCACCTCCAGGGATGGGGCACCCACCGCTTCCCTAGGCAGTCTGTGTGAAGGCCTCATCCCTCTCTGAGAGATGAATCTCTCCCTGATATCTAACCTGTATCTCCTCTCTTTTGGTTTAAAGCCATCTCCCTTGTCCTACCACTACTAGACTGTGCCACAAGTTTTTCCGCCCTCCTCCTTATACGCTCTCTTCATGTACTGGAAGACTACAATGAGGTCTCCTTGGCAAAGACTTCTCCAGACTGCACAAGCCAAGCTCCGTCCCACCCTGCCTTTGTGAAGAGGTGCTCCAGTCCTGTGATCATCTTCCTGGCCACCTCTGGACCTGCTCCAATAGCTCAGCATTTTTCTTGTGCTGGAGGCCCCAGGCCTGGATGCAGTACTCCAGGTGAGGCCTGGGGACAGGGGGGACAGTTATTCCTCTCTCCTTGTTGCTACCCCTCTTTTGATGCACCCCAGGATACTGTTGGCAAGAAGTCCAATGAGAAGACAGAAAAACAGGACTGAACAGAATCTGGGCTCAAAACACTGTCCTCACTGAAGCCCATGGCGGGAATTTTGCACTAATTTAATCTCATCTGTCTGAGTGGCAACCTAGGAACTTTTGTGATTAGCGATAAACTTCGGGTACCCAGCCACAGAAAGGCTTGTGTTGGAAGGGACCTTAAAGTCAACCCAGCTCACACGCCCTGCCCTGGGTCAGCTGCCCCTCACCAGATCAGGTTGTCCAGGGCCCCATCCACCCAGCCCTGACTGCCTCCAGGGAAGGGGCATCCACAGCCTGTGGGAGAGCCTCACCTCCCTCTCGAACCCAGATTTCCCCTCTTTTAGTTTAAGGCCGTTTCCTCCTGTCTGTAAGCTCTAGACATAAGTAAGTCCTTGCCGGCCGCAGTGTGGCCTCCCTGGGGCCTTGCTCCCTGTGCTGCAGTAGGGAGGATGGATTTAATAGCAACACCAGCAACCGCGGGCTTTAAAATCCCTAACACTCTGGAAACCGCTGCCTGTAACGCTGTCACGGGCAAGGCTTGAGGCACGCGTCTGTCCCTCCAACCACACCACCGGCAGCTCCGCGCCTGCTGGAAGGCCTGATGCCAACATCCCTCATGACACCTGACGGAGAGCAGACAGCTCTTTTTCAGTCAGAGGGCCGTGCCCACCCGCTGAAGCCCGCGGTAGGACGAACCCTTTCCCGGCGCCTACCCGAGCCACGCCCCGCTACCGCCGAGTGCTCACCCAGGATCCGCGTCACCCCCAGGGTGAGCTTGTCCAGGTGGGGCCTGATGCCGGCGGAGGGCTTCTCCTCCATCGTCAGCAGGGCGCTGCCCGGCGCCCCTCACAGCCGCGAGACCGATGGGGGCCGCGTGTGCGTCTGTGTGAAAGAGAGCGCCGAGAAGCAAGTTTGTCCTTCTCGCTCGCCGTAGCGACGCCAGGCCGCGGGGCGCGCCGGGAGTTGTAGTCCTTTGCGCAGCCGGCCTGCAGCGGGAGCCGCGCCCGCCGGACTACCGCTCCCACAATGCACCTCTCTTCCTCCCGCCCGCCCGCAGCTGCGCTGCGGGGCGAAGGCGGCGAGGGCAGCCAATGGGCGCCGAGCGCTGGGGGGGCGGCGGGGGCACTCTGGGAGTGGCGGTTGTTTCAAGATGGCGGAGGAGGCCCCTGAGCCGGGTGGGGATGTGTATTGGAACCGGGGTAGTATCTTTCCGCGGGCTGCGGGCGGCTGCGGTGGGGGGCGGCTGCGCGGGGGCTGCTCTGTGCAGGAGGCGGGCGGTGCTGGTGCTTTTGGGGTGGGGCGCGAGGGGGCTGTGGCCCTGGCGGAGGAGGTCTGGGGGTGCAGACGAGAATGTGGGGCTCGTCCTGAGAAGAGGCGCTGAGTTTGGAGAGCGACCCGGAGCCGGTCCTACAGGGCTGACGGCCTGGGGCTCAGGCGTCCTGAAAAAGTTGGCAACGATGTTTCGACTCGCAGAGCTGAGTTGGAAGCTTGGGACGTGACAGGAGGTCTGGCCCGGTGGAAACTTAGGAGCTGACGATTTAGCTGTAGTCAGAGGGACTTGAGGTATTGCAGTTGTTGGCGCTGAGAGTGAGATTCTGCCATCAGCCAAAAGTGACTCAAAGGAAAGGTATGCGTGCTCTTGTGTTTATGTTTGATTGCACACTCTCTCCAAAACAATGTGCAAGTGGATTGGGCCAGCCACCCAGGGGGCTGGTGAGGGGGCACTTTGTTATAAACCTTGGAAGGTTTCCAATGTGTGCTCTAAAAAAGAAAAAAAAAAAAGTAACTTTCTCTGGTTCTCTTTTCCTATCAGATTTGTTGCTGCAATATCACTGCTCAGTTTAGCTGTGAAAAAGTTGACGCAATTGCAATTACTGTATTTGTGTACTTTTAACAATTAATTCCTAGGGTAACAGGTTATCTTCAATGACTATACACAGTCTGTCCAGTGCACAGAATATGAGCACTCTCGTGTATCAAGATATTCCAAGGAATCTTCTGTTATATGTGTTTTTTCAAGTGGATAGTGTTGCTTCTAATCTTAGAAAAGGTTAAGTGCACTGAAATAGGTCAATCCCAGGAATAAATAATATAGTGGATGCTTTTAAAGAAGGGAGGAGGTTAGGTCTTGGGAGATATGGTAATGTTCATTTACTAGCCTAGGAAAATGGAACTTTTCTCTGTAATTGCCAAAAAGATGCTGCCTGGCAAGGCAGACTCCCAACATGCTGCACTGTTGAGTGTTTCTAGCTTGCTGTAGGGCAGCTACTGTTGCCTTGAACATTAGCTGTGGTTCCAGCAGGGTTATAACGTTCACAGCCAGCCCATTAGGCTTCTTTAGAGACATACGCCAGTGAAATTAGTTTTAAATGGTTGATGCTCATAATGTCCCCAGTCTTTCACTCTGAGACAGGGATCTTGGGCCTGTTTGTGGCAGTTTTCAGTCCCATTAATTAAGAAAGTCTGATCTGACTCTAGTTTAATCTAATACACTAAGTAGCAAACCTTTGTGGGAGAGTGGTTCTGATAGCTTGGGGAGAAACAGCATCAGCTTTGTCTATTTCTTTCATCCCTCTATTAGGTATCTATCTACAGTGGTGCCACTATGGGTGGCAAACTTAAAAAGCCCAGTTTGTTTAGGCAAATCTGTTTTTTTCTACAGATGTGTTGTTGACGCAGATTAACCATGTGTCAGCTGAGAAATAAATTGCCTATGCTGAAGTTTGTTATTTCTAGTAGCAGTATGAATTTTGAAGATCTCTTTGGTATCCTGCAGACTGCTGTCACAGCTTTGCTGACGCAGCTGTTTGGTCTTGGCTGTTACCCACGCTGGGACTTGATCTGCCTTGGTGATTTTTGGAAAGAGGAAACATGGTGCTTTACTTTTAGAGTTGATTCAGCTTTTTCATCTGGTTAATGGCACGACCCCACATTGTGCTGTGACAGGGAGCAGGCCGCAGCTTATGGGTGAGAACAAAAGTGATTTCAGCCTTTATAGAGAGACTACTGACACCAGTATGAGATGAAGTTATTCTCAAAATGGTCTAGTATGATGAGAGATAATTGTTTATAAGCAATAATGTCGATCAAAAAGCTTATAGTGGAGTTTGTGATGAGTCCTTCCAGTATGCCAACTATTCATGGTGTGATGGATAGTGAGGACTAACTGAATTTGAAGTTCCTATCCAGAGCGAGGTCAAAGGTGCTATTTTCTATGCCACATGGCAACCTAGTAAGTTTTTGAGTGATAGTTAGCATAGGTTAGCTGGAGTATTTTCATGATTTGACTTGATTGTGCAAAGACAACTGTACAAAACCTTAACTTATCTGTAAGTATAGAAACTAAGCAATTGAGTTAATTGACCAAACTTTTAAAGCTGAAGAAAAAGTAAAAACCAAAATGTTAGTGGAGGAGAACTGTATACTCTCAGCTTCTGTTTTACACTTCAGTGTAATGTTAGTAATTTATGTAGGAATAAAAACCTGGACTTCCAGCTAAATATGACTGTTGCTTTAAGGAAGGTTCTGTAGTTTACACCCTTCCCTGAATTGTGTTGAGTCCTATTTGTAATGACTTCTAGGAGGCAAGGTTGCAGGTTCAGTGACTACTAACATAGCACAAATACATGGTGACAGGTCTTCTGTGAGTTTTTGAGTGTTTTCTGCAGTCAACTAATTTAATAGTTAAAGCTCTAAATTTAGGTAGCTTACTTTTAGAAATGGTTTCAGAGCAGCTCTTTGTCTTGTTTAAGAGAGCAAGTCCTCAGGCTTTTGGCTGGTGCTTGCCATGTGATGGTCAGATGAGCATGACCAACTTCCCTAGAAATTTTTTTTTTCTTTGTTTTATCCGCATTTGCATTTCTTAGAATATGCTGTACAAAATATAGCATTGCATTGCTGTACAAATATGGGCTACTCTGGAAGTTTGTCCTCCCTACATATCAAGGGATTAGTAATAAAATGAAAACCTGCTCAGATTTAAATACATTATAACTTCATTATCTTAGTAATTGCTCTCATAACTGGAACTGGTCCCTGGGATGTTTCTGGAAGGTGACCTGGAAGATAACCTGTACTATCTAAAGTAATGGTATGGTGAAGGACAAGTAGCTATTCTTATTTTAGCAATTAGTGTGTGTTCTTATTTTTTTTCCTTTCTAATCAAGTTTTTCTTCCTTCTGGTGCTGTCAGAGTTCTCTTGATTTGTTTTCTTATCAATCCCCTGATAAAATTAAAGGCAAAATACTTGTTGTTATAATTGGCTACCTTTTTTATTTATTACCTTTAACAAAGCTGTCTGCAGTATCTGACCAAGAACAGCCAATGGTTTATGTTTCAGGTATGACCTTATAATAGTTGTAAACAAAGTTTTTTTTTCCTGTGAATGCTAAACTTTGCAGTGATTTTCCAGATATGTAGTTTGTGTACCATAAGTGTGTAAGGCATAGATTCATCACAAATACTTCAGCTTGTAATGTGATGTACAAGATTACAGCAGAGGATTTATGCTCTTCTGCTTAGATAAGCAAGTGGTATAAGATAAACAGCTTCAGGGGAGTTCATTCTATTGCATGTACATCACTGTGTTTTCAATCTATAAGGTAAGCTAAATTTTTAATGTGGTCTCCAGTGCATGTTGAAGCATTACAGATTTTCAGATCTTTTTTGAATTTTGAAGAGAGCAGTTAAAATGAGACATAGAATCACATAATGATTTGCATTGGGGAGGAACTTTAAGAACTTTTAGTTCCAGCCCCCTGCTATAGCAGTGACACCTCCTACTAGACCAGGTTGTTCACAGTCCCATCCAGCCTGGCTTTGAATGGTTCCAGGGAAGGGGAATCCACAGCCTCCCTGTGCAACATGTTCCAGTGTCTCACCACCCTCACTGTAAAGAATTTCTTCCTCATATGTAGTCTAAATCTACCCTCTTTCAGTTTCAAACCATTTCCTCTCATCCTGTTGCTACCTGCCCTTATAAAAAGTCCCTCCTCAGCTTTCCTGTAGGCCCCCTTCAGGTACCGGAAGGCTGCTGTAAGGTCTCCTTGGAGCCGGCTCTTCTCCATGCTGAAGAGTTGCAGCTGTCTCAGCCTGTCTGTGTAGCAGAGATGCTCCGGCACTCTGACCATCTTTGTGGCCTTCCTTTGGACCTGCTCCAACAATTCCACGTCCTTCCCGTGTTGGGGGCTCCAGAACTGGACACAGTATTCCAGGTGGGGTCTCACAAGAGTTGAATAGAGGGGTCAGAACCTCCTGTCCTGACTTGCTGTTCATGCTTCTCATGATGCAACCCAGAATAGTTGGCCTTCTGGACGGCCAGAGCACAACTGCTCCCTCATGTTGAATCTTTCCTCAATCAACACCCACAAATCCTCCTCCCTCAGGGCTGCTCTCAAGCCATTCTGCACCCAACCTGTGTCTGTGCTTTGCCCTGACCCAGGTGCAGGATCTTGCACTTGGCCTTGTTGAACTTCATGAGTCTGGCATGGGCCCACCTCTTAAGCCTGTCCAGGTCTGTCTGGATGGCATCCCTTCCCTCTAGCGTGTCAAATGCACCTTTCATTTCGGTGTCATCCTCAAACCTGATAAGGCTGCACTTCATCGTGGTGTCCGTGTCACTTTCAAAATGTTAAACAGCACTGGTCTCAGCATTAGTCTGTGAGGAATGTCACTTTTCACTGGTCTCCACTTGGACATTGGGCCATTGACTCAGCTCTCTCAGTGTGACCATCCAGCAAGCTCCTTATCCAGGCAGCAGTCCAGCTATCAAATCCCTATTTTTCTCCAGTTTTGCTATCAAACCCTTTGCACAAGTCTGTGTAGATGACATCAGTTGCTCTTCCTTTATCCACTGATGCTGTAACTCCATCATAGAAGGCCAGCAAGTTTGCCAGGCATGACTTGCTGTTGGTAAAGCCATGTTGGTTACCACCAATTGCCTCATCTTTATTTGCCACGTGCTTTAGAATGGCCTTCAAGAGAATCTGCTCTATGATCTTACCAGGTGCAGAGGTGAGACTGACTGGACTGTAGTTCTCTGGATATTCTTTTTTTCCTTTCTTGAAAATGAGTGTTATGTTTTTCCTTTCTAGATCAGTGGGAACTTCACCAGACTGTAGTGACCTTTCCAGTATGATGGATAGCAGCTTGGCAGTTTCATCTGCCAGTTCCCTCGGAACCTGTGGATGGATCTCATTGGGTCTCATGGACTTGTGCACCTTCAAGTTCTTTAGGTGGTCTCAAATCTGATCTTCACGTATAGCAGGCAGATCTTCCTTCTCCCAGTTCTTAGTGCAGCTTGTGCAGTGTGGCTAGAGCCCTTACCAGTGAACACTGAGCCAAGAAGTCATTGAGTGCCTCAGCTTTCTCTGTATCCTTTGTTGTCAGGTCTACAGTTTCCTTCCAGAGTGAACACAACATCTTTCCTGGCCTTCCTTTGATCACTGATAGACCTGCAGAATTTCTTCTTGTTCCATTTGATGTCCCTGGCTAGATTTAATTCTGCCTGTGTTTTAGCTTTTCTAACCTGATCCCTGGCTGCTCAGACAACTTCTTTGCAGTCCTCCCAGGTAGTCTGTTCCTGCTTCCACTTCCTATACACTTTCTTTTGTACTTAAGTACATCCAGGAGCTCCTTGTTGATCCATAGAGGAGTCCTGGCAGTCTTGCCAGCCTTCTTTTTCTTGGGATGCACTGCTTCTGGGCTTGGAGGTGATGGTCCTTGGATACTGACCAACTTTCTTGGGCCCCTCTTCCCTCCAGGGGAAGAGCTCTATCCCATGTCACCCTGCCATACAGTTCCCTAAGAATTTGAAGTCTGCCCTCCTGAAGTCTAGAGCAGCAAGCTTGTTGAGCACTTGCTTTGACACCTTAGGGATCTTGAACTCCAGCATTTTTGGGTCATGAATGAAGGTTTGTTGTGTTAAGAAAAACTGAAATTGTTCTGTTCTTAGTTCTCTTGACCTTAACTTAAACAGTGCATAGTTGTGTACATCCCCAAGGAATAGATGAGTGCTTATAGTCCCTTTTTAACAAATTTCTAAGTTGTTTTCGAATATAAAGACAACTTTTGCAGTGACACCAAATCTGAAAACACAACTGCGATTGATCAACTCTAGTAACATTGAGTATATGTACAGCAAGTGTCCAGGAGTTACAAACTTCTAGTGATCCTGTTTTCTGGGCTTGGAGTGGAATGGTTGCTCTTCAAAATAATACAGGGCAACAGCTGTTTTATTAAAAATCTCTGAGTATGTGAGATTTGTTCTGAAAGTAATCTCTTTGATTTTATTATCTTGGCCTACGATGTCAGAGGCAGATGCTGGTGGTATGGCAGTAGAGACTGAACCTTTCCACCAATACTCTGTTACGTTTTGTTGCCATGTGACAGATGCCAGAATATGGGCAGTCTGAGAAAACGTCATCTGACGCAAGTGCATATGTAGCAAAGGTGAGCCACTGAATGCCATCATGTGGAAAAAATGTCACCCACTGACATTCATTGATGATGGCTGGACATTTATGGAGACCAAAGAATGGATAAGAACACCGTGAGGCAGTTTGTAGTGCATTTCTGCAGTGGAGGCAGTGACTGTGACAAGTCCCTTGGTGTAAATGTTTATGATCATGGCATGCAGGCTCTTGTTCATTGCTGGTAAAAATGCAGTTTCTGGCTCTGGCTATGCTGACAAACAGTGTTCTATAGATGAGAATTTGCTCTGTCAAATAGTGTTATTGTGCTCTTTGTATCTGTTGCAGTTTCCATGGAATTAAATAGGAGATGTTGCTTTAGAATCAATCTGAGTCTTTTTTAAATGGCATAGTTCAAGCTAGGTGATGTTATACAATGTGTCCTAGAAAAAAAGCAGTGATTCAAAATGCTGGAAATGATGACTTTGTGTAATACTTCTCCACTTCTGTGTTTGTGACGAGAATGTCATAAACATTGTTTTCCCTTGTGTCCAAGCATAAGCAGTTGAAGCTTATTAGTTTAGTTCTTTAACTCGAACTGTTGTCTCACTTCTAAATCTCACTACCCAAAGAAAATAATTAATTTCCTAGTGTAAATTCAGTAATCTTTGTTCTAAACTTTTTACACTTCTTAGCAATGAAGACTTGATCTTTCAGGTTCTTGTGTCTTTTGGCGGTTTTATGGTCAGTGTTGACACTTTATGATTGCACTATAAGGGTTTGCATTGCTCTCATGCTGCAACTATCAGTGGGAGCAGACTAGTTCTGTGTATGGCAAGATCTGTAGAGTGTGCCCTGCAGCATTACCTCACTGATATGTGTGGGCCTGAGAGGAAGTGCTAGTCTGAGCAGTTAGTAGACAGGCTGTATAACAGAAAAAATTGCATTTTTGCTGCAGAAATTGTAGTTTTAACAGTGCTACTTCTCTTTGGTTCATATTTGTCTTTGGATGTCAAAGCAGCAGTTGGTTTTATGCTTTTGCATCTTAACTATAGGTTTTTGCATTGAATCTCAGGAGAAAAAAAAGTACGTTTCAGAACTTGCTTCCATATTCATGTGGGTGTGTGCTGTTCAGTACCATGCACTTCCTTTTTTCTTCTAATGTGCTCATCATGGCAAAATTTTGTATGGATTGAGATGCTGGGGGAAGCTGCAAACAAATACTGAATTTTCATTCTTTTCAGAAACAGATGCTAAAGAAGGGTCTCTTTTGACTTCATAATTTGTGTTCTGTTTGTCTTTCATCTACAGGACTGTCCACAAAAGGAAATTTAAGAACAAGGTATTTACCAAAATGTCGTAAAGGTGAAACTGCGATGAAGGTGCCTGTAGCTGTTTCTTCTGTTTCCATGGATCCTGCTAGAAGCAGAGGAGATCTGACAGGACATCAGGTCAGTAAAGGCAAATTTTTCTTGCTGTGCAGAGTGCACGTAGTGGAAAAATGTCAGAAAATCTTTAGACTGAAAACTTCTGAACGGTTTTAGAGTCCTATTGTTCTTGCAGACTTGAATTTTTTGCCCACTCGCACTGTGACCTGCTGGCAAAAATTACTTTTCCACTTGGGTGGCTCGCTATCTAAAAGAGAACAAAAGCTGAACGTGCTAATTTGTCTGTTATGCAACCAGTGCTATGTAAAATGGGTGTAAAATGGATGTGTAGAAGGAGGGAGCAGCTTTGAGTAGCCCCTAATCTATATGTTACTTGCCAAACATACAGATAGTATTTCTGTCTGAAGAGACTGAGTAGTTTCATTGGGCAAGTTTTAGTTTTTAGAAGCAGCACCTGTAATATTCTTTTCAGAGACCTGTTGTTGTGATTGCTCACGTAACAAGGTAACATCGCTTTCCATTTTTGACAATAAAAGTTAAAATGCATCAGAGTAACAGGAGTAATGTAATCAGTTGATAATATCTTTGATTGGTGCAGTGAATTGTCTCATTTGCTCCTGTGACAATGAACACTTTTCCTATAGTTGAAAGTGTTACAAGTTTCAAAGCAGTGGGTTTTCCCTTTTAAGTTTATTTTGTATTTTAAGGTATCTTGTGGTATTTAGAAAATTACTGAGCAATGCCATTTCTATAACAAGCATATTGATTATGAAAGCCATTTAAATACTGTTCAGTTTCTTGCTTGGTAATCATCTGGGGTAACTTTCTAAGTTATTAATATGAGGTATTTTTGTACTTCTGAACAGTTCCTAAAACTTCTGACTGCTGCTGGTTCACTGCTGCATTAACGTGCATTGAATGTTATTTTGCATCTGGGGTGAGATGTCTGTCATCTGTATGCTAACTAAATGCTGCGTGCCTCTCATGTATGTTCAAAACCAATGTGAAGATAGATCACACTCTTCTTGTTAGTTTGACAGTGTCATTGCTCTTTGAATCCTTAAGCAGCTTTATTCTCTACCTCATGACGCACTAGGATTCAATTGTAGGACTGCTCCTGGTCTCCTCTTAGTTTATATCTCTTTTTTTATCAGTACTTGCATTTAGAAGGCTGGTATGTACCTCCAGTTTGCAGATGATATTGTTCTTAAGTGGCATGTGGAAAATTTCACAAATAGCTGCCACCGTGCAGTTTTTATGTAGATACGTTCTGTAATAAGCATCTGCAAGCCACATGCATCATAGATGTCTTCATACCTCACTTTAAAATCTACTTCTTTTTTTTTTTATTTTTATTTTGCATTGCTAGCAATACTTCTTGTTTAGAGAAATTTTACTCTGTTTTCCTGATGAAACTTGCTGGAGTAGAAATGGTTTTTGTTCTTTATATACAACATGTAATACACCAAATCTTGATTTGAGATTTAGATGTGCTTTTACAGCAGCAATGATACAATAGGTTCAAAGCTTTTACTCTTTTTTTAACCTGTTTTTCTCATGTCATTTAAAGTCTTCATGGAAACTTTTAAAGATAAACCCTGAATTTCTTGTAACAAACAGAACAAACACATTTTACTTGTTACAGAAGAGGAAGGTTTATCAAAGTTTATTCACAAGGAGTTTTCACGAATAAGACAAGTAATTTTCTTCCAGATGTCTGTAGGGTTATATGCATGTCTAGAGAGATTTAATCACTTAATTTTGATGTGCTTTGCATTTCGAACTGGAAGGTAGCCTGCTGTTACGATTTAACAGGATTGTCTATTGGAGAGAATGGTTTGGATTTCAGTCCATTTTGAATCTTAGCAGAAATAATTTACTTACCTTTTCTTCTTTCAGGTAGACTTAACTAAGTATAATAAGTTGAGAGTTTTGGGGAAGACTTCAGAAAGGTCTTGTTAGCTCTGGAGTTTTTTTGTTAGTTTAAATGAATCAGAAGTTAACTGTTCTTGATTATAATTTTCAGTCTTCCTACTTCCTGTTTGACAGAATTTGCCTACTTCTGTCATGCAGATTGTCCTCTTCCAAAATGTGGTTTATGAAATGAGAGAATATTTTCTTTATGCAGTATATTTCCTCTAGAAAATATGGAGTTATGAAATAGTATTGGTGTGTAGAAAGGACAGATGTCTTGAAAAAGGAGTCTATAAGGTCTTGGAATCTGTCTCATTTATCATCTTGTTTTTATGATTATGGTGAAGCTGTTGCTGTGCTTAATTCCACAGTTTCATTTTGAGAAATGAAGACAGCAAGACTGGGGAAGTGATTGTCTCACTTTTCTGTGCCATTGTAAGGCCCTATCTGGAGCACTGCATTCAGGACTGGGGTCCTCAGCACAGGATAGATGTGGGGCTGTTGGAGAAGTCCAGAGGAGTGCCATGAAGATGCTCAGAGGACTGGAGCACTTCTCCAATGAAGACAGGCAGAGGGAGCTGGGCTTGTTCAGCCTGGAGAGGAGGAGACTCCAAGGAAGCCTCATTGTGGCCTTCCAGTACTAAAGGGAGCTTACAAGCTGGAGAGGGAATTAATTTTTACGTGATCTTATAGTAATAGGACAATGAAGAATGGCTTTAAATTTAAGGAGGAGAAATTTAGATTAGATGTTAAGAGAGTGGTGAGGCACTGGAACAGGTTACCCAGAGAAGTTGTGGATGCCCCATCCTTGGAAATGGGCAGCCTGATCTGGCTGGTGGGTGGCAACTGTGCCCATGGCAGGGGTTTGGAATTTGATGGGCTTTAAGGCCTCTTCCAACTTAAGCCATTCTGTGACAGGTATTAGAGTACAAGCCTGCCTTAAGAATTTTTTAGAAGAATTATTCATAACAATAGATGATACTGAAAGGCACAGACTAACTTTTCAGTTTTTCCTCCCACAAGCCTGTTTGTCTGACAGTATGTATGTGGGTTTGGGGAATAGCTTGAGTGCGTTCTATTAAAATCTCTTTTATTAATGCAGTCAAGCTCATGACATTTTTTTGAATGAAAAATATATTATTATTTTTTTTTAAGGTTCAATCAGCAGTCAACTAAAAAAGAACAAAAATCATTTGCAGATGTTTGCAACATAGGAAATGAACGTCCTTTAACTGTACGTTTAGTTGAAGTTCAGTTATGTTAAGACTTTCTCTCTGTGTGACAGTAAAAGATATATACTTGAGAAGGGAACTGGAATCCACCTGAAAAGCACCAGAATGTAATTTGTCTTGTGAAACTCTGTTTTTTCAAGGAAAATATCTTGAAGTTAAAATGAGAGTGTATTTGCAGAGTCAGGTGGATATAACAAGACTGTAAAATCATCATCTCTTTTGGAAGCTGCATAGTCCTTTGTTTTAAACCACTGTTCAAGAAGCAATTAGCTAAGAGCAGAAAGGGGCACTTCCTCTCTGATGCTTGTAGGTCAGCTGCTATTACTGCTAATGAGGGGAGATAAGCCCTGAGTTTGCTTTCTATGTTCAGAGGTTGTTCTGTGCTGTATTGTGCTAACTTGGCCAAGCTGCAAAGCGTTTGGTTGCCTTCTTGTATTTCACGTTAAGCACTGCATGTGCTCAGGGAGGTTTGTAAAAGGCTGAACTGAAAATAAGCAAGACTAAGGGGAAATGTTTAAACTTGACAAAATCTTGGGCTTGTTATTTTGTGCTTATTGCTAGCAGTGGAGAACTGTCAGAAGTTTTTGGAGAATAAAAGCAATTTTGACCGAAGGTTTTTTTTTCCACTTGTAAACACCCGAAATCCGTAATAGTAGCAGTCACCAGGCGCCGCAAAGGACTATTGCAAAGGCGAATAGCAATGTGCCCTCTGGTGGACGTTGATAACAAATGCTGCAGTTTTCAACAGTAATGAGTGCATTAGGAGTACTGAAGTACTGGAATATGCTATCCTTTTGAGAAGGAATGGTAAGTTGAGAAGGTAGCATATAAATGATTAAAAAAAAAAAAAGATAATGGCATAAAATGGGCTATGTGTGTTAAAAAATTGTACGAAATGAGGGCTTCTATTAATAATATATTGCACACATTTTTTCCTGTTTTGTATGCTTTACTCACAAATGCTAAATCAGAATGTTATTTTCTTACACTGTATTTCAGGTTACCAATAAAATCAAGTGATATCCAAATCCAGGTTCAAACTGTACTAGACTGACAAGTTGTGAAAATCTATTGCATTTTATCTGATACAGTTCAGTGAATAGCATAGGTCTTTAAACTTTACTCAACAAGTTTAGTATTGAAGAAAGTATCCTGCATTTTACAAGTTTTAAGTCTTTTGGAGTTCTCCACAGTTTTGGTAATTTACTCCACTGAACTGTACTTACAGATAAAAATATGCACTTTATTTCCAGTTGGAATTTGTCTACCTTCAGCTTCTAATTATTAGGTCTCGAAATGCTTTTAATGTCTTATGAAATACTTATTCTCTTTTAAAGAGTACTTTCTAAAATGTGGCTTTCAATTTTCAGGTCACTAATGAAGGAGGAATGAAGAGTGCTTCTTTAAAGGATTTATGTCCTGAGGACAAGAGACGCATTGCAAACTTAATTAAAGAACTTGCCAGGTGAGAATAAGCATCACCTGAAAATGCATTATCTTTAAGGAGAGTCATTCTTCTAATTAATATCAAGTAATGTAGAACTGCATTATGGAACTGAATATTTGCATAAAGTAATTTTTATTCCTGAAAGAGGCATGAATAGTGAAGCAGCCTGATCTGTTTTTCCTTGTTTCCTGACCCAAAATATCCTCAACAGAAGGAAAACAGAAGACAAAGTTTTCTGCAGTAGTTCATCTATTTAAGTATAACCACAGGACCTGGAGTACTGTTTACTGCTTGTAACAGTACTTTAAAAATGTTATATATATTTATAAATGTTATGAATGTTGCCTTTTGGAAACAGAAATCTCATTGATAAGAAATTTCGTAATGCTTGTTTGTCAGGAGTAAACTTGTATACGGAACTTCACTTTAAAGGTGAATTGCTGATCTTGTGACTAAAACATGCTAATCTGTACATAATCATGACTGCATGTATAGAGCAGTAAAGTCCATTGTGATGTTAGCTTTTTTTTTTTTGCCAACTTATTTGGGCAAAATTTTACTTTAATTTCTTCATGTTCTGCTTATTCTTTGGAAAGAGAAGCTATAGTGATGGAAGATTTTTATTTTGAGCAAAAAGTTTTTGAGTTTCATTCCTGTGCTAGTTGCACTTATGAAGATAAGTGATGTCAAAGATAAATTTGAATGGGAGAGAGGAGTTATTTTTCTTCCCCTCTGTCCCTTATGCTTTAGAATCTCTTGGAATCTGCTTCTTATGTGATGCCTGTAAAAACTGAGGAGTGCTTGAAACTGTGGCAGGCTTTATTATGATACCAGAGGGGTAAAATTCATGAGATCATCTCAGGTCCTCTGGGCTAAAAGTTAGTGTCCACACTCAAGAGCTTAGCTGCAAAATTTTGCTAGAACAAAGTGCAAATTCTCAGGTAGTGATGAAATACTTTTTGTCATAAATTTTATATGTGCAACAATTGCCAAGCATTGCTATCCTTTTTCTTTTCATAAAGGAAAATTTGGGCAGAGAAATGAAGTTAACTTTTTCAAGGTCATGCAATAAGTCTCTGGTGCAGCAAAGAGTATATTCTCTCTGATTATCCTCATCTACTAGGCCATTTTGCCCACTAATAATTTGTGCCCATGTAGGATTCCTTGCTATACAATATTTCAGTAATTTCTGAAGTTCTTCATGCTTGCGATGCTATTTTATCCTACCTCGTGCTAGAAAATGTCTAGTTAAAGCTGTCAAAAAGGGTAGATTGCTAGGAAGCCTGGTTACAAATTGTCAGATGTTGGAGCTATTCAGACACTGTTGCCACTGTTGATATATAGAGATATATTCTAATATTAAAAAAAGTCTTTTACTTCATTGTTCCTCATAATACACTGCTCCCTAGTGAATACTAGTACACTAACTCATTTGAGCATGGGATCTTCTTAAATCTCAGATGCTGTGATTTTTCCCAAAGGACAGTTTGATATTTCTGCCTGACATTTCTTCGAAGAAAAATAGAAGGTGCAGCAACATTAATTTTGAAAAGTAAAATTAGTGGAACACTATTATTTTATACTTAGTTCTCTTTTATTTTTAAACCTAATCATATTTTTATTGGATGTAATTAAAAGTCCTTTGCAGAGTAATAGGGATGTTGAACTTTAATTCCGCTCACCTCGTCACTTTTTAAAAACTCTCCATAATTTTAATCTTGAGCTGTGCAATGATGGAGAGTTTTTATATGCAGTAGAACATTCTCTGCTATTTTAAAGAAGAAAAGGAACCAGCAGAATGCTGAAAATTTTTCAGGAATACTGTTCTGTACTAAATAACTGGAAAAATGAAGATCTCGCTTGACCATACCCATACTTAACCATTTCTTGTTTTGCTTCTACTTATGAATGAGAATGATGGTAGTTGAAACTAATTCCTGCGTGGTTGTTGCAGAATGGTGAAAGAAACAGATTGATCAGTAACTGCCTGCATGAAGGTGGATATGCAGTGGCAAAATTGTGTCTGCATGGAAACCAGTGGCAAAATCTGATTGACTTCTGGTGCTTGAATTTCAACCATGTCTTGCTTTAGCAGTTCAGGGTATTGGTCATTCACCTGACTTTTGCAGTTGCTGAAGGAAAGCTGATGTACTTTTCATATTGTCCCTTCTTTTCCTACAACTCTCATTTCCATTGCACTTTTGAACACTGAGAAAATCTGTCAGCTTATATGCTGAACCGTGAGGCTTTGTCTTACTGTGGGTAAATTGTAATGCTGGCTATATTACTATACTTTCCTTTGAAAAACTGAGTTACTGTGCTAGACTTATGCTCTGCTGTTGGGAATTCTAGTGGTTGACATCATGTTAGCTGTTAGAGACTTTATGAAATTGGATTCTGGGACAGTGTCGAATAGAAGGACACAGCTGTCTCCTTTCTAATCCTTCTTTCTCGGTTAGAATAATCTTAGGTTTTGCTCTGTGATACCACCTATAAATCTAACCATTATTTTTCCTTCGGAAATATCAGGTCTATCTTCCCTCTTAAAGTGAAAAGAGAAAGGCAGACTGGATGCAAACTCAGAAAACTAGAATATCGCAGAATCATGGAATGTCTTGGGTTGTAAGGGACCTTGAAGACCATCCAGTTACAATCCCCTGCTGTAGGTACGGTTGTCATCTTCTGATCAGGCTGCCCAGGGTCCCATCCAACCTGGCCTTTAATACCTCCAGGGATGGATGGGGCATCCACAGCTTCTCTGGGCAGCCTGTGCCAGTGCCTCACCACCCTCTGAGTAAAATAAGTTCTTTGCTAATGTCTTACTCTCCTCTCATTTAAGTTAAAGCCATTCACCCTTATCCTATCTGTGTCAGACCATTTAAGCAGTTGTGCTGGGGGCACCAAACCTAGATGGAGTATTCCAGGTGGGGCCTCATGGGAACAGAATAGGAGGACTGTCACCTTCCTCACCCTTCTGTTGATACAGCCTAGGACTCAGTTGGCCTTCTAGTCTGCAAGTACACACTACTGACTTATGTCCAGCTTTTCATCCACCACCACCAACTGCAAATCTTTCTCCATGGGGCTGGTCTCAATGAATTCTTCTCACAGTCTGACACATATCTGGGATTGCTTTGACCAAAGTGCAGCATCTTGAACTTGGCCTTGTTATATTGTAAATGTGTAGAGACATGCCCATGAATACCAAAGAGTTCTGTGAGTAAATGGGTGATTACACTCTAGAATTTCTCATGATTTTTAAAAATAACCAGCATGGTAAATTCTTGTTTATAGCAAGGTGCTGCTGGCATGGTGGTGAAAGCGTTAGGCACACAGTAAGAGCGAATTTTAACTCTCTCTACAAGCAGAATCCTTTTAAGAGGAAAAAAAAAAAGACTTTATCTCAGCTTTTGTTGCTGCAGGCTACACCTAAAGCAGTCATCAGCTTATGTAATGAAATGAGTAGTGACACAGTGAAGACACTGAAAGGTTCTTACCCTCATACTCTGTGCCAGTGTCAGGACACATTAGCCTCTTCCAAGAGGGAGCAGCGCAAGGTCTCTTGGGATCTATCCAGTTGACTGTTGAGCATTAAGGACTTGCTAAAGACCATACTGAGAATGGTTACATACATTTTAAAAACTACTTTGCTACAGAATTTTGACTTTCTGACTCCTGCTATGATTTGCATCATAGCTTTGTCTTTAACGTCTGAAAGTACAGCTCATGTACAGTTTTCCTTTGTTTGAATACAGCACTGACTATGAGACATAGAATGGATATGAAAGGTTTTTTTTGTTTTTTTTTTTTTTCTTTCTTTTAGTACTGAGAATTTATATCTAATGGCTTTCTTTATCTGATTATATTATTATAAGTTGTAGGACAGGGCTTTAAGTTGCACTGGGGAGACGCAGGTTGAATGTTAGAATGAGAACTCTGAAAGAGTGATCAGACACTGGAACAGGCTGCCCAGGGAGGTGATGGAGTCACCATCCCTGGAGGAGTTCAAGAAATGTGGAGATGTAGTACTTAGGAACACAATTTAGTGGGCAGTATTGGTGGTAGACGGGCGGTGGGACTAGATGATCTTGGAGGCCTTTTCCAACATTTTAGATTCTATGATTCCCTGCAGTTTTTGCAAACAAGTTATTAAAGCAACTTAGGTAGAAAGATAATGCCCTTATCCTCACAAGAGAGGGAGTGATTGCCCTTTTCGGAGATACTACATATAGCTTTTTGCTGTCAGGTGAGTGTCTTTCTGGTAAAGACTGATGGCATGCCCAGAATAACTTGTACTTAGCAGATACATAAACAGCTTTTAGACAGCCCTTTGTACCTTGCTGAGAAGTGTCTCGTTCTTTCCAAGTCACTGGATTCCTAAACTCTTAGTAGAGTGGTGGCAGTGTGGGGCACAAGTCTTGTCTACTAGCATTGCATTATGTGGACTTTTGTACCTGCTACTGAGATGAAATTGACCTGCTAAAATGGAAATCTTCCAAAAAAAACTGAAAATGGGAATTAAAACGAGTTAATTTGAGTACAGAACTGGAATTCTGTATTCTCCATTACATTATTATTCCATTACAGAATTATTCCATAATCCGCCATTACAAAGGAATAGAGTAAAACTCCATATTTGTAGCAATTACTTCTCATTGAAGTGTTCTTCTAAGATTTAGAATCCTTGAATGATGGCTTGCATCTGGAAGTCCACTTCAGAAATGCACAGCTTTTGACTGCTTAAGCTACCTCCTGTCCCAGGTTTGCCGATATTTATCTCACATTTAACCAAATTCTTATCTGGCTTTAACTTCAGGATCATTCTTTTCTTTTTGTGTGAGTGCGTGTGTTACTTTAAGAGACAATATTCTGCTGGAGTTCTCTTAATTAGTCAGGCAGTGAGACTGCAAATGAGATATCCCTAAGCTTGTATGAAAATTACTTCTTGTTGATAGGTAAAGCATGCCTAGAATTATTGCATCACCAATCACTCTTACCTTTTGTACTTAAAAAGTCATTTGTAGCTATAAATTCATGCTGTGAGATCAGGTTTTGTATTATTTTGCAAGCTGCATATAATAAAATTTGTCCATTGTGCACCGATTTCAATTATGGGATTGTAGGAGGGTTTTTTTTTTTTGTTGTTTTTTAAATTTATACAGACTGCTTGTGACACTTGAGTAAAATGTATCACATTTGCAAACAGTGACCTAAAGACAAAATTGTTGCCATTCTGTTTTCCTGTGGTGCTGATACTAAATGTCACTATTGCCCTTCTGCTAGTGGCGTGTTGTGTTCGGGTCTGGCATTAAATTTATTTCATCTTTTCAGTGTACATCTTTCACTTAGAATATCCAGTTGCATTCTGTGGTTTGTGTGTGTGTTGGGCTCTGCCTGATGCACTTATCATGGTCCTTGGCCTGTTTTTTTTTTCCTCCTGTCACCGTGCCTGCTCCAGATGCCATTTTGTTCTTCAAACCTAAAACTTGTGGTTTTCAAGAGTGGTCACCAAAAATGTTTTAATCTTTGGTAGCTTGTTAGCAGACAAGATTCAAGCAAATGTTCCCAAAAGGTAAATGCTCCCAACAAGTATGTGAGGATTCCAGTGGCTGCGCTTTTTGTTTTGTCCTCTCCGCCTTAACTTGCTCAGCTACTATTCTCACTGCACTTGGATTTTAAAAAATATAAATTACTACTTTTCCTTTGCTTTGTGTGTGTTTCTTTAGTTTTCTTTTTCAAAGATAGTAGGCTCTTTCAGTCAAGAGGGGTTACTTTGCACTTTGTCTGTAGTTTGGTGTTGATATTAGTATTGTTCTGACTTTTCCCTGTGCATGACAGTTTTCATTAGACAAATAAAGCTAGTGCTTTTGGCCTATATGTTCCTTTAAAAATTCCACCTGGAGAGCTTCAGTCCTATTTGCTCAGTGGTATGAGTCAGTTTCATCAAAAGACTCGATCAGTTCCTTCTTAAGATGAGACAGTAGCAGTGGAGCACACTGTAACTGGAACTGGTGAATAAAGAATTAATTTTAAGCCTAAGACTGATGTCTTAGGGCAGTCTGTCAGTATATCTACATCACTTTTTTTGTTGTTGTTGTTGTTCTTCAGAGGCTCCTGCAAAATAAAATTAAGATCTTTATTTTGATACATCTAGAATTACATGAGCTTGGATATGTTGAATTGAAATATTGAACAAAATTGTGCGTGTTCTATGGCACAAGTTAGGTAAATGTAAACTATGTGTGAAGAAGTATTGTAGATACTCAAAAGCAGGAATAGTTTTACTGACATGTCATCCTCACACTCAGTTGTCAGTCTTTATTTGCACCTGCAAACAATGACAGGCAAGCTGAACATCAGTATGTTGCCCAGTGGAGTGGTTGTGCCCTTTGTAGCTGGACTGCCTTCATCCTTTCTCTGCTGTTTTCTGGCCATTAACAGAGGAAAAACAGGTGAAAAACCTTTTTAGGAGCATTGTGAGCCTTGAAATGTTTCTGTTTGGCAGGAGTGAAGTCCTTCCTAGTTCTGCTAAAAATCTTCTGCTCTTTACTGCCAGAAGGCAAAGAAATAAGGATATACAAAAAAAAAATCTCACTGGGTTATGTATAGAATATGACATAAATCCAGCATAATCTGATGACATTCTTGTATTCCTTTTCTCTAACTTTCTTTTGCCACCTCCTGTGAGTAACTGTCTTCTATATCTTGCCTGCCCTTTATGAGCTGTCTTCTGCTTTGTGATACATAAACACATATTGCCACGTTTCTTCTAAGATCACTTACTGTTCTCAGTCATTTACTGCATAAGATATGTGGCACAATATATTCATGTGTCTGTGAGTATGTCAGCTTGCTGTGATCTGTGTTAAATACAAACAGAGCATGTGAATGTGATGCAGACAGATACAAGCAGCAAATCATGGAATTTAGAAATGGATGAAGCGTGTTTTCGTGCCGTTACCCCACTGCACAGTTCTTTCTTCATCAAATTTTCCTGTATTATTGTTTGACTTTAATACTCCTAGGTGCTAGCATTGCCCAGTATTTCATTTGTTCTTAACCTTCTAATGCAGCATCTTTCTTCCAGTTAGTAAACAAGCATTTTTCCTTATATAGTGTCTTGGAGACGATACTTGTCCACTGTTTCTCTTCTAATCTTTTTTTTTTTTTTTTTTTTTTCTGTTCTTGCTTCTTTCATGTCTTTCATTTACCTGCCCATTGCTACCTTCACTTTTTTTTTTTCTTGTGACTGATACCTTTTATTCTCTGTTCTCTGCTAATTCTTACCCTAACAAAAAATACACATTCTTGCATCTTTTGCTGTTTACATGAAGGTAGGTCATATCCCCTAGACTCTTTAGCTGATTACTCTTGATTCAGAGAAAACAAACTGGCGATGAGAATATGGAAAAACTTGAGTCTGCAGCCCATGGCATATATACCATACCTATGACTGTGTTGAGGAGCAAGGATTTATGGCTCTCAAAAATTTGTTACCTGCTCACATTACAGGAGTATATAGATGAGATGGATCCAGAGTTAATACAGCTGTGTCTCCTCATTGTTTATTATCTGATGTGTACAAACCCCTTTTAAGTCTTCGAGGGGCGAGAAGGGAGCCTCGGAATGTCAGGGCATAGGGTTGTAAATAAGGCCGTGGGCGTATGAATAATGGACTGTTTTGATGCTAAATCCATGTCTTTTTTAACCTAGAAACTTTATGCTTAACGGCTTGTTCCATGCTATCAAACTGTCCTAATTTATGGAATTTGATATTTTCTGTATGTTATTTTTCAGCCTCTAGGTTTGTAGAGAAAAGGTGCAAGTTTCAGTATTATTAATAATTTACAAATTCATGTAGTCTGTTAGAGATGCTGTGGGAAAGGCTGTAGGTCGAGCTTAGAGTTGGGGAATGCTGCCTGTTTGTAGCTCACCCTAGGGGGGTGACCTAATTGTAGTATTTATGGCTTTTCCATTGGAATATCAAAACAATTGTGTCCTCTTAAGAAGGGAAAGATGATGACAAATGGTGGCTCAGACTCTGAATGGCTTTTATGTGTGTGTATCTGTGGGATTGTTTCTCTTAAAGGGAGATAAAATTTGAAGCTTTCTCAAAGTTTTGCTGTTTGGTCTCCTGTCATCTACATTGTGTTAGCTGTTTTGCCATTGTTAAACACTTTAAGAACCTTTGGCAACTGAAACTGCCTAAGTCCGGAGCAATAATTGTTAGCTTAAGCTTATTTGTTAATATTTTGATAAAGCTTTCATTAGAATCAGGATTTCTAAGCCATGTTTTTAACATAATCACAGGATCACCAGTGGGCAATGGTCATTTTGCTTTTGTGATAATAGAACGGCTGTTTTTACAGCTCCCCTGGAGATGCAGAATAATCGATCATAGTGAAAATTTCTCATGTTATAATCTTTTAACCTAGATCTAATTATTTACACTGAGCAGCAACATACAGGGTGCTGTGGCCCAGGCAGAAAGGCGAATTTACTCCTGTGGCTTGATATTTTAAGGTTCCCAGAAGAAGCCAAGCTGTTTCATTTGGAGAAAAACTAACAAGAAAAATGGTTCCTTTCTTGAACTTATATTTGACCAGTAAATGTGAAAGAAGAATTAGCTTATAGATTAAGAAAGAAAAGAGATTTTTCAATTTCCTTTCTGTCTCAGTAGCTAAGCTCTCCCATTTGAGTTTTCTGTCTACATGCCCTAGGCTTCTATGGATCCCAATGTGTCTTCATTACAGCTGCAGAAAATCAGTCTACCCAGACCTCATTGTGGGTTCAGAACCTTGCTCTGTAGTTCTGTGCTGCCCATTAATGTGCATGCACTCTGTTGAGACCAGTGTATTTGAAAAAATAATTTCTTTCATACTTATGCAACTTCCTGTGTAATATGATAAAGAAAACATGAGAAATGGAGCTTTATATAGCTGGGGAGGATGCTGTTCATTTACCTGCAAATCAAAGTGTTTGGAAGTCAGGCATTGTGTTTCTGGGAATATATTTTATTTCTCTTGAATTCTTTTCAGGGTGAGCGAAGAAAAGGAGGTGACAGAAGAGCGGCTGAAAGCTGAACAGGAGTCGTTTGAGAAGAAGATCAGACAGCTAGAGGAACAGAATGATCTTATCATCAAGGAAAGGGAAGATATCCTTTAAAAAAAGTGTGAAAGGGCTCACTGTCTGAAATAAAAAGCGAACTACGGAGAAATAATTGTTCTAATTTATGGCAGAGAATAAATCTGCATGTGCTGCCATTCAAAAGCAATCAGAGAGATGACTTGTCAGCATGTGATGCTGGTTCATTTGAGCTTAAAACTGCCATCCAGCTGTTCCTATGATGTTGTTTTGCTATGAAATAGATATTTGTCAACTAGAAACGACAATAAGGAATTTGTGCATTAAAATATGTTTTTAGATGTTTTTTTCTTAATCCTGTTAGGTTGTTGTAATTGACGTCTAAAATCTATCTTGTGCTACTCCAGTGCTCTCTGTGCTCTGTGAAAAGCAACTTAATATTGAAGGCATTTAAAGCAATCTAGTTGTACTCTGGAGTTTGGCCAGCTTGGGCATTTTCTATTAATATAAGTTTAGCTGATTTTTATTTTTTTTTTTATTGCAGACTGTGACTTTCATTTCTGTTAAACTGCATATGCTTAGTCCCAGTCCTGAAATACCAAATGCAAAATGATCTTGCAAGGAATTACAGCTTTTCTACACTGTGGTGTGACAGATCTTTACAAAATGCTCTTGTTCATATCTCTTGAGATCTTTGATATTGGCGCTTTGTTGTTTAATTCCTCAGAAGGTAGCAATTGACTACAGTGGGATATAGAAGAGACAGTTCTGGAACTGCAGTAAAAGCAAATAGCATGTAATTCATCAGCAGCTGTGTAAGTAGGGAGGCTACTAATACTATTGTAAAAAGCATTGATGGTACTTAGCATGCAGAGCTATTTTCAGTTCTGAGTCATCCCTTGCTGAAGAAAGAAATGAAATTACAAGAGTAGTGGAGAAGGGCTTGTTAGGATTAAGGTGGTCTGCAGAACCTATTTTCTGAGAAGGGACTGGGGTGCATGTGTGCTTATGGATAGTGACTCGCCATACAGAACTAGGCTGAGATAGTAGTGAAGTGAATAGAGGAAGAGAAAATGCTGAGACAAAGGGGACTCATTTAAGCTATAGGCAAGTGATAGAACAGAAGTAAGTGCAGATAAAACGTCCATCAACATTAAGTTGGAGGAGGATTCTTGAAGTTGTGAGGAATTTTATTTCACAGTATTGAATTGTATTTCACAGTAAAACACTAGAATGTTTGTGGGGAGGGAAGAGAGACGGTGCTTTTTTTATTTTGGAACTTGATTGGCTTATGAAAGAAATTGATGTGATTTGTTGTTTCTGACAGCGGGGGATTGCTGCTGATAATGCAGCAGATCCCTTGCAGCCTAGTGGCACTAATACTGATAGAAAAAAGTTGTTTTGTTGTTTATACTAAATAATATAAACATCTGCAAGCTTAGCTGGGCACAGAACAGTTCCTGGAAAATACTATATCTGATGTATTTAAGAGCCATTAGATATGACTACAGCTCTTTCACATTGATTACACTGAAGTAAATATTTTTTACTATGTTACATCTTGTGGATTCATTCAGCCTGTGAATGTGGGTGGGATATAATGTCCCAATGGATATATTTAATATATATTTATATAATTTAGGCACATAAAAATGTCACTAATTCATCTGAGGTTTATTTGATTACTGGGAAATAGCCATGCGAGGTTTTTGTTTTGTTTTGTTGCTTTGTGGCTTTTTTTTTTTTCTTGTTAGAAAAAGACTGCAAGTTTGAGTACCTTTTTACAGGTATTCAAGTAGTCATGGCAGAAGGCTAATGCATGCGATTTTATTCTTCATACAACTCTGTAAAATCTAGAAATATGAAACAAGGTTATAATTTAAAGCAATGTAGTTATAACTATTGGAATACTTGCCTGTCATCTGACCTCTGAATGTTAGTTGTAAAGCTGAGGAGTGGTAGGAAAGTCTTACCGAAGTGGAATATAGATTCTGGCTATTTTCTAGTGCAGCAACTTGAAATTCTTCAGTAATTTACAGATTTCACTTGTAAGTAAGAAATAACATAAGGAAAAACCTTCAAGTCTAGTAAAATCAGTTTTATGTACTTCTCCCCCCCATCCTCCAGCTAATTTATTTTCTATAAAATTACTTTATCTAGCTCAGTATTTAAAATTATCCTACAATAATAAATCTGTGCTTCTGATATAATGGTTGCAGCTATCCAGTGAAATGTAATTTCAACTTGGTAGAGGTTTAATTTGTATAACATGGGGAGTGAGTGCTTTTCCAAGAAGATGTGTTTTTATCTATCTATCTATCTATCTATCTATCTATCTATCTATCTATCTATCTATCTATCTATCTATCTATCTATCATTAAGAATCTTGCAGCAAGGATATGCTTTGTGTGCTTGAGCTCCTTACTTTAAAAGCACAATTTTCTCGTTTTGTTGTTTGTATGTTTTTTGTTGCTATTTGAATTTATTGTTGATGTGCTATAATGAAAGCTTGGGGGGGTGAGGGCCGACCACAGTGGTCTTACAACAGTAATTTCACAGAATGGAAAGCAGAATGGTATCTGTCTGAAGTTTAAATTTAAATTTGCTTTGGCCAGTAATGTCTGGGCAGGGAAGCTTGTGCGAAAATTTAGTTGCTATTCAAATAAATCATCTACTTCTCCTATGGTTGAAACTTTGAAATGTGAGCAGTTCTTGCTAGTGCATCCCATTAATGGAACACAACCCTTGTGAGCATGCAGTGATTCATAAGTAAGCAAGCTTGTCGTTAAGGTTGCCAAATATTTATCATAGAAGTAAAAAAAATTATGAGGTGTTTCAAATAGTCATCTTATCTACTTCTTTTCCATAAAATGCTGTCGTTAGGCCTGTCACATTATGTGATAATTAGTTAAAAAGTTATTTTGGCTTAGTTTTTCACATGGTGTGTCCACTTCAAAAAAAAGTACACACAACTTTGTTTTATATTAAACAAACAAACAAACAAAAAAACAACCTTGACGTAGGTGCCTGAGTGAGTTTCAGAAATAAAAAGGGATCTTAGAATCACCAAGGGTGGAAAAGACCTCCAAGATCTTCTAGTCCAACTGTCCACCTTCCACCAATGTTTCCCCAATAAACCACGTTTCTTAGTACAACATGTAGACCTATTTTACATTTTATAAACTCTTGTAGGCTTATTTCTAAGATGTTCTGGTGCACTTGGTTTTTGGATATGAGATACTTTGTGGTGTAAGGTATAAACGCTGTGATTACATCATCTGATGTTCTTATTGGGCCAAACATTTAGACTCTGGAAGAGCCCACTAGTATGTACTGTGATTCTTTCAGTGCATTAATTGTATGTCATCTGCACAGTATTATTGTTCCTGTTCTTGTGGACTACTGCATCTCTGACTCAAGACTGTTGTGTATCTTCTGGACCTGGAATTAACTTCATCCCATCTGGGTCATAGTTCTGCGCCTGGACATATGGAAGGAGAGACATAAGTCAGATGATAAGAATAACTTGTGGAGGAAATAGTGTAGAGAGGTCAAGGAGTTCGATGTCAAACCAGGGAAAAGGACTGTGTTTTGGATGAGAGGTGGCAAGGGAGGAAGAAAAAGACAGCTGGGGCAGGCAGAGATAAGGATTGTATATCTCGACGTGGTGGAACAGCGAGTCTTCTTTTTTTCTTTTCTGAAAGGGAACATTAAGTAGGAGTTAGAGCAGAAAACTGGGAATTGAGCCCTAGAACCTGGCTGAAAGGGACGATTTGGGAAAGGAGGTTAATCTGGCCATGAGTTATTTGAAGGAAATGAAGCTTGTTTCTCAGTTTAGAAATGTTTGGTTTGAGGAGTCAGGCTTAAAGAAGAGCCAGAATGGAGGCAGATGACCTAGAATTTGTTAGGTGGTTATAAGGCAGCAGAACTAAAATGGGATGCATCTGTTCAGTGTATTATAGCACACTCTAAACTTCGAAACAGAATTCTGGAGTAAACTAATGTGAAAAAGCTCACTAGCCTATGTGTCTTCTCTAGCATTCACGTTTAATATTTGCTTCTATATCTCCAGATCATGTTCGATACATATGAACAATCTAAATTCTACCATTTTCTGTGATGTGTTTGACTTGCAAGTTAAATGTCCTTTGAAATTTCTGTTGTGTTTAATTTGTGTTTTCGGAATAAGCAAGAAGCAGCATGCCATGTGCTCATAGGCTATACGTGTTATCCCTTCTACTTATGCTAGGGGCTGTTAAGAGAAAAGCTTCTGACATTTTTTCTGGCATATTTTCAAGCACCCATTATTAATTTAGGTCCCAAATATGATTTCATATAAGAAATAGGGAATTATCTTTTGTAAGATGCCCCAGTACTGTCATGATGGATGTCTTAGGAAAAAAAAATAATAAAAAGAGATTATTAAGAAACAAAAGCTGCTGTTATTTCAAAGCCCAAAGAAATTATGTTATGGCCTTTAGCATTTCTTGCTATCAACATTAAGGATTTTTTTTTTTAAATCTAAATTTGATGCTGTTGTGTAGATGCAGAACCAAAAACAGCCTTAATATTTCTGTGAATATTGATGGGAAGAGAAATAAGAAAGATACAGAATTTTAAGCTCTGAGAAGGAGCTTGTTTTTTAAATAGTATTTGCAGAATAGTCATTTTGGAGAGAAAAAAAAACTGTGAGAAAAAGGAATAAAGAGATTATCTTTATTACGAACTTATTTTTTTTCTTTATGTAAATTTAAAGTCATCATCCCTACTAATTATTTGTTTTGGTTTATATTTAGAATGTACCTGGATTTCTTAAGCTTTTTGGTGGAATTATTTTCAAACAGAACATGATCTGTTGATTTGAAGACTCAGACGAGCTCATAACATAAATCCCATATGATTTAATTGGCTAGTCTGAACATGATCACAGACTGTTCTCGTATCTCCTTTATACTGCTAGTACTTAGGACTGTTTAACTTCTTGATTTTGCATGCAGTTAACAAGAATATTAATTTATCTAAAGCAGTTAATTTTCTGATATTGTTGCGAGGAACAATATTAATTTGCTGGAAGAGTAATGAGCTTCTTATAAACATTATCTGGACTCTTTAATAAAATGATTTTAGTTTTTCCAAAGCGCTGCTCATTGTGTTACTCTCACGTACACTTATAAATTAGAGCTACTTCCATATTTCCTCATTTTCCTATCTTTCTATGTTAATGTGAAATTACTGGTATTTTTCAGAAGAAAAATCATTACTGACTTGATTAATGCCCAAGAAAAAAATGATAGAAAAGCAAGTGTGTGACTGTAGAATTTACCTGACTTGTTCTGTGTTATGCTTACCTCTCTATTATGTTGCATTTGCTTTTCTGACAGTGTGGAAATAAATAGGCATTTTTTCCACTCTGTTTTCTTTTTCAGTCTGACCCTCCAATATTGTCATCACAACCAATGAAGCTAAATGATAGGTTTTGCATAGAATGTCTTTGGCAGCGTGCTTTATTGCACATGTGGTCCTTGTGTCCTGCTTACCAGATATGTCTGTGCCTAACCAGAGCTGTCCTTTGCAAAAAGATAGTTATTTTGAACTCAGGATGACAACACACAATATCACGTAGAAATAAGATATGGAGATCAACAGTGTGGTTAAGCACATATATATAGAAAGATAGATCCCTCCTCTGTTCACCCCCGCCCTGAAAAAAATTCAAGTACAAGAAGAAAGTTTATTTGAAGAGGACGCTTTTCCAGTTACAGGAAACTTGTGGCTAGTGCTTTTGGAATTCAGGCTATTTATTTAAAGCTCAGTAACAGTTTTACTGTTTAACTATGGCTAAGTCTAATTCTGATTTTTTGTTTTGCTGTTGTTTCTGTCTACTTAATGATTACAAGGTACGAACAGGGATTTGAATTATAGTCATCCTTTTTCTTCTGTCTCTCAAGTCAACTCAGAGGTTACAACCTTTCCTGTTTGTAATGTATGGATATATCCTATACATCATTTTGCGTGTCATCATTTGCTTGAAGGCATGTGAGTAGAGTGAAAAATTATCAATTTGTTATTTTCTTCCATTTTATTCAAATGCTTCACTCTTTGAAGGTGTTTCCTTTACCGTTATTGTAGATCTCCTACTAGTAAATGTTCCTAAGCAACCATTATGGTCCATTGAATAAAAGCTGAACATATTAAAAATTCCCTGAATATTTATATGCTATTCTGTAATGGCAGTATTGGCTAAATAATGTATGTATTAAAGAACTTCTTAAACGTAACAGAATCAGTCAAGGACTATTGAGTAAATAAGATATTTTGAATTTTTCATGAACTTTTAAACTAAAACAAGGTGAAATGTATTGTAATGTTGAGTGTTCAAATGGATCAATGGCTGGAGAGTCATTTAAAGCTCAACTTTCTAAGTTTAATTCCAGCTAGCGCCTTTGAGCACAAGCTAACATATTGTCCATAATATGAAACTGTCTAGAATGGACAGACAGCATCTAAACAATCAATGTCAGCATTTTTGGAATATGAGCTATTTTGTCTTGTTGTCTGTGAGGTGGTGTTGTCAGTACAGAGCAACACATGTGAGTAAAAGAAGCCCAGCTGCTGGTTTTGTAGTCTATACTGGAAAGCATGAAATGACATTCTTCTTTTTGTGGTTAATATATGAGATATTCCCATCTGACAGCTTTGATGTAGAAATTTGGAGACCCACTGGGGTAGATGTTGAGGGGTAGTAGCATCCTCGCATCTCAAAGTCTTGATGTTTCCGAGCTGCAGTCTTGCTGACTAAAGAGTTTGAGTTGTACTTTGTTGGCAGTGTATAGCTGGTATATAATTCACAGTAAACCAGTCGTCCATTTCGGGAGGATGAATGGTGTATCTTGAGCAGAAGCTTGATATTACCTGAACACTATTGTTTGAATCTCAAAACCGGGTATGATGATTAATGGAAGCAGGAACAGGTACCCTGGGAAGATGGTAGTAGGGTTCTTGCTAGGCTCTGCAGGAATGGGGTGAGGAAGGCCAAGGCCTGACTGGAATGGAACTGGACAAGGGGTGCATAGAAGAACAAAAGGATTTCTACGGACACATGAACTAGAAAAAAAAAAAATCCAAGAAAATGTACCTCCCGCAGACAGCTGTACAGTCATGCTTGTAACAGCGGAGTTGAAGGGTGAAGTACTCAACTTTTTCACTTCAGTATTTGCTGACAACTTCTTCACACACTACTCGAGCAGATGGGTTGGAAAGTGGGAGCCTGGGGAGCAATGTTTCTCTCACTATAAGTGAAGATCAGATTTATGACCACCTGAGAATCCTGAACATCCATAAGTCCCATGGGTCTCAATGAGATACATGCAAGAGTCCTTAGGGAATTGGCGGATGTGGTCTCCAAGCCCCACTCAATTATATTTGAAAAGTGGTGGTTAGGTGAAATACCTGGTGACTTGAAAAAAGGGAATATCACACCCATTTTTAAGAAGGATAGAAAGGCTGACTCAGGGAACTGCCGACCTTCCAGTCTCCCCTCTGGTGCTGAGGAAGATCATGAAATTGATTGTCCTGGAAGATACACTGAGGCACATAGAAGAGAGAGAGGTGGTAGAAGACAACAAGAATGGCTTGATCAAGGGCAAGTCCTGCCTGACCAACCTTGTTAAATTTTATAATGGTGTAACTGCATCGATGGACAAGAGTCACTGATGTCATCTGTACGGACTTCACTAAGGCCTTTGACATGGTGCCACACAACATCCTGTCCTCCAAATTGGAAAGAAACAGATTTGATGAGTTGACTGTTTAATGGATGAAGAGCTGGTTACAAGATTGTGGTCAGAGAATGGTGGTCCATGTCTCAATGTCCAGTTGGAAATCAGTGACTACTGGTGTCCATCAAGGGTTAGTACTTGGACTGATGTCCTTTAAATATCTTAATCAGTCAAATCAACAGTGGGATTGAGTGCACCTTCAGTGAGTTTGCACATGTCACTAAGCTGCGTGGTGCCATTGACATGCCTGGGGGACAGAATGCCATCCAAAGAGACCTAGGCAGGCTGAGCAGTGGGCACTAGGGAACCTCCTGATGTTCAACAAATCTGAGTGCAAGGTCTTGCAGCTGGATCGCAACAGCTCCCTCCTGAAATACAAGCTGGGGGAATATAAGGATACAGCACACCCTGATGAAATGGTCATGGGGTTACTGGTGGATAGTAAGCTGGACATGAGCCAGCAGTGTCCCCTTAACAGCTCAGAAAGTCAGCCAGATCCTGGGCTGCGTCCAAAGCAGCGCGGCCAGCAGGGAACAGGAGGGGATCCTGCCCCTCTGCTCTGCGCTGTGAGACCTCACCTGGAGCACCGCTACAGAGCTGGAGTGCTCAGCACAGGAGAGACGTGGGCCTGTGGGAGCATGTCCAGAGGAGGGCACAGAAATGATGCGAGGGATGGAACAGCTCCCTACGAGGACAGGCTGAGAGCTGGGGCTGGTTAAGCCTGGAGAAGGCTCCAGGGTGACATGATAGCAACATTTCTGTATCTAAAGAGGGGGCTGTAAGAAAGAAGGAGGCAGACGCATTAGCAGGTCTGTTGTGATAGGACAAATAGAACTGGTTTCAATCTAAAAGAGGGGACATTTAAATCAGAGATGAAAAAAAAAAAAAAAAAAAAAGGTTTTTTACTTTAAGGGCTTTAAAGCACTGAACAGGTTGTCCAAGGAGGTAGTGGGTGCCCTGTTCCTGGAGTCATTCAGGGTCAGGCTGGAGGGGCTCTGAGCACTTGGTTGAGCTGTATGTGTCCCTGTTCCGTGCAGGGGAGTTGGACCAGACAACCTTCCGACTCAGTTCTATGAGTTGCACCTGAACTTAGCAAGAGAAACCTGTCATTAGAAATGTAGCTTCAGCCATGGCCATCTCGTACATCATCATCAGCTTTCTTAACAAAAATGCCTGAGGTAGGTCATGAAGAATGTATTTCCCTGTAGAAGCCATCCAGTGTCTGAAGTGTGAAGTAGATCTTACTTTCAGGCACTCTAACTGACCAGGTTACTTACTTGCCTAAATTTTGACCCTACTCTTACAACTGCTGCTGAAATGTTGATCTTTATGTATGTGAGCTTTCCAAGTGATATTTTTTTTGGAGTTAAATTTTCCTTTATGACATTTGGGCTCATTTAGAAACAAAGACTGAGATCTCTTAAAAGGAGGCACAAATGGGAAAATGAGATCATTAATTGTTGAAGCTGGTACTGTAACAAATTGACTAGAAATGTGGATTCGGAGAAATTGATGTACTTTATCCTTCCAAACTAAATGAATTCTCCATCTGCTTCAGCTTCTCAACTATAATGAGGACGTTGGGCTGACTCTGCTATTGGTTTCTCTGTCTCCCTGAACTATTTAGGAAAGTTTAAACATTTCTTGCATGATTAAATACACTTTCAATAAATCAATCTCATAATAATTGTTGTTCAGGAGAGTTCATTATTCAGTTTAGTCTTTTAAATTACTGTTCTTCTTTAAAGGATTCTTCTGATGTAATGGCTTCTGCTAAATCCATTTGCCATACTCTGGCTTGTAATTACTTTAGATTTGAAGAACAAAATGAATGACTTTATTATTAATCAGTAGCAAATTTGTCTTACTGTTTTTAACCTTAGAGTGGCCTTCGCTCATGAAATAGTTTTAATGGTCTAGATAGCAAAACATTTCATATCTCTCTTTCAAAAGAGAATCAGAGAAAACGATTGCGTAGTTTTGTGCATTTTCTTCTACCATCCTCTGCCTACCTTTCCATCCCCAGATGTTTGTCTTGGGGACTGTCATCATGTCTGTGTTTGCTGTTGAATGCTGTCAACAACTGTCTCTGGAAGTCTAGTTTTTCTACCTGGTTTTAGGCTGTAATTTTTTCAGACTGGGCCAGTTGCTGTGTACTCTCCACAGCATAAACAAAAACACTTAAATATAGCGTTAATTTAATGTTGGCTCTCAAATGGTTGTTGATCTATATGAATTTTCTCAGTGTTCCTGCATGATGAAAATTTAAACAATTTCCTTCTCTCTTCCTACTGTTGTGGGATTTCATAGTACTTATTGACAGTGCTTTTGGTGTTGTGAGTCTGTGCGTTGATTTTTGATAGCAAAATGCCACCTTGGATTAAAGTTGTCTATCTGCTGAGGTGTCATATATGAATCTCCTTTATTTAGCCCCCTAAGTTTGGCATCAGTTCTCTGTCCATAGTAGACTTCTTCAAACCCATTCTTAATTTTAAGCTGCCAGTCAACGCAAACTAATATAAAAGCATTTTCAGCTTTGCTAAACTTGTTAGGATCTGGAAGATATTGCATTAATATCTCATTTTCAGAAACTGCTTGGATAATGAAAGTGGGCTAGTTGCAGAGTTAAAGACATTCAATAAATCTCAGCTTTTAATATTTGGAGGGATTCATTCCTGTAGCAGCTTTGTGTTGGTTTTGTTTCCAGTATCAAATGTAATGTTTAACCAACGCTAAGAATCTTTCAAATAATGCTGAGGAATTGTAGCAAACCTCCAAAGAGTAATGAATAGTATCTTTGAAATCTTAATTCTCTGGCTCTCTAGGAGGTCATTAAAAGTGTAAGTGTGAAAGTAAATGGAATTTGTCAAGATACAAGACCATCTTAGAACACTTTTGTCTATACTCTTTATTCTTAAACCTGTTTGTATTTACGCTTCCTTGTTGTAGTTTCAGGAATTGTACTTTTTCATTTCATTTCTATGTTTTCATGTTCATATACTTGTTTACATATTTATTTAAAAGTATTTTTAATTGTAAAAATGGAAAGTTTTTACTGAGGGCTGTATGGCCACTTTCATTGCGTATATGTCACCAGTGTTATGTAAAGGGTAGCCCTTTCTTGGGACAAGAATACCCCAGGGTTGTAGCACAGGGAGTACAGTTGTAGTAATAAAGATTATGTTGCTGATAAGTTCCCCTCAAGGCCCCATGATGGTAATACCTCTATATTTTGTCTTTAAAGAAAACTGCTGAGAGGCAATAATTTTTTTTGTATGTGTCCCATTTTCATTAATGCATGGTAATTGATGGAGTTGCAGTGACTTGTAACAGTAATGAGTTCTAAACATAAGAATGCACTCCTTTCTAATAAGTGAGCACTGCTGGGGTTTAAAAGCGTACTAAATCAGTTGCTTTAGTATGAATTTATTAGTTTTTTTCAGCATTAGCTTTAATAGTAGTTATTTACATAAGCGTACATCCCATTAACCGCCATCAGGGCTGGAAAACATGCTGAACTGTTCATATTTTCATATAATTATTGAACATAATGGTTTCATTTGCATTTCTAAACAGTGATGTTTCTGTCAGGCTTGGAAATAGTGTCTTTACGCAGTCCCTATTTCACATCCACTTATTTGACATCGTTAAATTTTATGCTAATGTGCTTCCCTAGAATATCATCAGTAGGACAGATGCTTGCGCTTTAATATACAAATCAGAGATGCTTTTCCCTCCCCCCTCCTCTGAACTGCAAAAGAAATAAAAAAAGCATATCTGCACTTTTTAGATATAGTTTGTTTCATTCTAAATAATCCGTAAGAAATGAAACTTAGCTCTCACCCCTGCTAGTCACTTCTGAATGTTGTAGTAGATACCTTGTTTATGAAAGATAGGGAACAATCTCCTCTGCGGAGGAGTAAGAGACTTGTAGAATTCATAGTAGTGATTGTGTGAAACTAAATGTTGTAACCTTGAGATTGCCTTGTGTCTAAGGCATGGAGCCCTGTACAGCACATTGCTGAACTAGGCGGTAGTCCATGGACTGGCTTTCCTGGATGTAGCCCATCGCTGCACAGAAGGTTTGGGAACGGAGAAGTTTCAACTTCGCAGCTGTTTAACTTTTCTAAAAAGCTATTTTGCTGAGTCTGGTGACTCAGTGCTTGTCTGCAGAGATGTACTTGAAATTCTATGTTGTTAGGTTGCTAGTTTTACATTTAAAATAGCTTTTCTTGGTTTTTATAGTTCTGCAGATGGATAGAGGTATATGAGCCTTTGCCCAAGTAGTTTTTGTCTGATCAGTATTGCATTGTACTCCTTATATGTGTGTGTATCAGAGAAGATTTGATACTTGGCATGGAGTTAACAGTGGAAGCAGAACATCAGTAACCTAAGAGAGAGTGCTGATAATTGCAGTTTTGTATGAGGAAATAACTGAGTAAAAGAAGCAAAGCGCTACCATCAGCAAAACCACACTGCTTTTCTTTCATTTAAAAAATGAAGTGAATACTTCACATCTTGTTCTGTTTGAGCTTTATCTTAAGATGAGTTTCTTACTGTTAAGTAATGTACTGAAGTTAGAGCAGATGAGTGCAGCTTGCAGTATATGGTTGTGGTCACAAAAAAATTAAATATGAAGATGTATATCATGTTGCATAAGAACCAGTCATGATCTGGGTAATGGGAACCTAGTGAATTTCAAGCTCATGCTTTGAGTGAGTTACTCTGTGTGACACTGGGTGACTCTTCTCTCCTATATATGTGTTTAAATATTTGGGGTGCTGCTTGCAGCCTTTCAGTGACATGAAAGGTTAAATGTATGCATGCTCATTCATGGCATTTCATGGATACCCCTGTCCTTCAACAATACAAATGGGCTAAGTCTCTGGAAATCTTAAATTAAAATGTTGGAGCTTAAGACTTAGATTTGTTACTTTCATTGTGTATTATATATAAAGACAAACAAACAAAAAGGACAAAAATGCCTCTCTTCTATGACATCCCCATGAATAAGTCTTGAAGGAGGCACCCACATCCAGAAGGGCACTTAGGCTGAAAAAAAAAGGGCATATTTTATGTATAAAGGACCACGTGAGCACACTGGAGATATACTCTGATGGGTTCTGGGCTTATGGTGTCTTTAATTATAGATGATTAACAATTTGCTAGTTGCTTTGCAGACAAGTATAGAGACAAAAATCCCTACTGGGAAATGCTTGCAGTCTAAGACCTCATTCTGGGGGCGTGTGAATCTCAGCAGTACAGCTCTATTTCAGATCAAGAGAGGTAGCAATAATAAAGCAGCGACAACAAAAAAAATCTATTTATGTTATTTCAGTGAGAACCACTGGATGTTTGAAGTATATTTCTATTACAGCTTTGAGCTTGAAACAGTGCAAGCAACCAGCTTATAGCAAATGATTGGGAGTGCTTTCTGGTAAGCCTTTTAATCAGGACTGAAATACTATTTACCAAAGCAGGGTATCACTTGGTGAGGTGTGCTAACTTCATCTGTAGAGTACTGGGAAATTTAAAGAGAGCACCTCTGCCACACGAAGTAGATTGTTGCCCTGCACAGATTCTGAAGTGACCTCTCGTCTTCTCATTTGAATCCTGAAAGGAAGACTCTAGTTAATTGTCAGTTATCCTTTTTTTTTAAATATGTGACCATAAAAGAGTAAAGTATGATGATTTTTAACATCAGAAGATTAACATTTTACCTTTAAATAAAATATGATTAACTGGTACAGAATTAAAAGTAATAGAACTGAAATATTTAAACTATGACTCTGTGGTGTCAGATTATGCATCAAGTTTAAGTACTTGAAGTGATTTAAAAATGAGCCAGCTGAAGGACGTATATCCCAAGCATGAAGAATAAAATGGAATAAAACAATTGTGGCTATCAAAACTTCCACATACCCTTCTGGCTGAGGGAATCAGGTAATCAAAGTGTAGTGTTTTTCACACTGACTGCATCTTGCCTGATGCCAAAACAGGTGCAGCAAGGGAACTGTCGGCATGCTATGACGGCATCCCACACTATGATTTGAAGCCTGCCAGATGATGATTATGTTTAAATTTAATTGCCAGGCAAGACTATTGCTCCTGTATTCATCTATATCAAGCGAAGTTCAAATATGATTGATCCAGCTATGCATCTTGTCTTGCAGTGTTTCACAGTCAGCCAGGCTTTCTATTATCCCTATACTGTCTCTTGTAAATTGGCCTATGTTTTGATAAATGAAACCACATACTTACCATCAGAAATTCTTAGTATTACTATCTGCAAATCTGAAAAAGCCATTGTGAAGGTTTGTCATTTGACTTCTGTATGTTTTAAATCCTTGTTAGTAAAATTATTTTTTCCCCACGTAGTAGTTTTGCAAACTCAGCTTGGAATTTGGCAGTAAAGTGACACCTTGCTGACATCAGAATTCCATCAAGTAAATTTTTGAGCGCGGATTGGGCAATAGATTTAGTAGATCTTGTAAATGTTTTCAGCAGGTTTGAGCACGTTAAGCTATGACACTTCTAAACTGCTTGTGGATCCTCAAAAAGAAGAATGGAATATGGCTTATGTTCCTCAACAGTTAAAATAAAAGGAATGGTGAAAAGTTTAAAAAAAAGGAAAATATGAGGTCAAAATAGTTGGCAAGTCTAAGTGAGCAGGATACTGAAATGAGAGGCTGTTTCTTTTATGTGGTTGCTTCTGGGAGTAGAACTTTAGTGATTATGTAAAAAAGTGAACAAAACACTTAGCAGCTTTCATGGTACATGACCTCTTCCAGTTACATTGTTCAGAAGTTTTTGTAAATTTATTCATGTTTCATTATCTTCAGGGAGAACTTTTCTCTTGCTGTAAATACTCCTAGCTACATTAAGGAAAGATTCTTAGATCCTTTTAATGATATTACTCATCATATCTTAAGAGTGCAGAATAAGACTCAAGTGAACACAGCTCTGGATGTCCGGCTGTCACTTACGTAACTGGACATCTCCTGTGACGTTTTACTGCTGTGTTTCAGTTCAAGTGCTTGTATTTGATTCTCTTGCTGTAACTCACAAGCATATATGCAGCATAAATTTGTCCTATGAATAGAGGGAATTAAAAATTAGAAATATTTTTCTAGTCACCTGCAGACAGAAATTAGAGTAAGAAATACAAACTTTCACCAAGGTAGAATTTGATTGTGGAAGGTGTTGCACAGTATATCTGATGGTATGGAACTGTGTTTTGTTACCTTGGAAAGCTTCCTCATTTCCCCATAGAGCCATCTATGTACATGTCTCTAAATTCATTGGGATCTGCACATGGCTTGTGAATCCTTAACTGATTTTAATAAGCCATTTATATTGAAATTGTTGGCAAAGTTCAGGTTGTGTAATACACTCTTTTTTTTTTTTTCCTGGAAGCAACCACAGGACAGCCCAAAGAATTTACCAGCAATGTAGTAACATTGTTCAGACAGGACAGTGAATATGCCAGAGATTCAGCTGGCTCACCTGCAGGGGACATAGGACCATCAGGAAACTTCTGTCTCTCTCTGCCATCAGAACATATTGAACATTATGAACAGAACATATTTCTGTTCATAAAGTGGTGAAAATCACAGTTACCAAAGTTGGAAAAGACCTCCAACATCATCCAGTCTGTTCACCTACCTCTAATATTTCCCCACTATAAAATCTGCATTGGTTCACTTGTTACTTTTCTGCAGCATATCATGTTTGAAGGATCAATGTTTTACAAGATCTTCTATTTTTTTGTTTGTTTGTTTGTTTGGTACCTTTTAATTTCCAACCAAGACACAATGACAGCTAGCTTAAACTTAACTTCTTGCGCAAGTGTTTTGCTTAAATGTATCTTTCTTCTACTTTGCGCAAGTGTTTTGCTTAAATGTATCTTTCTTCTACTTTGTGTTTACTGGGAAGGAATTCAAGCAATAGGCATTCCCATTACCAAAGGGAAAACAGTGAGAGAAATTTCTCTTTGGCTTGGATGCTTGTTTTGTGAGTGATATGAACTGACTGATTTCCAAACTAGAACAGGCTAGAAATCTTGGTGAAATTACAGAATGCTGAGAAGAGTTGTATGATTAACAGATCTGAGGGCTTAGTAAAGTCAGAACAGTATTGCCTGATAATTGAGATCTGTTTTGTTATCATACTTAGCTGTGGAAATTACCTTTGTAAGCCTAATATTTGCAAAGCTACATAGCAAAACTTTTATGTTGTTGAAGATAGTCCCCAAAGATCAAACATAAATTTTAAATGCATTCTTATGCTATGATTAAGGTTTAGTGCTTCCAAGTAACAGATTAATTATGAGGAAAAGGTGGGAAACTGGGAAAGCTTGTCCCTGTATTTTTAAAGAGCAGATAAATTATGGTATGACATTAAATGAGCCTTCAACTTCAACCATAGCAATAGTGTCTATCAGTTTTTCTTGTCTAGGAATCTTGTTCAGCCTTACTTTCTTAATCAGCTAGCTCTGGAGGACGTGGGACACCATTGCAGATGTTCTTTTGGTAGTTTTTCTAGGACATCATGCTGTTGTAAATGGTTTAAATTTGGAGAGAGAAAACATCATCTGGCTGAATCTGCATTAGCTGTGTAGTGTCAGGTTCAAATCTTTTAGTGGTAGTGTCCACAATAAAGTCAGGATCCCCGACAGCATGAGCTTTCTGCCTAAAATACCACAGTAACTGGTGGTCAGAAGTTTGGGATTGTGTTCTGCAACAGATTTATTTTTCCTACAATATATATAGGAAGTCACATATTTGTCCCATTGGGTTTTTTTTTATTTTTTTTATTTTTTTACTGAGAAAATAAAAGTGTGGCTGAAGCTATTCTGGAAAAAAAAAAAAAGCAGGAAAATTGACTATTAATTCATAGTTGTTAAATGCTGTCTTTGGGTGTTTAGTTGGGTCCAGTCTTTGTCTACATCTGCCCCCTTTGGGACTGATTTGTAATTTTTTTTCATTGGCATAACTGTTTCTCACTTCTCGTTGTAGATGCTGAAATAGTTTTTTAGCTAATTTAGCATAGAAAACATTGGAAAGCACTGCAATAGATATTGAAGGAGTCATTTTCTGCTTCTTCTTAAAAGTAGATATATTTTGGGTAAATTTTACATTGCAGGAACTTTGCTTTGTAGTTCATTTTTGACATAAAATTATTGTGAGCATGCTAAAACAGTGGCATTTTTATTTCGGTGAACTTGTTGGCCTCAAGAGCAATCAAGATTGTGTTTGTGATCTGTAACACAGGAGGATTCATTCTCTTCCCAGCTCTTCATTAAGACCATATTGCTTGAGGTATTCTTTTACTTACTTTCTCTGTCCGTGTCAAGAATTTTATTGTAATGGGGTTTGTGAAATCTGTAGGCTTATGGAAGATTAGTATATCTGCCACAAGTTTTTGAATGCTTTTGAAGAATGTTTGAGAGTGTATCTAATGTCCTCTTCAATGTTTGGGCCTACTTGTCCCATGAAGTAAACCTTCATTTTCTAGGAATGGTATTCTTTTTTCATGGTATGCATTTTGTCTAGGATGTGATTAGTCCTATCTTTGACGTGTTTTTTTCCAAAATGTTACTGGATGTGGATCTGTTTCATTGCTAGAAGTTTGATGGAAAGGATTATGTTATGCACGTACTATAGGGTGATTCTGTAAGGCTATAATGTCCAGATGTAGTGCAGTACCCAGTGACAACAGTAGTAATAGAGCAGCACATGGAATTATTCTTCTCTACTAAGGAGACTAACCTATAAATAGATGCAAATTGATGTACAGTATTTATCTGTTTTGTCTCTCACTTTTTCAGGATGGAATGTGCAATGAATTGAAAAACTATACATACTGAGTTCTGGCTCTAGTACTAGTGAATTGGAATATATTTCCTCTAGAATTTGTTGAATTTTTTTATTACTCTCTGGAATTTGTGTTCTTGGTTCTCATTTTTATCTCAAACAGTGTGAGTTTTCTAGAATTTGTCTGGTTTTGTGGTAAACAAGCAGTAATACTTCTATGCTTTTGGTCTTTTGAAGCAGAACCATCGTCAGAGCATTTTTATAAGACTACAAGCATCTATGTTCCGTGTTTAAAAAGCTAATTTAAGAATCGATTGTAATACCAATCTTCATGCCAGTACAGGTCTTTTATAACAGGAGAGCAATTCACTTAAACATTTTCATACATTAGGCTGCACTGGATGCACATTAATGAAAGCATAGAGAAGATGGTGTCGCACTGCAAAATGTTCGTCTGGTTGTTTTCAGTGGCCTGGCAGAACTCCATTATGAAAGGTTCTGAGTGCGGACTGGCTGTGATGAACTTGTGTGCCAGATCATCTGTCAGAGCCCTAGTCAGCTGGGACCAGACTTGCTGACAAACACAAGACTGCGAGTATAAACATGCGGTGCTTTATATTTTATTTAAAACTCAGTTGGATCCTTGTTGTGTAAGTTTAATACAGATGTAGACTCCACTGCCGCAATGTCAATTTTCCTATAGTTTTATGCAGGATGTTGAATGCTGTAATGCTTCACTCTGTGAAAAAAGATCAATTAGGAGCCTTGAAAAAGTCAGCAATGCTAGAAAATAAATTTTGATTTGATATTCATTACATACGGAGTTTCCCTCACAGGTTTTGTAGTCTTGTTTTGGTTAGATAAACTGGCATATATAAAAAGTGTAAGAGTAGCTGTAGTGGTTAGAATATCAGGCTTAATGCAGGAAATTGTTGTTAACTGTTCCTAATGTAAAGTACATCTTCAGTAGAAGAGAACACAACTTCTGATGTCTTTGAGAGATTCTGTGGTCCTCTCTGTTAGAAGTGATCTATCTATTTATTTATTTACCTAATACACACGAGTCTCAATTTGTACCATGCATGATATCTCAGTACGGGATGTCAACAGTCCTTTATGTTAAATATGTAGTGGACTTTCGACTGCTTCAGTATCTTTATAACCTTATTATAATGAGGAAAAAGAGGACAATTGTTATATGTAATCATATAAAATATAAGCCAGCATGCCCAGCAAGGAACTGTGCATCTGATGCAAATGAAAATATTATTTTCTTTTGAACAGAAAAGATTGTCTTAAGTTTCAGAAATTGTTTCTTTTTCTTTTTTTCTACCTTGTGGAAAAATGGTTTTGACAAAAGCTTGGTTCAGCTGTTTATGTTCATGGTTTATAGAAGCAGATCTGAAAGAGATCTTTTAGGCCTCCAATGCTTTCCAAACAGAAGATGGGACACAACCTCTTTCTTTCTGACTTCTTGTTCTTTGATATTCAGATTTTCATCCTGATTTGGAGGCTTTGCCTTAGCTGTAAGCCTTTGTCTGGGCTAGTAATTTGAATTGCTTCTCACTCAACAAAGTAAGCTCTACGGTGTCTGCTGCTGATAAGCCTTCCAAGCGGGCACGCATTTGCTCAGTGCTCTCACCTGTGAGTTGTGAAATTATCACAGTCGGGGTATCCACCCCACAGATTTCTGGCAAAGTTCCCAGAAATGGGGAAGTCAGGCAAATTTCAGAGACCCATAGTGTACTGGGGGAAAGGTGGTGGGTATGGTGTTTGATCAGCATGAATTGCAACACCAGTAAACTTTTAACTGAGTTGGTGTTAACGCAGCACGACTGAAATAGCATTTAGAGTTAATGAAACTAGTTTTAGCAGTATCTGCAATGCTTTTTGTGTGTGAACGTGTGACATTTTACAAGTGCATTGCAAAGGCTAAATTGATTCTTAGAAGAATACATTTCTCTAGCACAGACAAGACCTAATAGATCTTTTTCCTAGATAGCAGACTTAACTTTTTCTTAATTTTCTCTCTTGATTAAACTCCTGAATGGGGGTGAAGTTTCCACTAAATGTCTGCTCAAAACAAGCTTAGAGAAAATGGAATGTCAGCCTTAAAAATGTCACTTTAATATGGTTTGACATGATAAGGTCTTAAAAGTCTCCTAATGATATATGATGGAGTACATATGCTTGCTGTGTTTGGAATCAGTGTGTGCAGGGACATGTATTCACAAAATGGATGAGACAGTGGTGGGCAGAATGCTTGGAATAAAGAACACTGGCAAAGAAAGGGAGAACTGACTGGCAATCTCCAAATACAGAGGTGGGTGAAAGGAAACTGAACACTCAGTATGGAAAACAAAAATTAAATCAGACTGCTAGGACAAAGGAGTGTGTCCACTGTTAATGGGAGAATATGATAATGATTTGCCATTTAGGTTTTTTAAGTGGAATTGGGCAATTCTGACAAGTATTTATGATCTTTAGGTCTGGAATGGGAACAGTTTCCTTTTTGTGTATGCACAAACCCTTTTTTTTTTTTTCATAGTGCTGACTGCATATTTAGTACAGCAGATATTCTGATTTTGGTAAGTTGATTTTTGTCTATCCATAAAATTCTGCTGACTTCTCTTTTGGGTCTAAATACTTGTCTGATTATTGAATTCCGTGCATTTGTCAGTACATCAGAAGTCTTATTGAATAATTAGTGTCTGGAAAATCAAGGAAAGGCACATGTCATGCATTTGCCACATGTTTAAATTGGACTTTAAAAAAGCCCATCTCCTTTACAGTTAATTTTTAGGGCACTTTATACACTTCAGAGAAGTGCAGTTATTAATAAAGAAGGTACAAAACAATTTTATATATATATTTGGAGAGAAGTTAATTTTATGTATGTGTGTACATATACATACACTCATATCTATATATGAATGTATTAACCAGATGTCTTAGTCTCCACCTGAATTTCAGAGCACTGAATATTTAAGCTTGTAGGTAAGCTAGAGTCTGGACAGAGGCCATAGTTCTTCAGACTGGGTTGTGGACAATAGGCACTTAACACTACTTAAAATTTTTGTTTGTAGTTGTTTTTCTGTTCTTGATTTTGAAATTTGGATATGATTTTTTCAGAATTACATATATCCACTGAAGTGTTTTATTGGTGTAACTTTTCGCAATATTGTGTTACAGGTTTTCTTTTTTTTTTTTTTTATTCGGAGCAGGCATATTATAGTTACCTTTGCTTATTTGAAATTGTTATCTAAAACAAAGTTATAGGGACAGTTTATTCTGTATTTAATGGCGGTGGGCAAATTCCCCCAGACCATCTAAAGCTGTTTAATATCCCCCTACAGTGTTTGGACAATAGACTAATGTTATTAGATACTATGAATCAAAGTTAAATTGAGTGTATAAATCATGCTTAAACTGCAGAACAAAATCACATTGATGCGAAAGTGGAAGTAAGTATAGGAACCATAAGATAAAATGATTTCAGATTCTCGATGAAAATGTGTACAGACTTGTTAAACCTTTTGTGATAAGTACGAGATTTTAACAGCTAATGCCTGCTGTTTTTCCCCATGGGTAAGGCTACCCCTTGTGTATTTGCACTTTACTGATGTGGTGAAACTTGGGCCCAGTGATGTTGTGTTCTGAATGTATCTGTTCAGCAGTTCAGTATTCATCTGAGCTGTTGTGGAGGGTCCCTTGCTCTTGCACTGAAGCTTAAAGAGAAATGGAGTTGTTGGTTCTGGCTCCAGTACTCCTGTGAGTGAAGGAGGATGCTTTTCTTTCTGCTAGTACGTCATCTCTTCTGGTGTATTAGTATATTGTCTCTGCTGGTGCTCTTTATATTATGCTTCCCTAATACATTTCAGAGAGTGGCACTTGTAGGTTGCAGGAGTTTGCAAGAGAAACAGTCACAATTCTGTTTGTTGGATTGATAAGCATGGGGAAAAAGAAATCTGATAAATAGGTGTTACTGAAATGAAACTTCTACTAAGATTTCTGTGGATTTGATCAGTGGAGGTTAGAAGAACAAAAGTAATTCATCCTTGAAGGATTAGAAACTTCCATGTGTTTTTTCCCTTCAAGATAGAGAACATGATGTGAAGTATTTCTGAGCAAAGTTTGCTTTTTGTGAAATGTGCTTTATTTTATTTATTTTATTTTTCAGATGAGAAATACTTCTGCATTCTGTTAGCAACTAAGTGATATCTGAGTGCCCACCTATACCAAGCTCTGAGTCTTTATTTTCAGTGTTCCACTGTCTTGTTTGAGAAAGTGCTTCAGTAGGAGCTGGTTTGAGCTTAGGTAGATGTGAAAATGTGTATTTGAATACACAAGGGTACCTGTTCAAATACCTGGATACTAGGCCAGATTAGCACGATACATATATTTCTGCATTCCCTTGGGTATGTCTATCTGTGCATCCTGCTATGGATGTCTGAAGTAGATGCATGTTGATGTAATTAGAATTTATCTGAACAGCATAGGCCAGGCCCAAAGTTACCAATTTATTGTGTTTCTGACTGCCACTATGCAGTATGGGAAATGTTTAATGCAAAAGCATGGGAGTCTGTCTGGTAAAATATTAAATCTGAGAGAGCAATGAGAAATGTAAGATAAGGTTGCTAAATGTAATTCAAATCCAAACATCTCTTAAAACAATAAAACTTCCCTCACACAGTCTGTGTTATCAGGTTCTGTGATTTCCAGTTGAACTCCTTATATGTGTGCTGACCTCTATGCAGGAGAATCTTTTCAGTAATCTGTATTGTTATCAGTGCATTGATTTAAAAATCTTAACTGCACACGGAGCATCTGGATAGTAAACAAGCCTTGTTACTTATCTTTACCTTAGACTTTATGTGCAAACTTTAATACCTTATTCATATAAGGTCTGACCTTTTCTACAGTTGCAAACAAGCCTCCAAATAAACCTTGAATTGTTAAACTGCCCTTTAAGTGAATGTAATGCAGTTCCTATACTATTTTAGATTTCTGTAGCTTCCATTGCTGTCTTACAGAAATGCATCCAAGTAGCAAATCTATTCTTCATAAGAAAAGTAGCTTTATATTTTCCTAATTAGGTAAAAAAAAAAAAAACAAACAACAAAACAAAACAACAACAACAACAAAAAAACAAATCAGTCAGAGCTTTTGTTTGAGCAGCGCTGAGATCCTATAATAAACATTATGGGCATGGAAGAAACTTTCATTCACATGTTAATAGGCATATGAGGATCTGTTTCAAGTCATATTACAGGACTACTGCTGTAATAAAAATTGGAGATTGTATTCTAAATTAGTGGCATCAGTCTAGTGACAAGCTCATGTTCTATTAACTGTACTGTTTCTATTTAATTGCATGCATGTGTGAAGCAAATATTGTCAGGTTGCAGCAGAGAGAGTATTTTTATTTGCATTGTATTAGCAATTCATGATAGTAAGGTGAAACCAGCAGAGATGAGCTGAGAATCTGTTATGCCAAGCATGACTGTATCTTGCACTGAATATGTCTGTTCTCTGGGCTGGTGGTCAGACTCATGAATTCCCAGGCTTGAATTTCTGAGATTGAACAGTGGGAGTTTGGGTTTTGTGGGGGGAAGGAGAGGAGCTGTATTGTTCAACTGTGGGGGTGGGGAGAGGGGGGAGTGACTGTGATGGTGGGCATACATATTCTGTCTTGCAAGCCAAAATTGTTGGAATTAAAAAAGAAATGGCTGGGGAAAAGTAAAAGCTACATTTCAATTTGTCATTTGAAGTTTGTCCTTAAGTACCAGTCTGAGGTATATCTGCAACTGCTTCTGTTGAATAGTGTAAAGGTTTGACTTGTATAGTTTTCAATGGCTTTTGAAAGATTTTTGTGCTCTCTGAAAGCATACTGCATTCATTTATGACTACGGTGTACATACTGGAGTGGAGATGGCCTTGATTTATACTGCTTCACTACATGCACCTCCTGGCTTAAGTTGCAGTTCCCAATTTAGAATTTCAGTCACTCTTCTGATTATTAAGGTGCGTAGGATGGCAGAATAATCATGCTTAGTGCTTTCTAGAATGCCATGACTTGTGTTAAAGACTATAGGAATTCAGAAATCCAATTTCTTTAAAGAAAATGCTTGAAAGTTTGGGACAGATAACAACGTAGGAGTTGTTAACCACACTGCTAATGACAGAATTGAGGTTATTGAGCACAAGTAGTTGGTTCTTCCCCTAAGTATGCAGTGACATAAACTGTCAAAAACTACTCAAGTGGTGGGGGGAGCTTGCTCTTCAAACCACTCTAGGAATTTTCATCCTGTGTAAACAGGATGAAAAACAGTGACATTTTTTGTTTGCAGCCTTAAGACATCTATTATTTACTTCTGGTATGTTTCCATTTTCAGTTATACGTTCATTTATTTATCATTTATTTATTGTTTATAGTGAACTGCGTGTTCTAAAACATACCGAATATGCAGCATGAATAGGGTAAAGTTTGTTTTGAAATCTTAATTTTTTTGCTTGCCTCCCTGCTTGTTACTTTTTATTGTGAACCTTAACAGAGGATTAAATTTTTTGCATTTATTTTGCCTTAGGTTTTGATGTGTTTTAGTAAAGTTGACAGCCCTTACATTATTGCCTTAAGAGCCACAGAAAAGTATTCAATGTCTTGAAAGAGACCACTTTACTGTGTCTCGTTGAAATGCTTGAGAATATACAAGAATTTATATTCTAAAACTATAATTCTAGGCTTGTCATTATTGCTTGTCTAGGCAATAATTCTAGGCTTGTCATTATGGAAAGGCACCTTCACACATCTTTAATTTCTGTAACTAGTTTTAATAATTTCCCTGGGACCATCTTGAAAATAGACCTTTTCTCAGTTATATCTTGGTTATGCAGGTCAAATTGATTTATTTTTTGCTATCACTTTTTTTGTGATCTGGATAAGCATACATAAACATGAAATTGTGGATATTAAACTGTACCTAGCATTTTATGTTCTTTCCTGTGCAACTTCTTCCTTTTTGAGAGGATGAACCATAAAAACAACCTGATGCATAACTTTACTTTTAGACATAGAACTATGTAATTTAGTCTTTTTTGTATAGAAACTCTGGTAATTCTGAGAGATGTTCCAGTTGTAATAGTGTTGTATAGAACTCTGCATGAACTGGGAAATTATAGTGTGTTGTTAAATGTAAAATTACACTTAGTTCTTTGAAGTGGGGTGCTGTGGAAGAGATGAGAAATCTCAGGGTTTTATTGTAGTTTGCAGACTATGAAAAAATAGTACAAAACTTTGATTTGTACGCATTGTGCTTTTTTTTTCCTTTCAGTGATTATAAAACCAAAATGATGACGGGTTTCTCTATAACTCTTGCTTTGGTAACATACAGGGTTACTGAATTAGAGTAGTTGAAATGTGGTTGAATGGACAACTTGGAAATGGAAAATGGAAATATGATCAGGAGGTGCTGTAAGTCCCATATTGTATGTGCAAACAAAAAATGTGTGTATGGAGCCAACGGGTATATATCTGTGTTAAATGTTGTACATGGCCTGTACTCAAATCTTTTGACTATGTTTGAATTGTCTTCTAATTTCTACTTTCTTATGGCTAATTTACATAATGCTGCTTCCTGTTTAAAATCATTTCATTCTAAGATATAATGTGTTGTGCTAATCTAGATTCTTTCATTGCAGGAGATCAGTGTGGTTGTGAATGCTCATAATTCTGTCCTCATTCTGTGAGTTAAAATTTATTACTTCCATCTCATCTTCGTAAAAGTGAAGAAACCAAAGTAGAAATTTAAGAATTTGTTCAGCATATTAAATGAAAGCGTTAGCAGGTCTGTTTAAAACTCAAATACCTTTATTCTGGCACTTGTGATTTTCTTTGTTGTTTTTTTCCTTAGTCCATTTTCAGAGTTTGCACAGTGAGGACTGTGGGTGAAAACTGTCCTCACTGAAAAAAGATTTCATTTAAAACAGTTTGAGTTTTATTGCTGATTAGGATAGTCAGCTGTAGTCTGAGAAAATACACTTTTGCTCACAGAAAGAGTAAACTGCAGATTCTCCTTTCATTATTATTATTATTATTATTATTATTATTTTTGGTGTCCCTAAGTTCTAAAGATGCTCTGATTGTATGAAACCTGTTTGTGTCAAACTGTATCTGTCTGTAAAAAGTCTGACAAAGGTTCTGGCAAGTGGCTGCTGCCTTTTGTCTTGGTATATTTTCATTTCAGACTCAGCCTTAATCTCCTTGTGAAATACTTAGACGTTTTCTGTTTGTCTGCCTATGGACATTAATTCCATAGACAGCTTTAGGGATTCTGCAAAATCAAATGGTGAAAACCAAAGCTGAGTTGTTTGCTGTTTCCATGTTAAGTATCTGTTTGTATGTGTGGATAATGATATTTTATCATGCTCTTGAACAGCTTTATATTGCAAACTTGATTTGTTATCTAGCTGAGATGCAGTAAGTGCAATATGGTATCTGTCACCTTTGGCAGCATGGCCTTCTGAATAGGTGTAGGAGTTCACAGCAGAGAAAATGTCTTAATACCTCTCTGTTGAAACTTTCCTTTCCCAGGAAGAAAGTTGTTTTTAAGCACCGAGGAAGCCGAGGGAAGTCTTTTCTGGTTTGTCTGGAGATCCTTGACAACTGTCCTTAATTGAACTAGATTCAGTGTCCAAGAGCATCTCTACAAGAGTTGTGTATATTTTTTGCATTAATCATGGTGATTTTTTAACTTTTGCTAGGAGGGCTTTGTCATGGATCATTTACAGTCTGACGTACAAGTCGCATACAGCTGTGCTCGGGATTTTTTTCGAAGGGTATAACTGTCTTTACCATTTTGATCAATTAAGAGTAAGACTAGTTTTCTCCTGCTACTTTTATTTTAGAAAAACTGTGTTCCTAACTGTAGGAAAATAATGTGGGATGATGAGCTTGATCATAATTACAGGTACCTCACTCAGTTGCCATTCCATCTTCTGTTTTTCCAACGGAAGAAGATTTTTTCTTTTTCAGAAAACAAATTAGTGTATGACAGTGATGAAGTGTTGCTTCGTTCCCTTCTAACAAAGCAAAGAAAGAAAAGACTTGCATAGCAGCAGAGAGGTTTTTGACGCTGCCTGTTTGGCTGGTGTGGGGTGCACAGAATTCTGTTTGAGCTGTTATTACACAGTGGGAGAATTAATGGAATGGTTAATGCTGAGGGTATTGTTCTCTAGTTCCCTCTCAAAGTGAACTACCGTTATGTAGACTTGGATGTGATCCACACTGAACAGAAGACCTACACTGTAGGTATCTAAATTGGAGCACTTTCCTTAAAATGTAAAGTTTCTTTTTCATCAGATGGAAAGGTACAGAGATTTTTAAAGCTTATGGGGAAAACAGACTGTGGAAGATGTGAGAAATGTGAGTGCTCTTTTAATACTGGAAACATATTCTCAGTAGGACTTCTTCACAATATCAAAACTTACGAGTGATTAGCTTGGCCTGCTTCTCGTGTGTACTGGGAAACTGTTGTGCATGAGAAGTTAATCTGAACAATATTCCCCTTCCCTTGGCTTCAGGGACGGTTCTTCTCTTTGAGTTGTTGAAACTAATTTGTATGTGGATGACAAATCAGTTCCTCTTCATGTTTGCTTAAATCCAAGAGGATGAAAATTTTGGCAAATAAAAGTGGGCTTTTAGAGTTAAAATGTCTGAATGCTTTTGTTAGCAGGTTGTTTGCCCAAATTCTGGGGAGAAGGACACCCAACAGATCCCTTTTGAGTAGTGGCATCCTGGCGTTTTTTAGTGCAAAAGCTGTGTCTAGCTGCTAAAGAATGTGGAGTTGCTTGAAGTTCCATGGAGTCTTGTTTTGGTAGGGGAATGACAACAAATTAGGCTTGAAGTAAAAATGGTGAGGATGAAAGGGCATTCTCTGAGCAGCAGTAGGTTCAGGAGAGCAGCCTGTCCATGTGCCTTCAGTCTTTTGTGTAGGCTTTTCTTCAGGAATGATAAAATACCAGAAGTGATTAGGGCAGGATGGGTGCAATATTTTGCTTTCCTTGGTTAAAAAAAACCGCATAAATATTTCTTGAAAAGTATCATCTATGTTGTTGGAACAAAAATGCTGTGTTGTGTGCTAGTAGCAGGACATATGGTTTGAAGGAGCTTTTTTGTTTCGTTTAAAGCACTCAGGTATAATGAGATCACAATTTAAGTGATAACCTGAGAAGGTCTATGCTTTCTTTGGTGAGTGTTGAGAATAAGCATAATCTGTGGGGTATTTTTTCCCTCTCTTAAGAGGACATGCCATTCTTTCTAAATGTGCTTTCCCTTTGCAGATGGCATTTAAGAAAAATAAGTTAATGCAGGGTATTTAATAATTGTTCCTACTGTAATTTTCAAGACAGTTCTTTACTGAAGAGTAATCTTTACCATTTTAATCTCATAGTGGAAGTTAAAGATGAAATTCATAGTTCAGGATCTTCTAATGTTCTAGCCTGTCATAGTTGCATTTGCATTCATACTTTGAGCCAAACCTCAGTTGTTTACTGAGTCCCGATTTCCCTTATTGTGTGCCCTCATCTCTGAATGTGGCAGATTCTTTTCAGAATGAACAGCTTCAACATTATTGCTGTGGATGATGGTATCTTTTACAAAAGCAAAATGAAAACTGCCACTCTTCATGCCCTGAAAGTGAGCCCTGTGTGAACTTAACTCAGTTACTGTCTTCAGACAGAGCTTAGCTTTTTATTGCAGAAGTCTCAACAAAGATGTGTGATGCTTTCTTTTGTGATGTATTGTCAGACACACTTAGTCAACATTGACCATGCATAGTGTTAAATTTGGAAAAATACAGAGTAATAGAATTGGAAAGAATAATCCAAGCTGTAGAGTATGTGTGTATTAATGGTATCTAAACTGTCAGATAAATCAGGTTGGTAAGAAAGCCTGAAGAATTCACAATCAAAATATATACTGGAATTGAAATCTGAGGGCTGAAATGCAACTGAGTAACTCAATGTAGGTGCAGATATTTGTGATGGATCTAGTTAGTTCTGCATTGTAATGATGACGTTTGATAGTGCTTATCTTCCTGCCTAAGTATTGCAGAACTCTTAGTAAAAATCTGTATTTGTGGAGGAACTTGAAATGGGAAGTTTGTACTTTAAAAAATGAGTTACAAAAGGGACGCATGAAGATACATAATGTCCAGGAAGATACTCAGTTGAAATGAAATGCAACTATAAAGAAGCAATACTGGAATATGTGGAATATATTAGTCATTAATCTTGAGTATTGGCTAATATAAAATTGTGCAATCTGTTATTGCAAGAAAGAGCATATTTTTGGACCATTCAAGGAATTATTCCACTTGTGGAGTACTGAGGTAGTTCTCTGCAATAAAGTTCACATTTGTGATAAATAAGCAGGTAAAGTAAACAAGCAGAGGGAAAAAATACAGAGAAGATGGACTGACAAAAACAACAGGACAAGTAGGCGTTTTTATCCTGTTAGGATAGCAATTACAGCTCTGTGGACTGTTGTTGGTTTGCAATTTACTGTACACATTGAGGGAGAAGAGAATTTCTGATCTTTATAATTTAGAATCATGATGGTGATTAGCCACAGAAGAAATCAATATGTTTCATGTTCAAATTGAGTTTACCAACTTGATTATTACACCCCCTACTTGAGATTTATTTTGAAAGCCGATTGGAATATTCTGCTAGAGCACTGCTTGCTGCTTATTGTAGCAATGTGAGCTATATTGAGCATGGCACACTGGAGATCTCTGATCTACTGCCTTGTTTAATCTGAAATTTAATTCAAAGCACTTGCGTTTTAACTTCTGCAGCCTTATATTTTCTAGTTCAGATGTGACTTGCTTGGAACTGTATTGCCACTTTGGTGTTAATTGTGCATGTTTTCAATGTTTTAAGTACACTTGCTGTCCAAAGATCTTGCAAACCAGTTTAATTAAAAATGGCATCTTAATAGATGGGATTGTAGAGGAGCCATTAATGAAGAGGGCGAGCTGATGTTAATTCCTGTGTAAGGTTTTGTTTGAACCCAAAGAGCACTGGGAGTAAAGGCTGAAAACAGTGTCGACAGCAAAATAGGGAAACAGAGTATGCAGTAAGTAGTTGAAGCAAAGAAATGACAGCTGAGACATAGACACAACCAAGACCAACCTTTAGACTGAACTGAAACCATGGGTTTCCTTAGATGACTTAGTTCAGGAAGAGTTGGGGAATGTTTTTCAGAGAAAATAAAAATTTTAGGAGTTGCCTTTTCAATCATGATGAGGAGAGAAATGAGATGGAGAGTTTACTGCAAAGCTTACATTCAAATGTAAATTATTTGGATCAGGTACCTTCTGTCCATTTTGTGTCTGAATTTCTAAAGCAGTGGGTACTTAAATGGAGTGATACAGACAGTGAGCAGTGATAAAAGTCTGCTTGTCCCTGGCTCTAATAAAAGAGTAGACAGGATATAGGAGAAGTCTGAGTGAAATGATTGTGACCAAAAAAAATGATGGTGCGAACAACTGCATCAAACTGACAGACCCTACTGAGTAAAACACTCAGTAACAAGCCCGTAGTGATGCTGTGTTCCCAAGAGTTACCAAAAATGTGAGAACAATTGCTTTTCTTGTGGTTCCAATTAAAAACTTACAAATTGAAGAGAACATTACAGATTTAAAACAATGGAAAACACAGCAAGCTGAATGTGTTATGAAGACCTGCTGAGGGAAAAGTGATTTGATTTTGATTGGCCTCCCGACTTGTGACATTTTTGGAAACCTATGAGTGCCTGAATGAGGACACACACAGTATTGAAGGATGCCACAAGTACATAAGAAAAAAGGATTTTGTTTAGCTTAGCCAATGGAAAGATTTTAGTGACCAAGGTCAGCCTATTTTTGGAGAATTAGAAGAAATAACTAAATCTGCTCAGTGATACTTGCTAGTCATAAGGAACAGAAATCAGAATTAGAAGGGCCTGTATTGCAGCAACGTGGCCTTTCATATCTGCAATATTTAAATGACTCATGCAGATTTTTCTGTTCTTTACAAATCCCTCCCTTCCGTACAGTTAAAGAAATAAGCCTGGTGTAAATCATCTTAATTGTGGTTTTTTTTTAGAAGCTGGATCTAAATCACAGGATCTTCTTTTTTATTATTATTTTATTTATTTTTGATTCAGAGTGCTTCAGGCATATCAAGCCCTTTCACTTACAATTGCTGAACATAATAGTTGAAAATTAAAAGCGATAGCAGCTTGGAGCCAGGCTTCAGAAAGGGTTTTGTGACTTCAAGGCTTTGTTCCTGACAATCTTTGTAGCACCACCACTGTAAAACTGACTGCATCAGTAATTTTTAAAATCTGATAATTCAGCTGAGGTATTTGAACACTTGTTCTAAAGTGTTAGTCTTTGTTGGCCAAAATAATTTTTAAGGAACTAGCTTACAGATTTGTTTTATTTTATATGAGAAGGTGCTCCGAAGAAAGAGGGAAGTGGGACTTAAGCATCATGCAGGGACTGAGGAGCTGTTGAGCTGTCTTTTAACTGAGTATTTCATTTCAAGCCTGTAGTACATTTTCGTAAAGCTTCATCAAGTTCTCTCTCACTCTCATATATTTCCTTTTGGTAGGTTTTGTTTCTCACTTCCATGAGCAGGAAGGACATGGGTGCTGTGAATGTGGGAGGGCTGTGTGCCTGAGTTTTGGAATCAATAAGAATGACTGCTTCAGCTTCTCCAGAAAACCTTTGTATGTGGACAGGGATCCTGCTGCTACTTGGGGAGATGTGATGAGAGGAGCAAGTGTGCCATTCATGTTAGGAACACAAGATCATATAGTGGACAAATACATCCATGCATCTACTTCTGGCTACATTGGAGGCTAGTGATAATGAAGAATAGTCAATGTTCAGTTAAGAGTGAAACATCTGGGTAGTACTTCTGAACTTGCCCTTCATAGAAAACTAAATACTCTTCCAAGTAGGAGCTGTGCTTTGAGGGTTATCAATAGGCAGGATGGCAATGAACAGCCTCACTTGCAGGCAATTTGAGAGTTGCTTTTCTTATATTTACAGACTACAGGCTAGAACCTGGCTCACAATTCCTGCTTTCTGATTTGCAGTGCTCTCTGTTCTTATTTACCTAATTTTTTGCAGTGTTGTTTATGTCCTTCTTTCCTTACACCAAAAAGAAATCTATTTTCCCTGCTTGTTGTACTCCTAAAGAATTGTTAAATATGAATGTTAAAATATGGAGCCCTTTCTGTTGGTTTAAATGGTTGTTTTGCCTTGCCAAATTTGATGTTTGTGTTGGGATATATTCCCTTGAAAAAGCTATAAAGTATTTGGATAAACTTGTTCAGTATTATATGCGACTTCGAGGAATTGTTGTGACTTGATATTGAAGCAGGTTTGGCAGCGTTAGTTCAAGTTAATTTTCAAATTGCTTTTTGTCTCCTTCTCGAAGAGGTACAGCACTTTGTTCTGATGGACGTTTTGTTTTTTATTTTATTTTATTTTATTGGTTTTTGTCTGGCAGAAACAGTTTATTTTAAATACACCGGTACATCTATTGGTAAGGATTGTGGAAATCCATACATATAAATAGAAAAGAAAGTGGAGAGGCTTTGATTTTTCAAAATGGTGATCCAGGAGATACTAGTTGTAGAGGAGAACAGCTGGGATAATACTCCTGAAAATTGTTGTTTTTGTCGCCAGAGCTGTACTGCTGCTATACGAGGACAGCAGATGGCAGCATTAGACAACATGTGCTCTGTCCAGGTAGCTGGAAATCATGACTGCTTTTTGGGTTTCTTTTGTTCTCTCCCCTGCCTTTATTTATTTTTTTTTTGTTTATTTTATTTCTTCATGACACAAAGTAAGTGTGAGCTCCAAATTTGAGCAAACAACAGGTTTCATCTTTCTCTTACGAAGTTAATTTGTGAAAGGATCAGTGTTTCTGTGCTGTGAATGTGGGCAGTGTGCTAAGAAATTGTTCTTTGGAGTGAAAACAAAATTTCTTTGAAAGAGGGTGCAAAGGGAGGGGAGACACTGCTATTTCACTTGGCAGAGGAGGTTCTATCTTATCCCAAATCACATCTATCTGTCCTTCTTCTACCTACTTACAGTACAAAATGTCATCTGGAAAAAAAAAAAAAAAATTAGTCATAATGTAGCGGCAAAACTGTTGCCTGGAGAGTGTGCCTGCTGAGAGCCAGACGCAATTTGGAAACAGTAATAAGTTTCCCTTGATATGATTATTTTCACTCTGCTTTAAGGGGGAGAGAGGATGGAGAAGTGTTTGTTCCTAATGGGAATGCCCTTGAAAGAACAAGTAGGCGCAATCAAGGGAAAAATATACATATTGTGCAGTTAAGATTACAGTTCTTCTACAGGCTGGAATAGATTCTAGTCAAATTAGAAAAGAGAGGTGGATTATGTGCCCCAGTTCAGTGCAGCAGTACAAGCCCTGCAGCAAATGTCAGCATCTCAGCCGTGGTAACTGGTGTGTGTTGTTTGTGGTGTGAGGTTATTTTAGGATGGTTTAGGAAGTGTTCATTAGTGTGGTGAGAAATCCAAGACATTTCTAACAAATGTGTACAGAGAATGCATTTAAGCATCCTTTTTTCAGTACTGCTTTGTATGGATAAGTTTCATTGCTTTTTGTGAACAAAATGAAAAATATACCTATGTGGAACCCATTAAGCATTACCTGCTTTGGATGTTGAAAGTTGTCTTTTGGTTTTTCTGTCTCCCCTGTCAGTGTCCAGAACCTCCTGCCTTAAGGAAATGGAATAAAATACTATTGTTCCTGTGTGGCAGTTATATATAAGATTGCTGCAAAGATAATTTTCTGATGCCCTAAACTGTGTAGTTCATTTATATGTTCTCAACCTGTAAAGGGTAGTTGGGGTGCTTCCTTGTGTACTTTGGAAATATTGCAAGATGTGAGTGGTGATCTTTGAAAATCTGTCAGAAATTTTGAAAAGGCCACTTGTCCCTTGAAAGAACATCCAGGTAGATGTGAAGAGAGGTGTAAGGGGGGTAAGTGACCCTTCCCCAGGCTGGTGAAAGAAGACAAAAATGTGATTTTTAAACACTGTGTTATTCATTCACAGTATAAATTGCCAGTGCTATAGCTGTGGTACTGTCAGTACTGTACCACACCTGCTGGTAAGGAATGCTGTAGCATTTTATCTTTGCTTTCACTTTTTTAATGCCTTTTATACCTTAAATAATACCTGATGAGAAAGCCCTTGATAAATCAGGGCTGCGTGTTCCAAGCTGCACATTGCATTAGAGCATGTCTGATGTACTATTTAAGCAAATCAGTAATAAAAGATTGAAACCTTTGTGGATTACCTATAATGACTTATAGACAGATTTGTAACTGTAGTCCACCCAGTGATGTGCTGGTCTGTTTTGTCTTCTTTCCTCTAGGATATGGAGGAAAAAGAAAATAGGGAAAAGAAAGTGAGGAAGGTCTTCTCTCAACCACAAGGAAGGATGAAATAGTGCAAGTGAAACTTGGATTTTTGTGCTAGTTATAGTACTGGTTTATAGTGCAAGGCAAGCAAATTGTGGTATTGAATGTGGTTTTGTGAATTTGCATTTATCCCATATGTGACACATGGAGCTTATATATGTTCTGTTGCAGTGCTGGTTAGTTGGTGTAAGGTGTTAGTCTGGTTCCAGTTTGCTTACTTGCCTCCGTACATTTCCTTAGGCACAGAGACCCTGTGCCTTCTCAGCTGAATGCCAGATCAGGTGCTGTGAACTGGCAGTTCAGTCTGCTCCCAATTTGGGGCTGATGTTTTGAAGACTGGGCTGAAAAGCATTCATTCTGTCTCTGCAGTGCATTTTCTTTTAATTTGACTTTACCCAACTCTTACTTGTTAGTTGTAAGCATTTTTAGAGTTCTGTCGTTGCCTGTGTATGTTTCTGCAAGAGTTTTAGTTGGCTGTTTTTCATTGAAAATGGAGTGCAAGAGTATATTATCCAGTATCAGTACAAGGTTCGCCAAATTAGTACAAGTTAAATTGTATATTGCTTGTATATTCTGGACTTTAAGAATATGATTTTTTATTTTGTAACATATTCTTTCAATTTCAGTATGGGCTATGGGAAGCAAGGAATAATTTTTAAAAACTTTCTTAACTCAGTTCAATCATTGTTCAGTTGCACTGTTCTTTTATGAGTTCTGTCCTATATTTATGGCCTTCTTGTTTGTGAATCTGTTATCTTGGCTCTTGCTAGGAAGGAAAAGATTATTGCTAGTTCTGTGTTCAGGATCAGGCTCTTCCAAAAAAAGTGATCATCTTTTTTGCAGGGGTGAGAGATTTATGAAGAACAGTGAGGAGAATTACATTCCTTGGATAGCCATAAGTAAATAAATAAATTGACACTTAAATGAGAACACATTTAGATATATTTGATCAATTTAGATTCTGGGTTGCATGTTGCATGAAAAGCTGGAAGAACTAACATGCTATTAACATCAGAAAAGCTGGGCAAACGTAGTTAAAACATAAAATAAAAATAGCCTAAACCCCCAAATGCTAATGCTTTCCCTGTGCAGTAGTATACAGACTTAACCAGTGTCAATGAATATTGTTCTGCTAGTATATTTCTTATTTCATGCTTCATTTTCTCTTTTCCCAGAGCTAGAAGTGTCATAAAGTATTTTGCATCGTAAGTACTGGGGATATTGTGTAGAGACTGTATTTGCCATGTTCTAAGATACAGAAGGTGCGTAGTGAAAGCTAAGAAATGTAATAGACATTTCCACCACCTCTAACTATTTTTCAAAAGAAAAAGGCAAGAAGTAAAACCAGACATCGGGAAGGAACTGTGCTTGTGTGCAGATTTCTCCCATCACTTTGCAACAAAACGGATGGATGCACTTGCTTTAGATAGGTCTGCACATAGGCTTTGCATAAGAGTGTGCTCAGCAGATACCAATATTGAGGTCGAGCCTAGCTATTAAGAGGCATCGAAAGGAAAAACACAGTGAAGTAGTGGCCTGTATTCTCTCAAATGGGCTTTAATAGAGCTTTTTGAGATGAGAAGCTAATGCTCTCTGTTTCCTAGAGATGACTAATTCTGTGTTCCACTTAGAAACAGAAGAGATGGAATTGGAAGGTTTCTAACAAAATACAGGTGCAGGCATTTGTTTATTGACAAGATATTTTAAATACATTCAGTTATCCTGAGGAAAAAAAGCCATGTATTTCTTTGTTACAGCTTGTACACTTGAAGGGAACAAATACAAGTGCTATGGTTGATGCTGGGCAATTATTTGTAACAGGGCAGTTTCCTGCTGTAGTTTTTTGAACAGGAAGTAAACATCTGTATTGGAGAGGATTGCTTTTACCTCTGATAATCGCTATGAATCTCTTTTATGAAAGCTACTTAATTCCAACAACATATTTAACGGCGGTGTGCATACAAATAAGCTGTATTTTCGGTGGTATTCTGTATCTCTTTTCTGCATTGATCAGCTGTAATACATTCTGAGTACTTCAGTGTATCATTGAAATGAGAGATTTTACTGCATTTTAAGAAGGAATGTTTAGCTTCTAGCATTTTTTTTTTCTTTGAGGTTTCTAGATCTAGATATGGTGAGGTAGAGGTAAAAGATAGCCCCAAAGAGCAATGGTGCTCAAAATACCAGTGCCTGAAAATGTTGCTTCAGATAGGTAAACTTACTCAAGCAGAACAGATGAGACCCAAAAATGCAGATTCCATCAATAAGTCTGCACTTCATGTCTCGCCGAAACAGGGAACACTAATAGACCTACTCATGTTACTCTGATTAGCTATATCTGGGAAAAAGAAAGCAAAACAGGGCTTACCTACTGATGAGCTAGGGGGAGTTGTGCTTTAGCAGTCATAAAGGAAACGTAAATAAGTTGAGTTGTGTTTTCTAACCATTCTTATTGTTTTTATTCTTACTTGAATAAAAGCACTGAGATGTTTATTTGTGAGTATCTCATGTGTAGTGCTGGGGAACTTTTCTCCTCCCAAGAGTTCCAGTGTAGGAGATGGTAATGTTGACAGTGCTGCTTAAATTGTTCTTATTCTTCAAACAGTGGAAAATATTTTCCTCCTAGAAAACCATGCAAGCGTGTTTTTCTGTCACACCTCCATTTTTGTCTTGGAAAATGAGGTAAATTAATAGGGGAGAAACATGTAACACAAGTATGGAATTTATTCAGTTGAGTGTTAGTGGAAGTGATCTGTTAGTGAAAATGCAAAACACCTTAAAGATCTTTGTATTGCTTCTTACTTGGCCAGTGCTGTAGTGATCTTTAGAGGTCTGCTATGTGGGGAAAGTGTTGACATGAAGAAAGTATTCAGTGTGGAAGGTGATGTAGAGATCAAAAGAACTGGAAAAGAAGTCAGCAGAAATAATATCTCTAAAGAAGGACTTGTATAAGTGAGAAAATAGAAGATAAGTTGGAAACTGTCTAATGTTAAAGCTTTTAGGAACAGAAGGCATGATGGTGAGAGCTGAAGGAGGAGCCGAAAGTAATAGTTAAGGCCATAAATACATGATGATGACTGTAGCAGGATGTGGAGTGAAAGAGAAGTGGGACTTCAGAAGAATGTGTGAGAAGTGGATGGTGAATTTCCACTCGAAGTTCGGGGAAGAGAAGGATTAAGTTTTTGTTAGAAATCAGAGGGCATGTATTTGTAGTGGGACTGTTCTGATGTTCCATGTTGTGTTTCTCTTAATGAAAGTATGTACAAAGCCTTTTTTGGTCATTGCTTATGCCAATAGAGGTTTCATTTGTAAGCAAAACTCTGCATTGTTAGTCTTCTGGCAGGAACTAAACCTCACCAATAGATCTGTTTCAGTGCTACAGGTTGTGAAGAAGTTGGTCCTTGCTCTGTGATTCAGTATGCTGCTGAGATGCATGGCCTATGGCTAAGCAGACTGAAACAATAGTGAGTAAGGTGGAACTTTGGCACTCGTCTTGGAGAAGTGACTAATCTCCTTGTCTCTGACTATCCATTTCAACGCTAAAACTTACATGGGAAACAAAAAATTGTCTTCAGCATAATTCAGAGCCTCACAGTAAAAACATATCACGTGGTTAACCTTTAGTACAATGTAACATTTAAAGAATCGTTTACATCTTTTTCTGGTAAATTACTACATAAATATTTAGATTAGGTACCAATAGGAATGTGGCATTATTTATGGATCTGTGTTTCTTTGGCATTTAAGATGCATGGTTGTTTTGCTCCTTAATAAATGCAGACATTAAAAGAACATGCACACACAAAGTGCTAATTCTAAAGCTTTGCAGCTCTGGGGAGAAAAATCTCCACATGCTTTGTTAGAACTGCTTGTTGTCTCCTGTTTCATGATAGAGAGAAATCATTTAAAACACTTGCAGTTTCATTAAGCTCCTTTATTTCTGATACTTGTCACGGAGTGACATGTCTCACCTGCTAGTGCGGATCGGTAGCAGAGCAACCTGTCAGATCTGAAGATGTTTTGGTGCTGTGTCTGTTCCCTCTCACTTCAGAGGCAGATGTGTTAAGGTACTGTTATGCTTTAATTTTTGCCCCTAACTTGCTTCACTTCTCTCTCATCTTAATCCTTGGAAGGACAAGGGAGGGAATACATGAAATATCTCACTGTAGAAAACTATGAAAACAGTCAAAACAACCCCCAAACAAACAAACAAAAAACCCAAAACAAACAAACAAAAAGCTACCCCACAACAAACATGTGTAAACACAGATCTTTGGTTTAGCTAGAGAGTAGACTATGAAGTGAGTCTGGCCATAACGGTTCGTTGCTATTGCAGGGCACAGTAGTTCAGAAAATAGTCCTGAAACAACAACATTACAAGCTGTAGTGGAAAGTGCTTTGAGATCTGATACACGTGAAGTCTTTTACCTGCACTCACAGACTTCAGCAAAGTTTCCAAAATCACATAAGTGTTCTCAGCTCAGTTTTTCCTTTAAGAAATATCCTCTCTTTTAGAGTGTAGGATGATGCCAATCCGCCTTCTCCATTGATACCTGTAAGGTATTCAAGTACTGCAGGGATGGATCTTCCTAACTTAACATTGGACAACATTTCCATTAGAGATGTAAAAAGCAAGAGTATTTCCTTGATCTATTGAAATTTAGGAAAGGTACTGAGCAGCTCTGCTACAATCTTGGCTTCCAAATTAACTCTAAACTTTTGAAGTTAATTCTTTGGGAGCAATCACTTCTCTGTGGTCTCACCAATGCTTATCAATGGGAACACTTTGTTCGCTGAAAGCTTTTGTTTGTGCCCGGGATATGGCAGAAATATCACCTGAGATCTGCAGGATCTTGTATTCCAGTTTACTGATGCAGAACACTTTCTTGTCTTGTATTTTGAACTTCTGTGAGGAAAGTAAGTAGTTCTCTGGATTTATTATTTTATTTATTAGTACTCTTCTTGAAAGCCAGTGACTGTGCCTAGGGCCCTTGCAAGGCGGTCTTGTACACAAATTTTCCTTTCCTAGTTGTTGATGAGAAACAGACGTTGCAGTATGCCTTGGTATGCAGGTTACCTTGATGACCTGTTGGTCTGGAAAATAACCATAATTTATCAGATATTTATAGTCCCTTAAGGTATAAAATTTTTAATGTTTCTTGAGCATTTTTTTTCAATTTCCTTCTAATGTCTTTGATTTGATGGCTCAGAAATTTATGACAATCATGGGAATATATTTTGTAAGAAAGCGTTTTCAGTAACTGACTTGACTGAGCTCTTCCTAGCATCTATGGTGAGCCCTGCATTATCTGCAGATGCACTGGATCACAGATTTCCCATTTTTATCTTTATGGAGTGTGGCTGTATGCACAGAAGCATCTTACTGTGATTCTGTCTGTATTCCAATAACAGAAGAATTTGCCAAAGAGCTATTTGCTTACTCAAATATTAATCCAGTGGGAGAAGGATATCTGAAAGTATCATTTTCTTGCTGCCAGTAGCTGTCTTTGTGCAAACTCTTTTCAGCTATTTTTAGTTCTGATGAACGCTTCTGATTTTTTTGCGTTCTTAACTTCTGGAGCAAAGGGCTTCCAGCGCTGATGTCCTAAAGGCTAACACTAATGTTCTTTTAAGAGGAATGTGGGAAGAGAAAAAGCCCTACCTATGGAGAAGAGGTTCTCTCTCTTCCCCACCAATACATTAGACTTCCTTGGCTGATACTCATCCAGCTGCGTATCTTGGCATGCTCCACATAAGAAACTGGGAACACCTCCAGAATGCCAGCTATTATCCTGTGGTAATAAGTGTAAGGATATAAGGATGAGAAGTTTATAGGGTTCTTTTTCCCCCAGGAGATTTTACGTGTAGAGCTTCAGGAAGCTTGTTTTTACCTGAAGGCAAAATAAACTTACAAAAAAGAGTGAAGAGAATGTGGATGGGTCACTGTCACTCTGTGCATAGGTTCTCTTGGAAAGACCCTTTTTTCCAATAGAAAACTAATCAGCCAGATTAAGCATTTTATTTCTCTAAGAGCAGGAGAAAATCCCAAGCACTGTACATGGGTCTCCTGGAAGTTGTCTTTGCTTCCCAGTGGAATAATTCCAGATCATTTATTTTATTCCTCTCAAATAAATATTAAGCATTTGATTTGAAAGTCTTTTTGATTCCCAGTGTGTATGAACCTGCCATTCAGAAATGGAGTCAGAATATATCTCTCTATTTAATAGTGCCAAATGTTCTTTTTTGTTACGAATTTATCTAGGGGTGTTGATGTAAACATTCAGAGCCCCCCGTGGAGAGTAGTTTCACAGTACAGGTGAACTCTGTGGAAAATCACCTCCTTTTGTTTGCCTGGAACCTGGTGGGCAGGAGTACAGAACAGTGTTGACATCTGAACCCATTTGTTCTGTTCCTGGACAAATGTATATTCTTTGTCCTGAAATGCTTCCAGCAGAAGCAGAACGTTTGTGTCTTAATGAGCCCTTGTATGTATCTGGCACAAAACAAGTCTCCCTTTTGTGTGAGAATAAGGACCAAGCTGATACTTTTAGCTGTGTGAGAATGTAAAAATATCTATTTTTTCCTTATCTGATCCACCCCCCCATAGTGCTAAGGTACATGGTACTGCTCTGTCATGGCATATTTTGCAGTGTAAATATTTCTGTGTGTTTAACCTGGGACAGTGGTGTGCTGTTTGCATGGTATAGCTTCCTTCTCTATTCCAGTGATCCAGATAGGAAGAAATGTGAATGCCTGTTAATCTCAGGAGCTGTGGTTCACTTCCTAAATCTTGAATTGTAATGAGGAAAGAATGTCATTACACAAGGAAGGTGGAAGTTTCCTGTCTTGCTGTGTGTAGTTGCGTTGCCTTTTGGTCTGGGTATGAGAGAACCTAAGCCAAGAAATGAAATCCAGACTGTAGGCAAAACAAATTACTTTTAATTTATTTCAGTTTGTACATCCCTGTTTAGTTTACCTGGTCATGTCTTCTGTTTTGAGCTGTGAGGCTTATTTTGGAATGCTGTTATTGGAAAAAGAGACAGCCACCAGGAAAAGCAGCAGAACACACCCTGTTTCAGACAATATTATTTGAGACCTTAGCGCTGTAAATGATGTAGAAATGTGCATGTATTAATGAGGGGTATAATAGGTTTCAGTGAAAGTGGGAGATAAGATGTGTTAATCTTGTATATTAAATAGTCCTACAACAATGAACCTTATAATGAGGCTGTTACTAAATCTTTTCTTCACTGGCTTCTGTTCAGTGAGACCAGTGTTCTTCAGTTTGGTGTGTTTAAGGGCAGTTTTTATGGGAAAGAACTAACTTTTTGAAGTCTTCGATATCATTCTGGAACACTTCTGTGTGTAGAGATGTGTACAGCATATGTTATGCTGAAGAAAATCTTTGCAACACTTATATGGAACGATCTCCTTTTTATTTATTTATTTTTGTTGGGGGACCCCTCCTTGAAAATTACCATTAATGCTTGTATGGAATATGATTTGACCTCAGCTGCCTTTTAGGAAAAGAAGCACTTGCGTTTCTTTCATCAGCAGAGCTGCAAACAGATTGTGTTCTAACAGGGTTAGAAAGACTGTCAAAATAGCAATAGTTCTAAAAGAAATAAATTAAATTATCTAGAATGATATGTGGTTTTTACAGTCTTGCTGTTCTAGTTACAACACTGAAGGCAGTTCCATAAGGACAAGGTTTCTGGACTTGCTGGTATTTTTTGTATTTCTGTCCATCAGTGTCTGTAGATTTTAATCTCACCTCTTTTACCATTTGCAGTAGTCAGATATGCTTTTGTCTGAGTATGTTCTGGCTTAAAAAGGGAGGAGGAGTGGGGGAAAGCAAGTTGAAATATCCACGTGTTGTGGTTTAACCCAGCAGGCAGCTCAGCACCACACAATTGTTTGTTTGCTTCCCAGCGGAATAGGGGAGAGAACTGAGAAAAATAAAGTAGAACTTATAGGTTGAGTTAAAACATTTGCTAAGACAAAGAAAAGGAAAAGGATAATAATTATGACATATTTATTATGCACGTATGTAACAGATGATGCAAAAGAAATTGCTTACCACCCCCAACCAGTGCCCAGCCCTTGGATAACAGGAGAGAGCAGAGTGGATCCCATCCCTCTCAAAAGTCCTTTGGCATGATGTCATATGTGGGGAATGTCCCTGTGGACCAGTGGAAGTCAGCTGTCCTAGTTCTGCTCCCTGCCAGCTCCTCGGGCCCTTTGCTGAGGATGGCCTTGGCTCTGCGCAGCATGGCTTAGCAGCGAGTGTAAGGATCTGCATGTTACCAGGATTGCTTTGTCTCCTGGAACCAAAACACAGTGTCATACCAGGCACTCAGAAGAGATCAATTCCTGCTGAAACTACGACACCAAGCTTGATTCAGGCTGTGTAAGATACAGAGAGGCAGACGTGGGATAGAAGCAAACAAAATAATTCTCTGTCATCACCAGGTTTCCTTCTAGTGAGGACCTGTCCAAGGAATCTCTTGAAAGTGGTGGGATCTGCCTACTTTGCTGAAGCAGAGTCTGCTTTTCTCTGTCAGCATTATTCCCATTTGAGAGTTGCAAGAAAAAGGTTTGGCGAGAGACATCAACTATATAAAATTAAGAATGATGATTGATTCTTTCCTGCAAAGGAGCAACAAGACAGACACCATTGTGTATTCTCAGGTGATCCCCATTCCGATAGGAGCTGAGTCCAAACATGATTAGCTCCATTATAAAAAGAGTTGTGGTCTTAGACCCTCATTCTGTTTTTGATATACTGTGCATGTCCTTTATTTGAGATAGAGGTGCTGTAGCTGTGCCTTCAGTAAGTTCAGGTCTTACATTCAATTCTCTTTTGCCTTTTCATCCCCTTTTCTCCACGCATCTGACTCCAGCTCACATTTATCCCGTTAAATAACTCCTGTTACTGTGTCTAAACATAACAGGCTGAGAATCCTTTCTCACATACCTCAATTCACACATAGGCTAAAAGCACCTTATCTCTCCTCGGGCCTCTGCCAGGAGCTCCATTGTCAAATTAGAGTAAAGAACATGGCTGCTCTAATATCAAGGAGTATTGATATGACAAACGGCTTTGTGTAAACAGTAGCAATGGCTACTGGAGAAGATTTGTAATTCTCACAAAGGCCTGCCACTGAAACAGCAAGTCTTTCCAGTGATAGGTGCTTTATGTAAAACTGAGACCGTGTGGATGGAGGAGTGTAATTTGAGGAGGATTGCACGGCGGATTTTCATGTTTCAAAGCGAAGTGTTAGATCCTTCTGTGTAAGAAAATTAACCTCCAAATTTGACAAGCGCTCGGTGCAAGTTTGGTCCCGCAGGCTGCGATCTCCGAGGTGGCCGCTAGGTGGAGCGACAGGTCCAGTTTTGCTCTCTCAGGGGCTGACCAGCGCTTTTGTCGGCTTTGCAGATGCACATATGGTAGAATATTATCATTTTATGGTTACAATTATGAGCAATTTGATAGAAAATGAAAGCTAAATTATGCAGTGTTCCTTTTATTTGTTTAATTTTGTGCTCTAAATATGTAAAAGGAAAAATAGCGCTGTTTTCATGTGGATAGTGATAGGTGTAATACCTGATTATTTGGCTTCGTATTCTGAAACTGTGCAGGTTGAGATTATTTTCTATTGTACATGATGAAATGTGTGGTGCTGTTCTCTGGTGCTGGGGCTGTTTTGCACAGAAACTGCATAGGGCTGAATCTCCAGACTCCTTTTTGCCACAAAAAAGGACCATATATTTACTGGCTGATACACAAATGTGTAAGTAACAAGTTCCTTAACAGTTTCTAGTGGAAGAGGCTGGGTAGCTGTGCCATCTAAGCAATTGCCAAGTGAAATCTTTGAATTCAGAAAGTTGCTATTGACATTGGCAGTGCTCCCCTAAAAGGAGCAGCTGTGTTAAAACAAACTCAAATTTACCAGAGAGGAAAATCTCCCGCCATCGCAGTTCTGAAGCCACACTAATTTTTTTTTAATGACTCGTGCCAGGGCCAGTACCTGCGTACAATGGTCTGCGGGGTCTGTGTGTTGCACACGTAGGTTCTTAATTATTCTGTCATCAGATTCTTTGTGTTAGTTGTTATGAAAACACATTTTCGCTGACATGAGTAGTAGCCTAACTTATCTTGTGTGTGTGTTTTAGTCTTCCTTTTCATTAGAAAAAGTCGTTAGCACAGTTGGGCTTTAGAATAAACCTTTATTTTCCTTTTTCTTTGCTTGTAAGTATCCTTTTGTTTGTATTAATGAAGATAAGACTGAAGATGAGCTTTCCACTTGAAATGGAAAGTGCAAGCCCTGAGATGGTATTTGCATTTATTGATCGAGGCACATCTGCTGGCATATGATGGCGTGCGATGTTTTTGTCCTTACCCACCTTTGAACCAGAGAACATGGCAGATAAGCTGCCCAGTATGATTGGCATATCCTGTGGAAAGGATTTATTACGCGCAGGATCAAATCCTGTACCCTAAAGTGCTTTTGCATTTTTGAAGAATGACAGAGATTTCTCTGAGTTCATATGTGATGTTGGGAATTAGTTTTACATTTAAATGCTTTCCTTCCTCTCTTTAAGTCCTACTTGTTATCTTTTTGTTTGTCCAGGTTTAGATGCAGCATGTGCGTGCTGTTGTATCTCAGTGTTTTTCAGTATGTTTAAAGCAAACTTTGGAACTGCATCATCTGGGTGGAACAGAGCACCTTGGTGGATGGCGCAAAACTCAGGCTGTTTATAAAAACATTTGTTTTAAAACTGTACATACCAGGAATGAGTCGTACTGGTGAATTTAACCTGGGTAGGAATTTTTCTGATTGCTTTATTTTAGGATCAGTTTTATCAGTTGCCCTACAGGTGGTATGGGTGGAAACAGATTTATTTTTTATTTTTTTTTCCAAAAACAACCTGTTCAGCTTTACAGGAAACTGTCTTTTATTTCTGTCCCCAGAGAATAGATTTGAATTTGTTTTTGTACATATGCTTCGGACCTGAAAGGTCTTAAGGACAGCCCTGGCTTTGTCCCTAACTTTGTGCTGAACTCTGTGGCTCTCCTTAAGGTTAGGTAACCATAACTTAACTGATTTGTATGCACCATATGCAGTCTTGGCTCACTTCAAAGTGTAATCAAGTCATGAACTAATTACAATACCATATTCCCAAAGAATGTAAATTTAATTTCCCTTCAAACAGAATGGAAATTTATTAAGCAATTCCTTGATATGAGAGCTGTGGTATTCACCAACATAATGCTGATGCTTCAAACAAAAGTGAAGTTCTTAACTTTTGTGGACCGTACGACCTTTCTCCCTGTGCATCTTCCCTTTTTATTCTTGCATCTGGAGTTAATTTACTGACTGGATAACAACATTAAAATATTCAAGTGGAAATTAAAACGTAACTGTTGGGCTTCAGATTGGAGATCACTCTATCTTATTGTATGTGACTTGCTTCTTTAAAGTGTTTTCAAAAATGTGCTTCCTGAGGATTTTGAATCAGGAGGAGATTGTGTTTTGAATTGAAGGCTCGTAATGCTCAGACCTGCACCAGATGATTTCTTTAATACATTGAAAAGTGGCTGTGCAGAAAGTTCCCTACAGGTTCTTAACATCGCTGTGCCAAACAGTCCACATAAACTCAGTTATATAAGAACGAGTGAAGTGAAGTTGTTCATAAAACATTTTATTACCTTCAGTCTTTGCAGCATCTTCAGAGTTTAGATAATAAACCTTCATAGAAGTTACTAGTCTTTACCCTTTCACAGAACAATGATTCACATAGGTTCAAGGCACTTATTTTATTTCTCTTAATTTTAAAGGCTGAGGAAATGTGTTGGTGTTGACTTTCATCTGTGCCTGGATGGTTTGGTTCCTGAAATGCAATCCTGTTGTTATGTTTGTGAGATGAGATTGTCAAAATGCAGGACTGTATGTGCACAGAACACAAATTGTATATTAAAATTAAATATGGGTCAGCTTGCAATAAAGTATGCAATTATTTAATGCTGAAGGAAAGAGCTCAGAATATATCTTAGTTTATATTTTAAAGTGTCCCTTTTAGATGTTAATTCGTTAATATCAGCAGTTTATTTTTATTCATATGACTTTTCATATGTAAGTAGTTGAAGCGGCATTATTTTAATCCTTTCTTTGGTTAGGAAGAAGAGAGAGCCTGCAGGTGGAAATCAGAATGGCATACATATTGCTTCTTTCCCAAAAGGCATGGTATATCTCTCCCATTGATATACAAAATATTAAGGTAGAAAATAAACCTCATTGCCTCACATCAAAATACTGAAAAGATATATGCTTGAATGATGCATGGAAAAACGTGGGTTCACTTCAGACTGAGCAGACTTAGAGCGGAGTTTGCCATGAGGCTTTTGTGGCCCTTTGGGGTTCTGCAGACTCTGCAAACTCTATTCCCTTGTATTATAAGCATTTAAATGAAGCACGAGTCTTACTTGTCTAAGGCATTTTCTAAGGCATTTTCAGGCTATTGGGTAACTCTTGCAATGCCACAGTACTGTAAGGTGCTGAAATTATAGATGTAGAGGTGTGTCTATCCAATAGATACGGGCTTGCTTTGACATTGTTCATGTTGTCGGGCATAGTCCAGCTGCACCCTGGAAATGGTATAGTGCCATTTTTTCCAACCAAACTTAGAACATCAAAGCAGGTTATATTCAGTTAAGCATGATGTGATGGATGCTTTGTTGTTGTGGTTGCACGGTTTCTTGTGGCTTATGTACACCTAGCTGGAGTGCAAGTGGACAAATCCATATCTTCCTGAAGCTATCTGAGTAGAATTTTCTTTGGGGTCTTTCAGTGCCCAGCCTAGCTTCAGCAGGCTTGTGTAAGTGATACTTTGCAGCTTCTTCTTGTCAGTCTAGTTTTTTTCACAGCCTTTGTCTTCAAGGGACTACCTGAGGCAGTGTAGAAAGTCTGGACTTTGCTGAAGCTGCTAATATGGTAACTAGTCAGCTTTCTAGATGCATGTCCTTAAGCAGGTATTAAAAATACAACCCTGTTTTGTGGCTACTGCATTGTGATTGCAGATGTAAAAAATCTTTCTTTATCATGTGCTGAAATTATATCCCTGAAGATTCCTTGTATCTCTGCTGCAAAGTGGAAGTTGTTGCTGATTTATTTAAATTTAAACTTGTGCCTGGTTTGACTTTCTCCTTCCTCTCCTTGCCTTACTCATCTTTGCATATCTCTGTAATAGCTCTTAGACTGTCAAGAATATAGGGGCTGGAGGATCATGTTGCTGAAGATGGAGATGTAGCTGTTGATTTCTCCTCTACACGAGGATCAGAAGGGGAGAAGGTTCCAAGTCAGAGCTACAGTCAGCTCTTAGAATCTGTGATTCCTTGGTATCTTGTTTGGAGCTTGGGAAGTCTCTTTAGATACATCTGCATGGGTTGCTGCAGACAAACCTGCATTCAGAGCTAACCAGCTGTAAGATGGATCTGGGCTGTTTGTGCTGAGCTTGAGCTGTGATTTACCCTACAGCTACAAGACTTCTGTGCTGGAGCTGGCATGTGCAGGTCTGCTGGGCTGCACCTGTGTGTGTAGACGTGCCCAAAGGCTCCCTGTGCCACAGTTTCTCCAGGTGTAAAATGTGAGTGCTGGAACTCATGCCTTTCCCAGAAATGCTTGTGACAAATCGTTGAGCAGTAAGTCATTGGTGAGGAGTACTCTGAAAGTACAGCAGGGCCTTTGCTACTAGTTTCACAGCCTAAAAATGTCTTTACTAGTAGTGTTCTGCTCTTATGATAATACTTATAGAAAACCTTTTTCCTGCCTTAAGTTCCTTGATTGGAATCTGCTTAAATGAGTTTGTTCCCTTAAAATAAAATGTGGTAAAACCAAATGCTTCTTACATGACACAGGCTAAAAAATCTCTCAGAAGAAAAAACCCTCTATTTTTTATTTTTTTTCTCCTAGAAAAGGTGATTTGGGTAAGGCAGAACTCCAGCAAACAGCACACCCTTGCAGAGTGACCTGCTGTTGCTACTTTTCAAAACCTCACTCTTAGATGAACAAGCCACTGAGTGTCTGAGCCGCTGGATGATGGAGATTGCCAACAGGAAGAGATGGAGGTTGATCTTAGAAGTTTCTGGATGCTTTAAAAAAGAAAAACAAGTAGTTTTTCTACAAGTAGCTTTTAAGCTGGTCTTTACTGATAGTTAAAGAGGCAGTGGAAGCACTGTAATGGGGATGCTACAGAAGGCTGGTGTGTGCTAGAGACTAACGTTTCTCTGACACTTTTTATTTTTCTCTCAATTCTGGGAAGCAAAGATCTGTAGCTGTCTGTCAACTTGTGAGCAAGGCAACTGTGCACAATGCAGACTTTTTCAGCAAGGAATAAGGTGAATGTGGTTGGTATGGTCTTAGCAGACACAAAAGCCTAAGGCTTAGCAGAGGAAGAGCAGGACCAAGACTTTGCAAGGTGGAGCGTCTCCACCAGACGAGTGACCGCCTCTTCCAGGCGAATGTTTCCTCTGCTTCTTTCGTGCTAGTGCTTGTGCTTAACTGACCCTTGGATGCACTCGTTCGGTTCACTAAGCCCCGGGGATTAGCGAGGGGTTTGGGAGAGCTCCAAAGCTAGTGCAGATGGAGGGGGTGAGGCTCCTGGAGCGAATTGAAGTGTGCCTTTGGCAACAGCTGAGCGGTAGTTTGGCTGTGTGTTCTCCTGAAGCCTCACCCGTAAGAAGCTCTTTGTTCCCTGCCCAATGTTTCTCTCCCTGGAAATCTGCAAGCATGCCACTGCTACGTGCTGGCGGTCCCTCTTCTCAAATCCAGCTCTGTCTCCACTGAGGTTATTATCTCTTAAGAGCCATAAATGAACTCTTAATTCTATGACTTACGTTCAGTGGTGAAATGAACTAATTTATTCTATAAAATATGTAGTACTTGCCGTATGACATGTAAATGTGTCTGTTGAAATCTTAACCTTTGCATTTATGAAACAGAGTATTTTTTTTGTTCCTTTCCCCCCCCCCCCCCTCCCATGAGCAACCTTAATACTTTATTAACAAACTGCGCAAAATGTATTACTGGGATATGTTCAGATGCGTATTTCTTGGATATAAAACTACAATTTAGTGAAATGCCAAGTACCACTTCTCCCAGGTAACTAACATCTTGTAAATCCAATATTTGTGCTCCTGAAAGCCTAAAGAAATATCTGATGTGAGCATTTAGGCACACACTGTTTTCTGTGGAATGCAAATCTGTACTACTTGTTGTCCTATTGTTTTTTTTTCTCACCCGTATAACATTTTCTATTTCTTTGTTTCTTTTATAAAGCAAATTGTGAAAATATTTATCGTTACCTCTGCATTTGTCTAGGGACTGCATTCCCATCGTACATGTGTGCCCCCACTGTATCTGAAGAACGTGAATATTTTTGTTTATTGCCTAGCTAATTTGTAGGGGGGGAGATGCTTTTAGCAAAAATTCAGTAGAATGGAAGAGTAAGATCTAATATTAAAGCTTTCCTTTCTTTTTTTTTTTTCTTTTTCTTTTTCTTTTTTTTTAAAGAAAGTATTCAGTAGTAAATGTACCAGCACATTATGGAGAATTATCATAGTTAGAGCTATTATACATGTGCCTGCAACAACAACAACAAAAAAAAAAACCTTTTTTTTTTTCCTATTTGAAGCTTGATGTTTACTTACTTAATGAGCAAAGCAAGGCTTTGGACTCTGGTGGCTCTAACAACATGTTTTTAGTGCAGAGTCATTGTCTGATTGAACAAGATTTTAATCTGCCAGTACAGGAAGTTTTAACCACAGTTGCATTCCTGACTGAGTCTTTGAATATTTTTGGGAGTATCTCTGCTTCCATTCGAGCTCGTGCTGACTTGCTGCTCTTCTCACTTTTGATCACGTAACTTGCTCTTGGATGATTAGGATTTGCTTGCATGCTTTCCTTATGTTAATTTTTCATGTCATGTTTTTAAGCAGTGTTTTAAATAAATTTGGCAGCTGTAAGTAAGAGGTGGCAGCATCATGTGTGCTGCGAGTGCTCTGCGGTCCGTAAAACACGGTTTGGGCATCTCTTTTATGGCATGTTTATACCATGTATGTGAGGGCAGTCTCACCTGGCTTTCAAGCAGGGCTGGTGGGAACATTATGGCAAGAGTGTGAGAGGTGCACGACCATCACTCGTGTCCCCCAGGGCCATCAGGGGACTTGACTTGTTGGTGTGCCAGCAGTGCACTTGCTGGAGGGAGAAGAGGGTAGAATCTGTTTGGTGGGGAAGGGGCTGCTGGAAGCAAAGTGAATTAAGAGGGCTGTAAAAAACTGATAAAGATACGACTGTCTGTTTTTATATTCTGCCACATAACATGGGTTTAAATGAATTTCTCTATAATTTGTCTTCAAATACCGACATTTAACTCTTAGGCTGTATAAATGAACTGGCTTTTTCTAGAGTAAAATTCATGCCCTGCGTCCAGGCTAATATGTTCACCTACTATAAACATTACTGCCTATGGTTACAACCGGAATAAAAAATTCCTTTTATATACATCATAGCTGGCAGAGACTCCTGAGACCACCACAAATCACTTCAGCCTTTTGGTGCTCTTTGACGAAATGAACTGAAATGTAAAACAGCCCAAGCTTCAGGCAGGCTGACTCCGGAAAGCAATTAGCTTGTTTAGACCATTGTTTGTATCCTCTTCTATTTCAGATGCTGAACAAATGTGGACTAGGAACTCTCCTGACTGATCTTAACACTGGGCTTTAAAACCCAACCATTCCTTCCTTCCGAAAAGGTTTTCCTTATTCTCTGTGTAGCCTTTCATTTAAAACAAAGCAAAACAAGCAAGCAGAAAATCCTGGCAAGTGTCCCCTTCCCCCAAAAGATGATGATGAAGGGGAAAAAAAAAAAAAAAAAAAAAGAGAAAAAAAGAAGAAATAAAATCCAAGCAGGGTCATAACAGGGAATAACAAAGCAGTGAGTTATTTATGCAGCCATGATTGGCAAAAATGATTGCAACATGAATTTGCCCAGAAGCAATGATTAGATCATAAAAATGTTAAGGAAATCTGTAACTCAACACCATTTTATAGATTGAAGAAGTTTTTGTTCCCTACCTTAATTGCGGTGACTTGTTATTAAAGTATTTATTCAGAGTAATCTCTTTGGACAGCGAGCCCTTATCCCATCTGCATGCATAATTAAAAGTGAGGGGGGAGAAGAGGGAGCATAAATGGTTTACCATGCTACATGAGCAAGGGAGGGAATTACACAATGACAGGTGAAGAGCAGATTTATCTCCTGTTGGAATTTCAATGCTGCAAGCAAGACAGGACACTGTTGCTTGCTAATATCCCTGCAAACATCATAGTTGCTGCTTCTCCAGATTACTGTCCAAAAATCATTGCTGGTCTCTAAAAGGCCTGTAGCGCTGCATCTGCGGCTGCGGGTTTTTGAACTGCTGGTGCTCAAGCAAAGAGATTGGATTTGGGTTTGTGGGCTTGTGAATCCATGTCTCTGCTTAAAAATGGACTATTTACTTACTTGGCTGGCTATTTATTTATTTATAAATAAACACTGGTAGTGCCTGGCTTTGCTGAATACAAATCAGAGGGCTGTAATTGTTCCAGCTGAAACAATGTCATCACCTGCCTCCTGCTGTCCCTTTTCCAATGATAAAAGAATTTGGTACAATACTTCTTTCTCCATTCTGAATAGAAAGAAGGTTGTACTTGAACATTCATCTCTAGACAGATTTATCATCATTAGGCAGTACTCAAACACACAGTATCTGTTTTTAAATTGAACTGTTATGGATCTAAATCGGATTTACACAGGGTAAGCTGGTATATGTTTGTGTCTAACTATTCACAAAACAGTATTTTTTCCTTAACTTCTGGTGTCTCACCTATGCAGCAGCAGTACAGAGAATGCCAAGAACTTTTGAGCCTTTATCAGAAGTACCTAGCTGAGCAGCAGGAACAACTGTCGCACTCACTCTCTCAGCTCAGTGCTGCCAAGGAAAAAGAGCAGAAGGTAAGATTTTTTTCTCCCCATCTTACTTTTTAATGACATCTCCAAAACATTTTTTCTCTTTTCCTAGAACTAAAACTGAATTGTGTTGTATTGTACAACCTTGATAACTGTTCTGTGATTGGTGTCCCATGGCCTTCCCTTAATATGTGGATTGAAGGAAGACAAAAAAGGAGGCAAGTTTCAGATCAATGAAATGGGAGAGGTTAATTGACCATGCTGTAACGCAGTAGAAACCATTGGAACGCATGCTTTTGCTAGGGAAAAAGATGCTCCTCTGTTTTCTTCCCTTGTTTTCTTAAGCAGTGAAATAATTGCATTCCCTATAGATACAGCCTTTTAAATTTTCACTGTAGCTTTTGATGACTGAAAAGGAGATTACAGATGATGTGTTTGGTCAATAAGAGCTTTCTCAAGCCTGTAAGGCAGCCCATCTGATTTGAGCTGTTTATAGAAGACCCATAATTATATATGCCGTTTAAAACCAGAAAACATTGACTAGAGATACGTGTTAAATTAAGTGGTAAAATGGTTCTCAGACGTATATGCACAAAGACTTGAAAACATGGTTGCCTGAGATTTTTTTTTTTTTTTTCTGGTAACTAGGTACTTGATTTGTATCCCTGCTGGTAGCAGATGATGCCCTGGAAATTAAAGCAATTTATGCAAGTGCTCTACCTGATGATTTTACTCGCTATTGTCTTTCAGTAGTTTCCATCAGTACGTCTCCACTCAGAGTCCATCCTACCGAAAAAAAGACTATGCCTGTTTATAAATTGTACGCTTGATCTTTCTTTTGCTAATGAGTGTTACACACTCCTAATATATCTGTAATATAACCACGACAATCTGGAGGTGAAGTCCCCAGTGCAGTGTCCAGAAGGTGGCCCGACCATCCTCTCAGCGGTACCTGCTGACAGAATTGCAGATCCTACTGCTCAGAAGGCTGTGAAGGGAGAACTGCATTTTTAATTCTTCAGGAGGTAGCAGTACTGACTTCACTGGCAGGAGGAATTATTTTACACATTTTTTGAAAAATATGCTGCTGTTTGTCAGACTTGCATATTTTACAAGTATTTTGCTTCCATTCTTTTGTGTGTTTATCTGCTATCCATTTTGTGATGTTTCTGAGCTCAAAATAAGGGACTTTATTTTGTGTGAGAGTGAGTGATACCTGTGTTCCATCCCACGACACACAACTCTCTGGATTTCCTGATGGAGAACTGCCCAAAGGAACTCATGCAGTTCCACAGAACCTTGGCAGCTGATGTTGGGGTGATACTGTTACTTCTCTGGGATTGAGTTCTGCTAGAAATCTTTCACCTTTAGCCTTCCAACTTCAAATATGTATGTCTTGTACTAGGTTAGCATGCTGCTAGGGACAGTCTAATCCCACCTACAGTACTGATACTTAGATGTAGACAGTAGGAAGCTTCAGCCTATTAACTGTTATATCAGCATCTGGAGTATAGCAATCCATGTTCATCTCTTGTTTTCATGTCTTCCTAAGCACTGTAAGTGTATACACAGACTTCTCTGAGCTCATTTTCTGACTTCATGTGCAAGTTCTGTCAAGCTAATCTTTGATCCCATTATTTCTTTCTACTCACAGATACTTTTGTCCACAAATGCAAATTCAGATATTGTATCTAGGTTTGTCGTTACCTAGTCTACAGCTCCGGGCTAACTGGTCTGAAATTACCCTAGCCCTCTTGCTCTGTGCAGAGCTTTGCAGGCATGGATGAAAACTGTCAAAGCAAGCTTCAACCAGTCTGTCTTTAAAGCTTGCAAAATATTTCTAATGTTTCTAGCTTTCCTTTTCACATTTCACCTTTATGTAATTCTGGTGGACGTGGAGTTTATTTCTTCAATATAGTTTACTTTATTGTTTGTTATGCATTTCTTTTTTTTTTTTTTTCTTTTTCTAAACAGACCCCTCGTGCTTTGTTTCTCTTTGCAGCTCAGACTGTGGAGAGATTCACAGTCCTGCTTCATGGCTTCAGTTCTTTCCTTAGCATGCTCCTTTAAATCAAAAAGCTATCAAAACCAAACCCAGTAGGCTGGTGTTTGGATGACTGTGCTATTTGCACACATCTTTTTGGTTTTGTCTTTTGTTGGTTATCTTAACTGAACTGTGAATTCATAGGATCATTGTTGGCCTCTCTCTGTTCTGTTTGAGTGTTGTCAACAGTAGTTTAGACAAGCTTAGGGTTTGCATTTGTGTCCTTCCTCACGGGGGAGTGTAACGGGAACACAGCACTGAAGGATTTTAGGGTGAAAGAACCCCAGAACTTTCCACTTGCTCCGAGTGCTGCTCACTTCAGTTCTCTCTGTCCTGCAGAAGCTTTTAGGCTCTCAATATTATTTATTCTAAGCTAGAGTTTGAAAAGATCCACCTTGTTTATGCTAAAGGAAGCCTTCCTGAGTTTGAATCCTTGGTGATGGGGAATCTTTTCTCTATTGTTTGTTTTGACTGAGCTAAAGAATTTTTGGCTGCATCTAGCTTTAAATCAATAGTTACTAGCTTGCTACCTAGTTTTTTACTTCTTTGAACTGTCTAGGAGAGGTAATCAGTGTTTCCTATTTCAGGTCTGATGTTACAGGGGCATCTGTGTCTCAGTGTAAGATGTTGCGCTGTTTTTTCCTGTGTCTTGCAGAAAGATGGGACTGGACTGTTATCCTGTGAACTGAAGCACTTCTTTGTTCTGCCTGTTGTTTTTCTGTTCATTTCCCCCCTTTTTCTGCTTGTTTGTTTTAATTCATTCCTAATGCTACATGTGTATCTGGACATCACTTGCTTTTTGCCTGTCTGACTCCCTCATTCTTACTGTACAATAATGCTGACCAAGAGCTGTCCCTTTCCCTGGTCCTAGGTAAGAATTTGAAAGCATTCCTTTTTGGTGTTTAAATGCTTGGCTTTAATGTTGGAGTAAGACAGTTAACAAGTCAGGAGAACTGCAGTGTTAGCAAACTGCTGTGGCATTATTTCAGAAAGATGGAATTGTACGAGAGGGAAGTGGCTGCTGTTGGTCTGCACATGTGGCTGAAATGCAGACCTAGTTCTTAGGTGGATGGAGCTAATGCAGCTACTTTCATGTTCACTTTGCTTTTGTCTGTTTTAGCATCACATAAAGGTAACAATTATTCCGAAATCACATTTTCCTCTGAGCTGATATTGCTTCTTTATAACGGAAGTCAGCCCTCAAAATTTAAAGAAGTATTCTGGTAGTAGTGAAATGAAAATGTGGGGAAAATGGTGGTGAGATGATTTAAGACAGTCTCTCATGGAGTCAATAATCAGTAACTGGAACATGGAGCTTCCTTTTTTTTTTTGTGAGATAAAGTTAATTCCATTTGAAAAGATACTTAAGGTGACATGAATTGAATTATTCAAACTGGCCTTCTCAGCATTAACTCTAGGTTAATATCTCATGATGCCTCTGGTTTCATTATAGGAGTTTTAAGTACATAACTTTTTATAATAAATTCAATACCTAGAAGCCGAACTGAAATTGGTTTACCTTCTACCAACCCATAAAAAGAAGCATTAATTGCAAAGTGAATATTAAAGTGGTCACTAAAGTTGACTCATACAGATTCAAAGAGATAGCTCTTGTGTAATGGAAGTGAAGAGCTCTACTGAACAATAGGCTTCTGCCCCGATGTTAATAGAAAATATCATCCATATTAAAATGCAGTTACATCTCTTCTATCAAGAGTGATTTTTGGATGTTCTTTCTGCATCTCTCAACTGTTCCATCTTTGCCATTTTCAGAAGCTTTATGTGGAGATGAAAAGAAAATTGCCCTTGTTCTAGGTAATCAGGCCTGACCTAGTTGTACAGTTGCTGCCACACTGCCATCTCAAATCATGGCAAGAATCCAGTTTACTTTGGCAAGTTTCTGGCTGGTGAATCCGAAGATGTTCTGCAGCCTAGGGCAGGGTTTGAGTCATAAGAGTTGGGCAGGAATCTGAGTTTTTACAGGACTTAGATTCTTGAGCTACTTTGTCTAAAAAAAGGATAATATTTGTAGTCTCAGCATTGCCTATTAATCTTTGAATTTAATAGTACAGCTGGCAGCTTTTGTTTCTTATTTGTAGAAGATTATCGACACATCTGCTAACTTCCTAGATTTACATAGATTCTTGTTGTGTATGTGCTGTAAGTTTCAGTTCTTTCTCTTGAATGTAGAAATGGACTAGGCATGGAGTGCGATTGTAGACAGAAAGGAGTTATCTGTAGTTCATTTTTGATGGGATATTTGCTCTTCTCCCTTCCCATATATGATATCGTCTGTCTCCTTTTTAGTGTTCATATTTCAGTAATGCCAGGGGCCCTCATTAGGAAATGAGTACTGTTGTGTACTAAACACAGTGCTAGAAAATTATGCTCTGTGTTGGGAGAACTGTAAAATCTAAAGATGACTAGCTTTTGGGGAGGAGGCTAAATTTTTTATACTGTCTTTTATTATTGTTTTTAATAACATTTTTGCTTCTTATGAGTCACTTGTTCATCCTAAACATTGTTTACACAATTATGGTGTCATTTCACAGTTAACTCCAAAGGAAGTCTTGAATTCTTTTCGTGTCCATGACTAAAATTCATGTCCATATCATTGTCATTTTTTGCCTTAATAAGGGCAATTATATACTAATGCTTCAAATATTAGTTCAATTTTTTCTTTTTATAAGAATATTGAAAAAAGTCAATCTTCAGAAACCTTTTTGGTTGTGCCCAGACTCCTCCATTCCTTTTCCTTCAGTATGGGTCACCTTTAAACACACTCTTCATTCAGTTAAAATAAAAAAACAACAACCCACGTATGCAAAGGGTTTCAAGTGTTATAAGGTAAACCTGCTTGATAGAATTTACTTTGTTTACCCAGCTGTACAGGAACAATGGATGAGCCCATCTGAAATATACTTGAGAACTGGGATAATAAATAAAGAATTAATTTAACTGTGGATGCAAGGGTATTGGAATAATTTTAGGAGGCCAGGCAAAGAGAGAGTTTAGCATGAGTAAATATCGGGAATAGCCTTGCCTTACCTGTGTTACTTTTGGCAAATCCCCTGATTGCTTTCTGTGCCTCTTTTATCTGTGAAAGGGAGATAATGTTTTTATCCTCATTCTTTCTGTTTTCTGCTGGGAACATTAGGGTTTGGGAGCCTCTTCATGTGTGTTCTAAGCATTTACTGATATTTCGGGCTTAGAATCTGGAACAGGATACCATCTATAAGGAAAAAACTCACGTATTTTCTATTCACCTCTAGGTTACTAAGTTCTACTGGATTTACCTGTCTCTGTTAAAAATGTGCTAACACCTGACAGGAATGCAGATGAACATAAATATTTAAACTGAAAGGAAACATCAATACTGAAATATCAGTTTATTGCTAACATTGACAGTATAACTACATCTGTGCACAATCCCCTAGAAAGTCATGCTCTAATAGCACCACTGGGCACTCAAAAAGCCCTGTCTATTTGCCTGCTGTGAATGATGCTTCACTAGTAAGCAATTTACTGACAGCTCACTGCTCAAGTGAGGTCTGAGTTTGAGATCTACACCACTTCACTGTCTCTTTCCTATTCTTCTTTTGTCTTTATTTGAGCTTGATTCTAGTCTCTTGATTTTGATCTTCTTTTACTTTGAAGATTCCTCTTTCAGTTTCATACACTAGGCTTTAAAAATTTTACCTCCTATGGAAATCTTTTCCTTAGGTGGACGTCCATATTAGCTGTGTGTTTTTCTGCTGAGGGATGAATCTGGGAGGAAGACAATGCCTTCCTTTCTAGCAAAAAGTTCTCTTGGCCTCATAAGCTTTTGTTCGTATTGCTGCTGTTGTCAGATGAGAATTTCTTGTTTGAGGACCTCCTGTCTTTAATAACCACTTCTGTAACTCAGATATTGCAGTTCCTTCACTTTAACCCCCATTGTGGGTCTTGGGAGAGAGCTTTATGACCACGTTCACCAGCATCTGCAACATCTCATTTTAAAGTGTGGGTAAAGCTTCGTCAATGAATGTTAGATTTTGTAGGACTACATTTCCAGTCACAAATATTGTAATATGCCACAAGCCTCGAAGCAAGATCCTGTTTTGACCTTTGCTATGTGCAGTTAGCTATACATGTTCTTATCACTGTCAAGTAAACCTCCTAGCCACCTAGCAGAATGCTGGCACTTTTATTTGCATAGTCCATTTGACGTATGTATATGCCTTTGATTCTGTTGTCTTCGTCTTTTTTTTTTTTTTTTTTTTTTTTTTTTTTTTTTTAGAATGTTGACACTATTGGAAACCAGTTTCTCATGTACATCCAACTTCCTTGATTCACCAGTTTCTGGTAATCAATAAACCACACTTTTTGCATTTCTCTGAGCATGCCATGTCCTGTACGTTATGATTAAGATTACATTACATTCCTAAGTTTCCCAACTTGCTAGAAACTAGTGCTGGAGATGTTCAGGTAGATTTGGACTAGATGACTTGCAGAGTTCCCTTCCAGGCAGAATTCCTGTGTAACTTTACTCTGTGTTCTCTTACCCATTCCTCTTTAAGAGAGATCCTCATGTGAAAATCTGTTCTAGTAAGAAGAGAAAATGCTTCTGGGCTAGTTATACAACTAGATCTTTATTTCTTAAAGTGGAAATGATTTGCTTTCTGACTTTTTAAAAATATTAGTCTGTCAACTCATCTGGGACTACATAACCTGAATAGTTTTATTCAGAAGTTTATAATACTGATTATAGTGTAGGTTACACTGAAAGTAATGCCTCCTATTTATCTCCATGGAAGCTATATAAAACACAAAAACACTATTTGATAAAAAAAAAAAAATTCTCATCTACAAAATGTTATTTTTCAGCACAGTCACCACCATTACCTACACATTTTTGCCAGCGATGACCATGAACCTGCACACCATGCTCATAAAAATCTGCATCAGTGTGAGATGATGCATTGTTTCACAGCTGCTGTGCTGCCTGCATAGTCCATCTTTCATCAGCCTGAGCAGATGAAATTTAGAAGGCAGCAAATCTGGACTCCGTCCTGTAGAGCTGACACATGTTTCATTAATGTCAATGATTTTATCCAGAAAACTGTCACCTTCAGCCTGATATTGGTTCATGAAGGGCATATCTTGCCTGACTAACCTGGTGGCCTTTTATTCATAGATTCATAGATTCATTAGGTTGGAAAGGACCTACAAGATCATCTAGTCCAACCAACCTCACACCACCATCCCTACCCACCAAGCTACTAAATCAAATCCCTTAGCACCTCATCTAAACGCTTCTTGAACAGCGCTAGGGACGGTGCCTCAACCACCTCCCTAGGCAGGCCATTCCAGTGCCTGACCACTCTCTCAGAGAAAAAATTTTTCCTCAAATCTAAATTATGATGCAGTGACGGCATTGGTGGACAGGGGAAGGGCAACAGATGTCATCTACCTGGACTTCTGCAAAGCCTTTGACATGGTCCCTCAGCACATTCTACTCACTAAATTAGAGAGGTATGGTTTTGAAGGATGGACTGTTCGATGGATTAAGAACTGATTGGCTGGTCACAGCCAAAGGGTTGTGATCAATGGTTCAGTGTGTAGGTGGAGGCCAGTCATGAATAGTGTCCCCCAAGGGTCAGTCTTGGGACTCTTCAATATCTTCATCAATGACAGAAATGATGGAATTGAGTGCATCCTTAGCAAGTTTGCAGCCGACACAATGCTGAGCAGTGCAGTCAATACACTGGAGGGAAAGGAAGGCATCCAGGAGGACCTGGACAAGCTGGAGAAGAGGGCCTGTGTAAACCTAATGAGGTTCAACAAAGCCAAGTGCAAAGTGCTGCACTTGGACCAGGGCAGTCCCAGGTATTTATGCAGACTGGGGGAAGAGCTCCTGGCGAGCAGTCCTGTGGAGAAGGACTTGGGGGTCCTAACGGATGAGGAGCTGGACATGAGCCAGCAGCGTGTGCTTGCAGCTCAGAGGGCCAACTGTATCCTGGGCTGCATTCAAAGAAGGGTGGCCAGCAGGGAGAGGGATATGATTGTCCCCCTTTACTCAGATCTTGTGAGGCCCCATCTGGAGTACTGCATCCAGGCCTGGGGCCCCCAACACAAGAAAGACGGACATCTCTTGGAAAAGATCCAGAGAAGGACCACTAAGATGATCAGAGGGCTGGAGCACCTCTCCTATGAGGAAAGGATGAGGGAATGGGCTTATTTAGCCTGGAAAAGGAAAGGCTCTGGTGTGACCTCATTGTGAACTTCTAGTACTTGAAGGGAGTGTATAAACAGGAGGGGGAACAACTGTTTATATGGGTGGATAGTGATAGGACAAGGAGGAATGGTTTTAAACCAAGACAGGGGAGATTTAGGTCAGATGTTAGGAGAAAGTTTTTCATTCAGAGTGTGGTGATGCACTGGAACAAGTTGGCCAAGGAGGTTGTGGATGCCCAATCCCTGGAGGCATTCAAGGTAAAGCTGGATGTGGCTCTGGGCAGCCTGGTCTCGTGGTTGGCAACTCTGCACATGGCAGGGGGAGTTGAAACTAGATGATCTTTGAGGTCCTTTTCAATCCAAGCAAGTCTATGGTTCAGTAACTCCTGACAAACTTCCATATAGTGTTCTTTTTGTTTCTGTCTGAGCATCTGTGGGACTCATGTGGTGCGAAGTTGACAATATTTCAATATTACACTTCTGTGTCAGACACCATTTGGTTGGATTGTCCTTCTGCTGCCATCTGTCCAATGGCAACAAAATGTAATGGAATACTGGCTGGAAGGTTCAAGCTCTTCTGGCATACTGCCAACATAGTAAAATAAGAGGCATTACTTTCAGAGCAGCCCTCTTAAATTGAAAGAGACTGGTTACCATCTCATGCCTGCAAAGCACAAATTTTCTGTGAGTTGATCAGGTTATTTAATTAGAAAAGTCTTTGTTTAATGAAGGCCAGGTGATTATCAGTTCAGGACACTCAAGGTTTGTCTTCATAGACAGAAAGATTTTTCATGAGAGCCATGGCTGTAATTTTCTTTCAGCTAAGAAGGTGGAAATTTGTTATCTGTCTGTACCAGGTTGATTGCCTGCAGAAATATCTCTTGGAGTTAGTTCTGAATACCCTAAGATTTAGCTTGACTTTCATTTTGAGCTACAAAAAGTTCAAACTTAAGTTTGTCTGATGCACAGCTTGCCATTTGAAATTTATAAGACCCTCCTGGACTCTCCTCCTTGGAGTTTACCTACTATAGGACAAGTTTTAAATTCTTGAGATAGATCATGTGTCTACATAAGCAGAATATATTTGATGTGGTTGCCATCTCCAAATGTGCATCTGTGGCAATCTTACTGCAAGACTGCATACATTGTGCATGTGTTTATGATTTAGAACAGCCTGATCTCTGATACAGTTTTTTCATTCTCATCTATTAAAGTAAGATGCCAGTAATATTTGAAATGCCCTACATTCAGGTTTATAGTAATAAGTGTTTTGAAATTCACTCTGAGAGTTTCAGAGTTTGGAATGTCTGCAGAGAAAGGCACACAGGGTACAGTACTATAATTTAATAATGATGGTTCATAGTACCATCAGCACAGAGATAAATGACTGTTTTTTCATCACACAAGAAAGCTGACAATCTGAAACTTACGTAACAGCTAACCATGCAGATACTTGGTTTCTTAGGGTGGCAGAGCCATTTCCTAAGGCTTGAAGTAGGAGAAAGTAAGTGATGCCCTCTGACCATTCTCTGAGGTCTAGATAACCCTGAGGTTGAAATGAAGTCATTTCTAATCAACCCACAACAGGTAAGTTTGAATCCGTGTTGTCTTTCCCTATCTGATCTCCTCAAGCAGCAGTAATCCTGATGGCTGAAACAGGACAAGCAAATTTTCAGCATCAATTCTGTTTTCCAGCATGTAACCTCAAAAACTACTCTTAATTTTTAGCTATGTGTCATGAATAACAGTACCTTAGTTGGACATTATCAGCTTACAGTACATCTGATGAATGTCTCCGTTCTAAAACTTCAGACGGAGGACTTTTCACAATGATGTGAGGACCTTAGTTGCTACTACAGGCTAAGTCAAGGACATTTGCAAGCTAATGTTACTTCTAAGTCTCAGCAGAAACTCTTTTACTTGCTGTCATATCAGGAAGGCCATTTGAATTAGGAGGCATTCATGTTCATGGTTGCAAAATTAAATTAAACAAGCTTGGTTAACTGTAGAGGTAGAGTAACCTGTGAGCTCTTCTGAATTTCAGATTGCAGCTGTGGAGAATGCTTCTCTTCCTGAGATCCATATGTTCATAACATAAACCTTTATTTTCATGGTTCTCCACTGTTACTGCAACTTCCTGGCACAAGTATTCTTTGGATATTTGTTCTTCAGTGCTTGTTCAGTTGAGCACTCTGCGATTTGCAGGTTGTGGTTTGTGGATAGCTGTGACTACTGAGTTGTGGAGTTGAAGGAGGCTGCACAGTTCCTTTTGTCTGTAACTTTTGAATTAAGTGTGTGTACTCTGCATTTGAGATCCTAGAGTCTTTGTGGCTGAGAGGAAAAGAAGACGTAGGCTGCACAGTGCTGTTCACTTACCCGCGTTCATATAAATATACATGTGGAAGAACCTGCTTGTGTACTGCTATTGCAGAAACCTTCCTGTTCTGTGTGCCCCGGAACCTGTCAAAACATAATATGAATGTGTATGCAAACTGGATGACGTGCAAGTAACTTCTTCAAACCAGTATGTAGCACCTGACGAAGGCATAAACCTGTGACTGAAGCACTGAAGTTCAGCGTTCCTACTTGATAAACCTGTTGGCAAGCTTTGAGAAAAGTACCGTCTGTGGCTGTGAAACGGTGCTAATTTCTACTTTTTCTTAACCTTAACACAGAGATGATTGCCAGTTTTTGTTTCTTTGTTTGTCTGTGTATATGTGTTTCTTTCCATGAAATTTTTTTCTCTTGAACGTGCTAGTTCACTCACAGACATTAGCTTTTTTCAATGCTATCTTAGGCCCTTTGTGTGGATTCTGAAGCTTTTGGTAAAACCAGAGCCAGTGATACCTCTGGTGTAACTCTCTTTTAGTAGAAGAAATGAGAGAATGCTCTTTAAAGATTTAGGCCTTTGTTTTTCCTTCTAGCTATGGGAATGTCAGTAAAGGGACGTGAGAGGTTTTGATTAATATTTTTCATTACTTTTGCTGACCATGAGAATTCTGCATACAAGTGATACTGGGACTGCTGCTGTGGCCTACTGAGTTGCTGAGGGCTGGCGAGCTCCAGAATTGGTATCTAATTCTGTTCTGTTGCATTTCTTGTCATAGAGCTTTTTAGTTACTGTCTGGCTTAGTTTCATGCTCTTTGTGTAGAATATGATGCCCACTGTTTGATAGAGCATGTAAACCCGATGCATTTAAAGTTTATGTATTAAAGATACCATAAGGAGGGCTCAGCTAGTCTGGGACTGCTCCATACATAAGTTAATTCATGTAAAAAGACAGCTGTTCTGATTGTGCTAGGGAGAACAAGTGCTTAACATGGGGAGAACCCTCCAATGCTGTATGACACAGAGCAGATACACATATTGTATGATTCTCTTCACGGGCATGTTTATTCATCAGAGATAAAAGGGATCACATAATCTGAAGTGAAGAGTCTGCAGTACTTGCAAGTAAAACACGAGAAGAAAACACGAGAGTCTTCTATTAGCTAGACACACATCTATGCATTCTTATCAGCTGCTTTTTAAGCATTAATTCTATTCTAATGGCTTAACCAAAGTACTATCATTGTGACAACAGGCCTATTTATTGCTATAGAAATAAGTGTACAGGAGCACAGGATTTTTTTTGGTGCTTTATTACTCAGACTAAGTAGCTCAGTAAACACTAATGTATTAGAGAGTTTCCTCTTGAAACGTTCTTCATACCTGTGTGCATGATAGCCTTGGGTCCTTCTGCAGAAAACAAGAGTGAGGGTGGATGAGTGACACCTCCAGAAAATGACTCAATTGCTGATGATGATTCAGGTTAGATTAATCTGGGTGTCTTGATCTGAAATCCTCATTATTTGTTTGAATATCGAGATATTCCTTTTACTGTTTTGTGAATGATAGGATGGGCATCCTCACTAAGGCATTTAACACTTTAACATAAAATTTATCATTCCCAACCAATAAATAAGACCATGTTTTACTTTGAACAGCTTGTTTTTCAGACATATCACTGATGATGTATACATGTTGGACTAATCCTTTGTGCTAAAACTAGTAAATATATTAAGTATTCCTTTTAATTTGCCTTCATCATTTTGGACCTGTGAATCTAAACTTCTGCGTGGGAGCATGGAAGAAATGAGGGTATTCATCTTGCCCTTACTTTTTTTCTTATAGGAAAATGCTAATGGTTTGAAATAAGAGACTAATACTTCTGTTGCAATAAACTAGTAAGAATGAATTTAAGATTATTATGGAAATGTTTTAAATTGTCAGAAACATTGTGAAGTGATGGGCAGGTTGCTTTAAAAAAAAAAAAAAAAGAGTGAGCAGAAGGCCAGCAAAAACCCGGTCAAGGTCCTGTTGAAATCACCGCATTTTATTTCCAGCAGTGTTAATACAGGGTTTCTGTACAATTGGCCCATGAACAGGAAGGTTTGAGGCACCTGAGCTGAGATCTGAAGGGAGACTTCCCAGACACTATGCTAGATGAGTCACTTCTTGGTGATAGCAGGAAAAAAAGGTGTATTCCACTGTCTGCTGGGGGCAAATGGGATTTAGTTGTTTGGACAGGCAGATGTTGTATGAAGACGGAAATGTCTCGCTATCCATGCTAACAAAAATGAGCATTACTGGTATAGTGTCACAGGCCTTCTGGAGCCAGAGGCCACTTTCCTTGTGGTGCCTGCACAAAGTCAGGCTGGGAGCTGCAGCCATAGCACGATCATGGGACAAGGAAACTTCTTTCTTTGGTGGTCCTATCCACGTAACAAAGGATTAGATACCCCGAACAGAAAGCTCTTCCTCCTAGAAGCTCCTTGCAGTTACGTTTTTTACATGTATTTATCCCTTTTCACAAAGGGGCAATTAAACTCCCATAAGTCTGCCAAATTTATTACATTCTGTCTGCCTAAATATTTCCTGTCATTTCAGTTGAATGTGGCATTTTCCGGTTCTTTTTATCTTACAACTGCTTAACTGTCACACGTTCTCTCTGAGCTGGCTAAATGTCAAGGGTGGAATAAATTATTATTCACATACTGTTATTTGTACAACTGTAGTATTTGGGTTGGGGACCAATATTCTCTTCTCCTAGGTAGGCACAGCAGAGACCTGAATCTGAATGATGGTCAGTGTTCAAAAGAAGTCACAATGCCAGCATGTTGAAGCCTTTTTATTTTTTATGGTCTGAAGATGAAAGCTGCTTTAAAGATAAATGTAGCATGATTATATTATTACTTACTGATATATATTTCTTGCATAAATTTGAATTTCTATTTACATTGCTTCCCAAAAATGCCATTGTTAATAGAGTTCTGACATCTTATTTCCCTTATTGCTGTCTTGGTAGCATTTTATTTCTGATGTTTTAATAACTCAATGTAGACTGAAAGGATAAAACGGAGGGAATTGACTGAAGTAATTAGACCCTGATTTGTCTGGCTGTCCAGCACCTGACAAACATGTCTTTGACATAAACAGAATGAAACATTTTTGCCATTAGCCGCTTACAAATAGCTATTTTGGCAGGGCTTTGAAACTATTGAATTCTCAGGGCATATTGTGCTGGGTAAGGCTAAGGCACCAATTCAGGCTTTTTCTTTTGCCATCGCAACTCCTCCTTCCTGTCTGTGTTGAAGGAGAGTCATATTTAGTAGCTTCACAAAAACTCAAAAGCAGTTAGTGTAGTTATCACCCTAACAAACCGAGTATTTCTGAGAAAGTGGAAATGTTCCCATTTCAATTTCTGGTTAATGACACACTTGAGTATGGGATCTGAAATGTCAGTCTTTGTATTTTCAAACCTGTAGAAACTTGAATAAAGCTTATACATAAGAGCAATCAACTCTAATAGCAGTAGACTAAATATCGGTTTCTGAAAATAAATTTTATATGAATCTATTCTCCAGACAATTTGACTTTTAAATGTTTAAAAATGTGACATCTTTATATAAGTGAATTCAGATTGAGGCAGGAGCTATAAAAACTTGAAGTTTCCATGCATCACCTACTTTTCACTATCACCTGTTAAACAGCACAACTAAGTACAATGTAGGCTTTACTACTTTCCATTGCAATAATTTACTGCCCTCCTGACCTATAAACAGATAACCATTACCATGACTTGATACTGTTAGATGTTTGGATACATTCTCGAAGGTAATTCATGGTTTTAAATATTGTACGTGTGAAAGGTTTTATAACCAAGCATTTGGAAAACGGCAGCATTACATTTCCTTGAGCAGTGTTCTGGGAGTAATGATTTGTCACCGTTGGCCTTGTTACATGGCTTCCTGAGCAAACGTCCTCTCCTTTCACCTCTTCCTTCAATGCTCCATCATTATGTAAGGACCACTGAAAAATTCATTATGCACCGTCCTCTTTGTCAGAGCTTTCTTAGAGAGTGACTTCACTACAGTTTGCAAGAAAAAAAGTTTTCAGTGACCTCACTTATTGATTTACACTTAAAACTTCACTGCAATAAGGAGAGGATGCTCCATTAGAGGACTGGGGAGTGAATGTAAGTGGGTACTTGTCCCAGATCTGCTGCTGACTCACTCTTAGACCTTTGGAGAATTGCTTCAGCTGTCTGTGCCTAAGGTCACTCATTTGTATGACGAGGTTAACAATGCTTCCCACCAATGCTTGCAAAGCTCTTCAAGTGCTGTGCATAGAAAACACGAGTACAAAGTATTGTCATGATTCATAATTACATATTCCTTTGTACCAAAGTCCTTGACTGAAATAAGCACAGTTGGGCTGAAGTAGGAGTGGTGAACCCAGTCCCTTAGTATTTTTTTCTACTGGTGAAAAATAAAGTAGCCATACACAGGTCTTATGCAAATTAGCAAGCCATTTAAATGGCAACAGCATCATTAGTCTGCTTGGACTGCTGCCTTGGAGGCTTCTTTTCCTTTTGGTCAAAAACAAGCCCAAGAACCTCAAGTGAGAACTGAGGTTTTCACATCTCAGCAAGCTGACTGTGCAGTAATATGTCTGAGTAGGGCCTGTGCATGGAAATACAAGCATTAGCACCAGGTAGTGGTGCCAGCTAGGTAGTGAGCTAATGACCTGCAAGTACTTGATGAGGTCCACTCAATCATTGTCACTATTGCTATTTAGAGAGGACAGCACCAGTGAAAGTAGTCCTGTAGCAGGCAGGCTGAAAGAAAAGTACATGGAAAAAATCTTGCATGACTTACTGAAGACTCAGCAGTTGGTGAGACTTAAGGTGCTTAATCCTCACTTTTTTTATTAATTTGATTTTAAAGCTTGTTTTAGAACGTGAGTGAGAATTTGGCTAATAGTAGTTGGCAAATAATTTACTGAGTAAGCCAATATAGATGGAGGATGAGTGAAGATAAGCAGAAGACCTCTAATGTTTATGAGGACTGCTTCTATTTTATGTTTGCCCTCTATATCAAAGGTGGATGTTGGTGGTATGGCAGTAGAGATTGAACCTTCCCAACAATATTCCATTTCATTTTGTTGCTGTGTGACAAAATGGTGTCTAATATGGAAGTGTTTATAAAGCAAAGGTATGTCATTGAGTTCCTCCATGTGAAAACAATAGCACACATTGACATTCATTGACACTTGCTGATCATTTATGAACAGTAGATGTGAGCACAGTGATGTATTAGACAAGCCATGTTCTGGACAGCCATGCACGGCTGTCACGCCACAAAAGGAAGAGTGTCTCTATCAGCTCTTCCAAGCAAACTGGCAAATTATGACCAGGGAGATGCGTATGGAGCTTAATATCAGCTTCAGTGGATTGGAAACAATGGTGGCCCTGTTGGACTGTCACAAAGTTTGCAGCAGGTAGGACCCAGGAATGCTCACAAAGGAACAGAAAGAATGCCATAGTTTGTTAGGACTTATTGAACTAATGCTGAGAATAGTGGGCTGAAGGTGTCTGTTCCCTTGATAGCATTGTTACCAATGGTGAGATGTGGTGTCACGACTATCAATCCATGGAGCAGCGACATGAATTCCCCATTGAAGAAAATGTTCAAGGTGCAGCCCTCAGCGGGTAATGTGATGTGCGCTATCCATTGAGATAGGGAAGTGATTTTCCTTCTGGATTTCCTGGAACATGAATCTCCACATTGCACACTGACCAAGCTGAAGTCTTGAACTACCAGAGTCAGGCTAGAGAAGACAGCCTTTGTCTTACAACATGAGAATGCCAACTCCCATACCAATTTGAAGGCTGTGAATCACATTGCCAATCTTGACTAGACTGTCCTACCATACCCACCATATGGTTCACATTCATTTCCTTCTGACTTTCACCCGTTTGGACTGATGAAAGATGGACTGTGGGCTACATTTTCCTAGTAATAGTATCATCATATCAGCTGTGAAACAGTGGATCATCTCCATTGGTACAGATTTTTACGAGCACAGCATGCAGGCTTTTATTCATCACTGATGAAAATTCATAGCTAACAATGGTGACTATGTTGAAAAATAGTATTTTGTAGCTGACAGTTTTCTTTATTGATTAGTGCTGTTGTGCTCCTTGCGTATTTGTATTTTCCGTGGAAATAAATAGGAGGCATTTCTTTTGGAGTAACCTATGTACATGCTGTTCACCTGGAGTACTTGTAACTTGCTTGTTACAGAAGTCATTCTCTGGAAATCAATGATAAATTATTTTCCTGGCATGCATCAGAAATAGTGATGACAGCAAGAGCAAAAAAGTGCACATCCCTCTGTATTCAGCCCTGGTGAGGCGGCACCTCGAGTACTGTATCTGGTTTTGGGCCCTTCACCACAAGGAAGTCGTTGATGCCCTGTAGTGTGTCTGGAGAAGGGCGGTGAAGTTGGGGAGGGGACTGGAGCACAAGTCCAATGGGGAGTAGCTAAGGTAACCGGGATTATTTAGTCAGGAGAGGAGGAGGCTCAGGGGAGACCTTAATGCTCCCCAGAACTACCTGAAGGGAGGTTTTGGCCTCTTCTCTCATGGAAGTAGCAGCAGGACTAGTGAAAATGGCCTCAATTTGTGCCGGGGGAAATTCAGGTTGAACATTAGGAATTACTTCTCTCTGAAAGAGTGGTCAGGCACTGGAATGGGCTGCCCAGGGAGGTGGTGGAGTCACTGTCCCTGGAGGTGTTCAAGGAACATTCAGGTGTTGTACCAAGTGGTATGGTTAAGAGGGGAAATATTCGGTATAGGTGTACAGTTTGACTGGGTGATCTTGGAGGTCTTTTCAACTTTGGTGATTCTGTTTCTATGAACAGTAAACAAGGGAAGTAAGACTCTGAAGACTATAATGAGGAAAAAGTAAAGTGTGGAAATGGGAGATGCATTTGAGCAGAAAAACAAGGAGAGGATGTAGCCATGCTGTTTCTAGCTTTTATGGACTATGATAATGTTATTTCAGTAGAAGCTTGTGGGGGAGGAAGAATTCATCCAGGTTATTGTTTCTTTTGAGGTTAATCTTCTCTGATAAGCATCGTGGAGATTATCTGTAAGTTTGTGTAGTGTTGGTAAGAGAGCATTGTGAGATCTTGATTGTTGATACTTCTCTCAAACTTAAAAAAGCCTAACATTTACTTTCTTGCACTGAAATTGTCACGAGTCTGCTAAGTGTTTCACACTGAAGATGAGAACTCTGTCTTAGGGAAAAAAAAAACCCTGAAAAATAGCCTTCTATGATTTTGTGGTAGGCTGTAGAGAGGATGTGGGTAGCAAATACAATCCCTGGAAGAACAGCATAAATTTTGCAATACAAATCTTCTTTCATGATAATAATTGTTAAAAACACTTGCAGACCTTTAAGAATATATTTAATCAGCAATGGGTTTATCAAGACTTATTATTTGTCAGACTGAAATTTCGACATAGCTATAAATAGAGAGCTTGTTTAGGCTGTGGAAGATCTCTGCTAGAGTAGTGAAGGTTAGAGCGTGACCACGGCCCTGTTTTACATGTTTTCATTTTTTTTTTTAAGATGGAGGCATGGTGGGATTTGAGGGTGTAGTTACGCTGGATTACTGAGATGAAATGAGTTTTTTGTACATCAGAAGCAAATAGTTTTGCTATCTCACTCATAGCTTTACTGAAGTATCTTAAAAAAAGTTCTTTCATTCCTCAAACACTCTTAAAATGCTCTAACAAGATAATAACTGTAACCTAACAATTTTATATGCATAACCTTTTGTAGGCCATACGGCATCTTCAGGCAGAAATGGCAGGTTGTAAAAAAGCACTATAGTGGCTTATATTGTGCTAGTGCTTAGAAGCCCAAACCCTATCTTTTCAGGTAGTCCCACACCACTGTTCTGCAAATGCATGAGTTGATGCTTGCAGCAGCAAGTAGCATCTGTTCTAGGCAGCCAGTAGTGACACAGAGTATTTTAAGAGAGGAGCTGGTGGAGGTACTGGTTTGGGTGATAGTGTCCTGAGCCTAGAAATTTACACAACCTACTCAGAGATCTGCCAAGGTTTATGAGATGCTGTAATAAGCTAAAAACAGCATTCAGAGACTTTGTATTTTGTGCATTTGTATCACTGCAGTGATGTTGAGCAGTGGAGGGACTGAAAGCATCAGTCTGGGAGTCATGGAGGCAAATGCTGCATGTGTATATAAACACCATTCCTGTCCTGAAAAGCTTACAGTTTGGGCTACAGGCAACAGAGAAAGGAAAGAAAATCTGTAGTGATGATAGCAGAGATGGCAAGACAGGGTGACTACAGAAGCATATTGCCATACGTGCTTGCTGTGTGCACAGCAGTGCTCTGTGCCTGCCTTGCTGTTATCTTCCAGCGGTAGTAACCAGCAGTTGTTAGCCCTAGCAGGGCTTGCTATTCTGATTACAATCTTGCTTTTTCCCCTCTGCTTGGATTCCCATGTAATTTTAGCAGTATTCTTATGGAGAACTGTTAGAGCAAGATAGGAAGCGAATGTTTTATGGCAGCTGAAATCCTTGCTGGAAAATGGCTTAAAGCATTCTCTTTTAACCTGAGCACTTAGCACGATATTTGTTGCAATCAAAAACATGGAAATGAGGAGGCTTTGTTGCAGAGTTAATGAAGAAGATTTCATTGTACACAAACCCTCAGTCCTAGCAATGCTTGCGATCAGAAGGTGCTTATTTTCCCATCTTTCAGTAAGTTCTTACCTGCTTGTGCACTCTTTATGAGAGCGTTTTCCATACCTAACGGATGAGGCACAGAGGAGGGGGCCTGTGGGAGAGAACACTCTGTGCCCTGGGGGAGGAAACAGGATCTTTGTTTGCTGTTTGATATCAGAAATGAATTACTTAAGGGCATGCCCCTGCCATGCTTTGGTTGGCTACCTGAGCCTGCTCCAAATGGGCTGATATGTTATACCGCATAGTGGTATTAGCTCGGCTCCCAGAAGCAGTAGAGCTGCATCAGTAATTAGTTCTTCTCAGCAAGCTTAATTAGCAGGCTCAAGCAGATACTGCACTGACATGGATACTTAGCTCCTGGTTACTGAGCCAGCTTAAGAATGCGTGCAAGAGCCAAACGCTGTGCAGTGTGAACTTAAAGTTTTTCCATCTCTGTTTTATTTCATTTACAAAGCAGAGCTTTTAAAACTTTTTTTTTTTTCTGTAAACTCTAGCTACAATCATTGCCCTTAAAGATTCCTTGTACCTGCGAGAAGGAGTACTGCTTTAAACAAGGACAAAAATTGTTTGATTAAAGAATACTCCTTTTGATTAAAATCCATTGGTTAATTTCTCAAATGAGTTTTTGTTGTTTTTATTACTTTTTTTTTAAATCAAATCCCATTTCAGTCATCTTTTTAGGCAGGAGATGATTTATAGGAAATGATCTGAGTGTTTATTTGAACATCCAAATGTAATAAATCTGCTCAGTATTTCAATAGCATGCTTATTAATAGAACACATTATTCTGTTCAATATTGCGTTGTCTTTAAAATTTAGCAGAGCATTAGTAGTAATGAAACTAGTTTAAATCAATATATCCCTGTTATGAAACCATCTACTTGAGGAATAAAAATTCAAAAATTTCCCTGTAGCATAACAACTGGGTGATAATTGCATAAAAAGATTTTTAAGGGAGACTTTCAGGGAAGTTCTAGCTTCTAAATTAGGATGTATGTAGATCACGATGTGTTAATTGTAATATAAACATTTTCAGAACTAAAAAAATTCACCAGAAAGTACTTTGATTGCAAAGAATGAAATTTTGGTCTTACTGGCAGTAATGAAAAAGCTTCCATTCATAGGAGCAGGCTTTCTAACTACAAAAAATGCAATGGCTAAAATGAGTATTGTGAGTGTGGTCCAAAAAATATCACAGATATTTCTCTATTCAGTTGCAAAAATGGTGTGAGAAAACAAATATGCAAAGAAAAACTAAAATTAGATTTAACATTCTCAGCTTGGCAATCTCGTGTTTCCATTAAATGTATGGGCCAGAATTCTTATACTTAGACATCTAAAATTAGAACCCCGAATAAAAGACCTGATTGTAGAAAATGCTTGAGCGCAATGTTTGTAGAGATGCACGTCCTAGTTCTGATAGTTTAATTTTAGTTTTGTTAGTGATTTACTGTCAGTTTGTTTAATTCGGCCTTGACACAAAATATCTAATTCTCTTGACTTCAGCATGGTGAGCACAGGAATGTGCCCAGAGAGATGTGCCCTTGCACACAGCCTGTGAAGTGAATGGAAGTCCATGGCATGGAACCTGTCTCACTTGCGGAATAACAAAAACCAATCCCCAAACACCCCTCTTCTCAAAACTTTGCAGATACAGCCAAGCAGAGGAAAGAAATTGTTCCTCTGCTCTGTGTCATCCTCTGTCTTTGGAGCTGGAGCTCTTCAGAAAACATTGTCTTGGGGTGCTATCATCAGGTGGGTGAGTAGTAAGCTGTTGCAAATGGGTATCTTGAGTCGTAGAGAGGATGAGTGATTTACTGTTGAGATATCAGTGGAAGAGACAGATGAGTGACAGCATTCCTGCTCATGAACTCCCTAGCTCTTTCCTTTCCCTAAGATGTTGAAATGTAATGAAACTTAAACATTTTTAAACAACTTCCAGATTAAATTTTAATAGGAATGAAAAATGAACAATATTCTTACAAGTAAGAAATGGTCTTCATTATTTTTTAAAGTCCGTATCATAAGGAACAGCGCCATTAATAAGAGCCCTGAGTTTTTTTTATATTATGTACACTGTTCAGATAGAAATTTAACAGGGAATTTTAATGAAATGATGGCAGAAATCACATTTTTATTACATCCCTTTGCAGAATATTTCCTGTGAGACCAAGATAGAGAGAGGCCAAAATTAATGGCTTTTCATAGGAACTGAGTGATAAGTTATGGAAAGCTTATAGAGATAATAATTTTAGGCTGCTGTTTGGATAGCTAAACAGCCTTATGGAGAATTGCTGCTTAATAGACATATCATGGGAATTAAAGACATTTGGATGTTAATTTGTATACATATTTTGGTGTAGGACCATGAAGAGAAATTCAGTTTATGCTTTGTTTGCTGCTCTGCTGAGAGAGGTAAAGGATTCACTCACTGGGTAGTTCCTGTCGCTTGACCACGAAGGAGAACATGGAGCGTTGTCAGGGGGCTGCCTCTCCCCCTCTTTCTCCCCTCTTGTGGTTTCTGATCTCAGTGTAAGAGAGCACGATAAGATCTTACCACGGTTTTGTTCTCATTAAAAATTAAAGAAATTGTTATTTTGGGAAATAAGAGTTATGTTTAGGGAAAATAAGCACCAAAAATATTTATGAAAATCTAAGCAATCTGGCATATTATGTTGACTTAAAGTCGAACTCGTATTGCCCACTTGGCAAATATATTTTACCATATTGCTGTACAACTATAATAATAAATGAACATATACAAAAGCCCCCTATCCTCTATGGCAACTGGCATTTCAGAAGCACTTCACGTGCTCGCTTTCTTGTATTTTAAATGCAGATGTTCATCCAACTTTTAATACCAATGGGAGGCCCTGTTCAAAACCTGCATTAGACTGAAGCACAAGGTGGCAATAAACTTAATTCGGGCTTTTATCTTTCTTGGTTCCACCTCAAAGCTTTTAAATATTGCAGTTCTGAAGTGCGAATTTCTTTTGTGTGAGTCATTTCTGCGAACACCTGTGAGCGGCTGGGTTTAATTGGGCTACAGCTGGCGCTGATTGTGTGTGCAGGGGCTGGGGGAGGCACCGCAATCGGCTGCCTTCGCGGCAGGCATCATTATCTCCTTCCTTCTCAGCTCCTTTTTTTTCTTATATGCAGGTTAGCAAGGTTTAGGGATTAGGGACTGGAAATAGAAGGGGCTCCGGTGAGATTTGATGCTTCGTGGATGAAGTCATTTCGGCAAATATATCTGCATGCATCAACACCTTATTGAACAAGTCAAGCGCAGATTCGCTAATCTTGTTAGTTAATTTGCAGTAGTTCTGGAGCTTTCCTAGAGGTGACTGTGCCAGGAGATGGGGAGGCTGAGGTGCACAGCAGTGACAGCAGTGTGCAAGAGGGGAATCAAGGTTTTTGGTTTCTCCTTTCCCTGAAAACCATCAGCATTTTAGTGGAAGGTACCCACCTCTGTGTGGTCAAAACGAAGAAACACAGTTTTGTGTATAGACGTTTTTGATACGTGGCTTGGGTTTAGTCATCAGTGATCTCATTTGCATCCTGATTTCTCTGGTCTTAATCATAGAGTCATAGAATGGTTTGGGCTGGAAGGAGCCTTAGCAATCATCTAGTTCCAGCTCCTCTGCTGTGGGCAAGGACACTCCCACTGGATCAGGTTGCTCAAAGCCCCATGCAGCTTTCCCGTCCAGGGAGAAGGCACCCACAAGCTCTCTGGGCAACCTGTTCTAGTGTCTCACCATCCTCACAGTGAGGAATTTCTTATATCTGGTCAAAATCTCCCCTCTTCCGATTTATAGCTATTACCCCTTATCCTCTTGCTGCATGCCCGTATAAAATGTTCCTCCCCAGCTTTCCTCTAGACTCCTTCTGGTACTGGAAGGCCACTGTAAGGTCCCCACAGAGCCTTTTCTTCTCCAAGATGAGGAACCCCAACAACTTAATAACACAGTTTAACTTAGTTTCCTTCTCTGTCTTGTGTGTGTCATTTTACCCTGGAACAGCTGTTGCTCTGATTTTTATTTTATTTATTTATTTATTTATTTTTAAGTTTAATTCAGAATTTGGTAGTGGAAGTGGAGACACTCTCATTTCATACAGAACACTTATTTAGAAAATATGCATTTAAGAGGAAATACTTTTTTCCCTGTTACTGTTGTGTGGTAGATTAGTACAGTTTTCTACCTGTAGGTTTCACTGTGCTTTGCAGATGAAGATGAATTATACAGCATTCATAGGATAAAGAAGGAAGGAGGGAAGAGAAAAATCTAGCCAATCACTTGAACTAAGCCAGAGCATCCTAGAGGTCACACTTCATAATGCTGAGGAGAAGAAAATAAGTCTCTGTATGAAATATTTTATTCTCAACAGGAGCAAAAACGAGACTTTCTAAATCTTAATTGAAAACTGTGAACAGCCCTGAGCATATACATATGCCTTTTGGATTATAATAGGCCTTGTAGTCTTCTTGTGTCCGTTACAAATGGATTGTAATTTGGAAAATTGTGTAATTTGTGAATCCAGTGAGTTTGCTTCATCCTCCCGTTTCCAAGTGTTTTCCATTAAGCATTCATTGTGTGTGGCCTGTAGGGGCCCTTCATGCCATTGTATTGTCAATCCTGTGTTTTGGGGCTTAGCAGTCAGTCTTCTACAAGGTGAGATTTGCTTTAAAACAAAAAGACCTTTTAAGAGGCTGTGAAAAGTAAGGAAACGACTTTCCACTTTTGTATAAAAGCAGCACTGACTCTAGCTAGATTTCTCCTTTTATATGGGCCACACACAGTCTTGTTGATGATTGATTTTGTTCCGGCAAGAGGAGCAAGCCTTCAGCTTTGAAGGGTTTTTTTTCACTCTGACTTCTGTATAATGTATCATGTCTTGCCTCCGCGAAGTTTTCTTTAAAATGTGGTAGGCGTCGCTGACTACATTTCCCAGAAGGTGTATCCATAGTCCCCTATCTTCACTGCAACTTGTTTGCGTTTCCTGTTTGTCTTACCCGACTTTGTTTAATTGGAATACATTAATATAGCCGACACTTTGCCTTCGTCTAACCAGATTTAGGGCTGAGAATGAGTGAAAGGTCTTACCTTAATGAAAATGAATTTTCTTCTGTCTGAACAATAATGCAATAAAATGATCAGCCTTTAAAAAAAAAAAAAAGTTAATTGCCTGAATGTATAATGCTACCTAGCAACATTTCCAGCAGGTCCTGGTGTTGGTCAGAGGTTTTCTGGAGTCCTGAGAGATAATGTTATTAGTAACAATTAAAACGAATGTTTCTTTTGTGTCTTGAAGAAGGCTCGTTTAGCAAAATCTCTCAAAGGCAAATCGTCGAATGTGTACAGCTGTTTTATTTGTTTTGCAGGGAAGAAAATAAGTTGACTTAAGCATACCTTAGACCTTGCAGAGCAGTGCCACCAGAGGTAGCAGCAGCCAAAAGCATTGAGCAGCAGGGCCAGTACAGGTCTGAGTGCAGGCAAGTGGGCTGTGGGCTTTGTGTACTGTACGGGGTGAGAAACAGCCACGTCCAATATATTTCTTACAGTAACTGAAAGCCTTATGTCTTGAATTAATTAATCAGAGGCCCAAGACTGCAGTGTCGTTATGAATAGTCAGAACGTTTTTAGCTTGGTGCTTTGGCTCATCTGTCTGGCAGGCACTGAACTCTGTCAATCCCTATTGAAGCTGTGCCAATCTTCTTAGATGAAGCTGATTGATGTGAGACCTTTCCTCACTCTTCATTTGGACAGCCAGACTGTGTGTGACTAAATTTTTGGCCATCATAGACATTCAGATGAATTCATTTTGATTAGTTCTAGTTGAGACATTGGGGAAACATGAAAAGTGAATTGCCATTCTTCTCCTCCCTTCCCCCATGTCATTCTCAAGCTCTTCCCGTGTTCATCCACAACTAGTGTGCTTGTGTGTGCATGTATGTGAATACACTTGCAGCCATTACTGTTGCTAGGCATTAATCCATGGGTCCAGAGAGACTTCAAGATCTTTTTTATTTTTTTATTTTTTATTACTAATTGTCTTTTGCCAAACTATTTCTTTTCTCCATTCAGCACAATATTGGAAAATGATGCTGTTTTCTCAGTGGCAGCACTTTAATGCTTGCTCTGTCTTCAGTAAGTTGCTTTGCTTTTTCTGCTATCTGGTACAAATTTAGTGTAAATTAAATGACCAGTTCATTTTTTTCGCTCCATAGGCTGCAGCAAGTAATAAACAGCTTATGTAATCTCCTAATCATGAACTCAGCCAAAAAATGTCATAAAACTCTGCAGTATAAAGCACCTTGCAATGATTTCTGTGGCCTGCAGAAGCCATATATTATAAATATTATTTGCTGGTTTTTTTTTTTCTTTTCATTTGAATTGTCATCATCCTCCATTTGCAGGAGAAAGACTTCCCTTTTTTCTTTCTTATTTGATCTACTTTGAATCCATATTTGTTGTCTCTTCCAGTGGTAGTTAGTTCTACTTTGTGTTTGTGACTTTCTTTCATCAAAATGAAGAAATGATACACAACTTTGCATTAGAGACAAAGAACTTCTCTACACTTCCCTCTTTCCACCTCTATCCTCCCCATTTTTTTTAATGTCTCCCAGATTTCTGGTTTTACTCTCAGTACTTTGTCTAAACCTTGCATTTTCATTGTGTGTAGCCAAACCCTTTATCTTCCTTCTCTTGTGCCAACAGCAGATTTTTTTTGTTGTTCCATTAATTAAAAAAAGAAAACACATTTGTTTTCCTAACTGGTGTTGAAGCTAGCAAAGCACAGAAGTCTTGTACAAGAATCTTACAATCATATCATTGTATGGGTTGGAAGGGACCTCCAGAGATCATCGAGTCCAACCCCCTGCCAAAGCAGCTCCCTAGCCCAGGTTGCACAGGCAGGCGTCCAGGTGGATCTGGAACATCTCCAGAGAAGGAGACTCCACCACCTCTCTGTGCAGCCTGTGCCAGTGCTCCGTCACTGCACTGTGAAGAAGACCCCCTGCCCCTGCACATTTGTGCAGAACTTCCTATGCAGTGAAGCAATGAAAGCCATCAGAAAGGGTTTTTATATTCAGCCTTTACTTCCTATTTCATCATATTACATCTATTTTTAGTATTCTATGTAACTGTTGTCTTTTCCTTGGTGTTAACTTCGGTGAATACTATGACGCTTCATTTCTTAAGTGTTTGTCTTTTAACACTCTCATTGGTGTTGTAAATTACTATCATTATTACATTTCAAGTCTTTTTGCTAATGGTAGTACTTTGAAAGAGCATTATAGAAGAGCATGCTGTGTTTCGGGCTTAGTGATGTGAAAGTGTTGAGCATTTTCTTCTCAAACCCTTTTAGAGGTAATTTTTCAGTCTTCATGGTGCTGTCATTAATGCCACCTGTATCTCAGTCAGTCTTCCTTTGTGCAGTGCATTGAAGAGAATTGATTTGAACAGAGTGATAGATGTAGTCTAAAAGTTACTTTGAGAAAACTTTGCAAGAAGATCTTATGGTATGAGGAGGGTTAGAAGTAGATTTGTGTGCTTCCACATGGAAGGGAATACTGACCTGGGATTTTTCTGGAGGGCTTCTTGGTTAACCCTGGGAAGGTCATCAACCTTACAGGTGATGGTCTGCCCAGGAAAACCAGTCTTCTTAATTCTATTCTTTCACTTTGCTGTTTCTCTTGCATTTGTAACTTACTTTATATGATATTTATCTTCAGTTAAAGTGATTCAACATAGGCTTGAACAAATATTTCTTTTTTTTTTTTTGGACTTTAAAACTCATGAAATCTGAGACCCAGGCTCCTCTACACCCTCCTGAAGTATTAATTGCTCTAATGTCAGCCATATATTTTAGATGGCCAGCAAAAACCGTCTCCTGGTAACCTTGTAAACCTTCCTTTTTACATATAAAAAGTGGGAATCTTTTGTGCTAAGCAATTGCTAAGAGCATTTTGATGAAATTGCACTGAATTATGAGATTTTTAAGTGAGAGGTAAGCAGGCTCTTACAGCGAGCTCAGATGCAGTACAATGTAGTCAGGATTTATTGAAGAGAAGTAATGCAACATGCATTAAGGAGAAAGAAGTGATGGGAATCTGAAAAGGAATTGCAAACTTTGCCTATTGAAGATGGAGGACAGAATCCTGGGCTCTGTTGTCAAGCCATAGCTATGAGCAGGGAAATCCACATATGAATTTCTGAGTTTTCATTTCCTCTGCTGCTCTTGATAAATACCTTAATAGAACAGTGTTTGTAAAAGGATACAGTTTTAAATGCTTTAGTAATCTAAAGAGAAAGACTGAGAAGTATAGAATGTGAGTGTTGTAACTACCTTTGGTCCTGGAACCCTGTCTACTTGTTTATTTACTGTAACACATCTGACACACTTGAAAACTTTTGAGTTAAAATATGTGTGGTTTTTTTTTTCTTTTAATATGGAATGATGTCTTTTATGCTTTTTACTTGGAATTGATCAGTCATTTTTATTTAGATTTGATTACCATAATAAAACTGCTGCTTATTTTTCTTTTTAATGCTTAGTTCTTGCCCAAGGTGCCTTAAGGAGAGGAGGAATAGATCAAAATAATTTTTCTTCTCTTAACATTAAGACATGAGTTTTTAAATAACTCAGGCCAATTTATTGCAGGGTAGATTGATTGTGGATACACTCAAAATCTATTGAATTGATTGACGATGCTGTTCTATTGACATGTCTGTTCCAAAAGAGAATGTAGGATAATAGGTTGAAGATTTGATGAATATCATATTATTTAGAGAAAATTACGTTTTGATGCATTTGGTACATCTGTAATATGGGAGCAACTTTGAAAGTTACCTTCAAAAAGGTGATTTTAGGAAGGCCTCCATTGCTGGGATGAAGTCTTGTGGGAACAGAAGGTTTGGGCAGTGCTCCAGTTCCAGAGAGATTCCTCTGCTGGGAAAATACAAGGAAAATACATTTTCATGGGTTGTGTAGTTGTGCTCCCTGAAGGTTTAAAAAAAAAAAATCCCAAAACTTTAATTTTAATTTGGCTTATAAGTTGTATGTACTCTTTTGTAACCTGGATGAATTAAGTTGGTTGTAAGATGGTTTTTTTTCCCCAAAATATTTGTAGTTTTATATCTGTATTTAATAATGGGTAGCCTGGCTTATTCATTGCCCTTGTCAAATGGAAGGTTATGCTTACTTTCAGATTCTTCCAGTTTATGTAATTATTTTTGTAGCTTTTATTAAAGAAGTGTTGTGGTTTAATCTCAATATTCAGAGCATCACACAGCTCCCTGCTACTCCACCCTCTAGACTAATGGGATGAGGGTTAGAATTGCAAGTGCAAAAGCTAGCAAAGAAAAAGAAACAAGGAAAATAAAAACAGGAAAAACAAAGGCTGAAAAAAACGCCAAAGCAACAATTGCTTACCACCAGCTGACCTATGCCTTGCCAGTTCTTGAGCAATGGCAGCCCTGGCGCACTTTTTGCTGAGCATAATGTCTAATGGTGTGGAATATTCCTCTAAGTTGGGATCAGCTGTCCTGGCTCTGTCCCTCCCTTGCTCCTTACGCACCCCGAGCTTCTTGCTAGTGGGGCTATATGAGAGGAAAAAAGCAGAAAATGCCTTGACTCTGCAAACAGTGCTCAGCAACTGAAACAATACTGTGTTATCAACAGTTTCCACCACAAATTCAAAACATAGCACCATACAGGCTGCTTTGAAGAAAATTAACTTAATCCCAGCCCAGACTGGTATAATAAGTCATTTGAAAGTAGATTTCTTTGAAATCATATAGTAAAATTTCCAACTCCATGTATGAAATCCTAAAATCAGATGGAAAATAAGCTAATAGATTTCCTTCACTGTGCCACAATGCTTGTCTGTTGAATCAGTTTATTTGTTTCTACTGTTATGCTAGAATGCATGTTAAAAGTTCTTTTTGATCTTTTCTGTGTCACTTTTACTTTCTGAAGCAGAATGTCTGCACGTTTGGTTTGTAATTTAGAGCAGAGGCATTTTATGAACGCAGCAAATAAGGTATAAGAGAAAGAAAAGGTTAATTTCTAGTTCTGTTTTCTTTATGGTTAATATGGCAAAAATTCAAGTTATCTCCCAAATTGAATTTGCTTTAAGGATGTCTCTTCCAAGTGATTTTGAGACAACTTGCTACTTTTCAAAGTAAAGCTGGAGTCATGTGTGGCTTGGCCTTGTATCCAAGCTGGCTACGGTACATTGGCACTAGGATCTTCCTTCTATGTTGTGAGGGTTCTGTTGATGCCTTAGGACTTAAGGTGTGAGTAAGAACTGACAGTTATTTCAAAGCTCTCCTTGACCAGCTGTTGGGCCACTTTAATTGCCTTACTTTCATGGAGCACCTAAACTATTGTTTAATGTGCATCTTCCTAAGTGCTCATTCTGGAATAGGCACAAGAAAGGTACAGAAGTTGTGAGGTTACATTAGCAAGCAGAAAGCAAAATGCTTTATTTATTTCTAATACTCTTTCAGTATGCATTAATAACAGACATAGTTTTGTCTAAAAAGTTGATCCAGTGTGAATAAATGACTTGCATATGATCCTGTGTTTTTATCTGTCATCTGGGCAGGAATTGCAGGAATTGTAGCCAATTCTTCAGTGTCCTGAGGAACAGGGTGTGGGTTTTCATGTCTTTTTTTTTTTTTTTTTTTTTTTGGTCTCTTCATTTATATAAACAGGTAGTATTTGTAAGCCCTAAGACCCTGTCCTCTCAGCACTGTTCTGAGGTATCTGGCAGGCCTTTGTTGGGTCACAATAAAGCTGCCAGTGAGTCAGGTTGTGGCACCTTTGGAGACTGCAGCAGGCTAGAAACCAGCTCCACAGCTGGGCCAGAGTGGGCTCAGACTTGCTTTGGCAATTTTTATGTTACTGAACCAATTTTTCAGTAGGATTATCCTTGACTTGTGCAAAAGTTCAGGACACAAACAGCTGTGAGTCCACACCTGATTTGAAGGTATTGGTGGTTGACATAGACCTAAGGGATATTAGAAGTTAGATCTATTAGCTACGGAGAAGCAAATCTATGATAGAAGCTTTCAACCAGGAAGAAAAAAAGTTGAATAATACTAGGCAAATGCTGATAGACTAACGAAAACTGCCCTTAAGTTCAGCTAAATCAGGCAGGACTCCTGAAGCACAAACCAAATGCCTAGAACAAAGGTCACATGGAGATGGAACAGCTCTAAATAATGGCGGGAAGCCATGTGTAAAGATTAGGGAATCAATAGATGTACACGTGCATTGCTGTAGTTAGCCAAACATTAAGTCTGTCTGAACATAAACTGGATACGAACAAAAGCGTGGACATTCTCAATTCTTGCTGTGTTGAAGCTCAGACAAAACTTGCCTGTTTTATGATACCTTGCTGTTTATCCTGTATGGGGCAAAAGTAACTGGAAAAATGATTCCAGTAGCAAGCTGAAGTAAGGCAAGAGCAGTCAAGGGACCTGAAGGATGAAGAGTAAAATCTTCAAAGTGCATCTGCAGTCAAACAAAGATGGGCTACACTGCTCCTTAGCCTCCTTCTGTCTTGAGTGGGCTGTGCCAGGAGAGAAGTACTTCCATTCTGCATATATGTGGGACAGTGGAGAATTTGGGATGAAATCTAGCTCTCCAAGAGAGAACAGCTTCCAAGTATTATTTAGCCCTTGCTGCTCCCTTTCTTGAAGTTGTCATAAACTCATTTATTTCCCACCCAACTCTGATATGAGGCTGTAGTTTTCTGTGCTAGAAGAAATTACAACTATTACTTTGTGACTTAGGTGCCGTCATGACTACAGTACAAGCAGGTGCAGGTGCCAATTTTTTTTTCAATCAGAATTGAATTCAGAGGTTAATATTGATGCAGTTGAAGACAGAAATTTCAATACAAAATATGAGACTCCTAGAGTTCTAGTTAGTTGCCTTTGATGAATTGAAATAAATTCATATTCTCTTATTAAAAGCCTAGAGAAGAAACTGAAATTCAGCTCTGTATGCATGATTCTTTTTAAAATGAAGGCTAAGAAAATCCCAATTGATACATATAAGACATAGCTTTTTAATTTATTGCTCAAGCATATGCAAAAAGGCATTAATTTTCAGTAATATAAAATTCTCGATGTGTATTGCCTGGAGCTATGGTTTTGAACCTAAATTGCATGTATTTACTAAGCCATATAGCTCTGCAACTTGGAAAATGGAAGTGCATTTCAAATGTGTGCAGAGATTGCTACTGTTAAAACCAGTTGTAATTTATAAGTGAGAAAAATAAAGCTTCAGATGGCAGATGAAGAGACACCTATATTGACTCCATATGCTTGACTGCATGAGGTACGTTCCTGAAAATAGGAAGCAAGTGCCATATTTTAAGGAATTTCAGAAGTCAAGCATCAAGGGGTAATAGAGTTGACCTCCAATTTCAGAAATCACAAGCTAACATTTGAGAGCATTTCACTTCCAAACTTTATTTAAAGCTCTGCTTAGCAATCAGTTTTATTATAGTAAGGATTTTTGGCTGGGAGGCACGTTGGTTGTATAGCTACCTAGCTGACTTTTCCCTTCAGTAGCAGATACCAGTGGTCTAGTACTTCAGACACTGTGCAGGTATAGTTGGGTTTGCCTACTGTCTGTGGTTTCACAAGTGGGTTTTTGCATTCTCTGCTCTTTGAACCTTGAGCAAAGGGTAGTGTAGCTGGCTTATATTTCAAACAGAAGTTTTTTCATTTTCACTTTACTGTCTTCTTGGTGTTGAAAGATTTTAACTGGCATTTTTCTATCAACCTCTTCCTCGAGTATCCATTATCTGTTGCTGTAGTATGTTATCTAAAGGCTGCCTCTTGGTATTCTCAGTGGGTAATTGTCAGCACTGGCGCTGTTCACACTACAAAGGTGTTAAGGAAATACAGGTTTTGGTTGTATATTTAGTGTAGAATTGATTCCACCCTGTGTTTCCTCCATCTAGAAGTGAAGATTCAATACAAACACAATACTATTCTTTTCAAAATGATAGAACTTTGCTTTCAGTGTAGATTAGAAAATTCATAGAAAAATGAAAGTTAAAAGTATAAGTGTTTTCCTATTAGATGAGAAACATTAGCATAAAATGAAATTAAACTATGACTTCCATGACCCTTGCTATCTGCTGTTAACTTGACGAAGTTATTGTATATCTGTTGGTTCTTGTATGAATAGAAAAAGCTTTGAGAATATGGTAAGTGCCACCAGTGGGACTTGAACACAGTTAAGCATCAATTAACACATCCAGTGCAGTTACCTGCAAGCTGTCTGCTTTTCTTCAATTAAAAAAAATGAGGGTTTTTTTGATCATTCATAAATATCCGTACTTGCTTTCTGAAGATAGAATTTCAGTCTTATTAACACACAGTGTGTAAATTTGTACAAGAACAGAACATTATTTTACCAGCTGAACTGTGAAAATGACAGGTTTAAAGAAAATGCTCAGAAACACGTCCTGGATGAATAAGGCTTCTATTTTAGGAAATACAGAGTGGATATAAAAGCAAATGCAGGACAAGATTTCTGAGCAGACATAATATCTTTTATTAAACTGGACTGGCATGCCTGGGAAAATTAGTAAGGTTCTGGGCAGCCAAACCTTTTTTGAGTGCTGAAATGGATGCTTCAGATTTCAAAGCTAAATGCAACTTGAGAATAGTTTCAGTTTGGTTGATATGTAGTTTGGATATTTAGGTGTTTGTCCATCAAACTGATATCCTAGGTTACCCTAGAGTTATTCAGCAGATAATTTACTTGAAGTCACGAATAAATGTCATACATAGTGCTTGGTGTTTTTCAAAAGTAATTGTGCTGTACAGATATCCAGACTATTATGTGTTGTTAGCAGTCTGCTCTCATGCCTGTTAGTGTTTAAAAGCTTGAATGTTGTTTATAGCCATGCTTGTATTTGTTTCAGATTTGGAGGAAAGGAGGGCTTGCTTCCACAGTCTAAGGTGATTTTTGGCAAAGCTGGGAAGTTTTTCTACTGAATTAACTCCTTTGTCAAATGGCACGTTTATTTTCAGGAAGACTATTTGGACAATTCAATGAACTTGAAATAGTCCGGTTACTTTAGCACTGCAGATTGGAGAAGGGAAAAATAAAGAGACAGAAGGCACAATTTTCATACTAAGGTTCCTCCCCTGCTTTACTGCTGAGGAAATGAGCTGCCACATCTGCTGTGCTGTGACAAGGTCTGGACAGGCTACACCCAGAAGTCTATATGGAACTGGAATACAGGCAGATGACGGAATTGTTTGAGCTGTAGGCTATCCATGCTGTCACATTTAATGGCATACTTTCAACATCATCACAGGCAATACTGAGGCAAAACACAAGTATGTGGAGCACCACCTTTTTTGACTCTTCCAAGAAACTGATTTCTTATATTTGTTAATTACAGTGGTGCAGAGACAGATTTTGCTGGTATGGGTGTGTCAGTGATGCCAAGAACCAGGGCCATTTAGCCAATTTACGATTTAGCACTGCCTACTCAAATCTGAATAAAAAGAGAGACTAAAAATGGAACCGGAAGAATTTCTGGGAGATGTTTTATTTATTTTTTTTTTTGGAGCAACATTACAGTGTGAGCAGTATGAGTGTAGTCAATTGGATTTCTCCTTATGTGTAAAGATTCTGTTGTTTTAGATCTGAATTACAGTTCTGTTTTTGTTTTTTTTTTAATTATTTTTGTTGTTGTTGGCTAAATATTGGCATTCAGATTGACAGCTAGAATTCATTTCAGAGGGATTAATTTATGAAGGACTTCTTAATATAAAAACTACTCCTATTTCTGTTAACCCTTTAGAACTGCTAATGCAAAGGGGTCCTTCTGTAACAGCCTCCCATAGGACTGTACCAGGAATCTATGAGACTTTTGTTCTCTGAAAGGTGGGCCACTTCAGCTTTGATTTTTTTTTCTTGTTCTTATACCATGTGTTTGCTGGGATTCTGCAATTCAGTTGTCACTAAGATTCAGGGAGACACCTTGTCATTTTGTGACCTCAGCATCTTCACTGACAAAACAAGGATAACAGTGCTTAGTTACTGCCAGGTATATTCTGGTATAATGTTTCTAAATACCTCTAATGGTTACCAGTTCTTTCCAAGTGCCTAGTGTTTCTGCTGATTTCATTTTAAGTAAAAAAATGCATGTTTATGTGGTTGGGGTGGAGTTTCAATCATCTGGTGTCAAGTTTTGTTTTATTTTTGCAATGATTTATGCAGTGGTTAATCAACAGCTGACTCCTCCGAGGAAACTTCAGGGAGATCATGCATTTAGAAACAATCCTGCTTCTAGTATTTTCTCTCCATTGTATTTTTCTTCCTTTGTTCTTTTGTTCTCCATTATGAAGGACATTTGCATGAAAACAAGATTTTTGTTTCTTAAGAGTTCATCTGCTCCTGCTGCTTATTCCCCACCTGGCCATAATCCTCTGTTTGTGACATCTCAATTGGTGGCTGTGCAAATGATTATGATGTCGAAGACAGGATTATGACTTCAGGTGAGAAACAAACAGCAGGAACAGGTGAACTCAAGAGAAATACAGATCTCGATTTTTCTCTAACTATTTTTATGCTAAAAGCACAAGCAAAATGCTGGCAATGCATTACTAATGCATGCAGAAAATAACTGATATAGAGGCAAATTGTATCGTACTAGTGAGTAACATGACAAATCTATTCTTAAAATTTCCTTCAACTTATTCTGTAGTTTCAGGTACAGAACACTACAGTAGTGGAATAATACCCAATGGCACCGTGATCAGGACATTGGTTTTTTGTTGTTGTTGCTTTGTTTACACTGTTACAATTCTTGTAACAATTCTTGTGAATGACTCCCTCTGTGTATTTGTATTGTAAGGTGATATCCTTAGTTCACTTAATGAGATTTGATTAAAAATATAAGGAGAGTGTGACACAAACTAGGTGAGAGTGGGGTATTGAAACAGATCCTGAAGTCCTGTGATACAGTGTGAGGTTGTTGGTACTGCCTGATTTTTGTTTGAGATTTTCTTGTTCACTTACTGTTGCACGTCATTTTTGTTCTGAAGGATCCCCACTGCCACTGCAACCCATTTCTCTAGGAGCTTTTGCAGAACATTTCCTATTGAAATTTCTTCTTGTCAGCTGATGATAAATAACTTCTAAGGCTCTGCACCAACAAGTGAGAGAAAGACATTTGCTAAAAAACTTTGCAGATATGAATATAATGCAGGAGGTGTGTGTGTGTGTGTACTGTAATACTGGTAGATTTAACAAACATAGGATTATTTCTTTGGAAAGTTCCTTGTTGGCTGTGAAGGTATTGCTTAAGAGAGACCTCATCTAAGGAATCAGCTTGTGGACAGACTTGTGATCATGATGACAGTTTTGACTTTGACTTGATGTATTTTCTGAGTGGTTTTAAGAATACCTGCTTATGGGTAGATTATGAATTTCTTCAGAGATGTTGGGTAAGTGTTCTTTTTTTTGTGTGTTTTATTAGTGGAATGAAATAGAAGAAATTGTTATTCTGTATTCATGTTACTGGCTGCATTAGGATGCATAGATGAGAATAGGATGGAAGAGAGGAGTTAATATTTAAAGAATTAGACGTTGAAAGTCATCCTGTCCATAAGTTTGATATTTGAAGTACTCCCAGCTTCAGAGAAACCACAGGGAGTGGTTTTTTTTTTTTTTTTTTTTTTTTTTTTTTTCCGAACAGAATTGAAGTAGTTATCTTCTGGAACCCAGTAATTAAAATTAGAAAGTTGGTAGCCTTTTTATTGCAGGCAATTCTAGTGGTGAGATTAACGCTAGATAATCTTATCATAAAATAACCAGACACCCTGTGATGATCTGACACATGAGAGGCTGCACAGGGCTCTCAGTCCCCCAAGGGCTGTGATTGTTTTATGGTTTTATCTCATGATAACCATGCTTTGGTTTTACCCTTTTCTAAGAGTTTCATATAGTACCCATCACGCTGCCTCCCCCCGTAAATTTGTAATTTAACACCACTTTAGGAAATGGCAAATCAGCGTGAAACTATTAATCTTATCTCATATCATGAAACAGACACTGATCTAAGAGATTTGATTACTTTGCTTCTGGTCATTATCCAGAGTGAAAGCTGAGCTTGGGCATTTGTATCATCAACATTTCTGTCATCAGAAAGCAAAAGATTTCAAAAACAAAGTGAAATTCTACAATCGATCTCATTTAGTGTTTCGGGCCACAAAAATACCGTGTGGCACCAAACTCCTTTAACTGGTCACTTTTCAATAAACCACAGCATGAAAGCCCTAATTTCTACCTGATGTCTAGAGCTTCTTTCCTAGTCATTAAAAGCATAATGAAGGACCTGAATGTCAGGTATGAGGGCTCTAAATAATCTGTAGTGATTTTAATGAGTTCAGTCTCAATCGCCACAGGTTTGTCTTGCCTCTTGAGTATTTCTGAGATGGAGCTTGCAGTCAGACTCTCTGCTGCCAAGTTGCTTTTTGATCTTTTGAGAAAGATTGAAACTTGCTTCTGTTCAGTCCTGCAAAACTGAGCCTGTGTTAGCTTGAACTCTGGAAATAGCCAGCTGCATCCTCTACCCTCCAATGAATATATTATGAACAAGAAATTCAGTTTTAATTTGTATTACAATTTAGCTAATTAAAGAAAACACATCTTAAATACCTGACTGAGACAATATGATTTGACTTTATTATTTTCTTTACTCTTGGTCCTAAATCTTTTTTGTTCCTGCAGTTCTTCTGAATGGCTACAACTTCATGTCTTTTTCTCTCCCATTATGCTTGTGACACCAGAAAAGTTGCAGTCATTTGATTATGAGGGAGACTCAATCTCTTTCTTTTTTTTGCTTCTCCAGTAGTGTATCACTTTCACCTGTACAACAATATTTGGAAATAAAACTACAAATCTTGAGGGGTTTTACAGATATAGAAATACATGGTAGGAATTTCTTCTGTGCTCAGCTGGATGGTTCAACTCTGTTTCTTAAGGGAGTGAATTTTACTGCTGGCCTAATTTTTCTCTCATCAAAGTTGGCACTGAGTGGTTTTAGATTGTCAGCATCAGAGCTTTACTATTCTTTGCTGAATCCAGAGTTTAGGAAGAAAAGCTGAAGTGCAGCTCTTTCAGATGGAATAAGGAAGGCTTAAGCTTGATATTTAGAATACATTTATTAACCAATTATATCCAAAGGAGTGGCCTAGGATCCCAGATAGAGGAACTTTCCTCACTGTGTTAGAATTTTATCACAACTTCTAAAATCCCTTTGACAGCATGTGCAGACTGTTACTTAGATTGAGCTCAGAAATGGGGGAGTGATAAAGCAGAGAAGAATTGAAATACAAAACTATGAACTTGTACAGTTTTTCTTGATAAAAAGTTCCACTGATAAAGGAATTTTTAAGATGGACAACTGTTAGGGTACTCGCTGGAAAGACAACAGAAGAGGTGTGCAGTGTTATTTCATAGCTATAAAGCCTGTACTCTTAGATTGGCATGGCACAATGCATTTATGGTTCTGTATTGAAAGGTCTCTATCTCTATTCTGACTTGTGGAGACTGAATTATAGGGGTCTGTAGTTGAAGCTGTCCTTCCCTGCCATTAAGACTGCAAGCAGGGCATGTTGTTTTGTCAACTATTAATATAAACTATTAATGTCAGGATCTGCGAAGATATTTAGTTCTTCCACATATTTTTCTGTCTTTGTAACAAAGACCTGGCTTTGTGCAAGGATTTTCTCTTGAGCACTTGAAACTTGAAATGCTCAGTTGTGAGCTTTTCTATACTAATCTCCCATTAGTAAACCTCAGGATGGGTTTTACTTGGTCTGTCTGTCTACAGTGGCTCAGAATGAAGGCAATTGCCTCACAAGGTCACTGCTGTCCTGGAGTAGTGGAAGGCCTTTCAATTTGTGCTTGGTCACGCCCTTTTAACTTAATGTTCTCCTTCACACAAGCTGGTAGTGATGGATGTCCGTTCAGATAACCTAATGGCCTACAGTAACTATAGAACAGCCTTTATATCAATATTCTGCAGCTGAGACCCATCAGGACAGGCCATCATACTGCTCTACACTACATCTAGGACCATTTTATGCAAATAGTAACTATGATACCATTGCTATACTTCACCATTTCAAGTAGGATTTTAAAAGATCATTTCTATGAGTCAAGAGGAAGTTGAATTTTGTGGCTTGATACGTTGGAGGTCATTTGCTGCTGTCAGCTGTCTACCCGTAACTACTAAAACCACATCAGAATGACTGGTCTCAGCTCTTAAGAAATCTCACCCATAGAAAGAAAGTCTTCTGGGGCTTTTTCCATGACATTTGGAGCGTGTTGAAGCTATTCTGAAGGCAGCATAATCACGATGGACTTCAGCAAGAAGTAGATGGCTTACCCCTAGGGAATGGGAGACTGCTATTTGTTCTATGCCTCCTCCTGTTTGATTCAGCTTCTCCTCCATGCTTTCGTTAGTTAATTTATGTATCTGTTTGAGGTACCACAAGTACCACAAATAGAAGACTGTCATGGTTTTATGATTTTTGGTACTGGTATTCCACATCATAACATCATGTGTTGCATTGGGAGTTGAGGAGCTGATACTCCAGCTCCATAGATCATTGATAATTCCAGGTATACCTACCTCAGAAGAGAAGAAGAACTACATTCCCCAGAGGACTTTGCGATGCTTTGTATTTTTACGTGTTTTCCGCTCAGAGGGAACAGATAAAAACCCTCAGCGGTCACGGGACACTCTCTTTCCTTCGGGATCGACTCAGCAGTGGGTGCTCGCTGCCATATCGCCTTCAGCGTTAGCGTAAGACCTTCGGTTTATCGGACACTCTCTCTTGCTCATTTTATTTGATTCATTAGCCTCAATTCCAATTACATTGTATTATATTGTGTTATTTTGCTTTCTGATATCTTATTTAGTAAATTAGCTTTCCTCCTCAGATCGTTGCCGCTGTTTTGTTTCTAGGCCCATCTCCCTTTTCCCTTTTCCCTTTTTCCTTGCCCTTTCCTGGGGCGTGGGTCCGTGGGTCCCCCGCACCAATTGTCACGGAACCGGGCCGATCCAGCCCGGTAAACCGTTGACAAAGACATTTCATTTCTCACTAAAATCATGGCCTATATGCCAAGAGGACCTTAAACCTCTGTGTTCAGAGAGCCAGTCCTTCCATACTCCAGTGATATAGTTTGCATCCGTTGCTCAAAGGACTCAGGACATACCAGTCCCATGCACAGGTCATCAGAGTAGGTAACCAGTTGAGATACTGCACTGTTCATCAGTTTAGGGGGATCTAACTTGCTCTTAGTAAAAAACATCCATGTTGTTTCCAAGTGTCCTTTTCACTTCTATGGATTTCCTATCTATGTAAGAAAATGTAACTGTATATTTCTCTATAACTGCAAACTGAAGGGTTGACTTCCAATGGGAATGGAGTACTTGTTAATGGAAGGGAATCTGACAGCTATCTTGTTAAAACAGTGTATGAGCTATGGAAAAACTGAAGCAGGAACAGGAAACATAATGTATATGTTGTATCTGCCAATGATAGAGCTATGCCATCATCCAGAGGAGACAGTGTTTTAAAGCCAGACTCCTTGGCAGCAACTCCACAGCTACCTGTCTACCAGTTCATCCCTCCATGTGTTGCACTGTACATGTCAGTGCACTGAGAATATAAATATTTTCTCAATATTAGTGTAAAATAGAAACAGTATATGCTTCCATTTCTGTGTTCTCTAGCAGGTTGATTTGTAGTTTTCCCACTCTTGTTTAAAGAAGTTGTTCCTGGTAGTTTAGTCAAGTTTCTGCCTGTCAGCTGCTCTGGACTGGCCATTTTATCTCATAACTTCACTTCTAGTGACAGAGACATAAGATACGTGATAAATGCCATCTTGTGTTTACTGGGGGATAGTGTGGGGTAAAAGCATGCAAGCTGTTGTCTGAAAGCAGATGAAGCAGTGAGCAGTCAGCGTCTAAGCCTTCAGAGAAAGATTTTCTAGTATATGGTATATGTATTTTTGAATGTGGTGAGGTGAAGTGCCATGGTTCTGACTTGACTATTCTCAAGGACTTTATTATAATTTTCTCCTTTCAAGACTGTTTAACACAATATCATTGGGCTGCCTGTTGTTCTATCTTGCACTAGTTTTTGGCTGGTTAATACAGGGATATGCACTAGCTAGACTTTGGTGTGAGTGTTTTACAGACTTTGTTCTGAAGAACAGCATCATTACAAAATGAGAAAGTCCTTCTAGAAGGCTTTTATTTTTTCTTTGTGCAACTACTGCTCTGACAAGATGAAGTGAGTCAGCCTGTCTTTAATGGTATTGCCCTGAAATGTCTTCTTCCATGCAACTCTTGTTGTCATTCCTTGGCATGATCATTACTTGCGGGGCAGCTTAGAGGTCAATCAGGCAGAGCCACGGGGGCACCCACAGCTAGCCTCAGGATACTCCCTACAAATGTAAGATCAAAAGGGCAGGCACATGAAAATTACTGTTTACTTTTTATGAATTATTTCCCAGAGATAGGATCATTAGCAGAATCTAAATGCTGGCTGGCTCGTATTGCAAGGGCACTCCTGACAGTATATGCTCACTTGGGCACACCTTTCCATTTTTTTTAAATCAGAAAATTCTCTGTATTTTGTCTTTGTGGGACTTCTATACTATTTAAATAACTTTCTAGTTGTATGCTTTCCCCCAGAACACTGTCTCTACCTCTGCACATGCTTTTAATTCTTAAATGTCTTCCATTTTTTTTCCTTTGTTCGTGCAGCAAATTTCAAAGGCTACATCCATACCCTGGGGAATCTGCAGGAGACACTTAGCTACTGAAGGAAGTAAAACTTTCTGATAATCTTTCTGAGTGAACAGTGACTGGTACTTAAAATTCATCACTGGCCAATGGGCACCACAGTTATCCCTACTGTAAATACAGGGGAAAGGTGATATTGGCTGTCATGGTGAGGTACATGTTAGCAAATGCTGATTCAATGTCTGCTCCTGTGGTAATCTTCACACATCAAACTCTGCACATTCTTATCCACATAAGTATCTGGCTTCTGTTTGATCACAGTAATCAGGGCTATTTAGAGGGGTCACGGTATATTTGCCCTTTTGTCTTGTGTCTGCAGCTGTGAAAGCGTGACTTTAGAGCAAATGTTGATTGAATTCTAAAGAGACTGGCAGTGGCTGGGAACATGTGTAGCTGCTGATATGCTAAACTTCTGATTCCAAGTAAAAAACTGTTTTCTTTATAAAATAACTTTGAAAAAGTTACCTTGAAGGACCAAATACATGGTGGACATTACTCATTAATGAAAACTGATACGAACTTACCTCCTATCATCCAACACGTTTGTACTCCTAATGCAAAATAATCAAATGCTGCCCACTGTAGGAATGAAACTAAATCTGGCTACTAACCAAAATAAAATCCCTTACAGCTATTTTTGTATGTTCTTAAAATGTGTGCTGTGAGATTAAGTATTTGTCTTTCTTTTTCCTTCTACCTTTTTTTTTTTAATTTTAAAAGAAAACACCTATGTATATTTATATATAAATATATATATATATGTATATATATAATTAAAATATATATAGTATACTCTTTTACAGCCCCTTCACATGCTATGCTTGGGGAGCAGATGTCCAATGGCATCTCTTATCTAAATCCTTACTCTTCTTAGCCTGGCTAGACAATTTGCATAGGTGTGTTTTTACTTATTTGGCATCATGTTTTCTCAACATCATTGTTTGTTGTTTGTTTTTTTTTTTTTTTTTTTCATCCATCAAGACAGCAGCAGCTAGAGAACTTCTTGATAGTGTTTAAAAAGATAATTTAAACTTTTAGTGTCCCACCTTTTCCTCTTGCATTTGTACAGGAAGTTTATGAACCCTTGAACAATTAGAGTGCAAAGGAAGCATATTATGTGTGGTTGAGTGGGGTCACTGGGTTCTCCAATATATGAGTCTATGAGGACTCTGCAGGAGTGGGTCTGGGGTTTAAGCAGTACTGTTCATAAAGCTGAGCACAGATGCTGGAAAAACAAACCAGTTGGCGCTAGGCACAGTGTCGGCTTGTGTTGAGCTGCAGGCACTCCCAGATGATTTCAGCTGTACATCTTGGACATCTGAGGTTAGATCAGCAAGTAGATAGGGGTGTCTGAATACTTTCCCTCTGCCTTGAAGTGATGCTTAGAAGTTCATGAGATGTCTGGGGGCAAGTGCTTTGGAGCCAGGATCTGGCATTCTTTCTGTACATTTCTCACAAACTGTACAAGGCAGAATCAGATATGTAATTGTGCTGTGCTGTTCTTCTTGGTAATCTTTATTGTTGATGTCTTTTTGTAGTCATGGAAAGCAATGGTTTTAAAATGTCTTCTATTGCACTTAATGCTTTGTAGGCTATTTCCTGTCTGGGTTTCTAGCAGAAGCCTCCTCACTGCTGCTAGGGTAGGAGAGTGGTGGAGATACTTTTTCCACCCAATTGCTAACGGAGTGCAAAGTATACCTGTCAACAGATACTGTAAAATGAAGATTTCCATTTTATTGTGTATAGCCATACCTTTACAGACAGGTGTAGATGTGTTGGGAGAGGGGCTATTTTTGGCTATACTGTAGGAAACCCTGAAGGTAATGAGTTGTGTATAGTAAATCTTGCTTATTCAATAATTTCCACTACATTTCAAATTAAGGTCTTAAATTAGGGTTAGTGTCAGACTTGCTCTTCTGCTATGCCCTAATTCTGTTTTAAAAGCACATAGCTAAGGACTTTAATATGTTTTAGATTCAGTGCTTGTAAGTTATACTGAAATCCCTAAGGGAACCAAAATAACTTATTAAAACCTTGCAAATGTTTTTGACTGCTGCATTCTATTATTTTCTATTCCAGCGGTAGCATACAGCCTCTGCTGATGGGCGGAGGAATGCAAACCTCCAGGGCCCATTAGACTTAACTTGTTTACTGCATTGATATCTATATGTTAAATGACAAGAGAGTTCAGGTTATTGAATAATTTAAAATTCAGCTCTAATTGGTGTCATATGACCTGGAAAAGGCCATGGATGACGCCAGGAGCATGCTGTGAAATTCTTATAAATAATTCATAAATTAGATCATTCATTTGCCTGGATGTCTTGTTAAATGCAGAAGTTTGTAAGTAATAACTGATGATATAACACCTGTAAGTATTTAGTTCATATGCTGGAAGGTAATCTACCTTGATGATCTTCTAGCAAAACCTGCCAGAGTATGAGAGTTAATTGCACTAGGGAGAATGCACTACATTTATTTGGGATGGGGCTTTGGCAGGGCTTACTGTGCAGATGTTGCATTACGCATTCTCTATCAGCTAGACAACTATTCTGTGTATGCCCATGTTAAAAATGCAGCTCATCACTCTTCTGCCCTTATTTCACATGAACTCCAAATGCACTGGGAAATGGTAGTGACCTGCTCTGCTCACAAATAGTATAGTTTTTGAAATATTTATCTAGGTCTTGAACTACTGATTCTTCAGTAAAATAAAGGGCATAAGTAAAAAATTGAAGTCAGAAGATTGTGATTTTTCGTTTTTATAATGTTGGCAGCACACTGAATGTTAATAGTTAGACCTGGTGCTGTCAAGATTAGTATAGTGGCATTTCTTCCGTGCTGCAAACAGGTCTGGTACAGTTTTGTTTCTGAAAGCAAACATGTTTGCTTTATTTTTAGTGGTCAGATATTGCATTGCCATGTGTAGCTACTGCTTGGGCTTAATGGGCATTCTGCTCACAATGACTTCCCGGACTAAATGCGTAGACCCTGCACTTCAGTTTTCTTGGAGCACTGTAATATTAATGACTGCCTTATCGGCCAGGGTAAAACCAGTTTGCTGCTCTGAAATGGAAGCATTTGTTAGAGATTATCTGCAGTATTTGTGTAGCTGGAAAGAAGGGTGGCATGTTTATGAATGCAAAATATACACTTAAAGCCGAGTGCCAGCAAATGCTCACTTGCCACTTTGAATGCAGGTTTTTTGTGCACCTGGCATCCCGCTCAAACCCTAATAACAAAGGGGAGAAAAAAAATTAAAGGCAGTGGAAACAGAGGAGGTGTTCCTCTGCTGTCAGCTAGCAGCAATGGATTCATTTTTTTTGTGATGTGATCCTATTTTTATTTTTGTTTTGCTACACCTGTTCAGTATATTGAATTCCGTAGAGTTTTACAGGAAAAATATAGGCTTGTGGCTGTCATTCACATATTGTTTCTCTGACTTGAGACCACTTGTTTTATTCAGTGGAATGTGGCAATCATACCTGTACATAATTACTGCAGAAAATGGTGCTTCATTTCTTTTTTTCTTGAATAAATGGTCACTTTACCTTTTGAGTTATCTGTGGACTCTCTATCTTAGGTACTAAAAGAGGTAGTTTCTGTAGTATTATGTGGGCACCCTGAAAGTGATGTTAGGTTACTTGTGCTAGAGATTTTAATAAGGATTTTATGATTTAAAGAAAAGAAACTGATAGACTTCAACAGGTCCTGCTAATTTACTTTGAAATATTTACCATTTTACATCTTTCTTGATAAATTCTTATGGATTCTTGGAAAGAATAGCTCCTTAATCACTAGTAATGCATTTCAAATAGTCTTATCATTTGAAATAGTTGCTCTTATAATGGCTTTTCTGTTGCTCAGATAACACACCCGAGCTTATTTATAATGTATTCTCCTTTTTCCTGTGACAAGAGCAAGTGCTTACACTGCTGATAGATCTGCAAACCCCAAACCAAGCTTTATTCAGATGATACCCATACATCAGCAGTGTGTAGTGTTGACTGAGTTCCAGGTTTAGGATGCATACCTTAATGAAGATGCCAGCAAGGTCACTAATGCATGCCGATGACACTCTTTAAGGTGTCGCTGTACATGGTAGTCTCTCATTTGCCCGTTTAGAAACTCTTCTTTCATCTTGGAACACCATTAAAGCCCTGTTGTTTTTTTTCAGGTTGCTGCTTCTGTTTGTGCTTGGCGCCCTCAGGGCTCCTTGCTCTTTTCTGCGCAGTGATGTAGTTCTGAATTTGCCTGTTCCTCACCGTGTTTCTCCTGTATCTAAAGAGACCCCAAGGCTGAAAATCCAGTTTAGAGAAATGTGCTCAAGATGCCATCAGGAACAATTTCACTTGATTGCCTCTCAGTATTCAAGTGTATTTCAGCTGTGAACTATAGAGCCAGGTGCTCTGGGTTAAACTCTGACCTTGCTGACATCTACAGGAGTTTTCCTGTTCACCTTAATGGCTCTGTATTTTTCCCAGTACATGGACAGGCTGAAGCTTTTGTCCAAAGAGTGCAAGACTTCTCGAGTTAATGATTGGAGTCTGTTTCTTAAACATGTTTTGTGCATGCATATCTACCTGTGAAATCTGTCAGGATGTTGCTTGTATGGAGATCATAAGATCTGATGTGCTGGTAGCCTAGCCCTGGTCATACAGAGCCCTGTGCGCTGGAGTCAGCTTTTAAATGTCTCTTCTTCCAGTACTACACGTTAGCACTGCAGAGCACACAGTCTGCTTTTAAGAATTTGCAGAGCTGCTAATGCTGCATGCATAAAGCTGGTGCACTGTTTGTCTGTTTGTAGGAAGTTTTAAGGTCTGGATGTTTGTTTAAGCTTTGCTCTGAATCCCTGAGCAGAAATTACTGAGATTGCAGTGAAGATTTCTTAGAGCTACCCACCTGTCTTCCCTTTTCAGCCCTCCTAAAGATTATTTGAACTATTTTTTAATATCTCCTTGTTTCTATGCAAGAGATTCACACCTGTCTTATCAAATCTTATTAACTCTGTATGCTGCAAGGAGCAGTCTGAATTTTTGTTTGTTTGCTTAAGCCTCAGTTAAAGGAAGTTGTATCTTTAAATACTATACCGCAAGCATAGGAGAACTCCACAGAGAGGAAAGCACAGCTGTTCCATCATGGTCCGTCATGGTTTTCGTGCATCCCGTAGGTAATATCTTTCTTAAACTCATCTTTTAAAATGACTTAATTCCGTATGCTTATGAGTCTTTAGACTCAAGGTATCTGCAGATGAGTCGTTACAGTTTTGTTTTTTTTTTCCTTCTTCACTTTTCCCTTTCACCTGGCCAGCATCTTACAGATTTGTCCTGGCATGTTCTGGTTTTGTGATTCTTTGTAAGTAAAGAATTCAGGCAATTTCCCCTGCAGCCTATATCCAGCTGTAGTTTTCAATTAAAGCATTAACAGAAAAACGCATATTACTTACAAAGTTGCTGGCTCCCAGTAGTTCATTTTTCTTCAGTATTAGAATTTGCAAAGTACTGAGTAGCCTTCAAAGGCATGTGAAATTGGAATTCAGTCTTCTACCTAATATGACCTCCTTCTTCTAAAGGGATGGAAAAAAATCCACTCACATTCAATGACATTAATGAGAATTTCCCCCCCTGCAAACATATTGTAACTGTGAAATAACATTAAAGTTTCTCTGCCTTGTTATGAAGTCTTTAAATGTCAATGCCATTACTGAGACCATCAGGGCAGATTTAATGGTGGCCAAGGTCAACAAATGCTAACTGGTACCTCTCTTTTAGGGCCTTCAGGGACTCCTAATGGAGTCTCAGCCATGAAGTTAATTTGCGATCTGGGCCTTTATTCTTAAATCTGCTCCGATGATTATTTTGTACCATCTCCATGTGCTTAGATTTCTTAACATTTTCTTGTCTTCAGTCAATAAAACAAATTGCTAAAATAAGGAAATTAAGTCATTCCATGCTTTGCATCTTTTTTGTTGTTTATTCCTTTTTACTTCACTTCACTTCACTTCACTTCACTGACGAAGGTTAGGTGTATTCTTTCTGTAGATTACCTTACTCTGTCATCTCTGATAGGATACTCTGAAAAATCTTTTGGATCTGCTACCACCTGCTGTCCTAGAGGTCTGGGCCACTAGACACATCAGACTCCTTTTTCTGTAGTTACCTCTAAGTGCTGGGCTTGCAAAAGCAGATGAGGAATGAGAGACAGAATGTAACTGCGAGATTCTCTCCCTTTCCCTTTTCTGCAATATTTCTTCCTATTGCTGGTCATCCCTTTATGTATTGTCTAATTCAGATGTTTGAAGTTTTGTAACCTTTATTTGCCTAGAAATTACTGCAGACAAATATGGAAAGATGCAAATAATAAATAACCAAACTTTGTCTTTTTGGCAGCATGTTGCGTTTCTGCTCACTTGCCCTGCCAGCCCCTCTGACTTTAAAATATTTTAATGTCCTGCACTTTTCACCCAGTCCAAGCACCAGACTTTCCTCAGACATTTAGCACTGACATTAATGCAAATGCCTCCAACTTACTGGGCCCTTTGAGGCAAAACATGACATCCTTGGCTTTCAGTCAGTTGTTGGACAGGATACTTTTATATCCACAAAACTAGAAATAATAAAATATCAGCATTCAGGTGCTAATCCATGTTAATTTACATTCTGTGAAGTCTACCCAAAACTTGTAATCAGTTGTCTTCAAGAACAGCAGAGTATATTTGGTATTTTGTTTATTTATAAAAAGGAATTTAAATTATAAACACTGCATAGATTTGGATTGTATCTCTCTTCTAATCATCACTGGACACTTACCTGCATCCCTAAGTACTTCTGTTGTAGAGCTTGCTGACTGACTTTCACTGCATGTCGACCGTACCTATCTGTTGTAAGCACTGCTAGAATGCAAATAATACTTTGCTCACTATCTGTGGATTATGAATTTCGCTGCTGAAGCACTTTCACTGAAGTGGTTTCATTATCTTTAACAAACCTGGTGCTTGTAAAGAAAACAAAAAAAAGATACCAAAAAAAACCAACAAACTTTGTGAGAAGTCCCATAGGCTGGAAGATTTTACATTCAGTATATTATTGAAATTAATGCAAAAGAAGTCATAGAATCATAGAATGGTTGTGAGTGCCTGATTCACTATCAATCTGATGTGCATAACAACTCAAATGCTTAACTGCCTAGATGAACCATAGTGTAAAGATACCCTGGGATATAAGTAGGATTTTGACGTGTGTTGCATAATATCCGTGGTATAACAAAACCGCTAGAATTTGCTGGCTCTAAGTTGACAAATGTGAATCACAGTTGCTTTCTTTCTTCGGAGTTTTATCAGAGTATAATCACTTGCCCAGCCTAATTGAAAAATCACTTACGTTTATAGCTGAATTTAAACATGTTTTGTATTTAAATGACAGCTTTTGATGTACAACCATTTTTTACAGAAAGTAGTTGGTTTTTATCTGTGTTTCTGTAAAGATATTTCAAAAACTCTCATCAAATTTCCAGCGATAAGTAATATCCCATTCAGTGCAAGGTGAAATGTTTTACATCAAATCTCCTGCTGTGTAATGGCCAATCAAAGAGTATTTATAGTGGCTGAATGGATTTTTTGGCTCGGTATTCAAAATTAAACATTTTCAAACATTAACATTTAATGTTTTTTGCCACTCTTCAAGTTGATTTTATGTAACCCTAGATGCTCACAACTACTTGATACTCTGAAGCGACTCATTTTATGCTGAAGATCCTGCAGGCAGTAGTTTTACATTTATTACACTTGTGTAGATTGAATGAAATGTATATTTGATAGCAGAGCCATGTCCATCTTTTGATAAACATTTTGTAAAGGTGAGCTGTATGTCCATCAGCAGGAAGCAGTGAGTCTATTTCTGAATGAGCATGTTTAAACCGTGATGTTAATGAGTAAAGATGCATTTTATTAACTCGGAGGAAATTGTTTCTCTTATTTCAGATGTCTGCTAAGAAGTCCCCATGCCAACAGCCTCCCTCAGTGCTAGATGGTTCGTACTTAACTGTTGCAGGACCTCAGACTTTGTATAAGAACAGTAGAACATCAAAGGCTGGAAGCCCAAGCCATGGCGCATTGTCTCAGCTATGCAGGAATAATCACAGTTATGGGACTGAAATCGTATACAACCATCAGGATCGTGTGAAAGAAAATCTGTTGGAAAATGGCTTGCATGGGAAGTGTAACAATATGGTTTCTTCAGCCAAGCAGAGGAGCCCTCACCATGTAAGACCAGCCCAGGAGATGGACCAAAAAGCAAATGAATTTCCAAGCACATCCCCTCCACAAATGAGTCACGGCTGTGCCTGCAAGCACGTGGGGAGCTCAGGTAGTGTTCAGAGAAGCCACCATGTGGGCCAGGTACCCAGAAGACACTCTGGACCAGCTCAAAATACCTGTGATTATTCCAGGCTCTCTCGAGTTTCTGGGCTGAATGACAGCAGGGGTTCAGGGTCTAAAGAAGAAGAGCAAGCTAAAAGTTTGTCTGAAGAAAGAAGGCAGCAGCTGCTTCTGCAGAAGATGGAGCTGGAAATTGAAAAGGAACGTCTCCAAAATTTGTTGGCTAAACAGGAAGCAAAACTTCTCCTAAAACAACAGCAGCTATGCCAATCCCAAATGGATCATAACAGGTGATTTCAAGATTTATATTAAAAAAAAATTCTAGAATTTCTAATGAAGATGTGAGCAGTAGTTATTCCAAAAAAAAAGGAATGTATAAAACAAGATAAGGCAATACCTGTGGCACAATTTCTCTGTAACAGTGATTTAGAGGAGAGGAGACTTTTTAGTATATTAGCATATACTGTTGGGAAACAGCATGACAGCTGTGGAAAGCAGCAGAGGAAAACAGTATGTGGTAGAAAGAAAGGCATAAGAAGAGCAGTTCTAAGAGACTGGGTAGGAAAAGAAGAGTAGTAGAAGAAATTGAGAGCTTGATCTTAGTACAGGCACTTCAAGGAATATAGACATTCGGTGAGGGAGCAGTGTGTGTAGATGACATAGATGTGGCATTCCTCTCCTTTGCTTGGAAGGGTCACTTTTGAAATATTGCACCTTCCTAGGTGGTGACTGGAAGAACTATCTTTTACAGAAAAGATGAAGACCATTTTATATGTTTAATACATACATGTGGCAAAAGAAGGGAGCCCTGTGTTGCAGGGGCATTTTCTTTCAGTGATATTTCTGCAGGCAAGGATGCCAAGACAGAGGCACAAGACCTGCTTAAAAATTAGAAGGGAAAGGCAGCAACCAGAGAAATACAGAATGTGGTGTGAAAAGCCATTGAGATTGTTAGTGAAGGTGAGGCAACACCTTCCTGATGATTTAAATTGAGTCTCTGGCAATATGGATAAACTGATTTATTGGTATCAATAAACCTAGAAGGGGATTGGGTTAAAGCCACAGACCAAAAAGTTAGACTAGCTGATGTAACTCAATTGAGTACTAGCATTTCAGGAATAGGAGGCTTTAAAGCAAGGGGAGAAATCTATCAGTCTGTTAGAAGAAACAGTAGGAAGGTTTCACAAGAAGGCTTGTTTAAATATTACTTCAATGTGGTAACTGCTGGCAACATCCCACAAGTGTCTGTAATGCTTGACCCACTTCCTACTTGCATGCATTATAACCACTGCAGAGGAACATACCACTTTCTCTTCTTAATAACAGCCCTCTGGTTACTTTCAAAACTCTATAAGAAGATACGGTAACTCTGATGGTCTTTTGTTTGACTTCTTGGACCCTGTCTCACATTGGAAAGAGTATGTTTATTTAGGCTTTAAAATGTCTGTTTTATCAGAGTCAATCATAAATGTGTGTTTAAAATGGCTGAGGCTACAAACAAAGAATTATAACTTAAGGCAAAAAAGAAATCGGAACAGATGGATTCTTAATCATCAAATACCTTAATTCTATGCATGCAGACCTCTAAAGAAAAACAAGTAGAATGTGAAGGATATACAGATTTAAGTCTTTTGGAGTTTTGTTTCTAATAGTTAATTTTGACACTCAGTTGAGGCATCATCTGCCCAGGAAAATAACTAGATCTTAAACATATCTATGATGTTGTACTTTTTAATAACATTGTGCCTATTTTAGCCTTTTTTTTTTTTTTTTTTTTTTGTCTGAAAAAGGATAAGATGGTTTACTTAAGAAAAAAGTAGAAGGAAAAATTGCTATAAAAAAGATCGTGTGATCAGTCTGAGCACTGGATCTGTTTTTGTGATCTCTTCAGAGTTCGGGTGAATGCACATTTGCCATTTTTGACCATATGAAGCACAACTAGACTTTAGCATGCTTGCTTTTAAAATGCTCAATCTCTTTGGAAGGAAATGTTTGATATTTACAGACAAGTCTCATAAGCGTTACAGTTCTACTTCAGTTCTGACTGTGTAATTCTTTTGCACTTTATAACAGGGTAATTTTGTGTACTACAAACAGTAAAAATTTGTTTAGCTAAGCTCAAATACCCTTGCTTCTTTGGCAGGAGACTCTAACCTAGTTCATCTCTTAATATCATGGCACTAAAAAAATACAACAAAAATCCATTTCCGGGTGTATTTGTTTTTGTCTGTCCTTCTGCATGGGTGGAATGCTGGTTAAGGGCCATCCTGAGCTGCTGAAAGTATCATAATTCAGTGACAGATAAAACGTATGACCATTTGTAATAACTGACTATTAACTCTTCTTCTCTTATGAAAAGTACAAATCCATCCTTTTTTTTTTGACAACAGTACGTCACAACTGCATCTTAATTTCCCACATTTCTCTGTTTAGGCTCAAGTGTTCATAGCACCTTCACTCTGCAGTTTCTCAGGATGTGAAGTAGTTTCTCAGCTATCAAAAAATTTGGGTTTGCCAGGAAAGTGGAAGATCAGTGACTTCTACTCTAATGGCCTCAAGTTGTACCAGGGGAAAGTCAGGTTGGATGTTAGGAAAAATGTCTTCTCTGAAAGAGTGGTCAGATGCTGAAATGGGCTTCCCAGGGAGCTGGTGGAGTTACCATCCCTGGGAGTGTTTAAGGAATGTTTTTTTGTTGTATGAAGGGACATGGTTTAGTGGAGAAATATTGTTGGTAGATAGACTAGATGATCTTGGAGGTCTTTTCCAACCTTGATGATTATGTTATTCTACTGAGGTCAACCATACCAGAAGATAAAAAAAATTCCATAAATGGCAAAATATTATTTCTTGGTTATGTAAAGAAATCTGGCTAAATCCTGGAAACAGCAATTTTATATAAGTGGAAAAAATCCCTCTATTACTGACTTTTTTCAGTCTTCTCTAGAAAGAAAAAGGAAGTTGGAGTAATATGCTAAAAATTGAGCATTATCTCTGTACATATAATTTCAGAAGACACAACCATCTCAAATATTCAATGTTTTGAGCAGCTTATGTGGTGCTTTTGAGCTCTGGTGTTGATGAGGCTGTAATCTTAGCCAACTCAGGATGTTTGTTATTGGACATTGTGACCATTTTCTCAAGGAAAGAGATAATTTGAAAGCAGTAAATGAAATTTTTCTAACCTTTTTCCCAGTGGAAATCTACAGAAGAAAAGGCACCGAACATCAGTCAGCCTTCCAAAACCATGTACATCAGTCATCCTTCCAAAACAAAAAGTACATTTGAAAGCATGAAAACAGTTGTGAAAGCTTCTCCATTTAACATGATTAAGTGCCTTGCTTGTAGACACAAAAGTGACCCTATTTGTGGTGAATTTCTGCTTTGGTGATATGACCAGCTGCATAAACAGCTATTTCTGCTCTTTCAGGTTTAGAGGCCGTCCGTCGGGTTCAGGAGATGTGCTCATTGATGAAACACCTGGAGAACTTGCTCTGATGATGAACGGCAACAGCATGGGGCTAAGGTAATTTTTTTCTTCACTTCTAAGTACTTCGCAGTGTCAGTGCATCTTCTTGACAGTGTAATATCGGCTGCCAAGCATATCTGTTCATGTGTTTGTTTCAGATTAATAACTTTTTTCCACCAAAAAAAATAAAACTCCTTCTTTGTTGAATTTTTGGGGTAAGTGTTGAACTATTATTACCTAAAGTTTAGGTGTTGACCTCTCTCGTAACTAGTCTCTGTCTGTGTGTATTCTATCTTAAGGATGTTAATATAGCACACGACAAACTGAAGTTTTCACAAAATCTTATAGATTTCTTTCTATGCTCTAGGTTTTACTTCTTATTTTTCAATTCAGATTAGAACATCTGTTTAGTTTTGATTTGGACCTGATGTAAAAAAGTACATCAGTCTTTACCTCTGAGATAGAAACAATATGTTACCGTTGGTGATAGTTGCTTATTTTTTAAAGAACACTGTGTTGAAACTCTGCTCCATTACAATCAGTGCTAACTGCAGTTAAATAACTGGAAGTCTAGTTAAGCCAGTGTTTAGCCCTTTATCTCCATTTTGCAAGCTATTTAAAACTTTAATGAAGATATGATCCTATTTTTCTCATGTTCCATCCAGTTATATTTCATGTTTCCATTGGAAGAAGGGTCAGGCCTATAGGAAAAACAACAAATTAAAACTATGGACTTGATAAGACTTTCCTCCCATTCTCAAAAATAAATAACATTGTGTTCTATGTTTGAGCAGTTTCTGTTCTTTTAACCCAAGCTTCCTTGTCTGTGTGCAAGAGGGGCAACTGACTTTTGAGTGACTCTCTCTTTAATGACAAGAGAAATCTTTAAAATAATAAGCTCTTCTCTCCACTTCTGGTATGACAGAAGAAATGTTAATTTATTTACAAAATAAGGACTCAGTACTTTATTCTTATATTTTTTTAATTTAATTGATAATGTGTTTTTTAATGAGATCCCTCTGCACTGAAAAGGGAAGTCAGACAATAGATAACGTTTCTTTCTCTAGAAGAACAGAAGTTGCTAATTTCTTTGGAATGCTTCATTGCTGAAGCAGATGTTTTGTTGCTATGAGTTACTGACATATTCCTCATTGTATTTTGATGCTTTTTTGTTTTGTTTTCATACAGACTGGAGTGATCAAAGCATGATCACTCTTAAGAAAAGAGAAACAGAGTCATGATATTAATATGCAGTAGCATTAAACCACTGAAGGAAAGATGTAACCTAGAACATCTGCAAAGCTTCTTGGCAACACATTACCAACAAATGCAAAAATCTACATAGCCTAGTGCATAAAATGAGAAAAACCTGTAATGTTTACAGAATGAGAGTTCCAGACTTCAGAAAGCTCCCTCTCTTCAGTCCCCCAGTTTAATTTACTGTAATTTTTCAAGGTTAATGTGTTCGCGCAGTCTTAGGTTGGCATGCCACCTGGTTCCAAAGTTTGGCAGCATAATGCTTGGAAGTTTGTCTTCTTGTATGCCATCTTTGGTTTTGCAAAGGTTACCAGATGAATGCTCTCTAAATAATTTAATCTAATGTTAGGCTGAAAGAGGCTGACAAAGACAAGTTCATTCATCTTTTTTATGTGTTTGAATATGTAAGCGATGTTTTCTTCAGTATAGAGTGTGGGTGTGTAATCTGTGACTAGGGCTAAGAGAAGAGGCAAAGATGGTAGGAAAGTATCTGTTTTTTAACAGTCTTTCCTTTCTTTTCCCCCTTTCTTTAATTGATCCGCCAAACAGTTCATTTTTATAGCAAATACTATCAGACCTATCATGGAAAACCCTTTCTCATACACAAAGCTCCTCTAGCAAACCTCACAGCATGAAACTTGATTTCAGTCTTAAAATAAGCAAAACTTAGTTTAGAACTCTCCTGGTATTTGAAAGGGAGAAAGTCTCTTAAAATACTAAAGTTGCTGAAGTAAGATATTGGAGTTTAGATGTAAAATAAATAATATAATCAAGAACTGAAAAACATAGCTTTTTTTTTATAATTAACAGCTCATTTTGAGGTAATTATCTACAATTACGAAAATTTAATTGCAATTTATTCTCTGCTATCTGTGGAAAGAGTTGTAAGCAAGGGAATGTGCATCACTGCCAGGCATAAATGCTATAGGATGGGTACAAATAATAGAGGAGCCCTTAATGAAAAACAAAAAGCAAATAGGAGCATGCAGCTGTGCCAGGCTATTGAAAGGTAATTGTAGTCAGAAATGAGATATGTACTTTAAAAGGCATCTTGTCATCTCCTGTAGGGATTAATTTTTTCCCTGCTTGAAAAAAGCAGAAAAGATTTCAGGAGCAAGTACAGCGCAGAGTTTGATTTCTGTTGCAGTTTTTGGTTATAGTGTGTCTGCGAAAAGACAAACTTTCACCCCAGGGAGTACTACATACTATAGCCAAATTCCCATTTTCTCCACTGAATGCGCCATTATGTTTGCTTCATTAATTATCAAAGTCAGCAAGCGTTGTCCTTCTCCCTCTCTTTGGGCTGTCCCGATATGAATTTGCAGTGCTGCGTTTTCACTCTGCTGTGAATGTTGAGGAGCTGCTGGGAAGAACTGTGCCCATCCATTTGCCTCCCTACAGCTGGGCCTGTGCCTGGGACCTGAAGAGTCTTCAGATGCAGCATCTCTGAGGCACAGCAATCATAGCAGGCTTTATTGAGAATGGTTTTTAGTAGAGTGCTCCTGAGTGAGTCCACAGCTAATTTTCAGCTGTGGAGACAGTAACTTCTAACGGCAAGTTCTCTGTTTCTCTCTGTAATTTCTTTTGCCCCTGTGTGCACAATGCTTTAAAAAATTCAAAATAAAAACATAACCTGATGCATTTGTTTAGCATAAAACAGCCTTTTGCAAAACACTTTCCATCTCCCAGGCACAGATGCTTGGTACATGCTCAAGTACCCACTCCACACGTATTCAGTATGATCAATACCCCCAGCACCTGCTTTTGTGTGTGCTCCTGATGTCTGCATCTGGGAGAGGAATTTTAAAACAAGCCGCTCTCCTCTCCTTTATTTATTCTCAACTTTGGATCAGAGCACCGTGGAAATAAGACCTATTCAACAGCACAAACTCAAGAAGATACGGTTTGCTGCTTTGCAAGTACCCCTCACCAGACCTGTGCTGTGCCTAAAATCTTGATCGACAGTGTTCCCTGCTCATCCAATTCTTAGGCTTCCTGTACAGCTCTGCCGGTACATCTCTGACTGCCTTCTCTCTATCGTGCGTCCTTTCCACAAATTTCACACAATGCTGCCACTGCACCTCGACGTGGACCTGTGCAAAATGTTATAAATAGGAATGGCTGGATACGGCAGCTATCAGAGGGGTTTACGATTATCTGCAGGCACTATGGTACCTGATTAGAGGATTTCTTTCCCTGAGTATTAAAGGTTTGCAGGTGTAATTTGCCACCTTTAATTTCACTGAAATCTTTTCATGTTTGTGCGCCTCATTCTTTATCACCCATGTGGATTTTCTCCAGCTTATATTTTTAGTTTGAAAATATCAAACATGGAATTCAGTAGTGCTTCCCCTCTATTTGAATGCTCATTGCTATGGTGATAGTTCCAGGAAGGAACGCTGTCAAGGGTCTTTTAGAAGATTTTTATGTTTGTGGTATAACTATTTTTATTATCTTGTGAGAGAAGGTGACAATTATCTTTTGCTCCTTGTTTAGTGCTTTGCTGTGTACTCAGGTTTTTTTTTTTTTTTTTTTTTTTTTTTTTTTTTCGCAGCTTGTTAGACATACAAGCATCTTTCTGTGGTGGTGTACAAGCATACTTCTGTGTTTTTGTCCAAACAACCAATGCAATTAAAGATAAATGCAGGGGAACGCAGACTCGCAGCTCCCCCTGCTGTTCCAGGCATATGCTGTTTTCTTTGCACTGTCCTCCCCCAACATGTTTAAAAATCAAATAAAAATTACACACAGCCACAGGGCGCTGCCGCCTCTGACCTGACTTGTGCTGTCCCCTCCGCTGCAGTTGTTGAAGGGAACTGGTGCTTACAGTGGGAGAACGAGTGTTCTTTTTGTTTCATATTTGGAGTTTCTTGCCAACTCTTCGTGACGGTGTGCATCACCTCCTGGGAAGTCTGGAGGAGAAACTGTCCTCAGGGCCTGAGATAGCTGTTGGCCAAGAGCTTCCTTCAGCTCATCTCTGATCGTCTTTGGTCTCTTGAGGTGCAACAAAGTAGTATTCAGCCAACATTTATGAATGTGTTGAACACAATTTGTTGGATTTTTTTATTTTATCTCTTTACTGCTTCGACAGAATGGCGCATTAAATTGGACTGAAATCAACTGTGCTTGCAAATGGCCAATAAAGTCTCTGTGTCTGGAAACTGCTTCCCCAGTTGTTAGCACTCTTTTTAATACCTAAGTTACGTTCTTGTTCCAGATTATTTTATATTGAAGTTTGTATCATTTTTAGGTGTGATATTTGCAGAGCAAACACTTGCTTGGCCAGTGGAGAAGGTGCATACCAATCTGCCAGTAGTGTAAATGGTGAATTATTGTGGCTGTGAATTTCCCTTTCTGTGGTGGAGTTGTCTGGTTACATATAGGATGACCATCTCTCCAGCAGACGCCTGCTGAAGTCAATTGTGCTGCAACAGAAGCATGTATTCAGAGCTGGATGTACATTTTTGCTTCTATAATTCCATGTACAAGCTCTGAAGATAGTAGGCTTTATTGGTTCAGTGTGAAGGCTTTTGTTCTGATGTGATGACTAATAGCTTATTGATAAATGAGGGGAGTTTTTATATATATCCTTGTGTGCATGATTATATTTGTGTATATTTGTAAGGCATTTAGTGGTATTTATTGAACTGGGAAGTGAGGAGCTCATTTCCTCTGACCTGGTTGCTTCACTGATCTAGTGTTCAGCTTTACTCTGAGCTGTGACAGTAGGTTGAAACTTTCTTACATTTATCTGAGCTATGCTGATTCTGTTCTTATGACCACATATACTGTGCACATCTTAGGTCCTTACCATTACAGTCCAGAATAACCTTCAGCACAAGCCTGAGGCAGAATATGGAAGTGGGTGCTACTATTGTAAGTGGGTTGGTCCAAAAGGAATGCCTCCTACTTATTTCCATGGAAACTACAACAAAGTGTATAATAACACTATTTGACAGAGAAAATTCCCAGCTACAAAACACTGTTTTTCAACATATTTGCCACCCTTAGTTCTGCATTTTCACCTGCAATGAACAAGAGCCTGCATGCTGCACTTGTAACAATCTGCCATACCACCACCATCTGCTTCTGACATCACAGGCCATCATAATAAAATAGGAGGCATTATTTTTGGAGCAGGCCTTGTAGTTTTCTTTGGTAGATGGAGCTAACGTGTAGTTGAGGTCTTCAAAAAGCGTGGGAGTTCAGCTGTTAGAAACACCACTTAGGACAGGGTGACAGTCAGCAAAAACAAGCTTACTAAGACTTCAGTACACTGATATTTTCACAAATCTTGCATTTTCTGCCTGTCTTTTGGATGGGCATGGTTCTGTAATATCACGTATCAGAACTGAAAATGTAAGGATATCTTTTTTCTTTTTTTTTTTTCTTTAGGTTAAAATATTTAAAATTCATGTATCTCCTGGAGGAGTTTGTTCCTTGCCAACACTTGTAGACAGTGAGAGACATTTTTGCAAGTCATTTGCAGATGCCTCCTTTACAGGAAAATGTACGCAGTGTTAGTTTACTGCCTGAATTGAATTTCGAAAACCTGAAACCTATTTTTATAAATTGGAGTGGATTGCCTTTTCAGACATACCATTTAGTTATTTTTTAGTTTTAAATGTAGTCTTGGATGAAGAGAAAATTATGTTTATTCTATATATTCATATGTTAAGCTATATATTCATATGTCCCAGAAATTTGTGAGTTGGAAAAGTTAAGAAAAATCTCGTGGAGCAAAATGTTCTGGAGTGTAGTTTTAAATTAGGAGATTTTAAACCCACCTGAACAACTTTCACTCCATTTAGAGGCTTTTATCAGAACTGATGGGGCAGGACTACGAACAAAAGCTATTGGTATTACAAAGTTAAGCAAGAAATCCTCTGTACCGTGCTGTTCTGGTCATGATTGCAGCTGCACTAAGCTAAACCTGCTCCTCCACCCCTCTGGTGACCTTGGCTGTGCTTCAGCACACAAAGAATTGAAGCAAAAGGCAAACTCTAGTAAATATTAGTTTCTGTCACTTGCAGATATACAGACTACATATAAAGATAACGGCATGTGTGCTCATGTTCCTCTCTAGCTCTTGCCTTCTCTGAAGTGGACTTGGTGTTTTTGCAGCTGAATTACTCTGACATAAAACTTTCTGGACTGTGCTGGTGGTTGAGCTGAACTCTGTAGCATTGCATAGGTGCTGAGGCTTTGCAGAAGTACCCATTACATTTGTAACAGTGCTAATTTTTGAGAGCCACACAGAGAAGACTTCAGATTCAGCTTGGCTGATTTGTTCTTCACACTGCTCCTGCGGTGAAGAGGATTGATTTTTGTGTTTCTTTTGATATTTGGCTTCCTTTCCTCTGGTACTCAATGCTTCAGGCCTTAATCCTTTAACCTTGAATCTGAGCATCAAGGCTTCAGGAGGGATCCTGCCTTTTGATGGAAAGAGAACATCTTTTGTTGTTGCAAATGGTTGGGAGTGGTATAAAGCAAGGCAGATCTCCAGACAGTACATATTCCTCTGTTGTGTTAAAAGACTATAAACAGAGGATGGGTTTAGTGGGGATTATAAATAATCTAGAGGAAGGTGGGGTATTAGGAGCAATGGAAAAGAGTTAATGACTTTTTCTTTAACATTTCACCAAGAACCAGTCTATCATGACAGATGTGTACTGGGTTGCCAAATGCTAGAGTCTGATTTGGGTAACGGTTCAAAGCTCAGCGTGTCGTGGAAATGGCAATGTGGTCCCTGATGGAACAGGGGAAAAAAGCTTTTCAGCTTCTCAAAGGGCAATATTTGTGGAAGCAGATGCTTGCTTTGCCCTACCCAGCATAAAGAACAGTTCTGTGGGCAGCCGGGAGAGTTCGTACTGCTGGATTTTTATAGGATCATTAATTATATGTTATAAGGCAGCTAAGCATGGCATTCCTAACTCGATGAATTCCATTATGAATGGCCTTTTCATATTCTTCATCTCATTATATTAAATGCATGTGACCTGAAGTTTAGCTAAAGTTATTGTTCGGGTTAACTTTCATTTAGTGGTTGCCCTAATTTTAGAAACAGTATGATCTTTAGATTTTATGGAGAGACAGTTTTTTTAATGCATGTTTTTGCAGCACTATTTTAGATAATTTCTTTTGGATCTAGGTATGAACTTCTGTGAGGTGGCAGGGAAGGGATTTAGTCATTCCTTGATTTGCCTGGAGATTTCCGTGCCCATATCCCCAGATGACAACATCCAGTTACATGGATTTGGCTATCATCTCTCTGCCAATAACTCTTAAACCCTCTGCTCTGTTCTGTCTAGTCTTGCATATCTGACTGCCTCCCTGACACATAATCCTGGTTGTTTTGCCTTCAGATCATTCCTAATCTGGCCAAAACAGAACTCCTTACTTTTTTCTTCAGAATCTCTCTTCACTTCTGATTTTGATAACAGTGCATCCTCTCTGTCACTCAGACTTGTAACCTCAGGGTCATTCTCCTTCCCATGTGCATCAGAGCTGCTGACAACAATTGCAGTTTCTTTCTCCTCTGCAGCAAAAACATACCAGTAGTGTGTCAGCATTTAGAACACCATATAGCACTTCATCCTGCACCTTGACTGCTGTAAAATCTTTTTTGGCTGCTCAGTATTCACGTCTTCCCTTCAAAATAAATTATCCAAATCAGCATCTTTGCTGCGCATTCAGATCTTGTCCCTGTCGCTTCTCTGAAACTCTCCACCAAAGCCAGTTGCCCATAGTATCAGTCTACAGGGTTCTGCAGAAAGTCACACTGACAATTACTTTTTATTTTCTCTGCCCTCTCCTCGTCTTTACTCTTTTGGTTAAGAGAAACTCAACATTTTATTGGGCAGTGTGTGAACTCTTTTGACCATGTAATCCTACCACATTGCCTAATTACTTCTGTCTTTTGGACCCTTTGAGTTGCATCGTGTGGTTCCTGCCTCCGTCTGTCTGTTCTGACATCTTTCCTGTCTTGCAACTCCAAACTCTTTTTTCAGAGTTTACTGTGAGTTTCAGACTAAATCATTTCCTTCCATAAAGATGGTCTCTGCCCAGCAAATCCACATAAAATTTGAGTCATACTCCAAATATCTCACCGGTGACCTTGGGAGGGAAATATTGTAATTCAGCTGAAGTGATATATTATCAGCTTTTGAGTGTAGAAAAGCTTATGTATTGCTTTTGGAACATGCAAGTTATAAACAAAACAATATTCAAGTACCTTCAGTTGTCTGTCAATAATGTCAGGCTTTGTCTCTTTATGTAACTGCATGCCCTTCTGTTTGATCGATGCCTCGTTAATCCTTTTTTACTTTTTAACTTTGTGCTCCTTTAATCTGCATCTATGTCCTGCATCCTTTCTGAGAACGTAATGTCTCTGAGAGAAAGGCTAAATTTATACACTGGCTTCACATGCAATAGATGGCCAGGCAACACAATGCAAGCCTCTGAAAACACACCTCACAGTGTCAGAGTGACACTGATGGGAGCAGCTCTGGACAGACATTTCCAAAGAAATTCTAACAAACCTCTGCTGAGGCAGACTTTCAAGAGCTAAGTTCAATTTGTTTATTTTGATTGGTAAAATATAAGCTAGATTTTATTAGCCTGTGGTAGCTATGTGATGACAAGAGAAGCTGTCCTAACAAAAGTACAGAGCCCACAAGGTTTTGCCAGTGTCTTTTCCCCTGGATACTGGACATCAGAGCACGCATCACAGCAATTGATTTTATAAGAGCTATTCACCTCTCAGAGAAGCAGTGATTTCTTGTGTTAAAAAGAAATCTTTGGTGTTTGTTTTTTTGTTTGTTTGTTTGTTTTTGTGGGGCCCAGGTCATGATTTTCAGAGCTGTATGCCATCAGTTAAGCATCTCAGTCTGTACTGTGCTTGCAATAAGTAGCTGATTTTTCTAACGCTATCTGTCAAGCACAGTCTGAGGAGTAAGTAACTTCTGTGCAATGTAAGTGGACAGAAGTGATTTTTTTAATCTTTACCAAGAGCTACTTTGTCCAATCTACATCTGTTGGATATGGTAAACCACTGGTCTGAGGAAACTCCGAAGTATAATTTCTCTATTTACTTCTCTTTGAGCTATAAGGTTTTTATTTTTGTTTTATTTTGTTTTGTTTTTAAGCAGATCAATAAACAATCTCAGTGTTTTCATTTTAGTAAGCAATATAATATAGATGAGTACTAGTGTAGTAGTAAATCATTAATATACTACTTCATCATAGGGTGACTATGTCCCACAGATGTGATTTAATCACGAAAAAAAAGGCCAGTGAAGTGCAAAGATGGATCAGAGGGGGTGTTTCCAACAGAAACGGGGTAGCATGTGACACCATTTTAAAAGAGCCTTGTTTGAGAACATTTGGGGCACCATGTTAAAGAGCATGGGTGGAGCTCACTGGGAGGGCTATAAACTAGGTCTTATGGGGACAGGGAAGATAGTGAGCCTTCCCATGGAAAGGTATGGGATGTCATAGCCATATTAGAGGGACAGGGTGCTAGCAGAAGCTTTAAAAGACCCTCTGCCTCAAGAGGTGCTGGCAACACTACAGCACATACAAAATCCTGTGATGAAGAGGGAATGGCTCCTGGGGCAGTGGCTGCTGTGGCAATAGGATAAGTCATTGGGGAAAATTAAGGGAAATAGTTAAAAGGAATGAAGGAGTATACCTTTAAGGAGGTGATAAAACAAGTTGCACAGCTGAAATGCCTCTACACCAGAGCATGCAGCTTAGGAGACAAACATGGGAAGCTGGAAGCTACTGTGCCACTAGGAAACCATTATATAGTTGCTGTCACCAAAACCTGGTGGGATAATTCCCATGACCGGAATGTGGCTATTGATGGCTACAAGCTGTTCAGAAGGGATTGGTGAGGAAGGAGGAGAAGGGTGGTTGCTGTCTACATCAGGAAAGGAATAAAATGTGAAGAGCTGTCCCTAAGTAATAGTTATAAGCAAGTCAAAAGCCTGTGGGTGACAGTTACAGACCAAGGCAGCAAAGGAAGCCTTGTGATTGGTTTCTACTGCAGGTCACCCTCAAGTGGAGCCTGTCAATGAGGCCTTCTACTTCCTGTAGCAGGAGGCATCACAATCACAAATGCTTGTCCTGCTGGGGGACTTCAGCCACCTGGACATCTGCTGTGGACAAGGAAAGAGCCACTGATGTCATCTATCTGGACTTCAGTAAGGTCTTTGATGCAGTACCGCACACCGTCCTTCTCTCCAAATTGGAAAGAGATGGATTTGATGGGTGGACTCCAAATTGGAAAGAGATGTATTTAACGGGTGGACTGTTCAACGGATGAAGAACTGGCTACAGGATCGAGTCCAGAGAGTGGTGGTCAATGGCTCCATGTCTGGATGGAAATCAGTGATGAGTTGTGTACCCCAGGGGTCAATGTTATGGCTGATACTCTTTGATATCTTTATCAATGACATTGACAGTGGGTTGAGTGCACCATTAGTAAGTTTGCTGATGACACCAAGCTCTTAGGTACTGTCAAGACAAAAGATGGATGGGATGCCATCCAGAGGGGCCTAGACAGGCTGAGCAGCATTCCCAGAAGAACTTCATGAGGTTCAGCAAATCCAAATGCAAGATCTTGTGCCTGGATCAAGGCAACCGTCACTACTAGGACAATCTGGGAGATGAAAGGATTGAGCACAGCCATGCTGGAAAGAACCTGGGGGTACTGGTGGATGGTAGCTGGGTGTGAGCCAGCAGTGTGCCCTCGCGGCCCAGCCAGCCAGCCGGATCCTGGGCTGCGTCCAAAGCAGCGCGGCCAGCAGGGAGAGGGAGGGGATCCTGCCCCTCTGCTCTGCGCTGTGAGACCTCACCTGGAGCACCGCGTCCAGAGCTGGAGTGCTCAGCACAGGAGAGATGTGGGCCTATGGGAGCGTGTCCAGAGGAGGGCCACAAAAATAATGTGAGGGATGGAACAGCTCCCTGTGAGGACAGGCTGAGAGAGCTGGGGCTGTTCATCCTGGAGAAGAGAAAGCTACAAGGTGACCTGTAGTGGCCTTTCAGTATCTAAAGGGGAGCTACAGGAAAGAAGGGGACAGGCTCATTAGCAGGGTCTGTGGTGAAAGAACAAGAAGAAATGACTTAAAGCATAAAGCAAGTAGATTTAGGTTGGATGTAAGGAAAAAGTCTGTTAGAGTGAGGGTGGGTGGTGATGCACTGGAACAGGTTGCCCAGTGATTGTCATTGATGCCCTGTCCCTGGAGACTTTCAGGATGAGGTTGGATCAGGCCTTGAGCAACCTGATCTAGCTGTGCCTGTCCCTGCTCATTGCAGGGGAGTTGGACTCGATGACCTTTAAGGGTTTATTCTCACTCTGAGGATTATATGATCCTATGTATAGTTTTTGCTGCAGACCTAGCTGTATTCTAACATTTTGTTTTGATCACTGTATAAAACAGAAGTAAAACAATATAAAGCTTGTGTTTGGTTGGGAGAGCCAGAGCGAAGGTATAGTCAGAATCATGTTAGAGCTGTGCCTTGTCTTAACTTGTGCCCAGTCTTAACTTGTGCCCCAACACTGAGCTTGTGGTGGCTTTTTAGAGTGACAACAGCATTAAAGCCTTCAGACAACTGATTTGCTGGCCCCAAGATTTGTTAAACTGCATCAGTAAAAAATCTATATAATTCTAAAAACCAATAACAATCTGTGCTTAAAATGATTAATTTAATCAACATTCAACACAGGTAAAGATGATTAGAATAAGAGGACAGATTTTCTGTGTATTTGTAGCTCTTTGTAATGCCTGTACACAAGAGTGCAATCTTAAATATTTGTTGGTCTAATTAGGCACCTCTTCAAAATGTCTTGTCAGTAGAACACTTCAGAAAGCCTCTGAGTGCTGGCTTTCCAACTCGCAGAATTTTATTCCTTTGCTGTATTGTCACTTGTCTTCAGCAAATGTTCACTCTGTGATGTGATGCATGGGTAGAGAAGGGGCAATTGCTGCTTATTACCTCATTAGTAAGGTCCTGTTGTCAACACATACTAGCTTGTCAGGAACTTATATGGAGGATCTGTATGGAAAATCGTTGAAGGAAACACAAGGACTCTTGCACCAGGCAGGTGCACTCAGGCACACTCAGCCTGAGTCTTGCAGCAGCCCTGAACAACCTGATCTAGCTGTAGATGTTCCTGTACAATACAGGAGAGCTGGACCAGATGGCCTTTAAGGATCCCTTTCAACTCAAACAATTCTTTGATTGTATGATTCCAACCTGTTTTTCAGTGCATCCCATTGAATGTAGAAACTCTTTTTCTGGGTGAGACAAGTTCAGAAGGGACAATGCAAAGTTCATCTGTGTCTTTATCATAACCAGACTGCACTCTAATTTTGGGGGTGTTTGTTCAGAAGATGGGTAGCATTCGGCTTTTCGATGGGTACGTTGTAAATGGGGCTAGCTCTCAGCCAAACAATAGTGATTCTGGTTAAGATACTCTGAAGAGTATATGATTATCCTGCTGAAGGAGAGAGTTCTGCATTTTGATCTACTGGAGAAGTTTGGACTCAATTCAGAAACTTTATTTGTCCTAAACAGGCTTTTGCATCATTCCTTATGGTACTTTCAGTGGTGACAGCTAGGCAGGCTTTTCAGATATATACAGACGCTGTTTTGAAGGATTGTTTTTATACCTATGACTTGACATTTACATGACTTTCTTTTGTGAAGTCTGACAGCACTGCTTGCTGGAACGACAGCTGCTCTACTCTGCTCTATAAGAAAGGCCAAACACACAATCACAGCATTTTGTCCTGTTAAGCTTTGCCAGTCTGCTTTTTGTGGGCATTTCCCTATAATTGTCTTTATGCTGGAATTTTCTGAGGATTCAGAGATTAAAAGAGAAAGTAAACAGAGTTCATTTCAATGTTTATTAGCGAAACTGTAGAAGTAGTGTAGGAAGGGTGCTGGTGGGAAGTTGGAGCATAAGCTAACTTCAAGCAGAATGAGGACAGATCTTCAAAGGAAAGGCATGAATTTAATTTTAGGAGGAATTTAGCTTAGTACTTCCTACAAACAGACCTTAACTGTGTACATTAAGCAAAATCCTGACTTCATTGAAGATAAGGGAAGTATTCTGATTGATTCAATGAGGCCAGGGTTTCACCTATGGCTGGTATGATCTAATAGGTCACTGATAATTAAGAGCATATGCAGCCTCAGTTCTTGCTAGTGGAATTAAATGTCTGAGTACCAGTTACTGAAGGAATGGGGAAGAAACTGGTTTCTGCAAGAGTGGTCTGGAGTAGTTGTGCTGTGGATTATATTACCCTGGCAGAACTTGTACATAAGAAAGTTTTTTATTTTCTTACCCATATGACTCCTCTAAGATGAGGAGGAATGTAAACCAAAAGCAGTAGGTTCAAGACAGATGATTCAACAGAAAGAAACAGCAGAAACCTGATGCAGCCTTCCAAATGCTGTATTGGATTCAGGGACGCTGAATCTGAAGAGATGTGTAAGTTCTTTATAACTCCACAGCAATATTGCATGCATAATAGCATGTAGATTGTAGGCAATCACTGTGTATTTTCCGTGATGAAGAAGTCTTTAGTTACAGACAGGTTTGATAATATTTATATTTCAGTTACGGAATTGTTCTTGTCTGCTGAGGTGTTCTTCTATTTGTTGCTGACTTCTGCCTTTTACATTGAGAAATACTGAAGAAAGGAGATGGACACTGTCTTGAAGATCTCCACAGTATAAATGAACATGCGAAAGCAGCTGTTTCTTATTAACATGCAGTTGATCCCAGCAGTGTCATTAACATGCTGATACATCTAACATAAGCCTCAAAATGCCAGGTTTCATAATTGGACCATGAAATCTCACTCTAGGCTTGAATATGGTCTTCAAGATCTGTATTAGAACAGGATATTTTCCTACTTTTTAAAGGAAAGGAGGAGAAAATGTTAAGCTTCAATTTTTTTCAAGCACTCGGCTTCAATATCAAATAGGCTTTAGATTTTTACCAGTATGTTTGGATGGTTGTTGATCTTTTGACATAAACAGATTGCTTTTGTCATGAAGAATGCAAGGGTGATGGCATTCAGTGATGAGAGGCTGTCCTGAAGTTCCTCTGTGCTTCTCACCTGCAACACTGTTAGCCCTCTTCCAGCTCTACTCACCTCACACAAATCACGAATGAGCAGGCTATCTCCCACCTTTCTCCCATGTGCTGCTGTGGCTTTTGCATCTTGACGTGATTCTCCCCAGCTCTGCTTTAAAAAAGGGGCAGGATGTGTTCCCACAGAAGAGGATTTCATGTTGCAGATGGAGATGCTCTAATGAGGGCCATAAGTTATACCTCTTGTTGGGATTTGCCTCATGACTAGCTTTAAGCAGATACACACAAGTACATACCTGCTTAATTTCACTAATTATGACACTAATTTCAGGTGTCTTATTTTCTTAGTGTTTGAAAGTTGTCTCCAGTTCTCTTCTTCCTCTCCAGACCTGATTAACTTCCAGGGTCCTATCTTTCTTACCACATCTACTTCTTGCCTTCTTTACTTTGTGAATGAAGGTAATTCCATCCTGCCCTACCTGACATTATCAAAACAACAACAACAACGCGCTTCAGAAGGATGAGCCACTTGGATGTTATAGAAGTAGGAGCTTATGTGAAGTAGAATTACATGGTACACCTGAGAAGACTGAATAAGTTGTGGCTGGACAGAAGACCACTGATGTTTCTTCTGAGGGCCACTCATCTAAACTCTACAGTCCTACTTTTCACCCAGCAAATTGCCATGAAGACAACACGCTTGCCAAAAAGTCCCTCTTTGGAACTGGTGGTTTTCATAGCTGTGCTCTGATAACTTGATTTAAACCAATCTAAATCCACATCTCTGCTGAAAATGAAGATCCCATCATGTACTGTCATGTCTTTTGTCCCAGCGCTTTTAATATTCTTGCTTTATGCTGAGCTGACTTAGGAAGCTGATCTGGCTGAAAACTCTCTCAACCAAAGAGATGGGGTAGGGGAGGAAAAAATAATTTTCAGACTACTTGTACAACGGCATCTGAAATGGCAGTACAGGTTCCAGCTACAAAAACGTATTGCTTGGATTTGTCTACTTGTCACCAGTTTTGCATCATTAAGTGTTATGCACTCTTGGCCTGATATAATTGCAGCAGATTGCACACATGAACTGTTAATTATTTTATTTTTAAAACAGAAATTGCAGAACAGGAAAATAATATTCCAACATGTTTGCTTTTGGAGCTGACTTATCACAGCAATCTGTTAGTTCGATAATGGTTAAACTGTCAAGCCCTTGTCTCAACAGGGAGCAGCAGAGTACCATTAAGGCAGCCATCTGTTGAACATATATACTGGAGGCATGAATTGTCTTGCATTTTGGTTTTCTGACTAGTTATAACATAGTTGTGTTCTCTGGATACCACTGATCTGCACTGAAAAAAGCATGGAAAGATCATAGTTCAGTGAAAGGTGAGAATCCAAATTTGATGAATGGGAACCTGCCAGATGATCTCTAGCTATGGAGTAGTAAGAGATTAAACCTCTTGGGTGTACACATACTGATGGAGAATGCTACTCTGTGACAAAATTTTTAGCTGCTTCAGTTGCTTAGAAGTTCAACAGATCTGTAAAATTCCATTTGCAGACTAAGGCTACCATTATGTTGGACTGATTCATTAAGATGAGCAGCTAAAACAAGTTAAATTCTATCAAGAGTTTTCCTGCATTAATTTAAAAATTAATTTAGTTGGCTCTAAATGGACATTTGTTTTAGTATCTTGAAGAACTGACTTTCCTCTATTAAAGCAGAATAATGTATCTATATGGTGCCCTAACTTGAACAGTACATAAAGATTAGTAAATAAGACCCCATTAAAAATACTTATAATGTAAGTAACATGGGTCCCAATAGCCTTTCTAATGTCCATTAATGCTTATTCTGAGGATCAGAGCTCATTTTACTGAGCCATTTAGTCAAACCGTGTGATTATTTAGAAAGTTAATTCATGCATACTAAAATCTAGCTTAAGTAATGCAGAGGGTAGGAGGTAAAACTCTATGGAGACGATAGTCCTTTTTGTTATTTAATGATCAGCCATAATTAACTTGCAAATTTGAAATAATTAGAACAAATTAAAGGTATTTAACTTTGCCTCCCTAAAGAAAAATTCAAATTGCACCAAATGCAGCTTTAAATTATTCAAGTCTCAGAGGTCTGTGCTGGGTTTTTTTACAATGCCTTTTCTATGATGAGAATACCAATCTGCTTTTTGTCAGAAAGCATCCTATCAAGTAATTGTTCTTTGTGTCTAATAAATGACAGCTATTCTTCTTTGTAAAAGTATTTCAGTCTCTGAAGACTACATCAGCATTTCCATGGCATTTTAATTCAATAAAACAAAAGGTTAATGTTTTTCTACTTTTTAAGGAATGCAAATACTAGCAGTATTCAATAGGTCTTGAATGACATTTAAAATTTGCCATTCATGCTCAGCAGGGATATCGCGATATGAGGCACAGACAAAATGGAAAAATGTTCAAGGTGTGTTCTTCTTCGTTGGTGATGTACTTCAATATTCATAAGGAGGCAGTAATGCTGAGTCTTGCTTCTTTTCTGATGATGCTACGTTACAATTCCTGCATTAGTAGGTAGGTTAGGTGGGTTAGGTAGGTTAGGAAGTTCTTCACTTAGACAGGCTTCTCTGTTGTGTCGTCTTGGGGAACGCTGTGACAGTTCATCAGATAACATGGTGCCCTATGGAAGTCCTACTATCCAGTTACCTATCCAGTTTACTGATTATTTCCTTAAAATAGCTTTTTCCTTTACATTTTTTTTTTTCATTTTTACATGTTGTTAATTTTTTACTTTTCTGCATTTCTCTGCATTATCCTTTTTCTTCCTTGGGAATGAAATTCCTCAGATTGCTTGTCATTTCAAGTTTTGAGTCTCCATCCTTACTTGAACAAAATTTTACTGTTGGCCTTTGATTAAATTTTGAAGAACCAAGCTCTAATTCATTGTTGAGTGAGCTATAAATGCAAAAATGTTTGCTTTTGTTTTTTCCTTATAAATTAGCATCTGCAACTCTTCCTTAGCATGTATTTCTGTTGGAATTTCCTCTGACGTAACATTATTTAAAACAAAATCTGGTATTTTTGGAATGACCACACCATGTAAGGTATATGGTAGTGAACTAGTGGAGCAATTGGTTCCTTCTCTGCACAAGGGTCACTATCTTCATCAAGACAATCGCTCATGTTTTTAAAGTGTTAATCATTAAGAAACAGACAAAAAAAATACTAAGTCCTGTATGATCAGAGAAATCTGGTCAACGATTACACCTTTAAGCCTCCTTAAATGATTGTTAGGGTCCAGACCAACTTTTGGCTATACTCTGGGTTGCAGGAATTTGAAGATTAATAATTCCATAGAATTCAAATAAGATACTAAATTAGTCTGCCATTAATTTTAAAAACACTTTGCAATGTTATTAAGTCACCATGGAGCTTGAAACCCTGAAGTAAATGGAGGTTATTTGGAGAAGTTTTATCCAACACTTCAGCCAGTTATTATGGGTCATGAGCCATTATATAATGTTCTGCATTAATAATACAGGGGAAATACTAATTGTCAAACAGGCACAGTGGACCCTATTAAAGAGTGACTTTTACAGCACATTGATTTGAAACTTTTAATTTAGCTATCGTTTTCTGATGGGAGCACTGGATATCTGCTTTTTTTTTTTTTTTTTTTCCCCCTTGGATGTACACTAACTTCAGTAATGTAAGCTCTTATATAAAAGGTACTTGTGAATCATCCTCTATAAAACTGTATCCCCAATAATGCAAACTTAGTGGCAGTATTTGAGTTATCTGTGCAAAATTGGTACTTAAACAGGAAAAAGATTTGTATAATCTTCTGCTAACTTAGAAAAGCTGCATGTCAGTCCCACACTTGCAAACGGAGTGGTTTAATCTTGGGATGAACTATCTTCCTTCCTGTGGATAATCCAAAGGTTTAAAAAATATTTTTAATTGCTTTCTTTAACTGCATAACAGTCATGAGTGCAGTGACATATAAATTTGGGGAATCCTTGTCTAAACAGTAGTCTTTTTCTCAGAACAGAATTTGAAAGCAGTCTGTTGCCTTTACTCAGAGAAAGACAGTCTTGATGACCTGTCTTCCCCAAATGTTTTGTGACTGTGTGTGTCTACAGGGACTGAAATCATGCTTACTCTATATCACCAAATTTGCATCCTGGCTCTGTTGATGGAATACTTATAATCTTGTGTAGGAGACCTTCCTGGAATGTGCTTTCCATTGTTTTTTTCTGGATAGCCTTCTCTTTCTACCTAAGGTGTTGCACTTGCTACACCAGGTTCTCTCCCTGCAGTTTGTTCATACATTTGCTGACCTGCTGAGAATGACCTCTCACAACTTTTTGCCTCTCATCCTTGTCTTTTTCCTTTAATCAACATATCATCTACGTTCCCCTTTGAAAACTGTGTTTCCAGTTTTCTCCCCTCTGATTCTTTTCTATTTCCCCTTTTTCCTAAGAAAGTGAGCATTTTTTATTACTTTTTTCTTTCAGCCTTGCTCGACTGTACTGGGTTGAGCCTTTCTGTATCTTCATCCCACTTGTCCTGTTATAAACACTCAGAAAATCCAAGACCTAATGCTTTGGAGAATATCCCAAATACTGCAAAACTCCAAATAAAATTGTCAGACTGCTGCCAGTTGCTGATAACCAATGACTCCCATGGAAGTTAAAGTAGTTGGTACCCTAACCCTTCAATCCTCAGGCAACCTGCCTCCAGAAATCATAAATGGAGTGAGTAGGAGCTCAACCAGCACCATGACGGTTATGCTTCTGGGGAAGGAAGTGTTGAAGAGTTGTGCAGTGTCGATATCATGCAGTTGTGTCATTTTTCTTTCTTCCTAGTGTACCAATGTCAAAACGTGAAGATTATTATCCGAGGACACCACCAGTGAGCAAAGCCTCCAGAACATCACGGAGCAGTGGTGGGAGCAGTTCAGAGAAGAAGATGGCCAGTTTTAGTGCAAATGTGGAAGATAGGCGAGCCGTCCTGATGCAGTCCAAGAGGGAAGGCAGCAAGTCAAGGAAAGGTAAGAGAAAGCATAATGTATTGCAGGGCCGTGATTGTGCTGTTGGCATTTAGAAATTGTATATGTGTTCAAGAGCAGATCAGCAAAATGCACAATTAGAGAAGATTGCTTAAGTTGCTTAAAACAACCCAACAGAAGCTAGCTACATTTTAAATGAAAACATAGAAAACCTTGTAAATAACAAGTGATCTTCTTGGTTGGTGTTCCTGATGAAAGAGAAAAGAATAGCCCTTTAATCTCAAAAAGTTACTCCAACAATTCTTTTTCCTTGCCCAGCAAGCAGAGAATAAATGCAGTGGGGCTTGTTCTTGAAATGTAATCTTCTTCACATTCTTTTCACCCCAAGTAATGGCTCCACCATTACAACCTGATATTTTGCTACATGGGGATGTCCATACTGCTAGAATCTATCCTGCTCTTAGCTTAGTACCTCCACTTACAGAGCAGAGAGAGCTTTCTTTCTCAGGAAGAGAATATGTTGGGCACAAAAGCTGCTTGGATGTTTCACTGCTGAGCCTTGAACATAATCCTAGGTTCAATTATGAGCTAGCTTTTTTTTTTCTTAACTTGTCAGCCAGTTTGCTGTATATGTCAGCATAAAAATAAAGAAAATGGCAAAATGAGAAGAAATGTGGTGCAGTTCTCAAAGGAACAAATAACTTGTGTTATTGGTTAAGACCGTACCAACATTAAAAAGCGGTCCCTGTGAAGAAACTTTCAAAAGGGTATCATCAGCCTGGACCCAAACAGTGGCTGAGGTTAATCTCTTCCAAGGCACAGCTACAAAAGTTGGAAGCCTGTAAAGGGCTTGTGTCCAAAAAAAATCAATTTCTAATTTGAAACAAAATCATTTTTGACTAACAGGGGTTCAGGACCCATTACTTTTGCTGTATAGTCTGCTGACATTTCACACTTTCTGTTGTGCACAATGAATCCTAATAGTCATTTTATAACATTGCTACACCAATCAATTTAAGCAAGAGAAAGCCGTTACAATTCTGCAAAGTTTCAGGGGCAATTTTCACTGATGGTTTTCTTTTATGTTTTTTTCAGCTATCATTATTTTTTTTTCTTCTCTTTTCCTCTTCCTTCTTCCCTCTTCTTCTCAATACTGTAGTGATGAAATTGAGATTTTTCACAGTTGGATGATGGGTTTTGTTCCTTGGATAGGGATAGTCCCAAAAAAGTAATTTATTTTCCATAGATTTGGGGGAGAAAAAAATATCCAACCTGGGTTCTCCTGCATTCATTCATTTTATTTTCTAGTACTTAGAAGAAGTTAGAAGCTGCACCTGGATATTGTATGTGGGAACTGAACTGCACCTATGCTGATTTAGTGAGCATAGTGGTCAGCATAATGTCTGCAGTGTTTTTTGCATGCACTTATCAGCATTACTAGCTTTGAGTTGCACGGCAAAATTTAGCTTATAAACATCGGCATTTGCTGTGATACCAGATAAAGTTCAGAGAAATGCTTTCAAGCTGTGGAAGTACCTCAGGTCTATTACTGATTTGAATAGCTTGTTTATCACAAGGCAAATTACCTAGCACTAATCACTGAAGTTGAAGTCTTCTGTATTTAGAACCTTTTTAATTGGCTTCCCTCTGTTATATGTTTGGACTCCTTTAACAAGCATACACACATACTTGTATGGTGTTTTTTCATCTCAGGATCATCAGGGCACAATGTTAAGTTTCTTAATTCCAGTTATCCTTGGATGTACCTGTTCCTCATCCTTACTTCTCCTAGATATTACCATCTGTTGCTGAATAGGGATTTCAGAGTTTCTTTTTCTATTAGCAAGTGGCTATGTAGCATCTAGCAAAAATAAAATGGGGGAATATCAGTACTGTTTTTGTTGTGAATTCATGAGAGTGTAATTTGTCATACGGCATCAGAGTTTGGAGCCACCAAGTCTGGAAGACTCTCTGAGATGGTGGTTGATGCCTACTGTCTCAGTAGAAAGTGGTCCCTCTTCTTCACTGCAGTCACTAAGCCCCAGCTAAGCCGTGCTATGGAAAAGGGGTACAAAGTCAACATGTCCCAAGACATGAAACTTGATGTTAGCTAGCTGCAAACTTTCGCTCGTTGATTTGGTCAGAAAACAGCAGTGCTAACTGCTGAGAGCTTCCTGACAGTCAGATGTTACACTATTGCTACAGAGGTCTACCTCATACCTCCATCTGTCTTCGTCAACTTAAATTGTGAATGTTTGAGAAAGGGGAGGATGGCTCTCCAAGCACATCTTATTGTAGTGCCAGGTCTGTTGTAGGTCTTTAGGCTCTTCTGCAGTATAATATAATTTTCCAGTACCTCTGGGAGAAGAGAGTGTCTTGTGGCACTGTGTAACTCATGATATTGTCTCTCCACAGCAACATATGTTTTCATAACAGATTTTGATGTTGTTCTTTTTCAGTGCTTTTGCTGTCTTAGATTTTGTTTTGAGAAGGTAAATTGACTAATCAGTAAACCAGTTCCATGTTGGAATGAAGGAGGGTTTTACTGCCCTCAGGATTGCTTACTGTGAGTGCAGTGTGTTTGGAAGGTGTAGTTCCTGACAAGCCCACTTTTCCTTTCTTGCTGAAAAGTTTAGTAAGGAAAGAGCATTTTTAAACTGGTCCCTTCACCTTGTGGAGTGAAAGGAGCACTTTGGCTCTCTTTACAAGCTGGAGGCTTACTGGACCAACCCTGCTTAGGCAGTCAGTGTTTATTCTTTCACTGAAAGCTTTTTGCCTTCTGTTTGCTCCTTAATTTTTATTCCTCTGCTTTACTAGGTGTTTGTGTCTTGTAGCCAAACTTTTTTTTTAGTTCTACCAGCAAAACTTTAAGCAGACGAAGCGATCCTCAAGTCTTAGATCTTTTCAGCAGTAAATTGTTTTTATTGGTGTCACCAGCAGCTATGTCAATTTGTACTAAAATCTAACAACTTGTCTAGTTAAAAAGCACTGAACTACAGAAATGTGTGTTTCTCTTTCCCCCTGACCTGGAAAATTTTGCTTTTGGGCTAGGAAAATAAGCTAGATTGTATTCTGCAATACTGGACGCTTTTGCTTCTGTACAACTTTTTAAAAGGCTTTCTCTTTACCTCCTTAAAATCTCTCTGCACTGAAACAAAGAACTATTTTTCCATTTGTATCACTTTAGGGGATGCAGCATCTGCATGATAGTGTGTAGCATACATAGCTTTCTTTTCTATATGCAAGAGAAAAAGTCAGAGAGAGAAAAAATATTTTAGCTCACATAATCCGTACTTTTCCAGGGGCTGATTTTCCTCTACAGTGTTTGTTTTTGGTAGGTTTTCTAATGGAGCTTCTTAAGGATTCAGGATCTGGAACATGTTCCCTTGAGGGAAGCCTCTTCCCTGCAATCGAATAGAGCAATTAGTTAATATTAGTGAAGTGCTTTGAAGATGTAAAGTACTATATAAATGTTAAGCATTATGAATATTACTATTATTCAATTCATAAAGATTTCTTTCATGATTATCAACCTAGATTTCCCATTGCTTTCTTTCATTCCATTGCTGCTTGAACCAGACTCAACAGCTTTTCTACATTCTTAGTATTCACACTTTCAAAAATGTAGGCTGCTTTATTTCCCCACTCTTTATGTGTTAGTTTTCTGTTTCTGAAGTAGAAATATTCAGCTATTAGAATTTTCTCAGAAGTGTATTTAACCTACTTTAAATCATTCTTATACCAAGTTAACAAAATTGAAAATAGTATTCTTAGTGTTAGTAGTTGAAGGCATCGGTAATTGCTTTGTGGGTAGCTAGCCATGCAAGCTTATATATAGTTTATTTTTTGCTATTCTTTGCTACTCCAGACTCTCTCTTTGCATTGATATCAGAATTTAGATTATTCACACCCTTTATTTTTTTCAGGTGAATTTGTCTATTCTTTTTCTATGTCCCTTAGTTCTCTAGGTCATCTGTAACTTTTCCTGTCTCATACTGTCTTCCAACACCTGGAAATCTAATTAATTTGCTGTCATTTGCATCACCCCAGTTCTGTACGACTTTTCATAAATAATTACCAGTCACTTCATAAATTCATTAACTAATTCTGTTTAGCCATGAAATATATATCCTTCAGACTAAAGATTTTCTATCTTTTTTTCCCCTTGATAATTTCTTTCATCAGCTTTATATAGCAGTATTTGCCAATATTCATTTTCTTTATTTTTTATACTATATTTTAAAATTATTAGTAGTTTGACCATTTTAGGATCATTATTGATTTAATCTTCTTCATATATTAATAGACCTGCTTTCTCTTTGGTGTTTCCTTTCCTTCATTAGACTTGTCTGCCTTTTTCGAGATGTATTTTAAAGCTTTTTTTTTTTTTTGTATATGCACTTATTCAATATTCACTTATTCTTTCTACCCCTGTTTTATATCTGTGTAGTCTAACAGCATCAATATATTATTACTTAGCCCCTTCTCTTGTTTTTCATTTCTGCCCTTGGTAATATTTTCAAATGTAGGTCTTTGAACAGTCCCCTTGAGGTTGTATTGGCCACTTCTGAGTCCGTATATTTTCTTTTTCAGAGAAATACGTCTACTTTGTTTTGAATGTAGTATGTTGACAATGTGCCAGCCTTTTCTCATACCAGGAATTGAATATATTCTCTCATGGTCGCCAGGTTTTTATTACTTCAGTATTAGTTTCTTAAGATCCAGCTGCCTCATTCCACTGTCACATGAAATGATTTCTAAATCTCTCTTATTGAATCTTGAAGACAGAAGTCTAAGCAAGAGGCTTCCTGTCTTTTTATGCGTACTCATTCTTATCATTGTTTGGCACACTCTCAAGTTATTAGGGACACCCTATCAACATACATCCCCATGATATTTAACAGTTTCTTCACTGATAATTAACTGTTCATTAGGTGAGCTTTTTTCACTACGTAGTGTTGAAGCACAATGCATTGTAGCAGGATAATAACAACCTACCTCTTTGTTAGCCTCCCTAGAATATACATTAAAACATATTATTTTACTAGAGTATAGACACGTATTTGTATACTTCTTAAATCAAAATTATCTCTTTGATGTCTGTAAATTTTGTGCTGAACCTGGCACTCCAACCTTGATGCGTTGCTTCGTATTTCAGCATGAATGGTAGATAAACTTGCTGTTCACAGGGCTAAGAAATATTTAGGCATGACAGAATTACTTAAAGTGCTAAATACTGATTTGATTTTGATTTTTGTTAAGACTTGTAGTTTTCCCCATATTTACTTCTTATTTAAGTTATGTTGGTTAGTCAGTGCTAGTTAGGACATATTTTTAAAAAGCAATCCCAGAGGCTTTTACATCCTAGATCAGATTACCCCTAATTTGCGTGTCCCAGTTATCACTGGCTACCTACATGCACACCGTCTAGCTAAACCTTATCTTTAAAACTTAGTTCTGAGGTGGATAGATGAAGTCTGTAATATAGGGGAAAATTTGTCTGGAATGTCATCCTTAAAGAGTTGCGATCAGTCTGGCTGACAGCGAGTTGCTAGTGAAGTCCATCAGTGCTTTGTACCAGGACTGATGCTGTTTAACAGTAGCAATCTCAACAGTGGTACAGGTTTCACCTTTAGCAAATTTGTAGACAGCACCAACTGGAGGAGTGTTAAGGAGCAGTGGTTCCAAGATGGATCCCTGGAAAACATCACTCGTGTACAGCATCCACCTGGACATAGAGGCACTGACCACAGCCCTCTGGCTGTGATCAACCAACCAGTTCCTTATCCATCAAATAGCCTACCCTTTGAACCCACACCTCTCCAATTTAGAGAAAAGGAAGTGGTGAAGGAGTATGTCAGAAGCCTTGAAGAAATCCAGGTAGATGACATCAGTTTCCCTTCCTCTTTCGACTGATGCCTTCACTCCACCGCAGGAGGTTCCATGTTGGTCAGGCATGATCTGCCCTTGGTGAAGCTGTGATAGGTGTTTCAGATCACCTTCTCATCTTGCATGTTGCTTAACATGTTTTCCAGCAGGATCTGTTTCACAATCTTCCCAGGCACAGAGGAGAGGCTCATGAGCCTGTAGGTCCCCAGGTCTTCCTTTCTCCTTTTCTTAAAATGGAGAGTCATGTTTCCCATTATTCAGTCACTGGAGACTTTATCTGACAGCTGTGACTTTTCAAATATGATGGAGAGTAGCATGACAACCACATCAGCCAGTTCCTTCAGGGCCATGGGGTGCATGTCACAGAGTCACGGAATCATAGAATGACAGTATTGTAGGAGTTGAAAGGGAACTCCAGAGATCACTGAGTCTAATCCCCTGCCAAAGCAGCTTCCTAGTGCAGGTTGCTCAGGTAGGCATCCAGGCGGGTCTTGAACGTCTCCAGAGAAGGAGACTCCACCACCTCTCTGTGCAGCCTTTGCAGTGCTCCATCACTGCACTGTGAAGAAGCTCCCACACACATTTGTGCAGAACTTCCTATGCTTCAGTTTGTGTCCATTTCCCCTCATCCTATCACCACACACTGCTGAGAAGAATCCAGTCTCATCCCTTTGCCTCCAGCTCCTTAGATATTTATAGATGTGGATCAGATCCCCTCTGAGTCTCCTTTTCTCAAGGCTGAACAGACCCAGGTCTCTCAGCCTCTCCTCATAAGGGAGGTGTTCCATGCCCTTTATCATCTTTGTGACCCTCTACTATATTCTTTCAAGGAGATCCCTGTCTTTTTTGTACTGGGGAGCCCAGAACTGGACACAATACTCCAGGTGAGGCCCCACCAGGGCAGAAGAGGGGAAGGATCACCTCCCTCGACCTGCTGACCATGCTCTTTTTAATGCACCCCAGGATCCCATTGGACTGTTTGGCCACCAGGGCACACTGCTGGCTCATGGTCAACCTGTTATCCACCAGGACATCCAGCTCCCTCTCCTCAGAGCTCCTCTCCAGCAGCTCATCCCCGAACCTATACTGGTGCATGTGGTTATTCCTCCCTAGGTGCAAGACTCTACACTTGCTCTTGTTTAACCTCATCTGGATCCCTTCTGCCCAGCTCTCCAGCCTGTCCAGGTCTTGCTGAATGGCAGCACAGCCTTCTGGCGTGTCAGCCAGTCTTCCCAGCTTTGTATCATCAGCAAACTTGCTGAGGGTGGACTCTGTCCCTTCAGCAAGGTCATTGAATGTCATCTGTTCCTATAGATTTGTACTTATTCAATCTCATGAGGTGATCTTAGACTTGCTTTACTCTTTCACTGGGAAGGACTTTTCTCCCCTGACCCCTGCCTTAAGGTGTTATAATACCTCGGTCTTTTCCATGTTTCTTGAAGCCAGACACATGAAGTAAAAAGAGAGGCTGAGAGAGTTGGTTGTGTTCAGCCTTAGGAGAAAACCCAGCACAGATCTTCCAGCTTTCTTCAGTCAGATTATGAGATACTGTAGGTAAGAAGAAACGAGGCCTTTCTTGAAGTTGCCCATCAGCAACAAGCAAGAGACAACTGTAACAAGTTATAACTCAGGAAATTATGGCTAGTTATTACAGGAAATCATTTTCACACTGAGGGTAGTGGAGCACTGGAACAAAATACACAGATGAGCTGACTCACCATCAGTGGCAATACTCAAAACCTAGCCAAATGGGTCCCTAGAAAGCCTGTTCTTGGTGGTTCTGCTTTGAGTGGAGATTGAACTACAGGACCTCCAGGTTTCATCTTTCAACCTCAACAATTTTATAGTTCGAGGATTTCCATGGAAAGAAAGGAATGCGTTAGCTGTTCTGTTTTATTGACAGCAACATATTGTTTTAGTAACAGTTATACTCACACACACAAAAAAAGGTTTCATAAAAGGTTATGAAAGCTGTGTCTGTGAAACAAGCTGGATCCTGTGGATTAGGGTATGAAATTGTAACAGTGCCAGTCTGTCAAATTTGGATAGTAAGTTGAAAGCTATAATGTATGGCTTATTGTACAGACCTGATTTCACATGGTGATCTTGAAATGAATGCTATGCACAGTATTGTCAACTGGTAGCAGATTCCTTGATTGCCATTTCACTGAATATAAAACACTCCAAGAAAAGTTGCTCCTTTTAGTCCTGATGTTCTCCAGTAATGCAGAATCACGAAATAGTTGTCCTAAGCTAACTAGCCTCTAATGTCTTCACTTTGTTCCACAGAGGCAACTTCAGGACCTAGGGGGGATGCAAGCACATCTCCTGCACTGATAGGCAGCAGCAAAGAGCTTGTAACCACAGCCAGATCACCAATCCAGCATGACATTTCACGGTAAGCTTCTGTGTAATCTCTAGTTTAAGATTCTGCAAACGCAACTATCAAATTCTCCTAGATGCAGGGAAGTGGCTGAATTTCTATGATATTTCATGTTAGCACAAGATGGATAATATAAACTAAAAACTGATGTATCCTTTTGACATTTATAGTAAGCCTTAAATTGCTTGTTAGAATAAGAAAAGCAGGAACATGCCAAGTTCTAACATTTTAATTTTACTTAGAACAGAAAGTATTTTATGTTCCAAGTACTGACATATTAGATACATTTATAAATAATTTGAATGGATGGTGTTAACCCTTGTTAGTCTTTAAATCCACTTGAAGATTTTAGTCCCCCAGTACTCCCCCCTCTCCCCAGTATTTTATCAAATGGCATTTCTTTTAAAATATTTTATACCAGAGTTATTTCTTGTTTAATGACAAGCAACAAAATCACATTAAGTCAGCAATTCCTGATTATGCTATATATCTGCACTAAATGTGCTGGAAAAGCAGCATTATCACTTCTGCTCCAATGAAGAAACAGAAAGCAGCATTGTTGTTACACTTTAGAGTCTAAGAACAACTTTCCTTTTAGGACAGGATTACAATTCTAGTGGTAAATGCCCAGAAAAAACAACACACAGTCCTTGCTTTTCTTTAACATATCCCATATTTTATTATAATAAAATCTTTAGTTAAGCAACAGAGGAAATGCAGATTAAAGTACGAATTTGCTATATTTTGCACTCTTAGTTACATGATTCTGTGCTGTGTGATGACAAGACTCTATGACCATTCATAAGAAGAGTTAAATGTTTCTTGGAGAATGAGAGGGCTTGAGTTAGATTTAATCTTTTCTTGGCCCAGTGGACTAGGAAAATGTATTCTTCATATCATTCCTGTATACTTGGCAGCAGCTGGCAGTTTATTTCTATCTTTTGAGAGAACTTGCGATATATAATAGGTGAAAAACCACTATCAGTATTGACAAATTTGTACTTACTTGCTATGGAAACACTTTTTTTTTTCTTCTGAAGGAAAATATGATAATTCTGGGAGGATTTAAGAACTGAGATAGATTGGTCTCTGTTTCCCACAAGTAACTGTGTGTTTAAGCAAACAGAAACTGCAAGGTTGCCTTAGCATTTCTTTTAGAAGCAAGGGTTACCTTTGCAAGCTGGTAATTTCGGATAAAGAGTGTGTACAAATTCTGCTTGATACCATCTAATAGTGATAAGTTAAGATTCTATTCAAGCACTAAGGAATAGATATAATTATTCACATCATACAACAACTGCGCTGAAAAAGGAATTTTATTCAAGAGGATTGATGGTCCATTCATTTCCACAGAGGGGAGTAAAATAATTGTTGAAATATGCTGTTAGAAATCATATCAGATAAAGCGATCAGTAAAAAAAACTGATTAGTTGTCATTTTTAGAGGTTTATTTTACCAGTTGATGGCAAATACTGAAAAATCCTGTATTAGGGGCTGCTCTCTCCCATGCTTACCAGCTTGCTTTGTCTCTGTTGGTGCTGCAAGTATAATTGACCAGCTTAAGCGGCCATGTTGTGCTTTCCCTTACTCATGGCCTTCTCTAATTGAAAATGGTAAATAGACAAGTATTTTTGTGGAGACCTAAAGCTGATCCTATCCTTCATCAAAAAACCTGCTTGACCAGCAGGTCAGTCTCAATTTATCATTGAATGGTTATAAGCTTAGACTGCAGGTTTAACTAACTAAATTAATCAATATTGAGAATTATTGCTGCTTTTGTGCTACTAAAGTTAGGGTTTGTCAGCATGTTCGGTGTAATCCATGATTTGGAGAGGGTTAACAGCTTAACCACAACAGTTGGCACGAGATGGAAACTTGCAGCACAAAGCCCAAGCCGAAGAGCAAATTTATTTATTCGGCAGTACATGTAAATCTAATTACTTTTGACTATTTAAATTTATAGGACTAGATTCAACTCATGTTTGTGCCAGCTTTAACTAGCACAAACCCTGGCACTCGGCAGTAGCAGCACTGGAAATTTTGCCAGGGAGAAGGTGTTGGAAAGTGACAGAAGCTCCCTGCCAGAGCAAGGCTTTAGGGTGCTCACTCAGCTTCTGGGAGGGCTGGCTGGATCAACAGGCATGGCAGGTAGAGGATGTGTTGGCTTGATAGCCTCTCTTGGCAGAGCTCAGTGGAGACTTCAGCATGTGTTACAGCTACCTTGTGCTTCACGAAGAATCACTGCAGTGCTTTTCTTTATCTCTCTCTCGCTGAATCACCTCTTGGTCAAAAAGTAAGTGAATGAAGAAGGTAAAGGTGTGTGCTCCAGAATTCTTAGTGCTAGATCAGTGGGAGGGGCAGACTTCCAAGAAGGAATGTGCACGAGTTCACTTCAGTGAAAACCTAGTATTTCTTTATCTGGCTTCCTGAGTTAGGCTAATAGTGAATTTGTTTGCCCATCATGCTTTCATGCTTGCCTGTGGCTGCTTTTCGCAACACAGCCAAGCATTACATGTTTGGTTATCCAGTATTGTTAAGCCAAATGTCTACACCTGCATGAGCCCCTTGAAAATATGCTAACAGCAGGTCTGAAAAGCTTTTTTTCTTCCATGTGCTTATTTATCTAGATCAAAGCCAGCATATTTGGAAAAAAATCACAGGAAAGGTTCAGACTTTGAAGAGAAAGTTCCGTTCTCTCTGACTTTTGGAAATACAGGTTTTTGGTGACAATTGAAAATGCAGGATTTTGGTGACCAGGGACATCCCTTCAGTAACTGTTGTTTGGCTAGAAGCAAGGCTCTGTTCTTTTGGCTGTGATGGGAGCTGGGAAGAGTAGGTTGTGGCATTTATATGCTTTCATTCAGTAATGAGAAAGTTTTTACATAAACCAGATCTTACCTCAGGTAACACCAGGTAATGATTTCAGCAAAACAAATATTGTGTTGCAAAACAGAATTGAAACTGTTTTAAATCAAACTATTAAGATCTGCTTTTTTAGGAAAAAAAAAAAAAAAAAGTATTGTAAATTGTGCACTGTGAAAGGACATTTAATTAGATTACAGCCTTGGTGCAATTGTCAGGCTCTCCTCACGCGGAAACAGTTGTACTGTCAAGTTTGGCACAGTACGTCCTATAACACCGCAGATAATCAAGCTCTTAAAAAGACACAGGCAAAGGTTGTTCTGCTCCCTATGAAACAGATAATTCTCCTGTAGCATTTTTCACTTTGGGCATCTAAGAAGTAAATTTAAGAACAGTTAAGTAAACTAAGGGATTGAGTGATAGTCTGGGACTCAGTATTAAGCCTATATTTTCTTGTTGCAGTTCTAAATCAGAGCTTCAGCACTACCTGAACTCATTGTCTTGAAGTTTTTTGTAGCCATTAAAGTAAGTGATTTAGAAGTTCCTGCAATAGGAATACTATATTCGAACTGTATTATTATCTGTAGACTACAGTGGCCTTTTGGAGTTCTTATAAACAGATTGTACTGTGTAAATTTGTGTTTAGGGACATTTTAAAAACAAAACTGTTTACCCAATTGCCCAGCACATCTCAGGTGAATGTGTATTTGGGGACTTTTAAGCAAATTAATATCTGAAGTAAAATATAATGTGCAGTGTTATAAACTTAATAATGCACCCTGGAATAGTATTGAGCAGATCTGTTATGCTGAATATTGGGAAATATAACAGTGATGAGATTTAATCTTTCGTCTTACTTATGCCTCTCAAATCTGTGCATGTTAGATGCTTGAATGTGGTTCTGCTTTTAGGACAATGCAATGGAGTTTCTTCTCCCGTGGAGTCTAAGCAAGTGCTGCCAAAGAAATAGATTATATTTCCCCTTAGAATGATTCGATATTCAAACGGAGGACAAGGAGGGCAAAACTTCCATTCCAGATCTAACTAATGAGCATTTAAAGGAATTAAAGGTGTGTTTGGAGTGGGGTGCTGAGCTAGGTGATGAACATGATAGGATACACAAGTTTTGCCTACTCCCTGCGAGAGGCAGCAACACAAAAAGTCCAATATAGTTCTATATGCAAGTGATAAAACCAGACGTTGGCAAATTAATCTCTCTTATTCACAGTGTAGGTTGTTAATTGTTCTCTCTGCTGGCTGTCGATATAATGTGAAATTTTCATTCCCTATTCAAGATGGAAAAAGTTGTGGCTGAAAATGTTAACATTTGCATTTTTATTTGTTGATTTATTTAAAGGACAGCCTCTCTTACAGCAATCCATCACTCAGTGACACCCCAAATATGAATAATGTATTGTAGACTTGCGGTTACAATGTGTAATAAGTGCCAGAGACAGTAGAAGAATGTTAACTATGTTGCAAATGTAATATTTATCGACTCATAGTTTATTGCTTTCGAGGTTCAATAATACTGACCACAGGACATTAATATCACTTATCTTGATTTTAGTTGGGCACCTCTGTATGTAGAAATAACCCATCTATCTCATACTTACAAAATAAATGTGAAATTTACAGCGCTTTGTAAGAAGTGCATTATAGGTTTCTTTGCTTAGTGCTCACAATTCTCCTTTTCTGCCTTCTCATTTACTTACATCTAACATTGATCCCACTCCAATTGCCTGACCCAGCTGGTGAGCACCTCAGCACTCTTCTGGAGGCTTTATTTACTGTCTGTATTACCATCTCGTGCATTTGCTGGTGTTGGACCATCTCTCTCTTCCTGCTGAAGATCAGTATGAAAAGAGACTGATAGATGGTGTTCTTTCTGAAAAGACCTTGGCTGAAAGGCTAGAATGAACGTGATTTCTCTTTTGAAACCATGTGTGTACAAAATGGTCTCTTTTAAAGGGGCGTGACTATCAGTGAAGAATTATTTAAGATGGCCTCATAGATGTGGCATATATTTACAGAGAAATGTTTAATCAATGAACAGAAATACATTTAAAATAGAAATACAGGGCAATTGGGGAATATTCTGATTGGAATTTCATTTTTAAAACCAATTTTTTATTTATACTTATACAGAAAAATAATGCAATCAGGTCATTCTGTGGTAGTGAGTCAGTTTGTGGTAATCATTCGTGTCTTCAGTCTTTGCTCTGGAATTTTACTTCAGATACTGATACAAACACGAGGAACTCCTTATCTAAATTCTTCTGTTATGACCACGAAAAGCTTTGAACTTTCAGATATGAAATGCAGATGGGAACCCAGGACTAAGATCAAAACCGAATTTAACAATGGAAGATTTCAAACTTGTGTTGAAATCACATTTTACCTGTGAAGCTTGACTCTTGGGAAACTTGGAATTGGGTTCAGCCTTGAAAATGATAAACCTTGATTATATTTCATGTAGTAGACATCAAGTAAATTTTGAAATGACATTCTATATTTACATCTGAGGTTATCAAATTTAACACATCATCAGATTCTTTTTCTTTACCGTGTGTAACAAGAGCACCTATTTGTGTCAGAGTAGCCCCCCTCATAGCTGCTCTGTGATCGCTGTTTTCTGTGTCCGTTGCTGACAATGAAAATCATATTGAGAAGTTTAGGCTTGCAGTGCAAAGGGATTAATGTTAATTAGCAACTGTTGGCTGTAATTGTCACCCTCATTAAAATGCAGAATTATGTATTTCTTAGTTATAAATAACCTTTCTAATTGTACTTGATGTATGCCAGTTTAATCAAAAAGTACACTTGCAAACAGGTAGATATTTGCATTAATCTAGCACTGGATCTTTCAGTCTCTTTTGATCGTCTTTTATTCCAAAGTTGAGTCGTTGGGGGAGGTCTATTACTGCTACGTATTCTTCACACATTTTTTTATTCAGCTATGCAGATCTGACAGGATTTTGTATTAAAATGGGGGGAAATGTCTTCTGGGAATGTTCAGTGCAACAGAAAATGTGTCAGTTTTGAAGCAGTTGGCAAGGTCTCCATCATTCAGTGGTATGACAATAAGTTGATTCTAGTTTGAAAGTAATAATAAGCAGAGCAAAATAGACTACAAATCATATAATGAAACTAACTGAACTTCTTAGGTCTGTTTCTTACCATCATTTTCGTTGTTATCATAATTACTTTCTGCATCTTTTTTCCCCCATTACTTCTGCAGGTTCTCAAATGCCATGTTAAATCTTTCATGAAGGTTGGTTTGTTGGATGTGATTCTCATTTGTACATGTAATCACAACAATGAAAAGTCAGTCTCAAAATACTCAATATTTGCAGATTCAGTCTTGCTTTGCCCCTTTGTGAAAAAACAAACAAACAAACAGAAACCAAACCACCACAGTCTTTTGACTGTTTTTTTTTTTTTCTTCTGCTGGAACTCTGAGTACTCAGTGTTGTAGCTTTTAAACATTTTCCAGGAACTGCTGTCAAGGCAGTTTCTGCAGAGCTTGACAAATTAAGACCAATCTTGGTTACTCTCTTATGACTCTGTAAGGAACTGTTCTGCATGATTCCCTTCCTAGCGCTGCATTCACTTCTCCTTCAAAAGAGACCTCTCCTTTTTTAAAAATTTCTTTTTCATTCTTGATTTTTTTTTTTAAGATAAAATAACGCTAAATAAAATTTTGAGTAATAATAACATATACAAAATAGTCACATCTAGCCATTCTCCCACAATATGACTCTGTCATACCTCCACCACATTGCTTCTGTGCTTATCCCCTTTCTCTCCCTCCTTTTCCTGCCTGGAATATTCAGGCTGTAAACTCCTCAGGGCAGGATCCTGGCACACTGAATCTCTGTGCTTGGTTGGTCCACATAATAACGATGATTAACTGTGATGCTAGTATAGTTAGGGTAGAATTCATCTTGCTTATCTTGAGACGACTGAGCTAGTTACCCCCAGCTCATTTTATGGCCGATGACTTATTTTAGGATCAGATAAATCACCTTTTGGTGATGCCTGTCTTCCTGCGGACTGTAAAATAAGCCTAGAGTAACACGCACTGACATCTTATTCCTCTTGTAGCTGAATATGTGGAACTGAAAATAAGTTGTTTGTCATTTATGTGTTGATTATGTATTGGAGGCAAATGCAGGGTTAACCTATGTGCTGCATGGTCTGTGCCTTGGTTATTAATACAGTTTTAATACGTGTGTTATAAATCAAAGGGCCTAGGTACTTAGAGCTCTGGGAGAGGGAGCACGGGTGTACAGCACCTTCCTCAGTGGCGCATGAGCTTGTGATATGATAACGTATTCAATAAAAAATCTCGCATCTCTGTTGCTTAAGGACATTAACCAACACTATACCGTTAGATGTGTCCCATTTCCAGGGCTGGTTTTTAATGTACTTTTTTTCTTTTTTTTCCTTCTTCATATTCTAATTCTTTGCCTCAACGAAGACCTCCAGCTCTTGTTTTTTTGTACCATGAACAGTGTAGTATCGTCATCTCATTAGTTGCCCTTTCTCTAGACCACTTATGAACGCATTAAAGAGTTCAGGCCCAATCACGTTTCTGTGATGCTCCATGAGTGACCTCTCTGGCCACCTTCCCATGGACCAGTTTTAATGTTATCTCTTTATTTCTCATCTCTGAAACAGTTATCTATCTGTTAATGGATTTTCCTTGTGGCTTACGACTAATTTTGAATCTTTGGTGGTAGCTCTGCTGAAAATATTTTGAATTCTAGATAAACTTTAAAAACTGTGTTTTTCTTTTCCAGTTGCATCATGATTTTACAAATCTAGCAGAGCTTTTCAATGGATTATGACTTGAGTTTATATTATGAAAGTTTCTTTACTCTAGTTTCTATCTATCTGCTTGTCTAAATGCCAGAGTACTTCATTTTTAGATTTGTATATTGCTATGGATCATTTTAAAAAGAAACATTATATTTGCCAATTCTCACTGCCTCACAACTGAATCAGTTTTAGGCAATTATGTCATATTTAATACTAGAATATAATACTAATAGAAGTAATACTTCAGCTATTACATATCTAGGCTCCCTCAGAAGTTCGAGTGAATACCAGCTGATCCCAGCAGCTTGTTATGGTTCATGCTGTTGATCTGTTCTGTAATGTATTTATATGACACTTTCGCTTGTGATAAATTGTCCACCACATCCTCTTTGGCATCAGAAACTTCATGGTGAATAGCCTTTTCTGCTTATGGCTTTGTCACCCTTAGGTGGTCCTGTATAAGTTTACCTCCTCTAGGTTTTAACTGATACTCAGACTTCCTATTTTTGTGTACTGATGCTTTTCAGAGAATCTTAGAATCATAGTGCCATAGAGAATCCTGAGGTGGAAGGAACCCGAAAGGATCATTGAGTCCACCTCCCAGTGCCTGGTCACCCCCATGTTGTAGTAAGGAGATCGTTAAAGTCAATTTACAGGTCTTTGCTGCAGCTGAAAGCTCCAATTTCTGCTGTAAGGTGTGACTTTTATTCTCTTCCTGGAACACATTTCCTTTTCAAAAACACATGCTATTGAATGTTGGTAATTTTGGCTTTGCAGCATGCTGTCACTGTAAAAATAAACTTAACTCTCAACTTTTAGATAATCTTATTTTTTTGTGTGTGTTTTTTTTGTTTGTTTGTTTTTTGTTTTGGTTGGTTTTGTGTGGGGTTTTTTGTTTTTTTTTTTGCACTTCAGATTTCATTATAGATACTGATTAGTTTTAGCATATAAATTTCTTATTACAACTTGCTTCTAGCTCCTAGGTAATTTAGGGTCATGTATAATAATTTTGATCTGTTTTGTGTTGTTTATGAGGTTGTACTTCATTTATGACCCCCTGCAAGAGAAAAATGCAGAATTATTTCTTGTGGTCTGATTGCGCTGGGGAGAAATAATTTGAAAACGTAATGGAAAATTAAGCATTCACTGACCATAAATCGTCCTGTACAAAGTTATCTCTGTCTGTTTTAGTTGTGGTGCCTTAAGTATTGTTTCTCTTCTTCATAACCATGAGCTTTAAAGGGTTTTGTTTTGATACATACAACTGGAAAGCTGAGTGAAAAAATTTGCTTTCAAAGTTCTTCTTCTGCTAAAAAATAAATAAATAATAATAACAAAAAAGGCATTCTAGAGTACTAATATATAATTTATGTATTTAAAATCTTTTAAGTGAGATTCCCAGAGCCTCTAATGCTATTGTACTTTTAACTTCCATTTTTGCTTCATCTGCACTGAATCATCTTTTACTACTTAAAACAGAAATTGAGTTTATTGAAACATTTCAGTTCTGATTATTTTTTAATAAAGATGAAGAAGTCTAACCTAATGAAATCACTGGAATGAAATGAGAAAAAATTAAAAAAATATATAATAAGCTGGAGACTTAAAGATTTTATTAAGTTGCGTTTGGGTGTATGTTTCTCAGTGCGTACTGTCCCAGATCAGTAGGGTGAGAAACATGTCATGTCAGGAATGACCTCTGCACTGTTACATGGACTTTTCCTATTCTGTTTCGAGGAGTGTGAGTATCACACACCTCTTGCAGTACCAGTGGTACTGGTGTGTGTGCCTCTGGTTGTGAGATCATGCTTTGAGATGAGCTGCAGTGCTGAATGCATTTTTTTTTCCCATAGTTCAGACCTGTAAATATGTTTTGTTGAACGCACGCACATCTGTCAGTCTACCAGGTATCTGTGAAACATCATAATGTACAAGCAGCTTTGTGATTTATGAGTTTGCAGACTTTTTCACACTCTTGGAAATGAAATGCTTCCTGCTCCATGCAGATTATCTGATAATTCAGTGTTGCAGTGTGTAGGTATACAACTTGCTTTGCAAGTCTCAAGTCTGCTGTATGAAGTTCATTCGTTGTGTCCATGCCCCTGCACGTGGATCTGCCATGGAATTTTACAGGCCCCGTTTTTGTTCCCGTGACCTTGTCCTTTCCAGATAGCCTGTGTTGTTCCAGTGCTGCTTTCCCTTTTTTACTCTAAGAGGTGAAGCAACTCCTAGAAGGACTTTAACAGTGCTCCAGCTGCTGCTCGCTCCAGCTGCTGCTCATCCCAGCTTGACTCTGCTAATTGCTCTGTGCATCCCTGCTCCTATCCATATGCTTGGAATTTGGAGCCTGCACATCCACCTCATTCAGAGACAGCAAACTGATATAGCAAGAGAGATGTCCCCTCCCTTCCTTGCCAAGCTGAAATTCCTTTCAGTCTTTTTCCTATCTCTTAATGGCATCTTGGCTCCTATATTTCTAGGTGTGAAAGAGAAGTGTTCTTTCTTACCTGAGCCTGCAGTGACAGCACAGATACGGCTGTGATGAGCAACGTAAGGAGCGTCTGGATCACCAGAATGTGTAGCCCTGCTGTAATTACCCATACCATTTTCTCGCTTTCACTCCTTCTGTTTTGTTATGAACTTCTTAGCAGCGGGCCATTCCTACCAGTGCACAAACCGTAACTTCACATAACTTTACTCAGACCAGAAGATTTTTGTGCCAAGGTTGTAACATTGTATCATTACTTCATTGTATCTGTGTGAAAATTTTAATTTCACGCCCTACGGACTTCACTGTCTCTGTGCACTCTGCTCGTGTTGTTGCATAGAAGGGTAAGTCCCTGGGTCACATTCATTTTGTAGTGTGCTCCTTTTTACTTTTTTTTATTTATTTTATTTTATTTTATTTTTATTTTTAAAAGCAAGAGTTCTGTTTCCTTTGAGAGATCTTGCTGTAAAGTTAGCTGGAGATTTCTCACAGAAAAATATTTGCAAGCTTAAAGCACAGATACTAACCACGTTTTTACTAAGTTTCTTAATGTGTGGATGTGGATCTTCTTAAATATTTACATATTTATATACATATTTATATGGGGTTGTGTGCTTACACTGTGATGCATTTGTGCATGAATAGATTAAAATGGTTCAGTAAAGTATGTGGGGAAGGGAGCAAAACCCCATATTTAAATACATCATCATGTTTCTCATGCAGCCAGTTTTATTTTACTGAATTGCAAATCTTTCTGTGTAGAAGCCCTTGGTTAATGCATGGATTAGTTTATGGGGCTGTGCAGTTGCAGGGCCTGGCAGTTTAAGCTTCCTTGGTTGCACCATGTCCATACTATACGGGCAAATCAGAGTTCAGTCCTTGATAGTCCATCCTTGGCATTCTCTCATACACTGTCATGAGGTTTAATATGCTTATGAAATGGAAAATAGACCACTACAAAGTCACAGAATGGTTCTGGGGATCATCTAATCCACTTGCTTGCTCAGAGCAGGGTCAGCTTGTGTTTCGGTTTGCAGCCATTACATCTCATCCTTTCACTGAGAAGAAGCTGGCTCTGCATTCTTTCCCCTGCTGATCAAGTATTTGTACTCATAGTAAGATCATCCTGAGTTGCCTTTGCTCCAGGCTGAGCAGTTGGAGCTCCCTCAGGCATTCTTGGCATGCCATGTACCCCAGTCCCTCAGTTGCCTTTGCTGCCTTTCATTGGACTCTCCCCAGTGCATCCATGTCTGCTCCATACTGGGGAGCCCAACACCAGACACAGCCCTGCAGATGTATCCCACACACCCTGAGGAGGCAGAATTGTCTCCTCTGACTTGTTGGTAGTGCTGTCTTCTTTGCTGGCTTAGACTCATTTCTAAACATTAAACTTTTCACTCTACAGCTCCCAGAAAGGAGGTTGTGTGAGGTGGTGGTCAGCCTCTTCTCCCAAGTAGCTGTGGCAGATGAGTGGCAAAGGCCTCAAGTTGCTGCAGGAGAGGTTCAGGTTGGATATTAGGAAAACAGCTTCTCAGGAAGAGAGGTGAGGCACTGGCACTGGCTGCCTAGGGAGCTGGTGGAGTCACCATCCCTGGGGGTGTCCAAGAAACTTGGAGATGTGGCACTGAGGGATGTGGCTTAGTGGCATGGTGGGGATGGGCTGACAGTTGGACTAGATGATCTTAGTGGTCCTTCTAACCTTAAAGATTCTATGATTTTATTTGGGCTTTTGTCCAGTTCCTCCTCTGCAAGGTTGCCTTTCAGCCAGTCAGCCCTGGCATATATCGGTGCCTGAGGTTATTCCTCCCCAGCTACAGGACTTTTCATTTCCCATGGCTGAATGTTATCAGATGCCTGTGGGACTACTACTCCTGCCAGCTGAGGTCCCTCTCTGAGTTCTTTCTCACCATTCCCAGCCTTGCATTTATTCAGAATGATATAGGAACTTAGTATTATTCCTGTGAGCCACTAAGCGCCCTGCCTTATTTTGTGGTGTATCAGTGGTGTTAGTAGTTTCTGACAGAAGCGTGGACTATCCACAGGTGTATGGTTATCGAAAAGTAATCCTGCAGAGCCCATCTTTGCTACTTACTGCTGGGAATGAACAAACTAAAATTTTACCTCCCTGCCCATCTGTTCAGCAACCAAAAGTAGGTAATTTATCTCAGTGGGACACCTACCACCTGTGTAAAGTTTTTGAAAGAGGTTGTTAGCGTGTGATGACTACGGCCAAGGGACACCAGGCCTGAGTGCCTTGTACTCTGTGCTTTACTGCTGGCTTTTTCTATAGGGTGCATTCTAACTTGGTACTTGCACAGTGTCAAGCCTATTGAGTTCCTGTGTCCCTATAAAGCTCATGAAGACGCCACCCACTTTGCCACACGGCATGCACTTGTGCCAGCTGTGTGTAACTCCATGCCAGCGGTCACCCCTCTTTGACATGCTAAACCAGGCACCAGCACCACACTGTGCTTTTTTTTTACAGCTGTTTTATCTCAGTGGCTTCTCTTGAATTATGTATCCTCATCTTTGATGTATGAAATCTCAGCTGATTTAGAGATTACCCCAGAGAGTTCAGCAGCACACCTGGAAATGAATGGAGCATCAGATAGTCCCAACCTTTCCACCACAGAGCAGGAGGTTTAACAGTGCAAAGCAGGAGGTTTTACAGTGATTGGGTACTGGAATACAATTTTTATGGGAACGTAGTCTCATCTTGTATGGTCTGCACCCAAGCAATCAATACATTAGGATGCTGAGAATTCAAGCTCAGTTGCAATGTTTGCTCACAGAAAAAGAAAAATGGAATGAATGTGTTTTTAGAAAGAGCTGGTGCGTAAGGAGGTTGTGGGTGGTTCTGTTTGGGGTAGATACCAAGGGTTTCATTAGATAAGGAGCCCAAAACTCTGTGTGCCTCTGACTGGGAGGTGAGCAGAACAGTGCCAGTGAATGCAAATCTGTCTGGAAAGCAGCTGCTGTCTGATGTGAGGCGTCTGAGTACATTATGAAAGAAAAAGAAGCTACTGAGCGTAAACTGCAAATATAATGTCAGCACAATACAGAATCACAGGGCATGCAAAACATAACCACTGTACCCTATAAAGCATACTGAAGTTCCTTCAGAAGGAGTTGTGGACACCCTGCTCCCAGCAGAAATTACTTTACATGAATTGTGGTATTCTATTCATTTCTCTTATCTTAAGATAACTGTCATAAAAGATTATGCCAGTTGCTGTGCCATTACAATTAATGAAGTAATGTCAATTAAGAGCTCAGAGCAGCAAGGAGAGCTCAAGTTTGTGGTGTAGTCTGGCAAGAAAATGGGCTTTTCAGAAGGCAAAATATGCCCATTCTCTGTATTTTGACAATTACTGTACTTCAAATTTAAATTCCTCTGGATTTCTGGTCAGCTTCAGCCCCAATAGCTCCTCATCACACTATCTTGTAGAGTGCCCTTTTCCTCCTGACTCTCCTGCTCTGCACCCAGCTCATGACCAGAGAGACCTGACTTTAGTGACCATCCACTTTCTGCTCACTACTTGGTTTCTTCTGCCCTTTCTTTTTTTCTCACTGCTCCCCACCAAGGGACTGCTAGCACAAGCACAGGGGCTATCGTCATGGCCTTGCTGTTCCATGGATAAGGAGCTGGAAGACGTTTGCATTTACCTCTGGAGTGCAGTTCTGACTGATGGGTTCTTATCAGGGTTGCCAAGTCCATCCATCCAATTGTCTATTTCTGTTTTGAACACCAAGCTACCATAAAGTTGAAAACCACGTTATATTTTTGGAATCTGAAATTTCAGACAATGCGTTTATGAATTATTTATGGGAAATGTGTTTTCAGTAATGTGCGGCATAAAATGGAATGAATGCGTATCCATACTTGCCCTGAACTCTGCAAAGTGCATGCTAATAAACAGAATGATAACCTACCATCACTTTTGCCCTGCAAGATTTACAGTGCAAGCACTTTTTTGTGTGGTTTAATTCAAGTCAGTTTGTCAACTTAAAGCTCTAGTGTTTTGTTTTAAAGTACAACTTGGTGAGTGATTTTCTATTACTTAAAGAAATCTGACTGTGTTTTTTCCCCCTATTTCAACCAGAGTTAGTGTCTGTAAATTTTTCTAGTCATGCTGGCACAAAGCCACACTAAGTTATGCTTTAATTCACAATTAGAAGGAAGTGGCAACTGTGCAGAGCAGCAAACCTCTCATTTAAAATGGCCATTATACAAGATCATGATTCTTCTGAATGATTAAGATATTGAAGAATAATTAAGATATCTGTAGATTTTCAGTCATTTAGAAGTGCTGGGCTTATTTAATTTTTTTCTAACCTCCCTGGAACAGCTTTTTCTGTAATGACAGCAATACAGGACTCTATATTATCACAACTTGGTGTTTACTGGTATCTGAATTGTCTAATGGTAACTTGTTTTCACTGATACAGCTGACAGGGCAGAGATAATTAAGAAACAAAAGAATTTGAGTGCTGGATTTTGCTATTAAACACTTCATGCCACAGCAGAAGAAATTAAGCTGACAAGCAGGAGGTGAAGAATAATACAGATCCGCAGGAAGAGTTGGTGTTTAGGTACAGCAATTGACTGTATATAAAATATTTCACCAAGATAGAAGGAAAAAAAGAAAAGAAAAAGGTAAAATAAATAATTTCCAAGCATTCACTGAGGCATCTCATTTCCAAGGTGTAGAATAGAGGTTTTGCAGTGCCTATTCATCCTGACAGAACAAATTGCAGCAGACAGGGAAGTAACCTAGCCCCAGTGAGGCAGTGGCAGAACTTCCATTGGCTTCCATAGGGTCACGATTCCACCCCAATATATACTTAAATCTACCACAGCCTGATTTTGCTCCTCTGCTCAATGAGGTTTTAAATCTTGCACAGCTTGTAGCAGTTCTTGCCACAATGCTTAGAAAGTCAATGAAAGCTCACAGTTCAGTAACTAAATGACAAAGTAAGAAACTTTGGAATCATAAAATGGTTATAAATGCTTGACCTAAAACTCTGCAGATCTTCCAGTGACTGTACAATTGAAGCAAAAAAGTTGATTTATTATCTGGCAAGCTGGGAATTTGGACTGAGCTTGTGAAGAAAGGCAGATAGCCAATCCATGTAAATGATTGTGGACTTTGCAAGCTGATTTTTTTTTCCATTCTTTCCCCCTGAGCCATGCCCCTTAAAATTGTTTTGTTAAAAGTTATTTAGTACCTACAAAGTACCTGCAAAGTTCTAGCCACCGTATGGGGTATTTTCCATGCTATTCTGTCCTAGCTTTGCTGAAAGCACAGTAGGAAAAAGAGATGAAACATGAAAAAGAAATCAAAACCAAGGAGCAAGACCTGGAATGGCAGAGTAGAGGTGCAGAATTGCATTGTACCATACATATGCAAACCCTTTGTCAGAGGCTTTAGCACATTATAAAAGAAAAAGCACAATTTTAAAGATGATTCATTGAATTAGAGCTTGCTTTGAGGAGAAAAATGCTTGGGGCCAAACTTGTAAGAGCAAAAAAATTGAGAAAAAAGGCTGTTAAGTCAGGAGAAGTATGGGGATGAGGTATGGCAGAAAATATGATGACAGCTTAGTTTTGGCCCATAACAATAAAGGGTGAAGATCTTGCTGGAGATATGCTGTGATGACAGAGTGCTTAAAGGGAATAAAAGCTAAGCATGCTCTGAAGTGCAAAGTTATTATGTAATATCACGGCAGAATCAGGGCCTCCAGTGCTGTACATAGGCTGAGGTTCATTTTCTGATCTGAAGAGCTTTCAGACTTGATGAGACAGAAATGGGTGTGTGGGAGGGGAGAGAAGGACAATACAAACAGAGTGATTGCAGAGGTGGTTGTTAAACTCCATGGTAGTTCCATGGTTCTGTAATTTCTTTCTTTTATACTAAAACTTCATTCTGAATTATTCTTCTGTCACTAGCAGATATGATTTAAAAGGTTTCTTTACTTCCCAGCACTCAAGTCTTTGTTCACACTCCCTGTTCCAGAATTATTACAACCTCAGTTATGCCAATTCAGCTGCCTGCAGCTATACCTTAAAAGAAACCATCTGTGTTTTTTGTTGTTTTTTTTTTTTTTTTTAAGTACTAAAAGCACGCAGAGACAAAAACAATAAAGAAGTCCTTTCAGTTTGACAGGTTGGTAACATGGCAGCAGAGTCTGAGTGAAAGTCCAGTGAAAAAGTAACATAAAGAGGCTGAATTGCCAGGAGTAAAAAGGTAGGGGAACGGAGGGTTGGGAGCACTGAGGCAGACTGTGGAAAGGTTAGGAAAGCAGGTGTTAGTCTCTGACTAGTGGTAAGTGAAAATGACCTGTTTAGCGATGAGAAATGAGAGCAACAGTAACTCTTATTTCAGTAATAACAGCCAGTTGGGTGTTGTCATCGGTGAGGCCAGGGTGAAAACTGCAAAAGGAAAATCTCTTATCAGCTCTGACTTAGGACAAAAGTTTGAGATGCTGATGTGGAACTCAGAATCCTGTAGCACACTGTCTCTGGCTGGTGTGTGAAAGATAGGGTTAAGCCAGCAGTGCTCAACCTCTTTAAAGACCAAGTCCTCTTTAGCCCTTTACTACAGTCTCATAATGCTGCTGAGTGTCGCTCATTTTGGTTAGCGAGGACGTATGTCGTTACCAAATTCTCCCTGTTCTCCCATGCAAAGGCTGCCATCTCTGATACCATTTGCCTCAAGATGTAGCAATAATAGGGACCCCAAAAATGAGGCATTCCTTTCACTGATTTGCAGGTCTTACAGCATAAAACAGTATGTTACACTGCATCATGTCACACAAATTGGGAGGGGCACAAGAGCCGTGAAACAGCTGCAAAAAGCCATTGTCATCTGAGGTGTTGTGACTTGGAGGGAAGTTGTCTCCTTTTGACTTCTGTGCAACCATATAGAGGGAATGTGGTGCTTGTTTTGGGGTTTGCTTGCTAGAAATATACTGATGAAGATAGGAAAGTGGCAAAATCTTGTGCTATGCAAGAGGTATTGATTTATGGGAGAAGATTGAAATACGTGTGGCTCAGATAAATGTTGACTGAGACTGGAGCAGAAGGGAGGAATGTAATGTTATTCAAATACTTAAGGAGTATTTGCACAAAAATTGGAGATGGCTTGTAGTGTGAAACTAGGAGGAAGAAAAAACCTTGACTATCTGTCTGAGTATCAGAAATGTGTTCATGCAGCATGTTCTTGTTTGCAGTGCATAGTTTTTCCTCCTACCAAACTCCAAAGCAAAAAGTCGTGCAACATTTGAGGTTTTTCCATGTGACTCTGATCTCCTTTATGGTGTATCTTTCCCATGGACTTTGTCTTAACTGTATGTTCTTTTGAACTTTTACTCGTACAAGCAATTGTGGAGTAGGACCCCTTAATCCTTACCAAGGCCCTTTAGGTTATGCTGTGGCCTATAAATAAGTAATAATGGTAATGATAGCGTGAGATATATTTGACTGTGGAATGGCCTCCCAAGGAGAATAGCAAGGGGCTGATTGTTAGCAAAAAGTGTTAGGAAGCACACTGTAGGGAATTGTTCTCCGTCAGCGGGGAGATGGCTGGATGATCTAATAAGTCTTTTCCTTCTCTAGGTTATGATTCTGTGAAAACTGCCTCAGAGAATTCTTTAAAGTCTCTGATACCATAAGCTCTCTATTATGTGGGTGCGGATTTTACAGCACTCCAGGAGGCTTTTGCTGAGGACATTGTAAATATATTCTGTTTTACATTATGTGATGTATTTTAAATAAAAGACTTAGATCTTTTTTTAATTGCTTTGAGCTATTCTTCAGTTTAATCTTTTTCTTTAAGAATTGAGAAACTTTGAGGTACTTTTGGAAAATACAGACCCATTGTGGGCAGTCTGGAGTTGTCCCAGCCTGGAGTTGTTTTAAATACACACAGGACTGCTTAATTTGCCTCCTCCTGTTTCCCCTGGTAAAGTGTCAACTCTGAGTCCCAACCTGCATGAACGTGAAATGGGAATCTCAGGCTAACTGGTGCAGACCCTTTGATTCAGATTCCTTGTTTGATCTTTTACCTGTGCCTGAAGTTTTAGGGTCAAAGATTGCACTTCACTATGTTCATTTTTGGGAGGTTTCAGCATCATGAGAAACCAGTACAAGGGATTATCCTCCCAGGGTGTTTATTGGTCGCTGAAGATCAGGTCATGTGAAAGGCAAGGTCCCCATATCCTGACTCGTGGGCTTTCAGGGAATGACTGCAAAATCAGATTCTCTTTTCAGCTTTCATTTCCTATCCCAGTAGTTTCTGGTGTTCATTGATATACGTTCATCTCAGGCTTGCTGGGCCAAATAGTATGCTGGCTAAAACCTGGATTATATCAGGGAGGGAGAGAAGGAAGAAGCTGAGATATCAGGTAAGACCTCTGGATCATGAAACAGAAAATCTAGTGACACAAAGAGGATCCACTGAACATAACATATTTGGATTCTTAAAAGGCCATTGCCAAGACTCAGCACCAAAGCTTGGTAAAGCATCCACGTTTATGCAGGATTTGAGGAAACTCCTTCTATGTATTTACTGGTGATTTTATGGTAGTGGACAAAGGGACTTAAGGTTCATTTTTCATGGCGGAGAAGAGTTGGTAGCAGGGTCTCTCAGTATCAGAATGGTTCTTCATCAGTATATTGGAGCAAGAAGTGAACAGTGAAATCTTCGATAACCTAATATGTTTGTAGATGGATAACCTAATTCTGTAGAGTTCTTTCAAGTAGTCTAATGTCATGTGTATGGCAAGAAACTCCAAGAAAGCATAAAAACTGATGGGCAAAAACGTAATCTACCTAGGGAAGAGTTGTCAACAGTTCGCCTAAACTCAAGAGCTGGTTTTTACCATTTGTGAAGTCAGAAGTTCCACAGAGCATTACAAAAGCTTGTAGATACATAAACCTTGGTGTACTCACACTACAGAGTACTTTTGGTCTCTGCATATCCTGAAAGAGATAGTGGATGCTAGAAAAGATGCAGTTGAATTAATCAAGGGGATGAAGAAACTGCTGCACAGAGGGACTGAAAAGCTATTGACACTGGATAGGAAAAGACTAAATGAGAATACTGACAAAGTTGGCAAAACAGTGAAGGTGAGGGATAACTTTAAAGTGGGACTGTTGTTTGTCAGATACAATCACATTACTGCAGCCAATCCTTAAAAAGCATTCAATGAAACTAGAGGACAAACAAGAGGATGTCTTTCCATAGTAGCGAACACCTTGTGCTTCCTATCACGGGATATTGCAGAAGCTCGAGGATGAAAGGTGAATCAGACAGATATGTGAACAACGTGTTGTTGAAATGACAGCCAGGAATGTAATGTCTGTCATCCCTAGTGTGAAAATTGTGGACACAAGTATAATGGGGGCAGAAAGCTAGGACTCCTGAATTTGGGTAGAGCTCAGCCTTTTACCTATAAAGCCTGGCTTGGCTTCTGGATGGGAAAGGAGTCGTTACAGCTAGTGTTTTCTGTGCAACCTCACACTGTATTGCTGGTGTGTTGTCTTCAGGTTTTGGGGTAGTTTGACCACTGAAGCCATTTCCTTATCTGTGTATGTATTGTCTGCTGTGGAAGCTGCTTTTATTTGCCCTGTTTGTTCCAATCAAGTAGGGATTTGACATTTGCTTTATAATAGCAATAAGCCTAGTTTCCTTTTCTATAAAATGGGTCTTTTCCTTACCCCTTGAATGTGTTTTTAGCTGTATTTAGCATTTGTAAAATGCTTGGAGGCAGATGATGTTTTATGAATACAAAATAGTGTCGGGCTTTGTACTTGGGCACAATACTGTACTGTAATTCAAAGGCAATTCATGTAACATTAGTAAATCACTTTGAACTTTATGTTGAAAATATAAGCAGTAGTATAAAAATAAACCTTTTTATTTCCTCTGGTATATACAGTTAAATAAAGTAAGCCTATATAGCTACTAATCTCCAAAACTGTATTGCCAGCATGCTTTGTTGAAATGCCATCACCTTGCAGAAGAGACATTCTGTGTTTTGTACACATTTATGGTTGAAGAATAAATTTTCAGAGACTGTAAATGAAAAGATATCTCTGAACATAGTGATCAAATAATATCTGACAGTGCTTGTTTAAAGAAATATACATATATCTCACTGCCAGAGTATTTATGACTCTAATAAGTTTAGTTATTTTGCCTCATGGGGAAATTCCTGCTCCTCCAAATATCAAGCTTGTTTGGTGTTGTGCTGTTTTTACAGGAAGGAGCGAATGATATTATTAGTTAAATGGAATGGCACACTGTAAAAATACAGTAATGTGGTTTAAAAATTGAACATCATGTAAGAAATATATTTTACCAGCAATAGGAAATAGACAAATATTGAGAATTCAATGACATATCCAGAAAGTCTAAACAAATGAACAGGCATCTCTGTTCAGCTGATTGATGTGAATACGCTCTGATGTTGCCTTCAAAAACACTGATTTTCTCTAATATTCTGATCATTAACTGAGTTCTGTGCATCATTTTGCATAACCTGATTGTTGTGTAGGTACTGTGCGTTGTAGGACTGTTGCCTCTGGTTGCCCTGTGGATTTTTTTAAGTAGAATGCTAAATGGTTTCAGGTGATTTCTCAGCAGCCACCCTGGGAATGAGTGGTCTTACGGTTCCCAGAGCAACAGCCACGATTGTGTGTCTGTCATAAAGATGTGAGCACTCTCCTTCCCATTCGGTTCTGAAACATGGCACAAAGGAAGATGCACCTGTAGACATTGAGAGCTCTGTATCCCTGCTGCACGGGCAATGAAAGAGAAATACCGTGGAAGGAAAGGTCTGGATCTGTGCCAGCCTGTGTTTATTTTTGTACCCTTTTCTTCTTTAAAACTTGAACATTTAGTGAGCTGCTCTGAACCTTAATGCTTTCTGATGTTTCCTGTTACCTTAGTGATGGACTACAAAACTCTTATACGTTAAGCGTTCATAAACTCTGCTAGATACTTATTTAATTAGAAGCTGATGCTGAAAGTTCGCAGTATAATTTCCTCGAGCACTTTAGCAGCTGAGGAGGCAAATTTCCAGAAACCTGTATTAATTGTACACAGGAGATTAGGAGAAGACTGTAATCATGCCATGGAGTGCCTGACCAGGATGCAGTCCTGCACTGACACAGATACCATGGGTAGGTTGGGCATCTCCACACTGCTCTGTATGGATCTGTATTTGGGATTTTATTTTGTACATTTAGAAAAAAGGTCAATTTTCTTCACTGGGAGAAGAGCTTAATCAGTTTCCTTGGTCTGTTCTATTTGCATCTGCTGCTACCCTCTTTGTATGGTCCTGCCTTCGTCAAGCTTTGTACACCCACTGTTTGCATTCCCTCTGCTGATAAAATATCTGAAGACGGCTTAGGACTATTTTCTCCAAAGCCTAGCAACTGTGTAACTTCTAACCCAAGCTTGTAGACTTTCACAAACTTTATCATCCCGCAATGAAACATACAAATTTTCAAGCTCATGAAAGTTACTTGAAATAATGTACATGGGGGAAGTGTCAAAGCCAAGCTTAGAAAAGATGTTGTTTTCCAGTCTGTTGCGATGTACTTGCTGACTTTCCAGTATAGTGGCAAATGTAACAGAAAGGTGAAAACAGACTGGATTATCACTGTTTTTGTGGGGACAGTTGCCTGTCTGATCTCCATGCTGTTGAAAGGGCAAAACCCATGAAAGAAAATGTATGTAAGCATCTAACATTGATAGGATGTTTAGTTGTTTGGTTGGGCATCTATGCATGAGGTATTTCTGCATCTAGCTTAATATCTGGCGCTGATGCTTCTACAGAACACACAGGATTGTTTTTCTCCTTGTGACCCATAAACAGCACAGGGACACTCTTAACTGTAAATTTCCATTAAAAAAAAAACAAAACAGTATTCACAAGCCAAGTTTCCCAGAGCAGTTTTTACATTTGAAACATTCTGACTTTAGGGTGCCTGATGCTGCTGCTTTGACTTCACTGAAGCTACAAAGTGGGATCTTAATCTGTTTTTACTTACTCATTTATTCAGATCATGGAAGGAATGCATATGCACTTTTTAGAGAAAGTTTCATTTCAGGAGTTGAGCATTCAGGCTGTGTCTCTTTAAATGTTTGGATACAAATAAATGGAGAGAAAATTGTCTTTGCAAGCTTCAAACCATTCTAGGTTTACTCAGTTGCCTCCAGCCAGATGCTGTCTGATGTTGCCTAGACAAACTAGGGGAAGCCATTATCATTGGATTAAACACTAAATACCTGCAAGGAGCATTCTCTTTATCTGATAGAGCTCTGTTAGCAGAGTTCATTCACTTTATTGCATATATAACTGTGGTGTCAAATAGACTGATTTACAACACCTGGTCTTTTACATAATCTTTGCTATTTGCTGCTCTTGTAATCTGCCAAATCATTTAGCCTTCCTGATAGCAGAAATGCTGTAAAACTTAGATAAACTTGCTGAAGAAATGAACTCCAAGGTGCTGCTGAAATCTAGGGCCTGCACGTTTACTATAAATGCACTGGCTGGCTTGGTTTCTCCCTACCTAATCTGTGATTAAATGTGGCTGCCGGAGAAATTGAAATTTTATGATAGCACTACAGTCAGAGGAGATAAGCATTTGTATGCTAGACTAGATTAATCTAAAAAGTTTTAGGTGTGGCTAATGAAACCAGTGTATGTGTTAACTGGTTTTCTTTGAGTTCAAAGCATCAGTGTGTATCTGTGTAGACTCATTGCAAAACGTTTTTCTACATGGAAAGTCTAATATAGCTACGTGCTAGTTTTCACTAGATGTACGGCTTCTGCCATTATACACTGGAGATATCTTGAAGTTTTCTGTGGGTACTTTCTGAATGCTAATACGAACAGCAGGCATGTGTGCAGTGGTTTAACATGGCTGCCTATGTTCTTCTGAAGTTCTTGGTAGAGTAACTGTAAGGCATCAAGTTTGAGCAGGGTTAGCTGTTTACACAGTCCATTTGAAACAAAATGAAAGCTCAATTTTTTGTTTTGAGTCACTCATTTCTGGCTATTAGGGGTGATTTGAACAGATAGAAGATAGAAAGTCATGCAGACAAGCACAAAATATGAAAGAATTTTGCAAAGTGGGTTTCTGATTGGATGAAATATAACCTAGTATGTCTGGAGGAAACTAATGCAGACTGTTAAATAGAAGAGAGAGCACTGAGATGCAGTTATGTTGAGTCAGGCTGTATTAGGAGTGATGACCACCATCAAATTGGAAGGAACAATAAATATTAAAGGAAATGAAAGAGTTGACTTTTTGGAGCAATAAGAGCATAACTAACGATTGCCATTAATGTCAGTATTAACCTATCAGTGCCATAGTTAATCCTCTGACTTAAGTGTCTCAGTATCTTAGGTTAACTTGTCATGGTCAGTTTTCTGACAGTGGTTGGCATGTAACTCTCTCTGCTGGAGCTAATGAGAAGTGCTTCACATGGCTTTGCTAGTTCAGGGGAGAGAGTCACTCTACCTCCTGCTGCTGCATTGGGCTCTGCTGATCTTTCACTTCAACAAACTGTTCTGAGTATTCATACTTGAGAATATTTGTACGTAAGAATCCCAACTGGCTGATTTAGTTGCACGGTCTTCCCTATCTCTCTGCAACTCAAAGCAGGAAACTCACGCTATGGATGAGTTTTTTCTGCTCACAAGACAGGACCTTATGGAAACCAACCAGCTACACTGATACCTTAGTTTGGGTGCTGTGGATAATGTTCTCTGCATGTAAGTTGTTGAGTGTGTGAGTTATGTCAGCATCAGAAGCATCAGACAGATTGGTACTAACAACAAGTATGAGAGGGATGAGAGGGACTTTTGGGTATAACTCCTGAGTGATATCTCTTAGATTAGAGAACAGCTTCCCTAGGGAGGGAGCAGAACTGGTATTCTTTAAGACATTTAGGATTGGACAGGAGAAAATATAGTGTAATGATCAATCCTGTGCTGGTATTTAGATCAAGTCTTGTCGAGTGTGAATATTAATAGGAAGTCTGTTTAAAGTAACTGCCATTATTCAGTGTGTTACTAGCTAACAGTGGCTTGCAACCTTCTCCCACATCTGTACTCACACTTAAAGGACAGCCTGAGTAATGTCTAGCACCTTTGCCTTCTCTCTTAGTGCCTGAAGTGTTGATTTTGTATTGCCTTGCTTAGATTATATTCCTTCAGTGCTTCCACCAGACAGACTCCATATAGTGCATTGAGATTTACTGGAAGCACGTGTAGTTTGTGGCAATAATAATAAAGTCTCACGCTGTTTTCAAATCCCTGGGAAACTAAATCAAGTGTGGAGGTCTATTCAAAAAAGTGCAGCATGCATATAAGTCACTTTACCATTATGTGTGTGGGTCCGTCTTGTACCTGTTCTGTGTATTTGGCTGTCATATCTCCGGCTTCAGTCCTCAATCTCCAGAGTGTGACTAAGACATTACACACATCAAATGGAAAAGCTGATGAAATATCTTAAAATAACCCAAGAACCCATGCTTTGCTCACCTCTTTTTCACCACCTCTGTGTTGGTATTTCTCACAGGAACTTACATAACAAAACTTATTCTGGGCTGATGGCCCCCATCAGACAAGTGTAGATCTAGTCTGAATGGTGAAGGTGGGAGGGTGAGATTCAGTTCCTGCATGATGCTGTGATGCTTAACAGAACTCCACTTTCTTTATGTGTTTCTGTAGGTACAGAGCTTCTCTTCTTGACATGGATCAAGCTATGAGTCCAATATCTGCCCCAGGACGCCACTACAGAGAATCTTATGACAAGAACAAAAAGCTCACGCCTGGTTGTGTGAGCCACGGGTCATCATCTTGGTGCCAGACCCCTCGTGGCTCCAGAAGCAGAGCGGGAGAGTTAGAGGAGAGACGGCTGCTTGAGGAGATTTTCTTCATTTGACACTGCTCTTTGGTCTACACCCCTTTTATAGAATTTGTAGTACCTTTCTATTTCTGATTTGTTTGTGTTTAAGTACCGTTTTTAAATTATTTGAGCAATAACAGATTGTCTTCCTTCTTCTGAAACATAGTTAATTAGCATCTAGCTTCGTTTTGGATTTAGTAATCGTGCTGCAAGGATATTTTGGGGATACACCAATCAGAAAGCGTTAAGATTTTTTTTTCTGAATCTTTCATGTGCCAAGTAATCATTCTAAAATAGAATTTTTTTCGTCTACAACATTTTCTAATAGATTGAAGTCACAGTTGTGCCAGCTTCATATCAGAAGTATATTTCATTATCGATTTTTAGCTCTAAAGCAGTTTGCAAAAACTGCCTAACATTCAAGAGCCACAATGTTCAAAGCAGATTATTTTCTAATTAAACAAGTCTGTTTAAAACCTGGCATATTACAAAGGTACAAGCACTTTACTACTTTTGTCAATGATTTTATGATCTACTTTTCCCTTCAGCATTCTGATATTTAACACGCTGCGTTTTTAGGGGTTGTACCATAAGCTCAGCTATATGGTGTCTAATAACATGAGTAGATGATGTTGCAGGTTGATGTATTAGGCATCCATTTGAAATACATTCCTCTATAAATCAGTGCTATTTGACATAGTTTGTGTACTGGGAAACCTAACCCTGAAATAGCAGTACACGGTCAGATGTTGTAGTGGTCCAAAAACCTATGTGATGTACTTTTCAAGATGAAATATGCAGTAGTGGTTGGATAAGAACAGTCTTAAGACATTTTCACTAACTTGCACTATTTTGATCCGGTATCCAGGCTCCATTGTAAATAAGACAAATCAGTAATTATTTCCACCAGCAGCTTGCAATGCACATTTCCCTGCCGGCTTTAATTATTCATGCTATATCTATTTCAGTTTATTTAAATGCACTTCCATCTACTGCATGTACTTGGTTATTTAAAGAAATGTGCAGAATTGGTAAAAATGACTGCAGATTACAGGATTAATGGTCATTTTCTCCACAATGCAGTGTTCATATTTTATTGTAACAGTAGCCACCGGCATGTGTTCCTAGAAATATGAGGCTAAAATACTCATTTTGCACAGTAAAATTGCAGCGAGGGAAAGGTAGAATTGAGCCAATATAGGCAAGTTCTAGGCCATTTGCTCCCAAACACTGCTTCGTGGGCCAGTGCGGATTTTTGAAACTCTTTTTAGGCAACTGTGCTTATCTTAATGGCAGCGGGTTGCTGGACTGATCCTTGGGGTATCGCTGCTGCCCGCTCCCCACGTGCAATGCTCAGTGCTCTGAAGGGAGCTATCGAGGCTCAGCAGTGAGGTCCACTGTGCTTCTCTGATGAGCATCAGGCGTGCACCCCCTGGCAGCAGCAACTGCCTTTTGTAGCAATGACATAAAAAGAGTATGAAGGGGGAGATGAACCGTAATTGTGAGGTGTTTCACTCAGGCTCTGTCTTAATCACAAATTAGGTGATATCTTTTCCATGCATCCCAGCAGAATTTTAAAGGCTGCTCGGAGGAGTTTACAGGAAGGAAGCAGTATCACTGGACCAGAAAATGACTACTGTGGAAAGACCCTGTGTGGTCTGTCCTGCTGTCAGCGAGGCATTTTAGTTCTTTCTCATATCCATCTGCTGTTGAGTGTCCTCAGCCTGTGAAGGCACAAGTTTCTGGTTAAAGCCCCAAGGACATCGTAGGCACTTTGACACAGGTACAGCAGTCAGGGCAGTAGATTTTCTCACTTTGCATGTTTCTGCTGGGCAAGTAGTCTGCTTCTTTAGGAAGGCAGGCGAAGGGTGGGAAAGGCAGAGAAAAATATACAAGGAGCAGCAGGAAAACTATAGAAAACCATGAAAGCTATGACCGAGACATAGATCTTAGGGTTTGGGGATTTTTGTGTGTGTAGTTTGTTTTGTTTTTGTTAAGGTTTGGCATTTGTAAAGAAACAGTTCTCTGATTTCAGTCCAATTGCTTCTCTTCTCTTTTCCAGTTTGACTGAAACTTTAATTGCCTTTTCTATTAAGTGCTAACTGACCTTTTGAAACAGCAAAAAATAGAAGTATATCTCTTGAAAGGTGCCTTTGTGTACCAGTGGAGAACACTGCATGGGAGCATTATGTTCTTTGGTTCTTTGTGGGTGTCGGTATTCAACCGCTTTAGGATTCCTTATGATCCATTCTGTCCATTAACAATTCTAATTCTGATGGTGACTTTTGACTCGAATCTATATTTTGGTAGTAGCTCTTTTTAAAATGACACTGTCAGGGTTGTGGGTTCTACGCTCAAGGTGCTGTCCGTCAGTCAGAGCTACACGTGAGGCATACCTTTATGTAGGCAAGAATCCTAGAATTAAGATAGTTGAAATATCTGATGGATGAAAACCTGCATGTTTTAACTGTCTGTGAGATATGAACCGAGAAGCAAAAGCTATTAATTTGGCGGACCCTGTGAAAAATCATTTTTTATAATGCCGGTTCTTGCTCTAGTTATCAGCAGTACATTAGGAATAGTGTTTAGCAGTCAGTGCAAGCAAAGATATTTTGCCACGAGGCACTACAAAGTTGAAGTTATTAAAACATTTATAGCCTTAGAAAAAAAATCAATGATTGTCAAATAGGAAAGGACAAAATCAGTATTTGGGACTGGGAGGGGAATTGTTTTCCATCTGCTAAAACAGTAGAGGAAATGCTAAAATTAAACTAGCAAAAGCAATCACTTGACAGTGTCCTTTTAAGTTTAAGCTCCTATATTAGGAGGCTGCCGCTGGGGAGGTAGTTCAGCCACAGAATGTTTGTTCAGACTGTTTCCAGTTAATACGCTTCAGCTACATGTTGGGCTGTGTTCTACCTGAGACTTTGTGGAGTAACACGACTCGTGCCACGGCTGCTGCCCACGCCTTCATTTTGTGTTCTTCCCAAGTTGCTCGTACGTGTGCTCTGCGCGTGTTTGTGTACTCATTGCTTCTGTGCACCTTGCACGTGGTGGTCCTGCAGCAGTCACGCCCTTTCCACTTGTAGCCTCTGAAGTCTCACTGTTGAATGCCATCTTGAACGTGTATTTATAAATGTATGTGAGGTCTTAATCTAATAAATTATCTGGGGATTTCGTTTTATCTTACAGACTTCTGTTTATCTGAATGATTTTTCTGGTGTCCTTTGTCCAACTCAGGTGTAGTAACTGTTATTGATGACATGCTCCACTTTCCACACTGTCGTATCATGTGTATTCTGAGTCTTCTTCAGCTTGCTAAAACAGATGAGAAGGTAGTTTTAAGCCCTCTCTTTCTCTCCAGGACATGGATTTTACTGTGTAAATGAGCAAGGCTTCTTTTGCAGCTTGAAGTTTGGGGGACAGATCTCAGAAAGATAAAAGCGGGAAGCCAGCACCATGCACTGGGGCAGAAAGGTGGAATTGAAAAGTAAGGAAGAAAGGATGGAGATAAAGGCAAGAAAGGACAAGGATAACAGGGAGAGAACTGAACCGAAGGATGAGATAAGCCAGCTCTGAAGGCAGAGGAAAGTTGGTAAATGATTGTAAGTTGATGAGAGAGAAATTTCTTCCACCACTGTTTCCCAAATTAAATTTATGGCCCCCTCTCCTTTTCCAGATCATGTTTCTCCGTTTGAGGAAATACTGTCCAAAGGATCGATGGTAAATCAGGAAAGGAAGAAATGACCTAGCTTTTTTTGCTCCCCTGTAGAGAAGCTTGATGGAGAGACCACACAGAGGGTAGGAGAGTGAAACCTGGATATAACAAGGCGTGGACTGAATTTCATTGCTAGCAGAAAGGATGGTGTGAAATTAGATTACAGGAGAATGTGACACTGGATATAGCAAGAATCTGAATAAGGAAGAAACAAGAAAAACAAAATTTGCAGTGATCCACTGAGCTGTGGGGGTTTGGTGCTAAGGAAGGGGAGAAAAGGGCTTAGCTGTGCTTGAAAGAGACTGAGTCTGAGATATCGAAAAGATATCCCTTGAAAGCACACATGAGCCCAGGGTTAAACTCCAGAAGTTGCAACAGATTTTCTGAAATACAACCTCCAAACAGTGTTTCAGTTTGTACCATCTGAGGGCGAGAAAGCGCAGCCTGGTTAGTTAGTTACCTCCTTTTTCACTCTTACCAAATTTATGAAATTGTGTGCTAATTAGTGTATGATTTATAAATTTACATAACTGTCTGCTACATGAGACAACACAGAATATTGAATGAGGTGATTTAAACCAGTAGAAGCACCGAAGTTTGCTCTGATTGTGTGTCTGTCCTCTGGAAAATGCCTTCCCGGTACAGAGCTGCTCCCCACATCTCTTGAAGTCTTAACTCTCATAATGACAATAAATGTTTTACTCTAATGTGGCACCACATCGTTGTCTTGGGGCTCTTAGTCATGGCTATAGCAGAGCTTTCATCACAGTGCTTGTGGAGGGTGTCAGGAAACAGAAGTCACCTGAAAAAGTAACAAGAAACCCAACTTGTCCTGATTACGACTGGTTAATGACAGCTCCTACTGTTGTTTAGAGGGAGTGCTTCTGTGTCCCAACTGCAGCAAGAGCTTGTTTGGGGAACTGTGTTTGATTCCCAGCTTGGAAAATCCACCTTCCTCAGCATGCTTTAGGTTCAGCTGGTGAAGATGATCCAGAGGTATATTTACTACTGTTCTCCACTAACAGAAGTTGAGACTCAGATCTCATGTATTTTCAGGCAGGCCTGAGGGGTTCTTTTCAGGATTTGGGAAACTAAACTGGAGAAACTCAGATGTCACTGACAGAGGAGGCCCTGATGAGGTGAGAGATACCAAGATGGCTCCAGCAGGCAAACCAATCCACATACTGCATAGGCAGCCTTGAATTCCTTGTTCCTTTGCTTTAGGAGTCCTTCTGAATGTGTGGAAATAAAGCAAGAACGGCACAAAAAAACCCACTATATTCATTCATAGCATTCAATAGCAAGCCTCAAAGCATGAAGTCCATTCTTCCTGATCTGTCTGCAGAGAAGAGGAAAGTGAGAAGTCAGAAAAAGTAGTCTTTCTTGAGAGCTTCCTGGCAGCTCCCTTAAAGCACTGGAGAGAGGGCGTGATTAGTGCCCTTGTCCAGTCACAAAGTGGTGAGAGCCACGAGCATCAAAGGGCAACGTGGCAAACCAGCTTCTCCTTTAGAGCTGCTAAGGGAGGAAATGGTGAGTTGTGTTCACAGACACAGAAGCTGTGTGTGAGGTATGCACTGACATTTTAAAAGCACCATGCCACAGTCTCCAGTGTTTAATGATCTGCTATGAAACTTAATTATTTTGAGGTTGAATCTGCCTAGTTTTAGTTTCCAGTGACTGGAATTAGTTGTGCCTACTGGAGCAGGACTGCACAGTTCCACTGTTAGCAGGCAGCAAGTACCCCACATGCAGCCTTGTTCAACCCCTGTGCAGCCTTCTTTGGAAACCAGAGCTCCTTTGAGCATCCTGCCATACTGTTTGTTTTCCAATGCCTGTTTTTGAACTTCCTCCAGTATTTATGCACCTGGAAAGGTTTTCCCTGTAGCAGGATGACAATTCCAGTGACTGTGGCTATGAATGAGGATGAAGTGACTTCTTTCTGCACAGTATTTCCCTTTTGACACTTCCAGGAGCCTTATTTGGATGTGTTGGCTGGGTACCTGGTCTCACTGCACTGAAGATCTTTCTTGGAAGCAGAAAGTCTGAGAGTGAAACCAGGAGACTTTGTTATATTTAGAAGAGTTGAGGAGGAAGAAATAATATGAAGTAGAAAAGTAGAAATACTAAGCAGGAAACAAAAAAAAAAAGCATAGGATTCAATTTGGGGTGGAAGGTGAACTTGGGTGTTGCATTTGTGAAGTCAGTCACAGAGAAAACAATCTGAGAGACACTTGCTTAGTGGCAAGGGAGAAAGCCAGACAGCAGAAACCTTCTGAAGGGGAGGAGTGAACAAAGCAGGAGGTGATGATACCTGATAGCAACACAAACAGACAAGAAGACTTTTGAGCTGCAGGTGAGGAGGCGATGACACCTCCAAATTGCACAGGAAACGGCTCCTTGTCAGTGGATCTGGTGCCCCTGTATTTGCACGAGCGCCTTCAGCACAGGGATCTCATTACCAGAGAGTTTACTGGCAGATTGGAGGGATTTCAGTGAGGAGTAATAAAAATGATCAGGGACTGCTGGAATTGACATAATGAGGAAACAAGATGAGAAGAGTCAGATATTTATAGCTTGGGTGAGAGAGACAATTAAAAGGTGGGATGGGAGATGGACTGGGTGACCTGAAAGCCTTGTCTGTATCTAATAGCTTCTCATCGTCTGCTGTACAGAGGGCTTGAATTTACCAAGGCTGTCAATCTGGCTCTTAACAGCCCTAACTTCCCGTGTTGAAAAGCTCAGGTGGGTGTGCTCTGGCTGTATTGACACTGTCAGAATGTCACTGGTACTGTGCTTTGTTTAAAAAAAAAAAAATAGTCATCAGCCATGTTGTGGAAAAAATTGACACTTTGACAGCAAAGGCAAAAAAAAAATTAGACCTTCATAAAATGAAAAGCCATTGAAGTCCTTGGCGGTGACTGAATGGAAAGGGCTCCCAGGGTGTTGAAGTGTTGACTGAGCTCTCCTTGCTGTATGCAGGGTGGTCTGCTGAGGAAGATCCTTTTAGAGGCAAAACCCTGCTTTCCATCCATGAGCACGGGCTCTCGTCCTTGGGCAGAGACCCCAGGCTTTGGTGGGCTTGAGCACTGCAGCGGCACTGGGGCAGCTTGGCCAGACATACCCCGGGTCCACAGGCAAATTAAGTACTGCTGCTGTGCAGGAGGCACTTTGGAGAAATGGCAAGTGGTGTTGGTTGGGTCTGGTGGCAGTGCCTGTGCTGTTTTAATGATACCTGTGCGCAAAGGCCACCGCAGCTTTCATCCATTTCACATCAGTCTGACTTTCACAGAACAGACATAGCCTAGGGTGGTGGAAAGGAGAGAAAGATGACCAAAAAAAAAAAAAAAAAAAAAAACCACCAAAAAGCCATCCACTTTTTACTACGTACTCTTTCCATGCTTCTGAGCTGTGGTATCAGGCTGTGGCTGAGCAACAGTAATCTTATCCAGCATACTGTTGATTTAAGCCTCTTGGATTTATATAACTTTGGAAATGGTAAACTATATTAATTTGCTGTGTTTTCAAGGGAAAGTTATTTATTGAGAGACATTTTTAACTCAAGTGCCAGGAGCCTTAAATCATTATAATAAATTCATGCTATTCAGGGTTTCTTACATTGTAATAAATTTGTTTTAAACATGAATGAGGAGATCCATGATTTCTTTAATATACTGTTATGTATTTCCTTTCAAAATGACACAGCTCACTATATCAAGTGGGAGAATAATAGTGAGAGATTTACAGTACTTAAGAATAACACAGCCCAGGAATGTGACATGTTAACCAACGGTGGGCAGGGACTGGCAAAGGGGACCCACCACTGCCAGAGGTGCAGGAGAGCTCAGTGACAGCGGGTCAGGGCAGGAGGGCTCAGCAGGAAGCTCCCTGCAGGACAGCAGTCACATCCAAGCCTGGGTCACCTCTGTGTTGGTGTGAAAAGTACACTAGAAACACCCAAAAGGTGACGCAGAGCACTTGCTGCCACTCACCCTGCCCTTCATGGCTTTGGGCACTCACCTCAGCCACTCCTCGGTCCACCCTTCTCACAGACCTCTGAAGTGTGGTACAGAGGTGCCCGGTAAGGGCTGAGATAAATCTTGGTCTCTGCTGTTAATCCCTGATCCCTCATTACACCTCTGCTAACCCTTCTGCTCGCCACTGGATGGCTGTGAGGAGTGTGAGGCCATAAAACACAAGGCTGGTTTGTGTCCAACCCTGTGCTAACACAGGTTCGATAGAGTAGGCAGCATCCAGGTGGGTTTTGAGTGACTCCAGAGAAGGAGACTCCACATCCTCTCAAGGCAGCCTGTTCCTGTGCTGCCACTCTCACAGAAAAATGTTTTTCCTCATGTTCACACCGAACTTCCTGTGACTCCATTTGTGCCCACTGACCCTTGTCCTGTTACTTGGCACCATCAAAAAAATACCTGGCTCCATTCTTGTGACTCCTGCCCACAGGTATTTATAAGCACAGATGAGATCCCCCCTCAGTCTTCTCTTTTCAAGGCTGAACATCCCAAGGTCTCTCAGCTGTTCCTCATACAGAAGATGCTCCAGGCCCACAGCCATCTCTGTGATCCTCCATTGAGCTCTGTGCAGCAGTTCCTGTCTTTCTTGAACTGGAGAGACACTGTACTCCAGACGTGGCCTTATCCGGGCAGAGTAATGAGGGAGGATTACTTCATGCTAGCCATACTCTTCTTATTGCCCCCCAGGATGCCGTTGGCCTTCTTGGCCACCAGGGCACAGTGCTGGCTCATGGCTGACCTGTTGGCCTTCAGAACACCCAGGTCCTTCTCCACAGAGCTCCACTCCAGCAGGTCATCCCCTAACCTGTACGGATGTGGTTATCCTCAGGTGTAGGACTCTGCACTTGCCTGTCTTGAACTTGTGGTTTCTAACTTGTTCTAACTTGTGGTTTCTTGAACATGTGGTTTCTAGCATATTCAGGTCCCACTGAATGGCAACACAGCCTTCTGATGTGTCAAGCACTTCTCCCAGCTTTGTATCATCAACAAACTAGCTGAGGGTGGACTCCTGCCTCCATGTTATCTGTGCCACTGATGTTGAAAAAGACCTGACACAGCACTGACCCCTGGGGAGTACCACTAGTTACAGGCCTCCATCTAGACCATGCCACCAACCTCAACACACTGAGCTCTGCCAGTCAGCCAGTACTCAACCCACCTCACTACCTACTCACTTATCCCACACCTCCTAAGCTTACCTACAAAGGTGTTGTGGGAGATGGTGTTAAACACCTTTCTGAAGTCAAAGTAGACAACACTCACTGCTCTCCCCTCACCTACCTACTCACTTATCCATGGAACGGAACTCTTCTCCTACCAGGACAGGCTAAGAGAGCTGGAGCTTTTCAGCCTGGAGAAGGCTGCGAGGTGACCTTACAGTGGCATTTCAATATCTGAAGGGGAGCTATAGGAAAGAAGGGGACAGACTCTTCAGCAGGGTCTGTGGTGATGGAACAAGGGGAAATGGCTTCAAGCTCAGGGAGAGTAGATTTAGGTTAGATATAGGGAAAAAAATCTTTTGCTATGAGGGTGGTGAGGCACTGAGTTGTGGTTGATACTTAGTCCATTGAGACTTTCAGGGTGATAATGTTTGGACAAGGCCCTGAGCAGACTGATCTAGCTGTGGTGTCCTTGTTCATTGCAGAGGAGTTGGAATTCTAAGGATTCTCTGATTCTATTCTTTCTACCAACTTGATAATGACGTCACAGAAGGCTAACATTATTGGTCAAACATGACCTCCCTTTAGTGAATCCATGCTGATCACTTCTGATAACCTTCTTCTCTTGGGCACGCTTGGACATACATTCAGAATAAGCTATTCCATCACCTTCCTGAGGATGAAGGTGAGACTGACTGGTCTGTGACTTGCCACAAGCTTTCTTGTCCTTTTTTAAGGCTGAAGTGATGTTGACTTTCCTCCAGTCCTCAAGTACCTCTTCCATTCTCTATTATCTTTTGAAGATGATAGAAAGCAACTTGGAAATCACTTCTGCCAGTTCCCTTAGCACTCGAGGGTGCATCTCATTAGGATCCATGGATCTGTGTGTCAGGTTTGTCTAGACCTTATCATCCTCATCCAAGGGGAAGTCTTCCATTTCCCAGACTTTCTTTTTTTTTCAGAATCCACAATTCTTGAGGGGCAGTGTTAGTAGTAAAGATCAACAGCAAATAATGCATTTTTGTTGTATTAATATTCAGTATAATATTCAGTATTCAATATTCAGTGTATTAATATTCAGTATCTCTGCCTTCTGAGCATCCCATTAGAAACAGGCACCCGCCTCACCAGTTGTTTTCTCACATATACTCCACCACCATTTGCATGGCTCTAAAGAGTTAATGACCCTTTGGTAGATGCAGCTGTAATTAAGGGCAGATGGATGGTCCTGCTTCCACCACTGGTAACCCAAACTTCAACCCCAGCAGCCCAGCTGCATGTATGGGGCTGGCAGGGAAGCTGGAGGGCTGTGTCCTGCTTCTCTGGGAGAGGAGATGGGAGAGGGCCCTGCCTGCCCAAGAAGTGATGGCAGGACCTCATCTGTCAGTGCAGAAAAATGTCCGTCCAATAAACTTGCCAAACGTCCCTAATAAAGGGCTGGATGTGTTATCATGAATAGAATGGTTTTATAGGGGACAGCCATAAAACGTGCACATTGCCCTTTAAAATGCCAGGACGAGGATTGATTCTGGCAGGGCGGAGGGAGAGGAGGAGAGAGAAGGAAGCTAATTGGAAAAGGGGGATAAATCCAGGGGCTCATTTCTCTGCCGTGGTTCCCCAGGGTGTCAGGGAGCAGTAACAAAGCTGAAGTCATTGCTGGGTCTGGGCTTCTTCGCTATATCCCACTGTGATGCTGGGTGTCCTTCCAGCATGTTTCTGCCGCTGGTTAAGTCCAGCCCTGTTCTTGCTCCTCACCTTTAGCTCTGAGGAAGCTGTGGAGGCTCCATCAGCCTCTGCATGTTTCTCCACATTTCTGCCTCTCCTCATCCCAGTACTCCCACATCCTTGCAGGATCCCACTCCCTGCCCCAACACCAGCTCACCTCTCCTTCCTTTTGTGTCCCTGAATGCCTGGTCTCCTGCTGTGGGCTGGCCCTCAAGTCCATCTAAGCCAGAAAATGGACCGCCAAGGTTTGTGCAGCACTTTATATTCCCTGCTCTGTGGACAAGGTGAGCACGTACCTGGGATGCAGGTGCTTGTACATGTCACTGCTTGGATAAACAGGAGACTGGGAGATGGAAGAAGATCCTGGGTGTGTTTAGAAGTGATCAATAAATATATTGTACTCCGGCTCAATTTTAATGCTGCAGAAAACAGGCAGTGATTTTGCTTAATAAATGTGGACAGTCGTGCAGGGCTCCAAGATCATCTATTCTGATCAACAATTCCTACACAACAGGATGGCACGTGACTCGAGGCCCAGCATTTATGTACAGCTGAGGCTTGCAGGCTGCATTGGCAGGGGGGCCTGGGTGTGATTTCTCATTTTCATTTTTTTTAATTTCCCTGAACAGAGATTCTGGACAGCCAAACCCTGCTGAGAACTGCTCACTGCTGAAAATTTTTAAAGAGTCCCTCTTAAAGCCACTGAAGAGACTGTGGGTTTGTCCTCTGGGTGGGAGGTGGCAGGTACTGGAGGGATGGGAAAAGAAAAGTCGGATTGCTGTTTGGCAAGGATGCTCTTAAAAATGTTTGTCGCTGTCAGTGTGGATTTGTTGACTTGCGCCAGATCTCACTTGTCCTCCCACTCTGTGCATGTGGTGCTGCCAAATTTCAGGCTCGAGATGACCCTGGAAATCCCCAGCAGGAGGGGTGGGGGTGCAGGCAGTGCCCCTACATTTGACGCTCAGCCCTGAAAATGCCCTTCCCCGTGGGATGTTACAGTTGGTGACTAAACCCAGGCAAAATGAGACTCAGTTGGAACACGTGCTGTTTGTGTCCATTAGAAGTACCACAAATAACATTTCTCCCACCGTGGAGATGAACCAATATAGCATGGTGTGGACCCACATCAAACAATATGACTAATGGATGTGATGTATCCTGTGAATTTGGGTGAGAGGTTTTGTTCTGGTATGTATTTATTTTCTGGAAGGCAGAGAGGTTATGAAAAGCAGCCAAAGATGATGAATCTCAACTGAATTTTTCATAGCATGGCACTGCTTTATGTGCAACCAAGTTAGGTTTGTTCAACAGGGGAGCTCTACGGCTGACACAGATTTTGAGATCTCCAGGATCTCAAAATTCAGGACTTTCAGCCTCGCTGCATGGTTGTGAAGTTCATAGCAACATTCAGACTCACAGCCCAAGATGCACCTCTGAGGTCTGGATTTGCTTCTTTGCTGCCTTTTGGCTTAGGACTACATTTGCTGTATGCCCATCCCAGTGAAATTTTCATGGAATGCATTGTTAGTTCTGGATTTGTAATTAAACTTAAAGGTTGGTAAATTTTGCTATGAACACTTTCCTGGCCCCATTCCTTAGCATTCAGTCTATCCATCCACTATGTAGGGTTTTGCAGATGCCACTGTATTCTCAACGACAAATATGAAAAAATGCGGGATTTAGAATAGATTTGAGGACAATTTTTTTTTTTTTTTTTTTTCTAGAGTGATCACACTTTAGAACTTTTTTTCAACTTGTTAGTGTTATAAAGTTATGGGGCAGGTGGGAGTCTCATCCTACCACTTGACTCCAAGGGCTGTGAGCTTTCCACTTCATCAAGTTTATGATCAAACCATGCACATGACAATACCACCTGTAATTGCTCTCTGAATTAAAGCATTTCTCCCAGAATCCAGCAATAAGAAGAATGAAATATTCGGGTAGGGTTTAGTGGCTCACCTTGAAAGAATTTCATCTCATGCTAAACATTAAGCCATGCAGCGATATCTGAGCACTTGTCTACTTTGGGACCCATGGGAGAATTAAATCAAATTCTGTTTTAAAGGGGATTAATTAAGCTGCATCTGGACCCTATTTCAACACTCAGAATTTAGATAAGTTGAAGTAAGACCCCTCTAATTTCCATTTTAGGGAAAGAACTGAAAGAGATGTGAGACCTCTGACACTGCACGAGGGTGTCTGAGGAGCTGCTGATGTGGTTTGACTAATGTGTTTTACATTATGCTTCAGTTAATTCAGACTGAATGACCCACAGAAGACAAGCCCAGAGACGCTGGGCCTGGATGTGACTGAGCTGGGTGTATCTGCTTTCCCAGCTGTTGTGGGAGGGGATAGAAGTTGTGTGGGAAACAAGATGATCCATAAAATGCAACAGAGACAGTAAACTGGAGGTAATGGCCTCAAAACGTCTGCAGTTCTGTGTGGGTTTCGTCCTGTCTCACTCTTGCTGTGGTCTCTGATTGCTTTTTACAGTTCAATCAGTGATTTTTCTTTCAAATTTTGAGTGAAGACTGAGACTCATTTATCGAATTATATACCAAGGTGATGTGTGCATTATCTGCACTTAGGATGGATTATTTTTCTTATCTCTGCCACCGGTTACTTGGCTGTGAAGGCTGATGTCTCAACCTTTGCCAACATTTCAGAACTAAATTCATGGCATGGATTTCTCCACCTTTTGGATTTCTCCATTCAAGTCAAGAATATTTATGTTTACCTGTATCTTCCTTCTCCCTGTCTTTCTTCTTCTGGAGTGACACTCTGAGTCTGGGAAGCAATCTGTGCTGAAGGACACTTGGTAGTGCCCTATAGGGTAGTGGAGCTGCAGGAGGAATCCACTCAGGAACAGTACAGAAACTGGTGTTTTCTGCTTCTAGACAAGGAGAATGGTGACCTTCCCAACCCTCCACTAGAGCAAGGGCACAGTGTTTTCCGAGATGGAAAATTTAACATTCTGCAAATCTAAAGCCAGGAATAATTTTTGGAAGAAGAGTTCTTCATTTGAAGAATTCTGACTGCATCCAAACAGGTTTGAAAACACTGTTAAATGCTTTGCTAAGCCCTGAAAATCCTTGGAAGGGAGCACAGTCCTCCTCCCCAGCTCACCAAGAACGTGAGCATCAGTGTGGGATGTGGTTTCTACAGCTTCTGCTCAAAGCAGCTTAGCAATGGTTGGTGCAGAATATGGAGCTCTCTCCAGACGTATTGCCTCCTATTTGTTTTTTTTCCATGGAAGTGGCAATGAAGAGCACAATAACACTGTTTGAGAAAGCAATTTCTCAGCTACAAAAAAGTTTTTTTAACACAGTCACCATCATTAGCTCTGCATTTTCATCAGAGATGAACAAAAGCCTGCATGCTGCGCTTGTTACATTTGTATGGCTGCCTGGAACATGGCTAGTCCTTCACACTGCAGTCACCACAGCTGAAACACATCTACTGCCTCACTGTACTCGCATCCAGTCTTTGGTCTCCATAAATGTTGAGGAAGAGTCAATGAATGTCACTTGGTGACATTTTTTTGCATGGAGGAATTCAATGGCACACCTTTGCTTCATAGGCACTCTCATGCCAGACTCATTTCTATCAGTCTGCCCCTCTGCTGCCATCTGTTGCATGACAACAAAACACAATGATATATTGTTGGGAAGGTTCAAAGACTACTGCTGGACCATCAGCATCTGGCACCGATGTTGTGGGCCAACAGAATAAAATAGGAGGCATTACTCTTGGAGCATCCCTGTACTTCTGGTACTCCACTTCATTGCTCTTCTGTGAATGGCAGCTACACACACTCTGTGGAGAATTGTCTGCAAGAAGGCGAATGAGACCAAAGAGAACACAGTATGAAGCACGTTTAAATTCACTGGGGACATTTAGGTGGAATGTACTCTGCCACACATTATTAGCACTGCCCTGTGCAGTGTGCTCTGGGCTGTAAGCTATAGGGGTAACATCACAGTGTTTTCACTTTCTATTAGATTAGTGGGTGATATGAGTGGTAGGTGGATGGTTGGACTAAATAATCTTGGAATTCTTTTCCAACCTTAATGATTCCATGATTCTGTGGGCTGTGTGGACAACCCTGATGTATATCGTGTTCATCCACCCAAGAGGCAGATCACTTTTTAATCAGATTGTGTCCCCAGAGAGACACCTAAAAGTGACAACTATTTTAAAAAAGAATTTCCATCTGATCCCTCAATCCCATTCTTTTTGCTCTCTCACCTGCAAGTAAAGGGAGAATAAGTGCCCACAGCAGTGAAGGCTGGGAAAAGATGGGCTGGGTCTCAACTGGGTGAGGTGTATTTGTTGAGATCAAAACATTATGGAAAACAGCACAGAGATGCTAAGAGGAAATTACAACTGCCCCTTTCCTTTCTTTTTTCTTCTTTTTTTCTTTTTTTCCTCTCCTGTCACTTCTTCTTCCTCCTAGGTGTTGGGGTCTTTGCAGAGGCAATCGTTACTGTTAATGATTTTAGCTTGTTGGCTATTATCACATTTGTGCCTGGGGACTGCAGTTGGCTATCTGGGCTCTGGCAGGCCTTGACAGCAATCAGCTCCTTCCTTCTTCGCACTAATTTTCTCAGGGGAGCTCAGAAGAAAAGACGTTTTTCCTTCATTTCCCCTCCCCACACCTCTCCTTCCCCTCTGCTCTGCCCCTGCCTCTGGGTGCTCTGCTCCAGGAAGGATCTGTGGGGAGAAACTTGCAGCAAAGCATGCGAGAGGCACTGGGACATCACTGGGAGAGGGAACATCTCCTGGAAGGAAGCATTCTGGCTCTTGTTATTCGTGCTGTGTTTATACCCACTGCTGATCCTCCAGCAGCCAGGGAGAAAGGAAGGGATCATTGTGGTTGTTTTATGAAAAAGGTACGTGGATCTTTCTCAGTGTCTGTGGCTGAGCGCAGAGCTTTTACAGCCCTGTGTTTAATATTCTCTTTTTTCCCTCCATCATCATTTTATATTATTCAAAGCAAATCAGACAGCCTTTGAAGAACAGCTCAAAGCCTTTTTCTTTCTTTTTTTCTTTTTCTTTTTATTTAAGGTGGGAAAGAGTGAGAGCCACCTGGTACATCTCCTTTCTCAATTCAGTGATTTTATTTAGTGGGGAAGAGATTGGTTTGTGTCTCGTTCTTTAAAGGAGAGTAAAAGTCAGGAAAGAGCTATACTTCTAGAAGTCCCCAAAGAAGGATCTTCTGGAAGGGTGACCAGCATCTTCCTTGCCCCAGAGCAGCTTGGATGGTGGAAATGTCATGACTGCTGTGTGGAAGGGCTCTGACCCAGAAGCACTGTTGTTCTGAAACCTACTGATGAAAAACCATTTCTCTGAACCACTTTAGCATCAATCGAGACGGATCTTATAGACTGAAAGGTACTGAAGACTACTGAACCAACCAAGGTGGTTGTCAGAAAAAGGGTTTACCAGTTGTAAGTTGTCTTCTGGAGAATTTTCTGTGCTGAGTGACATTTTGGCCAGATGAGCTCTTCCAAAGGAAAGCAATTCTCCAGAGATGGCAGAGTGAGAAGGGTCAAGGCTACAGTACCTGTGTTTGTACAAGGGCCCACTGAAGTGTTTGGTAACACCATGCCTATCATGCATGTGTGATGGCTTTTGGACAGCTGATATTTGCAATTCTGGAGGCTGAAGGTCTCCAGGAAGGGAGTGATTTACTTCCAGTTCTTTTGTAGACATTGGTGCCTCGGTCTAGCGAGGTACACCTTGGTGTCTCAGTGCCTTGGAACAGATTTCAGTGCAGCCAGAGCTTAAATCACACTCCTTTCTCACAGCCTTTAAGAACCTAAGACAGAAAAGAGGAAATGCAGTTACTGTTACACACTGTTACTTTGCTCCCTACCTGTTCATACAGGTAATGTCTTTGACAACATCAGATGTCCTGTGTTTTTTTTGTTTTTGTTTTTGCTTACCCACCATCCTCCCTTTTCCCCAGTTTTGGGGAGCAGTGATCCCTGAGAAAAAGTAAAAGTATCTCCCAGCACTCTTCCTCATGTCTGCCCTCAGCTCAGAAACCCCTGCTTGGCACCAGCCATGACTGCATAATGTTGAGGTGAAAGCACCAACCCTGAAGGTGCTCTGAAAATAGGAACATGTGGAGATGCAGAGCTCCTTATGGATCTCTCCTTCTAGCTCTGAGCTTCCAGACCTGCCCACCTCTGCTCTCTCGCAGTGCTGAGAGAAGAGGCATAAAACAAGTCATCAACCCCAAAGGTAATGGTCTCTCTGGGCATGTTGCCAGTCATTTAATATCTTCGCTAATCATCTAGAAGTGGAAGTAAATAGCATGATAATGAAATGTATGTGTGAGGATGGATTGGGGGGGAGCTGGAGGGGGTGATCTGGACAGAGGAAATGCAGGAAAAGGATTTGGTGGGGTTAGAAAGACAAGCAGGAAATTTCAGCTTGGGAATAATTTGAAGGACTGGAGGCGGGCAGAAGAGCAGAGATACAAGGCCATGCTAAAATGGGGAGCAACAGTCTGTGTCCATAGGGTGACTGATACAAGAGCACAGTGCAGTAATAATGTGTGACACCTTTGGGCCAGGGGGATACTGGGAAGCCTGGTGGCAAGATGGTCTTTAAGGTCCATTTCAGACCAAGACGTTCTATGATTAGTAATGCCAAAAATATGTAAAAGAAAGTCATGTCCCACATGGATGGTCTTCGATGGAAGCCCTGTGAGTAAAAATCTCAATCTTTGGAGGGAAGAGGGACATTAAAGAATCTATACAAAATAGAGAAAGACATTTAACTCATAGGCACCACATCAGTTCCAAATGAAAACATCTGCTGAACAGCAAGCAGTTAGGTGTATCAAGTTATTTAAGTAGGAAGAGCCAAAAGAAAGAGTTTGGTTTGCTTAGGCCAGGTCCCCACAGAAGCTCCCATAAGTTCTCGTATGGATAAAGGGGAGGAGGAAAGGAATATGATGTTGGAGCAGAAGCAAGCTGCTGTAGTCTGTTTTGAGTAAGTAACCTAGGCCATGTGCTGGATACGGCTCTGGATTTGCACTGGAAATGATTATGTTTATAATTTACTTATCAGATATCTGGACACAGGTTCAAGAGCTGGTTCTTACAGACCTGTATGGATGGTACTTTGAATATGAGTGGTCAAAGAGGATGTGACCAAAAGGCCAAGAGGTCTGTGTTGCAGAACTGTGACATTCATGAACAGAGATGGTCACAATAATCACAATTACCATTTTCCATTGATTTTTCTTTTGACATTTTTGCCAGATATTGGAAATTTTTGAATGGATACATTTCTTTTCACCTCTTCTTCCCTCCAGCTTCTCCTGGAAAAAAAAAAATCATATTATAAAGAAAAAGGATGAATATATAATGAAAATGTGCAGCCAGTTCTCTACTGTGATCAAAATGGAAGAGCCGTGGCAGGGCACAACCCGGCTCGCCTTGCCTGAGCTCCCATCACCTTGCAGGTTGCCTGAGGTTCATTTTGCACTGCGTCTGGGTTACTAAAAAGATTTTATGAGTTCCTGAGTTGAACCCAAAGTTTTCTGTATCTCAGCAAAGTTCCTCGGAGGAACTCACCCAAGGGAGGTCTATGGAAACTAACAAGAGGTGGAGGTGGGTTTCCCTGCAAGGGGTTAAATCCTCTCACCAGAGTGGGCTAGGCAGTGGGCTGAGTGATTTACTCAATAAGTTTGTTGGCGCTGCTCTCAGCTGGAAAGCTGAAGGGATTTGTGGTACAAGGAGGCTGGAAAGAGATCGCCTTAAAATTCATTGCTAGGTGTAGATAGACTCACTGACTCTGAAGCAGGGGATCTGATGGCACTGAAGGGGTGGCAGGGACTTATTTCAAGTGAAGGGTGTGTGTAAAAGCATCAGAACTGTGCCTGTGAGAGGAGGACCTGATTGAGCAGTTTGGAGAGAAAGAAGGGTGGGCGATTTACTGCACAAGCAAGGACACTGCCTCTCCCATCTCTGCCCGTGGCTCAGGCCTTCCCGTGTCCACCCATTGCCATGGCTTTTGCTGATCTCTCAGAGAAGGAAAATAAAACAAGTCATCAGCCCCAGAGTTAGCAGCCTCCTGGGCAAATTGCCAGTTGTTTAATATTGTTGCTAATGATCTACAAGCACAAGTAAACAGCGCATTAATGAAATGAGTGGAGGAGGCTAAACGGGGGAAAGATGCAGGAGCTGGTTTAAACAGAAGATAAAATAGAAAGGCTTGGAGAGGGCAGAAAGACACAAGAGAAATCAGAACAGAATTGTTTTGGGGATGATTCCAGGGAAGATAGCAGGGGGAGTGAGCAATGCCAGGTATTAGTGCTGCAGTGAGCTCCTGGGCACTGAATAGCACTGGTGGGGAGAGACTTTTGTTGCAGTGTCTGCAAGAGCATCAATCACTGCCCAAAACTCTTTTAGGCTATAATTAACTAAAAAAATACATATATTTTCCCAATACTGCAGCTGGGGATTGAAACAGATACTCTGAGATGACCCTGGTGAGGACAGCATGTTTTCTAGTGTCATGCCAGAGTTGAAACTGAAGTTTCTGCATCATGATTGTCTTGAGCAGGGAGATGAAAAGCTTCACTCTGAGGGAGCAATGGGACGAGTTTGTTTAGCCTCTGGCCCTTGTCTGGCCTGCCGGGAGAGGGAAGTCTCTTTGGATAAATGGTGCCCCAAAACATTTCATTTCTCTTGTTTGTGTTTTTTTTTTTCTTCCTCGTTTTTTTTTTTTTTTTTTTTCTCCTCTCTCCCCCTTATTTAAAATTCATTGGCTCTAATTGCAGAGGTAGTCAAACTTTGGCTGTGTCTGAACTGCAGGTCTTCAAGGGGACTCGCAAGCTAGACAGCGAGATGAATGATTTATTATTATATTATTATTTATTCATTTAAATTCATGAATGCTTATCCAAATCAAAAATTGCCCAATTTCATCCAGATCTGAATTTATAGATTTTCAGGCCAGATGGGACTGCTCTGATCAGCAGCCTGACCTTTGGCATTGCACAGGCCAGAGAATGCCGCCCGGCAATTCCCGCGGTAGAGGGAAGAGATGCTGCTATGTAAATCAGCATATTCAAGCTCAGCGACTTGCCTGAAATGGTCTCTAGTGGAATCTGTGAAGCTGCCTGGTGATTTTCAGTCCTGCTCCTCAGTGAGCGGCTTCAGCTCTGCGCTCTGTCTGGAAGGCAGGGTTACCACCAACAGCAGGGGCTATTGGCTCACCTTCTCTACAGACATGAGTTCCAAGCTTGCTCTCATAAAAACAGTTGGGCAGGAAAATCACAGAATCATTAAGGTTGGAAAAGAACTCCAAGATCCCAACTACCCACTCACCACCAACACTGCCCACTAAACAATGTCCCTAAGTACCACATCTCTATGTTTCTTGAACACCTCCCTGGGCAGCCTGGTTCAGTACCCAACCACTCTTCTGGAGAACTTTTTCCTAAAATGCACAAGTCTAATGTTAGCTCCCCTAGTGCTAATGTGAAAAACATTGCTTTGTCTGGAACCTGCTCCAGAAACTGATGGGAAGTGAGCCCCCAGAGCAAAGTGGGTCCCGCTAAGTTGAGCTATGGTGGTCAGGTGCTCAGGGGGAGTTTGGGCACCTGTTTTGAGGACAGATAGCAGTGAGCTTTACTGTTCCCATTCCTTTTCCTCTTCCTGAATTGTTTCACTGCCTGTACAGAAGATGCTGGATGCCGGGACAGCATCTGAACACTAACAAGGCACTGAAACCTCAGATGGCAGCTGACAATTCCAGTGGGGTGCAGGGTTCTCAAGAAGTTTAGGGATTGGTGTGTATCAAGGGGGGGGGGAGAGGCTGGGAAGTCAAACAGGAAGCAAGCAAGTAATTAAAAGCAGACAAACTTAATAGAAGTCAAGCACAAGTTGGGATCCAGTCTGCCTAAAGAGTGGGATAAGAACCCTATCTCCCAAAAGCTCATTAAAATGTGTCTATACATATCTCAAGGAGGGGTTAGAAATCAGGAAATTAGCTCTGGCAGCAAAGACAAGATAAAGGAAACCCCAGAGAGATGATCTTACTTTGCTTCCGAAGACTTTGTGCTTTTGCTGTAAACTAATGACTTGGAAGTCCATAATTTCTTCTCCACTCACTGAAACTTTGGTTCCTTTCCCCTCTGTGCAAGAGAGTCTGCAATGAGATGATGTCTGCTCATCTCAGGACCCGCAGTTCCAGCCTGTGGAGCTGGAGGACAGAGCTGGGAGACCTATTCCACATTCAGACAGTGGTTCCATGCTGCCAGCACCTGGTTTACTGTCTTTCATTGAGAGGAAGCACAGAGCTGGAGAGCTGGGTATTTGAGGAAACCATATTTATCTCCACAAACAAATCCATCTACCTTTCATTCTTATACACAAAAGACCTGTATAACCATGGCAGGTTCTGTAGACAACTCTTTCATCCCCCATTCCACTTTAACTGCTGGTCAGTAAAAGTTCAAAGACCTCAGTCCATGAGCAAGAGCATACAGAAAGAGGTCAAACAAATGCTGAGAGCTAGACCGAGAAGGGAGAACACAGATGAGGGGTTTTCAGATATTCTGTTACTCAGATTTTGTAAACAGTACTAGTAAGTTGGTAAGGTTAGGAGGAAGCAAAATGGACTAACAAAGGGATTGTGCATGTGTTAATTCAAATAATATGATTTCCATTATGTTTTTTCCCATCTCTAAACCAGCAATTTGCAGGGCAAGGTATGCACTACTGGTTCCTTGTTCTGACCAAATCCCAGTTCATTTCTTAGGTCCTCTTCTGGCCCGACTCATGAACTTAATTTTCTGCGTTTACCTCTGAAATGGCTGCAGTGATTCTGGTGGTTGGGTCTCAGAGGTCTTCTGGTCCACCCGAGCCAGCTTGGTGGGCTCAGCAAGAAGGAAGGGCCAATCTTGCAAAAGGAACCATTGTTTCAAACATTTTAGCACACATGAAGCAAAAACAAGATAGAAAGGAAAGAGACCTAGGTGGTTTGTGAGCAATGGTATCTTCTGCGACCCTTCAAAGGAACTCCAAACCACTTCAGACACTCTTTAACTTGCAGAAATTCAGTGATCACCTTATCTGGGATCAAAAGACATATAAAGTTCAATGTCACACAGTGTCAATTAAAGAGTAGAAGAACTGTGGCTTTGTTTTGCCTTTCAGGTCAGTTAAACTGAGGGGAGGAGGATGCAGTCATTGGCTGGATGTTGTCCTGGAATTGGAGGCTGCATCAATACCTGTGAATTAACTGTAGCTGGGTCTGCTCTCTTGTGGAGAGGCCAGCTGGCACCGGCTATCCTGCATCTGTACTATTAAATTCTCTCACCCTCCAAACTGCCTACTGAGAATGGGCACAGGTCTGTGCTAATTAGCAGGCTGCATGTAGGCATCATTTGGGAAAACACTAGTTAGATGGTGCCTAAAACATGCCAGACAGTGTTTTAGTGACTTAAATACAGAAGATCAAGTTCTGGTGGTAAAGGTGTAGCCTGAGAGTTTATGTTATGGCTTTAGCTATAAAACCTGCATGCCCTTTCTGGATGCAGGTGATGGGTCCCTTGTCCTCAGATCCTCTCTAAAGGTCAGCATACTTAGGGGTTTCCTCCCACTGCTCATTGCCAAAATTTCCTTTAATCTGTAGGCACTCACATATATGGATTTGCCACGCCATGGACAAACCAGATGCAAAACAGAACTCTAGGGATTACCTGCCATTGCAGAATATTTTGCAACAGCACTGAGGCCATGGACTGAGCACCCTGACCTAGCTGCAGATGTCCCTATTTGTTGCAGGGGAGTTGGACCAGATGGCTTTTAAGAGTCCCTTCCAACTCAAACAATTCCAAGATTCTGTGATTCCATGATTCTATGTTGTTGTCAGATGCTAGATGCCCAGGTGTGCAGTTTCCTTCCAGGCTGATTTATGCAGAAACCTGGGGAATGCTGTAGGCATCCCTGGGGTACAGGAGTTGTATTGTGTCAGGCTTCACTAAGGACATGATGCAGAGACTTGCACTGGCTACAGGCAAGGTTTAAACAGTACAGCTATCCTGTGTACAGATACAGAGTCTGCACATTGATGTACAACCTCAGTAGCTTCCACCCAAGTGTTTCCCTCGCGGTAGGATAAGATGGCATCACACGGCGCAAGGCTCAGGCTCTGGATCGTGCTGAAAGTTGATGACACATCTCTCTGGTCCAAAGCTGAGGTGAAACGAGGGAAGGGTCATGAGCGTGCTGTGAAGGCCATGACAGGAGCTGTTAAAGGCTTTTTGGGAAGGAGCGGGGGGTGAGACGACATGACATCCCCACACTGTGCTAATGGCAGCCGAGACGACTTTCTGCTAATGCAAATGTTCACAGCTGTACGCTGGATGTTGCTGAGTGGATAATGGCTGATGAGGTTGCCTGTAGACAGTCACTCCACTACCAGTGTGTAATTAATTGCTATGTAAAGTGCTCTGAGATGCAATGCTGCTGAAACGCCGGGTGTATAAATGCCATCCCCACACAAAAGGGAACAACATGTAAATTCTCTCAATATATTTTTAAATATGAGCATTTTTCAGCTGTTTGCTCTTTTGTAAAATTTATTAGGCCCCCTCCTGGGAAGCAGAAGGCAGCAAGGGCAGTGCGGATGGATGAGCTGGCTTGCAGGGCTCCCGCTGTTTCTGACGCTTGGCCCCAGACACCAGGGGGTCATCTGTTTTCCTTCTCCCATTCCTTTAACCTTTGCTTAACTCCTGTTTCCCCTTTCTCTTGCTTTCTCGGATGGTGAGCTGCTGCCCACCTGCCTGGCAAGGGTAGCAGGGAAGAAGAACACTTTTCTGAGAAGGACAAAAGCTTATAAAGGCTTCAGCCTGTTTCCTTGTCTGACTTCCAAAGGATATATATTGTTCTGACTGGATAAAATCCAGAGAGATGTGGTTTCAGGTTGTCAGAAGCTGGAAGAGCGGTGGTATGGGGTGGCTAAGCCCTGCTGCTTGATCACAGAGATCTGATGTCAGCTCTGAGGACTATATACGCTGGGACCAAGTCTAGAATAAGGCACAATGACCCACTGCTTCCCAGACCAGAGAGTGGAGATGACATCTAGCAAAATCTTGCAAGCTGGAAGAATAAGTTGGGAAATAGTTATGCTTAGGATAAAAAATCCACATAAGGAATTCTTCCTCACAGTGAATAACTGAAGTGCAAACAGATTTAAAGAAGTTGACAGGGTCAGGTTTGCTGCTGGCCAGAGGTCCGTGGTAGTTTAGAAGCTACTGTTGGTATAGGAACTTCTAAGCCTCCAGTTATCAGAAGCTGGGAGAATACATGGGGAGTAGGGAGAAAGTCACTATTCTTATAGTAATTTCCTAGGCTTCTCTTGTAGTTAACGAACAGAAAAAGTCATAGATACTACACGGACTGGAAATCTTTGCTTTTTTTGATGTGCTAGTTTTCAATATGTTAAGAAATGAGTAGATGAGATAACTTGGAAAGAAATTATGAACGGGAAATCTGTTTAATGAATGCTTTCATGTAGTGTTTCTGAGAGGGCAGTCATAGCTTGTGTGCAATTTGATGTTTACATCAATGATCTGTAAATAAATAAGAACACTTCCTCTTGCTCAGATTTTCAGACAACCTACAGTTTGGAGAAGTGCTTAATATGTCATGGGGCTGCATGAAAATGACTCTGGGTTCATCAGTAGTCCAAACACGCAGAGCATGCCTTTTCACGGCTCCAAACTGGGAGAAAAAATAAAAACCAAGAGGACAGGTAGAAGCTGCATAGCACTGAACAACAAAAATCACAGAGCAGCTGAGGTTGGAACGTGCCTCTAGAGATCCTCTAGTCCAACCACAGGCTAAGAGTGGGGTCAAATATAGCAGGCTCCTTGATGCTCTACCCCAGTTCAGTTTTGAACTTCTCCAAGAAAGGAGAGAGATTCCACAATCCCTCTGGGCAACAGAGGCAACCAATCTGTGACCACTCACAGTAAAAAATCTTCTGACATTTCAATGGTATTCCCTGTATTTCAGTTTGTGTCTCTTGTCCTTTCACTGGACACAGCTGAGAAGAGCCTGGCTCAGTCACCAGATATTTATAAATATTAGTAAGATCCTCTTGAGCCTTCTCTTCCACGGGCTAATTATTTCCAGCCTCTTCTCACATGTCAGGTGCTTCAGTTCCTGAATTCTCTTGCCAGTGCTGAGTAGAGGAGGAGAATCCCCTCCCAACAATGCCCAATTCTGTACAACCCTGGATGCTGCACACTGCTGTCTCTTGGTAAACTTAGTGTCCACATCCACTGTTCTTGAAAGGCAGTGACTCTGAAGATGATAGTAAGAGAAGTAATGGTCTTAAGTTATGCAAAGAGAGTATGAATCAAAAGATTGAGAAGTTTTAAAAGATGGTCCATCTCATCCTGAACCTTCAGTATAATGGTGTAAACAACTAACGTTATCTTCAAGGCAACATGTGAGAAGACGAAACTAATTTTAGCTTAGTGTAAGAGAGCACAGATAATAGAAACCCAAGTTTAGTTTGAGGGTATGCACTTTGCCAGGGGCATTAAGAAATCAGTGAGGATGCAGAAACTGGCACAATTCTGGGCTGGAGAAAATGCTTCCAAGTACTGCTCATCAGCAAGCTGAAGTGGTGACTTGCTGTGCATGCGTACCTGGTACAAAAGGACTCTTTCCTCTGAAAGAGACAGAAAGGCACAAAATAGAACAGTGCCTGAAGTTGAGCACAAATAGATGCAAGCAGGAATCTGGACAACTATTTTTCTGGCTATTATCTTCGAGAAAAAATTGCTGAAGATACTGGTAGGGATTTTGTCTCCTGATATGTTTAATAAAAAACATTAAAAAAAAATTTCTATCGAATCCAGGTTGACAGGTGACTTCTTGCTGTAGTGTTTAGTTTGAACTGATCCCTAAAGTGTTCATGAGCACGAGTGATGTACAGCACTTACCTTCTCTCCGTGTAACTGACAGGCTGTAGGTGGCTTCTCTTGCTGTGTTCATCTTGCAGGGCTAGAATTTTGGGTGGGTCTGAGTGTGGGGTGATGGGGGAAGATTGGTGGGAAAAGTGAATGATGCTGGTGTTATTTGGGGATTCCTTCATTTTTGAGAATAAACCCTACAGAAATCTTCTAGATCTACTCAAGGAGACAGCCAACTGGAAGAAGTCCTTCCTAGGGAACAGGAGGGAAAAGCAGCAGGAGACTCTCATCAGCATTGTGTTCAGTTTTGGGCTCCTCACTACAAGAAATTCATAGAAGCCCTGGAGCATGTCCAGAGAAGGGCAACAAAGCTGGTGAGGGGTCTGGAGCACGAGTTTCAAGGGAAGTGGCTGAGGGAGCTGTGATTGTTGAGTCTGAAAAAGGCTCAGGGGAGACCTTACTGCCCTCTATAACTACCTTAAGGAGGTTATGATGAGGTGGAGATCGGCCTCTTCTCACAGGAAATAGTGATAGGATGGGAGGGAATGGCTCGAGGTGTGCCAGGGGACGTTCAGATTGGATATTATGAAAAATGTCTTCTCAGAAAGAGTGGTGAGGCACTGGAGTGGGCTGCCCAGAAGGTGGTGGAGCCACTGTCCATGGATGTGTTCACAAAACATGGAGATGTGGTACAAAGGAACATGGATTAGAGGGCACATCAGTGGCTGGTGGATGGTTGGACTAAATAATTTTAGAGATCTTTTCCAACCTTAATGATTCTGTGATTCTATGATTATATTAGGCATTGGTTGGGCTGATGAATTTAAAGGGAGCAAAAGGGGAGTCTTCTCATAGCGTATCAACAGTAAATGGCAATCCCAATGGATGTCTCAGCTTTATTGTACCTCTTTAGCATGTTTTTCTCCTTGGAATCTCAGCAATTTCTCACAGTACCTGTATCTGTGGCTAATAGCAGGTGTCCTCTCTAAGGAGAAGCTCATCCACTTAATGGTGTTCAGACCCCATATTTACACCAAAATACCTCTTTAAGCCACTAAGGGCCACTGCTTATTTGTACTGCTGTGGCTTCCTGAAGATGAAGCAGAAAAAGTGCCTCATGTTTATGATGGGAAGAAATCTATAGGCACAAATGTTTCCTTTTTTTTTTTTTTTTTGAGCTTTTACTCATCACCCACAACAGCTTCTATTTCTAACCCTGTATTTAAAAAAAACAACACAAAACAAACCCTTGAAAGTCAATATTTATTTTTCAGTCTCCCTCTCCCCTGCTGTTCATCTCTGAATTTAATGCTTTTGAAAGGTGAATGATTGACGATTTACTGAAAACGAAGTTAAAATATAAATAATTCCATGATTTGGCTGCTGTATTAAGCAGGCATATGAGAAAAGCCCAGAAGACCAAGGTTGGCTTTTATTATTAACAAGGAAAAAAAATTAAATTTAAATAAATGTAATATTTATTAAAATTTCCTTTCACGTTGTTACCTGAGGTTCATAAAACTTTTGAGCTGTGTCAGCTTTGCACTCCCCAGTACATTGAACTCCAGGGAAAACTATAAGCAAATTCTTAAGATCAATGCAAACTACTTCTCCATTACTCAGAAAAGGGAATTTTAACTATTTTTGAAGGCCCCAGGACTCCACTAATCCAGATATAAAGACTTTTTTCACCTTCAAACTTCACAGTTCCAGCTCCCCTTTCACCTTCTCCCCTCCCATCACCACCCCAACACATGCACGGTCCTTAATACCCTGAAAGGGAAATGAATATACATCCTTTAGTCCATTTTCCATCTCTTACATGGCTAATTGTTCTGGATAAATTACATGTTGATAAAATTAAATCTCATAATGTACCCCACTCCTAAAATATGACAGTAGGTAGGCTGCAGAAAGAGGGTTCAGATTCAGATGGGTGTTTGCCAGAAGGTGGAGGAGGGAAGTGTTGAGCTGCTCCTGCACCCGGCAGTTCCCACTGCAGTGCCAGTGCCTAGGGCAAGTGATGTAAGACTCTTCTGTGAGAGGATGGCACCAAGAAAAATACATTTTCCTGGAGTAAAAAACACTACAGTGTTAAGCCAGGCCTTGTGCCCTTTTGAGGATGAAGGCACTTTTACCATCCAGTTAGGTTCCATATTTAGATAGTAAAGATAATGAAAAGATCCTGCCTTGTTTTTGCCTTGTTGCTTTCAGTGAGAAACAAGTAAGAGAGAGAAAAAGTCAGAGCAATTTTAACAGCAGAGACTTGTCTTTGAAAGCATGAGTCTAGTGGCTAAGACCTGTTCTTTGGTCCAAGTGTGCCTGCATGCTGGACACTGAAGTGAGCATATGTCTGTAAAGTAACTTGTGCCTAAGGAAACAAGGACTATGAGAGAAGGAAAAATAGTGTTGCAACACCTTCAGTCCCCACTTGGCCATGCCCTGGTGTGTACATAAGCTGCTGAGTTTGGTGATCAGCCTAGAAGGGATGGAGCATTGCTTTACAGGGCAGTGCAGTGGAGGAGGCCTGCAGGTTAACCCAAGCTTAGGTAAGGCAGTAACATGAATAAGCCTTAGGCATCTGTCTGGTGATAACAGCAGAGAGCTAAAACACAGGTTTTTCTGGGCTGAGCATCCTGGATGCAACCTACAAAAATAATCTGGCACGCACATCTGGTTTGGTTGGGGCAGGAGGAAAAATACACTGTGGGATAGTCACATGAAATGCAGCGCAGGCACAGCTGAATACATGTTCCCCTTTGCCAAAGTACCACAAAGAGATGCTCAGAGAAATTCAAGGCACAAAGGATTTTGGTCCTTACTTGAGGATGTCTGTACTGCCCAAACTTTGGAGATTTTGTGCACAGAGGCAAGTTTTTCTCCTAGTGAAGTCAGTGGATGTGGAGAGCACGGGTAGACTTGGACTCTGCAAGAGTGGATTCAGAGCAAAAAAAATGAGCTTTATGAGAACGTGCTTTGATGTTGATAAATGTGCCTTGTGGAGGCGTCAGAAAAAAGCAAAAGAGAGAGGAAGAAGGATGTTGAAAAGGATGATAAAGCAAGAAAAAGATGCATGGGATTTGGAAGCATTTGAAGAAACCTTTTTATAAAGCTGTTCTAGGCACGTCCCGTCAAATGTCTCCTGCTGTGAGGAATTTTCATGTTACTTTGCAGATAAACTTGTTGAGAGCATGCTGTCTGCCTCCATGGTGACAGAATGGCGTCTCGAAGGAAACGGCCCTGTATCATCATTTCTCCTTCATTTTCAGGCAGCATCTGTCCCTGCAGAGTTGGGCTGTGAGGGACTAATTAGACCCACGTCTGCCCTGTCTGTGGGAAGTGGGTCTGCATTTGGTTTCTTGCAGGCTGGGCTTCTGAGGGTTTCCTTTGGTGCTGGCTGGGGTCTAGGGCACTTGGCTTTACTGGGGAACAGGGACAGTCAACTGGGTGTGTGTCTGGGAGAAGGAGGCAGCTCACATCTTTCCTTCCCACCCAGAGCTATCCAATTCTCATGTCTTTGGTGCCAGGGCTTCCAAGTCTTTCAGTTCCTGCTCCATCTTCATTCCCCCTCCTTCTCTACACTGATGTCTCAGCATTGCCTTGAATTTCTTCTTAAGACCCCAATGAAAATGGTCCCAGACACCTCTGAAGCCATTTCCATGGGGACGGTCAAGGCATGTGGCCAGGGAGGCAGCTATTTGTTCCAAACAGTGCTTCACCCTTGGATTGTTCACGCAGGTTGGCTGCTGTCATCTTGTTACTGCACCTCCACCCACTGCACTCAGGCCTTCCAAAAATGAGACCCCCAACCCTGTAAACCAGTGATGGCTGCTTGCATCTTCATACAGCATCCAGCACAGGGGATATGAGTGAGGGCATCAGTTGGTGATTGAAAGGCAAGCAACAGTCCTGATTGAAATGTGCTCTCTGAAAATACCTTTCAGCAGAAAATTGACCTTTTTATTAAATGGAATTTTTCTATGAAACATTATCAGTTTTGTGGGAATTTTCCTTTTTTTTTCCTTTTTATTTTTTTTAGTTTAATAAAAGTTGTTTACCATTTGGGATTTGTTTTCTCTGGTACTTTGAAAATGTGCAGCAACAGAACCTGCCCTTGTTGTTCAATTTAAAACAGAAGGATCCTACAAAAAAGGTTTAACTCACCTATATTTTCAATTTTTTTCTTACTTTTGCTTGGGAAAGAGTGAGCATGACTCTCATGATGTCCCCTGGACATCATGACTGGAAATGCAAAAGTGAACACATCTTTGTCTAATTAATGTAATGTGCTCAATGTAAGAAATGGACATCTTTACCTCAGTAGAGCTCTATGTGATTTTTGAGAGGTTCAAATTATCCTTTGATCTGCAAAACATTTGGGCTTTGAATGTTTCCCAAGTGCAAATCAATACCTGGAAAAAGAGGCAGAAGGGAAGAGGAAGGGAAAGGGGAAGGGAATTGGAAAGGAAAAGGGAATGGAGAAAGAAAGAATAGAAGCTATTTCTGGTTTCATGATTCCTCCAGCTTCTTGACTTTTAAGGGATCAAGTCTTCCAATTCTTGCAGGATAGTCCCTGAGGCCATGTTAAGTCACCCTTGTAATTACTGTCTTTAAAGAGAAAATTTGGAGTGCTTTAAAAGCAGATTCCCTTGTATTAAGAGATGGTACAGGTATGAAGCTGTGTGCTCCAGTGAGCTGGAGTTAACTCCCCATTTTTCCACCTCCGTGCCTCTGGTACCAATCTCTGGTAATTTTGCTTTAGCAGCTTGGTTGCGGAGTGTTAACTTCTGCTCTGGGTGGTGAGAATACGGGTGATATCACTCTGGGACATTGTGCCATGCTCTCTTGCAGACATGCTTGGCTGGGAGGGACTGCAGCTCTCCCTGCATGTCACACAGAAGTATTTCAGGCGAAGCCTTTATGATAAATTAGGGAATGTGGTCAGCCAGAAACAGCCGGAGCTCTCCTTTATTAATCTGCGGGTGGGTAACAATAAAAATGATGAAAGATCTAATCAGCTCTGTTATTAGCTAAAGGTTGCTGGGGGCAGGAAGGGTAGAGGGCTGTGTGGGTGCTGTGGGTGCTGGCCAGGATCAGACAGGGGGAGAGAACAAGAGCACTGCCAGCAAGCACAGCCAGCCAGTAAAACTGCAAGGTGAAAGCAGAGATAATACCTTCCAAATTCTAGTCTTCAGTGCTCTTTTCTCACCTGTTGTTTTCTGGTAAGATCTGGGAGCACCCATGCTTTATAGCCAAGTTCCCTTCTGAGCCCAAGGTTCCCCTCCTAACCTCCATCTTGTAGCCAGGACCCCATGGAGGTGTTCAGTTTGTGTGGACTGCTCGGAGTTGTGAGCTGCTGGGCTTTGTATCAGGTCTTTAGTGTCTAGGAGACTTTTCTGATAGACATGAGAGAGGTGGGCAATTCATGCCTCTTTGGCATTCAGTACTAGCTGGAAGGCTTTGTGAACACTGTGGGAGATGCTCCAGGCAGTGGATTAAGGCTCCTGTTTATTCTTTATGCCTGCTTTTGCTTGGGGTCCTATTCTCTTTTAGGGTAGCAAGTTAAGCAAATGCAATAGAGGAGAGCCATGTTTTAGCATCTGGATATGGAGAAATTGAAAGGCTCCAATTCCCCATTAAAGCTTTCATTTGGCAACATCACAAAGTCCTGCAGTCAACACACCTGTATGCAAATGTATTATGGACAGCTAAAAAGCCTCTGTTCTTTGCTTCTTCTGTCATATTTTGCAATGCATATTATTTGCTTACAATTCAGGTCTCTCTCAGAGTCTCTGTGGTAAGAGCATATTGAGGAAAGTCATCTCCTTTCCCAGTAATTTTCTCAGCTTCTCTTGATCATTAACATGCTGGAAATCACTTGAAAGAAACACTGCAATTTTTTAAGGGATTTTATTCATTTATTCATCAAGGTTAAGGACCCTGAAAAACTGCTGTCTACATCTTTTAGCACTTACTTCTTTCAAATCTCATATACATTATAGTCCTCAATCTGGAGCGCTCTTTTGCTATGAGGTTTTCTCTGCCTGTATCTTTTGTTGCAGTCTTAATGTACAATAAACCCCTTTAAAATTAGTTATACTGCTACAGTTGTCAGGAGAACTCAAGTGATCTGATGAATTTAGTAAGAATTCCAGCCTGTGAAACAGATACAATGAAATTCTCTCCTTCAGCCTACTTGCCTCATTATTAAATCTCCAGTTTATAGTGTGCAGACAGTCACACACTATAATTGAGGTTGAATTGCCATTCTCATTATAAATCCCCTTTTCTCGTGTGCTCATAACTTCAGCCAACACATGGGCTGAAACTGTGCGCACTCACTTTTAGCTCACAGTAGGATATTTTACTCTGTGATCTATAGGCTTTAGCTCTGCTGCCATGCTCTGCTGCCCCATATATTTCACTGTAACTGCAGCTTTTGGCGAGGTTAAGTCACAAAAGCTAGGTATGAGCAGGTCTGCATAACTTAGGCACCAGACTCCTACCTGTACTTCGGGTAGGTAGCAAGACCATTGTCATCTATCTATCTGAAAGGGTGTTGTTCAAGATCAGCTTAAGTAATAGAAGACTCTCTGAAGCCTAGAAAACCACCCGTCCCTTCCTCTTGACTTGACACAAAATTCAGGCTTTACTTTCATTTGCTGCCCAGGTTTTAGGTATATCTAAATGTCAACAGAACACTTCCTCTGCTTTCTTCCTTTGCTTATCAGTGAGGTTGAGGGGACACACAACTGGTGACTGAATCCATTTTTACCCACAGCAAATCTGTTGAGTCCCAGGTGCCAGGGCAAAGACCTCCTTTACTCTCTTCACGTGCTGTAGTGGTTCTCAGCTCTGCTGCCATCTCTGGCTTGTGAGCAGCCTCACCCTCAATGGGCTTAATGCAGAGAAAAGCTCTTGGCTGCATACTCCGAACAAATGGGCCAACTCAGTGCTAACTCCTCCAACCAAGAGTCAGTGCAATTGGAGATTTCTGCATTGCACCTCAGCCTGCAACCAAGCAGAACAGAAGGAAATGGGTCTCATGGCTGCGACACTCAATAAGGATGTGAAGGTTTGGATTTTGGACCTCAGATCTGCTTTTTGCCACAGATTTTGAGTGTGCCATTGGGTGAGGCCACTGGGTTCACTGAACAGAGCTCTGCAGACCATACAGAGATAAGCACCACCAGCTAGGTGGGACCTTCCCCACCACAGCTGTGCTCGGAGAGATGTATGCACTGGAGGAAACCAGGATGTCTACAGGACAGAATGCAAAACAGTGCCCTGGACAGCTGCCCGTGGTCCATGCCATGCACTCTGTACAGGTCAAGGCAGCATTGTGCTGCACTCACATCAGCATGGTGACTTGCAGCTTCATGAAGAGGACTTGAGAGCTGAGAGTCTGCAGAAACTCGTGCTGAAAGTTTGTGGGTAGAAGAGAGGTGTGAGGGATAAAGAAAAACTAGTGCACATTTGTCAAGAAATCTGAGCCAAAAGGATTTATGTCAAGAGATTTATTTTTTTTTTCTTGGCAGTTATGAGAGATCACATAAAAAATAAGAAACACACACACTCATATATTTATAATGGAGAGAAGGAGGTGGAGGAAAGAGATTCGTGCTAAAAGGAAATTGTCAGGTTGGGAAGCATGAGGTAGAGAAATAAATGACATCCTACAGTCAGACAAACCACAGAGCAGGACCAGCCCTGTCTGCAGACGGTTGGCATAGGGGAGGGAGTGTTTTTGATGCATGCTGTCAGGGAGGCCATAGCTGTTCACTAAATCCCTCTCTCTGCCCTCGCTGTCATGGTCCAGTAGCTGCTCATGGAGTAGACAGGAGCAGTGATGGAAGGTGCTGCCATTTATCCCCAGTGGTTTATCACGAGCCCTTCACTTCAGAGGCACAGTGGGAAGCCTCCTTCTGCTTCTGGCCCTCCAGCACCTTGTCGACCTGTCCAGTGCCTTATTGATTTGCTTTGGCCAGCAGCTCGGGGCCCACCTCTACCACCTCTCTGTGAGAGGGGATGAGGGCATGAGAGTGCGTAGTGAGATCAGAGGACACCACGGCAATGTTTTCAGAGCTCGTCTTCCTGTGCCCCAGATCCCCATCCTCCTCCAGGCATACAGCTCAGCATTCTCACACCTCTCCTCCACTCCCTTTGCTCCCTGAGTTGTATTTGTGGGAGTGGGAAGTGAAGTGAGGGAGCCTGAGGGAAATGGGAAAATACAGTCTGCCTCTCTCTGAGAATATGAAAGGGGTCTTCTTGCATGCTTGGCTACTTTCCTCTGCCCTATCTCTGTCACCAGCTAAAGCACTGTGTCCAATTGCACTGAGAATTTTTCTTGTTGAATGCAGTGGAGATGTAAGAAGAGATAAAAGGAGGGAAGAAAAGTGACTCCTACTCTTCTGGTGTGAATAATTTTGTTTGGCATACATACACTTTATTTAGCTTGCAAGGATTAACAACTTCCTTCATGACATTTCCTGCATTTCAGATCTCCCTGTGAGAGGCTGCACTCTGTGGAAGAAGCTGGAGTTTCCCTGCATGGCACGTGAACATTTTTGAATGTGCTGGGGACACTAGCACTAAGGCAAAGCTCTTTGAAGCACAATTTTTGTTCTCTGTGATGACAGGAAGGGCTGGGGTGAACTCTCCAGTCTGCCTTGTATCAGTAACCTCAACAGCTCCTTTATATTCCTTTTCCTGAGAAGCAGTTCTGGCAATCACTGTCCAAATTTTGCCAGGTCTGTACGGAGTTTTTAGAAGTAGGTTGTCTGGAAGAAGGTAGTTCTGGGCTTTGCTGACCACATTATCCCTCTGTGACGGGTTTCTGCAGCCACAGGAGCTATCCTGAATTTGAAAATCATATCCCTAGACTGGAAAAAACAGCCTGTTCTAGAGATGTGTGTAATGAAGGGTCAACTCCAGCTAACACTAGACCCAGCAAATGAAGATATGGTATTCTGCCATTCCCTGGGTAACAATGCCACTCCATTCAAGCATCATCATTAAGAGCATTCATTCTTCTGCTCTGTAGTTTTAGCCACCTGGAAGAGGGTTATACCTAAGACAAATAAGGACAGCATGCCTCAGTGCTGGATTACAGCTTGCATATATAGAGATGCAGGAACATAAAAAATATATGAAGGTAATGTACACACCAAGGAAGATAAGTCCCATGAAAATTTGCTTATCTGCCTCCAACTCATAATTCTGTCCCTCTGATTCATCCTCGCTGTAATAAACTAACTGTCCTCTGAAGAAATGTGGTAGCAGTCATGCGGGCAGTGTGTTGTTTCAGCTGTTTGAGAAGCATTGCCACATGCCATAGGGCTTTCCTCTATTCCTCTGAACCGTTTGCATCTGTGGTGTTTTTGTGTTCTTGTTGTTCGTGTTCTGTTACTGATTCTCAGATTTTAAGCCGTCCTCAGGTCTGCTTTCATGCAATGAAGGGCTTCAGGAACCCATACAGCATGACATGTCAGACTGGCTACTGGAGATGGGCACGTCTTTCCTGCAGAAATATTTTTGATAAAGAAAGGTCAGTGTTGACTCCTCCTTCTTTTCCTTTCTTGCTTATTACTAATAAGAAATGTGTTTTTTTTGGGGCAGGGTCAGGTCTTATGGTCTTAAAAGACTTCACTGTTGGTTGTGTGAGTCAGTGTCCATGCAAACTGTTGCACTTAGTGGTGCAAGGCTCAGTTTGCATAGGCTGTACTTCCACTCATCATTATGGGTCCTTCTCTTTTGCTGAACACTGCTTCCCACAAAAAAACTGAAACTCTGTGCTGGTTGGCAGCTTTTCACAGAAAGTTTCTCTTCTACTGAATCAACAGTTTTCTCCATTTAAAAGTTTATGTATTTTGAAAGTTTTGACCCTGTTAGGTCTGAAGAATGTATGTTTTCCAGGCTGGAATTCAATTTTTTTTTTTCCCACTGAGGTCTTCTAGGGAAATGTGTGGGAGATTTTGCTCCCCCCTTCCTTCTCCACAAAGTTCAAGTAGGTCAAATGCTACTGTCGACAATCTAACTTTAGCTTTACTCCTTCAAATCTCTACCAGTCTGCCGGACTTGACTTTACAAGTCCTTTCATGTCACTTCACTCTGTAGTGGGAGGAAGTGAAAATTACGGGCCACAGGCAGGGTTCCAAAAAGTGCTCTCTCTTTCTCAGAAAAGGGCTGGCATCTTTCCATGGGCCTTCATTGTATTTTATAGCCATACTACAGTATTTAACAGCATAATTTAGTAAGTGTCGGTACTCCGTAGCAGAGTGTGGAGAAACCGTCTTATTCAACCTCTGGCGACGTGCACTGATTCAAATAACGCACTGTGAGGTAACATTAATGTTTTCTGGAAATGAAATTGGAGTCAGAAATGCCCTTATTGGCCATCAGCATAAATACTGGTGTCATCCTGATCAGCAAGCAGAATTCAAGACCTTTTACCCTTAAAAGGTGATTCTCTTTCAGACCTTCATGTTTTAATTCATTTCCCACCAAATTAGCTACCCTAAAGTGCAGACACCAATTTCATTCACTTATACCCGAGACAAGGACAAGCTTTTTTCGTTGTCGTTCATGTCACACCTTTCCCAAATGTTAAGCGCTTAGAAGACCACATATTTGCTATTATTGTGCATCACTCTACCTGATTTATTTTTCTTTTTCAGTTTATAGAAAGCATGAAATGAGTTAAAAAAGTCTTTCCTGTAGATTGGAAATACATCCTAAAAGAATCTGTAGAAGAATGACTACAACACAAAATCTGAGCAAAACAGTTTCCCCCCCCTTCCAACTGCAGATCCTCTTTGTTTCTCATGCACTTTACATGCCTGGGGGAGATAGGTCTGGTTGGGACTCTGGACTGCCACCTGATTTTGTTTATTCTGAACATAGAGAGAAGGGAAAGTACTGACTCTTCTGAATTGGCAGAGGCACCATTTCATGTTTTCCTCAGCTGTACAGCCACCAGCCTGGGGACTAGTCTTACCAGTGTGTTGGGATGTCAACCATCAGATGGAGTAGGAGGCAGAAGTCACATCAGAATTTCGCCAGATGTAATCTCCCGAAGAGATTTTAGCATCTTCTCCAGCCTAGAAGGCTACAATAGTCCATCATAATTTCCATCAGCAATACCGGACTTGTACTCAGCATAAAAGTACATTGAATCCTTGTAATATCATTCTTTGTGCTTTCATTTTTGTCCATGCTGTACTGATTTGTGATGTCTAGCTAGGTCTAAACTGGAGGTTCCTTGGCATATCAGCCAGGGGGATGCAGCAGTTCCTCAGATCACCCCTCTCTCAGCTTGGAGGTGTGCACTAATCTCAGCATGCATGCATCATCTGCTGCCTTCACATTGCAGGCAGTGAGGCTGGACTTGGCCTGCTGAGGGCAGCCAGCGATAAGCTATTGGTGTGCATATGGGAAACCAGTTCTCCACTGGATGAAACTGGGAACTACGATGTGAGGCAAGGCATTTACCCACAGTGTGCACAGGGATCCTTGTCCCTCTGTACATCCCAGCACTTACGGTAAATGTTTTTGAGCTCACCACTTCCCCTGCCCGGGCAATTTTCCTTGAAAAGAAACTCAGTCCAGAAGGGAGATGAAGTAAACCCTAGTAGATCTACCAGGTTGGGCAACAGTGAGGAGAGAGCTGCACTGGGTGCCTATTTCATAATTCAGAGGTACAATTATAGTTGTACAAGTCTACCTACATAGCCTTTTATAGCTTTATTTCATGAGAATAACAAGCAACATGGCCACAGACAGACCTGATTTTAGCAGGAGTTTGAACTAGAAAGCACAGAGCTCCCTTCCCAGCACTGCTGTGATTTTGTTTCTAAACCTTCTCTGTTTGGGAAGTTTAGAGAGTATCTATAGTAGCAACATACTCATAGGTCTACGTCCATCCACAGCAATAGATTAATACATTTCTTCTATAGCCTTGACTTGATGCTATCAAAGCAGTTGGAGTACTTTATTAAGAATGAGGTAGATGAGAAATGGAGTCGCATGTATTTTTAAAAGTCTCCTTTATAAGTCTCAAAACCAATGTGAGGCAAAGTCATACACCATTTCAAAAATGGGTAAAGTGGAATGATGCAACCCAGAAATGGTGATGAGTAACACCGCCATAGGCTAAGCACTGGTCCATACAATCTTCTCAAGATGGCATGTGGCTTGGTGACTGTCCAACTTCACCATCTGCAGAGACTGAAACTCAATTGCTGTTAACGAGAATGAAATTATGGTAATATTAGCATAATTAAAATGAGAAGAATCCTAGTTCAAGGATGATTGATGCCCATGGAAAGCTTTGGGTGGAGGCAGAAAAGGCTGGTCCAAGAGTGTTGGCTCAGACTTTATTTACCTACACAATTTCCCCAGGTACTGGAGGAAATGTCCTCAGAAAAAAGAAAAAAAAAGAAAAAAAAAAGTTTAATGTGGCTACTGACTGGTATTAAATAAATGATGCATGTTGGCAGAGCGATAGATGAGAATAGTGGAAAACACATTGTGAAAGGAACCAGAAGAATTGCTGTCATAAATCTCCCCAAACTATTCTAGACAGAGAGAGGCTAAAAACTAAGCAGGCTACTGGGAGCATAGGGAAGAGGGCTTTAGAAGAAACCCATAGTTCTATAGGTCCATTGCCACAGGTTTTGCCCAGTGTCCAGTCTCTTGGAAGAGGAGCATTGGATGCCCAGGGAAAGGAAAGGGGTGTGAAGGTGTGACATTGCAACTTGGGTTGTTTGGCTTTTCGGTTTTATTTTTTATTTGAGGCAGGTTAAAAGAGCTCCAGGTGTTCTCTCTAGAAAAAAAGAGATTAGAAGGCAACATTAATCAAGTTTACAACATATTCAAGCAAGTAGATAAAGAAGAGAGAAAAAAATACCCTGAAATGTTTTTCTAATGAATGCATATTTTAGCTGAAGAATTCACAGGGGTCGACATGGAGAAAGACATGTATATATGCAAAACTAAGGTTAGAAGACAAAGTGGGATTATTTTCAAAGCTCATAAATAATTTAACTGTTGGAAGAAAAATGCAGAGGTTTCTGTTGATCTTATTGCCAGAAGAACAACTTTAGGCCTGATAAAGTAAGGGGCTAAAGGGTATTTCACACAGAA